>OU342734.1:346554290-349281790 GCA_910589765.1 Avena atlantica
GCACCTTTGATAGATGGTCTATTCTATTGAATCTCGATAGTGGAAATACACATATCAACAACATTGAGGCTAAACGTTTGAATCAGCGATAATTCGACCTAATGTGGCACTGTCTCTGGTCACATTGGAGTGAAACGTATGAAGAAAACTCCATTCCGATGGACTTCTTGAATCACTTGAAAGATGCGAAGCATGTCTGATGGGTAAAATGACTATGACTCCATTTTCCGGTATGATGGAGCGAGTTACGGACTTATTGGAAATCAACATACCGATGTGTGTGGTCCAATGAGTGTAGCTTCGCGCGTGGTTATCGTTATGTTTTCTTACCTTCACGGATTGACTTGAGTAAGATATGGGTATATCTATTTCATGAAACATAAGTCCGAAACTTTCGAGAAGTTTAAGGAGTTTCAAAGTGAGGTAGAAATCAACATAACAAGAAGATTAAATTTCTACGTTCTGATCATGGAGGTGAATATCTAAGTTACGAGTTTTGGCGAGCATTTGGAAGAAATGCGGAATAACTTTCACAATTGGAAACCGTCGGGAACACCACAGCGTATGGTGGTGTCCGAACGTCGTAATCGAACTCTTCTTAGATATGGTTCGTTCGATGATGTCACTTACAGATTTACCGCTATCATTTTGGGGGTTATGCATTAGAAACAACCGCATTCACTTAAATAGGGCACCATCTAAATCCGTTGAAACGACACCGTATGAATTATGGTTTGGAAAGAAACCTAATTGTCCGTTCCTTAAAGTTGGGGATGCGAAGCCTATGTAAAGAAGTTACAAACGGACAAGCTTGAACCCAAGCGGAAAAATGCGTCTTCATAGGATACCGAAGGAAACTATTGGGTATACTTCTATCATAGATCCGAAGGCAAAATCTTCGTTGCCAAGATGGATCCTTTCTAGAAGGAATTTCTCTCGAAAGAAGTGACTGGAAGGAAAGTAGAACTCGACGAGGTTGTCGATCCTTCTCTCGAATTGCAAGTAGCGCAGCACCGGAAGAATTTCCTGTGTGCCTGCACCAATAAGAGAGGAAAGCTAATGATGATGATCATGAAACTTCGGTTGTAGTTGCTACAGAGCCTCGGAGGTCAACGAGAACTCGTACCACCGCCAGATTGGTAGATTCCGTTATGAATGTCATGTTGGTGGACAACACCGATGACCCCGAGACAATGAGGAAGCGATGATGAGCCCAGATTCCAATAAATGGCAAGAAGCCATGAAATCCGAGATTGGATCCATGTACGAAAACCAAGTATGGACTTTGGTGGACTTACCGGATGGCCGGAAGGCTGTCGAGAACAAATGGATTTTCAAGAAGAAAACAGATGCTGATGGTAATGTTACTGTCTATAAGCTCGACTTGTCGCAAAAGGGTTTCGACAATTCAAGGAGCTGACTACGATGATACTTTCTCACCAGTAGCGAAGCTAAAGTCTGTGAGGATTATGTTAGCGATCACTTCATATTATGATATGAGATATATATGGCAGATGGATGTCAAACAGCATTCCTCAATGGAGACATTGATGAAGAGTTGTATATGATGCAACCCAAAGGTTTTGTCGATCCTAAAGATGCTAACAAGGTATGCAAACTTCAACGGTCCATCTATGGATTGAAGCAAGCATCCCGAAGTTGGAATCAACGTTTTGATAAGGTAATCAAAAGTTTTAGTTTTTATACAAACTTATGGAGAAGCTTGTATTTACAAGAAAGTGAGTGGGAGCTCTGTAGCATTCCTATACTATATGTGGATGACATATTGTTGATTGGGAATGATGTAGACCTTCTTAATAGTGTCAAAGAATATTTGAATAATAGTTTTTCAATGAAGGATCTTGGCGAAGCAGCTTACATATTAGGCATAAAGATTTATAGAGATAGATCGAAACGCCAAATATCATTATCACAGAGTACATATTTGGACAAAGTTCGAAAGAGGTTTGGAATGGAAGAAAGCAAGAAAGGGTTCTTGCCCATGTTGCCCAATACGACCTTGAGTAAAACTCAAAGTCCGACATCGGCGAAAGAGAAAAAGATGAGTAAGACTCCCTATGCCTCAGCCATAGGATCTCTAATGTATGCCATGCTATGTACTAGACCCGACATTGCATATGCTGTTAGTTTAACTAGCAGATATCAAAAGTGATCCAGGAGTGGATCATTGGACAGCGGTCAAAAACATCCTTAAGTACTTAGAAAGAACTAAGGATATGTTCTCTTCTTATGGAGGTGATAAACAGCTTCGTTGTTAACGGTTACACCGATGCTAGTTGGAACACCGATCCGGATGATTCTAAATCACAATCCGGATACGTATTTATTTTGAATGGTGCAGCAGTTAGTTGGAGGAGTGCAAAGCAAAGCGTTGTGGCGAGATCTTCAACTGAAATCGGAATACATGGCTGCTTCGGAGGCTTCACAAGAAGCGATATGGATGAAAGAGTTCATTACAGAGATGGGTGTGGTTCCTAGTGCGCTGGACCCAATGTCTATCTACTGTGATAACCGGGCGCCATAGCCAATGCGCAAGAACCAAGGTCACACAAAGAAGCTGAAGCACATCAAGCTACGTTTTCACGCTATTCGAGAACATATCCAAGGATGGGGATATAAAGATTTGCAAAGTACACACAGATCTGAAATGTGGCGGATCCGTTGACTAAACCTCTCCCGAGGGCAAAACATGACCAACACCAAACTGCCATGGGTGTTTGGTATATTACCAGTAATCTAGATTAGATGACTCTAGTGCAAGTGGGAGACTATTGGAGATATGCCAGAGGCAATAATAAATGTAGTTATTATTATATCTTTGTTTTATGATAAAATGTTTACATTCATGCTATAATAGTATTAACAAGGAAACATTGATACTTGTGTGATTTGTAAACTTAATTTGAAGTCCCTAGTATAGCCTCTATACTTCACTAGCTTTTTTGATAGATGATTGTGGTTTCCCTATCATGAACATTGAGATGTTATCAACAACAGATCATATCGTTAGGAGAATGATATGGTGGACATACTCCTATAGATAAGCGTAGCATAAAGATCAAGTCATTTCAATAGTTCAATTGCTATATGCTTTCTGATACATAGTAACCTAATTCCTTCGACCATGAGATCATGCATATCACCTTTACCGGATGGATGCTTTGATGACATCAAACACCACACCGTAACTGGGTGGCTATAAAGGTGGCATTGAGTGTTCGGAAAGTATTGGTTGAGACACATGGATCAAGAGTGGGATTTGTCCATCCATATGACGGATAGATATACTCTGGGCCTCTCGGTGGAATGTCATCCAATTAGTTTGCAAGCATGTGACTGGCTCACAAGGGATCAAATATCACGGGAACAAGAAAAAGAGTACTTATCGGTAACGAGGTTGAACTAGGTATGCAGAGATACCGACGATCATAACCTCGGATAAGTAAACTATCGTGAGACAAAGGAAATTGGTATCGTATGTAAGTGGTTCATATCGATCGCAAAGTAATCGTAGAAATATGTGGGAGCCATATGAATTTCCAGATTCCTCTATTGGTTATTGTTCGGAGAAGTGTCTCGATCATGTCCGCATAATTCATGAACCGTAGGGAGACACACTTAAGGATTCGACGTTGTTTGGTTGTTTTGAGTAGTTATGGTATTATGAGAAGAGAACCGAATGTTGTTCGGAGTCTCGGATGGGATCCGGGATATCACGAGGTGATCCGGAATGGTCCGGAGAATAAGATTCATATAAGGAAAGTCCCGTTTCGGAGTTCGGAAATGATTCTGGTGTTTTCATCACAAAGAATGTTCTAGAAGGTTCCGAATGTCCGGCACTCCGGGAGGGGGAGGGGTACATGAATGTGTCATTAACATATTGGAATGATTGCATCATGTACTAAGTGTTCTTGCTGTTCCAAATAAAGGATTAAATTGAATCCTAAAACAGAAAAGTCAAATGTCCAGTTTTGAAAGTCAAACGGCTAAAACAAGAAACTGTGGGAAACAAGGAAGAGGTGGTGGAACCGACTTGGGGGAGAGTCCCTCCAAGCCGGCGCGCCAACCAAGGCCGACTTGGGGAGGGACTCCCCTCCCCTTGTCCCCCCTCCCACCTATAAAAGGAGGGGCAGGGCCTCCTCCTCGAGACACACAAGTTCCTATCCTCTAATCTCCGGTTTAGAGCCGTTTTGGTTTAGAGCTTCTAATTGCCCTAGCCTTCGGTTTAGAGCCTTCTAATTGGTGTGTCTAAACCCTATACCACTAATAGTTCTCTCTCATACTCCACCATACTCGCTCCGGCTTAAGGCGAAGCCCTGCGGGATCTCCCCTCTACTTCCGGTACCACGCGTTGTGCTGCCGAATCCGCGAGGAGAGTGCTACAACCTCGCTGCCCTGCTGGAACAAGGGAGAGGAAGGTCTCGTCGAGTACCGAACGTGTGACCGACTGCGGGAGCGCTGCCGGAACGCAGCGCCGGAAGGATCGTCTACGCGATCTTGAGATCGGAAAGAGTACGACTACATCACCCACCCACGAATCCGCTCTCGTTAAACACTTTGGAATCTTCGAGGGTAAGTTATTCCATCGACTCGTTGCTACAATCTAGTAGATAGATCTTGCCTTGTTTGTTTTTTGTATGCGATAGAATTTTTTTGTTTTTCATGCTACGAATCCCTACAGTGGTATCAGAGTCGTGTCTATATGTAGATCTGTTGCACGAGTAGAACACAATGGTCATTGTGGGCGTTGATGCTTTTATTGTCGATTGCTTCTTGTGTACTTTGCATCTTGCGGTATGTTGGGATGAAGCGGCCCGAGCTAACCTTACATGACATCGTTCATGAGACTTGCTCCACGCTTGACATGCAACTTGTATTGCATAAGTGGCTTTGCGGGTGCCTGTTTCTCCTAGCATAGTTAAGATCCAATTTACAACGGGTGATTAACAATACTAGTATCAATGTTGTGGTTCTTGTTCGTAAGTTAGAACGACACTTATTGAAAGCCCCAAACCACGTAAAATATGCAAAGAAAGTAGAGGCGTCTACTTTGTTTTGCAGGGTGTGCAGTGATGTGATATGGCCATGATTGTGATTATATTTGATGTATGCAATGTTCCTTATTGTAAGTTGGCAACCGGGAGGAGCCATATGGTTGTCTTTAATTTATGTTAAGACCCGCGTGTCTATTCAAAATAGTTGTAATAGTTGAAGCCGGTGGACGACAACCATGGAGAGGCGTCATTGACCTTGATGCAATGCCGGTGATGATGGAGATCATGTTCTTGCTTGAAGATGGAGATCGGAAGCACAAAGAAGAAAGGCCATATCATATCACATATATATTGAATTGCATGTGATGTTAATCCTTTATGCATCTTGTATTGCTTAGTAGACGACGGTAGCATTATAAGATGATCCCTCATGCACATGAATTTCAAGTCATAAAGTGTTCACCCTTAGTTAGCACCGTTGCTAAAGCTTGTTGTTTCGAAGCACCACGTGATGATCGGGTGTGTTAGATTCCGCAAGTGTATACAACGTGAGCAAGCCAGATTTGCTCATGCGGAAACTAAGGTTTGATCTTGACGAGCCTAGCATGTACAGACATGGTCTCGGAACACGGATCACCGAAAGGTAAAGCATGAATCATATAATAGATATGATGAACATGATGATTGTTCGCCATTGAAACTATATCAACTCACGTGATGATCGGTGTTGATGTAGTGGATTTGGTTCGTGTGATCACTAAAACAATGTGAGGGATATTGTTTTGAGTGGGAGTTCACCTAGATTAACTTTATTAATTAATTTGAACTCAATTTGTCATAAACTTAGTCTAAACTATTGCAAATATGTTATAGATCAATGGCAGCCCCTACCATCAATTTTAATGTGTTCCTAGAGAAAGAAAAGTTGAAAAACAATGGAAGCAACTTCGCGGATGGGTTCCGCAATTTGAGGATTGTCCTCACAGCTGGTAATTGACCTATGTGCTGGATGCACCGCTGGGTGACCCACCTGCAGATGATTCTCCCGATGAAGTAAAGAATGTTTACCTCGCTCGGAAGAATCAGTACTCCATAGTTCAGTGTGCTATCTTGTATGGTTTGGAATCGGAGCTTCAGAAAAGGTTTAAGGATTCAGACCCATATGATATTGTCGAGGATCTCAAATTGATTTTTGAGACTCATGCGGCAATTGAAAGCTATGAGGCTTCTGAAAAGTTCTTTAACTGCAAGATGGAAGAGGGCAGCTCCGTCAGTGAGCATGTGCTTAAGATGTTTGGGCACGCAAACAAACTTCAAAGCTTGGGTATAGTGATTCCAAATGCTTTGGGGATTTACCGTGTCCTCCAATCACTACCACCAAGTTACAAGAACTTTGTGATGAACTACAACATGCAGAACATGAATAAGACGTTGCCAGAACTCTTTGCCATGTTGAAATCTGCATAAGTGGAGATCAAGAAAGAGCACCAAGTGTTGTTGGTCAATAAGACCACCAAATTCAAGAAAGGCAAGTCTAAGCAAAAGGGACACTTCAATAAGGGTGGTAAGAAAGTTACCACGCCAACGAAGAAGACCAAGGCTGGACCTAAGCCTGATACTGAGTGCTTTTACTGCAAGGGAGAAGGTCACTGGAAGCGGAATTGCCCAAATACTTGGCGGATTTGAAGAACGGCAACATCAAGAAGAAAGGTATATCTGATATACATGTTATTGATGTGTATCTCACTAGTACTCGTAGTAGTGCCTGGGTATTTGATACTGGTTCGGTTGCTCATATTTGTAACTCGAAACAGGTGCTGCAGAATAAACGGAAGCTAGCGAAGAACGAGGTGACGATGCGCGTGGGAAATGGATCAAAGGTTGATGTGATCGCGGTTGGCACGCTACCCCTTCATCTACCATCGAGATTAGTTTTATACTTAAATAATTGTTATTTGGTGCCTGCGTTGAGCATGAACATTATATCGGGATCTTGTTTATTGCGAGACGGTTACTTGTTTAAGTCCGAGAATAATGGTTGTTCGATTTATATGAGTAATATGTTTTATGCACATGCACCTTTGATAGATGGTCTATTCTTATTGAATCTCGATAGTGGAAATACACATATCAACAACATTGAGGCTAAACGTTTGAAATCAAGCGATAATTCGACCTATATGTGGCACTGTCGTCTTGGTCACATTGGAGTGAAACGTATGAAGAAACTCCATTCCGATGGACTTCTTGAATCACTTGAAAGATGCGAAGCATGTCTGATGGGTAAAATGACTATGACTCCATTTTCCGGTATGATGGAGCGAGTTACGGACTTATTGGAAATCATACATACCGATGTGTGTGGTCCAATGAGTGTAGCTTCGCGCGGTGGTTATCGTTATGTTCTTACCTTCACGGATGACTTGAGTAGATATGGGTATATCTATTTCATGAAACATAAGTCCGAAACTTTCGAGAAGTTTAAGGAGTTTCAAAGTGAGGTAGAGAATCAACATAACAAGAAGATTAAATTTCTACGTTCTGATCATGGAGGTGAATATCTAAGTTACGAGTTTGGCGAGCATTTGAAGAAATGCGGAATACTTTCACAATTGACACCGTCGGGAACACCACAGCGTAATGGTGTGTCCGAACGTCGTAATCGAACTCTCTTAGATATGGTTCGTTCTATGATGTCACTTACAGATTTACCGCTATCATTTTGGGGTTATGCATTAGAAACAACCGCATTCACTTTAAATAGGGCACCATCTAAATCCGTTGAAACGACACCGTATGAATTATGGTTTGGAAAGAAACCTAAATTGTCGTTCCTTAAAGTTTGGGGATGCGAAGCCTATGTAAAGAAGTTACAGCCGGACAAGGACAACCCAAAGCGGAAAAATGCGTCTTCATAGGATACCCGAAGGAAACTATTGGGTATACCTTCTATCATAGATCCGAAGGCAAAATCTTCGTTGCCAAGAATGGATCCTTTCTAGAGAAGGAATTTCTCTCGAAAGAAGTGACTGGAAGGAAAGTAGAACTCGACGAGGTTGTCAAACCTTCTCTCGAAATTGCAAGTAGCGCAGCACCGGAAGAAGTTCATGTGGTGCCTGCACCAATAAGAGAGGAAGCTAGTGATGGTGATCATGAAACTTCGGTTGAAGTTGCTACAGAGCCTCGGAGGTCAACGAGAACTCGTACCACTCCAGATTGGTATGATTCTGTTATGAATGTCATGTTGGTGGACAACACCGATGACCCCGAGACATATGAGGAAGCGATGATGAGCCCAGATTCCAATAAATGGCAAGAAGCCATGAAATCCGAGATTGGATCCATGTACGAAAACCAAGTATGGACTTTGGTGGACTTACCGGATGGCCGGAAGGCTGTCGAGAACAAATGGATTTTCAAGAAGAAAACAGATGCTGATGGTAATGTTACTGTCTATAAAGCTCGACTTGTCGCAAAAGGGTTTCGACAAATTCAAGGAGTTGACTACGATGAGACTTTCTCACCAGTAGCGAAGCTAAAGTCTGTGAGGATTATGTTAGCGATCGCTGCATATTATGATTATGAGATATGGCAGATGGATGTCAAAACAGCATTCCTCAATGGAGACATTGATGAAGAGTTGTATATGATGCAACCCAAAGGTTTTGTCGATCCTAAAGATGCTAACAAGGTATGCAAACTTCAACGGTCCATCTATGGATTGAAGCAAGCATCCCGAAGTTGGAATCAACGTTTTGATAAGGTAATCAAAAGTTTTGGTTTTATACAAACTTATGGAGAAGCTTGTATTTACAAGAAAGTGAGTGGGAGCTCTGTAGCATTCCTAATACTATATGTGGATGACATATTGTTGATTGGGAATGATGTAGACCTTCTTAATAGTGTCAAAGAATATTTGAATAATAGTTTTTCAATGAAGGATCTTGGCGAAGCAGCTTACATATTAGGCATAAAGATTTATAGAGATAGATCGAAACGCCAAATATCATTGTCACAGAGTACATATTTGGACAAAGTTCTAAAGAGGTTTGGAATGGAAGAAAGCAAGAAAGGGTTCTTGCCCATGTTGCCCAATACGACCTTGAGTAAAACTCAAAGTCCGACATCGGCAGAAGATAGAGAAAGGATGAGTAAGACTCCCTATGCCTCAGCCATAGGATCTCTAATGTATGCCATGCTATGTACTAGACCCTACATTGCATATGCTGTTAGTTTAACTAGCAGATATCAAAGTGATCCAGGAGTGGATCATTGGACAGCGGTCAAAAACATCCTTAAGTACTTGAGAAGAACTAAGGATATGGTTCTTTCTTATGGAGGTGATGAACAGCTCGTTGTAACGGTTACACCGATGCTAGTTGGAACACCGATCCGGATGATTCTAAATCACAATCCGGATACGTATTTATTTTGAATGGTGCAGCAGTTAGCTGGAGGAGTGCAAAGCAAAGCGTTGTGGCGAGATCTTCAACTGAATCGGAATACATGGCTGCTTCGGAGGCTTCACAAGAAGCGATATGGATGAAAGAGTTCATTACAGAGATGGGTGTGGTTCCTAGTGCGCTGGACCCAATGTCTATCTACTGTGATAACATGGGCGCCATAGCCAATGCGCAAGAACCAAGGTCACACAAGAAGCTGAAGCACATCAAGCTACGTTTTCACGCTATTCGAGAACATATCCAGGATGGGGATATAAAGATTTGCAAAGTACACACAGATCTGAATGTGGCAGATCCGTTGACTAAACCTCTCCCGAGGGCAAAACATGACCAACACCAAACTGCCATGGGTGTTCGGTATATTACCATGTAATCTAGATTAGATGACTCTAGTGCAAGTGGGAGACTATTGGAGATATGCCCTAGAGGCAATAATAAATGTAGTTATTATTATATCTTTGTGTTTATGATAAATGTTTACATTCATGCTATAATAGTATTAACAAGGAAACATTGATACTTGTGTGATTTGTAAACTTAATTTGAAGTCCCTAGTATAGCCTCTATACTTCACTAGCTTGTTGGTTGATAGATGATTGTAGTTTCCCTATCATGAACATTGAGATGTTATCAACAACAAGATCATATCGTTAGGAGAATGATATGGTGGACATACTCCTATAGATAAGCGTAGCATAAAGATCAAGTCATTTCAATAGTTCAATTGCTATATGCTTTCTGATACATAGTAACCTAATTCCTTCGACCATGAGATCATGCATATCACCTTTACCGGATGGATGCTTTGATGACATCAAACACCACACCGTAACTGGGTGGCTATAAAGGTGGCATTGAGTGTTCGGAAAGTATTGGTTGAGACACATGGACCAAGAGTGGGATTTGTCCATCCATATGACGGATAGATATACTCTGGGCCCTCTCGGTGGAATGTCATCCAATTAGTTTGCAAGCATGTGACTGGCTCACAAGGGATCACATATCACGGGAACAAGAAAAGAGTACTTATCGGTAACGAGGTTGAACTAGGTATGCAGAGATACCGACGATCATAACCTCGGATAAGTAAACTATCGTGAGACAAAAGGAAATTGGTATCGTATGTAAGTGGTTCATTCGATCGCAAAGTAATCGTAGAAATATGTGGGAGCCATATGAATTTCCAGATTCCTCTATTGGTTATTGTTCAGAGAAGTGTCTCGATCATGTCCGCATAATTCATGAACCGTAGGGAGACACACTTAAGGATTCGACGTTGTTTGAGTAGTTATGGTATTATGAGAAAGAGACCGAATGTTGTTCGGAGTCTCGGATGGGATCCGGGATATCACGAGGTGATCCGAAATGGTCCGGAGAATAAGATTCATATAAGGAAAGTCCCATTTCGGAGTTCGGAAATGATTCCGGTGTTTTCATCAGGAATGTTCTAGAAGGTTCCGGAATGTCCGGCACTCCGGGAGGGGGAGGGGTACATGAATGTGTCATTACATATTGGAATGATTGCATCATGTACTAAGTGTTCTTGCTGTTCCAAATAAAGGATTAAATTGAATCCTAAAACAGAAAAGTCAAATGTCCAGTTTGAAAGTCAAACGGCTAAAACAAGAAACTGTGGGAAACAAGGAAGAGGTGGTTGGAACCGACTTGGGGGAGGAGTCCCTCCAAGCCGGCGCGCCAACCAAGGCCGACTTGGGGAGGGACTCCCCTCCCCTTGGACGCCCCTCCCACCTATAAAAGGAGGGGCAGGGCCTCCTCCTCGAGACACACAAGTTCCTATCCTCTAATCTCCGGTTTAGAGCCGTTTTGGTTTAGAGCTTCTAATTGCCCTAGCCTTCGGTTTAGAGCCTTCTAATTGGTGTGTCTAAACCCTAGACCACTAATAGTTCTCTCTCATACTCCACCATACTCGCTCCGGCTTAAGGCGAAGCCCTGCGGGATCTCCCCTCTACTTCCGGTACCACGCCGTTGTGCTGCCAGAATCGCGAGGAGAGTGCTACAACCTCCGCTGCCTGCTGGAACAAGGGAGAGGAAGGTCTTCGTCGAGTACCGAACGTGTGACCGACTGCGGGAGCGCTGCCGGAACACAGCGCCGGAAGGATCGTCTACGCGATCTTGAGATCGGAAAGAGTACGACTACATCACCCACGAGAATCCGCTCTCGTTAAACACTTTGGAATCTTCGAGGGTAAGTTATTCCATCGACTCGTTGCTACAATCTAGTAGATAGATCTTGGCTTGTTTTTTTGTATGCGATAGAAATTTTTTGTTTTCCATGCTACGAATCCCTACACTTTATACCCTTGAAGATTCGCACAACGGAACGTTCAACAAACGTGGTTGATGTAGTCGTACTCGCTTCTCCTCCTCGCGATCCGATCCGATCCAACACCGCAAGTGGCGATGCCTCCGAGAGATGCACACGTACGACACCTCGACGTCTCCTCCTTCCTTGGTCCAGCAAGTGGGGTGGAGAGATAGGTTGGATCTACAACACGACGGCGTGGTGCAAGCGGTGGAGAGTTTCTGCGGCAGGGCTTCGCCTACGCGCAGTCGGGAGGGAGAGAGAGAGAGAGGAGGGCAGCAGGGCGGCTAGGGCTTGAGGAGGAGGTGTGGGGAGGGTGCGCCCCCAGCCCTCTTTATATAGAGGGGTGGGCGGCTGGCCCTTGCCCCTCCCCCAAGCCCTAGGGCCGGCGGCCAAGGAGGAAGGAGTGGGGGGCAAGTTTCCCCCCTTTCTAGGAGCTCCCCTAGGGTTTCCCCTAGGGCTTGGCCGGCTGGGCCTATGGGGCCTTGTGCCCCTGGCCCAATGCGGCCAGGACACTCCCTCGTAGGCCCACGCCCCCTCCCGACAAGTGGTGCCACGTTGGTCCCACTCCGGAAGGTTCTAGAAGCTTCCGGTACAATACCGAACAACCCGAAACAATTCCGAACTCCAAAATCTTCTTTGCCTTATATGAATCTTATTTTCCGGACCATTCCGGAACCTCTCGTGACGTCCTGGATCTCATCCGAGACTCCGAACAAAAACTCATAAACCAATTATCCAATCTATCCTAGCGTCGAGACACGTTAAGTGTGTGACCCTTCGGGTTCGAGAATATGCAGACATGATCTTCTATCAATAATCAACAGCGGGGTCTAGAAACCCATATTGACTCCCACACATTCATCGATGATCTTATCGGATGAACCATGATGCCAGGATTCAATTAATCCCATATATATATATATATATTCCCTTCGTCACGCGATATTTTACTTGCCCGAGATTCGATCGTTGGCATCGACATACCTAGTTCAATCTCGTTCACAACAAGTACTTTACTCGTTCCGTAATCCGATATCACTTTGTGATTAACTCCTTAACCACTTGCTTGCAAGCGGTGTTGATATCGATTACCAAGTGGGCCCGAAGTATATCTCTCCGACTTGGGAGGGACAAATCCCATTTCGATACATACAACCCAACAAGTACTTTCCGATCACCTGAGAGACACCTTTATGATCACCCTCTCATAGGATGACGTTTGATGACCTCAAAGCTTTCTTCCGATACCAGGGAGTTGCATTATCTCATGGTCTAAGGAATACAATATTTGACATAAGAAAAAGCTTCGCAAAGATGAACACGATGACACGAACTAATTGCTCTGCTTAATTTGGGTATGTCCATCATATCATTCTCCCAATGACATGATCTCATTATTAACTGACAACTCATGTCTATGGTTAGAAAACCTTAACCATCATTAATCAATAAGCTAGTCCATAGAGGCGTACTAGGGTCACGGTGTTGTTCATAAACCACACAAGTATCAAAGTTTCCGCTTAATACAATTCTAGCATGGAATATAAACTTTATCATACACAAGAATTATAATAATAACATCTTTATTATTACCTCTAGGGCATAATTCCAACAGTATTGCACGTGTTTGATAGCCTTTTTTCTAGAGAAATTCCATGCTTCGTATATTTATCCAACATGTGCTCTAATGCAGCACACATAGTATGACGATGTTTCTTATTAAGTCTGTAACGATGCTTCTTATATCAAAGGAATATGCACCCATGTGTTTGGCGAAAGCATCGTTAGTTCCAATTCAAATTTGTATGCTTCTAACACATACGAGTACTACTGAGATAGCACTAGTCATGTGCTTTGAAATATCTCTGCTTACAATATTGGTTACATTGAGATAGAAATAATTTCTTTCTTAGAAATATCCCTGCTTACAATTTTAAAGATCTTTGGTACCAACATAAAAAATGTATGTTAAGGTATCATCACATCACTAGTCTCTTGCTTCGAAATATGCATGCTTCCTATGTATAATATATGTGTTTCTTTGGTCTAGATAGTTTGCATAATATAACTATGCTTCTTCCTTCTTGGTTTTATTATTTTCATTTTCAATACCAATGGAATTAAACATTGCCCTCCTCCTGGTACTAGTAATGTTTGAAGCGTTTAGCTTTTACGTGTTACTAATTATATCGAGATAGCAAAAAGTTGATGTTTCCAAAGCATGTATGTGTTTGTTCCCGAAATTTCCCATAAATAGAACCATGCTTCTACCTTTTTGCATTTGTTGTTTAACTTACCGAGATCGTTGTATTTTAAGCATTGCCACATGCTTCATGCATTTCTCATATATGCTTCCCATGATTCAAATCGACACATTTCAGATTACCTTTTTCCAGTGGATTCTATCTGCATGCTTCAATGACATCGACGATGGCCAAGAGCATGACGAGGTTGAAATTATGATGGTCAACGTCTCCTGTTCGAAGTACCACCCCTCAGTCGAGTGTCTTCACATTGGGAAAGCATACCAGTGTGATGGTCGCGGGTATAGGCATCCAGAAGACAGGGAGGGTTAGCAGCGGTGGCATGAGGTTACTGTGTTGCATGTCATCAACGATCCCCTGATGTTCCTCGAACATCGTCCTAGGTGCTCGAGGCTACCACTCCGATATTGTTGGTGCTCCGTCTACACGTTATGCGTGCTTTTATGGTTTCACCGGAATGTACTATTTCTTCAATGATCTTCTAGGTTGCTTCCTTGACATGTGTACCATCGCCATGGCAGGTGGAAGACAAGCATTGTGCCAGATAGAACAAACCATGTGACAGATTCTTAGTCTGTATAGAAGCAACTTTTGATATTGCTGGAAGCTATTTTGTTTGGAAAGAAATTATATCCTCTCTATGAAGCAATAATGATAGAAGCTAATTTTTTCATTCCCTTTTGGAAGCAAACTATTTCCTTTCTCTGAACAAATTTTAGTTACAAATAAATCTTTGTTATATTGGAAGCAAACACTATTTTCTTTGTAAGCAAATTATATTCTCTATTGAAGCATTTGATGCTAACGAATTTTTCTTGTATTTTTATTGCGTTGGAAATAAAAACTGGAGGTAATAACCTCATGGAAGCAATCTCGATTAAATTCAACATTGCTAGAAAAAAGAGTTAGTTCGGCCATGATAATTTTTTGTCAACATATATTTGTTAACGAATTATAGAAAGCACTACTGAAGCAGATTATATTGTGTTTTGAAACATCAAATAATATTGAAAACTGCAAGGAACCAAATTAAACTGCTTGCAGACATGATTTACAAGATTAATTACTCATCTTAATATCTGGAATCATTTAGTAGGACACAAATTCAAAATTATTGAGATCCCCATTTACGAGCTTCATCCAAGGAAACATGCAATCAAGCCAGATTAAGGGAGACAGTTGTGCCAAACTTGTTTAAAATAAAATCGTACGGTCATCCTGCATACCATCCGTAACAGTCTGGTCCGCTGGAAAGCCGAGCCGATCCGCTGAAAAGCTGAGCTGATCCTACTGGATCCTATTTGCCATGTTAAGCGTGCACTGGGATTCTTCGCTAGAAGGACTTCAACTTTGTATTTCTGTTTTTCTTTTGTTTTTCTTTCTTTGTTCTTTCTTCGTTGCTATTTACTCTTTTTTTGTTTTGTGTATTCTTATCATCTTATTTTGTTTTTAATTTTTTCATTCAACAATTTTCAAGTTACATGATAATTTTTAAAAAATTCATTTGAAGAAATGTTCCTATATCTCGATATTTATGTTTTGTTTTTAATGTTTATGGAGTTCAAAAATATGTTCACGGGTGAAAAAGGAGTATTCTCGGATTCAAAAATGTCATGGGTTCGAAAAATTCACGGGATTTTTGAAACAATGTTTACTAGATGCTTGAAAAATGTTTGCGGTTTCGGAAAAAGTAGTTCACGGGTTCTAAAAGTGGTTCAAAAGATGCTTATTGGATTCAATTTTTTTCATGCTTTTGACATCTGCAAATATTCTTTTATGATACAAGTTTATTTTTCATTATTAAACTGACTTTATAAAATAAATAGAAACATAATACTCCCTCCGACCCATATTAGTTGACTTCAATTTGGATGTATCTAGACATGTTTTTATGATAGATACATCTAAATTGGAGTCAACTAATATGGATCGAAGGGAGTAGTATTTTTTTTGATTTACTTAAAAAAGTAAATAAAAAGGAACCTGTACCTGTTATCGGCCGCATGGGTTCGGCCCGTGAAGAAACGTATAGGCGTAGCTCCCTCGTGCAAGGCGGCAAATAGGAGCTCCCGGGCAGTTTGGGCCTAAAAGGCATGGAGAAAAGGCCTAGTCTCGCGTTAAGAAAGCCGACCGTCCAGCCGCGGGAAAAGCACACCCATTTTCCCGCCAAAGCCCGAAGAAAAATCCCCAATCCCCTTCTCCTTCTCCAATCTCCCGCCGCCCCCAGACAGAGAGAGACTCGCTTCCTCGGCGAATTCGAACCAAACCCTCACCCCATGGAGATCGTGCGATCCCAAAGGCAGCTCGCTGCGGCGGCAGCAGCCTCCAGCGGCGGAGGCAGTGGCGCGGGGGGCCTGCCAACGTACCGTGTGGCGCCGCAGCTGGAGGTGCGGCTGGAGGAGTTCGAGCTCTTCGCCATCGACCGCCTCCGAGGTGCGTAACCCGGCCTTCGCTTCGCCGGGCCTTTTGCGTTCCCGCTTCAGCGCATTTCACAGATCTGGTTATTAACAGTTAGCGCATCATTCGATTTTTATGTGCTGTGTTGGTTAGTCCTGAAGGGGATCTCGGATGGGCTATCTCGGGGGAAGAGGCAGGAGGAGATGGAGAAATTGGTGAGCCATTCTATCTTGTTTCCTTGACCCTTTTCTGCGGGACTCTGTAAGAAGCTACAGTTCATGCATTTTACCGCAGATTTGACAGAAGTATATGAAAGTATCAGTGTATTGGCAGTATGCAAACCTTGGTCTGAGTTGGATTTGGTTAGAGATATGAATAATTTTTAAGTTGAACTCTGGCACTTGTAGGTTTCCAAATATACAGTATTACTTTGACAAGTTGCAGTATTTCCACAATGTTTTTTCAAGGTGGCATGGGGGATTGTAGTTTCATGCTAAATTTTACTTTCGTTTAATCAAGTTGCTACCAGAACTTTCCATTTCCTTTGACAGTTTTGTCATGCAGATAAGAGGTAAATTTAGTCTTTCAAAAATTTACTCTGGTTTTAAGTTGCAAGTGTTGATTTGTCATTTGAACGGGGTACATACCAGGGTTAAAAAAAACTGGGGTCTAGCTATGGAATTAGCATATGTACGTGGGTGTCAATTTAAATTGTAATTGAGACTGAAATGTATGATATTTAGGTCACTGAGTTGTGGAAGGCACACATGAGGCACCAGGATCCAGCAGAGACTTTGAACAAGGACATAATATCTCACTTTGTGCTCCGTCTTGTCTATTGCAGAACGTACGTCTAACATTCTTGCCCTTCAATGCATATTCATATGCTTGGTGTTTCTCTAGTGTTTTGACCAACTTAACAAAAAACTGTATTTATACCACCTTGTAGGGAAGAATTACGCAAGTGGTTTCTCTCCATGGAGACGACACTCTTTCGGTATCGTTTTCGGATTGAGAGTCCTGATACACAGGTGGCTTCATCTTTATTTATACTGAACTGTAGCAAATGAGAAAATGATTATGTTTTAACCATTATTTATTCCATTATGTCCTTTTCAGAGGCTTCTTATGAGTGAGTTTCAGCTTCCATACAAAGCATTGCCACACTCAGAATTTGAGGTATGGATATGGACACTAATTGAACTGTGCTGAGCACTCGGATCTTGATGGTTTGCAGTAATGAATTTTTTTGTCATGCTTTAGGCCGTGAAAGAAAAGTTAAGCCAAGTTGCACGTTCAATTGGTCAGTCTGCAAGCGGTATGTAACACTTATTTGAGGGTCTATTTTGTTTGTATTTACAAAACAAGTAGCACATATCGAAACATAATCCAGCTCAGAATGTGTCACTGCTTTCAGTTATTGTACCGCGGATTTGTGTTATAGCAAGTTGTTAATATGAGTTTCAGAATAAGTTGCTTCTTTTTTCATCATTTGTTTGTTGTAAAATCATGATTAACCGCTTAAGGTACTGAAACAGTGGTGGACCTCTGGAACTGAACTTCAGGAATCTGTCAAAAGGAAAATGTATTTGTCATGTGTAGCATTATAATGTTAAACTGTCCGTACTCCTACCTTTTTCGTGGTGATTTTTCTTGAAGGCATTGTTTTGGAGAACTATTCTCATTGTCAGGCCCTGTGCTGTTTTGTCAGTGGAGATCTCTGGTAATAGGTTTGTGGTGGATGTTGGAGAAGATGGCTGCCATGAGACCTATCTAATGTAGATGGCCTTGTTATTTCCTTTTTGTTAGCTGATGGATTCGGACTTGATGCATGGCATCTTCTCAATAATAATAGTATATGGATGTTTGCATCTAGGACGCAGAGGCCGAGGCTTTCCCTTCCTTTTTGAAAAAAAGAGAAAAAACCTTTGCCATCATTTTTTTCAATTGCTCTTTATGTTTTTTCAGTAGAAATCTATAATTGAGCTTAGCAGCTAATGTTTTGTACGTTCTTTTTGCAGTTGAATCTGTGTTCTTCAAGGTATGTGCACCAATCTATTGAACTCCGTAGTTTAAATTACATAGATTCTTTCTTGTGATTAGGCAATCTAACTAAGTCGTGCTTAACCCCAATTAAGGTACCGTTTGAAGAAGTCCCAGATCTTGTTGGCAGCCGCCGAGTATTCATTTCAAAAGGCTACGCTTATGTTGCGATGAGTCAGGTTTGCTGTGAACATGAGAATGAGAACTAACTTATTTTTTGGCTTGCGTCCATTCTAAACATGTATATAAATATATAGGTGGTTTCTCTGGTGGTTACCCAATTCCGCTGCAATATCTCAAAGGCACTAGTTTTGACAAATAGGTAAACGGTAACCTTGTTTTTCTTTTCTCAAATAGCTATTGTTTTGAAAGTGTGCTTCTTATTTTTGGTAGGACCGTTTTCTTTTGGTTTTAGAAGATATACTTTAATACCCATTATGTTTGTTTATTACAACAGTTCAAATTGCTGTGTTGCCTATACGCCGTTATTATTAGTGATTTATGTCTCATCAATCTTTCCCTATTCATGTTTAGACGAATGAAAGCTTGATTTTATAGTTGATTGCACCTTGTCATTATTCAAAATTTCCATCTTTTTGGAAGCTAGCATTAGTGTCTGAAGTTAGCACATGTTTTGTAAGTTGTAAGAGCTCTGATAAGTGAAATCATTTAATTTACAGGAAATGGACTACAAGCATTAAGGAACAAGAAAAAGATAGGTTGACTCCTGTGAGTGCCAGTGCGCCAGCCCAACCTATCTTTCCACTAATCTTATAATAAATTTGACGATGTAAATTGTACTCCTAACAGATTGTTGAGGCATTAAGCAATGCCTATTTTGGACCTGATTACTCTCAGGTATATCCTTGCGCCTATACTTGCTTTGCAAGTTGTTCTTTCCAATGCCTCCACTTTTTGGCTAAAACTCCATTGTGTACAGCCTAGTGATTCTGCTGAGATTTCTTCGAAGGATATTGATCAACTGTCTAAAACTTCTTTCCCTCTCTGTATGCGCCACATGCTAGAGAAAGTAAGCATCTTAAAAGCTGTGTACATGTATTCGCCTTTTGATCAGTTACTTAGTGTTTGCTTTTCTGTTGTAGCTGAGAGAAAACCATCATCTGAAGAATGGGGGTAGAATGCAGTTTGGTCTTTTCCTTAAGGTAATAAGGAGTTGGACTGAATCTTAAATTTGTAAAAATTGGTATTTTATTTATTTATGTCACATTAATGTATATTTCTGAAACTCATGATTTAGGGTGCCGGGCTAAAGTTGGAGGATGCTCTTGCATTTTTTAGAGCGGAGTTCTCTCAAAAGGTACCAAACTTTTCTAGAGAATATGTTTTTTTTTCCGAAATAGGGAGCGAAGCCCCGGCCTCTGCATCAATTGATGCACACAGCCTCATTTATTGCAACGTTCAAAATAAGAATCAAAGTATTACATTCACGGATCAGAGAGGGTTGAGACATGTATCAACCATCTAAAAAAGAATAGCAATATAAAGCTATCCATTATGTAGTCTACTAGTGTGACGCCACCCAGTAACCTGGAAATAGAAGTCCTGTGCAACCATTAACAACCGGTTGCATCCAGTATCCATAGGCTCCCGCTGATCCACCGGGAGATGGTAGGACCATAGTTGTATCCAATGCGCCGCCAATCGAATAACCTGCAAAAAAGTGGTACCCGTTTGTTTATTAAAGACAATGTTATTTCTGGACGTCCATATGGACCAACATAAAGCAGATACCCCAATACGTATTCTCGCTTTATTCTTTTTATCAACCCCATTTAGCCAATTTCCAAACATATTTGTAATATTGGATGGTGGAGGAATATTATAAGTGAAGAAAATAATTCGCCAAATAATAGAAGCAAATGGGCATGAAAGAAACAAATGCTCTATAGACTCCACTGAATCACAAAAGCAACACTTCCAGCCATTCCACTTGCGCTTAGCCAAGTTAACTTTAGTTAGTAGCACTTTGTTCTGAAGAAACCACATGAAATTTTTGATTTTAAGGGGGATTTTTAATTTCCAAAGATACTTATGTAAGAATCTTGTATGACCATTCATTTGATCTAAATACATAGATTTTACAGTGAAGGTACCCGTTGTGGTTATTTTCCAAACAAATTGATCAGGGTGGTCTGTAAGATGAACTGTCATTAGATGTTGGCATAAGTGCAACCACCGTGTCCACTTATTACCAGTCAAACCTCTCCTAAAAACAATATTAAGAGGTGTTTGTGCAAGAACATTCCACCAGGACATTTTTCCTTTGAACAATATTGTATAAGGACGGATATTGTTGTGCTAGTGATGTATCACCTAGCCAAACATCTTCCCAAAAACGGACCGTTTCACCATTTCCGATTCTAAAAAGGCCATTAGCAAAGAACATTTCCTTCACCCGCATGAGACCTTTCCAAAAGGGAGAATCTGTAGTTTTTTCTTCTACCCGAGACAAAGTTTTATTCTGAAGGTACTTGTTATGTAATAATTGTTGCCACATTCCCTCCTCAGTTAGTAATTTAAATAGCCATTTGCTAAGTAAACACTTATTCTTTATCTCAAGAACCTCTATACCTAAACCCCCCTGATCTTTAGGGCGACAAATAATATTCCACTTTGATAACCTATATTTCTTCTTAGTGTCCGTACTTTGCCAAAAAAATCTAGACCGGAAGAAATCCAGGCGTTTTGTTAGACCCTTAGGTATCTCTAAGAAAGAGAGCATGAACATCGGTAAACTAGTCAAAACCGAGTTAATCAAAACCAGACGATCCCCATAGGATAGCAATTTTCCTTGCCAGCAACTTAGCTTTGAGAGAAAACGACTCTCCACAGGATTCCATTCTGAATTTCTTAGTTTTCTGTAATGGATAGGTACTCCAAGATACCGAAATGGAAGTGAACCAGTTTCGCAGCCAAAAATCTGCCTATATTCAAGTTCCAACTCTTTCGCTTTACCAAAACAAAAAATTTCACTCTTGTGGAAATTAATTTTTAACCCAGACAATTGTTCAAAAGTAGAGACTATTAGCTTCATATTAACAGCCTTTTCTAGATCATGCTCCATAAAAATTATTGTATCATCTGCATACTGAAGAATAGAAACCCCACCATCCACCAAATGTGGAATAAGGCTTCCAACTTGACCATCTTCTTTTGCACGAGCAATGAGGATAGCGAGCATATCAAGTTTGATAAAACTCAGCAGGTAACCCATCTGGTCTTGGAGCTTTATTATGTTCCATCTGAGAGATAGCCTCCAAGACTTCTTTCTCGGTAAAATCAGCAGTAAGAATATCATTTTCTTCAGCTGAAAGTTGGGGAATGTCCTCTACCCGTTCTTCCATGAGAGAGAAATTATTATAATCAGGCTCACCAAAAAGCTTTTTATAATATTCAGTAATATAGACCTTTAAATTATCTTCTCCTACAATAGTTCCTTCGTCTTGCTCTAACTGGAAAATTTTCTTTTTCCTATGCTTTCCATTAGCGATTAGATGGAAATATTTAGTGTTATTCCCACCTTCTTGAACATGTTTAACCTTAGCACGTTGAGCCCATTTGGTGTCTTCATCCCGTCTAAGTTTATTAACACGATCATTAGCATCTTTAAGCTTATCCTTTTCTGAACCCGTCAGTGGACAAGTTTCTGCCTTAATGTCCAGTTCATCAATAATAGACAGTAGGCGCTCCATTTCTTTTTTATATTTACCACTTAGATTCTTGGCCTATCCTCTCAAGAAACGGCGTAGGTGTCTAATTTTAGTTTGCCATCTTTGAATAGGAGTCTCTCCCACTGATATTGATTCCCATTCATTTTTTATCATCTCAAAGAAACCATCTTGACACAACCATGACAGTTCAAAAGAGAATTTAGCATTGTTCCCTAAATGAGTTTGATGACCAGAGTCAATAAGTAACGGTGTATGATCAGAACCTGAGTGTGTCAACGCCCTTACCGATACTAAAGGGAACTTTTGTTCCCATTCGACAGTAGTAAGTATACGGTCCAATTTTTCATAAGTTGGATTTTCTCTTCTATTAGCCCATGTGAATTGTCTACCCGAGAGACCAATTTCTCTAAGGTCCAAACTCTCGATGATCACGTTAAACATAAAGGGCCATCGAGGATTAAAATTGTCATTGCTTTTATCTTCTCGTTTGCGTAAGATATTGAATTCAATATGTGAATATATATATATATATATCTCTTTATTCTTGAGAAAGCTCAGGGAAACCTTATCACTGCCTTGCCTTTACAATGCTGAAGTCGTGTCAGGCAGACATGTTGTTGGGCTGCCTATTGCACTCTTACCTGTAATGATGTCCATTGAGTTAGTCAGATATAAGTGTGATATTGAAAAGTAATATCCCTTGAATCGCATGCGTGAAGTAAGCGCAGTTTCTACTGCTTCACTGACGTTGGATCTTTTCTTGATAAGGTTGGCTCTGAGCGGTTTGACAAGGAATATGCTTATAGTATCAGACATAAGTATGGAAAAGAAGGGAAACGAACGGTAAGTTCTTCTCAGTGTGTAACTTCCAAGGGTATTGGAGTTATTGATAACTCTTACCTTTTCTCGTGGGGAAATTAATATCTCTCACAAATTGCTGCTCCAGGATTACACTCCATATTCATGTCAAAAGATCATCTGCTCGACTCCTGGTGTTGGTGATCACCATGGTTGCCCCTATCGACATTTTGGGTATGTTCTTATTCATATCGTCCTTTCATGTAATTGTTAACAGAGTAATAAACACTTCTATTTTGTGGTTATTCCAAGCTTTCTTTAAGCGTTAGTTGCTTAACAGTGTCTTCAAAGTATATACAGTGCCCCCCCCCGTCCCCCCCCCCCCCCCCCCCCCCCCCCCCCCCCCCCCCCCCCCGTATTCTGCATGTTAAAATTCTTGGGCTGCCCAAATGGCAATCTCTTGAATCCAAGAGAATCCTGGAAATTTGCTGGATTTTTCCTGAAGTTTGAGGTCTAGGTCTGGTGTCATTTGATGCCATGGGATTCGAATGACACAATAGCACTCGAAGCTGCAATTTGTCCTTTTACAATGTTTAAGATTCTAAACAGAAGCAACGGGCAGTGCATTATTGCCAAGAACAATGTCAATTTAACATTTCCTTAATTCATTAAAGTTAATCTTATTGTTGGGGCCTGTGGCTGTCGTATGTGATGAACTAACAAATGTGAACCCACTATTATGCCAATTTGTGCCTTTGCAGAGATGTCCATACAGCCACCCTATTACCTAATATTTGTTTAATGCGTTTCACCTTTTCTCGTGTGCTTTATTGTAGTGATGAGAACTTGAGAGCAGCTCTCAACAATATGGGTATCAGCGGAAATGCTTTGGAAGGGATCCTGGATAAAGTGAAGAACAGACATTACCAGGTGCTTTATCTCATGGTCCTAGTGTCATTCAGCAGTCTTTTATCCTCTGACTAACCGAATCATCTGATGCATGAAACATGCAGCTAGCTTGCACATTGACCTTTGAGGCAACTCACAATGTCTCATGTGATACTGGAATTAATCATCCTAATCAGTATTTCAGTGAAAGCCAGAAAGTCTTGCAAGCCAAGGTAGGTTAAAGAGTTGATTATGCATGGAACAGTATTTTTTTTTAATTTACGAGGAATTCAAATTAACAGTAAACTTGGTTGATGCCACAGAACCAAACAGTGCAGAGTCAGTCGTCCACCTAAGTCTGATGCTCCTTCAGAAAGCAGTCCATCGACAAGAAATTCAGGTTTTGATACTACTACTTTGGAAATTGTAGCTTTGCACTCTGTTTGATTGTTCGCTGTGACTGGTTCATTACTCTGCATTTCTAATGTGTGATGATAATTTCTTTTTAAAATTATTTGTACATTTTCCAACAGTTCCAACAACTATTGTTATCTCTGACATTGTGTCAACTGCCAAGCTGCTGTACATGTACCACAATCCACAATACATTATCTTACAATATGCCTTTGGTACCTCGAAATATGCCCTTGATACAACCAGGGTAGAAGAAACATGGAGAATTTTACATATTCTACTAGGGTTTGCTGAAATTGTAACTTAAAATTAACAACTTTACAGGCGGCGTTAGAAGATATGAAATTTCAGTAGGGTTTAGACCTTTCTTAGTACAGCATACACATGGAGTGGTTTGCTGAAATTTATTTCTATTGCACAGAAGTGGGCAAATTTGACCCAAAATTTAAGTCAACACATCATCCCACATTTATATTTAGGAATTGTTTCAGTACTTGGCGGTCTGAGTTTGAATTTTGTAAAACACATTGCTTCTATTTTAATGGAAGTGTCCTCATTTAACCATGGTCAAACCTGTTGAACTTTTCAGAGTGGTTAAAAACCCTACTCATGTTTGCAATTGCATAATAGCAATTTCAATGAATGGAATTGCAGCAGACACACATTTGCATGTTTTTAGAGCGGTAAAAATACGATTCTTCCATTTCCTTGCAAAGGTGTCCCACATAAATAGTGCATTATTTATATTCTCGAAAGGTCATTGTTTTACGGTTGCAAAATTGTATTACCATATCCTTGATTTTTGTCAGAGTATCATATAACCAATTCACCATACAAGTGTGACATAGTGGGGCCACCTTTTTCAACAAGTCTTCCATATGTTATCTTTTGTGAAATAAATATTCTGACTTTATTACTCCCTCCAACCCAAATTACTTGACTCAATTTTTTCTAGATTCGAAAGTATCTAGACTTGTTTTAGTGCTAGATACATCCGAACCTAGACAAAACCAAGTCAACTAATTTGGGTCGGAGGGAGTACTGGAATTTGTCCATGTTAAATGTCGGCAGATCCTCTGTCAGTCCTTAAGACTAAGAGTTAAAACCTTTACCTGAAATTTGTTTCTACTAAATGACAACACTATCAACTTCTAGAAACAAGAACGGCGCTGGTTTCTTTTTTTTTTTCGCGAAAACGCAAAAAGCTTTGCGTTTCGATACATTGATAGAAAAAGGAGGTATAGTTTACAAGTCCATGAAAGGACCAACACCCGCACCATACAACTCAACCCAGGCTAGACTAAGGGAGTATCTGGCGCAACCCCCGGGCCCTGGCCTCCGCCCACAACTTGGCCTCAGCCCTGATCATGTCGACTAGGGCGGGCCCCGGCCTCCGCCCACAACATCTGGTTTCTTGTGTAACAATAGTTCATCAAATACGTAGCTTGTGATTTTTTGTAGCATTTAATGATTTTCAACAAATTTTATTGAATTGAACTGATCTTTTAGGTACTTTTGGCCAGGTGTGCTACAGCTAATTCCCTGCTTTATCTCCCGTTCCTGCCCTACAGCAGCTCGGTGTTGAATCAAGATTGGTGCTCGTTGCCAGTATTGCTGTCATCACATTTGGTGATGTTTAACCTGATATGTGGACTGGACCGAGTTCTGTTACTCGGTTTGAGAGTCTCGTAATGCCGGCAGTCACGTCGGACAGAAGTGATCTATTGTTGTACAACAGTAGGCAAAGACATGTAGTACTCGAATGGAGACCCGGGATTGATTTTGTAGTTGGTTCTAACTTGCTAATGTATGCTGTAACATCTTGAATACTACTACTAGAGTTTCAAAGGCTTGATCAGTTGTGTTGATTCTTCAAGAGTATAGCTTTTTAGGTATATGCGATGACTTGAATGCACTTGGATGCGCTAGTCGCCCTGACAAGTTGATTCAGTACCTTTATGCTAAGCATTTTTCAAATACATATTATATATATTAACTCAGCTTTCTTTCTTTTGTCTAAAGGAACATATGAATTAACGCAAAAGGTCACTGATTTTTAGATGGATTTTTTGTTGGCTTTAGAACAGATTTAGACGGCAACGTGGGCAGTTATATATTTTATCCCAAAGCGTATTTGAGTAAATGGATGAAAATTGCCACCCCTAGGTGGGATGGAGGCCTAGATGAGTCTGGTGAAGAAACCACAATAGAGAACGACGGAATACAGAATGGTAAGGGGCGCTATTGGTTACTGCAGCACTTTTTCGGGCAGGATCTAGGGGGCATAGTTGTGGAGAGATGAATCTAAAACCATGTTGTCCACTTTGTTTGGTTGCCTTGTTGCATAGGTGATAATACAGGAGGCTTGTTGATTGGTTGACTGCGTCTAGTTCAGTGGCCCATCAACAACCACACTAATCCTAAGGCTAAACATACTTAGCTCACACCACCACAACTAGCGGTAGTGCGGCCGAGAAGTAGAACGCCGGTGGGAAGAGGAGCCATCCGAGGGTGCCATCATTGGAGAACGACGTCCGACCGCGTAGTGGAGGCGGTCCGATTCCTAGAGTCGAAGTTTGATGAAACTGACAAAAATCATCGAAAACAACCATTAGCAGTGATCATGTTCTTCATGTGCGGGCTGCTGTAGTTGTTGGCAGGGCACCAACTATGGCTGCGAAGGAGGGCGACACGAAAACATGGTGAACTCGAACGCCTAAAACTGGTGCCCGACAAAAGGAAGTTCCTTGCGGTCGCAGCCGGGATCGATGGTGACGACGACCTTGGCGTTGAGTCAGGCAACACTACAAGAGTTCCTGCATCAACGAGGAGAGAAAGTAGAGAGAAAACATCTTCAACCTTGAGAAGTTTATCTTCAACCTCCGTCCTACTGTTGTTGTTGGCCTACACTGATGAATTCAATACCCCCATCAAAACGAAAACTTGCAACATGAAAGTTATGGGGAACAACGAGATCTAGCTACTCTTTAAATGAAATTTCGAATGGTTGATTGTATACTACGAATCTAAAGAAATTCGTCCAAAAAAATCTTTAATTTTGACCATAATTCTGAGAAGATATAGTTCACGAAACTCGGTGCCCATGGTCAAAGTAAAACCCTATCGTGGGTATGCATCTTTTTCATGTAGAAGAGTGTTAAAGTATTGTACGGATATGATTGTTATGATAGTTTAGGATAGTTAGGATCGCAACCTAACTTGACTTGTACTTTAAGATAATCTCTTGTACGTCTATATATACTCGTCCATAAGGGTCAATAATAGATACAACATATTCCGCCAATCCCCTCTCTATCGTTCTACATAGAGATTGTTTCAAATCAGAGCATGTCTAACAGACCCCTTAAAAGGGCCAAACCCATAAAATAACCGCCGAAATACGGGGTTGGGATCTACCCGGCCGTCTAGCAGACCCCGTAAATCAGCCTCCCGTACCCCGAAAATTCAGATATACAATACAAATATCCAAATCACCTTTAAAACGATACAGCGTCCGAGTACGGACAAGATGCAAATTGAGCTAAGAGCCCTGAAGAATAACCAATGGCGTCCATAACCCTGCCCAAGCCAAGCTGGAAGGGTAACCCTGCTAACGACGTCGATCTCAAAACCTGCTTAAAAAAAGGGGTGCCGACAAAGGGCAAGGAAAAAGAGAGCGGTCAGTACTAAGGACAGTACACAGCGAGACTAGAATTCGGCGGTCCTCGCCTACATAGGTATGGTGGACTGAAGCGACAGCGCAGCATGCACTAAACAACCTATAGAGACTCAATACAACTAGCGACTATCAGATAGGGATAAGAAAGACCTATTCGGATCCAACCTGAAACTATCACCAAGCATACCCATCATGATATTTCCCCCTCGAGACCAAACGAGGAAGTCAACCGAGAAACTCACACAGTTGGCAGTTTTATTTATTCCGTTATAGTTGCGGCAATTACTAGTCAGATATAGATAGCATGAGTCATCCTGATATAATAAGCGGTGGACAGTTTTAGTTAACCATTCTGTTATAGTTGCAATACTTACTAGTCAGATACAATTATAACAGGTGACAACCCAAATCCAGCAGTTGTTGGCACTTTTATTTAGTCATTCCGTTATAGTGAAGCTGATTACTAGTCATTATAAAGTCAAATTTATAGCACTACTTTAGTTATAGTTGTCTATGATCGAGATACTGTGCTCCAAGTCGTCCATAACCGCGGATACGGCTTTCAGAAAGTTTTACCCTGCGGGGGGCACAAATAGCAACACACGCACGATCAAACTCGGAAAAACCAAATGAAAACCCAACGAGGCATCACGACAGAGCAATTGCAAGATTCATATAAATTTCAGGGGGCCACCCCACCAGGCTACCCGCGACGAAGTTGGCCGGCTCCGGAACGACCCAGAGGTTTGCGTCAATGGCTGTAAACGACTGGGAACCCGAAAGTGTGACTGGGCTTGTCGATACCGCGAAAACACTCCGCTTACCTAAACAGTACAGGCGCTCCACGCGCAATCGTAAATAAAGCAGTAAAGCATGACATAAGTATAAGATAGTAATAAAGCCCAAACTAGTTTGTGGCCCCAAGAAATAATATATGACTCAAGCTTTGGCTAGGGGGATTCATGGTCTCACATGCGGATAGTGCAAATATTCAAAGAACAGGTATCAAGTACTCGGGGTCCTACGGGACACAAGTGCACGGTTAAAAACCAAATAACATCTATTGCCCATCCGTGCCTCTGTATTATTTACCCACTTCAGTTTTAGTTATTGAACTATAATTAAATCCATGATCATCTCCAACATAAAGCATATAGCAGTCTTCCAACAACTGTGGTACTTGACGACACACAACAACACTTGAGCAAGCGACTACGACACGCAAGTCCAACTATCTACCAGACAATAGGTAATAGGATGTGTCCAAGGCAATATAAGGATGCAAGGGATATCACATGTACGAAAACTAGAGCACCGCAACACAGATAGCAATAGATCAACAGGAAAAAATAAAGACTAGAAATATAAAATAGGTAGAAAGAGGGAGAATGCTCGCTTGGAAAACATTGCTGAAGATTCATCCGAAGATCAGGTCGACACTCGCATCAACTCATCGGCCTAATCCATGAAGAAGCAAAGCACTAGAAGAAACACCGGATACACTATTTAATGCTACGGCAGAAGATCGAGCATGATGCATATATGATGTATGACATGGCAAGGATGCGATGCAATTAGGCAATATTAAGTGGAACGGGGTCCCGGCAATTAATTAATAGCTTCTTATTGTTTAGCTACCCCGCATTTTAAATGTTGTCTTAACAAGACAAAATATAGCAACGGTTCGCTACCCAAATTTAAATGGGACCAATATTAGACTAGATTCGCCACATATGGTCTCCATATTTAATTATGAGGTGAATCTTCGAAATAGCCCCAAACACCCACAATATGCATGCAAACATGAACAATTTAATGTAACAAGTAGACATCATATATTATAAAAATAGGGTCCAAAGAAAGGGGTCACACATAGGGGCTCGACGATCTTGGTTAGGGTTCGACGGGGTTCGGTCTTCGGATAAGGCTTCGAATCCGCGACGAAGGTCATGGCGTTCGGGAGTCGAGGGTCTCGGGGTTCGCCGTGAGTGGTATTCGGCTTTCATGTGAGAGATCTTATCCCGAATTGTGAATCTTGTGCACCATCATACCCCAAACATCTTGCCGATACAATCACTCCATCATCACCTCGATACCAGACGGCCTTCAGGTTTGTGCAGGAACTTACAAACACATGACACAAGAGGCACTGAGTCAACTTGTTCTGCACTAGTATGTACTACAACCTGTAGAAGCAACAGAAAAGATCGACGGGTACCATGGCGTCCTAATATTGGACAACGAAAACGATAGGACGATGATGGCACACAGACGTTGACGTAGGCGACGGGAACAGGGGCACCGGTCTGCAAGGGGAGGTCGCGGAGGCCGGTGAGTAGCTTGGCGACGCGGATGTCGCGGGCCAGAACGGCGGCAGGAACGAGGGCGCCGTCGAATGAGCCGGGATGGTGACGGGCGGCAGCAGCGACGCGGGACAGAGGTCGCCCGCGATGGCGCGACTCTGTGGGTGCGCACGGCGAAGCAGGGCGCTGCAGAGAGGCGGAGGGGCGGCCTCGGACGCCGACGACGGGGACAACCAGGGAGTTGGGGATGGTGCAGAGGCGGCACAGTCGACCGTGGGAGCTCGCAAGCGGCGACGCCTGGAACGGCGAGGCTGGCGCTGAGGAGGATGGGTCCGGGGTGGTTTGGGCGGGGGCGCCAGGATGTGGGGATTGAGGGAGGCCGACGACGGGGGGCGAGGCTAGCAGCGGCGGCCGACTTCACATGGCGTGGCGGCGGCGGACAGAGGCTCAAGCAGGGGAGGAGGAGAATGAGGGAGGCGGCGTACGCGGGGTAGGTGGCGGCTCGGGATGAGGGATCACGAGGGTGGGACGACGCGCGGGCTCGGTGGTTGACCGGGTCGGGCAGGGATTTTAGTGGTGGGGCCGGAGTGCAGGAGGGTTGGCGTGCGTGTGGGGAGGTTAGGTGGCGTGTCGCGCGGCGTGTGCGTGCTATGTGCAGGGTTGGGCCAGATGAACAGGGGTGAGGGAGTAGGTGGTGTTGGCGGCCGGGAGAGGGAGATGGAGAGGGTAGGGCAGATTAGGGTTTGGGTTTGGTTTAGGGTCTAGATATTTAGGGTTGAGGTTTGGGGTAGTAGGTGGTCTATCTGGTTGGGCCTTTGGGCCCGACTGGGTGGACTACCTCCCCGATAAAAAAATAGCTTTGATTATATATTTAGTTGTAGATATTATTTTGTAATTATTTTTAGACAAAACAAAATATTTGGACGGACCGAATTTTGCAGTTGAAATAAAGAGGGAGGTAAATAGAAAATAAATAGACTTTTGGAGAAATATGCATGATGACATCATGATGATGCATATAATAAAAAGAACATCGATTTTCTAGTACTCCCTCCGTTTTTTATTACTTCGCGTTTTAGGATTTTTCAAAGTCAAACTTTGTCAACTTTGACCAAGAATATAGAAAAATATATAAACATTCATTATTCCAAATGCATATATTATGGAAATATAACTTACGAAGATTCCAATACTATAAGTTTTATATCGTAGATACTTCTATTTTTTGCTACATATTTGGTCAAACTTTAAAAAGTTTGACTTTGACTAAACCCAGAATGCGATCTAATTGTGAACGGAGGGAGTAGTGGTTTTATCCGGAGGGCTATAATGTCCCCGTCTGAGGCCCACCAACCGGCGCCGACGTGGCCCGCCAACCGGCGCCGACGTGTCGGCCATGATCTCCGCCACCATCCCGTTGAAGAGGAAGAGGTTTCCGAAGCAGTTCTTCGAAGCCCCTGCAGTGGCCGCAGCTCCGCCGACCGTGACTGCTGCAGCTGCCAAGAAGGGGGGCAGGATGAAGACGAAGGCGGCCGGGCCGAGGGGTTCCCCGCCGGCCAAGGTGAAGACAAAGGCAGTTAGCCGCATCGGCCTCGCGCCTCCACCACCCTCCAAGGCCACAACCCCTCCTCCCTCCGTTCCGCCCGCGGCGACGCCCGCGCCGCCGCCACCCTCCATTGACGTAGACAAGGTGTTCGATGTTGAGTCCACAACATCGTACATGGACATGCTCAACGAATCCGCGATGGACTTGCATGCCGCCATCGGTGCGTTTCGATGGGGAGGACTATGTCGAAGGCATTGACGATGAAGACATTGGCGACCAAGCTCCTCATCACCGAGAAGAAGAAGGCGGTGAAGCTTGCCAAGGTGGAAGCAAGGCGGGAAGATGCCAAGGTGAAGGCCGAGATGGACTCGAGGATGATCGCACTCAAAGAAGCCAAGGCCATGAAGGAGCTCTTGGCCGAGGAGAAGGAGATCATGATGATGCGCACCAACGACATGGACGAGGATCAGCTGGCATGGTGGAAGGAGACCAAGGCGGACATCATGGCGAGGAAGATGCTCGTGCGTCAAGCTCGTGCTGCAAGTGATGTTGGTGCGTCGATTCCTCGAGGTGAGTCTCCGGCGAGTGGTGACGGCACTGGCGATGGCCTCGTTGATGGTTGATCGCATTGATAGTGTTGGTGGTGGTTTGAACATTGGCTATGATCGCGTTGATCAGCGTTGTGATGTAAAAACTATGAATGATGCATCACATATTTTGGATGTGCTATGTTTGATCACAAATAGTTGTCTGAAATAGTTGTCTAAAACCCTGTTTTGAGGGGTTGGAAACTCGTCCGAGCTCCGATTCTGTTTTACGGGGTGGGGATACGGGGTCTGCTAGCTCGGACGAGTTTTCGGCCGGTGAAAAGTGAATACAGAGCTCTCTACTCGTGTTTTACGGGGCAGAAAAATAGGGGTTCTGTTACACATGCTCTCATACCATATTTGTGCTAATTAGAAATAGTTATAGATGAACATGTTTAGAAAGAGAAATCAAGAACACCTACACAGTTGCATCGCTAGCGCCATGCACTCGTGGGCTCTTTACACTCTCCTAGTCTTGGTTCAAGAGTTATCGATTTCAGCGTTTTCAGCGGACCTGATGACTGCTGCACGCACGATACAGAGGGTGCCTGGGCATCCAATCAGTCTGTTTTTGGCTCCGCCGGAGCTAGCTGGGCTTCACGCAGCCTACCAAACACGGCAAATGAACATTGGACACACGTTGTAGTTTGCCAACCTGCTACTCTCACGGATTTGCCAATTATATCACCTAGCACACTGATCTTACACAGCACACACGTACGGCATCACTCGGAAGCAGAAACAAGATCGAATCAAAGAGCTCACACACGAATCACCAAAACTAGCTTCTTCCCCAGGCACCGCCGCACCGGCACGTCACCTCTCATGCATGCGCTCGCGCCTGAACCGCTCCTGCACCCTCGATATGTACAAGGCCGCGCGGCGGTCGACGTCGGCGTCTCCATCCCAGTGCTTGCCTTTGCCAGGCGCCATCACCTGCACGGTGACCACCGCCGGCGGCGGAGCCGGCGTCAGCGGCCATGGAGCGGCGGCGGCGGCCGGCTTCTCCTTGCTGCCTGCAGCCTGGGCCGGCGCCGGCATCGCCGCCGTCTTGTGCCTCATCGCTCTGGCACGCTTGTACAGACCAGTGTCCATTGCACGGGTAAGCTGTGTCTGCTAGTATGTTTCTTGTGTGGTGTCTGTAGGCTCTCGAGGCACTACGTTCCTGGCAATTTATAGCACTCCTTGTTTCTCCGTCGCAAATGGTATGTACACCTAGTGTACCACCTGGACCATACGTGTAGGCGTATCTTTCTCAGTTCAGAGTCGATACCCATACCCTGGAGGCATGTAGTCCTTGTAATGTTGCTGCACAGAGCCATCCAGAAAATATTGACGGTGCACTTGCACAGCTGTACGATGAAATCTCCACATTCTACTACTCATTCCGATCCATATTAGTTGACTTTAATTTAAATATATCTAGACATGTTTTTTTGATAGATATATCTAAATTGAAGTCAACTAATATGGATCGAAGGGGTACCTTTTTGGAGATATGTACTAATTGTACATGATTAGCGAGATGTAGACTACTTTGCATTCCATCTAACTTAAACCGGCTCAAAAAGTGATAAGATCTAATAAACAGAGAATGTGATCTGCTTTCTGCAGCATCATTTCAGCTTTTGGATGCGATGCATAACTAATCCTTCCTTGTAAGAACCTAACATTCACCACGTACATATCGTTAATGGTCTCCATAATTTATGGTGCACACATACTGTCTCATCTAATCTACTAGTTCAGATCTGGAGAGAAGATTGTCTAACTACTCCCTCCGTTTTAAAATATAAGATGTTTTAGCTTTGTGAAGCTAATGAATTTAGACCTTTTTAGTATTTAGCTCGGAAGAGGTTTGAAATAAACCTACACACTAAAAGGGGTCTAGATTCATTAGTTTCACAAAACTAAAACATAAGTATCGCTGCGAGTGATCTTATCCCTACGAAGTACGACTACGAAGAAAAAACCGCTTCGCGTTGCTCCCCTGGCGAGCGACCGAAGCGGCGACCTAACCCTAACTCCCCGTGCCCCCCTTGCCTCTTCACCGCCCGCCGCTATCGGCGTTGGCCGACGGGCTAAGCCCGCGCGGTGCCGGCGGCGATAGGCCCTCCCTTCCCCAGCGCAAGACCCCTGGCGAGGATGCTGGCTCTGAGCGCGCGGTGCAGCTAGGCAGGGGTGGCAAGGCACGGCGTGGCGGTGCCGGGGGCGTCCCTCTACATCTCGAGGCGGTAGCAGGTGGGTGCTCACGACGGCCGTGCCCGCGTTGGCGGTTGGGGTTGCATTCCCCTTGTAGATCTTGGGAGCCGTGGTGGCCCTTCAACGGCTGCGGTGCCCCGCGGACGGCTGTCCTGCACGGTGCCGGGAGGGTGATGGGGTGGCGGCGCATGCTCTGCAGCGAGGTGGAGTGGTTCTACGGAGCGGGCTGTGTCTCCCCGACCCAGATCTGGGCCCCTCGGGCCCCATCTGGGCCGACCTGCTGGCGGTTGCTTCACCTCCTAGAGATGGAGACGACGTTGCAGATGAAAGAACATGTGGGCCCCCATGTGTGGTTTTGGTAATTAATTGCAATCTTTATGGACTAATGTGTGTATTAAGTTGTACTCGTAGGAATTGTCCATTGGCATCGCTTGGAGCATGTGCTGGCTTCAAGATCGATGAAATGCGAAGAATATATGCTTTGCAAGCTCAATATGCACCATCTACAGAAGATCTCATGTTTGTTGCTTGCCATCCTCGGTGATCATGGATCGATGATGAGGAATCAAGAAAGGCGTAACATCTTGAGAAGGTCAAGTTTGTCTACATCGAGCTCAAGTGGAATGCTCAAGGCAAAGGTATAATCTTGATAGGTTTTCCCTTTTCCCGGTCTCATGTTGTGTGTAGGAGATCGAGTTTAGGATAGATAACCGTACTATCAAGAGGGGCTCTCGAATGAGTAACTCGGTCACATCGTTCAGAGAAAGCTCAAACCTTTGCATACTTGCATCATCGTATTTGGTTGTTATTTGGTCTTATCCATGTGAGGATATAGAGCTTGTGGTAATCTCCATAACAAGCTCTTGATCATCAAAATCGGATCTTCCGTTTGTATCTTGTTGCGATTTTGATCTTGCCGGCTTTTCGGTTTCTCACCAAGTGAGGTATCTCACAATATTATACTTGATACTTTCTCACTTGGTGATAACCAACATTTTCACCTTTTATTGGAAAGCCCTTGTTGTCCTCTATCCAACGCAATTGGAATCGGGTCAATCAGAGTCACCAATCAAAAGTTACGACCGTTTGAATCTGTCGGTCTTATTTAAAAAGAAAAAGAAAAATCAGGTTTCTGGACCAAGCGGTAGTACTGCCCGGGTGGGCCGGTACTACCGCCCGCATCTGAGTGTCCCCCAACTATTCTCTACCTCGCCCAGTACTATTTTACGGTTGTACCGGCCGGCCCGGTAGTACCGTCCGGGTGGGCCGGTACTACCGGCCGTCCCACATATTTTTCCCAGGTTCTCCTGCGCCGATCCCGCACAGCCGCGTGCCTCGCTTGTTTCCGGGTCGCCCGCCCTTGCGCGTTGACCCGCGAGCTGGCCCCACGTTGCTCCCGTGCGCCTCGCTCGCCTCGCTGCGCCTGCTGACTCCCGCTTGGATGGGCCCGCGTTGTCCCCTGCGCGCCCGCTCGCTTTGCTCCTGCTGCTCTGGATCCTCGCGCGCGCGTAGCAGCAGTCACGTTCACTCGCGCTGTCTCGATCCCGCCAGCAGCGCGCGCTTCCCGCCCGCTCCCGCGTGTGCTGCCCCGGGCCCAGCCGGTCGCCGCTGCGCGCACGCCCTGCCAATCCCGCGCGCCTGCTGCCGCTTGCGCTTGCTGCGCCGCTTGCTACCACCCATGCCCGCTCAGCTGCTGGGCCCCGCACTGCTGCGCGCCTGCTGCCGCAGGCCCCACACGCTGCTTCTGCGTCGCTTCTCTCGCGTGTCGCGCGCCTCTGTCCCTACTGGCCCCGCGCTGCTGCATCTCCCGCCCGCACGCTTCTCGTGTTGACCTGCTCCCACTGGCCCCGCTCGCCTGCTGCTGTTTTGATTTCCTGGCGCATGCGGTAGTACCGGAAAAACGCCCCAACAGGCAGATCTTGTCCAGCCCTTTATATAGGTTTGTCTGTTTTGCTTTTAAAACAGATCCTTCCTTCTTCTTTTGTCTAAGCTTTGTCCATACTTACTCTAGATTTTGAAGCTTGATTAATCTCTTCCCTGAAGGAAATATGCCCTAGGGGCAATCATAGAGATGATTATATTTCATATGTATCCATGAGTTGTTGTAATGTTCCTTCATGGAGGACAAGGAGGACAAGGACAAGGAGGAGACGTGGAACGTCTACACTGCCTCGATGCACTTCATCAATTCCGCAACTGCGCGTCTAGTGGTAATCCCGTGATCTATGACAACAATATTACTGGTTTACGCGGTAGAAAATTTTGATTTGCGCTAGTGTAGCCTACCCGTATCCCATCAGTGGTATCAGAGCCGATGCTGTTCAATTATAGGTTCAGGATGCTTGCATATGGTGATATGCAGACTGATATGAATGATGTGATCATTTATATGGCGGTGGTTCATGATTGATCTATGATCTTGCTTTCCGTGATCGTGATTCTGAGGTTGTCGAACGACTTACCCCTACCGGTCGGTTTCCGCCATCGGGGTAGACAGTGACACATAAATCCTGTTGAATCATGCAAAGATCAATATGATTGATCGAATCGGAACCTAGATCTAAAATCGATGTACCGTGATCAAAGGAGTTTGATTGAATCGGGACAGGAGTCGGTTTATGGTAAATTTGATTTGCCGATCAAAATCCTTAAAGAAAATTGTGAAGATTCGAACCATGCAGGGGGAGACCCCCTAGACCCCCCGTAATTGTAGCCCCTTTTGTATCTCGTTAAGGTAACTAGGTGCTGCGATGTCACATGATCCGGTAGAATGCGATTCTATGCATAACTTGTTTTTGCAGGATGTATGCGATCAGTATGGCCCATATGTGTATGTGATGCATGTATGAAATTTTGCATGACCTGCGTGTCATGAGTAGGGCAACACGGCTGGAGCCATATGTGTTGTCATTTATTGTAATGGCCCGCGTGCCAACCTGTGATGATCCCAATACTATATAATTTTGATTACTAGCTGTTAGGAGTAATAGCTTGTATTAGTTCTTGGAGGACTCATCACCTGGAAGATGGCTCACATGGAACATGAAGATGGAGATCATCATGGTGGACAGGTTCTATGGCGATGGAGATCACCATGAGAAAATGGGCCATACTGTGTCACATCTATGTGAATGTTATTCTTATGTGTTTTACTACTATGCATTCTTAGATGATAGAAGTAGAACGATCCCTCAGAAAGTTTAAGTTTAACCATGCCCTCCCAACCAAACCTTGCACCATCCTATGCCCTGTACAATCATTGGTGGGCCTATGAAATTAGGGTGCCGCGGTTTTCCTTTGCTGGATGGGTTTGTATCGGATACCTACACGCATAAGGGTTGGTGAGCTTGACAAGGTCATCTTAACAGTTAAGGACCTTGGGGCATAAAGGTTGGGCGCCTAGTTTTGACATAGAGATGTCACCCAACAACAAGAGTCATATGTGATATGGTTAGCAAGTGTTGCTTACCGATTTACCTTGTCTTCTAGCAGTGATGCTAAAGCTCACTAGTCAACTTGTTAATTGTGGATCTTGAATCACTTAGTATCAATAGAGGGATATTGATTTAAGTGGGAGTATATGCTATTAAATTGTTTAATATGTTTTACTCTTGCATGGTTACATGGCTTAGTATTTTGCATGTTTTCTGTTGTAGATCAATGGCACCGAACACTGCATCACCTTTTTATTTGCGTTCGATTCTTGACAAAGATAAACTTAATGGAACAAACTATACGGACTGGGTCCGTAACCTAAGAATTGTTTTCAGGTCTGATAAAAATTAAACGGTTCTGGATACCCCAATCCCCGATGAACCTGCTGATAATGCATCTGCTGCCCTAAAGAATGCCTACAAGAGAGCATGTGATGATTCTCTTGAGGTTAGCTGCCTTATGCTTGCATGCATGGAACCTGAACTCCAAAAGAAGTTTGAGGATCAGGATGCGTACGATATGATCGTTGCGCTTAAGGACATGTTCCAAGATCAGGCAAGGACTGAGAGGTACAATGTTGCCAAGTCCTTTGTCGAATGCAAGCTAGCAGAGGGAGCAGCTGTAGGCCCCCATGTGATCAAAATGGTTGGTTACAGTCAGACTTTGGAAAAGCTTGGTTTTCCACTAGGCCAAGAGTTGGCCACTGACTTTATTTTGGCGTCTCTTCCATCCAGCTATGGGCAGTTCATTTTGAACTACCAGATGCATGGGGTGGAGAAGGGCCTTAATGAGTTATGCGGGACGCTAAAAATAGCAGAAAGTGACATGAAGAAGTGTGCAGGGCATAGCCATGTGATGGCTATGCAGAACAAGCCTAGCTTCAAGAAAAAGGGTACTTCTTAGAAGAAGAAGGGAAAGGCTAAGGATACGATCCCTAATCCTGCACCCAAGCAAAAGGCTGGACCTGTAGAAGACACTGAGTGCTTCTTTTGTCACGAAAATGGCCACTGGAAGAGAAACTGCAGCAAGTACCAGGCTTCTTTGAAGAAGAGTGGAAGTAAGAGTACTTCCCACTCAGGTACGCTTGTTGTAAATGTTGTGGACATTATTCTCGCTGATTCCTATGTTAACTCTTGGGTATTTGATACCGGATCGGTTGCTCATATTTGCAATTTGATGAAGGGGCTAATAAGGACTAGAGAAGTGCAGAAAGGCGAAGTGGATTTTCGCGTCGGAAATAAAGCAAGGGTTGCTGCATTGTTCGTCGGCGTCATGCAACTTCACCTTCCATCAGGATTTCAGGATTTATTATGGAGTTGAATAATTGTTACATTCCTAGTATGGGTCGAAACATTTTATCACCTCATGTTTGATGAGGGATGGTTATACATTCATGAGTGCAAACAACGGTTGTGTAATCTCTAAGAATGCTATGTTTATGGATGATGCTCCCATTGTGAATGGGTTATTTATTTTAAATCTTGATGATGCATCTGTTTACAATGTTAGTGCTAAAAGGCTTCGGCCTAATGATTTGAGTCCTACCTATTTATGGCATTGTCGTTTGGGGCATATAAGTGAAAAGTGCATGAAGAAGCTCCATGGTGATGGTCTTCTAACTTCGTTTGATTTTGAATCATACGAGACATGTCAAGCTTGTTTACTTGGAAAGATGACCAAGTCGCCTTTTTCGGGTTTACTTGAGAGAGCGACAGACTTGTTGGAACTCATACATACTGATGTATGTGGACCAATGAGCACGACAGCCAGAGGAGGATATCACTACTTCATTACTTTTACTGATGATTTCAGTAGATATGGTTATGTCTACTTGATGAGGCATAAGTCTGAAACTTTTGAAAAATTCAAGGAGTTTCAGAGTGAAGTAGAGAATCAACGTGGCAAGAAAATAAAGGCCTTGCGATCTGATCGTGGAGGTGAATATTTGAGTCACGAGTTTAGCGATCATCTTAAGAGTTGCGGAATTGTTCCACAACTTACTCCGCCCGGAACGCCTCAAAGGAACGGGGTCTCCGAACGGCGTAATCGAACTTTGTTGGACATGGTTCGATCGATGATGAGCCAGTCGAATTTGCCATTGTCATTTTGGGGTTACACTCTAGAAACAGCACCTTTCACACTTAATAGGGTACCATCTAAATCCGTAGTGAAGACACCATATGAGATGTGGACTGGAAAGAATCCCAGTTTGTCTTTTCTAAAGATTTGGGGTTGTGATGCTTTTGTCAAGGGACTTCAGTCGGACAAGTTAACACCCAAATCGGATAAGTGCATTTTCGTGGGATATCCGAGGGAAACCTTAGGATATTACTTCTACAACCAAGAAGAGGGCAAAGTGTTTGTCGCTCGTAGCGGTGTTTTCCTAGAGAAAGAGTTTCTCACAAAGGGAACAAGTGGAAGGTCGGTGCGACTTGAAGAAGTTCAAGATGAGCCAGTTGGGGATGCTTCTACGAGTGATGCTATTTGTGGCATCCCGCAAAAACCACTACTAGAAAATCGCGTTGAATTTGTGCATTGCATCGTCATCATCATGCATTGTTGCATAAAACTATCTGCGCAAAACCCAGTTTCGTTTTCTAAACGCCATCTGTATTCAAACATCAAAACCCGGGTCACCGGAATATTTTGTTTGTTGCTATCAGTTTGCAAATGGTGTTATTAAAACAAATAAAATTTATATTTATTTTAGCGGGGGCAGTCGAACGGGCCGTTTCGATCCGAACGACCACCCCCAGGAATTACAAATGGTCCACCTCCTAAATTCCTAAAGCTACCAACTATCTACCCCAACCCAGCCTCCACCTCACCCCACCCAATGGCAGCGCGCCACCTCACCTCCTCCCTCTCCCTCACCCACTCGCACGCCGCCACATCACCCCTGGCCTCTCCTCTCTCTCCCTCTCAGCTCACACACACCACACACAACCGCATGCCAGCCCACTCCCTCCACTCACCTATCTGGCCCCACCCCTGACCCCTGGACCCGGTCCACTCTGCCTGCCAGCCTGGCCCCACCACGACCGGCCCCTGCCTCTCTTCCTTCTCACCCCGCGTCTGAGCCACCAACCCCTTGACCCAGCTCCGGCCCCGACGCCCCCGTCTTCTCCCTCCACCGCGCGCAGCCTCCCTCTCCTCCTCCACCGCCTGCCTCCTCCCCCTCGCCGGAGCTTCCTCCGCCGCCCTTCCCCGCCTCCCCGTCTCGGAGCCGCGCCGCCAGGACCCAACCTCGCCGTGGCCGCGAGCTCCGGACGGCCCGCCCCCTCCGCGAGCTCCGCCGTCCGCTCCCTCCTCCGCGTCCGCCTCTGCCTCGCCCCGCTCCCGTCGAGCCCGGCGCCGGCTCTCCTCCGTCCCTACCCGAGCTCGCCCGCCGCGGTCGCCCTCCGCCTCCACCTTGTCTCTAGCCGGCTCCGCCCTTCCCCGGGAGCGCCGCCGGACCGTCTCCCGTCGACCCCGTCGCCTCCCCTGGCCCTGCTCCGGCCGCCCTCGCCCCGAGGCAGAGACCGCGCCACGCTGCCTCCGGTTCCCCGCCTCGCCACCGGTCCTCCTCCGCCCCTCCGCGTCGGCTCGCCGAGCTCGACCCGGCCGCCGCCAACCTCCATCGTCCGCCCGAGCCCGCCGCCTCGTCCAGGGCCCCACCAACGTCTCCCCACCGCGTCAGCGCGCCCTCCCCGCTCGGCCTTCTTTCGTCTGCCAGTACAAGTGCAGCCTCACGCCTTCCAACACGCTTGTCCAAGGACCTAGACCGACAGCTGAACCCGAGAACTCGAAGTGTGTCGGTGCTCGAATCAAGTCTGCCATCCTCCCTGGAGGTGGATTTTCAAGGCCTTCGTCATGGATGCGACAAGAGCTCGACAAGATCCCCTTCTTGGATCGATCCTCGAGACTCGGAGACCATATCGGGATGGAGACACTCGAAGAACCTCCGACAAGATCTACACCTCGGAATCCAAAGACCGATCCCGGGGCGCCCGAACCCCGTCAAGACCCCGAACCCTCTCGGATCCGAGGACCGAAGACGGCCGGAACGCCAAGACCGACCCGGTACACGGGCCCAACAAGACCCTCGCAACGGCAATCTCGACCCTGTGGGACCCGACAAGATCTGCACGACGACAAGAACGACACCGACCCGGAAGAATCCGACACGCCCCGACCACCGCGGGTGCGCCAAGATCTACCCCCGATATCCGAGAGCGATCCCGTCGAGACCGACCCGTCGAACCGTGGACCCCGAGACCAACCCTGAACCCCGGAACCAAGATCTGCCGAACCCTAAATGTGTGAACCCCTTTCCGCCAACCCTATTTTATAAATGAAATATAACATTGTTGCATATTTAATCATTCATCTCGCATGCATATCTTATGGTTTGGGGGCCTTATGCCGATTCACTTAATAATTAAATATGGGGCCCATATGCGGGCAAATCTAGTCTCATATTGTCCTCATCTAAATTTGTGTAGCGAACCGGTGCTATCTTTTACCATGTTAAAACAACAGTTAATTGCGGGGGATCTAAACAACATGAATCTATTAATTAATTGCCGGGACCCCGGTTCCGCTTAATATTGACCTAATTGCACCGCACCTTTGCCATGTCATACATCATGCATGCATCATGCCGATCTTTTGCCGTAGAATTAAATATTGCATCCGGTGTTTATTCTAGTGATTTGCTTCTTTGCGGATAAGGCCGTTGAGTTGATGTGAGCTTCGCCCCGATCTTCGGTTGAACCTTCGGCAATGTTTTCAGGCGAGCATCTCCCCCTTTCTACCTATCTTACTTTTATAGTATTTACTTCTCTCCTATTGATCTATTGCTATCTGTGTTGCGATGCTCTAGTTTTCCGTACCCGTGATATCCCTTGCAGCCCTATATTGCCTCGGACACATCCTATTACCTATTGTTTGGTAGATAGTTGGACTTGCGAGTCGTAGTCGCTTGCTCAAGTGCTGTTGCGTGTCGTCAAGTGCCACAGTTGTTGATGTATTGCCGCATGTCGATGTTGGAGATGATCATAGTTTTACTTATTATTCACTTTAATTCCTGTTTAACAACTAAAATTGAAGTAAGCAGAGGCATCGGTGGGTGATAGATAACATTTGGTTTCCGAACGCCCACTTGTGTCCCGTAGGACCCCGAGTACTTGATACCTGTTCCTTGATTTATCGCGCTATCCACATATGGGGAGTATGGGCCCCCCTTAGCCAGAGCTTGATTCCGTCTTATTTCTTGGGGCCACAACTAGTTTGAGGTTTTATTTATGATCCTGTACTTATGCCATGCTACTGCTTTATTTAAATTGTGCGACAGATAGCACACTGTACTGTTTAGGTAAGCGGAGTGATTACGCGGTATCGACACCCCGAGTTTTCGGGTTCCCAGTCGCTTACAGCCATTGGCGCTAACCTTGAGTCCGTCTCGGAGCTTGCTTACTTCGTTGCGGGTCTACTCAATGGGGTGGCCCCCTGAAATATTTCTGAATCTTGTGATTGCTCTGTCGTGAAGACCTCGTTGGGTTTTGATTTGGTTTTTCCGAGGTTGATCGTGTGTGTGTTGCTATTTGTGCACCCCGGCCGGGTTAAAACTTTCTGAAAGCCGTGTCCGCGGTTATGGACGACTTGGAGCACAGTATCTCGACCATAGACAAGCATAACTAAAGTTTATTGCTATAAATTTGACTTTATAATGACTAGTAATCAGCTTCACTATAATGGAATGGCTAATTAATACTGCCCACAATTGCTTGCTTGGAGTGTCGCTTGCGACAGTTGTATCTGACTAGTAAGTATTGCAACTACAACGGAATGGCTGAATAAAAGTACCAACAACTGCTGGGTTTTGGGTTCATCTCATGCTAATTGTATCTGATTAGTAAGTGTTGCAACTATAACAGAATGATTCACTAAAAGTGGCCACTGCTTATTTTATCAGGATGATTAACTATACTTGACTAGTAAATTGCTGCAACGATAACGGAATGAATAAAACTGCCAACTGTGTGAGTTCCTCGGTTGACTTCCTCGATCGGTGTCGAGGGGGAAACGTCAGGATGGGTTTGATTGGTGATAGTATCAGCCTGGTTCCGAGTAGGTATTCCTTACCCCTCTCTAATTGCCGCCAGTTGTATCGAGTCTCTATAGGTTGTTTAGTGCATGCTTCCGCTGCCGCTCAGTCCACCATACCTATGTAGGCGATGACCGCCGAATTCTAGCCTCGCCGTGTACTGGCCTCAGTACTGACGCTCCTCTTTTTCCTTTGCCCTTTGTCGGCACCCCCTTTTGTTTAAGCAGGTTTGAGATCGACGCCGTTAGCAGGGTTACCCTTCCGGCTTGGCCTGGGCAGGGTTATGGACGCCATTGGTTATTCTTCAGGGCTCTTAGCCCCATTTGCGTCTTGTCCGTAGCTGGACGCTCTATCGTTTTCAAGGTGATTTGGATCTTTGTATATTATATCTGTATTCTTGACTCTTTGAGTCGCTGTTATATATATCTGTTCTGTGGGTCCCATCGAGGACTATTGTGTAATGTTATTACTTCGTTTTCCACCCGCACGAAAGTGCCTGGTGGGCACCTTTGAATCGTTTCTATGCGGGTTTGGCGAATTTTGCTCAAACTTGCATAGGTCCGATTCTGAGGGTGTTACAGAGTGGTATCAGAGCTCAGCAGTTACGATACCCCACAAGTCTAGCCTGTAGGATAACCTAGCTAACGGCCGAAGTAGAGTGTCAAAACTATTTCGAAAAATCAGTTGGCTAGTTCTGATTAGGTCTGATTTTACTCCTTACCCCTCTGCTGTTCTCCTCTTACCTCTACGTGTTTTGAATCCGCTCTCTTCTCTCTCTTCGAGTCCAGGATTTCTCGTGGTTGGGTTTCCGTCGTACCTTCAGGGTTTCGTTTTCTCCCTTTTGTAACGGAGGTGCTACGATCATCAATCTGCAACTGGTTTGTTGTGCCCTTCATCCGATCTTTTGTTCTTGAGCTCCTTATCCATATGTGTTCCTTGCTGGATATCAGTGTCGTTGAAAAACATATGAGAAGGACGAGCATTGGTGAAGTTGGAGTATACCTTGAGCATGTGTTGTTCATGCCAATGGAACCATCGCGGAACCTAATCACTGTGTCTTTCATACGATTTCTGCTGGCAGCATCCCTTTGTTCCGGATACCACCTATGAAGATCTTCAGTCTAAATCTCGAGAGTTGAGTTGCCTGATTCTCCTACCCATGTATAGAGTTGATCGTTTGGGTACGGGATGGATTGATCACCCTAACCGACTCTTACTGTTCGCTCTGTACATCGAACTGGTGGATCAATGTAACTTTTCCTCTTCTAATGGAAGTTAGAGGTGGCCTTACCTTTAAATTCGTCCGTTGTTTATCCGGAGTGTTCTCCCGACGATCAGGAACAACGACCCCTTGTTAGTGGTGTCGCGAGGATCTACCCGAAGCGAGAAGATGCAGATCGCCGACCTTCCTTCCGGTACCATGAGGCGGATCTCGAGGGCGAGATCCATTGTTAGTGGTGTCGAATTGTGGCATCCCGCAAAAACCACTACTAGAAAATCGCGTTGAATTTGTGCATTGCATCGTCATCATCATGCATTGTTGCATAAAACTATCTGCGCAAAACACAGTTTCGTTTTCTAAACGCCATCTGTATTCAAACATCAAAACCCGGGTCGCCGGAATATTTTGTTTGTTGCTATCGGTTTGCAAATGGTGTTATTAAAACAAATAAAATTTATATTTATTTTAGCGGGGGCAGTCGAACGGGCCGTTTCGACCCGAACGACCACCCCCAGGAATTACAAACGGTCCACCTCCTAAATTCCTAAAGCTACCAACTATCTACCCCAACCCAGCCTCCACCTCACCCCACCCAATGGCAGCGCGCCACCTCACCTCCTCCCTCTCCCTCACCCACTCGCACGCCGCCACATCACCCCTGGCCTCTCCTCTCTCTCCCTCTCAGCTCACACACACCACACACAACCGCATGCCAACCCACTCCCTCCACTCACCTATCTGGCCCCACCCCTGACCCCTGGACCCGGTCCACTCTGCCTGCCAGCCTGGCCCGCCCTGCCTTGGCCCCACCACGACCGGCCCCTGCCTCTCTTCCTTCTCTCCCCGCGTCTGAGCCACCAATCCCGCGACCCAGCTCCGGCCCCGACGCCCCCGTCTTCTCCCTTCACCGCGCGCAGCCTCCCTCTCCTCCTCCACCGCCTGCCTCCTCCCCCTCGCCGGAGCTTCCTCCGCCGCCCTTCCCCGCCTCCCCGTCTCGGAGCCGCGCCGCCAGGACCCGACCTCGCCGTGGCCGCGAGCTCCGGCCGGCCCGCCCCCTCCGCGAGCTCCGCCGTCCGCTCCCTCCTCCGCGTCCGCCTCTGCCTCGCCCCGCTCCCGTCGAGCCCGGCGCCGGCTCTCCTCCGTCCCTACCCGAGCTCGCCCGCCGCGGTCGCCCTCCGCCTCCACCTTGTCTCTGGCCGGCTCCGCCCTTCCCCGGGAGCGCCGCCGGACCGTCTCCCGTCGACCCCGTCGCCTCCCCTGGCCCTGCTCCGGCCGCCCTTGCCCCGAGGCAGAGACCGCGTCCCGCTGCCTCCGGTTCCCCGCCTCGCCACCGGTCCTCCTCCGCCCCTCCGCGTCGGCTCGCCGAGCTCGACCCGGCCGCCGCCAACCTCCATCGTCCGCCCGAGCCCGCCGCCTCGTCCAGGGCCCCACCAACGTCTCCCCACCGCGTCAGCGCGCCCTCCCCGCTCGGCCTTCTTTCGTTTGCCAGTACAAGTGCAGCCTCACGCCTTCCAACACGCTTGTCCAAGGACCTAGACCGACAGCTGAACCCGAGAACTCGAAGTGTGTCGGTGCTCGAATCAAGTCTGCCATCCTCCCTGGAGGTGGATTTTCAAGGCCTTCGTCATGGATGCGACAAGAGCTCGACAAGATCCCCTTCTTGGACCGATCCTCGAGACCCGGAGACCATATCGGGATGGAGACACTCGAAGAACCTCCGACAAGATCTACACCTCGGAATCCAAAGACCGATCCCGGGGCGCCCGAACCCCGTCAAGACCCCGAACCCTCTCGGATCCGAGGACCGAAGACGGCCGGAACGCCAAGACCGACCCGGTACACGGGCCCAACAAGACCCTCGCAACGGCAATCTCGACCCTGTGGGACCCGACAAGATCTGCACGACGACAAGAACGACACCGACCCGGAAGAATCCGACGCGCCCCGACCACCGCGGGTGCGCCAAGATCTACCCCCGATATCCGAGAGCGATCCCGTCGAGACCGACCCGTCGAACCGTGGACCCCGAGACCAACCCCGAACCCCGGAACCAAGATCTGCCGAACCCTAAATGTGTGAACCCCTTTCCGCCAACCCTATTTTATAAATGAAATATAACATTGTTGCATATTTAATCATTCATCTCGCATGCATATCTTATGGTTTGGGGGCCTTATGCCGATTCACTTAATAATTAAATATGGGGCCCATATGCGGGCAAATCTAGTCTCATATTGGCCTCATCTAAATTTGTGTAGCGAACTGGTGCTATCTTTTACCATGTTAAAACAACAGTTAATTGCGGGGGATCTAAACAACATGAACCTATTAATTAATTGCCGGGACCCCGGTTCCGCTTAATATTGACCTAATTGCACCGCACCTTTGCCATGTCATACATCATGCATGCATCATGCCGATCTTTTGCCGTAGAATTAAATATTGCATCCGGTGTTTATTCTAGTGATTTGCTTCTTTGCGGATAAGGCCGTTGAGTTGATGTGAGCTTCGCCCCGATCTTCGGTTGAACCTTCGGCAATGTTTTCAGGCGAGCATCTCCCCCTTTCTACCTATCTTACTTTTATAGTATTTACTTCCCTCCTATTGATCTATTGCTATCTGTGTTGTGATGCTCTAGTTTTCCGTACCCGTGATATCCCTTGCAGCCCTATATTGCCTCGGACACATCCTATTACCTATTGTTTGGTAGATAGTTGGACTTGCGCGTCGTAGTCGCTTGCTCAAGTGCTGTTGCGTGTCGTCAAGTGCTACAGTTGTTGATGTATTGCCGCATGTCGATGTTGGAGATGATCATAGTTTTACTTATTGTTCACTTTAATTCCTGTTTAACAACTAAAATTGAAGTAAGCAGAGGCATCGGTGGGTGATAGATAACATTTGGTTTCCGAACGCCCACTTGTGTCCCGTAGGACCCCGAGTACTTGATACCCGTTCCTTGATTTATCGCGCTATCCACATATGGGGAGTATGGGCCCCCCTTAGCCAGAGCTTGATTCCGTCTTATTTCTTGGGGCCACAACTAGTTTGAGGTTTTATTTACGATCCTGTACTTATGCCATGCTACTGCTTTATTTAAATTGTGCGACAGATAGCACACTGTACTGTTTAGGTAAGCGGAGTGATTACGCGGTATCGACACCCCGAGTTTTCGGGTTCCCAGTCGCTTACAGCCATTGGCGCTAACCTTGAGTCCGTCTCGGAGCTTGCTTACTTCGTTGCGGGTCTACTCAATGGGGTGGCCCCCTGAAATATTTCTGAATCTTGTGATTGCTCTGTCGTGAAGACCTCGTTGGGTTTTGATTTGGTTTTTCCGAGGTTGATCGTGTGTGTGTTGCTATTTGTGCACCCCGGCCGGGTTAAAACTTTCTGAAAGCCGTGTCCGCAGTTATGGACGACTTGGAGCACAGTATCTCGACCATAGACAAGCATAACTAAAGTTTATTGCTATAAATTTGACTTTATAATGACTAGTAATCAGCTTCACTATAATGGAATGGCTAATTAATACTGCCCACAATTGCTTGCTTGGAGTGTCGCTTGCGACAGTTGTATCTGACTAGTAAGTATTGCAACTACAACGGAATGGCTGAATAAAAGTACCAACAACTGCTGGGTTTTGGGTTCATCTCATGCTAATTGTATCTGATTAGTAAGTGTTGCAACTATAACAGAATGATTCACTAAAAGTGGCCACTGCTTATTTTATCAGGATGATTAACTATACTTGACTAGTAAATTGCTGCAACGATAACGGAATGAATAAAACTGCCAACTGTGTGAGTTCCTCGGTTGACTTCCTCGATCGGTGTCAAGGGGGAAACGTCAGGATGGGTTTGATTGGTGATAGTATCAGCCTGGTTCCGAGTAGGTATTCCTTACCCCTCTCTAATTGCCGCCAGTTGTATCGAGTCTCTATAGGTTGTTTAGTGCATGCTTCCGCTGCCGCTCAGTCCACCATACCTATGTAGGCGAGGACCGCCGAATTCTAGCCTCGCCGTGTACTGGCCTCAGTACCGACGCTCCTCTTTTTCCTTTGCCCTTTGTCGGCACCCCCTTTTGTTTAAGAAGGTTTGAGATCGACGCCGTTAGCAGGGTTACCCTTCCGGCTTGGCCTGGGCAGGGTTATGGACGCCATTGGTTATTCTTCAGGGCTCTTAGCCCCATTTGCGTCTTGTCCGTAGCTGGACGCTCTATCGTTTTCAAGGTGATTTGGATCTTTGTATATTATATCTGTATTCTTGACTCTTTGAGTCGCTGTTATATATATCTGTTCTGTGGGTCCCATCGAGGACTGTTGTGTAATGTTATTACTTCGTTTTCCACCCGCACGAAAGTGCCTGGTGGGCACCTTTGAATCGTTTCTATGCGGGTTTGGCGAATTTTGCTCAAACTTGCATAGGTCCGATTCTGAGGGTGTTACACTATTGTAGCAGAACAAGTTGAGGAACCCGTGGCAACAAAAGCACCACAACCACGAAGGTCGGTGAGGCTCCGCGAAGCGCGGAAATTGTTATTGTTAGACAATGATGAGCCTGCGACCTATGCAGAAGCGATGGTGGACCCAGACTATGAGAAATGGTTGATCGCCATGAGATCCGAGATAGAGTCCATGGGAGACAATCAAGTTTGGAACTTGGTTGACCTGCCTGATGGTTTTAAAGCCATCGAGTGCAAATGGATCTATAATAAGAAGATTGATATGGATGGAAATGTTCACATCCATAAAGCTCGACTTGTTGCAAAAGGTTTTCGACAAGTTCAAGGAGTTGACTACGACGAGACTTTCTCGCCCGTAGCGATGCTTAAATCTATAGGGAAAATTCTAGCCATCGCTCCACATTTCGACTATGAAATATGGCAGATGGATGTCAAGACAACTTTCCTAAATGGAATCCTAACTGAGTACGTGTATATGATGCAACCCGAAGGTTTTTTCGATCCAAACAATGCTAGAAAGGTATGCAAACTTCTGAAGTCCATTTATGGGCTAAAACAAGCATCTCGGAGTTGGAACATTCGATTTGATGAAGTTGTAAAGGAGTTTGGCTTCACTAACAACGAACAAGAACCTTGTGTTTACAAGAAGGAAAGTGGGAGAGCGCTGGTATTTCTAATCTTATATGTAGATGACATATTGCTGATTGAAAATGACATTCCTATGCTCGAGTCTGTTAAGACCTCATTGAAAAATATTTTTTCGATGAAGGACTTGGGAGAAGCAGCATATATTCTGGGCATCAAGATCTATAGATATAGATCAAGGAGGCTAATTGGATTAAGCCAGAGTACATACATTGACAAAGTGTTGAAACGGTTCAGCATGGAAGAGGCTAAGAAGGGGTTCTTGCCCATGTCTCACGACATATAACTCAGCAAGACTCAGTGTCCTTCGACTACTGATGAGCATGAGCGCATGAGTAGGGTTCCATATGCTTCGGCTATTGGATCCATCATGTATGCAATGATATGTACCCGCCCAGATGTTTCCTGTGCTCTAAGTGTTACGAGCAGATACCAGGCTGATCCAGGTGAAGGTCACTGGACAGCGGTAAAGAACATCCTTAAGTACTTGAAAAGGACTAAGGATGTGTTCCTAGTTTATGGAGGTGAGGATAAACTCAGTGTAAAGGGTTACAGAGATGCGAGTTACCTTAATGACTCAGATGATTCGAAATCACAATCAAGTTATGTATTTGTCTTGAATGGTGGTGCTGTGAGCTGGAAAAGTTCCAACCAAGATACGGTGACCTCCTCTTCAACAGAAGCTGAATATATTGCTGCCTCGGAGGTCGTAAAGGAAGCTGTTTGGATTAGGAATTTCCTGATCGCTCTCGGTGTGGTTCAGGGCGCGTCCAATCCCTTGGACGTTTATTGTGACAACAATGGTGCTATTGCACAAGCCAAGGAACCTAGACAGCACCAGAAGAACAAACATATTCACATGAGTTACCATCAGATTCGTGAGTTCGTTGAGGATGGTAGTGTCATGATATGCAAAATACATACAGACTCAAATGTTGCTGATCCCTTGACTAAGCCTCTCCCGCAGCCCGCGCATGAAGCGCACACAAGAGCAATTGGTATTAGATACATTTTAGATTGACTCTAGTGCAAGTGGGAGACTGAAGGAAATATGCCCTAGAGGCAATCATAGAGATGATTATATTTCATATGTATCCATGAGTTGTTGTAATGTTCCTTGAATATCCATATCAGGCAACTTGTATTGATTGGAAATTATGTGAATTGTTTGTGAAACTCTTTACTGGTATGGTTATTTAATAGTTGTCCCTAGTCGGATTTCATGTGAGGACACACGTGAATATTAGACTAGCACATCGATTGGTTGATGACTATGTTTCGCAAGTCTATACATGGAGATGTCAAACCAATGACGTGGACACACGTTATGAACATGGGGTTGGACTGACCCAACATGAGACTGGCAATTAGACTTGCAGCTCTCTCTACACATCGTGTACGTTTTGTCCTTAGACCTGAGATTGTCGCATGTACTTGAGATGTGGATCAGACGCTACTCCGTAACTGGGTAGTTATAAAGGTAGCTTTCGGGTTTGTCCTGAAACATGCTGCAAGGCATGGCCAATCAAGATGGGATTTGCCCCTCTCTACTTGAGAGAGATATCTCTGGGCCCCTCGAGTGATCGGATCCAGAAATGCATGGCCGTGCTACATAAGGTTAAGAGTTAACCTAGTAAAGGGATTTCGAGTTACGGTATCGAGAAAGAGAGGTCGGTTTGGAGCTAGACCAAATATCGTGAGGCAAAGGGAAAGACATGTACTAAACCTTGTGATGGTTCGTCCGATATGATCTTTGTATGCGTTTAGGAGTTGACACGTCTTGCTAGAGGCCACTACCAACTATTGGTAGAATACGTGTATTCGTGTCATGTCTATACGTATATGAACCTATAGGGTCACACACTTAAGGGGCTAAAAGCCTAATGATGATTGGATCCGAATTAGACCAGGCTTAGGCTACTAATGGGCTGCTAATGTAGAAGCCCACTAGGGACGCCTATATAATAGAGGGTGGGGCGAGCTGACCAGGGTTAGACCATTCCACCCAGCCGCCACACCTCACGCCTGTGTTGCACGCGTGGACCTAGCAGTCCGGCGTCTGACGCTTCCACCCCGCACGTGTGGATACCTCGGAGTTGCTGCATCTGTGGCACTTGGATGAACCGCGCAAGATATTCTCGTGGGACGAGGACAAGGAGTAGACGTGGAACGTCTGCACTGCCTCGACGCGCTTCATCAATTCCGCAACTGCGCGTCTAGTGGTAATCCCGTGATCTATGACAACAATATTCCTGGTTTACGCGGTAGAAAATTTTGATTTGCGCTAGTGTAGCCTACCCGTATCCCATCATTCCCCTCCGATGATTCTTGCCCATATTTGAGTGGAAGATAGAGGAGATCTAGATCCACGTTTTGACCTAACCGATTCATTTCTTTGTGAGTATATCTTTGGGGATCTAGATTGTGGGGAATTTTGTGTCCCTCTTTGATTCCTCCTTTCTTGTTCCCCCAATAGCTTTAGTAGCTTTGTTGGAACTTGAGAGTGAGGAATTTGAGCACCTTTGTGGTGTTCTTGCCATTTGCATTCGGTGCATCGGTTTGAGTTCTCCTCGGAGGATTTGGTTCGTGTTACTCATTGGAGCTTGTCCCTCTTGGGTTCTTGGAACCCTAGACGGTTTTGTGGCCTTGGTGGCATTGTGGCCTTGGTGGCGTTTGTTGGGAGCCTCCAATTAAGTTGTGGAGAAGTGCCCCAACCTTGTGAGAGGTTCTGGTTGCCACCCACAAGTGCACCGATAGTGGAAGCGTGGATCGATCCCGTTGGGGTGAGATTCACCGGAGAATAAGGGAGGCCTTTTGTGGCATAGGTGGTTAGATACCACCCCCTCTCCAAACGAGACGTACTCCATGTTGGGAGGAACTCGGTAAAATATCGTCGTCCCCGCGTGCCTCGGTTATCTCTATACCCGAGCTCTTTACTTATGCACTTTACATTATGATAGCCTTCGTGCTTGAAGTAATATATCTTGCTATCACATTGTTGCTTGTATTGCTTAACATAAGTTGTTGGTGCACATAGGTGAACCCTAGTTGTTCTAGGTTGTGCTTGACAAAGTAAACGCTAGTTTAATTCCGCCTTTGTCGAGCCACTCTCGGAAAAGTTTTAATCGCCTATTCACCCCCCTCTATGCGACATCTGTATCCTTTCAGCAGCTGGTACCTGGGACTTCGATATCGCGCCCTACCTGTTGCAGTGGGATGAACGGGGATTCACGGGCCTGTTTTAGGCCCGACCCGACCCTCCAAGGCTTGGTGTGCCCCGGATATCCTGTCTGATCGATTACCACCTCTTGGTGGTGGAGGTTGGTCCCTCCCGCACGACGTCAATGATGCGGTCCCTCGTCTTGCGACGGTGTCGTCCTCCGTCTTGTAGGACGCACTCCAAGGTCCTCGAAGAGACGACGATGGTGTTTTTGAGAGCGTGGTGGCGCATGCTCGTGGGTGGCAAGGTTGGTGGTGGTGTTCTGGTGTGCCTCGGGGCGTCTTGGTGGGGAGGGGATCGGGAGAAATCCTTGTCGGATATGCCAACACCGCCGCGGTGCCGCTTTCGAGTGGCGCCTTTCCTTCTTGGAGGGCGTCGCGGATATCCTACTCCCTCTGTGCCCCGAGTGCCGGGGGAAACCCTAGGCCCAGTTCACTGGTCTTGGTACGGGCCGCATCAAGGGGCTTGGAGCGTGGTGGGACATAGCCGGTGGGCGCAGCGGTCTCGGATCGTTATTGTTTAGTCGATTCACTGTGATCTGTGTTTCTATTTTCTTTTTGGGCATGTTCGCCCCAACATCTTGTATCGTGTTGTGTCTTTTCCTTTGGACGTTGTGCTGTCTGGCCTAGCAGCGATCTCACCTGGTTGCTTTATTTATAAAGCGGAGCAAAAGCCTACTTCAAAAGAGTACAACTACGAACTATTCTTTTTGTGGCGACGACCCTACCAACTAATCTACTATACTACTTAGTTAAGGAGCTGATCAAGAGGAACATACGAGGATAAGTTCGGTGTCCTTGTTATGAATAAAGAGTGGAGATTGGTAGGAATAACTCATGCAAGTTGATTGTACTGATGATCTTTCTGTCTGAAGGAACCATACTGAAACAAACTGGCATATATCCGCCTAGCTCTTTTCTCTTTCATTTCCACATGTGCAAAAGCAGAGAACCTGGAAAAATGAAAGGAAAGTAAAGCAAGTGTTGCATATCCTATCCTTGTGGATTTGTCCAAGAATATCTTGAACAGGGCAGGAATATATTTGCCAACGTTCTCATAAGGCAGGCACACTGTCACGCCCCGAAAATTCGGGACCGTGACTAGAAATTCCACGAATTCTTCGAAGGAAAAACCCGTGAAATTTCGAGTGATTACAAAACACAGCCATCGCATATAAACTCATAAGAATATTATTACATGGATAGTAAAAGTCACACAAATAGTTTTATTACAACTTGGCATAAAACGAGGTTCACTTTGTCTTAAAATCATTAAACCTTGACTAAAACATACAAACTTGGTGACTTCACACACATGACTACACTTCTAGGACCAGCCCTCGAGCGTAGGAAATGACCTAGAATTCGAAATCTTCTCCGCGAAGGATAAAGTTAGGATCAACCTCCACGGTGTCTTCAGATATTTCTGAAAAATGTTTATATAGCAAGGGTGAGTACAAAAGTACTCAGCAAGTCACAAGATGGTTTCCAATTTAAAGTTTTATTCAAGATTAATTAACTAGGAAAATCCCATAAGGTTTCCTGGTGGTCAAACTCATAGTGGTATCATTTTCACCACTTTGCCAAACGGAGGGGGAAAACATCGTCCGTCCGTGGCATACTTAATTTCACCAAGTGATCACACTTGGTATCATTTATTTTCTTCAATAAATATATTTATTTTTCTTCCATTCTTTACCATGGATTTTAGATATGTAAGTGTGTGCCTCCGATGGTTCCATGCTAGGCCATAGTGGCCCAAACCACTAGGGTTTGCGATATTGATATCATTAGCATCGGAACCTTTAATCGATGGCTAAGTTTTTATCTACTCTATCTTTTGAAAATTCTACCCGGGAAGGTCTCATCACTCGAATCCCACCGGGAGTATATCAGGGCCACAGAAATCGATAATATACTATAGCATCCCGACTCCGAGTGTCTTCCCGTTGATCACCTATACCAGGGTCCATCTACCTTGTAGAAAATTCATCGGAATAGCATAGGGGATTCTTACTTTTTATGTGGTATATTTTATTGCTTTGTGTCAGGACTAAACCTCAAGTTTCCCATCAACTCCACCCACATACTAGGGCATATATTCCATACCAAAGTGATGGATTATTTTCATACCAAATTTTTTGAAGGTGAATATGACCTCCAAACAATCAAATAAACAATCAAATATTATCCACCAAACAAGTCTATAGTTTATCACTAGGGTTGGTCTCGAGCCATAGCATTATCAAATAATGGTTCAGAGGTTCTACTATTGCACATGGTTTCAAGGACGCAAAATTGTTTATCACCAAAACTTTGTCAGTGAAGAAAGTGACTTGCCTAAAGAAAGGTCTTCCGGAAAATCCTTGACTCCGAGATGGTGCACTCCTATGCCAAAATTCTCCGAGGCTTCACCAATGGGTCCTAAAATATTCAGGGATAAGTTCCCAAAGACTATTTCTTGCACTTGGAAGTTAGGATTGAAATATGAATAAAAGAAACTTTTATTTTCTCACATATACATACAAGGTTTTGAATTTTAAAAGCTTCAAGAAATAATTTTTGAAAATATTGGAAACGATGTTAATGTTCAGGAGTTAGAATAAACACTTTATTTTAAACTTCTGGTCAAAGAAATTTTGTAAAAGAATTCGTTTTAAATAAATTCCAAACTGAAAACAGAAAAAGAATTTGAAAAAGAGAAAGGGCTTAGCCTTTTTTTCTCTCTGGGCTAGGAAAAAAACCGGCCGCACCATTAGTTGGCCTGGCCGCAGCCCAGGAAGCGGCCTAAAGCGGTGTACCGCTTTGGCATGCAGGGAGAAGAAAAAATAAGAAGAAGCGGAGGAAGAGGGAGAGGAGAGGGAGGAGCTCACCGGCAGCGGCGACGGAGGCGAGCTTGGCGACGGCGATGTTCTAAATTAGCGCTGTTGTGATGCTCAGGAGGGTGAGAGGGATCGATTCCCACAAGAAATTTTAGAAAGGGCAAGGAGAGAAGGTTTTTATAGGCGGGGGAGGAGTCTCTGGCGGCAACGTGTGGTGGCGGTGAAATTGGCGGTGGTGGAGTACTTATCCGAGCACTGCTGGCGCCCTATGGAGGCCTCTTGAAGCGGTGGCGTGGAGGGCGAGCAGCTGGAGTGCGGCGAGGTGGCAGGCGACGAGGAGATGGGCGGTGGCGGAGGCATGGCCGCTGTGTACGGCGATGGCAGAGAGGAGTGGCGACGGCGGTCGTGGCCACAGGTGGGGCGACGCGCGGCGCTGGTGCTTGCGTCGGCTACAGCGGCTATGGGACCAGGGGCGACGGCGTAGCTGGCCGGCGATGGGGAATCAATGGAAGGGAGCAAGGGCTCGTTCCCCCTGTTCATCACGTTCTTCCTTTTTTGTATTATTTCTTTTTATTTGATTCAATTTGATTAAACTCGAAATTTCAAATTGTTTTCAAGTTTATTTCATTGTAGCAAAAATTTGGGTTGTTACAACCTACCCCCCTTAAAAAGAATCTCGTCCCGAGATTCACTCCTCCTCTGGAAACATATGCGGATATTTCTGTCGGATCTCTGATTCTTTTTCCCATGTAGCTTCCGCTTCCGTGTGATTATTCCATTGCACCTTATAGAACTTGATGTTCCTTGTCCTAAATTGTCGCTCCTTGATTTCGAGGATTCTAACTGGTTCTTCTATATAGGTCAAATCCTCTTGGGGTTCGATCTCATCCAGGGACACTTCCTTCTTTGGTGGTTCTATGCATTTCCGGAGCTACGATATGTGAAACACATTGTGTATGCTCTTCATTTTTGGGCTTAGCTCTAGTTGGTAGGCAACTTCTCCTACCCGTTTTGTAACTTTGAATGGTCCCACAAATTTGGGTCCAACTTACCTTTTATGTGGAACCGCTGGATTGACTTAAAAGGAGTGACCCTTAAATATAAATAATCCCCTTCCTGGAAGCTAAGGTTAACTCGGTGTTTATTGGCATATTTCTTATATATGGTTTGAGATGCTTGCAAATTTTCTCTAATAATCCTCACTTGAGCCTCTGCATCTTAAACTATTTTTGGTCCAAGAAGTTGCTTTTCTCCTACCTTGGTCCAATTTAACGGTGTTCTACAACTTATTCCATACAGGGATTCAAATGGTGATCTCCCAATACTAGCTTGATAGTTGTTATTGTATGGGAATTCTGCAAATGGTAAACATGTGTCCCATGCAGCTCCATAAACTAGCGCACATGACCGCAACATGTCCTCCAGGATTTGATTTACTCTCTAAGTTTGTCCGTTGGTTTGTGGGTGGTATGCTGTACTGAAATCCAAATCCGTCCCCATGGCTTCATGTAACTTTTTCCAAAAGTGAGAAGTGAATTGCGGCCCTCTATCGGAGCAAATCTTCTTAGGTACTCCATGCAATACTACAATCTTGGTTAAATATAACTCTGCAAGCTTATTCTTTCCATATGTTTGCTTTATGGGTATAAAGTGGGCTACTTTGGTCAACCTATCGACGATGACCCATATAGCATCATATCCATTTCTGGTTTTGGGTAAACCCGTAATAAAATCCATACCGATCCCCTCCCACTTCCAATCTGGAATGGGTAGAGGTTGTAGTAATCCAACCGGTTTTTGGTGGCCTGCTTTCACCCGTTGACATATGTCACAGAGTGTAACATAAATCTCTTGTTTCATGTTTCTCCACCAATACCTCTTTCTCAAGTCTTGGTATATCTTCGTACCTCCTGGGTGTATGGAGAATTGTGAAGCATGTGCTTCCTGCAGGATTAAGTCCCTTAACTCCTTTTTGTTTGGTACACACAGACGGTTTCGGAAATACAATACCCCTTGTTCATCTACCGAAAAGTCTGGTGCCTCATTTTTCAGCACCTTTTCCTTAAGCCCTTGTATATCTTCATCTTTCTCTTGGGCTTGCTTAATTTGTTCATCTAGTGTGATTTGAACTTGCAGGGTCATCACTACTCCTTCTTCAACTAATTCTAAATTCAACTTCCCAAACTCCTTCCATAAATCTAGCTGATCCTGTCGCACAGTTACTGTGCTATGATATACTTTTCGGCTCAATGCGTCTGCCACCACATTGGCCTTACCGGGTTTGTATTGAAATTCTAATTCATAGTCTTTTATCAATTCTAACCACCTTCGTTGTCGAAGATTTAAGCCGGGTTGCGTGAAGATATATTTTAGACTTTTATGATCCGAAAATACTTCACACTTATTCCCTAGCAAGTAGTGTCTCCATATTTTCAATGCATGAACTACTGCTGCAAGTTCTAAGTCATGTGTTGGATAATTTTCCTCATGTGGTCGGAGTTGTCTTGACGCATATGATATGACCTTTCCATCTTGCATCAGTACACATCCTAGCCCTTGTCTTGATGCGTCACAATATATTTGGAATTCTTTGTCCGAGTCTGGTAAAACCAGAACTGGTGCAGTGGTTAACCTATTCTTCAACTCCTGAAATGCGATTTCACATTTATTTGTCCATTCGTATTCCTTATCTTTTTTCAGCAATTGGGTTAGTGGCCGACAAATCCTTGAAAATCCTTCAATAAACCTCCTATAGTATCCTGCCAATCCTAAGAAACTTCGAACTTCTTTCATGTTTGTTGGGGCCTTCCGTTCCAATATTTCTTTCGCCTTCTCTAGATCCATTTTAACTCCTTCCGATATAATGTGACCCAGGAAAGCAATTCATTTTATCCAGAATTCGCATTAGGAAAACTTTGCGAACAACTTATGCTCTCTTAGCCTTGTCAAAACTTGTCTCCAGTGTTGCTCATGTTCTTCAGGGCTACTTGAGTATACTAGGATATCATCGACAAAGACTTCTACAAATTTGTCCAAAAAGTCCATCATCACCTTATTCATGAGATACATGAAAAAGGCTAGTGCATTGGTTAATCCAAAATGTACTACCGTGAATTCATATAATCCATATCTGGTAGTGAAAGCAGTCTTTGGTCTATCCTCCGGGCAAATTTTCAGCTGATGATATCCAGACCTTAGGCCTATCTTTGAAAAGATTTTGGCATTCCTTAACTGGTCAAAAAGGTCATCATTCCTGGGCAGAGGGTATTTATTTTTAATGGTGACTGCGTTCAATCCCCGGTAGTCTACACATAGTCTCGAGCTACCATCCTTTTTTTTGCAAATAATACCGGTGCTGCCCATGAAGAGATGCTTGGTTGTATAAACTTCTTGTCTAATAACTCGTCAATTTGCTTCTTCAACTCTACTAGCTCTTTTCTTGACATGTGGTATGGTTGCTTTGTAATTGGTTATATTACGGGTTTAAGCTCTATTTTAAATTCCACCTCTCTATCTGGTGGATCCCCGGGTAATTCCTCCGGGAACACATCTGCAAATTCTTTAACCACCAGAATCTTCATTACTCCTTCTGCTACCATACTACATACCATTTTATTCCGTTTCCACATAAAGGAATTTTCCGATCTTATTCTCAGGATCAAATTATTTGGACTGCTGGCATAAACCGATTTCTCCTCACAATCAACATTTGCCTTATATTTATATAACCAGTCCATTCCTAATATGACATCCAGATCTCTAAGCTGCAAGTGTATCAAATTAGCTTTAAATTTCTCTCCATGGGTGTATATTTCTACTTCATTGGTCTTTGATTGAACTTTCATCTTTGCTCCGAGTTCTGATTGGCTTCCTGGAAATTTATCCACCAAGCTGCGGCAGATCCCTGCAGTTGGTGTGATGCAAAAAGCACCTTTTTCCCGGTCCTCACATCCTACGGTTTGCAGTCGTCGTTCAACCTCTCTAAGACAGTCACTGGCGTCTAATGGCTCATCTGAACCGGAGAAGACTGGCAGATTCGTCTTCTGAAAATCCCTCCACCTTGGTTTTCTTGATTCCTTCTTTGCTTCCAGACTTCCCTTTTGTTCTGCTAATTTTTTTGTTATTCTCTCTAATATCTGGGCATGCATTTCTATCATCCTCATACTTAAACACACAAACATGCATACATCACATACACCATCCAACATAGCATACTTTATTTTAAAACACAAACCTAGATTATACTAGCGCCTCTCTTGGAACATATATTCGCCGTCTAATGAAGGGTTGCTACCGGTATAGAACTCACATTCCATTGGTTTCTCTTCCTCTTCATCTTTCTGAGTAGGTGGTACTTATGCTTCTTCCGGACTCCCTTGCGGAGCATTCTTGAAGCGTGTAAGATATTTCTTGGTCCATATAGTCTTGGTCTTCTTTAATCCTGGTCCTTGGGATTGGTTCCCTTGACACGCCTTTAATTGTTTCGTACTTGGACCGTCCATCTCTTATTGGGAACTTAAAGCTTCCTTAAGCCTTGTCCTCAGGTCGACTATGTTCTGGCAGAGCTTTATATTTTTGCCTCGCAACTAGATTATCTTATCTTCGGCTTCTTGATATTCCTTCCTAATTTTCCCATATTGCCCTGTCACAAAGGCGATGTCTATTAATAGTTCTATCTCCGATCCGTTGTTCACGAATGGCGGAAATGGTACTCCCACACTATTCTTGTTGTTCAGCTCCTGAGCCATGAGTCAACAGATGGACTCATCAAATGTGTCATCATACTTATGATGCAGGTTTAGTATGGCCTTTCGAAATGCATCCTGAATAGCATTCTCTTCCATATCTCTTTGTCCGACGTAGGTGGTTTCAGTATCGTTAACTTTTATATTAACCCATCTTGTCCAGTACTGGAGTATCCCATGTGCAAAAATAGCTTTTGTATGAAAATATGGGAGGTTCCATCTTGGCACAAAAAGGTGCCCCAACATCCTTCACAAGAGTTGGGCCCATCCCCCGAGCGTCTCGGGAGAGGTATAAAAATAATTTCCCAAGGGTCATATCTTGTATTTGCAAACTAGGGTTGAAATATGAAGAAAAGAAGCCTTTATTCTACCATATATAATTATATATACATGAGGATTTTGATTTTTTTTTAAACTCAAGAAATAGTTTTTTTTTACAATATTGGAAAGGATGTTGATATTCAAGGGTTTATGAAGATTAAAATGAAACCCTTTAATTTTTTTTGTCAAAGCAGTTTTGCAAAAGACCTTTCTTAAAACAAACCCTAAAATGAAAAACAGAAAATGAAAAAGACAAAGAAGAGGGTTTAACATATATATATATTAAAGAGCGAAGATTTTTTTTTTTTGCTTTTCACATATAAAATTTTCTCTTATAAAATTTATATCCAAAAACAAAAGATCTTAAGAGCTAGATAAACACTTCAAAAAAATTCTATCTTTATTTTACAAGTATGTACCATTTTCTAAAAATCGGGGTCTTTCCTACGGTCAAGGCTGGCTCTGATACCACTCTGTCACGCCCCGAAAATTCGGGACCGTGACTAGAAATTCCACGAATTCTTCGAAGGAAAAACCCGTGAAATTTCGAGTGATTACAAAACACAGCCATCGCATATAAACTCATAAGAATATTATTACATGGATAGTAAAAGTCACACAAATAGTTTTATTACAACTTGGCATAAAACGAGGTTCACTTTGTCTTAAAATCATTAAACCTTGACTAAAACATACAAACTTGGTGACTTCACACACATGACTACACTTCTAGGACCAGCCCTCGAGCGTAGGAAATGACCTAGAATTCGAAATCTTCTCCGCGAAGGATAAAGTTAGGATCAACCTCCACGGTGTCTTCAGATATTTCTGAAAAATGTTTATATAGCAAGGGTGAGTACAAAAGTACTCAGCAAGTCACAAGATGGTTTCCAATTTAAAGTTTTATTCAAGATTAATTAACTAGGAAAATCCCATAAGGTTTCCTGGTGGTCAAACTCATAGTGGTATCATTTTCACCACTTTGCCAAACGGAGGGGGAAAACATCGTCCGTCCGTGGCATACTTAATTTCACCAAGTGATCACACTTGGTATCATTTATTTTCTTCAATAAATATATTTATTTTTCTTCCATTCTTTACCATGGATTTTAGATATGTAAGTGTGTGCCTCCGATGGTTCCATGCTAGGCCATAGTGGCCCAAACCACTAGGGTTTGCGATATTGATATCATTAGCATCGGAACCTTTAATCGATGGCTAAGTTTTTATCTACTCTATCTTTTGAAAATTCTACCCGGGAAGGTCTCATCACTCGAATCCCACCGGGAGTATATCAGGGCCACAGAAATCGATAATATACTATAGCATCCCGACTCCGAGTGTCTTCCCGTTGATCACCTATACCAGGGTCCATCTACCTTGTAGAAAATTCATCGGAATAGCATAGGGGATTCTTACTTTTTATGTGGTATATTTTATTGCTTTGTGTCAGGACTAAACCTCAAGTTTCCCATCAACTCCACCCACATACTAGGGCATATATTCCATACCAAAGTGATGGATTATTTTCATACCAAATTTTTTGAAGGTGAATATGACCTCCAAACAATCAAATAAACAATCAAATATTATCCACCAAACAAGTCTATAGTTTATCACTAGGGTTGGTCTCGAGCCATAGCATTATCAAATAATGGTTCAGAGGTTCTACTATTGCACATGGTTTCAAGGACGCAAAATTGTTTATCACCAAAACTTTGTCAGTGAAGAAAGTGACTTGCCTAAAAAAAGGTCTTCCGGAAAATCCTTGACTCCGAGATGGTGCACTCCTATGCCAAAATTCTCCGAGGCTTCACCAATGGGTCCTAAAATATTCAGGGATAAGTGCCCAAAGACTATTTCTTGCACTTGGAAGTTAGGATTGAAATATGAATAAAAGAAACTTTTATTTTCTCACATATACATACAAGGTTTTGAATTTTAAAAGCTTCAAGAAATAATTTTTGAAAATATTGGAAACGATGTTAATGTTCAGGAGTTAGAATAAACTCTTTATTTTAAAACTTCTGGTCAAAGAAATTTTGTAAAAGAATTCGTTTTAAATAAATTCCAAACTGAAAACAGAAAAAGAATTTGAAAAAGAGAAAGGGCTTAGCCTTTTTTTCTCTCTGGGCTAGGAAAAAAACCGGCCGCACCATTAGTTGGCCTGGCCGCAGCCCAGGAAGCGGCCTAAAGCGGTGTACCGCTTCGGCATGCAGGGAGAAGAAAAAATAAGAAGAAGCGGAGGAAGAGGGAGAGGAGAGGGAGGAGCTCACCGGCAGCGGCGACGGAGGCGAGCTTGGCGGCGGCGATGTTCTAAATTAGCGCTGTTGTGATGCTCAGGAGGGTGAGAGGGATCGATTCCCACAAGAAATTTTAGAAAGGGCAAGGAGAGAAGGTTTTTATAGGCGGGGGAGGAGTCTCTGGCGGCAACGTGTGGTGGCGGTGAAATTGGCGGTGGTGGAGTACTTATCCGAGCACTGCTGGCGCCCTATGGAGGCCTCTTGAAGCGGTGGCGTGGAGGGCGAGCAGCTGGAGTGCGGCGAGGTGGCAGGCGACGAGGAGATGGGCGGTGGCGGAGGCATGGCCGCTGTGTACGGCGATGGCAGAGAGGAGTGGCGACGGCGGTCGTGGCCACAGGTGGGGCGACGCGCGGCGCTGGTGCTTGCGTCGGCTACAGCGGCTGTGGGACCAGGGGCGACGGCGTAGCTGGCCGGCGATGGGGAATCAATGGAAGGGAGCAAGGGCTCGTTCCCCCTGTTCATCACGTTCTTCCTTTTTTGTATTATTTCTTTTTATTTGATTCAATTTGATTAAACTCGAAATTTCAAATTGTTTTCAAGTTTATTTCATTGTAGCAAAAATTTGGGTTGTTACACACACCTTCTGGTTCCAATAAGCGACCATATTCTCTAGGTTAGATCGAGCTCATCTCAAGGTCATTCGAGCAAATCACAGAGTAATTTAGGCCTACTTGTGCTATTTTGTTGCTTCGCCAGGAATAGCCGCCGCGCATGGTAGATGTTAGACAGAAAGAGCATTCTCAGGGAAGAAAGCCTCCATAGCTTTGAAATTATGTTATCTTTCGTGAAATGAATATTCTGACTTAATTACTGGAATCTGTCCACGTTAAATGTCAGCAGATCCTCTGTCAGTCCTTGAGACTAAGAGTTAAAACCTTTACCTGAAATTTGTTGATACTAAATGACAACTCTATAATATACTAGAAACAAGAAAGGCGTTGGTTTCTTGCGTACAATAATTCATCAAATACGTAGCTTGTGAATTCCAATAGTATTTACTTAATTATTTTGAACACAATTTATTGAATTGAATCAATCTTTTAGGTACTATCGACCATATGTGCCACAGTGAATTCCCTGCTTTATCTCGAGAGGGGCTTTTCTACCATGCACGGTAAAAGTGCACAGATGCCGCCTAGGACGTCAGCGGGGGGGGGGGGGGGGGGGGGGGGGGGGGGGGGGGGGTAGTAGTAGTAAAACTATCGTTTATACTATGATTTACCTATGTGCAGAAACAACTTATGCTAAGCAAGACAGGCAACAAGGTGATAGCAATATAGATTACTTCAACTACGAAGCTATCACAATGTAAAGTGCATAAGCAAAAGACTCGGATATAGAGATAACCGAGAGACACGGAGACGGTGATGTTTTACCGAGTTCCTCTCTACAAGAGACTACGTCTTGTTTGGAGGGGTGGGCGGTATTAAGACCACCAACGCCACAAAAGGCCTCACCCTATTCTCCCGAGCACCCGCCACACGGCAAACACCCGATCTACTATGGGACACTTGAGGGCGGTCACCAAACCCGTACAAGATTGATGCAATCTACATAATTTAATTGGAGGCTTTCAATAATCACCATCAAGGCCACTACACCGTATAGGGTTTCAACAACCTAAGAGTAAAAAGCTTTTTAATTTCACCAACCAAATCCTCCGAGAAGAACTCAAACTGATGCACCTAATGCAATGACAAGTCCTTCACTCTCAAATTCCACCAAAACTACAAAAGATATTGGGGAAATAATAGAGGAAGAACACAATAGAAATCAACAAAAGACTCCAAGATCTAGATCCAATGGGTCCCTCTCACTTAGAGGAGAGATTTATTGGTGAAAATGTAGATCTAGATCTCCTCTCTCTTTTCCCTTAAGAAGATGCAAGAATCATTATAGGAATTGAGAGATAGTAAGCTTGTGAAGGTCAACAGTGGAGAGGAAAACTTGTAAAAAGAGTTGGAAAACCATTGGGGAAGAAGATCCCTTAAATAGCCCCCCCCCACAAATCCAACCGTTGCAACTCAAACACGCGGTTCCCGGTACTACTAGATTTTCACGGTACCCAAACACATATTTGCCAGGAAATCCCGGTACTACCGCACTTTATCCAGGTACTACCGGAGACCCTGGGGTTCCCGGGTTGGCCAAACGCATTCTAGTAAGATGATCTCGGTACTACCAGACGTTTTCTCGGTACTACCGCGTTTTCGAAACTCCCAAACACTCGGTACGAAAACGGCAATAACTTTTGCATCAGGACTCTGATTTCGATTATCTTAGGCTCGTTTCGAAGAGGACAACAAGTTCTACAAGATCATGTGGAGAAGAGAATGGATTTTGTACTTGTCCATATGGGTATGGGGCCTATCCTGTCTGTTGATGCATTCACCGGGATCTGTGCCAGCTCTTGGTCAGAACAATATGCGAAACATTACTTTCATTTAACTGTCACGTCCCAGTTGCATTTTCTCCTGCCTTTACGCCAGGTGAGGAGGGCATGGGCAGTAGACTTTTATTCTCCTACCCCTGCACCCATCATGTGCTAGTAGGTAGGGTAGAAGCAACCACCGCACAATTTTCCTCTATTCCCATTTGCCTTCTTCCACACCACCAAGGCTCGTTTCGGCGACGGATTCACCTCCGCCTTCGCTTTATGATTCTGACAGATCGGAATCGGACGTTGGAGCTTATTTTTCCTCGGTCATCCGTTCGGTCGTCTGCCCAGCCATTCTAATGGGTGCGTTTGAGCTTGTATGAAGCCCAGGAATCAGCTTTCTGGATTTTGTCATGCAGGGAGGTGGATGCCCACAAAAACAACAGATGAAACTAAATGACTGCAAGACTGCATCAAGAATAATGAAAAAAACTGAATGGCTACATTAAGAACACTTACCCCGATCTTCTATGTATGCTTCCCACTGCTCGGTTCCATGGCGACGCCCTCTGTACTGAGATGTGGGATGAGTGATGGCGAGGAAAGGGAAAGGGGTGATGTTGTGGCCAAAATACAGTCTGTATGGCTGGTAAAAGAATCCATGACGACACTGAAAGCACTGCTCCACGTCCTGGCTATAGCCTGCATCCATGCCCTATTTGGATTTGACGAGTCGAGATAGGGAAACCTATACACCGAGAAAAACTAGGGGTATGGGGTAAAGCCCGAAAACAAGGGATGAAAAGGACTGGCCCTTGTGTGGGTGTCAGTACGACTAGACAAAAACAACAAATCGGTGTTCCTAGAGCCCACGTATACTGTCAGAACAATATGCATATGTTGAAATGTAGGATTGGCTCATCGATACAAAACATACAACATTTTTTATTGCATTGTCGATTCATTAGAGATTACATCGGAGCTACAAGCTGTCTAGGGACACAAGATACGAGCCATCTAGGGACACAAGATACGAGATTGCATTGTGGATTAATTATGGTCCACAAGCCATCTAGGAACACAAGATACGAGATAGCACATTGGAGAAATCTGGCCTAGTAAAGAATATGAATCCTCAGGCTACATACAAGAAAACTGCAATGATAGTTGCAAACAGTGCGATTGCTAAGGAGCAGGGGGATAAGAGCCATCTCATAGCAACAAGCAGAAGAATCAACATACCACACTTCTTGAACTTTGTGTCGTTGGACTTCATCAGGGTAATCTGTGACTGCAGGGCTGCTATCTGGAAAACCAGTGCAACAATCTCGTTCTGGTGAGCTCTGTCCTTCTCCGCTGTGTCTCTCCGGCCGGCTGCCAGCTCTTTTTCCAGCTTCAGCACTACCGAGTTGCTTGTTTGGTACTTGATCATCTGCTCGACGTAATCGCGCACGAGATCAACCCATATCCAGGGCTTGCATACGTATTTCCCCTGATGACGATAGGAAGTAGGGACAAAAGGAGGGTGGGTGGTGAATACAACAGCCATCGGTTAAAAGAGAAAAATAGATCTCGAAAAACGGAGAACAAAAAATCCAATCGATAGCTCATATGAAAGGGATCCCCGCAATGAAATCACTTACTATGGTTCTGGCTCTTCGTCATTCATAGTACTCCCGATTCGGGTTCCTCTCCGTGCGGGATTTTTTTTGGTAGAGCGGGATGTTGCAGCCGTAGAGGACCTGCGGGGGGGGGGGGGGGGGGGGGGGGGGAGGGACACCGGATCGAGCGGTCCTTCGGAGCGCGAGCGGGGCGTCCGATTCCGTGGATTCTCAGATCCGCCGTTGCTGCCGCGAGAGCACTCCGCTGACATGGCTGCTATGGGGGAGAGGAGGAAGCTACAGTGGAGAGCGGTGCGGGGGGTAGGAGAAGAAAGACAGAGGAGGCATGGAGCGACGGGTCAGGAGAGAAGGAGAGAGGCGTGGACCGCGCGCGGGGGGGGGGGATCGGTGGGGCCGGTGGAAAGGCTACTGCCACGTTTGCTGTCAAGGCTCCTGTCTAGCTAGATCGTAGCCGCTGGGATTCTATCGCTTTCCCGCGAATCTGGGGCATGGTTCTGGCCTCGTGCAGTACTTTCCCGGGATTCCCTTTATATATCACATTTGGAAAATGGGAGAGAAACCAGCACATCTTAATATATTGTCCCGGATCTCAACGCGCCTGACGGCTTCTGAATGGATGGATAGGTCATGTACCCATGAGTACAAGCACATATGCATTTCAGTGTAGAGAAACATCATTTTAAAATCATGGAGGTAAAACCACAAGACGAAAGGTTTGACCTATCTAAAAGAGACGAACCGGTAAAACCTACAAAACACAAAACACAATAACTTGACCTTGGAAACTCCGATTAGGTTGAAACCAATTTTGTTGGAAAGATACAAACAAGTAGCATACAAAAAATGGCATTATTGGATACCACCAAGGAAGAAAATATCAAGCATATATATGTGAGATATCTCCCAAGGTGTGGAGTCAGAAAACCCGCAAGATCAAAAACGCAATAAGAGATACAAGGGAAAACCATTTTTGATAAATTAGAACTTGTTATGAAGATTACCACAAGCTCTAGAAACTTACATAGATAGGGTCCAAATAACAACCAAGAAAAGTATGCAAAGGTTTAATCTCCCTCCAAAAGATACGATCGAGTTACTCACTCGAGAGCCCCTCTTGATAGTACGATAATCTATCCTAAATCCGGTCTCCCAACTAACAAGATGAGACCGGTAAGAGGAAAAACTATCACGATTATACCTTTGCCTTGAGAATTCCACTTAAGCTTTATATTGACAGTCTTATCCTCCTCAATATGGAACTCACCTTTCTTGATTGCTCTTGCTCGCGCTCGCTTGATGAAGACTTGTGACTTGCTACCCTATACACCATGGGGAAACCTCTTGTTTGAGCTTATCTTCATCGATCCATGATCATCTAGGATGGAAAGCTTCAAGCATGTGATCTTTTAGAGATGGTGCACCTTGAACTTGCACAACTTCATTTCTTCTTGAGTGTTGATCCATTCTTTGTCTTGACCAACCTTGAATCATCATCTTCTTCATTTCTTTTACCTTAAAGCCAAAACATGCTCCAAACGGTGCCAATGAACAATTCCTACAAGTGTAACTAAATACACACATTAGTCCATAGAAATTTCCATTAATTACCAAATCACACATGGGGACGCACATGCCCTTTCACACGGGACACAACATGCATGAATCACCCCTCTTTTCCCTTACTTTGTGGCTTTTAATCAGATGTTGTGTTAGTCTCCTCCCTTTCCTCTCAAAATTTAGAATTATTGTAGATTTTAAACCAAATGCCTGATTTAAAAACCGTTTCAACATTTGGGTTTCTTGCAAAGAGGGCTTCAAAACAATACCAATATTGATTTTAAAAAAAAAATCGAATTTTGAAACATAGGGATACTTTGAACAACATGATGAAATATCAAGATGATATTTTTTTGAAACAATTTGTTTCATGAAGTTTCAAACTTGGTTCAACAGAGTTGGAAAAATAATTGGCAATTGACTTAGAGTTCAAACCATAAAATATATTGATAAAAAATAAATTAAACAAGTTTCATTTAGTTTTTGTGTCAATCATAATGTTCCATTATGTTTTGGAATTCATGTTTTTAAATTTTATAATTTTTTGGCTTGTTTAAAAGATCTCACCAAAATAAAAATATAGATTCAAACAAATTATTATTTTGATAATTATCTAAATTAAATACATGGGCTAAGGATGGGAAAGAGATTGTGAGATGAGAGAGTATAGGGTACCTTGTGCATGCATAAGTCCTAATCTCAAAGAAAATCTATTAAAATGAATGGTGCATACATGCACGAGATGTCCCATACACGCTAGAAGTGCATTTCTCGCTTTATCTCCAGTTCTTGCCCTAAGAGCAGCTTGGTGTTGAATCAAGATTGATGTTCATTGCCAGTATTGCGGCCATCACATTTGGTGATGTTTAACATGATATGTGGACTAGATGAAGTTCTGTTGCTCCCCAAGGTTTGAGAGTCTCGTAATGCTGACAGTAACGTCGGACAAAAGTGGTCTATTGTTTTACAACAGCTGCCTCCAATTGTCTACGACTATCTCGGTCTCGGTCTGGCCGGCGTTGAACTATTTTATCATGGTGAGACGATGATGGTGAACTCAAGACCGTGGTTGCATATGTTGGTGGACATCATGTTCAGTGGAGTGCTAAGTACTGCCAGGGGCTGTGGTTTTTTTGAGGGTCATGAAAAATCTTTGTTGGTCTAGTCGATACCAACGTGGTGACGTCTGTGGATGCCAGCGTTCCTTCTTGAAGGACGTGAGACGTATTCCTTCCCCACTCTCCTACGTGTATCGAGAGAAATCCTGGGCCTAGTCCGGGCAACAACATTGTCTTCTTGGAGATGTTTCTTGGTACACAACAGTTCAATGGCATGGAGCGCGATTAAACTTTTCTAGAGGGCGCAACAGTTGCGGTTAATCTTCGCTTTTGTCGATCCATCGTTGCCGACATTAGTTTTTTATTTTTCTCTTGTTTTTCTCTTTGGGGTTTGCTTATGCTATTTCCCCTGGCCATTATCTTAAAATTGTCTTGTGTTGATTGCTATATTAATATAGCGGGACAAAAACCTGTTTCGAGGAGGTAAAAGACATGTACAATTCAAAAAAGGTAAAATACATGTAGTACTCGAATTGGAGACCCCAGGATTGATTTCCTAGCTGGTTATAACTTGCTAATGTATTTTGTAACATCTTGAATATACTACTTCTGGAGTTTTAAAGCCTCGATCAGTTGTGTTGATTATTCGAGGGTATATCTTTTTTAGATCTGTGCGTGACTTGAATGCACTTGTATGCGCTAGTCACCCTGAGAAGTCGATTCAGTACCTTGATTAGGTCGGGGTGTGTCAACACCCGGAATTTTAATCCCAGATGCCTGTTATGCCATACATCGCAATCCCAGGATTGCCATTTTTGCGAGACATAACAGAATTGGATACCACAGTACATCATCCATTACAACCATACATAAGGTCTTACACAAATAGGGATCTCATTGATCCAGTTCTTAATACAACTTCAAACAGCGGAATACGTAATAATAACGGTAGCGTAGGCGAAGCTCCATCTTCGGGGTCACAGGCAATGCTGACGATGGGAGATGATCCTAGTTGTCGTAACCTTCCTGTGGTCCATCCTCCAGGTACTCCTCTTCATAGTCTGTCCATGGGAATAGCCAGGGACAAATCCATGAGTACTCTTTAAGTACTCGCAAACTAATACTAACAAGTAAAAGGGGTTTTTGATAATAGGACACTAGGATCTAGAGTTATTTTGCAAAAGCCAGATTTATCTCTACTAAGCTGAGAAGCAAGAGAAGCTAGTTAGAATTTTATAACTCCTAAGTAGGAACTTGTATTTCATATCACAACTCTGTTGTGGTCAAGTCAAAGTCTCACTTTCTTTCACAAATCATTTTGAAAAGTCAGACGGGGGAACAGTATGGCCACTCCAACTGTCCATAACCGCGGACGCGGCTATTCGAATAGTTGGACACTCTATAGAGATTGTACACTTTCACCACAAAATTCGATACATTCGTCAGGAACAAATCCTGAATTCACCATACTCAATATGCGGATAATCAATCCTAACCTTTCAATTACACGCCCTAGTATAAGCACCTCTCCTGTGAGTTTGGCCTCCCAACCATGACCAACTGTCATCTTGGGTACTGCACAGGTGGAAAATCTTCACAAGGTAGCCTCAGCTCAGACCTTGGCCGTTAGGGAACTAATACTAAGGTTTATAAGTTTCCAGTCAATCCCTACCCAATCTTCGGGTATTGTGGTTGTACTATACAATTGGAATGGTATCGCATCTAGACAACCATCAGTTTTATAAAGGGCTAAGGCTCATGCCTCAACATTTTCATCGCCAAAATCATCAGGTGTTCGGAAACACATGTCAAAACATCTCAGTAGAATGATCCATCATTCTAAGGTTTTCATAACCATTTTCACCAAGTATTCCCATCTAATGTTGATCAAGTTTTATGCTTAGCACTAGCATCTACAAGTGGGGGTAAGCACTAATGAGGGGTGGTAACCTAGTGGATTTTAACTAAGTTCATTCTCATGCCTTAGGATGACATACAGATTATCTAGCTTAGGCCAAATTTTATGCTCTTTATGCAACCTTCAATTATCCTTCTAGGACCTACCAATTATTCCAGTAACTCTAAGTAAGAGCTTTGATAAATAAATAAAGTAATAAGCTTGCAAGTAAAACTAGGATTGGGTTTTCAAGTGAGTATAACCACATATGATTAAGGCATATGGTTGGCATGGTAACAAGCAAGTATTTGCTTGCATCAGTCTCAGTATAAGCTTGCTAAGTTAATAGCTTGCAAGTATGGGATTGCACATTCAACTAGTAGTATTAGGCTTGCATTGGTCCACTTAGTCAGTAAGGCTTGCACATTCAACTAGTAGTATTAGGCTTGCATTGGTCCACTTAGTCAGTAAGGCTTGCCTTGTGCAGAGCAGTGGTTGAAGTTCTCCTCGGCTTCTTCTTCGTAGAATCCTCCTTCCTCCTCGTATCCTTGGTCGGTACTAGCGTCTATAAATAAATACGATGTACACAATCACCAAACAATACTTAACTACTAGCAATCATCACACAAAAGGGTCCTATACATGATCTAGCATCATCACTAACATTACAAGATTAAAGCTTGATTTAATTCCTTTTATTTTTAGAATAGTAATTTCTACTCATTGAAAAACTACTTAAGATTTAATATTCTCCAGACCAAACATGGTATCATGTTGACACATGTCATCACCACATATGTTAGTCCATGGGAATGTGATTTAAAGTGGTGTCACAATCTAATAATGTGTTTCTCTTTTACTTTAATTAATTAAAGTGGCTAGAAATGCCTATGTAGCATTCTTTTATTACTTGAACATTGTTTCTGCAAGTAAACCTATATATTTTTATATATTCTGAAAGGTATGGTTAAATGTGATTTTTGAGAGTTGGAATCAACTCAAAAGCTATTATGGTTTTAATTTGAAAAATGTTTGAATGCAGAAAAGCTTCTGCCTTGTTATTTTTACCAAGGATGATCTACAGATCCAAATGACCTGAATCCAATGGGTTTGGATTCAGCATTCCGAGACCTTTGTAACAAAATTGGTTTCATTCAATTTGGTTCACTTAATCGATCTGGGTTGATTTTTGAATCTAGGTGCAGAAGTGTGTTTGAAATAAAATGGAAAAGGTTAATTTCAAATGACTGGGCTGCGCGGGAAGCGATACTGGGCCGGCCTGCTAAGCACAGCGCTTACGCGGGCTGGATAAGTGGCTGTCTCCACGCGTCAATGAGACGAGGGGGTGCGAAGCGGTATGGGGCGATGTGGTGCGTTCGATCTAGTTCTAATCCAACGGCTGAGGGTCGTCGTCCACGTCGGGCAACGCCGGCGAGACAGAAACCTAGCGCGGCTAGTGGGGGTCGTTGGGGACTCACCGGGTTCAGGCGAGGGTCGGCGAGGCGGGCGAACGACGAAGTCGACAACGGCGAACCTCCTGGTACCGGCAGCTTCTCCTGGGGAGGCTCCAATCGCTGGCCCCCTTCTTCTCCAGTAGCGGCAGGCTCCGGTGAAATTCCGGCGAAGTGTTGCTCGCCTTGCTCCGGGAACAGGGTGGCACGATCAGTGAGGAGAGGGGAGTGAGATGGTGTGCTCAATTCGGCTGGGGGTGGCCTCTATTTATATTCACGATGGCGAGACCGAACGGGATGGGCAGGCGACGGTGGCGACATGGCTACGGGCGGCTAGAGGCATGGCCGGCGGTGGCGATCGCTTGGTGGTTTCCTGGCGATGCTCTACGGTTTTAATGCGCGCGTAGGGGCGGTGCGGTTTGGTCTAGAACGCGCGATGCTCTGCGCGGCAAAGGCGGCGTCTTCAATGGCGAGCGGTGGCTGTGCGGCATGGGGCGAACGGGGATGTCTGGCGGTCTCCTGGGTCGGTGGCGATCATGTATGCACGCGGCGAGGGCGGCGCGCGGTCTGTGGGCGTCGGTCGAGTGTGGCGCTCTGGCGCATGCTCGACATGGTTGACAGAGGCACGGGCGCGGCGTTCCTGGGTGCTCTGGTCGGTGTCTTCGAGGCAGGGCTGGTCGAGAGGGGGCGGTGAGGCATGGGTGATCTTCCAGACAAGGTTGGCACGGCTAGTTTCTGTCCTAGCTTGCTGTCTACACTGGGGTGGCATGGTGAGCTTCGGCTATTCACCATTGATGGCATTGCCAAGCTTATAGTGGGGCTAGTGCTTGGTTTAGTTTGCTAGATGATCTATTGAGATGGTTGTGAGCTAGAGAGGGAACAAGTTAGGCTTCAATCACTGCTCACAATAGTGTTTAAGATTTTGATGATTTGTGTCTGCAATGTGTTTGATGAAATGGCCTCAAGAATTCAAGTTTTGAATTTTGAAAAAAAATTGGTGGGTGTGCTAGGTTGGTGCTGGTGAGTCTACAGCTGCTTGGGTTTTGAAAGTTGAGCTTGTTTGAGTGGTTTTTGAAAAAGTGGGATCTTCTCATATGATAAAGATTCAATTTTGAACTGTCCTTTAAACTATGCATTTGAATGTTTCTGGATGATCACAAAGTGGTCCTTGATACTTTGTTATGAGTACAATCAAGGGGTGCAAAGATCCAGAAAAGTTTCTGTTAAGTTCTGAAAGTTTGAGACAGCCAAAGTAGGCATGGGAGTTAAATTGGTCAAAATGACCATTCCCTCATTTATCTTTGTTTTGATTTATTTGTCTTTGAGAAAAGTTTGGGAATTGTTTAGATGATGTTTATTTCACCTAAGCATCCATTTACAAGCAAAGGAACACACAAATAAGTTGGTTCAAAAGAATTCCAAATGAAATGCATACTCACATGCATGCTTTCATATTTTTATTTAGCAAAGTTTTTGTTAACCCTAAATTTGATGATTAGAGTTTGATGCTCCAAGTTTAGTATTTTTTGGGATGTTACAACCCTTCCCCCCTTAAACAAAATCTTGTCCCGAGATTTGAAAAAGGACGAAAAAGATTACCTAGGATTTGAAGAGATCGGGAGACTCTGTCCTAATGTGATCTTCGCGCTCCCAGGTAGCTTCCTCTTCTGTGTGGTTGCTCCACTGAATCTTGAGAAACTTGATGCTTCGGGTTCGGGTAGTTCGGAAAGCTTCTTCCAAAATACGGATGGGTACTTCGGGATAGGTCAGGTCATCGTTGATCTCTATGGTCCGGTGATCGATATTTTTGAACACTTTGGTCTTCTCGGGGACTTCGAGACACTTGCGAAGTAATGAGATATGAAACACGTTGTGCACATATGACATCTCTTCGGGTAGTTACAATTGATACGACACTTCTCCTAGACGGTTCAGAATCTTGAAGGGTCCGATATATCTGGGGGCTAACTTTCCCTTGAGTTGGAAACGCTGCATTCCCTTCAATGGCGACACTTTCAAATATACAAAATCTCCTATGTTGAAGGCGAGGTCTCTATGTATCTTGTCGGCGTAACTCTTCTTTCTGGACCAGGCAGTCTTGAGGTGCTCACGAATCTTGTGAACCTTCTCTTCTGCTTCTCGTAGGATGTCGGGTCCGAAAATCTGACTCTCTCCTACTTCCGACCAGTTCAAAGGGGTGCGACACTTCCTTCCGTACATGAATTCAAATGGGGCCATTTGCAAACTAGCTTGATAACTGTTATTGTATGAAAATTCTGCAAACAGCAGACAGTCTTCCCACTTGGATCCATATTCTAACACACATGCTCTCAGCATATCTTCGAGTATTTGATTTACTCGCTCCGTTTGTCCATTGGTATGAGGGTGATACACGGTGCTGAAATCTAGGCGGGTTCCTAAACCTTCTTGGATGTTCTTCCAGAATCTCGAGGTAAACTGAGTTCCTCGATCCGATACGATGTTCTTGGGGACTCCATGCAAACTAACTATTCTAGCGATGTACAACTCCGCTAGCTTCGAACTCTGATATGTGGTCTTGACGGGCAAGAAATGGGCGACTTTGGACAGTCGGTCCACTATGACCCAGATAGAGTCATTTCCCCTACTAGAAGTAGGCAGTCCAGTGATAAAGTCCATTCCAACGGAATCCCATTTCCATTCCGAAATCTGCAAGGGTTGCAACAATCCAGCGGGTCTTTGATGTCCTGCCTTGACTCGCTGACATATATCACACTTGGCGCTATAGCTTCCGATTTCTCTCTTCATTTTATGCCACCAGAATTGCTCTTTTAAATCTTGATACATCTTAGTTCCTCCGGGATGGATAGAATAAAGAGTATCATGAGCCTCCTTCAGAATAACTTCTTTCAACTCAGAATCTAATGGTACACAAAGGCGTCCTTTATACCACAGAACTCCTTCTTCGTCTTCGGTGAATCCGGGTACTTTGCCTGTACCGATACGACGCTTGATTCCGTCGATACTAGCATTTACCTTCCGCGCCTCTTTAATCTGACATCAAAGTGGGCTGAAGTTCTATGCTAGCCAAAAATCCTTCACTCACTAATTCCATTCGGAAATCTTCCATCTCTTTGTGCAAACTTGGTTGCTCCTTTAAAATCAGGGAGTCCAAGCGGCACGACAATCTGCTAAGGGCATCGGCTACCACATTGGCTTTACCAGGGTGATAGTGAATGTCCAGGTCGTAATCCTTGATTAGCTCAATCCACCTTCTATGTCTCATATTCAGCTCCTTCTGAGTGAATATATACTTCAGGCTCTTGTGATCCGAATAAATCTCACAACGATTTCCCACCAGGTAATGCCTCCATGTCTTTAGGGCTAGAACTACGACTGCGAGTTCGAGGTCATGGGTTGGGTAGTTTTTCTCATGTTGTTTCAGTTGTCGAGATAGATAAGATATAAATTTGCCTTCTTGCATTAGCACACATCCGAGACCGATCTTGGATGCATCACAATACACGTCGAAGGGCTTCGTGATATCCGGCATGATCAAGATTGGGGCTGAAATCAATCTCCTCTTGAGTTCTTGAAAACTCGCTTCACATTTGTCGGTCCATTCAAACTTCTTGTCCTTCTTCAGCAATTGGGTCATGGGTCTGGCGATACTCGAGAATCCTTCTACGAATTTGCGGTAATATCCCGCCAATCCGAGAAATGCACGAACTTGGGTTTGAGTGGTTGGGGCTTGCCCATCCTCTACATCTTTCACTTTGGCAGGGTCAACGACAATTCCTCCGGCTGATACAATGTGACCGAGGAATACTACCTCCTGTAACCAAAATTCACATTTGCTAAACTTTGCATACAACTGATGCTCTCTAAGGGTTCCAAGAATGGTCCTTAGGTGTAGCTCATGTTCTTCTTCTGATTTGGAATAAATCAGAATGTCATCGATGAAAACAACGACAAACTTATCCAGGAAGTCCATAAAAATCTTATTCATGAGATTCATGAAATAAGCGGGGGCATTGGTTAATCCAAAAGACATGACTGTATACTCGTACAATCCATATCTGGTGGTGAATGCAGTCTTTGGAATATCCTCTGCACGAATCTTGAGTTGATGATACCCAGTTCTAAGATCAATCTTAGGAAACACTTTGGCACCGGTCAACTGATCAAACAAATCTTCTATCTTGGGCAAGGGGTATTTGTTCTTGATGGTGACATCATTCAACTTCCGATAATCCGTACACAAACGGTTACCTCCATCTTTCTTGTCCACAAACAAGACAAGTGACCTCCATGGTGACGCACTTGGTTGAATCAATCCAATTTCCAACATGGAATCCAGTTGCTTCTTTAGTTCTGCCAGTTCTGACGGGTTCATACTATAGGGTCTCTGGGCTATGGGTCCTATTCCGGGGATTAGTTCAATGATAAACTCGATATCCCGATCTGGGGGCATACCGGGCAAAACATCTGGAAATACATCGGGGTATTCACAGACTATCCGGACTTGGTCAATGGTAGGTTGGGCTATACTCTTGTTGCACTTGAATTGACAAGGTAAGGTTTCAGATATATGCTCGACTGATATTCCGGCTGTACTGGTCATGGTTATGGCTTTCTTGGCATAGTCAATCAATCCTTTATGTTTGGACATCCAATCCATTCCTAGTACTACTTCCAAACCTTTAGTTCCGAGTACTATCAGATTAGCATAAAAATCTATGCCATGGATTCGGATAGGGATGGGTTTGCAAATTTGCCTAGCCTTGGTGGTTGAACCGGGAATTTGAACAATCATAACATGCGTCAGTTTGGTTGGTTGAATTTTACTAGTGCATGCAAATTCTTCGGTGACAAATGAATGCGATGCACCAGAATCAAACAACACTCTTGCAAGTACTGAATTAACAGAAAACATACCCAGCACGACGTCTGGCGCTTCCTGAGCTTCTTCAGCATGCATGAGAAAAAGACGGACATTGCAGTTGAGCGAATTCCCTGGGGCAAACCTTCTTCCGGGCTGAACACGACGCTGCTGCTGAGCTGGGGCATTGGCATTGGGGGCTGCGGCATTCTTCTTGTTGGGGCACTCGTTGGAGTAGTGACCCTTATTTCCATAGTCATAACAAGTCACTTGCGACTTGTCCTTTGCTGCTACAGGCACAACATTGCTTCCAGTCCTCGGGGCAGTGTTGGTGTTGGTGGCAGCATTGTTGGTGTTGAACTTGGGTGGGGCACGGTTGAAATTGCTAGAGTTGCCGGGGTTGTTGTGATTTCCTCCGGGCCTAGGGTTTCCACGATTGGGATAGGTCGGACGGTTCATCAGGGGTCTGTTGGTTCTCGGGGCAAATCCGGGAGATGGGTTAGGGCGATAATTTGGGGTCTGATGGGTTCCTGGCTGATGCATCATGCGACGCTTGCGGTTATCATTGGCTTGGTTGATCTTTCCTTCCATCTAGATGGCAGAGTCGACAAGGGCTTCGATATCCGCAAAGGGGATATTGACTAACACCGTCTGCATCTCATCGTGCAGACCATTCAGGAATCTTTCTTTCTTCTTCGCTTCGGTGTCGATCTCATCCGGGGCATACATAGCTAATGACAAGAATTTTTCATGGTATTCCACTATGGTCATCCTTCCTTGCTTCAGCTCTCTGAACTCGTCTCTCATTCTCTTGAGCAAACCCGGTGGCACATGGGTTCTGTTAAACTTGACCTTGAATTCCTCCCAGGTCATCATCTGGCCTCCGGTCATTGCGCGAACACTGTTCCACCATGCCCTGGCATCTCCGGCTAGATAGTGGGTGGCGAACAGAACTTTCTCGTTGGCTTCCACTCCGGCGACTTCTAGGTTATTTTCCATGGTCTGCAGCCAATCATCGGCATCTAGGGGCTCTTCTGACTTAGTGAAAACGGGTGGGTTGGTGTTCTGGAAATTCTTGAGCTTAGATCCATGGTTGTCCTGGTTTCCGTGGCCTTGGTTGTTGTGGGATAGCTGGGCTATCTGCTGAAGGGTGGCTAGGTTGGCCTGACGTTCCGCTTTTTCAGCTTCGCGGTCAGAAGTCAACATTTGCAGAATCTGCAACATCGGGTCCGGGGATGAACCACTTCCTCCGCGTGGCATCTGAAGATTGAGATAGATCATGAGAAAAGAGGGAAATTTCTAAGGTTCTGAAATTTTGAAAAGTTTTTAAAGTTTGACTCAGATTTTTCTAGCAACTCGCTTTTCATTCATTCCTTCATTCATAGCACACAATACAACACACACCACAACAAAGAAAAACAGATGGTTTTAAGAACCATTCTGGAAACTACGATACAGTGGGACCGAATACTACTCACTACGCTAGTGCTCAAGTGCTACTACTCCTCGGAATCGGTGGCTTCGTCATCTTCATCGTCATCGATGAAGGCGAAATCATCCTCATCGGTGAAGAAGTCCATAGCCTGATCCTCTAGAAAATCATCATCATCGCTAAGATAGGAGTAGGGGTCTCCACGTAGATCCTCTCCGGCATTGTCCCTTTCTTCCAACTGCATGTCTCTCTCGTGGATGGTCTCCTCCAAGGATGAGATACGATGGCGAAGACGGGCAATAATGTGCTCCTTCTTGTCGAGCTGACGGCGGCGAGACTTGCGATCCTTGGCTAGCATGGCGATGGTTTGATCCTTCGTCTTGATGATAGCAGACTTGTGGTTGGAGTAGTCACGGCAGTTATCCAACTCCTGCTGACGATCGTACATCATGAAGCTGAGGTGGTCCAATTGAGTCTCCAGCTCGTGGTGGTATGAGGATTCCAGTGGTTGTCCATTAGCATCACGCCTTGGGCAAAACTCAAAGCGGGTACCCTTGATCTGGTTGATACTTTGCCCACACAGACGGGAAAGAGCTTCCTGCATTGCCCTGGCAAGTCCGTCGAGCCAGTTGTTCTGTCTTAAGGTAAACTGAATTCCCTCAGCAGTGGGAGGCTCAATCTTTCCTCGGAGACTTGCAACAATTAGCCATTGAAAATCTTCTCCTCCTTGATCATTGAGCTGAGCTCCGAAGAACTCGGGGTGCGGACGCTCCAGAAGTTCTGAAAGCTGGTCTAAATCCCTCTCAAAGATAAGGTCTCCTCCATTCCCCAACTAATAAAACTTGCTGTACTTCACGTCCATCTATAAGAATATAGGATGAGTAAGTTAGTAGAGTGATCAAGTGTGTCAAAATTTTAAGTATTTTTGCAAGAGTTTTTGAGGAACATGAATTTTTATGAAAGAATCAAAGGGATAAGAATGAGAATAAGTTTTTGTAAATATTTGCTTTCTTTGGTTTTAAAACTAAGTTTTTGATTCCAAACGTCCAGTCTAACTAGGGTCTCCTATAGTCAGGATGGCTCTGATACCAACTTGTCAACACCCGGAATTTTAATCCCAGATGCCTGTTATGCCATACATCGCAATCCCAGGATTGCCATTTTTGCGAGACATAACAGAATTGGATACCACAGTACATCATCCATTACAACCATACATAAGGTCTTACACAAATAGGGATCTCATTGATCCAGTTCTTAATACAACTTCAAGTAGCGGAATACGTAATAATAACGGTAGCGTAGGCGAAGCTCCATCTTCGGGGTCACAGGCAATGCTGACGATGGGAGATGATCCTAGTTGCCGTAACCTTCCTGGGTTCCATCCTCCAGGTACTCCTCTTCATAGTCTGGCCATGGGAATAGCCAGGGACAAAGCCATGAGTACTCTTTAAGTACTCGCAAACTGATACTAACAAGTAAAAGGGGTTTGTGATAATAGGACACTAGGCTCTAGAGTTATTTTGCAAAAGCCAGATTTATCTCTACTAAGCTGAGAAGCAAGATAAGCTAGTAAGAATTTTATAACTCCTAAGTAGGAACTTGTATTTCATATCACAACTCTGTTGTGATCAAGTCAAAGTCTCACTTCCTTTCACAAATCATTTTGAAAAGTCTAACGGGGAATAGTATGGCCACTCCAACTGTCCATAACAGCGGACGCGGCTATTTGAATAGTTTTGTACACTTTCACCACAACATTCGATACATCCATCAGGAACAAATCCTGAATACACCATACTCAGTATGCGGATAATCAATCCTAACCTTTCAATTACACACCCTAGTATAAGCACCTCTCCTGTGAGTTTGGCCTCCCAACCATGACCAACTGTCATCTTGGGTACTGCACAGGTGGACAATCTTCACAAGGTAGCCTCAGCTCAGACCTTGGCCGTGAGGGAACTAATACTAAGGTATATAAGTTTCCATTCAAGCCCTACCCAATCTTCGGGTATTGTGGTTGTACGATAAAATTGGAATGGTATCGCATCCATACAACCATCAGTTTTATAAAGGGCTAAGGCTCATGCCTCAACATTTTCATCGCCAAAATCATCAGGTGTTCGGAAACATATGTCAAAACATCTCAGTAGAATGATCTATCATTCTAAGGTTTTCATAACCATTTTCACCAAGTATTCCCATCTAATGTTGATCAAGTTTTATGCTTAGCACTAGCATCTACAAGTGGGGGTAAGCACTAATGAGGGGTGGTAACCTAGTGGAGTTTAACTAAGTTCAATCTCATGCCTTAGGATGACATACATATTATCTAGCTTAGGCCAAATTTTATGCTCTTTATGCAACCTTCAATTATCCTTCTAGGACCTACCATTTATTCCAGTAACTCTAAGTAAGAGATTTGATAAAGAAATAAAGTAATAAGCTTGCAAGTAAAACTAGGATTGGGTTTTCAAGTGAGTATAACCACATATGCTTAATGCATATGGTTGGCATGGTAACAAGCAAGTATTTGCTTGCATCAGTCTCAGTATAAGCTTGCTAAGTTAATAGCTTGCAAGTACGGGCTTGCACATTCAACTAGTAGTATTAGGCTTGCATTGGTCCACTTAGTCAGTAAGGCTTGCACATTCAACTAGTAGTATTAGGCTTGCATTGGTCCACTTAGTCAGTAAGGCTTGTCTTGTGCAGAGCAGTGGTTAAAGTTCTCCTCGGCTTCTTCTTCGTAGAATCCTCCTTCCTCCTCGTATCCTTGGTCGGTACTAGCGTCTATAAATAAATACGATGTACACAATCACCAAACAATACTTAACTACTAGCAATAATCACACAAAAGGGTCCTATACATGATCTAGCATCATCACTAACATTACAAGATTAAAGCTTGATTTAATTCCTTTTATTTTTAGAAAAGTAATTTCTACTCATTGAAAAACTACTTAAGATTTAATATTCTCCAAACCAAACATGGTATCATGTTGACACATGTCATCACCACATATGTTAGTCCATGGGAATGTGATTTAAAGTGGTGTCACAATTTAATAAGGTGTTTCTTTTTTATTTTAATTAATTAAAGTGGCTAGAAATGCCTATGTAGCATTCTTTTATTACTTGAACATTGTTTCTACAAGTAAACCTATATATTTTTATATATTCTGAAAGGTATGGTTAAATATGATTTTTGAGAGTTGGAATCAACTCAAAAGCTATTATGGTTTTAATTTAAAAAATGTTTGAATGCATAAAAGCTTCTGCCTTGTTATTTTTACCAAGGATGATCTACAGATCCAAATGACTTGAATCCAACGGGCTTGGATTCAGCATTCCCAGACCTTTCTAACAAAATTGGTTTCATTCAATTTGGTTCACCGAATCGATCTGGGTTGATTTTTTAATCTAGGTGCAGAAGTGTGTTTGAAATAAAATGGAAAATGTTAATTTCAAATGACTGGGCTGCGCGGAAAGCGATACTGGGCCGGCCTGCTAAGCACAGCGCTTACGCGGGCTGGGTAAGTGGCTGTCCCCACACGTCAGTGAGACGAGGGGGTGCGAAGCGGTATGGGGCGATGTGGTGCGTTCGATCTAGTTCTAATCCAACGGCCGAGGGTCGTCGTCCACATCGGGCAACGCCGGCGAGACAGAAACCTAGCGCGGCCAGTGGGGGTCGTTGGGGGCTCACCGGGGTTCAGGCGAGGGTCGGCGAGGCGGGCGAACGACGAAGTCGACGACGGCGAACCTCCTGGTACCGGCAGCTTCTCCTGGGGCGGCTCCAATCGCTGGCCCCCTTCTTCTCCAGTAGCGGCAGGCTCCGGTGAAATTCCGGCGAAGTGCTGCTCTCCTTGCTCCGGGAACGGGGTGGCACGATCAGTGAGGAGAGGGGAGTGAGATGGTGTGCTCAATTCGGCTGGTGGTGGCCTCTGTTTATAGTCGCGACGACGAGACCGAACGGGATGGGCAGGCGACGGTGGCGACATGGCTACGGGCGGCTAGAGGCATGGCCGGCGGTGGCGATCGCTTGGTGGTCTCCTGGTGATGCTCTACGGTTTTAATACGCGCGTAGGGGAGGTGCGGTTTGGTCTGGAACGCGTGATGCTCTGCGCGGCAGAGGCGGCGTCTTCGACGGCGAGTGGTGTCTGTGCGGCATGATGCGGCAAACGGGGATGTCTGGCGGTCTCCTGGGTCGGTGGCGATCATGTATGCACGCGGCGAGGGTGGCGCGCGGTCTGTGGGCGTCGGTCGAGTGTAGCGCTCTAGCGCATGCTCGGCATGGTTGACAGAGGCACGGGCGCGGCGTTCCTGGGTGCTCTGGTCGGTGTCTTCGAGGCAGGGCTGGTCGAGAGGGGGCGGTGAGGCATGGGTGATCTTCCAGACAAGGTTGGCACGGCTAGTTTCTCTCCTAGCTTGCTGTCTACATTGGGGTGGCATGGTGGGCTTCGGTTGTTCACCATTTATGGCATTGCTAAGCTTATAGTGGGGCTAGTGCTTGGTTTAGCTTGCTAGATGATCTACTGAGATGGTTGTGAGCTAGAGAGGGAACAAGTTAGGCTTCAATCACTGTTTACAATAGTGTTTAAGATTTTGATGATTTGTGTCTGCAATGTGTTTGATGAAATGGCCGCAAGAATTCAAGTTTTGAATTTTGAAAATATTTTTGGTGGGTGTGCTAGGTTGGTGCTGGTGAGTCTGCAGCTGCTTGGGTTTTGAAAGTTGAGCTTGTTTGAGTGGTTTTTGAAAAAGTGGGATCTTCTCATATGATAAAGATTCAATTTTGAACTGTCCTTTAAACTATGCATTTGAATGTTTCCGGATGATCACAAAGTGGACCTTGATACTTTGTTATGAGTACAATCAAGGGGTGCAAAGATCCAGAAAAGTTTCTGTTAAGTTCTGAAAGTTTGAGACAACCAAAATAGGCATGGGAGTTAAATTGGTCAAAATGACCATTCCCTCATTTATCTTTGTTTTGATTTATTTGTCTTTGAGAAAAGTTTGGGAATTGTTTAGATGATGTTTATTTCACCTAAGCATCCATTTACAAGCAAAGGAACACACAAACAAGTTGGTTCAAAAGAATTCCAAATGAAATGCATACTCACATGCATGCTTTCATATTTTTATTTAGCAAAGTTTTGTTAACCCTAAATTTGATGATTAGAGTTTGATGCTCCAAGTTTAGTATTTTTTGGGATGTTACAAGGTGGCGACCCCGGATGTTGGTACGCCGATCGTGGTCTGCGAGCGGTGGCCCGTCGGGACGCGGTCCCGGAAGGCGGTGTTGGTGGTCTGCTTGGCAGAACAGTTAGATGTCGGGGCGGCGGCCCCGGTGCTTTGCGCTGTTGAGGACATCGACCTAGTGTCGTGTGGGCGGCAAGGTTGATCTGGGCACAGATTCTTAGAGGTCTGGCTTCTTCAGCTACGTTGAAGTGTCCTGTGTCTGCTTTTCCCATAATGGTCACGACGTCTACTCTTTGATATGGGTGAGAGGTCGTTTGGTCTCGGTGATTGTGTCATCCGTTGTATCTTTGGTTGTGGGTCTTGAGTGGGCGTGGCTTAGTGGTGTTGGCATTTATTGTATGGTTTTTGTGCAGTTTTACGTAATAGTCTTATTTTTATTATTATAGACAGAAATTCGAATCATTTTCTCGAGCCGTATGAGGAGAAAACCTCCTATACGTTTCTAGGGGGGGGGGCGTTGTTTATCTACATCTATCCTAATAAGCTGTCTATCGAATCGTTGCAATTGATGTTCGATCTCGACGAGAGGGAAGAGATCTTCGAAAAGTGGGTTTTTATGGTCCGGTAAAAAATCAAACTTGTTTAAATGTTCCAGCTATTCTCTATTTCTTTGAAAAGGGTGCTCAACCGACAAGAACTGTTTATGATATTTTAAGGAACAACTGGTCTGCTTAATTAATGGATGGGCCAAAGGTTTTGCCTCCGGTTCAAAAAAATATATTATATACTCTTTCCGTTCAGAAATAACTGACTTGGGTTTGTCTCAAATGTATCTGTACACTAAAATGCGTCTAGATATGTTCGAATCTAAACAAACCCAAGTTAGTTATTTCTAGACTTAGGGAGTTTATTAACTCAACTTTCTTTCTTTTGTCTAAAGGAAAATATGAATTAACGCAAAAGGCCACTGATTTTCTAGACGGATTTTTTGTTGGTTTTATCGTTGAACAGATTTAGACAGCAACTTGGCAATAGCCTGACTTCCAGCTTCCATAAAATTCTCTAAAGCCTTATCCGCAGGGAGGAGTTTTATAATTGAACGAAGGTAGTAATGATTTTTTATATAAAACTTGGTTAAACTTTACATAGTTTAACTTTCAAAAAATATAAGCCTTATATTCATGAAAAGAGAGGTAATATTATTTAATAAATAACTTTATATACACCTGTTTTAAAAAGGGTATCGCAATCAAATTTAATTATATTTAAATATATTTAATCACAACCTAGTGCATAGATAGGTCTAAATTTAGACAAATCCGTTACATCTTTTTTTAGACGGACGGGAGTATGGGTTCTCACGATTCTCGTGCAAAGTTATAATACTGTCGCCCTGTCGCGTTAAACGTGTTTGGTTCGGAGTTTTCTGCCCGTAATCTGATTACAGCGGGATCTCAAACCGTTAATCGTGTTTGGTAACGATAGGTAGTAAACGAATACCGGAGTGCGTCGAAATGGCAGACGAGCGACAGGTCGGACTTAATCGCGGTCGTTGGGCTGGGCTTCAAGATTCGTCCCGTGTGGGCCCCTATGCGTATTACAAGCCGATATACATGTACATGAATAGTTGCCCGTATGCGTTTAGAACACGTGAGCCTGGTCATGTCGGTCTTGTTTGGGCCCAAGATTGGTAGGGAAGAACCTGTACCTGGAACATCACCCTGACACGAATTCAATGCCCCATGTAACTGTCCGCTGCCTGGACACTGTGCATGAGGCCCTTAACCGGTTTATTGAATCACAAAAAAGTGCTTTAAAATAAGTATTTTCAGGTTAGTTTTGATATCAACGTCGATAATTAATTGCAAGAATTTGATTCGGGAGAAGATGATTTTGCAACAACAGGTTATTTAACTACTTTTTTATTTTCTCTGTCATTATATGACATGGTTTAAGTGCTTAGCAATAATGTTTATATATCTTGAACTAAGAATATGTTGTCAGATGTTAACTCCTAATACTTTGCCAGTACAAATAGCCATTCATACTCTTTTATATATTAATATATATGTGTGTGCATATATATAGCCTTGTAAGGGCCCATGTTGTCGACCTCGCCCTAGGGCCCTCTAAAAACATAGAGCCGGCCCTGATCTATAGATCGATTATACCCATGTTAACCTTCCGGCATCTTGATCAAAAAAAAAACCTTCCAGCATCTTTATGTGTAATTAAGGCCTTTCGCATTGGGCTGTATCTTAGCACGTTTTTATATGAGCAATTAAAATTTAAAAAATAACTAGTACTACCTCTATTCCGATTTATAAGTCAAATACGTATTTTAAAAAAATAGTTTGATCATAAATATGGTCAACAAAATATAAATTATATTTAATAAAAATTATACCATTAGATTCATATTTAAAATACGCTTTCAATGGTATAATTTTTATGACATATAATTCATATATTGTTAACCAAATTTACGGTCAAACTATTTTCTCAAACCGGAATGGAGCTAATAATTGGTTGGTACTACTTTCTTTGTGCCTTGATTAGAATATAATTAGTATTACTGTCACCTGTTTGCAAAATCGAATTGATACAGCAATAACTGCACTGGCCAGTTCGATCCCATGTGTACCGGGTAGCGGTGAAAAGTCTGGTGTCCTTTTTTTTTTTGAGAATTAAAAGTCTGGTGTCCTGAATTGATAGCTGGAACATGTTTGGGCTCATGTATATTCTTGTTCCTGCGGTGGTCCCGGTGGTTCTTGAATACACACATATACGGTCTTTACTAAGGAGGACAGGGTCTGCAATACGGTGCGCGCGTGGATCACGACGCAGTCTGCACGGCGGAGATAAAGTCCGACCTGTAGGACGTCCTCCAAAGCGATTTACCCACGAATACCGCCCCTATTCACAAATGATTTCGGTCACACACCATCGGAATCAATTCGTGTTACCGCTCCTGGTTGACGTCTTGCCCGGTTCAGCACCGCGAGCTCTTTCTCCCTCGACTCTGTTCCGCCCTTCTCGAGCGAGGACAAGCATCTCCTTCCACCCCAATCCCCTCCCCGAGCTCATTCTCCCCTAATCCCCTACCTCCAATCTTCTCTGTCCACCTTCCTCTGGCGAGGAGCAGCACCAGCCCAGGAATTTTCGCTGATGCACGACACCAGATCCTCGTTGTGAGCAACCCCCCTCGAGCAAGGAACTCCTGCGGCTGCCAGTGCCCTCCACAACACCATGTATGGAACCTGCACGAGGCCTTTTCGTGCCGCAGTTCTCCTCTTCAATCTGGTTTCTTGCTCATCTTTGTCAGTTCAACGGAGTCTGGTTTTTTCTTGATTGGGTTACAATGTTGTTGATTCGTTGTGAAATTTGTCCAGATCTGACTAGTTTCTAGATTCTAGGTACTCTGTCCGACCCATATTAGTTTTGACTTAAATTTGTCTAAATTTGAATAAATCTAGACACTATTTAGTATATAGGTTTATTTAAATTTTGATAAATCCAAGTCAAGTAATATGGTCAGAGAGAGTAGATGATTTAGGGCCTATTTTTGGCTTCATCGTCACTACAAATTGGAGAAGTTTGAGATCTTTGAATGGATTCCGATTTTTTTTTTGAATGGATTCCGATACCTTTGTTTAACCATACAGTTTTATGTTTTTACCTATTCTGTTACCAATACCAGTGTAATCTGATTACATTAACGTTCACGTTACTGTTTTTAAACCAAACACGTCCTTGGTGTAACGTGAACGCACTCTTGGACGACAAGTTTGCAATTTACTCAATTTCTTTCCTTCCTCGTTGAAATCCTGTACTCTCTTTTGAGTTTGACTGTCCGCAAGACTCCTCGCACGCAGTCACGCCTCACGCGACGGCGGCAGCTGGCGGGTGAAGAAGTGAATCGGCGCCGCGCCGACGGGGAGGAGCTCAGCTTGCTGCGTGCGGACACCCCCTGCCTTTGAAATCCACCGGCCTCCGTCATCGGCCTCAAGATCACAAGGTATCTTGCTCGCTCTTATCGCCCGATAGTACTCGACAAGATCACCGCGCACAACCAGGGGCGGCGGATTCCCCTTCCGATTCGCCGCCCTCCCTCGCCACTTATTTGCTGAATTTCCTGTGGTTTCGATTCCCCTCGACTTCCAGTCAGATTTAGTTACTCGTGGTATCTTTTGGAGATCCCCAATGTAGAGTTAGAGCAGATGGGCTGAACTCCACGCGTTCTAAATCGATTTTGTTGTGCAGACGAAATTTCAGATGAGGTTGGTCGGCTTGACGGGTGGGATCGCTTCCGGGAAGAGCACGGTGTCCAGCCTCTTCAAATCATCCGGCGTCCCTGTCGTGGATGCCGACATCGTGGCTCGGGTAAGCACCATCCACAATCCCCGTCCTAGAACATATAATCTTCTTGGATCATAGTATTGTGCAAAGCTTGGTTTTGGTCTGTCAATTGTTTTCTGTCTATGTTTCTTTTGATCCCATGCTCAATCAAGTCAACCCAAGGGGAGTTTTGATTGGCGTCAGTTGAGATAAAAAAAAATTCATTGCTCTGTAACTAGAACTCCGAATCTATTTTGAGAAAATTCCTTTGACACTACCTTACAATCAGTTTCCCTGTATGCCCCTAGTTTATTTTCCTAATTTGACATATAAACTTAATTTTCTTCCCATTGCTGGGATATTTCTGGAACAAAAAATAAATGGGACCTCATTGGCACAATGATTGGTAGTGTGGTGCAAGATTAAAAGTAGTGGTATACTTTGGGGCTTTGGGTGGATGTATGACTGTAAACACTGACATGTTAGAAAAATACAGCAATTTTTAAAGTATTGCATGCACTTGAAACCATCGTTAATTGAACAAACATGATCTTAGGTAATTATATGGATGCGTATTTTTTTTGTTATCATGACTGTCTGTGGGATGACAAAGATCAGTGGCACCATGTTAGCACAATGCATGGTGTGATGTGGGCTTTAAACAAGTACTTTTCTTTGATGATTTTGTACTTGTGCTTCGGACTGCAAACCATGCTTATTACTCTTTAGAGTTTAGACGTATTATTTAATTTTACAGATGTTGTGACAAGTGACTCCCTTGTTTTCGTTATGAGCCGTATACTGATTATGGAGACATGCATTTACAGAATGTAGTACAGAAAGGTACTGGAGGTTGGAAGAAGATCGTAAAAGCTTTTGGAAATGACATTTTGTTGGAAAATGGAGATATTGACAGAGCTCGCTTAGGTCAGATTGTTTTCACTGACCCAGAGAAACGCAAACTTCTGAACCGGTATAACCTCTAGCAACATAAGTTTTTCATCCTGTTTTCCTTGCTTTTCTGTGTTTACTTGATAGATTTGTGATTCAGTTTATTTACATGATGATTCCTACACGATTACTAATATAAGAAAACAATTCGACCTAGTTCTGGTCTTACATCTAGTCTTGTTCTGGTTGCTAGAAAAATGTCATGATTTAGTTGGATAATATTGAGTTCAGGTTAAATGTTTGCATAGACTTTAAGCTATGTTTCAGACACTGATGATGAAACGTGATAAGGTTTGCCGCTAAAATATCAATTATGTTATTTTATAAAGGAAAACAGTACAACAAAGATAGTGGATATTAAGGTTTCTATTTTGTCAAGATTATGAAACGTGATAAGGTTTACCTTTAAAATATCTATGATGTTATTTTATAAAGCAAAACAGCACAACAAAGATCGTGCATATTAAGGTTTCTGTTTTGTCAACGTTATGCCTTGGTCCTGACTACATTTCTGTTCTTAATTATGGTACTTTCAGTCTTCTGGCCCCAAATATTTCATTTGGTATATTTTGGGAGGTACTAAAACTGTGGGCGAACGGATGCACAGTCATTGTCGCCGACATCCCGCTCTTGTTCGAGACAAAGATGGACCGATGGACAAACCCAGTGATCGTTGTATGGGTGGATCCCAAAACACAAATCGAGAGGCTCATGTCAAGAGACGGGTGCAGCGAGGAGCAAGCTCAGAATAGGATCAATGCGCAACTTGCGCTAGACTGGAAGAAGTCTGAAGCGGACATAGTAATCAACAATTCCGGCTCACTGGATGACACAAAAGAACAGTTTCAGGAAGTGTTGAAGCAGGTGTCTGGTCCCTTGGCATGGAAGGAGCGGATGATGTCAAGGGATGGCCTTCTCTCTATCGTTCTATGCACAACAGCAGGGGTTTTACTTGCTAAGAAGAATCTGCTATGATCTTCGTTACTACATGCTTAGATTGGACTAGGTTAATGGGTTGAAAATTGCAAAATGTCGCTTGTAGAGCATTGAACCGGCACGATTATATTTATGTTCAATGTTTTGGAGTCAATACACTAGGTGCTGAAAGTTTTAGTAGTGAAATAAATTTAGTAAGTGTTCCTTATGTTGTCTGTGTGTTCTGAACCTTAATTTGCGACGGCATGTACCTTAAAAAAGGGCTATTGCTGTGTGCCTGCTTCGATTGTTCAGAAATTGGTTGGTTTTTCCAGAAACATAAGATGTATTTTATCTGGTTAAGGTAAAATTTCGATCAGCAATTTCTCTATTGGTATGTGTGTATGTGATACAAAATGTTAACAAAATATAACGTTCTGAGTACTTAAGAATTTAAATAAAAAATCTGATAAAGAAAAACAGAAACAATAAATAAAAATATTGTGTGCATCTCTTGAATGCAGGCACCTGTGATCTTCGCCTTTCGAAAAGAAAGATGTGTTCTATCGCTGTGGTGATCGCTTGTCTCTTTGCTCACGCAATGCTTTTGTTGAGTTCCCCTCGGACTTTTTTTTTGCTAGGAGCTGATCCATTCTTTAAGAACTCTATCATTTTCTTTTTTTTCGCTAGGAGCTGATCCATTCTTTAAAACTCTATCTATATCTATATACATAAAGAGAAGGCGTATTTACTTAAAGGGAACGCCTACGTCTCAGGCGACTGAGAAATAACTATTTCTCGGTCGGCTGACGTGGCTGGTTCAATCGAATGGAAACATGCATGGTTTATAAATAAAAAACTGCAACCAGATGGCTCAATCGAATCTTGGAACCAAAATCCAACGGTGAACAAGATGACTGAGAAATAAATATTTCTCAAGCGCCTGAAAAATAGCAAAACCGTTACTTAAAAGGACTGCGAAATCTATCCTATATCCTGAAAAGTCTAGACATCTAAATAAATTAAAGATGGGATCCCTGGCCAATAGATTAAGCTATCCAACTTTTTTTCTCTCTCTCTCCCCCCCCTCCCCTTCCTTCTTCTCTTCTCCACTTTGCTCTGTTACTCCTTTTGCAGATGGTTGGTCACCACTCTTAGGCTTTTTTTTCTCTGCTTGTAGTGGGTCTCTAATCTTGATCTGGTGCTGACTTAACAGGAAAGCCTAACTAGAAAAAGACCCTTTTTATACACCTGCCGGTCCGGTTAACAAAATCTTTAAACCAAGAGCGGAAAAGTCTTTTAGGTAAAATGCATATTCTTTAATTCTAGGATATGATTTTCATTATTATAGAAAGTGTACCAAGCAACCATAGCTCTATTCATCATTTTCGGATAAATGGACTACCAGAGCAATCAATGGGCACTGCAACATAAATCCAAATCAAAACATACTCCGAGGGACACATGAGCTTAGTTTCACAAATTTTTGACAAGATGTTTCTTTGTTCGGGGAAACGACTTGAGTTACCTAAATTTTTTCAACACAGGACAACTGTCTCATACTCCCTCCGTTTTAAAATATAAGATGTTTTAGCTTTGTAAAGCGAATATATCTAGACTTGTTTTAGTGTCTAGATTCACTTCACAACTGAGGTGAATCTATATACTAAAAGAAGTCTAGATACATTTGCTTCACAAAACTAAAACATCTTATATTTATATTTTAAAACGGAGAAAGTACATGCGTTTTCGTGTGCGATAGGGGCTTAATTGACCTGATACGTACTACTGATGTTTATAAGATTGACCGATCGGAGCCAAATAACAATGTGTCGCTCTGGTTTGTCCAAACTTTGCCGATCCGTGGCTAATCTAATTTTCAATTCGACTAATATAATAACCTATTTACTTGCTGGCGCACGGGTGCTAGATCATCATTCCTGACGCACCTCTAAAAAGGCAAGTCTCTGTTGTCCCTATCTTATAAGGAACAGAAAAGAAAATGACTCTATGTAATTACCGTACCCTCCATCTACCGCTGCGCCAGATTGCAGTCCCGAGCACACCAACAAAAAAGAAAGTTCCGTACATTAATTTTTTTTAAAAAATTGGAAATACTATAACATTTGAACCACATGTCGGAATTAATATCCGTTTTCACTTTTGGAACCCTCGCAACGAACTATTCAAAACTAGATCTCATTTGTATATGTTTCGGCAAAAAAACTTAACAGGCAACTTTTGTGTGCGACCGACCAACTTTGATTCATGACAAAGCAACTTTTGTACGCTGAGGGAAAACTACATCAGAGCCCGATAAGGCAACTTTAGTGCCAGTCTGAGCAACTTTGGTGCCCGTCTGAGCAATATTCGTATCTTGACAAATTTGAGTCACCTAATGGGCCCGACGAGACAACTTTTGTGCCCAGTAAGCAACTTTTGTGCCCCACTAAGCAAAGTTGCCCCGCCGGGCTCCAAAGTTGCCTCGCCAGGCACCGAAAGTTTTCCTCGCTGGACAAAAGTTGCCTCTCCGGGCTTCAAAGTTGCCTCGCCGGGCACCAAAGTTGCCTCGTCAGGAAAAATTTGCCTCGCCGGGCTCTGAAATTGCCTCCGGGCTCGAAATTGCCTCGCCGAGTACCGAAGTTGTCTCGCCGGGGAAAATTTGCCTCGTCGGGCTTCAAAGTTGCCTCGCCGGGCACCAAAGTTGCCTCGTCGGGAAAAAGTTGCCTCTTCGGGCTCCAAAGTTGCCTCATGGGGCACCAAAGTTGCCTCGCCAGGCACCGAAGTTGTCTCGCAGGGCGAAAGTTGCCTCGTCGGGCTTCAGAGTTACCCCACCAGGAAAAAGTTGCCTCGTCGCTCATCGAAGTTGTCTCGCCGGGCAAAAGTTGCCTCGCGGGGCTTCGAAGTTGTGTAACATCCCAAAAATGTTGAACAATGATTATCAAATTCCAATCATCAAAATTTAGGGTTAACAAAAAACTTTTGTTAATTCAAATCAATATGAAATGCATGTTTGTATGTGATGATTGTATGAATGCATGAATGGACTTATGGGATTGATCTAAATAGCAAGGAATGGTTTAAAGATGAAAACAACATCATCTAAAACATTTCCAAGAAGAAACAAATCAAGAGAAAATCAAAAACAAAACAAATAAGCAAATGGTCATTTTTGCCAATCTTGCTCACTAGACCACTTTGAGTATTTCTAGTCCAAGATTTCAAATAGAAACTTTTCCATTTCTTTTCACCCCTTGCTAGACCAAGTAAAAGTGAATCAAAGCCCACCTTTCAAACTTGCATAAACATGGCAACTTGATACAAATCACAATTCAAAATTGAATCTGATTCATATGTGAAGATCACACATTTTCAAAACCCAACCAAACCAGTGCACCTTGACCAATCCAACTAACCAGAGACTCCCTAGTATGTAACCAACACACCCACCAAGTTTGAATCCAAAATTCAAATTTGAATCTCTTTCGGCCATTTCATCAAACACCCTGTAATCAGCAAACAAACATTAAACACTATTAGGAGCAGTGATTTTGGCCAACCTTGTTCCCTATATAGCTCACACTACACTCCCAGTAGATGATCTAGCTCAATTAACAAGCTTTAGCACCACTGTGAGCTTGCCATAGCCATCAATGGTGACCATGCCGAGCCTAACTTGCCACCCCATGTCGACAGCAAGCTAGGAGCAGCACCAAGCCTAGCAAGCATGTCTGGGACACTCTCCACCGTCCACCGCCACCCCCTGTCCAAGCCTCGAGCACTGTCAGCCCCTGGACCACACTGATCGAGCATGCCAAGCCTCTCTGCGAGCGAGCCGAGAGCGCGCTAGAGCGCCAACCACGACACACGCTCACAGACCGCGCACCGCCCTCGCCGCTTCTGTGCGTGATCGCTAGCACCCCAGCAACACTGAGGACATGCCCGTTCGCCGCCGCGCGGACCGTAGACGCTGTGCGCCATTAAAACCATCGTCGGACCCGCCTAGAGCGCTGCAACGTTCCGAACGTTCCGCACCACCCCACGCCTCTCCATCAAGCCGTTGAGCTTCACCGGGAGGCAACGCACCGCCCCCTATCGTCGCCCATGCCATTAGCACGCTGTGCCGACGACCACGATGAGCTCAGCCCGCGCCCGTCGGTCCCCTTCAGGCACTATAAATAGAGGCCACCCCATCACGAATTCTTCACACCATTTCACTCTCTCTCTCTCAGAAGCACCCCACCTCACTCCCAGAGCAAGGCGAGCAACACATCGCCAAAATTTGGCCGGAGTCTGCCGCTGCTGGAGGACAAGGGCGCTGTCGATTGGAGCTGCCCCAGGAGGAGCCACTGGTACCAGGAGGATCGCTTCATCGACTTCGTCGTTCGCCCCCATCGCCGACCATCGTCGGAGCCCTTGTGAGCCCCCACTGACCCCCACTGGCTGCGCTAGGGTTCGACCTCGCAGCGCCCTGTTCAGGCGTGGACGATAAACCATAGCCGTAGGATTAGAGTTAGATCGCACGGCCCTAATCGCCCCGTACCCCTTCGGACCCCTCTGGCTCACTGACGAGTGGAGACAACCACTTAACCAGCCCGCGCGCGCTGTGCGTAGTGGGCCGGCCCAATTAACCTCTCCCACGACCCAGTAATTCAAATTTAGGTTTATTCTTTTAGTTTCAAACTTAGTTCTGTACCCAGATTCAAAAATCAACCCAACTCGATTCAGTGAACCAAAATGCATGAAACCAATTTTGTTAGAAAGGTACTGGAGTGCTTAATCCAAGCCCTTTGGATTCAAACCATTTGGATTTGTAGATCTTCTATGGTAAAAATAACAAGGCAGAAGATTTTCTGCATTCAAACATTTTTCAAATTTCAACCATGAAATCTTTTGAGTTGATTCCAACTCTCGAAAATCACATTTAAACATATCTTTCAGAATATATAAAAACATATAGGTTTACTTGTAGAAATATTGAACAAGTAATAAAAGAATGCCTCATAGGCCATTCTAGTCACTTTAATTAATTAAAATAAAAAGGTTAAACCCTATTAAATTGTGACACCACTTTAAATCATATTCCCAAGTACTAAAATATGTGGTGATGACATGTGTCAACATGATCCCATGTTTTAGTTGGAGAATATTAAATCTTATGTAGTTTTTCAATGAGTAGAAATTACTTTTCTAAAATAAAGAAATAAAACTATTTGCCCTAATGGTTGTAATGCTTGTGATGATCCTATATCACCTAGTGAAAACCTTGGTGTGATAAATAAAAGTAGTTACGTATTGTTTGGTGATTGTGTACCTCGTATTTATTTATAGATGATTGTACTGACCAAGGATACGAGGAGGAAGGAGGATACTACGAGGAAGAAGCCGAGGAGAACTTCAACCACTGCTCTGCACAAGGCAAGCTAACACTTGCAACTATAAAAGTTAGATAACCTATGCAATGCATTAAGCACGCTTGGTTAGATACATTTGATGATACCCAATCCTAGTTTTACTTGTAAGCGTAGTATTTTATTTCTTTATCAAAGCTTTCTCTTAGAGTTTACTTAGTGACTTGTAGATAATAGAAGGATATTTGAAGGTAGCATAAAGAGCATAAAACTTGGCCTAAGTTAGATAATCTTGATTTCATCCCGAGGCATGAGATTGAACTTAGCTAATTCACACTTGTTTATCACCCCTCATTAGTGTTTACCCTCACTTGTCGATGCTAGTGCTAAGCATATAACTTGATCAACTTTAGATGGGAATACTTGGTGAAAATGGTTATGAAAACCTTAGAATGATGAGTCATTCTACTGAAATGTTTTGACATGTGTTCCCGAACACCAGATGATTTTGATGATGAAAATGTTAAGGCATGAGCCTTAGCCCTTTACAAAACTGATGTTTGTCTGGATGCGATACCATTTCAATTTTACCGTACAACCATAATACACGAAATTTGGGTAGGTCTTGACCGGAGGTTTATATACCTTAGTATGGGTTCCCTTGCGGACAAGGTTTGAGATGAGGCTACCTTGTGAAGATTGTCCACCTGTGCAGTTCCCAAGATGACAGCTGGTCATGGTTGGGAGGCCAAACTCACAGGAGATGTGCCTATACTAGGGCGTGTAATTGAAAGGTTAGGATTGATTATTCGCATACTGAGTATGGTGAATTTAGGATTTATTCCTGGCGGATGTATCGAATGTTGTGGTGAAAGTGTACAATCTCTACAGAGTGTCAAACTATTCGAATAGCCGCGTCCGCGGTTATGGACAGTTGGAGTGGCCATAGTGTTCTGTCGTCAGATATTTTTTTAAATGACTTATGAAATGATTTATGACTTTGAATTGACCACAACAGAGTTTTGATATGAAATTCAAGTTCCCACTTAGGTGTTATAAAACATTCAATTAGCTTTTTTTGCTTCTAAACACAGTAGAGGTAAATCTGGCTTTTTGCAAAAACAACCCTAGATCTTAGTATATCCTACTCAAAAATAACTTCACTTGTTAGTATTAGTTTGCGAGTACTTAAAGAGTACTCATGGCTTTGTCCCTGGCTATTCCCGAGGCCAGACTATGAAGAGGACTATCAGGAGGATGGACCGCAGGAACTTTACGACAACTAGGATCATCTCCCATCGTCAGCATTGCCTGTGACCATGAAGATGGAGTCTCGCCTACGCTATCGTTATTATTACGTTATTCCGCTGCTTGAATTTTATTAAGACTGGATCATGAGATCCTTATTTATGTAAAACCTTATATATGGTTTGTAATGGATGATGTACTATGATATCCAATCTATTATGTCTCGCAAAAATGGTAATCTTGGGATTACGATGTTTGGCATAACAGGCCTCTAGGATTAAAAATCCGGGTTGTAACATCCCAGCTTTTAGGAACCAACGAAGGGTAGATTTAGAAATCTGTGATGTTGCATGCATTCATCTGTAAAAATGTGGGTAAGTTTTTTGCCAAATAAAAACCTAAAGTGATCAAAGTTTCTTTCGTGCTTTGAGATTAGGTATAGTATTGGAGGATGATTGTTATAGACTTTGATATGATCTTTGTGGATTTGTGTGTTTTGGGAAATGAAATTTGAATTTAAATTTGAATGTTGGATTTATAATACAAAAGGATTTAGAATTAGGTTTGAGTGATTTGATTTAATCAAGAGTTAACAATTAATAACTCAAACTTTAAATAAAATAAATTAATCAATAAAAATAATATTCATTCCATAATTTTATTCAATAAATAAGTTACAAAATGTAACTTATGGATTTGATCAAGAATCTTTACAATAGTAATGAAATAAAAGAAGAATCTTTATATATTGAGTAATAATACAATCTTTATTACAAAATAATAAAATAAAAAATTACAAAAGAATAAAAGAAATATTACATGTGACTATTCTATAAAGAAAAACAAAACCTAAACTAAAGTCTTGATTTTCAATTCTGGTACCTGCAAGACAAAACACAAACTAAAGAAAGAAAATTAAGGATTAGAACATACACTCTCAGAATTGACAGTGAGTTGCACTGTTCACTTTTTCATCATTGAGTAATCTTTAAAGGGGCAAGTTTCACCTGTAGGGTTTCGTAGCATGGAAAACAAAATTTTTCTACCGCATACAAATAAACAAGCCAAGATCTATCTACTAGATTGTAGCAACGAGTCGATGGAATAACTCACCCTCGAAGATTCCAAAGTGTTTAACGAGAGCGTATTCTCGTGGGTGATGTAGTCGTACTCTTGCCGATCTCAAGATCGCGTCGACGATCCTTCCGGCGCTGCGTTCCGGCAGCGCTTCCGTAGTCGGTCACACGTTCGGTACTCGACGAAGACCTTCCTCTCCCTTGTTCCAGCAGGCAGCGAAGGTTGTAGCACTCTCCTCGCGATTCCGGCAGCACAACGGCGTGGTACCGAAAGTAGAGGGGAGATCTTGCAGGGCTTCGCCTTAAGCCGGAGCGAGTATGGTGGACTATGAGAGAGATACTCGGCGATCTAGGGTTTAGACGCACCAAGGAGGGGGCAAGGACGGCGGCTAGGGTTTGCCCTAGGCGGCGGCGGCTATGGTGGGCGGCGACTAGGGTTAGGGTTTAGAGGGCGTGGTGTTGTGTCCTTGGAGGGGTAGCCTTGCCCCTCCTTATATAGGTGGAGGGGGCGCGCCAAGGGGAGGGGAGTCCCTCCCCAACTCGGTCTCTAAGTGGGCCGGCAGTGGAGGGAGGGAACTCCTCCCCAAGTAGGTTTCCTACTCTCCCTCCACCTCACAAAATAGCCGTTTGACTTTTCAAATTGGCATTTGACTTTTCAAACTAGGATTTGATTTAACCCTTTATTTTGTTCAGCGATGACACCTAGTACATGATGCAATCATTCCAACTTGTTATGACACATTCATGTACCCTTCCCCTCCGTAGTGCCGGACATTCCGGAACCTTCTAGAACATTCCCGATGAAAACACCGGAACCATTCTCCAACCCCGAAATAGGACTTTCCTTATTTGAATCTTATTCTCCGGACCATTCCGGATCTCCTCGTGATATCTCGGATCCCATCCGAGACTCCGAACAACATTCGGTATCTTACTCATCATTCCATAACTACTCAACAACGTCGAATCCTTAAGTGTGTCTCCCTACGGTTCGTGAATTATGCGGACATGATCGAGACACTTCTCCGATCAATAACCAATAGAGGAATCTGGAAATTCATATGGCTCCCACATATTTCTACGATTACTTTGCGATCGAATGAACCACTTACATACGATACCAATTTCCCTTTGTCTCACGATAGTTTACTTATCCGAGGTTATGATCGTCGGTATCTCTGCATACCTAGTTCAACCTCGTTACTGATAAGTACTCTTTTCTCGTTCCCGTGATATGTGATCCCTTGTGAGCCAGTCACATGATTGCAAGCTAATTGGATGACATTCCACCGAGAGGGCCCAGAGTATATCTATCCGTCATATGGATGGACAAATCCCACTCTTGATCCATGTGTCTCAACCAATACTTTCCGAACACTCAATGCCATCTTTATAGCCACCCAGTTACGGTGTGGTGTTTGATGTCATCAAAGCATCCTTCCGGTGAAGGTGATATGCATGATCTCATGGTCGAAGGAATTAGGTTACTATGTATCAGAAAGCATATAGCAATTGAACTATTAAAATGACTTTATCTTTATGCTACGCTTATCTATAGGAGTATGTCCACCATATCATTCTCCTAACGATATGATCTTGTTGTTAATAACATCTCAATGTTCATGATAGGGAAACCACAATCATTTATCAACCAACAAGCTAGTATTATTAAGAGGCTTTACTAGGGACTCTATTTTAATTTACAAATCACACAAGTATTAATGTTTCCTTGTTAATACTATTATAGCATGAATATAAACATTTATCATAAACACAAAGATATAATAATAACTATATTTATTATTGCCTCTAGGGCATATCTCCAACAGTCTCCCACTTGCACTAGAGTCATCCAATCTAGATTACATGGTAATATACCGAACACCCATGGCAGTTTGGTGCTGGTCATGTTTTGCCCTCGGGAGAGGTTTAGTCAATGGATCCTCCACATTCAGATCTGTGTGAAGTTTGCAAATATTTATGTCCCCATCTTGGACATGTTCTCGAATAGCATGAAAACGTAGCTTGATGTGCTTCAGCTTCTTGTGTGACCTTGGTTCTTGCGCATTGGCTATGGCGCCCATGTTATCACAGTAGATAGACATTGGGTCCAGCGCACTAGGAACCACACCCAGCTCTGTAATGAACTCTTTCATCCATATCGCTTCTTGTGAAGCCTCCGAAGCAGCCATGTATTCCGATTCAGTTGAAGATCTCGCCACAACGCTTTGCTTTGCACTCCTCCAGCTAACTGCTGCACCATTCAAAATAAATACGTATCCGGATTGTGATTTAGAATCATCCGGATCGGTGTTCCAACTAGCATCGGTGTAACCGTTAACAACGAGTTGTTCATCACCTCCATAAGAAAGAACCATATCCTTAGTTCTTCTCAAGTACTTAAGGATGTTTTTGACCGCTGTCCAATGATCCACTCCTGGATCACTTTGATATCTGCTAGTTAAACTAACAGCATATGCAATGTCGGGTCTAGTACATAGCATGGCATACATTAGAGATCCTATGGCTGAGGCATAGGGAGTCTTACTCATCCTTTCTCTATCTTCTGCCGATGTCGGACTTTGAGTTTTACTCAAGGTCGTATTGGGCAACATGGGCAAGAACCCTTTCTTTCTTTCTTCCATTCCAAACCTCTTTAGAACTTTGTCCAAATATGTACTCTGTGACAATGATATTTGGCGTTTCGATCTATCTCTATAAATCTTTATGCCTAATATGTAAGTTGCTTCGCCAAGATCTTTCATTGAAAAACTATTATTCAAATATTCCTTGACACTATTAAGAAGGTCTACATCATTCCCAATCAACAATATGTCATCTACATATAGTATTAAGAATGCTACAGAGCTCCCACTCACTTTCTTGTAAATACAAGATTCTCCATAAGTTTGTATAAATCCAAAACTTTTGATTACCTTATCAAAATGTAGATTCCAACTTCGGGATGCTTGCTTCAATCCATAAATGGACCTTTGAAATTTGCACACCTTGTTAGCATCTTTAGGATCGACAAAACCTTTGGGTTGCATCATATACAACTCTTCATCAATGTCTCCATTGAGGAACGCTGTTTTGACATCCATCTGCCATATCTCATAATCATAATATGCAGCGATTGCTAACATAATCCTCACAGACTTTAGCTTCACTACCGGTGAGAAAGTCTCATCGTATTCAACTCCTTGAATTTGTCGAAACCCTTTTGCGACAAGTCGAGCTTTATAGACAGTAATTTACCATCAGCATCTGTTTTCTTCTTGAAAATCCATTTGTTCTCGACAGCCTTCCGGCCATACGGTAAGTCCACCAAAGTTCATACTTGGTTTTCGTACATGGATCCAATCTCGGATTTCATGGCTTCTTGCCAGTTATTGGAATCTGGGCTCATCATCGCTTCCTCATACGTCGCAGGGTCATCGGTGTTGTCCACCAACATGACACTCATAACGGGATCATACCAATCAGGAGTGGTACGAGTTCTCGTTGACCTGCGAGGCTCTGTAGCAACTACAACCGAAGTTTCATGATCATCATCATTAGCTTCCTCTCTTATTGGTGCAGGCACCACAGGAAATTCTTCCGGTGCTGCGCTACTTGCAATTTCGAGAGAAGGTTCGACAACCTCGTCGAGTTCTACTTTCCTTCCAGTCACTTCTTTCGAGAGAAATTCCTTCTCTAGAAAGGATCCATTCTTGGCAACGAAGATTTTGCCTTCGGATCTATGATAGAAGGTATACCCAATAGTTTCCTTCGGGTATCCTATGAAGACGCATTTTTCCGCTTTGGGTTCAAGCTTGTCCGGCTGTAACTTCTTTACATAGGCTTCGCAACCCCAAACTTTAAGGAACGACAATTTGGGTTTCTTCCCAAACCATAATTCATACGGTGTCGTTTCAACGGATTTAGATGGTGCCCTATTTAAAGTGAATGCGGCTGTTTCTAATGCATAACCGCAAAATGATAGTGGTAAATCTGTAAGTGACATCATAGAACGAACCATATCTAAGAGAGTTCGATTACGACGTTCGGACACACCATTACGCTGTGGTGTTCCCGGCGGTGTCAATTGTGAAAGTATTCCGCATTTCTTCAAATGCTCGCCAAACTCGTAACTTGGATATTCACCTCCACGATCAGAACGTAGAAATTTAATCTTCTTGTTACGTTGATTCTCTACCTCACTTTGAAATTCCTTAAACTTCTCGAAAGTTTCGGACTTATGTTTCATGAAATAGATATACCCATATCTACTCAAGTCATCCGTGAAGGTAAGAACATAACGATAACCACCGCGTGATGCTACACTCATTGGACCACACACATCGGTATGTATGATTTCCAATAAGTCTGTAGCTCGCTCCATCATACCAGAAAATGGAGTCTTAGTCATTTTACCCATCAGACATGCTTCGCATCTTTCAAGTGATTTGAAATCAAGTGATTCTAGAAGTCCATCGGAATGGAGTTTCTTCATACGCTTCACTCCAATGTGACCAAGACGACAGTGCCACATATAGGTCGAGTTATCGCTCGATTTCAAACATTTAGCTTCAATGTTATTAATATGTGTATTTCCACTATCGAGATTCAATAAGAATATACCACATATCAAAGGTGCATGTGCATAAAACATATTACTCATATAAATCGAACAACCATTATTCTCGGACTTAAACAAGTAACCGTCTCGCAATAAACAAGATCCCGATATAATGTTCATGCTTAACGCAGGCACCAAATAACAATTATTTAAGTATAAAACTAATCCCGATGGTAGATGAAGAGGTAGCGTGCCAACCGCGATCACATCAACCTTTGATCTGTTTCCCACGCGCATCGTCACCTCGTTCTTCGCTAGCTTTCGTTTATTCTGCAGTACCTGTTTAGAGTTACAAATATGAGCAACCGAACCAGTATCAAATACCCAGGCACTACTACGAGTACTAGTGAGATACACATCAATAACATGTATATCGGATATACCTTTCTTCTTGATGTTGCCGTTCTTCAAATCCGCCAAGTACTTTGGGCAATTCCGCTTCCAGTGACCTTCTCCCTTGCAGTAAAAGCACTCAGTATCAGGCTTAGGTCCAGCCTTGGTCTTCTTCGTCGGCGCGGTAACTTTCTTACCACCCTTCTTGAAGTGTCCATTTTTCTTAGACTTGCCTTTCTTGAATTTGGTGGTATTATTAACCATCAACACTTGGTGCTCTTTCTTGATCTCCACTTCTGCAGATTTTAACATGGCAAAGAGTTCTGCAGCAATCATTTGACTTTTCTGTTTTAGGATTCAATTTAATCCTTTATTTGGAACAGCAAGAACACTTAGTACATGATGCAATCATTCCAATATGTAATGACACATTCATGTACCCCTCCCCCTCCCGGAGTGCCGGACATTCCGGAACCTTCTAGAACATTCCCGATGAAAACACCGGAATCATTCCCCAACTCCGAAACAGGACTTTCCTTATATGAATGTTATTCTCCGGACCATTCCGGATCTCCTCGTGATATCCCGGATCTCATCCGAGACTCCGAACAACATTCGGTATCTTACTCATCATTCCATAACTACTCAAACAACGTCGAATCCTTAAGTGTGTCTCCCTACGGTTCGTGAATTATGCGGACATGATCGAGACACTTCTCCGATCCAATAACCAATAAAGGAATCTGGAAATTCATATGGCTCCCACATATTTCTACGATTACTTTGCGATCGAATGAACCACTTACATACGATACCAATTTCCCTTTGTCTCACGATAGTTTACTTATCCGAGGTTATGATATTCGGTATCTCTGCATACCTAGTTCAACCTCGTTACTTATAAGTACTCTTTTCTCGTTCCCGTGATATGTGATCCCTTTTGAGCTAGTCACATGCTTGCAAGCTAATTGGATGACATTCCACCGAGAGGGCCCAGAGTATATCTATCTGTCATATGGATGGACAAATCCCACTCTTGATCCATGTGTCTCAACCAATACTTTCCAAACACTCAATGCCATCTTTATAGCCACCCAGTTACGGTGTGGTGTTTGATGTCTTGATCTTTATGCTACGCTTATCTATAGGAGTATGTCCACCATATCATTCTCCTAACGATATGATCTTGTTGTTAATAACATCTCAATGTTCATGATAGGGAAACCACAATCATTTATCAACCAATAAGCTAGTATTATTAAGAGGCTTTACTAGAGACTCTATTTTAGTTTACAAATCACACAAGTATTAACGTTTCATTGTTAATACTATTATAGCATGAATATAAACATTTATCATAAACACAAAGATATAATAATACCTATATTTATTATTGCCTCTAGGGCATATCTCCAACATCACCAATATGAAAGAATTATATCTTTCATAATTTTAAGCCATAAGTCAAATAAATAGCAAGGAGGGGCAAGTTTCACCAGACAAGTAGATGTAACCAGATAAAAGTAACTTTCATATCCAGAGCATATCCACAAGGTGTGCGACAGGCACACAGGCAGCACACACACCAAACTTCATGGTATGTGCTGTCAGCACAACAACAACAACTCCACATACACAAAACTATTAGCACAGCCGTGGGAGGAATCTCCAACACATTTCCCTGCTTCATACACATCAAACACAGTAGCCAAACCAAGCCAAACAAGATCACACCAATCACAATCTTGATCATCTCACCAAGATGGTGACATAAGGAGGGGGTAGATCAGGTGGATAGCAAGGACAAGATCAAGCCACCAGGACCAGGAGGTGGAGAGCTAGATCAAGGACAAGTCCAGGAGCTGGAAGTATCAGGAGGATCACCAGATCAAGCTAGCCGCACAACCACAAGATCAACAACTTGCAACCCCAACAAAACCCAAGTGTGGCGAGTATCATAAAACATCCACATATTCTGTTCATCTTAATCAAACAGAAAAGCATTTGTTGTTTCACAAGTTTAACCTCTCAGTGGTCATCCAAGTGGGGTAAACCTATCATAGAGGAAAATTGAAATATAAAGGCTTACAGTAAACTCTACCAAATCCACCAGAATCTTAGACCTGCGTCATAGATCCTGGTGATCATCAACAACTCATTTACATTCCAAAATGTTCTCAAATGGCTTATAAAATTTGGGCACATCTCCTAATGGAGTAGCACCTCAGATTTCATAAACTATTTGTACCAACATTAAGCTATAAGCAAACCAATCATTTTTTTACAACTTTAACTCAAGAATCAGTAGTTGGTAACAGTACCAGAATCAATCCATGAGAAACAACAGGATAAGGGCCTAGTCCCTAAACCTCAGAACAACATCATAGGGTCTAGGGATACAAGGGAAATAAATCCCACTTATCTCCGATGCCAAGTTAAGCTTAAGCAAAAGCAAGCTAAGTAATAGAACCTAATCTTGTGTGCCATACTAGGATGGTGTCACAAGAATAGTTTCTAAACTAAGCAGATTAAGCAAAAACTTTCACAGTTACACTCACAACCCACTATAAATCATTTTCTTGATACTAATCACATGAATCATCTCCAGATAAATCCAAATACATATCATCACTATAAGAGACCAATTGATCTCAGCTATATATATGAATTCTTAAGCGAACAGTACAGATACAGTGACTTCATCACACAAAAATCACTGTCATTTACCAAGCAATGACAGCGGTGAGCTATCAAACCACTAGAATTCCCAAGTAATGATTCCATAGCAACCTTAGCATCTGAACCAAACTGATAAGCCACTAGCATCACCAAAGATAATCATAAGCAATACTGCACAGCAATTAACCACTCATCATGCTTAGGGATCATCAATACATGATCCAAATAATCAGATATTCAATCAACAGAGGGGCATGAATCCTAAGCAGAACACAAACCCTAATCAGGACATAACCACTAGCCAGGAGTAGCCACTATCAATACATAGCATAGGGTGGCCTAGCACAGAGGGCATAAGGGGAATAAGAACAACTTACTGATGAATGTTGTTGTGGGCGAGAAGAGGAAGCAGAGGTCGTCGACGAACACGTCGGCATAGGGAGCACCCCCAAGGGGGCGCTGCGACCCGCACCACGCCGAGGCGGCGACCCTAGCCACGTCTGGAGGCGAGGAACACCCCCACGGCACACGGCAGCAGCGGCGACGATAGCACCCGCATCACCCCAAACCCTAGGGTTCGGGATGAAGCTAGTCTGGCCACAGGGAAGCTCCGAATCCAAATCGAATTGGACAGGAAGGTAGAGCATGGTCGACAACCTCACCCTGCACCACGGCGGCGACCAGGGAGGACCACGTCGGCGAGCAACGCACGGCGGAGGCGCCATCGACCACGGGGTCGAGGAGAAGAAGAGAGACGAGGACGAGAAAGTGACAGAGAGAGGGAGTGTGGGCTGGAATGGGCCAGGACCCTTCGGGGTGTCGTTTTGGCTCTGCCCTATTGGGCCACAAGGGCCCAATAAGCCCAACACAGTCAACCCAAATCACTTAAAGCTAGTTTTTAATAAATAAGAAAAGACCAAAATGCCCATGAATTTAGATAAATTCTAGAAAATAAAATAAGAATCCAAAAAATTATAAATAAAATATTTTTGGATTCACAATAATCCAAACTAACCAAATAAATTAATAAATAAAATTTTAGACATATAAATTTTATTAAGAATTTTGTAATATATATTCCTTATGGAATTTTATAAAAATTATTGAAAGGTGATAAAAATAAATAAAAATCACTTTTATTATATATTAATATTTTAGTATTTTAGAAAAATACTAAACAAATATTTAATATCAATTTTTGGTGTTTAATGATAATTCTTAAAGGAATTATTAAATAAATAAAATACAAATAAAATAAAAAAATAAAATATTCAATAAATATTAAACAAATATTTATAAATTCTTTATTATTAAAAGAATTTTATAACTTAAATAATGGGGGAGAATACTCACAAAGCTAAATAATGCATTACATTACTTTGCATAATCATTTTGCTTCTTTAAATATTGTCCTTATAGGACAATAATGATGGTTTTGTAGACATAGAAGCTCAAGGTCCAGTGCAAGCATCCGACTTCACTACCTTGAAATCACAAGGCAAGTTCATCACTTGCTCATTTCCTTTGAAGAGTCTTTATTAAAGTGTTTGCAAATTGTGTGTTATCATCTATATTATAGAAAAAGAAAATGTTATTTTCTCAAGATAATAAATCTTAGAAATCATCCTAAGTGATGATATGATGGAGCAATAGAACTTAGGTTTCTAATTGCAATAATGGTAAACAATTAGGGATTAATAACCCATGACATCAGTGATTCTAGCACCGTATATTACGCGTTAACCATGAGATTTGGAATGGGACGGAGAGGTCATTGTATCCTTTTCCTCTTGTATGGAGGCAAGACGACCTTAACGTGACGTTGTGATTCCTTGTGCGGATCCAACATATGGGTGGGCACCCTTACGCCCCACACTTTTGGTGTCTAGATTATCTATGAATGGTGTTTATGGATATAGTCCATTCAAATGGTACTTGTCCGGGCATCACCAGGTCATAGAGTCTTCGGGAATTCATTAGGGTTTTAGCCTGCCCGAAAGGGGGATTTACGGAGGTGAGCCGGCCCCGAAGGATCGTGCAGACATATGAGGTCGCGGAGAGGGCAGTGATTGGCTTGGACCAACTACTGGGCCCCACATCATGTAATTGTGGACGGGAAAGTAAGCCCGGTTGTGCAACAAGGAGTTGATCTCTCATGGGTAAAGTGACACACCTCTGCAGAGTGTAAGAATTATATCTTGTTACTCCCTGTTCCGGGAAGGAGCTACGAATGCAACAGGAAAGGAACTCCATGAAAGTTCTGGTCAACCTGTGAAGGCTGATGGTCATAGATTTTTTATAATAAAATCAATCTTTGAAGAAAGATTTACAAAAACTGCATATTGCCAAGGACTTATAGTTCGAGGTGGTAGTTAGAGCATCAAACTTCCCACCTTGCAAATGAATTTGCTGGGTAACGCTATTACTCATCCTTTCCTTTGAATCCTTGCTTAGACTCTGAGAATTCTAAAGATACTCCAATGTATGTAACTGAAAGCCAGGAGGAGGAGGTCTTCTATGAAGAGCCCAACCTGTATGGATCCGTAGAAGGGGAGGACTACGATATCGTCTACGGAGGAGAGTTCCAAGAGTCCGAATAATTACTATAGTTCTAGTAGCCACTTGAGCCGAGCAACATGAACAATATATAGCAATAAGTTGTTGAGCTCAATTTGGAGTTTAAGTTTTAGATTTGAAACTTCCGCTGAAACACTTATATTTTGGTTTGTAAGTTGAATCTTTTGGAAGTCTTGAACTTCCGATGTTGTAATAATAATAATGTGTGTAATATGGATCCGCAATGTTTTTGTTGTACCACTCTGAGGGATGTGATATTTACGGAACGGTGTTCTGTGGATGTCATGTCAACGACTATAGTGTACTACACATGTAGTGGTATGCTGGGTCACCGCACGGATGTTGACAAGTTGCCTCGTCGGGCACCGAAGTTGTGTCGTCGGGCTTCAAAGTTGCATCGCCGGGCTCCAAAGTTGCCTCGCGGGATCCAAAGTTGTCTCGCCGGGCACCGAAGTTGCCTCGCCGGACAAAAGTTGCCTCGTCGGGCTCCGAAGTTGCCTCTCCAGGCTTCAAAGTTTTTGTAAGTTGCTAAGTCGGGCACCAAAGTTGTCTCGCCGGGCTTCGATGTTGCCTCAAGCTCAAAGTTGCTCAACTGCAGAACCCGACGTGGCAACTTCTGTGCCTGACAAAGCAACTTTGGTATTCCATTAGGATGGCGGTGTGGCAGTGGGTGGGGACGTACCTTCTTCGGGTAAGCCGCCGCTTGCCGAGGCAACTTCGAAGCCCAAAGTTGCTCAGTAGGGAACAAGTTGCCTTGTCGGGCTTCGAAGTTGCCTTATCGGATACCAAAGTTGCTTGGTAGGTAACAAGTTGCCTTGTCGGGCTTTGAAGTTGCCTCATCGGGCACCAAAGTTTCTTAGTAGGGTACCCGAAGAAGGCATCATTTTTTGTGCACTAAAGTTGCTTTGTCGCACACCAAAGTTGTTTGGTCGACACCAAAGTTGCTATGTCAGACACTAATTACTTCATCGACACCATAGTTGTTTCGCCGCATACAAAGTTGCCTAGTCGTTACCAATGTTGCTTCCCCGGGCACCAAAGCTGCCCAGTCGGCAACAAACTTGCTATGTCGGACAACAAAGTTGCTTCGCTGGCCACCAAAGTTGTTTTTATCGCGAAGTTGTCTCGTGCACAAAAGTTGCTTTGTCGTGCACAAAAGTTGCTTTGTCATGCACAAAAGTTGCTTATTAAAAAGTTTGTCGAAACATAGGCAAACGGGATCTAGTTTTCAAGATCTCATCGCAAGGGTATCAAAAATGAAAACGGATCGTAATTTCGATGCGAGGTTCAAAAGTTATCGTGTTTGAAATTTCTCAAAAAAGAATTAATTGCATGACGACATCTTATTTGCATGCATCCGGAAGAGTTGGTAATTAATGGACCACGTGGGCTTGTCGGTTTGGATTTCTCTTTATTTCCATTTGGTCAACAGGGGAAAAGAAACTTTGTGATGTGAAGCGCTCGGGACGTTAATCGAGCGCCCGGGCGCCCGCTAGACTGGTCCATATAATAATGATACCAAAACACCTCCCTTTAAAAAGCACATGCTTGATTTATTTTCGGATAATGAGACAAAACTGTAAAATTCTATCTTTTATCTAGTTTTGGCCCTTTTTCGTGCCAGAACAGATCCGCGATAAAGGTCGGGCCTGAAGGGAATATGTCCTGAGAGGCAATAATAAAGTGGTTATTATGTATATTCCAAGTATATGATAGATGCTTATTTTGCATGCTATAATTGTATTAATACGGAAACGTTAATACATGTGTGTTTATTAAACAAACAGAAAGTTCCTAGTTATGCCTCTCTCATAAACTAGCTCATTGATTAACAAGATGATCAAGGTTTCTTGATCATGGACATTGGAAGTTATTAATAACAAGGTCACAACATTATTGGAATGGTGTGATGAACATTCATCCTAAGTATAGCATTACGATCAAAGTCATTGAGTTTATATTGCTATAACATCATACGATGTGATCCTAATCCTTAGACCATGAGATCTTGATAACATCAAACATTACACCGTAACAGGGTGATTATAAAGATGGGTTTAGTACTACTAAAGTGTTATATTGAGTCCCATGGATCGAGAGTGGAATTTGTTCATCCCGATGACGGATACATATGCTCTGGGCCCTCTCGGTGATATCACATTGATTAGCTTGCAAGCAAGTGATTTGATCACTAGAATGTTATATCATGGGAACGAGAAAAGTGTGCATGTCAGTAACGAGATCAAACTAGGTATGGAGATACTGATGATCGAATCTCGGAAATGTAATATATCATGAGACAAAGGATTAAGATACTAGCCTAAAAGGTTCTCACGATCACAAGAAAGTCATCATTGAATGTGTGGAAGTCAGTATGGATCTCCAGGTCCCCTTCTGATTATTGATCTTAGAGGGGTCTCGATCATGTCCGCATTATTCACGAACCGTAGGATGATACACTTAAGATACACCGACACCATTTGGAGCAAAAGTTTCATGCTGAAAAGAATAACAAGCGCAGGAATTTATTTCACTAGATACTGAAACTGGTTTTCAGGTGAAATTGCAGAAAGTGTTTCTACATGTGAAATGAAATACTAGAAAGGGCTTATATATGAATGTTTGTCATTAAAGTAACTGACAAAATTCTGAATAAATAAAAGGAGTTTTATTTAATGAGAGTTTGCATTAAATTTGGTGGAAATTTAATGGGAATTTGAGTGGAGAAAATTGAAGGGACTTTTTGTGAGTGGAGTGTCCACCCACATGAATGAAGGAGGGGAGGGGGCAGCCCCCATGGCCGGCGGCCACCCCCTTGGGTGCCTCCCTCCTCCTATAAAAGGAGACCCCTCCCTCTCTCTCACACACACCTCCTCGTGAAGGATCTCTCTCCCCCTCTAGTATTTATCCCCCATGGTCTCGGAGTAGCGAGATACATGTTCCCGGTGGCTATTTGGCAAGAAAGAGTTGTGCTTTCGCTGCATCACTGGAGCGAAGAGGCGGAGGTAGCTCGGTGCCTCGGACATGTGTGCGAGCACGGATGCGCCGCTGATTTGCGGCGCTAGGACTTCCTCTCGATCTTGAGATCGGCAAGAGATCGTCTATATCAACCACGAGTTCAACCTCGTTAAGCTTTGTCAGTCTTCAAGGGCATGTTCTGTGCGGATGTATATCCGCCCATTGCTTGTATCTAGTAGATAGATCTTGGTACATAGTTGTTCCCATCGTAGGAATTTTTTTGTTTTCTATGTTGCGAACCCTACAGGGCATTGATATGAATATCCAGGGCATGAGATATCATGCCACGCTGGCCCCATATAGCTGGGTCGAGCATTGCTTTAGGGTTCTTACCCTCGATCCCTTCTCCGCAATTTCCTCTCCATCGTCGCCACTCCATGTTTCTCCCTCTGACGAGCAATTAGGCAAGATTACCAACGAGAGATCCCTATGAAGGTCAATGCCATGGCGGAGCCAATGCCGGCAATTATCCTACCGACCAATCGAGCGCCGCGAAGGACGGGAGATTCCTCCAAGCACGTAGGTCGTAGCGGTCGCGACACAGTGACCCTATGGATCGGACCACCGGTCAGCCCTTCGGTTCGTCCGTCCTCAGGGGAAGTGTTCATGCCAGAGATGGAACGCATGCACGAACTCAATGATGCGGGGTTGGTCTGGCTATGCGAGGTGCGTGCACACCCTGACGATCCTTCTTCCCGCACGCCATGACAGAGGTAAGGAGGAGCACGCGGTCCAGAAGGCGATCTACCTATCGCTGAAGGATGAGTGAGGCCTCATAAACCCTAACCCGCCACCGCAGCCGAACGATGATGCCATCCGCCACCTCCACATATGAGTTCTACCTCTCCGGCACGAGCGCACCGGCAACCTCCACGGCCGGTCTACTTCCTGTTAGGCTTGTTTAACTAATAGTTCTAGTATCTGTACTACCGCGCTTTTGTATATGACTATCAGCTAATAAACTAGAGTGTCAGTTAGGATTCAGTTAGCCTATCGAAGTTCAGTTTCGACAGGTAATCTGTTAGGTTTTTCAGCTACTTTCTAGGGTCTGTTTCTAGCTCGTTTTTATTTAGTCTTCGATCCGATCAAAGCACTGTAATCTCGGAGCCCGAACGTGGGATGACACGTTCACCTATGGGCATCGTGTGAGCAGATACGATCGATCTCTTGGTCAATAAAAGGCAAGAAGGAAAGAAGAAAAGCTGCAAGTTGTGCGCAGCGCCAAACACTGTCTCCTCTGTTCTTCGTTTCTGAATCATGTTTCTGAGTGAAATCCAGTGAGAGATCGAGTGTTGGAGGAACACATGTGGTATCAGAGCTCCGTCCACGATCCATGGTGGGCTCCAGTGATGCAAAGAAGGCTGCTGCTGTGGCGTCCGACTCTAAGCCGTCGAGGCGCTCAGGGTCAAGACCCACGTCGCCCACACTCCCTCGCCGCACGACCTCTGTCTCCCCAATTCGCCATGGTCGTTCTCAGGGCAGAACCCATGGGCGCGAGTTGGTGGTGAGGGAGAGGGTCGTCAGGGAGGGCGGCAGCAGCACCAGCTGGCCTACGCTGACACGCACGAACTACGCCGACTGTGCGGTCATCATGCGCGTCAAGCTGCAAGTGCACGGGCTATGAGAAGCTGTGAACGAGGGCGACATCGACGACCACGATGACCGCGCGCCACTAGACGTGCTATTGAGCGCCATGCCACCAGAATTGGTGCACACGCTCGCCGCCAAGGACACCACAAAGGGCGCGTGGGACACGCTCAAAACGCAGCATGTGGGCGCCGAGCGCGTCCGTGAGGCGAAGGCGCAGAAACGACGGCATGACTACGATCGGCTCGGCTTCAAGGAGGGAGAGAGCGTGGAGTTCTCACTACATCTCTCCACCATCCTCGCTAACCTCGAGATGCTCGGTGATCCCAAGGACGAACGCAAGGCCATGCGGAAATTCCTCCGAGTACTGCCATGTAAGTATCGTCAGATGGCATCCTCAATTGAATCTCGGTTAGATCTGAAAACGATGTCGATCGAGGGGCTGAGCGGGCAGCTACTCGTCGTGGAGGAGAATAATGCCCTCGACGGAGAAACTGAGTCCGGACAGCTTCTCCTTACTGAAGAGGAGTGGCGTGCGTGGCAGAAGTGTGCCGCCCACGACGGCAAGGGCGGCAGCTCGGGCGGTGATCACCACCCTGGCAAGGGTCGTGGCAGAGGCCACGGCGACAAGCGCGCGACCGGGGAAGGCAGGGGAGCCTCCGGCGGCGCCAAGCGCGACGACGTATGTCGCTACCGCGGCAAGAAAGGGCACTAGGCCCGCGAGTTCCGCAATAAGAAACACAACGAGGAGGCACAACTCGTCCAGCAGGACGACGTCGCGGATCCTGCGATGCTGTTTGCAGAGGTCGAGCTCGATACGCCGGCCCCTGTCGTGCCGATCGCCCAGCTGGCGGTGGCACCGCAGAGCGCACCAGAGTGTGCGCTCGTATTCCTCAACGAGGAGAAGGCTAAGGTGCGGCCATGCCGCGTCGAAGATCCCATGGACTCCACCTGGTTCCTTGACACCGGAGCGTCGAATCACATGACCGGCGATCGCACGACCTTCACCACGCTCGACGAATCTGTCACCGGTAACATGCGCTTCGGCGATGGCTCGATGGTCCAGATCGAGGGACATGGAAAGATCACATTCTGCATCGATGGAGGGCCCCAACGCACCTTCACGGACGTCTACTTCATCCCGAAGCTGAAGAGCAGCATCGTGAGCCTCGGGCAGATCGACGAGCTGGACTGCGACATCCACATCAGGGGCGGGATGCTGACGATCCATGACCGGCGCAACCAGCTCCTCCTGAAGGTAAAACATGCTCCTAATCTCATGTACAAGTTAACGATGAAGGCAGTGCAGCCAGTGTGCCTCTCGCTCCGGCATGACACGATCCCGTGGCGGTGGAACGCACGGTTCGGTCATATGCACTTCGAGGCGCTGCAGAAGATGGCGCGCAACGACATGGTGCGCGGGTTGCCAGGAATCGTTCCCACCGGAAAACTCTATGAGGCCTGCTTGGCAGGGAAACAACAGCGCACGCCGTTTCCTTAGCAGGCGAAATTTCGAGCGGAGGAGCTGCTCGAATTGGTCCACGCCGATCTCTGCGGTGCAATCACACCAACAACGCCTGCGGGGCGACGCTTCTTCCTCCTCCTCCTCGTCGATGACTACAATCGCTTCATGTGGCTGGTACTTCCGACGAGCAAGGATGAGGCCGCAGCTACTCTCACCCGGCTTCCAGGCCGAGGCGCAGACCGAGTCTCGCCGTCAGCTGCACATCCTGCGCACAGGTCGCGGCGGAGAGTTCACCTCCAAGGCCCTTGCTTCCCACTTTGCCACCACCGGGTTCAAGCGCCATCTGACGGTGCCGTATTCGCCACAACAGAACGGCGTCGTGGAACGCCGCAACCAGACTGTGGTGGGGATGGCCAGAAACATGATGAAGGCGAAGAAGCTGCCGAGCTTATTTTGGGAGGAGGCGGTGACCACAGCCGTGTATGTGCTCAATCGCTCCTTCACTCGCAGCGTCGAGGACCGTACCCCTATGAGGCATGGCACGGGAGAAAACCTTCTGTCGAGCACGTGCGCGTATTCGGGTGCGTCGCACACGTGAAAACCGCGCGACCTCACCTGCGCAAGCTCGACGATCGAAGCACACCCATGATCTTCATAGGGTACGCGAAGGGGACGAAAGCGTACAGGGTGTATAACCCAACCACGCGCCGCGTCCACATATCCCGCAATGTCGCCTTCGATGAGGCAGCAAGCTGGGTCTGGGGAAGCCACGACACATATGCTGCAGCTAGCGGAGTAGAATTCTTCGTGGAGTACACCCCTATGTACACACCCTCTCCCAATCAGGAGGAATCAGGGGAGGGCACCAACCTGGCGAGCCCAGGCTAGCCCCCTGACACACCCACTGCTGCGACGCCCCCGCCATCGATGTCGTGCATGGCACCCACAGCTGCGAGCGCACCGCGGTGGAATTCGTCACTCCGCCATCCGTAATGGACCCTACCATGTTCGACGAGGACGACGACTGCAACCAGCACCAGTATCGCCAAGTCGCGGACCTGCTGGACGCAAACGCCTCGCCACCGGGCCTCGCCGAGTGTCTGCTTCTCACCATCATGGAAGAGCCAAGAAGTGTGGCGGAAGCTAAGCAGGATGCGAGCTGGATCAAGGTGATGGAAGAGGAGCTGGCGTCAATCGAGGAAAAAGCCACCTGCGAGCTGGTCGAACTCCCGCGCGCTCACAAGCCCATTGGCCTCAAATGGGTTTACAAGGTGAAGCGCGACAAGCTGGGCGCCATCGTCAAGCACAAGGCCCGGCTCATCGCGAAAGGCTACGTACAGCGCACCGGGATTGATTTCGTGGAGGTGTACGCACCCGTCGCTCGACTCGATTCAGTTCGTCTGCTACTCGCCATTTCCGCACAGGAGGAGTGGGAGGTGCACCACCTCGACGTGAGATCTGCCTTCCTCAACAGGGAGCTCGAGGAGGAGGTCTAGTCGAGCAGCCTCCTGGGTTCGTCAACCATGGCGATGAAGGCAAGGTGCTTAGGCTGCGGAAGGCGCTCTAAGGCCTTCGCTAAGCACCACGCGCGTGGAACGCAAAGCTAGACAGCAGCCTCACCACGCTCGGCTTGGACAAGTGCCTATCCGAGCATGTTGTCTACACGCGGTACAAGGACGGAGCGCGGTTACTCCTATGCGTCTACGTTGACGACCTAATGATCACCGGCACGTCCACGACGGGGATCAGCGACTTCAAGCAGGAGATGATGTCGTTGTTCAAGATGAGCGACCTGGGCCTTCTGAGCTACTACCTTGGCATCGAGGTGGTTCAGACCCTAGGGCGCATCCTCTTGTGCCAAGCGGCCTACGCGGACAAGTTCTTGGACGGGATGGGAATGAGCAACTGCAATGATGCGTCGGTGCCCATGGAGCCGCGCTTGAAGCTGAGCAAGAAGGGAAACGGTGCAGCGGTGGACGGCACACTCTACCGCAGTATCGTCGGCGAGCTACGCTACCTCATCCACACTCGCCCTGACATATGCTTTGCAGTTGGCCACCTAAGCAGGTTCATGGAGACACCAGCGAGCGAGCACTGGAGTGTAGTGAAGCACCTACTGCGCTACATCGCCGGAACACGGGGTCTTGGGTGCTGCTACGCGTGCCAGCACCCAACCTCCAAGCTAATCGGCTACATCGATGCATATATGGCCGGGGATGTCGACGATCGAAAGAGTACTAGCGGTGTGCTGCACTTCTACGGGCAAAGCCCCGTGTCCTGGCAATCGACGAAACAGAAGATCGTTTCCCTCTCGTCCTGTGAGGCAGAGTACGTCGCCGCCATGGCCGCGACGTGCCAGGGAGTCTAGCTCAAGCAGTTCCACGGCGAGCTGCTGGGGCACAACGACGGCCCAACGGAGCTGCGCGTCAACAACAAATCAGCGATCGCGCTGATGAAGAATCCGATCTTCCACGACCGGAGCAAAAACATCCAGATCCGATTCCACTTCATCCGTCAGTGCATCGACAACGGCGAAATCGATGTCCGGTTTGTGCGCACCGAGGATCAACTCTCCGACATCATGACGAAGTCTCTAGGAAGGGTGCAATTCCAGGAACTACGTCACCGCATCAGAGCCGTCAAGGTGAAGGACACTTAGTTTAGGGGGAGTTTGTCAGCTAATAAACTAGAGTGTCAGTTAGGATTCAGTTAGCCTGTCGAAGTTTAGTTTCGACAGGTAATCTGTTAGGTTTTTCAGCTACTTTCTAGGGTCTGTTTCTAGCTCGTTTTTGATTTAGTCTTCGATCCGGTCGAAGCGCTGTAATCTCAGAGCCCGAACGTGGTATGACACGTTCACCGGTGGGCATCGTGTGAGCATACACGATCGATCTCTTGGTCAATAAAAGGCAAGAAGGAAAGCAGAAAAGTTGCAAGTTGTGCGTATGGGTGGCACCCGCCGGGTATGGAGGCGGGTTTGCGACCTCCATACCCGCCTTCGCCACCTCTCCCCGCCACCACCACCCGCCGGCGGGTCCTAAACTCCACCAGACCCGCCCCGTGACGGGTACCCGTAACCCGATGGGTTCCCGTCAAGGTGAACTAGAGCATACAAATTTAACAACAAATTGTATATTATGTACAAAATTTTGACAACATCTTATTGCATTTAACAAGTCTATCACAATTCACAATAACAAGTACAAATATTACAATAACAAATACATGTCCAGCAAGTTTATCACAATTAAAAAGTCTAACACGCACATGACATGTGGCTCTACCCATCTATAGCGGGTCTACGGGTTAACGGGTATGGGTTTCGTACCTCCATACCCGCCTCCGCCAGACCCGTTGGGTCACAGATTTTACCACTAAGAGACCCATGGTTTTTTCCCAACCAAATCCTCCTCCATTTGATGCGGTACCGGACGGGTTAACGAGTGACAGATACCCATTGCCATCCGGAGTTGTTCGCAGCGCCAAACACTGTCTCCTCTGTTCTTCGTTTCTGAATCCTATTTCTGAGTGAAATCTAGTGAGAGATCGAGTGTTGCAGGGCCACAATGACCATGTCATACTACGTGTTTCACCTGCGTCCTATGTTAATTTGACTTCTTGGATTTCATAGCGCCGGTTAAGTTTTACAAATATCCGATCCATATCTGGGGTATCTGTTTTGCGCTGGCTGTTTCTCATTCTGGATTTGCATATCCCGCTTCCCCGATCCAGAATATCCGGGGTTCAAGAAATCCGGGATCCGCTAGAGATGCTCTCTATTGCCACACATTTTTTTTGGCGGGTAAACATTAGAACTTTATTCAACAGGTGGAGTTACAATGCGGTCATGGTCGAGCAACTGAAGAACAACTTCAGGTCCCGACCCTAACCAAGTTCCAGTACGACGCTCAGTCCGTGCATAATTTGCAAGGACATGACTAACTCTAACCTGTGAACGTTCTACTTTTACAAAAGAACATGCTAAACCTTGATTAGCTAAAGCTTGGATCTCATCTATGAGGAAACAAAAAGACGATCTATCCTTAGTATGGGCTTTGGCTGCTGTCACCAACTGAACACAATCTTTCTCCACGATGATGGATAAGGTAGTACGGTGGAGAGCAAGATCTAGCTCCTCAATGCACGCACGCAGTTCTGCTTCCAGTGGTGAGGTACACTCCTCTAAGAAATGGCAGGCCGTGAAGATAGGAAGACCAAACTCATCACGTAGAACCATGCCCAGGCCTGCAGTGCGGTCTGCAGCATACCAAGAACCATCAACGATGAGCTTTACACTGCCCCTTGGGGGCACACTCCAAGGTTTATCCGGTCCCTTCTTCACCGAAACGGGAGAGGGTAGGGAAACATCGACAAACATGGGTGACTTCCCCTTTAAGATGGCGTCAGTAGACCCATAATCACATTGCTCGATCAGATTCATATAGTTGCAAAGGAACTTTCTTGAGCTGATTACTGACGGCAAGGGCTTACTATGAGTGATTTCATTGCGAGCATACCATATCCGCCAAGCAATCAGCAAGGTGCTATCTATCATGTGATCCGGTAAATCCATTAGGACACCTCTGAACCAATTATTGTGCGGCTTCCTCATGTCCATTGCCGAGGGAACTCTCCAGAATGACCTCATTTCCTCCCACAGGTGAGCTGCATGCGGGCACTCCTTTAACGCATGTGCAATAGTTTCCGGAGCTGCAAAACAGATATTACATGTGCCCGTAACAGGTATATGCCTATTACGCTTACTTGATTCAGTAGCAAGTCCATCAGCAGCTGCTCTCCACGGCAAACATCCTTACTCTTGGAGGAACGGAAGAGCTCCATATTTTATGCCAGCACAAATCATCCTCAGTAGCAGTAGTACTAGAAGACGCAAAGGAACACTGCGTCAGTAATTCAGAAAAACCCATTTTGTACGCACTACATATAGAAAAAATACCAGATGCTTCAGACTGCCATGCAAGCACGTCCTCATCCATGTCCTCATCCATGCGATTCAAAATTTTGATTTTAAGGATCAGATGAACGTCAATTGGTGCAAATATGGTGCACATCAACTCAACTTTCCACATGCCTTGATCATCAATCAAAGAGGAGACGCGCCTATATCTCCGGTTCCCACTTGTGTTAGAGTTCTGGGGTAAGATGGTCGTGGGATCCAATTATCTCGCCAGATTCAAATGCTCTGACCATTACCAACACGCCAGAAAAGATCTTTTTTCGGCAATTCAAGCCCATGAGAAATTGTTGTCCAGGTAGAAGAAGGGTTGCCCGTAAAAACTGTGTCAATTAGTTCACCATGCAGATAGTAACAGGATTTTAAAACTCGCGCGCACAAGCTTCCTGGGAAAGCTAGCAAGCGCCATGCCTGACGAGCCAAAAGAGCTTGATTGACGACTCTCATATCTCTGAAATTTAGACCACCTTTTCCTTTTGGTCTGTTCAACTTTGGCCAGCTAAGCCAATGTGTTTTCCGCTTCTCATTCTCCACTCCCCAAAAATAATCCCTTATCAACCTTTCAATGTCATCACATAGAGAGGCTGGTAATTTAAATACCCCCATGATATATGTGGGTATAGCCTAAGCTACGGCCTTTATGAGTATCTTCTTTGCATTCTGAGCCAGCATACCATCACCCCATTCCATAAAAAGTTTCATAAACCTTGCATGCAAACTATCAAACTTTCCCCGATGCATGCGACCCTCAGGTGTAGGCAGCCCCAAATATTTGGGTTTGAAATTTGGTCTGGCCACCTGAAGCACATTCCAAATAGCAAGTTGTGTTTCCTCAAGACAGGAGTCTGAGAATAAGATAGAGCTTTTAGCAGGGTTCAGCACTTGGCTACTACATGTAGCATAAACCTCTAAGGTTTTCTTAGCTTTGAAGAATAACAGGGTGTCATCAGCAAACAAAAGGTGTGAAATACCGGGAGCGCTCCGACATACCTCTATAGGAGTCAATTTATTTTGATCCACTTCATTCTTCAACAGAGTAGATAAACCATCCGCAACGAAGAGGAAAAGAAAGGGAGATTGCGGATCTCCCTGCCTAAGGCCTCTAGAAGGAGAAAATGCTTCCAATGGAGTTTCGTTAAATTTCACTGAGTATTTCACCGTGATAACACACGTCATAATCCATCGTACCCATCGGTGATAGAAACCCATCTTCAGCATTGTGCTCTCCAAGAAGTGCCAATCGACCCTATCATATGCTTTTGATAGATCAAGTTTATAAGAACAAAAAGACGAGTCGAATACCTTCCCATGTTCCATGTAATGCATACATTCAAACGCCAGAAGGGCATTATCTGTGATCATACGCCCAGGCACGAAGGCGCTCTGATTCTCAGATATAATGCCACCTAGTAAAGGACAAAGCCTATTCACCAAACACTTAGACACAACCTTGTATAGAACATTGCACAACCCAATTGGTCTGTAATCCTTCAGCTCAAGGGGATTCTCTATTTTTGGTATTAGAACAATGGATGTGTCATTGACCCCCTCTGGCATATGTCCACTGGTAAAGAAATGTTGGACTGCAACAATCACCTCATCTCGCAGAAGATCCCAATTGTGCTGATAAAACCGAGCATGAAAACCATCAGGGCCAGACGCCGTAATTGGACCAATTTAAAACAAAGCATTGCTGATCTCCTTGTTACTAAATTCTTTGCAAAGATCTGTATTGATCTCCTCTGTAATCTGTATAGAAGTTAGACTAGTGATGGTATCAGAATTAAGAGACGGATCTCTCATGTATAAAGACTTAAAATAAGAAACCGTCATACGTTGCATATCTGTAGGTACTGAATTTACCACTCCATTATCATCCTTTAACTTTGAAATTATATTTATTCTTGCCCTCCAAACAGCCCAATGATGAAAGAACTTTGTGTTACGGTCTCCTTCCTTGAGCCAGTCTGAGCCAGTCAATTCTAGACCTTTGTAACCAAAGCATTTCCTCCCTATATAGAACCTCATTCATAATATCAGTGGTAATACGTATCTCTTCTCTTGACCCATTATTGGTACGGAGTTGTTCCAACTTTTCTCTTAACCGGTTCAACTCTCTGGTGATATTGCCAAATTTATTCCTTCCCCACGAGTGTAGTTTTAACATCAGCACGCCCAAACTTTTATTTAAGTCTGCGAGGTTTGATTTCAGACCCAAACCTCTCCATTCCCTATCTAGGACCTCTTTGAACGCTGGTTCCCGTTCCCAGTAAATTTCATACTGCATAGCACGACTAGGGTTACGAGTTCTAGTCTCCCGTTTCAGGGATAAAAGAACGGGGCAATGATCCGAACACGGAGACACTAGATGCACCACCGAAGATTCGGAGTAGATATCCCGCCATTCATCATCTGCCACTGCCCGATCCAGGCGAACACGTACATTACGAGAACCAGTTCTACCATTATCAAATGTAAACGGTAGACCCGAGAAACCCAGGTCTTTTACCTCACAAATCTGCAAGCAATCACGAAAGGCTGCCATCTGCGATTTAGATCTTGGTGTTGCTGAGAAATGTTCATATTGCCATAGAGTCTCATTAAAATCGCCTATAAGAACCCACGGTAGGGTCGAAGAGGCTCGGAGAATTTCCAGTTGAGCCCACATTCTATGACGGTTTTCAGCCCGGGGTTCCCCGTACACAAAGGTAGCATGTATGAGGGGTTCGTCCGGTGTCACCCTGATGTAAGTATCAATAAACCTCTCGGTAATCTCCTTGACATCTACATAGATGTTTTCATGACAAAATAGAGCCAGACCACCACTCATCCCGTTGCTGTCAATCCCAACAAAACCCCGCAGGCCAAAACGGCTACGGAGCCTATGTACACGATCTTTCTTCTGTCTCGTTTCACACAAGAACAAAACCTGGAAACTATGTGTCGAAGAACACAAACCTCTCGAACCGTCGCAGAGTTTCCGATGCCACGACAATTCAGGTTACACCAATTCATTGGGCCCGACATTGATCCCGACGATGCCCGTCGAAAGATCCCAGACCAATTCTGATGCAAACAACTCTGATAGAACCAAGCCACCAATACAGACTAGATCGGTAGAAAGACCAGAAATCCAACTAGCACTTCATATCCAAATCAATCGATCACCAAGGAAGACCACATGCATGAATACCTTCAGCAGCATAGAAACTAGAAAAATTCTTGCCGTGGAAAAGTTTACAGCCAAACCTGACCAAGCAGAGGGCTGGAACAAAGATGGCACTCCTACCGCAATACGGAGAGGCCGGGCAAGTGTGGCCTCGTCGCCGCCGCCGAGACGGCGACCGGCAGGGACCCAGAAACCTAGATCGCTTTTCTTTCGCCGGAGCCCTCACGTACCGGTTCGCCCCTTTCCGTTCTCTCCGTCCTATTGCCACACATTTTCGTTCCGTTCACACTGCGAGCTCGGCTTTGAGGACATAGATGCAATGCCGGTTATGGTGAAACTATGATTAAAACATTTCTTCACCTTGGCACTTGGGACAATGACCACTCTGACGTCAACTCATTCTGCTAGGAAGGAGCCGTCCACACTTGATTAGTCAATCTTTTGGAGGCTTCGACCAATTCAAATCAGCGCGTCAATTTCCCTTAAATCTGAGGTACATCGACGAATGCTATCTCAGATGCAGCTCTTTTTTGCCCGTACGGGGGCGCCGGCTAGGTTAACGAATTGGGGAGGGGGCGCTGGCTTCCTACCGTGCCCTCCATACAAAAAAAAAATCAAACATTCAAAATATATTAAAACTTCGAAAATAACGGTGATTTCATAGATTATTTAAATATATTAAACTTCGAAAATAACGGTGATTTCATAGATTATTTAAACATGTTTACATAATACTAATGCAAATTTATATAAAACGGTAAAGATAAAAACTAACGCCTCCGGCCAGAGGCGCTGCTCTCGCCATGAGGATGCGACGGTGGCGGCGGCTCTCTGGCGACACCCCACAGGTCAAACAACAAGCTATATCTCACTAGCTGTGTCTCGGACTCCTCCTTGGCTCGATCACGGCTGGCACGCAAGTTCGTGTCGCCGAGGTATCTACGCGACGCAAGGAGGGGACACGTGTGGACGTCGTCGAGTTGTTGTAGCCGAAGGTGCTCCGGCAGGAAAACATGGTGGAAGACGTCCCACCAGTAATGCTCGTCGGTGGTCCGGTAAGCCGGCCCGTGGGGTGGTGGCGGCCGCGTAAGCGCTCGTCGACACTCATCTCGAACACAACAGTTGATCACCGGTTGTTCGAGTGGCACCCATGGCGGCCCTTCCGGCTCCGCGCACTTGGCGTCAGAACTGCGCCCACCAACTCCTCGGTGTTGGGTACGCCGGAGTCGTCGGAGGCGATCCACTCCCTGTAGTCGGTGTGGTTGGGTCCAAAGAGAGGCGGCCGCGTGTGCCACGGCTCTCCTGCGAGCGATGAGCGAAATGAAGAGGACAACGGCTAGGGATGGCTGTGCGCCGCCCCTACTGGCGAAAGCAGCACTTTCAGCCACCGCCCTAGATATAGCGGGAGAGGGTGTGAGGTGTGGACATGATGTAGATCTGCAATGGCAATGGCCGCCACGCCTACATATAGCGAGAAAAGGGTGGGAAGTCCGGGCGGTAAGCGGTGGAAAAGACGGGAAGGGCATGGCGGGAGAACATGTTGGCGAGCAATTTCACCGCCGCGTGGCCATCAACGGGACGCCGCTCGGGAGAAGATTCATCTATCTCACTGCCAGAGCTGGCCCGCGTTGTTTTCAGCTCCATCCGACGCCCAACTAGCCCCATGTGGGTTGAATTCAGCTGGGGCGTCAGATAACAAAACGGGCCACGCCGACACAAATTTTTTTGGAGGGTAGGCTGAGCGTGAATTCGACCGCCGACGCTACCCATAGCCCTTTAGAAGGGATTTAGGACCCGAGCGAAGATGCTACTACAAATGTTTTTCATATTTTTTTTGGATAAGTCTTCAACATGCGAGACCAAAAAGGCCCCAGATGAGGCTATTTTGCTAAGTGGTGCATATGCTTCCTTTATTTAAATTTGGTTTTCAAGAAATTAAAAAAATAAAAAATATTACTCCCTCCGTTTAGGATTATAGGTCTTACACGTATATATAGATTGTTAATTTGACCAATAAAATATGACTTATATATATCACAAAAGTTATATTATTATAAAATATATAAATTTGTATGCTATACTATTTATATTTTGTTGTTTAAATTGGCAATCTAGTTATCCGTGTGTGATTTATAATCCCAAACGGAGGGAGTACATGTGTGTACTTCAGCATATTTTTTATCTTTTTACACAACCCACAAAACATGTTGTTTTTTGTGAAACCGCACTTGAGGACATAGAATCTGCAGATACGCATGAAAATATTTTTTCAAAATTATTTTAACAATTTAAAATAGGTGTTCTTAATAAAGGGAGCAGATGCTCATGGAATCAAAAGTGCATTCAGTGAAGACCTACTGAACTTAACAGAGAGAAGTCCTTTTTCACAGCAATCGTATACCTAGTGTCCTTGAGCTTCTTAGCATATTCAATTCTTGTGCATACAGTAAGATCAACATTGCGTACATGCGTTTTTCTTAACTAATTAGTCTCCACACACACACACACCGAAAGCAGACGTCGTTTCTTTGCGAAGTGAAAAAAATGACCGATTACTTTTGTATTTTGTATGAATACATCATTGTTGCTCACTATTTTAAGAACTTTTTTTTGTTAATTAGCTTTGAAGATCGAATTTTGTTGGAAATTTCTTTGGCTCCCGAGTTTTCAGCGCTCCCTTCATTTTTACTATTCAACCATCATATTTATAAGTTTCAAAAAAATCTAAAATTTTTGTGGACATATTCATTTTGTATTTCACAAGCATGCAAAACCATAACATAACTTGATATTCTTTATATTGTGGTATACACAAAAATGTCAAATCTTTTAGCTCAACCAGATCAAAGAGAGACAAAAAAACATGGTTTGTCTGAGCCCAGGTTCGAACTGGGGACCTTTAGTGTGTGAGACTAACGTGATAACCAACTACACCACCCAGACAACTTGTTTAAAGTTCTATGAAAAAAAAAACATATAGACAGATATCATCTACTAAAAGGGCAACCAAATCTTCGACTATAATTAATCCATATAAACGCACACGGCAGAACAAAGCCAAGATGAGGATGAATCGAGCGCAACAGAATATATACAGCATCGCGGATCTTTACTGCCCGATTACTGAAAGTTACTATAAAACCATAGACAGACACTGCCAGATCACATTACAAGACCGTACATACATAGCCCAACAAGCCGTCAGTCAGATCTTGAGCTAAATCAATCCGGTGGGGAAGAGCCCGAATCAAGCAACCGACGCTGGCGGTGGGCTAGCTACTAGCTAGCCGGCGTAGACGTGGACGCCGATGGCGATGAGGAAGATGGTGACGAGCGCGAAGTAGAGGACGGCGTGGACGAGGATGGCGAGGCCGCTGGTGTGCATGCTGCCGAACTCCGCCACCCGCCCGCGCCCCGGCAGCGTGCACAGCAGACCCGGCGTCAGCACCACGAACAGCACCGTCGCCACGATCACCGGCCCCCAGTCCGCCATTTCCCCTCCTCTTCCCTACGTATCAATGGAAATCTCCCAAACTCTGAACGGTTCCCGGATCGGGTTTGCTGGAACTCTCTGGGATGTGCACTGGACTGAGGATGGGGATAGTCACGCATTTAATTTGTAGTACTCCGGCCGGTGACCGGAGTGGGGGGAATGCGTGCGGGTGGGCTCCAGCTCGGCTCCCAGCGGTTGGTAGTACGGAGTAGTTGTAAGTCTCTGACATGTGGGCAGTTGGTACTCTGGAAGTGACACGGGACCCGTACGTCATTGGCGAGGTACAAACGAGTTCTTGGTGCATCGGAAGTAGGAAAGGATCCGTTCCGTTCTGCATTGAGGAAACCCTTTCCTGCGGATTGCGTGCCGTGCGCGAGGATGGAAGGAACCAGAAGGAGCATCCCGGTGGGTGCAACGTCTCCCAATCTAGGACAAAAAGAACGAGCGTTTTTTTTATATGAAACCACGTGTCATTCATTCATCAGAAGGAGTACAAATAAACTCCCCACGTAGCCACTATCTACGGGCAACCAGAAGAATCAACATTCCGCAAAAAGGACTACACAAAAATAACAGAAAGACCCTTGGAGGACCCAAGTGCAAAACAGTTTTCTGTCACCATCGTACGCTGCCCGTCACCCAAGCTTCGCCGGAGATAGGAGAGCCCAAGAACGAAGAAGCGCAATAGCAGACAAATGAGCTCAGTTTAACAAAAATTTAAAAGCGGTGTTTCTTTCTTTGGAAAAAATGAGTCGTGTTACCGAATTTTTGTCGGAGGGTAATCTGTCTTACATAGGTTTACAACACTCTTGAGGACCGATTGGAGCCAAATAACAATGTGTTGCTCCGTTTGTCCAATATTTATCAGTTTTGGTTAACCTAAATTTCACTACGACTAATATAAGTGATACTACAACACCACCCTTCAAAAAGCACATTCTTATATGTTTTGTATAGAAGCATCACTAGGTCTTTTCATCTTCAGCTATGGTTCCAAACTGTCTGATTTCATGATGAATGTCGCGAACCCCTCTGCATTTCCACACATATTCCTTTCATTCACAGCGCAAGCTCGGTTTCTAGAGCATCGATGCAATGTCAGATATAGAGAAAAAATGATAAAAAAGTGAATTGGCGTCTTGGCACTCAAACAATGACTACTCCGACATCAACTCATTCTGCCACGAAGGAGCTATCCACATTTAATTTAGTCCATCTTTTGGAGGCTTCGACCACTTCAAACAAGTGCATCATTTTTGCCTAAATTTGAGGCAGATGAATGAAAACTTTCTCGTATGTTTCTCTCTTTCTCTTCGGGCTCTGCTCGTACCAAAAAGGGCAATGTCCCTAATAAAACTAAATAGAGATAAACTCTTTTTCACAATGATTAATGTATAATCCCTCTATACCGGTTTATTGGGCTTATTAGAAGAGGCTATGCGACCAAGGGAAGCGCTGATAGGTGAAAAAAAATACTCTATCTGTTCTTTTTGTCACTTAGTTGTGTCGATTATTTAGGGAAGGCCTAAGAGGTTTCATGCAAGCACATGCATATGCCACGGATTTAAATGGGAGAGGGAGCAGGGTGCTGATTGTTGAAAATATGCACAAGAGGCAATAATAAAATTATTATTATCATATTTTATTATTCATGAAAAGTGTTTATTCTCTATTATATAATTGTATGGACTAGAAATTAAATACATGTGTGGATATATAAACAACATTGTGGCCCTAATAAGCCTCTACTACACTAGCTCATTGATTAAATAAGGTTCCCTAACCATGGACATGTAATATCATTTGATAATGGGGTCATATCGTTAGGAGAATGATGTATGATGACATACTCAACCTAAGCATAGAAATTTGATCTTGTCACTAAGTTTTAATTGTTGTAGCTTTCTCAATGTCAATTATCATTTTCTTAGACCATGGGATCATGTTGCTCCTTAGTACCGGAATAATATGTCATGGGTATAAACCTCCACTTCGTCATAGGGTGATCATAAAGGTGTTCTTCATGTGTTTCGGAAGGTACTTGTTGGTTTGCATGGATCAAGATTAGAATTTTTCACTCCACGTGATGGAGAGATATCTCTAGGCCCTCTCGATAACACAACATCCTAAGTAGCTTACACGCATGTGACTAAGGAGTTTAGTCACAAGGATATTGTATTACAAAACGAGTAAATAGATCTTCCGAGTAACACTATTGACCTAGGTATGATGATACCGACGATTAGATCCCAGGAAAGTTGCATATCGCAAGACAAAGGGAATTCTATATGGGATTGTTTGATTCCTCAACATCGTGGTTCAACCGATGAAATTTCTTCGTAGAACGTGTGGAAACCATTATGTGCATCCATGGTCCTGCTATTGGTTATTGACCGGAGAGGTGTCTCGATCATGTCCACATGTTATAGAATCCATAGGGTCACACACTTAACGTCCGATGTCGCTAGGGTTTGACGAGATATTAATATGGTGTTACCGAATTATGATTCGGGCCTTTGATGGTATCCCAAACATCACGAGGATCTTTGTAATTGTCCGTATATAAATAAATACATATGGAAAAGTATTTTCAGGGTTACCGAAATGTTCGAGATTTTTTAGTATTGTACCGGAGGTTCTAGAAGGTTTCGGAGGGCACCAATGTTGGAAATATACCCTAGAGGCAATAATAAGTTGTATTATTCTATATTTCATCTTTCATGATTAAGTTTATTATTATACTCTATAATTGTATTAGTTCCAAATAATGAGTATTTGGAGGAAAAACCCTAATACATGTTGGCTTTGCAGCATAGAACACAAAAAATTTCCTATGATATGAACAACTGATCACCAAGATCTATCTATCTAGATACAAGCAACGAGTGGATATACATCCATAGAGAACTTACCCTCGAAGACCGACAAAGTGTTATGAGATAATTCTCGTGGATGATGTAGTCGTTCACTTGTCGATCTCAAGATCGTGATGAAGTCCAGTAGGTCCAGCACCATCAAGTCCAGCACCGCAAAGCAGTGGTGCATCCATAATCGCACACACGTCGGATACCCCGACAACATCCGCGCCCTTGCTCCATCAAAGCAGCGGAACCAGCAAATCCTTGCTCCAGAAAAATCCACCGATAACATGTATCTCGCTGATCCGAGACCATGGAGAATAATCTAGAGAGAGGAGAGAGATCATTCGCGAGGAGGTGTGAGTGAGAAGTGAGGAGAGGAGGCTTTTATAGGGAGAGGGGGCAGCCAAGGTCCATGGCGTGCGTCCATGTTGGGTGCCCCCACCTCTCCACATTCATGTGGGTGGAGCTCCCACTCCCATAAAAAGCCTCCACTCAAAATTCCACTCACCTCCATTAAATTTCCACCAAATTTAATGCAAGATCTCATTTAATAAAACTATTTTATTTATTTTATTCAGAATTTTGTTAATTATATTAATTAACAAACATTCACATAAAACCCCTTGCAAAATTTTAATTTCACATGCAGAACCAATTTCAGCAATTTCACCTGAAATAATACTAGTGTCCATTGAAATAATTCTAGCGCTTTGATATTCTTTTCCTGGCATATCATTTGCTCCAAATAGTGTCTTATCCCTTAAGTGTGTCACTCTATGGCTCGCAAATAATGTATACATGATCAAGATCCCTCTCCGATCAATAATCAGCGGCGGGACCTGGAGATCCATACTAACTCCCATACATTCAACAATGACTCTATTGATCGTGTGAACCTTTGATGTTGTAACTAAATTCCTTTGTCTCGCATTATTTTACATGTCTGAGATTCGATCATCAGTATCCCCATACCTAGTTTAATCTCATTACCGACATGTACTCTTTTCTTATTCCTGTGATATAACATTCTAGTGATGTCATCACTTTCTTGCAAGATATATCAATGTGATATCATCGAGAGGGCACAAAGTATATCTCTCCATCATCGGGATGGAAAAATCCCGCTCTTGATCCATGAGCCTCTATATAACACTTTTGGAGTATCTGAACCCAACTTTATTGTCACCCTGTTATGGTGTGATGTTTGATGTTATTGATGAAGTTCTGAGTTGACGAGAGGAGGAGGTTGAAGTAGATTCCTCCGTCAATGGCGCCAGAAAACTTGTTGATGCGCCTGTGTAGAGCACTTCGTTGGGAACCCCAAGAGCAAGGTGTGAAGCAGCAAGCAGCAATTCTTTCCTCAGTAGAGACCGATGTTATCGAACCAGAACGAGGAATGAAACGTCACATAGGTGTTGAAAGCAACATGGAGACCTGCACAACACAAACTCAAAACTTTGCCCAACGAATCAGTGAGGTTGTCAAGCTCACCGGTTTGCTGTAATAAAGGATTAAACGTACGATGTGGAAGGTAATGGTGGTTTGAAGCAAGTAAACAGGTAACAGTGGAAGATGTATCAATGGTAAAGATTGGATCCGGGTCCACAGTTCACTAGAGGTGCTCTCTATAACATCCCAAAAAATATTAAACTTGGATCATCAAATGATAATCATCAAAATAAGGGTTAACAAAAACTTTCCCAACTAAAAATATGAAAGCATTCATATGTGTGTGTTTTCTAAATTTGGATTCTTTTGAATTGCGATGGTTCTATGTTTCTTTGCTTGTAAAAAGATTCTTAGGTGAAATAAACATCATCTAAAAAATCCCCAAACTTTTCCCAAAGACAAACAAATCAAAATAAACAAATGAAGTGAATGGTCATTTTTGCCAAATTAACTCTCATGCCTACTTTGGCTATCCCTAGTTTTCAAAACTTAACAGAAACATTTATGGATCTTTGCACCCCTTGTTAGTACTCATAATAAGGTACCAAGGCCCACTTTATGATCATCCAAAAACATTCAAATACTAAGTTTAAATGACAGTTTAAAACTGAATCTATCTCATATGGGAAGATCCCACTATTTAAAAAATCACTCAAACAAGCTCAATTTTCAAAACCCAAGCACCCACAGAATCCTCAGCACATGCCTAGCACACCCACCAAAAATCTTTTCAAAATTCAAAAGTAAGTTTCTTGCGGCCATTTCATCAAACACCATGCAGATTCAAATCAAACAAATCACAAACACTATAGTGTGAAGTAAATTTGGCCTAACTTGTTCCCTCTCTGGTTGCAACTAGTCTTTAGTAGATCATCTAGCTCAATTGTAAACATCTAGCACCACTGTGAGCTTGCCTTGCCATCAATGATGAGCAGGCCGAGCCTCACCATGCCACCTCATTGTCGTCGGCCAAATAGCAGCCACCCTAGCCTTGCCCACCTTGTCTGGGAGGTAGCCAGCACCTCACCGTCGCCCACTGTCCCCTCCCCAAGCCAGTGCAAGCCGTGGACCACCAGGAACGCCGCGCGCCCAGTGCCATTGCGACGTGCCGAGCCCACCCCAGAGCGCCGCACCCGGTACGCGTGCACACGCCACCCCTCGACCGCAGCCCGTGCCCACCGCTTCGCCATGATCCCAGGAACACGCCAGACACCCCCGTTCGCCGCCCCGTGCCCCACAGCCACCGCTCGCCGTCGAAGACGCCGCCTCTGCCGCGCAGAGCACCGCACGTTTCTGACCGATTGCCACCGCCCCTAAGCACGCATTCAATCTCTAGAGCATCGCCAGGAGACCGCGCGTCGATCGCCAACCTCAGCCATGTCACTAGTAGCCCGTAGCCATGTCTCCATCATCGCATGCCCATCCCTCTCGGTCTTGCTGTCGGGCCTATAAAAGGAGACCACCCCCAGCCGTTTGAAGCACACCATTCCACTCCCCTCACCTCACTGATCATTCCACCCTCTAGCCGGAGCACGAGGAGCAGTAGTTCGCCGGAATTGCGCTGGAGCAGGCCGCCTCTAGAGAAGAAGGGGGTCGTTGATTTCGACCACCCCCGGAGCTGCCTCGACCGTCCCTGAGCTCATCGTCGACCACTCGTTTGTTTGCCCGCCTCGCCGTCGTCGCTGGAGCCCTAGTATGCCCCCTATGCACCCCCACTGAGCCGCTAGGGTTCGAGCTCACTGGTGACATGTTCATCGTCGACGATGATCCCCAGCCGTCGATCTCCCTTCTAATCCAATGAACCACACAACCCCGTACCGCTTCGCGCGTTATGAGCCATTGACTGGTGGAACCCCCTGTCAGCTGAGCCCCGCGCTGCGGAGTGACACTGGGCCGACCCATTAACCTCTCCTGCGCAACCCAACAGTTTGAATTTAGATTTTTCCATTTTAATTCAAACACAGTTCTATACATAGATTCAAAAATCAACCCAGCTCGATTGAATGAACCAAATTGCATGAAACCAATTTTTTTAGAAAGGTACTGAAATTTTTAATCCAAGCCCGTTGGATTCAAACCCTTTGGAGTTATATATCAACCTTGGTAAAAATAACAAGGCAGAAGCTTTTCTGCATTCAAACATTTTTCAAAATTCAACCATAAAAGCTTTTGAGTTGATTCCAACTCTCAAAAATCACATTTGATCATACCTTTCAGAATATATAAAAACATATGGGTTTACTTACATAAATAATGTTTAAGTAATAAAAGAATGCCACATAGGCATTTCTAGTCACTTTATTTATTTAAAATAAAAGGTTAAACCTTATTAAATTGTGACACCACTTTAAATCACATTCCCATGTACTGAAATATGTGGTGATGACATGTGTCAACATGATCCCATGTTTGAGTTGGAGAATATTAAATCTTAAGTAGTTTTTCAATGAGTAGAAATTACTTTTCTCAGACGAAAATAAATAATAAAAATGTTTTAAGCTTGTAATATAGGTGATGATGCTAGATCATCTATAGTGCACCTTTGTGTGGTGATTGAAAATAGTTAAGTATTGTTTGGTGATTGTGTACCTCATATTTATTATAGACGCTAGTACCGACCAAGGATACGAGGAGGAAGGAGGATACTACGAGGAAGAAGCCGAGGAGAACTTCAACCACTACTCTGCACAAGGCAAGCCTAATACTACTAGTTGATTTGGCAAGCTAACCCTTGCAAGATACCCTACTTATGCAAGCTAATACTTGCTTGTTACCATGCCAACTATATGCCTTAAGCATATGTGATCCTACCCACTTGATAACCCAATCCTAGTTTTACTTGCAAGCTTTACACTTTATTTCTTTATCAAAGATTTCTCTTAGGGTTTACTTAAGTGACTTGTAGATTCTAGAATGATAATTTAAGGTTGCATAAAGAGCATAAAATTTGGCCTAAGTAGATAATCTTGATGTCATCGAAAGGCATGAGATTAAACTTCATTAATCTCCACTTGTTTACTACCCCTCCTTAGTACTTAACCCCACTTGTAGATGCTAGTGCTAAGCATAAAACTTGATCAACTTTAGATGGGAATACTTGGTGAAAATGGTTATGAAAACCTTGGAATGGTAAGTCATTCTACTGAAATGTTTTGACATGTGTTTCCGAACACCAGATGATTTTGATGATGAAAATTTTGAGGCATGAGCCTTAGCCCTTTATAAAAACTGATGGTTGTCTAGATGCGATACCATTCCAATTTTACCGTACAACCACAATACCCGAAATTTGGGTAGGTCTTGACTGGAAACTTATATACCTTAGTATGGGTTCCCTCACGTCCAAGGTCTAAGCTGAGGCTACCTTGTGAAGATTGTCCACCTATGCAGTACCCAAGATGACAGTTGGTCATGGTTGGGAGGCCAAACTCACAGGAGAGGTGCTTATACTAGGGCGTGTAATTGAAAGGTTAGGATTGATTATCCGCATACTGAGTATGGTGAATTTAGGATTTATTCCTGGCGGATGTATCGAATGTTGTGGTGAAAGTGTACAATCTCTGCAGAGTGTCAAACTATTCGAATAGCCGCGTCCGCGGTTATGGACAGTTGGAGTGGCCATACTGTTCCCCCGTCAGATGTTTTTAAAATGACTTGTGAAATGAATCGAGACTTTGACTTGACCACAACAGAGTTGTGATATGAAATTCAAGTTCCCACTTAGGTGTTATAAAATTTCAACTAGCTTTCTTTGCTTCTGAACTTAGTAGAGGTAAATATGGCTTTTTGCAAAACAACCCTAGAGCTTAGTGTCCTACTACGAAAACCCCCTTAACTTGTTAGTATTAGTTTGTGAGTACTTAAAGAGTACTCATGGATTTGTCCCTGGCTATTCAGGTGGCCAGAATATGAAGAGGAGTACCAGGATTATGGACCGTAGGAAGGTTACGACAACTAGGATCATCTCCCATCGTTAGCATTGCCTGTGACACCGAAGATGGAGCTTCCCCTACGCTACCTTTATTATTACGTTATTCCGCTGCTTGAGTTGTATTAAGAACTGGATCATGAGATCCTTATTTGTGTAATACCTTATGTATGGTTTCTAATGGATGATGTACTGTGATATCCAAATCTGTTATGTCACGCAAAAATGGTAATCCTGGGATTGCGATGTATGGCATAACAGGCATTTGGGATTAAAAACCCGGGTGTTGACAAGTTTGTATCAGAGCTATCCTGACCATAGGAGACCCTAGTTAGACTGAATGTTTAAATCAAAAACTTAGTTTCAAAACCAAAGGAAGCAAGTATTTACAAAAACTTATTCCCATTCTTATCACCTTGATTCTTTCATGAAAATTCATGTTCCTCAAAAACTCTTGCAAAATACATAAAATTTGACACACTTGAACACTCTACTAACTTACTCATCCTATATTCTTATAGATGGACGTGAAGTACAACAAGTTTTATCAGTTGGGGAATGGAGGAGACCTCATCTTTGAGCGTGACCCGGATCAGCTTTCGGAACTTCTGGAGCATCCGCACCCCGAGTTCTTCAGAGCTCAGCTTAATGATCAAGAAGGATAAGATCGACAGTGGCTAGTTGTTGCAAGTCTCAGAGGGAAGATTGAACCTCCCACTGCAGAAGGAATTCAGTTCACCTTAAGAGAGAACAACTGGCTCGATGGACTTGCCAGGGCCATGCAGGAAGCTCTTGCCCGTCTATGTAGGCAGGGTATGAATCAGATCAAGGGTACCCGCTTTGAGTTTTGCCCAAGGCGTGATGCTATGGGGCAGCCACTAGAAGCCCCATACCACCACGAGCTGAAGACTCAGTTGGACCACCTTAGCTTCATGATGTATGATCGTCAGCAGGAACTAGACAATGCTCGTGACTACTCCAATCACAAGTCCGCCATCATCAAGACGAAGGATCAGACCACCGCCATGCTAGCGAAGGACCGCAAGTCTCATCGCCGTCATCTCGACAAGAAGGAGCGCATCATTGCCTGACTTTGTCACCGTATCTCGGATTTGGAGGAGACCATCCACGAGAGAGACATGCAGTTGGAGGAAAGGGAGAATGCCGGAGAAGATATTTGTGGAGATCCCTACTCTTATCTCAGCGATGATGATGACTTTCTGGAGGATCAGGCCATGGACTTCTTCACCGATGAGGAGGATTTCACCTTCATCGACGAGGATGAGGATGATGATTACACCGACTCCGAGGAGTAGTAGCACTTGAGCACTAGTGTAGTGAGTTGTATTCGGTCCCACTGTATCGTAGTTTCCAGAATGGTTCTTAAAACCATCAGTTTTCCTTTGTTGTGGTGTATGTTGTATCGTGTGCTATGAATGACTGAATGAAAAGCAAGTTGCTAGAAAATCTGAGTCAAACTTTAAAAACTTTTCAAAGTCCCCGAACCTTAGAAATTTCACTCTTGTCTCATGATCTATCTCAATCTTTAGATGCCTCGCGGAGGAAGTGGTTCATCCCCGGACCCGATGTTGCAGATCCTGAAAATGTTGCTTTCTAACCACGAAGCTGAAAGAGCCGAACGTCAAGCCAACTTAGCCACCCTTCAGCACATAGCTCAGATGGCCAACAACAATCAAGGCCAAGGAAATCAAGACAACCATGGATCTAAGCTCAAGAATTTCCAGAACACCAACCCACCTGTCTTCACTAAGTCGGAAGAGCCCCTAGATGCAGATGATTGGCTACAAACCATGGAAAACAACCTGAAAGTCGCTGGAGTAGAAGCTAACGAGAAAGTTCTGTTCGCCACCCACTATCTAGCCGGAGATGCAAGAGCATGGTGGAACAGCGTTCGTGCAATGACCGGAGGACAGATGATGACCTGGGAGGAATTCAAGGTCAAATTCACTAGAACCCATGTGCCACCGGGTTTGATCAAAAGGATGAGAGATGAATTCAGAGAACTGAATCAAGGAAGGATGACCATAGTGGAATACCGTGACAAACTCTTGTCATTAGCTAGGTATGCCCCGGATGAGATCGACAGTGAAGCCAAGAAGAAAGAAAGATTCTTGAATGGTTTGCACGATGAGATGTAGACGGTGTTGGTCAATATCCCCTTTGCAAATATTGAAGCCCTCGTCGACTCTGCCATTTAGATGGAAGGACGAAAGATCAACCAAGCTAATGAGAACCGCAAGCGCCGCATGATGCATCAGCCAGGAACCCATCATACCCCAAAGTATCGCCCCATCCCATCTCCAGGATTTGCCCCGAGAACCAACAGACCCCCGATGAACCGTCCGACCTATCCTAACCATGGAAACCCAAGGCCTGGAGGAAACCACAACAACCCCGGCAACTCTAGCAATTTCAACCGTGCACCACCCAAGTTCAACAACAATGCTACCGCCAACCCCAACACTGCCCCGAGGACTGGAAGCAATGATGTGCCTGTTGCAGCAAAGGACAAGTCGCAAGTGACTTGTTATGACTGGAAATAAGGGTCACTACTCCAATGAGTGCCCCAAGAAGAATGCCATAGCCCCCAATGAAAATGCCCTAGCTCAGCAGCAGCGTCGTGTTTAGCCTGGAAGAAGGTTTGCCCCAGGGAACTCGCTCAACCGCAACGGCCGTCTTTTTCTCATGCATGCTGAAGAAGCCCAGGAAGCGCCAGATGTCGTGCTGGGTATGTTTTCTGTTAATTCGGTACTTGCTAGAGTGTTGGTTGATTCTGGTGCATCGCACTCATTTGTCACCGAAGAATTTTCATGCACTAGTAAGATTCAACCAACCAAACTGAAGCATGTTATGATTGTTCAAATCCCCCGGTTCAACCACCAAAGCTAGGCAAATTTGCAAAGCCATCCCTATGCGAATCCATGGCATAGATTTTTATGCAAATCTGATAGTACTCGGAACTAAAGGTTTGGAAGTAGTACTAGGAATGGATTGGATGTCCAAACATAAAGGATTAATAGACCGTGCCAAGAAAGCCATAACCATGACCAGTACAGCTGGAGTATCAGTCGAGCATGTATCTGAAACCTTACCTCGTCAATTCAAGTGCAACAAGAGTATAGACCAACCTACCATTGACCAAGTCCGGATAGTCTGTGAATACCCCGATGTATTTCCAGATGTTTTGCCCGGTATGCCCCCAGATCAGGATATCGAGTTTATAATTGAACTAATCCCTGGAACATGACCCATAGCCCAGAGACCATATAGTATGAACCCGTCTGAACTAGCAGAACTAAAGAAGCAACTGGATGCCATGTTAGAAATTGGATTGATTCAACCAAGTGCGTCGCCATGGAGATCACCTGTCTTGTTTGTTGACAAGAAGGATGGAGGTAACCGTTTGTGTGCGGATTATCGGAAGTTGAATGATGTCACTATCAAGAACAAATACCCATTGACCAAGATAGAAGATTTGTTTGATCAGTTGACCGGTGCCAAAGTGTTTTCTAAGATTGATCTTAGAACTGGCTATCATCAACTCAAGATTCGCGCAGAGGATATTCCAAAGACTGCCTTTACCACTAGATATGGATTATACGAGTATACCGTCATGTATTTTGGATTAACCAATGCCCCTGCTTATTTCATGAATCTCATGAATAAGATTTTTATGTACTTCCTGGATAAGTTTGTCGTTGTTTTCATCGATGAAATTCTGATTTATTCCGAATCAGAAGAAGAACATGAGCTACACCTAAGGACCATTCTTGGAACCCTTAGAGAGCATCAGTTGTATGCCAAGTTTAGCAAATGTGAATTCTGGTTACAGGAGGTAGGATTCCTCAACCACATTGTATCAGCCGGAGGAATTGCCGTTGACCCTCCAAAGGTGAAAGATGTCGAAGATTGGCAAGCCCCAACCACCCAAACCCAAGTTCGTGCATTTCTCGGATTGGCGGGATACTACCGCAACTTCGTAGAAGGATTCTCGAGTATCGCCAGACCCATGACCCAATTGCTGAAGAAGGACAAGAAGTTTGAATGGACGGACAAATGTGAAGCGAGTTTTCAAGAACTCAAGAGGAGATTGATTTCAGCCCCCATCTTAATCATGCCGGATATCACGAAGCCCTTTGACGTGTATTGTGACGCACCCAAGATCGGTCTCGGTTGTGTGCTAATGCAAGAAGGCAAAGTTATATCCTATCTATCCCGACAACTAAAACAACATGAGCAAAACTATCCAACCCATGACCTCGAACTCGCAGCCGTAGTTCTAGCCCTGAAGACATGGAGGCATTACCTGATGGGAAATCATTGTGAGATTTATTCGGATCACAAGAGCCTGAAGTATATATTCACTCAGAAGGAGCTGAATATGAGACAGATAAGATGGATTGAGCTAATCAAGGATTATGATCTGGACATTCACTATCACCCCGGCAAAGCCAATGTGGTAGCAGATGCCCTCAGCAGATTGCCGTGCCACTTGAACTCCATGATTTTGAAGGAGCAACCAAGTCTGCACAAAGAGATGGAAGATTTCCGAATGGAATTAGTGAGTGAAGGATTTTTGGATAGCATAGAACTTCAACCCACTTTGATCAGCCATATCAAGGATGCGTAGAAAGGAAATGCTAGTATCGAAGGAATCAAGCGTCGTATTGGTACAGGAAAGGTACCCGGATTTACGAAAAACAAAGAAGGATTTCTGTGGTACAAAGGACGCCTTTGTGTACCAACAGATTCTGAGTTGAAAGAAGTTATTCTGAAGGAAGCTCATGATACTCTTTATTCTATCCACCCCGGATGGATGAAGATGTATCAAGATTTGAAAGAGCAATTTTGGTGGCATAAGATGAAGAGAGAAATCGGAAGCTATATCGCCAAGTGTGATATATGTCAGCGAGTCAAGGCGGGACATCAAAGACCCGCTGGATTGTTGCAAACCCTTGCAGATTCCGAAATGGAAATGGGATTCCGTTGGAATGGATTTTATCACCGGATTGCCTACTTCTAGTAGGGGAAATGACTCTATCTGGGTCACAGTGGACAGATTGTCCAAAGTTGCCCATTTCTTACCAGTCAAGACCACATATCAGAGTTCGAAGCTAGCGGAGTTATACATTGCTAGAATCGTCAGTTTACACGGAATCCCCAAGAACATCGTATCTGATCGAGGAACGCAGTTCACCTCGAGATTCTGGAAGAAAGTCCAAGAAGGTTTAGGAACCCGACTAGATTTCAGCACAGCTTATCACCCTCAGACCGACGGACAAACGGAGCGAGTAAATCAAATACTCGAAGATATATTGAGAGCATGTGTGTTATAGTATGGATCTAAATGGGAAGACTCTCTACCTTTCGCAGAATTTTCTTACAACAACAGTTATCAAGCTAGTTTGCAAATGGCCCCATTTGAATTCATGTATGGACGGAAGTGCCGCACCCCTTTGAATTGGTCGGAAGTAGGAGAGAGTCAGATTTTCGGACCCGACATCCTACGAGAAGCAGAAGTGAAAGTTCACAAGATTCGTGAGCACCTCAAGACAGCCTAGTCAAGACAGAAGAGTTACGCCGACAAGAGACGTCGAGACCTTGCCTTCAACATCGGAGAGTTTGTGTATCTGAAAGTGTCGCCATTGAAAGGAATGCAGCATTTCCAACTGAAGGGAAAGTTAGCCCCCAGATATATCGACCCCTTCAAGATTCTGAACCGTCGAGGAGAAGTGTCGTATCAATTGGAACTGCCAGAAGGAATGGCAGCCGTGCACAATGTATTCCATATCTCATTACTTCGTAAATGCCTCGAAGTTCCGCAGAAGACTGAAGTGTTCAAGAACATTGATCACCGGACCATAGAGATCAACGATGACCTGACCTATCCCGAAGTACCCATCCGTATTTTGGAAGAAGCTTTCAGAACTACCAGGACCCGAAGCATAAAGTTTCTCAAGATTCAGTGGAGCAACCACACAGAAGAGGAAGCTACCTGGGAGCGCGAAGATCACACCAGGACAGAGTTTCCCGATCTCTTCAAATCCTAGGTAATCCTTTTCGTCCTTTTTCATATCTCGAGACGAGATTTTGTTTAAGGGGGGAAGGTTTGTAACATCCCAGAAAATATTAAACTTGGATCATCAAATGATAATCATCAAAATAAGGGTTAAAAAAAACTTTCCCAACTAAAAATATGAAAGCATTCATATGTGTGTGTTTTCTAAATTTGGATTCTTTTGAATTGCCATGGTTCTGTGTTTCTTTGCTTGTAAAAGGATTCTTAGGTGAAATAAACATCATCTAAACAATCCCCAAACTTTTCCCAAAGAAAAACAACTCAAAATAAACAAATGAAGTGAATGGTCATTTTTGCCAAATTAACTCTCATGCCTACTTTGGCTATCCCTAGTTTTCAAAACTTAATAGAAACATTTGTGGATCTTTGCACCCCTTGTTAGTACTCATAATAAGGTACCAGTTCCCACTTTGTGGTCATCCAAAAACATTCAAATAATAAGTTTAAATGACAGTTTAAAATTGAATCTATCTCATATGGGAAGATCCCACTATTTCAAAAACCTCTCAAACAAGCTCAATTTTCAAAACCCAAGCACCCACAGAATCCTTAGCACATGCCTAGCACACCCACCAAAAATCTTTTCAAAATTCAAAATTAAGTTTCTTGCGGCCATTTCATCAAACACGTTGCAGATTCAAATCAAACAAATCACAAACACTATAGTGAGCAGTAAATTTGGCTTAACTTGTTCCCTCTCTGGTTGCAACTAGTCTTTAATAGATCATCTAGCTCAATTGTAAACATCTAGCACCACTATGAGCTTGCCTTGCCATCAATGGTGAGCAGGCCGAGGCTCACCACGCCACCCCATTGTCGCCGGCCAGATAGCAGCCACCCTAGACTTGCCCACCTTGTCCGGGAGGTAGCCAGCACCTCACCGCCGCCCACTGTCCCCTTCCCAAGCCAGTGCAAGCCGTGGGCCACCAGGAACACCGCGCGCCCAGTGCCACTGCGACGTGCCGAGCCCGCCCCAGAGCGCCGCACCCGGCACGCATGCACACGCCGCCCCTCGACCGTAGCCCGTGCCCACCGCTTCGCCATGATCCTAGGAACATGCCAGACACCCCTGTTCGCCGCCCCGTGCCCCACAGCCACCGCTCGCCGTTGAAGACGCCGCCTCTGTCGCGCAGAGCACCGCACGTTCTCGACCGATTGCCACCGCCCGTAAGCACGCATTCAAGCTCTAGAGCATCGCCAGGAGACCGCGCGTCGATCGCCAACCTCAGCCATGCCGCTAGCAGCCCGTAGCCATGTCGCCACCGTCGCCTGCCCATCCCTCTCGGTCTCGCCGTCGGGCCTATAAAAGGAGACCACCCCCAGCCGTTTGAAGCACACCATTCCACTCCCCTCACCTCACTGATCATTCCACCCTCTAGCCGGAGCACGAGGAGCAGCAGTTCACCGGAATTGCGCTGGAGCAGGACGCCTCTGGAGAAGAAGGGGGTCGTTGATTTCGACCACCCCCAGAGCTGCCTCGACCGTCCCTGAGCTCGCCGTTGACCACTCGTTCGTTTGCCCGCCTCGCCGTCGTCACTGGAGCCCTGGTATGCCCCCTATGCACCCCCACTGAGACGCTAGGGTTCGAGCTCACGGTGACATGTTCATCGTCGACGATGATCCCCAGCCGTCGATCTCCCTTCTAATCCAACAAACCACACAGCCCCGTACCGCTTCACGTGTTATGAGCCACTGACTGGTGGAACCCCCTGTTAGCTGAGCCCCGCGCTGCGGAGTGACACTGGGCCGACCCATTAACCTCTCCCGCGCAACCCAGCAGTTTGAATTTAGATTTTTCCATTTTAATTCAAACACAGTTCTGTACATAGATTCAAAAATCAACCCACCTCGATTGAATGAACAAAATTGCATGAAACCAATTTTGTTAGAAAGGTACTGAAATGCTTAATCCAAGCCCGTTGGATTCAAACCCTTTGGAGTTATAGATCAACCTTGGTAAAAATAATAAGGTAGAAGCTTTTCTGCATTCAAACAATTTTCAAAATTCAACCATAAAAGCTTTTGAGTTGATTCCAACTCTCAAAAATCACATTTGATCATACCTTTCTGAATATATAAAAACATATGGGTTTACTTACATAAATAATGTTCAAGTAATAAAAGAATGCCACATAGGCATTTCTAGTCACTTTATTTATTTAAAATAAAAGTTTAAACCTTATTAAATCGTGACACCACTTTAAATCACATTCCCATGTACTGAAATATGTGGTGATGACATGTGTCAACATGATCCCATGTTTGAGTTGGAGAATATTAAATCTTAAGTAGTTTTTCAATGAGTAGAAATTACTTTTCTCAAATTAAAATAAATAATACAAATGTTTTAAGCTTGTAATATAGGTGATGATGCTAGATCATCTATAGTGCACCTTTGTGTGGTGATTGAAAATAGTTAAGTATTGTTTGGTGATTGTGTACCTCATATTTATTATAGACGCTAGTACCGACCAAGGATACGAGGAGGAAGGAGGATACTACGAGGAAGAAGCCGAGGAGAACTTCAACCACTACTCTGCACAAGGCAAGCCTAATACTACTAGTTGATTTGGCAAGCTAACCCTTGCAAGATACCCTACTTATGCAAGCTAATACTTGCTTGTTACCATGCCAACTATATGCCTTAAGCATATGTGATCCTACCCACTTGATAACCCAATCCTAGTTTTACTTGCAAGTTTTACACTTTATTTCTTTATCAAAGATTTATCTTAGGGTTTACTTAAGTGACTTGTAGATTCTAGAAAGATAATTGAAGGTTGCATAAAGAGCATAAAATTTTGCCTAAGTAGATAATCTTGATGTCATCCTAAGGCATGAGATTGAACTTCATTAATCTCCACTTGTTTACCACCCCTCCTTAGTACTTAACCCCACTTGTAGATGCTAGTGCTAAGCATAAAACTTGATCAACTTTAGATGGGAATACTTGGTGAAAATGGTTATGAGAACCTTGGAATGATAAGTCATTCTACTGAAATGTTTTGACATGTGTTTCCGAACACCAGATGATTTTGATGATGAAAATGTTGAGGCATGAGCCTTAGCCCTTTATAAAAACTGATGGTTGTCTGGATGCGATACCATTCCAATTTTACCGTACAACCACAATACCCGAAATTTGGGTAGGGCTTGAGTGGAAACTTATATACCTTAGTATGGGTTCCCTCACGGCCAAGGTCTGAGCTGAGGCTACCTTGTGAATATTGTCCACCTGTGTAGTACCCAAGATGACAATTGGTCATGGTTGGGAGGCCAAACTCACAGGAGAGGTGCTTATACTTGGGCGTGTAATTGAAAGGTTAGGATTAATTATCCGCATACTGAGTATGGTGAATTCAGGATTTGTTCCTGACGGATGTATCGAATGTTGTGGTGGAAGTGTACAATCTCTGCAGAGTGCAAACTATTCGAATAGCCGCATCCGCGGTTATGGACAGTTGGAGTGGCCATACTGTTCCCCCGTCAGATGTTTTCAAAATGACTTGTGAAATGAATCGAGACTTTGACATGACCACAAGAGAGTTGTGATATGAAATTCAAGTTCCCACTTAGGTGTTATAAAATTTCAACTAGCTTTCTTTGCTTCTGAACTTAGTAGAGGTAAATCTGGCTTTTTGCAAAACAACCCTAGAGCTTAGTGTCCTACTACAAAAACCCCCTTAACTTGTTAGTATTAGTTTGCGAGTACTTAAAGAGTACTCATGGCTTTGTTCCTGGCTATTCCCGTGGCCAGACTATGAAGAGGAGTACCAAGATGATGGACAGCAGGAAGGTTACGACAACTAGGATCATCTCCCATCGTCAGCATTGCCAGTGACACCGAAGATGGAGCTTCGCCTACGCTACCTTTATTATTACGTTATTCCGCTGCTTGAGTTGTATTAAGAACTGGATCATGAGATCCTTATTTGTGTAAGACCTTATGTATGGTTTGTAATGGATGATGTACTGTGATATCCAAATCTGTTATGTCTCGCAAAAATGGTAATCCTGGGATTGCGATGTATGGCATAACATGCATCTGGGATTAAAAACCCGGGCGTTGACACTCTCCTTAAATAAACAACATGGCATGAAGGGTAAACAAATTAAAGCGAGGCAATTGACATGAACTGAGCAAGGCATAACAATGCAATTACTAGCCAGAAAGATCCTATGAGGTTGTTTGGGCAATACAACAATATACATAGACCGTCATCCAACTGCATCTATGACTATAAGTCCACCTTCAGGTTATCATCCGAACCCCCTCCAGTGTTAAGTTGCAAGCAACAGGCAACTGCTTTAAGCAAAGTGTGTAAGGTAAACAGTCCACATGTTCGATGAACAAGAGACCGTTGTTTTCTCCCTAGTAGCAACAACACATCTACAACCGAAGAGATTATTGTCACTTCCCTTGGAAACTAGAGGCATGAACCCACTATCGAGCATTAATACTCCCTCTTGGAGTCCCTAGCAACTACTTGGCCAAGATAACCACTAGCAACAGAGAGCATGCAAGATCACAAACAACATAGACATGATAGAATCATAAAGATAAAACCATTAATCAAACCAACATAATAATCTCAATATCCATTGGATCCCCGCAAACACAACATGCATGATTACAAATAGATTAGATCTTGATCATGAACGGAGATCACAAGATCTATACATGAAAGAACAAAGGAGGAGATACAACCATCTAGCTACTACATGGACCCATAGTCCAAGGTGGAACTACTCACGCATCATACCAGAGAGAAGGCCTCCGGGATGATCTCCCCTCCGGTAGGGTGCCGGGAAGAACTTCAGATCCCCCCAATCTAGGGACGATGGTGGCGTCGGCTACAGACGGTTTCGTGGATTTCTTATCGGGTTCTCAGGGTTTATGTATCGGGGTCTTCTTATAGGCGAAGGGGCGAGACCGGGAGGCGGACAAGGCCACCAAACCCTAGCTAGGCGCGGGCCTACCTGTGCCCGCGCCTGGGGGGGGGGGGGGTTGTCCCCTCTGGCCAGCCCGTCCGGCTCTCCTATGGAGTTCTTGTTCCCCACGGAAAGTTATTGACATTGTCCTTCGTCCCGTCCAATTCCGAGAATATTTCTTTACTAACTTTTCTGAAACTAAAAACAGCAGAAAACAGGCATCTGGCACTGTTGCAACTTGTTAATAGGTTAGTACGAGAAAACATGTAAAAAGTACCTCAAAGTGTGGACAAGTAAAGCAAAGTAGGTACTAAACAAGCATGGATCATCAAAAATTATAGATACATTTCCAGCGTATCAGTTATCAAGTTACTCTTCTGGTGTTAGTGATTGACATGATCTCATGGTATAAAGATTAGGGTTACTTCGTAGTACTTATTATAGAAATGTAAACATAATGACTTTGATCGTATAAATATACTTAGGTTGAGTGTTCATCACATTATTCCACCAATGTTGTGACCGTGTTATTAACAACATCGAATGTCCATGCTCAGGAAACCTTTGATCATCTTGTTAATCAACGAGCTAGTTTAACTGAGAGGCATAACTAGGAACTTTTATTTGTTTATTAATCACACATGTATTAATGTTTCCAATTAATACAATTATAGCATGAGAAATAAAAATTTATCATAACAAGGAATAAGATAAAAACTACTTTGTTATTGCCTCTCGGGCTCCCACTTTCACTAGAGTCAATAATCTAGTTTAAAAAACTTGCACATTCAACACGTATGGCTTTCTGGTGTTGTATATACGCGTTTGCTAGTGGTAAACATAATCTCCGGATCTGACACTTTCAGGTCTGTGTGTATTTGCATTTCTTTGCGTCTTTACGCATCACTCATTCTCCAATAAGATGGCATTGTATAAATTTCGTCCTTTGGTGAGACCTTTAGTTCCTTGGGAAGAAATCATGTCGATACTATTGTCGTACAATATATCTTCATAGTGTTAGCCCACTGTGAACCACACCTAGTTTGGTAACAAACTAATTAAGAAAATGCCCTCCTTTGCTGCTACAATAGCAGTCATATACTTAGCCTTTTGTTGTAGTATCTGTCACAATGTCTTAACTTTGGAACTCATCTAAATCCGTCATGGAATCTCCTTTCCATTACATTGTGTCACCCATAGTTTAAATTGAGATAAACTTAATTTGTATCTTGTGACAAAACTAATATCAATGTAACATTTTACAATGAACTATCTATCTATTTGTCACCTCCACATAAATAACATATTATTAGTTCTTCCAAAGATCATAAGAATATCCTTACTGTCATCCAATAATCATCTTATGATTCATTCTAGTATATTCTCATAACATTTAGAGCATATGACACATCTAGATGTGTGCATATCACAGTGTATATATTATTGATCAAAATATTCATGTGATTTCACTCACCAAGTGTCAAACACTTGAATATTCTTTCAGATACCAAGTGTTGATACACTTGAATCTTGATTCAACCCTTTTCATGCGGCAAGAACCTTTCTTGTTATTTTCATATTGAACTCATTCAATATATCATATATGTACGTCTAGCATAACCATATTAGTGTCTCAATCTATCCATATAGACATTGATACCTAATATTCGGGTTTTGCCTAAATCTTTCATCAAAATCTAATTTTAATGAAATTATTACCTTTGTTAAAAAAATATACATCATTCTCAATCAACAATATGTTTTCCATATAATGTATTAGAAATATGTGAAATATGTCTGAGAGCTCTCACTTAATTTCTTTCCAAATGCAAGCATCTTCATCGTCTCCGATGAAATTAAACTTTTTAACAGTTTTATCACGGTGAAGATTCCAACTCCGCGATGCTTACTTCAGCCATTGAAGTTTGCATGCCCTTTTAGCATCCTTTGAATTAATAAACCCTTTTGATCGTGTCATGTACATGTCCAAGGCAATGGTAAAAAAATCGGTAATCGTTAACTGCTCGGTTGGCTTGGGAGTAGCGACTAATCGGAATTCGGATGATTAACTGATTTAATCGGTCGACTATTAATCGGTGCAGCCTACAAAAATTAGCACTTAAAACATGTATGAATCCTCTTGCACCTCAACCATCTACCCTTTTAAATACAGCCTTAAGCTCCCGGATGAGATCCTCAAGGCGCTCGAGATCTTGTATCTGAGGTCTGGTCGGCAACTACGAGGAACTGGTCAACAATGAAAAGGAACTGGTTGGTGATGGCTGAAATCAAGCTCCCGGAGGCAGGGATCGAGCGGGAGCTTCGCAAAACCTACTTCATTAGGGCGGGCTAGCGGATGGATGGGTGATATGTGTTGATAATTTTGCACCTTTTTTGACCAAGTGTAGTGGTTAATCGGGAACATACCTAGTAATCGGAGTGTCATACCTATTAATCGGGCTAAACGATTAATACAAACGATTAGTTGTAATCGACACGGTCAGGTCCCTAGTAGCGATTAATCGGCCTATTAATCGCTGATTCGGCCTATTTTTTGAACAGTGGTCCTAGGTAACCATTGATACGTCCAAAACATATCTACTTTCCCGAACACTTTTACTATTGTTTCTCTAAACTTGTGTGATTTGGATACAGCTAACATAGACTAACGTTGTTTTCAGCAGAATTACCTTGGTGTCTAATTTTTGTGCAGAAAATCAACTATCAGGAAAAATCCCGAAAAATATGCCAAAAATCCTATTTCACTAGAAGACTCACGGAGCCAGAAGACGAGACGGAGTGGAGGCCTAAGGGGCCCACACACCCCAGCCGCGCGGGCCAGGCCTGGCCGCGCCTGGAGGGGGTGTGGCTGCCCTAGGCACCCCCTCGGCCTCCCTCTTTGCCTATAAGTTGCCTTCTGACCTAAAAACTCAGGAGGGGGGAGGGGGGTCGACGTTTTTCCAAAAAGAGTGCCGCCGCGCCACCACCACTAGAAACCGCGATTTAGAACCAGAAACTCCGTTCTGGCACCTTGCCAGGATGGCGAATTTGGAGAGGATCATCGCCATCGTCATCACCAACGCCTCTCCATCAACCATCCATGTTTCCCTCATCCATGAGTGAGCAATCCCCCGCTGTAGGCTATGGGAATGCTAAGGATTGGATGAGTTCTATCATGTAATCGAATAAGATTGTTAGGGCATGGTGCCTAGTATCTCTATTAGTGCTATTTGACTTTGTTGCAACTTGTTTTTCTTAATGCTTGTCACTAGGGCCGGAGTGCCATGATCTAAGATCTGAACTTATTATTGATTCATTATGATAGTATTGTTTGTGATCTTATATGTAAGTTGTGTACACATATCATTGTACGAATCCAAAGGCCCCGAAGTGACAGAAATTGGGATAACCTGAGGGGATGGCTGTGATGTGAGGATCACATGTGTTCACAGAGTGTTAATGCTTTGCTCCGGTGCTCTATTAAAAGGAGCACCTTAATTGCCAGTAGTTCCCTTGTGGCCCCGCTACAACGGGCTGGCAGGACAAAAGATGTTGTGCAAGTTCTCATTGCGAGCACGCATGACTATATATTGAGCACATGCCTATGATTGTTTAGTACTTGGATGCTTTACCTTTGAGGCACGTGAGACATGAGCATTATGGCTGCCTCCAGGACACTTTCCGGTGCTGCACAACTCAGCACATATAGCTAAGGTTCAATAACCTTATCAAAGTTCTATTGTCCTCCCACTTAACTTTTCACAAAAAATTCTTTCTCAAGAAATTTGACGTTCTAATCGACAAACACTTTTGTCTTCGGTGTTATGGAGGAATACCCGATGGTTATTCGAAATAACCTACAAAGACATGCTCATCTGACTTGGGTTTTATCCCATACCATAACTTATATGGTGTCATTTCAATGGATCATGATGGAGCTCCTTTCAGTGCAAAAGTGGTAGTCACTAAAGCTTTAATCTTTAAAATACGATGGAAGTTTTATAACTGACACCTTTTGATCTCACCATGTCTAATAAGGTTTAATTACATATCTCGAACACTCCATATTCCTATGGTGTTTCACAAAATGCAAATCTATGGAACGATTCCTCAACTCTTAGTTGTTTTGCTAAACTTGTAACTCAAATATCTTTCTTTATGATCAAATCATAAATTATTTATTTTCTTGTTACAATGATTTTCCACTTCATCTTGAAAGTCTTTGAACATTTTCAAATATTTCACACTTATTCCTCATTAAGTAAATATACACATATATTAACTCAAATTTCTGGACAAAGCATATGAAGTTGAAATCCATCGCTCACGACTACACATAATGGACTAAATACATCAATATGTACAAATTCCAATGGCTTTGTCATTCGTTCTTCTTTGGTCTTTGAACAAAATTTCAACTATCTCCAGTAAAGTCTTAGAAGTGCCTTTGATCAAAATCAAAAGACTCCAAAATTCCATCAACATGGAGTTTCTTCATGTTTTTCTTTCCAATATAATTTAAACAGTGATGTCACTTCATAAGTGATATTTCAATCATTTGTCTTGCGACATTTTTAGCATTAGTTTTTATGGATGTGATTTCTCCAACTAGACTTGTAAATCATCCATCTTTTATGGAATACGGTAATTATTTGAACAACCTTTGTTCTCATAATACCTGAACATAATAAGAATTATTAAAACAAATCTTGAAGGCAAGTTTTGATGTCAACAAGAAACACAACAACACTTTATTTTTTTAATGAACATCATCGCATATTCTCTTCCTAGTTACTTAGGCCATTGTAGTTCATGAATGACAATCCACACCAACAAATTCGGTATCCAATACCCAAGAACCACACTGTTTAACAAGCAAAGAATATAGCCATAACATATATATCATCTATATACCTAAGCTGGGCATTTCCAACCTTTTATTTTCTGCCAAATATTTTATAGATTCTCTTTCACCACTTCCTTTTAAAAGAATCCATCAACATCAATAGTGGCGCCATACTCATGACACATACTCTAAAGTGTGTATAGTCAAATACTAATACCTTTGTGTAGGGTTCATTGCATGGAAAACAAAAAAATTCTATCGCAAGAACACATAAAACCAAAATCTAATTTATGGCGAAGCCAAGATCTAATCTACGAGATCAGTGCAACGAGATTGAAGAAAACTAACCCTCGTAGATCCAAAGCGTTAACGAGATTGGATCTCGTGGTTGATGTAGTCGATCACTTATCGATCTCAAGATCGTGTAGACGATCCTTCTGGCGCCGCGTTCCGGCAGCGCTTCTGCACTCGGTCACACGTACAAAGTCGATGAAGACCTTCCTCTCCTTGTTCCAGCGGGAAGCGGAGGTATTAGATCCTCTCGGAATCCCAGCAGTACAACGGTGTGGTGGTGGTGGAGGAGAAGATCCTGCAGGGCTTCGCCTAAGCCAGAGCAAGACGATGGAGGATGGAGGAGGCCGATGGCTAGGGTTGAGGCGAGGGAGGAGGAGTACGACCCCACACCTCTTTATATAGAGGGGGCTATGACCAGGGTTCCCACCCCTGGATAAGTCCTTCCCCAACTCGGTAGCCAAGAGGGAGAGGTGGGAACTTGCCCCCCCCCCAAGTTTCCCCCTTACCAAATTAGGGTTTCCCATCCTTTCCTTGTGGTGGCCGGTTGGGCCCTCTTGGGCTTGGTGCGGCTAACCCTAGACTCCCACGGTATGCCATATCCCAAGTGACCCTCCCCTCCGGGGTGGTGGACCCACTAGTGGTCCCTCTAGAACATTCTAGAAGCTTTTGGTCAAAACACCAAAAACATTTCTGAACCCCGGAAATAGACTTTCCTTATACGGATCTTATTCTCCGGACCATTCTGGATATCCTCGTGATGTCCTGGATCCAATCCGAGACTCCGAATAACATTCAGTATCCAACTCATATTCCATATCTACTTAAACAACATCGAACCTTAAGTGTGTCACCCTATGGTTCGCGAACTATGGAGACATGATCGAGCCACCTCTCCGGTCAATAACCAATAGCAGGATCTGGAGATCCATAATGGCTCCTACATATTCAACGATGGCTTCATGATCGAATGAACCATTCACATACGATACCAATTCCCTTTGTCACATGATACTTTACTTATCCGAGGTTTGATCGTCAGTATCTCCATACCTACTTCAACCTCGTTACGGATAAGTACTATTTACTCATTCCGTGATATGACATACCTTGTGACCAAGCACATTCTTGCAAGCCAATTGGATTACATTCCACCGAGAGGGACAGAGTATATCTATCTGTCATATGGATGGACAAATCCCACTCTTGATACATGCGCTTCAACACATACTTTCAGAATACCTAATGCCACCTTTATAACCACACAATTATGGAAGTGGCGTTTAATGTCATCAAAGTACTCATCTGGCAACGGTGATTAACATGATCTCATGGTTGAAGGATTAGGTTACTATGTATCTAATGATTGGGTTCCTGCACCAACAACAGGGTTACTGCAGTACTTGTAGCAGCAAATATTTAAAGAGTTTGTCCCGATGAGAGATCGGCGAACGGAAACAACACGACCCCGTAACCATGTTGCCAATGGACCAGTTCGCACCCAAACCATGGTTTGGAAATAGACTATTCTGTAAGTTACTAGGATAAATTAATTTAAGATGATTTGTAACAACTACTACTAGGACTGGAAGAAAACTAGAACAAAAGTAAAACTAGAAAGAGGTGGCTGCAATGAGATGAAATATTGATGCTACAATTCCTCGAGTAATATTGTGTATACCGGTGTGTATGATAAATGCCTATGGAATAGCTATTAACTATAACTGTGGCGGTCCCTCATATACCATTGTCTCCAACCATTGTAAGTGGCAACCAGACTACTCAACTGTCTACACCCTCTTTTGATTTGGTAATTAAGTGGTGTATTGACGCAATAAGACAGGACAAAAGGAATTAAGTTTTATGGAAAACCGTACTCCTAGGCAAATGTGCTCGTCACAAGATATCCCGAATGTCAATATGGGGTCAAGCAATTTGCAAGACTATACCTATCTATATCATGAGTGATATTGGGGAATTGAATCTTAATGGGCGGTGCATCCTAAGCTGCTATTTCCTTCACAGACCCACTTATAGCAAATAGCCTATTAGTTCTACCCATGGAAGAGCAAAGACTAATGATAAGTTTTGTGACAACACCGTGAATCCTTATATAATTCATCAACAATGGATCATACGTCTCCAATCACTAGAATAATATCATGAATACAACAATGTAAAGAGAAAGCACAAACATATTAATTAACAAGAACACACCACACTCAATTACAAAAATCATCATAACATTGATAAAAGGGGGTTCAAGCCATATTACAACCCATCAAAGAGACCATGATGGGGGAAGAAGAAGGAGCAACGATGATGGAGATGGTGATGGCGTGACGGTGGCGATGACGACGCATGGAGGCGCCTCCTCCTCTTAGTCTTCTTCCCTGGCCTTCCTTCAAGGTTGAGATTGGATCTTGGTGGATGGCTATGGCGGCAGGGCTCCGCCTTGGTGGTGGATGATGGAGATTTGATCTAGATCTGATAGATGTGTTGGTGGTGGGTTCGTTCCTCTCCCTTGACTCCTCCCTCCTTTATATAGGCCCTGGGGGTGCCCTAGAGTTCCCCCAATACTGTCATATGACTCAGGGAAGGTTCCGAAGCTTCTGGGAGGGGCGAAAGCCCATTGTTTCCGACCCTTTTTGCAACTATATGAGCGCAACTATACGGCCGGAATATTTGCTCCGATCATATAGTTGGTCGTTGAACTTTCAGACTCTCCACTATTTTGGTCGACATTTATTCATACGAACTTCAATTTGGGTGTTCTTGGGCTCGTTGGATTCATCTCGACGAGGGCGACAACCCCATGGTCTTGGATCTTCATTTTGAGAAACTGTAAAAATTCACATTTCCAACCTCTGAAATGGCTAAGTCTGATGCCTTTAGCTCCTCCATATTGCATCCTTATGAATTTCTTCCCCGGGATTTATTTCTTTATTCTTCCTTAAACCTAAACACAAACCAAATCCAAGCAAAACTAATAAAATACTAATAAACTACTAATTTGTGCAAATCTCATATTGAATTTAATGAAAACAAATAATCAAGCATCTCGGGCATAACAATAGTTAGATGGAGCATGATATGATAGGAAAATGACACAATTTATATAGCTAAAAGGTGTTGTATTATCTCAGCCATCAACTTCCCCAAGGTAGATCTTGCTTGTCCTCGAGCATAAAGGGATCGATAACTTAATCGATGTGATCTTGCTTATCACTGAAAATCAATCACTGTATCCTTGTTTTTCCTGCAAGCTCAAAGCAAGAGAGCACATAATCATACAAGGAAATATAAGCTCAGTTATATTATTACAAACCACTAGATATTAGTCAAAAACTTCTATGCCCATGTCAACGTTAAATCTATCTTGCAAGTAAACTTGTGATCCTTCTATACACACTCTATTGTATTTTTGTATTTTTATTTGTATAAGGCAAAGCTGAACACGTTTAGTTGTCAATCATAATAGAGATAGAGTTTTCCAATGCTGCACACTCATGCCATCTATTAAGGTCTCTCAAGTGCAAACTTTGATTGTTGAGCTCATAGGAAATCTATTTCTTAGTAACGAGACCATGCAAAAAGAGTGGTATATGTTCAATTGAGACTATGTAGGCTAGGAAGAACACTCCTGACCATTACCAAGGTTTCCCTTTTCGGTATAATGATTTCTCATAATGGTAAAAGGAGTATCCCGACATATGATTTTAACGCATGCCCATGAGAATACCGCCAAGAGTTTCCTCTTTTTGGATTGTCCAAAGGCCATCGGAGTTGTTAACATCCTATGTAGTGCGACAGCGGCGCAAGACACGCATAAAGCAATATCTCACTTTGATTTCCAGGACAAAATTTGGCATATGTAATCTCGAAACTTTGAAACATCATTTCTTATTTCACAACTCACTCGGTAAGAATCTATTAAGAGCATCATTTCCAACACTATGGGGTCATGCTACTCCATAACCATTCACTTAAGACAATTCTGAACAGTGACAACTAGCAAGTTTCAAAGAACGTCTTTATTATATTTTTTATTTTCAAAATGTAGAGAACATGACAATGCATATTTAGAGGATCACAATATTTTTCACAAGCTAGATAAAAGTTGAAAAAGGTGCATCAAAGCTATGGCTTGTCTCCAATGGGGCCTAACATGAGCAAGTATATCCCTTATATAAATATGAACAAAAACTCACCTAAGCAAGCATTCAAAAACAAACGGATACACAATAGCATGAAAACTTTTAAAGATAAAGAACATTGCACAAGACTCTACGCATCCAAAATAACCTCCCCAAGCTAAGAACTTTTAAAATACCAACTTGGGAAGTGATACATCCAAAACGTATCTACTTTCCCGAACACTTTTGCTATTGTTTATCATCTAATTTCTGTGATTTGGATACAACTAACACAGACTGATGCTGTTTTCAGTAGAATTGCTTTGGTCTCTAGTTTTTGTGCAGGAAATCAACTTTCAAAAAAAATTCCGGAAAATATCGCAAAACTCCTATTTTACCAGAAGACTCATGGAGCCAGAAGACGAGACGGAGAAGGGCCACGAGGGGCCCACACCACCTGGTGGCGCAGGCCAGGCCGCGCCAGGGGGTGGTGTGGCCACCTCGTGGCCACCTCGTGGTTCTCCGACTGCGACGGAGGCAGCCTTGAAGACCAAGGAGGATGCTTCTCTTGGTGCTGGAGCGTCCACCGCGACCTTCCCCCACTTCATGGCCAAAGCGGCTACAGCGAGTGGTACAACGCCATCGAGCTGCGCACCTGGGGTCGCCGAAACGGAGGTCGAACAGCGTCGCGGGCACACTCCGGCTCTTCTCGCATCTGTGGACGCGCTGCAGCTCCATGGCATGCTAGGCGCAGCAATCCAGGTATGTCCAGTCCCGAGGATTGGGCCACTGAATTTCAGTGGTCAGATTCTTTTTTGTTGTTTGTGTTTTTTTGTAGCACCCAGTCCCCGAGTGCCTAGTCGCGGAATTTCGGCGGGTGGGCACTTAGGCTTTTTTGATCTCCAGTCCCCGAGTGTCCAGTCGCTGAATTTCAGCGGGTGGGCACTTAGGATTCCGTTGTTGTTAACTGTTTGACTTGTGCACAGGGCTTGCAGCGTGAATCAGCCGACCGGCTTGCTGCGAAGTGTCGCGCGGAGGAGGAGCTTGTCACCGTCCAAGAGACGAACAAGGGACTCCAGGCAATCGCTGCCAAGGCAGAGGAGGTCCGCCAGGGCCTTGTCCCGGCGAGTGAACTGTCGGCGGCTCAGTCTGCCTTGAGTACGGCTAAGCAGCGGATCGCTGACCTTGAGCGCGAGTTGAAGGAAGCGAAGGCGGAGGCGAGTTCAGCGGATGGGCGAGCCAAAGCTGCTGTTACGGATGCCGCTGAAGAGCGGAAGGTCTCTGACGCCCTCGTTGCTGGGCTACAAGATGACTTCTCCTTTCTTCAAAGCTTCATCACGGGTCTCTGCCGTCCTTTGATTGGTAAGCTTTCCTGCCTCTCCTGTAGTATCTATGTTATGGAATAGTCGTTGTATTTACTGTCGGCCCCTGTCCGTAGGTCGGATTATTGACAGCTCGGAGGAGGCGCAAACGTATGACACGCGGCAGTGCGTGGCCACTCTGGTCGACTCGGCCATGTTGTCTGCGGCTTGCATTCGAGCTTATCTTCAAGAGATGTCGCCCACGGAAGTGATTCCCAGCAATCTCGTTGAAGTTTGGCGGTGTCTGGAGAAGGCACCGTCAGTCGTTGAGTTCATGACGCGGTCGGCGTTCCGACGCGGGGCGGCAACGGCGCTCAGCCTTGGGCTTGCCCACTTCCCGGAGGACTTCGACCTTGACGGCGTGACGAGCGGCTACCCCTCGTCGACGGGCTCGGTGGAGATTTCCGAGGTGCTGAAGCTGACGGACCGGGCCGCGGTATACTCCGATCGCGTCTGGGCGATGGGCGACCTTCTCCCTTATCAGGAGACGACTGTCGCACCCAATGATCCCGAGCCACCGCATCGGGACTTCAAGGTCAAGCAGCCCTTCCGTGCGGCGATGGCGGGTGAGTTGACGACGTACCCGTCGAGCCCGTACACTCCCTTCATTTGCAACCGCAAGGGTGGCGGCGAGTCGACGTCGAAGCCTGCGGAATAGATACATTGTGCCCTGAGGCGTTAGTAGTAATTTGGCCGTTGGGCTCATCTTGTATTTTGTAACAACTTTGTTATGCTGTAATGGAATTTCGCGTTATTTTGTGAGTTGTCTTGCGATTTTGATTGATGATTGGAAGAGTCCCCGAGCGTGTCCGCCCTTTTTATGGGGTTTACCTCGTTTGTTATGTGTTTGTGGTTTTGAATGTTTTGTCAGTTGTTTTGTTATTGAGGTCGACTCGCCCGAGCTTGGAAAGCCAGTCGCAGGGCGACTCCCATGAGTGCTCTTTACTTGACCGTTTTCCCTTGCGCGAACGAGGTCGGGTAGCCGAGTCCCCGAGCGTGGTACTTGGTGGTTATAGTCGCAGCTCTAGGGTGGGTGAGGACTGGGCGCGTTAGAGTGAGCGCATTACTCCTGCCTGGCCCGTCGGGTCAGTCACGTGGCGAGTCCTGGGCACGCTCTCGTACTTGGCGTTTTCCCTAGTCGCTCGTGCTTAACTGGTCGTCTGTCCCCGAGCGTGGTACTTGGTCGTTCGAGTCACTGTGTCGAGGATGCGGAGGATCACGGTCGATGTGAGGAGCGAAGGCAGTTGTCTTGGCTCGTTGAGCCAATCGAGCTAGGCGACTCCCATGGGGCTCCAGGTAGGTGTTTTTCGTGGACGTTACGAGTCCTGGGGTAACCCAGTGCCCTCGTAACGCACTACTTGGCCGTGCCGGTCGCTGTACCAGAGGTTGACTTCTGCAGTTAGCTTGACGCTGGTATTACAAGTGCGAGTGGCACAAGACACAGAGAGTAGACGCAATTTGCGGTAACCGGTATATTTTATTTCATAGCTAGTGGAGGGTACATGTATGGAGTTCTAGGAGTAGAACTTCCGTAGGAGGTTTACATTCCACGGTCGTTTGACGTCGAGTTTCCCGTCTCCGCGGACGTCGGTGAGGTAGTAGGCGTCGTTGCCGAGTACTCGCCTGATGGCGAATGGTCCCTCCCACGGGGGGGGGGAGTTTGTGCATGCCCTTCTTGTCCTGGATGAGGCGTAGCACCAGGTCACCTTCCTGGAAGGTGCGAGTCTTCACCCGCCGGCTATGGTAGCGGCGGAGTCCTTGCTGGTAAATGGCAGTGCGGGAGCGAGCTAGGTCGCATGCCTCGTCGAGTTGATCGACTCCGTCCTGGCATGCGAGTTCGTTTGCAGCCTCCGTGTAGTGGACGACCCTTGGCGAGTCGTGCTCTAGGTCGGTAGGCATGACTGCCTCGGCGCCATACACCATGAAGAAGGGGGTGAACCCTGTCGACCTGTTGACCGAGGTGCGGATACCCCAGATTACGGAGGGTAGCTCCTCGACCCAGCACCCGGCGGTGCGGTCGAGTGGTACTTGGAGCCGTGGCTTCAGGCCGTGGAGGATGCTCTGGTTGGCCCGTTCCGCCTAGCCGTTGGACTCCGGGTGGACGACTGAGGCAAGGTCGAGTCGGATGTGATGTTCCTCGCAGAACTCGGCCATGGATCCTTTGGCAAAGTTGGTGTCGTTGATGCTGTTTGGGAACCCATAGCGATATATGAGCTCGCGTAGGAACTTGGTGGTGGTCTTCCTGTCGCATTTCCGGACTGGCTTGGCCTCCACCCATTTTGTGAATTTGTAGACCGCGGCCAGGAGGTGGGTGAAGCCGGAGGGGGCCTTTTTTAAAGGGCCTACCATGTCCATACCCCACACGGCGAACGGCCAGGTGATGGGGATTGTCTTGAGCGCTGAGCTCGGCACGTGTGTCTGGTTGACGTACTTCTGGCACCCGGCGCACCGCTGGACAATGTCGATGGCGTCTGCGTGTGCGATGGGCCAGTAGAAGCCGTGCCGCATAGCCTTTGCGACCAGAGAGCGGGCGCCGGCGTGGTGGCCGCAGTCGCCGGAGTGGATGTCGTGGAGGATTTTGCGTCCTTCAGCGGGTTGGACGCAGCGTTGGAACATGCCGGTCACGCTGCGCTTGTGGAGCTCGCCGTCGATGATGACAAAGGATTTGTAGCGTCACGCTATGATCCGTGCATCTGTTTCGTCAGCTAGCAAGGTGCCTCCCTCCAGGTAGGCGATGTACGGCGTAGTCCAGTCGTCTGGCTCGGTGATGAGTGCGACCAGGGCCGCCTTTGGTTGCAGCGGGACTCCGATGTCGATCTCCCTTGGGGGAGAGACGGATGGCTTGGTGATTGTGTCGAGGTAGACGCTGGTGGGTGGTGCGAGTCGAGCCAAGCCGATACGAGAGAGTGCGTCGGCTTCTCGTTTTTCTGCCTGTCGATCCACTCGACGGAATAGCCTGCGAAGTGTCCGCCTAGCTTGTCCACTGCTTGGCGGTATGCCGCCATGGTGGGGGAGACGGCGTCGCAGGTACCAGTGACCTGTCCAGCGACGAGGTCGGAGTCTCCGTAGCAGCGTAGGCGGTTTACATTCATCTCCTTGGCGGCTCGCATGCCATGGAGTAGTGCCTCATACTCGGCCATGTTGTTGGTGAAAGGGGTGAAGTCGAGGACGAGGACGTAGCGGAGCTTGTCGCCCTTCGGGGAAGTCAGGACGATCCCTGCTCCTGCACCATCTGCATTCTTGGAGCCATCGAAGTGCAGGCTCCAACAGTGGAGGTACGACAGCTTTTCCGGCTGCTAGGCCTCTTCCCAGTCGGTGATGAAGTCCACGAGAGCCTGCGACTTGATCGCTTTGCGTGGCTCATACTTGATGTTGTGGACGCCGATTTCGACGGCCCACTTGGCGACTCGCCCGGTCACCTCACGGTTGCAGATGATGTCCTGCAACGGTGCTGAGGAGACGACCGTGATTGGGTGTTCCTGGAAGTAGTGTGGCAGTCGCCGCTGTGCTCTGAAGACCGCATATACCAGTTACTGGTATTGCGGGTATCGCTGGCGCGACTCGGTGAGGACCTCACTGATATAGTACACCGGTCGCTGTACCGGGCGCTCCTTTCCTTCCTCTGGCCGCTCGACGACCATGACGGCGCTGACGACGCGCTCGGAAGCCGCGACGTAGACCGGCATGGGTTCTTTGTCGACGGGGGCGGCGAGTAGCGGTGCTGCGAGAAGCACCTTCTTGAGGTCGCGGAGCGCGTCGTCCGCCTCCTTGTCCCACTGGAAGGTGGGGTTCTTGCGCATCAGGCGGTATAGGGGCATCACCTTTTCGCCCAATCGGGGGATGAAGCGACTGAGAGCCGCGACTCGCCGGCTAGCTTCTGGACGTCGCGCAGGCACTCGGGTTTGCCGAGTCGAGCGATCGTGTTGATCTTGGTGGGGTTCGCCTCGATCCCGCGCTTGGACGTAGCCCAGTAGTTGCCCTGCTGGTACACCGAAGGTGCATTTGCCTGGGTTTAGCTTTATCTTGTATTTCCGCAGGTTGGCAAATGTTTCCGCTAGGTCGGCGAGTAGGTCGCTCTGGCGAGCGGACTTCACTACCACGTCATCGATGTAGACATGGATATTGCGGTCAATTTGGCTTGCAAGGCATTCCTGCATGCACCGCTGGTAGGTTGCCCTGGCGTTCTTGAGGCCGAAGGTCATGGCGATGTAGCAGAAGGCTCCGAATGGCGTGATGAACGCCGTCTTTTCCTAGTCCTCGACAACCATTTTGATCTGGTTGTACCCAGAGTAGGCGTCGAGGAAACACAACGACTCCGAGCCCGTGGTGGAATCGATTATTTGGTCGATCCGCGGGAGGAAGAATTGCTCCTTCGGGCAGGCGCTGTTTAAGTTTGTGTAGTCGATACACATCCTCCAGGTCCCATTTTTCTTCTCGACCAGGACTGGGTTTGCCAGCCACTTGGAGTATTTGATTGGCCGGATGAAGCCTGCAGCGAGTAGACGCTGCACCTCCTCGGCAATGGCTCGGCGGCGCTCTTCATTGAAGAGCCGCAGCGACTGCCTGACAGGTCGCACTTTGGGGTCGGCGTTGAGTTTGTGCTCAGCAAGTTCCCTAGGGACACCAGGCATGTCAGAGGGCTTCCATGCAAATATGTCCCTGTTCTCACGGAGGAACTCGATGAGCGCGCCTTACTATGCTGGGCTCATGCCCGTCCCGATCGTCACCGTGCGGGTGTGCGTCGTTGCCTCAAAGGCTGAGGTGTTGCCGCCTTCCGAGTTGGGCTTCTTGAGTATAGTGGGATCGTCGTTGTTGACACCGCTCGCGTACTTGGCGAGCTCGTCGGCGTGGTTGGCCTCAGCCGCGATGACGGCGTCGGCGAATTCAGCTCCTTTGGCCTCGCACTCGGCGGCCATGTCGGGGTCGCCGTGTATGGTGATGACGCCATGCGGTCCGGGGAGCTTCATCGCGTTGTACGCGTAGTGGGGCGCCGCCATGAACTTGGCGAACGCCTGGCGCCCCAGGACGCAGTGGTAGGGGCTGTCGAAGGGCACCAGCTCGAAGACGATCCGCTCGGTGCGGAAGTTTGCTGGTGTGCCGAAGGTGACTGGCAGGGTGACCTTGCCGATCGGGTACGCCTTCCGACCGGGGACGATGACGTGGAACGTGGTGTAGGTCGTCTCGACCATCGACTGCGAGAGCCGAAGTCGCCTGAAGGTGTCCAGGTGTAGGATGTTGATGGAGCTGCCGCCGTCCATCAATGTCTTGGGGAGCCAGTAGTCTCCCACCTTGGGCTTGACCACCAGGGCTACTCGGCATGGGTACTCGATGCGTGGCGAGTGGTCCTGGCGGCTCCAGGTGATGGGTTGCTCCGACCAGTTGAGGAACTGGGGAACGTCCACCTGGGCCACCGCGTTGACGGCGACGGCGCGGGCGATGACCTTCTTCACGCGCTTCGTGTTGAAGCTTGTGAAGGTGTGGAGCGAGCCGGCCATGCTGCCGAATTTTCCGCCGTTTGGCGGGTTGTTGTCGGGGTCCTCCCGCGCTCGCCGTGCCTTCTCGATCTCCTTGAGAGAGTGGCAGTCGGTGGTCGTGTGCGTGGCGGGCTTCCCTTCCCTGCTGTGAAACGCACAAGGTTGGTTGAGGAGGGCCGCGGGGTCGAACCTTGGTTTCGCCTTGTAGTTGCCGCTGTCGCGGTGTTGCCCCCCGTCGCGGCGGAAGCTCTTGGGCTCGCACTGCACATGCCCAGTGTTGGTGACGAAGTCGACTCGCCCGTCACTGCGGCGCTTGCCGGTGAGGCGAGTGTTGCTATAGCGTAGGTTGGACCGTCGTCCGTTGTCGTTGCCGTTCGTGCGGCGTTGACCTCCCGACTCGTCGTCGGTTTCCGGGTTTGGGTCTTCCTCCGCGTATCTCTTGGCGATCTCAAGGAGGTCCGGTATGCTTTCGAGTGTGCGGTATGCTCGTTTGAGCTTGGCGACCAAGGGCTCGTAGCGGCACGAGGTCTTGAAGCAGTGGATCGCGGTGTCCGGGTGGATGCCGACCGCGTTGTACCATAGTTCTTGCCACCATTGGACCCAACTGCGGGTCGACTCGCGGGGTCCCTGGACGCGTCGTTCCAGGTCCTTGATGGTGGTGGCGTGGGTGTATGAACCGTCGAAGTGCCTGACGAAGGCATCGCGCATCTCTTCCCAGGAGTCGATGCTATCCGGGGGGAGAGTGTTGATCCACTGCCTGCACGCTCCCTCCATCATCAGGGGTAGGTAGCGGGCGGCTAGCAGGTCGGTGTGGTCGGCGATCCCCATCGCCATGAGGTAGGTGTCCAACCACACGGAGGGGTCGTACGAAGGGTTATACTTCTCTATTTCCTTCGGCGCTTTGAAGTTCGCCGGGTATTTTTCGCCTCGGATCATCGGTCCGAAGCATCGGGGTCCGAGTCGGCTTAGCGACCCCATCGGCTCGCCGTCGCGGCGATTGGTTAGGGTGTGTCGCAGGTCGTCGGGCTGGCGTGCGCGCCAGCTCTGGTTGTTGATGATGTGGGTGCGGGCGTCGACGGGCTGACCGTTGGCGGCGACGAAGTTGGTCGCTGGCCTGGGGTCGTTGGTGGAGAGTGCCGCGTTCGCGGGTCGGTGTTGGAGCTGCAGTGGTTCGGGTGGCGGGCAGTTGAGGGTGTTTGCCGCCAATGGACGGCCTCTTGAGGCTGCTCTGCTGCCCGATGAACGCGAGTACATCCGGACCTGTGAGTCGACGCCTGCGTTTTGTTGCTCGACCGCCTTTGCGAGCAGGGCCTTGACGTACTGGATCTGTAGGGCACCGTCACCAGTGGCCGTGATGTTGTCGGCCGCTGCTCGGCCCGCCACGAGGTTGTCCATCGGGGTGGAGAACAATGGTAGGCCGTTCGCGTCTCGCTCCCGTGAGGAGACCACGATCCGCGGCTGGTCCCTAGGGGTGCGCGGTTTGGTGGAGGTGGGGCGCCATTCGCCGTTGACCCTAGTGGGGGCCGGGCGCTTCCTCCGGGTGGCGCGTTCTCGCAGATCGCGCGCTCGGCCACGCGGGCCGGGTCGTTCTCGTCGTCAAAGTTCAGGGCGCGCCCCTGGACGGTGGGGTTCAAGCGCGACCTGATTCGCTACTGGTGGTAACGTGACAGCTCCTGCGCCGTCACCTGCTCGAGGCGAAATTTTTCGCGCTCGGCTTGCTCCTTGCGGACTGCTTCCGCCAGCTTCAGGCGGAGTTCCTCGACCTCCGTTGCCGTTGCGTTGTGAGGGATCGGGGTGGAGAAGGGATCCTCCGGCGGGTCGGTGCCAGTCGCCATGTAGGTCGCGGCATGGCGACCGGTCCCGTCGCGGAGATCGACGGAGTTTTCCGATCCGGAGTCGAAGTCGAAGATCCCAAGGATGGAGGGATCCTCGATGTCTCCAACGTTGGAGACCTGGGTGATGGAGCCCGCGGGCGAAGCCGCGATGATGGATCCGACGAGTGACGTCGGGGTCGCCGAGTCGGCGTCGTTGTTGAGGGCCGCGTCTTCCGCGACTGCGGTGGTTTCGGCCACGTCGCTGTGGGCCGAGTTGTACTCAGAGGCGAGGCGGTGGATCGTGCGGACCTGGCTCTCGGAGAGCCGGTCGCGTGGTGGCGACTCGCGGATGCGAGCCGAGTCCTCCGAGACGATGATGTCGGTGAGGCCGACGAAGAGGCTGATCGTGCCGACTGGCAAGATCATGCTATGTGTGACGGGTCGCGCCGCCGGGACGTAGCTGCTCGGCAAGATCTGGAGCATCTTGCCGATCGCTATCATGCGGCCGGTGGCGACCGACTCGTTGATGGGCAGATTGGATCTCGCTGCAGAACACCGGCCAGACCGGCCAGGCCCCACGGTGGGCGCCACTATCGTGGGAATGACCACGGCAGACGCTGCAATCGGCAGCGAGTAGTAGAACATGGGGCAAGGGCGGCCAGCCATCTGCGGTGCGAGATGAGGGTGGAGACACAGGGTTTACCCAGGTTCGGCCCCCGGAGGGTAAAGACCTACTCCTGCTAGATTGTATGATGATGGAAGTACAATGGGGCGTGCTCAGCGGCTAGGCAGCGAGTCGCTTGGGTGGATGATGGAACGTCTCCTCTACACGCCCTCTAGGGAGGTTTATATAGACTCACCCCCTAGGGTTTACATATCTCAACCGAATCAGTTATGGTTTCGGCAATTGTTTAACCTAATCCGACTGGGCCTATCTACTCTCCTGTGCCTTCAACTTCTAGTCGCCTGAATCTACGCCAGGTATTGATCCAGTCGCCGTCCTGCAGGCCCACTCGCCAGTTCCTGGGCCGGTCGAAAACGTCCTGCTGGGTATACCCCGGTAGGCATATCTCCATCAGGTAACTTCTCTCTCCTCATAGGGAAGTGTTCAATATCTTTCTTGAATGGAAATTGATATTTAATGGTGCCTTCTTTCATATCAATGATGTCACCAACAGTTCTAATAAAAGGTCTTCCCAAAGTGATATGACAAGAAGCATTGCATTCAACATCCAAAACATAGAGATCAACGGGGATAAGGCATTGTTAACCATAATAAGAACATCATTAATACTCCCCATGAGTTTCTTTTTAGCATTATCATCAAGTGGGACATCCAAATAGCAATCTTCCAAAGGTGGCAAATCAAGCATTTCATAAATCTTTCTACGCATAATAGAGACACTAGAACCAAGGTCACATGAAGCTTTGAGATCAAAGTCATTCACTTGCATATTAATGATGGGTTCCCAACTATCTTCTAATTTCCTAGGAATAGAAGCTTTGTGTTTCAATTTTTCTTCCTTAATTTAATTGAGAGCATGTGTAATGTGTCTTGTGAAAGCCACATTAGGACTTATAGCATGCTTTTGTAGGAACATAATCACTTCAGAGATATTGCAACCATCAAGATAAAAATCAAACTTAGCATCATAGGTAGTAGACTTATTGGGCTTAGGCATTGTTGTAGGATGAATAGGGACTTCTTGTGGTTTGCTATTATCCATGTTGGTGGTGGTAATAGTGCAAACACTATAGTTTCTAGCAATTTTAGCTTCTCTTTTCCACTTAGAATGTAGTTTAGATAATAGTCTAACATTTTCATCAATAGTAACTTGTATGGCATGAGTAGCATCAAATTTACTTTCCAGGGTTTCAGGTTTAGCAGCCATTTTATTAATCAAAGAGGACTGTGCTTCAGACAAGGATGAAATATTTTTCTCAACATTCAAAAGCTTTTCCTCCACAGTCTTGTTAAAAGTAGTTTGTTTACTAATAAAGTCTTTAAGCATGACTTCAAGTTCAGAGGGGGCACTTCTAGTATTGTTGTAGGAATTTCCATAAGTATTGCCATTATTAGGAGGATAAGGCCTATAATTATTATTACCATAAGCATTGTTGCCAGAATTATTATTCTCAATGAAGTTCACATCAACTTGCTCTTGTTGAGCAACCAAAGAGGCTAAAGGAACATTATTTGGATCAATATGAGCTTTTCCATTAACAAGCATATCCATGATAACATCAATTTTATCACTCAAAGAGGAGGTTTCTTCAACAGAATTTACCTTCTTACCATGTGGAGCTCTCTTAGTGTGCCATTCAAAATATTTAACCACGATATTATCAAGGAGCTTTGTTGCAACACCCAAAGTAATAGTCATAAAGGTACCTCCAACAGCTGAATCCAACATATTTCTTGAAGAGAAGTTTAACCCTGCATAAGAAGTCTGGATAATCATCCAAGTAGTAAGTCCATGAGTGGGACAATTCTTTACCAAAGATTTCATTCTTTCCCAAGCTTGAGCAACATGTTTATTATCAAGTTATTTAAATTTCATTATTTCACTTCTCATAGATATAATCATATCAGGAGGATAATATTTTCCAATAAAAACATCTTTGCACTTAATCCACAAATCAATACTATTTCTAGGCAAGGATAGCAACCATTCTTTAGCTTTTCCTCTCAAGGAGAAAGGAAACAATTTGAGCTTAATAATATCTCCATCTACATCCTTATATTTTTGCATCTCACAAAGTTCAACAAAGTTATTAAGGTGGGCAGCAGGATCATAAAACTAGCACCAGAAAATTGATCTTTAATCACAAGATTCAACAAAGCAGGCTTAATTTCATAAAAGGTAGCATCAGGAGCAGGTGGAGCAATAGGTGTACTCAGAAAATCATTATTGTTTGTGCTAGTGAAGCCACACAACTTGGTGTTCTCAACAGAGTTATTTTTTGCAAAAGTGGAGCAAACCAACAGCAGCAGCAACTAGAGTAGAAACTAATTATTTTGTGTTTTTGATAAGAGAAAGCAAACCAAAAGAAACTATTTTTTTTGTGATTTTTGATAAAAATAAGCAAGAAAAACAAAAACAAAGTAAAGATAAAGGTTGTGAAGGACTCCCCTTGTGAAGCCATCCTTAGCCTACCCGGAAATGGCGCCAGAAAACGTCTTGATGCGGCTCAGATCACTATAGAGCTTCGTTGGGAAACCCCGAGAGGAAGGTATGATGAGTACAGCAATAAGTTTTCCCTCAGTAAGAAACCAAGGTTATCAAACCAGTAGGAGGAAGGAAACGACTCAAAGGTGTTGCTAACAACTTGGAAACCTGCACAACACAAACTCAAGACTTTGCCCCAACGAACAGTGAGGTTGTCAATCTCACCGGTTTGCTAAAAACAAAGGATTAAACATATGGTGTGGAAGGTAATGGTAGCTTGTAGAAAGTTGTAGAGGTCCCATCCTTAAATAATGTAGAGATCCCTGTGTTTACAATGCTAGTCCCTAGATCAATAGCTAGCATCCACAGTTAAGATGTAATATCAAGAAACAAAGGTCATAATACAACTATATAACCAGGAATAAAATAATTCATTACATCTTACATAACTCATTTGGCTATTTCATTACAATGCAGCAGAAATAACTATAGCATGGAGTCCTTCATCTTCAAAGTGCCACAGGCAATCATGTTGGTTGTAGACTTGTAATCCTAATCAATACACTTCACTAATATCAAACAAACCTGCAACATAATAAGTTACATCCACAAGGGTCAATACATTTGAATTGTATTGGCAAGTGATACTATGGTAGTATAGTGGAGTCTATCATCTATATGCATTTGGCTAAGTGGAGCTTAGGCTTGCTTTGCTCAAAATAGTTTTTCCTTATCATTTGAAAACACTAAGTTTTTGTTTGTCAAAAATCACCCAAGGCATCTCCCAATAGAAATTGGTGATCCTTCAACCCTTGTTCAACCACAAGTTTTTAACTTAGAAATTGGGATGAGGAGATTCTTGATAGCTTCCATGTCTTGATGCTCAAATTGTCCATTGTCGGGGACACGGTTAAGTACTTAGATTTTACACTATGCAGAGGTGGTGCACTTTCCCCACAAGACTCGACATGCATCGAGACAAGATCTTTCATAAGCCTTCCCTTAGACCAAAATGGACGCGCTCCAACCTATCATCCCCTACCACCAACTGTCCATTTGGCTAAGTTATTGCAACCTATATGATCCAGGCAGAGCCCATAATGCCAAGTGGCTGCACATGAAGCTTCTCAAGATTTGACATCTCAAATCTCTTTGTTCCTGGGTGGCAATCCACAAGTGAGATACACAAGGTAAACCATAGAAATGGGCCTTGTGTAACCACTCAACCAAAAACCACCAAGCAATTACCATCCACCCAGGTGTTTCATTCACTTAGTTGTTTTATTAAACAAAACATAAGTCCTTGACTTAGAAATATTCCATAGCATGAATATAATCCACCCTTGTTTTCTACTAGCTAGGCTAAGCATGATAGTAGTAGGGATCTTAACTTAGGGAAAATTCTACTAAGGTTCCATCTACTAGGATTTCCCATGGCATAGTTTATACTTAGCAAAATTTCCATGCAAGTCCTACTTAGAAATATCACTAATGAATAGTGGAAATAATGGGACAAAAGTATGAAGCACCACTTGCCTTTTTGGTAGAGAATATAAGTTCACTCCTTGATCTTGCAATAGTCACACTCTTCAAATTCCACTGAATTCAATCAAGCAAGCAAACATTCAATCTACCATTCAAGCAATCATCACATAGAATAATAAAAACAAAGCAATGCATGCAAGCATGCCAAAGATTGTTTTATTTGTAAAAGTGGTTTCTATTAGGCTATAAACATTCTAAAACATATATTGCTCATTTACAAAAGTGGCAAAACCATTTGATAATAAGTTTGTGAAAAAGGCCATTTGAATCTTTCTTGTTTTGCTAGAAATGCTTTAATGAAAGTAATAATTTCTAGTGTTTGACAAATATATTTTTAAACACAAATGTTAGTGTTTTAAGGTCAAGTCTTTAATATTAAAACCATTTGCAAAAAGTTTTACTTATAAACCATTTTTATACCAAGGCAATATTTTATGTTGTTGGAAATGCCTTTAAACAAAGTAATATTTTTATACGGTTCACCAAATATATTTTTAAATCCCAAAACTTGGTGTTTAGGGTCAGAGAGTTTAAATCAAATCATTTTCCAAAGATTTTACTCAAAAAGCATTTTTAAAACATAATTAATATTTTTATTTAACTAGAAATGCTTTAATTCAAAGATTTATTATTTAGCTTCACAAAATACACTTTTAAATCCATAAGTTGGTTTCTATGGTCAGTAGGTTCAAAACAATCCATTTTCCAAAGATTTTATCACAAAAATAATTTTAGAATAAATTTTATATTCAAAATATGCCTACACAAGTTTCTGCAAAAACAACTATGTTTATAGAAGCAATTTACTAAACAAAGTACATGGTTGGATAGAATTTGTTTTGCTGATTCCATTGATATAAAATTTGCAAAATTTGGACGTGTAGATTTAAAGTTATGCAATTTACAAATTCACATATCTAATAGAGTCAAATCTGTTTTTAAAACAACACACAGGCCACACATCATGTTCCTACTGGTTGGTACCGCTTTGGTTGGATCGACCTCTCTGAGCCGTCAGATCTAAATGACTACGCACGGTACAGATCAAAGGATACCTTTTTGGTTTATGTTCTATCGTAGCCACGCGATTAACATCCAACGATTCACAGCTACTAGCCATCTTCTGGCGGCGCTGGCGGTGGTGAACGGCGGCGGCGCGGTCAGACTGTGGGGTTGTCGGCGATGCAGGAAGCAAAAGAGGCAGGGGAAAGGCTCACCGAGGTTTTCGTGGCGTGATGATGCTCAACGATGCCGCGGTTGTCGAAGGGGCGCTTGAGGTCGACGTGGATTGCTCGTCGGAGAAGCTCCTGGCGACAGTGTGCTCGGTCGGGCGACGTTGGCGATTCTACAAGGCTCGGAAAGGCAAGAGAAGTAGTCCGTTAGATTTGTACGATGATCCTGGTTATGCGTGTGTCCACGAGGGGGAGAGGGGCGGTCAGTATTTACCACTGAAGGTCGTCAGAGAGGAGGCAGACGACATCGGAGCTCAAACGTGGTTGTTGCCGAGCCTACGATGCTCGTGCGGGCGAGTGGGGGTACTGGGAGGTTCGCAGGACGATGGGGATCACGTTCGTGTGAAGCAGGGCTTGCGAGGGTGAGGGTGCTGGCCGGAATTGCTCAGAGAGCTCGTCGGAGGCCGCGGCGGTGCAAGCGTAATTGGGGACGGCCTAGGGGCAGATAGAACTGTGCGAGAGAGGGGAAATGGAGAGGAGGAGCAGGTGATTAAGTACGCGTGGTCGGGGGAGGAATTACTGGCCTCATCAACGCGTATTGAAGGGGATTGATCAACGGCAGAAACGGGCGGCGTGGTCTTCGCGCGGGTGAGGACGAAGGGCTGACAGCGTGGGGTCGTTTCGTCAGCGAGGTGTGGGGTTAGGAGTGGGGTCACCTCGTCAGTGGCAGAGCGGGTGAGAATTGCGGTGTGAACCGTTTTTCCTGTGGGAAGGAGGAGATGGGCTAGCTGGGCCAGATGGGCTTAGCTGGGCTGGGCTGCTTTGTTTTATTTTTTCCTTCTTCTGTTTATTTTTATTTTTCTGTTTATTTTATTCTGTTTTGATTTTATCCAAATGTTTTCAAACCTTGTTTGAATTCAAACCTTTTTCAAATTTTCAGTATATTTCTATACTGTTATTAAATAGTTCTTTTTAGTCCATTTTAGAATAATTCTTTTATTCTTTTATGGTTTATATTTAAATTAGGCACTTGCCTTTATTCAAATAAGATTTTAAATATAATTTGAACTCTTATTTAAATTCAATTTTTTATCAAAACCTTTTCAGTAGGTTTTATTTATTCAGTAGGGTGTTAAATAATTATTTTTGAATCATTTTAATATGTTTATTAATCAATTAAATTGGGTATTTCCCTTAATTCAAATACTATTCAATATGGTTTTAAATCCATATTAATTTTATTTAAATGATTCTTTTATTCCATTAAAGTTAAAATAACTTTTATTCCATGACGACAAATTCCATTTATTATAAACCCATGATTTAATTAATCATTTCTATTAAGGATTTTATCTTTATTCAAATGGAATATAAATTAAGGCCATATTATTTTATTTAAATATTCTTTATTACTTTTATTTTAATTGGAATATTTTTATTTCATTTGCTTATGGATTTAACTCAAGTTTTTAATTTGGCTTTTAAATATTCCCTATTTATTATTTCTTTCTTTGTCTTATAAAATCCATATCTTTTTATTTAAAGATCCAAACTTGGTGATTCCAATTTGTATAATTTTATTTAATATTTGTTTATCTTTTAAATCCTTTAGGATTAATTTGCTCACCATTGGTATGGATTTTATATAGGAGCTTTATTAGATTTGGAAATTTAATTCCTTTATCTTACTAAATTTATAAGATTTTATCCAAGGTTCCAAATTCATAATTCCTTTATCAATGGTAAAGATTGGACCGGGGTCCACAGTTCACTAGAGGTGTTCTCCTTAAGATAAATAATATAATGATGACCCACAAGTGTAGGGGATCGCAACAGTCTTCGCGGGTAGTATTACCCAATTTATTGATTCGACACAAGGGGAGCCAAAGAATACTTGCAAGCCTTAACAACTGAGTTGTCAATTCAGCTGCACCTGGAAATAGTTCTTGCTCACAGAAGTTTATCAGTAGAAACAGTTTGTAGTAGCAACAGCAAAGCAACGGCAGCAGTAAAACATGAGCAATAGTAACAGTAGCAGTAAACAGTAGGATATGAGTGCGGTAGGCATAGGGATGTATGGACGGGCGTTGCATGGACGAGTCTAAACATGTAACTTCAAGATCTAGGGCATTGTAGATAAATAATAACAAGGATCCAAGTACTAAACAATCCTAGGCATGTTCTCCAAATATAGTCATGCGTGCTCGCAATGAGAACTTGCACAACATTTTCTGCCAGCCAGCCCGTGGCAGCGGGGCCTCTAGGGAACTACTGGCAATTAAGGTGCTCCTTTTAAAAGAGCACCGGAGCAAAGCATTAACACTCCATGAACACATGTGATCCTCACACCACATCCATCCCCTCCGGTTGTCCCAATTATTGTCACTTTGGGGCCTTTGGATCCGAACAATGATATGTGTACACAACTTGCAGATAAGATCACAAACAATACTATCATAATGATTCAATAATAATTTCATATCTGATATCATGGCACTCGGGCCCTAGTGACAAGGATTAATCACAACAAGTTACAACAAAGTCAAATAGCACTAATAGAGATACTAGGCACTATGCCCTAACAGATCTTATTCGATTACATGATAGAACTCATCCAATCCCTACCATCCCCAAGCCTACAGCGGGGGATTATTCACTCATGGATGAGGGAAACATCGATGGTTGATGGAGAGGCGTTGGTGATGACGATGGCGATGATCCTCTCCAAATTCCCCGTCCTGGCAGGGTGCCAGAACGGAGTTTCTGGATCCGAATCTTGGTTTCTGGTGGCGGCGGTGGAGGGAAACTCTTTCTGGAAAACTATCGAACCCCCCCTCGGTTTTTAGGTCGAAAGGCAACTTATAAGCGTAGAGGGAGGCCGAGGGGGTGCATGGGGTTGTTCCCCCTAGGCGCGGCCAGTGGTGGGCCCGCGCCTGACAAAGGTGTGGCCCCCCCAGTCCCCTTCTCCGTCTTGTCTTCTAGCTCCGTTGGTCTTCTGGTGAAATATAATTTTTGGCATATTTTCCGGGATTTTTCCTGATAGTTGATTTTCTGCACAAAAACAAGACACCAAGGTAATTCTGATGAAAATAGCGTCAGTCCGTGTTAGTTGTATCCAAATCACACAAGTTTAGAGGAGAAAAAATAGCAAAAGTGTTCGGAAAAGTAGATAAGTTTTGGACGTATCAACTCCCCCCAAGCTTAGCTTATTGCTTGTGCTCAAGCAATTCAGTTGAAAACTGAGTGCGATAAAAGAACTTTCACGAACACATTTGCTTCATATGATGTATATATTCTCAACACAGGAGTAGATGCTTAAACCATTCACAATAAAGAGTATGCAACTAAGTCTACTCAATAGTCATTGCAAGCTATGAAGAGAAACCAACTCAATAATAATAAGTAGCATGAAACATAAACATAAGCAACATTGCAATGCTCATAGTAAGGTATGATAGAGTGGTATCTTGCTTGCCTTTGTTTGTAGAGCATAATATAAATGCCAAGGCACCTCTGAAGTTCAAGTGAAGACTTGAAGTAAAGATATCAGAGATACAATAATCAAAGTCATGACATAATTAACCAAGGTTTGGAACAAACACAAGAATGACAACTATGCTCTCAAGAAGGTGCTCATAGAATAAATGGTGACTCAACAAGGGAGTGAAAACGCTTTTGAAATGTCATCTCATTGGGGAAAATGAACTGTGTAGGCATGTGGCTCCTCTGAGGTGTCCGTGGGGCGACCTTCGGCTCTCGTCGGCGCCTTGCCGGCGTAGGCTCTGCATGGACTCCTCTGGCGGTTGTTGGAAGGTCACCTACTCTGGTGTGACCTCGGGTGGTAAGTTTCTAGAAGGTTCTCTCGTTGTCTCGGCTGATTCGTGGCTGGTTCTTCTCAATGCCAAAGGCTCTCCTCTTGAGGGTCGATGTTTGGAAAATGGGGATAAGATCTCTGTTGGATCTGTTTTGAGGTTCCGCTCTCATCTCTCCCGTGTTAATGATTCTTTGGATCCTTCATCTGGATTTCTTGGTAGATCTCCTACCATCACTGGATCAGATGAAGACACTGGTCTTAAATGTCATGCCCTTTGTTCCTCTCTACCGACTGATGATCTTGGGCCTTCTAAAGGTTTTCTCATGTTTTTTCCTAGTTCTAAAAGGATTGTTCTCCTCAACCACAATGAGGTTGTGATCGATGCTAGATACTTGGTTCATGGTGAGGTGGTGGCTTCTGGTATCTCCATTGATCTCCAGGTGAAGAGGGTGGTGCTTGGTTCTCAAATTTTACCAAGGCCTTTGATTAAAAAAATTTCCACCAATGTTGAGAGTCTGGAGCCTAGATCTCTGGATTTCTCGGAAAATCTTCCCTCAGGTGGTGCTTCCAAAGAGGTTGCTTCCAAAGATGTTGCTCCATGCCGACCTGCCCTGGATTTTTCTTTAGGGCGTAATTTTGAGAAGAGGATTTTTGATAAATTCAGACATCAAGTTAATTTCATTGGTGGGTTCAGAAAGAGACCATTTTATCTAGTTTGTTCTTTTGGGAGGGCAAATTTTAAGTTGGACTTTCATACTGTTAGTCTTGCTCTTCAAGCCTGTTTTGGTGGTAATGCTTCTAAATTCCAGGTGAAGCTTTTGCAAGATAGAACTTTTCGTTTATCGGTTGCTTCTCGGGCAGTGGGGTTTGAGATCTACAATATCTCCAAGTTTTCATGCCATTCTTTTGTGATCCATGTCAATCTTTGGGGTAATGGGGGTCCGAACTGGATTCATGAAGAAAGGGAATTTTACAAGGAATCTGCTAAGGAATGGAAAGTTGTCACGTACAAAAAAGAAAGTGCAAAAAAATCTCATTCTTTAAAGTCTCCCGGTAAAGGGGGCTCGGTTTTTCAAAGACTCAAATTTCCTTCGTCACCTGATGGTTCTTCGCCTGTGATTGAGCATCATATTAATGGGGAATTCAAATCAGGCCATCATGGCAGATCTTTTGCTCAGGTGCTCACTAATGAGGGTTTTAAGTCGAAGGTAACGCCGATCAGGTCTGGGATGGGCGCTAATCGCGCTGCTTTTAATTTGCCTGGGCTCCTTCCTTTCCTGAAATTTCCCTCTTTCCCTAATTGTACTTGGCCCGACAAATCGTATGAGGGATGGTTCAAGACCCAGGTGGTTTCTCATTCCCGGCCCGTCATTCACGGCAGTTTTCACGAGTTCACTTCCTCGTTGAAAAAAACAACTACCACTTCCCCTGTCTCCTCAACTCCCCCGCCCGCTGAAACCCCATTCCTCTCCTGCTCGTCGCCGGCGAAGGGCGTCGCAATGGCGAACATCCCCATCGACCCTGAGCCTTTCCTGCCGAACGGCTTCCAGATTTTGCAAGTGGCTGGGCGGAATCGTGTTAAAAGGGTGGTGGTGCCTCGTAGGTCACGATCACATGAACAGTATGCTATTGCTAACATTTTTCCCCTCCCACCTGGTCCGGTTCCGTTCGTAAATATCCATGGTGTCTTGGTTGATTTCTTTAATAATGAGGCTGGAGTGCACTTTCGGGATATTCAGGACTGTCCCTTTGGGTCTGCTTATGTGCAGTTTCACCATGTCAGTGACCGTGATAGACTCATTGAGGCGAGCCCGATCCCATTTCAAGATGTGCATGTTTCTTTTGTCAAGCACAATGAGGGGGATAACTGGCGTAGGATTCAGTTTAATAATGAGTGCTGGGTGATGCTGGTTGGGCCTCCCCTTGACCACTGGCATACAGAGGACCTGAATGCTATCTTTGCAGACATTGGAAAAGTTCTCCTGTGGGAGAGGGACACTGATCATAAGGGCAGGATTATTGCTAAAATTCGTGTGACTGATTTGGCTGACATCCCCAAGAGTGTGCGGTTTACCATAGGTGACCTGGTGGAGACAGAGTCATGGACTTTTTCTGTTGAAGTTCTTCAGAGTCACTTGCTTGGAGGGGGCCCACCTGAAGAGGACCCACTGCCAGATGACAATGTGGACCCTCACCCTGTTCCTGCACATGGGCCAGTCTTTGGACCTCAGGTGCCACCTCCCCCTCTTCCCCCCTGCTCCTGGGGGTGGTTGGGGTCCGTGGATGGATCCTATGCAGAACCCTGCTCCTGATGGTGGGAATGCTGAAGGTTGGGGCCCCTGGGAGGCTGCTGCTGCTCCTGTTCAAGGACCTGTCATTGCTCCTGGAGAAGACATGCCTATTGACAATCAACATCTTCCACCTCAGGATGTGAACAGTGGAGTTACAGGTGTCATTGTTCAAGATTGGGAGTCTGATGATGATGAATCTGTTAATGAGCCTGAAGCTGTGGAGGAGCTTGGTTTTGCAGCTACACCTCAAGGGGTTGGCATTGGGGAAGGTCTGCAGAATATCTTTCAAAATTATCTGGATGATGAGGAGGAGCCTAATGCTGATGATGAAGAAGGGACTGGAAGCCCTATGGATTCAAGTGTTGTGGCCCCTGAGAATGATGATTGGATGCTGGAGGATCAGCATCTTCTTTCCCCAAATGAGGCTCACCTTCAGGTTGGGATGGTGAGAACATTTATTACCATTCCTGATGTGCATGTTGCCCAGCAGGGATTTTCCCATCAAGACTTGGAGCTCTGGGAGAATTATTTTGCTCCCCATATCCAGAAAGAATCTTCTTCAAAGGGTTCTCTTAAATGTGATATTCCTGTAAGTTGGTTTAACTTCATTACTCTAATGCTTGCTACTCCTGAGAAGTTTAATTGGGTCAAGGGTTTTCTTACTTCTCCTTTGTGGGATATTATTAAAGAACCTATTTCTGAGGAAAGTTCAATATCTTTCATCATTCCTAATGAGAATTTTTCCCAGATGGCCCCTTCTTGCCTGGGTATTGAAGAGAATAAATCTTCAGGCTCTCCCTCTACCCCTGCTAGAAAAAGAAAGGGCAAGGAACCTCTTGTGGAATCTGAGGTGAGAAGAAGTCCTAGGATTGTTGAATTAAATGGGGGTTTCAAAAGTCATTTACATTGTCAAATTGTTGATTGCCTGGTTTGTAATGCTGCCCCTCCTTGCCTGAATGTCAAAGTGGTTAAAAATCTTGCTGCTTCATTCTGCAAGGTGAAAGATGGGGACCTGGAGAAGAGGTTACTCAAGAAAGGGAAGATCAATGATGTGGCTATTAAGGCTCCTACCAAAGGCAGCATTAAAGGAGGTCACTATTCTAGCTTGGGGATTGGTGGCAAGAAGAAGCCAGGGGCTGCTGGTACCTGTGGACAGCAAGCCAAGAAGAAGTCCTCTTCTTAAGTGTTTTAAATGTGTCAAGCTAAATCTTTTGCTGGAGTCTTGTTGACTCCCTGTTATGTGTTCTGTGCTTGTGATATTGCAATGTGGAGAGTACTTGTTGTGGATCTTCTATGTGGTACTCTAAATTGGTTGAGCTTTTGTCTCTATTTTTGCTGTTTTCTCTTCTGGGTGATTACATTATTTACATCACCCCACATCTATACTTGCTCCTGGTTTCTTAATGAATAACAACAGAACTTGGAAGATCCTGAATTGGAATATCAGGGGAATTAATTCTGATAAAAAATGGTTTGCCCTCAGAAGCAAAATTGAGGAGTCTAGCTGTGACATTATCTGTCTCCAAGAAACTAAGCGAGAGGGTTTTGATAGTTCCTTCATTAAAAAATTCTGCCCCTCCAAATTTACCAACTTTGAATTTCTTCCTTCCAGAGGTGCATCTGGAGGTTTGATCATCATTTGGAATGGCTCCCTGTTTTCTGGGCAACTTTCTTTCCTCAATGAGTTCTCTCTCTCCATTACCTTGACATCTCTCTTGTCCAATAAATCCTGGATCCTCTCCAACATTTATGGGCCATGTTTACCTGAAAAAAAGTCTGAATTTTTAGACTGGTTTGGCAGCATTGATATGCCTGATGATGTGGATTGGCTTATAGTGGGAGATTTTAACTTCTGTAGCCAGCCTTCTGATAGAAACAAATTGGGTGGGGATGTGAATGGTATGCTTCTCTTCAATGAAGCTATTAATAATTTGGGTCTCATTGAATTACCACTTAAGGGTAGAAAGTTCACTTGGAGTAACATGCAGAAGGATCCTCTATTGGAAAGATTGGATTGGTTTTTTACTTCTGCTGTCTAGACTCAGAGTTTTCCCTCCACTTTTGTTGCTCCTCTTACTAAGCCTACTTCTGATCACCTTCCCTGTGTCATTACCATTAGCACAATGATTCCAAAAGCTCAGGTGTTCAGATTTGAAAACCATTGGTTGCATCATAAGGATTTTAAAGCTATTGTTCAAAATGCCTGGAACATTCCTGTGGGCTTCCTGGATTCTGCAAAAAAAATAAATGCTAAATTCAAAAATGTGAGAAGAGGGTTGAAGCTTTGGGCTAAACAGCTACCTTGTCTAAAGACACAAATCTGTAATCTTAATGCCACCATTGATCTGCTTGATGTCATGGAGGAAATGAGAACTCTTACTGTTCATGAGTGGAATCTTAGGGATATCCTGAAAGATCTTCTTATTTCTCTTTTAAAAAACCAGAATACTTATTGGAAGCAGAGAGGGAAAATCAAATGGGTTAAACTGGGGGATGAGAACACCAAATTCTTTCACTCCAGAGCTACCATCAGTTTTAGACATAACTACATTTCCATGCTCAAAAATGATTCTGATCTTGAGATCTATGATCATGATGGAAAAGCAAATCTTCTTTGGAATTCCTTTAGAGATAGAATGGGCACTTCTGATAAGCCTGAAATGCATTTCAATCTTAATGATTTGGCTGGTGGTTGCTTAAGTCAGGAGGAAAAGGAAGCGTTGGAAAGGCCTTTCTCTGATGAGGAGATTGATGAAGTCATCACAAATTTGCCCAATGATAAGTCTCCTGGCCCTGATGGATTTAATAATGAATTCATGAAACTTTGCTGGCCTATTATCAAGGATGATGTGAAGCATTTACTTATTGAGTTCTATGAAGGGAATGTCTCTTTGGAGAGTATTAATTCTTCATTCATCACCCTCATTCCAAAAATTGCTGCTCCTTTGACTCCTGCTGATTTTAGACCTATTTCCTTGCTAAATAGTGTTCTTAAGATTATCACCAAGATTCTGGCCAATAGACTGCAAAAAATCATTCTTAAACTTGTACACAAGAATCAATATGGTTTCCTCAAGCAAAGATCTATTCAAGACTGTTTAGGTTGGGCATTTGAATTTCTTGATCAGTGCCACAAGTCAAAGGATGAAATTTTAATTCTCAAGTTGGATTTTGAGAAGGCTTTTGACAAAATTGAACATTCTGCAATCATCAATATCCTTAAAGCCAAAGGTTTTGGAGTTAAATGGATTTCTTGGATTCAGATGATCTTTGGGTCTGCTTCTTCCTCTGTGCTTTTAAATGGTGTGCCTGGGAAAAAAATACTGTAGAAGGGGTGTCAGGCAAGGAGATCCTTTGTCTCCTCTGTTGTTTGTGCTGGCTGCTGATCTCCTTCAAAGTATCCTCAATAAGGCAATGACCCTGGGTCTCCTTTCTTTGCCCACTGAGCATGTATTCTGTCCTGACTTCCCTGTGGTTCAGTATGCAGATGATACTTTAGTAATCCGTAAGGCTGATTCTGAGCAACTCTTGTGTCTTAAATCAATCCTGCATACTTTTGCTCTCTCCACTAGACTCAAAGTCAATTATTCCAAGTCCAGCATGATGCCTATTAATATGGATTCTGAGAGACTTGAGCACTTTGCTAATACTCTTTCTTGCCTCACTGGATCCTTGCCTTTTACCTATCTTGGTCTGCCCCTGAGCTTGAATAAACCTGTTGTGGAACACTTTTTGCCTATTGTTCAGAGAATTGAAAGAAGGTTGTGTGGAATTGTTGACTTTCTGAACTATGGGGGGAAATTGCAGTTAGTTAAGTCTGTGTTATCTTCCCTTCCAATATATTACATGAGTTGTTTTGATCTCCCTGTCACTATCAAGGAGCAGCTGATTAAATATATGAGGCAATGCTTGTGGAGAAAGAAAACTTCTGATGTTCAAGCTAGAGGTACTGCTCTTGTAGCATGGAAGAAAGTTTATAGACCCAAGAACCAGGGAGGATTGGGAGTTCTTGATCTTAATGTTCAAAATTCTGCTCTTCTTTTGAAGAATCTGGATAAGTTCTATAATCATAAGGATATTCCCTGGGTTCATTTGGTATGGAATACTTACTATTGTAATGATAAGCTGCCTGGGAGAAGTGTTGAGGGATCCTTTTGGTGGAAAGCTCATCTAAAACTGATTGACATTTTTAAAGGACTTGCAAAGTGCTTGGTGGGAAATGGGGAATCTACACTATTCTGGACTGATATGTGGAATCATAGTTGTCACCAACATAAGCTTCCTCACCTCCTTTCATATGAAAAAAACCCTCACATTTCTGTCAGTGAATTCCTGCATACTACAAATACTCAGGATCTCTTTTATCTTCCTTTGTCCCAACAAGCGTTTCAGGAATATCAAAGTCTTGAACAAATTCTCAATTCTGGCAGGGAAGGGGAATCTGATTGTTGGTCTTACATCTAGGGCAATAATTTTTCGGTCAAAAAGGCTTACTGTTCGTTAGTTGGTTACCAACCGGTTCAGCCACATTTCTCTTGGATTTGGAAATCTTCTTGTCAACAAAAGCATAAATTCTTCTTGTGGCTCCTTCTGCTTGATAGACTCAACACAAGAAATCTTCTGAAAAGGAAATGTTTTTCTCTGGCATCTTATGATTGTATCTTCCAGGGCTGCCATAGTGAAGAAACTAGTTTACATTTGTTTTGGGAATGCCCATTTGCAAGAGCCTGTTGGGCTGAAACCTCACAGGTCAATATGGCTGATCAAAGCATCTTTGAAGTTCTAGCCAGTATTAAAATAGATCTAAAGGTCCCTTTTGCAATGGAAATTCTGATACTTGGAACTTGGAGCATCTGGATTTGCAGAAATAATGAAATTTTCAACAATCAGCATGCGTCGGTGGAGACCTGGAAGGCTATTATAGCTCAGGAATTAAGATGGATCCTATATAGAATTAAGAAGAAGTACTATCAGGGCCTTAAGGATTGGATTGAAGCCAATTTAGACAGGAGATAGCTAATTAGAATGTTATCCCTCTTTTTGAGGTGGATTATGGTTGTAAATATTCTTTTGTAACTCTATTTGATTTATAAAAAAAATTGCAGTGGGGCTTTTTTGCCCTACTGTTTTACCCTCAAAAAAAGAAAACGCTTTTGAAGAATTTGAAAGGCTTCCTAATGCCGAAAGGAAGGTACTCATTAGCTTTGAGCTCTCATTGCCCCTATCATAGGCATCTTCATATGGTTAAGGTGAAAGTGAGGTCCACTCTGAATTATATGCTTAACAGACCAAAAACTAGAAATCCAAAGTCCCTTGAGTACGAAGGCCGCTCCGCATGCTACTCAACTTTGGTTACCTGTAAGTTCTTGTCATTGTAAATACATGCATATCATAGAGAACCGCCAACGGGGTACCCCTTGCACATGATACAGGAGCTATCCCGTGATCAAAATGACAAGGCAAGCAGACAATGAACATCTCAGCGATCTTTTTATTTACTATATGCATAGCTTTTTATTGAGGATGCTTCATAGAATGCTCATTATGGTTATGCTGCAAGTTTCCACCAATGTTGTGACCCCGTTATTAACAACATAGAATGTCCATGATCAGGAAACCTTTAATCATTTTATTAATCAACGAGTAATCATATGTAACACCCTCAGAATCGACCCTATGCAAGTTTCAGCGCTTCCCGCCAAACCCGCATAGAAATGATTCAAAGGTGCCCACCAGGCACTTTCGTGCGGGTGGAAAACGAAGTAATAACATTACACAACAGTCCTCGATGGGACCCACAGAACAGATATATATACAACACGACTCCATGAGTCAAGAATACAGATATACAGAACAAAGATCCAAATCACCTTGAAAACAATAGAGCGTCCAGCTAGGGACAAGATGCAAATGGGGCTAAGAGCCCTGAAGGATAACCAATGGCGTCCATAACCCTGCCCAGGCCAAGCCGGAAGGGTAACCCTGCTAACGACATCGATCTCAAAACCTGCTTAAACAAAAGGGGTGCCGACAAAGGGCAAAGGAAAAAGAGGAGCGTCAGTACTGAGGCCAGTACACGGCGAGGCTAAAATTCGGTGGTCCTCGCCTACATAGGTATGGTGGACTGAAGCGGCAGCGCAGCATGCACTAAACAACCTATAGAGACTCGATACAACTGGCGGCTATCAGAGAGGGATAAGAAAGACCTATCCGGAACCAACCTGATTCTACCATCAGACAAACCCATCCTGGTGTTTCCCCCTCGAGACCAAACGAGGAAGTCAACCGAGGAACTCACACCGTTGGCAGTTTTATTTATTCAGTTATCGTTGCAGTAATTACTAGTCAGGTATAGATAGTCATCCTGTTATAATAAGCAGTGGGCAGTTTTAGTTGACCATTCCGTTATAGTTGCGACACTTACTAGTCAGATACAATTAGCATGAGGTATCCCAAAACCCAGCAGTTGTTGGTACTTTTATTTAGCCATTCCGTTGTAGTTGCAATACTTACTAGTCAGGTACAATGGTCGCAAGCTACAACCCAACAAGCAATTGTTGGCAGTTTTATTTAGCCATTCCATTATAGTGAAGCTGATTACTAGTCATTATAAAGTCAAATTATAGCACTACTTTAGTTATAGTTGTCTATGATCGAGATACTGTGCTCCAAGTCGTCCATAACCACGGACACGGCTTTCAGAAAGTTTTACCCTGCAGGGGTGCACAAATAGCAACACACACTCGATCAACCTCGGAAAAACCAAATCAAAACCCTACGATGCCTTCACGACAAAGCAATCACAAGATTCAGAAATATTTCCGGGGGCCACCCCGTTGAGTACACCCGCAACGAAGCTAGCTGACTCCGAGACGGACTCAAGGTTTGTGGGGCCGGCTGTAAGCGACTGGGAACCCAAAACTGGGCTTGTCGATATCGCGTAAACGGGTCACGATCCTAAACAGTACAGTGTGCTCCTCGCACAATCGTAAATAAAGCAGTAAAGCATGGCATAAGTACAGGATAGTAAATAAAACCTCAAACTAGTTTGTGGCCCCAAGAAATAAGAATGAATCAAGCTCTGGCTCAGGGGGGTCCCATAATCCTCCCGGATGTGGATAGCGCGAATATTCAAGGAACAGGTATCAAGTACTCGGGGTCCTACGGGACACAAGTGGACGGTTAACAACCAAATAACATCTATTGCCCACCTGTGACTCTACTTACTTACTTACTTCAATTTTAGTTGTTAAACAGTAATTAAAGTGAACAATAATTAAAGCCATGATCATCTCCAACATTGAACATGCGGCAATACTCCAACAACTGTGGTAATTGACGACACGCAACAGCACTTGAGCAAGCGGCTACGACGCGCAAGTCCAACTATCTACCAAACAACAGGTAATAGGATGTGTCCAAGGCAATATATGGCTGCAAGGGGGTATCACGGGTACGGAAACTAGAGCATCGCAACACAGATAGCAATAGATCAACAGGAGGGAATAAATACTATAAAGTAAGATAGGTAGAAAGGGGGAGGTGCTCGCCTGAAAACATTGCCGAAGGTTCATCCGAAGATCGGGGCGAAGCTCACATCAACTCAACGGCCTTATCCGCGAAGAAGCAAAACACTAGAATAAACACCGGATGCAATATTTAATACTATGGCAAAAGATCCGGCATGATTATGATATGATGCAGATGCAGTGCAATTAGGCAAGATTAAGCGGAACCGGGGGTCCCGAAAATTAATTAATAGGTTCATGTTGTTTAGATACCCCGCATTTTAAATGTTGTTATAACAGGGCAAGATAAGTTACCGGTTCGCTACACAAATTTAAATGAGGCCAATATACGACTGGATTTGCCCGCATATGGGCCCCATATTTAATTATATGGTGAATCGGCATAAGGCCCCCAAACCACATGACAATATGCATGCATGAACAATTTAATGTGCACGAGTTTATATTTCATTTATAAAAATAGGGCTCGAGAAAGGGGTCACACATTAGGGTTCGGCAGATCTTGGGGTTCAATGGATCGGGGTCGGGTCTCAGGGTTCGACGGGGAAACGATGAAGTTCGGACTCGCGATGGCGCACTTGAGTAGATCGGGTACCGGGGTCTTCGGATCTGGGAAGTAGATCTTGTCGCATGGCGTCAATGCTTCCGGGAAGGAGAACTTGTCGTTCAGGGTCTCGGTGTCCGGGGTGAAGTACTTGGCGTCCCCGAGGAAGTACTTGGCGTATCCGTGTCGACGACCTGGGCGTCCGGGTTCTCGGACATCAGTTCCGGGAAGAAGTACTTGTCGCATCTGTGGCCTTCGGGTCGAAGAATTTGGCATGTCCGGGTTCGGCCTTCGGCGGGATTGGTCTTCGGGTACGATGGATCTCCAGGTTCGCAGAACGGTTTTGCGGTTCGAGAGGGAGTACTTGTCGTCTGTGACAGAGAGGTTGGAATCCTGCGGAATCACTTTAGGGTTCCTTGCCGAAGATCTCGTCGGTACTGGATCAGGTGTCAGGTCCATCCCTTGCCATAACCACAATCACAACAACAACCTTGCTGAGCCAAAACACAAAGGGTCGAAACCCACAGGTATTAGACAACAGCAGCACAAACGGCATGCTCGCGTGCGCATGACAGATACTAACGCGAGCGATGGCGCTGCCGACGAGGGCGTGTGGCTTGATACGCGCTGCGAGGAGCCAACCGGAGGCCGAGGCAGGGGCACCGGCGAGCACCGACGCGGTGGTCCACGAGCAGGGGGTGGCGCTCGCGGGCTGGCAGAGGAGGCCGTCGCGGCTAGGGACGGCCGAGGCCGACGGCGTCCTGCGAGGTGGGGCGCAGGGCTTGCAGGGCGGTGCCGGCGAGGAGGAGGGCGGGGCTGAGAGCGGTGCGGCGGCCGACGAGGGAGGCCGGGGCGGGACCGGCCGGAGGCGGACGACGCAGAGGTGAGGGAGGCGAGGAAGGCGTCGCGGCGGCGGAGGGCGACAGGGCTCCTGGGCGACGGCGACGGAGGTGCGGGGGAGTCCGGCGAGGCGGGGGGCCCGCAGGGCGGAGGAGGGCGCGGGGCGAGCGCGGCTCAACGGAGGCGAGGCCGACGAGGTGGCGCGGGTTCGGGCGACGGAGGGGGAACGGAGGAGGTCGGCGGCGCGGCGAGGCAGAGGGGATGGAACCGCGAGGCCGGGCTGGGGACGGCGGCGCCATGGCCGGAGGAGAGGCGAGGCCTGCCGGAGGACGCGTTGGGGAGGAAGGCAGCGGGGTCGGGCTCGCGGGTTGGGGCAGAGGGAGGAGGGAGAGAGCGGGCGTGGGCGCGTCGGTGGGGAAGGGTGAGAGAGAACGGGGGTAGGTGGGGGAAGGTGGGTCCGGGGTGGGGCCAGGAGGAGGGGGGGACGCGGTTGGCGTGTGTGAGTGCGTGTAGGCGTGGGTGCTGCGTGGGTTGGGGTGGGTCAAGTGGTGTTGAGTGTGTGTGGTTGGGGGGTGAGGTGGCAGATTAGGAGTGGATAGGAGTTTGGGTCAGGGTGACGTGTCGGGTGGGGATTGGCCGGGGTGAGGTGGAGGTAGGGTGGGTAGGATAGGTTTGGGTAGGTTAGGGATTTTGGGTGGACCGTTTTATTCTGGGGGTGGCCGACTGGGTCGGATCGGCCCGGTTCGGCTGCCCCCTAAAAATAATTTAGGTTTTTATTTAATTTAAAATAACTTCTGTAATTAGTTTTAGACAAACAAAATATCCGGAAACATCCGGGGGTTTAATTTGAAATAGAAGGAGGGCTAGTTTCAGAAAACAATAGACTTTCGCATAGTTTCAAGTAAAATAATATGCATGATGATGACGATGCTCAAATGCAATGTGGCCTGATGACATGAGCATGCAGTCACGATGATGCAATGCACAAAAACAACGCAATTTTCTAGTAGTGGTTTTGTGGGATGCCACAATTCGACACCACTAACAATGGATCTCGCCCTCGAGATCCGCCTCATGGTACCGGAAGGAAGGTTGGCGATCTGCGTCTTCTCGCTTCGGGTAGATCATCGTGACACCACTAACAATGATTCCTTCTCCATCTTGAAATCGGCGACACCACCAACAAAGGTCGGTTCTCACGTTCGTCAAGAGAACACTCCGGAGAAACAAAGGAAGAAGGTAGAGGTATCAACAAATAAAGCCACCTCTAACTTCCGCGGAAGGAGTATAACTGCAAAGATTCACCATTCAATGTGCAAGAGCGAATGATAAGAGTAGTCGGATGGTGATCAGTCCATCGCGCACCCAAACCATTACTCTGCACACGAATAGGCGAATTATGCAACCAACTCTCGGAATTAGACTGAAGATCTCGACAAACGAGGTTCAGAAACAAAGGAGTGATGCAGACTCTGCATCGGATCTGACGTAGATGATGTCGTCGCGTCGGAAAACACCGGAAGGCACGAGAAGGAGCAAAGAGAAGTCCACCAGACGAAGGATTCCTCGGATAGCATGAAGACCAGATGTAGCAACTCCGTTACCAAAGGAGGAAGCGAAACCCTAAAGATACGACGGAAAACCCAACCACGAGAAGTCCTGGACTCGAAGAGAGAGAAGAGAGCGGATTCAAAATGCGTAGAGGTAAGAGGCGAATAGCAGAGGGGTAAGGAGTAAAATCAGACCTAATCAGAACTATCCAACCGATTTTGCAAAAATAGTTTTGACACTCTACTTCGGCCGTTAGCTAGGTTATCCTACAGGCTGGACTTGTGGGGTATCACAACTGCTGAGCTCTGATACCACTCTGTAACACCCTCAGAATCGACCCTATGCAAGTTTCAGCGCTTCCCGCCAAACCCGCATAGAAACGATTCAAAGGTGCCCACCAGGCACTTTCGTGCGGGTGGAAAACGAAGTAATAACATTACACAACAGTTCTCGATGGGACCCACAGAACAGATATATATACAACACGACTCCATGAGTCAAGAATATAGATATACAGAACAAAGATCCAAATCACCTTGAAAACAATAGAGCGTCCAGCTACGGACAAGATGCAAATGGGGCTAAGAGCCCTGAAGGATAACCAATGGCGTCCATAACCCTGCCCAGGCCAAGCCGGAAGGGTAACCCTGCTAACGACGTCGATCTCAAAACCTGCTTAAACAAAAGGGGTGCCGACAAAGGGCAAAGGAAAAAGAGGAGCGTCAGTACTGAGGCCAGTACACGGCGAGGCTAGAATTCGGCGGTCCTCGCCTACATAGGTATGGTGGACTGAAGCGGCAGCGCAGCATGCACTAAACAACCTATAGAGACTCGATACAACTGGCGGCTATCAGAGAGGGATAAGAAAGACCTATCCGGAACCAACCTGATTCTACCATCAGACAAACCCATCCTGGTGTTTCCCCCTCGAGACCAAACGAGGAAGTCAACCGAGGAACTCACACCGTTGGCAGTTTTATTTATTCAGTTATCGTTGCAGTAATTACTAGTCAGGTATAGATAGTCATCCTGTTATAATAAGCAGTGGGCAGTTTTAGTTGACCATTCCGTTATAGTTGCGACACTTACTAGTCAGATACAATTAGCATGAGGTATCCCAAAACCCAGCAGTTGTTGGTACTTTTATTTAGCCATTCCGTTGTAGTTGCAATACTTACTAGTCAGGTACAATGGTCGCAAGCTACAACCCAACAAGCAATTGTTGGCAGTTTTATTTAGCCATTCCATTATAGTGAAGCTGATTACTAGTCATTATAAAGTCAAATTATAGCACTACTTTAGTTATAGTTGTCTATGATCGAGATACTGTGCTCCAAGTCATCCATAACCGCGGACACGGCTTTCAGAAAGTTTTACCCTGCAGGGGTGCACAAATATCAACACACACTCGATCAACCTCGGAAAAACCAAATCAAAACCCAACGAGGCCTTCACGACAAAGCAATCACAAGATTCAGAAATATTTCCGGGGGCCACCCCGTTGAGTACACCCGCAACGAAGCTAGCTGACTCCGAGACGGACTCAAGGTTTGTGGGGCCGGCTGTAAGCGACTGGGAACCCAAAACTGGGCTTGTCGATACCGCGTAAACGGGTCACGATCCTAAACAGTACAGTGTGCTCCTCGCACAATCGTAAATAAAGCAGTAAAGCATGGCATAAGTACAGGATAGTAAATAAAACCTCAAACTAGTTTGTGGCCCCAAGAAATAGGAATGAATCAAGCTCTGGCTCAGGGGGGTCCCAGAATCCTCCCGGATGTGGATAGCGCGAATATTCAAGGAACAGGTATCAAGTACTCGGGGTCCTACGGGACACAAGTGGACGGTTAACAACCAAATAACATCTATTGCCCACCTGTGCCTCTACTTACTTACTTCAATTTTAGTTGTTAAACAGTAATTAAAGTGAACAATAATTAAAGCCATGATCATCTCCAACATTGAACATGCGGCAATACTCCAACAACTGTGGTAATTGACGACACGCAACAACACTTGAGCAAGCGGCTACGACGCGCAAGTCCAACTATCTACCAAACAACAGGTAATAGGATGTGTCCAAGGCAATATATGGCTGCAAGGGGGTATCACGGGTATGGAAACTAGAGCATCGCAACACAGATAGCAATAGATCAACAGGAGGGAATAAATACTATAAAGTAAGATAGGTAGAAAGGGGGAGGTGCTCGCCTGAAAACATTGCCGAAGGTTCATCCGAAGATCGGGGCGAAGCTCACATCAACTCAACGGCCTTATCCGCGAAGAAGCAAAACACTAGAATAAACACCGGATGCAATATTTAATACTATGGCAAAAGATCCGGCATGATTATGATATGATGCAGATGCAGTGCAATTAGGCAAGATTAAGCGGAACCGGGGGTCCCGACAATTAATTAATAGGTTCATGTTGTTTAGATACCCCGCATTTTAAATGTTGTTATAACAGGGCAAGATAAGTTACCGGTTCGCTACACAAATTTAAATGAGGCCAATATACGACTGGATTTGCCCGCATATGGGCCCCATATTTAATTATATGGTGAATCGGCATAAGGCCCCCAAACCACATGACAATATGCATGCATGAACAATTTAATGTGCACGAGTTTATATTTCATTTATAAAAATAGGGCTCGAGAAAGGGGTCACACATTAGGGTTCGACAGATCTTGGGGTTCGATGGATCGGGGTCGGGTCTCAGGGTTCGACGGGGAAACGATGAAGTTCGGACTCGCGATGGCGCACTTGAGTAGATTTGGTACCGGGGTCTTCGGATCTGGGAAGTAGATCTTGTCGCACGGCGTCAATGCTTCCGGGAAGGAGAACTTGTCGTTTAGGGTCTCGGTGTCCGGGGTGAAGTACTTGGCGTCCCCGAGGAAGTACTTGGCGTATCCGTGTCGACGACCTGGGCATCCGGGTTCTCGGACATCAGTTCCGGGAAGAAGTACTTATCGCATCTGTGGCCTTCGGGTCGAAGAATTCGGCATGTCCGGGTTCGGCCTTCGGCGGGATTGGTCTTCGGGTACGATGGATCTCCAGGTTCGCAGAACGGTTTTGCGGTTCAAGAGGGAGTACTTGTCGTCTGTGACGGAGAGGTTGGAATCCTGCGGAATCACTTTAGGGTTCCTTGCCGAAGATCTCGTCGGTACTGGATCAGGTGTCAGGTCCATCCCTTGCCATAACCACAATCACAACAACAACCTTGCTGAGCCAAAACACAAAGGGTCGAAACCCACAGGTATTAGACAACAGCAGCACAAACGGCATGCTCGCGTGCGCATGACAGATACTAACGCGAGTGATGGCGCTGCCGACGAGGGCATGTGGCTTGATACGCGCTGCGAGGAGCCAACCGGAGGCCGAGGCAGGGGCATCGGCGAGCACCGACGCGGCGGTCCACGAGCAGGGGGTGGCGCTTGCGGGCTGGCAGAGGAGGCCGTTGCGGCTAGGGACGGCCGAGGCCTACGGCGTCCTACGAGGTGGGGCGCAGGGCTTGCAGGGTGGTGCCGGCGAGGAGGAGGGCGAGGCTGAGAGCGGTGCGGCGGCCGACGAGGGAGGCCGGGGCAGGACCGGCCGGAGGCGGACGACGCAGAGGTGAGGGAGGCTAGGAAGGCGTCGCGGCGGCGGAGGGCGACGGGGCTCCTGGGCGACGACGACGGAGGTGCGGGGGAGTCCGGCGAGGCGGGGGGGGGGGCGCAGGGCGGAGGAGGGCGCGGGGCGAGCGCGGCTCGACGGAGGCGAGGCCGACGAGGTGGCGCGGGTCCGGGCGACGGAGGGGGAACGGAGGAGGTCGGCGGCGCGGCGAGGCAGAGGGGAGGGAACCGCGAGGCCGGGCTGGGGACGGCGGCGCCATGGCCGGAGGAGAGGCGAGGCCGGCCGGAGGACGCGTTGTGGAGGAAGGCAGCGGGGTCGGGCTCGCGGGTTGGGGCAGAGGGAGGAGGGAGAGAGCGGGGGTGGGCGCGTCGGTGGGGAAGGGTGAGAGAGAACGGGGGTAGGTGGGGGAAGGTGGGTCCGGGGTGGGGCCAGGAGGAGGGGGGGACGCGGTTGGCGTGTGTGAGTGCGTGTAGGCATGGGTGCTGCGTGGGTTGGGGTGGGTCAAGTGGTGTTGAGTGTGTGTGGTTGGGGGGTGAGGTGGCAGATTAGGAGTGGATAGGAGTTTGGGTCAGGGTGACATGTCGGGTGGGGATTGGCCGGGGTGAGGTGGAGGTAGGGTGGGTAGGATAGGTTTGGGTAGGTTAGGGATTTTGGGTGGACCGTTTTATTCTGGGGTTGGCCGACTGGGTCGGATCGGCCCGGTTCGGCTGCCCCCTAAAAATAATTTAGGTTTTTATTTAATTTAAAATAACTTCTGTAATTAGTTTTAGACAAACAAAATATCCGGAAACATCCGGGGGTTTAATTTGAAATAGAAGGAGGGCTAGTTTCAGAAAACAATAGACTTTCTCATAGTTTCAAGTAAAATAATATGCATGATGATGACGATGCTCAAATGCAATGTGGCATGATGACATGAGCCTCCTCTTAGACATTGCCACACATCCTTTGCGCCTCCAGTTCCAGAGCACTTCGCTACCTAGTCTTCCCCATCTCGTCTTGCAGCGTGCACCACGAGTCGGGACAATAGGCCTCCGAGACCCTGCTTCTTCGAGTCCTGTACGGGAGAAGGGCGATAAGGTTTTTGGGGAGTGCTATTGGCGTGACTACTGGCTTCATCACAGACTCCCTCACGGATAGTGATTGCTCTGATGTCTTCCCCAACGAGGACTTTTCCTCGACATCAGCACCCTCTTCCTTGATGACATGGCTAACGATGGTGCCAACGTGAACGCCAGCGGTTCCTCTGCTGCTGTTGTTGTGTATATTTTCTTTCTTAAGCTTGTTCTGATCGCATCTCAAGTTCTACGCCTTGCAGTCTGTTTGGTTATCTGCCTTAATATGTATTTGCTATTTCACATGATTAGTATATTGTATATTATTCTAATCATATTTTATCTAGCGTTTATTATGAGTAATTCGCTTGGTAAATTGCTCTTTTACTCAATAATCCAAAAACCTTATTTCAGGCAATTTTGCTCCAAGTGGCTTTGTTTCTTCTATGAAGCCACCTATGTTCGAAGGTGTCAATTACAAATGATGGTGTGCGAGAGAAGTGCTCTGGTTTCAGACCATGAGCTTCTATAACGCCATCTATGGCGCACCTGAGGGAGATCTTAATCCCACTCAAGAAGAGGCGTTCGAAAAACTTGATACCACTTTCAAGGCTGCCTTGATCAGCATTCTTGGCGACAATATTGTCGATTCATATCTGTCATTTAGCAATGGCAAGGATATGTGGGATACGCTCGAGAGAAAATTTGGAGTCTCCGATGCTGGCAGTGAATTGTATGTCATGGAAAAATTCTATGACTATAAGATGGTTGATGACCTCCCCGTTGTGGAGCAGGCTCATGAGATACAGTCACTTTCCAGGGAGCTTGAGCACTTCACTTGTGTATTACTGGACAAGTTTTTGCCGGAGGCATTATTGCCAAACTTCCCCAGACATGGAGGAATTTTGCTACTTCTCTGAAGCACAAGAGACAAGAGTTCTCCGTGATGGGTCTCATTGGGACTCTTGATGTGGAAGAGAAGGCGAGAGCAAAAGACACATGTACTTGAGGTACCGAGGGAGGTTCTAATGCCAATCTGGTACAGAAAAGGAACTTCCAGCCTCACAAGTTCAAGTACAAAGGCAAGTTTAACGGCAAAGGAAAGTTCGATGGAAAGAACAAGGCCTCACAGTCTACCAACTTCAAGAAGAAGACTGATAACAAGAAAGGTTCTTGTCATGTGTGCGGTGATCCTGATCATTAGGCTCTTGCTTGTTCCAACCGCTTTGACCAGCGCCATCATGGGAAGGGCAGCAAGACTGCTAATGTTGTCATGGGCAACGTTGAGATGAAAGATGTTGGGTATGGTATATTACCTACTATTCTTTCATTATGTCATTCTCCTGATTGGTGGATTGACGGGCGCTAATGTGGCGCTAATGTACATGTCTATTTTGATATTTTCATGTTTTATTCATACCAGGTCAGAGGGACTCAAACCGTGCTAATGGGGTACGGCTCGCATGCTTCTCTTCATGGTGTTGTGATGCAGTGTTGAGTTGATGTAGGAGCGCTTCGTTGGGAACCCCAAGAGGAAGGTGTGAAACAACATAGCAGCAAGTTTTCCCTTAGTAAGAAACCGAGCTTATCAAACCAGTAGGAGGAAGGAAACGTCACATAGGTGTTGCAAGCAACGCAGAGACCTGCACAACACAAACTCAAGACTTTGCCCCAACGAATCAGTGAGGTTGTCAAGCTCACCGATTTGCTGCAACAAAGGATTAAACGTATGGTGTGGAAGGTAATAGTTTTCATCAAGTAAGCAAGTAACAGTGGAAGATGTATTAATGGTAAAGATTGGACCGGGGTCCATAGTTCACTAGAGGTGCTCTCCTTAGATAAACAACATGGCATGAAGGGTAAACAAATTACAGCAGGGCAATTGACATGAACTGAGCAAGGCATAACAATGCAATTACTAGTCAGAAAGATCCTATGAGATTCGATTGGGCAATACAACAAGATACATAGACCGCCATCCAACTGCATCTATGACTAGAAGTCCACCTTCAGGTTATCATCCGAACCCCCTCCAGTATTAAGTTGCAAGCAACAGACAACTTCTTTAAGGAAAGTGTGTAAGGTAAACAGTCCACATGTTCCATGAACAAGAGACCGTTGTTTTCTCCCTAGTGGCAATAGCACATCTACGACCGAAGAGATTTCTGTCACTTCCCTTGGAAACTAGAGGCATGAACCCACTATCGAGCATAAATACCCCCTCTTGGAGTCACTAGCAACTACTTGGCCAAGATAGCTACTAACAATAGAGAGCATGCAAGATCACAAACAACACAGACATGATAGAATCATAAAGAAAAAACCATTAATCAAACAAACATAATAATCTCAATATCCATCGGATCCCCGCAAACACAACATGCATGATTACAAATAGATTAGATCTTGATCATGAAAGGAGCTCACAAGATCTATACATGAAAGCACAAAGGAGGAGATACAACCATCTAGCTACTACATGGACCCATAGTCCAAGGTGTAACTATTCACGCATCATACCAGAGAGAAGGCCTCCGGGATGATCTCCCCTCCGACAGGGTGTCGGGAAGAACTTCAGATCCCCCCGATGTAGGGATGATGGTGGCGACGGCTATAGATGGTTTCGTGGAGATTTGATCGGGTGCTTAGGGTTTCTTCATCAGGGGCTTCTTATAGGAAAAGGGGGAGACCGAGGTGGCGGCCAGGGTGGCCAAACCCTAGCCAGGCGCGGGGTAGGGCTCACCCGCGCCTGGGGTGGGTCTGGCCCCTCTGGCTGGCCCCTCCGGCTCTCCTCTGGACTTCTTGTTCCCCACAGAAAGTAATTGACTTTAACGTTTGTCCTGTCCAATTCCGAGAATATTTCTTTACTAACTTTTCTGAAACCAAAAACAGCAGAAAATAGGCATCTGGCATTGTTGTAACTTGTTAGTAGGTTAGTATCAGAAAACATGTAAAAAGCACCTCAAAGTGTGCACAAGTAAAGCAAAGTAGATACTAAACAAGCATGGAGCATCAAAAATTATAGATACGTTTCCAACGTATTAGCATCCCCAAGCTTAACTCCTTCTCGTCCTCGAGTAGGTAAGTGATAAAAAGAATAATTTTTGAGGTGACATGCACCCTCACAATAAAGATTTAACCATTTGCAAGCATTGAAAGATGGGATCAAAGAATTATAAACATGTGCATGAAAGATGGAGTTCTAACAATAGGACATAGTAACTATGCATGCAACATGACAAGCTACAAACAAAGATCATGAATAACATGCATTGAAAAACGTTTGTTTGTTTCACATACAGAAAACATAGCATAGTGGTAATCAGCTTGTCCCTCATAGAGTAGCAAATAGATGCATAGGACACCTGCAAAGTTCACAAGGGTGACTAGAAACAAGTAGCACAAGAACAAGTAATAACACAATATGCATCAATTAATAAGCTTTGGAACACTGCACATAGAATGACAACTATGCTCTATTAATGGTGCCTAAAGGTAGAAGTTGGAGACTCAATAATAGTGGAAGAAAGGCCTTTTTGTAAAGGAAGCAGGGATTACAAGTTTCAAAAAGAGCTTCCAAAAATTATGGTACTTGTTAGCTTTCAGCCCTCATTGCCCCTATCATAAGCATCTTGAAGTGGTTAAGGTTAAAGTGGCAAAGCTGGAGTATATGCTTGACGAAGTATAAGTTGGCAATCTCAAGTCCCTTGAATATGAGGGACACACCTCATGCATACTCAACTTTGGGTCCAGGTAAGTTCTTGTCATTGTAAGTATTTGCATATCATTGAGAACCGCCAACGGGGTACCCCTTGCACATGGTATAGGAGCTTTCCCATAACCAAAATGACAAGGCAAGCAGACAATGAGCGTCTCAACAATCTTTTTATTTACCATATGCATAGCTTTTTTATTGAGGATGCTTCATAGATAGCTCACTATGGTGATGCTGCAAGTTTCCACCATGATTAGGCATGGCTTAGGCAAGCGGCCCAGGCGTTTCTCTAACACAAAATACATACTCCATGGACTTACAAGTTCCCTCTTTATTTCACACCGGTGACATCCACAGAAAAAAGAGCATGATATCAACTGAGTACAAAGTACAAGTGCAATGTTGAAAACGGTCCCCGTGACAGCACGGTTCTGCTAATTCCAACGTATAAGTGCAAGCATATACAACATAGATGACACAACGGTTCAAGTTTATTAGGGTCAAAGAATATAAAGTGTGCCATCAAGTTTGTGAGCGCTTTAATCACTAAGTTTTCACATAAGAAAATACTTTTTTATTGGAAGATAGCTGAAAACAAGAATATACTTGGAATGGTGTAACACACCATGCATAGGAGTTTATAGTGGAAACTTTGGAATAACGTGGTTTCTTGGGAGTTGGAGGCATGAGTAGAGCTTACTCATATAAGTGGAGGCTAGCAAAAGACTGGGAGCAACCAACTAAGAGAGCATAATGGTCATAATCATGCAGAGTAACAAAGCATACCAATCAAAGCAAAGAGTGGTACTACAAGTCAAGGACTAAATGATCATAGAGGCTATTGTGACTTTCCATAGTCATAACATGGTGTGAGCATGTGCCAAGTCAACCCAAGCAAAGCATCAAAGGAGAATACCACAATACTATGCTTTTGCATGCTAAAACAACGCATAATATCTTCAAGGCACACTAAGCAATCCCAACTGTTTATAACAATACATCCTACAACAATAATCACTAAGCATAATGCCAAAACAACACCTAGCATGTCATGCTAAAGTCTAAGTCACAGTCAATGCAAGCTCATCTTGAAATTACAAGCAAGAACTTACTACTCCTTTCCAAACACCGAGCAAACTTATTTGTAAAACAACACAGCGAGAACGGGGGTCCAAACTACTTTATTCAAGCAAACTAAATAACCTAAGCAAAGAAAACAAAAACTAAGACGCTCCAAGAACAACACAACTGTGCATGAAACAATAAAAACAAAGTGTCTAGACAGACCTGAGCTTTTTATTGATGAAGAAGGGGATGCCTTGGGAATCCCCAAGCTTTGACGCTTGTACCTCTTGGATATTTCTTGGGGTGACACCATGGTGGCATCCCCAAGCTTGAGATTTTGTCCATTCTTTATATCATTGCATCATTCTCTCTCTACACCTGAAATTTTTCCTTCATACAAAACTTCACACAATCTTCATTAGCAACATTAGTCTATTCAAAAGATATTAGACCCCTGGCAAAGCTTTGGAACAGCAAGGATTTTCACTAAAAACACAAGCTACTATAGTAACTCCTTCAAAAATCTCAATTCACCTAAAGATAACTCAAAAAGGAATCAATAAGAAGCAAATGCAAATAATGGCAGAAATGTGTCAAAACAGACTAGCAGGTAGAAACCAATTTTTTTGAACATATTATGTTTCTCAAATCAAAAAGTGCTAAACTAACGAAAGTTAGCTAACATACTGGGAGATTTATTCATAAATTTCAGCTCAATCCGAGTTACAGAGCCTCCTCAAGAATTTTTTTGGTGGAGGACAGAAATCTGTTTCGGGACAGCAACTTCCCAAGTCTTACTTCCCTCTCATTAGAGGTCATTCTTGGCACAAAAAGCAAACAACAAGGATAAGGAGAGGTCATTAATGAAGTAATAACTTCCAAGACTCAAGGAAACTCTTGGGTTATCTCCCAACAAAGTCTTTTCTTTAACGCCTTTAAGTTAGGCACAATAGTTTGAGAAGATGCTCACATAAGAAATATGAATTGAAGTAAAAGAGAGCATCGGGAAGAAAATTCAAAACACATTTAAGTATAACCCTCTTCCTATGCATCGGAATCTTGTATGAAAATAAATTCACAAAGAACAAAGTGACAGGCATAGGAAGATGAAACAAGAGTAACTTCAAAACTTTCAGCACATAGAGAGGTGTTTCAGTACCATGAAAACTTCTATAACCATACTTTCCTCTCTCATAATAATTTTCAGTAGCATCATGAATAAAATCGACAATATAGCTATCACATAAAGCATGCTTTCCATGATCTACAAACACATAATTTCTATCAAGCTCAAAAAAAGTGGGGTTAAAACCTTCACAGGTTTTACCCAAAGTAGATATTTCAAAAGGATACGTAGGAACATAACATTCATCCTCCTTTGGTAAGCATGGGGGACAATCAAATAATATAAGGGGTAAAGAGTTACTCTCATTAGAAAGTAGGCATAGGTAGATCCATTCTTCCTCCTTTTGTTCATCACTCTCTTCCTCTTTTTCATCTAATGAGCTTCCAGTTTCAACAATTTCTTCTTCCATAGGCTCCTGCAAAGCATTAGTCTCTTCCATGTGTGGAAAGCATCTATTAAAATATTCAAGAATATAGCCATTTGCTTCCTTGTAATTATCAAAGCAAAATTTAAGTATCTCATAAACCTCACATTCATAAGGTGCATCCTCAGTATTTTCAAGCAAACTAGCAAGTTCAAATGCACCCTTGAAAGCAATAAATTCTTCAATTTGTTCCACATCATAAAAGTCATAATTTCCTTTAACATAAGAGGATATGGTAACACTATCATTATACTCAGATTGAAAAGGGAGGTGTTTATACCTCCTACATCAACAAGCTTTATCAAAGCAATAAGTAACATTATAAGTAGAGCACACCTCTCTAGCAATAGTATTCAACTTATCAATTTGTTCCCATAAGTGTTTCCATTTTTGTGACAAACGCTGTTACTTATAATAATACTTTTGTTCTTCCGTGAACCCACCTTGCCAATAAGAACTAGTTTCAAAGAAACTATCCATTGATGGAAAGCATGACCAAGCAAGGCAATAACAGACCACCAACTAGAGTAGGAACTAAATTTTTTGTGTTTTTGAATAAAGCAAGCAAACCAAACTAGACTAATTTTTTTTGGGTTTTTTTAAAAGAGGCAAACAAAACCAAGCAAAAGAAACAAAGTAAAGAGAAAGGAAGTGAAGGACTCCCCTAGTGAAGACGTCCTTGGCCTCCCCGGCAACGGCGCCAGAAAAGCTTGATGCAGCGCTGAGTTGATGTAGGAGCGCTTCATTGGGAACCCCAAGAGCAAGGTGTGAAGCAGCACAACAGCAAGTTTTCCCTTAGTAAGAAACCGAGGTTATTGAACCAGTAGGAGGAAGGAAATGTCACACAGGTGTTGCAAGAAACGCGGAGACCTGCACAACATAAACTCAAGACTTTGCCCCAACGAATCAGTGAGGTTGTCAAGCTCATATGTTTGCTGTAACAAAGGATTAAACGTAAGGTGTGGAAGGTAATGGTTTTCAGCAAGTAAGAAAGTAATATTGGAAGATTTATTAATGGTAAAGATTGGACTGGGGTCCATAGTTCACTAGAGGTGCTCTCCTTAGATAAACAACATGGCATGAGGGGTAAACAAATTACAGCAGGGCAATTGACAGGAACTGAGCAAGGCATAACAATGCAATTACTAGTCAGAAAGATCCTATGAGATTCGATTGGGCAATACAACAAGATACATAGACCGCCATCCAACTGCATCTATGACTAGAATTCCACCTTCAGGTTATCATCTGATCCCCCTCCAGTATTAAGTTGCAAGCAACAGACAACTGCTTTAAGCAAAGTGTGTAAGGTAAACAGTCCACATGTTCCATGAACAAGAGACTGTTGTTTTCTCCCTAGTGGCAACAGCACATCTACAACCGAAGATATTTCTGTCACTTCCCTTGGAAACTAGAGGCATGAACCCACTATCGAGCATAAATACCCCCTCTTGGAGTCACTAGCAACTACTTGCCGAAGATATCTACTAACAACGGAGAGCATGCAAGATCACAAACAACACAGACATGATAGAATCATAAAGACAAAACCATTAATCAAACCAACATAATAATCTCAATATCCATCGGATCCCCGCAAACACGACATGCATGATTACAAATAGATTAGATCTTGATCATGAATGGAGCTCCCAATATCTATACATGAAAGCACAAAGGAGGAGATACAACCATCTAGATACTACATGGACCCATAGTCCAAGGTGGAACTACTCACGCATCATACCGGAGAGAAGGCCTCTAGGATGATCTCCCCTCCGGTAGGGTGCCGGGAAGAACTTCAGATCCCCCGATCTAGGGACGATGGTGGCAGCGGCTACAGACGGTTTCGTGGAGATTTGATCGGGTGCTTAGGGTTTCAGCATCGGGGGCTTCTTATAGGCGAAGGGGGAGACCGAGGCGGCGGCCATGGTGTCCAAACCCTAGCCAGGCACGGGGTGGGGCCCACCAGCGCCTGGGGTGGGTCTGGCCCCTCCGGCTCTCCTCTAGACTTCTTGTTCCCCACGGAAAGTAATTGACTTTGACGTTTGTCTCGTCCAATTCTGAGAATATTTTTTTACTAACTTTTCTAAAACCAAAAACAACAGAAAACAGGCATCTGGCACTGTTACAACTTGTTAGTAGGTTAGTATCAGAAAACATGTAAAAAGCACCTCAAAGTGTGGACAAGTAAAGCAAAGTAGATACTAAACAAGCATGGAGCATCAAAAATTATAGATACGTTTCCAACGTATCATGTTGGTACGGTCGATCTGAAGTTCACTTTGGGAAAGACCGTGCGCCTGAAGAACGTGCATCATGTTTCCTCAATAAAATAAAAATCTTGTTAGCGGATCTCTTCTATGTCGAGATGGCTACAAGATTGTATTCGAGTCCAATAAATTTTTAATTTTGAAATATGGAACCTTTGTTAGTAAAGGCTATGAGTGCGGAGGCTTGTTTCGCTTATCTCTGTCAGACATTTGTAATAAAGTTATTAATCATATTTCCACGAATTTTGAATCAAACATCTGGCACTCTCGTCTTTGTCATATTAATTTTGGTTGTATGACACGGCTAGCCAAAATGAATTTAATCCCTGATTTCACAAGTTTTAAGGGATCTAAGTGCCAAGTCTGTGTGCAAGCTAAACAACCCCGCAAGTCACATATGACTGCAGAAGTGATAAATTTAACACCACTAGAGCTCATACATTCTAATCTTTGTGAGATGAATGGTGTGTTGACAAAAGGTGGAAAGAAATATTTCATGACTTTGATCGATGACTCTACGAGATATTGTCATGTGTATCTTTTGAAATCAAAATACAAGGCTTTGAGTTTCTTTAAAATCTATAAATCTGAGGCAGAAAATCAACTTGATCGAAAGATTAAGAGACTTAGGTCTGATCGTGGTGGAGAGTATTTTTCCAACGAGTTTGATTTCTTTTGTGCGGACATGTCATAATTCCTGAGAGGACACCTCCCTACTCACCCCCAATCAAATGGAGTAGCCGAAAGAAAGAACCGTACTCTAACAAATTTATTTAACGCCATGTTAGACACATCGGGTATCTCCAAGGAATGGTGGGGGGAGGCACTATTGACTGCATGTCATATACTAAACTGAGTTCCCAAAAAGAACAAAGAAATTACTCCACTCGAACAATAGGAGAGAAAATATTAAAACTCTCTTACTTACGTACTTGGGGTTGTTTGTCAAAGGTTAATGTACCAATCCCCAAGAAGCGCAAGCTTGGACCAAAAACCATTGATTGTGTTTTTCTGGGCCATGATTTTCATAGCATTGGTTATAGATTCTTAATAGTAAAATATGAAGTACCTGACATTCATGTCGGTACAATCATGGAGTCGACTGATGCGATTTTCTTTGAGGATACCTTTCATATGAAGGATAAACCTAACTCATCAAATCCGGAGATACCTAGTTCATCTAATCAGGAATTTGCTACATTTTCTGAACCTACCATTCCAATTGAACACTCTGAAAGTCCTAAGGAGGAGGATAACGAAATTCCTAAGAGTAGCAAGAGACAAAGGACTGCAAAGTCCTTTGGTGATGATTTTATTGTGTACCTTGTGGATGACACTCCCACTTCCATTTCAGAAGCATATGCATCTCCTGATGCTGACTATTGTAAGGAAGCCGTCCATAGTGAGATGAATTCCATCTTAGCTAATGGAACATGGGAGATCACTGATCGCCCTTATGGGTGAAAACCTGTAGGATGCAAGTGGGTGTTTAAGAAAAAGCTTAGACCTGATGGTACTATTGAGAAGTACAACGAACGACGTGTGGCCAAGGGATATACTCAAAAATAAGGTGAAGAGTGCTTTGACACTTACTCACATGTTTCCAGATTGACCACCATTCGAGTATTACTCTCATTGGCTGCCTCTCATGGTCTTCTCGTTCATCAAATGGACGTTAAGACAACTTTCCTTAATGGAGAGTTGGACGAGGAAATTTACATGGATCAGCCAGATGGCTTTGTGGTAAATGGTCAAGAAGGAAAGGTGTGCAAGTTGTTGAAGTCTTTATATGGCCTAAAACAAGCCCCTAAGCAGTGGCATGAGAAGTTCGAAAGAACTTTAACTGATGTAGGATTTGTTGTAAACGAAGCTGATAAATGTGTGTACCATCGCCATGGTGGGGGTGAGGGAGTCTCCTTTGTTTGTATGTTGATGACATACTGGTTTTCGGAACCAACCTTAATGCAATTAAGGAGGTCAAAGATTTCCTATCTGATTACTTTGAGATGAAGGATCTGGGAGTAGATGATGTCATCCTAAACATCAAGCTATTGAGAGATGATGGCGGTGGGATTACATTGCTTCAGTCCCACTATGTGGAAAAGGTATTGAGTCGTTTTGGGTATAGCAACTTCAAGTTTTCTCCTACACCGTATGATCCTAGTGTGTTGCTTCGAAAGAATCGAGGAAATGCTAGAGACCAACTGAGATACTCTCAAATTATTGGCTCGCTTATGTATTTAGCTAGTGCCATGATGCCTGACATCTCCTTTGCTGTAAGAAAACTCAGTCGATTTGTTTCAAATCCAGGAGATGATCACTAGCATGCTCTTGAGAGAGTTATGCGCTATCTAAAAGGCACTGCGAGCTATGGCATTTACTATACCGGGTATCCGAGGGTACTAGAGGGTTATAGTGATTCAAATTGGATATCTGATGCTGATGAGATAAAGTCCATGACTGGATATGTATTCACACTTGTTGCTTCCACTATTTCTTGGAAGTCTTGCAAGCAGACCATCTTAACAAGGTCAACTATGGAAGCAGAACTCATAGCATTAGACACAACCACTGTTGAAGCAGAGTGGCTTTGTGAACTCTTGATGAACTTACCTGTGGTTGAAAAATCAATACCCGCAATCCTTATGAACTGCGATAATCAAACTATGATTTTCAAGGTAAATAGTTCTAATGATAATATGAAGTCATCAAGACATGTGAAGAGGAGACTGAAATCTGTCAGGAAAATAAGAAACTCCGGAGTTATTGCATTGGATTATATCCAAACATCTAAAAACTTGGCAGATCCCTTCACAAAGGGTTTATCACGCAACCTGATAGAAAATGCATCGAAGGAGATGGATATGAGACCCACAATTTGAGCTTTCCACAGTGGTAAACCACTCTATGTGATCGGAGATCCTGTGAATTAGAATTGAGAGACAAGTTGTTGGTTAGATGAGAGGAAAATATTCCTACTTTAATAAACACCACTTCATAAAGATGCAATCCTTTCCTATTCTGCACGGCATGTTGATTTATTATATTAATGTGTTCTAAGTGGCTTATCCTAAGCAAAGATGTTGTCATGCTGAACATCTTTACACACCTAAATGAGTCTGACTGTTAAAACGTTGCAGTCTATGAGAGTAGGGTGCTCTCTAATAAACTCATGAAATGTCATGGAGTATGACGCATAAGCTCCACCAGTGGGGAAATTCCACGGTAGTCTAGTATCGGTCAAGACTTTTTGTGAAGCTAGGTTCACATTAAACTTGCAGTTCAAGGCATAATTCACTATACAAGTTGCAGCCTAGTATAACATAAAGCTCTAGGTGGAAGTTCAACTTAATAGTCTCTACTAAAGTACCGGTATATAAACAATGTTTTGGAACCAAAGGAAAACTTCATGTGTCTATGGGATCTGGTGGGGGATTGTTGAAATTTTTGACTAAATAAGCCCAACCCATTTATTATATACCAATAAATTCCTGAAATCCTAGAGGCCCATTTGGCCCATTCATGCAAGATAAGAGCTAGGACAAATGTTTAGTCCCACAATGCTAGTTGAGTGGAAGTTAGACCAGCTTATAAGGAGAGCTCTTCCACCACTTGTACGAGCTTGAGAAGAGAAGACATATACACGCGCGCTCCTCCTCCTTCTCGCTCGCCTCCTCCTCGCCGAGCCGAGCTTTATTTTGCCACGCATAAATGGTATATGAACAGTTGTACAGAAGCTGAAACGTTTTTCTCGAGCGGAATTTTAATACAAGCTAAATGAATACAAACTGAGTGGAGGATGTCCGGTGGGCTGTTGCCTATTCGCTTCAACTTCCATCTATTCGTTTCATCTCCTGCGCAGCTTGTCTGCCTTCTCCTCTGTGCCTATAAGAGATAGGTCGCGCCTCCTCTCTAACACTGCCACACATCCTTTGCGCCTCCAGTTTCAGAGCACTGCGCTGCCTAGTCTTCCCCATATCGTCTTGCAGCGTGCACCGCAAGTCGGGACAGTAGGCCTCCGAGACCCCGCTGCTTCGAGTCTTGTACGGGAGAAGGGCGATAAGGTTTTTGGGGAGCGCTATTGGCGCGACTACTGGATTCATCACGGACTCCCTCACATATAGCGATTGCGTCGATATCGTCCCCAACGAGGACTTCTTCCCCGACACCAGCACCCTCTTCCTCAACGACATGGCTAACGACGGTGCCAACGCGAACACCGGCGGTTCCTCTACTTCTGTTGTCGTGTATATTTTCTTTCTCAACCTTGTTCTGATCGCATCTCAAGTCCTACGCCTTGCAGTCTGTTTGGTTATCTGCCTTAATATGTATTCGCTATTTCACATGATTAGTATATTGTCTATTATTTTAATTATATTTTATCTAGCGTTTATTATGAGTAATTCGCTCGGTAAATTTCTCTTTTACTCAACATCGTCATCGTCTGGCCAGACACGTGATCAATCACAGGAACATCAATAATACGGAATGAGTAGAAGAGTAGATGTCGAGTAATGATGATAACTTAGTGTCTCACGTCGGATGTTCGTGTTATGAGTAGGTATCTTAATGGCTAGAAAAACGCCCTCTGAGATGATTGTCGTGAAATGTGTTCTGGGCATTCCTGCACGTATCCGAACCCTTAGACTCACAACTTAATAGTTAGTGACATTAAGAACATGAGTGCGAATGAAGATTTAGTAGAGAAGTAATTTTGAAAGTCTGTGGAAGGTCTGGGAAATACTGGAGGTGTTCGGCATATTACCAAGACTGTTTGAAATGAGTTTCGAGCATTTATAGAATGAGATAAGGGTTTTGCGAGTGTCTTGGATGATCTCGGAAGTGTCCATAATGGTTTTGGGCATATATGAAAGGTTTTGGAAGGACTAAAAGGATCCATAAAGTTATGGAATATTTTTGAAGGTACCTTGGGTGATCCAGAACATCTTAGAAAGTCTGTAAGGTTCCATAATAGGTGTTTCCTCAAGGGGAAAGGAAAGTTTCCCTATCTCAATTCAGGCTGGACAAAGGAGACTATTTTCTAGTAAATTTCGGTTGACGGAAACCAACCGGAACTCGTCCAAATTTAGGGGCAGGATTGTTGATGACCCAAGGATCTGTGCGAACTATTTAAAGGTACCAAAGGGCACCCCAAAGGCAGTCCAAGTCATATCCCAAGCCAACCAAGCCTTCGCATCTCCTTCTGGCCGAAACCCTAGCCGCACCTAGCACCATCGCCGCCCGCATGCAACCCGCCGCCCTTGCGCGCCGCCGCCTTCTGCGCCACCATGGACACCTCCCTCTCGCAATCCCCTCCATGGTGGTGATCAAAACCCTAGGGTCATTGTGCCCTAGGTTCTTCTTCTAGTTTAGCGCTGAAATGTTGTTGGATCTCTACTTCTCGTGATCATGAAAGCGCTTCCGGATCTTCATCAACACACTCCTGCTTTGACCGTGAGTTTGGACTCACCTCCACGCGGTGTTTCTAACATCATATGTGTGGATACCGGTGAAGGTGCTACACTTGGAGAACTTAATCGTGAGGATATTTGCAATAGAATCTTCTCGTGTCTAAACGACTAGCTCTAGGAATCGATAAACATGAAGACGTCTATGGGATAATACATCTCATTGTGACTTGACAAGTCCCGTTACGGATATTGACACATAGGGCTTTCAAAAAAAGTTCGAGATCGCCTAACTGTTTGAGTTCGTCTTGTTAAAAGCTCAATTCGAGCTCCGCTCGAGATCTTAACAATCCAAACTTAAGCCTAATGTGCAGCTCGCAAGTCCGTTTGAGCTTGACCAGTTTGAAAAAGCTCGGTCAACTCATGTAATAGAGCATGCATCGGTAAACCAAAGGTATTTTGGGACAAGCCGTCCATACTGACCATCCAATTAATCTTCAGCGCAAGCATTTCAACTCCACTCGTGTCTGGATGCTGGATTTCTTGGATCGGTGTTCTGACTTGGAGGCCACAGCAATGGTCGTTACTATGTGGCATATCTGGGATGCAAGAAATAGATTCCACGAAGGCGAGCCAATGATGCACCCCAGGTCAGTTGTCAAGAAACACTAGCTTATTTTCAGATGATCACTACACAACTTCACAAACCATCAACAAGTCATATGCGTGAGTCCAAAACATTATTACTCAAATGGTCTCCACTGCCGGCTGGCATGGTTTTAGTTAATATGGATGTGGCGATTTTTTCTGCTTCTCGTCGAATGGGGGTGGGTGTCGTGATCATAGACCACAACGGCGTGTGTTTGACTACTTGCACTGAGTACCAGGAGGAGATCACGTTGCCGTAGATTGCTGAAGCCCTAGCTTCGAGCGATCACCCTTGCTAAGTACGAAGGTTTCGCCAAAATCATCATCAATTCAGATTGCTTATCTATGGTGAATCGAGTGAATGCGGTGGAAGATGATCATTCCCTATGTGGTCATGCTATTCATGATATTAGAAAGCTGGTAGCCTCTTTTACTTCTTGTTCCATCAAACATGTTCTCCATGGTTTGAACGTTGATGCTCATATGGTAGCTAAGTTGAGTAAATCTTTAGGCTTTGTTGTGTGGGTGTGGCGAGGTGTTTCTCCGGATTGTATCCGTAAGACTCTTTGTCGTGGTATTATGATTATGTGATTAATAAAGACCAACGTTGTCTCTAAAAAAGCTAAACCTAGGTCATGCAACTTGTCTTTTGTGATGTCCAAAACAATTCAATGTCCATGTAACCAAGTTTTACACCAACGATTTAGTAGCCCAGGCCCACGCCATGAAGAAAGGGGTGCAAAAGAAAATGCCAAAATCGCAATTTACTACCTCTAGCTAGACTACACTGACCCGTGAATTATAGACTGGTGTGCCCCATATGTATTACCTATGCACGCAACATGCTATATAGCCCTGATGCCTTGTCTTTTACCACCTCGCTAGTGGGAAAGAATAGGATATAAATAAGGGAATAGGGAGCGCCTAGTCAAACTCAGACTAATTAATTTAATTTATTTAATTTATTTATATATTCGATGGCGCGTGAGCACTTGTTGAGCCCAAGCCAGGCTACAGGCTCGCAAGCCGAGTTCAAGCTCATCTCTTTGCTGGAAAGATTAAACGAGCTTGAGCCGGCTTGACAACTTCTTCATCGACAACATCCATTAGATGGATCTTCAAGAGTATAATCTGTTGCCTCTCCTCGTAACTTGGTTGTCCTAGATTTTTTGGCGTAGCATGTTTCCAACAGTGGTATCAGGATCAGGTTATGCGTGGGCACAAGTATAGATAGAGAAATGTAAAATTCTGATATTATTGATCTTGTTTTTGCTTTCCATCTGTTGTAATTCTGATCTTGGTAGCATTGTTGGATTAGAGGCCCGAGCCGACTTTACGATCTTCGGATCGAGACTGTTTTGTGAAGTATACTTCAGGTGCATGAAAAAACTTTGTCAAGTGCCGTTTTGGTTGAAGTCCACATGGGGTATCACGCATATAGGCAAAGTTTAGTTTAGCTTCGAGCTATTCATAACTCTTGGGTAACCCACGAAGAATAAGTTAAATAGAAAACAATGATCGTGGTGCTTAGTTATCACATAAGTTAAATAACGGTTCTATTTGCAACCATATATAGAGCCCCGTAATATAGCGAAGCATATTAGAAGCATCTAACTTGTTTTTATAGGGAAGTGATGTGGTATAGCAGAAGTTTGCAATATGATGTATGATCTGTGTTATGTTGTAGGGCACGAGTGAAAGGAGCCGCGATGATTGTCATAATATTATTATAATAGTCATAATTGTTTTTTACTTTATTAGTTAGAGTAGCAATAGTTGTAAGAGCAAGGTGTGACTATGATGATCAAGCAAGGATGGACCTCGATGTATGCCCATGGCGCGTGGAGGGAGTCCCCGGCGCCAGAAGACGTTGATGATGAGATTGTTGGTGTGAAGTGCTATACCATATCATTATATGAATTACATGTGATGTTAATCCTTTTATGCACTTTATTTGTTGTGTGGTAGTCATAGTAAATAGGGCCCCTCGCTTAAAAATTATGAGTTAAAAGTGTTCTCCATAAGTGAAACGCCACATAAAAAGACTTTCGAACTGGTGTGGGTCAGCAGCATTCATAATGTGGGTGCAAAACTTTTGCACAACTGGTGTACTAAGGTTCCCATGACATACTACCTAGTGTTGGAGATATGACCTAGAGGCATATAATAAAAAGAGTTTATTATCATATCTCATTATTTCATAATAGTTTTTATGCCATGCTATAACTGAAGGGAATATGTGAAAGGATAGAGATATCGCCTAGAGGGGTGAATAGGCAATTTCAAAACTATTACAGTTTTGGCTTGATAGAATGCGGAATTAAACTAACGTTTATTTTACACACACAAAACATAAATACACTAGGCTCAACTAAGTGCACCAACAACAAGTTAAGCTAATCAAGATATCTCAAGATAAATACACCACAAGTGGATAGGCAAGATATAAGTACTTCAAGATCAATGTCTATCACAAGGAAAGTAAGCTCGGGTATAGAGATAACCAAGGCACGCGGACACGAAGATGTATTCTCGTGTTCCCTTACAAGTAAGGTACGTCACGTTGGAGAGGTGTGGGATTCCATAAAGGATTTCCCAACGCCATGAAGGCTCACCTTCTTCTCCGAGTCTATCCCACGAAGGAATAGGCCCTTTCCTTATGGCTAGCTTTTCCTCCACTCCGGAGATGGCAAGCTCCACAACCACTTCACAAGCTCCACGAAGGAGAAGCCCGGTTCTCTTCACAATCTTCCACGAAGAGGACACCGTAGCACCAACCTCCAAGCCAACTAGGAGGTCACCCTCTAATAGTAACAAGCTCACGGTCTCTCACTCGAACAAATCATAATGGAGATCTCAACACTTACGCAAGAATGCAAAGCAAGACTACCAAGGGTGCTCATATCCTTCACTCTCAAATCCCACCAAAGCAACAAGTGCTAGGGAGGAATTAGAGAGGAAGGATAATGGTGGAAGTCAACCAACGACTCCAAGATCTAGATCCAAAGGGTTCTCTTCACTTAGAGGAGGAATTGATTGGTGGGGATTGTAGATCTAGTTCTCCGCTTCCAAATCCCTAAAAAATATGCAAGAATCATAGGAGGAAAGGGATAGAAAGAAAGCTCAAGAGTTTCAACAATGGAGGTCAATTTCGTGGTCAAGAACACTAAAAACGATGGGAAAGAACCCCCTTATATAGGGGAAAGCAAACATCGCCGTTGGGAATATTTCTGCGCGAACGAGGTATAAAGTCGGTTTGGACCGGCCCCGGGACCAGGAAACTCGGTCCCTAGACCGGTGGACCGGCCTACAAACCGTAACAGCACTGTTTACCAACTCAGAATAGACTCGGTCACGAAAACCAGAAAATCCGGTTTAAGATACGGTCTACCGGCGCTGGCACCGGACCGTCCTGTGTGAGACTCAATTGAACCGGATCCACAACCGGGATGAAACAGACTTCACTAAAAATGCAATAAATTTTGCATCCAGACTCTAATTTCGATGATATTAGGCTTGTTTTGATGAGGACAATAAGGTATACAATATGGTGTGTAAAAACATCATAGCCTAAAAAAGGAGGGTAGAAAAAATGAAGAAAGGTATGAAGCCTCCCTATGAGAAGAACCGGTAAAACCTTCAAACTGGAAAACGCCAAAGAAATTGCATACGAATTCCATTTTTGATGAACTTGGGCTTGTTGAAGAGCTAGAAACAAGATAAGGAACCTCACATGGAGAAACACCAAGAAGTAACAAAATAGGAATATGCAAATTACGCAAAGGATTGAGCTCCCTAACACGATGTGATCAAGTTACCCAATCGAAAGCCCCTCTTGATAGTGCGGCTATCTATCCTATAATCCGGTATCCCAACAAACACCTTGAGACCAGTAAAAGGAAAACCTAGCAAGGACATACCTTTGACGTACGCATCCCGCTTGATCTTGATGACAACTCTTCAAGCTCCATCCAAGCCGAAATGCGTCACTTGATCATTGTTGCTTCATGAAGACTCATAATTTGCTCCCCAATACACCACTATGGGATAGCTTCAACACGTCTTCACATGTCCATCATCACCAATATGGATGGAAAGCTTCAAGAAATGATCTTCTCGATATGCCTATGTTGAACTTGCCCTTCTCAACCTTGATGACAGTCGCCAATTGATGTCATCCTCTCATGGGCTATATGAGATCTTCACTTTTGAAGCATGCCCATGGAAAGATACCTATCCCATATAGAAAATGCAAAGGCACATATATAATGGTTTAGTTCATGATGCATAATTGACAAGGCTTACCATACCACAAGATTCATGTGATACATTATTTATGCTTCATGTGTTGATCAACTTGAAATTACTCGTTACTCTTCTTAATGGTCAACCATGTATCTTATCATGCTCCAGATCAATATCTTGAGGTACATAAATAACTCTTCATTTGATTACATGCTCTAAATCTTAGTCAACCATAGCTCAACTAATGAGGCTATCATGACATCGACTTAGAGCCATATCTTGAATTCTTCTATTGAGATCATGCTCTCAAGAACTTGATCATATCATATTCTTCTTCAACTTGATGATATTGATGCCAATACTCAAGGTATATCTTTATATTCATGGCATCCATACTTTAATCCAACATATGAACTACAAGCATGACCGATGGAATATTCCTTCATATAAAACTTTTTTTTTGAGGGTGAAACAGTAGGGTAAAGAACCCCACTTCAATTTTTATAAATCATAGAGAGTTACAAGTAAATATATACAAGTCTCAAGCCACCTCAAAAGAGGGATAACACTATGAGCAGCTATCTCCTATCTAAATTATTGCTAATCCAATATTTGAGGCCCTGGTAATTCTTTTTCTTAATTCTACACAGGACCCATCTAAATTCCTGAGAAACAATAGCCCTCCATTCCTCAAGGGAAGCATGCTTGTTGTTGAATATTTCATTGTTTCTGCACATCCATATGCCCCAAGCTCCTAGGACGATAATTTCCATTGCAAAAGGGACTTTTAGGCCTTTTTTAATACTGGCCAAAGCTTCGAAAAGATTGTGATCAAAATCTTGGACAGGGAAAATTTCTGCCCAGCATGCCTTTGCAAAAGGACAGCCCCAAAATAAGTGTAGAATAGTTTCCTCACTTGTGCAACCATGAAACACACAGTCATACGAGTCCAGAGCAAATCTTTTCCTTTTCAGAAGATTCCTGGTATTTAGCCTATCAAGGAGCAAAAGCTAGAAGAAGAACTTATGTTTTTGCTGGCAAGAGGACTTCCACAACCAGGAAAAGTGTGGTTGCATAGACTGATAACCAGATAAAGAATAATAAGCCTTTTGAACTGAGAAAATAGCACTTCCCCAGATATAGCTCCAGTTGTCTGCTTCTCCCTGCATTCCATCACTGAGAATTTGCTCAAGGATTTGATATTCATGGTAAGCTTGTTGTGACAGAGGGAGAAAAAAGTGATCTTGCATGTTGGCCGTCTGTAAGAACTCATAAACAGAGATGTGAGGATTTTTTGCATAAGAAAGAAGATGAGGAAGCTTATGTTGTAGACATCCATCATTCCACATATCAGTCCAGAGAAGGGTGGATTTTCCATCTCCCACCAAGCACTTTGCAATTCCTTTGAATATATCAACCAATTTCATATGTGCCTTCCACCAAAAAGATCCCTCCAGACATCTTCCGGGCAGTTTACCATTGCAATAATAAGTGTTCCAGACAAGATGAACCCATGGGATGTCCTTGTGGTTGTAGAATTTATCCAAATTTTTCAAAAGAAGTGCTGAGTTTTGAACATTAAGGTCCAGTACCCCCAAACCTCCATGGTTCTTTGGTCTACAAACTTTATTCCATGCTACAAGGGCTTGACCTCTAGCCTGAACATCAGTGGTTTTCTTCCTCCACAAGCATTGTCTCATATACTTAATCAGTTGATATTTAATAGTGACAGGAAGATCAAAACAACTCATATAATATATGGGAAGGGAAGATAAGACAGATTTAACCAATTGCAATTTTCCCCCATAATTCAGAAAATCAGCAATCCCACACAATCTTCTCTCAACTCTCTGAACAATAGGCAGAAAATGTTCCACTGTAGGCTTATTGATTCTTAAAGGAAATCCAAGGTAGGTGAAAGGTAATGAGCAAGGGAGGCATGAAAGTGTACTGGCAAAGTGCCCAAGCCTCTCAGAATCCATGTTGATTGGCATCATACTAGATTTAGAATAATTGACTTTGAGTCCAGTGAAGAGAGCAAAAGTATGAAGTAGAGCCTTAAGGCACAATAATTGCTCTGAGTCAGCTTTAAGGATTAAAAGAGTGTCATCTGCATACTGCACAAAAGGGAAATCAGGACAAAACACACCCTCAAGGGGGAGGGAGAGAAGTCCAAGGCTCATGGCTTTATTGAGGATGCTTTGAAGAAGATCAGCAGCCAAGACAAACAGGAGAGGGGATAAAGGATCCCCTTGCCTTACACCTCTTCTGCAGTAAAACTTTTTCCTAGGCACTCCATTTAACAAAACAGAGGAAGAAGCAGACCCAGAGATCAACTGAATCCAAGTAATCCATTTTTCACCAAAACCTTTAGCTTTGAGAATATTAATAATTGTTGAATGCTCGATTCTATCAAAATCCTTTTCAAAATCAAGCTTAAGAATTAGGATTTCTTCTTTGGATTTGTGGCATTGATCAAGGAATTCAAATGCCCAACCTAAACAGTCCTCAATAGACCTTTGTTTGAGGAAACCATACTGGTTTTTGTGGACAAGTTTGAGGATAACTTTTTGAAGTCTGTTGGCCAGAAGTTTGGTAATAATCTTGAAGACACTGTTTAGCAGATAAATAGGCCTAAAGTCAGCAGGTGTCAAAGGGGCTTCATTTTTTGGAATGAGGGTGATGAAAGAGGCATTAATGCTTTCCAAAGAAGTCTGGCCCTCATAGAAATCCACAAGGAGTTGTTTAACATCCTCCTTAATGATAGGCCAGCATTATTTAATGAATTCATTGTTGAAGCCATCTGGGCCAGGGGATTTGTTATTAGGAAGTTCTTTTATTAGCCCATAGAGATTGTCATTAATCACCAAAACCACACACAGGGGAAATTACCCTTTCAATCTCCCCCATTTTGGTAATTGATAACAATCACAACAAGAGGGTTTATATAATGAATATTAGAAACAAGTACACAACTTATCCGAGAATAAGTTGTATACAAGAGGTTGTATTTGATATGGTTAAGTAACACAAATATACTAGCCCATATCAAAACCAATTCTACTCACACAAACTACAACTAATGTATGAGACATATAGAGCAAACTCTCCTACAATATATGCACGTGTGATGAAATTGAACTTGAATTTCATTGCATACGATGTCAAGCATAACCTTTGGGAGAGTTTCCACTATATATTCAACCATGCAAAACATAATAAAGATGAAATGTATGAAAGGAAAATACTTTAGAACAAACCAATCTTCAGTATAAAACCATTTCCCTTTAACCCTCTAAACTTCTCCCCCATTGACAAGAAGTGCCAAAATGGATGACAAGGTTAGAAGGACAATATAGTATGAGTTCCTACCCAAGGTGTGCATTACTCGTAATATGAGTGAAATCACATGCACATATCCAATGACGAATACTTGGAGGAAATCAAACTATATTGAGGATCAAAGATTGCTAAAAGGATAACAAGGTGAAGAAACTTCAACGGATGAAGCAAGAAATCGAGAGATCCAAAAAAATTGAAATGGAAAAATAGTGATCTAAATGAAATAAGGAAGCTCCCCAAGGTTTGTGCATAAATGAGTTGTTTCATTTGAAAACAATGTGCACAAACATGGAATCCTCACTCCCTCTATATCATTTAGAACACAACCAAGATACAAGGAGTGAGATATAAATCAATACACTTGTCAATACAAGCTTAAGTCCAAAAGAAACCAAAGATGATATATGAGTGTGTGAAGATGCAATAAAAGTAAATCGAGCACTCATAAATCAAGACCTTACTAATACCATTAAAAACCAAGAGGATAAGAGATATGATCGGCAAAGAGCGAGCATATCAAGGCGAGATATTAACACTCTCATGTATATAAGTTTCTAAGTGGACAAAACATGAGAATAATCCACAAAGAAACATCCACACATAAGAGGTTTAAAAAAATACATGATATCCAAGAGGAAGTCATAAGATATAGCAAAAAGGATATTTTGCTTAAGTGCATATATAGCCCATGGATCTATTTTCTCTCATGGTATATCAATGAACTTCACCAAAGAAAAACAAAACAAAAACCTCAAAAACAGCACAACTAACACTAAGGGAACTAATGCTAGTTGGGATATTTTGAGAAAGGCAACACGTATTGAAAGGAAGGATTCAATGCAATTTCAACAACATTGCACATGAGAGTACCTTGAGGAATTGATATGCAATAAATTGCTATAAGACATATTTGGAATTGGTGAATCATGAACATGATTTATATACTCCCCATTATATGCATCATCTCAAATTACTCACATATGCAATAATGATGTCAATACCAATTGAAAGGATAGAGAAGTATTTTAAAGATCCTTGCAAGAACCGCAACATTTGCAAACAGATAAAATCATGACAAGATGAAAACTACAAGAGATTGGATCGAAGAATAGTATGCATGAAAAACATACTTGTTACCGATATAATAATGGTATGATGTAGTAGATAAGATTTTTTTATCATCCTAGCTTGGCTCCAATTATCATGTGGTGACAACACCATCCTTATATATGAGACAAGCATCCATTGCATCTCCAATGTACCTAACCAACATTCAAGTACAACTTGGTCCCCAAATTATTGGGTCCAAACTGGTTAGACTAACCACAACACATAGGACACACTCCATAAAAATATGTGCATATTTACAGATGAAATTTAAATTTCATGCACATCTTAGCCGTTTAAGGATTTGATGGAGTATACCCTATGTATTGGATCAAAGAAATAAAAACATGATATAAGATATACATTTAGTAAACATGCATGCACGATAATTTCAAGATCCAACAAATATATAATTTGGACAAAACAACAAAAAATTCAAGTAGGCATGCAAGGTGTGACAAAACACATTTGTTGTCCAAACTATATCAAAGAATCAAATCAACACAAGATTTGTTTAACAAAGTTCAAAAAAAGAACCAAGTAAAAACTATTGAGCATAAAAGATGAAATAAAAAACAAATGCTCAAAGATTTATATCATTCAAGCAAATAAAATAGAGAAGAAAGAATGAGATAACAAACTCCCAAAAGAGCAAGGTTTCAACAAATAAACCAAACCCTTAACACTTTTCACAATGGCACAAGGCTCCGAGAAGAAAAGGTTTGTCTTCCACTAAAACACATTTGATAATAATCAAAAACATCATCAAAGAGATGTTCAAAATCCAAGGAAGACAATGGGATCCACAACAAAACTTTTGGAAAGAAAATCAATAAGAGGTGAAATCCAAGGTGAAGATGATCCACAAATGCTACCACACACAAGTATATAAATTGTCGAATAAAATGAGTGTATAGGAATTGATTTCCAGTGGTATATTGCACGGATATTAAATATAAATCTTCACAATAAAAATCATAGGATAGGAATAAAAAGAATAAGCATTATGCAAAGATATAGATTCTTGATAGCTTCAACTAGTCACACAATCATGCAAAGAAATGATTAGAATAAATTGAAGCAAATGGTCCCGCAAATAAGATATAGAGATATGTATTTAAGGAAGACCGCACCAAGAATTTCTTACTCAAACAAAGACCGAAAAGACGAGCAGTAAAAGCTTCTAACAAAAATAGGACCTTGTTTGAGCCAACATGCCACTTAGAAACAAGATAATCAACAATATCAACTCTAAGTGGCACTACCTCATATGTTCATATTTCCGAGGATTATGATATGCAAAAGAAGCATATTACTCCCCCATAATGTGATATTCAATTTTTCTTAATAAGAGACAAAACAACCTCAACTAGAGATAATTAATGGACATTTAGAATTTGAATTTCTCATGAGTATGACACACCACATAGTGACTAGGTAAGCTTGCAATATCAATACTAAGTGGTAGTACTCATGTACACATTTTAAGGTTTGATAGATGCGCGAGGCATATCACTCCCCCAAAATGGGATGCTCAAAACAAAAAACACGAGTAAATGATGTGCCAAACACTTAGACATACTTGAATACACAAAATAATCAAGCACGAGGCACAAAAAATACAAACACATACTTGGTACAAAACCAAAACATGTAAAGGGGCAAGTAACTTACAATATATTAGAGTTGAGTTTGAGTTACCGCAAAGAGGCGCATTAGGTATATGGTAGCTGACATGGTTATACCCCATGGGTACACAACATCGGCATACCTAGTCCAACCCAAGGAAGGCCGACGACAAGATACAAGGCCCGCGGAGGTTTTCGGGTGGTCCAAGCCCATGACACCTTCGGATCCTTGGAGAGCAAGACTATAATAGATAGAATTTTGAAGGGGACAAACCCTAATCTGTAACCGACTCGACCTATGCCTGGGACCTGCCTATCTATATAAAGGCTAGGAGGGAACGGCGAGGAGGACAATCAACTCACCTCTTACGCACCTCACGCCAGATTGCATCTGCGCACCCCTGTAACCTTCGGTTCTGCCATAATTAAGAGCAGACAAGCAGGAGTAGGGTTTTCCCTCCTGGGGCCTGAACCTGGGTAAACTCCGTGTCCCCGTGTTGCTTGTTTTTTAACCGTTCCGCGATATCTAGCATCCCCATCTTCTCCAAAACCCAAGTCCATAACAATGGGCATTGACGAGTCGAAATCTCCTCAATTGGCGCCGTCTGTGGGAACTAGGGGCGCTGATTGTGTGATCGTGACGGTCCCATCCGGAGCGATCTACAACTCATCAGCGACGGAGAGCCATCTCCTCTTCGGCACCTTCGACTTCATCGCCCACTCGCTAGCCACCATGAAGGATTTCGAGCCCGTAGGCGACGGGCTCAAGATTCTGTTCGGGAGCTTCTGCTTCCGGGTGGGGCAGACCGGCACCCTCCGCCTCCCAGAGCAGGTGCCACCGCCATCCAACAGGCCCGCTTCATGGGTCCCGCCCATCGGTGTGCTACACACGTCGACGCTGATAGATGAGTCCTATGACAGCAACTGCTGCAACTCAGATATGTGCGGCCCTCCATCAGACGAAAGAACCTACGGTTCCGGATACGAAAGCTGCGGCAGCAGTGACCCAGTCCACGGGCGTTACCAATGCGCCGTGGTCATCCAGGGTGAATCGGAACTGCCACCAGGTTCGAGTACACCCAACCCACCACCCAATCCACCACCCAACCCGCAGAGCTGGGAATGGAGGAAACGGAGGAAACGGGGGAAATCCACCCCTTCAACCCAACGAGGGCGATGCCAACACCTACCAGAAGATCAACCTCAACAAGGACGGATGGCGCCAGACACGCGAAGGCGTGGCGGGCAACAGGATCCTACCTGTGAATGCTTCACGGGATCTGCGGATGGCATACCACCTCCTCCTCATCGGTGAGCATAACCGGCAGGTAAAACTGCAGGAGGAACTAGACAAACGCAAGCAGGCAGCTTCGGAGTCTAGCGTGCGGCGAGCTGCGCTCTCCACCGCTGGTGGCTCTAGTTTGCACGACAACCATGCCAACAAGCATCTCTGTAACATCCCAGCATTAGAGCTTAGAAATAAGATGAACACAGATGTGTGCATTGCATTCATGCATAGAAAATCCGAATAATTTTCGCGCTTTTGAACAAAACTTGTCAAAGTGATTGAAGCTTCTCTTAACTTGATAGAATTGAAGGAGATCATCAAGTTGACTGCAATAAGTTTCAATATGACCTTTGCTAAAACCTTATTTTGGGTAAAGGAGATTTGATCTAAGGGTAGATCAAATGTAATAAAAGTTAAACCCTAATTCATTACTTAATGGATTATATTTGATCTTTAGGTGATCATATCATAGTATTCATTACAACAACTCATGAATACCAAGTTATAAATATAACTTAAGTAATAGGAATGTAACAACTAAATCTTAAATCTCAACTTTTTAGACCATGAACATCATGGTAATACTTAACGCTAACTCTTTAGATGTATTAAGTAGAAAGGAAAGCAATTTAAGACCATTCATCACATATCATTCTTTCCATATCAATCCTTATGGAATCTTATCTCAATATCTGTTGTTCATCAATATTGAGTAATCAACTATTGATTCACCAATTCTTAGCTTATTAACTATTGATCTATCAACTCATGTTCTTATCATAACATTCACTTTAAATCCTTTAGAGAAGGAAGTAAGAAGAGGTAAATAGTAATGCTAGCCTTAGATATCATCTATAGGATAATTGATGGAGTTAAGTCACTCCTGAATGGATAGAAGGGTTACTTGAAATAATGATATATGTTGTAACAAAGAGGATTCACAGGATGAATACTAAAGATAGTTACCAGGAGTAGTCCTATTGGATCAAGTAGGTATAGTCAATGAATTATATTCCTTAATCCAATAGAGCTAAACAGAAGATAATTATAATACAACTGCAATGTTGTATGGATGGAAGCCTTGATTAGCCAACTAGAAACCTAAACCATAAAGGATCAAAGGATTATTATGATCATGCCTTACTCACCAAGATTGAATACCTATATCTTGTATAAGTGACATTGGTGGGCAGAACATGATTAAACCCTAGTCTAGATATATTATCCTAGGTTAGTCATGACAAGTCACATTAATATAACGTGAGGTTGGAGTATGAGATACTGGAGTTAAGTAGAGACAAAATATTGTGGATATGAGAAAATTATAAAAAGCTTTAGTGTAAAGCTCATTGTGTTTATAAATAGATTTACAAGAATAATAGGTGGATAAGAATATTTCTGCAAAGTAAATTTCATCATGTTAGCACATGATGATGGATATAAAGAAGTAATATATCTAGGAAAGGAATTCCTTAATTAGTAGTCCAGGATTGTGAATTATGGAAGATAGGAATCCTAGGTAAACATTAAACCCTAAATTTTTTTAAACAAACATAAAATCCATTTCATCTGAGTGATTTATCATCCTATTTCCACAATGCCATATAGGAATAATTTCCTATAGAAAAATCACTCAAGTAAATCTTTGACACTTGCAAACCTTTAAATCATGTGTAGCACATAATTGGAAATTATTATAAACCATTATGCCCAATATTATATCTATATATTAATTACACTTAAGCAAGTAGTGAATAACTAGTTCCAAGAAAAGAATTATGCATATTCAAAATAAGAAGGGTGGTTAGGATTCACCTGTTATTAGATTTTGAATAATAGAATTCACCATATAAAGATTTCCTTAATATTATGAGTTAATGAGAATAAATCTCATTAGTTAATAGTAAGGCGTTCTATAATAAGTTTGTGGATATTAGTTCAATTAATTCATATCAAAAGCCTCACAAATAATAATTGGAAAAGTATATATATAAAGAAAATGAATAAAATATAACAATATATAATAAAAGTTCACAAATTGATTCATAATAACTTTATTGTTGCTGCAAGTATTCAACAAATAAATTCCACAAAGATAAGTTCAAATCAAATATTTAAATACAAATCTAGAAACAAAACCCTAAGACCCTAATTCCTATTTATTCCATTCAATAAATAATTTTTAATATAATTGTGAGCATTGAAAAATATCAACATGATTAGAGTAATCAATCAGTATAGTTATATTTGGAATATTTAAAACATTATACAACAATTATGGTATTTAAAACCTTGAAGAAATTTGAATTGAAAACAAATTATTAAAAACAGAAAACAAAAAAATAAGGAAAAGGAGTATCAGTCAATTCTGGCCCACAACCCGCTTCTCCTCCACCTATCTAACGCTCACGGGCAGCAGAGAAAACAACCCGCTCACTTCACCATGGCCCAATAGAAGCCCGGCCCAGATACCGTTTTGTCACCCAATCCATCGTCTTCCTCCTCTCGCCAAGCACCTCGCTGGAGGGGCCGGCGACCGTTCGATGCTGCTCCATCGTTGCGATGCCGCCACCGAGGCTTCCGCGAGGATAAGGACGACACGACGATGCCCTCATCCTCATCCTGGTCATTCCACATGTGTTCTCTCCCTGTCCTCCCGATTTCTTCCCCTCTCACTAAAACCCTAATTTCAGGTCACTGTCGATTGCCGCCGCTGTGAGCTTCCCCATGCTCCATTGATCAAACACACAGACTCGCCTAGTTCCCTTGAACCTCCTGGTCCAAAGAATTGAAGAAGGGCGTCAGGAATTGACGCTAGTGACTCCATCTCCCCGGAGCCTGACGACCACCACCGTCACCATTACTGATGCTAGAGCCTTCCTCCGGCCTCACCGAGCTTCCTATCGCAACAAGGGTAAGCTCCTGGTTCGAAAGAACCCTCTCCCGGGCCTCCTCGTACTCTATACCTTCCTGTCACCGAGCGTCGTCGTGTCGGTTCCACTGTCGTCGTCGCCAGTGAGGTTTCCGGTCTCCCCAGGACGTCGCGCCGCTGTTTTTAGGTAGCCTAGGACTAGGAGTTTCCGATTCGTGCTGGATTGCATCGCCATATGCGCCATAACGCCGCCACCGTAGGGTCGCCGGCGTCTGTTGACCTCCGTCGTGTGACCAAGCTTGGTCAACCCAGGTGGGTCCCTATCCCTACTTAGGTGTCTCACTGACGTGTCCTGGGCCCATTGTCAGTTGTAGTGGGTAGACCCTACCTCGGTGAGAAATGTTTTTGTACCTGTGCTAGCGTCGTAGTGATGTCAGCATGATGCAATAAAAGTTTTAATAAATACAGAAATTAATGAAAAACTTGTAAATTTAATATATTTTGTTTTGTAATGCAGAAAAATGTGTATAATATATGAAAATTTGTAGAAAAATAAAATCTATAACTTAAAACTATTATCAAACAATATTATGTTAATTATTTAAATAAATATTATTTAATAAAGGTTTTATAAGTAATAAAACTTAGATAATTCATATTTTAAATATTTATAAATATTAAACATATAAATAAAGTACCAAAAATCCTAGAAAAATAGAAACCATACTTTAAAACTATAATCATACATTCTTACTTCACTTAACTAAATATTTATTGTTTATTAAGTATTTATAAAGTAGTAAATCTTATAAAAATCATATCTTATTATTTATAAATCACAAAAATAAATGTAATATACCAAAATTATCATAAAAATAATACCTACATGTTAAAAATATGATATTCCACTTTCAAAGTAAATAAAAATTTAAACAACTTAATAACTTGAATTTAAACTTATTTCCTTAATTGATAATTTATATAAGGTAAATAGAATTGTTTATATTCCTAAAATTACCAATTTAGGTCTAATAAGTAATACTAGTCTTAAATATTTATAAAATAAAGTCAAATTGGTCTAATACATTTTAAATACAATCTTATTGAATTATCCTTCAACCTTATGTGTAGTTTATATTCTAAAAGAATCTTTAACAATTATAACATTTTCAAGAATGATATTTCTAACCAAATAAAATATTTTACCATTGTTTCACTCCCAACTTTATAATGGACTAAATCCAAAGATAATTCATTAGTGATAAATAATATTGTTTACTTATTCACAAGCCATAACCATACCCTTGTAAGGCGATAAATCCTTTTATACATTTATATGGTTAGGAAACCACTATCCAAATAGAAGTGTTAACCTTTTAAAGTATCCTTAGGGAAACCTTATAAAGTGAACAAAGTACAATATCATAAGCATTACACCTTAAATCCATCTACGCCTTTATAGTTAACTTTGGTTTGTTATAGTTAAGACATAAAACATCCCAAGTCCAAACTATTCAAGTAAGTACAAACAACATCGACCACCGTTGACTAAACCACAAGAATTGTTTAGACCTTAGAAAAGGAATCTTTTCTTCAAAAATTATTCGTTTTGCCACTCCAATCCATAAACATTATAATAATATTTCCCAACTCTTAACAAATTAAATTCAAGGATTCTCAATATAATCATCTGATGACAATTAATCGTAATCAAATTACTTTTACTTTACTTGTATACTTAGGATCGATAACACTTAAGTTCTTTATAAGTGACCTTACTTGTAAGGTAAAGTTTGAAGATAAACAATTAAAGTGTAACAATCTTGAATAGCATTCCATATGTGTATATATTATTGTTGTATAAGTAGGTGTTGTTCACACACACTCACGATCCCTAATAAGAAGCACAAGTGTGAAACTTATCTAAAAGGACAACACATTCTAAAGAAACCATTTCTAGTTTCCAAACCCTAGAACAACGTTATTCTCGGGATTCGTGTTTATAAAGTGCATTATATTACTTATGCATAAAAGCATCTTGCTTCTTTAAACATTAGTCCTTACCGGACCAATGATGCTGATTTCAGATATTGGATCTTTTATATTGTCTCGAAGACCGTGAGTGCATAATCTTGCAATCACCAAAGGCAAATTCACACTTTCTCATGTCCTTTGATTATTTTCTGTAAAGTATCTTGCAAATCAAGTGTTGTCATCACCTGCATCTGAAAAGGTCGGAAATCACTATTTTCATAATAAATGATTATAGATTATTTACCATGAGGTAATGACCTACAATGAAAGTTCTGGTGGTAAAGGAACATATTATCTAGGACTTAACAACCAATGTCGCCAGTGATTCTGGCGTCGTATATTACGCGTTAACCATGATATTTGGAATGGGACAGAGAAGTCAGCTATATCCTTTTCCTCTCGTATGGAGGCAAGACGACCTTAACGTGACGTTGTGATTCCTTGTGAGGATCCAACATATGGGTGGGCACCCTTACGCCCCACACTTTTGGTGTCTAGATTATCTATGGATGGTGCTTAGTTGATGGGCCATTTAATATGGCACTTGCAAGGGCACCACCAGGTCATAGAGTCTTCGGGAACTCATCATGGTTTTAGCCTTCCCGATAGGGGGCTTAACGGAGGTGAGCTGGCCCCGAAGGATCGTGCAGACATATGAGGTTGCGGAGAGGGCAGTGATTGGCTTGGATCTTAGTCTGGGCCTCATACCAAGGAAGTATGAACGGGTTGGCCGCTCGGATGTGCAACAAAGCTAAGATCTCTCATGGGTAAAGTAACGCACCTCTGTAGAGTGTAAGAACTGTAACTTGTTACTCCCTGTTCCGGGAAGGAGTTGCGAACGCGGCGGGAAAGGAACTCCATGAAAGTTCTGGTAAACCCGTGAAGGCTGACGGACATAGCTTTAAAGAATAAAAGAAACCTTTGAAGAAATGTTTATGAAAACTTGCATTGCCTACGACCTACGGTCTATGGCTGTAGATATAGTGCATCAAGCACTCCTTTTCTAGTGAACTTGCTGATTACGCTCATACTCAATGTATCTTCTTAACCCTTGCTATATTCTGAAGCCATTAAGACGACGTCTACATCAAGTTATGCTCCAGGAATCATCATCAAAAGCTAAAGCTCTTCAATGAAGTCAAGAAAGCCAACATATACACCAACTCAAGTGAAGACGAATTTACTGATTAGATAGGAATATAATATCTAGCCATAGAACCTATTTTTGTAGCGTATTGCAATAGCAGCAATGTCAGACCATTGGTTAAAATACTAGTCTTAATAGTATGATAGTTTTTGAGTTGTTTATTTCTGATTCTTCTTTGTAAGAAGTTTCTTTCTCTCTCTTTAACCTAGAGTGTTCTCTGGATCTTGTGTAAAGAGTTGAGTTGTAACCTATAGTCATGTCTTGGACCTGTTGTGTTTCTGTTGTACCACTCTGAGGGATGTAATACTAGTGAACGGTGTTTCATTGGTGTTATGTCAATGACTATAGTGTACTACATCATTTAGTGGTATGCTGGGTCACCGTAATCTCTCTCGCACAGAGCACATGGACCCCGCCGCACGACGCGAGGTCACCAAAACCCTCAACGCGTCCTTCATGGCGATGGACGTCAACGACAAAGTCATACCGAAGACGCCGCAGGCTGCGATCATGGCAGCTACAACGTATCTCGCGTCCCATCCACCTCCGGTGGGTGACCCGAAGAGTGCCATGCACAAGTTCGCGCTAGCCGGACTCGGACTCGTCGGATCTGCGCTCCACGACGAAGCTCCTGCGGAGACGAAACACGCGTGTTCAACCGAATCCGACGAGGATGACGACGGAGAGCTGTGTGGAGCCCGATGCTTCAGCAGATCTGTCTGGCGCACACGGATGCCAAAAAATTTCAAGCTCCCTTCGGACACTCCGAAGATTGACGGCATGCGGGATCCGAAGGCCTGGCTCAGCGATCACCTCTCGTCCGTCAAGCTGCATGGTTGTAACAGGAACATCGCCCTGCAATGCCTTCAGCTGCAGCTGACAGCCGCAGCCCAGATCTGGCTCCGCAGCCTGTCCTCAGGATCCATCCAAAGCTGGGAGGAGCTAGCGTACAGCTTCATCCGCAACTTCAAGGGCACCAGCAAGAGGCCAGCGTCGATCGAGGAGCTACGGGCCTACACTCAACGTACGGGCTAATCCATTCACTCGTACATCCTACGCTGGTCCCATATCAAGAACTCCACCGCGCATCTTTGAGGAAAGGACGATCGATGCCTTCAAGGATGGTGTCAAGTGCCCGGACTTCAAGGAAGAACTTGGGCACGTCAAGCCGAAAATGCTCGAACACCTCATGGACATCGCCAAAAGGTGGGCAGATGGCGAAGATTCCCTCCACCGAATGCATTCGGATGACGAGGACGATTACGGCCACAGGCATGAACGCCGCAGCAAGCAAAGATCGCGCGTCTACGACGACCGTGACGGAGTCGACATGGTTGCGGTTGACTATGCCGACCAACGCAACAACGGAAACCGCAACAGCGGATATCGAGGAGGCAACTCCCGCGATGGAGGGCGCCCTACACAAAAATGGCAGCATCGCAGCCGTGACGACGAACCCTCGGCATACGACAAGTTGTCTGGACCCTGCACCATCCACTTCTACATTGACAAGCAGGATGGCAAAAAGAAGGCCAACCACATGCTCAAGGACCGCCACAAGTTCCAAAAACTTAGCAAGGGTCTCACCCAAATGCGGCGCCAGATCATGAACCCCGGGTTCGGGCCCGCACCTGCACCAGGTGACATCGCCCACGGAGCTCCTCCACCACTACCCGTGGGACCGTCGAATCCAACAATCGCACCTGCACCAAACAATGGCAAAGGAGGATACCCACCGCCAAAAGGGGCCCTGATGATCCAGAAGGGACGCCCTACCAACAGGGTGCAAAAGAAGATCACCCTACAGGTCAGCCTGGCCGTGACCGCTCCACCTGCCATCCCTGAGTACCTGAGTGGCTCGGAATCCTGCATCACGTTTGATTGTTCGGATCACCCTCGCCAGATCCCTCGCCCAGGTCATGCTGCCCTGGTGCTAGAGGCGCAGATCGGAGGATTCGATATGAGCCGCGTCTTCATGGACGGCGGCAGCAGCATCAACCTGATGTTCGCCAGCACCCTCGCAGCAATGCGGATCCCGCTGTGCATCCTGGAACAATCCGACACGACGTTCCATAGTATAGTCCCAGGGAAGGGCATATATCCCCTAGGAAAGATATGGCTCGATGTCATCTTCGGCCAGCCCAAAAAAATCAGGCACGAGCGGATGGAGTTCGAAGTGGTGGACTGCCATCACAGTACCACGCCATCCTCGGACGTGTGGCGTTCACAAGATTCCTAGCAGTACCACACTATGAGTACATGCTGCTCAAGATGCCAGGACCAAGGGGCGTCATCATCGTCCAGGGAAGCTTCACCCGATCGAACCATTGTGATGGAGACTTCAACAGAATCTCCCAATCGTTCGGCATGCAAGAGGAGCTCACAAGGCTCCGAGAGATGACAGACAACGGGGCACCCCCAGTCTCCAGGAAAAAATCGCCTAACATGTTGTTCGACTCCACAGTCAACACGAAAAAGGTGCAGGTCCACCCAATAGATGCCTCCAAGACGGTGTTGATCGCCAACAATCTCAGCCCCGCATAGGAAAGCGCGCTTGTCGAATTCCTCCATGAGCGCTAGGAAATCTTCGCCTGGTGTCCTGTGGACATGCCAGGAGTTCCCAGGGAATTCGCCGAGCACGCACTAAATGTGTCCCCGACGCAAAACCAGTCAAACAGTCGATCTGACGACTATCCGAACCAAGAGCTGAAGCTGTTGGAATCAAAGTCAACAGACTGCTCAATGCTAACTTCATCCGAGAAATCAAGGAGAACGAGTGGCTACCAAACACCGTGATGGTCCCTAAGAAGAACACGGACATCCTGCGGATGTGCATAGACTTTACATCACTCAACAAGTATTGTCCCAAGGACCACTTCCCTCTATCGCAGATCGATCAGATCATCGATTCGACTGCAGGATGCGAGAAGCTCTCCTTCCTCGACGCCTACTCAGGCTACAACCAAATTCGGCTGAAGGTCGAAGATCAGGAGAAAATGGCATTCATCATGCTGTTCGGAGTGTTCTGCTACAACACCATGCCCTTTGGGCTGAAGAACGCAGGTGCCACATGCCAGAGGTGCATGCAGGCATGTCTGAAAAACTAGATTGGTCGTAACATCCAAGTCTATGTCGACGACATAGTCATCAAGACCAAGGAAGCCAAGACACTAATCGACGATCTCCGCGAGACGTTTGACAACCTCGATCACTATAAGACCAATTTGAACCTAGAAAAGTGCGCCTTCAGCATCCCATCTGGACAATTAGTTGGCTACTTCATCTCCCAGCGGGGGATAGAGGCGAATCCGAAGAAAATCCGGGCCATACTGACCATGGAGAAGCCTAAGAACCTCAGAGGAGTCCATCAGCTAGCCGGACGCATTGCAGTGCTGAGCAGGTTCATCAGCCGCATGGGCGAGAAGGCCTTGCCCTTTTACCAAATGTTGCGCAAGGCGGACAAGTTCGAGTGGACACCCGAAGCCGACGACGCACTCGAAGACCTCAAGCGTCTTCTCTCCACCTCGCATGTTCTAGTCACGCCAAAGGAACGAGAACCACTGCTGCTGTACATCGCAGCCACGCACCAGGTGGTAAGCACAATACTCGTGGTCGAAAGACCCGAAGAAGGCAAGACCCATGGGGTCCAACGACCAATCTACTACCTCAGCGAGGTACTAACACCAACAAAACATAGGTACCCTCACTACCAGAAGCTCGCCTATGGCGTATTTATGACGGCTCAGCGGCTGAGCCACTACTTCCAGGAGCACCAGATAATGGTCGTTAACGAGGCACCACTGTCCAACATCCTGAACAATCCCGAAGCCACAGGACACGTAGCCCTGTGGGGCATCGAGCTGTCCCCTCTGGACATAGTCTATGAGCAGCACAAGGCCATCAAATATCAGGTCCTCCCGGACTTCCTCGTCCACTAGATGGAGCTCCAGCTGCCAGACACTCCGGACATGACGCAGTCATGGACGATGCACTTCGATGGCTCCAAGCGCGAGGCCGGAGCCGGAGCTGGCGTCATACTGACGTCCCCTCAAGGCGACAAGATGAAATACGTCCTTCGGATGAAATTTTGTGCCTCCAACAACGAGACCGAATACGAGGCCCTCATCCACGGCATGAGGATGGCCAAGATCTATGGTGAAACGCGCCTAGTCATCTACGGTGACTCGAACCTTGTCGTCAAGCAGACGATGAACGAGTGCGACGCTCACAGCGCCAACATGATCGCGTACCGCGCGCTCTATAACTCACTCGAAGGTGACTTTGACGGCTGCGAGCTTCGGCACGTCGGAAGGGAAAGCAACAAGGAGGCCGATAGACTTGCCAACATCGGCTCCACCTACGCGCGGGTTCGACTAGGTGTGTTCCTCGAACAAATCTGCGTACCTTCTATCAAAAGGAAATTCCCCAAGGGATCACCCAAAGATGCGGAACACTCGGGGGCTACGCCACCCGAAGGACACGAAGGACCCGAAAAGCTCGACACCGAGGCCGAGCTGGTCAGCATGATGCAGGTCATGTCAATCGAAGAGACGTGGACATAGCCATACCTTCAATACCTGATAAACAGAGAACTGCCTGATGACCCGACAGGCGCCTGGCGCATATCTCGCCGGTCCAAGTCCTTCACCATAATCAATGGAGAGCTTTGCAAGCGCAGCATTTCGGGTGTACTACAATGGTGCGTCACCATCGGTGACGGCAAAACCATCCTCCAAGACATCCACGAGGGCATCTGTGGACATCATGCAAGCGGTCGCGCCCTATGCGCCAAAGCTCTGCGAGCTGGATTCTATTGGCCAACGGCCATGAACGATGCCAAAGGTATCATCCGAAGATGCAACTCCTGCCAGAGGTACGCTGACAAGCCGCATGCACCAGGATCAGAGCTAAGTCCCATACCACTGGTCTGGCCCTTCGCCCAATGGGGCCTCGACATGATCGGCAAACTGCCCAAATCTTCAAAGGAAAGCCACGTATACCTCCTGGTCGCAGTCAACAACTTCACCAAGTGGATCGAGGCCATGCCCGTCACCAACCAAAGCGGCAAAACAACCGTCAAATTCTTCGAGTCCATAGTCTACAGGTTCGGTGTGCCACACAACATCATCACGGACGACGGCTCGAACTTCATCTCGAAGGAATTCCCGGACTTCTGCGAGGGCCTCGGAATCAACATATCATACGCCTCTGTGGCGCAACCGTAGACCAACGAACAGGTCGAAAAGGCCAATGGCCTCATCGAGAGCGGCATCAGAAAATGCCTGCTACGCCCACTTGAAAGGCTCGCGGGAGCCTGGGTGGAGGAGCTAGCCTCTGTACTCTGGAGCCTGCGTACAACGCCGAACAGTGCAACTAGCTACACGCCCTTCTTTATGGTGCATGGATCTGAAGCCGTGATGCCTGCAGAGGTACGCCACAAGGCCCCACGGGTCGTCGCCTACAACGAAGCCGAATCTACGGCCGCACTCGAAGATGTCGTCGACACGCTCGACAAGGCACGTGACATCGCCGTGGCTCTCTCAACGGTCTACCAGTAGAGCCTCCGCAACTACCATAGCCGTCGGCTGTGCCCAAGGTCCTTCGTCGAAAGAGACCTCGTCCTACGACTCAAGAAAGAGCGGCTGAAGAAGCTTGAGTCACCTTGGGAAGGACCCTACATCGTCACCGAAGTAATCCCAAGTGGCGCCTACCGCCTCATGGACGTCAAGTCAAGAGTCAAATACTCCAACCCATGGAACACCGCACAGTTGCGACGCTTTTACCCCTAGTTACCCCTTTTACTTTCAATAAGGCTACTCAGCCAAGGATACTCATCCGAACATTTTACCTCCTCGTTACGATATGAATAAAAGCTAAGTTCTTCGGCCTAAATTTATTTCCCTTACTTTTCGCTATAACATACTCGGGGGCTACGCCTCACCTCATGACTTCGTCGATTGAGAAAAAAATCATACAACTTGAGTAGCTGACCATGTCAGGCTAACGAAAAGGACATGCATAAAACAAGGCACAACGTGCTCATACAAATAAAACTTTACAAAGGGCACAACAAGCCCACTCGAATACATACCAATTTTACATCAATTCGTTTTTCTTTACATGCCTACCTATTCTGGAGTATCACACTCGCCCGTTGATCGAACAGATCGACAATCTCTTTGGCATACTGCCTCACAGCCGCATAATGCGGACGCATATCCCAAAGACTACCATCTGGTCGAAGGGGTGGCCTAGTCGCCACTGCCGCGAGATCGACGTCACGGCGATGCAGCCGAACAAGTGAAAGAGCGGCCTTCACCCCAGCAACCAGCTGACGTCGCACCAATTCCTTGACATGGCTCACGTCCCGAAACTTCGCCAATAGACCCTAGAGATTTGAAGGTGCCTTGTCCAGGGGAAACATGGCGGCCCAAGTGGACGCCAGGGAATCCTCGCCTGCCTCAGCACCCGAGAAACCTAGTTTGCACGATCTTGCACCATCGCAAGGACGATGGCTCGAATGCGGTCCATCCAGAAGAAGCCGCCAGCCTCCAAGTCATGTTAGGCCAGGCAATTCATTCGAACAGCAACGCGCTCCTTCTCCTCCTTCGGAACAAGATTGACGCCTGCACCAAACACAAGAAGAAAATGACACATAAGAAAGTGCATCTGAAAAGAACAATAGTTTGCGAAGACTCACATTGAAGCTGCTCGCTGATCTGCCATCGCTCCCCCATCAAAAATTCCTCCCTGGCAGTGGCTCTCTCAGCTTTCGACTTCCACACGTCTGCGTGGCCTCGAATGCCAAGAATATCCTTCTCCAGGCCGCGGACGCGGTCGCGAAGGAAAACAAGCTGCGACGCATCATCCAGAGATGGTCGCGGCTCAGGGACTTTCGAAGTATCCACGGGAATCTAACCCGAAGGACCCTAAAGGCAAACAATTAAGGATATGAACATCACACACATCTTTGGCGATAGCTCGAAATACAATTTATATACTCCCTCCATTCCTTGATATAAGGTGTATAAATTTCTGTAAAAAATTCCAGAATATAAGGTGTATGATGGGATTGTGGGATTTTTTTAACACAATTTAGGAGTCAATTTGATTAGGAAAGATAAGATACAGAGATTTTCCTATTTTTGCTCTATTCTCACATCGATCACCTACCTGTATTAACGTCTACAAGTATCAAAATTTTCCATTTTAGCCTATGCGCTAATATTCGTGCAAAAAAACTATACACCTTATATTAAGGAACGGAGGGAGTACATCATAAAGGCCACCTTGTGGCATAAGGCGAGATTGTTCATTACCAAAAGCGTACATCGCAAAAGGAAGAGGATAAACTATCCTAAACTACAACACCCGAGCCTAGGCACCCGCATCCGGAGTGGCCTCAGAGCCAGAGTGCCTTCTCTTGACCTCCTCCTGCTGCTTCGCCGCGTACTCCGCCAACAGGTCAATGAGCTTCGGCCCATAACTCTTGCAGCGTGAGGCGAAGAGAGCGCAAGCTACCTCTGAGCCATCGGCAACAGTTGGCATCTGGGAGGTGATATGCGGCAGGTCCAGCTCCGCTCCGGATGCCATGGCCATGGCCAGCCCCATGGAGGCGTCGATGCCCTTCTGCTTACGCTTGTAGACCGCCGGAGCATCCTCTAACAGAGGATCCGCCAGAGCGTCAACATCCTCAAGAGCAGCGCCCTTGGGGATGATATCCTTGTAGAAGCGTCGGAGCACTCCCTTGGCCTTGGCCAGGGCGCCAGCAGCAGTATCGCAGTGATCTTCGACCGTTGCGGTGGCTTCATCTAGAGCATTTCCGTGCTCCAGCACACCGCGATCAAACGCGATGCCTGATGCATCTAAGACAAGAACAAAGGACCCGAATAAGAATAAGGACAAGGAATAGCCGAAGAAAGTACAAGACCAGAGCAAGCAAAAGACACTCACCAGAGAAAGCTTTGGCTGTAGCCATCAGCCTATTGGCCATCTCCCTCTCGCTAGTAGCAGTCGTAGAAGCAAGATGGTCCTCGCGATCAGCAGACTCCTTCCGTAGGCGCTCCTAAGCTTCGGCAGCATCAGTTACCTCCTTCTTTAGGCGCTCCTTCGCCTCCGTGGCATCTGCAGCTTTATTCTCCGCATGACCAAGGCTCTTTTCAAGAGCCTCCAGTCGGCGGAGAGCCGCATTATTTTCATCTACAAACATTAAAGAATAAAAGGATCAACAGAAGCACAGACGAAAGAGATAGCCGAAGCAAGATGATCAAAACACGCACCCTGCAGCTGTCGCATGTTGTCCTCCAGCGCCAGGTGCTGCTGGATAAGGAGATTAAGCTATGCACGAAGGGCAGCAAAACAAAAACAAAACAGCCATCATAAAGGGCTCGGGGGCTATGCCCCACAAGAGCAGAAAATGACCAACAGGTCATCCGAAAAAGGGCCCGGGGGATCCCCCCTACAAGATAAAGATGCAAATTACTTATGTGCTCAGGCGGAGACTCCGAAGTTCCACGTGCGGTCTTATGAGTCACAACTACCCGAGCCTATCGCTTGGAGAGGTTCGGCTCGTCGTCCTTAGAGCCGGCCACCACCTGAGAGAGATGAACCGTAGGATTCGACTCCCCTATGGACTCTTGAGTGCCCTCACTAAGAGAACCCTCCGAGGAGTGGCTACAAAGAAAATATTGATCAAGACATGAAGCAACATTGCACAGGCAAAATAACGGAACAAAAAGCAGTCGAAACTACTTATGAGTCAATGTCTGACAATTTGAAGACCGGCGTTGTCTTCTCCTTCTTCTTCTTGGCCGACGGCTGCGGCGCCATCGCCTGAAGTAGCACAGCGGGGAAGGGCGCAGCCGAGGCACCTTCATCCTCATCATGCCGCTCCAAGAAGGAAGGGCCCCGGGGAGTCGGCGGAGTCGACGCATCCGAAGACTCGCTCCAAGAGCGCTTTCGGGTCTGCCCCTCGCTCGGCTCGGCGGATTCTTGGGTTGGAGATTGCGCCGGCGGAAGTTCGGACTCAGAGTCCACAACCTCGTTGTCAGGCGCAATCGGATATTTTTCACGCAACGGAGGCATCATGCCAGCTACCTTGAGCACCTACAGACCAAAGAAGACAAAGAACGTGATTAGCACCGTTATTCATATGTAAACAACACTCGAAAAAAGGTGCAACGCACATGACGCGGTTCTACACTTGAGGAGCTGGATTCGAAGAACTAAAGGGGGCGGTCAAGGACTTCTTTGGGAGGTCCTCATCAGACTTGAACTTCAGAAGTGGACGAAGAGCCCTATCGAGGTCACCCTTGGACAGCTCCTCGGCCAAAACCCTCGTCGGGTCGTTGCGACCTATGTAAAGAAACATTGGATGCACCCTCGCTTGGACCGGCTGCACCCAACATTTCAGGAAGGTGCGGATGATATCCACACCATTGACCTCCTTCTCAGCAACCATCTGGAGCGCCTCCACCCGGCGGTAGAGCTCCTCCTCTTCCGCCACCTCGCCCTCCAAGACGTGGTTCTTCCAGGATCTCTTCGGAAGGATTTTCTAGGAGGAGTTGAAGGGAGCAAGGCCAAACTCTTGTTCGTCCACTGTGGAGTCATGGATATAAAACCACTTCTTCCGCCAGTATTGGACGGACTCGCACATAGAAAAGGAAAAGAAAAGAACAGAAGAACGGATGGAAATGACGCAGCCGCCGAGCGGGTAGACTCCGCCGGTGCCAGACTGCCTCTTCACGGAATAGAGCTTCTGAAAGAGGCCAAAGTGTGGCTTGATACCAATCCAACACTCGCAAAGAGTGATAAAACAAGCAATATGGAGGACAGAATTGGGAGAAAGATGATGAAGTTGGATGACGTAGAAGAAAAGAAGTCCACAAAGAAAATCGTAGACAGGGAGCGAAAGACCGCGAAGAACAAAGGCGACGAACATCACCCGAAACCCTACGGGTGGACGGGGAGTTACCTCATCGCCAGGAAGCTTGGCATCCTCCTTGTTCTGCAGGATCAGACCCGTGTCGTGCAGCTTGCATAGGTCACCGTCACGTGCCTCTATATGCATTCACCCTCCATCAGTGATGCGGGAGGCGCTGGCACCCTTCTTGCTGTCGTCGGCGGCACTCGATCCAGCTCTAGGAGCGCCCTTCCTTGACTTGCCATCGCGCGGTGGTGAGTGCGGCGGCGAGCGCGGAGAAACGATGAAGGACATGATCTGAGAACGTCCAGTGTGCAAGAACGAGAGAGGTGGTGCTCGAGAAAGTCGAGAAAATGGTTAAGGCAAATGTCAAGGGGTAAACAGAATCATTGTTTTCCCACGGTTATAAAAGACGAGGACGACGGACAAGAACTGTTCATCCAAAAGCCCTAGCACTCAGGACAGATCCAATCGTACACGTCTCAGCACAACAATGAATCGTCGCCAGCACGCCGTCCACTACGCATGGAAACCGAGGAGATGCCGTAATTCTCGCCACGCATGACTAGTCAACTCCAAGTCAGAAAGTGGGACCCACATTCGTCCTGTCACGTCATCTCTGGCGCGGCAGACGGTTGAGATCACCGATCGTCAGCACTGACGTCATCAAGACCAACCTCGCAACGGTTGGAAATCTTCGGCTAATGACTAAATTACTCACTCGAATATACGATTCGAGCAACTAATCAGGGGCTACTCCTATCATGAGCGCTGGCCACGCACCTGAAACATGGTCAAGGTACTAAACTACTAAACCAATCTTCGAGTCCTACATCGAGTCTACAACTTCACTACGGACTCGGGGGCTACTCCCATAGGGAGGATTGTTCAAAGCATCTGAAAAAATTGTGTCCTTCGGACCTGAAGTTAAAAACAGCTGAACTAAAGTCTCTGCTCGAGTCTACGACTCGAACAGACACTCGGGGGCTACTCCCATAGGGAGCGCTGGTTGCGCACACTATGATTTCTTCGACTGCGATCTTTCGAATCAAAATACAAACTTCTTCTGGCAACTTTGCCCAAATAAACGCTAAGTGAGAGACAATCCCCTTGGTCACCCGAAACACCTCCGTGGTGATAACATTTTGGATGCTGTGTCTGCGACACAAGGATAAGACCTACATATATCATCTGATGGCCTGGTAACGCACCTGACTGCGCTCTGCCAGTAAGAGACCGTGTCAACAGGCACGATGAAAAATCCTGACGGACGCGTTGGGTACATCACTTGAAAACCACTGGGATTTAGCTCCTATAAGACCTCAAAGGCCTGAGTCGAATTACGCCAGCATTTGTTCCGGATTCGAGTCCAGGGACTCGAGTATGAAGAAGATCATGTTGTTTTGTCCTATGACAGTTAACTGACCCTGATCCGTCGGGTGAGTCAGGCACACGCATCAACAATCCCTACGAACTAAATTGCTTTCTCTTATAAACAGGCATAAAACTGCATCCAAAAGACTGAAGAGTTCTCGTCCAAATCTGCGATTTGACTGAGAACTCGGGGGATACTGACATGGTTATACCCCACGGCTACACAAAATCGGCATACCTAGTCCAGCCCAATAAAGGCCCATGACAAGATACGAGGCCTACAGAGGTTTTCGGGTGGTCCAAGCCCATGACGCCTTCGGATCCTTGGAGAGCAAGACTAGAATAGATAGAATTTTGAAGGGGACAAACCCTAATCTGTAACCGACTCGACCTACGCCTGGCACCTTCCTATCTACATAAAGGCTAGGAGGGCACGGCGAGGAGGACAATCAACTCACCTCTTACGCACCTCGTGCCAGATTGCATCTGCGCACCCCTGTAACCTTCGGTACCGCCGTAATCAAGAGCAGACAGGCAGGAGTAGGGTTTTCCCTCCGGGAGCCTGAACCTGTGTAAACTTCATGTCCCCGTGTTGCTTGTTTTCTAACCGTTCCGCGATCTCCAGCAACCCCATCTTATCCAAAACCCAAGTCCATAACAATGGGCATTGACGAGTCGAAACCTCGTCAATTGGCACCGTCTGTGGGAACTGGGGGTGCTGATTGTGCGATCATGATTGTCCCATCCGGAGCGATCTACAACTCATCAGCGACGGAGAGCCATCTCCTCTTTTGCACCTTCGACTTCACCGCCCACTCGCCAGCCACCATGAGGGATTTCGAGCCCGTAGGCGACGGGCTCGAGATTCTGTTCGGGAGCTTATGCTTCCAGGTGGGGTAGACCGGCACCCTCCGCCTCCCAGAGCCGGTGCCACCGCCATCCATCAGGCCCGCTTCATGGGTCCCGCCCATCGGCGTGCTACGCACGTCGACGCTGACAGATGAGTCCAATGACAGCAGCAGCTGCAACTCAGATCTGTGCGGCCCTCCATCGAACGAAGGAACCTAAGTTCCGGATCCGAAAGCTGCGGCAGTAGCGACCCAGTCCGCGGGCGTTAACAATGCTCTGTGGTCATCTAGGGTGAATCGAAACTTCCACCAGGTTCAAGTACACCCAACCCACCACCCAATCCACCACCCAACCTGCAGGCTGGGAATGGAGGAAACGGGGGAAATTCACCCCTTCAACCCAACGAGGGCGACGCCAACGCCTACCAGAAGGTCAACCTCAATGAGGACGGATGGCGCCAGGCACGCGAAGGTGTGGCGGGCAACATGATCCTACCTATGAATGCTTCACGGGATCTGCTGATGGCATACCACCTCCTCCTCATCGGTGAGCATAACCGGCAGGTAAAACTGCAGGTGGAACTCGAGAAACGCAAGCAGGCAGCTTCGGAGTCTAGCGTGCGGCGAGCTGCGCTCTCCGCCCTGGTGGCTCCAGTTTGCACGGCAAACATGCCAACAAGCATCTCTCTCGCACATAGCACATGGACCCCGCCGCACGACGCGAGGTCACCAAAACCCACAACACGTCCTTCATGGCGATGGAGGTCAACGGCAACGTCATATTGAAGATGCCGCAGGCTGCGATAACGGCAGCTACAATGTATCTCGCGTCCCATCCACCTCCGGTGGGTGACCCGAAGAGTGCCATGCACAAGTCCGTGCTAGCCGGACACGGACTCGTCGGAGCTGCAAGCCAGGAGGATTTCTGCACTAACACAGTTTAAAAGTTGGTTGGACCGACCCCGTGATCGGGAAACTCGGTCCCCAGGCCGGTGGACCGGCCTGCAAACCAGGACAACACTGTTTACCAACTCGGAATAGACTCGGTCGCAAAAACCAGAAAATACGGTTTAAGATCCGGTCTACCGGCGTTGGCGCCGTATCGTCCGGTGTGAGACTCAGTTTAACCGGATCCACAACCGGGATGAAACAAACTTCACGAAAAACGCAATAACTTTTGCATCCGGACTCCAATTTCGATAATCTTGGGCTTGTTTTGACAAGGAAAACAAGTTCTACAAGCTGGTGCATAAAAACATCATATCCCAACAAAGGAGGATAGAACCAAATGAATAAATTTATGAAGCCTCCCTATGAGAATAACCAGTTAAACCTTCAAACTCGAAAACGCCATAGAAGTTTCATACGAATTCCATTTTTGATGAAGTTGGGCTTGTTGAAGAGATAGAAACAAGATTAAGAGCCTCATATGGATAAACACCAAGAAGCAACAAAATAGTAAGATGCAAAGTATGCAAAGGATTGAGCTCCCGAACACAATGTCATCAAGTTACGAAACCGAAAGCCCCTCTTGATAGTGTGGCTATCTATCCCTATAATCCGGTCTCTCAACAACCACCTTGAGACCAGTAAAAGTAAAACCTATCAAGGACATACCTTTGACTTACGCATCCCGCTTGATCTTGATGACAATGCTTCAAGCTCCATCCAAGTCAGAATGCATCACTTGATCATTGTTTCTTCGTGAAGACTCATAATTTGCTCCCCCATGCACCACTATGGGATAGCTTCATTAAGAAACGTCTTCACATGTCCATTATCACCAATATGGAAGGCAAGCTTCAATAAACTAATCTTCTCGATATGCCTATGTTGAACTTGCCCTTCTCAAGCTTGATGACGATCACCAATTGACGTCATCCTCTCATGGGCTATATGATATCTTCACTTTTGAAGCATGCCCATGGAAAGATACCTATCCCATATAGAAAATGCAAAGGCGCATATATAATGGGTTAGTTTATGATGCATAATTGACAAGGCTTACCATACCACAAGATTCATGTGATACATTCTTTATGCTTCATGTGTTGACCAACTTGAAATTAATCTTTACTCTTTGTATTGGTCAACGATACATCGAAAACGTATCTATAATTTTTGATGATCCATGCTTGTTTAGTATCTACTTTGCTTTGCTTTGTATACACTTTGAGGTGTTTTTATATGTTTTCTGGGACTAACCTATTAACAAGATGCCATAGTGCCAGTTGCATGTTTTCTTCTATTTTTGGTTCCAGAAAAGGAAGAAAATCAATATTCTCGGAATTGGACGGGACAAAACTCAAAGTCAATATTTTACCGTGGGGAACACGGAACCAGAAGACGAGACGGAGAAGAGCCACCAGGGCGCCACACCCCCTGGCCACGCGGCCAAGCCTGGCTGGCCCGCGCCTGGGGGGTGCGGCCGCCCTGGGTGCCCCCTGCCTCACCTCTTCGCCTATAAGAATCCCTCGGTACCAAAATCCTAAGTACTCGATCAATCTTCCACGAAACAGTCTGTAGGCACCACCACCATCGTCCCCAGATCGGGGGGATCTGAAGCTCTTCTCGACACCCTGTCGAAGGGGAGATCATCCCGGAGGCCTTCTTCATCACCATGCCAGCCTCAGGTATGAAGCGTGAGTAGTTCCACCTTGGACTACGGGTCCATGTAGTAGCTAGATGGTTGTATCTCCTCCTTTGTGCTACCATGTTTACATCTTGTGAGCTCCGTTCATGATCAAGATCATCTATTTGTAATCATGCATGTTGTGTTTGCGGGGATCCGATGGATATTGAGATTACTACTTCAGATTGCTTAACGGTTTTGTCTTATTGATTTTATCATGTCTGTGTTGTTTGTGATCTTGCATGCTCTCCGTTTCTAGTAGCTATCTTGGCCAAGTAGATGTTAGTGACTCCAAGAGGGAATATTTATGCTCGATAGTGGGTTCATGCCTCTATTTAATCTAGGGAAGTGACAGAAATCTCTAAGGTTGTAGATGTGATGTTGCTACTAGGGAGAAAACAGCGGTCTCTTGTTCATGGAACAAGTGGATTGTTTACCTTATGCACTTTGGTTAAATCAGTGTTCCGTTGCTTGCAACTTAATACCGGAGGGGGTTTGGATGATAACATGAAGGTGGATTACTAGTCATAGATCTAGTTGGATGGAGGTCTATGTATATTGTTGTATTGCCCAATCAAATCTCATAGGTTCATGAATGTCTAGTATTGCATTGTAATACCTTGCTCTGTCCTATCAATTGCCCTGATGTAATTTGTTTACCCAGCATGCCATGTTTGTTTATCTTAAGGAGAGCACCTCTAGTGAACTATGGACCCCGGTCCAATCTTTACCATTGATACATCTTCCACTGTTACTGTTTACTTTCTGCAAACCACTATTACCTTCCACACCATACAGTTAATCCTTTGTTTTCACCAAACCGGTGAGATTGACAACCTCACTGTTCATTGGGGCAAAGTCTTGAGTTTGTGTTATTGGTTCGATAAACTTGGTTTCTTACTGAGGTAAAACTTGCTGTTATGCTCATCATACCTTCCTCTTGGGGTCTTCCAACAAAGCTCAACAGTCAACTGAGCCACCATCAAGGTTTTCTGGCGCCGTTGCTGGGGAGGATAAGGACGGCTTCACAAGGGGAGTCCTTCACAACCTTTCTCTTTACTTTGTTTTTGTTTTGCATAGTTTCTTCTGCTTGGTTTTGTTTGCCTCTTTTTATCAAAAACTCCAAAAAATAGTTTCGTTTGGTTTTCTTTCTCTTATCAAAAACACACAAAAATTAGTCTCTACTCTAGTTGTCACCTTGATCGAGATCACCATGTTGATTACCAAGTTCACCCTGAAAGAACTTTCAATAGGTAGTGGCCCTATAATTGGGAAAGAAAATAAGGAAGAATTCTTTAATCATGTTAGCAAATATGAGGATAGATCCTTAGCAGAACTTGGTCCTAATTATGAAATTGCTGCAGCTTCTTTAGTTCACATGTTGGAGGCTAGGTTTGTTAACCTTAACCCCATGAGGCAAATTTTGTTTCTTAAACTAAAAGAAGAAGAGGATGATGAAAAGAGAGATTGTATCCTAGAAACTTTACTAAAAGAGTTCAATGATGTTGCTAAGGAAGCCAAAAAGGTCTTTGAAAGTTTTAATATGCTAGGCTCATGTGTAAATGTTACGAGTACTTTAGAAAAGTCGGATAAAACCAAACCCATTGGAGAGGAAATTAAGATACCCATACCTTTTAAACGTGTAGGAATGCATGAAGCCTTAGAAAAGAATTTTGATTGGATTGTTCATGAAAACCCATTTGATGAAAGTAGTGAACCTAAGAGAGATGAGAAAGGATACTCTAAAACTCATTTGGATGAGATACCTTTCCTAGTTGAAGAGATTTCGAGTATTGATCTTAATGCTTCTTCATTTGAAAATACTTGATTCTTGCTTCTTGTGCCTAACTTAAAGGCGTTAAAGACAAGTACTTATTGGGAGATAAGTTATTACCTCTGTAATAACCGTTTCTTATCCTTTTTATTTGCTTTTTGTGCCAAGCATAACCTCTAATGAGAGGGAAGTAAGATTTGGGGAGTTGCTGTCCCGAAATAGATTTTTGTGCTCCACTCTAAAAATTCGTGTAAAATCTCTGTAAGTCGGATTGAGCTGTAATTTTCTAAATAAAACCCCCCGGTTGTTATATAAATTTCGTTAGTTCAAAACTTTTTGATTTGAGCAACACAAGGTCTTCTAAAAAATCAGTTTCTACCTTCTTGTCTGTTTTGACAGATTTCTGCCATTATTTGCATTTGCTTCTTATTGATTCCTTTTTGGGTTATTTTTGGGAAATTGAGATTTTTTCAGGGAATTGCTACAGTAGCTTGTGTTTTTAGTGAATGTTTTTCTGTTTTAAAACTAAACCCCCAAGGGTCTATTATCTTTTGAATACACTAATGTTGCTAATGAAGATTGTGTGAAGATTTGTATGAAGGAAATTTTAAGGTGTAAAGGAAGAATGATGTAATGAGATGAAGAATAGACAAAATATCAAGCTTGGGGATGCCACCTCATGTCACCCCAAGAAATATTAAAGAGGTACAAGTGTCAAAGCTTGGGGATACCCAAGGCATCCCCTTCTTCATCAATAAAAATCTCAGGTCTTTCTAGACACTTCGTTTTTATTGTTTCATGCACAAGTTGTGTTGTTCTTGGAGTGTCTTAGTTTTTGTTTTTGGTCTTTGTTTGCTTAGTTTGCTTGAATAAAGTAGTTTGGACCCACGTTCTCGATGTCTTGTTTCAAATAAGTTGATTGGTGTTGGAGAGAAGTAGAAAGTTCTTGTTTGAATAGTACAAGAGGAGCTTGCTTTGACTGTGACTTAGACTTTATCATGTCATGCTAGATGTTGTTTTGACCTTATCCTTATTAATTATTGCTGTAGCATGACTTGCTCCAAACAATTGGGATTGCTTAATGTGCCTTGAAGGAATCATGCGTTGTTTTAGCATACAAAAGCATAACATTGTGGTATTCTCCTTTGATGCTTTTTTTGGGTTGACTTGGCACATGCTCACACCATGTTATGACTATGAAAAACTCACCATAGCCTCTATAATCATTTAGTCATTGACTTGTAGTACCACTTTATGCTTTGATTAGTAATGTTTTTTCGCTCTACATGATTATGGCCATTATTGCTCTTTTAGTTGGTCGCTCCCAGTCTTTTGCTAGCCTCCACTTGTATGAGTAAGCTCTACTCATGCATCCAACTCCAAATAAACCAAGTTATTCCAAAGTGTCCACTATAAATTCCTATGCATGGTGTGTTACACAATTCCAAGTATATTCTTGTTTTCATCTACCTTCCAATTAAAAAGTCTCTTTGTTATGTGAAAACTTAGTAACTAAAGCTCTCACAAACTTGATGGCATACTTTATTTTTCTTGCCCCTAAATAAACTTGAACCATTGTGTCATCTATGTTGTATATACTTGCACTTATACATTGGAAATAGCAGAACCATGATGTCATGGGGAACGCTTTCAACATTGCACTTGTACATTGTACACAGTTGATATCATGCTCTTTTGTTTATGGATGTCGTCTGTCGTGGGAATGGTCACGGCAGATGCTGCAATCGGCAGCGAGTAGTAGAACGAGGGGCAAGGGCGGCCAGCCATCTGCGGTGCGAGATGAGGGCAAAGACACAGGGTTTTACCCAGGTTCGGCCCCCCGGAGGGTAAAGACCTACTCCTGCTAGATTGTATTGTGGAGGTGTTACAATGGGCGAGCTCGGCGGCCAGGCGGCGAGTCGCTTGGGTGTATGAGGGGACGTGTCTCTACTCACCCTATAGGGAGGTTTATATAGGCTCACCTCCCCTAGGGTTTACATATCTCAACCGATTCGGTTACAGCTTCGGTAGTCGTTTAACCTAGTCCGACTGGGCCTATCTACTCGCCTGGGCCTTCAGCTTCCAGTCGCTCGGTACCTTGCTGGGCTTCGATCCACTCGTCGTTCTACAGGCCCACTCGCCAGCTCACGGGCCAGTCGGAAACGCCCTGCTGGGAATACCCCATTAGGCATATCCCCATCAGTAGTCCCCGAGGCCGTCGTCGATTGGGCGTAAGTGGCTGCTGGCAGTCGGAGCATACGGCTTCAGAGTAGGCATCCAGTCGAATCGTCGGCGGGCTCCTTTATAAAGGAGGAAATCCGGCGAACCAAGTCGCGGCTTCGGCGAGTCGAGTCGGCGAGACGCGGTCATAGTGATTGACTTGGCGAGCCGAGTGGCTGGAGTTGGACCGTCAGGCGCGGTCAAACTAGCCGTTGGGGTAATCCAACGGTAACTTTTGGCGTAATCATCGCGCGGTAACGGCCTCCTGAATTGGCGGGTAACTCCCGCTATATAAGAGGAATGGCAGGCAATCGTAGAATCAACTGCTCACCACTTCTTCCGAGTGCGCGCATTTTCCTTCCTTTGCTCCGCGATCCAGTCGTCCCGAAATCCTCCGATCTCCAACCAACCTCTCGGCCATGGCCCTTTCCACCGAACCGTGGGGTAGATCCAAGTGCACGAGGGCGCAGCTGGCCTCTTTCGAGGAGGCCGGGATCCTGCGAGCCGGTTGTTGGCGTATCCCCGCAGCCGGAGAAACGACCCCAAACCCGCGAGAGAGGGAATTCGTCTGTTTCACCAGTCATCTCGAGCGGGGGCTAGGGTTTCCCACGTCCTTGTTCTTCCGGCGCTTTTGCGCCTACTACGGGATCCAGCCTTCAGATCTGGGTCCCCACAGCATCGAGCAGCTCGCCATCTTCGTGGCGTTCTGCGAATGCTACTTGGGCTGCCGGCCCTACTTTCCCTTGTGGCAAGATCTGTTCCACGGACGGATCAGCCGCGAGGAGGCAGGCGGCCCAATGCTAGCCGTGGGGGGCTTGACGTTCCAGCTCAAGTCCAAAGCCTCCTTCTTTGATCTGATGCTACCCGCCAAGGCAGCGAGCGACTGGAAGAAGTCGTGGTTCTACGTGACCGAGGCGACCCCGGAGGGCGAGGCGGCGATCCCGCGGTACTCCGCTAGTCGTTCCGAGTCGCGCCATCTCCAAGTTGGCAAGCTCCCCGACGACCAGCGGATGGTCGTCGACGAGATGCTCCAGACCATCCGTGGTCTGAAAAAGAAGGGCCTTCAAACAATAAATTTGTACAATTGCTGGCTCGGGCGGCGGCTCGTTCCACTCGCCCAGCGCGACCACTACATGTACCAGTACCCGGGCCGGGGAGACTCGACGAAGGCCTGCCTCGACGAGTGGAAGCTGGAAGATTATCTCCCAGCGTTGAAGAAGATTACCCAGGCGGTGTACCTGGATGCGCAGGCCGGGATCGCCCCCTACACCGCGAAGCGTCCGGCTCCAACGGTAATTTCTTTACCTTGTTCGCAGTCGCAGTGTATGCAGTCGCGGTAATTCTGATTCTGTTTTGTATTTATCGCAGCTATTCCAAGTGGTGGAAGGGTGGCTCCCACCTTCGGATGATGAGAGCCCGGGCCCATCCGCCCAGGACATAGGCGAATCGCCACCCGCGAGGGGCAACGAGGACGACGAGGACGAATCCGAAGAGGAGGTCGCCCCGCTGGTCCGAAAGACCCGCGGGCAATGTCAGCGCGAGATCGAGGCGAGCAGAAGCCTCGAGCGTCATGATGACGACGACGAGCTCTCGGAGACCACCTCGCGCCGTCAAGCCACTCTGTCGAAGAAGAAGAAGAAGGAGAGGGAGGCGAGGGCCCCCCCGAAGAAGAAAACGAAGCCGTCGAGGACAGCCTCACCGCCGCACTCGGCGAGCAACTCCGATGCTCCCAGCCCAGCTGGTGACAGCGCTCCACCAGCGACAACCGCGCTGGACACGGCGACCATGGAAGTGCCGCTGGCCTCAATGCCTCCGCCATTCGCCCCAGTCTTTGGGCTGGGGGAGGCTCCGGCTGCGGCGACTTCGCCTCGCAGGGAGGCTCCGGGTGCGGCGGCTTCGCCCCGCAAGGAGGCTCCGGCTGTGGCAGCTCCAACTCGCGAGGAATCTCCCGCCGAGGATGTCCCGAAGGCTCCAGTTGCGGCCTCAACGACGAAGAAGCCGTCCGTGTCTTGGGAACGCGACGTCCTGGAACTGGGGCTCAATCGCCGACTGGGCCCTGAACTGGAAAAACCGGCCGGCCTTCGTACGGGGCTACGTTTCATCCCAGTCGCCAAGTGAGTGCGCTCACCCCTCTTTATTTTCCATAACTATTTCCATTGTCTTTGTTGATTCGATTAATGCTTAGGACCGGAGTGAAAAGGATGGGCCATCCGACCGTGGCCAAGGTACCCTCCGCCGCTAGCGAGGAGGATCCTTCCCGCAAGAGGAAGGCGGACGAGGTTGTCGCCTCAGCGGATGGCAGTAAGAAGGCCAAGGGCGACGACATCGTCACTATCTCTGATGACACGGCGGCCGCGCCGGCCGAGCCCGCGGTGGAGGCAGCCGCGTCTACGAAGGAGGGCGCTTCCTTGCCTGGAACGGCGGAGGCGACTTCCCTTGGAGCGGGTGCCTCTATCGCTACCTTCCCCCGCTTCGTGACCAAGGCGGCCACGGCGAGTGGGGCTGCGCCCTCGAGCCACGCTCCGGGGAGCGCCGATGCTGAAGTCGACCAGCGTCGTGGGCACACGCCAGCGTTACTCGCGTCCTTGGACGCGATCCAACTCCATGGCATGCTTGGCGCAGCCATCCAGGTACATCCAGTCCCCGAGGATCAGGTCGGTGCTTTGCAGCGGCGTGATTCTTATAATTTCTCGTCTTTTATTTTCGTATCCAGTCCCCGAGTGCGCACGCGCTAAATTTTAGCGGGTGGGCACTTAGGAATTTCTTGATCGCCAGTCCCCGAGTGCGCACTCGCTGAATTTCAGCGGGTGGGCACTTAGGAATTTCTTGATCGCCAGTCCCCGAATGCGCACTCGCTAAATTTTAGCGGGTGGGCACTTAGGAATTTCTTGATCGCTAGTCCCCGAGTGCGCACTCGCTGAATTTCAGCGGGTGAGCACTTATGAAGTTTGTTTTAACTAACTTTTTCGGTGATGTGCAGGGTCTGCAGCTTGAGTCGGCGGACCGATTGGCCACGAAACAGCGCGCGGAGAAGGAGCTGGCCATCGTCCAGGAGGCGAACAAGGGGCTTCAGGCTGTTGCTGCGAAGGCAGAGGAAGCTCGCCAGGGGCTTGTCCCCGCTGGTGAGTTGGTGGCGACGCGATCTGCTCTGGGTGCCGCTGAACAACGGATCGCCGACCTCGAGCGCGAACTGCGGGAGGCAAGAGAAGAAGCGAGCTTGGCGGACGGGCGAGCTAAGGCCGCCATTGCGGCCGCAGAGGAGGATCGCAAGGTGTCGTAAGTCCTTATTGCTGGGCTTCAGGACGACCACACATCGCTTCAGTGCTTCATCACGGGACTCGCCTGCCCGTTGCTTGATGAGTGCATCTTCCCTTTCTAATAGTTGTGATTTTTGTGGTGTCCGTCGTACTCATCATTGTCTTCTTCTTGCAGGTCGCATCATTGATAGCGAAGAAGAAGCGAGCTCGCTCGACGCGAGGCAGTGCGTAAGCATGCTCGTCGACTCGGCGACGCTGTCAGCGACGTGCATCCGCGCCTACCTCCAAGAAATATCGCCCACGGAGGTGATTCCCAGCGACGAAATATTTGGAGAAGGCGCCCGCGGTCGTTGAGTTCATGACGCGGTCGGCGTTTCGACGTGGAGCGTCGATAGCGCTGAGCCTTGGTCTCGCCCACTTCCCCGAAGATTTCGACGTTGACGATGTGACGAGTGGGTATCCATCGTCGACTGGCGCGGTGGAGCTGTCCGAGGTCCTCAAGTTGCAAGAACGTGCCGCCACGTACTCGGAACGTGTCTGGGCAATGGGCGACCTCCTGCCGTACCAGGAGACGGTTGTCGTGCCGAACGACCCCGAGCCACCGCATCGTGACTTCAAGGTCGAGCAGCCTTTTCGCGCGGCGATGGCGGGTGAACTGACGACGTATCCATCAAACCCGTACACGGCGTTCATCCGCAATCGTCGGGATGTTGGCAAGTCGTCGTCGAAGCCTGCAGAGTAGGGTAGTTTGCCTTGTGGCTTTAGCAGCAGTTCTGCCACGCAGGCATATTTTGTAACACGAAACAATGCAACATGCAATTGAATGAGACGTCGTGTCTATTTTGTTATTTGTTTGTGTGCTTTTGATTGATGTTGAACGAGTCCCCGAGCGCGTCCGCCCTTTTGTGGGGTTTACCTCGTGTATGATATATGTGTTGTTGTTATGTGTTTTGATGTTTTAGTCGACTCGCCCGAGCTCGAAGAGCCAGTCGCTAGGCGACTCCCTTGAGTGCTCTATACTTTACCGTTTTCCCGTGCGCGAACGAGGTCGGGTGGCCGAGTCCCCGAGCGTGGTACTTGGTAGTTCTAGGCGCGACTCGTGGGTGGTTGAGGACTTAGCGCGTTGGTGTGGGCGCGTCACTCCTGCCTGGCCCGTGGGGTCAGTCGCGTGGCGAGTCCTAGGCATGCTCTCTTACTTGGCGTTTTCCCTGACCGCTCGTGACGAACTGGTATTCAGTCCCCGAGCGTCGTACTTAGCCGTTCGAGTCGCTATGCCGAGGATGCGGAGGACCAAGGTCGCTGTGAGAAGCGAGGGCAGTTGTCTTGGCTCGTAGAACCAGTCGAGCTAGGCGACTCTAGTGGGGCTCCGGGTTGGCGTTATTCGTGGACGATGCAAGACCTAAAGTGATTCAGTGCTCTGACATCGCACTACTTAGCCGTGCCGATCGCTGTACCAAAGGTTGACTTCTGCATTTAGCATAACGCTGTTTTTACGAGTGCGAGTGGCACAAGTCATGGAGAGTAGGCGCAATTTGCGGTAACCATTTCTTTTATTTCATAGCGACTGGAGAGTACATATGTGGGGTTCTAGGAGTAGAACTTTCGGAGGAGGTTTACATTCCATGGTCGCTTGACGTCGAGTTCGCCGTCCCCGCGGACGTCGATGAGGTAGTAGGCGTCGTTGCCGAGTACGCGCCCGATAGCGAATGGGCCTTCCCACGAAGGGGAAAGCTTGTGCATGCCCTTCTTGTCCTGGATGAGGCGTAGCACCAGGTCGCCTTCCTGGAAGGTGCGAGCTTTCACCCGCCGGCTGTGGTAGCGGCAGAGTCCTTGCTGGTAGATGGCGGTGCGTGACCGAGCGAGGTCGCGTGCTTCGTCGAGCTGGTTGACCCCATCCTGGCGGGCCAGCTCGTTTGCAGCCTCCGTATAGTGGACGACTCGCGGCGAGTCGTGTTCGAGGTCGGTGGGCATGACTGCTTCGGCACCGTAGACCATGAAGAAGGGAGTGAACCCCGTCGATCTGTTGACTGAGGTGCGGATCCCCCAGATGACAGAGGGCAACTCCTCGACCCAGCACCCGGCGGTGCGCTCGAGTGGTACTTGGAGTCGCGGCTTTAGGCCGTGGAGGATGCTTTGGTTGGCCCGTTCCGCCTGGCCGTTGGATTCCGGGTGGGCGACTGACGCGAGGTCGATCCGGATGTGGTGCTCTTCGCAGAATTCGGCCATGGCTCCTTTGGCGAAGTTGGTGCCGTTATCCGTGATGATGCTGTTTGGGAACCCGTAGCGATATATGAGCTCGCGTAGGAATTTAGTGGCGGTCTTCCCGTCGCATTTCCGGACTGGCTTGGCCTCCACCCACTTCGTGAATTTGTCGACGGCGACTAGCAGGTGGGTGTAGCCAGAAGGGGCCTTCTTGAAGGGGCCTACCATGTCCATGCCCCACACAGCGAATGGCCAGGTGATGGGGATTGTTTTGAGCGCCGAGCTCGGTACGTGCGTCTGATTGGCGTACTTCTGGCACCCGGCGCATCGCTGGACGATGTCGACAGCGTCGGCGTGTGCGATGGGACAGTAGAAGCCATGTCGCATAGCCTTGGTGACCAGGGAGCGAGCGGCGGCGTGGTGGCCGCAGTCACCTGAGTGAATGTCGTGGAGGATTTTGTGTCCTTCAGCTGGTTGGACGCAGCGTTGGAATACGCCGGTGACGCTGCTCTTGTGGAGCTCGCCGTCGATGATGGTGTAGGACTTGCATCGACGGGCGATCATTCGAGCGTCTGTCTCGTCTGCTGGCAGGGTGCCGGCTTCCAGGTAGGCGATGTAGGGCTTGGTCCAGTCGTCTCACTCGTTGATGAGTGCGACCAAGGCTGCCTCTGGTTGGAGTGGGACTCCGATGTCGATCTCCCTCGGGGGAGAGACTGATGGTTTGGAGATAGTGTCGAGGAAAACGCCGGCGGGTGGTGCGAGTCGAGCCGACCAGATGCGAGAGAGGGCGTCGGCCTCCTCGTTTTTCCGCCTGTCGATCCACTCGACAGAGTAGCCGGTGAAGTGGCCGCCCAGCTTGTCCACCGCTTGGCGGTACGCCGCCATGGTAGGGGAGACGGCGTCGTAGGTGCCGGCGACTTGCCCCGCGACGAGGTCGGAATCTCCGTAGCAGCGGAGGCGATTGACGTTCATCTCCTTAGCGGCTCGCATGCCGTGGAGTAGGGCCTCGTATTCAGCCATGTTGTTGGTGCAGGGCGTGAAGTCGAAGCAGAGGATGTAGCGGAGCTTGTCGCCCTTTGGTGAAGTCAACACTATCCCTGCGCCTGCACCGTCCGTGTTCTTGGAGCCGTCGAAGTGCAGGCTCCAGTAGTGGAGGTACGGCAGCTTCTCTGGCTGCTGGGCCTCCTCCCAGTCGGCGATGAAGTCTGCCAGTGCCTGCGACTTGATCGCCTTTCCTGGCTCGTATTTGATGTTGTGGACGCCGATCTCGACGACCCACTTGGCGACCCGCCCGGTCGCCTCGCGATTGCGGATGATGTCTTGCAGTGGTGCTGAGGAGACGACCGTGATCGGGTGCTCCTGGAAGTAGTGCGGCAGGCGCCGCTGAGCCCTGAAGACCGCGTATACTAGCTTTTGGTACTGTGGGTACCGCTGGCGCGACTCGGTGAGGACCTCGCTGATGTAGTACACCGGCCGCTGAACTGGGCGCTCCTTTCCTTCCTCTGGTCGTTCGACGACCATCACGGCGCTGACGACGCGCTCGGACGCCGCGACGTAAACCAGCATGGGTTCTTTGTCGGCGGGGGCGGCGAGTAGTGGTGCGGCGAGTATCACCTTTTTGAGGTCGCGGAGCGCGTCGTCCGCCTCCTTGTCCCACTGGAAGGTGGGGTTCTTACGCATCAGGCGGTATAGGGGCATCGCCTTTTCGCCCAGGCGGGGGATGAAGCGACTGAGAGCCGCTACTTGCCCGGCCAGCTTCTGGACGTCGCGCAGGCACTCGGGTTTGCCGAGCCTGGCGATCGTGTCGATCTTTGTGGGGTTCGCCTCGATCCCTCGTTTGGAGACGACGTACCCCAGTAGTTATCCGGCGGGTACACCGAAGGTGCACTTGCCTGGGTTGAGCTTTATCTTGTATCTGTAGGGTTCGCAACATAGAAAACAAAAAAATTTCCTACGATGTGAACTATATACCAAGATCCATCTACTAGATACAAACAACGGGCGGATGTATATCCGTAGAGAACATACCCTTGAAGACCGACAAAGCTTAACGAGTTCAACTCGTGGTTGATGTAGACGATCTCTTGCCGATCTCAAGATCGAGAGGAAGTCCTAGCGCCGCAAATCAGCAGCGCATCCGTGCTCGCACACACGTTCGAGGCACCGAGCAACCTCCGCCTCCTCGCTCCAGCGATGCAGCGGAAGCACAACTCTTTCTTGCCGAATAGCCACCGGGAACATGTATCTCGCTAGTCCGAGACCATGGGGGATAAATTCTAGAGGGGGAGAGAGATCCTTCACGAGGAGGTGTGAGAGACAAGTGAGGAGGGGGGTCCTTTTATAGGAGGAGGGGGGGCACCCAAGGGGGTGGCCGCCGGCCATGGGGGCTGCCCCCTCCCCTCCTTCATTCATGTGGGTGGACACTCCACTCACAAAATGCCCTTTAAATTTCCTCCACTCAAAAGTCCACTCAAATTCCCATTAAATTTCCACCAAATTTAATGCAAACTCTCATTAAATAAAACTCTTTTATTTTATTCAGAATTTTGTCAATTACTTTAATGACAAACATTCACAAATAACCCCTTGCTAGAATTCTATTTCACATGCATAACCACTTTATGCAATTTCACCCGAAAACCTGTTTCGGTATCTAGTGAAATAAATTCCTGCGCTTGTTCATTCTTTCGGCATGAAACATTTGCTCCAATTGGATGTCGGTGTCTCTTAAGTGTGTCACCCTACGGTTCGTGAATAATGCGGACATGATCGAGACCCCTCTCGGATCAATAATCAGAAGCGGGGTCTGGAGACCCATACTGACTCCCACACATTCAACGATGACTTTCTTGTGATCGTCGGAACCTTTTATGCTAGTATCCTAATCCCTTTGTTTCACGATATATTACATGTCCGAGATTCGATCATCGGTATCTCCATACCTAGTTTGATCTCGTTACCGACATGCACTCTTTTCTCGTTCCTGTGATATAACATTCTAGTGATCAAATCACTTGCTTGCAAGCTAATCAATGTGATATCACCGAGAGGGCCCAGAGTATATCTATCCGTCATCGGGATGAACAAATTCCACTCTCGATCCATGAGCCTCAACATAACACTTTATTAGTTCTGAATCCATCTTTATAATCACCCTGTTACGGTGTGACGTTTGATGTTATCAAGAAACTCTTCCGGTGTTAGTGATTGACATGATCTCATGGTCTAAGGATTAGGATCACTTCGTAAGTTGTTATAGCAATATAAACTCAATGACTTTGATCGTAATGCTATACTTCGGATGAATGTTCATCACACCATTACACTAATGTTGTGATCCCGTTATTAACAACATCCAATGTCCATGATCAGGAAACCTTGATCATCTTGTTAATCAACGAGCTAGTTTATGAGAGAGGCATAACTAGGAACTTTCTGTTTGTTTATTAAACACACATGTATTAACGTTTCCGTATTAATACAATTATAGCATGCAAAATAAACATCTATCATATACTTGGAATACACATAATAAACACTTTATTATTGCCTCTCAGGGCATATTCCCTTCAGTCTCCCACTTGCACTAGAGACAATAATCTAGTTACATAGTGATAAATCTAACACCCATTGAGTTCTGGTGTTGATCATGTTTTGCTCTAGGGAGAGTTTTAGTCAACGGATCTGCTACATTGAGATCCGTATGTACTTTACAAATCTTTATATCTCCATCCTTGACATGCTCGCGGATGGAGTGAAACCGGCGCTTAATATGCTTGGAATGCTTGTGAGACCTTGGCTCTTTGGCATTGGCAATGGCACCATTGTTGTCACAATAGATCACCATTGGGTCCAATGCGTTTGCCACCACTCCTAGTTCGGATATGAACTCCTTCATCCAAACTGCTTCCTGAGCCGCTTCTGAAGCAGCAACATATTCGGCCTCCGTTGTTGATCCCGCTACCACGGGTTGTTTGGAGCTCCTCCAACTAACCGCTCCGCCATTCATGAGAAATACGTATCCGGATTGAGACTTAGAGTCATCCGGATCGGTGTCAAAGCTAGCGTCGACATAACACTTAGCGACGAGCTCTTCTTCACCTCCGTATACAAGAAACATATCCTTAGTTCTTCGTAAGTACTTAAGGATATTCTTGACCGCTATCCAGTGTTCCGAACCTGGATCCGATTGGTACCTACTAGTCAAACTAATAGCATGTGCCACATCCGGTCTTGTACATAGCATGGCATACATTATAGAGCCTATGGCTGAAGCATAGGGGACTTTGTCCATTATCTCTCTTTCTTCCGCCGAAGCCGGACTTTGAGTCTTACTCAATGTATTGCCTTGCAACATAGGTAAGAACCCCTTCTTACTTCCGTCCATTTTAAACTTCTTTAAAATCTTATCAAGGTATGTACTTTGCGATAGCCCTATTAGGCGCCTAGATCTATCTCTATAGATCTTTATGCCTAATATGTATGACGCTTCACCTAGGTCCTTCATTGAAAATTTGCTGTTTAGATAACTTTTAACACTGTTTAAAAGATCTATATCATTTCCGATCAATAATATGTCATCCACATATAATATCAGAAATGCCACATTGCTCCCACTCACTTTCTTGTAAATACAAGCTTCTCCATAAGTTTGGACAAATTCAAACTCTTTGATCACCTCATCAAAGCGGAGATTCCAACTTCGTGATGCTTGCTTCAATCCATAGATGGATCGCTGAAGCTTGCACACCTTGTTAGCATCCTTAGGATCGACAAAACCCTTTGGTTGTATCATATACAACTCTTCTTCAATATTCCCATTGAGAAACGCGGTTTTGACATCCATCTGCCATATCTCATAATCGAAATATGCAGCAATTGCTAACATAATCCTAACTGACTTTAGCATCGCTACGGGAGAGAAAGTCTCATCGTAGTCAACTCCTTGAATTTGTCGAAACCCCTTTGCGACAAGTCGAGCTTTATAGACGGTCATATTACCATCAGCATCAGTTTTCCTTTTGAAAATCCATTTGTTCTCCACGGCCTTTCGGCCGTGAGGTAGTTCCACCAAGATCCAAACTTGATTTTCATACATGGATTCCATCTCGGATTTCATGGCTTCTAACCATTTGTTGGAATCCGGGCTCATCATCGCTTCTTCATACGTCACAGGGTCATCATTTTCATCAACCATGAAATTCATGACAGGATTTCCGTACAGATCGGGAGCTGCACGCGTCCTGTTTGACCTGCGAGGTTCGGTAGTACTCTCTTTCGGAGTTTCATGATCATTATCATTAGTTCCCTCTTCAACAGGTGGAGCCAACTCCGGAACAACTTCCGGCGCTGCGCTACTCGCCATACTTTGAAGAGAAGGTTCCACAACCTCTTCGAGTTCTACCTTCCGACTACTCACACCTTTCGCGAGAAACTCTTTCTCTAGAAAGGATCCATTCTTGGCAACAAAAACCTTGCCCTCGAATCTGTGATAGAAGGAATACCCAATAGTTTCTTTAGGGTATCCTATGAAGACGCATTTTTCCGCTTTGGGTTCGAGTTTATCCGGTTGAAGTTTCTTCACATAAACATCGCATCCCCAAACTTTAAGAAATGACAGCTTAGGTTTGTTTCCAAACCACAATTCATACGGTGTCTTTTCAACGGATTTAGATGGTGCCCGATTTAAAGTGAATGCAGCAGTTTCTAGTGCATATCCCCAAAATGACAACGGCAAGTCCGTCAGAGACATCATAGATCGAACCATATCTAATAAAGTACGATTACGACGTTCCGACACACCATTTCGCTGTGGTGTTCCGGCAGGTGTGAGTTGTGAAACAATTCCACACTCTTTCATGTGAGTGCTAAACTCGTAACTTAGATACTCACCTCCATGGTCAGACCGTAGAAATTTGATCTTTCTATTACGATGATTTTCCACTTCATTCTGAAATTCCTTGAACTTTTCAAAGGTTTCAGACTTGTGTTTCATCAAGTAGATATAACCGTATCTACTCAAATCATCCGTGAAAGTAACAAAATAACGATATCCACCTCGCGCCGACACACTCATTGGACCACATACATCAGAATGTATGATTTCCAATAAATCTGTCGCCCGTTCCATTGAACCGGAAAACGGCGTTCTAGTCATCTTGCCCATAAGGCATGGCTCACATGTATCAAATGATTCATAATCAAGTGATTCCAAAAGTCCATCCGAATGGAGCTTCTTCATGCGTTTAACGCCAATATGACCTAGACGGTAGTGCCACATATATGCGGATATATCATCATTAAGTTTAATCCTTTTAGCATCAACATTATGAATATGTGTAACATTATCATCGAGATCTAATAGAAATAAACCATTCATCATCGGTGCATGACCATAAAAGATTTCATTCATATAAATGGAACAACCATTGTTCTCGGATTTAAATGAATAACCACTTCGCATCAAACACGATCCAGATACAATGTTCATGCTCAGTGCAGGCACCAGATAACATTTATTCAAGTTTATAACTAATCCCGATGGTAAGTGGAGAGGCAGCGTTCCGACGGCGATCACATCAACACTTGATCCATTGCCGACACGCATCTTGACCTCACCCCTTGCTAGCGGTCGCTTGTTCCGCAGCCCCTGATTCGAGTTACAAATATTAGCAACTGAACCGGTATCAAATACCCAGGTGCTACTGCGAGCACTAGTCAAGTACACATCAATAACATGTATATCATATATACCTTTGTTTGCCTTGCCGGCCTTCTTGTCTGCCAGATACTTGGGGCAGTTGCGCTTCCAATGGCCAGTCCCCTTACAATAGTAGCACTCGGAATCAGACTTAGGTCCAACTCGGGGTTTCTTTTCAGGCGCGGCAACCGGCTTGCCGCCCTTACTTCCCTTCCGTTTTCCCTTCTTGTCTTTCTTGAAACCAGTGTTCCTATTGATCATCAACACTTGATGTTCCTTTTTGATCTCCACTTCCGCAGTTTTAAGCATTGACAGAAGCTCGGGGAGAGACTTCTTCATGCCTTGCATATTATAGTTCATCACAAAGCTCTTATAGCTAGGTGGCAGAGACTGCAGAACACGATGGATGCCTAAGTCAATGGGAATCGATATTCCTAAGGACACAAGCTTATCGGCGTAACCCGACATTTTGAGTACATGCTCACTAACGGAGTTGTGCTCTTCCATCATGCAGCTAAAGAACTTTTCTGAAGCGTTGTAGCTCTCTACAGCAGCATGTGTGTCGAAAATCATTTTCAACTCACCCATTGTATCAAATGCATTGCCGTTTTCGAAACGCTTTCGAAGTTCTGGCTCTAGCCCATACAATATGCCGCAATGAACTAAGTTGTGGTCCTCCTGACGAGTCTGATAGACATTCTTCTCCTCGTCAGGGGCATCATCAAAAGGTGGGGGGCCTAACGGCGCTTCTAGCACATATTGCTTTTGTGCAGCAGAGAGGAGAATCCTCAAATTCATGGCGATTCGGTAAAGTTGCTACCGTTCGTTGCTAGTTTCTCTTTCTCCATGAACACATTGAAATTAAAAGCAGGTGGTGCCATCTACAACAGAATTTGTAAAGTTTAGACTAAGTGTATGATAGATTGAGTTCAACTAATCTTTATTACGAATGAACTCCCACTCAAAAATGACATCCCTCGTGCCTTTTTGGTGATTACATGAACCAAATCCACTACACCAAGTCCGATCATCACGTGAGTCGGTATAGCTTCAAAGGCGAGCATCAAATGGGCATCATATCAACTATATGACTCATGCTTAACCTTTCGGTCCGTGTTCCGAGGCCATGTCTGTACATGCTAGGCTCGCCAAGTTAGAACCTTAGTATTCGCATGTGTAACTGTTTTACACCCGAAATATGGTCGTGGATCCAAGAACACCCGATCATCACGTGATGTCTTGGAGCGACGAAAACATAATCGGTGCATACTAAAGGAAGAACACATTCTTATCTTGATATTTAAATGAGGGATCATCTTATTATGCTAACAAAGCGCTAAACAAGCAATATAAGATGCTATCAAACATCATATGTTTATTAGTGAAATTATATGGTTCCCGCAGATGATCTCTATCATGTGCATCGTGGTATGATCATTATCATACCTATATGTGTAAATCCAAGGTCTATGGATTTTACACGCTATGTGTGTTGTAAGAGTATCATCTCATACTTCTACTTACAACACTACCATATCATAACACTAGCCCAGCAACAATCTAAACTAGACGCCTCTAATTTATCCATTGCAAGTTTTACGTGGCTTAGGGCTTTCGAGATAGAACCGTTCTTACCTACGAACATGAACCACAACGAGGATAATCAAATTGTTGACAACTCGCTTGCAAAATAGATATTGACTATAGTAGGAGAGACAGACACCCGCTAGCCACTTATGCAAACTAGTTGCATGTCAAGCGTGGAACAGGTCTCATGTGCGAGGACATGTAAAGTTTGTCCGGGCCGCTTCATCCCACTATGCCACCAATATCCAAAATTACAACAAAGGAGCAACAACATGATCATCATCGCCCACATACTCATATGTGTACTACCCGTGTAAAGTATCTACGCATAGATCCGGCTCTGATACCACTGTAGGGTTCGCAGCATAGAAAACAAAAAAATTTCCTACGATGTGAACTATATACCAAGATCCATCTACTAGATACAAACAACGGCCGGATGTATATCCGTAGAGAACATACCCTTGAAGACCGACAAAGCTTAACGAGTTCAACTCGTGGTTGATGTAGACGATCTCTTGCCGATCTCAAGATCGAGAGGAAGTCCTAGCGCCGCAAATCAGCAGCGCATCCGTGCTCGCACACACGTTCGAGGCACCGAGCAACCTCCGCCTCCTCGCTCCAGCGATGCAGCGGAAGCACAACTCTTTCTTGCCGAATAGCCACCGGGAACATGTATCTCGCTAGTCCGAGACCATGGGGGATAAATTCTAGATGGGGAGAGAGATCCTTCACGAGGAGGTGTGAGAGACAAGTGAGGAGGGGGGTCCTTTTATAGGAGGAGGGGGGGCACCCAAGGGGGTGGCCGCCGGCCATGGGGGCTGCCCCCTCCCCTCCTTCATTCATGTGGGTGGACACTCCACTCACAAAATGCCCTTTAAATTTCCTCCACTCAAAAGTCCACTCAAATTCCCATTAAATTTCCACCAAATTTAATGCAAACTCTCATTAAATAAAACTCTTTTATTTTATTCAGAATTTTGTCAATTACTTTAATGACAAACATTCACAAATAACCCCTTGCTAGAATTCTATTTCACATGCATAACCACTTTATGCAATTTCACCCGAAAACCTGTTTCGGTATCTAGTGAAATAAATTCCTGCGCTTGTTCATTCTTTCGGCATGAAACATTTGCTCCAATTGGATGTCGGTGTCTCTTAAGTGTGTCACCCTACGGTTCGTGAATAATGCGGACATGATCGAGACCCCTCTCGGATCAATAATCAGAAGCGGGATCTGGAGACCCATACTGACTCCCACACATTCAACGATGACTTTCTTGTGATCGTCGGAACCTTTTACGCTAGTATCTTAATCCCTTTGTTTCACGATATATTACATGTCCGAGATTCGATCATCGGTATCTCCATACCTAGTTTGATCTCGTTACCGACATGCACTCTTTTCTCATTCCTGTGATATAACATTCTAGTGATCAAATCACTTGCTTGCAAGCTAATCAATGTGATATCACCGAGAGGGCCCAGAGTATATCTATCCGTCATCGGGATGAAAAAATTCCACTCTCGATCCATGAGCCTCAACATAACACTTTATTAGTTCTGAATCCATCTTTATAATCACCCTGTTACGGTGTGACGTTTGATGTTATCAAGAAACTCTTCCGGTGTTAGTGATTGACATGATCTCATGGTCTAAGGATTAGGATCACTTCGTAAGTTGTTATAGCAATATAAACTCAATGACTTTGATCGTAATGCTATACTTCGGATGAATGTTCATCACACCATTACACTAATGTTGTGATCCCGTTATTAACAACATCCAATGTCCATGATCAGGAAACCTTGATCATCTTGTTAATCAACGAGCTAGTTTATGAGAGAGGCATAACTAGGAACTTTCTATTTGTTTATTAAACACACATGTATTAACGTTTCCGTATTAATACAATTATAGCATGCAAAATAAACATCTATCATATACTTGGAATACACATAATAAACACTTTATTATTGCCTCTCAGGGCATATTCCCTTCAGTATCTTCGCAGGTTGGCGAAAGTTTCTGCCAGGTCGGCGAGTAGGTCGCCTTGGCGAGCGGACTTCACGACCATGTCGTCGATGTAGACGTGGATGTTGCGGCCAATTTGGCTCGCGAGGCATTCTTGCATGCACCGCTGGTAGGTCGCCCCGGCGTTCTTGAGGCCGAAGGTCATGGCGTTGTAGCAGAAGGCTCCGAATGGCGTGATGAACGCCGTCTTCTCCTCGTCTTCGACAGCCATTTTGATCTGGTTATACCCAGAGTAGGCGTCGAGGAAACATAGCGACTCCGAGCCCGCGGTTGAATCGATTATCTGGTCGATCCGCGGGAGGACAAACTGCTCCTTTGGGCAGGCGCTGTTCAGGTTTGTGTAGTCGATACACATTCTCCAGGTCCCGTTTTTCTTCTCGACCAGGACTGGGTTTTCCAGCCACTTGGAGTACTTGATTGGCCGAATGAAGCCAGCAGCAAGTAGACGCTGCACTTCCTCGGCGATTGCTCGACGGCGTTCTTCATTGAAGGGCCGTAGCGACTGCTTGACAGGTCGCACTTTGGGGTCGGCGTTCAGCTTGTGCTCAGCGAGCTCCCTAGGGACACCGGGCATGTCGGAGGGTTTCCATGCGAAGATGTCCCTGTTCTCACGGAGGAACTCGATGAGCGCGCCTTCCTATGCTGGGCTCATGTCTGTCCCGATCGTCACCGTCAGGCTGGAGTCGCCTGGGACCAGCTCTACGGTGCGAGTGTGCGTCGTGGCCTCAAAGGTTGAGGTGTTTGCGCCCTCTCAGTTGGGCTTCTTGAGTATTGTGGGGTCGTCATTGTTGACCCTACTTGCGTACTTGGCGAGCTCATCGGCGTGATTAGTCTCTGCCGTGATGACAGTGTCGGCGAGCTCGGCTCCTTTGGCCTCGCACTCGGCGGCCATGTCGGGGTCGCCGTTGATGGTGATGATGCCGCACGGCCCGGGGAGCTTCATCGCGTTGTACGCGTAGTGGGGCGCTGCCATGAATTTAGCGAACGCCTGGAGCCCCAGGACGCAGTGGTAGGGGCTGTCGAAGGGCACCATCTCGAAGACGATCCGCTCGGTGCGGAAGTTTGCCGGTGTGCCAAAGGTGACTGGCAGCGTGACCTATCGGGTACGCCTTCCGACCGGGGACGATGCCGTGGAACGTGGTGTGGGTCGTCTCGATCATCGACTGCGGGAGCCGCAGCCGCCTGAAGGTGTCGAGGTAGAGGATGTTGATGGAGCTACCGCCGTCCATCAGTGTCTTGGGGAGCTAGTAGTCGCCAACCTTGGGCTTGACCACCAAGGCAACTCGTCCTGGGTACTCGATGCGCGGCGAGTGGTCTTGGCGGCTCCAGGTGATGGGCTGCTCCGACCAGTTCAGGAACTGGGGGACGTCTATTTGGGCCACCGTGTTGACGGCGACGGCGCAGGCGATGACCTTCTTCTCACGCTTCGTGTTGAAGCCTGTGAAGGTGTGGAGCGATCCGGCTACTTTGCCGAATTTTCCGCCATTTGGCGGGTCGTTGTCGGGGTCCTCCCGCGCTTGCTGTGCCTTCTCGATTTCCCTGAGGGTGTGGCAGTCGGCGGTGGTGTGCGTTGCGGGCTTCCCTTCCCTGCTATGGAACGCACATGGTTGGTTAAGGAGGGCCGCGGGGTCGAACCTTGGCTTGTTCTTGTAGTTTCCGCCGTCGCGGCGTTGCCCTCCGTCGCGGCGAAAGCTCTTGCGCTCGCGCTGCGCGTGCCCGGCGTTGGCGACGAAGTCGACTCGCCCGTCGCTGCGGCGCTTGCCAGTGAGGCGAGTGCCGCTGTAGCGTAGGTCGGTTCGGCGTCCGCCGTCGTTGCCGCCTGCGCGGCGTTGACCTCCTGACTCGTCGTCAGTTTCCTGGTTTGGGTCTTCCTCGGCGTACCGTTTGGCGATCTCGAGGAGGTCGGGGATGTTGTCGAGTGTGCGGGAGTGTCGCTTGAGCTTGGCGACTAGGGGCTCGTAGCGGCACGAGGTCTTGAAGCAATGGATCGCGGTGTCCGGGTGGATGCCGACCACGTTGTACCAAAGCTCTTGCCACCGTTGGACCCAGTTGCGGGTCGACTCGCGGGGTCCCTGGACGCACCGTTCCAGGTCCTCAATAGTGGTGGAGCGGGTGTAGAAGCACTCAAAGTGCCTGACGAAGGCGTCGTGCATTTCCTCCCAGGAGTCGATACTGTCCTGGGGGAGAGTGTTGATCCACTGCCTGCACGTCCCCTCCATCATCAGGGGGAGGTAACGGGCGGCGAGCAGGTCAGTGTGACCCGCGATCCCCATCGCCATGAGGTATGTGTCGAGCCAGACGGCGGGGTCGTACGAGGAGTCGTACTTTTCTATCTCTTTTGGTGCCTTGAAGTTTGGCGGGTACTTCTCACCTCGGATCATTGGTCCGAAGCACTTGGGTCCGAGTCGACTAAGCGACCCCATAGGCTCGCCGTCGCGGCGATTAGTTAGGGTGTGCCGCAAGTCGTCGGGCTGGCATGCGCGCCAGCTTTGGTTGTTGATGATGTGGGTGCGGGCGTCGATGGGTTGCCCGTTGGCGGCGACAAGGTTGGTTGCCGGCCTGGGGTCGTTGGTGGAGAGTGCCACGTTCGCGGGTCGGTGATGGAGCTGCAGCGGCTCTGGCGGCGGGAAGTTGAGAGTGTTTGCCGCCGCTGGGCGGCCGCTGGAGGCCGCTCTGCTTCCCGAGGAACGCGAGTATACTAGGCATGCCGAGTCGGCGCCCGCTTATTGCTGCTCGACGGCCTTTGCAAGCAGGGCCCTGGCGTATTGGATCTGTAGGGCGTCGTCGCCTGTGGCTGTGATACTATCGGCTGCTGCTCGGCCTGCCACGAGGTTGTCCATTGGGGTGGAGAACAGTGGGAGGCCGTTTGCGTCTCGCTCCCGTGAGGAGACTACTATCCGCGGCTGGTCCCTGGGAGGGGTGCGGTTGGGTGGAGGTGGGGCGCCCCTCGCCGTTGATCCTGGAGGGGGCCGGGCGCTTCCTCCTGGTGGCGCGTTCTCGCAGATCGCGCGTTCGACCACGCGGGCTGGGTCGTTTTCGTCGTCGAAGTTCAGGCACGCCCTTGAACGGTGGGGTTCAGGCGTGACCTGATCCGCTGCTGGTGGTAGCGCGACAGCTCCTGCGCCGTCACCTGCTCGAGGCGAAATTTTTCGCGCTCGGCTTGCTCCTTGCGCACCGCCTCTGCCAGTTTCAGGCGGAGTTCCTCGACCTCCGTTGTCGTGGCGTTAGGAGGGATTGGGGTGGAGAAAGGATCCTCCGGCGGATCGGCGCCGGTGGCCATGTAGGTCGCGGCGTGGCGACCGGTTCCGTCGCGGGGGTCGGCGGAGTTCTCCGACCCGGAATCGAATTCGAAGATCCCGAGGATGGAGGGGTCCTCGAAGTCTCCCGCGTTGGAGACCTGGGCGATGGAGCCCGCGGACGAGGCCGCGGTGATGGATCCGGCGAGTGACGTCGGGGTCGCCGAGTCGGTGTCGTCGGTGAGGGCCGCATCCTCTGCGGCCGCTGAATTCCCGGCCACGTTGCTGTGGGCCGAGTTGTACTCGGAGGCGAGGCGGTGGATCGCGCGGATCTGGCTCTCGGAGAGCCGATCGCGTGGCGGTGACTCGCGGATGCGAGCCGAGTCCTCCGAGACGATGACGTCGGTGAGGCCGACAAAGAGGCTGATCGTGCCGATAGGCAGGATCCCGCTGTGCGTGACGGGTCGCGCCGCCGGGACGTAGCTGCTCGGCAAGATCTGGAGCATCTCGCCGATCGCTATCATGCGGCCGGTGGCGACCGTCTCGTTGATGGGCAGATTGGATCTCGCCGCAGAACACCGGCCAGACCGGCCAGGCCCCACGGTGGGCGCCACTGTCGTGGGAATGGTCACGGCAGATGCTGCAATCGGCAACGAGTAGTAGAACGAGGGGCAAGGGCGGCCAGCCATCTGCGGTGCGAGATGAGGGCAAAGACACATGGTTTTACCCAGGTTCGGCCCCCCAGAGGGTAAAGACCTACTCCTGCTAGATTGTATTATGGAGGTCTTACAATGGGCGAGCTCGGCGGCCAGGCGGCGAGTCGCTTGAGTGTATGAGGGGACGTGTCTCTACTCACCCTATAGGGAGGTTTATATAGGCTCACCTCCCCTAGGGTTTACATATCTCAACTGATTCGGTTACAGCTTCAGTAGTCGTTTAACCTAGTCCGACTGGGCCTATCTACTCGCCTGGGCCTTCAGCTTCCAGTCGCTCGGTACCTTGCTAGGCTTCGATCCACTCGCCGTTCTGCAGGCCCACTCGCTAGCTCACGGGCCAGTCGGAAACGCCCTGCTGGGTATACCCCAGTAGGCATATCCCCATCATCGTCGGTGTGAAATGAAAGGGGAGCTTGTAAGTCCATGGAGTTATGTATGTGTGTTAGAGAAACTCTTGGGACGCTAGCCTAAGCCATGCCTAATCATGGTGGAAAATTGCAGCATCACCATAATGTGCAATCTAGGAAGCATTCTTCTTATAAAAAAAGAGATAGAAAAAGAGATTGAGAAAAAGAAAAAAAAGATGAGAAAAGAGGAAAGAGAGAAAAAACACCATTTCCCATGGTAAATAAGAAGATTAGTGAGATTCTCTCATTGTCTGCTTGCCTTGTCATTTTGATTATGCGATAGCTCTTGTATCATGTGCAAGGGGTACCCCATTGGCGGTTCACTATGATACACATGTACTTACTATGACAAGAACTTACCGGTAACTAAACTTGAGTAGCATGAGGAGCGGCCCTCGTATTCAAGGGACATGAGATTACCAACTTATACTTTGTCAAGCATATACTCCATAGTTTGTTCACTTTAACCTTAATCACTTAAAGATGCTTATGATAGGGGCAATGAGAGCTGAAAGCTAACAAGTACCATAATTTTTCTAAGCTCTTTTTGAGACTTGAAATCCTTGCTTCCCTTTTTATGATGGGCCTTTCTTCCACCATTATATTGAGTCTCCACCTTCTATCCTTAGCCACCAATTAAGAGAGCATAGTTGCCATTCTTAGTTCTATGTGCATTGTCCCAAAACTTATTGATTGATTCATATTGTTGATATTGCTTGTTCTTGAACTATTTGTATCTAGTCACTCTTATGAACTTTGAAGGTGTCCTATGCATCTATTTACTACTCCATGAGGGACAAGCTGAATGCCACTATGCTATGTTTTCTATATGTGAAACAAACAAACGTCTTTCAATGCATTGTTATTCATGAATCTTTGTTTGTAACCTTTCATGTTGCATGCATAGTTACTTTCTCTTATTGTTAGAACTCCATCTTTCATGCCAATGTTTAGAGTTATTTGATCCCAGCTTTCAATGCTTGCAAATGGTTTGATCTTGATTTTGATGGTGCATGTCACCTCAAAAATTATTCTTTTTATCACTTACCTACTCGAGGACGAGCACGAGTTAAGCTTGGGATGCTTGATACATCGAAAACGTATCTATAATTTTTGATGATCCATGCTTGTTTAGTATCTACTTTGCTTTGCTTTGTCTACACTTTGAGGTATTTTTATATGTTTTCTGGGACTAACCTATTAACAAGATGCCACAGTGCCAGTTGCATGTTTTCTTCTGTTTTTGGTCCATAAAAGGCAGAAAATCAATATTCTCGGAATTGTACGGGACAAAATCCAAAGTCAATATTTTACCGTGGGGAACACGGAGCCAGAAGATGAGACGGGGAAGAGCCACCAGGGGCCACACCCCTTGGCCACACGGCCAAGCCTAGCGGCCCGCGCCTGGGGGGTGCGGCCGCCCTGGGTGCCCCAGCGCCTCGCCTCTTCGCCTATAAGAAGCCTCCGATACCAAAACCCTAAGTACCCAATCAATCTTCCATGAAACAGTCTGTAGCCGCCGCCACCATCGTCCCTAGATTGGGGGGATCTGAAGCTCTTCCCGACACCCTATCGAAGGGGAGATCATCCCGGGGGCCTTCTTCATCACCATGCCAGCCTTCGGTATGAAGCGTGAGTGGTTCCACCTTGGACTATGGGTCCATGTAGTATCTAGATGGTTGTATCTCCTCCTTTGTGCTACCATGTTTAGATATTATGAGCTCCGTTCATGATTAAGATCATCTATTTGTAATCATGCATGTTGTGTTTGCGGGGATCCGATGGATATTGAGATTACTACGTCAGATTGATTAATGGTTTTGTCTTATTGATTATATCATGTCTGTGTTGTTTGTGATCTTGCATGCTCTCCGTTTCTAGTAGCTATCTTGCCCAAGTAGATGCTAGTGACTACAAGAGGGAGTATTTATGCTCGATAGTGGGTTCATGCCTCTATTTAATCTGGGGAAGTGACGGAAATCTCTAAGGTTGTAGATGTGTTGTTGCTACTAGGGAGAAAACAACGGTCTCTTGTTCATGGAACAAGTGGATTGTTTACCTTACACACTTTGCTTAAAGCAGTTATCCGTTGCTTGCAACTTAATACTGGAGGGGGTTTGGATGATAACCTGAAGGTGGATTACTAGTCATAGATGCAATTGGATGGCGGTCTATGTATCTTGTTGTATTGCCCAATCAAATATCATAGGATCATGAATGTCTAGTATTGAATTGTTATGCATTGCTCTGTCCTGTCAATTTCCCTACTATAATTTATTTACCCAGCATGCCATGTGTGTTTATCTTAAGCAGAGCACCTCTAGTGAACTATGGACCCCGGTCCAATCTTTACCATTGATACATATTCCACTGTTACTGTTTACTTTCTGCAAACCACTATTACCTTCCACACCATACAGTCAATCCTTTGTTTTCAGCAAATCGGTGTGATTGACAACCTCACTGTTCGTTGGGGCAAAGTCTTGAGTTTGTGTTTTGCAGGTTTCCAAGTTGCTAGCAACACCTTTAAATCGTTTCCTTCCTCCTAATGGTTTGATAACCTTGGTTTCTTACTAAGGGAAAACTTGCTACTATCTTCATCATACCTTCCTCTTGGGGTCTTCCAACGAAGCTCAACAGTCAACTGAGCCACCATCAGTCAGCCATGTATCTTATCGTGCTCCATATTAATATCTTGAGGTACATAAAGAACTATTCATTTGATTACATGCTCTAAATCTTAGTAAACCATAGCTAAACTAATGAGGCTATCATGAAACCGACTTAGAGCCATATCTTGAATTCTTCTATTGAGATCACACTCTCAAGATCTTGATCATATCATATTCTTCTTCAACTTGATGATCTTGATGCCAATAATCAAGGTATATCTTTATCTTCATGGCATCCATACTTGAATCCAACACATGAACTACAAGCATGACCTATGGAATATTCCTTCATATAAAACTCAATGAAAACATTAGTCCATAGGGATTGTCATTAATCACCAAAACCACACGTAGGGGCAATTACCCTTTCAATATGCCCTGGAGTCAAATATAAGATGGCCTATTTCATAAAGTTTATGATTAAGTTTTCTATCATGATATAACTGTATTGATAGGGAAACATCAATACATGTGTGATATATGAACAAACAGTAGTTCCTGGTGTAACTCTAGTCACTAGTTCATTGGTCAACTAATGATCAAAGGTTTCTTGATCATGAAGGTGCCTCGTCCCCTAATTGACAATGAGATCATTTCATTGGGGAATGAGATGGTGAACATATCCTATCTATAGCATCATATCACAATCATGTCATGATGTTTAGGAATCATAGTGATTCTTTCCTTAGACTGTGAGACCATATCAAATCACTGTCACCCGAGGATGCTTTGATGGCACATAACGTCACTCAGTAAAATGGTGATAAAAAAGGTGACGTTGGGTATCCGTAGGAACATGTTGAGAAGACTGCGTCAAAAGCAGGATTTGTCCATCCGCGTGGAAGAAGATACTCTGGTCCCACTCGAATAAGTTATATTCATAAGCTGTGCAGCATGTGACGAGGTCACGGGGTCACTTATCGGATCGAGTAAAGAAGGTATTGTCGGTAATGAGGTTGAACACTGACATGGATATGTGACTTGATCAAAACCTCGGACAATACAGTATCATAGAGACAAAAGGAATAAGACATAATGTTTATGGTTCAACAACAAACATCATTGAGTACACAGGTGGTCATTATGGATATCCAGATCCCGATGTTAATCATTGGACATAGAGGATTATTGGCCATGTCTGTAGTATTCACAAACTGTTGGATTGCACGCTTAAGGGCTTGACGAAGCTTGGAGGTCGTTAATGGCTAGTTTGAATCACTGGAGAAGTGAGAAGAGAGCAGAAAAGTTCTGGAGAGATCCGAAATCGTTCGGAGAAAGAATAAGGAAAATGACCGGAAAAGGGATTTCTGATAAATGGTTATTTAAATATGATTATTATATATTAATTATGAAATAATATATTGTAAAAGAATATTTAAATAATTATATATATAAGGCATATTAATATTTAGGCAAAATTCAGTAGGGATTTTACCTAAAAAGAAACAGACGGAAAAGGGCAAAAGAAAGCTGTTTTTCAAACAGCCCACGTGGGCAACAAATAGTTTGCGCCGCACATGGGCGGCAGATACTGTGCGTCGCTCGCATGCCAGCTGCTAAGCCGAATGGGCCAGGAGGCCGGCCCACCCAGTCGGGGGTAGTGCAGCTGCACTGGGCCGCACGCGCCCATGTGGGCCGCAGTCGGCCCACCCTCCTATGGTCGTCGCTTCCTCCCCATGCGTTGCTACCTACCGCCTGCTGGGCCGAGGTCGGGTGGCCCACCCGGGTCACCCAAAGGGCCCATCCGGCTGCTACCCAAAAATTCCCTTTTTCCTTTGTTTTATTAGTCACACATTGGGACCTAAAGGTGGAGGGACACCCTCCCTCCGCCTATATAAAGAGGTGCCCATGAGGGGATTAAAACACACCAATTTCCACCTGGAAATCAATAAAAGTCATGTGTTGTTTGTCTCCTCTCTCTCTTGCGATCGTGGCCCCCTTGTTAGGGTTGTTCGAGCGAGGAGTTCTTCACCGTGGAGCGCCGCTGCTCTGCGGGATTCGGATCCAGGAGATCTACTTCTGCAATCTCGGCTGGATCAGGGACAAGCGGGGGTCATAGTCAAGCACCGTACATGTGTGACTCCCAATAGCGGCACCGTGCTTTTGGTGCTAGGAGTTGTCGTGGAGCCGCAAGGACATCGTGACCACGAGGTCAGCATCGGGGCGTCTTCTTCATCCACGTTCCTCACGATACGTTAACCGTGTTTGATCTTCAAAGGTATGAATACCATATCCCCTCCCGTTATTGCATTACTAGTAGATAGATCTTGGGCTTCCGGGGTTGCCGCATAGTAATTTTTTTGATTTTATGCACTGAATCCCAATAATAACTATATCAATCAGAAACATTGGTACGCTTGTGGTATGTAAACAAACCAAGTTCCTTGTAGTCTCTATACAACTAGTTTATTGGTCAATTATGATCTAGGTTTCCTGATCATGCATATTTATGTCAACTAACAATAAGGTCATGTCATTAGATGAAAGATGTGATGAACTCACTTACTCAACAAAAGTATTGCAACATAATCAAGTCACAAAGTTCATCGTTGCAATAATTAGAAAATGAAGTAATCTACTCCTTACACTATGAGATCATATCTAATCACCGTCACTCGTGGAGCCATGAATGTATCAAACATCACACTGTAACAGGATAATCATAAAGGTGCATCATGGGTATTCTAGAGGGATAGGTTGAGGCGTATGTATCAGGATCAGGATTTGCTCTCCCACGTGACAGGAAGATACACTGGGTCTACTCGATAAGATTACATCCAAGAAGCTGCAACGTATGACTAGGTCATGAGGATGGAATATCACGGGAACGAGTTAAGTATCACTTGTCGGTAACGAGATTGAACTAGGTATGATGATACCAACAATCATATCTCGTACAAGTCATGTATCAAAGTAACAAAAGGAATCAGTCTTGATGTTTATGGTTCAAATGCCATTTTAATCGTGAAATAGGCAAGGATTATTATGGGCATCCAGGTCTTGCTGATAATCATTAATCGTTGAAGTGTCTCGATCAGGTCTGATGTATTCCTGAACCGCAGGGAAACACACTTAAGGGTTCAATGACTCTTAGAGATCATTTTGGAATCGTCGGGAGCACCAGAGTAAGGAGAAGAGAGAACCAGAATCATTTCGGGTGAATCCAAAGGTTGTTTGGAGTGATCCAAAGGAGTTTCAGATCATAAGGAATTAAATAAATATTTATTTAATAGTAATTATTGTAAATAATATTAAAAATATTTTTAATTAATTTTAGGGGCATCCCACCTTAATTGGCAACTCGTAAGGGAGGTCCCATGGGGCTAGCCACCCCAAAGAGGGAAGGAGGGGCTGGCCGGCCTAAGGCATGGGCGCACATGGTGGGTCCCGCCCCTACCGCCGCCGCCTCCAAGCCCTAGGGTTCCCCTCCCCTCCCCCTATCTAAGGAGGGGGCACTAATACGTCGGAAATGTATCTATAATTTTTGATGCTCGATGCTTGTTTAGTATCTACTTTGCTTTGCTTGTCTACACTTTGAGGTGCTTTTTAGATGTTTTCTGGTACTAACCTACTAACAAGTTGCAACAGTGTCAGATGCATGTTTTCTGCTATTTTTGGATTTAGAAAAGTTAGTAAAGAAATATTCTCGGAATTGGACGGGACAAACATCAAAGTCAATTACTTTCCGTGGGGAACAAGAAGTACAGAGGGGAGACGAGGAAGCGGGCTAGGGAAGCCAACCCCCCCCCCAGGCGTGACCAGGGCTAGGCCCGCGCCTGGCTAGGGTTTGACCCCCTGGTCGCCTCCTCGGCCTCCCCCTTCGCCTATAAGAAGCCCCCAATGCAGAAACCCTAAGCACCCGATAAAATCTCCACGAAACCGTCTGTAGCCACCGCCACCATCGTCCCTATATCAGGGGGATCTGAAGTTCTTCCTAGCACCCTCCGGAGGGGAGATCATCCCGGAGGCCTTCTCTCGGGTATGATGCGTGAGTAGTTTCACCTTGGACTATGGGTCCATGTAGTAGCTAGATGGTTGTATATCCTCCTTTGTGCTTTCATGTATAGATCTTGTGAGCTTTGTTCATGATCAAGATCTAATCTATTTGTAATCATGCATGTTGTGTTTGCGGGGATCCGATGGATATTGAGATTATTATGTTGGTTTGATTAATGGTTTTGTCTTTATGATTCTATCATGTCTGTCTTGTTTGTGATCTTGCATGCTCTCTGTTGTTAGTAGCTATCTTGGCCAATTAGTTGCTAGTGACTCCAAGAGGGGATATTATGCTCGATAGTGGGTTCATGCCTCTAGTTTCCAAGGGAAGTGACAGAAATCTCTTCGGTTGTAGATGTGTTGTTGCCACTAGGGAGAAAACAACGGTCTCTTGTTCATGGAACATGTGGACTGTTTAGCTTACACACTTTGCTTAAAGAAGTTGTCTGTTGCACAGGTGGGGGTTCGGATGATAACCTGAAGGTGGACTTCTAGTCATAGATGCAGTTGGATGGCGGTCTATGTATCTTGTTGTATTGCCCAATCGAATCTCATAGGATCTTTCTGACTAGTAATTGCATTGTTATGCCTTGCTCAGTTCCTGTCAATTGCCCTGCTGTAATTTGTTTACCCTTCATGCCATGTTGTTTATCTAAGGATAGCGCCTCTAGTGAACTATGGACCCCGGTCCAATCTTTACCATTGATACATCTCCCACTGTTACTTGTTTACTTGCTGCAAACGATTACCTTCCACACCATTCGTTTAATCCTTTGTTACATCAAACCGGTGGGCTTGACAACCTCACTGATTCGTTGGAACAAAGTCTCGAGTTTGTGTTGTGCAGGTCTCCGCGTTGCTTGAAACACCTGTGTAACGCTTCCTTCCTCCTTCTGGTTCGATAACATCGGTCTCAACTGAGGGAAAACTTGGTGCTTGCTCTTCACACCCTACGCTTGGGGTTACCAACGAAGTGCCACGTCGAGCATCATCAGGCACATGGGGGAGGGGGAGGCACGCAGATCCCAAGCCCCAAGGCATTTTCCTCTAGTGGTTTTTCTCTCTTTCTCTCGTTGGCTCTCATGCTTGATGTTCCAAGAAAAACTGCATGCATGGGAGATGACTTTCACCTTTGGCACGGCGTCGCGCTACTAGATCCCCGATCCAAAAGATCTACTTTCACAATCTTGGCTGGATCAGAGAAACCGAGAGTCGTTGTTAAGCATCGAACATGTGTGCGAAACCACGGGGGGTGCTGCCAATTATGGCACATGATTGTTGTGCGAGGATCAACGTGATCTTGAGGTCGGTTACGAGTATGCCTACATCATGCAAGTTCATCATGAACGTTAACGCTTTCGGTCTACAAGGGTATGTCAAAGAAATCTTCCTGTTATAGCATTAACTCATAGATATATCTTGGCAATTGGTCTACGCTAGTTAGAAACATATTGTTTTCTGCTGCAAACCCCTTCTCCTAGAACGTCTAGATTATGGAACACAAGAATCGAAATATTAACAATAACCATATAGTGATGTGATTGGTATGATTACCTACCGGTTTGCTCCCCGACATGCGGTGTAACAGGTTTCATGATAGGAAGGTGTGGATTTTGAATCACTAAGTATCAATTATGAGGGATAGTTATTTTAGTGGAGCTACATTATTTTTAAGTTGTTAATTGAGTAGTTTATTAATCATGAAAAATATCTAAGTGAATATGCATAATTCATAGTAGTCATTGGCATTTGTTATCTATCTTACACTTAGATTGTTAACTGAGATAGTGTTGGTGCCCTAACAACTGGGGTGCCACGTCCCGACGGTTGGCAGGTCTAGCATGAGGGTAGCCACTCCCTCAAGAGGCTACGACGCCTCCGGAAGCGGCTCAGTCGGATGACCCCTCACGAGGCCCCACCTCGCGAGGAGATGACCTCAATAGGATGCGTCAGGGAGAATGATCCCTATGTTGTACCTTGCTGCGATGCAGGGCCTTGGATGCATTGGAGCATATCCGGGGCCTAAATGGTAATCTTACCAAGGAGCTGGTAGGTGGGGCGAATCCCGACAAGGGGCGCAGCAGTCCTGTGCTCCCACTTCGCCTCGGTAAAGAAGGGTCCGGTCCGCCCCCTTTTCTGCAAGGAGAGGACGGACGACCTTAGCGTGCGCATGCCTTCCCTTTGCTGTTTTAGTGCAAGGAGGAAAGCAGGAAGCGTCAGATGAAGACAAGCGACGCTAAAGGGGATCACTTTACGGAAGTATGGAGAAGTGCATGGTGTCCAAGACTCGGTCCAAGTAAAGTAGTCATGTAGAGAGGGATCTCGAGGAGTGGCATTGTGGTAGCCCTTCCCGCCCAAGGATGGGGGGAAGAGGCCCATCGCCGATATATAAGGAGCCCTACTCCCACCTTAGAACGGGTTGATCCCTAAGATCTAAAACCCTAGACTTTCCACCATCATTGTACCCTCGCGAATGTAACTACCTCGGTGAATTACGCTCCTAGTTACAAGCCTGGATGAGCGGAAATGGTTGAAATAGTACGGTGGGGCCCAAATGCCACTCACAGGTAGACCTTTCGGCCGTCCCAACCATTTCCAAACATCGGGACAAGAACGGGCGGCGTAATCGGCAGGCGAAGGGATCAACTACATACACCAATGAGTATGTATGCAAGCCACCATACAACAGTACATCAGAGCCATTCCATCTAATAGAAATAGAAATATTGCAACGCCATACGGCAAGATCCAAATGTCCTAGGTAGATATAATAGTTTAGGATATCTCCTCATACATCAAACATCAGAGTATCAGGCGGAAGCGGCAAACAAGATCCGAGTACGGATAAGAAGCAAATCGGCATAAGATGCCCCATAAATAAACACATCCTGCCCACAGATCTCACGGATCCCCGTTCCCGGAATCTCTACACCGAATGATCGTTGCCCACATCGTCCGTCTCCTCCACCCAATATCCATCTTGTGAGTGTACCTGTTCATCTGAATCAAATAATTTATCGTGTGAGACCCTAGGGGTACTCAGCAAGTCTTTATGCCTCTAAAGGGGACACAACCTGGGGTGACGCAATTGCAGCAAAAGATAAACCCTAACAATTCTATAGATACTCGCTAACCATCCGCCTAACCAAAGATAGACGGATGTTCGTGAATTAATGACAACAGTTATAACAGTAATATCGACAGATCCATCCTCCTCCTCGCTTACCAACGAGGAAGCGGACGAACACCCCCCATCCGTTGGCAGTTTTATTATCCATTCCATGAGTGTTGCACTATTTACTAGTCGGTTACTTAGTCAAGTTAAAAGCGGTACTTTAGTTATACTTGTCTATGATCGAGAAACTGTGCTCCAAGTCGTCCATAACCGCGGACACGGCTTTCAGAAAGTTTTACCCTGCAGGGGTGCACAAATAGCAACACACACTCGATCAACCTCGGAAAAACCAAATCAAAACCCAAAGAGGCTTTCACGACAAAGCAATCACAAGATTCAGAAATATTTCAGGGGGCCACCCCATTAAGTATACCCGCAATGAAGTTAGCTGACTTCGAGACGGACTCAAGGTTTGTGGGGACGGCTGTAAACGACTGGGAACCCGAAAATGTGACTGGGCTTGTCGATACAGCGAAAACGTGTCACGATCCTAAACAGTACAGGTGCTCCTAGCACAATCGTAAATAAAGTAGTAAAGCATGGCATAAGTACGGGATCGTAAATAAAACCTCAAACTAGTTTGTGGCCCCAAGAAATAAGAATGAATCAAGCTCTGGCTCAGGGGGGTCCCATAATCCTCCCGGATGTGGATAGCGCGAATATTCAAGGAACAGGAATCAAGTACTCGGGGTCCTACGGGACACAAGTGAGCATTAAAAACCAAATAGCAGATATTGCTCACCGGTGCCACTTTCATTAGTTACCCCATTACTACTCAGGTTAAGTTGTTTAGGTACCTCGTTATCCATCAGACACTCACATACCCTACACATGCTGTTCTACGACTCGCATGGCTCAAACAACTCCTGTAGTAATGGCTCATGGGATGGAGGAACAAGCTTCGGTGGGGTTTAAAAGTAAAGGCTATGCAATACTTGGGATTCAGTTTAATGCAATCGTGACTCAATGATGCAAGAATAAGATAGAGGAAATAGGTACTATATGTATGCAAGCATGTGGTAGTGCTTGCCTGGCAGCTCAGTTGAAGCGAGAGAAGGATCTGGGTAGTGCTCCTGGGTTTCTTGGTATATCCCCTGCTCAGCGTCTATTCGAAGAAGAACCAAACAAACAACGGCCAACATAAATAAAGTGCACAAGCATATGAATAAAATGCGACAAGCAACCAATCATGCCATGATGAATGATGCACAATTTGCATGGCAATAATGTAGCATGGCATGGGTGAGGTGTGGAATACAAGAATAAAGCATTTTATTGAGTTTTAGTCACATTTTATACCCAAATAAGTTGCTGTACTCTTTATATTTATATGATGCATGCTGCAAAACAGGACATGGAATGCATAAACAGAAAGGTCTCGTCGAGCTGATCGATTTAGACATATCATTTGTTAAATTTGGAGTTATAAATCAAAAGTTATTAATTAATTAATGCAAAAGTGCATTTTAATGTAATTTAAATCAACTTGAAATTTTAAGTGTTCAAAATATATTTTGGATAGCATATTTGAATTCCTCATATTTTTTTGGCTTCAAAACATATATTATTTGTATTATTTGAAATCATGAATTTAAATTAGTATTAAAGTCAAATTATTAAAAGGGGTCAAAGTCAACGGTTGACTAGCTTGAAAACAGATTTGAAAACATTCAAATATATGGTTGGATTCAAATTTGGAAAACATTCCCTTTTCATTTTGTAAGTTTTTGCAAATTCGAATTATTTCAAAAGATATGATTTTAATTAGATTTTAACATTTTCTGGAATTTTTGTTGATCAGGAAAAGGTTCTGAAACTTTTTGTACCAAGGCGGAGACTAGCCGCAGAGGCTGACGCGCGGGCCAGCGTGCTGACGGGGCGGAGCTGAGGGGCTGTCACATGGGCGAGGTGGAGGGACTGCGGGTTAAGCCCAAGAATTTGCGGGGGGGCTGTTTGCAAAACGGCAAGGCTGGTCGGGAGTGTCTCTGATGAAGCTGAATTTAAACACGCAAAAGGAGCTAACTTGATTGATTTTCGGAAGACGATGGCGACAATTCCATCGAGAATTACGACATGCCACAAAAACAAAAGATGAATAGGGTTTAATGTTCTACAAGTTTAGTGTTCAAGGTTTCCCCGTATGATGTCTATATGAGCCGGAAACGGATGGAGAACAGAGGCTGTAACAACTGTCGGAAACTGAATTTTCTGCACCCGAAAACTGCTAGATCGATTGTTCTTTCGAGGATGATTCCCAGGTCTTTGCTGCACCAAAACGGGCGTGTGACGGCTCATTTTAAAGAGGGAAGGACAAGCTACAACTTTTATTGTTGGAGGTTCGTCAACGGAGGGTTGTGCTGGTTAAAAACTAGAGGTAAACAGAGACGAAAACCTGGCATTCACAGACTAACTGACAACGTTTTGCCTGGGAGATGAACCTGTTCTTCGAGGATAATTGTGAGGGATTTGATGCACGGATTGGGGTTCCGGGAGTTGATACCGCGATCTGGATGTGCCGAGAACGTGTGCGCGCGAAGAACCTGACCGAAGGAGTACTGTGGCCGCTGGTAGGTGGTCGGGAACAGGGCCTCTACGGGTGCTCTGCTGCTACGCACGATGGCTGCTACGCGCGCTGTCGAAGCAGGGGAAGGGAAAGCCAGGGGAGGGGAGAGATGTAAGCTCACCTAGCACTCGTCGGCGAGCCGAGCAAGCCGGAGTGGGACACAGAGAGGCGCAGGAGTGGGGTGCATCACGTCGGGAACGGCGGCGGGGCTTGAAGCTGTAGGGGCAGCCTCGAGCTGGAGCCTCCATGCCTGGTTCCTCTGAAGCCTGCCACTGCACATGCGGGGCAGAGAAAACACTTCGGCCTCAGAGCAGAAAACAGGTCGTGGGGGAGGGAACGGAGCCAGGAACTCACCAGGAAGACGACGGTGTTGTCTGATTGGGTGGAGGCGAACGAAGCCACCTGGAATCTGGCCGGAAGAGGACAGTCGAAGGAGGAGAACGAGGACCATAACGACGATTGACGCCTCCTTGGGCTCCATGGTGTGGTTCAGGAGGAAGAGGAAGTTGATGCGGATTCAGAACCACGAACATCTCGGCTTGAGGTTGCCGGAGGCAGTGGCGCGGTGGTGGTAGCATTCGGAAGCTTGCAGAGAGGAAAAAGGGGAGAGGGAGAGGATGATCTGGTGGCGGCGCAAGGTAGGGAAGATGGTCTAGGGTTCCAGAGTGCGGAGCGTGCGAGAGATAAGGAGTGTGGGCAGCACGCGGGCGGCGTGAGCTGCTGACGAGGACGACGGAGCGAACGGCCACCTGCCACCCCGTCTGCTTGATATAGAGAGGAGGAGGCCGACGGAAGGAGATACACAGTAACGGAGGGATCGAACGGGTATGAGTCACTGGTGGCATGATACGGGCCGGCCCAAGAGGGAGGGAGAGGGATCTGGCCGGGTGGCTGCTGTGCTGGTTGGGCTGCCAGGTGATTTCACTCCTCTTATTTGTTTTGGTTTTACTTTACTATTTGTTTTGTTGTTTAAGTTCAAACAAGCATCTGATTTCAAACCCTTTTGAAATTTGCAGGAACATTTGAACAAAGTTAAATGGCACAGAAGGTGAGGCACGAGGGATATAGAATAGAGGAAGTATGATGCCCCATATACTCAAATTGGGCATTACTACGAGATTTGGGATAGCAATTTTATAAAAGAAGCAACAAAAGCATTTGGAAAATATTAGACCCTAGCAAATGGATCCTTCTTGGAAAAACCAAAATACGGTGATAGACAAAATAGGGAGGGGGGTTTAGGGTTTAGATGAGGTGTTAGGTGTTAGGAGAGAGGGTAGAGAGAGCTTTGGTATGCATGATCGAGAGAGAGAAAAGATGGGCATGGGGATGGTCTTGCATGGCACTACACAAAAGAGGTGGATGAGGTTTGATGGCACAAGGCAAGAAACAAAGCAAGGTAGAAAAGATTGAGAGAAAGAGAGAGATGAGAAGATGATCCACTCAAAAACAAAGAAAACCAAAAGAGGACAAAAGATGGTGATGGTTGCATGGCCCATGCATAAATAGTAAATGCCTCCTCTAGTAGTGAAAACCACTGGATTATCTCATGGCATTTGTATAAGCAAGCTTCCCAAATTTTGGAATAAGGCCCAACAAAAGAAAAGAGAGCTTGTTTACCACATGGATTAAATAAAAGATCATGCATGAATATAAGGTGGCCAAGCTTGTGTGTATGTGCCACTAGCCAACATGAACCCCAATGGTATTCCTCCATGAGCTTATATTCATATTTAAACCATATGAAAGCTTGACAAGGGGTTCCACTCACATAGCATGCAAAGGTGGCCATGTGGCTCTCATATACCAATAATGTGAAAACAACATGGTTCATATATGGGAGCATGTGGAATTGTAAGTGGAGCCATCCAAACTCACATGAGCTAGAGGTAAAACCCAATAAAGTGCAAAGCTCATTTTTAGTTGGATGGTGGAATTATAAGGTGGTGAAAGAAAGGGTGGTGGAGTTGAATAAAATATATGCCCCCAACTCAACTCGGGCATTTAAACAATATATCAAGAACCAAATACAATATCAAGAGGCCAATACAATTAACAATGCATAGGAGAGAAGAACCAAACCAAAAGGTTTTATATGATGCTCAAATGCAAGGTGGCATGATGACATGAGCATGATATAATGATGATGCAACAATTATATATATGAAGTAGCCATTATATAGACTAGGCTAGTAGCATTGCAATTGTTATACAATTGGGATGCTACAACTCTCCCCCACGAAACAAGAATCTCGCCCCGAGATTCCTAGGAAAAAGAGAACAACACAAGAAGAGGCGGGTGTCCGAACGAAGGTGACCCCACGTTCCCAAGTTGATGAACAACGGAATGGTGCGACCACTACACCTTGCAAAACTTGCTAGACTTGTTGCGAGTCTTGCGTTTTGCTTGAGAAAGAATGGGTTAGAAGAGTTCAAGGATTGTCGTGAGACAAGAAGGATAGGATGGGCATAGCTCCGGTTTTCCCAAGAATCATGATAAAAGAATATAACCACTTGTGAAAGAAAAGGAGAAGATGATGTATCATGGATAAAGAAAGACACACCATTAAGATTAAAGATTTACCGATACTAGAGAGGATGAATCTTTGTCCCGCCGGAAGAAAGGAGCTAGGTTGGAGAGGTTTTGAACCACTATTACAATAGCATCGTATCTTCTCTCGGATTTGAGAAAAGAAGTTCGGAAACAATATTGCCTTCAAGCAATAGAGTCCCTCGATAACAACAGAAAGATTTAGTTAGACATCGTCGGATTAGATTCTTGTTGCGCCGGTAAGAACCAAGGATCACGCAATTTAGGTGCGCAGATATAACTTCCAGAGATGGATGTGAAGCTAGATCATGGTGGAATCCCGAGAAGCAAAGAATATGGAGGATCTGGAGTTTATTGTAGAGATACTTATTGCTTTCTTTAGCCTTGAGGCTAACGCAATAGATTTGCGGCTGATGGCATCAACCATAATTGGGTTTACCACAGAAAAAGAATTGATGAAACAAAGAGAGAGATAGTTTCCTTTAATCTTGTTTGGAGATATCGAGCATCGGTAGAAAGACGAGGATAGAAAAAGGTTTGCGTTTGTTTCCACCAGATAATTGAGGATTTTGCTCCATGTAGAAAGGGTGAGATCACCAACAAGAGATTATTGTTTACTTTCTTCGAAAGAGCACTCCGGAAAAACAAGGACGGAAGTAAAAGTATCAAGGGATAAAGGCCACTTCTAACTTCCGTGGAATGAGTGAAATCACATAAATTCACCAATTCAATGTACAAGAGCGAATGATAAGAGTAGTGGTATGGTAGCTACTCCATCCCGCACTCAAAGCATTACTCCGCACATGAATAAGAAAATCATGCAACCCAACTACCGAAACAGACTGAAGGTGTTGGCAAAAACTCATAGAACTCCGTTAGAAAACAAGGATAGATGCAAACGATTCGCCGGATTCATAGATAGATAAAGATGATAATGTTGTCGTCATGTCGGAAGTACCAAGCCACCAGAAAGATATGAAGGAAGATTACGGAGAAGAACTGCAAGATTCCACAGATATAGAAAAAGATAGCACCACTTGAACAGAAGGAATACAAGATCTGGAAGGTCTTCATGGCCTCCGGTGGATTGAGCATAGATGATAGAACGAGAGGGTTTCAAGAGATTACTTAACGAGATTTAGGTGAAAGAACTCCATGTTCTTCTTGAAATGATTGAGAGAGATTTAGCAGCCTTAAGGAAATCTTCAGCGGAACGACGATGATAACTTGCCAACAAGGAACAACTCCGGATTGGTCGAAGATGGAGGATGGAATTAACAATGGACTTGCTGATTCCAGAGTTGAAGTAATGTATTTAGAAGAAGGACGTGGTCGAGATATGTGACTTCAAAAAGTCAGAATTGTCACTTTGAGACTTTGCACACAGGCAGTGCTCACGAAGCTCGAGAGAAAGAGACACATATGATCTTCCATGTCCTTCCATAGATATCGAATAGGCAAGCATATTATCAACATATACCACCATGGATTAACAAGATATTCCTAGAATACCAAGTTTAAGAGGCGGGAGAACGAACAAATGCTCGAAACACTTTCTGAGCTCAACGCTCTTTGAAAGATCAACGTTACGAGTAAGGATTCCTGTTGAAGAAGATGCGCTGACAGAATAGGTTAACTGGTCCTTCGGAAGAAAAAGAGATGTCACCTGGTTCACATTGTCGATCGGATCACCGGTTACAAAGATAAAGAGATCTTGGATAAGAACCGATGATAGCTCATACCTTAAGCAAAGCTATCAGAGACGAAAAGATGCAATTCCCTCGTATCCAGGAGAATTGTGCAGATATGGGGTTCAAAAGGATGTGCAGCATGATGGACAGATGATAGACCGCCGTAGTGATTGGAGAAACTCTGGATTGCCAAAGATGCTTGAATATGCATAGATATGATCACGGTGTACTCAAAATCACACGAGATAACCGTCACCATTTGGAGGATAGTGGTGATTGCATTTTCCATATTCCACTCCATCATTCAGATCTATATGACACTTATCATGAGTGGAATATAGCTATGCCGAGAACCAAATTACAACCACCAGCATCGGATCGACACATGTTATGTAATTAGCCCAAGAGAATTGGAGATGAAAAGAAACTCTAGGATTAAGCGCCGGTGACAAAAGAATGAGTTAGCATGGACATGCTGATAAAAGGAAGATAGATAATGTTTCACACACGACTGAAAAGGAGTGTGGAAGCACAGATGTATCAAAGAAATTTTTTCCGCATTTTTCGGCATTAAAATACCAATAGATGCGCAAAAACACTTATCAGGTAGCGATTAGCAACTGATGGTTTCACAAAATGTGGAGTTGCTAGAAGGAAGGACACCCTTAAGAAGATGGCACCGGTTAACAAGGAGTCAGATAGATCGCGCCGGTATTCAAAAGCCTGTCAGTATGGAATGTACCAACAGTTGATAACCAAAGGCAGATAAAGATAACATGTTGGATGCAACAGATAGACAAGAAATTACACACACACACACACACACACACACACACACTCAACCTATGGTACTACGGAAACCCAGAACACGTGAATCCTAGTTTGAACTTTTAAGAAGAGGATTGAAAACGTTACACTTCCTTACCAGAAAAGGGTGGTGGGTGGGTAAGAAGAAAAGTGGAAGCAGTCCTACTCTCGCGTTTTGTTTTTCCCTAGTATACATAGCTACCAAAATATTTGCTAGACTGACAACGACCATTTGGCTGAGACCCTGAAGGGCGGGATGGCTCTGATACCAATTGTAACTACCTCGGTGAATTAAGCTCCTAGTTACAAGCCTGGATGAGCGGAAATGGTTGAAATAGTATGGTGGGGCCCAAATGCCACTCACAGGTAGACCTTTCGGCCGTCCCAACCATTTCCAAACATCGGGACAAGAACGGGCGGCGTAATCGGCAGGCGAAGGGATCAACTACATACACCAATGAGTATGTATGCAAGCCACCATACAACAGTACATCAGAGCCATTCCATCTAATAGAAATAGAAATATTGCAACGCCATACGGCAAGATCCAAATGTCCTAGATAGATATAATAGTTTAGGATATCTCCTCATACATCAAACATCAGAGTATCAGGCGGAAGCGGCAAACAAGATCCGAGTACGGATAAGAAGCAAATCGGCATAAGATGCCCCATAAATAAACACATCCCGCCCACAGATCTCACGGATCCCCGTTCTCGGAATCTCTACACCGAATGATCGTTGCCCACATCGTCCGTCTCCTCCACCCAGTATCCATCTTGTGAGTGTACCTGTTCATCTGAATCAAATAATTTATCGTGTGAGACCCTAGGGGTACTCAGCAAGTCTTTATGCCTCTAAAGGGGACACAACCTGGGGTGACGCAATTGCAGCAAAAGATAAACCCTAACAATTCTATAGATACTCGCTAACCATCCGCCTAACCAAAGATAGACGGATGTCCGTGAATTAATGACAACAGTTATAACAGTAATATCGACAGATCCATCCTCCTCCTCGCTTACCAACGAGGAAGCGGACGAACACCCCCCATCCGTTGGCAGTTTTATTATCCATTCCATGAGTGTTGCACTATTTACTAGTCGGTTACTTAGTCAAGTTAAAAGCGGTACTTTAGTTATACTTGTCTATGATCGAGAAACTGTGCTCCAAGTCGTCCATAACCGCGGACACGGCTTTCAGAAAGTTTTACCCTGCAGGGGTGCACAAATAGCAACACACACTCGATCAACCTCGGAAAAACCAAATCAAAACCCAACGAGGCTTTCACGACAAAGCAATCACAAGATTCAGAAATATTTCAGGGGGCCACCCCATTAAGTATACCCGCAACGAAGTTAGCTGACTTCGAGACGGACTCAAGGTTTGTGGGGACGGCTGTAAACGACTGGGAACCCGAAAATGTGACTGGGCTTGTCGATACAGCGAAAACGTGTCACGATCCTAAACAGTACAGGTGCTCCTCGCACAATCGTAAATAAAGCAGTAAAGCATGGCATAAGTACGGGATCATAAATAAAACCTCAAACTAGTTTGTGGCCCCAAGAAATAAGAATGAATCAAGCTCTGGCTCAGGGGGGTCCCATAATCCTCCCGGATGTGGATAGCGCGAATATTCAAGGAACAGGAATCAAGTACTCGGGGTCCTACGGGACACAAGTGAGCATGAAAAACCAAATAGCAGATATTGCTCACCGGTGCCACTTTCATTAGTTATCCCATTACTACTCAGGTTAAGTTGTTTAGGTACCTCGTTATCCATCAGACACTCACATACCCTACACATGCTGTTCTACGACTCGCATGGCTCAAACAACTCTTGTAGTAATGGCTCATGGGATGGAGGAACAAGCTTCGGTGGGGTTTAAAAGTAAAGGCTATGCAATACTTGGGATTCAGTTTAATGCAATCGTGACTCAATGATGCAAGAATAAGATAGAGGCAATAGGTACTATATGTATGCAAGCATGTGGTAGTGCTTGCCTGGCAGCTCAGTTGAAGCGAGAGAAGGATCTGGGTAGTGCTCCTGGGTTTCTTGGTATATCCCCTGCTCAGCGTCTATTCGAAGAAAAACCAAACAAACAAGGGCCAACATAAATAAAGTGCACAAGCATATGAATAAAATGCGACAAGCAACCAATCATGCCATGATGAATGATGCACAATTTGCATGGCAATAATGTAGCATGGCATGGGTGAGGTGTGGAATACAAGAATAAAGCATTTTATTGAGTTTTAGTCACATTTTATACCCAAATAAGTTGCTGTACTCTTTATATTTATATGATGCATGCTGCAAAACAGAACATGGAATGCATAAACAGAAAGGTCTCGTCGAGCTGATCGATTTAGACATATCATTTGTTAAATTTGGAGTTATAAATCAAAAGTTATTAATTAATTAATGCAAAAGTGCATTTTAATGTAATTTAAATCAACTTGAAATTTTAAGTGTTCAAAATATATTTTGGATAGCATATTTGAATTCCTCATATTTTTTTGGCTTCAAAACATATATTATTTGTATTATTTGAAATCATGAATTTAAATTGGTATTAAAGTCAAATTATTAAAAGGGGTCAAAGTCAACGGTTGACTAGCTTGAAAACAGATTTGAAAACATTCAAATATATGGTTGGATTCAAATTTGGAAAACATTCCCTTTTCATTTTGTAAGTTTTTGCAAATTCGAATTATTTCAAAAGATATGGTTTTAATTAGATTTTAACATTTTCTGGAATTTTTGTTGATCAGGAAAAGGTTCTGAAACTTTTTGTACCAAGGCGGAGACTAGCCGCAGAGGCTGACGCACGGGCCAGCGTGCTGACGGGGCGGAGCTGAGGGGCTGTCACATGGGCGAGGTGGAGGGACTGCGGGTTGAGCCCAAGAATTTGCGGGGGGGGGGGGGGTTGTTTGCAAAACGGCAAGGCTGGTCGGGAGTGTCTTTGATGAAGCTGAATTTAAACACGCAAAAGGAGCTAGCTTGATTGATTTTCGGAAGACGATGGCGACAATTCCATCAAGAATTACGACATGCCACAAAAACAAAAGATGAATAGGGTTTAATGTTCTACAAGTTTAGTGTTCAAGGTTTCCCCGTATGATGTCTATATGAGCCGGAAACGGATGGAGAACAGAGGCTGTAACAACTGTCGGAAACTGAATTTTCTGCACCCGAAAACTGCTAGATCGATTGTTCTTTCGAGGATGATTCCCAGGTCTTTGCTGCACCAAAACGGGCGTGTGACGGCTCATTTTAAAGAGGGAAGGACAAGCTACAACTTTTATTGTTGGAGGTTCGTCAACGGAGGGTTGTGCTGGTTAAAAACTAGAGGTAAACAGAGACGAAAACCTGGCATTCACAGACTAACTGACAACGTTTTGCCTGGGAGATGAACCTGTTCTTCGAGGATAATTGTGAGGGATTTGATGCACGGATTGGGGTTCCGGGAGTTGATACCGCGATCTGGATGTGCCGAGAACGTGTGCGCGCGAAGAACCTGACCGAAGGAGTACTGTGGCCGCTGGTAGGTGGTCGGGAACAGGGCCTCTACGGGTGCTCTGCTGCTACGCACGATGGCTGCTACGCGCGCTGTCGAAGCAGGGGAAGGGAAAGCCAGGGGAGGGGAGAGATGTAAGCTCACCTAGCACTCGTCGGCGAGCCGAGCAAGCCGGAGTGGGACACAGAGAGGCGCAGGAGTGGGGTGCATCACGTCGGGAACGGCGGCGGGGCTTGAAGCTGTAGGGGCAGCCTCGAGCTGGAGCCTCCATGCCTGGTTCCTCTGAAGCCTGCCACTGCACATGCGGGGCAGAGAAAACACTTCGGCCTCAGAGCAGAAAACAGGTCGTGGGGGAGGGAACGGAGCCAGGAACTCACCAGGAAGACGACGGTGTTGTCTGATTGGGTGGAGGCGAACGAAGCCACCTGGAATCTGGCCGGAAGAGGACAGTCGAAGGAGGAGAACGAGGACCATAACGACGATTGACGCCTCCTTGGGCTCCATGGTGTGGTTCAGGAGGAAGAGGAAGTTGATGCGGATTCAGAACCACGAACATCTCGGCTTGAGGTTGCCGGAGGCAGTGGCGCGGTGGTGGTAGCATTCGGAAGCTTGCAGAGAGGAAAAAGGGGAGAGGGAGAGGATGATCTGGTGGCGGCGCAAGGTAGGGAAGATGGTCTAGGGTTCCAGAGTGCGGAGCGTGCGAGAGATAAGGAGTGTGGGCAGCACGCGGGCGGCGTGAGCTGCTGACGAGGACGACGGAGCGAACGGCCACCTGCCACCCCGTCTGCTTGATATAGAGAGGAGGAGGCCGACGGAAGGAGATACACAGTAACGGAGGGATCGAACGGGTATGAGTCACTGGTGGCATGATACGGGCCGGCCCAAGAGGGAGGGAGAGGGATCTGGCCGGGTGGCTGCTGTGCTGGTTGGGCTGCCAGGTGATTTCACTCCTCTTATTTGTTTTGGTTTTACTTTACTATTTGTTTTGTTGTTTAAGTTCAAACAAGCATCTGATTTCAAACCCTTTTGAAATTTGCAGGAACATTTGAACAAAGTTAAATGGCACAGAAGGTGAGGCACGAGGGATATAGAATAGAGGAAGTATGATGCCCCATATACTCAAATTGGGCATTACTACGAGATTTGGGATAGCAATTTTATAAAAGAAGCAACAAAAGCATTTGGAAAATATTAGACCCTAGCAAATGGATCCTTCTTGGAAAAACCAAAATACGGTGATAGACAAAATAGGGAGGGGGTTTAGGGTTTAGATGAGGTGTTAGGTGTTAGGAGAGAGGGTAGAGAGAGCTTTGGTATGCATGATCGAGAGAGAGAAAAGATGGGCATGGGGATGGTCTTGCATGGCACTACACAAAAGAGGTGGATGAGGTTTGATGGCACAAGGCAAGAAACAAAGCAAGGTAGAAAAGATTGAGAGAAAGAGAGAGATGAGAAGATGATCCACTCAAAAACAAAGAAAACCAAAAGAGGACAAAAGATGGTGATGGTTGCATGGCCCATGCATAAATAGTAAATGCCTCCTCTAGTAGTGAAAACCACTGGATTATCTCATGGCATTTGTATAAGCAAGCTTCCCAAATTTTGGAATAAGGCCCAACAAAAGAAAAGAGAGCTTGTTTACCACATGGATTAAATAAAAGATCATGCATGAATATAAGGTGGCCAAGCTTGTGTGTATGTGCCACTAGCCAACATGAACCCCAATGGTATTCCTCCATGAGCTTATATTCATATTTAAACCATATGAAAGCTTGACAAGGGGTTCCACTCACATAGCATGCAAAGGTGGCCATGTGGCTCTCATATACCAATAATGTGAAAACAACATGGTTCATATATGGGAGCATGTGGAATTGTAAGTGGAGCCATCCAAACTCACATGAGCTAGAGGTAAAACCCAATAAAGTGCAAAGCTCATTTTTAGTTGGATGGTGGAATTATAAGGTGGTGAAAGAAAGGGTGGTGGAGTTGAATAAAAGATATGCCCCCAACTCAACTCGGGCATTTAAACAATATATCAAGAACCAAATACAATATCAAGAGGCCAATACAATTAACAATGCATAGGAGAGAAGAACCAAACCAAAAGGTTTTATATGATGCTCAAATGCAAGGTGGCATGATGACATGAGCATGATATAATGATGATGCAACAATTATATATATGAAGTAGCCATTATATAGACTAGGCTAGTAGCATTGCAATTGTTAGACAATTGGGATGCTACAGCGAAGCACGCTAGAAATACAACAAAGCAGGAGTAGGGGCTTTACCTCCTCATGAGGGTCCCAAACCTGGGTAAGAAACCTGAAAGAACACAGATGCCTCCTAGAGGAGGGTGAATATGCGGTTTAAAATTTTACGAAATGGGCTTAACAAAGGCGAAATAAAACTAGCATTTACTTTGTCAAGCACAAAACCTATATAAACTACGGTTCACCTATGTGCACCAATAACTTATGCTAAGATATATAAGAAACTATGTGATAGCTAGATATAAGACTTCAATCACGAAGGCTATCACAAAGTAAAGTTCATAAGTAATTAGCTCGGGTAAGGAGATAACCGAGGCACGTGAAGATAATGATTTATTACCGAGTTCCTACCATAAAGGGAGTATGTATCATTGGAGGGGTGGGCGGTACTAAGACCACCACGCCACAAAAGGACTCACCCTATTCTCCTGTGAACCTCGCCACAAGAGGCATGGTTCACTTCTTCACTATCGATGCACTTGTCGGTGGCAATCCATAACCTCTCACAAAGATTGGGGCACTTCTCCACAACTCAATTGGAGGCTCCCAACAAACAAGCTTGGGAAAAGCTCCACAACTTAATTGGAGGCCCCAAGTAATCCACAAACCTACAAAACAACTAAACCTTCTAGGGTTCCAAGAACCCAAGAGTGAAAAGCTTCTCACCTTTCACCCAATCGATTCCTCACCGAGAACTCAAACAGATGCACCAAATGCAATGGCAAAAACACAAGAAGTGCTCAAGTCCTTCTCTCCCAAATTCCACCAAAGCTACAAAAGTAGTGGGATAATAAGAGAGGAAGAACACAAGAGGAAATCCACAAAAGAAACCCCAAGATCTAGATCCCAAGATGTTCTCCTCACATAGAGGATAGATGGATTGGTGGAGTTGTAGATCTAGATACCCCTTTCAAATCCCCCAAAAATATTCAAGAAATATGGGAGGGATTGATAGTATTTTCAAGCTTTTGAAGGTTAAAACAATAGAGGAGGGACAGAATGCAACCAACCATCCTAAGGAGGAAGAAGGAGTCTATTTATACCCCTCCCAAACGAAATATGACCGTTTGGGACCTCCTAGGCCAGATATCTGCCCCTCCCCAGGATATTCCGGGTTCCCCGGGCCAAAATATGCCTAATAACTTTGTGGCGTGGCCCTCTGCATAGGGGCAGATATTTGGCCGGATAATCCGCCCCTCCGAAAACTGGCAGAACAGCAAAACTGAAACCATCATAACTTTTGCATCCGGACTCCGATTTTGATGATCTTGGGATCGTTTCAAAGATAGTAGAAATCTGTACAAGATCATGCATGGAACCATCATAGTATATCAAGGCATGATAGAACAAAATGATGAAAGGTTTAACCTATCTATAAAAGACAAACCGGTAAAACCTCCAATATTGGAAACACAATAGAGAATGCAGATGAAATCTGTTTTAGATGAACTTGAGCTTGTCATGGATATTGACACGGTCTCTAAATCCTCTCATGGATAAGAACCAAATAATAACCAAGAAATATGATGCCAATTATGCAATGGTTTGAGCTCTCATAGAGGGATATGATCAAATTACTCACTCGAGAGCCCCTCTTGATAGTACGATTATCTATCCTATAAACCAGTCTCGCCAACTAATACCACGAGACCGGTAAGAAGAAACCCTATCAAGACCATACTTTTACCTTGCGCATATTCCACATGATCTTGATGATGCCGATCTTCTACACCTCAAGATGGAGCACCTTTCTTGATTGTGCTATTTTGGTGAAGACTTGGAATTTGCTCCCCCATACTCCACTATGGAAGAGCCTTTATTTTAGGCATATATTCACATATCCATGATCACCATAAGTATGGAAAGTTTCAAGCATATGATCTCTTCGAGATGGCTCATCTTGAACTTGCACTTTATTTCTTCTTTCTTTATTATGTTGGTGTCTTGAAGATACACAAGAGATATCACTCCATCTTATTCTTCAAAACACACTTGCTATAGGCCCAACTCTCACTCGACCAATCTCCGGGTCACTCTTGAAGCCTCGGTCATCACTTGATCTTCTTTAGTTTCTTCTTCTTTCAACCTTGAAGCCAACATATGGTTTAAGCATTATCTATGCACAAATCCTACAAGTAAAACTCAACACAAACATAAGTCCATAAAGATTGTCATTAATTACCAAAACCACACATGGGGGCACACATGCTCTTTTAAAACCCTCGTGTCTACTCTTTGTCGTGCTCTTGCTCCGTCGTTGCCACCGTCGTCGACTCTTTGGGACCGCGTGTTTAGCTCCCTCTCGAACTGAGAGCTTGTTGGACCCTAGTTCCTTCGCGGGACAAATCTTCGACAGATAGAATATAAGCTAAAAATATCTGGTAATTAATTTATGCACTTGTACTGTGTTGTTAGAGTGACAAATAAAGATTAAATCCTACTTCAAAATTTGGTTGAATCCTCATGTGCTATATGCGTTTTGAGCAAATAGCAATGATTCTAATTTAGTATCTTGTGTTATACTTGCCTCAATGAAACTTGATCTTTAAAAATTGTTTTGATAATCTAAGTGTTCTAGAAGCTAAAAGATTGTTTCAAAAACAAGCAAGGAGTGAAACATATTTTGATATCTAAAACCTTGTTTGGTTGCAAGATAGTCGAGAATTATTTAGTGCAAAGATTGAAGACGCTATGCGCCTCTATCACCCAAATCATTGAGCACTATTCTTATTCTCCTATCCCTCTCCGAGCTATAGTAGGTTCATCATGAAGTAGTCATGATGAGATGGATAAGAGTATGGCTAAATTGTTTGCTAGCAGGCCGAGCCGGAGGACAGTATATGTGGCGCGAGGAACAATGACAAGAGGCATGTCCATCTGGCTGGAACAGCGATGCTTAAGACCATTAGATTTAGTTTCTTTAAAATTTAGTTAGATTTTTTTTGGTTTGTAAAATTCATGTAATATAAATGAATTTCATTCGGTTTGTAAAAAGTCGCTCGACCTGCGTCGTGTGGGGCACGCGGCTAGAAAAAGACGTACGTCCCTCAAACGCGACAGGCCTTCAAATGAAATGCAAACCTATGATTCTACCAGAATTTTGGCAGGTGATAAGGTACAAACCAAACAACTATACACCTTCCCAATGTTAGTCATGTCCTTGCTTTGGTGTGCCCATATTTCTGCCAGGCTAGATGAGGCTAAATCCAAACGTACCCATGTCTATAGCTGTCTCTTCCGAATGAACGCTCACCTGCTCTTGAAAGTTTGTCGCTGCCTATGCACAGTTCGGATAAGCTTATACGGCGGACTCGAGCGCCCGACCACCCATGGTCCGACAGCGCGGCACGTACCAGACGTAGGTTCTCGTGCCCTATAATACCGTGGGCCACTCTCTTGCCCGGAACTACTATTTCATTTTTTGGATTTGTGCGCGTTCGACTAAACAGAGCACAGAGACTAGCGACGAAAATTTCGACTCGGTCCATCCCAGCCTAGATTCCGTAGCCTGGCCGGTGGGGAGCGAATCCGGCAAAGCGAGCGACGGCGAGGGGAGCCATGATGAGGAAGCGCTGCCGCACGCGGCTAAATAAGCCCCGGGCCATCCGTTTCGATCGGGAAGGAGGAGGAGGAGGAGGAGGAGGAGAAGGATGGCGCGGCAGCGGGGGCGCGTGCTGCTGCGGCGGATCGAGGACCGGAGGCGGCGGGGGATCTGCTTCCGGAAGCGGCAGGCGGGACTGGTCAAGAAGGCGGAGGAGCTGGCCGTTCTCTGCGACGCCGACGTCGCACTCCTCGTCGTCAGCCCCTTCGACGGCACCTTCCACCGCCTCGCCGCGCCCACAACGTATGTGCTCCCGACACCACTCGTTTAACTCCGGCGATTTGTTTCTCTCTTTTAGAATCGAACTACCCCCAATCTTTCCAACAGTAGTTTCATTTTCCCGTGCGAATGCGTGGTTCTCCGGCCAGCGCAACCCCTATTTCTTCTCTCCTTTATGAAGATGATGAGACCACAAATGCGCTGGAGCGGCGCTCCTGTTTAAGTTCTGTCTCTGGTTCTGGTCGCCGGCGTTCCGGCTGTGTCGATGGGTAGGGTAGCCACTCCGGTGAGGCAAGTGCCAAGTGGTATTGCTTTGAGATGACCACACTACTACAGGAGCACCACTTGCACTACACTACAGTATTTTATGCTCCTGTAGGCGACAGTTGATGTCCCTCCTTCATTGAATTCCGCGCAACTGGCTTGGCGGATGCAGTGTACTCAACAGTCGAGATAGTTGGTACTTTGAACTGACAGTTGTACTGGCAGAGTTTAGATTTTTTTTTTTGAAGGAAGAGTTCAGTTTATTTATCAAGCCACGCATATCTTAGGTCTATTGTTTGGAAGGCAGGAATATACATGGACGCCAAAACAACATAAAAGTCGAATTTGTTTTGTATTTATGGTCACCGCTTACTAAGAAACGCCTGCTAAATTTCCAAGGAACTGATGTTGAAATCAAAGTTTCCAAAGCATATGTTTTACCCAAGAAATATTAAGAATGATATATATAAGAATAAGAATATAATACTCCTAGTACTACTCCCTCCGTCACGGTTTGGAGGGCGTCTTACAAAAACCATACATTTTCAAAATTCCTTTCCTTCTAGGCGCGTTAGACTTAATCATAGAATTAATGTCTCATTTTTCCTCTGCACTTTCTACTCCATGCAGCCAAGAAATTAATTCTTGCATGCAACTCTATCAATGCATGCGCCTAAACTTCTCGTTTCCATTGAGTAATTACGTTTAATAGGACTCCGGATAATAGGCATATTTTCTTCCAGCAAATTTGCATGTTTTTTGGCACAAATCCGGTCCCAATCAGCGCCCACCTAGATCCCAACAATCTTTCTAAAACACCCTCCAAACCGTGACGGAGGGAGTACTTATATTGCAGCCTAAAACGCTTCTATTAAATCCCTAATTAATGTCCCTGCACCTAATCGTGCTCTCCCAGTGAAACTGCATGTAAATGGAAATGGAATGGCGCCATGTAAACTGACCCTGAGGGAGTATATATCCTGTGAAATGTGTATATAAGATAATTGTATATATTGAGTGTAACAATATGATCAATACTACTACGATATGTGGTATAATTAATCACTATGACCCTACATCCTGACCATAAACAATGACCGTGGTCTTAAAATATGACCATAACATGTTGTGGAGACTCAACTAAATTATTTGAGGGGGGGGGGGGGGGGGGGGGGGGGGGATACTGTACGTTTTGTACAAGAAACCAGGATTGTCAAATTTTACACATTACTAGTACTCCCTTTATTCCAAGGCTTTAAGGCTTATAATTTTTTTGAAAAGTCAAACTATGTAAAGTTTGACCAAACTTTTAGAAAAAACTATCAAGAACTATTATATTATATAGATACCATGTAAAAATATGTTTCATGATGTATAAAAGGGTATTAATTACGTATTGTAAATATTAATATTTTTCTCTAAAAACTTGGTCAAACTTTAGGCAGTTTGACTTTCGAAAAAAGTTATAGGCCTTAAGCCTTGGAACGGAGGTAGTATATGCCAAAAACTCGAGTACAAATACCATTTTAATCATGTCGGTTGAGTTAGAAAATTAAAACATAATGTGGTGCCTATCCATGTTGTCATCCTCCTGCCAGTGCACGCCATCAAGAAAAAAAATCATCCCATATTTAGACGGCTATAAATCTTTTATACTCCCTCCGTCTCAAAATAGATGTCGCAAATTTATTAAAATTTGGATGCATCAAGACTAAATATTATCTATCCACATCCAAATTTTGATAAATCTGTGACATCTAATTTGAGACAGAGGGAGTATATAATGTGTATATTGGCAAAGCTAATTAATGAAAAACCGTATTTAGTATCCAAATCAATATTGGCGTCTATGTGATTTTTAGATGCACACTTACGGTTAGAATTCGTGATTCAACCTTTATCTTGCATGTATTAATTAATCACAATGCAGTCTGGCAGCTAGTTTTAGATGGGCACAAATCTGCATTTATTGAATGTGTAACATATCTTACAATACTTGTGTTTGTAGGTCTGTTGCTTGAGTAAGGGACTTAGCTCTGAATATATAGATACTCCAAGAAAACTAGTATAGATTAAATTATGTAGAAATCGAGCTTCATTAATCATTATAAGCTTCCATTGTAACGTATATAAGCAGCGATCAAGCAATCTACAGTTGCGGGATATAGTACTGTAAAAAATTCAATTTGCTGGACGTAGAACTAAGATCTGTAGACCGCACTATATAATGCCTGTACGTATTGCTTTGTGTCGTGCCTGTATCTGTATCATACTGAATGCTAGGCGAAAATAAAATATGCAGTGGAGTGACTATGCCTATGATTTTATGTGCATGCAAGTGCACGCATTGGCTGCAACTGTGTGTGCAGCTAGCCTCCGTTTCCCATTATATATATAGGTTTTTTTAGCTGTATATATAGGGTTCTTTAACCATAAGCAAAACTATGCTGCCTTATCACGAGTCTGATAACATATGTCCAAGTGTTACACCAGAACTATCACTTGTTACAAAAAAAGTTACAGCAGAATTAAGCTTTGAATTGATAGTTGTAAATGTCAGGAGCTATACAATCACTTGGGATTTTAGGGGGCGCTTTGAAACATGTGACTACACCATAAGAGCAAAGGTAACACTTTATTTGTCCATAATTACCCTGCATTCTGAGTTTAGTCAAAATCGATCCTTATAAACTTTGACTTTGACTGAGGATATAAGAAAAAATATCAAATTCTACAATATGAAATAAATATTATTATAATCCTCATAAAACATATTTTTATTATATGTATTTGAGTATACATAAAGTCTAATTTTGTCCTAAAAGATAATGCATGGTAATTATGGCTAGAGGAAGTACATGCTATTGACATGTAATTTATAGCCAGCTCAATGGTCGGTAGGTATAATATAGTTAGCTAACAATGTGTACATTTTTCTAATAAATGGCCCACTTTACACTCTCCTATGTTTCTTCGAGCGTCTGTTGTAGCTGACTCTTAATCTTCGGCTCAATTCCCTTCTGTCCTCATATCTTTGGTCCAACTTAGGATACATATTATATTTAAAGCCTTAGAGCACCTCCACCTGCGTTCCCAGGACGACATTCCGGGGCGTTTTTTTCATCTGGACGACGAAATTTCACCCAGACGCGTTCCCATAGTGCCGGATTTGGCCTAACTTTCATCCGGCATTCCTAGGACGAACCCGGGGCGCTGGAAACCTAGGAACCGCCTGAGAACGCCGGATGAAGCAAAAAAGGGGTAGGCCAACCCTGTCGGCGAGACAACCCCATTTCCCACTACCACTCGCCTCTCCCGCGACGGAGATCTTCCCCCAGCTGCCCCTGTCGCCATGTCTTCGCCGACGAAACTCCCAGTGAATTTGGGCGAGCATAACGAGTCATACTACAGTCAGGGACCTCTTGCAGAGCCTGATCACCAGGTGTCACCAACCTAGACTGCCTTCATCGCTATGTGTCAGGAGATCCGAGACCCGATAGTGTATCAACAGCTGTAGGATGATCTGGTTGAGCACATATGGATACGCAGGGGCAACATGTAGATGTCGAGTATGAACTGGCCAAACTAGGCCGAAATATGTTGTATTTACAACCTATGCCGAACTATATTTAATTTCATGCCGAACTATGTTTAGATTCATGCAGAACTATGCTGAACATTGCTCTGTATTAATATTATGCCGAACTATACCAAAAACTGGTCGAATTTGAGCCGATTTTGCACAGAAATACGCCGAGTTTGCGTCGCCTGGAAACTCGGTCTAGGATCACGAGTAGAAAACTAGGTGTTCCTAGACCGAAAACTACATCTGTTCGACGCTAAATAGCGCCGGATTTCGGCCTGAAAACGGCCAACAAGTCGAGGTGCTCTTCTAGGCTGCCTACAACACATTGTTATACCTTATCTTACAACATAGACGCAAACGCACATCACCACCATCACACACATACACACCTTTTATTCAAGATTGTAGTCGTGGAGCTTTAAGATTGAAGCGCTCATTTGACTTGTTATTGACGGGAGACACGTGGTGTCAAACATGGTATACTAGGGCTGGGGTGGAACCACTCTCACGATGCGCCTCAAAAATATGTGATTCACAATATAGAAAAATATGAAAACATGTGATTAAATTTCAGTTTTACCATAAAAACATATGAATAACAAAAAATAATTCTACGAATGCAATACAACAAAAAATGCTAGAGTTTTGAGATTAATGTTATTTAATTAGACGGATAAGTGGGGGAGAAAAGACGAAAAGAACTATTATGGCGATTTTTTCTATAACGTCTTCTTATGTGGTTTTCTCCAAAATTGGTAACTTTTTTTGTCTTATAAATTTACTTTGGTCCAAGCCTATCATTCAAATAATGTGAATACAATTTCACGTTTTGAATTCCAATCTTTTGTTAATCCTCTAAATTCATGAGTTTCAAACTAGACAAAATAGAACAACATAATAGCTATAGAAACCCCCATGAATCTTCCTGTGTTCCTCACATGATCAAGAATGAAGGCGACTAAACTCTAGATATTGCAACTTCAATCTTCTTCCTTCTCGGGCCATTTTTGTTGTCGGTCTTCATGTTTTCTTTATGAGTAGATGTAGGGCCTTTTTTGATGTGGTGAAGGTGAGGTAGATAGGCTTGATAGATAGACCGGGGGTGATACCATGTTGTCCAAGGATATTTCGAACTATTTAGAGGCAATTCTAGGTGGTCGGGGAGGGGGGAGAGGCGCTCAAATTTCTCGATCTGGAAGCCTCTATATAAATCAAGAGCTCTATATTTGCATAATGACAAGAAATCTAATTTTTTGTAGCACATCAAAGGCTTAAATTTCTCATATGAACTCTATTTTGGATGATTTGTGGCTCGTTTTCAGCTAACCACAAACTCTAGGTCCTCACATATATAGATAACCACCCAAGATTAGCCAAAACGTAGGACCAACACATCCAAAGGTTTGAACACTCTACGGACGACATGATAGGTACTAGTATGTTAGTCCATGTTTATAGTACGGCTATGAAACATATAATCAGTTCACCCACCAAGCATCTCATGATTTCTTAAACTAGGACAACCTAGCATGTGTATATCTTTGCATTTTGCATTCCTATTGAGATTGTTGAGTACATCCTTTCCTCAAGAATCCTCCTCTTGATCACACTCGGCCAGCAAAGATCCCATTTGCTTTCCATATTCCAGTATGGAAGCCTTTACTTAGATGCATCTTCACTTCTCCACTATCACCAAATGGATAACAAGCTTCAAGAATAAATTCACCTAGTGTGCTTTCCTTGAACATGCTTGATGTCTGTGTTCCTATGATCAACAACAGGGTTATTGCATTACTTGTAGCAGCGGACATTTATTAGAAAGTTCGACCCATGGAAGCTTTGCAAATGACAATCATGCGACCCCACAGCCACGTTTTCAGTGCGGTCACGTTCGTACCCAAAACAGTGTTTGAAAATAGTCTACTCGATAGATTACTAGAATGACAATGAACGAGTGAGGTTAAAAGTAACTAAGAGCAAAGTAAATAACAAAAGTAAACTAAAGCAAGAGAGTATTTATGAAGCTTTGTGTGATGTGATTGAGGGGTTCTCAAGGAGTGTAGGATTCACCACTAGCATGTGATAATTATGTATGATTAGGATAATCTATGTCTTTCGTCATGATTTGTGTGGAGAGAGCTCCATAATAAGATGTTCACAATAAGACTCGTGAGCAATCGCTTCTTGAATCAGATATTGAGGTCATCTCTAAATAACCACTGTGATGCCTGTGAGTAATCACGCCTACAGACCACCATAATAAATTAAGGGTTTGCCCATGGATATCGTAATAAGTGAATCTCTCTTAATTCCTCCTTTGATCGTGCAGGTTATAAGTCAATGCTTATAGTCACAAAAGTAGCACTGAACATACTCCCATACACGTCTAAAGGGTATCTCCCTCTCTTTAGTCCCGAAGAAAAACGATAAGTGGTCGACTTCACATACCATCTAAATAGAGAGATCTAACACAATATCATAAATCAATATATCAAAGACCAATGTTATAGATCATCTTTATTTCAATGAATAATAATAATATTAGGGTTTCACCATCTCTCCTCAAGAACAAGAAAACTACTCATACATGAAGGGGATCAATATCATGGCAATAATATAGATGATATATGAAGGTACAATTGAATACAAGTGCAAATCCACAATAGAGTTTGGATTACAATAAAGTAGATAAAGGGGATCGATGTTGAAGACGTTGTTGATGAACATGATGATGAAGATCGATGTGTAGCTCTTAAAGATGCAAGTCTCATCTTCCTATTGAGTAGTGTGGTGGTGGACATCTTGTGTGCGGTGGCTATGGAGGCGGCGGAGCAGCTGGGCTCCACCACAAAGGCGTGGATGGCTTCTTTTTCCTGGCGGCTAGGGTTCTCCCCTTTAAATAGTCACCTCTAAGGTCGATTTTGCGAACCGATGAAGCTCGGGGCTGAATATGACCATCGGGCCTTCACAAATATTGTTCCGTTTAACAAAACAGAGCCAACGGAGGGTGGTATGACCGTATGTTACGGACGGGCTCCGCCCGTACCGCAGGTCATTAAACCCTTTGTACTATGCGGTGTTTTGACGGCTATTTCTTTATACGGACTCTGATTGAGGTGTTCTTTGGCTCATTGGATTCGTATGGACGAGGGCTACAACACCATGATATTGGATCAGAAATATGAGATGATGGGAAAATATGACTTTCCACATCTCATATGGCCAAGTCTGGTGTTTGTAACTTCTCCATATTGAATCATCTTGGCTTCTTTTATCCATGATTATCCATAGCACCTACACACAAGTCAAAGACAAGGAAAAAGTATAAAATCCTACTAAAACTACTAGTTGTGCAAAGTCCATATCAAAATGAATGAGAACTAGTAATTATGCATAATGGTCATAGTTTTAGCTAGATATAGCATGTGATGAGTGACAATATGAATAATTTGTATGCTTAAATATGCATCATATTTGCACTCATCAATGCTCTTCTCAAACTTGATGAATATCTCTAGTTGATGTCATCCTCACATTGTCCATTCAGTATCCTTCATGTATATAACTTTGGCAAACCATTTAGTTTAGAGAAACAGTCGCTAATAAGCATATGCAAATGGATATCCTCATCTTACTGACATCCCTCATCGAATCCACCCAATATTCTTCATAAATCGCATATGGAATATTTCACCATATAGGACTCAATGAAACTGTTAGTCTATAGGTGATTTCATTGATTATTAAATCACACATGGATGCCTAGGAATCTAGAAGGAGTGTGATACCTCTTTGTATGGATGGGGTCTGCCTTAAAATTGTATACCTATGTGGAGTGTTCGAGATCTCAAGCTCGTGTCCCAACTTCACGCCACCGAGATCTTCATGAAGGCTATAAACGAATATTGATGTGACCTAGTTTTGATAGATTATATTGTGGTCATCCCTTCGTGTGGGATTTGGCAAACGAATAGAGAACTAGAGAATTTATGCATAGTATCCTTCCCTTTGTGTGGGCTACAAGCAATGAAGGGAACTAGAGAAGGCATGCATTGAGGAGATTCAATTTTCCTTTGACTAAATGTTGCTAAACTAGCACTAGGTGGAGATTGAGTAGGCGAGGTGTGTCTCGGAGAGCAACTAATGAAGGATAGGAGACAAGACAATTTTCTCATGCATCTACTTCCTTCATCCTCGAACCACACACAGTCCTAGTGCCTAATGAGGCATGCATGGTCAATATGTCCTAGAAGTTGCCCAACAAAAGAAACTCATCATTGTAGCCTTTTCTGGCGAAAGCAAGGAGCCTGACTAGTCCTGCCATTATCTGAAGTCCAATCCTTTTGGCAAAGAAAGAAGAAGATGAAGGATTTACAATGTATGTCGTTATGTCCCCATGAGTGTAATATATCCATGGTCCCCTTAGGCCTCTCCAAATGCATGAGCAAACTGCTAATGTCTCGATGTAGTTAATCAAGAAAGGAGCAACTTAATTTGTATGTTAGATATTGTATGGCTCTTGCCCGTGTTCGTATAGAAACAATTACTACACCGATCATGTGCGAGCACAATCACTAAATCAATTAAACACAACTTCACTTAGATATACAACTTAAAAGTTAATGCATTAAAGTATAAAAGGACTCTAAATAGGTGTTTATAAGTAGAGGCATTTGTGTGGTTCCTTCTGTTGTAGGTTCATTCTATGTCCTTCATCTGATCTGCTAGGTATTGGTCGAACGAGTTTGCATGCTAGGTATATGTAGCTAAAGCAAATTTGATGAGTCGGCTACTCATTCTCGGTCAGATTTATTTCCCAATTTTTGTTTCCTTGATAGAGGTATCTTCATAGCGCATTACTAGAGGGGATCTGCTAGCACGTGTTGGATTTTGGTTAACGATTAAATAATGGAATGAATCAACTAATGCATGTTATATGCGGAGATCAAGGGCTTGTTTGGTTAAAAGGAATTTCATACGAACTTTGTAGCATTCCACTCCTTAATTTTTCTATAGATCTTATTTGGTTTGAATCCATAGGAATCGTTCATATGGTCTACTTCACGTGCAATTATATAGTAAGACTAGTTGATGGACTTTGGTCAGACCTGCCCATGGTTGACAGAAGTAGATAGAGGTGGTGGCCTATCACGAGACTCCAACCATGTGTGATCACTACCTAAATAACTACTTATTACTGTGTTATTAGGTTCTTTCCAGTGTATTAGGCATTTGGTAAGCATAGGACAATGGGAAAATAACACATCTCGAACATGATGAAAGGAACATATGCACATTTTACTAGGAAAAATAAACATCATTAATGCTAAAGAATACACTTAGTGCTTAAGTTAACACCAATTTGTAGATAGGGTATTCTATTGTTGGGGTTGCTCTAGAGTTTGTTGACTTCAACTAGTGAGGTTGTGGTAACTTTTGGCCTTTGAAATCTTAGCTTCCTCCTTGAACTAGTGTTGCTCACTATGCCAAGGCACTACTTCTCGTAACAAAGACCAACTTTGCCAGAACCTTGTACCATGATGGATTCTTTAAGTCTGAGATTCTTTACGCATAGTGAGCATAGTGTGGCGTTGGCATAGACATAGGAGTCAGTCGCCCCTAAGATGTCGTTACAGGCTTTTTGAAATCGACTATGTAAAATATGATCTTCTCCACCTAGAAATACTCTAGCATTTGAAAGGTTACCATGTGTATAATTTGAGCGAAATAAGTTAGATCTATGCCCTACCCCTAGAAGTCCTTAGACCCTAGCATGATCACTGAAGGGGACTTGCATCCAATCGAGTGGGTCCAAAAAGAGCATGTCTAGAGAACTTTATCTTTCCATCAGGGAACTTTTGCAATTTATGATCATGCGTTCCACCACGATCGAGAATTTCTGTCGAGCAATGTTCTCACGACGGTCCACTTGGAAAAACGAGGCTTGGATGTCTCACCACATGATGTCAAGTTGTTTTCGAGGTATTTTTGCCTTGTGGGCCACCGCCTTGTATTACATTTTGGACTTATAAACTTTTGAGTTATTGAACATGTGCTTGACCATCCTTTAAGATCCATGTTTGTAAACTATGAACCACTTCCAAAGCTGGAATCCAACTCCTGATTCGCAAACTACTATTCTTGAAGTCTATCAACCTCATTCCCTCAAGTGTTCTAAAAGCACGCATTAGTTGAGAGGTTGTGCTTATCATGTTGTGGATACCATGCTAAGATCTTTCTGGGTGCTCGGTAACCTATAGTTGTGTTTTCCTCGGGAGCCCTCGATCGTCTACCCTTGCTAAGAGTGAATCCCGCCATGGGTTAGGCTTTCTTTCGATGGCCTCTCTTGGAGGGATTCTTATTGTGCTTGATCTTCAAGAATTCATTGCCTGCTATATATGGAGGATGTGTTTGGCTTTTTCTTTTGTTCTGGATGAACTTATAGGCTTTCTCATCTTTCGCCACCTTGTCAGTCCTTATCAATCCCACTCTCCAGGTACACAGATGGCAATGTCCTTGTTAGCATCCCTGATTGTGACAATCTTTAGTGAATGTATGGATAACATCTTTAGGAGGCATTAGACATGTCCCTTTTATATGACAACAAAAGGACAAAATAATAATACAAACATGCCATCATACACACTAATTTTGGGAGGTTGTTACAGATGGTGTAGAAGTGTTAGATAAACTCAAGATTCCCATCAGTTTTAAGTGCTGAAAGAAATAATTCTTGATAGGTTGGACAAATGTGCTCTTAGAAGTTCCTGAGGAAGCAGAGGTCACAAATATGTTCGCACAAGTAGGCTGGTCTCGCTATCAAGTTAGTTAGTCGCATGAGTGTTGAGCCTTTGAGGATGCTAGAGAGATAACTAGCTAATGGAAATATCGCGAGAAGTAATGTCTTGACTTGACATGAAGCCTTTAATGGACTAGTTTTAAACCGATATTTCTTTTGACATGTAGCCTTTAGTTATTAGGAATATGTGTGCTTATCTTGTGGGTGCAACTTGTACATATCATAAGGAGGAAAATTCATTACACTGATATTCTTTCGCATTGAATACATTTGTTTGTGTCGTTTCCAATAACATTTGTTAGTTACAAAGTTTCAGTTGGTCGCAATTCGAATGTCCCACTTTATGTGAGTAGAAGCAAAGCCCCGCAATGGGCAAGTCGTGAAGTTTCGTGAAACATGACAAATATGGAGTCATATAAGCAGTTGCTAAGAGAATATTAATTTGGTTAGCTATAGGTTTCTATATTGCACCCTTGGTTTGATCTGCTACTTTTTTATGAAGATTGCGGTTAGTTATGGTAGGGATAGGTACCTAAAGGTGCATTATAGGTAAGAATTGATTGAGTAGTCTTAGTACCTGAATCGGACTTATAGTCGGATTTTATCTTCCTATTTGTCATGCTGGGTAAAAGTACCTAATTGTGAATTGTTTTGAGGGTCCAACATCACATGCTAGGTATTGCGAGGAACGCATCCCATACTTTGGTTTTCAAGGTACATGCAAGGTACATAAATTGTTACGTGTTTTGAGAGTCCAACATTACACGCTAGGTATTGTGAGGAACACATCACATACTTTGGTGCTCTAGGTAGAGGTTTACCTAAATGGTAACTTATAGTTGGCACCTGGAAGGCATGCTAAACAATTGAATATGGCTCATTATATGTGTACTCTATGATGTGTTTCGTGCATATTTTTCACATGTACATGTATATATTGGCCTCGATAGAAATACAAGTTTCAGATTTCCTCAATTGGTATTAGAGCTTAGGTTTAGGGTTTCTTCTAGTAAGGCAACTCGTTCTCTCTATAAATCAGTCACATTCTCATTAGATTTCATGTTCTGTCAATCTCCCATTCTAATTTTTCTTCCATTCTTATCAATACATACTGGCAATGCTTATGTGGCCCACATGTCTAGTGTCTGCACTCTTCTTAGTGTGGCCTTTGTTCAACAATGTTTGTCTCTCGACTTGTTGGTATCAAGAATGCCTAATGGTAGTCGCATGGGGAGATCTAGATACATCCAGCGCCTAGGTATTATGTTTCACATGGCATAGTGTGTCATCTTTGTCACTCTTTATGGCCTTGAGCAAGCCCCCGTGCTTGGTTTGAGCACTTTTCGAGCACTTTTTTCGTGATCACTAATGCTGGCTGTTTGGCGAGTGATTCGGATCATGCGCTCTTTCTTCACCTTTCATCATGCAGGCGAACTCTTCTTTTATATGTTGATGGCATGATCTTCTTTACTACCTCTGTTTCGTAAAATAAGGGGTGTTATTTTTCATAAGTCAAACTAGGTAAAGTTTGCCCAAAGTGTTAGAGAAAACTATCAAACCTCTACAATGTCAAATCAATCTTATTTGATGCATTATTATATATTTTTCATATTACATATATATAATGTTACAATTGTTGATAGTTTCTTCTAAAAGTTTGGTCAAACTTTATATTGTTTGACTTCTGAAAAAAAAATATACACATTGTTTTATAGAATTGGGTAGTATAGTGTTAAAGACTCGTCTTACTGAGTAGTTTCTTATATATGATCTTGGTCCTATTCATACTGCTTGGGACTAAGGTTTCTTCTACCTCTGATGAATTCTTCATCTCCCAAGAAAAGTGTGCCTCTAGGATCTTTCTCGTATTACTCTTACCAATGAACATACTATTGAGACACTAATAGAGCTTGATATGGTGAGCATCTTTTTCATGTTGTTGGGAGCCCTATATATCTAGTTGTCACTCAAGTGTAGAGGCTGAGTTGCGAGCGATGGTTGTTTTGACAGCAGAGATGATTTGGCTATGGTGGTTGCTTGAGAACTTTTGTGGTTTCTTCTACTACACAGACTCCTTTCTTTTTGCCAGACAAAATAGGTTGTAATGTGTGTGACCATATAAATCATTAGCTCACCAATAATATTGGTGTTGATACTTCCTTCATGCACTCTCATGTGCAAAATGAGGTGGCTTCTCTACATTGGGTTCCCTAAGAGTTACAGTTAACAAATGTTTCATCAAGCCACATACCAGAGCACAACAAAACTTATACCTCTCCAGACTCAATATTGTTGATCCATCATGAGTATGAGTGTTATTATATAGAGTAGTTTATACTTTTTTATTTTTATTAAGTTTTTATGCATGTTTAATTATTTATCATACATGTATATGCATATATACTACCCTTTGGCATCATGAAAATACAAGCTGCTTATTTTATCATAGTTTCAACCTGCTTGTGCTGGGTGGAGGGTCTTAGTTTGGAACTACAACGACGCATGCTCAGTGCCCAAATAGAGGCTTATTGCTAGGACACCAGCGCTAGTGCAATAAACACTTATGAATAGAGTACAAATGGTAAAATCACACAGGACAAACATGAGGAAAAACACCCCTAAACTTTACAAATCCCAAGTTATATTCATAGATGGTGCTTAAGGGAATACTAATATATAAATAGGTGTTAGGATTGGTTAAGGAACTGTGGCTTCACCCATCAAGGTTTATGTCACCATGGGCCTTGCAATCTTAAGTTACTAGTTGGCAAGTGTTGGGTATTCTCCTCACATGAGCTATGAGGAGATGACCTTATGAAGCCTTTCAGGTGGCCCAAACAGGTGCAAGATTCCACCAACCTTTAGGGTTATGACCAAGAGCATTCTGGACATTATACATGAGGAAAGGGAGAGGATAAACCTCCCATGCGGCAACCACAAGGTGGTGTGACGAAAATCCAGATTAACCTCCATTAGAGAAGAAACCTAAGAGAGAAGGGAAGAGAAAGAAGTTGAAGGAAGAAGCTGAATCAAGCACCGGGCTCTGCCCACAAGGTTGTGAAGACTCAGATCTACTATATTGTCTCCTTCAAGCTGTGGTTCCACCATCTTTTGTTCCAATCCCTAACTCTTGTGCCCCAAATCTTATTGTTGGCATCCAAGGTCCATGTGTATCTTGATGTATGAGATCCTCTAGTGCTCTATAGAGAAGAACAAGTTGTTTCCCCATTTGATAATAGTGGAAGACGATTTGGGTGGCTTTGGCCCGTGGTTTTTCCTTACAACTTAAGAGGTTTTCCACATAAAAAGGATTGGTGTCCATGTGTGTTGTTTTGCTAATGCTGCAGTTCTAAGAACCTCTCTCATTACCATAGAAATTGTCTAGGGTCAGGAGACAGCTTCTCACCAAAAGGGAGACATTGTCTCAAGCAATGTTCAGAATATCGGTGACTGGTGACTGCTCAGTCGGCCTCAGAGAAACGATTAATTGGTGAATCGTATGATTAACTGAATTTATCGATCGACCATTAATCGGAAGAATATACCTAGTTTTTAGTTTTTTTAGTACTATCCCAATCTCCAATATACTACCAACTAGCAACTAGAAATTACCAACATGAACTACAAAATAGCAGTACTAGCTTGGTTACCGGAGGAGGGGGAGAGTTGGAGACCATACCTTGCTTGCCGGAGAATCCATGGAGGAGATCCGGTGGGCGGTCCAGCTGCTTAGGCGGACGGGCAGGCGGCAGATCGAGCAAGGGCCTGGTAAGGGATGACCGGAGGAGGGGGAGAAGAGAGGCTGGCGGGAGTGGAATCCGTCCTGCAGGCGGTGCGGGAGGTGGCTCTGGCCGCCGCCGACGTTCTCCTTGCCGGTGGCTGCCGGGAGATGAGGAGGCGGCGCGGGAACGCCCTAATTCCCAACCCTAACGAGCGGGATGGGTCGACTACTGTAGCAGAGAGGGGAGGGGTCTATTTAGATAGAAAAGGACATGCCAATAAAATGAAACCCTACAGTTAACTGAAGATTCCTGATAAATTGGCTTATCAAACTGATTTATCGGCTAGACCAATAAACCCATCGAATAAGCCCTTTTCGTTTCGGTCAGGCTCCGATTCGCAGTTAATCGACCAGTTAACTGATTTATCGGCTGATATTTGGAACATTGGTCTCAAGTTCGGTGTGATCTGTGAAGTGTCTCGTTTCCTCCATATATGTTTGATGCATATGTTTCCTTTTGTGAAGAGCAACGATCCGTCGATTTAGTACACGAGTGGTGCCGAAGTTTACATCTTATTCTGCTGTGTATTTTCATATCAAGTTTGAATGTGCTAATTCCCCAACACTGTGGTATCAGAGCCTTAGGTTCTGCTCAGAAGTTGCTGCTAGCTCGCAATGTCTTTGGAAGAAAGCGTCACCACAAGCGGCATGTTAAAACTTGATTCTTCCAGTTACTCATTATGGAAGCCCATGATGGAAGACATCCTTTATTGCAAGGATTTGTATGAGCCAATTGTGGAAGACAAGATACCTACAACCGATGTTACAGAAGAAGAATGGAGAGTGCTGAACCGAAAGGCAGTTGATATGATTCGATTGTATATCAACCACAATATATTTCACCATGTTGCAAACAATAGAAATATGTATGAGATGTGGCAGAAATTGGAGTCAATGTATGAGAGGAAGACATCTATGAACAAGGCCTCGGTAATCAAAAGTCTAGCCAAGCTTGAGTATCTGAATGGTAGCAGTGTTATTAAACACTTGAATGTCTTCCAATGCCATATAAATCAACTCTCTGCCATGAAGATCAACATTGAGGATGAGGTGCAAGCATTGTTGCTGCTAAGTTCCATGCCTGCTAGTTGGAAAACGCTTCTGGTATTAGTTAGCAATTCGGCTCCGAGTGGGAAGTTGTCGTTGGAGATGGTGAAGAATAGCATACTGAATGAAGAAGCTATGAAGGAGAAATGTGATGCCTCCTCTTCATATGCCTATGTGGCTAAATCCCACGGCAAGAATGACAACCTTGAATGCGGCCAAGGCAAATCTCGGCATGGGAAAGACCAGAAATCCAGGGGGAGATCAAAGTCAAGACAAAGATCAAGAGTTACTTGCTATTATTATGGCAAGCCGGGTCATAAGAAGAGCGATTGCAGAAAATACAAGAGAGATCTGTTAGAGGGAAAAGACGAAAAGAAGACCGATAAAAAGGGCGAGAATGGTGTCGCCATGACTGCAGAATGTGAGCAAGGTGAAGACTAGCTAGTCATTGAAGATGAAGAATGCTATAGTGCTCTCTGTGATGATGCCATGAGTTGGGTTGTGGATTTAGGTGTGTTCTTCCACATTACATCACACAAGGAGTATTTTACATCCTATACCAACAACGTCACTGGCCAGCAGGTGAGGATGGGGAATAGTGGTTCGTCGACTATTGTTGGTAAGGGCACTATATGCATTGAGACAAACACAGGCTGCAAGTTGGTCCTCAATGACGCGAGACATGTTCCTGATATACGACTGGATCTGTTGTCAGTTGGAAAGCTCGATGGCATTCGCCATGGAAGTGGCTCGAGGAAGCAAGCAAGGTTGTCTCTATGTGACTAAAACCAAGGTATGCAATAATGTGATGAACGTCACTGAGGATGACACTTGGGTTGAGTTGTGACACAAGAGGCTTGGGCATATGAGTGAAAAGGGCATGCAGCTCTTGCTCGCAGGGACTAGGTCCCTGAGTCTAAAGGTATATCCTTGGAACCCTGTGAACATTGTTTTGCTGGCAAACAACATAGGGCTACATTTCATACACGCTCACCGCATCGTGCGAAGAATGTTCTTGACATTGTGCATACTGATGTTTTCTCTATGACCGAAAAAACCCTTGGTGGAGCATTATATTTTGTGACATTCATTGATGACCATTCCAAAAAGACATTTGTGTATGTGTTGAAAAACAAGTGGCAGGTGCTCATCATCTTCAAGGAATTCCATGCCAAGGTTGAGAGACAAACTGGCAGGAAATTGAAGTGCATGAGATTAGACAATGGTGGTGAATACCGCGGTCCCTTTGAAAGGTATTGCAGAAAGTTTGGCATCAATCTTGAGAGGACCCCACCAAAGACATCTAGCCCAATGGACTTGTAGATAGAATGAATAGGACTCTTATTGAGAGGGTCTTAGCTATTCTCTCTCTCATGCAAAGTTACCTAATTTATTTTGGGCTGAAGCATTGGTTCAGGCTATGTATGCACTAAACATGTCCCTCTCAGTTCCTCTAGGTGATATTCCTCAGAGAGTTTGGTCAGCGAAGGAAGTGGCATACAAAAAATTGAAGGTCTTTGGGTGCAAGGCTTTTGTGTATGTCCCGAGGGACGAGAGATCCAAGCTTGATAGTAAGACAAAATAGTGCATCTAACTCAGTAGTCCAAGTGATGAACTTGAATACATTGCGGGAACCAATCAAGAAGAAGACATGTAGAAGCCGCAATGTGGTTTTCATTGAAGATGAAACAATACAAGATATTGGGAAATCGGAGAAGCCGAAGGCCGCCACACCTAAGGTTGACTTGGATCCAGTTAACCCTCCTCTTATGCATGACAATCATGGGGGGGGGGGATGATGTTGAAGACTTTGATGATGCAACTGAACAAGGCAGTACAAGTGAGGGACATGAACATCCATATGATGATGATGATCAAGGTGATGATAATCCACCTGATTCCCTACCACCAGTGCAACAGTTGAGGAGAAGTGGAAGAGATTCAATACCATCCACATGGTATCCACCACATCAATATGTGTTGATGACTGATGCAGGTGAGCCCTCATGTTATGAGGAGGCATCGTCTGATGAGCACAAGAATGAATGGTCGGAAGCCATGCATGATGAGATGTAATCCCTGTATGAGAACGACACCTTCGAGTTGGTGTCTTTTCCAAAGGGAAAGAAAGAGCTTAAGAACAAGTGGGTGTATAGAGTGAAGACTAAAGAGCATAGCTCACATCCAAGGTACAAGGCCGGATTAGTTGCAAAAGGTTTCAGTCAGAAAAAAGGTATTGACTTCGATGAGATATTCTCTCTAGTGGTTAAGATGTCTTCAATCTGAGTTTTCCTAGGCATGGCTACCACCGTGAACTTGGAAATTGAACAACTTGCCGTGAATATAGCATTCTTACATGGTGACCTAGAGGAGGAGATATACATGGAGCAGCCAGAAGTATTCATGCTTGCAGGCAAGGAGCACCAAGTGTGCAAATTGAAGAAGAGCTTGTATGGCTTGAAACAAGCTCCTCGATAGTGGTATAAAAAGTTCGAGTCATTTATGACTGATCTTTGATACCATAAAACACAACCTAATCATTGTATCTTTATAAAGAGGTACGCCGAGGATGACTTTATTATTCTCTTGCTATATGTCGATGACATGCTGATTATTGGAAATGGCACAAAGAAGATTTCTCTTCTCAAGAAGGCATTGAGTAAATCATTTTCCATGAAGGATTTAGGACCAGCTAAGCAAATACTTAGCATGAAAATCTCCCATGATAGATCAAAGAAGCTGCTTTGGCTCTCACGGGAACGATACATTGAGAAGGTACTTGAAAGGTTCAACATGCAAGACACAAGGTTTGTTACCTCTCCACTTGCAGGCCATCACAAACTGAGTTCAGAACAATGTCCTAGCAACAAGAAGGTGAAAGAGAAATGAGTAAAATACCATACCAATCTGCCCATGGTAGTTGGATGTATGTCGTGGTGTGCACTAGGGCTGATATTGCCTATGCAGTTTGAGTTGTTAGCCAATTCGTGACAAATCTAGGTGAAGCTCACTGGAATGTAGTGAAATAAATTCTCATAATCTCAAAGGTACTTCTAGATCGTGCTTATGCTTTGGAAGCGGTGATCATGTATTGCAAGGCTACATAGATGCAGATTATGCTGATGATGTAGATTCTAGGAAGACTACTTCTGGATACTTGTTGACTTATGCAGGGGAGCAGTGTCATGGCAATCAAGGTTGCAGTAAATGCATTTCACTATCTACACAGATGTTTGAGTACATAGAAGCGGTTGAGGCTTGCAAGGAAGTGTTGTGGACGAAGAACTTCTTGCAAGAGTTGGGTACGAAGCAAGAGGATTATAATCTATTTTGCGATAGCCAGAGCGCTATCCATCTTTCCAAGAGTCCAAGTTTCCACTCTCGAAACAAGCATATTGATGTGAGGTATCATTGGATTCAAGATGTTGTAAGATCCAAGTTGTTGAAACTTGAGAAGATCCATGCCAGCAAGAATGGTTCGAATATGATGATCAAGATATTTCCAAGTGATAAGTTGCTTGTATGTTGCAAGGCAACGAACATGGCGGTGTCTCCCCCACATGAGTCAGATGGGAGAGAATGTTGGGTATCCTCATGTGGGCTGTGAGAAGATGGCCTTATGACCAAGGTGCAAGAGTCGGGTTATGACCATGGTCATTTTGGAAATTGCATATGAGGAAAGGGAGAGATAAGGCTCCCATCTAGCCACCACAAGGTGGCGTGATGAAAATTCATGTTAGTCTCCATTGAAAAAGAAAACCAAGAGAGAAGAAAAGAGAAAGAAGTTGAAGGAAGAAACTGAATGGAGCACCGGACTCTGCCTACAAGGTTGTGAAGACCTAGATCCATTACCTTGTCTCCTTCAAGTTGTGGTTCCACCATCTTTGATGAGATTGTTCCAATCCCTGGCTCTTGTGCGGCATCCAAGATCCATATGTATCTTGATGCATGAGATCCTATAGTGTTTTCGCGAGAAGAACAAGTTCTATCCCCATTTGATAATTGTGGAAGAAGATTTAGGTGATTTCGGTCCATGATTTTCTTCTCAAGTTGAGAAGTTTTCCACGTAAAAAAAATTATATCCATGTGTGTTGTTTTGCTACTGCTGCTACTGTTCTGAGAACCTCTCTTCTTAGCATAGACATTGTATAGAGTCAGGAGACAGCTTCTCACCAAAGGGGAGACACTGTCTCAGATTCAATGCGAACTATGAAGTGTCTCGTTTCCTTCATATATGTCTGAAGAGCAACAATCCGTTTCCTTCATATATGTCTGAAGAACAACGATCCGTGAATTTAGTACATAAACGGTGCTGAAGTTTACATCTGCGTATTTTCAGATGACGCTTTAGTGTGCTATAATTCCCCAACAGCAAGTACAGATTTATTATGGACAAAATATCCGTACGGTGACCTCAAATTGAAGACCTTAGCCTGGGCGGTCACAAAACCTGCCCCCTAAATGAGGACGTTCAAATAACTTTCGTCCACTGGTACTCACGGAAACTTTGAAGTTGTTGATCATGGATTCCACCATGATCGCAAATCGACCTTGTCGGCAAAGTTTTCGCAACGTATTCTTGGATCCAAACACTTGATGGAACGTCTGTTGGGAGGAATAATGGTATTCACATCCTCACCTTACTTTTGAAGCCAAGAAGTTGATCTCCATAACAGGCGTTCGGCCATCCTCTCAGATCCATACTGTTACTCCGTTGATTATATGTCACTGTTAGAGTTGGAATTGTACCCATGATTTGTAATGTAACACGCGATAATACTAGAGGTCGTGCTTGTCTGTGTACTGGGAGCGTTGTACTACGAAGAATTTCACAGCGTTAAGTATCCTTTCGTTGTTACAGTATTTCTCAGGACCACAAGATCTTCTACCTTGCCATAGGGTAGCACCAGGCGTTTACCAGAGATCCTTCCATAACTTTCTTGGCCTGAATTTTCCTTTTTTAGCTCTAATGGAGGGCTCAAGTTGATCTGCAGGAAAATATTATTTTCTCATGGAAGTGGAGATTTCTCGCTCAACTCTGCTCCTGATTTGCAATATGCTTCTTCTTGAAATCTTCAAACCACGTTCCTCTTATGTTTTGGTAGCACTCTACAGTACTAGTGGTCGTCCTTACCTGTATTGTGGGTGTCGCGCTAAGAATTTCACATCTTTTGGCTGTTACTACTCGGGGCCACAAGATCTTCTAGCTTGCCCAAGGGTGGCACTAGGCGCTTATCCAGAAATCTTTCCATAACCTCCTTAGTTCAAATTTCCTTTTTTGTGGCTCTATTGAAGAGCTTCTTCTCCACTTGATCTTCGGGAACTTAGTAGATGGGAGGTTTCTCGCTTAATCCTGCTTCTGATTTGCAATATGCTTTTCTTGAAGTCTCACCACCGTGTCATTCTGGTGCTTTGGAAACACGCGGCAGTACTGAAGGTTCTGCTTGTCCGTATTGTGGGTGCCGCACTAAGAGTTTCACAGCGCTCAGTATCTTTTTAGGGGCCACAGGATCTTCTACCTGGCCAAAGGGTGGCACCAGGTGCTTACCCAGAAATCCTACCATGACCTTCTTCGTTCAGACTTTCATTCTGTGGCTCTATTTGAGGGCTTCTTCTCCGCTTGATCTTCTGGAAGTTATTATCTACTATGGGCAAGGGAGGATTCTCCTCTTGCTACTTTTATGGACTAAATTGTGAGCTTCCTAAGTTCTCGCAACCTTATCAGCGATGACCTTGAACTCTATGACAGTCCAGGTTTCACAAATGCCAATGCCCTCTATGCATCTCTGATTGCTACAGCCCAATGTGAACACTCAGGAAAAAACGTGAACGATTATGACACATCTTTACCTCCTTTGGGATCATGTTTCATATGGTGTTGAATTTCCCGAGGAAGAGGTCACGGAGACATTAATAAGACAGAATGGATGTCAACCTTAATGTTTGGTCTCAGATGCGCCAGAGTTGATTCTGAGCTGTACCCTATTTCTAAGTAATAGTTCCTGCAAAAGTTGTTCTCAAAACCTGTCAGATTTCTTCTTGAATGTATTAGAAGAATGCATAAATATGCCGCAGAACATGCAAAACCAAAACCGAATAACCAAACCAGAACAACACCTAGGCTGGCTAAAACACTGCAAAGAAACAGGAAGGAAAGCAAAAGGAGAGTCTTTTGTTAATTTACTTGTTATATTTTGCATCCGCATAGTACCATTTCATGCCTTATTTTTTAATAATGATATACATGGTACAGGTCCTTCTAAACATTTACAAAACTTTGTTGCAGCATAGAAAACATCATCAAACGTTATCAGAACTCGCCAGCAACACAGAAAAGAGTACACAGCAGGAGCCTTACAGAGGTGAGAAAGGACAGTATCAACATCATTAAACCACTATTTTTTAGAGTGTTTCTGTCTTTCTTCTTTTACTGGGTATCAAATACCATTTGCAATGCTTTGTAGTGATATATCTTCCTAATAGCAGATCTATGTAGTCTTGCTACAGTAGCAACCATTTTCTTTAATTTAATTTAATGATAACTCACAAACATAAATCATGCTATGGAACATGTTACAAAAATAAGTTGTTACAAATTTGAAATTTACCATCAATTGGAAAGGAAAAAGAAATCATGTTGTGATTCACGGTAATGGTGTTCAATAATCGATACATTATGCACAAATATTTCCTGTTGGTTCGAGAGTTTTTTGGTACTGCTAATGTTTGTTTCCTTCCCAGAGAAGAAGCAAGGATTTTCAAGTTCCCATAGCAGCAACAAATAGAAGACCCAGCAATGATGACATGTAATATCCGAAAATTTCTTTTCATGCAGCAATTGTGACTAAAAATGCTCTAATGCTGATTAATGTGAACTATCTGCAGGTCAATTGATGAATCAAGCATATTCCAGTTGACCATTGAACAGCTTAGCCAGATCGAAAGAAAAGTGGAATATGCGCTAAGGAACACAAAGGCAAGAAAGGTATGTGTAGTGTGGCATAATTATTACAGCAGTAATGAACAAGAAAAGAAATCTATAAATATCTGTATGGTTTGTGACTCTTATTGTGAACTTTGGATAACCAAAACTTATTACTAAATAAAAAGAACACAATTTCAAACTTGTAGTTAATTTCGAGGACCTAGAGGTACCATGATATTTTACTTGAGAGTTTAGGCATCCAAAACAAAATTATGCAACAAAGTCTTTTAGAACCATTTGTATTAGAAAGCTAATAAATGATTTACATAACAAACATGTCTGGCTAGCTTATACATCCAATGCATGTTTTTTTCGCTTCTGATTCTGAACCAGTTTTCAGTGATACTAATGTTACATGAAAGAGGATTTGTCATAGACAAACTACTTTGCAGAACGTGTAATATACAGATCCAACATAGATAAAGGGTTCGACTCATTATTAGGACATGATAGTCAGTCGTTGGTATTAACACTACTCACGCCCTAAACTTGCTTTCATATAAAACATGCTTTTTAGAATATTTAAGAGAACATGCTAACTGAACTTTCATACTTTTCACAGAACCTGTTGATGTTGGCTCAATAGTTCGAATGATCTCTAACATTTTTTAGGTGTCACAAATATAGATAAGAATTATAGACCAAATTTTGTCCCTTTCTCAAGGCTTGATCCTGCTAAGTCTGGTTCAGTCACTGGTTCACGATGATTTTTCCTGACTATCTGCAATGTGGAAGGAGTTTTTTTTAAAACGTAATATGGAAGGAGTTATGACAACAAAAGTTTCATTCTTAGCTCACGGAGTGCATCTGATGCATTATTAGGGTGCAATTTCAAGTAAAGCTCTTCATCGTGGAACGAAGACTACTAGACCTGTCTCTTTTGGTGTCGAACACATTTCAACCGGTTGCATTGCTAGTCATTTTGGTTTATTGTGGTTTCTATCTTTTGCGTTTAAAGATATTTCAGTTTGATATGCACTCTGATTCAACATACTTTCTCCTACGTTGATTCAGTTGGAGGCACATAGGATCGTCACAGTACAGGAGAAGGTGAGTCCCAATATACCAACAGGTTTTTTTTGTAAGTCTTAAGGAACCTGATGTAGTCAGAGCATACAACCACTTTGACTTCAGTACTGGTTTTACCATATCCAGCACATGTGTCGAATTAAATCTCTGCCGGGATCATCCAGTTCACACTGTGTAAGCAAGCAGCAGCCAAAAGGCTGGCATCTATTTAGTACAGCGTGATGGAGAAAACTCAATCAGGGCATGTTTGTGCTACTGAATATTGCTGCGTGTGCACCGTTTTTTCATGCTTGATGTGCTCAGGGCCTGTTGTTCTGTTGGTCCATGACTCTGAATTGTAGTACCAATGCAAAAGCAAGAAAGCAGTAGATGAAGCAAAGCCCTAATCCAAAATATATATTGTTGAACGACTAACTCTGAACCTTGATTACATCTTGTTGCATGCATGCAGGGTAAAAGAGTGCTTGAGGAGAAGGACTTGATGAAGATGGTCTCTGGGGAGGAGCAGGCAAGTGGATTCACCCACTGAAATTAATCGTAAGACTCAGCTTCGCTGCGGTGTTGATCTCTTGCATTTACACGGAAGCAGGGCAGAGGAAGGCATGGAACTGGCAGCCAGCAGAGCGACGGGGAAGTAGATTTGACGCTCAGACTGTGACAGTGGCGGCTTGCACAGGCAAGAATACCGATAAACCTCAACTTGCCATGAGCCCGACATCCCCAGTGGCACTCTTGTGAGCATATATCTAGTACGTTTCTGTGGTAAATAGTGTGTTGGACGAAACTGAAAAAAGGCTACTCACCGAACCATGGCCTGTTGCCTCCTCTTACATATTCTCCGGGTTTTACAAATGAATAATTGTATTCTACTGATGTAGTCTCTGTTACGGCGCAAAGCTCTGAATCTCTGATAAAATGAAGTTTTTTTTCGTGTCATGAAGATTTTTTTTTTAGATCAAAATCATGATGGTATTTTCAGTATCAACTTTGATAGTTCGCATGATTTTTTAGTAGTTTTGCTAGTATCTGAATTCTTAAGAGACAAAAGGAGGGAAACAAAGGGTAAACATGTTTTTTGTCTGTTCAATCACACAATCTGCAATTCAGTCGATGGGGATCCATCGAATTCTCAACAACTTGGCCATACCTTGACTATCGTCCATTCCAAATCTCCACACATACCAACTACCTGCAGAAAATGTAAGTGATCCATCTCTCCAATCATATGTTCCTGACTACGCAAGCTCTTGAAAGAACTCTCTCAGATCCCCAACTCCTGGAAACTATCTGTAGCTATTTTAACACTTCCAGAATGTGACTCGAGATGGGGATTAGAGGGTAACCCATCGCTTGAACATCAGCGGCAGAAGAAGAAGCAGCACGTTGCGAAGAAACATTGGCATACCTTGACTGAAGTGGAGATTTCCTTGCGGGCCGTTCGATTACTCAAGGGCGCTCTCCTTCTCCGATCGCCGGCATTCTCCTGCGCTCATCCGGCGGCGCCGGCGTTGCGTACGTCGTTGGAAGGAGGAGGACTGGGACCGGAGGGAGAGGAGGAAGAGAGAGTCTGTCTAGGAGTATTCCTTTGCCGCGTGTCCCAAGGCTCCGGCGGCATCCGCCAGGTGCCCACCGGCTGAGGCGTCAATTGACACGCGCCGCGTGCACGAGGCTCAAGAAGGCATGAAGCTGTGACCCAAAGCCGCTCAAGTGTTGGATCCCTCTCGCGAGCTAAAGATGAGCGCGGTCTTTTGGATCTTGCGCTCCTTCGGATAAAGTTTTTCTATTTCTTCCGAGTGCTTTTTAAAAAAAAACACGGTATAATTATAGATGCTTAGAGTACATACACCCATCCCTATAAATATATACAGGCACATCCTATCCCTTTTGCTATTTTAAAATTTCGAAAATCATATTACAAGTTTTGAAAATATAAAAAAATATAGCCCATGATTTATTTCATAAATGTGCAAAATAATAATTTTAAATATTTGTATTATGGGCTGTACAAAAATGCCAAGAGTGTAGATCTATACAAATATATTTTCAAATCTTTAAATTTTATCAGATTTGTTATTTTTGTATAGACCTAAATGCAAAGAATTTCACGTCATGATTTTGCATGCTCATGAAAATACAACATTGATTATATCCAGAATTTTATTTTTGAAGATCGTAATTATTATTATTCTTTAAGACAAAAAAAGCAATGATACTCGGGAGCCAAAGACACTTTTCAAAAAAAATCAGAAAATAATCATTTTTACGAGAACTTTATTAAGAAAATCAGAATTCATGCTCCCGTTTGAAAAAGAACGTCGCATCATTGAAGGACGTAGTTACAATCTTTGTTTGCAATCATCAAGAGCTCAATCTTTTCATTTAGATAGAGAAAAATCAAACAAACATCACATTATAGGTATATTTTATTAAGGTGGAAACATGCCAAAAACATGTAAATTAAAAAAATCTAAACTAGCTCCTAATCTGTCTATGTGGGATAGCTGGTCCAAAGACCGTAAAAGCGCATGCTGAAGAATGTCCCCACTGACGATATCAGTAACTGAGCCATAGATGAGTGAAAGTTTGTATGTTTCTTTCTTTCCAACCTCAACCTTAAGGTAAGTGAGCCATCGGTGCTCGCTCTTGCTCTGACCTGCAATGAGGTTGTCCCACCAATCTTATATGGAGGGGAGGGAGATACATGTAAATCTAAATAATCCGTGACATCCTTTTCTAAACGGAGGGAGTATAATATTCGAAGGGTGACCCTGAACAACTCAAATAGAACCATAAAATCCTAGCCCTTATAAGGGCATCTTCACCGAGGCACCCCAACCGGCCCTCAAATGGCCTTTGGAGGTGTTGGCAAAAACGACTCGCCCCGGGTTTTTCTAGCATCCCCATGCCGGCCCTACTCATAGAGAGTGAACCGGGGGGACCAAAAACCCACAACATGTCAAATCTAGAAAACCAGACCCCATCAGCGAACAAGTCAACCTAATTAAAGATCAGCGTGCACAAACTCTCCCTCTCCTTCCACTCCTACCCATCTGCCACCCTGTTGTGGACACCGGGTTGCCGGATATTCACGGGTTCGTGAGTTTCGTGGGGGAAGACGAAGAACATGATGAAGAACACACGCACACATGGAGATAAACAGCGAAGCAAACCCGTAGAATCGATCCCAACGATTAACCCCCAACAAATTAACCTCCGGAACTCGAAAGACAACCAACACTCGCTCTAATTGAAAATAATTCTTTCTTACCGGCTGAACCACTAATCCAATAGAACCCTAGCAAGAAAAAATAGTAACAAATAGAACACTAAGGAATATTGGCACTACTAGTGTAGGGGTTCATAGCATGAAAAACAAAAAAAATCTATCGCATGAACACACAAAAGCCAAGATCTAATCTATAAGATCGGTGCAACGAGTTTATAGAGTACTAGCCCTCATAGATCCAAAGAGTTTAACGAGATCAGATTCTCGTGGTTGATGTAGTCGTTCACTTGCCAATCTCAAGATCGTGCAGACGATCCTTCCCGCGCCACGTTTCGGTAGCGCTTTCACAGTCGGTCACACGTTCGGTACTCGATGAAGAACTTCCTCTCTCTTGTTATAGCAGGCAGCGGAGGTTGTAGATCTCCTCGCGATTCCAGCAGCATGACAGTGTGGTGGTGGAGGTGGAGGAATAGATCCTGCAGGGCTTTGCCTAAGCGGGAGTAGGTATGGTGGAGAGAGGGCCTCGTCGGCTAGGGCGTAGGCGCCGAGGGGAGGAGGCGCCAACGACTTGGGGTGTAGGTGACGGCGGCTTGGAGGGCTAGGGAGCCAGCGGCTTGGGGCAAGGCGGCGGTGGCCTAGGGTTTTGGGGTGAGGGCCAAGAGGGCACCCCATCCCTGCTTATATGGGTGGGGGGTTTAGGATTTTAAGGTGAGGGCCAAGGGGACGCAGACGGCTTGGGGAGGGAGAGGGAAACCTGTCCCTTCTAGGTTTACTCTCCTCCCTCCACTAGGACTTTGACTTTCCAAATTGGGATTTGACTTTTTAAATTGGAGTTTAACTATTCAAACTAGAGTTTGATTATATCTTCCATATCCTTGGCCGACTTGACCTAGTGGTCTATGCTCCTAACCCGTTAGGGTATGATGCATTCCAAGTACCCCCTCCGAGGTGGTGGACCTTCTAGAACATTCTAGAAGCTTTCGGTCAAAACACCAAAAACATTTCCGAACCCCGGAAATTGACTTTTCTTATATGAATCTTATTCTCCGAACCATTCTGGAACTCCTCGTGATGTCCTAGATCCAATCCGAGACTCTGAACAAAATTCGGTCTCCAACTCATATTCCATATCTGAAGGGAATATGCCCTGAGAGGCAATAATAAAGTGTTTATTATGTGTATTCCAAGTATATGATAGATGTTTATTTTGCATGATATAATTGTATTAATACGGAAACGTTAATACATGTGTGTTTAATAAACAAACAGAAAGTTCCTAGTTATGCCTCTCTCATAAACTAGCTCGTTGATTAACAAGATGATCAAGGTTTCCTGATCATAGACATTGGATGTTGTTAATAACGGGATCACAACATTAGGGTAATGGTGTGATGGACATTCATCCGAAGTATAGCATTACGATCAAAGTCATTGAGTTTATATTGCTATAACAACTTACGAAGTGATCCTAATCCTTAGACCATGAGATCATGTCAATCACTAACACCGGAAGAGTTTCTTGATAACATCAAACGTCACACCGTAATAGGGTGATTATAAAGATGGATTCAGAACTAATAAAGTGTTATGTTGAGGCCCATGGATCGAGAGTGGAATTTGATCATCCCGATGACGGATAGATATACTCTGGGCCCTCTCGATGATATCACATTGGTTAGCTTGCAAGCAAGTGATTTGATCACTAGAATGTTATATCATGGGAACGAGAAAAGAGTGCATGTCAGTAACGAGATCAAACTAGGTATGGAGATACCGATGGTTGAATCTCGGACATGTAATATATCTTGAAACAAAGGGATTAAGATACTAGCGTAAAAGGTTCCGACGATCACAAGAAAGTCATCGTTGAATGTGTGGGGGTCAGTATGGGTCTCCAGATCCCGCTTCTGATTATTGATACGAGAGGGGTATCGATCATGTCCGCATTATTCACGAACCGTAGGGTGACACACTTAAGAGACACCTACATCCAATTGGAGCAAAAGTTTCATGCCGAAAGAATGAACAAGCGCAGGAATTTATTTCACTAGATACCGAAACAGGTTTTCGGGTGAAATTGCATAAAGTGGTTATGCATGTGAAATAGAATTATAGCAAGGGGTTATTTTCGAATGTTTGTCATTAAAGTAATTGACAAAATTCTGAATACAATAAAAGAGTTTTATTTAATGAGAGTTTGCATTAAATTTGGTGGAAATTTAATAGGAATTTGAGTGGGTTTTTGAGTGGAGAAAATTGAAGGGCCATTTTGTGAGTGGAGTGTCCACCCACATGAATGAGGGAGAGGTGGGGACACCCTCCATGGCCGGCGGCCATGCCCCCTTGGGCTGCCCTCCCTACCCTATATAAGGAGCCCCTACTCTCACTTCTCACTCACACCTCCTCGTGAAGGATCTCTCTCCCCCCCGCGAGGAGGCGAAGGTTGCTCGGTGCCTCGAACGTGTGAGCGAGCATGGATGCGCTGCTGATTTGCGGTGCTAGGACTTCCTCTCAATCTTGAGATCGGTAAGAGATCGTCTACATCAACCACGAGTTGAACTCGTTAAGCTTTGTCAGTCTTCAAGGGTATGTTCTCTACGGATATACATCCGCCCGTTGTTTGTATCTATTAGATAGATCTTGGTACATAGTTCACATCGTAGGAAAATTTTTATTTTCCATGATGCGAACCCTACAGTGGTATCAGAGTCGGATCTATGCGTAGATGCTTTACACGGGTAGTACACATATGAGTATATGGGCGATGATGATCATGTTGTTGATCCTTAGTTGTAATTTTTGATATTGGTGGCATAGTGGGATGAAGCGGCCTGGACAAACTTTACATGTCCTCGCACATGAGAAATGTTCCACGCTTGACATGCAACTAGTTTGCATAAGTGGCTAGCGGGTGTCCGTCTCTCCTACTATAGTCAATATCTATTTTGCAACGAGTTGTCAACAATTTGGTTATCCTCGTTGTGGTTCATGTTCGTAGGTAAGAACGGTTCTATCTCGAAAGCCCTAAGCCACGTAAAACTTGCAATGGATAAATTAGAGGCGTCTAGTTTAGATTGTTGCTGGGCTAGTGTTATGATATGGTGATGTTGTAAGTAGAAGTATGAGATGATACTCTTATAACACACATAGCGTGTAAACTCCATAGACCTTGGATTTACACATAAAGGTATGATAGTGATCATACCACGATGCACATGATAGATATCATATGCGGGAACCATATCATTTCACTAATAAACATGTGATGTTTGATAGCATCTTATATTGCTTGTTTAGCGCTTTGTTAGCATAATAAGATGATCCCTCATTTAAATATCAAGATAAGAATGTGTTCTTACTTTAGTATGCACCGATTATGTTTTCGTCGCTCCAAGACATCACGTGATGATCGGGTGTTCTTGGATCCACGACCATATTTCGGGTGTAAAACAGTTACCCACGCGAATACTAAGGTTCTAACTTGGCGAGCCTAGCATGTATAGACATGGCCTCGGAACACGGACCGAATGGTTAAGCATGAGTCATATAGTAGATATGATGCCCATTTGATGCTCGCCTTTGAAGCTACACCGACTCACGTGATGATCGGACTTGGTGTAGTGGATTTGGTTCATGTACTCACCAAAAAGGCACGAGGGATGTCGTTTTTGAGTGGGAGTTCATTCGTAATATGGATTAGTTGAACTCAATCTATCATAAACTTAGTCTAAACTTTACAAATTCTATTGTAGATGGCACCACCTTCTTTTAATTTCAATGTGTTCATGGAGAAAGAGAAACTTGCAACGAATGGTAGCAACTTTACCGAATGGGCCATGAATTTGAGGATTCTCCTCTCTGCTGCACAAAAGCAATATGTGTTAGAAGCGCCGCTAGGCCCCCCACCTTTTGAGGATGCCCCTGACGAGGAGAAGAATGTCTATCAGACTCGTCAGTAGGACCACAACTTAGTTCATTGCGGCATATTGTATGGGCTAGAGCCGGAACTTCGAAAGCGTTTCGAAAACGGCAATGCATTTGATACAATGGGTGAGTTGAAAATGATTTTCGACACACATGCTGCTATAGAGAGCTACAATGCTTCAGAAAAGTTCTTTAGCTGCATGATGGAAGAGCACAGCTCCGTTAGTGAGCATGTACTCAAGATGTCGGGTTACGCCGATAAGCTTGTGTCCTTGGGAATAACTATTCCCACTGACTTAGGCATCCATCGTGTTCTGCAGTCTCTACCACCTAGCTATAAGAGTTTCGTGATGAACTATAATATGCAAGGCATGAAGAAGTCTCTCCCCGAGCTTCTGTCAATGCTTAAAACTGCAGAAGTGGATATCAAAAAGGAACATCAAGTGTTGATGATCAATAGGAACACTGGTTTCAAGAAAGACAAGAAGGGAAAACGGAAGGGAAGTAAGGGCGGCAAGCCGGTTGCCGTTCCTGAAAAGAAACCCCGAGTTGGACCTAAGTCTGATACCGAGTGCCACTATTGTAAGGGGACTGGCCACTGGAAGCGCAACTGCCCCAAGTATTTGGCAGACAAGAAGGCCGGCAAGGCAAACAAAGGTATATATGATATACATGTTATTGATGTGTACTTGACTAGTGCTCGCAGTAGCACCTGGGTATTTGATACCGGTTCAGTTGCTACTATTTGTAACTCGAATCAGGGGCTGCGGAACAAGCGACCGCTAGCAAGGGGTGAGGTCAACATGCGTGTCGGCAATGGATCAAGCGTTGATGTGATCGCCGTCAGAACGCTGCCTCTCCATTTGCCATCGGGATTAGTTATAAACTTGAATAATTGTTATCTGGTGCCTACACTGAGCATGAACATTGTATCTGGATTGTGTTTGATGCGAAGTGGTTTTTCATTTAAATCCGAGAACAATGGTTGTTCTATTTATATGAATGAAATCTTTTGTGGTCATGCACCGATGATGAATGGTTTATTTCTATTAGATATTGATGATAATGTTACACATATTCATAATGTTGATGCTAAAAGGATTAACTTAATGATGATATGTCCGCATATATGTGGCACTGCCGTCTAGGTCATATTGGCGTTAAACGCATGAAGAAGCTTCATTCGGATGGACATTTGGAATCACTTGATTTTGAATCATTTGATACATGTGAGCCATGCCTTATGGGCAAGATGACTAGAACGCCGTTTTCCGGTTCAATGGAACGGGCGACAGATTTATTGGAAATCATACATTCTGATGTATGTGGTCCAATGAGTGTGTCGGCGCGAGGTGGATATCGTTATTTTGTTACTTTCACGGATGATTTGAGTAGATACGGTTATATCTACTTCATGAAACATAAGTATGAAACCTTTGAAAAGTTCAAGGAATTTCATAATGAAGTGGAAAATCATCGTAATAGAAAGATCAAATTTCTACGTTCCGACCGTGGAGGTGAGTATCTAAGTTACGAGTTTAGCACTCACATGAAAGAGTGTGGAATTGTTTCACAACTCACACCTGCCGGAACACCACAGCGAAATGGTGTGTCGGAATGTCGTAATCGTACTTTATTAGATATGGTTCGATCTATGATGTCTCTGACGGACTTGCCGTTGTCATTTTGGGGTTACGCACTAGAAACTGCTGCATTCACTTTAAATCGGGCACCATATAAATCCGTTGAAAAGACACCGTATGAATTGTGGTTTGGAAACAAACCTAAGCTGTCATTTCTTAAAGTTTGGGGATGCGATGTTTATGTGAAGAAACTTCAACCGGATAAACTCGAACCCAAAGCGGAAAAATGCGTCTTTATAGGATACCCTAAAGAAACTATTGGGTATTCCTTCTATCACAGATCCGAGGGCAAGGTTTTTGTTGCCAAGAATGGATCCTTTCTAGAGAAAGAGTTTCTCGCGAAAGGTGTGAGTAGTCGGAAGGTAGAACTCGAAGAGGTTGTGGAACCTTCTCTTCAAAGTATGACGAGTAGCGCAGCGCCGGAAGTTGTTCCGGAGTTGGCTCCACCTGTTGAAGAGGGAACTAATGATAATGATCAAGAAACTCCAAAAGAGAGTACTACCGAACCTCGCAGGTCAAACAGGACGCGTGCAGCTCCCGAGCTGTACGGAAATCCTGTCATGAATTTCATGGTTGATGAAAATGATGACCCTGCGACGTATGAAGAAGCGATGATGAGCCCGGATTCCAACAAATGGTTAGAAGCCATGAAATCCGAGATGGAATCCATGTATGAAAATCAAGTTTGGAACTTGGTGGAATTACCTCACGACCGAAAGGCCGTGGAGAACAAATGGATTTTCAAAAGGAAAACTGATGCTGATGGTAATGTGACCGTCTATAAAGCTCGACTTGTCGCAAAGGGGTTTCGACAAATTCAAGGAGTTGACTACGATGAGACTTTCTCTCCCGTAGCGATGCTAAAGTCAGTTAGGATTATGTTAGCAATTGATGCATATTTCGATTATGAGATATGGCAGATGGATGTCAAAACCGCGTTTCTCAATGGTAATATTGAAGAAGAGTTGTATATGATACAACCAAAGGGTTTTGTCGATCCTAAGGATGCTAACAAGGTGTGCAAGCTTCAGCGATCCATCTATGGATTGAAGCAAGCATCACGAAGTTGGAATCTCCGCTTTGATGAGGTGATCAAAGAGTTTGGATTTGTCCAAACTTATGGAGAAGCTTGTATTTACAAGAAAGTGAGTGGGAGCAATGTGGCATTTCTGATATTATATGTGGATGACATATTATTGATCGGAAATGATATAGATCTTTTAAACAGTGTTAAAAGTTATCTAAACAGCAAATTTTCAATGAAGGACCTAGGTGAAGCGTCATACATATTAGGCATAAAGATCTATAGAGATAGATCTAGGCGCCTAATAGGGCTATCGCAAAGTACATACCTTGATAAGATTTTAAAGAAGTTTAAAATGGACGGAAGTAAGAAGGGGTTCTTACCTATGTTGCAAGGCAAGACATTGAGTAAGACTCAAAGTCCGGCTTCGGCGGAAGAAAGAGAGATAATGGACAAAGTCCCCTATGCTTCAGCCATAGGCTCTATAATGTACGCCATGCTATGTACAAGACCGGATGTGGCACATGCTATTAGTTTGACTAGTAGGTACCAATCGGATTCAGGTTCGGAACACTGGATAGCGGTTAAGAATATCCTTAAGTACTTACGAAGAACTAAGGATATGTTTCTTGTATACGGAGGTGAAGAAGAGCTCGTCGCTAAGTGTTATGTCGACGCTAGCTTTGACACCGATCCGGATGACTCTAAGTCTCAATCCGGATACGTATTTCTCATGAATGGCGGAGCGGTTAGTTGGAGGAGCTCCAAACAACCTGTGGTAGCGGGATCAACAACGGAGGCCGAATATGTTGCTGCTTCAGAAGCGGCTCAGGAAGCAGTTTGGATGAAGGAGTTCATATCCGAACTAGGAGTGGTGGCAAACGCGTTGGACCCAATGGTGATCTATTGTGACAACAATGGTGCCATTGACAATGCCAAAGAGCCAAGGTCTCACAAGCATTCCAAGCATATTAAGCGCCGGTTTCACTCCATCCGCGAGCATGTCAAGGATGGAGATATAAAGATTTGTAAAGTACATACGGATCTCAATGTAGCAGATCCGTTGACTAAAACTCTCCCTAGAGCAAAACATGATCAACACCAGAACTCAATGGGTGTTAGATTTATCACTATGTAACTAGATTATTGTCTCTAGTGCAAGTGGGAGACTGAAGGGAATATGCCCTGAGAGGCAATAATAAAGTGTTTATTATGTGTATTCCAAGTATATGATAGATGTTTATTTTGCATGCTATAATTGTATTAATACGGAAACGTTAATACATGTGTGTGTAATAAACAAACAGAAAGTTCCTAGTTATGCCTCTCTCATAAACTAGCTCGTTGATTAACAAGATGATCAAGGTTTCCTGATCATGGACATTGGATGTTGTTAATAACGGGATCACAACATTAGTGTAATGGTGTGATGAACATTCATCCGAAGTATAGCATTACGATCAAAGTCATTGAGTTTATATTGCTATAACAACTTACGAAGTGTAATCCTTAGACCATGAGATCATGTCAACCACTAACACCGAAAGAGTTTCTTGATAACATCAAACGTCACACCATAACAGGGTGATTATAAAGATGGATTCAGAACTAATAAAGTGTTATGTTGAGGCTCATGGATCGAGAGTGGAATTTTTTCATCCCGATGACGGATATACTCTAGGCCCTCTCGGTGATATCACATTGATTAGCTTGCAAGCAAGTGATTTGATCACTAGAATGTTATATCACAGGAACAAGAAAAGAGTGCATGTCGGTAACGAGATCAAACTAGGTATGGAGATACCGATGATCGAATCTCGGACATGTAATATATCGTGAAACAAAGGGATTAAGATACTAGCGTAAAAGGTTCCGACGATCACAAGAAAGTCATCGTTGAATGTGTGGGAGTCAGTATGAGTCTCCAGATCCCGCTTCTGATTATTGATCCGAGAGGGGTCTCGATCATGTCCGCATTATTCACGAACCGTAGGGTGACACACTTAAGAGACACCGACATCCAATTGGAGCAAATGTTTCATGCCGAAAGAATGAACAAGCGCAGGAATTTATTTCACTAGATACCGAAACAGGTTTTCGGGTGAAATTGCATAAAGTGGTTATGCATGTGAAATAGAATTCTAGCAAGGGGTTATTTGTGAATGTTTGTCATTAAAGTAATTGACAAAATTCTGAATAAAATAAAAGAGTTTTATTTAATGAGAGTTTGCATTAAATTTGGTGGAAATTTAATGGGGATTTGAGTGGACTTTTGAGTGGAGGGAATTTAAAGGGCATTTTGTGAGTGGAGTGTCCACCCACATGAATGAAGGAGGGGAGGGGGCAGCCCCCATAGCCGGCGGCCACCCCCTTGGGTGCCCCCCCTCCTCCTATAAAAGGAGCCCCCCTCCTCACTTGTCTCTCACACCTCCTCGTGAAGGATCTCTCTCCCCCTCTAGAATTTATCCCCCATGGTCTCGGACTAGCGAGATACAAGTTCCCGGTGGCTATTCGGCAAGAAAGAGTTGTGCTTCCGCTGCATCGCTGGAGCGAGGAGGCGGAGGTTGCTCGGTTCCTCGAACGTGTGTGCGAGCACGGATGCGCTGCTGATTTGCGGCGCTAGGACTTCCTCTCGATCTTGAGATCGGCAAGAGATCGTCTACATTAACCACGAGTTGAACTCGTTAAGCTTTGTCGGTCTTCAAGGGTATGTTATCTACGGATATACATCCGCCCGTTGTTTGTATCTAGTAGATAGATCTTGGTATATAGTTCACATCGTAGGAACATTTTTGTTTTCTATGCTGCGAACCCTACAGTACTAGGAATGGATTGGATGTCCAAACATAAGGGATTGATTGACTGTGCTAAGAAAGCCATCACCATGACCAGTACCGCCGGAATATCAGTCGAGCATATATCTGAAACCTTACCTCGCCAATTCAAGTGTAACAAGAGTCTAGCCAAACCTACCATTGACCAAGTCCGGATAGTTTGTGAATACCCCGATGTATTTCCAGATGTTTTGCCCGGTATGCCCCTAGATCGGGATATCGAGTTTATCATCGAACTAATCCCCGGAACAGGACCCATAGCCCAGAGACCCTATAGTATGAACCCGTCAGAACTAGAAGAACTGAAGAAGCAACTGGATTCCATGCTAGAAATTGGATTGATTCAACCAAGTGCGTCACCATGGAGATCACCTGTCTTATTTCTGGACAAGAAAGATGGAGGTAACCGTTTGTGTATGTATTATCGGAAGTTAAATGATGTCACCATCAAGAACAAGTACCCCTTGCCCAAGATAGAAGATTTGTTTGATCAGTTGACCGGTGCCAAAGTGTTTTCTAAGATTGATCTTAGAACTGGCTATCATCAACTCAAAATTCGTGCAGAGGATATTCCAAAGACTGCCTTTACCACCAGATATGGATTGTATGAGTATACAGTCATGTCTTTTGGATTAACCAATGCCCCCGCTTATTTCATGAACCTCATGAATAAGATTTTTATGCACTTCCTGGATAAGTTTGTCGTTGTTTTCATCGATGACATTCTGATTTATTCCAAATCAGAAGAAGAACATGAGCTACACCTAAGGACCATTCTTGGAACCCTTAGAGAGCATCAGCTGTATGCAAAGTTTAGCAAATGTGAATTCTTGTTACAGGAGGTAGGATTCCTCGGTCACATTGTATCAGCCGGAGGAATTGCCGTTGACCCTGCCAAAGTGAAAGATGTAGAAGATTGGCAAGCCCCAACCACTCAAACCCAAGTTCGTGCTTTTCTCGGATTGGCGGTATATTACCGCAAATTCGTAGAAGGATTCTCGAGTATCGCCAGACCCATGACCCAATTTCTGAAGAAAGACAATAAGTTTGAATGGATCGACAAATTTGAAGCGAGTTTTCAAGAACTCAAGAGGAGATTGATTTCAGCCCCAATCTTGATCATGCCGTATATCACGAAGCCCTTCGATGTGTATTGTGATGCATCCAAGATTGGTCTCGGATGTGTGCTAATGCAAGAAGGCAAAGTTATATCTTATCTATCTCGACAATTTAAGCAACATGAGCAAAACTATCCAACCCATGACCTCGAACTCGCAGCAGTAGTTCTAGCCCTGAAGACATGGAGACATTACCTAATGGGAAACCGTTGTGAGATTTATTCGGATCACAAGAGCCTAAAGTATATATTCACTCAGAAGGAGTTGAATATGAGGCAGAGAAGATGGATTGAGCTAATCAAGGATTACGATCTGGACATTCACTATCACCCTGGTAAAGCCAACGTGGTAGCCGATGCCCTTAGCAGATTGCCGTGCCGCTTGAACTCCATGATTTTGAAGGAGCAACCAAGCTTGCACAAGGAGATGGAAGATTTTTGAATGGAATTAGTAAGTGAAGGATTTTTGGCTAGCATAGAACTTCAGCCCACTTTGATCAGTCGGATTAAAGAGGCACAGAAGGGAAATGCCAGTGTCGACGGAATCAAGCGTCGTATCGGTACAGGAAAAGTACCCGGATTCACCGAGGACGAAGAAGGAGTTCTGTGGTACAAAGGACGCCTTTGTGTACCAGCAGATTCAGAGTTGAAAGAAGTTATCTTGACGGAGGCTCATGATACTCTTTATTATATCCATCCCGGAGGAACTAAGATGTATCAAGATTTGAAAGAGCAATTTTGGTGGCATAAGATGAAGAGAGAAATCGGAAGCTATATCGCCAAGTGTGATATATGTCAGCGAGTCAAGGCAGGACATCAAAGACCCGCTGGATTGTTGCAACCTTTGCAAATTCCGGAATGGAAATGGGATTCTGTAGGAATGGACTTTATCACTGGACTACCTACTTCTAGTAGGGGAAATGACTCTATTTGGGTCATAGTGGACAGATTGTCCAAAGTCGCCATTTCTTGCCCGTCAAAACCACATATCAGAGTTCGAAGCTAGCTGAGTTGTACATCACTAGAATCGTCAGTTTACACGGAGTCCCCAAAAAACATAGTATCGGATCGAGGAACTCAGTTCACCTCGAGATTCTGGAAGAAAGTCCAAGAAGGTTTAGGAACCCGCCTAGATTTCAGTACCGCGTATCACCCTCAGACCGATGGACAAACAGAGCGAGTAAATCAAATACTCGAAGATATGATTAGAGCATGTGTGCTAGAATATGGATCCAAGTGGGAAGACTGTCTGCCGTTTGCAGAATTTTCATACAACAATAGTTACCAAGCCAGTTTGCAAATGGCCCCATTTGAATTCATGTACGGAAGAAAGTGTCGTACCCCTTTGAACTGGTCGGAAGTAGGAGAGAGTCAGATTTTCGGACCCGATATCCTCCGAGAAGCAGAAGAGAAGGTTTCACAAGATTCATGAGAACCTCAAGACCGCCCAATCCCGACAGAAGAGTTATGCCGACAAGAGACGTCGAGACCTCGCCTTCAATATAGGAGAGTTTGTTTATCTGAAAGTGTCGCCATTGAAGGGAATGCAGCGTTTCCAACTCAACGGAAAGTTAGCCCCCAGATATATCGGACCTTTCAAAATTCTAAACCGTCGAGGAGAAGTATCGTATCAATTGGAACTACCTAAAGAGATGTCAGCCGTGCACAATGTGTTCCATATCTCATTACTTCGCAAGTGTCTCGAAGTCCCTGAGAAGACCGAAGTGTTCAAGAATATCGATCACCAGACCATAGAGATCAATGATGACCTGACCTATCCTGAAGTACCCATTCGCATTTTGGAAGAAGCTTTTCGAACTACCCGAACCCAAAGCATCAAGTTTCTCAAGATTCAGTGGAGCAACCACACAGAAGAGGAAGCTACCTGGGAGCGCGAAGATCATATCAGGACGGAGTTTCCCGATCTCTTCAAATCCTAGGTAATCTTTTCCTCCTTTTTTAAATCTTGGGACGAGATTTTGTTTAAGGGGGGAAGGTTTGTAACATCCCAAAAATACTAAGCTTGGATCATCAAATTCTAATCATCAAAATTAGGGTTAACAAAAACTTTCCTAAATAAAATCATGAATGCATGCATATGTGTATGCATGGATTTTGAACTCTTTTACAAACCCCTTTGTTTGTTTGTTTGTTTCATTGCTTGTAAAATGTTTCTTAGGTGAAATAAACATCATCTAAAACATTTCCCACACTTTTCCTAAAGATAAGTAAATCAAAACACATATATGAAATGAATGGTCATTTTGGCCAATTTAACTCCCATGCCTACTTTGGCTGTCTCAAACTTTCAGAACCTAATAGAAACTTTCCTGGATCTTTGCACCCCTTGAATGTACTCATAACAAAGTATCAAGGCCCACCTTGTGATCATCCAGAAACTTTCAAATGCATAGTTTAAATGACAATTCAAAACTGAATCTTTATCATATGGGAAGATCCCACTTATTCAAAAATCACTCAAACAAGCTCAACTTTCAAAACCCCAGCATCTGCAGATTCACCAGCACCAATCTAGAAAACCCACCAAAAAATCTTTTCAGAATTCAAAACTTGAGTTCATGCGGCCATTTCATCAAACAGGTTGCAGACACAAATCAAACAAACATCAAACACTATAGTGTGCAGTAAAATTGGCCTAACTTGTTCCCTAGCTAGCTCACACACAGCTCAGTATATCATCTAGGAAGTTTAACTAAGGACTAGCACCCCTGTGAGCTTACCATTGCCATCAATGGTGAACAGCCGAGCACCCCCTTGTCACCCCATTGTGGACAGCAGGCTAGAGGAAGAACTAGACGTGCCAACCTTGTCTAGGAAGCAGCCCACCGTCCACCGCCATTCACTGTCCCAGACGCAAGCGTTGCCAATCCCTGGACCACGCGCACAAGCCGCGCCCAGACCGCCAGAGACCATGCCGAGCATGCGCTAGAGCACGACCCTCGACCAGCGCCCACAGACTGCGCGCCTCCCTCACCGCGTGCACACACGATCGCCATCAACCCAGGAGACCACCAGACATCCCCGTTTGCCGCCCTGTGCCGCACAGCCACCGCTCGCCGTCGAAGACTCCGCCTCTGCCGCGCAGAGCACCGCCCGTTCCAGACCAAACCACACCGCCCCATGCCTCGAGACCATGTCGTTGAGCATCGCCAGGAGACACTGCACCGTCCCCTACCCTTGCCCATGCCATTAGCCGCCTGTAACCTCGCCCCCGACGAGCTCACCGTGCGCCCCGACGGTCCCCTCGCTCGACTATAAATAGAGGCCACCCCCGCACGATTTCTTCACACCATCTCACTCCCCTCTCCTCACTGATCGTGCCACACCGTTCTCAGAGCAAGGCGAGCACCACCCCGCTGGAATTTCATCGGAGCCCGCCGCCTCTGGAGAAGAAGGGAGCCAGCGATTGGAGCCGCCCCAGGAGAAGCCACCGGTACCAGGAGATTCGCCGTCATTGACTTCGTCGTTCGCCCGCCTCGCCGACCCTCGCCAGTACCCCGGTGAGCCCCCAGCAACCCTCACTGGCCGCGCTAGGTTTCGTTCTCTCTGGCATTGTCTCGCGTCGACGATGACTCCCAGCCGTTGGATTAGAACTAGATCAAATGATCCACGTCGCCCCATACCGCTTCGCCCAGCCCTGTCACTGATGAGTGGGGACACCCACTTAAGCAGCCCGCGGGAGCACTGCGCTTAGCAGGCCGGCCCAGTAACTTTTCCAGCACAGCCCAGTTATTCAAATTAAACCTTTTTCTATTTTAATTCAAACACACTTTTGTACCCAACTTCAAAAACCAACCCAGATCGATTCAGTGCACCAAATTGAATGAAACCAATTTTGTTGGAAAGGTCTATGAATGTTGAATCCAAGCCCGTTGGATTCAAGTCATTTGGATCTATAGATCACCCATGGTAAAAATAACAAGGCGGAAGCTTTATTGGAAATCATACATTCTGATGTATGTGTTCCAATGAGTGTGTCGGCGCGAGGTGGATATCGTTATTTTGTTACTTTCACGGATGATTTGAGTAGATACAGTTATATCTACTTGATGAAACACAAGTCTGAAACCTTTGAAAAGTTCAAGGAATTTCATAATGAAGTGGAAAATCATCGTAATAGAAAGATCAAATTTCTACGGTCCGACCGTGGAGGTGAGTATCTAAGTTACGAGTTTAGCACTCACATGAAAGAGTGTGGAATTGTTTCACAACTCTCACCTGCCGTAACACCACAGAGAAATGGTGTGTCAGAACGTCGTAATCGTACTTTATTAGATATGGTTCGATCTATGATGTCTCTGACAGACTTGCCGTTTTCATTTTGGGGTTATTAACTAGAAACTGCTGCATTCACTTTAAATCGGGCACCATCTAAATCCGTTGAAAAGACACCGTATGAATTGTGGTTTGGAAACAAACCTAAGCTGTCATTTCTTAAAGTTTGGGGATGCGATGTTTATGTGAAGAAACTTCAACCGGATAAACTCGAACCCAAAGCGGAAAAATGCGTCTTCATAGGATACCCTAAGGAAACTATTGGGTATTCCTTCTATCACAGATCCGAGGGCAAAGTTTTTGTTGCCAAGAATGGATCCTTTCTAGAGAAAGAGTTTCTCGCGACAGGTGTGAGTAGTCGAAAGGTAGAACTCGAAGAGGTTATTGAACCTTCTCTTCAAAGTATGGCGAGTAGCGCAGCGCCGGAAGTCGTTCCGGAGTTGGCTCCACCAGTTGAAGAGGGAACTAATGATAATGATCATGAAACTCCAAAAGAGAATACTACCGAACCTCGCAGGTCTAGCAGGACGCGTGCAGCTCCCGAGCTGTACGGAAATCCTGTCATGAATGTCATGGTTGATGAAAATGATGACCCTGCGACGTATGAAGAAGCGATGATGAGCCCGGATTCCAACAAATGGTTAGAAGCCATGAAATCCGAGATGGAATCCATGTAAGAAAATCAATTTTGGAACTTGGTGGAATTACCTCACGACCGAAAGGCCGTGGAGAACAAATGGATTTTCAAAAGGAAAACTGATGCTGATGGTAATGTGACCGTCTATAAAGCTCGACTTGTCGCAAAGGGGTTTCGACAAATTCAAGGAGTTGACTACGATGAGACATTCTCTCCCGTAGCGATGCTAAAGTCAGTTAGGATTATGTTAGCAATTGCTGCATATTTCAATTACGAGATATGGCAGATGGATGTTAAAACCGCGTTTCTCAATGGTAATATTGAAGAAGAGTTGTATATGATACAACCAAAGGGTTTTGTCGATCCTAAGGATGCTAACAAGGTGTGCAAGCTTCAGCGATCCATCTATGGATTGAAGCAAGCATCACGAAGTTGGAATCTCTGCTTTGATGAGGTGATCAAAGAGTTTGGATTTGTCCAAATTTATGGAGAAGCTTGTATTTACAAGAAAGTGAGTGGGAGCAATGTGGCATTTCTGATATTATATGTGGATGACATATTATTGATCGGAAATGATATAGATCTTTTAAACAGTGTTAAAAGTTATCTAAACAGCAGATTTTCAATGAAGGACCTAGGTGAAGCGTCATACATATTAGGCATAAAGATCTATAGAGATAGATCTAAGCGCCTAATAGGGCTATCGCAAAGTACATACCTTGATAAGATTTTAAAGAAGTTTAAAATGGACAGAATTAAGAAGGGGTTCTTACCTATGTTGCAAGGCAATACATTGAGTAAGACTCAAAGTCCGGCTTCGGCGGAAGAAAGAGAGATAATGGAAAAAGTCCCCTATGCTTCAGCCATAGGCTCTATAATGTACGCCATGCTATGTACAAGACCGGATGTGGCACATGCTATTAGTTTGACTAGTAGGTACCAATCGGATCCAGGTTCGGAACACTGGATAGAGGTCAAGAATATCCTTAAGTACTTACGAAGAACTAAGGATATGTTTCTTGTATACGGAGGTGAAGAAGAGCTCGTCGCTAAGTGTTATGTTGACGCTAGATTTGACACCGACCCAGATGACTCTAAGTCTCAATCCGGATATGTATTTCTCATGAATGGCGGAGCGGTTAGTTGGAGGAGCTCCAAACAACCTGTGGTGGCGGGATCAACAACGGAGGCCGAATATGTTGTTGCTTCGGAAGCGGCTCAGGAAGCAGTTTGGATGAAGGAGTTCATATCCGAACTAGGAGTGATTGCAAACGCGTTGGACCCGATGGTGATCTATTGTGACAACAATGGTGCCATTGCCAATGCCAAAGAGCCAAGGTCTCACAAGTAGTCCAAGCATATTAAGCGCCGGTTTCACTCCATCTGCGAGCATGTCAATGATGGAGATATAAAGATTTGTAAAGTACACACGGATCTCAATGTAGCAGATTTGTTGACTAAAACTCTCCCTAGAGCAAAACATGATCAACACCAGAACTCAATGGGTGTTAGATTTATCACTATGTAACTAGATTATTGTCTCTAGTGCAAGTGGGAGACTGAAGGGAATATGCCCTGAGAGGCAATAATAAAGTGTTTATTATGTGTATTCCAAGTATATGATAGATGTTTATTTTGCATGCTATAATTGTATTAATACGGAAACATTAATACATGTGTGTTTAATAAACAAACAAAAAGTTCCTAGTTATGCCTCTCTCATAAACTAGATCGTTGATTAACAAGATGATCAAGGTTTCCTGATCATAGACATTGGATGTTGTTAATAACGGGATCACAACATTAGGGTAATGGTGTGATGGACATTCATCCAAAGTATAGCATTACGATCAAAGTCATTGAGTTTATATTGCTATAACAACTTACGAAGTGATCCTAATCCTTAGACCATGAGATCATGTCAATCACTAACACCGGAAGAGTTTCTTGATAAGATCAAACGTCACACCGTAACAGGGTGATTATAAAGATGGATTCAGAACTAATAAAGTGTTATGTTGAGGCCCATGGATCGAGAGTGGAATTTTTTCATCCCGATGACGGATAGATATACTCTGGGCCCTCTCGGTGATATCACATTGGTTAGCTTGCAAGCAAGTGATTTGATCACTAGAATGTTATATCATGGGAACGAGAAAAGAGTGCATGTCAGTAACGAGATCAAACTAGGTATGGAGATGCCGATGATAGAATCTCGGACATGTAATATATCATGAAACAAAGGGATTAAGATACTAGCATAAAAGGTTCCGACGATCACAAGAAAGTCATCGTTGAATGTGTGGGAGTCAGTATGGGTCTCCAGATCCCGCTTCTGATTATTGATCCGAGAGGGGTCTCGATCATGTCCGAATTATTCACGAACCAGAGGGTGACACACTTAAGAGACACCGACATCCAATTGGAGCAAAAGTTTCATGCCGAAAGAATGAACAAGCGTAGGAATTTATTTCACTAGATACCGAAACAGGTTTTTGGGTGAAATTGCATAAAGTGGTTATGCATGTGAAATATAATTCTAGCAAGGGGTTATTTGTGAATGTTTTTCATTAAAGTAATTGACAAAATTCTGAATAAAATAAAAGAGTTTTATTTAATGAGAGTTTGCATTTAATTTGGTGGAAATTTAATGGGAATTTGAGTGGAGAAAATTGAAGGGCCATTTTGTGAGTGGAGTGTCCACCCACATGAATGAGGGAGAGGTGGGGGCACCCTCCATGGCCGGCGGCCATGCCCCCTTGGGCTGCCCTCCCTCCCCTATATAAGGAGCCCCTCCTCTCACTTCTCACTCACACCTCCTCGTGAAGGATCTCTCTCCCCCCGCGAGGAGGCGAAGGTTGCTCAGTGCCTCGAACGTGTGTGCAAGCATGGATGCGCTGCTGATTTGCGGCGCTAGGACTTCCTCTCAATCTTGAGATCGGTAAGAGATCGTCTACATCAACCACGAGTTGAACTCGTTAAGCTTTGTCAGTCTTCAAGGGCATGTTCTCTACGGATATACATCCGCCCGTTGTTTGTATCTATTAGATAGATCTTGGTACATAGTTCACATCGTAGGAAATTTTTTATTTTCCATGCTGCGAACCCTACAGTGGTATCAGAGCCGGATCTATGCGTAGATGCTTTACACGGGTAGTACATATATGAGTATATGGGCGATGATGATCATGTTGTTGATCCTTAGTTGTAATTTTGGATATTGGTGGCATAGTGGGATGAAGCGGCCTGGACAAACTTTACATGTCCTCGCACATGAGAAATGTTCCACGCTTGACATGCAACTAGTTTGCATAAGTGGTTAGCGGGTGTCTGTCTCTCCTACTATAGTCAATATCTATTTTGCAACGAGTTGTCAACAATTTGGTTATCCTCGTTGTGGTTCATGTTCGTAGGTAAGAACGGTTCTATCTCGAAAGCCCTAAGCCACGCAAAACTTGCAATGGATAAATTAGAGGCGTCTAGTTTAGATTGTTGCTGGGCTAGTGTTATGATATGGTGATGTTGTAAGTAGAAGTATGAGATGATACTCTTACAACACACATAGCGTGTAAACTCCATAGACCTTGGATTTACACATAAAGGTATGATAGTGATCATACCACGATGCACATGATAGAGATCATATGCGGGAACCATATCATTTCACTAATAAACATGTGATGTTTGATAGCATCTTATATTGCTTGTTTAGCACTTTGTTAGCATAATAAGATGATCCCTCATTTAAATATCAAGATAAGAATGTGTTCTTCCTTTAGTATGCACCGATTATGTTTTCGTCGCTCCAAGACATCACGTGATGATCGGGTGTTCTTGGATCCATGACCATATTTAGGGTGCAAAACAGTTACACACGCGAATACTAAGGTTCTAACTTGGCGAGCCTAGCATTTACAGACATGGCCTCGGAACACGGACCGAAAGGTTAAGCATGAGTCATATAGTAGATATGATGCCCATTTGATGCTCGCCTTTGAAGCTACACCGACTCACGTGATGATCGGACTTGGTGTAGTGGATTTGGTTCATGTAATCACCAAAAAGGCACGAGGGATGTCGTTTTTGAGTGTGAGTTCATTCGTAATATGGATTATTTGAACTCAATCTATCATAAAATTAGTCTAAACTTTACAAATTCTGTTGTAGATGGAACCACCTGCTTTCAATTTCAATGTGTTCATGGAGAAAGAGAAACTTGCAACGAACGGTAGCAACTTTACCGAATGGGCCATGAATTTGAGGATTCTCCTCTCTGCTGCACAAAAGCAATATGTGCTAGAAGCGCCGCTAGGCCCCGCACCTTTTGAGGATGCCCCTAACGAGGAGAAGAATGTCTATCAGACTCATCAGGAGGACCACAACTTAGTTCATTGCGGCATATTGTATGGGCTAGAGCCGGAACTTCGAAAGCGTTTCGAAAACGACAATGCATTTGATACAATGGGTGAGTTGAAAATGATTTTCGACACACATGCTGCTGTAGAGAGCTACAATGCTTCAGAAAAGTTCTTTAGCTGCATGATGGAAGAGCAAAACTCCGTTAGTGAGCATGTACTCAAGATGTCGGGTTACGCTGATAAGCTTGTGTCCTTGGGAATAACGATTCCCATTGTCTTAGGCATCCATCGTGTTGTGCAATCTCTGCCACCTAGCTATAAGAGTTTCGTGATGAACTATAATATGCAAGGCATGAAGAAGTCTCTCCCCGAGCTTCTGTCAATGCTTAAAACTGCAGAAGTGGATATCAAAAAGGAACATCAAGTGTTGATGATCAATAGGAACACTGGTTTCAAGAAAGACAAGAAGGGAAAACGGAAGGGAAGTAAGGGCGGCAAGCCGGTTGCCGTGCCTGAAAAGAAACCCCGAGTTGGACCTAAGTCTGATACCGAGTGCCACTATTGTAAGGGGACTGGCCACTGGAAGCGCAACTGCCCCAAGTATTTGGCAGACAAGAAGGCCGGCAAGGCAAACAAAGGTATATATGATATACATGTTATTGATGTGTACTTGACTAGTGCTCGCAGTAGCACCTGGGTATTTGATACCGGTTCAGTTGCTACTATTTGTAACTCGAATCAGGGGCTGCGGAACAAGCGACCGCTAGCAAGGGGTGAGGTCAACATGCGTGTCGGCAATGGATCAAGCGTTGATGTGATCGCCGTCGGAACGCTGCCTCTCCATTTGCCATCGGGATTAGTTATAAACTTGAATAATTGTTATCTGGTGCCTACACTGAGCATGACATTGTATCTGGATTGTGTTTGATGCGAAGTGGTTATTCATTTAAATTCGACAACAATGGTTGTTATATTTATATGAATGAAATCTTTTATGGTCATGGACCGATGATGAATGGCTTTTTTCTATTAGATCTCGATGATAATGTTACACATATTCATAATGTTGATGCTAAAAGGATTAACTTAATGATGATATGTCCGCATATATGTGGCACCGCCGTCTAGGTCATATTGGCGTTAAACGCATGAAGAAGCTCCATTCGGATGGACTTTTGGAATCACTTGATTTTGAATCATTTGATACATGTGAGCCATGCCTTATGGGTAAGATGACTAGAACACCGTTTTCCGGTTCAATGGAACGGGCGACAGATTTATTGGAAATCATACATTCTGATGTATGTGGTCCAATGAGTGTGTCGGCGCGAGGTGGATATCGTTATTTTGTTACTTTCACGGATGATTTGAGTAGATACGGTTATATCTACTTGATGAAACACAAGTCTGAAACCTTTGAAAAGTTTAAGGAATTTCAGAATGAAGTGAAAAATCATCGTAATAGAAATATCAACATGATCTACTTGATGAAACACAAGTCTGAAACCTCAACACATACTTTCAGAATACCTAATGCCACCTTTATAACCACCCAGTTACAAAAGTGGTGTTTGATGTCATCAAAGCATTCATCCGGTGATGGTGATTAACATGATCTCATGGTCGAAGGATTAAGTTAGTATGTATTTGAAAGATTGTAGCAAACGAACTCTAAATGACTTGATCTTACGCTGCGCTTACTAAAGGAGTGTGTCCATCATATCATTCTCCTAATGACATGATCTTGTTATTAATAACATCTAATGTTCATGATCAGGAAACCATGATCATCTATTAATCAACAAGTTAGTTTCAACAAGAGGCTTACTAGGGACTTCTTTTATGTTTACAAAACACACAAGTATTAATGTTTTCGGTTAATACAATTATAGCATGAGGTGTAAACATTTATCATAAACACAAAGATATAATAATAACCATTTTATTATTGCCTCTTGGGCATATCTCCAACAACTAGAACCTTCATATTGAAGATTGGTACATGCATATTAGAATCCACATGGGGAAAGATTAGCTATGGGAAAACCCAAATCGTCTCCAAAGAGTTCCACACAAGGGAAAAAGGAGCAAAGTTCTCTCTAATTCATCATCATCACTAAGTCCGATCTGAGCCATGAGGGGCTATTTATAGTACTAGGCGAAGTGGTAGGTAGAGAGAATGTTCTAGGACATTAAACCCAATTATGTGCGCAAACAGGCGATTCTGATGGTAAGTTCCATGGTGACGGGGCAGGCGTCGTTCGGTTCAACGTATAGACCGGTGAGCCGGTCTGGGCGCCGGTTTGCAACACTGGTTGTTAGTTCGGCGGGCACCGACGTGGAGTTTTTTCTAACGTCGAATGATTTGGCGGGAAGACCGGCATGCCGCAAAGGGCGTCGGTTCGTTTGGCGGTTGAACCAGCAACGCTGGGGTTTGAGCCGTTTTGGATGTAGGAGACTCCTTTCAGAGCTTCTTCCGTCTTCCCTTCCATGCTTATTTCTCAGGGTATTAACTCCTTGGGCATCCTTTGCATATACTCTTAGTAGCATGATCATGGGTATTTACCTAGTCATAAGATGGGTATTTGGCACAAGTAGTATCCCATTCAAGCTAGGACTAAAGGAGGAAAAGTGATGGAAGGAATTCGCCTTATGTGCAATTGTTGGAGTAGCATTACTTAGTTCGGTGGATGGCATGGTGATTGCCATATGATGGGTTGCATCATCTTACCCCTCTCTGCTTTAAAAAGAGTCGTCCTCGACTCTAACTTATCATCACCATATATAGGAGGAGATATATATGCCCTGGGCCTTTAATGTGTGTGAGATTGGATCTCTGGGATAAAAGCCATGGCCATTGTTGTCTAAGAGCTTGTTGTCTTTCTTGTGTTCATATTGTGGTGGGAGATCTTGTCAAGGGTGCCTTGGAGTTGGTTTCCTCTCTTGAGTACCTTGCAAAATTGATAACTAAATTGTATGATGAATTGTTAGCATCGGTCACACTCAAACCACTCACCTCACTTTTGGTGGCATTCGATGTGGCACTCTTTCTTTTCCACTCAGTTTGGTCTTGTGACTCTCATTCACTTTAAGGCGGTTCACTGTCTCGCCGGTCATCTCACAAGGATCCTTCTATTGCTGTATCTTGGGTAAGTTTCATGCATTGACGGCAATATTTTGTCATTGTGTCATAGGACTGAGCACAAATGTGTTGTTATTCTTGTAGATAGTTGTTGTGCGATGGAGTAATTGTTGGTGTGTGATATCTATGCACTTCTATTCTTGTAGACAGTTGTTGGGCCTCCAAGTGTAGAGGTTTGTAGAACAGCAGCAAGTTTCCCTTAAGTGGATTACCCAAGGTTTATCGAACTCAGGGAGGAAGTGGTCAAAGGTATCCCTCTCAAGCAACCCTGCAATCGAGATACAAGAAGTCTCTTGTGACCCCAACACACCCAATACCCTTGTCAGGTGTATAGGTGCACTAGTTTGGCGAAGAGATAGTGAAATACAAGTGGTAATGGTGTGATACATCGGAAATGTATCTATAATTTTTGATGCTCCATGCTTGTTTAGTATCTACTTTGCTTTGCTTTGTCTACACTTTGAGGTGCTTTTTACATGTTTTATGGTACTAACCTATTAACAAGTTGCCACAGTGCCAGTTGCCTGTTTTCTGCTGTTTTTCGTTCTAGAAAAGTTAGTAAAGAAATATTCTCGGAATTGGACGGGACAAATGTCAAATTCAATTACTTTCCGTGGGGAACAAGAAGTCCAGAGGGGAGCCGGAGCTGCGTGCCAGGGCGCCTAGACCCCCCTAGGCGCGGGTGGGCCCTGCCCCGCGCCTAGGCAGGGTGTGGGGCCCCTGGCCACCGCCTCGGCCTCCCCCTTCGCCTATAAGAAGCCCCCGATGCAGAAACCTAAGTACCCGATCAAATCTTCACGAAACCTTCTGTAGCCGTCGCCAACGTCGTCCCTAGATTGGGGGGATCTGAAGTTCTTCCTGGCACCCTGCCGGAGGGGAGATCATCCCGGAGGCCTTCTCTCCTGTATGAAGCGTGAGTAGTTCCACCTTGGACTATGGGTCCATGTAGTAGATATATGGTTGTATCTCCTCCTTTGTGCTTTCATGTATAGATTTTGTGAGCTCCGTTCATGATCAAGATCTAATCTATTTGTAATCATGCATGTTGTGTTTGCGGGGATCCGATGGATATTGAGATTATTATGTTGGTTAGATTAATGGTTTTGTCTTTATGATTCTATCATGTCTGTGTTGTTTGTGATCTTGCATGCTCTTCGTTTTTAGTAGCTAACTTGGCCAAGTAGTTGCTAGTGACTCCAAGAGGGAGTATTTATGCTCGATAGTGGGTCCATGCCTCTAGTTTCCAAGGGAAGTGACAATAATCTCTTCGGTTGTAGATGTGTTGTTGCTACTAGGGAGAAAACAACGGTCTCTTGTTCATGGAACATGTGGACTGTTTACCTTACACAGTTTGCTTAAAGCAGTTATCTGTTGCTTGCAACTTAATACTGGAGGGGGTTCGGATGATAACCTGAAGGTGGACTTCTAGTCATAGATGCAGTTGGATGGCGGTCTATGTATCTTGTTGTATTGCCTAATCAAATCTCATAGGATCTTTCTGACTAGTAATTGCATTATTATGCCTTGCTCAGTTCCTGTCAATTGCCCTATTGTAATTTGTTTACCCTTCATGCCATGTTGTTTATCTAAGTAGAGCACCTCTAGTGAACTATGGACCCCGGTCCAATATTTACCATTGATACATCTTCCACTGTTACCTGTTTACTTGCTGCAAACCACCATTACCTTCCACACCATACGTTTAATCCTTTGTTACAGCAAACCGGTGAGCTTGACAACCTCACTGATTCATTGGGGCAAAGTCTTGAGTTTGTGTTGTGCAGGTCTGCGTGTTGCTTGCAACACCTATGTGACGTTTCCTTCCTCCTTCTGGTTCGATAACCTCGGTCTCTACTGAGGGAAGACTTGCTGCTGTGCTCATCACACCTTGCTCTTGGGGTTTCCAACAAAGTGCTCCACGTCAAGCACCATCAACAAGTTTTCTGGCGCCGTTGCCGAGGAGGCTAAGGACGTCTTCACTAGGGGAGTCCTCCACTTCCTTTCTCTTTACTTTGTTTTTAGTTTGCTTTGTTTCTTTGCTTGGTTTTGTTTGCCTCTTTCCAAAAAACCTCAAAAAATTAGTCTAGTTTGGTTTGCTTTCTTTGTTCAAAAACACAAAAAAATTAGTCCCTACTCTAGTTGCCACCTCGTTCTAGCTCAGCATGTTACTCCCCAAGTTCACCCTGAAGAGCATTTCTATCGGTAGTGGATCCATAATTGGGAAAGATAATATTGAAGAATTCTTTAGTTATGTTAACAAGCATGAGGATATTGAGGATAAATCTATAACAGATCTTGCTCCTAATTATGAAATTGCTTCAGCTTCTTTAGTTCATATGTTGGAGGCTAGGTTTGTTAGCCTTAACCCCATGATGCAAATTTTGTTCTTAAAACTAAAATAAGAAAAGGATGTTGTAAAGAGAGATTTTATTCTTGAAACTTTACTCAAAGAGTTTCATGATGTTGCTAGGGAAACCAAAAAGGTATTTGAACGTTTCAATATGCTAGGCTCATGTGTATATGTTGTGGGTACTTCAGATAAAACAAAGGCTAGATATGAATTTAAGATACCCATACCCTTTAAGCTTGTTGGAATGCATGAGGCCTTTTAAAAGAATTTTGATTGGATTGTATCTGAAAATACTTTTGATGAAAGTAGTAAACCAAAGAGAGATGATAAAGGATCCTCCAAAACCCATTTGGATGAGATAACTTTCATAATTGAAGATTTTGCAAGTATTGATGTTAATGCTTCTTCATTTGAAAATACTTGTTTCTTCTTGCTTCTTGTGCCTAACTTAAAGGCGTTAAAGAAAAGTACTTCCTGCGAGATAACCCAAGAGTTTCCTTGAGTCTTGGAAGTTATTACGTCAGTAATGACCTCTCCGTATCCTTTTTGTTTGCTTTTTGTGCCAAGAATGACCTCTAATGAGAGGGAAGTAAGATTTGGGGAGTTGCTGTCCCGAAACAGATTTTTGTCATCCACCAAAAAAATTCGTGAGAAGTCTCTGTAACTCGGATTGAACTCACAATTTATGAATAAATCCCCCAATATGTTAGCTAACTTTCTTTAGTTCAATACTTTTTGATTTGAGCAACATAAGATGTTCGAAAATATCGGTTTCTACCTGCTGGTCTGTTTTGACAGATTTCTGCCATTATTTGCATTTGCTTCTTATTGATTCCTTTTTGAGTTCTCTTTGGTAAATTGAGATTTTTGAAGGAGTTGCTACAGTAGCTTGTGTTTTTAGTGAAAATCCTTGCTTTTCCAAGCTTTGCCAGAGGTCTAATATATTTTGAATACACTAATGTTGCTAATGAAGATTGTGTGAAGTTTTGTATGAAGGAAAAATTTCAAGTGTAGAGAGAGAATGATGTAACGAGATGAAGAATGGACAAAATATCAAGCTTGGGTATGCCACCATGGTTTCACCCCAAGAAATATCCAAGAGGTACAAGCGTCAAAGCTTGGGAATTCCCAAGGCATCCCCTTCTTCATCAATAAAAAGCTCAGGCCTGTCTAGACACTTCGTTTTTATTGTTTCATGCACAGTTGTGTTGTTCTTGGAGCGTCTTAGTTTTAGTTTGATTTTTTTAGTTTGCTTGAGTAGTTTGGACCCTCGTTCTCGCTGTGTTGTTTTGCAAATAAGTTGCTTGGTGTTGGAAAGGAGTAGTAGGTTCTTGCTTGTAAGTGCAAGAGGAGCTTGCATTGACTGTGACTTAGACTTTAGCATTACATGCTAGGTGTTGTTTTGTCCTTATGCTTAGTGATTATTGCTGTAGCATGTCTTGTTCCAAACAATTGGGATTGCTTAGTGTGCCTTGAAGAAATATGCGTTGTTTTAGCATGCAAAAGCATAGTATTGTGGTATTCTCCTTTGATACTTTGCTTGGGTTGACTTGGCACATGCTCACACCATGTTATGACTCTCACAAGTCACCATTAGCCTCTATGATCATTTAGTCCTTGACTTGTAGTACCACTCTTTGCTTTGATTATTAATGCTTTGTTGCACTGCATGATTATGGCCATTATTGCTCTCTTAGTTGGTTGCTCCCAGTCTTTTGCTAGCCTCCACTTGTATGAGTAACATCTACTCATGCTTCCAACTCCCAAGAAACCAAGTTATTCCAAAGTGTCCACTATAAATTCCCATGCATGGTGTGTTACACCATTCCAAGTATATTCTTGTTTTCAGCTATCTTCCAATTAAAAACTATTTTTTATATGAAAACTTAGTGATTAAAGCCCTCACAAACTTGATGGACAATTTATATTCTTTGCCCCTAATAAACTTGAACCATTGTGTCTTCTATGTTGTATATGCTTGCACTTATACGTTTGAATTAGCAGAACCGTGCTGTCACGGGGAACGTTTTCAACATTGCACTTGTACTTTGTACTCAGTTGATATCATGCTCTTTTGTATATGGATGTCACCGGTGTGAAATAAAGAGGGAACTTGTAAGTCCATGGAGTTTGTATCCTGTGTTAGAGAAACGCCTGGGCCGCTAGCCTAAGCCATGCCTAATCATGGTGGAAACTTACAGCATCACCACAGTGACATCTATGAAGCATTCTTCTTATAAAAAAGAGACACATTGAGAAAGGAGGAAAGAGAGAAAAAAGCACCATATTCCCATGGTAAATAAGAAGATTGCTGAGATGCTCATTGTCTGCTTGCCTTGTCATTTTGGTTATGGGATAGCTCCTGTACCATGTGCAAGGGGTACCCCGTTGGCGGTTCTCTATGATATGCAAATACTTACAATGACAAGAACTTACAGGTGACTAAAGTTGAGTAGCATGAGGTGTGGCACTCGTATTCAAGGGACTTGAGATTTCCAACTTATACTTCGTCAAGCATATACTCCATCTTTATTCACTTTAACCTTAATCACTCCAAGATGCTTATGATAGGAGCAATGAGGGCTGAAAGCTAACAAGTACCATAATTTTTGGAAGCTCTTTTTGAAACTTGAAATCTCTGCTTCCTTTATAAAAGGCCTTTCTTCCACCATTATTTGAGTCTCCACCTTCTACCTTTAGGCACCATTAAGAGAGCATAGTTGTCATTCTGTGTGCAGTGTTCCAAAGCTTATTGATTTATGCATATTGTGATATTACTTGTTCTTGTGATATTTGTTTCTAGTCACCCTTGTGAACATTGAAGGTGTCCTATGCATCTATTTGCTACTCTATGAGGGACAAGCTGATTGCCACTATGCTATGTTTTTTGTATGTGAAACAAACAAAACTTTTTCAATGCATGTTATTCATGATCTTTGTTTGTAGCTTGTCATGTTGCATGCATAGTTACTATGTCCTATTGTTAGAACTCCATCTTTCATGCACATGTTTAGAGTTCTTTGATCCCATCTTTCAATGCTTGCAAATGGTTAGATCTTTATTGTGAGGGTGCATGTCGCCTCAAAAATTATTCTTTTTATCACTTACTTACTCGAGGACGAGCAGGAGTTAAGCTTGGGGATGCTTGATACGTTGGAAACGTATCTATAATTTTTTATGCTCCATGCTTGTTTAGTAACTACTTCGCTTTTCTTTGTCTACACTTTGAGGTGCTTTTTACATGTTTTCTAGTACTAACCTATTAACAAGTTGCCACGGTGCCATTTGCCTGTTTTCTGCTGTTTTTCGTTCCAGAAAAGTTAGTAAAGAAATATTCTCGGAATTGGACGGGACAAACGTCAAAGTCAATTACTTTCCGTGGGAAACAAGAAGTCCATAGGGGAGACGAAGAGGCGGGCCAGGGCACCTAGACCCTCCTAGGCGCGGGTGGGCCCTGCACTGCGCGTAGGTAGGGTGTGGGGCTCCTAGCCACCGCCTCGCCCCCCCCTTCGCCCATAAGAAGCCTCCGATGCAAAAACCCAAAGTACCCGATCAAATCTCCACGAAACCTTCTGTAGCCGCTGCCACTGTCGTCCCTAGATCGGGGGGATCTGAAGTTCTTCCCGGCATCCTGCCGGAGGGGAGATCATCCCGGAGGCCTTCTCTCCGGTATGATGCGTGAGTAGTTCCACCTTGGACTATGGGTCCATGTAGTATCTAGATGGTTGTATCTCCTCCTTTGTTTTTTCATGTATAGATATTGTGAGCTCCGTTCATGATCAAGATCAAATCTATTTGTAATCATGCATGTTGTGTTTGTGGGCATCCGATGGATATTGAGATTATTATGTTGGTTGGATTAATGGTTTTGTCTTTATGATTCTATCATGTCTGTGTTGTTTGTGATTGTAGAGGTCCCAACCTTTAATAAGGTAGAGATCCCTGTGTTTACAATGCTAGTCCCTGGATCAATAGCTAGCATCCACAGTTAAGATGTAATATCCAGAAACAAAGGTCATAATACAAATTTATAACCAGGAATAAAATAATTCATTACATCTTACATAGCTCATTTGGCTATCTCATTACAATGCATCAGAAATAACTTTAGCATGGAGTCCTTGATCTTCAAAGTGCCACAGTCAAACATGTTGGTTGTAGAATTGTAATCCTAATCAACACACTTCACTAACATCAAACAAACCTGCAACATAATAAGCTACAGCCACAAGGGTCAATACATTTGAATTGTATTGGCAAGTGATACTATGGTAGTATAGTGGAGTCTATCATATATATGAATTTGGATAAGTGGAGCTTAGGCTTGCTTTGCTCAAAATAGATTTTCCTTATCATTTGAAAACACTAAGTTTTTTCTTGACAAAATCACCCAAGGCATCTCCCAATAGAAATTGGTGATCCTTCAACTCTTGTTCAACCACAAAATTTTAACTTAGAAATTGGGATGAGGAGATTCTTGATAGCTTTCATGTCTTGATGCTCAAATTGTCCTTTGCCGGGGACACGACTAAGTACTTAGATTTTTCACTATATAGAGGTGGTGCACTTTCCCCACAAGACTTGATTTTCACCAAGACAGGACCTTTCAGAAGCCTTCCCTTAGACCAAATGGACGCGTTCCAACCTATCATCCCACTACCACCAACTGTCCAAATGGCTAAGTTATTGCAACCTATATGATCCAGGAAGATCCCATAATGCCAAGTGGCTGCACTTGAAGCTTCTCAACATTTGACATCTCAAATCTCTTTGTTCCTGGGTGGCAATCCACAAGTGAGATACACAAGGTAAACCATAGAAATGGGCCTTGTGTAACCACTCAACACACCATTCCTTCCATTCCACCCAGGTGATTCATTCACTTAGTTGTTTTATTAAACAAAACACAAGTCCTTGACTTAGAAATATTCCATAGTATGAATATATTCCACCCTCTTGCAAGTCCTACTTAGAAATATCACTAATGCATAGTGAAAATAATGGGACAAAAGTATGGAGCATCACTTGCCTTTTTGGTAGAGAATTATAAGTTCACTCCTTGATCTTGCAATATTCACACTCTTCAAATTCCACTACAATTCAACCAATCAAGCAATATTCAATCTACCATTCAAGCAAACATCACATAAAATAATAAAAATAAAGCAATGCATGCAAGCATGCCAAAGATTGTTTTATTTACAAAAGTGGTTTCTAATAGCTTATAAACATTCTAAAACACCTATTGGTCATTTTCTAAAAGTGGCAAAACTATTTGCAAAAGATTTTACCTATAAACCATTTTTAAACCAAATCAATATTTTATGTGGTTGAAAATGCCTTTTAGCAAAGTAATACTCTATATAGGGTTCACCAAATATATTTTTAAATCATAAAACTTTGTGTTTAGGGTCAGAGAGTTTAATCCAAATCATTTCCCAAAGATTTTCTCCAAAAGGTATTTTAACATATAAACAATATTTTTATTTGACTAGAAATGTTCTAAATCAAAGATTTATTCTTTTTCTTCACAAAATATGTTTTTGAATCCACAAGTTGGTTTCTATGGTCAGTAGGTTCAAAACCATCCATTTTCCAAAGATTTTACTTTAAAAACAATCCTAGAATAAATTTTATATTCAAATTATGCCTACACAAGTTTCTGCAAAAACAACCAAGTTTCCAGAAGCAATTCATTAAAAAAAGTGCATGGTTGGATAGTACTTGGTCTGCTGATTCCATTGATATAAAATTTGCAAAATTTGGACGTGTGGATCAAAAGTTATGAATTTTGCAAAATCTAATCACTAATAGATCAAATTTCTGTTTTAAAACCGGAGTCTGGCTACGTGTCTCGTTCTTATTGGTCAATACCGGTTCGCGTGGATCGCGTGCTATGGATCGTTGGATCTGATTAGATCTGAGTGGCTCAGATCACTGCGTACCTCTTCGTTTAGTGATTCTATCGTGTGCCTCCGATCAAGATCCAATAGCCTAAGATGTCTAACCTAAAACGGGCGGCGCTAGCGGCGACAAGTGGCGGCGGCGCGCTCAGACGGCGGCAGAGCCGGCGATGTAGGAAGCGTGGAAGAGGATGGTGAGGCTTACCAGGCTCGCAGAGACTTGCTGATGTTCGAGGTGATTGTTTCAGGGACAGGGGCGCACAGGAACTATGGGAATTCCTCACCGGAGTTCTTGGCGCCGTCGGACACGCATGGGTCCCGTTGGTGGCGTCGCTACAGATCATGAGAGAGCAAGAACACAACATCATTAGATGCACGGAAGAGTGGGGAGTACCGGAGCATCAAAGAGAAGAGGAGGCGCGGTCGGGTATTACCAGGGGGCTTCGCCGGAGAAAGAAACAGACGGCAGCGCTGCTCTGGGAAGACGTTGCCGGTCTTACGGTGCTCACGCAGACGAGCTGGCGCTACGGAGAGGTTCGCCGGGGAATGGGGAATGTCCCCGTGGAGGCCAGGGTGCAAGGGGCGACGGGACGCGACCGGAATTGGAGGAAAGATCCGTCGGTGCGGTGGGGCTCCGAGCACGAAATTGCAACAGCCTGGAGGCAGAGAGTGTCTGGCGAGTGAGTGAGATCAGAGAGGGAAGAAGGATGCTTAAATGTGCGAGGTCATGGGGCGGAATTAACGCGTGGTTAATGAGGAATCAAACGCATAATCAACGGCAGAAACGGCGATGAGGTTGGGGGAGAAGAGGTCCTGGCGGGGAAGAAGGTGAGCTGGCAGGTGGGGTCCGGTGGCAGCGAGAGAGAGAGGGGTGGGGTCGGGTCATGTAGTCAGCGTATGTGTGGGTTCGTTGTCGAGTACGAATCGTTTCCTGCGGGGGAAGAGGGAAATGGGCTTGCTGGGCTTAGTGGGCTAGTTTAGCTGGGCTGGGTTCTTTCTCTTTTTTTATACAGAATGTTTTCTTTTCTTTTTTCTATTTTGAATTTCTGTTTTGATTTATATTCAAATAATTTAAGCACTATTTGAATTCAAACCTTTTCTAAACTTTGTGTATATTTTAATACCGTTATTTAACATATTCCAAAGTCAAATTTAGAATAATTCGTTTATTCTTTTTAGGGTCTTTTATTTATTTTAAAAATAGACATTTTGTCTTTATTTCAAATAGGATTTAATGTGTTTTAAAACTCTATTTGAAAACCATATTTTTACCAAACCTTTTCAGCAAGTTTTATTTATTTAAAAGGGGTGTTAAATGTTTTACTTTGAATTATTCAAAGTATTTTTTTAATATGATTATTAAACATTTACTTTGAGCAATTGTTTTTATTCCAATGAACTTCAATTATGGTTTTAATTCTATATACCTTTATTTAAATGATTCTTTTATTTCATTAAAGTGAATTAAATAACTTTTACTCCACTTGGGTAAATTCCAAATATTTTTCCCTGATTTAATTAATCATTTCTATTAGGGATTTTATCTTAATCCCATGGAATAGAATTTGGTTAAGGCCATATATTTTATTTCCATATTATTTATTCATTTATTTCATTTGAACTTGAATTATGTTTATTCCATTTACTTATGGTCTTGGCCAAGTTTTAATTTGGCCTTTAAATATTCCTCATTTAATAATTCTTTCTTTACCTTATAAAATTTATATCTTTTTATTTATAAGTCCAAACTTGGTGATTCCAATTTGTATAATTTTATTTAGTATTTGTTTATATTTTTAATTCTATTTAGGATTATTTACTCACCATTTGGTATGGACTTTTAGATAGGTGCTTTATTAGCTTTGGAAATTCTATTTCCTTATCTTATTAAATTCATAAGATTTTATCTATGGCTCCAAATTAAGTGAAACCAATTCATATGGTTTTATAATATTTCTATTTGTCATTCTTGACTATTTATAAATGTTTGTTGACAAAAATTTTACATGGATCAAATCTTTAGTCTTTGGGATAACTTGGAAATGTTTTCCTTCCATTAGGGTTTTAGGGTTTGGGTTTATTTTCCAAGTGTTTAAATTTCAAGATGCATTTAGGAAGAATGCATTTCACTTGATTTGAATTTTAGTTGGATTCAAATTTTATCCAGGTTTTGTTCAAGATGGGTTTTGATGAATTCATTTAGAAACAAAAAGTTTCTTTTCACCCTAAATTTCAACAATTATTTATTTTGTTTATTTATTTTTCACATTACAAAATTTGGAAAATTTTGGGATGTGACAGGCTACCACCCTTAAAAGAAATCTTGTCCCGAGATTTGGGAAGGCTAGGGATTTCAAGTTGGCTCAAAGCAACTAGGGTACTACCACCCTTAAAAGATTTCCAACTAGATTACATCTTGGCTTGCTTGGGATCTTGATGAAACTTTTCTGGGCACTTGTTTGCATAATGGCCTAGTTCTTTGCATTTGAAACACATCACTTGGCTGATATCTTTCTTTTCCTTTGGTATCATTGCCTCTTGTTTGTTTCCTTGGTTCTTCTTCTTTTCTGGGCATTCATTGGCATAGTGTCCCATCTCTTTGCAAGTGTAACATTGCTCTTGGGTAATATCCTTCTTGCTAGGGTTGGGGCATTTCTTCTTCTTCTTGGGTATCTCCAAAGCTAGGAGTTCTTCTAGTTCATGCTCTTCATATTTCACCACAAAGGTGGGAAAGTCTCCTTATCTCCTTAATCTTTTTCTTGGATAATACATATGTTTCTTCTTATGTCCATCAATGTGAGTCATAATGCATGGAGGTGCAAGCTGAGATTTTCCTTTGTCTTCATCCTTCTTGGTAGAAGTTGTTTCCTCATGGGGGTTTACAAAATTTTGATGGACTCCACCTTGTTTCCTTTGTTGAACTATGGAATAGATGGGGCATTGGATAGGGACATGATTATTTCCTTCACATAGGAAACAAGTAGCTTGTGATGTGGGGCATTGATTAGTTGGATGTTTATCTTCACAGTTAGGGCATTGATCTTCATGCTCTTTGGAAGTGTGATCCATGTCTCCACAAATATTGCAAGCTTGAGTTCCTTCTATAATATCATCCTTGACATCCTTGTTGTCACAAGATCCTTGGGAAAGGTTGTCTCCCGTGTTGATCATTTGATTTGTCACCCTTTGCGACAATTGGGTTTGGGTTTCCATAAACCTTTGCATGGTTGGGTCTAACTCATTGTAGTTGGCTAAAATCTGAGTTGTCACAGTTCAACTGGGTTTGGGTTGTTATGAGTTCTCTCATGTGCATCTCTTGGTTGTTGTTGTCACCATTCTTGATGTTGGAGTTTCTTGGAGTAGTCATCTGTTTGGGTTGGATTGGGATTAGAATAGGCAAAAGATTTCTAAGGAATTAATTCTAATCACACACATCACAATTCACACAAGCAATGTGCAAGCAATCACAAACAAACATTCCACTCAAACAACGAGTTTCAAGCACATTTTTATGCAATAAAATATTTTTGCTACACCACATAAGTTGGTGGGTTTGATCTAAACTTAATATGGTGGTCCAACTATATGGTTCACTTGAGAGCATTCCATCCTTCTTAGTTGGTTCTTCTTGATCAATATCTTTGTATCCTTGGATAATTTCTTGCATCTTGGTCACAAAACTTCAAAGGTGATGATGGTTCCTTATAAGTTGTATTTCCTTAGCCCTCAAACCTTCAGTAACATTCTTGTCTCTCTTGTAGTCCTTAGTGATATCCAAGTTGAAGTCCTTGGTGCAAATAAAGTTGAAGTCTTTGATGATGTTGAAGTTAAAGTCATTTGAGTTGGTGAAGTCCTTTGCTCATGGTTGAGGCTTTGCTCATCAAGTTGAATTAGAAGAGATTTAGAATTAAAACCAAAATGGTTGAGGAAAGAGTATACAAGATTGTTTGTAAATAAGTTTTGGAACAAATTTAACTCCTATTTTTCTAAGGGGTTTTGTCCAATCCTAGGGTTACAATCCTACAGGCAACAAAGTGCTCTGATACCATATGTATGAAGGGAATATGCCCTGAGAGGCAATAATAAAGTGTTTTTATGTGTATTCCAAGTATATGATAGATGTTTATTTTGCATGCTATAATTGTATTAATACGGAAATGTTAATACATGTGTGTTTAATAAACAAAAAGAAAGTTCCTAGTTATGCCTCTCTCATAAACTAGCTCGTTGATTAACAATATGATCAAGGTTTCCTGATCATAGACATTGGATGTTGTTAATAACGGGATCACAATAGTAGGGTAATGGTGTGATGGACATTCATCTGAAGTATAGCATTACGATCAAAGTCATTGAGTTTATATTTCTATAACAACTTACGAAGTGATCCTAATCCTTAGACTAGCGAGATACATGTTCCCGGTGGCTATTCAGCAAGAAAGAGTTGTGCTTCCGCTACATCGCTGGAGCGAGGAGGCGGAGGTTGCTCGGTGCCTCGAACGTGTGTGCGAGAACGGATGCGCTGCTGATTTGCGGCGCTAGGACTTCCTCTCGATCTTGAGATCGACAAGAGATCGTCTACATCAACCACGAGTCGAACTCGTTAAGCTTTGTCGGTCTTCAAGGTTATGTTCTCTACGGATATACATCCGCCCGTTGTTTGTATCTATTAGATAGATCTTGGTACATAGTTCACATCGTAGGAATTTTTTTGTTTTCTATGCTGTGAACCCTTCAGTGGTATCAGAGTCAGATCTATGCGTAGATGCTTTACACGGGTAGTACACATATGAGTATGTGGGCGATGATGATCATGTTGTTGCTCCTTAGTTGTAATTTTGGATATTGGTGGCATAGTGGGATGAAGCGGCCCGGACAAACTTTACATGTCCTCACACATGAGACCTGTTCCACGCTTGACATGCAACTAGTTTGCATAAGTGGCTAGAGGGTGTCTGTCTCTCTTACTATAGTCAATATCTATTTTGCAACGAGTTGTCAACAATTTGGTTATCCTCGTTGTGGTTCATGTTCGTAGGTAAGAACGGTTCTACCTCGAAATCTTCTCAAATTAGGATGAGGAGATTCTTGATAGCTTTCATGTCTTGATTCTCAAATTGTCCTTTGCCGGGGACACGGCTAAGTACTTAGATTTTTCACTCTATAGAGGTGGTGCACTTTCCCCACAAGACTTGATTTTCACCAAGACAGGACCTTTCAGAAGCCTTCCCTTAGACCAAATGGATGCGTTCCAACCTATCATCCCACTACCACCAACTGTCCAAATGGCTAAGTTATTGCAACCTATATGATCCAGGCAGAGCCCATAATGCCAAGTGGCTGCACTTGAAGCTTCTCAACATTTGACATCTCAAATCTCTTTGTTCCTGGGTGGCCATCCACAAGTGAGATACACAAGGTAAACCATAGAAATGGGCCTTGTGTAACCACTAAACACAAACCATTCCTTCCATTCCACCCAGGTGATTCATTCACTTAGTTGTTTTATTAAACAAAACACAAGTCCTTGACTTAGAAATATTCCATAGTATGAATATATTCCACCCTCGTGCAAGTCCTACTTAGAAATATCACTAATGCATAGTGAAAATAATGGGACAAAAGTATGGAGCATCACTTTTCTTTTTGGTAGAGAGTTATAAGTTCACTCCTTGATCTTGCAATATTCACACTCTTCAAATTCCACTACAATTCAACCAATCAAGCAATATTCAATCTACCATTCAAGCAAACATCACATAAAATAATAAAAATAAAGCAATGCATGCAAGCATGCCAAAGATTGTTTTATTTACAAAAGTGGTTTCTAATAGGTTATAAACATTCTAAAACATCTATTGGTCATTTTCTAAAAGTGTCAAAACTATTTGCAAAGATTTTACCTATAAACCATTTTTAAACCAAATCAATATTTTATGTGGTTGAAAATGCCTTTTAGCAAAGTAATAATCTATATAGGGTTCACCAAATATATTTTTAAATCATAAAACTTTGTGTTTAGGGTCAGAGAGTTTAATCCAAATCATTTCCCAAAGATTTTCTCCAAAAATTATTTTAACATATAAACAACATTTTTATTTGACTAGAAATGTTCAAAATCAAAGATTTATTCTTTTTCTTCACAAAATATGTTTTTGAATCCACAAGTTGGTTTCTATGGTTAGTAGGTTCAAAACCATCCATTTTCCAAAGATTTTACTTTAAAAACAATCCTAGAATAAATTTTATATTCAAATTATGCCTACACAAGTTTCTACAAAAACAACCAAGTTTCCAGAAGCAATTCATTAAAAAAGCGCATGGTTGGATAGTACTTGGTCTGCTGATTCCATTGATATAAAATTTGAAAAATTTGGACGTGTGGATCAAAAGTTATGAATTTTGCAAAATCTAATCACTAATAGATCAAATTTCTGTTTTAAAACCGGAGTCTAGCTACGTGTCAAGTTCTTATTGGTCAATACCGGTTCACGTGGATCGTTGGATCTGATTAGATCTGAGCGGCTCTGATCATTGCATACCTCTTCGTTTAGTGATTCTATCGTGTGCCTCCGATCAAGATCCAACGACCTAAGATGTCTAACCTAAAACGGGCGGCGCTAGCGGCGGCAAGTGGCGGCGGCGCGCTTAGAATGCGGTAGAGCCGACGATGTAGGAAGCGAGGAAGAGGATGGTGAGGCTTACCAGGCTCACAGAGACTTGCTGATGTTCGAGGTGATTGTTTCAGGGACAAGGGCGCACAGGAACTATGGGAATTCCTCACCGGAGTTCTTGGCGCCGTCGGACAGGCATGGGTACCGTTGGTGGCATCGCTACAGAGCATGAGAGATCAAGAACACAACGTCATCAGATGCACGGAAGAGTGGGGAGTACCGGAGCATCAAAGAGAAGAGGAGGCGCGGTTGGGTATTACCATGGAGCTTCGCCGGAGAAAGAATCAGACGGCAGCGCTGCTCTAGGAAGACGTTGCCGGGCTTACGGTGCTCGCGCAGACGAGCTGGCGCTACGGAGAGGTTCACCGGGGGATGGGGAATGTCCCCGTGGAGGCCAGGGTGCAAGGGGCGACGGGACGCGGCCGGAATTGGAGGAAAGCTCCGCCGGTGCGGTGGGGCTCCGAGCACGAAATTGCAACAGCCTGGAGGCAGAGAGTGTCTGGCGAGTGAGTGAGATTAGAGAGGGAAGAAGGATGCTTAAATGTGTGAGGTCATGGGGCGGAATTAACGCGTGGTTAATGAGGAATCAAACACACAATCAACGGCAGAAACGGCGATGAGGTTGGGGGAGAAGAGGTCCTGGCGAGGAAGAAGGTGAGCTGGCAGGTGGGGTCCGGTGGCAGCGAGAGAGAGAGGGGTGGGGTCGGGTCATGTAGTCAGCGTCTGTGTGGGTTCGTTGTCGAGTACGAATCGTTTCCTGCGGGGGAAGAGGGAAATGGGCTTGCTGGGCTTAGTGGGCTAGTTTAGCTGGGCTGGGTTCTTTCTCTTTTTTTATACAGAATGTTTTCTTTTCTTTTTTCTATTTTGAATTTCTGTTTTGATTTATATTCAAATAATTTAAGGACTATTTGAATTCAAACCTTTTCTAAACTTTGTGTATATTTTAATACTGTTATTTAACATATTCCAAAGTCAAATTTAGAATAATTCGTTTATTCTTTTTAGGGTCTTTTATTTATTTTAAAAATAGACATTTTGTCTTTATTTCAAATAGGATTTAATGTGTTTTAAAACTCTATTTGAAAACCATATTTTTACCAAACCTTTTCAGCAAGTTTTATTTATTTAAAAGGGGTGTTAAATGTTTTACTTTGAATTATTCAAAGTATTTTTTTAATATGATTATTAAACATTTACTTTGAGCAATTGTTTTTATTCCAATGAACTTCAATTATGGTTTTAATTCTATATACCTTTATTTAAATGATTCTTTTATTTCATTAAAGTGAATTAAATAACTTTTACTCCACTTGGGTAAATTCCAAATATTTTTCCCTGATTTAATTAATCATTTCTATTAGGGATTTTATCTTAATCCCATGGAATAGAATTTGGTTAAGGCCATATATTTTATTTCCATATTATTTATTCATTTATTTCATTTGAACTTGAATTATGTTTATTCCATTTACTTATGGTCTTGGCCAAGTTTTAATTTGGCCTTTAAATATTCCTCATTTAATAATTCTTTCTTTACCTTATAAAATTTATATCTTTTTATTTATAAGTCCAAACTTGGTGATTCCAATTTGTATAATTTTATTTAGTATTTGTTTATATTTTTAATTCTATTTAGGATTATTTACTCACCATTTGGTTTGGATAGGTGCTTTATTAGCTTTGGAAATTCTATTTCCTTATCTTATTAAATTCATAAGATTTTATCTATGGCTCCAAATTAAGTGAAACCAATTCATATGGTTTTATAATATTTCTATTTGTCATTCTTGACTATTTATAAATGTTTGTTGACAAAAATTTTACATGGATCAAATCTTTAGTCTTTGGGATAACTTGGAAATGTTTTCCTTCCATTAGGGTTTTAGGGTTTGGGTTTATTTTCCAAGTGTTTAAATTTCAAGATGCATTTAGGAAGAATGCATTTCACTTGATTTGAATTTTAGTTGGATTCAAATTTTATCCAGGTTTTGTTCAAGATGGGTTTTGATGAATTCATTTAGAAACAAAAAGTTTCTTTTCACCCTAAATTTCAACAATTATTTATTTTGTTTATTTATTTTTCACATTACAAAATTTGGAAAATTTTGGGATATGACAGTGATCTTGCATGCTGTTCGTTGTTAGTAGCTATCTTGGCTAAGTAGTTGCTAGTGACTCCAAGAGGGAGTATTTATGCTCGATAGTGGGTCCATGCCTCTAGTTTCCAAGGGAAGTGACAATAATCTCTTCGGTTGTAGATGTGTTGTTGCTACTAGGGAGAAAATAACGGTCTGTTGTTCATGGAACATGTGGACTGTTTACGTTACACACTTTGCTTAAAGCAGTTGTCTGTTGCTTGCAACTTAATACTGGAGGGGGTTCGGATGATAACCTGAAGGTGGACTTCTAGTCATAGATGCAGTTAGATGGGGGTCTATGTATCTTGTTGTATTGCCCAATCAAATCTCGTAGGATCTTTCTGACTAGTAATTGCATTGTTATGCCTTGCTCAGTTCCTGTCAATTGCCCTGCCGTAATTTGTTTACCCTTCATGCCATGTTGTTTATCTAAGGAGATCACCTCTAGTGAACTATGGACCCCGATCCAATCTTTACCATTGATACATCTTCTACTGTTACCTATTTACTTGCTGCAAACCACCATTAACTTCCACACCATACGTTTAATCCTTTGTTATAGCAAACCGGTGAGCTTGACAACCTCACTGATTCGTTGGGGCAAAGTCTTTAGTTTGTGTTGTGCATGTCTCCGCATTGCTTGCAACACCTATGTGACGTTTCCTTCCTCCTTCTGGTTCGATAACCTCGGTCTCTACTGAGGGAAGACTTGCTGCTATGCTCATCACACCTTGCTCTTGGGGTTTACAACAAAGTGATTCACGTCAATCACCATCACGGTGCCATAAAATAGCTTGACGGTGAGGTAAAGACTAAAGGCAACAAGAAGGAAGCAAATAAACATGCAATAGATCTAGTAGAAAACGGTGTTTCAATGTTTAGAAACAAGGCCTAGGGATAATACTTTCACTAGTGCACACTCTTTCATATAAATATATTCTCTTCATGATACTACTCTTAACTACTCTCCGGTTGGACACTCTAATCCATGGTAGGGCTATACAACACACCTCAAAGTCCGCCTTTCCCAATCTAGATAACCCCACACTGTCACCTTGAGCGCTAGATGGTTCTAACAAACACCACAATTTCATATAGATAACCAACTCAAAATATAACCCATGATAAGGATTTATGAACTCTAGCTAAGTGCCACCACGGCGTGCACGCTGTCACTTTCACACAGTGGGGAAAATCATAGATCTATTAAAGCACGATGAGTATTTATGGATACTCTAGCCTAAGTGCCACCATGGCATGCACGCTGTCACTTTCACACACATGGGGAGAGCAGAGATCTATTGAAGCACTTGAGTAGCAGAGCAGATCTACTTGATTACAAAGCTCATGACCACAATATGATCATGCATAGAGAGAGAGATGAACACATAGCTACCGATAGAGCCCTTAGCCTCGAGGAAAAACTACTCCCTCCTCATCATGGGAATCAGCAACGGTGATGAAGATGGCGATGGAGCTCGATGGAGATGGCTCCGGGGGCACTTCCCCGTCCCGGCAGGGTGCAGGAACAGAGACTTTCTGTCCCCCGAATCCACCCTTCGGTGTCGGCGGCGCTGCAGAGGTTTTCGTGGCTTTTTGGTCGGTTCTTTAGGGTTTTTTGAGTCGGGGGCTTCTTATAGGCGAAGGAGGTAAGGTCGGTGGAGGGCCAGGGGCCCACACCCCCTATGGGCACGGCCAAGGTGGGCCCCGCGCCCACCTAGGGTGTGTCCATCCTGGTGTCCTCCTCTGTCTCGTCTTTGATTTTCCGTATCGTTTAGGAAAAATATGAACTTTGGATTTTGTCCCGTCCAATTCCGAGAATATTCATTTTTTAGCTTTCTGAAACCAAAAACAACAGAAAATAGGCAACTAGCACTGTGGTATCTTGTCAATAGGTTAGTTCCGGAAAGTGTATAAAACACCTCAAAGTGTAAACAAAACATAGCAAAGTGGATACTAAACAAGCATGGAACATAAAAAAATATAGATACGTTTACGACGTATCAAGCATCCCCAAGCTTAACTCCTTCTCATCCTCGAGTAGGTAAGTGATAATAAGAATAATTTTTTAGGTGACATGCACCATCACAATCAAGATCAAACCACTTGCAAGCATTGAAAGCTGGGATCAAAGAACTCTAAATATGAGCATGAAAGATGGAGTTATAACAATAAGACAAAGTAACTATGCATGCAACATGAAAAGCTACAAATAAAGATCATGAATAACATGCATTGAAAAAGGTTTGTTTGTTTTACATATAGAAAGCATAACATAGTGGCATTCAGCTTGTCCCTCATGGAGTAGCAAATAGATGCATAGGACACCTTCAAAGTTCATAAGAGTGACTAGATACAAATAGCACAAGAACAAGTAATATCAACAATATGCATCAATCAATAAGTTTTGGGACAATGCACAAAAAACTAAGAATGGCAACTTACTCTCTTAATTGGTGCCTAAGGATATAAGGCGGAGACTCAATATAATGGTGGAAGAAAGGCCCTTCATAGAGGGAAGAAGGGATTTCAAGTCTCAAAAAGATCTTCCAAAAATTATGGTACTTGTTAGCTTTCAGCCCTCATTGCCCATATCATAAGCATCTTGAAGTGATTAAGGTTAAAGTGAACAAACTATGGTGTATATGCTTGACAAAGTATAAGTTGACAATCTCATGTCCCTTGAATACGAGGGCCACTCCTCATGCTAATCAACTTTTAGTCACCTATAAGTTCTTGTCATAGTAAGTACATGTGTATCATAGAGAACCTCCAGCGGGGTACCCCTTGCACATGATACATGAGCTATCCCATAATCAAAATGGCAAGGCAAGCAGACAATGAGCATCTCAGCAATCTTTTTATTTACCATGGGAATATGGTGCTTTTTTCTCTCTTTCCTCTTTTCAATATGTCTCATTTTTATAAGAAGAAAGCTTTATAGATGTTATTATGGTGATGCTGCAAGTTTCCACCATGATTAGGCATGGCTTAGGCTAGCGGCCCGGGCATTTCTCTAACACACATACATAACTCCATGGACTTACAAGCTCCCCTTTTATTTCACACCAGCGACATCCATAGACAAAAGAGCATGATATCAACTGTGTACAAAGTACAAGTGCAATGTTGAAAGCGTTCCCCGTGACATCACGGTTCTGCTAATTCCAACGTATAAGTGCAAGCATATACAACATAGATGACACAATGGTTCAAGTTTATTAGGGGCAAGAAAAATAAAGTGTGCCATCAAGTTTGTGAGACATTTAATCACTAAGTTTTCATATAACAAAATACTTTTTAATTGGAAGATAGGTGTAAACAAGAATATACTTGGAATGGTGTAACACACCATGCATATGAATTTATAGTGGAGACTTTGGAATAACTTGGTTTCTTGGGAGTTGGATGCATGAGTAGAGCTTACTCATACAAGTGGAGGCTAGCAAAAGACTGGGAGCAACCAACTAAGAGAGCAATAATGGCCATAATCATGCAGAGCGACAAAACATTACTAATCAAAGCATAAAGTGGTACTACAAGTCAAGGAATAAATGATCATAGAGGATATGGTGACTTGTTCATAGTCATAACATGGTGTGAGCATGTGCCAAGTCAACTCAAACAAAGCATCAAAGGAGAATACTACAATACTATGTTTTTGTATGCTAAAACAACGCATGATTCTTTCAGGGCACATTAAGCAATCCTAATTGTTTGGAACAAATCATGCTACGACAATAATTACTAAGCATATGGTCAAAACAACATCTAGCATGACATGATAAAGTCTAAGTCATAGTCAAAGCAAGCTCCCTTTTGTACCACTATAAGCATGGAACTCTCTACTCTCTTCCAACACCAATCAACTTATTTGAAACAACTCACAAAGATAATAATCAATAAAGATCAGTGAGATTGTCTCACAAATCCACAAAAAAGAACTAAAAAGTTCTAAGCTGAAAGCACAAGAAAACTAAGGCTAAACGCAGTGCTAGGAAAAGTGAACACTGACAGAATGATAAGAGTGAAAACTAGAGTGTTCTAGGCAATGAAAACAGAGTGTGTCTCTCTCCAAAAGAAGTGTTCTATGATCCGACCAACTTATTCAAGAAAACTAAGCAAACGAAAACTAAGACGCTCCAAGAACAACACAAAAGTGCATGAAACAATAAAAACGAAGTGTCTAGAAAGACGTGAGATTTTTATTGATGAAGAAGGGGATGCCTTGGGCATCCCCAAGCTTTGACGCTTGTACCTCTTGAATATTTCTTGGGGCGACACAGGGTGGCATCCTAAGCTTGAGATTTTGTCCATTCTTCATCTCATTACATCATTCTTTCTCTACACCTGCAAATTTTCCTTCATACAAAACTTCACACAATCTTTATTAGCAACATTAGTGCATTAAAATGATAATAGATCTTTGGGGCTTAGTTTTAAAACATCAAAACTTTCACTATAAACACAAGCTACTATAGCAATTCTCTCAAAAAGCTCAATTTCCTAAAAAGAACCCAAAAAGGAATTAATAAGAAGCAATTGCAAATAATGGCAGAAATATGTCATAACATACCAGCAGGTAGAAACCAATTTTTTCGAAGACCTTATGTTGCTCAAATCAAAAAGTGTTGAACTAACGAAAGTTAGCTCAGATACTGGGCGACTTATTCACGAAATATCAGCTCAATATGACTTACAGAGATTCCTCACGAATTTTTACGATGGAGCACAAAAATCTGTTTTGGGAGAGCAACTCCCAAATCGTACTTCCCTCTCATTAGAGGTTAATCTTGGCACAAAAAAGAAAAAAAAGGTTAAGGAGAGGTCATTTGTAACATCCCTAAAATCATGTTTTCAATTCTTTGCACATCATCCATGCATTCATGATCATTTAGAGTTCTATTTCAAAACCATTTACAAAACAGAGGCATTTGGGTGCTTGTTATTTTATGTAAACAAGCATTGATCCAATGCCACTCTCAAATGAGAGAATAATTATTTTAAACCAAGTTTTGTTTTCTCTTAAGTTGGATTGGTTGAGTGTTAAAGCTTGGACAAAATTTACAAAACAAATATGGATTTTAAACCATTTTCAAAACCTATTCAAATTATGTGCTAAGGCACTGTTTATTTTTTTTTCAAAAAGACCACTAGTCTAATGAGACAGCAAAGTTTTATGACCAAAAATATGAGGTTTACACTTTACAAAAAAATCCAGAAAAGGTTTGGATTCAAATGCTTTTGAATTTGTTTTAAAATGAATCCTGAAAATTATTCTGAAAAAAGAAAAGGAATTAGAAAACCCAACTGGGCTTGGCGCCAGCCTTTCGGCCCATCCGACAAAACAGCCCACCCGGGTTCCCTCTTTCTCCTCTTTTTCTCACCGCACCCGCACACACCCCCTCACGCTGACCACTGGGCCCCGTCCACGTCACAGTCGTCTTTCCCAAATCTCGCGAAGAACACGTCGCTGCTGGCCGTTGCTGGCGTTGATCGCGCGGCGTAATTACCATTGAATCTGCAGGCATTTCCTGTCGAGCCCCCTGCCTATTTAAACCCCTCTGCACCGCGAGTCTTTCCCCTCACTCAGCACCCCCACTCCGCCACCAGGCTGCCGGCAATTTGAACTGCAACTCCGCTGCCCGACGCACTCCGGCGACCCATTCCGGTGAACCTCGTGCTCCCCTTCACCTCTCATTCATACGAGCTTGCCTGTCTTGCCCATGCTCATCTTCTCACACTTTCTGTTTGCTCTATATCGCCCTAGGTCATCGTCTCCGTCGAAGCCCGCAAACGACCGAAGCGTCGTCCAACTCCGACGAGCAATCACGGTAAAAACATACCGCCCCTTGATCCCTAGTTCATACGAATGTGTTCGCCTCACCTCTGTGCACCTCCTAATGCTTTTCGTGCATCTTATTGCGCCGTAGAACGTCGCCTCCGTCCCCGGCAGTGAGCACCCGGCGCGGATGCAAACTCCGACGAGGATTTCCGGCCGAGCCAGTGCGCCCCTGTCCCAGCAAAGACCACGTTGAGCTTCCTCGTGACCGTGCGAGTTTGGTAAGCCACGCCACACACCCCAGCTCCTCCTGTATTCGCTGGGGCGTCGCTGACAGAGCGCCGCCGCCGTACCACCGTCGCCAGCACCGCCGAACTTTGGTCGCATGGTCCAGGACCATTAGATCTAGATCCAACGAATCTGATAGAATCACTTAACGAAAGGGTACGGGTCAGATCTGGCCGTGCAATTTCATTTAGATCGTACGGTCCACACTAGCCGATTCGCGCGAAACGGTACCAGCAAATCAGAAAGCGCAGTGTGGCCTCTGTTTGAATTTAAACCAGAAAATTTGGTCTATTAGTTAACCAAACTTGAAAAATCCATATCTTTTGATTCCCACGTTCAATTTTTACAAATTTTATATCGTTGGAATCAGGAGAGAAAATCCTATCTGTTTATGTAATGTGTTTAACATTTTTCCTCTGTAAAAATGGTTGTTTATGTAGAAACTTGTGTAGGCTTATTTTGATTATATAAATTATTTGAAAAATGTTTTAAAGATCAAATATGGTTTATTTGGAATATCTTGGACTTGTTTATGTTTCAATACTGTTCACTTGTCTTGTTTGGTGTAGAAAAATCATCACATGGCATTTGCATGCATTCATATATTTTTGTTTGTATATATTTTGTATGTGATTTTGGTGCCATTATTTTATGTGTAGATTTTGGTGCAAATAGTGATTATGATTGTGAAGATTGTTGCTACTCCCCAAACTACCAAGGCAAGTGGTGCTTCATGATTTTATTCCTATGTTTTTCAACTATGCACTAGAAATATTTTGTATAGGACTTGCATGAATATTTTGATCTATATGCTATGCTTGGGAAATCCTAGTAGTTGTAGAATTGCTAGAAATTTCTAAGTTAAGATGCTTATCAATGCCATGCTTAGCCTAGCTAGTAGCAACCAAGGGTGGTTATATATTCATTCTATGAGAAAATATTTCTAAGTCTTTGGACTTGTGTTTGTGCTTAATAAAACAACTAAGTGAATGAAACACCTGGGTGGAATGGAAAGAATGGTTTGTGTTGAGTGGTTACACAAGGCCCATGTCTATGGTTTACCTTGTGTATCTCACTTGTGGAAAGCCACCCAGGAACAAAGGGATTTCAGATGCCAAATGTTAAGAAACTTCTAGTGCAGCCACATGGCATTATGGGCTCTGCCTGGATTATATAGGTTGCAATAACTTAGCCATTTGGACAGTTGGTGGTAGTGGGATGATAGTTGGAGCGTGTCCATTTGGTCTAAGGGAAGGCTTCTGAAAGGTCTTGTCTTGGTGAAAATCAAGTCTTGTGGGGAAAGTGCACAACCTATGCAGATGGAAGAATCTAAGTACTTAGCCATGTCCCTAGTATTGGACAACTTGAGCATCAAGACATGGAAGCTATCAAGAATCTCCTCATCCCAATTTCTAAGTTAAAACTTGTGGGTGAACAAGGGTAAAGGTTCACCAATGTCTATTGGTGATTCCTTGGGAAAGTTTTGTCAAAGAAAAACTTAGTGTTTTCAACTGATAGGTAAAACCTATTTTGAGCAAAGCAAGACTAAGCTACACTTATCCAAAATGCATATAGTATCTAGACTACTAATATTCTACTAAGGTGTCACTTGCCAAGCTGTAACTTGTGATGTTTCAGGTTATTCTGATGGTGATTAGGGGTTATGAGTCTACACTCAACATGCTTGCATGTGGCACATGAAGATGAAGACTTATTTATCTTATTATATATTTGAACTCTTGTATTAGGCCTGTGGCCATGGAGTTTGTAAATGACTATGTTTGTCTCTGGAATGATATGTAATAATGACCTTTGTTTCTGTGTACTTCATCTTAAACTGTGGATGCTAGCATTGATCCAGGGACTAGCATTGCAATCACAGGGATCCTTACCTTTATAAAGGGAGGGATCTGACAGATGGTATCAGAGCACTATGTTGCCTGTAGGATTATGACCCTAGGATTGGAAACCACTAAGGAAAAATTTTCAACAACTTCCACACTTGTATTTTTCTTCTCGTAAACTTTTCTAATCTTCTTTCTCATCTCTATTTGTAGATGAACTCCATCAATGAAGCTGTGAAGAAGGGACCACTCATGAGTATGACTTTGGAGTGTGAGACAGAATTCCCCAAGGCTCTCAAGGACCTCATGGTTGCCATGGGAATACATGGTGCAGCTATGTACAAAGGTTTTCCCGTGATGGATGAAGGAGTTGAGTACTGGTGGGTGCAACTTCACTTGTATAAAAACAAGGAAGACAACCACAAGGAATCAGGATTCTGCATGGTCACCAACTCAGTGATGCACACCACATTCTTTGATTCCGCAAGGGATGCATCTTAGAAGGCCATCAAAGAGCTTGGTGATAGAATCAAGTGCAGAATGCTCAACACCCAGAATGACCTAAGGGAAGAAAAGAAGCATACCCAAGAGTTAGAGGCTACCAACCAATGTTTAAGAAAGGACATCATAGACTTAGCAATGGAGTCACGTGATCAGGATCGACAGATTTCCTCTAGGGATGCCCTGTTAGCCAACTTGACAAGTGAGATGGGATTGTAACGTACTTCGTTAGTTGGACCACCACACTTATCATTTTATTTTCCCAAAAGTTGTCTAAAATAAGTTGAACCTTGGATGCTTGTAATGGTTTTATGTATGACATGACTTGTGTGTTTTGATTGTCAAAGATATGCATGTGATGCCTTGTTTTGTGATTCATATCTATGTATGTTGTGTCAGCACCCGGATTTTTCAATCCTAGATGCCTGTTATGCCATACATCGCAATCCCAGGATTACCATTTTTGCGAGACATAACAGAATGGGATACCATAGTACATCATCCATTACAAATGATACATAAGTTCTTACACAAATAGGGATCTAATGATCCAGTTCTTAATACAACATCAAGCAGCGGAATACGTAATAATAACGGTAGCGTAGGCGAAGCTCCATCTTCGGGGTCACAGGCAATGCTGACGATGGGAGATGATCCTAGTTGTCGTAACCTTCCTGGGGTCCATCTTCCAGGTACTCCTCTTCATAGTCTGGCCATGGGAATATCCAGGGACAAAGCCATGAGTACTCTTTAAGTACTCACAAACTAATACTAACAGGAAAAGGGGTTTTTGGATAATAGGACACTAGGCTCTAGGGTTGTTTTGCAAAAGCCAGATTTATCTCTACTAGGTTCCAAAGCTAGTCACAATTTTATAATTCCCAAGTGGGAACTTGTATTTCATATCACAACTCTGTGGTAGTCAAGTCAAAGTCTTAATTCATTTCACATGTCATTTTGAAAAGTCTGACGGGGGAACAGTATGGCCACTCCAAATGTCCATAACCGCGGACGCGGCTATTCGAATAGTTTGACACTCTGCAGAGATTGTACACTTTCACCACAACATTCGATACATCCGTCAGGAACAAATCCTGAATTCACCATACTCAGTATGCGGATAATCAATCCTAACCTTTCAATTACACGCCATAGTATAAGCACCTCTCCTGTGAGTTTGGCCTCCCAACCATGACCAACTGTCATCTTGGGTACTGCACAGGTGGACAATCTTCAAAAGGTAGCCTCAACTCAGACCTTGGCCGTGAGGGAACTAATACTAAGGAATATAAGTTCCAGTCAAGCCCTACCCAATATTCGGGTATTGTGTTTGTACGATAAAATTGGAATGGTATCGCATCCAGACAACCATCAGTTTTATAAAGGGCTAAGGCTCATGCCTCAACATTTTTATCACCAAAATCCTCAAGTGTTTGGAAACACATGTCCAAAACATTTCAATAGAATGATCAATCATTCCAAGGTTTTCATAACCATTTTTCCACCAAGTATTCCCATATAAAAGTTGATCAAGTTTTATGCTTAGCACTAGCATCTACAGGTGGGGGTAGTACTAATGAGGGGTGGGAACTAGTGGAGTTTTAACTAAGTACAACCTTATGTCTCAGGCTGATGTCAAGGTTTCTAACTTAGGCCAAATTTTATGCTCTTTATGCAACCTTCAGCATCTTTCCAATCTCTACCAGTCACTTAAGTAAACTCTAAGTAAGCTTTGATAAAGAAATAAAGTAAGAAGCTTGCACATAAAACTAGGATTGGTTTATCAAGTGGGTATGATCACATATGCTTAAGGCATATAGTAGTCATAGAACAAGTATGGGTTTGTTGCATCAGTAGGGTATCTTGCAAGGGTTAGCTTGCATAGGTCAACTTGATTAGTAAGGCTTGCATAGGGATAGTATCAGCTTGCATCAATATCAGTATAAGCTTGCCTTGTGCAGAGCAGTGGTTGAAGTTCTCCTCGGCTTCTTCTTCGTAGTATCCTCATTCCTTCTCGTATCCTTGGTCGGTACTAGCATCTATGAATAAATACGAGGTACACAATCACCACACAATACTTAACTACTTGCAATCATCACACACAAGGGTCCTATGGATGATCTAGCATCATCCCTATCATTACAAGGTTAAGGCTTGATTTAATTTCTTTTTTTATTTCTAGAAAAGTAATTTCTACTCATTGAAAAACTACTTAAGATTTAATATTCTCCAAACCAAACATGGGATCATGTTGACACATGTCATCACCACATATTGTAGTCCAGGGGAATGTGATTTAAAGTGGTGTCACAATTTAATTAGGTTTTACCCTTTTATTTTAATTAATTTAAGTGGCTAGAAATGCTTATGTAGCATTATTTTATTATTTGAACAATATTTCTGCAAGTAAACCTATATATTTTTATATATTATGAAAGGTATGGTTAAGTGTGACTTTTGAGAGTTGAAATCAACTCAAAAGCTATTATGGTTTAAATTTGAAATTTTTTTGAATGCAGAAAAGCTTCCGCCTTGTTATTTTTACCATGGGTGATCTATAGATCCAAATGACTTGAATCCAACGGGCTTGGATTCAGCATTCATAGACCTTTCCAACAAAATTGGTTTCATTCAATTTGGTGCACTGAATCGATCTGGGTTGGTTTTTGAAGTTGGGTACAAAAGTGTGTTTGAATTAAAATAGAAAAAGGTTTAATTTGAATAACTGGGCTGTGCTGGAAAAGTTACTGGGCCGGCCTGCTAAGCGCAGTGCTCCCGCGGGCTGCTTAAGTGGGTGTCCCCACTCATCAGTGACAGGGATGGGCGAAGCGGTATGGGGCGACGTGGATCATTTGATCTAGTTCTAATCCAACGGCTGGGAGTCATCGTCGACGCGAGACAATGCCAGAGAGAACGAAACCTAGCGCGGCCAGTGAGGGTTGCTGGGGGCTCACCGGGGTACTGGCGAGGGTCGGCGAGGCGGGCGAACGACAAAGTCAATGACGACGAATCTCCTGGTACCGGTGGCTTCTCCTAGGGCGGCTCCAATCGCTGGCTCCCTTCTTCTCCAGAGGCGGCGGGCTCCGGTGAAATTCCAGCGGGGTGGTGCTCGCCTTGCTCTGAGAACGGTGTGGCACGATCAGTGAGGAGAGGGGAGTGAGATGGTGTGAAGAAATCGTGCGGGGGTGGCCTCTATTTATAGTCGAGCGAGGGGACCGTCGGGGCGCACGGTGAGCTCGTCGGGGGCGAGGTTACAGGCGGCTAATGGCATGGGCAAGGGTAGGGGACGGTGCGGTGTCTCCTGGCGATGCTCAACGACATGGTCTCGAGGCATGGGGCGGTGTGGTTTGGTCTGGAACGGGCGGTGCTCTGCGCGGCAGAGGCGGAGTCTTCGACGGCGGGCGGTGGCTGTGCGGCACAGGGCGGCAAACGGGGATGTCTGGTGGTCTCCTGGGTTGATGGCGATCGTGTGTGCACGCGGTGAGGGAGGCGCGCAGTCTGTGGGCGCTGGTCGAGGGTCGTGCTCTAGCGCATGCTCGGCATGGTCTCTGGCGGTCTGGGCGCGGCTTGTGCGCGTGGTCCAGGGATTGGCAACGCTTGCGTCTGGGACAGTGAATGGCGGTGGACGGTGGGCTGCTTCCCAGACAAGGTTGGCACGTCTAGTTCTTCCTCTAGCCTGCTGTCCACAATGGGGTGACAAGGGGGTGCTCGGCTGTTCACCATTGATGGCAATGGTAAGCTCACAGGGGTGCTAGTCCTTAGTTAAACTTCCTAGATGATATACTGAGCTGTGTGTGAGCTAGCTAGGGAACAAGTTAGGCCAATTTTACTGCACACTATAGTGTTTGATGTTTGTTTGATTTGTGTCTGCAACCTGTTTGATGAAATGGCCGCATGAACTCAAGTTTTGAATTCTGAAAAGATTTTTTGGTGGGTTTTCTAGATTGGTGCTGGTGAATCTGCAGATGCTGGGGTTTTGAAAGTTGAGCTTGTTTGAGTGATTTTTGAATAAGTGGGATCTTCCCATATGATAAAGATTCAGTTTTGAATTGTCATTTAAACTATGCATTTGAAAGTTTCTGGATGATCACAAGGTGGGCCTTGATACTTTGTTATGAGTACATTCAAGGGGTGCAAAGATCCAGGAAAGTTTCTATTAGGTTCTGAAAGTTTGAGACAGCCAAAGTAGGCATGGGAGTTAAATTGGCCAAAATGACCATTCATTTCATATATGTGTTTTGATTTACTTGTCTTTAGGAAAAGTGTGGGAAATGTTTTAGATGATGTTTATTTCACCTAAGAAACATTTTACAAGCAATGAAACAAACAAACAAAGGGGTTTGTAAAAGAGTTCAAAATCCATGCATACACATATGCATGCATTCATGATTTTATTTAGGAAAGTTTTTGTTAACCCTAATTTTGATGATTAGAATTTGATGATCCAAGCTTAGTATTTTTGGGATGTTACAAACCTTCCCCCCTTAAACAAAATCTCGTCCCAAGATTTAAAAAAGGACGAAAAGATTACCTAGGATTTGAAGAGATCGGGAAACTCCGTCCTGATATGATCTTCGCGCTCCCAGGTAGCTTCCTCTTCTGTGTGGTTGCTCCACTGAATCTTGAGAAACTTGATGCTTTGGGTTCAGGTAGTTCGAAAAGCTTCTTCCAAAATGCGAATGGGTACTTCAGGATAGGTCAGGTCATCATTGATCTCTATGGTCTGGTGATCGATATTCTTGAACACTTCGGTCTTCTCAGGGACTTCGAGACACTTGCGAAGTAATGAGATATGGAACACATTGTGCACGGCTGACATATCTTTAGGTAGTTCCAATTGATACGATACTTCTCCTCGACGGTTTAGAATTTTGAAAGGTCCGATATATCTGGGGGCTAACTTTCCGTTGAGTTGGAAACGCTGCATTCCCTTCAATGGCGACACTTTCAGATAAACAAACTCTCCTATATTGAAGGCGAGGTCTCGACGTCTCTTGTCGGCATAACTCTTCTGTCGGGATTGGGCGGTCTTGAGGTTCTCACGAATCTTGTGAAACCTTCTCTTCTGCTTCTCGGAGGATATCGGGTCCGAAAATCTGACTCTCTCCTACTTCCGACCAGTTCAAAGGGGTACGACACTTTCTTCCGTACATGAATTCAAATGGGGCCATTTGCAAACTGGCTTGGTAACTATTGTTGTATGAAAATTCTGCAAACGGCAGACAGTCTTCCCACTTGGATCCATATTCTAGCACACATGCTCTAATCATATCTTCGAGTATTTGATTTACTCGCTATGTTTGTCCATCGGTCTGAGGGTGATACGCGGTACTGAAATCTAGGCGGGTTCCTAAACCTTCTTGGACTTTCTTCCAGAATCTCGAGGTGAACTGAGTTCCTCGATCCGATACTATGTTTTTTGGGGACTCCGTGTAAACTGACGATTCTAGTGATGTACAACTCAGCTAGCTTCGAACTCTGATATGTGGTTTTGACGGGCAAGAAATGGCGACTTTGGACAATCTGTCCACTATGACCCAAATAGAGTCATTTCCCCTACTAGAAGTAGGTAGTCCAGTGATAAAGTCCATTCCTACAGAATCCCATTTCCATTCCGGAATTTGCAAAGGTTGCAACAATCCAGCGGGTCTTTGATGTCCTGCCTTGACTCGCTGACATATATCACACTTGGCGATATAGCTTCCGATTTCTCTCTTCATCTTATGCCACCAAAATTGCTCTTTCAAATCTTGATACATCTTAGTTCCTCCGGGATGGATATAATAAAGAGTATCATGAGCCTCCGTCAAGATAACTTCTTTCAACTCTGAATCTGCTGGTACACAAAGGCGTCCTTTGTACCACAGAACTCCTTCTTCGTCCTCGGTGAATCCGGGTACTTTTCCTGTACCGATACGACGCTTGATTCCGTCGACACTGGCATTTCCCTTCTGTGCCTCTTTAATCCGACTGATCAAAGTGGGCTGAAGTTCTATGCTAGCCAAAAATCCTTCACTTACTAATTCCATTCAAAAATCTTCCATCTCCTTGTGCAAGCTTGGTTGCTCCTTCAAAATCATGGAGTTCAAGCGGCACGGCAATCTGCTAAGGGCATCGGCTACCACGTTGGCTTTACCAGGGTGATAGTGAATGTCCAGATCGTAATCCTTGATTAGCTCAATCCATCTTCTCTGCCTCATATTCAACTCCTTCTGAGTGAATATATACTTTAGGCTCTTGTGATCCGAATAAATCTCACAACGGTTTCCCATTAGGTAATGTCTCCATGTCTTCAGGGCTAGAACTACTGCTGCGAGTTCGAGGTCATGGGTTGGATAGTTTTGCTCATGTTGCTTAAATTGTCGAGATATATAAGATATAACTTTGCCTTCTTGCATTAGCACACATCCGAGACCAATCTTGGATGCATCACAATACACATCGAAGGGCTTCGTGATATACGGCATGATCAAGATTGGGGCTGAAATCAATCTCCTCTTGAGTTCTTGAAAACTCGCTTCACATTTGTCGATCCATTCAAACTTATTGTCTTTCTTCAGAAATTGGGTCATGGGTATGGCGATACTCGAGAATCCTTCTACGAATTTGCGGTAATATACCGCCAATCCGAGAAAAGCACGAACTTGGGTTTGAGTGGTTGGGGCTTGCCAATCTTCTACATCTTTCACTTTGGCAGGGTCAACGGCAATTCCTCCGGCTGATACAATGTGACCGAGGAATCCTACCTCCTGTAACCAGAATTCACATTTGCTAAACTTTGCATACAGCTGATGCTCTCTAAGGGTTCCAAGAATGGTCCTTAGGTGTAGCTCATGTTCTTCTTCTGATTTGGAATAAATCAGAATGTCATCGATGAAAACAACGACAAACTTATCCAGGAAGTGCATAAAAATCTTATTCATGAGGTTCATGAAATAAGCGGGGGCATTGGTTAATCCAAAAGACATGACTGTATACTCATACAATCCATATCTGGTGGTAAAGGCAGTCTTTGGAATATCCTCTGCACGAATTTTGAGTTGATGATAGCCAGTTCTAAGATCAATCTTAGAAAACACTTTGGCACCGGTCAACTGATCAAACAAATCTTCTATCTTGGGCAAGGGGTACTTGTTCTTGATGGTGACATCATTTAACTTCCGATAATCCATACACAAACGGTTACCTCCATCTTTCTTGTCCAGAAATAAGACAGGTGATCTCCATGGTGACGCACTTGGTTGAATCAATCCAATTTCTAGCATGGAATCCAGTTGCTTCTTCAGTTCTTCTAGTTCTGACGGGTTCATACTATAGGGTCTCTGGGCTATGGGTCCTGTTCCGGGGATTAGTTCGATGATAAACTCGATATCCCGATCTAGGGGCATACCGGGCAAAACATCTGGAAATACATCGGGGTATTCACAAACTATCCGGACTTGGTCAATGGTAGGTTTGGCTAGACTCTTGTTACACTTGAATTGGCGAGGTAAGGTTTCAGATATATGCTCGACTGATATTCTGGCGGTACTGGTCATGGTGATGGCTTTCTTAGCACAGTCAATCAATCCCTTATGTTTGGACATCCAATCCATTCCTAGTACTGTAGGGTTCGCAGCATAGAAAACAAAAATTTTCCTACGATGTGAACTATATACCAAGATCTATCTACTAGATACAAACAACGGGCGGATGTATATCCGTAGATAACATACCATTGAAGACCGACAAAGCTTAACGAGTTCAACTCGTGGTTAATGTAGACGATCTCTTGCCGATCTCAAGATCGAGAGGAAGTCCTAGCGCCGCAAATCAGCAGCGCATCCGTGCTCGCACACACGTTCGAGGAACCGAGCAACCTCCGCCTCCTCGCTCCAGCGATGCAGCGGAAGCACAACTCTTTCTTGCCGAATAGCCACCGGGAACTTGTATCTCGCTAGTCCGAGACCATGGGGGATAAATTCTAGAGGGGGAGAGAGATCCTTCACGAGGAGGTGTGAGAGACAAGTGAGGAGGGGGGCTCCTTTTATAGGAGGAGGGGGGGCACCCAAGGGGGTGGCCGCCGGCTATGGGGGCTGCCCCCTCCCCTCCTTCATTCATGTGGGTGGACACTCCACTCACAAAATGCCCTTTAAATTCCCTCCACTCAAAAGTCCACTCAAATCCCCATTAAATTTCCACCAAATTTAATGCAAACTCTCATTAAATAAAACTCTTTTATTTTATTCAGAATTTTGTCAATTACTTTAATGACAAACATTCACAAATAACCCCTTGCTAGAATTCTATTTCACATGCATAACCACTTTATGCAATTTCACCCGAAAACCTGTTTCGGTATCTAGTGAAATAAATTCCTGCGCTTGTTCATTCTTTCGGCATGAAACATTTGCTCCAATTGGATGTCGGTGTCTCTTAAGTGTGTCACCCTACGGTTCGTGAATAATGCGGACATGATCGAGACCCCTCTCGGATCAATAATCAGAAGCGGGATCTGGAGACCCATACTGACTCCCACACATTCAACGATGACTTTCTTGTGATCGTCGGAACCTTTTACGCTAGTATCTTAATCCCTTTGTTTCACGATATATTACATGTCCGAGATTCGATCATCGGTATCTCCATACCTAGTTTGATCTCGTTACCGACATGCACTCTTTTCTTGTTCCTGTGATATAACATTCTAGTGATCAAATCACTTGCTTGCAAGCTAATCAATGTGATATCACCGAGAGGGCCTAGAGTATATCCGTCATCGGGATGAAAAAATTCCACTCTCGATCCATGAGCCTCAACATAACACTTTATTAGTTCTGAATCCATCTTTATAATCACCCTGTTATGGTGTGACGTTTGATGTTATCAAGAAACTCTTCCGGTGTTAGTGGTTGACATGATCTCATGGTCTAAGGATTACACTTCGTAAGTTGTTATAGCAATATAAACTCAATGACTTTGATCGTAATGCTATACTTCGGATGAATGTTCATCACACCATTACACTAATGTTGTGATCCCGTTATTAACAACATCCAATGTCCATGATCAGGAAACCTTGATCATCTTGTTAATCAACGAGCTAGTTTATGAGAGAGGCATAACTAGGAACTTTCTGTTTGTTTATTACACACACATGTATTAACGTTTCCGTATTAATACAATTATAGCATGCAAAATAAACATCTATCATATACTTGGAATACACATAATAAACACTTTATTATTGCCTCTCAGGGCATATTCCCTTCAGTCTCCCACTTGCACTAGAGACAATAATCTAGTTACATAGTGATAAATCTAACACCCATTGAGTTCTGGTGTTGATCATGTTTTGCTCTAGGGAGAGTTTTAGTCAACGGATCTGCTACATTGAGATCCGTATGTACTTTACAAATCTTTATATCTCCATCCTTGACATGCTCGCAGATGGAGTGAAACCGGCGCTTAATATGCTTGGAATGCTTGTGAGACCTTGGCTCTTTGGCATTGTCAATGGCACCATTGTTGTCACAATAGATCACCATTGGGTCCAACGCGTTTGCCACCACTCCTAGTTCGGATATGAACTCCTTCATACAAACTGCTTCCTGAGCCGCTTCTGAAGCAGCAACATATTCGGCCTCCGTTGTTGATCCCGCTACCACAGGTTGTTTGGAGCTCCTCCAACTAACCGCTCCGCCATTCATGAGAAATACGTATCCGGATTGAGACTTAGAGTCATCCGGATCGGTGTCAAAGCTAGCGTCAACATAACACTTAGCGACGAGCTCTTCTTCACCTCCGTATACAAGAAACATATCCTTAGTTCTTCGTAAGTACTTAAGGATATTCTTGACCGCTATCCAGTGTTCCGAACCTGAATCCGATTGGTACCTACTAGTCAAACTAATAGCATGTGCCACATCCGGTCTTGTACATAGCATGGCGTACATTATAGAGCCTATGGCTGAAGCATAGGGGACTTTGTCCATTATCTCTCTTTCTTCCGCCGAAGCCGGACTTTGAGTCTTACTCAATGTCTTGCCTTGCAACATAGGTAAGAACCCCTTCTTACTTCCGTCCATTTTAAACTTCTTTAAAATCTTATCAAGGTATGTACTTTGCGATAGCCCTATTAGGCGCCTAGATCTATCTCTATAGATCTTTATGCCTAATATGTATGACGCTTCACCTAGGTCCTTCATTGAAAATTTGCTGTTTAGATAACTTTTAACACTGTTTAAAAGATCTATATCATTTCCGATCAATAATATGTCATCCACATATAATATCAGAAATGCCACATTGCTCCCACTCACTTTCTTGTAAATACAAGCTTCTCCATAAGTTTGGACAAATCCAAACTCTTTGATCACCTCATCAAAGCGGAGATTCCAACTTCGTGATGCTTGCTTCAATCCATAGATGGATCGCTGAAGCTTGCACACCTTGTTAGCATCCTTAGGATCGACAAAACCCTTTGGTTGTATCATATACAACTCTTCTTCAATATTACCATTGAGAAACGCAGTTTTGACATCCATCTGCCATATCTCATAATCGAAATATGCATCAATTGCTAACATAATCCTAACTGACTTTAGCATCGCTACGGGAGAGAAAGTCTCATCGTAGTCAACTCCTTGAATTTGTCGAAACCCCTTTGCGACAAGTCGAGCTTTATAGACGGTCACATTACCATCAGCATCAGTTTTCCTTTTGAAAATCCATTTGTTCTCCACGGCCTTTCGGTCGTGAGGTAATTCCACCAAGTTCCAAACTTGATTTTCATACATGGATTCCATCTCGGATTTCATGGCTTCTAACCATTTGTTGGAATCCGGGCTCATCATCGCTTCTTCATACGTCGCAGGGTCATCATTTTCATCAACCATGAAATTCATGACAGGATTTCCGTACAGCTCGGGAGCTGCACGCGTCCTGTTTGACCTGCGAGGTTCGGTAGTACTCTCTTTTGGAGTTTCTTGATCATTATCATTAGTTCCCTCTTCAACAGGTGGAGCCAACTCCGGAACAACTTCCGGCGCTGCGCTACTCGCCATACTTTGAAGAGAAGGTTCCACAACCTCTTCGAGTTCTACCTTCCGACTACTCACACCTTTCGCGAGAAACTCTTTCTCTAGAAAGGATCCATTCTTGGCAACAAAAACCTTGCCCTCGGATCTGTGATAGAAGGAATACCCAATAGTTTCTTTAGGGTATCCTATGAAGACGCATTTTTCCGCTTTGGGTTCGAGTTTATCCGGTTGAAGTTTCTTCACATAAACATCGCATCCCCAAACTTTAAGAAATGACAGCTTAGGTTTGTTTCCAAACCACAATTCATACGGTGTCTTTTCAACGGATTTATATGGTGCCCGATTTAAAGTGAATGCAGCAGTTTCTAGTGCGTAACCCCAAAATGACAACGGCAAGTCCGTCAGAGACATCATAGATCGAACCATATCTAATAAAGTACGATTACGACATTCTGACACACCATTTCGCTGTGGTGTTCCGGCAGGTGTGAGTTGTGAAACAATTCCACACTCTTTCATGTGAGTGCTAAACTCGTAACTTAGATACTCACCTCCACGGTCGGACCGTAGAAATTTGATCTTTCTATTACGATGATTTTCCACTTCATTATGAAATTCCTTGAACTTTTCAAAGGTTTCATACTTATGTTTCATGAAGTAGATATAACCGTATCTACTCAAATCATCCGTGAAAGTAACAAAATAACGATATCCACCTCGCGCCGACACACTCATTGGACCACATACATCAGAATGTATGATTTCCAATAAATCTGTCGCCCGTTCCATTGAACCGGAAAACGGCGTTCTAGTCATCTTGCCCATAAGGCATGGCTCACAAGTATCAAATGATTCATAATCAAGTGATTCCAAAAGTCCATCCGAATGGAGCTTCTTCATGCGTTTAACGCCAATATGACCTAGACGGCAGTGCCACATATATGCGGATATATCATCATTAAGTTTAATCCATTTAGCATCAACATTATGAATATGTGTAACATTATCATCGAGATCTAATATAAATAAACCATTCATCATCGATGCATGACCATAAAAGATTTCATTCATATAAATGGAACAACCATTGTTCTCGGATTTAAATGAATAATCACTTCGCATCAAACACAATCCAGATACAATGTTCATGCTCAGTGCAGGCACCAGATAACATTTATTCAAGTTTATAACTAATCCCGATGGTAAGTGGAGAGGCAGCGTTCCGACGGCGATCACATCAACGCTTGGTCCATTGCCGACACGCATCTTGACCTCACCCCTTGCTAGCGGTCGCTTGTTCCGCAGCCCCTGATTCGAGTTACAAATAGTAGCAACTGAACCGGTATCAAATACCTAGGTGCTACTGCGAGCACTAGTCAAGTACACATCAATAACATGTATATCATATATACCTTTGTTTGCCTTGCCGACCTTCTTGTCTGCCAGATACTTGGGGCAGTTGCACTTCTAGTGGCCAGTCCCCTTACAATAGTAGCACTCGGAATCAGACTTAGGTCCAACTCGGGGTTTCTTTTCAGGCGCGGCAACAGGCTTGCCGCCCTTACTTCCCTTCCGTTTTCCCTTCTTGTCTTTCTTGAAACCAGTGTTCCTATTGATCATCAACACTTGATGTTCCTTTTTGATCTCCACTTCTGCAGTTTTAAGCATTGACAGAAGCTCGGGGAGAGACTTCTTCATGCCTTGCATATTATAGTTCATCACGAAGCACTTATAGCTAGGTGGCAGAGACTGCAGAACACAATGGATGCCTAAGTCAATGGGAATCGATATTCCCAAGGACACAAGTTTATCAGCGTAACCCGACATCTTGAGTACATGCTCACTAACGGAGCTGTGCTCTTCCATCATGCAGCTAAAGAACTTTTCTGAAGCGTTGTAGCTCTCTACAGCAGCATGTGTGTCGAAAATCATTTTCAACTCACCCATTGTATCAAATGCATTGCCGTTTTCGAAACGCTTTCGAAGTTCCGGCTCTAGCCCATACAATATGCCGCAATGAACTAAGTTGTGGTCCTCCTGACGAGTCTGATAGACATTCTTCTCCTCGTCAGGGGCATCATCAAAAGGTGGGGGGCCTAACGGCGCTTCTAGCACATATTGTTTTTGTGCAGCAGAGAGGAGAATCCTCAAATTCATGGCCCATTCGGTAAAGTTGCTACCGTTCGTTGCTAGTTTCTCTTTCTCCATGAACACATTGAAATTAAAAGCAGGTGGTGCCATCTACAATAGAATTTGTAAAGTTTAGACTAAGTGTATGATAGATTGAGTTCAACTAATCGAATGAACTCCCACTCAAAAACGGCATCCCTCGTGCCTTTTTGGTGATTACATGAACCAAATCCACTACACCAATTCCGATCATCACGTGAGTCGGTATAGCTTCAAAGGCGAGCATCAAATGGGCATCATATCAACTATATGACTCATGCTTAACCTTTCGGTCCGTGTTCCGAGGCCATGTCTGTACATGCTAGGCTCGCCAATTAGAACCTTAGTATTCGCGTGTGTAACTGTTTTACACCCGAAATATGGTCGTGGATCCAAGAACACCCGATCATCACGTGATGTCTTGGAGCGACGAAAACATAATCGGTGCATACTAAAGGAAGAACACATTCTTATCTTGATATTTAAATGAGGGATCATCTTATTATGCTAACAAAGTGCTAAACAAGCAATATAAGATGCTATCAAACATCATATGTTTATTAGTGAAATTATATGGTTCCCGCAGATGATCTCTATCATGTGCATCGTGGTATGATCACTATCATACCTATATGTGTAAATCCAAGGTCTATGGATTTTACACGCTATGTGTGTTGTAAGAGTATCATCTCATACTTCTACTTACAACACTACCATATCATAACACTAGCCCAGCAACAATCTAAACTAGACGCCTCTAATTTATCCATTGCAAGTTTTACGTGGCTTAGGGCTTTCGAAGATAGAACCATTCTTACCTACGAACATGAACCACAACGAGGATAACCAAATTGTTGATAACTCGTTGCAAATTAGATATTGAATATAGTAGGAGAGACAGACACCCGTTAGCCACTTATGCAAAACTAGTTGCATGTCAAGCGTGGAACATGTCTCATGTGCGAGGACATGTAAAGTTTGTCCGGGCCGCTTCATCCCACTATGCCACCAATATCCAAAGTACAACTAAGAAGCAATAAAATGATCATCATCGCCCACATAATCATTTGTGTACTACCCGTGCAAAGCATCTACGCATAGATCCGGTTCTGATACCACTGTAGGGTTCGCAGCATAGAAAACAAAATTTTTCCTACGATGGGAACAACTATGTACCAAGATCTATCTACTAGATACAAACAACGGGCGGATGTATATCCGTAGAGAACATACCCTTGAAGACCGACAAAGCTTAACGAGTCCAAACTCGTGGTTGATGTAGACGATCTCTTGCCGATCTCAAGATCGAGAGGAAGTCCTAGCGCCGCAAAACAGCAGCGCATCCGTGCTCGCACACACGTTCGAGGAACCGAGCAACCTCCGCCTCCTCGCTCCAGCGATGCAGCGGAAGCACAACTCTTTCTTGCCGAATAGCCACCGATAACATGTATCTCGCTAGTCCGAGACCATGGGGGATAAATTCTAGAGGGGAAGAGAGATCCTTCACGAGGAGGTGTGAGAGACAAGTGAGGAGGGGGGCTCCTTTTATAGGAGGAGGGGGGGAACCCAAGGGGTGGCCTCCGGCCATGGGGGGCAGCCCCCTCCCCTCCTTCATTCATGTGGGTGGACACTCCACTCACAAAATGCCCTTTAAATTTCCTCCACTCAAAAGTCCACTCAAATTCCCATTAAATTTCCACCAAATTTAATGCAAACTCTTATTAAATAAAACTCTTTTATTTTATTCAGAATTTTGTCAATTACTTTAATGACAAACATTCACAAATAACCCCTTGCTATAATTCTATTTCACATGCATAACCACTTTATGCAATTTCACCCGAAAACCTGTTTCGGTATCTAGTGAAATAAATTCCTGCGCTTGTTCATTCTTTCGGCATGAAACATTTGCTCCAATTGGATGTCGGTGTCTCTTAAGTGTGTCACCCTACGGTTCGTGAATAATGCGGACATGATCGAGACCCCTCTCGGATCAATAATCAGAAGCGGGATCTGGAGACCCATACTGACTCCCACACATTCAACGATGACTTTCTTGTGATCGTCGGAACCTTTTACGCTAGTATCTTAATCCCTTTGTTTCACGATATATTACATGTCCGAGATTCGATCATCGGTATCTCCATACCTAGTTTGATCTCGTTACCGACATGCACTCTTTTCTCGTTCCTGTGATATAACATTCTAGTGATCAAATCACTTGCTTGCAAGCTAATCAATGTGATATCACCGAGAGGGCCCAGAGTATATCTATCCGTCATCGGGATGAACAAATTCCACTCTCGATCCATGAGCCTCAACATAACACTTTATTAGTTCTGAATCCATCTTTATAATCACCCTGTTACGGTGTGACGTTTGATGTTATCAAGAAACTCTTCCGGTGTTAGTGATTGACATGATCTCATGGTCTAAGGATTAGGATCACTTCGTAAGTTGTTATAGCAATATAAACTCAATGACTTTGATCGTAATGCTATACTTCGGATGAATGTTCATCACACCATTATACTAATGTTGTGATCCCGTTATTAACAACATCCAATGTCCATGATTAGGAAACCTTGATCATCTTGTTAATCAACGAGCTAGTTTATGAGAGAGGCATAACTAGGAACTTTCTGTTTGTTTATTAAACACACATGTATTAACGTTTCCGTATTAATACAATTATAGCATGCAAAATAAACATCTATCATATACTTGGAATACACATAATAAACACTTTATTATTGCCTCTCAGGGCATATTCCCTTCAAGTACTACTTCCAAACCTTTAGTTCCGAGTACTATTAGATTAGCATAAAAATCTATGCCATGGATTCGGATAGGGACGGCTTTGCCAATTTGCCTAGCCTTGGTGGTTGATCCGGGAATTTGCACAATCATAACATGCTTCAGTTTGGTTGGTTGAATTTTACTAGTGCAGGCAAATTCTTCGGTGAAAAATGAATGCGAGGCACCAGAGTCAAACAATACTCTTGCAAGTACTGAATTAACAGAAAACATACCCAGCACGACGTCTGGCGCTTCCTGAGCTTCTTCAGCATGCATGAGAAAAATACGGCTATTACGGTTAAGTGAATTCCCTGGGGCAAATCTTCTCCCTGGCTGGACACGACGCTGCTGCTGAGCTGGGGCATTGGCATTAGGGGCTGTAGCATTCTTCTTGTTGGGGCACTCGTTGGAATAGTGGCCTTTATTTCCACAGTCATAACAGGTCACTTGTGACTTGTCCTTGGCTGCGACAGACACATCATTGCTTCCAGTCCTCGGGGCAGTGTTGGTATTGGCGGTAGCATTGTTGGTGTTGAACTTGGGTGGGGCACGGGTGAAATTGCTAGAGTTGCCAGGGTTGTTGTGATTTCCTCCGGGTCTAGGGTTTCCACGGTTGGGGTAGGTCGGACGGGTCATAGGGGGTCTGTTGGTTCTTGGGGCAAATCCTGGAGATGGGTTGGGGCGATACTTTGGGGTCTGATGGGTTCCTGGTTGATGCATCATGCGACGCTTGCGGTTCTCATTGGCTTGGTTGATCTTTCCTTCCATCTGGATAGCAGAGTCGACAAGGGCTTCAATATCAGCAAAGGGGATATTGACTAACACCGTCTGCATCTCGTCATGCAGACCATTCAGGAATCTTTCTTTCTTCTTGGCTTCAGTGTCTATCTCGTCCGGGGCATACCTAGCTAATGACAAAAATTTGTCACGGTATTCCACTACAGTCATCCTTCCTTGCTTCAGCTCTCTGAACTCGTCTCTCATTCTCTTGATCAAACCTGGTGGCATATGGGTTCTGCTAAACTTGACCTTGAATTCCTCCTAGGTCATCATCTGGCCTGCGGTCATTGCACGAACACTGTTCCACCATGCCCTGGCATCTCCGGCTAGATAATGGGTGGCGAACAGGACTTTCTCGTTGTCTTCCACTCCGACGACTTCTAAGTTGTTTTCCATGGTTTGCAGCCAATCATCGGCGTCTAGGGGTTCTTCTGACTTGGTGAAAAAACGGGTGGGTTGGTATTCTAGAAATTCTTGAGCTTAGATCCATGGTTGTCCTGATTTCCGTGGCCTTGGTTGTTGTGGGCTAGCTGGGCTATCTGTTGCAGAGTGGCTAGGTTGGCTTGACATTCCGCTCTTTCAGCTTCGCGGTCAGAAGTCAACATTTGGAGGATCTGCAACATCGGGTCCGGGGCTGAACCACTTCCTCCACGTGGCATCTGAAGATTGATATAGATCATGAGAAAGGAGGGAAATTTCTAAGGTTTTGGGTCTTTGAAAAGTTTTAAATGTTTGACTCAGATTTTTCTAGCAACTTGCTTTTTCATTCATTCATTCACTCGATACAACGCACACCACAACAAGGAAAAAGAGATGGTTTTAAGAACCATTCTGGAATCTACGATACAGTGGGACCGACTACTACTCACTACGCTAGTGCTCAGTGCTACTACTCCTCGGAGTCTGTGGCTTCATCATCTTCATCATCATCGATGAAGGCGAAATCATCCTCATCGGTGAAGAAGTCCATGGCCTGATCCTCCAGAAAATCATCGTCAACGCTGAGATAGGAGTAAGGGTCTCCACGAAGATCCTCTACGGCATTCTCCCTTTCCTCCAACTGCATGTCTCTCTCGTGGATGGTCTCCTCCAGAGATGAGATGCGATGGCGAAGACGGGCAATAATGCGATCCTTCTTGTCGAGCTGACGGCAGCGAGACTTGCGATCCTTTGCTAGCATGGATATGGTTTGATCCTTCGTCTTGATGATGGCAGACTTGTGGTTGCAATAGTCACGACAGTTGTCCAACTCCTGCTGACGATCATACATCATGAAGCTAAGGTGGTCGAATTGAGTCTTTAGCTCGGGGTGGTATGGGGCTTCCAGTGGTTGTCCATTTGCATCACGCCTTGGGAAAAAATCAAAGCGAGTACCCTTGATCTGATTGATGCTCTGCCCACATAGAAGGGAAAGAGCTTCCTGCATTGCTCTGGCAAGTCCATCGAGCCAGTTGTTTTCCCTCAAGGTAAACTGAATTCCCTCCACAGTGGGAGGTTCAATCTTTCCTCGGAGACTTGCAACAATTAGCCACTACAGATCTCCTCCTCCTTGATCATTGAGCTGAGCTCCGAAGAACTCGGGGTGCGGACGCTCCAGAAGTTCCAAATGCTGATCCAGATCCCTCTCAAAGATAAGGTCTCCTCCATTACCAAGTTGGTAAAACTTGCTATACTTCACATCCATCTATAAAAATAGAGGATGAGTAGATTAGCAGAGTGATCAAGTGTGTCCAAATTTTATGTATTTTGCAAGAGTTTTTGAGGAACATGAATTTTTATGAAAGAATCAAAGAGATAAGGATGAGAATAAGTTTTTGTAAATATTTGTTTTCTTTGGTTTTGAAACTAATAAGTTTTTGGTTCAAACGTCCAGTCTAACTAGGGTCTCCTATGGTCAGGATGGCTCTGATACCAACTTGTCAACACCCGGATTTTTCAATCCTAGATGCCTGTTATGCCATACATCGCAATCCCAGGATTACCATTTTTGCGAGACATAACAGAATTGGATACCATAGTACATCATCCATTACAAATGATACATAAGTTCTTACACAAATAGGGATCTCATGATCCAGTTCTTAATACAACATCAAGCAGCGGAATACGTAATAATAACGGTAGCGTAGGCGAAGCTCCATCTTCGGGGTCACAGGCAATGCTGACGATGGGAGATGATCCTAGTTGTCGTAACCTTCCCGGGGTCCATCTTCCAGGTACTCCTCTTCATAGTCTGGCCATGGGAATATCCAGGGACAAAGCCATGAGTACTCTTTAAGTACTCACAAACTAATACTAACATGAAAAGGGGTTTTTGGATAATAGGACACTAGGCTCTAGGGTTGTTTTGCAAAAGCCAGATTTATCTCTACTAGGTTCCAAAGCTAGTAACAATTTTATAATTCCTAAGTGGGAACTTGTATTTCATATCACAACTCTGTTGTGGTCAAGTCAAAGTCTTAATTCATTTCACAGGTCATTTTGAAAAGTCTGACGGGGGAACAGTATGGCCACTCCAACTGTCCATAACCGCAGACGCGGCTATTCGAATAGTGTGACACTCTGCAGAGATTGTACACTTTCACCACAACATTCGATACATCCGTCAGGAACAAATCCTGAATTCACCATACTCAGTATGCGGATAATCAATCCTAACCTTTCAATTACACGCCATAGTATAAGCACCTCTCTTGTGAGTTTGTCCTCCCAACCATGACCAACTGTCATCTTGGGTACTGCACAGGTGGACAATCTTCACAAGGTAGCCTCAGCTCAGACCTTGGCCGTGAGGGAACTAATACTAAGGAATATAAGTTTCCAGTCAATCCCTACCCAATATTTGGGTATTGTGGTTGTACGATAAAATTGGAATGGTATCGCATCCAGACAACCATCAGTTTTATAAAGGGCTAAGGCTCATGCCTCAACATTTTTATCACCAAAATCCTCAAGTGTTTGGAAACACATGTCCAAAACATTTCAATAGAATGATCCATCATTCCAAGGTTTTCATAACCATTTTCCACCAAGTATTCCCATCTAAAAGTTGATCAAGTTTTATGCTTAGCACTAGCATCTACAGGTGGGGGTAGTACTAATGAGGGGTGGTAACTAGTGGAGTTTTAACTAAGTACAACCTTATGTCTCAGGCTGATGTCAAGGTTTCTAACTTAGGCCAAATTTTATGCTCTTTATGCAACCTTCAGCATCTTTCCAATATCTACCAGTCACTTAAGTAAACTCTAAGTAAGCTTTGATAAAGAAATAAAGTAAGAATCTTAGGATTGGTTTATCAAGTGGGTATGATCACATATGCTTAAGGCATATAGTTGTCATAGAACAAGTATGGGTTTGTTGCATCAGTAGGGTATCTTGCAAGGGTTAGCTTGCATAGGTCAACTTGATTAGTAAGGCTTGCATAGGGATAGTATCATCTTGCATCAATATCAGTATAAGATTGCCTTGTGCAGAGCAGTGGTTGAAGTTCTCCTCGGCTTCTTCTTCGTAGTATCCTCCTTCCTCCTCGTATCCTTGGTTAGTACTAGCGTCTATGAATAAATACGAGGTACACAATCACCACACAATACTTAACTACTTGCAATCATCACACACAAGGGTCCTATGGATGATCTAGCATCATCCCTATCATTACAAGGTTAAGGCTTGATTTAATTTCTTTTTTTATTTCTAGAAAAGTAATTTCTACTCATTGAAAAACTACTTAAGATTTAATATTCTCCAAACCAAACATGGGATCATGTTGACACATGTCATCACCACATATTGTAGTCCAGGGGAATGTGATTTAAAGTGGTGTCACAATTTAATAAGGTTTTACCCTTTTATTTAAATTAATTAAAGTGGCTAGAAATGCTTATGTAGCATTATTTTATTATTTGAACAATATTTCTGCAAGTAAAACTATATATTTTTATATATTCTAAAAGGTATGGTTAAATGTGACTTTTGAGAGTTGGAATCCACTCAAAGGCTATTATGGTTTAAATTTGAAAAATGTTTGAATGCAGAAAAGCTTCTGCCTTGTTATTTTTACCATGGGTGATCTATAGATCCAAATGACTTGAATCCAACGGGCTTGGATTCAGCATTCACAGACCTTTCCAACAAAATTGGTTTCATTCAATTTGGTGCACTGAATCGATCTGGGTTGATTTTTGAAGTTGGGTACAGAAGTGTGTTTGAATTAAAATAGAAAAAGGTTTAATTTGAATAACTGGGCTGCGCGGGAAAAGTTACTGGGCCGGCCTGCTAAGCGCAGTGCTCCCGCGGGCTGCTTAAGTGGGTGTCCCCACTCGTCAGTGACACGGGGTTGGGCGAAGCGGTATGGGGCGACATGGATCGTTCGATCTAGTTCTAATCCAACGACTGGGAGTCATCGTCGACGCGAGACAACACCGGCGAGAACGAAACCTAGCGCGGCCAGTGAGGGTTGCTGGGGGCTCACCGGGGTACTGGCGAAGGTCGGCGAGGTGGGCGAACGACGAAGTCGACGACGACGAATCTCCTGGTACCAGTGGCTTCTCCTGGGGCGGCTCCAATCGCTGGCTCCCTTCTTCTCCAGAGGCGGCGGGCTCCGGTGAAATTCCGGCGGGGTGGTGCTCGCCTTGCTCAGAGAACGGTGTGGCAAGATCAGTGAGGAGAGAAGAGTGAGATGGAGTGAAGAAATCATGCGGGGGTGGCCTCTATTTATAGTCGAGCGAGGGGACCGTTGGGGCGCACGGTGAGCTCGTAGGGGGCGAGGTTACAGGCGGCTAATGGCATGGGCAAGGGTAGGGGACGGTGAGGTGTCTCCTGGCGATGCTCAACGACATGGTCTCGAGGCATGGGGCGGTGTGGTTTGGTCTGGAACGGGCGGTGCTCTGCGCGGAAGAGGCGGCGTCTTCGACGGCGGGCGGTGGCTGTGCGGCACGGAGCAACAAACGGGGATGTCTGGTGGTCTCCTGGGTTGATGGCGATCGTATGTGCACGCAGTGAGGGCAGCACGCTGTCTGTGGGCGCTGGTCGAGCGTCGTGCTCTGGCGCATGCTCGGCATGGTCTCTGGCGGTCTGGGCGCGGCTTGTGCGCGTGGTCCAGGGCTTGGCAACGCTTGCGGCTAGGACAGTGAGTGGCGGTGGACGGTGGGCTGCCTCCCAGACAAGGTTGGCACGACTAGTTCTTCCTCTAGCCTGCTGTCCACAATGGGGTGAAAAGGGGGTGCTCGGATGTTCACCATTGATGGCAATGGCAAGCTCACAGGGGTGCTAGTCCTTAGTTAAACTTCCTAGATGATCTACTGAGCTGTGTGTGAGCTATCTAGGGAACAAGTTAGGCCAATTTTACTGCACACTATAGTGTTTGATGTTTGTTTGATTTGTGTCTGCAACCTGTTTGATGAAATGGCCGCATGAACTCAAGTTTTGAATTTTGAAAAGTTTTTTGGTGGGTTTGCTAGATTGGTGCTGGTGAATCTGCAGATGCTGGGGTTTTGAAAGTTGAGCTTGTTTGAGTGGTTTTTGAATAAGTGGGATCTTCCCATATGATAAAGATTCAATTTTGAATTGTCATTTAAACTGTGCATTTGAAAGTTTCTGGATGATCACAAGGTGGGCCTTGATACTTTGTTATGAGTACATTCAAGGGGTGCAAAGATCCAGGAAAGTTTCTGTTAGGTTCTGAAAGTTTGAGACAGCCAAAGTAGGCATGGGAGTTAAATTGGCCAAAATGACCATTCATTTCATATATGTGTTTTGATTTACTTGTCTTTAGGAAAAGTGTGGGAAATGTTTTAGATGATGTTTATTTCACCTAAGAAACATTTTACAAGCAATGAAACAAACAAACAAGGGGGTTTGTAAAAGAGTTCAAAATCCATGCATACACATATGCATGCATTCATGATTTTATTTAGGAAAGTTTTTGTTAACCCTAATTTTGATGATTAGAATTTGATGATCCAAGCTTAGTATTTTTGGGATGTTATATGTTGATTCTAACTTTTCTATCTTATATAATAGATGCCTAATGTTACTATCAGCATGGCTGAAGAGTTCAAGGGAACTCGTTTTGGCACTCGTCTTATTGAGCTCACTAGTGTGCTCAATCTCCCACTTCCTACCATCATGATGCTTCCCCTTACCAAGTTCAAGAGGAAGGACCTTTGGGGCTTCAAGGTTACTCAACCAGGACGCCAGACTGAGCCAGCCACGGAGGCTATCACCTTCAAGCTCATGCATGATGACAAGGAGAGAGGCCTAGAGGTAGTCATGCAGGATTTGCTTGGACGTTTGCTAGGGAGACACTCTCTGGAGATTAGAGGTACTCACTTCCACGCCTTCGGTAGACGTGACGAGGATGGTGAGGCCATTGACTTCGAGGATACTGCTAGAGAGACAGCAGAGACAATTCGTCTATACCTCCAGGACTTAGAGGTTCTTCTTAGGCACCTAGATACTGATAGGACCAACGTCATGCTTAGCAATGACGAACTCCAGGTGCAGCTTCGTGAGAAGGACAAGCTCTTCGCGGAGCAAGATGAGATAGTCAAGGAAATGGAGGCCAAGTTTGAGAGTCAGGATAGAAAGTTCAAGAGTCAAGAGAAGAGAGTCCAAGATAGGAACAAGAGGATTCGAGACATGACTGCAGAACTAGAGGCCAAGGACTTTGAGCTCGAGCATCAGCAGGTAGTGATTGAGAGACTTCGTTCACAGAAGAGGGCTCTCAAAGCCAAAGTAGAGGCCTTGACTACCAATGTCGAGGAGTACAAGACCGCTATGGAGAATGCAGGTCTTACACCTGTCGACGAGGAGGTTGATGCAAAGGAGTAGGGATGACTACACATTTACCTTTTATTTACCATGCTTTTGATTATTGAGTCGCAATGACCATCCAACATGTGGATGGCTTGCTATTGGTGTGTTTACTTTCAAAACTTGTTGTCTATGTTGTTGAACTTTTACTATTATGATGCATGTTTGGTGATTGTTTATGTGATGTATTGTGCATGTTTGCATCTATGGGTATCTCATTCTTATCTCTATTGAAAACCACAGATGCCTCCCCGGCGTGCCAATCCCAACCCTAACAACAACAATATCACCCCTGAGATGGAGCAGATGATGACAGCTTAGACGCAGCTAATGTAGATGATGACCACGTTCATACAGAATCAGAACAACAACAACAATAATAATAATAATAATAATAATAATAACAAAAACAATAATCAGAACAACCCACCGGGTTTTGACATGCTTACCAGATTCTTAAGTCTGAGGCCAGCAAAGTTCTCAGGAACTACTGATCCCATGGTGGACAATGATTGGCTACTCTCAGTGAACAAGGACTTGGTAACTGTGGGCTGTAATGATGAACAAAAAGTTAGATTTGGAGCACACTTGTTGGAAGGACCAGCAGCCACTTGGTGGGATAACTTCCAGATCACCACTCCCATTGAGGATGTGACATGGGCTATTTTTGAAGATGGTTTTCGTACTGCTCACATCTCATCCGGAGTGATGAGTTTGAAGAAGAAGGAATTTCACAACTTAAAGCAGCGCCACCGCGGCGTGGCTGAGTATATTGAGGAGTTCAACAATCTGGCGCGTTATGCACCGGATGAAGTTGACACTGATGCTAAGAGGAAAGAAAAGTTCCTTGCAGGATTGAACGACAAATTGAACCTGCAGTTAGATGTGGCCTATGCCCCCACTTATCAATCTCTTTGTGACAAGGCTGCCATCTTGGAGAGCAAGATGAAACAGGTTGAAAGCAGGAAGAGGAAGCACTCTGACAAGCACAGCTCGGGATCATCTCACAAGCGTTCCCATTATGATGATAGTGGAAATTCTGGATCCCACAAGCATGGAAAGTACAACAAACACCACAACCACAACCGTCATCATGACAACAAGCATTACTGTAGTAATGACAATGACAAGTACAAGAGTCACAAGAGTGGGTACAAGAACCACCACAATGGAAGTGGAAGTGGTAGTGGAAGCCAGCCTGTCAAGAAGGATCTTAGTTAGGTTGAATGTTTCAAGCGCAAGAAGATGGGGCATTATGCAAATGAATGCCCAGAAAAGAAAGTTGAAGGACCCAACAAGCCCAACCCTTTCCAAAAGGGACAAGTGAACCACATCAATGTGGAAGCGATCTATGAGGAACCTGATGCTGTTGCTGGTAAGTTCAAACTCAATTCTATTCCAGCACTTGTTATTTTTTATACTGGTGCATCACATTCATTCATATCAAAAGCATTTGTTGATAGAAATGGGTTTCCAACTGAAAACATTGGGTGTACAATAAAAGTAAGTTCTCCAGGTGGAGATATGATAGTAAGTCTTGGATGCCGAGATCTAGTGATAGAGTTTGGAAAGCATAAGTTTCCAGTAAGTCTGATAATCCTAGATTCCCAAGGACTGGATGTAATTTTGGGAATGGATTGGATGACCAAGTATGAAGGAATACTAGATTGTGCCAATCGAACTGTTGCACTCACAACCCCGGAAAAGAAGCGGATTAGATTCAAGTCTAACTTTGAATCGAAAGGGAGTAAGCTAAATTCTCTTAAGGGGGTTAGCATAGACAGTGTGACAATTGTGAGTGAATATCCGGATGTGTTTCCGGAAGAATTGCCAGGAATGCCACCAGATAGAGATGTGGAGTTTCTTATTGACTTGCTACCAGGATCTGGACCAATAGCAAAGAGACCGTACAAGATGTCAGTTGATGAGTTGAAAGAACTCAAGAAACAACTTGGGGAACAGTTGCAGAAAGGATTTATTCAACCAAGTTCTTCATCCTGGGGAGCACCAGTCTTGTTTGTGGAAAAGAAACATAGAAGTCAAAGGTTATGCATAGATTACCGTTCACTCAATGAGGTGACAATCAAGAACAAATACCCATTGCCTAGAATCAATGACTTGTTTGATCAGTTAGAAGGAGCTTGTGTGTTCTCAAAGATTGATCTCCGATCAGGTTACTTTCAGCTTAATATAAGAGAACAAGACATTCCTAAGACAGCTTTCACCACTAGGTATGGATTGTATGAGTATACCGTGATGCCATTTGGTTTGACCAATGCACCAGCTTACTTCATGAATATGATGAACAAAGTGTTCATGTAATTCCTCGACAAGTTTGTTGTCGTATTCATCGATGGCATTTTGATCTACTCCAAGAGCAAAGAAGAGCATGCAGGACATTTGCGTTTGATACTTGAGAAGCTTAGAGAGCATAAGCTGTATGCCAAATTTAGCAAGTGTGAGTTTTGGTTGAATGAATTTGGATTTCTTGGACACGTTGTGTCAGGAGATGGTGTAGCAGTTTATCCTGCTAAAGTTTTAGCTATAACTGAATGGGAATCTCCTAAGTCAGTGAAAGAGGTTCGTAGTTTCCTTGGCTTGGCAGGATACTACAGAAGGTTCATTGAGAGTTTCTCCAAGATAGCTAAACCAATGACAGAGTTACTAAATAAAGACAAGAAATTTTCTTGGTCTGAAGGATGTGAACTCAGTTTCCAAGAATTGAAGAAAAGGCTAGTGACAGCACCAGTCTTATGTCTGCCAGATTTGGAGAAAGATTTCCAAGTGTATTGTGATGCATCTCATCATGGATTAGGTGCAGTACTTATGCAAGAAGGTAAAGTTGTGGCTTATGCCTCGAGACAACTCAAAACTAATGAGGTAAACTACCCTACTCATGATTTAGAGTTAGCCTCTGTTGTCCATGCGCTCAAAACATGGAGACATTATCTTTTGGGAAAGCGATGCGAAGTGTTCACAAATCACAAAAGTTTGAAGTATATCTTCACCCAGAAAGAAATCAACATGAGACAAAGGAGATGGCTAGAACTCATCAAGGACTATGACTTGAGTTTGCATGTCACATCCCAAGATTTTCCAAATCTTGTAATGTGAAAAATAAATAAACAAAATAAATAATTGTTGAAATTTAGGGTGAAAAGAAACTTTTGTTTCTAAATGGAAACTTAAAATCCCATCTTGAACAAACTTTGGTTAATGTTTGAATCCAACTAAATTCAAATCAAGTGGAATGCTTTCTTCATAAATGCATCTTGAAATTTAAGCACTTTGAGAATAAACCAAAAAACTCTAAAACACTAATAGAAGAAAATCATTTCCAAGCTATCTCTAAACCTAAGGATTTGATCCATATAATATTTGTCAAACAAACATTTCAAAATGATCAAGAATGATAAATAGAAATATTATAAAACCATACAAATTGGTTTCACTTAATTTGGAGCCATAGATAAAATCTTATGAATTTAATAAGATAAGGAAATTGAATTCCCAAAACTAATAAAGCAACCATCTAGAAATCCATACCAAATGGTGAGCAAATAATACTAAAGATATTTAAAAGGATAAATAAATATTAAATAAGATTTTACAAAATGGAATCACCAAGTTTGGATCTTTAAATAAAAAGATATGGATTTTATAAGATAAGGAAAGAATTATATAGTGAGGAATATTTAAAGGCCAAATCAAATCTTGACCTAGTCCATAAGAAAATGGAATGAATATAATCCCAATCCAAATAAAATAAATGGATAAAAAATATTCCAAATAAAATAAAATGACTTTGACCAAATCCTATTCTATTGGAATAAAGATAAAATCCCTATTAGAAATAATTAATTAAATCATGGGAAAATAATATTTGGAATTTACCCAAGTGGAAGAAAAGTTGTCTAATTTACTTAAATAAGATCAAAGAAATTTCCAAATAAAATTTATGGAATTAAAACTATATTTAATTCCATTGGAATTAAAACAAATACCCAATTCAAATGATTTATGAATCATATTAAATATATTCCAAATAATTCTAGGTGAATATTTTGACACCCTATTAAGTAAATAAAACTTACTGAAAGGTTTTGGAAGGATATAGAATTCAAATGGATTTTAAAAACATTATTAAATCTTGAATGAATTAATACAAGGACCTACTTTAAATAATTAAAAAGACACTAAAAGAATAAAAGATTTATTCTAAATTTGACTTCAGAATGTGGTAATAAACAATGTTTGATTATTCAAAAACTTTGTCAAAGGTTTGAATTCAACTGAGAGTTTGAATTGATTAATCAAAATCAAAACATATTAATAGAAAAAGAAAAAGGGAAAACATTCAGATAAAAAAATGAATCTAGCCAGCCCAGTCTAGCCCATCTATCCACCCCCCGGAGCGAACCGTTTTCCACCCGCGAAGCGACCCACATAGTGGATGACTGCCAGGACCCACCTCTTCTATCTCTCACTCGCTGACACCAGGCCCCACTGCCACCTCACCATCGTCTCCACCCTGCGACCATTTCTTCATCGTTTCTGCATTGATCTCGCGGGAGTAAATCACGTCAATGCAGAGAGTAATTCCTGTCATCAATCACGCTCGATAAATCCCCTCTCTCTTCTCTCTCTTTCCCCTCAAACCCCGCTGCCAGAGAGCCACCAGGCCGTCTCGATTATACCCTGCACCTCCGCGGACTCCGGCGAGCATTTTCATCGATTCTGGCAAACTGCAACCACCCCTCGCCTCCCACGGCACGCTCACTTGCTCCCCATCTCCTGGCGAACCTCCCCGTAGCGCTAGCTCGCCCCCGCGTGCTCCACAGCATCGGCAATGACGACAACCTCTTGCATCCGTCGTCTGCCTCTACTCCGACGAGCCCTATAGGTAGTCTCTGACCGTGCCTCCACTCCTCTTTGATGCTTCGATACTCTCCACTCATCTGTGCATCTAACCACGCCATTTGCTTGCTCTCTCGTGCACCGTAGAGTCGCCTTCGTCGACGACTGACTACACCCGGCGGTTCCACGAACTACGGCGAGCAATAGCCAGTATCATCGTGCGCCCCTGACGCTGAAACGACCACGTCGAGCTGCTGCAACCCCCTACGAACCTGGTGAGCCATCTCTCCTCCTCCCTTGCTTCCTGCTCCTCCAGAACCGTCGCCAGCAGAGCCGTGCCGCCGCTCGTCGCTGGATTGCGCCGCCAATCCTGGGTCACAGCACCGCAGCCATCAGATCTCGATCGCACGGCTAGGATAGGTTGACTTAAACGAAAGGGTATGGATAGATCTGTGCCGCACGATCGACATTAGATCCAACGCCCCACATCGCTTGATCCATGCGAACCGGTACCAACAAATAGCAACACGACACGTGTCCTGGAATCTGTTTTAAAAACAGAAACTTGTCTATTAGATAACCAAATTTGTAAATTGCATAACTTTCAAACCACACGTCCAAATTTTGCAAATTTTATATCAATGGAATCAGCAAGACAAATCCTACCCAACCATGCCCTTTGTTTAGTAAATTTCTTCTGTTAAATTGTTTGTTTTTGCAGAAACTTGTGTAGGCATATTTAGAATATAAAATTTGTTCTAAAATGATTTTGAGATAAAATCTTTGGCAAATGGTTTTTTTGGACCTAATGAACATAGAAATAAATTTGTGGTTTCAAAAATATATTTGGTGAAGCAAAAGAATAAACCTTTGATTTAAACCATTTCTAGTCAAATAAAAATATTGTTTATTTGTTAAAATTGCTTTTTGAAGAAAACCTTTGGGAAATGTTCTGGAATAAACTCTCTGACCCCAAGCACCAAGTTTTATGATTTAAAAATGTATTTTGTAAACCCTATAAAGATTTCTACTTTGATAAAGGCATTTTCAACCACATAAAATAATGATTTGGTTTGAAAATGGTTTATAGGTAAAATCTTTTGCAAATAGTTTTAAGACTTTATAAAATGACCAATAAGTGTTTTATAATGTTTATAACCTATTATAAACCACTTCTTTAAATAAAACAAAAATTGACATGCTTGCATGCAATGTTTTGTTTCTATTATTTTATGGGATGTTGCTTGAATGGTAGATTGAAATGTTGCTTGCTTGATTGAATTGTAGTGATTTGAAGAGTGTGAATATTGCAAAGATCAAGGAGTGAACTTATATTCTCTACCAAAAAGGCAAGTGATGCTTCATACTTTTGTCCCATTATTTTCAGTATGCACTAGTGATATATCTAAAATAGGACTTGCATGAAATTTTTTCTAAGTATAAACTATGCCATGGGAAATCCTAGTAGATGAAACCTTAGTAGAATTTTCCTAAGTTAAGATTCCGACTACCATCATGCTTAGCTTAGCTAGTAGAAAACAAGGGTGGATTATATTCATGCTAAGGAATATTTCTAAGTCAAGGATTTGTGTTTTGTTTAATAAAACAACTAAGTGAATGAATCACCTGGGTGGAATGGAAGGAATGGTTTGTGTTGAGGTTATACAAGGCCCATTTCTATGGTTTACCTTGTGTATCTCACTTGTGGATGGCCACCCAGGAACAAAGAGATTTGAGATGTCAAATGTTGAGAAGCTTCAAGTGCAGCCACTTGGCATTATGGGCTCTGTCTGGATCATATAGTTTGCAATAACTTAGCCAAATGGACAGTTGGTGGTAGGGGATGATAGATTGGAACGCGTCCATTCCGGTCTAAGGGAAGGCTTCTGAAATATCTTGTCTTGGTGAAACCAAGTCTTGTGGGGAAAGTGCACCACCTCTGCAGAGTGAAAAATCTAAGTACTTAGCCATGTCCCTGGTAAAGGACAATTTGAGCATCAAGACATGGAAGCTATCAAGAATCTCATCCAAATTTTCTAAGTTAAAATCTTGTGGTTGAACAAGGGTTGAAGGATCACCAATTTCTATTGGAAGATGCCTTGGGTGATTTTGTCTAGCAAAAACTTAAAGTTTTTCAAATGATAAGGAAAATCTATTTTGAGCAAAGCAAGCCTAAGCTCCATTTAGCCAAATGAATATAGATGATAGACTCCACTATACTACCATAGTATCACTTGCCAATACAATTCAAATGTATTGACCCTTATGGTTGTAACTTATTATGTTGTAGGTTTGATGTTAGTGAAGTTTATTGATTAGGATTACAAGTCTACAACCAACATGTCTGCCTGTGGCACTTTGAATATGAAGGACCCCATGCTATTGCTATATTCTGCTGCATTGTAATGAGATAGCCAAATGAGCTATGTAATATGTAATAAATTATTTTATTCCTGGTTATAAAGTTGTATTATGACCTTTGTTTCTTGATATTACATCTTAACTGTGGATGCTAGCTATTGATCCAGGGACTAGCATTGTAAACACAGGGATCTCTACCTTATTAAAGGTTGGGAACCTTACAGATGGTATCAGAGCATTGTGTTGCCTGTAGGATTGTAACCCTAGGATTGGACAAAACCTCTTAGAAAAATAGCAGTTATATTTGTTCCAAAACTTATTTACAAACAATCTTGTAAACACTTTCCTCAACCATTTTTGGTTTTGATTCTACATCTCTTATATTTCAAAATTTGATGGACAAAGCCTACCCCATGGCCAATGACTTCACCATGTGCAAAGGACTTCATCAACTCAAATGACTTCAACATCTTCAAGTGATTCCAACCTTATTCTCAACAAGGACTTCAACCTTGGATATCACTAAGGACTACAAGTGAGACAAGAAATGTTACTCAAGACTTGAAGACTAAGAGAATACAACTTAGAAGGAACCATCATCACCTTGAAGTTTTGAGACCAAGATGCAAGAAATTCTCTAAGGATACAAACATCTTGTTCATGAGGAATCAACTAAGAAGGAAGGAATGATCTCAAGTGAACCATATAGTTGGACCACCATGTTTAGTTTAAATTAAACACACCAACCTATGTGATGTAGCAAAAATATTTTGTTGCCTAAAAATGTGCTTGAAACTTGTTATTTGAGTAGAGTGTTTGTTTGTGATTGCTTACACATTGCTTGAGTAAATTGTGATGTGTGTGATTAGAATTTATTCCTTAGAATTTTTTTGCTCATTCTAATCCCAATCCAACCCAAACAGATGACTACTCCAAGAAACTCCAACATCAAGGATGGTGACAACAACAACAACCAAGAGGACAACATGAGAGAACTCATAGTAACCCAAACCCAGTTGAACCAAGTGACAGCTCAATTTTTAGCCAACACCAGTGAGTTAGATCCAACCATGCAAAGGTTTTTGGAAACCCAAACCCAATTGTTGCACAAGGTAACAGATCAAATGATCAACATGGGAGATAACTCTTCCCAAGGAGTTTGTGACAACAATGATGTCAAGAATGATATTCTAGAAGGAACCCAAGCTTGCAATATTTGTGGAGACAAGGATCACACTTCCAAAGAGCATGAATATCAATGCCCCAATTGTGAAGAGAAACATCCAAATAATCAATGCCTCACATCTCAAGCTACTTGTTTCCTATGCGAAGGGAATAATCATGGCCCTATCAAATGCCCCATCTATTCCATAGTTCAACAAAGGAAACAAGGTGGAGTGCAACAACTGATTGCAGATTACCATAAGGGAACAACTTCTACCAAGAAGGATGAAGACAAAGGAAAATCTCAGCTTGCACCTCCATGCAATATGACTCAATTTAAAGGACCAAAGAGGAGACATATGTATTATCCAAGGAAAAGGTCAAGGAGACCAGGAAACTTTCCTACCTTTGAGATAAGATATGAAGAGCATGAACTAGAAGCACTCCTAGCTTTGGAGAAACCCAAGAAAAAGAAGGAAAAAAGTCAAGTGCAGTGCGTTGCCATTGCAAAGATATGGGACACTATGAAAATGAATGTCTAGAGAAGAAGAAGAAGTACAAGGAGATTAACCAAGTGTGGTGCAACAACTGCAAAGAGTTAGGCCATTATATGTCAACTTGTCCACAGAAGATACGTGAAGAACTCAATCTTGTCACATGTTACAACTGTTGTAACCAAGGACATTATGCAAGCAATTGTCCAGAAAAGATGAAGCACAAGATAAATCCTATGAAGGATCTCAGCCTTGTCACACGTTTCAAGTGTGGAAACAAAGGACACTATGCAGATGTTTGTCCAGAGAGATTTCAACAAGACCCCAAGAAAGCCAAGATGTAATCTAGTTGGAAAATTTTTAAGGGTGGTAGTACCCTAGTTGCTTTGAGCCAACTTGTAACCTCTATCCTTTCCCAAATCTCGAGACGAGATTTATTTTAAGGGTGGTAGCCTGTCACATCCCAAGATTTTCCAAATCTTGGAATGTGAAAAATAAATAAACAAAATAAATAATTGTTGAAATTTAGGGTTAAAAGAAACTTTTGTTTCTAAATGGAAACTTAAAATCCCATCTTGAACAAACTTTGGTTAATGTTTGAATCCAACTAAATTCAAATCAAGTGGAATGCTTTCTTCATAAATGCATCTTGAAATTTAAGCACTTTGAGAATAAACCAAAAAAACTCTAAAACCCTAATAGAAGAAAATCATTTCCAAGCTATCTCTAAACCTAAGGATTTGATCCATATAATATTTGTCAAACAAACATTTCAAAATGATCAAGAATGATGAATAGAAATATTATAAAACCATACAAATTGGTTTCACTTAATTTGGAGCCATAGATAAAATCTTATGAATTTAATAAGTTAAGGAAATTGAATTCCCAAAACTACTAAAGCAACCATCTAGAAATCCATACCAAACGGTGAGCGAATAATCCTAAAGATATTTAAAAGGATAAATAAATATTAAATAAGATTTTACAAATTGGAATCACCAAGTTTGGATCTTTAAATAAAAAGATATGGATTTTATAAGATAAGGAAAGAATTATATAGTGAGGAATATTTAAAGGCCAAATCAAATCTTAACCTAGTCCATAAGCAAATGGAATGAACATAATCCCAATCCAAATAAAATAAATGGAAAAAAAATATTCCAAATAAAATAAAATGACTTTGACCAAATCCTATTCTATTGGAATAAAGATAAAATCCCTATTAGAAATAATTAATTAAATCATGGGAAAATAATATTTGGAATTTACCCAAGTGGAAGAAAAGTTGTCTGATTTACTTAAATAAGATCAAAGAAATTTCCAAATAAAATTTATGGAATTAAAACTATATTTAATTCCATTGGAATTAAAACAAATACCCAATTCAAATGATTTATGAATCATATTAAATATATTCCAAATAATTCTAGGTAAATATTTTGACACCCTATTAAGTAAATAAAACTTACTGAAAGGTTTTGGAAGGATTTAGAATTCAAATGGATTTTAAAAATATTATTAAATCTTGAATGAATTAATACAAGGACCTAAATTAAATAATTAAAAAGACACTAAAAGAATAAAAGATTTATTCTAAATTTGACTTCAGAATGTGGTAATAAACAGTGTTTGATTATTCAAAAAAATTGGCAATGGTTTGAATTCAAATGAGAGTTTGAATTGATTAATCAAAATCAAAACAGATTAATAGAAAAAGAAAAAGGGGAAACATTCAGATAAAAAAAATGAATCTAGCCAGCCCAGCCCACTAAGCCTAGTCTAGCCCATCTCTCCACCCCTGGAGCGAACCGTTTTCCACCCGCGAAGCGACCCACACAGTGGATGACTGCCAGGACCCACCTCTTCTATCTCTCACTCGCTGACACCAGGCCCCACTGCCACCTCACCATCGTCTCCACCCTGCGACCATTTCTTCACCGTTTCTGCATTGATCTCGCGGGAGTAAATCACGTCAATGCAGAGAGTAATTCCTGTCATCAATCACGCTCGATAAATCCCCTCTCTCTTCTCTCTCTTTCCCCTCAAACCCCGCTGCTAGAGAGCCACCAGGCCGCCTTGATTTTACCCTGCATCGCCGCGAACTCCGGCGAGCATTTTCATCGATTCCGGCGAACTGCAATCACCCCTCGCCTCCCACGGCACGCTCACTTGCTCCCCATCTCCTGGAGAACCTCCCCGTAGCGCTAGCTCGCCCCCGCGCACTCCACAACATCGGCAACGACGACAACCTCTCGCATCCGTCGTCTGCCTCTAGTCCGACGAGCCCTACATGTAGTCTCTGACCGCGCCTCCACTCCTCTTTGATGCTCCGATACTCTCCACTCATCTGTGCATCTAACCACACCATTTTCTTGCTCTCTGGTGCATCGTAGAGTCGCCTTCGTTGATGACTGACTGCACCCGGCGGTTCCACGAACTACGGCGAGCAATAGCCAGTATCATCGTGCGCCCCTGACGCTGAAACGACCACGTCGAGCTTCTGCAACCCCCTGCGAACCTGGTGAGCCATATCTCCTCCTCCCTTGCTTCTTGCTCCTACAGAACCGCCGCCAGCAGAGCCGCGCCGCCGCTCGTCGCTGGATTGCGCTGCCAATCCTTGGTCAGAGCACCGCAGCCATCAGATCTCGATCGCACGGCTAGGATAGGTTGACTTAAACGAAAGGGTATGGATAGATCTGTGCCGCACGCTCGACATTAGATCCAACGCCCCACATCGCTTGATCCATGCGAACCGGTACCAGCAAATAGCAACACGACACGTGGCCTGGAATCTGTTTTAAAAATAGAAACTTGTCTATTAGATAACCAAATTTGTAAATTGCATAACTTTCAAACCACACGTTCAAATTTTGCAAATTTTATATCAATGGAATCATCAAGACAAATCCTACCCAACCATTCCCTTTGTTTAGTAAATTGCTTCTGTTAAATTGTTTTTTTTTTCAGAAACTTGTGTAGGCATATTTAGAATATAAAATTTGTTCTAAAATGATTTTTGTGATAAAATATTTGGCAAATGGTTTGTTTTGAACCTACTGACCATAGAAATCAATTTGTGGTTTCAAAAATATATTTGGTGAAGCAAAAGAATAAACCTTTGATTTAAACCATTTCTAGTCAAATAAAAATATTGTTTATTTGTTAAAAATGCTTTTTGAAGAAAAACTTTGGGAAATGTTTTGGAATAAACTCTCTCACCCCAAGCACCAAGTTTTATGATTTAAAAATGTATTTGGTAAACCCTATAAAGATTGCTACTTTGATAAAGGCATTTTCATCCACATAAAATAATGATTTGGTTTGAAAATGGTTTATAGGTAAAATCTTTTGCAAATAGTTTTGCCACTTTATAAAATGACCAATTAGTGTTTTAGAATGTTTATAACCTATTATAAACCACTTTTGTAAATAAAACAAAGATTGACATGCTTGCATGCAATGTTTTGTTTCTATTATTTTATGGGATGTTGCTTGAATGGTAGATTGAAATGTTGCTTGCTTGATTGGATTGTAGTGATTTGAAGAGTGTGAATATTGCAAAGATCAAGGAGTGAACTTATATTCTCTACCAAAAAGTCAAGTGATGCTTCATACTTTTGTCCCATTATTTTCACTATACACTAGTGATATTTCTAAAATAGTACTTGCATGGAATTTTTGCTAAGTATGAACTATGCCATGGGAAATCCTAGTAGATGAAACCTTAGTAGAATTTTCCTAAGTTAAGATTCCTACTACCATCATGCTTAGCTTATCTAGTAGAAAACAAGGGTGTATTATATTCATGCTAAGGAATATTTCTAAGTCAAGGACTTGTGTTTTGTTTAATAAAAAAACTAAGTGAATGAATCACCTGGGTGGAATGGAAGGAATGGTTTGTGTTGAGGTTATACAAGGCCCATTTCTATGGTTTACCTTGTGTATCTCACTTGTGGATGGCCACCCAGGAACAAAGAGATTTGAGATGTCAAATGTTGAGAAGCTTCAAGTGCAGCCACTTGGCATTATGGCTCTGCCTGGATCATATAGGTTGCAATAACTTAGACAAATGAACAGTTGGTGGTAGGGGATGATAGGTTGGAACGCGTCCATTCTGGTCTAAGGGAAGGCTTCTGAAATATCTTGTCTTGGTGAAACCAAGTCTTGTGGGGAAAGTGCACCACCTCTGCAGAGTGAAAAATCTAAGTACTTAGCCATGTCCCTGGTAAAGGAAAATTTGAGCATCAAGACATGGAAGCTATAAAGAATCTCCTCATCCAAATTTTCTAAGTTAAAATCTTGTGGTTGAACAAGGGTTGAAGGATCACCAATTTCTATTGGAAGATGCCTTGGGTGATTTTGTCAAGCAAAAACTTAAAGTTTTTCAAATGATAAGGAAAATCTATTTTGAGCAAAGAAAGCCTAAGCTCCATTTAGCCAAATGCATATAGATGATAGACTCCACTATACTACCATAGTATCACTTGCCAATACAATTCAAATGTATTGACCCTTGTGGCTGTAACTTATTATGTTGCAGGTTTGTTTGATGTTAGTGAAGTTTATTGATTAGGATTACAAGTCTACAACCAACATGTCTGCCTGTGGCACTTTGAATATGAAGGACCCCATGATATTTCTATATTCTGCTGCATTGTAATGAGATAGCCAAATGAGCTATGTAAGATGTAATAAATTATTTTATTCCTGGTTATAAAGTTGTATTATGACCTTTGTTTCTTGATATTACATCTTAACTGTGGATGCTAGCTATTGATCCAGGGACTAGCATTGTAAACACAAGGATCTCTACCTTATTAAAGGTTGGGAACCTTACATTACAATACCACCCCTGTAAAGCAAATGTTGTAGCGGATGCTCTAAGCCGTAAGGTTTTTGTGAATGGCCTTACAAAGGGAGAGTTACTAGATGATCTGTGTGCCCAATTTAGAGATCTCAGATTGGAGATTGTGCCTAAAGGACATCTCATGACTTTGGATGTTCAACCCACTTTGTTGGATATGATCAAAGAAGCCCAAAAGATAAATAAGGAAATTGAAGAGATTAAAGAAAAGATTGGTAAAGGGAAGGCCAAAGGATTCCATGAAGATGAACATGGTACTTTATGGTATGGAAAACTTATCTCCGTTCCGCAAGATCTGGAGCTTCGCAAACTGATTTTACAGGAAGCACATAACTCACCATATTCCATTCATCCGGGCAACACCAAAATGTACATGGACATGAAGGAAAGATTTTGGTGGAATAATCTCAAGAAGGACATCGCCGAACATATTGCTTTGTGTGATGTATGTAGTAGAGTGAAAGCGGAACATCAGAACCAGCAGGATTGTTACAACCACTACCTATTCCTGATTGGAAGTGGGACAAGATTGGCATGGATTTCATCACCGGATTGCCAAGGACCAGGTCAAGATATGATTCTATTTGGGTAGTAGTGGATCGCTTAACTAAAGTGGCTCATTTTATACCTGTGAAGACAACCTACACAAGTGCTAAGTTAGCCAAGATCTATATGAGTAGAATTGTATGTCTACATGGAGTACCCAAGAATATTGTATCTGATAGGGGAACTCAATTAACTTCTCATTTTTGGAGGCAACTACATGAGTCATTGGGAACGAGGTTGGAATTCAGCACTGCTTTTCATCCTCAGATTGATGGACAAACAGAAAGGACCAACCAGATTCTTGAAGATATGTTGAGGGCATGTTCCCTAGACTATGGAGCCAGTTGGGATGAAAGTCTGCCTTACGCAGAATTCTCTTACAATAACAGCTATCAAGTCAGTATTGAGATGGCACCATTTGAGTTTATCTATGGGAGAAAGTGTACCACCCCATTACTATGGAATGGCGTGGGAGAAAGAAGTTTGTTCGGACCAGATCTAATCAAAGAGGCTGAAGAAAAATTCAAACTGGTTAAGGACAGATTGAAGATAGCACAACCCCGACAAAAGAGCTACGCAGATCCTAAGCGAAGAGAAGTCACCTATGAAGTAGGTGATAGAGCCTATCTTAGAGTGTCACCACTTCGTGGAGTGAAGAGATTTGGAGTCAAAGGAAAATTGGCCCCAAGATATGTTGGACCATTCAAGATTATGAGTCGTAAAGGAGAAGTAGCCTATGAGATTGAATTGCCAGAATCATTGTCTGTTGTTCACAATGTGTTTCATGTGAGTCAGCTTAAGAAATGTCACCCAGAAATGGAAGAGACTTCTTTGAAGTATACTATACCTTTGGAAGAGGTCCAATTGGAAAGTGACCTCACTTACGAGGAGAAACCTGTCAAGATTCTTGGGACTGCAGAAAGGTTTACTCAGACTAAGACTATCAAATTCTGCAAAGTTCAATGGAACCATCATTCCGAAGAAGAAGCAACATGGGAAAGAGAAGATGATCTTCAGAAAGACCACCCTCACCTATTTGCTAGCCAACCCGAATCTCGAGGGCGAGATTCACCTTAAGGGGGTTAGATTTGTAACATCCCTAAAATCATGTTTTCAAAGCTTTGCACATCATCCATGCATTCATGATCATTTAGAGTTCTATTTCAAAACCATTTACAAAACAGAGGCATTTGGGTGCTTGTTATTTTATGTAAACAAGCATTGATCCAATGCCACTCTCAAATGAGAGAATAATTATTTTAAACCAAGTTTTGTTTGCTCTTAAGTTGGATTGGTTGAGTGTTAAAGCTTGGACAAAATTTACAAAACAAATATGGATTTTAAACCATTTTCAAAACCTATTCAAATCATGTGCTAAGGCACTGTTTATTTTGTTTTTTCAAAAATACCAAGCTAGTCTAATGAGACAGCAAATTTTTATGACCAAAAATATGAGGTTTATACTTTAAAAAAAAATCCAGAAAAGGTTTGGCTTCAAATGCTTTTGAATTTTTTTGAAAATGAATCCTGAAAATCATTGTGGAAAAAGAAAAAGAATTAGAAAACCCAACTGGGCTTGGCGCCAGCCTTTTGGCCCATCATACAAAACAGCCCACCCGGGTTCCCTCTTTCTCCTCTGTTTATCACCGCACCCGCACACACCCCCTCACGCTGACCACTGGGCCCCATCCACGTCACCGTCGTCTTCCCCAAATCTCGCGAAGAACACGTCGCCGCTGGCCGTTCCTAGCATTGATCGCGCGCCGTAATTACCATTGAATCTGCAGGCGTTTTGTAACACCCTCAGAATCGGCCCTATGCAAGTTTTAGCGAAACTCGCCAAACCCGCATAGAAACGATTCGAAGGTGCCCACCAGGCACTTTCGTGCGGGTGGAAAGCAAAGTAATAACATTACACAACAGTCCTCGATGGGACCCACAGAACAGATATATACAACAACGACTCAAAGAGTCAAGAATACAGATATAATATACAAAGATCCAAATCACCTTGAAAATGATAGAGCGTCCAGCTACGGACAAGATGCAAATGGGGCTAAGAGCCCTGAAGAATAACAATGGCGTCCATAACCCTGCCCAGGCCAAGCCGGAAGGGTAACCCTGCTAACGACGTCGATCTCAAAACCTGTTTAAACAAAAGGGGTGCCGACAAAGGGCAAAGGAAAAAGAGGAGCGTCAGTACTGAGGCCAGTACACGGCGAGGCTAGAATTCGGCGGTCCTCGCCTACATAGGTATGGTGGACTGAAGCGGCAGCGGCAGCATGCACTAAACAACCTATAGAGACTCGATACAACTGGCGGCTATCAGAGAGGGGTGAGAAAGACCTATTCGGATCCAACCTGATACTATCATCAATCAAACCCATCCTGGCGTTTCCCCCTCGAGACCAAACGAGGAAGTCAACCGAGGAACTCACACAGTTGGCAGTTTTAATTATTCAGTTATAGTTGCGGCACTTTACTAGTCAGGTTGAGATAATCATCCTGATAAAGTAAGCAGTGGGCACTTTTAGTTAACCATTCCGTTATAGTGGCAACACTTACTAGTCAGATACAATTAGCATGAGATAACCCCAAAACCCAGCAGTTGTTGGTACTTTTACTTAGCCATTCCGTTGTAGTGAAGCTGATTACTAGTCATATCGGATACAAGTCAAATATATATAACAGTAAACTTTAGTTATAGTTGTCTATGATCAAGCACTATGCTCCAAGTCGTCCATAACCGCGGACACGGCTTCTCGAAAAGATTTAACCCTGCAGGGGTGCACCAAAGTATCCACAAGCACTTCGACCCTTTTTGCCAGATCAGTTAACATACACCCATCGGTATGTCGGCGGGGCCTAAGTCACGACGTTCCCAGACCCAAAGCAAGCACGGGGGGCCACCCCACTAAGTACACCCGCAACGAAGTCGGCCGGTCTCCGAGACGGACTTAGGGTTTACGACAATGGCTGTAAACGACAGCAGATCCCCAATCGGGGACTGTCGATACCGCGAAAACATTCCGCTTACCTAAACAGTACAGCGTGCTCCTCACACAATCGTAAATAAAGCATTAAACATGGCATAAGTACAGGATAGTAAATAAAACCCCAAACTAGTTTGTGGCCCCCAGTACAATACTTTGAAATCAGGTAATAATCAATGGGGGGCCCATATCTCCCCACCTGTGGTTAGCGCGCTCGATCTCGGAACAGGTGTCAAGAACTCGGGTCCTACGGGACACAAGTGGGCGGTCGGAAACCAATCTTACCTATCACCCACCGATGCCTCTGCTTAATTCAATTTTAGTTGTTAAACAGTAATTAAAGTGAACGATAAGTAAAGCCATGATCATCTCCAACGTCAACATGCGGCAATCCTCCAACAACTGTGGTACTTGACGACACGCAACAGCACTTGAGCAAGCGACTACGGCGCGCAAGTCCAACTATCTACCAAACAACAGGTATTAGGATGTGTCCAAGGCAATATATGGCTGCAAGAGGTATCGCGGGTACGAAAACTAGAGCATCGCAACACAGATAGCAATAGATCAACAGGAGGGAATAAATACTATAAAAGTAAGATGGGTAGAAAGGGGGAGATGCTCGCCTGAAAACATTGCCGAAGGTTCAACCGAAGATCGGGGCGAAGCTCACATCAACTCAACGGCCTTATCCGCGAAGAACGAAAACACTAGAAGAAACACCGGATGCAATATTTAATACACGGCAGAAGATCGGCATGATGCATGTATGATGCATGACATGGCAAAGGTGCGATGCAATTAGGTCATATTAAGCGGAACCGGGGTCCCGACATTTAATTAGATGGTTCGAGTTATTTAGAACCCCCGCAATTTAAATGTTGTTTAACAAGGCAAAAGATAGCACCGGTTCGCTACACAGATTTAGATGAGGCCAATATATGGCTAGATTTGCCCGCATATGGGCCCCATATTTAATTATTAGGTGAATCGGCATAAGGCCCCCAAACCAATGATATGCATGCGAGTATGACAATTCAATATGCAACAAGTTGTTATTATGTTATGAAATAAGGTTCTCGGATAAGAGGTCACACATCGGGGGCTCGACGATCTTGGGGTTCCGGGGTTCGGGGTTCAACAGGGTCCAGGGTCCGGTCTCGGGGTCCAGGGTTGTTCTCAGATAACGGGGTAGAACTTGGCGTTCCGAGGTCTTCGGGTCATGTCGATGGTCATGGCGTTCGGGATGAAGCACTTGTCGCTCCGGGGAGGAGAACTTGACGCGTCAGAGTTCGGCCTTCGGGGTACTTTCCGATCCTTGCCGGAGATCTTGGAAGTAGGCATCATCGTGTCAAAGGTCTCAGTGGGGTCGTCCTTCGGTGCCCGGAAGGAGATCTTGTCGATGAGACGAGCTTGGCACTCGGGTTTCGTCTTCGGTTCCGCTAAGAAGATCTTGTCGGTTCCCATCAAACTTGTCACTCGCGAGAGTCTCCAACAATTGTGCCAACACCACTGCATCTTTTGCAGCAAGAGCATCGCCACATCTTAACACCCGAACCGCATCACACATACACCACCATCACCAGCTGCAGAGGTGCATGCGCGACCGGAACAAGGAATAGCAGGAACGGCGACAGACGAGTCGATGTACTCGCAGCGCTGGTTGAGCTCGGGGCAGGGGCTAGAAGTTGGCCGGCCGGAGGCGGGGCAGAGGGGGTCTCGCGGACGGGGGACCGAGGAGGGCGGAGGCCGGGGCGAGCACGGGCAGCGGCCGGGCGGCGAGGTCGCTGGGAGGCGCTGGTCGGCGGGGCACGGCGACGGGGATGGTGGTGGCGGGGCCGGGGCGAGCGGGAGGAACGGCGCGTGCGGGGCCGCGCCCGGGGCGGCGGCGGACGCCCGGCGGTGAGCCTCGAGCGGAACAGGCGAGGAGGCGGGGGCCTGGGCGCGCGGAAGGAGGAGGCGCAGACGAGGCGGGGCGGCGCCGGGACAAGGTCGGCCGGCGAGGCGGTGGCAGATGCGGCCGGAGGCGAGGGTGGGGAGAGGCGGCCGGCGTCGAGGAGGGAGCTCGCGGGGGCGGCGGACGCGCACAGGGGAAGGAGGGCCGTGGGGAGGGGGTGCCTGGCGGGGAACCGAGGGAGGCGCGGAGGGTGGAGAGGATGGGAGCGAGCGCGGCAGAGGGTAGGCGGGTCGCCGGCGGCGAGGGGAACCGCCGGAGGGGAGGAGGGTGGTTGGGCGGTCGCTGCGGGAGATGAGGGAGGGGCGGGGTCGTGCGCGTGAACAGGGAGGGTGGGGATCGGATCGGGTGTGGGTTGGGGCTTGGCGTGCGTGGTGTTGCGTGTTTGTGTTTGGATCGGGGTGGGGTGGGACAGGTGGTGGGTCGGTGGCGTGTGTGGGTGTGTGTGGGTGCAGGAGAGAGAGGGTGGGGATCTGGGCAGGTGGAGAGAGAGGTGAGGGAGCTGAGCCAAGTGGCGGTTTGGGATTGGTAGAGGGGGGGGGAAGGGTGAGGTGGCAGCGGTCTATTGGGTGGGGTGAGGTGGAGGGTTGGGCTGGGTAGGTAGTTTGGTAGCTGTAGGAAACAGGTGGGCCGATTTAAAAACCTGGGGGTGGTCGTTCGGGTCGATCTGGCCCGTTCGACTGCCCCCACTAAAAAAAATAATATAAATTTTTATTTGTTTTGTTAACACCGTTTGCAACCGATAGCACTCAAACGAAAATAATCCGGAGACCGGGCTTTGCATTTGAATTAAGATGAGGCGTTTGGAAAACAAATCGGGCGTTGCGAAAAATAGTTTTATGCTAACAATGCATGATGATGACGATGCAATGCACAAATTCAACGCGATTTTCTAGTAGTGGTTTTGCGGGATGCCACACGTTTCCTGTCGAGCCCCCTGCCTATTTAAACCCCTCTGCACTGCGAATCTTTCCCCTCACTCAGCACCCCCACTCCGCCACCAGGCTGCCGGCAATTTGAACTACAACTCCGCTGCCCGACGCACTCCGGCGACCCATTCCGGTGAACCTCGTGCTCCCCTTCACCTCTCGTTCATACGAGCTTTCCTGTCTTGCCTGTGCGCATCTTCTCACACTTTCTCTTTGCTCTATATCTCCCCAGGTCGTCGTCTACGTCGAAGCCCGCAAACGACCGAAGCGCCATCAAACTGCGACGAGCAATCACGGTAAAAACAGACCGCCCCTTGATCCCTAGTTCATACGAACGTGTTCGCCTCGCCTCTGTGCACCTCCTAATGCTTTTCGTGCATCTTATTGCGTCGTAGAACGTCGCCTCCGTCCCCGGCAGTGAGCACCCGACGCGGAAGCAAACTCCCACGAGGATTTCCGGCCGAGCCAGTGCGCCCCTGTCCCAGCAAAGACCACGTTGAGCTTCCTCGTGAACGTGCGAGTTTGGTAAGCCATGCCACACACCCCATCCCTCATGTATTCGCCGGGGCGTCACTAACAGAGCGCCGCCGCCACCGCCACCATCGCCAGCGCCGCCGAACTTTGGTCGCATGGTCCAGGACTATTAGATCTAGATCCAACGAATTTGATAGAATCACTTAACGAAAGGGTACGGGTCAGATCTGGCCGTGAGATTTCATTTAGATCATGCGGTCCACACTAGCCGATCCACGCAAAACGGTACCAGCGAATCAGAAAGCGCCGCGTGGCCTCTGTTTGAATTTAAACCAGAAAATTTGATCTATTAGTTAACCAAACTTGAAAAATTCATAACTTTTGATTCGCACGTTCAATTTTTACAAATTTTATATAGTTGGAATCAGGAGAGAAAATCCTATCTGTTTAAGCAATGTGTTTAACATTTTGCCTCTGTAAAAATGGTTGTTTATGCAGAAACTTGTGTAGGCTTATTTTGATTATATAAATTATTTGAAAAATGTTTTAAAGATAAAATAAGGTTTATTTCGAATATCTTGGAATTGCTTATGTTTCAATACTGTTCACTTGTCTTGTTTGGTGTAGAAAAATCATCACATGGCATTTGCATGCATTCATATATTTTTGTTTGTATATATTTTGTATGTGATTTTGGTGCCATTATTTTATGCGTATATTTTGGTGCAAATAGTGATTGTGATTGTGAAGATTGTTGCTACTCCCCAAACTACCAAGGCAAGTGGTGCTTCATGATTTTATTCCTATGTTTTTCAACTATGCACTAGAAATATTTTGTATAGGACTTGCATGAATATTTTGATCTATATGCTATGCTTGGGAAATCCTAGTAGTTGTAGAATTGCTAGTAATTTCTAAGTTAAGATGCTTATCAATGCCATGCTGAGCCTTGCTAGTAGCAACCAAGGGTGGTTATATATTCATGCTATGAGAAAATATTTCTAAGTCTTTGGACTTGTGTTTTTGCTGAATAAAATAACTAAGTGAATGAAACACCTGGGTGGAATGGAAAGAATGGTTTGTGTTGAGTGGTTACACAAGGCCCATGTCTATGGTTTACCTTGTGTATCTCACTTGTGGAAAGCCACCCAGGAACAAAGGGATTTGAGATGCCAAATGTTAAGAAGCTTCTAGTGCAGCCACATGGCATTATGGGCTCTGCCTGGATCATATAGGTTGCAATAACTTAGCCATTTGGACAGTTGGTGGTAGTGGTATGATAGGTTGGAGCGCGTCCATTTGGTCTAAGGGAAGGCTTCTGAAAGGTCTTGTCTTGGTGAAAATCAAGTCTTGTGGGGAAAGTGCACAACCTATGCAGATGGAAGAATCTAAGTACTTAGTCATGTCCCTGGTATTTGACAACTTGAGCATCAAGACATGGAAGCTATCAAGAATCTCCTCATCCCAATTTCTAAGTTAAAACTTGTGGGTAAACAAGGGTAAAGGTTCACCAATGTCTATTGGTGATTCCTTGGGAAAGTTTTGTCAAAGAAAAACTTAGTGTTTTCAACTGATAGGTAAAACCTATTTTGAGCAAAGCAAGCCTAAGCTACACTTAGCCAAAATGCATATAGTATCTAGAATACTAATATTCTACTAAGGTGTCACTTGCCAATACTATTCCAATGTATTGACCCACTGTGGCTGTAACTTGTGATGTTGCAGGTTATTCTGATGGTGATTAGGGGTTATGAGTCTACACTCAACATGCTTGCCTGTGGCACATGAAGATGAAGACTTATTTATCTTATTATATATTTGAACTCTTGTATTAGGCCTGTGGCCATGGAGTTTGTAAAATACTATGTTTTTCTCTAGAATGATATATAATAATGACCTTTGTTTCTGTGTACTTCATCTGAAACTTTGGATGCTAGTACTGATCCAGGGGATAACATTGCAATCACAGGGATCCTTACCTTTATAAAGGGAGGGATCTTACTTCATTACTGATGTAATGACTTCCAAGACTCAATAAAACTATTGGGTTATCTCCCAAGAAGTACTTTTCTTTAATGCCTTTAAGTTAGGCTTGATAGTTTGAGAAGATGATCACATAAGAAATATGAATTGAAGTAAAAGAGAGCATCAAGAAGCAAATACAAAACACATTTAAGTCTAACCCATTTCCTATGCATAGGAATCTTGTAAAGAAACAAGTCATGAAAGCACAAAGCAATAAGCATAGGAAAGCAAAACAAGTGGAACTTCAAGATTTTCAACATAAAGAGGGGAAACTTAATATTGTTGAGATACATAAGACCATGTTTCCCTCTCTCATAATAACTTTCAGTAGCATCATGAATAAAATTAACAATATAACTATCACATAAAACATTCTTATCATGTTCCACATGCATATAATAATTACTACTCTCCACATAAGCATAGTCATTCTTATGAATCATAGTGGGAGGCATAGTATCATTATTATTCTCATCACCATAATCATCAAATATAGGAGGCATAGTATCATCAAAGAAAATCTTCTCCTCTATAGTAGGTGGACTGAAAATATCATACTCATCATTGTAATCATCATATATTGGAGGTTTGATATCATCATAAGCAATAGAATAGCTATCTTCCAAAGCTGGGGAACTAAAAAGATCATTTTCATAAAAACTAGCTTCCCCAAGCTTAGACTTTTCCATAGTATTAACAATAATGGTTTCCAAAGAATTCATACTAATAACATTTCCATTATCATGTGAAAGGATACAGATGTCGCCTAGAGGGGGGGTGAATAGGTGATTAAAACTTTTCCGAGAGTGACTCAACAAAGGAGGAATTAAACTAGCATTTACTTTGTCAAGCACAACCTAGAACAACTAAGGTTCACCTATGTGCACCAGCCACTTATGCTAAGCAATAAAAGCAACAATGTGATAGCATGATATATATTACTTCAAGCATGAAGGCTATCACAATGTAAAGTGCATAAGTAAAGAGCTCGGGTATAGAGCTAACCGAGGCATGCGGGGACGATGATATTTTACCGAGTTCCTCCCAACATGGAGTACGTCTCGTTTGGAGAGAGGGTGGTATCAAACCACCAACGCCAGAAAAGGCCTCCCTTATTCTTCGGTGAATCTCACCCCAATGGGATCGATCCACACTTCCACTATCGGTGCACTTGTCGGTGGCAAACCGGAACCTATCACAAGGTTGGGGCACTTCTCCAGAACTTAATTGGAGGCTCCCAACAAATGCCACCAAGGCCACAAAACCATCTAGGGTTCCAAGAACCCATGAGGGACAAGCTTCTATGAGTAACACAGACCAAATCCTCCGAGGAGAACTCAAACCGATGCACCGAATGCACATGGCAAGGACACCACAAAGGTGCTCCAATCCCTCACTCTCAAGTTCCAACAAAGCTACTAAAGCTATCGGGGGAACAAGAGAGGAGGAATCAAAGAGGGACACAAAATCCCCTAAAATCTAGATCCCCAAAGATACACTCACAAAGAGATGAATCGGTTAGGTCAAAATGTGGATCTAGATCACCTCCAACTACCCCTCAAATATATGCAAGAATCAATGGAGGGGTGTGTATAAATCAAGATCAAAGAGTAAGGCAAATGGGGGCAAAGCTTAGACAAAAGGAGGAGGAAGAAGCAACCCTAAAAGATAAAGGGACAAAGCTATTTAAAGGGCAGGGCAAAATCTACCTGTTGGGGAGTTTTTCTGGACTGACCGGTACTACCGGACCGAACAAACCAAAACGGGTCAACCTGGGACGAGCGAACACCAGCGAGCGAGAGAAGGCAGAGCGGGCGCACGCGTGTGCGGCCGCAGCTGGCCCAACGACCAGCGGATGAAGCGCATCAAAGCGAGGCGCGCGCGGGGCCGAGCTGTGCGGGGCCCAGCAGCACAGCGAGCGGCAGCAGGCGCGCGCCATCGCGCGCGTGTGGGCAGAAGTGGTGCCACATCGGGGCAGCACGCGAGGCGAGCGGCGATTGCGCGCAGGAGCAGCGCGCGATGCAAGCGGGCGAGCCACGCAGGATTGGCGGCATGCAGCAGAGCGGTCCCAGTGTGCGGCAGGGCGCACGCGAGGGAGCAGCACGAGGCGGGAGCCAGCTGCCAACGCACGGGGTCAACGCGGGGAGGGGCGCACGGGATCGAATCAGAGCGAGCAACAGCTAGGCGGTGCGCTCCTGGGCCGGCCGGTAGTACCAGAATATAGTACCTGGAAAGGAAGAGAGCTGGGCGACTGGTACTGGCCTGTCCGATACTGGGCCCGGTAGTACCGGATAGACCAGAAACTATCTTTTTCCTTTTCTTTTTAAAACGGCAGATATTCAAATGGCTATAACATTTGATTGGTAACTCTGATTGACCCGATTCCAATTGCGTTGGATAGAGGACGACAAGATCTTCGCAATAAGATAATGTGAGATACCTACTTGGTGAGACACTGGAAAACCGCCAAGATCAAAATCGCAACAAGATATATACGAGAGATCCGATTGTGATGAACAAGAGCTTGTTATGGAGATTGCCAGAAGGTATAAATCCTCACATGGATAAGACCAAATAACAACCAAATACGATGATGCAAGTATTCAAAGGTTTGAGCTCTCTCTGAACGATGTGATCGATTTACTCATTCGAGAGCCCCTCTTGATAGTACGACTATCTATCCTAAACCAGGTCTCCCACTAACAATATGAGACCGGCAAAAGGAAAAACCTATCAAGATTATACCTTTGCCTTGAGCATTCCACTTGAGCTTGATGTAGACGATCTTGCCCTTCTCAAGATGGTACGCCTTTCTTAATTCCTCATCATCGATCCATGATCACCGAGGATGGCAAGCATCAAACATGAGATCTTCTGTAGATGGCGCATATTGAGCTTGCAAAACATATCTTCTTCGCATTTCATCGATCTTGAAGACAACACATGCTCCAAGCGATGTCAATGGAAAAATCCTACAAGTGCAACTTAATACACACATTAGTCCATAAAGATTGTCATTAATTACCAAAACCACACATGGGGGCCCACATGCACTTTCAGCATGCAAATAAAGCTCCATAGGTTTTTTAATTTTCTCTTCAAACACTTCATGTCCTAACTCAAGATAGATACTATAAAGCTATCTAATTTTTTTGTTGTTTTCCATTAAGCCTAACTAGTGAAAACAAGAAACAAAAATACAAAATTGCAGAATCTAAAGGAAATAACATCGAGCACTCACACCGGAGGATGTGAGTACCTTTTACCTTACCTCCCCGGCAACGGCGCCAGAAAATAGCTTTATGTCTTGATGTTGCCATGGGGTAACGTGTGTGAGTGCCTTTTACATTTCCTCCTCAGCAATGGCGCCAAAAAATAGCTTTGATGGAGCTTGACGTGGAGGAAAGGTAAAAGGCCCAAAACCTCCCCGGCAACGGCGCCAAAAATAGCTTGATGTCTATGCACTTCTATTCTTGTAGACAGTTATTGGGCCTCCAAGTGCAGAGGTTTGTAGAACAACAGCAAGTTTCCCTTAAGTGGATTACCCAAGGTTTATCGAACTTAGGGAGGAAGTGGTCAAAGGTATTCCTCTCAAGCAACCCTGCAATCAAGTAACAAGAAGTCTCTTATGTCCTCAACACACCCAATACACTTGTCAGGTGTATATGTGCACTAGTTCGGCGAAGAGATAGTGAAATACAAGCGGTAACGGTGCCAGAAAATAGCTTGACGGTGAGGTAAAGACTAGAGTCAACAAGAAGGAAGCAAGCAAACATGCAACAGATCTCGTAGCAAATGGTGTTTCAATGTTTAGAAACAAGGCCTAGGGATCATACTTTCACTAGTGAACACTCTCTCATATAAATATATTCTCTTCATGATACTACTCTTAACTACTCTCCGGTTGGACACTGTAATCCATGGTAGGGATATAACAACACTCCTCAAAATCCGCCTTTCCCTATCTACATAACCCCACACTTTCATCTTGAACGCTAGATGGTTCCAACAAACACCACAATTTCATAGAGACAACCAACTCAAAATATAAATCATGATAAGGATTTATGAACTCTAGCCTAAGTGCCACCACGGCGTGCACGCTTTCACTTTCACACACGTGGGGAAATCATAGATCTATTAAAGCACGATGAGTATTTATGTAGACTCTAGCCTAAGTGCCAGCATGGCGTGCACGCTGTCACTTTCACACACATGAGGAGAGCAGAGATCTATTGAAGCACTTGAGTAGCAGAGAAGATCTACTTGATTACAAAGATCATGACCACAATATGATCATGCATAGAGAGAGAGATGAACACATAGCTACCGGTAGAGCCCTTAGCCTCGAGGAAGAGCTACTCCCTCCTTATCATAGGAATCAGCAACAGTGATGAAGATGGCGATGGAGATTGATGGAGATGGCTCCGGGGACACTTCCTCGTCCCGGAAGGGTGCTGGAACAGAGACTTTCTGTCCCCCGAATCTCCCCTTCTGTGGCGGCGGTGGTGTGGAGGTTTTCGTGGTTTTTGGTCGGTTCTTTAGGGTTTCTGAGTCAAGGGCTTCTTATAGGCGAAGGAGGTAAGGTCGTTGGAGGGCCAGGGGCCCACACTCCCTGTGGGCGCGGCAAGGGTGGGTCCCATGCCCACCTAGGGTGTGGACACCCTGGTGTCCTCCTCTGTCTCGTCTCCGATTTTCCGTATCGTTCAGGGAAAATATGAACTTTGGCTTTTGTCCCGTCCAATTCCGAGAATATTCATTTTTTAGCTTTTTGAAACCAAAAACAGCAGAAAACAGGCAACTGGCACTGTGGCACCTTGTCAATAGGTTAGTTCTGTAAAGTGTATACAAACACCTCAAAGTGTAGACAAAACATAGCAAAGTGGATACTAAACAAGCATGGAACATAAAAAATTATAGATACGTTTACGACGTATCAGTGTGGCCATCATATGTAACTCCTTTATCAAATTTCCATGGTCTTCCAAGAAGTGCGTGGAAAACCTTCATTGGAACTACGTCACATTCGACGGTGTCTTCATATGGACCAATCTTAAAAGATACTTGGATTTTGTACTTTATATTGAAGGTTCTGTTGTCACTAAGTCATTGAATATGATATGGATGTGGATTCTTCATATACTCTAACTTGAGTTTGTTGCAAAGTTTCTCGCTTTCCAAATTATAGCAGCTTCCACCATCTATGATAACTTAGATATATTTTCCATTCACGCTAGATCTAGTTTGGAAGAGACTGTGCCTTCATTCTTGTTCGACTTGTATATTGGTGGTCTATACTCTTATGATTATGAGTGTTGGATTTGTGTCGGTCTCATAATAGAGCTCTTCATTCTCACTTGCATCTTGTTGAAGGAGGTGAACTTGTTTCAAAGGCTCATACTCGCCTTCACTCATTTCCTCATCTTTTACATTCTACATTAGTATCATGACCTTGGTGTTTGGGCATTCATACGACTTGTGTCCATCCTTCTTGCACTTGAAGTAAGTAACTTATCTTTTTCCTGTTGATGCTTGAGAGGAAATTGTGGATGGTGACGTCTTCATGCTTCATTGGCGGCTTGAGGAAGTCGAAGGTCTTGTAGAAGAAGCTTGTTCCAAAGGAGAATGTTGTTGGTCATGTGTAGTATACCATAGTCATTTACATAACACTTACGGAACACCGTTCCTAAAATATCACATCCCTCGGAGTGGTACAACAACAAAGTTATGGGTCCAAATTACAAACACACACATTATTATTACAATACCAAAAGATCAGAACTACGAAGTCATTTAATCTTACAAACAAAACTTAACTTATTTAATAAGTTTTAGCATAAGAACAAAGATTCACACAACATATCACAACTTGAGCTCAACAACTTATTATATAGGGTTCATGCTTCTTGGTTCAACTTAAGTACTAAGTATCTATAAGGCAACTACTCTCTGACTCATGGCCTTCAGCTCCATAGCGTATCTCATAGTCCACCCCTTCCACTCCTCCTGACAGGTCTAGTTCCTCATAGTAGACATCATCCTGGCCTTCAGTAGCATACATCGGAGTGTCTTCTGGCTTAGCAAAGTCTAAGAAGGGGATCAAAGGAAAGAGTGAGTAACAGCGTTACCTAGCAAGTTCATTATATGCAAGGTGAGAAGTTTGATGCTCTATCTACCACCTCAGACTATCAGTCCTTGGCACTATGCAGTTTTCATAAACATTTCTTCAAAGGTTGATTTTAATATAAAAAACTATGCCCATCAACCTTCACAGGTTGACCAGAACTTCATGGAGTTCCTTTCCTGCCACGCTCGTAGCTCCTTCCCGAAACAGGGAGTAACATGTCACAATTCTTACACTCTGCATAGGTGTATTGCTTTACCCGTGAGAGATCAAATCTTTATTGCACAACCAGGCGTACTTTCCCGTCCACAATTCCTTCAGTAGATGATCCAAGCCAATCACTGCCCTTCTCCGTGACCCCACATGGAACACAACCCCCCAAGCAGAAATAGCTCTATTAACCCCCATATAGGCAGATATAACCTTGGTATCCCCTTAGAGACTCTAGTGAGCAACTCATGTCCCTGGCAACCCCCACCGAAGTGGCAGAAATACCTCCAACAGCCCCTCACGGATAATCTAGACACCAATATCAAGGGGAAATGAAGGTTCACACCCATGTGCTCAGTCCTCGTAGGGAATCTACAGCCTCACGATAAGGTCGTTCGTTGATGTGAAAGGAAGAAAATCCAGCTGACTTCTCCGTCCCATTTCAAATCTCATGGTTAACCCGTATTATATGGTGCTAGAATCACTGATATCATGCGTTATTAATTCATATATGGTATATCTTACTCACATGGAATCCTAGATTCCATAGCCAATCTTAATATTTACCATCACATAGGATGATAATAGCATTTTTTACTAAGAAAATTATTCCTTTCTGTATTATTTTTCTTAGAACATAAGTGATAACATCCAATTTTCAAATACTTTGATAAAACACATCAAAGGACATGAGCAAGTGATGAACTTGCCTTGTGACTGCAAGGTACTAAAGTCGGATGCTTGCACTTGATCTTGAGCTTCTGTTTCTACAAAACACCATTATTTCCCGGTAAGGACAATATTTAAAGAAGCAATAATGAACATACATACTAATGTAATGCATAATTTTATTATTTTTCTTCTTTGCATGTTTTACCCACACTATTAAAGTTCTAAAGCTTCTCTATTAATAAAAGAAAGTTAATAGTTGATATTTCGTAAAACCATGTAAATATTATATTTAATATTTTTCTAGTAACATTTATTGATTTAAGATCTTAAAAGTAATTTTTATTTAATTTGAACTCTTATTAATATTTTCTTAAAATTCCATAAAGAAATAAATGTTATAATAAAGATAATTTTATTTTATTAAACTACAATACAAACTAATATTTTTCTTTAATACAATATTCATTTAAGATAAAAAAATGAATTTTATTTATTTTTAGATATTATCTTTAGTTTTAGAAAATTCCATAAGGAATTTATGTCATTAAAATAATTGTTTAACTTATTTTTTTCACCCTAAAATACAATTCATTATTTTTATTGGGTAGTTTACATTTTTATGAATACATGGATATATTATTTGTATTTTTAGGATTTATTTATTTTTCTAGAGTATAAATAGTACTAGGGGTATTTTGGTATTTTAATCATTAAATTAGGGTTCCATTTATTTAAAATTGGGCTTTGCCCATTGGGCTGGCCTAGCGACCCGACTCAGTGGGTTGGGTGAAACCCACTGTGCCGCGTGGTATTGGCCACAACCGGTCCAGTACCCCATCTCTCCCCTCTCCTCTCACGTGCACGACCCGAGCTCTCCTTCTGTGGTGATATGGTGCCACCATCCCCACCACTCTCAATACCGGCCGCCCCTAGCCTTCCCGGCCGCCGTTGTGGTGCTGAACTGTGCAGATGGCAATGTTATGTCTTCCTGTCTAGTCTGATTTGCTGCTCGCGCCTTCTATTGGCCGTGCCGCCACCTCCCTGGCGCCTAGGGTTTCAACCCTAGCACCAGCGTGGTTCCCTGGCGATGATCTGGTGATCTGGTGACGCCTTGGTGCTTCTGTGGCTGCCTGAGCTTTTGTGGCCATTGCGTCTGTGGCATGGCGCCGATTGCAGCGCCTTCGGGTGCTCCCCGTGCCGTCGTGGACATCATCATCAGATGTTCTACGTCCTCTTCTAAACCTAGCAAGCACCTATGGTGAGTTTTTTCCTTCCTCCTCCTTGCTCTCTGTCTCCTTTGCCACTCTATGTGTGGTTGCTATGACGTATTCCTAACTAGGGTTCATCCCTTTAGTTATGGTTAACAGTGATAGTTTGCATTGTTTTTTGTGTAATTCTTCTATGGTTATACTATGTATAATCTGATGCCATGTTTGATTTGGCATTACTGACAGCCCTTCCTATCAAATTGGATATTTCCTTAATCCAAACTTACTACTATGTAGATGAATATATATAGATGTTGTGGTGATGGTCTTGGGTTGATATATACTGATTGGGTTGTAGTTGAAATGCCTCTATATTGAAGTATTATTTCTGGCTATCTATGCAACTTATCCTGATGAACTCTAAGAATGATTTTAGAGATACAAAAATGATTCCTAAATATTCTTTTTAGGAAAATGATTTAATTACCTTAATAGGAAGATTTAGAGATGGAATTCTCTAGACATGGATCACTTTAGTTAGCTAAATCTTTGTGACACCTTTCAAAGAATGGTACACAAGATTCCTATCTTGCACAACTGTTTTCCTGAACAGAGATTCTAGATGTCTTTTGTGTTTACAAGAGTTTAGAAAACTCTAATAAGAATGGTGTATACACTTGCTATTTATTAGCTAGCCTATTGATACGTAGGAAACGTATCTATAATTTTTTGATGTTCCATGCTTGTTTAGTATCTACTTTGCTTTGCTTTGTCTACACTTTGAGGTGTTTTTATATATTTTCTGGTACTAACCTATTAACAAGATGCCACAGTGTCAGTTGCCTGTTTTCTTCTGTTTTTGGTTCTAAAAAAGGCAGAAAATCAATATTCTCGGAATTGGCCGGGACAAAAGCAAAAGTCAATATTTTACAATGGGGAAGACGAAGCCAGAGTACGAGACAGAGAAGAGCCACCAGGGGCCACACCCCCTGGCCGCGCGGCCTGGGTGGGCCCACTCTAGGGGGTGCAGCCGCCCTAGGTGCCCCTGCCTTGCATCTTCACCTATAAAGAACCCCTGATACCAAAACCCTAAGTACCCAATCAATATTCCACGAAACAGTCCATAGCCACCGCCACCATCATCCCTAGATCGGGGGGATCTGAAGCTCTTCTCGGCACCCTGCCGGAGGGGAGATCATCCTAGAGGCCTTCTTCTTCATCATGCCAGCCTCCGGTATGAAGCGTGAGTAGTTCCACCTTGGACTACGGGTCCATGTAGCAGCTAGATGGTTGTATCTCCTCCTTTGTGCTACCATGTTTAGATCTTGTGAGCTCCGTTCATGATCAAGATCATCTATTTGTAATCATGCATGTTGTGTTTACGGGGATCCGATGGATATTGAGATTACTATGTCAGATTGATTAATGGTTTTGTCTTATTGATTCTATCCTGTCTGTGTTGTTTGTGATCTTGCATGCTCTCTGTTTCTAGTAGATATCTTGGCCAAGTAGATGCTAGTGACTCCAAGAGGGGGTACTAATGCTCGATAGTGGGTTCATGCCTCTATTTAATCTAAGGGAAGTGATAGAAATCTCTAAGGTTGTAGATGTGCTATTTCTACTAGGGAGAAAACAACGGTCTCTCGTTCATGGAACAAGTGGATTGTTTACCTTACACACTTTGCTTAAAGCAGTTATCCGTTGCTTGCAACTTAATACTGTAGGGGGTTCGGTTGATAACTTGAAGGTGGGTTACTAGTCATAGATGCAGTTTGATGGCGGTCTATGTATCTTGTTGTATTGCCCAATCGAATCTCATAGGATCATGAATGTCTAGTATTGCATTGTTATGCCTTGCTCAGTCTTGTCAATTGTGTTTGTTTATCTTAAGGAGAACACCTCTAGTGAACTATGGACCCCGGTCCAATCTTTACCATTGATACATCTTCCATTGTTACTGTTTACTTTCTACAAACCACCGTTACCTTCCACACCATACAGTTAATCTTTTGTTTTCAGCAAACCGGTGAGATTGACAACCTCACTGTTCGTTGGGGCAAAGTCTTGAGTTTGTGTTATGCAAGTTTCCAAGTTGCTAGCAACACCTTTGAGTTGTTTCCTTCCTCCTACTAGTTCGATATCCTTGGTTTCTTACTGAGGTAAGAACTTGATGTTGTCCTCATCATACCTTCCTCTTGGGATCTCCCAACGAAGCTCAACAATCAGCTGAGCCACCATCAAGCTTTTTCTGGCGCCGTTGCCGGGGAGACTAACGACGACTTCATAAGGGGAGTCCTTCACAACCTTTCTCTTACTTTGTTTTTGTTTTGCTTAGTTTCTTTTGCTTGGTTTTGTTTGCCTCTTTTTATCTAACACTCCAAAAAAATAGTTTTGTTTGGTTTGCTTTCTCTTATCAAAAACACAAAAAAATAGTTCCTGCTCTAGTTGTCACCTTACTCTAGCTCACCATGTCGATCCCCAATTTCACCCTGAAAGACCTTTCAATAGGTAGTGGCTCTATAACTAGGGAAGGAAATATTAAAGAATTATTTAATCATGTTAGCAAACATGAGGATATTGAGGATAGATCCTTAGCAGAACTTGCTCCTAATTATGAAATTGGTGCAGCTTATTTAGTTCATATGTTGGAGGCTAGGTTTGTTAACCTTAACCCCATGATGCAATTTTTGTTTCTCAAACTAAACGAAGAAGAGGATGCTGAAAAGAGAGAATTTATCCTATAAACTTTACTAAAAGAGTTCAATGATGTTGCTAAGGAAGCCAAAAAGGTCTTTGAACATTTTCATGTGCTACGATCATGTGTAAATGTTATGGGTACTTCAGGTAAAACCAAACCGAGGGAGGAAATTAAGATACCCATACCTTTTAAACTTGTAGGAATGCATGAAGCCTTAAAAAAATTTGATTCGATTGTTCCTGAAAACCCATTTGATGAAAGTAGTGAACCTAAGAGAGATGAGAAAGGATCCTCTAAAACTCATTTGGATAAGATACCTTTCCTAGTTGAAGATATTCCTAGTATTGATCTTAATGCTTCTTCATTTGAAAATACTTGATTCTTGCTTCTTCTGCCTAACTTAAAGGCGTTAAAGAAAAGTACTTATTGGGAGGTAACCCAAAAGGTTTTCTTGAGTCTTGGAAGTTATTACCTCTATAATGAACTCTCCTTATCCTTTTTATTTGCTTTTTGTGCCAAGAATAACCTCTAATGAGAGGGAAGGAAGATTTGGGGAGTTGCTGTTCCGAAACAGATTTTTGTGCTCCACCATAAAAATTCGTGTAAAATCTTTGTAAGTCGTATTGAGCTGATATTTTCTGAATAAATCCCCAGTATGTTAGCTAAATTTAGTTACTTCAACACTTTTTGATTTGACCAACATAAGGTCTTCGAAAAAATCGGTTTCTACCTGTTGTTCTGTTTTGACAGATTTCTGCCATTATTTGCATTTGCTTCTTATTGATTCCTTTTTGGAAAATTGAGCTTTTTGAGGGAATTGATACAGTAGCTTGTGTTTTTAGTGAAAGTTTTTCTGTTCTAACACTAAAACCCAAGGGTCTATTATCTTTTGAATACACTAATGTTGCTAATGAAGATTGTGTGAAGTTTTGTATGAAGAAAAAATTTCAGGTGTAGAGAAAGAATGATGTAATGAGATGAAGAATGGACAAGAGCTCAAGCTTGGGGATTCCACCCCGTTTCACCCCAATAAATATTCAAGCGGTACAAGCGTCAAAGCTTGGGTTTGCCCAAGGCATCCCCTTCCTCATCAATAAAAATCTCAGGTCTTTCTACACACTTCGTTTTTATTGTTTCATGCACAAGTTCTGTTGTTCTTGGAGCATCTTAGTTTCCATTTTAGTTTTCTTTGTTTGCTTGAATAAAGTAGTTTTGACACCCGTTCTCGCTATGTTGTTGCAAATAAGTTGATTGGTGTTGGAGAGGAGTAGAAAGTTCTTGCTTGAATAGTACAAGAAGGAGCTTGCTTTGACTGTGACTTAGACTTTAGCATGTCATGATAGATGTTGTTTAGACCTTATGTTTAGTGATTATTTCTATAGCATGACTTGTTCCAAACAATAAGTATTGCTTAATGTGCCTTGAAGGAATCATGCGTTGTTTTAACATACAAAAGAATAGTATTGTGGTATTATCCTTTGATGCTTTGTTTGGGTTGACTTGGCGCATGCTCACACCATGTTATGACTATGAATAAGTCACCATAGCCTCTATGATCATTTTTAGTCCTTGACTGGTAGTACCACTTTATGCTTTGATTAGTAACGTTTTGTCGCTCTACATGATTATGGCCATTATTGCTCTCTTAGTTGGTCGCTCCGAGTCTTTTGCTAGCCTCCACTTGTATGAGTAAGCTATACTCAAGAATCCAGCTCCCAAGAAACCAATTTATTCTATAGTATCCACTATAAATTCCTATGCATGGTGTGTTACACCATTCCAAGTATATTCTTGTTTTCACCTACCTTCCAATTAAAAAGTTATTTTGTTATGTGAAAACTTAGTGATTAAAGATCTCACAAACTTGATGGCACACTTTATTTTTCTTTCCCCTAATAAACTTGAACCATTGTGTCATCTATGTTGTATATGCTTGCACTTATACGTTGGAATTAGCAGAACCGTGCTATCACGGGGAACACTTTCAACGTTGCACTTGTACTTTGTACAGAGTTGATATCATGCTCTTTTGTTTATGGATGTCATCGGTGTGAAATAAAAGGGGAGCTTGTAAGTCCATGGAGTTATGTATGTGTGTTAGATAAACGCCTAGGCCGCTAGCCTAAGCCATGCCCAATCATGGTGGAAACTGATACGTCCAATTTGCATCACCATTCTATATCATAATTTGCCTCTATTCATTGATATATTTCATATTAAGAGGTGATACTTATGTCTTTGCATCTGTTTTTGCATGTTGGATGATTCCTGGAGGATGAACTGCCGGAGTTAGGATTCTAATGGAAAAAGAGGTGTTTTGATGCAATTTCGCGAAGATCATAAAAATACCATAAAAACTACGGAAAATCCTATTTTCCCAGAAGACGAAGAATACCAGAAGGGGAGGCGGAGATGGGCCACATGGGTCCCACACCCCCAGGCGCGGGCCACCCATAGGCCGCACCTACAGGGGTGTGGCCCACCTCTGGCTCCGCCCTCTTGACTATATCTTCTCCTCGAAACCCTAATACACGGGGAGCAACCACAGAAAGATTCCGTCGCCTCTGCGGGGCGGAAAACAACGAGAGAGAAAGAGCTCTCCAGCAGATAGATTTCTGCCAGGGAAATTTCTTCCCGGAGAGGGGAGATCGTCGCCATCAACACCATCATCAAGCTAGACTTCATCGGGATCATCATCATCCACACCATCATCTCCACTAGCACCATCATCATCACTCCATCCCGCTGTAACAATTTTGTTCAATCTTGCATAGTTCTTAGGGGAAACTTTCCCGGTGTTGATTACTATTGTAGTTGATGCTTGTGAGTGGAATCATTGGATTATTGTTTATGTTCAGATGGTTATTCATCACCATATCATCTTTGATCTTGATCCATATGATGTCTCATGAGTAGTTCGTTTAGTTCTTGAGGACATGGGAGAAGTCATGTTGTTAGTAGTGGATTTGTGTTGAGATATTATTCAATGGTTTAGTATTTAAGTTGTGGTGCTATTCTTCTAGTGGTGTCATGTGAACGTCGACTACATGATACTTCACCATTTATGGGCCTAGGAGAATGCATTGTGTATTTGGCTACTAATTTTGGGGTTGCCAGAGTGATAGAAACCTGAACCCCCATTAGGACACCATTGCACAAGGGAGCGTAGGATCTCAGAGTTTAAGGCTGTGGTTAGGTTTATACCTTAATTTCTTTCTTGTAGTTGCGGATGCTTGTAGGGGGTTTAGTCAGAAGTATGTATTAGTCCAAGTAAGGTCAGTACATTAGCACAGGTTCACCCACACAACACTTAGAACACCAAAGAAGGGTACTCAGCTGTTTGAAGCGAAAGCACTTGACAAAATTTCCATGTGTCCTCGAGAACGTTTGGTCCTTATAAGTATTCCCACCGGCTTATACTTTGCTAAGAAAGGATTGGTCCACTTGCTGCAATTGTTCGTTGTCTTTATTACTTGCACTTTATCTCTTTTATTTATCAGAAAACCCCTAAAAATCCGTTTGCTAAGTATTTACAGAGATTTCCTGCTCCATACTAGTCAGCACCTTCTACTCCTCGTTGGTTTCAACACTCCTATTTATCGAAAGTACTAAGATACATCCCCTATACTTGTGGGTCATCAATACTATTTTATGGCATCGTTGCCAGGGAGTGAAGCGCTAGTGAAGAGTGGAACTGGTAAAGGAAACTTCTATTGTGAGTATTGTTTTTTTGTTTCTGTTTGTTGCTTTGTTTCCAATATGGATAACCCACTTGGTTTCCTATTTGGGAAAACTACTACCACTGTTAGGATAGTAGATGAACCACCACCTGTTGAGATAGATCCTTTTAAGATACCTACAAGTATTGTTGATCGTGTTATGGATAATTATTATTTAGGGGATGGAACTGTCAACCCTGGTGATCATTTGCTTTTTATCCATGAATTATGCAGGTTGTTTAAGTGTGAAGGTATCACAACTGAACAGGTGAAGAAAAGGTTACTCTCTATATCATTGAAAGGAAGAGCTGAAGAATGGTATAAGATGATGAAGAATGGGCAATCCATGGAATGGGAGGAAATAGTATCTCCCTTTTATTCTAAATTATATCCTCCCAGTGAGATACATAAGGATAGGAACCTGATATATAACTTTTGGCCTCGTGATGGAGAGAGTACAACTCAAGCTTGGGGGAGATTGAAGTTACTAATGCTTAAATATCCTATTCATGAACTCCCTAACAATAATATTATCAATAACTTTTATGCTATGCTTTCTCTTCATGATAAAGATTTTAGATGCTTCTAGTGCTGGATCATTCACATGTATGAAGGAAGAAGCTAAATGGGATCTACTAGATTGTATTCAAGAGAACACTGAAGCATGGGAGAATGACAAAGGAAGAAAGTCAGGTATAAACTATGATTATGAATGCATTAAATCTTTTAAGGGAACTCATGACTTCCGTGATATTAGTACTAAGTATGGTATTGATTCCCAAAGTATTGCCAATTGTTTTAAGGCCTTTGCCTATTACATAAAAATTCCTAAAAAGAAGTGGAATAAGTACCATGCACCTTATAAAGATGCTGTTAATCATGTTCCTGTTAGAAATACCGAAGTTTGTACTACTAATCATGTTTTGCCTGAACCTTATGTTGAGAAAACACCTTTCCCAGCTAAGGTAAAGGAGTATACTATGATAATTAGTGAGAATAATAAAGGTACAAAGAAAACTGTGGAACCTGATGAGCAAATAAATATTGAACTTGTGGTAGCTATTGTGGAAGATCTTATTACTGGAAATATAGAGGACGAGCACATTGTCTTCTGTGAAGACGCTTCTAATATTATCTCTCATCCTAGTAAAGCTAGAAAAGCTAGTTTCCATGTGCTTCCTGTTAGAATTGGTGATCATTGCTATTATGGTTTATGTGATATCGGTGCTAGTTCTAGTGTTATTCCTTATGAGCTTTACAAGGAAATCATGCATGAAATTGGTCCTTGTGAGCTTGAGGACATTGATGTGGTTAGTCACCTTGCAAATAAGGAAACCATTTACCCTATTGGTATTGTAAGAGATGTGGAGGTTCTCTGCGGTAAGATTAAGTATCCTGCTGATTTTCTAGTGCTTAATTCAGCAGCTAGTAAAACTTGTCCTATCATTTTTGGTATACCTTTCTTGAACACTTGTGGATCTATTATAGATTGTAAGAAGGAGAAATTTTTAACTAAGTTTGATGGAGATTCTTATGAGTTTAACTTTTCCAAATTTGCTAAAGTTCCTTGTGAAAATAGCTTGCCTAATGAAGATTTCAGGTTGGAACAACTTGCTTCTATTGATCCAGTTTATGACCTTGGACCTCTTTTTGATGATTGTAAGTATGCTAATTCTGACGATAAAGTTGTTTCATCTTACAGTTATATTGTCAACTTTATTTAAAGTGCTACTGAAAGTTATTATGAGAGAGGGAAACACGGTTTTATGCATCTTAATAATATTGAGTTTCCCGTTTTACGTTGAAAGCTTTGAAGTTGCATTTGTTTTGTCTTCCCATGCTAGTGGCTTTTTGTTTCAACAATTTGTCTTCTCATGAGACTCCCTTGCATAGGAAGTGGGTTAGACTCAAATGTGTTAGATATTTGCTTCTTGATGCTCTCTTTCACTTCAAATATATATCTCCTATGTGAGCATCTTTGAAATTTTCAAGCCTAACTTGAAGGCATTAAAGAAAAGTACTTCTTGGGAGATAACCCAATAGTTTTGTTGAGTCTTGGAAGTTATTACCTCAATAATGACCGCTCCTTATCCTTTTTTTTGGTTTTTGTGTCAAGATCAACTACTTTTGAGAAGTAGAGGAGTTGCGAAAAGTGGGTGTCATGGGACAGATTTTTGTGCTGCATTGTAAAAATTCGTGAAGGAGCTCAGTACTTAGGATGGAGTTGTAATTTGCTGTGTGTGTTCTCCAAATTTTATTGAAGGGTTTCGCGGCATAGTAAATCAAAATTTTCTACGGAGCGAATAGAGGGAAAGCCAAGATCTAATCTAGGAGATGCAAAAAATTAGAGAGATTGTATTAGATCTTCATACCCTTGAAGATTCGCACAGCGGAACGTTCGTCGGAACGTGGGTGATGTAGTCGTACTCGCTTCTCCTCCTCGCGATCCGATCCGATCTAGCACCACAAGTGGCGCTGCCTCCGTGAGATGCACACGTGCAACACCTCGACGTCTCCTCCTTCCTCGGACCAGCAAGTATGGTGGAGAGATAGATTGGATCTACAACACGACGGCGTGGTGTATATGGTGGAGAATTTCTGCAGCAGGGCTTCGCCTACAAACAGTCGGGAGGGAGAGAGGAAAGCTAGCAAGGCGGCTAGGGTTTGGAGGAGAGGTGTAGGGGTTTGGTGCGCCGCCACCCCTCTTTATATAGAGGGGTGCAGCCCTAGCCCCTCCCCCAAGCCCAAAGGATAAGGAGTGGGGGGCATGGACTCTCCCCTCTTCTAGAAACCCTATCTCTATTTAAACGATTTAAACTCTCTAGGATCGGCTGGGCCCTATGGGGCCTTGTGCCCCTGGCCCAATGCGGCCAGGACACTCCCTCATAGGCCCATGCCCCCTCCCGGAATGTGGGGCCACGTTGGTCCTCTTCCGGAAGGTTCTAGAAGCTTCCGGTACAATACCGATTAACCCGGAACAATTCCGAACTCCAAAAACTGCACTGCCTTATATGAATCTTATTCTCCGGACCATTCTGGAACCTCTCGTGATGTCCCGGATCCCATCCGAGACTCCAAACAAAAATTCATAAACCAATTATCCAATCTATCCTAGCGTCAAGACACGTTAAGTGTGTGACCCTGCGGGTTCGAGAATATGCAGACATGATCTTCTATCAATAATCAACAACGGGGTCTGGGCACCCATATTGACTCCCACACATTCATCGATGATCATATCGGATGAACCACGATGCCAGGATTCAATCAATCCCATATATATATTCCCTTCGTCTCGCGATATTTTACTTGCCCGAGATTCGATCGTCGGTACCGTCATACCTAGTTCAATCTCGTTCACAGCAAGTACTTTACTCGTTCCGTAATCCGATATCACTTTGTGATTAACTCCTTAACCACATGCTTGCAAGCGGTGTTGATATCGATTACCGAGTGGGCCCGAAGTATATCTCTCCGACTTGGGAGGGACAAATTCCATCTCGATACATACAACCCAACAGATACTTTCCGATCACCTGAGAGACACCTTTATGATCACCCTCTCATAGGATGACGTTTGATGACCTCAAAGCTTTCTTCCGATACCAGGGAGTTGTATTATCTCATGGTCTAAGGAATACAATATTTGACATAAGAAAAGCTTCGCAAAGACAAACACGATGACACAATCTAATTGCTTTGCTTAGTTTGGGTCTGTCCATCATATCATTCTCCAATGAAATGATCTCATTATCAATTGACAACTCATGTCTATGGTTAGGAAACCTTAACCATCATTGATCAATGAGCTAGTCCTTAGAGGCGTACCAGGGACACGGTGTTGTTCACAAACCACACAAGTATTAATGTTTCCGCTTAATACAATTCTAGCATGGAATATAAACTTTATCATGAACATGAATTATAATAATAACATATTTATTATTGCCTCTAGGGCATAATTCCAACAGTCTCCCACTTGCACTAGAGTCAATAATCTAGTTTACATCTAGTAACAATCTCACACCCATGGCACTGAGGTGTTGATCATGTTTTACACGTGGAAGAGGTTTAGTCAATGGATCTGCGACATTTAGATCTGTATGTACTTTGCTAATCTTCAGATCTCCATCTGCAATATAATCTCGGATTATATGAAACTTGCAGTTGATATGCTTGGTCTTTGGATGATATCTTGGTTCCTTAGCTAGTGCTATGGCGCCAGTGTTGTCACACAATATCTCCAGTGGGTCCAATGCACTTGGAACCACGCCAAGCTCAGTGATGAAGTTTCTGATCCAAACTCCTTCACTTGACGCTTCTGCAGCAGCCATGTATTCCGCTTCTACTGTAGATCCCGCGATCACGCTTTGCTTGCAGCTTCTCCAGCTCACAGCTCCTCCATTCAAAATATAAACGTATCCTGTCTGAGATTTGGAATCATCCTTGTCGGTGTCAAAACTAGCGTCGACGTAACCTTTTACGACAAGCTGTTCATCACCCCCATAGACTAAGAACATTTCTTTAGTCCTATTTAGGTACTTTAGGATGTTCTTCACGGCTGTCCAGTGTTCCACTCCTGGATCACTTTGATATCTGCTCGTCAAACTAAGAGCATTGGACACATCCGGTCTAGTACACAGCATGGCATACATGATAGAACCTATGGCCGAGGCATAAGGCACTTTGCTCATAGCTTCCCTATCATTTATCGTAGCTGGACACTGAGCCTTGCTCAATATCTTACCTGACAACATAGGCACTGAACCTTTCTTTGCCTTATCCATTCTGAACCTTTTCAGAACTTTGTCTAGGTATGTACTCTGGCTTAAAGCTATCAGGCGTCTTTGTCTATCTCTATAGATCTTGATGCCCAATATATAAGCAGCTTCACCTAGGTATTTCATTGAAAAACACTTGTTCAAATAACTCTTCACATCGTTAAGCATGTTGATGTCATTTCCGATAATCAATATGTCATCCACATATAGTACCAGAAACGTCACCGAGCTCCCACTCACTTTCTTGTAGATACAAGCTTCGTAGCAATTTGGAACAAATCCAAAGCTCTTGATCACTTGATCAAAACGAAGGTTCCAACTCCGAGATGCTTGCTTCAGTCCATAAATGGAACTCTGAAGTTTGCATACTTTACTAGCATCCTTAGGATCGACAAAACCTTCGGGTTGCATCATATACCACTCTTCATCAATGCTTCCATTGAGGAAAGCAGTCTTGACATCCATCTGCCATATTTCATAATCATGAAATGCAGCAATTGCTAATAAAATCCGAATGGACTTAAACATTGCTACGGGAGAGAAAGTCTCATCGTAGTCAACACCTTGAACTTGTCGAAAACCTTTCGCGACAAGCCGTGCTTTATAGACGGTAACATTACCATCTGCGTCCTTTTTCTTCTTGAAGATCCATTTGCACTCAACGGCCTTTCGGTCGCTAGGAGGGTCCACCAAAGTCCATACTTGGTTTTCGCTCATGGATCCCAATTCGGATTTCATGGCTTCTAGCCATTTCTCAGAGTCTGGGCTCATCATCGCTTCCTCATAGTTCGTAGATTCACTGTCTTCTACTAACAAGACAGTCAAGACAGGGTTGCCGTACCACTCAGGAGGGGCACGCGACCTTGTCGACCTGCGACGTTCAGTAGCAGCATCGTCTGAAGCTTCATGATCCTTGTCAGTAGCTTCCTCTATTGTTGGTGCAGGCGGCACTGGAACAATTTCAGGTGCGGCGCTACTCTCCAATTCAAGAGAAGGTTCAATAACTTCGCCAAGCTCTACTTTCCTCCCACTCACTTCTTTCGAGAGAAACTCCTTCTCAAGAAAGGAACCATTCTTTGCGACAAACACTTTGCCTTCGGTTCTGTGATAGAAGGTATACCCAATAGTTTCCTTAGGGTATCCTATGAAGACGCATTTCTCCGCTTTGGGTTCGAGCTTGTCCGGCATCAACTTCTTGACGTAAGCTTCGCATCCCCAAACTTTAAGAAACGACAACTTAGGTTTAGCACCAAACCACAGTTCATACGGTGTCGTCTCAACGGATTTAGATGGTGCCCCATTTAAAGTGAATGCAGCGGTTTCTAATGCATAACCCCAAAATGATAACGGCAAATCAGTAAGAGACATCATTGATCGGACCATATCTAATAGGGTTCGATTCCGGCTTTCAGACACACCATTGCGCTGTGGTGTTCTGGGTGGCGTGAGTTGTGAAACGATTCCACTTGCTTTAAGATGCGTTAGAAAATCATAACTCAAATATTCACCTCCACGATCGGATCGTAGAAACTTAATCTTTCTGTTACGATGGTTCTCCACTTCATTCTGAAATTCCTTGAACTTTTCAAATGTTTCAGATTTATGTTTCATTAAATAGATATACCCATATCTACTTAAGTCATCGGTAAAAGTAAGGAAATAGCGAGATCCACCGCGCGTCGAAATACTCATCGGTCCGCATACATCGGTATGTATGATTTCCAACAAGTCCGTTGCTCGCTCCATCATTCCGGAGAACGAGGTTTTGATCATCTTGCCCATGAGGCATGGTTCGCATGTGTCAAATGATTCAAAATCAAGGGACTCCAAAAGTCCATCAAAATGGAGTTTCTTCATGCGCTTTACACCAATATGACCTAGACGACAGTGCCACAAATAAGTAGTATTATCACTATCTACTTTGCATCTCTTAGCCTCAATGTTATGGATGTGTGTTTCATCCCTTTCGAGATTTAGAAGAAATAAACCATTCATAAGAGGTGCATGACCATAAAAGATGTTACTCATATAAATAGAACAACCATTATTCTCCGATTTAAATGAATAACCGTCTTGCAATAAACACGATCCAGAAATAATGTTCATGCTCAACGCAGGCACATAATAACACTTATTAAGGTTTAAAACTAATCCCGAAGGTAAAACTAAGGAGAGCGTGCCGACGGCCATCACATCAACTCTTGATCCGTTGCCAACGCGCATCGTCACCTCATCCCTCGCAAGCTGCCGTCTATTCCGTAGCTCCTGTTTCGAGTTACAAATATTAGCAACTGAACCGGTATCAAATACCCAGGCACTACAACGAGGGCTAGTAAGGAAAACATCAATAACATGTATATCAAATATACCTTTGATGGTGCCAGCCTTCTTGTCCGCTAAGTACTTCGGACAGTTGTGCTTCCAGTGACCCTTGTCCTTGCAATAGAAGCACTCAGTGTCGGGCTTAGGACCAGACTTGAGCTTCTTCTCAGTAGGAGCATTGCGCTTGCCGCCGTCCTTCTTGAAGGGCTTCTTTGCTCCCTTACCTTTCTTAAAGGAGGGATTGTTGACCATCAACACATGATTATCCTTTTTGATGTCCACCTCCGCAGCCTTCAGCTTTGCGAAGAGCTCGGTGATCGTATCAGTGGAGCCAATCTGATTATGAGTCACTACAAAACTTTTGTAGCTGGGAGGGAGTGATTGCAGAACCCTGTCAATCTTGAGCTCCTCTGGAATCGTGCATTCCAGTTGCTCAAGGCGTTGAGTGTAGCCCGACATCTTTATGGCGTGCTCACTAACGGAACTCCCTTCCTCCATCTTGCAGTTAAAGAACTTCTCAGAGATCTCATATCTCTCAGAACGGGCTTGAGTCTGAAACATGGTTTTCAGCTCCTCGAGAATCTCAAAGGGCCCGGGATAGGTTTCAAAACGATTTTGAAGTTCCGGTTCCATAGCAAACAACATGGTGCTCTTAATCACACCATAATCATCTTTGCGCGACTGATAGACAGCTTTCTCATCAGCCGGCGCAGTTGCAGCAGGGGGGTCACCTAACGCTTTCCCAAGGACATAGTCCTTTTGTCCGCCAGACAGAATGATTCTTAGATTGCAGAACCAATTGGTGAAGTTAGACCCATTGTTTCTAAGCTTTTCCTTCTCAGCAAAAACGTTGAAGTTGAAGTTGGATTTGGCCATGTGATCTACAGTATTTGCAAGTACAATTTAGACTATGTTCATGATAAATAGTTCAACTTAATCAAATTACTAAATGAACTCCCACTAAATTCAACATCCCTCAAGTTGTTTAGTGAACACGATCCAAATTCACCACACCTAATCCGATCATCACGAGAAGAGATGTTGTTTCAATGGTGGACAACAAAGTGTCGATCATATCATTCATATGACTCATGCTTAACCTTTCGGTTCTTATGTTCCGAGGCCATGTCTGTACATGCTAGGCTCGTCAAGCTAGACCCAAGTATTTCCGCGTGTGCAAAACTGGCTTGCACCCGTTGTATGTGAGCGTAGAGTCTATAGCACCCGATCATCACGTGATGCTTGGACACGACGAACTTTCGCAACGGTGCATACTTGGGGAGAACACAGTTTTTATCTTGATCTTTAAGTGAGGAATCATCTTATAATGCTACCGTCGCGATCTAAGCATAATAAGATACATAAAGGATAAACATCACATGCATATAACTTTATGTGACATGGTATAGCCAATCTTCGCGCAATGATCTCCATCTTGTGCGTTCCGGAATGATCTCCATCACTCCACCATGATTGCCTTCACCACGAATAGCAACTACAACTATTTCTAACTACTTAGCGATAAAGTAAAGCTATTACATGGCGTATAAGAAGTTGACTCGCAGGTCATACACAATTATAAAGACAACCATATGGCTCCTGCCGGTTGTGTACTCATCGACATGCAAGTCGTGAAACATTACAAAACATGATCATCGCATACATTATACACATCACATCTTGGGCCATACCATATCACAGAAAACACTCCCTGCAAAAACAAGTTAGACGCCTCTACTTTGTTGTTGCATGTTTTACGTGGCTTATGGGAGTAGATGCTAAGAACGATTCTTACCTACGGAAAGCCACAACGGTGATATTATGGTTGCCAAACTCCGGTGTTAATCCCATGATAACTATAGTGAGAGAAACTGACATCCACCAGCCGCATGTGTGGAACAAGCCACACGTCAAGTGCGGAGCCGGTCTCGCGAACGACGTCGCGTAAGGTTGGCCTGGACCGCTTCAATCTCACTATCCCGCGTCATAAGAAGAACACAAACAAGAGGCTTGCAACAGAAAACATCAACGCCTGCAACAACCATGTTGCGTTCTACTCGTGAAGCACATCTACGCATAGATCTAGCTCTGATACCACTGAAGGGTTTCGCGGCATAGTAAATCAAAATTTTCTACGGAGCGAATAGAGGGAAAGCCAAGATCTAATCTAGGAGATGCAAAAAATTAGAGAGATTGTATTAGATCTTCATACCCTTGAAGATTCGCACAGCGGAACGTTCGTCGGAACGTGGGTGATGTAGTCGTACTCGCTTCTCCTCCTCGCGATCCGATCCGATCTAGCACCACAAGTGGCGCTGCCTCCGTGAGATGCACACGTGCAACACCTCGACGTCTCCTCCTTCCTCGGACCAGCAAGTATGGTGGAGAGATAGATTGGATCTACAACACGACGGCGTGGTGTATATGGTGGAGAATTTCTGCAGCAGGGCTTCGCCTACAAACAGTCGGGAGGGAGAGAGGAAAGCTAGCAAGGCGGCTAGGGTTTGGAGGAGAGGTGTAGGGGTTTGGTGCGCCGCCACCCCTCTTTATATAGAGGGGTGCAGCCCTAGCCCCTCCCCCAAGCCCAAAGGATAAGGAGTGGGGGGCATGGACTCTCCCCTCTTCTAGAAACCCTATCTCTATTTAAACGATTTAAACTCTCTAGGATCGGCTGGGCCCTATGGGGCCTTGTGCCCCTGGCCCAATGCGGCCAGGACACTCCCTCATAGGCCCATGCCCCCTCCCGGAATGTGGGGCCACGTTGGTCCTCTTCCGGAAGGTTCTAGAAGCTTCCGGTACAATACCGATTAACCCGGAACAATTCCGAACTCCAAAAACTGCACTGCCTTATATGAATCTTATTCTCCGGACCATTCCGGAACCTCTCGTGATGTCCCGGATCCCATCCGAGACTCCAAACAAAAATTCATAAACCAATTATCCAATCTATCCTAGCGTCAAGACACGTTAAGTGTGTGACCCTGCGGGTTCGAGAATATGCAGACATGATCTTCTATCAATAATCAACAACGGGGTCTGGGCACCCATATTGACTCCCACACATTCATCGATGATCATATCGGATGAACCACGATGCCAGGATTCAATCAATCCCATATATATATTCCCTTCGTCTCGCGATATTTTACTTGCCCGAGATTCGATCGTCGGTACCGTCATACCTAGTTCAATCTCGTTCACAGCAAGTACTTTACTCATTCCGTAATCCGATATCACTTTGTGATTAACTCCTTAACCACATGCTTGCAAGCGGTGTTGATATCGATTACCGAGTGGGCCCGAAGTATATCTCTCCGACTTGGGAGGGACAAATTCCATCTCGATACATACAACCCAACAGATACTTTCCGATCACCTGAGAGACACCTTTATGATCACCCTCTCATAGGATGACGTTTGATGACCTCAAAGCTTTCTTCCGATACCAGGGAGTTGTATTATCTCATGGTCTAAGGAATACAATATTTGACATAAGAAAAGCTTCGCAAAGACGAACACGATGACACGATCTAATTGCTTTGCTTAGTTTGGGTCTGTCCATCATATCATTCTCCAATGAAATGATCTCATTATCAATTGACAACTCATGTCTATGGTTAGGAAACCTTAACCATCATTGATCAATGAGCTAGTCCTTAGAGGCGTACCAGGGACACGGTGTTGTTCACAAACCACACAAGTATTAATGTTTCCGCTTAGTACAATTCTAGCATGGAATATAAACTTTATCATGAACATGAATTATAATAATAACATCTTTATTATTGCCTCTAGGCCATGTCTGTACATGCTAGGCAATAATAACAGTATTAACCGGAAACATTAATACTTGTGTGATTTGTAAACTAAATTAGAGTCCCTAGTAAAGCCTCTTTGTAATACTAGCTTGTTGGTTAATAGATGATCGTTAGTTCCCGATCATGAACATTGAGATGTTGTTAACAACGAGATCATATCATTAGGAGAATGGTATGATGTACATACTCCTATAGATAAGCGTAGCATAAAGATCAAGTCATTTCAATAGTTCATTTGCTATAAGCTTTCTGATACATAGTAACCTAATTCCTTCGACCATGAGATCATGCTAATAACCATCACCGGAAGGATGCTTTGATGACATCAAACACCACACCGTAAATGGGTGGCTATAAAGGTGGCATTGAGTATTCGGAAAGTATGTGTTGAGGCACATGGATAAAGAGTGGGATTTGTCCATCCATATGACGGATAAATATACTCTGGGCCCTCTCGGTGGAATGTCCTAAAATTGGCTTGCAAGCATGTGACTGGCTCACAAGGGATCACATATCACGAGAACGAGAAAAGAGTACTTATCGGTAACGAGGTTGAACTAGATATGCAGAGATACCGACGATCAAAACCTTGGATAAGTAAACTATCGTGAGACAAAGGGAAATTGGTATCGTATGTAAGTGGTTCATTCGATCGCAAAGTAATCGTAGAAATATGTGTGAGCCATATGAATCTCTATATTCCTCTATTGGTTATTGATCGTAGAAGTGTCTCGATCATGTCCACATAATTCACGAACCGTAGGGAGACACACTTAAGGATTCGATGTTGTTTAGTAGATATGGAATGTTAGTAGGGATACCGAATGTTGTTCGGAGTCTCGAATGGGATCCGGTATATCATGAGGAGATCCGGAATGGTCCGGAGAATAAGATTCATATAAGGAAATTCCAATTCTAGAGTTTTGGAAAGATTCCGATGTTTTCATCGGAGAGGTTCTAGAAGGGTCTAGAAGGTTCACCGGTCCGAAAGGGGAATGGTCCATGAATGTGTCATGGGTAAGTGGAATGATTGGATCATATCTTAGGTCACTTGGTGTGGACATTTGCAAGAGATAATTAAAGCTCTAAATTGAAAGTCAAACGGGAAGTTTGAAAAGTCAAAGTGGAACAATGGTTTCCTAGTGGAAGAAGGAACGAGTCCTTCTCTCAATCCAACTTGGGTTTGGGTTTGGATTTGGATTCAAACCCATCCCTCCCAAGGCTGGCCCCCTTCTCATAAATAGAGGGGGAGGGTTGCCCCAAACACACAAGCCCTAGCCCTCCCACACCCACGCCGCCGCCGCCAAGCCGCCGACTTGCGCCGCCGACACCTTCTCCTCCTCCCGGTCTTCTAAACCCTAGATCATCGGGAAACCATAGATCCACTATAACTCGCACCGGTTTAGGCGAAACCCTGCGGGATCTTCCCTCTACCTCCGACACCACGTTGTCGCGTTGCCGGAATCGCGAGGGGAGAACTACAACCTCCGCTGCCTGCTGGAACAAGGGAGAGGAAGGTCTTCATCGAGTATCGAACGTGTGACCGAGTGCGGAAGCGCTGCCGGAACGCAGCGCCGGAAGGATCGTCTATGCGATCTTGAGATCGGCAAGTGTACGACTACATCACTCACGAGAATCTTCTCTCGTTAACCGCTTTGGAATCTTCGAGGGTGAGTGCTTCTATCGACTCGTTGCTACAATCTAGTAGATAGATCTTGGCTTGTTTGTGTGCATGCGGTAGAATTTTTTTGTTTTCGATGCTACGAACCCCTATAGTGGTAGCAGAGCCATGTCTATATGTAGATCTGTTGCACGAGTAGAAAACAATGGTCATTATGGGCGGTGGTGCTTTTATTATCAGTTGCTTTTTGTGTACTTTGCATCTTGCGGTATGATGGGATGAAGCGGCCCGGGCTAACCTTACATGACATCGTTCATGAGACTTGCTCCACGCTTAACATGCAACTTGTATTGCATAAGTGGCTTTGCGGGTGCATGTCTCCCCCATCATAGTATCGATCCAATTTACAACGGGCACTTGATAGTTCAAACATCAACGTTGTGGTTCTTGTTCGTAAGTTAGAACGACACTTATTGAAAGCCCCAAACCACGTAAAATATGCAAAGAAAATTAGAGGCGTCTAACTTTGTTTTGCAGGGGTGTGCTGTGATGTGATATGGACATGATTGTGAATATATATGATGTATGCAATGTTCCTTATTGTAAGTCGGCAACCGGCAGGAGCCATGTGGTTGTTTTTTAATTCCTTTAAGACATGTGTGTCTATTCAAAGTAGTTTTAATAGTTGATGCTGGTGGATGACAACCATGAAGCGGTGCCATTGACCTTGACGCCATACCGGTGATGATGGAGATCATGTTCGTGCTTGAGATGGAGATCGGAAGCACAACAAGAAACGACATATCATATCACATATTATGAATTGCATGTGATGTTAATCCTTTTATGCATCTTGTATTTCTTAGTTCGCGATGGTAGCATTATAAGATGATCCCTCAAGCACAAAAATTTCAAGTTATAAAGTGTTCATCCTTAGTAAGCACTGTTGCTAAAGCTCGTTGTTTCGAAGCACCTTGTGATGATCGGGTGTGTTAGATTCTGCGAGTGTATACAACGTGAGCAAGCCAGATTTGCTCATGCGGAAGCTAAGGTTTGATCTTGACGAGCCTAGCATGTACAGACATGGTCTCGGAACACGGATCACCGAAAGGTAAAGCATGAGTCATATAGTAGATATGATGAACATGTTGATTGTTCGCCATTGAAGCTACATCAACTCTCGTGATGATCGGTTTTGATGTGGTAGATTTGGTTTGTGTGATCACTAAAACAATGTGGGAGATATTGTTTTGAGTGGGATTTCACCTAGATTAATTTAACCATTAATTAGAACTCAACTTGTCATAAACTTAGTCTAAACTATTGCAAATATGTTGTAGATCAATGGCGGCCCCTACCATCAATTTTAATGCGTTCCTAGAGAAAGAAAAGTTGAAAAACAATGGAAGCAACTTCGCGGATTGGTTCCGCAATTTGAGGATTTTCCTCAATGCTGGTAATTTGACCTATGTGCTGGATGCACCGCTGAGTGACCCGCCTGCAACTGATGCTACCGATGAGATAAAGAATGTATTCCTCGCTCGGAAGAATTAGTACTCCACAGTTCAGTGTGCTATCTTGTATGGTTTGGAATCGAAGCTTCAGAAAAGGTTTGAGAACCATGAACCACATGATATTGTCCGTGAATTCAAAATGATATTTGAGGCTCACGCGGCAGTTGAGAGTTATGATGCTTCTAAAAAGTTCTTTAACTGCAAGATGGAAGAGGGCAGCTCCGTCAGTGAGCACGTGCTTAAGATGTCTGGGCACGCAAGCAAGCTTCAAAGCTTAGGTATAGTGATTCCTAATGCTTTGGGGATTCACCGTGTCCTCCAATCACTACCACCAAGTTACAAGAACTTTGTGATGAACTACAATATGCAAAACATGGACAAGTCGTTGCCCAAACTCTTCTCCATGTTAAAGTCTGCAGAAGTGGAGATCAAGAAAGAGCACCAAGTGTTGTTGGTCAATAAGACCACCAAATTCAAGAAGCTAGGCAAGTCTAAGAAAAAGGGAAACTTCAAGAAGGGCGGTAAGAAAGTTACCGCGCCGGCGAAGAAGACCAAGGCTGGGCCTAAGGCTGATACTGAGTGCTTTTACTGCAGGGAGAAGGTCACTGGAAGCGGAATTGCCCTAAGTACTTGGCGGATTTGAAGAACGGCAACATCAAGAAGAAAGGTATATCCGATATACATGTTATTGATGTGTATCTCACTAGTACTCGTAGTAGTGCCTGGGTATTTGATACTGGTTCGGTTGCTCATATTTGTAACTCGAAACAGGTGCTGCAGAATAGATGGAAGCTAGCGAAGAACGAGGTGACGATGCGCGTTGGAAATGGATCAAAGGTTGATGTGATCGCGGTCGGCACGCTACCTCTTCATCTACCATCGGGATTAGTTTTATACTTAAATAATTGTTATTTGGTGCCTGCGTTGAGCATGAACATTATATCTGAATCATGTTTATTGCAAGACGGTTACTTGTTTAAGTCCGAGAATAATGGTTGTTCAATTTATATGAGTAATATGTTTTATGCACATGCACCTTTGATAGATGGTCTATTCTTATTGAATCTCTATTATGGTAAGACACACATTAATAACATTGAAGCTAAACGTTTGAAATTGAGTGATAACTCGACCTATATGTGGCACTGTCGTCTTGGTCATATTGGAGTGAAGCGTATGAAGAAACTCCATTCTGATGGACTTCTTGAATCACTTGATTTTGAATCACTTGAAAGATGCGAAGCATGTCTGATGGGTAAAATGACTTGAGTCCATTTTCTGGTATGATGGAGCGAGCTACAGACTTATTAGAAATCATACATACCCATGTGTGTGGTCCAATGAGTGTAGCATCGCGTGGTGGTTATCGCTATGTTCTTACCTTCACGGATGACTTGACTAGATATGGGTATATCTATTTCATGAAACATAAGTCCGAAACTTTCGAGAAGTTTAAGGAATTTCAAGGTGAGGTAGAGAATCAACGTAACAAGAAGATTAAATTTTTATGATCTGATCGTGGAGGTGAATATCTAAGTTTTTGGCGAGCATTTGAAGAAATGCGGAATACTTTCTGTCGTGGGAATGACCACGGCAGATGCTGCAATCGGCAGCGAGTAGTAGAACATGGGGCAAGGGCGGCCAGCCATCTGTGGTGCGAGATGAGGGCGGAGACACAAGGATTTACCCAGGTTCGGACCCCGGGAGGGTAAAGACCTACTCCTGCTAGATTGTATTATGGTGGAAGTACAATGGGGCGAGCTCGATGGCTAGGCAGCGAGTCGCTTGGGTGGATGATGGAACGTATCCTCTACACGCCCTCTAGGGAGGTTTATATAGACTCACCCCCCTAGGGTTTACAGATCCCAACCGAATCAGTTAAGGTTTCAGCAATCGTTTGACCTAATCCGACTGGGCCTATCTACGCTTCTGGGCCTTCAGCTTCCAGTCGCTTGAGTCCATGCCAGGTCTTGATCCAGTCGCCGTTACCGCAGGCCCACTCGCTGGTACCTGGGCCAGTCGGAAACGTCCTGCTGGGTATACCCCGGTAGGCATATCCCCATCAGTAGTCCCCGAGGCCGTCGTTGATTGGTCGCAGGTGGTCGCTGGCAGTCGGTGTATATGGCTCCAATGCGGTCTCCCATTCAAATCGGCGGCGGACTCCTAAAACAAAGGGAAATCCAGTTATTCTAGTCGCACTAACGGTGACCGATTGGGTTGCAGCTCGGCGAACAGGTCGGCGAATATTCAGTCACTGTCATAGTGATCGGGTCGGCAAATAATCAAGTCGTGCGGTGCGACGAATCGAGTGGATGAAGTTGGACCGTCAGGTGGGGTCAAAACTAGCCGTTGGGGTAATCTAACGGTAACTTTTGGCGTAATCACCGCATAGTAATGGCTCCCGAAATTGGCGGGTAACAACCGCTATATAAGAAGAATGGCAGGCGAGCTGAGAAACACTCCCTCATCTTTCCTCCGATCTCGCCCATCTCCGTTTCCACTCCGCATCGCGATCCAACCGATCCAGAGAGCCCCGACCTCCACAAATCTTCCAACCAATGGACCCCTCCGCCGAACCATGGGGCCGATCTAAGTGCACCAGGGCGCTACTGGCGTCGTTCGAGGAGGCCGGGATCCTACGCGCCGGCGGATGGCGCATCCCTGCGGCCGGAGAGGTGACTCCGGACCCGCGCGAGGAAGAATTCATTTGCTTCACATGCCACCTGGAGCGGGGGCTGGGATTTCCCACTTCTCTCTTCTTCCGGCGCTTATGCGCCTTCTACGGGATCCAGCCGTCGGACCTGGGCCCACATAGCATCGAGCAGGTCGCCATTTTCGTGGCGTTCTGCGAATGCTACCTAGGCTGCAGGCCCTACTTCCCCCTGTGGCAAGATCTATTCCATGGGAGGATTAGCCGCGAAGAATCAGGCGGCCCAATGCTAGCTGCGGGTGGCGTGACGTTTCAGCTGAAGTCGAAGGCGTCCTTCTTCGACCTGATGCTGCCGGCCAAGGCGGCAAGCGAGTGGAAGAAATCCTGGTACTACATCACCGAGGCGACTCCAGACGGCGAGGTGGCGCTTCCAAGGTACTCCGCCAACCGGCCCGAACCGCGTCGGCTCCAGGCCGGCAAGCTCCCACTGGACCAGCGGATGGTTGTCGACGAAATGTTGCAAACCATCCGCGGCCTGAAGAAGGGCCTCGAAACCATCAATCTTTACAACTGCTGGCTCGAGCGGTGGCTCGTGCCTTTGTCCCGCCGTGGCCATTATATGTACGAGTACGCGGGTAGGGACGACCCGACAAAATCCAGCCTCATCGAGTGGAAGCTCGAGGACTACATCCTATCTCGGAAGAAGATCACCCAGGCGCCGTACCTGGATGCGAAGGCCGGGGCCGGCCCCTATACCGCAAGGCGCCCAACTCCGATGGTAAGTCGCCATTTTTGTCACCATTCGCAGCCGCAGATGATGTAGTCGCGGTTATGCTAACGCTGTTCCATTTTTATTGTAGCTGTTCCAAGTGGTGGAGGGATGGCTCCCACCCGCAGACGAGGAAAACTCGAGCTCGTCCGTTCAGGACGGGAGCGAGTCGCCACCCGCCAAAGGCGACGTCGGGAGCGACACGGGAGAAGACGACGATGATGAAGACGACGAGCCCGTGGAAGATGCCGCCCCAATGGTTCGCAAAACGCGCGGGCAACATCAGCGCGAGCTCGAGGCGAGTAGGAGCCTTGAACGTCATGATGACGATGACGACGAGTCCCCGAGCACACCTCGCGTCGTGAAGCTACGCCGTCGAAGAAGAAGAAGAATAAGAAGAAGAAGAAGAAGAAGAAGAAGAAGAAGAAGAAAGTGAAGGCTCCACCAAGGAGGAAGACCAAGCCGGCGAAGCAGGCGTCTCCGCCTTGTTCGGCCACCAGTTCGGACGACAGCAGCACCGGACGCCGCCGCCCTTCTGGATGAGGTACCTCTCGCTTCGCTTCCACCCCCATTCGCCCCGGTCTCTGGGTTGGGGGATACTCCAGCCGCAGCGGCTTCGCCTCCCAGGAGAGCTCCTGCGGATGTCATCACGGAGGCTTCTGTCACGGCCTCGTCTTCGAAGCGGCCCTCCGTGTCTTGGGCACATGATGTGTTCGAGATGGGCCTCAGTCGGAAACTGGGCCCCGAGCTGGAGAAGTCAGCCAGCATCCGCACGGGACTACGGTTCATACCAGTCGCCAAGTAAGTCTTGTTCGTCCGCTTGCCTTCCGTTGTAATCGGACAATTTTGCTCATATCGTTGTTATGCAGGACTGGAGTTAAAAAGATCGGCCACCCTTCTGTGGCCAAGGTTCCGCCAGTCATCGCCGAGGAGGACCCCCCGCGGAAGAGGAAAGCCGATGAAGTCGCCGCCCCCGCAGACAGCGCTAAGAGGGCGAAGGGCGATGATGTCGCCACGGTTTCTGACGACACGGCAGTTGCTCCGAGTGATCCTCCGACTGCGGCGGAGGTAGCTTCGAAGAACAAGGAAGCTGTTTCCTCGCCCGGGGTGACCGAGCCGACTCCTAGTGGCGCTGGGGCGTCTGCTGCTACCTTCCCCGGTTTCATGGCCAAAGCAGCCACAGCGAGTGGCGCAATGCCAACGAGCCAGATGCCTGGGGTCGTCGAGACGGAGGTCGAGCAGCATCGCGGACACACTCCAGCTCTGCTTGCATCTGTGGACGCATTACAGCTCCACGACATGCTGGGCGCAGCCATCCAGGTATGTCCAGTACCCGAGGATTGGGCCACTAAATTTCAGTGGTCGGATTCTTTTAGTGTTTTTGTAGCCTCCTGTCCCCGAGTGCCTAGTCGCTGAATTTCAGCGGGTGGGCACTTAGGATTTTTGACCTCCAGTCCACGAGTGCCTAGTCGCCGAATTTCAGCGGGTGGGCACTTTGGATTTTTGGCCTCCAGTCCCAAAGTTCCTAGTCGCTGAATTTCAGCGGGTGGGCACTTAGGATTTTACTATTGTTGATAGTTTGATTTGTTTGGAGGGCTTGCAGCGTGAATCGGCCGATCGGCTTGCTGCAAAGTGTCGTGTGGAGAAGGAACTTGTTGCCGTCCAAGAAACGAACAAGGGACTCCAAGCAATCACTGCCAAGGCAAAGGAGGTCCGCCAGGGCCTTGTCCCGGCGGGTGAGCTGACGGCGGCTCAATCTGTTTTGAGTACGGCTGAGAAGCGGATCGCTGATCTGGAGCGCGAGCTCAAGGAAGCGAGGGCAGAGGAAAGCTCAGCGGATGGGCGAGCAAAAGCTGCTGTTACGGCTGCCGCTGAAGAGCGAAAGGTCTCTGACGCCCTCGTTGTTGGGCTGCAGAACGACTTCTCCTCGCTTCAAAGCTTCATCACGGGCCTCTGTCGTCCTTTAATTGGTAAACTTTCTGCATCTGCCTGTAGTAGCTGCATTATGAAATCGTTGTTGTACTCACTGCCGACCCCTGTCCGTAGGTCGGATTATCGATAGCTCGGAGGAGGCGCAGTCGTACGACGCGTGGCAGTGTGTGACCACTCTGGTCGACTCGGCCACGTTGTCCGCGGCTTGCATTCAAGCATATCTTCAGGAGATATCGCCTACGGAAGTGATTCCCAACGACCTCGTGGAAGTATGGCCGTATCTGGAGAAGGCGCCGTCAGTCGTCGAGTTCATGATGCGGCCGGCGTTCCGACGCGGGGCGGCGACGGCTCTCAGCCTTGGGCTTGCCCACTTCCCGGAGGACTTCGATCTTGACGATGTGACGAGTGGCTACCCCTTGTCGACGGGCTCGGTGGAGATCGCCGAGGTGCTGAAGCTAACGGACCGGGCCACAGTGTACTCCGATCGTGATGGGCGACCTTCTCCCCTATCAGGAGACGGCTGTCGCGCCCAACGATCCTGAGCCACCGTATCGGGACTTCAAGGTCGAGCAGCCATTCCGTGCGGCGATGGCGGGTGAGTTGACGACGTAACCGTCGAACCCGTACACGCCCTTCATTCGCAACCGCAGGGGTGGCGTCGAGTCGCCGTCGAAACCTGCGGAATAGAAACATTGTGCCCTGGGGCATTAGTAGCAATTGGCCATTGGACTCAACTTGTATTTTGGAACGACTTTATTCTGTTGTAATGAAACCTCGTGTTACTTTGTGAATTGTTTCGTGATTTTGATTGCTGATTGGACGAGTCCCCGAGCGCGTCCGCCCTTTTTATGGGGTTTACCTCGTTTGTTATGTGTTTGTGGTGTTGAATGTTTTGTCAGTTGTTTTGTTACTGAGGTCGACTCGCCCGAGCTCGGAGAGCCAGTCGCAGGGCGAGTCCTGTGAGTGCTCTTTACTTGACCGTTTTCCCTTGCGCGAACGAGGTTGGGTGGCCGAGTCCCCGAGCGTGGTACTTGGTGGTTCTAGTCGCGGCTCCAGGGTGGGTGAGGACTGAGCGCGTTAGAGTAAGCGCGTCACTCCTGCCTGACCCGTAGGGTCAGTCGCATGGCGAGTCCTGGGCGCGCTCTCATACTTGGCGTTTTTCCCTAGTCGCTCGTTCTTGACTGGTCGTCAGTCCCCGAGCGTGGTACTTGGTCGTTCGAGTCGCTGTGCCGAGGATGCGGAGGACCTTGGTCGCTGTGAGGAACGAGGGCAGTTGTCTTGGCTCGTTAAGCCAGTCGAGCTAGGCGACTCCAATGGTGCTCCGGGTTGGCGTTTTTCGTGGACGTTACGAGTCCTGGGGTAACCCAGTGCCCTCGGAACGCACTACTTGGCCGTGCCGGTCGCTGTACCAGAGGTTGACTTCTGCGGTTAGCTTGACGCTGTTATTACGAGTGCGAGTGGCACAAGGCACGGAGAGTAGACGCAATTTGCGGTAACCAATCTATTTTATTTCATAGCTGCTGGAGAGTACATGTATGGAATTCTAGGAGTAGAATTTCCGTAGTAGGTTTACATTCCACGATCGCTTGACGTCGAGTTTCCCGTCTCCTCGGACGTCGATGAGGTAGTAGGCGTCGTTGCCGAGGACTCGCCCGATGGCGAATGGTCCCTCCCAAGGGGGGATAGCTTGTGCATGCCCTTCTTGTCCTGGATGAGGCGTAGCACCAGATCGCCTTCCTGGAACGTGCGAGTCCTTACTCGCCGGCTATGGTAGCGGCGGAGCCCTTGTTGGTAGATGGCGGTGCGGGAGCGATCTAGGTCGCGTGCCTCGTCGAGTTGGTTGACTCCATCCTGGCGTGCGAGTTCGTTTGCGGCCTCCGTGTAGTGGACAACCCTGGGCGAGTCGTGCTCTAGGTCGGTGGGCATGACTGCCTCGGCACCATACACCATGAAGAAGGGGTGAACCCTGTCGACCTGTTGACGGAGGTGCGGACGCCCCAGATGACGAAGGGTAGCTCCTCGACCCAGCACCCGGCGGTGCGCTCGAGTGGCACTTGGAGCCGTGGCTTCAGGCCATGGAGGATGCTCTGGTTGGCCCGTTCCGCCTGGCCGTTGGACTCCGGGTGAGCGACTAAGACGAGGTCGAGTCGGATGTGATGTTCTTTGTAGAACTCGGCCATGGCTCCTTTGGCGAAGTTGGTGCCGTTGTCTGTGATGATGCTGTTTGGGAACCCGTAGCGATAGATGAGCTCGCGTAGGAACTTGGTGGCGGTCTTCCCGTCGCATTTCCAGACTGGCTTGGCCTCCACCCATTTTGTGAATTTGTCGACTGCGACCAGGAGATGGGTGAAGCCGGAGGGGGCCTTTTTGAAAGGGCCTACCATGTCCATACCCCACACGGCGAACGGCCAGGTGATGGGGATTGTCTTGAGCATCGAGCTCGGTACGTGGGTCTGGTTGGCATAATTCTGGCACCCGGCGCACCGCTGGACAATGTCGACAGCGTCTGCGTGTGCGATAGGCCAGTAGAAACCGTGTCGCATAGCCTTTGCGACCAGAGAGCGGGTGCCGACGTGGTGGCCGCAGTCGCCGGAGTGGATGTCGTGGAGGATTTTGCGTCCTTCAGCAGGTTGGACGCAGTGTTGGAACACGCCGGTCACGCTGCGCTTGTGGAGCTCGCCGTCGATGATGATGAAGGATTTGCAGCGGCGTGCTATCATCCGGGCGTCTGTTTCGTCTGCTGGCAAGGTGCCTCCCTCCAGGTAGGCGATGTACGGCGTAGTCCAGTCCTCTGGCTAGGCGATGAGTGCGACCAGGGCTGCCTCTGGTTGCAGCGGGACTCCGATGTCGATCTCCCTTGGGGGAGAGATGGAAGGCTTGGTGATGGTGTCGAGGAAGACGCCGGCGGGTGGTGCGAGTCGAGTCGAGCCGATACGAGAGAGTGCGTCGGCCTCCTCGTTCTTTCGCCTGTCGATCCACTCGACATAATAGCCTGTGAAGTGTCCGCCCAGCTTGTCCACTGCTTGGCGGTATGCCGCCATGGTGGGGGAGACGGTGTCGTAGGTGCCAGCGACGAGGTCAGAGTCTCCGTAGCAGCGTAGGCGGTGGACATTCATCTCCTTGGCAGCTCGCATGTCGTGGAGTAGTGCCTTGTACTCGGCCATGTTATTGGTGGAGGGGCTGAAATCGAGGCAGAGGACGTAGCGTAGCTTATCGCCCTTCGGAGAGGTTAGCACGATCCCTGCTCCTGCACCGTCCGCATTCTTGGAACCGTCGAAGTGTAAACTCCAGTAGTGGAGGTATGGCAGCTTTTCTGGCTGCTGGGCCTCCTCCCAGTCGGCGATGAAGTCCGCGAGAGCCTGTGACTTGATCGCTTTGCGCGGCTTGTACTTGATGTTGTGGACGCCGATTTCGATGGCCCACTTGGCGACTCGCCCGGTTGCCTCACGGTTGCAGATGATGTCCTGCAACGGTGCTGAGGAGACGACCGTTATCGGGTGCTCCTGGAAGTAGTGCGGCAGTTGCCGCTGTGCTCTGAAGACCGCGTATACCAGTTTCTGGTATTGCGGGTATCGCTGGCGCGACTCGGTCAGGACCTCGCTGATATAGTACACTAGTCGTTGTACTGGGCGCTCCTTTCCTTCGTCTGGTCGCTCGACGACCATGACGGCGCTGACGACGCGCTCGGAAGCCGCGACGTAGACCAGCATGGGTTCCTTGTCGACGGGGGCGGTGAGTAGCGGTGCTGCGAGTAGCACCTTCTTGAGGTCGTGGAGCGCATCGTCCGCCTCCTTGTCCCACTGGAAGGTGGGGTTCTTGCGCATCAGGCGGTATAGGGGCATCGCCTTTTCGCCCAATCGAGGGATGAAGCGACTGAGAGCCGCGACTCGCCCGGCCAGCTTCTGGACGTCGCGCAGGCACTCGGGTTTGCCAAATCGAGTGATCGTGTCAATCTTGGTGGGATTCGCCTCTATCCCGCGCTTGGAGACGACATATCCCAGTAGCTGCCCTGCTGGTACACCGAAGGTGCATTTGCCTAGGTTGAGCTTTATCTTGTATTTCCGCAGGTTGGCGAATGTTTCCGCCAGGTCGGCGAGTAGGTCGCCCTGGCAAGCGGACTTCACTACCACGTCGTCGATGTAGACGTGGATATTGCGGCCAATTTGGCTCGCAAGGCACTCCTGCATACACCACTGGTAGGTCGCCACGGCGTTCTTGAGGCCAAAGGTCATGGCAGTGTAGCTGAAGGCTCCGAATGGCATGATGAACGCCGTCTTCTCTTCGTCCTCAACGGCCATTTTGATCTGGTTGTACCCAGAGTAGGCATCGAGGAAGCATAGCGACTCCGAGACCGCGGTGGAATCGATTATTTGGTCGATCCGCGGGAGGACGAATTGCTCCTTCGGGCAGACGCTGTTTAAGTTTGTGTAATCGATACACATCCTCCAGGTCCCATTTTTCTTCTCGACTAGGACTAGGTTTGCCAGCCACTTGGAGTATTTGATTGGCCGGATGAAGCCTACAGCGAGTAGACGCTGCACCTCCTCAGCGATTGCTCGGCGGCGCTCTTAATTGATTGGCCGCAGCGACTGCTTGACAGGTCGCACTTTGGGGTCGGCGTTGAGTTTGTGCTCAGCGAGTTCCCTAGGGACACCAGGCATGTCAGAGGGCTTCCATGCGAAGATGTCCCTGTTCTCACGGAGGAACTCGATGAGCGCGCCTTCCTATGCTGGGCTCATGCCTGTCCAGATCGTCACCGTCTGGCTGGAGTCGCCTGGGACCAGCTCGACAGTGCGGGTATGCGTCGTTGCCTCGAAGGCTGAGTTGTTGTCGCCCTCCGAGTTGGGCTTCTTGAGTATAGTGGGGTCGTCGTTGTTGACCCCGCTCGCGTATTTGGCGAGCTCATCGGCGTGGTTGGCCTCAGCCGTGATGACGGCGTCAACGAGTTTGGCTCCTTTGGCCTCGCACTCGGCGGCCATGTCGGGGTCGCCGTGGATGGTGATGACGCCACGTGGTCCGGGGAGCTTCATCGCGTTGTACGCATAGTGGGGCGCCGCCATGAACTTGGCGAACGCCTGGCGCCCCAGGACGCAGTGGTAGGGGCTGTCGAAGGGCAGCAGTTCAAAGACGATCCGCTCGGTGCGGAAGTTTGCCGGTGTTCCGAAGGTGACTGGCAGTGTGACCTTGACGATCGGGTACGCCTTCCGACCGGGGACGATGTCGTGGAATGTGGTGTAGGTCGTCTCAACCATCGACTGCGGGAGCCGCAGTTGCCTGAAGGTGTCCAGGTACAGGATGTTGATGGAGCTGCCGCCATCCATCACTATCTTGGGGAGCCAGTAGTCTCCCACCTTGGGCTTGACCACCAGGGAGACTCGGCCTGGGTACTCGATGCGTGGCGAGTGGTCCTGGCGGCTCCAAGTGATTGGTTGCTCCGACCAGTTGAGGAACTGAGGAACGTCCACCTGAGCCACCGCGTTGACGGCGACGGCGCGGGCGATGACCTTCTTCTCGCGCTTCGTGTTGAAGCCTGTGAAGGTGTGGAGCGAGCCGGCCACGCTGCCGAATTTTCCGCCGTTTGGCGGGTTGTTGTCAGGGTCTTCCCGCGCTCATCGTGCCTTCTCGATCTCCTTGAGAGAGTGGCAGTGGGCGGTCGTGTGCGTGGCGGGATTTCCTTCCCTGCTGTGAAATACACAAGGTTGGTTAAGGAGGGCTGCGGGGTCGAACCTTGGCTTCGCCTTGTAGTTGTCGTCGTCGCGGCGGAAGCTCTTGGGCTCGCGCTGCGCGTACCCAGCGTTGGCGACGAAGTCGACTCGCCCGTCACTGAGGCGCTTGCCGGTGAGGCGAGTATTGCTGTAGCGTAGATCGGATCGTCGTCCGTTGTCATTGCCACTCGTGCGGCGTTGTCCTCCCGACTCGTCGTCGGTTTCTTGATTTGGGTCTTCCTCCGCGTATCTTTTGGCTATCTCTAGGAGATCCGGTATGTTGTCGAGTGTGCGGTATGCTCGTTTGAGCTTGGCGACCAGGGGCTCGTAACGGCACGAGGTCTTGAAGCAGTGGATTGCGGTGTCTAGGTGGATGCCGACCGCGTTGTACCATAGTTCTTGCCACCGTTGGACTCAGCTGCGGGTCGACTCGCGAGGTCCCTGGACGCATCGTTCCAGGTCCTCGATGGTGGTGGCGCGGGTGTATGAACCCTCGAAGTGCCTGACGAAGGCGTCGCGCACCTCTTCCTAGGAGTCGATGCTATCCGCGGGGAGAGTGTTGATCCACTGCCTGCACGCCCCCTCCATCATCAGGGGGAGGTAGCGGGCAGCTAGTAGATCGGTGTGGCCGGCGATCCCCATTGCCATGAGGTACGTATCCAGCCACACAGAGGGATCGTACGAGGGGTCGTACTTCTCTATTTCCTTCGGCGCTTTGATGTTCGCCGGGTATCTTTCGCCTCGGATCATCGGTACGAAGCATCGGGGCCCGAGTCGGCTTAGCGACCCCCTTGGCTCGCCGTTGCGGCGGTTGGTTAGGGTATGCTGCAGGTCGTCGGGCTGGCGTGCGCGCCAGCTCTGGTTGTTGATGATGTGCGTGCGGGCATCGACGGGCTGACCGTTGGCGGCGACGAAGTTGGTCGAGGGCCGGGGGTCGTTGGTGGAGAGTGCCGCATTCGCGGGTCAATGTTGGAGCTGCAGTGGTTCGGGTGGCGGGCATTTGAGGGTGTTTGCCGCCATGGGGCGGCCGCTTGAGGCCGCTCTGCTGACCGATGAACGCGAGCACATTCGACCCTGTGAGTCGACGCCTGCGTTTTGTTGCTCGACCGCCTTTGCGAGCAAGGCCTTGACGTGCTGGATCAGTAGGGCGCCGTCACCGATGGCCGCGATGTTGTCGACTGCTGCTCGGCCCGCGGCGAGGTTGTCCATCGGGGTGGAGAACAGTGGTAGGCCGTTCTCGTCTCGCTCCTGTGAGGAGACCATGATCCGCGGCTGGTCCCTGGGGGTGCGCGGTTGGGTGGAGGTGGGGCGCAATTCGTCGTCGACCCTGGTGGGGGCCAGGCGCTTCCTCCTGGTGGCGCATTCTCGCAGATCGCGCGCTCAGCCGCGCGGGTCGGGTCGCTCTCGTCGTCGAAGTTCAGGGCGTGCCCCTGGACGGTGGGGTTCAGGCGCGACCTGATTCGTTGCTGGTGGTAGCGCGATAGCTCCTGCGCCGTCACCTGCTCGAGGAGAAATTTTTCGCGCTCGGCTTGCTCCTTGCGGACTGCTTCCGCCAGCTTCAGGCGGAGTTCCTCGACCTCCGTTGCTGTTGCGTTGGGAGGGATCGGGTGGAGAATGGATCCTCCGGCGGGTCGGTGCCAGTCGCCATGTAGGTCGCGGCGTGGCGACCGATCCCGTCACGGAGATCGGCGGAGTTCTCCGACCCGGAGTCGAAGTCGAAGATCCCAAGGATGGAGGGATCCTCGAAGTCTCCGACGTTGGAGACCTGGGTGATGGAGCCCGCGGGCGACGCGGCGACGATGGATCCGGCGAGTGACGCCGGGGTCGCCGAGTCGGCGTCGTCGTTGAGGGCCGCTTCTTCCGCGGCCGCGGTGGTTTCAGCCACGTCGCTGTGGGATGAGTTGTACTCGGAGGCGAGGCGGTGGATCGTGCGGACCTGACTCTCGGAGAGCCGGTCGGGTGGCGGTGACTCGCGGATGCGAGCCGAGGCCTCCGAGACGATGACGTCGGTAAGGCCGACGAAGAGACTGATCATGCCGACCGGCAGGATCATGCTATGCGTGACGGGTCGCGCCGCCGGGACGTAGCTGCTCGGCAAGATTTGGAGCATCTCACCGATCGCTATCATGCGGCCGGTGGCGATCGACTCGTTGATGGGCAGATTGGATCTCGCCGCAGAACACCGGCCAGACCGGCCAGGCCCCACGATGGGCGCCACTGTCGTGGGAATGACCACGGCAGATGCTGAAATCGGCAGCGAGTAGTAGAACATGGGACAAGGGCGGCCAGCCATCTGCGGTGCAAGATGAGGGCGGAGACACAAGGATTTACGCAGGTTCGGCCCCCCGGAGGGTAAATACCTACTCCTGCTAGATTGTATTATGGTGGAAGTACAATGGGGCGAGCTCGATGGCTAGGAAGCGAGTCGCTTGGGTGGATGATGGAACGTATCCTCTACACGCCCTCTAGGGAGGTTTATATAGACTCACCCCTCTAGGGTTTACAGATCCCAACCAAATCAGTTAAGGTTTCAGCAATCGTTTGACCTAATCCGACTAGGCCTATCTATGCTTCTGGGCCTTCACTTTCCAGTCGCTTGAGTCCACGCCAGGTCTTGATCCAGTCGCCGTTACCGCAAGCCCACTCGCTGGTACCTGGGCCAGTCGGAAACGTCCTGCTGGGTATACCCCGGTAGGCATATCCCCATCACTTTCACAATTGACACCACCAGGAACACCACAACATAATGGTGTGTCCGAACGTCGTAATCGATCTCTCTTAGATATGGTTCGTTCTATGATGTCACTTACAGATTCACCGCTATCATTTTGGGGTTATGCATTAGAAACAGCCGCATTCACTTTAAATAGGGCACCATCTAAATCCGTTGAAACAACACCATATGAATTGTGGTTTGGTAAGAAACCTAAATTGCTGTTCCTTAAAGTTTGGGGTTGCGAAGCTTATGTAAAGAACTTACGGCCCGACAAGCTTGAAACCCAAAGCGGAAAAATGCGTCTTCATAGGATACCCAAAGGAAACTATTGGGTATACCTTCGATCATAAATCCGAGGGCAAAATCATCGTTGCCAAGAATGGATCCTTTCTAGAGAAGGAATTTCTCTCGAAAGAAGTGACTGGAAGGAAAGTAGAACTCGACGAGGTTGTTGAACCTTCTCTCGAACTTACGAGTAGCGCAGCACCGGAAGTAGTTCATGTGGCGCCTACACCAATAAGAGAGGAAGCTAACGATGTTGATCGTGAAACTTCGGTTGAAGTTACTACGGAACCTCACAGGTCAACGAGAACTCGTACCACTCCTGATTGGTATGATCCCGTTATGAGTGTCATGTTGGTGGACAACACCGATGACCCTGCGACATATGAGGAAGCGATGATGAGCCCAGATTCCAATAAATGGCAAGAAGCCATGAAATCCGAGATTGGATCCATGTACGAAAACCATGTATGGACTTTGGTGGACTTACCGGATGGCCGGAAGGCTGTCGAGAACAAATGGATTATCAAGAAGAAAACAGATGCTGATGGTAATGTTACTGTCTATAAAGCTCGACTTGTCGCAAAAGGGTTTCGACAAATTCAAGGAGTTGACTACGATGAGACTTTCTCACAAGTAGCGAAGCTAAAGTCTGTGAGGATAATGTTAGCAATTGCTGCATATTATGATTATGAGATATGGCAGATGGATGTCAAAACAGCGTTCCTCAATGGAGACATTGATGAAGAGTTGTATATGATGTAACCCAAAGGTTTTGTCAATCCTAAAGATGCTAACAAGGTATGCAAACTTCAACGGTCCATATATGGATAGAAGCAAGCATCCCGAAGTTGGAATCAACGTTTTGATAAGGTTATCAAAAGCTTTGGTTTTATACAAACTTATGGAGAAGCTTGTATTTACAAGAAAGTGAGTGGGAGCTCTGTAGCATTCTTAATACTATATGTAGATGACATATTGTTGATTGGGAATGATGTAGACCTTCTTAATAGTGTCAAGGATTATTTGAAAAATAGTTTTTCAATGAAAGATCTTCACAAAGCATCTTACATATTAGGCATAAAGATTTATTGAGATAGATCGAGACGCCTAATATCATTGTCACAGAGTACATATTTGGACAAAGGTCTAAAGAGGTTTGGAATGGAAGATAGCAAGAAAGGGTTCTTGCCCGTGTTGCCCAATACGACCTTGAGTAAAACTCAAAGTCCTGCAACGGCAGAAGATAGAGAAAGGATGAGTAAGACTCCCTATGCCTCAGCCATAGGATCTCTCATGTATTCCATGCTATGTACTAGACCCGACATTGCATATGCTGTTAGTTTGACTATCAGATATCAAAGTGATCTAGGAGTGGATCATTGGACAACGGTCAAAAACATCCTTAAGTACTTGAGAAGAACTAAGGATATGGTTCTTTCTTATGGAGGTGATGAACAACTCGTTGTTAATGGTTACATCGATGCTAGTTGGAACACCGATCCGGATGATTCTAAATCTCAATCTGGATACGTATTTACTTTGAATGGTGCATCAGTTAGCTAGAGGAGTGCAAAGCAAAGCGTTGTGGCAAGATCTTCAACTGAATCGGAAAACATAGCTGCTTCGGAGGCTTCACAAGAGGCGATATGGATGAAGGAGTTCATTACACAGCTCGGTGTGGTTCCAAGTGCGCTAGACCCAATGTCTATCTACTGTGATAACATGGGCGCCATAGCCAATGCGCAAGAACCAAGATCACACAAGAATCTGAAGCACATCAAGCTAAGATGGTGACATAATGATTTTCAAAGTACACACAGATCTAAATGTGGCAGATCCGTTGACTAAACCTCTCCCGAGGGCAAAACATGACCAGCACCAAACCTCCATGGGTGTTCGGTATATTACCATGTAATCTAGATTAGTTCACTCTAGTGCAAGTGGAAGATTGTTGGAGATATGCCCTAGAGGCAATAATAAAAGTAGTTATTATTATATCTTTGTGTTTATGATAAATGTTTACATTCATGCTATAACAGTATTAACCGGAAACATTAATACTTGTGTGATTTGTAAACTAAATTAGAGTCCCTAGTAAAGCCTCTTTGTAATACTAGCTTGTCGGTTAATAGATGATCGTGGTTTCCCGATCATGAACATTGAGATGTTGTTAACAACGAGATCATAACATTAGGAGAATGGTATGATGGACATACTCCTATAGATAAGCGTAGCATAAAGATCAAGTCATTTCAATAGTTCATTTGCTATAAGCTTTCTGATACATAGTAACCTAATTCCTTCGACCATGAGATCATGCTAATCACCATCACCGGAAGGATGCTTTGATGACATCAAACACCACACCATAAATGGGTGCCTATAAAGGTGGCATTGAGTGTTTGGAAAGTATTGGTTGAGACACATGGATCAAGAGTGGGATTTGTCCATCCATATGACGGATAGATATACTCTGGGCCCTCTCGGTGGAATGTCATCCAATTGGCTTGCAAGCATGTGACTAGCTCACAAGGGATCACATATCACGGGAACGAGAAAAGAGTACTTATCAGTAACGAGGTTGAACTAGGTATGTAGAGATACCGACGATCAAAATGTTGGATAAGTAAACTATCGTGAGACAAAGGGAAATTGGTATCGTATGTAAGTGGTTCATTCGATCGCAAAGTAATCTTAGAAATATGTGGGAGCCATATGAACTTCCAGATTCCTCCATTGATTATTGATCGGAGAAGTGTCTCGGTCATGTTCGCATAATTCACGAACCGTAGGGAGACACACTTAAGGATTAGATGTTGTTTAGTAGATATGGAATGTTATTAGGGCTACCGAATGTTGTTCGGAGTCTCGGATGGGATCCGGGATATCACGAGGAGATCCGGAATGGTCCAGAAAATGAGATTCATGTAAGGAAAGTCCGATTCCGGAGTTCGGGAAGGATTTCGATGTTTTCATCGGAGAGGTTCTGGAAGGGTCTAGAAGGTTCACCGGTCCGAAAGGGGAATGGTCCATGAATGTGTCATGGGTAAGTGGAATGATTGGATCATATCTTAGGTCACTTGGTGTGGACATTTGCAAGAGAAAATTAAAGCTCTAAATTGAAAGTCAAATGGGAAGTTTGAAAAGTCAAACTGGAACAATGGTTTCCTAGTGGAAGAAGGAAAGAGTCCTCTCAATCCAACTTGGGTTTGGGTTTGGATTCAAACCCATCCCTCCCAAGGCTGCCCCCCTATCATAAATAGAGGGGGAGGGTTGCCCCAAACACACAAGCCATAGCCCTCCCACACCCGCGCCGACGCCAAGCCGCCGCCGCCGCCAAGCCGCCGCCGCCGCTGCCAGCCGCCGCCGTCGGCCCGTCGCCGTCTCCCTAGCCACCGACGACACCTCTTCCTCCTCCCGGTCTTCTAAACCCTAGATCACCGGGAAACTCTAGATCCTCACACCGGTTTAGGAGAAACCCTGCGGGATCTTCCCTCTGCATTCGACACCACGCCGTCGCGTTGCCGGAATTGCAAGGGGAGAACTACAACCTTTGCTGCCTGCTGGAACAAGGGAGAGGAAGGTCTTCATCGAGGATTAACGTGTGACCGACTGCGGAAGCGCTGCCGGAACGCAGCGCCGAAAGGATCGTCTACCCGATCTTGAGATCGGCAAGTGTACGACTACATCACCCACGAGAATCTGCTCTCTTTAACCGCTTTGGAATCTTCGAGGGTGAGTGCTTCTATCGACTCGTTGCTACAATCTAGTAGATAGATCTTGGCTTGTTTGTGTGCATGCGGTAGAATTTTTTTGTTTTCCATGCTACGAGCCCCTACAATTTTTGGGTTTTTGGAAAGGAGTTTCTACAGTAGCTTTTGTTTTGATGGATTTCAGTTGAAGTTTGAACCCAAAGGTTTATTGTTTTTGCATACACTAATGTTGCCATTAAGGTCTGTGTAAGGCCTTGTATGAAGGAAATTTCCAGGAGAAGGCGAAAATGAATCTGCAAAGTTCGTCTTTGAATAGGTAAAAGTGGTGAAAACATAAGGTTCGTGAAAACCTTATATTTTTGTATTTTTGATGTTTTTATTGCATACAGAAGGTTACGAAACAAAACAGAGGAGGAAACGGAGGCCAGGGTGGCCACACCCACCCTCAGCGCGGGCCCTCGGCTGGTCGCGCCTGGAGGGGGTGTGAGCCTCCTGAACTCCGTCTCCGCCTTGTTTTCACACAGTACCTTCCTTATGCATTGAAACTTCATAATTATAACCCCACGGATCCCCCGAGGTTTGTATATCGTGGTCTTGTCGTGTCTTCGTTTAGATCAGTTTCTGTCAGGAAATCTTCTCAAGTTTAGAGCACCATGGTCTCCGCCAACAACAAAGGCAAGAAGCCCGAGGAAGATGATCCTCAAAACCCCAAGGAGGAGGAGATCTTAGTTGGGGATGAAGAAGACATGGAGGAGGATGAGCATCCGGACACCTGCGCTACCGTTGCAAGCATTGGAGTGGTGGCAAACCCTACCAAGCTTAGGAGGACAACACGGATGTCTACAGGAGGGAAAACCCCGCGTCATATCCTCGCCCCACGGTCACCTCCTCCATGCACCAAGAACCCTTTCCATACTCTCTTAATTGAGTGACAATACCAATAGGTGCCCAAAGGGAACTTGCCCTCTGTTTGGGATCTGCCTCGTTCTAACCATCCAGGGAAGGAACACTCTAAGAAGGAAGAGTAGGGAAAGAATAGCAAGGATTGTGATTCTCGGTCCGATATGATCATGGACCGCATTGAGCAAAATTCAGAGTTGATTCGTACTCTGACCTTCAAGATTGAGGATTTGAGGGAACTGATTGAAGAGCTTATCAAGAGAACACCACCACCGAAGGAGTAATTCATCATCAGGTTTGGCATCCCCTTGGCTTGTTCCAAGCTTGGGGAGTGCCACGGTATCACATCATTATCTTTTATATTTTAGCTTTTTAGTAGATTCATATCTTTGGTAGAGAAGTTATCTTATAGGTTGGTTTGCATTATGGAAGTATGTCTCCTATAGTTTATTATCTATGTATCCCTTGGTGTGAGTGCCTTTATGGAATATTAATGAGAAGCTTCATCTTTTACTTTTTGCACTTCTTATTTTAGTTTGCAATCTTTATTATATGATTGATCTTGTTGATCAGTATTGGCATCACTTTGGGAGCATCAAGTAGATCTAAATTGATTTTGGCAAACCGAGCTCTAGTCAGTAGCAACACTTTTTGAGGTTTGGAAGGAAAAGAGAAAAGGCTTACAGGTATTTTGTATCATTTATTTTCTTTCTTGATTGGCTCATAATCTTAGTATTCTTTATTTAAGATCTTTTGTGTCTTCAAGGAAGATTTCTTATTTGGCTTTATTACTTGTATGTTTGCTTGTTTCTGTGAACTCTTTTGCTTGCTACCCAGCCTTGCTAGCCAAAAACCTGTTTTGAGAAGACATACTTCTCATGCATCCAATCCCTTTGAACCAAAACCCGTGTCCACCGTATCTACCTATTATCATTATTGCTATTCCGAGCAAATTCTCAAGCTTCATCTATCTTCGAATTAAAAATTATTTTGTTATGTGAAAACTAGTTAGTAAAGCTCTCACGAACTTGATGGCACACCTTATTTTCTTACCCCTAATAAACTTGAATCATTGTGTCATCGAAGTTGTATATGCTTGCATCTATACGTTGGGATTAGCAGAACTGTGCTATCACGGGGAACGCTTTCAGAACTTATGGATACATATCCAGTTGATATCATGCTCTTTTGTTTGCGGATGTCGTCGGTGTGAAATAAAAGGGGAACTTGTAAGTCCATGGAGTTATGTATGTGTGTTAGAGAAACGCCTGGGCCTCTAGCCTAAGTCATACCTAATCATGGTGGAAACTTGCAGCATAACCATAGTGAGCAATCTGTGAAGCATCCTCAATAAAAACCTATGCAAATAGCAAATAAAAAGATTGTTGAGATGCTCACTGTCTGCTTGCCTTGTCATTTTGATTATGGGATAGCTCCTGTATCATGTGCAAGGGGTACCATGTTGGTAGTTCTTTATGATACACATGTACTTACAATGACAAGAACTTACCGGTAACTAAAGTTGAGTAGCATGAGGAGCGGCCCTCGTACTCAAGGGACATGAGATTGCCAACTTATATTTCGTCAAGCATATACTCCATCTTTGTTCACTTTAACCTTAATAACTTCAAGATGCTTATGATAGGGGCAATGAGAGCTCTAAGCTAGTAATTACTATAATCGTTTGGAAGCTCTTTATGGACTTGAAATCCCTGCTTCCCTCTATGAAGGGCCTTTCTTCTATTTCTAAGTTGATTCAATAGACCTACTTCCTCTCTACCTCTAGCAAGCATTTGAGTTGTTGTGTTTCAAGCATTCATATGATGATTTATTCAATCATGTTATTTATCTTCCTTGTTTGCACAAGACTCTTATCTATTGAGTATTACTTTGAAATCCATCATTGTGAAATACCTTTTATGTTTGAGCAAAGAGTACTCCTGTTGTAAAAATTCTACAAAAGCTTTTTGATAAACTGTTTGCCAGCTATTCTCTGACCAAGAACAAAGTTTGCCAATTCCAATTATGATTTATCTTTATGCATCTATATTGTGACTCCTATACTTGTTGCAAGCTAAGTTGTATAATGGTGAGTTGCTTTATTCTATGAGTTCTGTAATGGTAAGTGTGATGCTTCTTGTCCGTATTATTTTATCGACACTTCACTCCATAAACTTGTGGACATGTTTACTGAGCTTAGTTTTCACTTAGGGACAAGCGAAGGTCTAAGCTTGGGGGAGTTGATACGTCCAATTTGCGTCACCATTCTATATCATAATTTTCCTCTATTCATTGATATATTTCATATTAAGAGGTGATACTTATGTATTTTCATATGTTTTTGCATGTTGGATGATTCCTGGAGGATGAACTGCCGGAGTCAGGATTCTGATGGAAAAAGAGGTGTTTCGATGCAATTTCGCGAAGATCAGAAAAATACCAGAAAAACTACGGAAAATCCTATTTTCCCAGAAGGCGAAGAATGCCAGAAGGGGAGGCGGGGATGGGCCACAGGGGGACCACACACACCCAAGAGTGGGCCACCCTAGGTCGCACCTACAGGGGGTGTGGCCCACCTATGGCTCCACCCTCTCGCCTATATCTTCTCCTCGAAACCCTAATACACGGAGAGCGACCACAGAAAGATTCCGCCGCCTCTGCGGGGCTGAAAACACCGAGACAGAAAGAGCTCTCCGGCAGACAAATTTCTGTCGGGGAAATTCCTTCCCGAAGAGGGGAGATCATCGCCATCAACACCATTATCAAGATAGACTTCATCGGGATCATCATCATCATCCACACCATCATCTCCACCAGCACCATCATCATCACTCCATCCTGTTGTAACAATTGTGTTGAATCTTGCATAGTTCTTAGGGGAAACTTTCCTGGTGTTGATTACTATTGTAGTTAATGCTTGTGAGTGGAACCATTGGATTATTGTTTATGTTCATATTGTTATTCATCACCATATCATCTTTGATCTTTATCCATATGATGTCTCGTGAGTAGTTCGTTTAGTTCTTGAGGACATGGGACAAGTCATGTTGTTAGTAGTGGATTTGTGTTGAGATATTATTCAATGGTTTAGTATTTAAGTTATGGTGCTATTCTTCTAGTGGTGTCATGTGAACGTCGAATACATGATACTTCACCATTTATGGGCCTAGGGGAATGCATTGTGTATTTGGCTACTAATTGTGGAGTTACCGGAGTGACAGAAACCCGAACCCCCATTAGGACACCATTGCACAAGGGAGCGTAGGATCTCAGAGTTTAAGGCTATGGTTAGGTTTATACCTTAATTGCTTTCTTGTAGTTGCGGATGCTTGCAAGGGGTTTAATCACAAGTATGTAGTAGTCCAAGTAAGGTCAGTACATTAGCACAAGTTCACCCAGACAACACTTACAACACCAAAGAAGGGTACTCAACTATTTGAAGCGAAAGCACTTGATAGAATTCCCATGTGTCCTCGAGAACGTTTGGTCCTTATAAGTATTTCCACCGGCTTGTCCTTTGCTAAGAAAGGATTGGGCCACTTGCTACAATTGTTCGTTGTCTTTATTGCTTGCACTTTATATCTTTGCTTTATTAGAAAACCCCTAAAAATCCGTTTGCTAAGTATTTACAAAGATTTCCTGCTCCATAGCACTAGTCAACACCTTCTGCTCCTCGTTGGGATCGACACTCCTATTTATCGAAAGTACTACGATACACCTCCTATACTTGTGGGTCATCAGAAACTTGTAGAATCACCATAGTGAGCAATCTATGAAGCTTTCTTCTTATAAAAAAAGAGACATACTGAAAAGAGGAAAGATATAAAAAGCACCATTTTCCCATGGTAAATAAGAAGATTGCTGAGATGCTCATTGTATGCTTGCCTTGTCATTTTGTTTATGGGATAGATCTTGTATCATGTGCAAGGGGTACCCCATTGGCGGTTCTCTATGATACACATGTACTTACTATGACAAGAACTTACAGGTGACTAAAGTTGAGTAGCATGAGGAGCAGCCCTCGTATTCAAGGGACATGAGATTGCCAATTTTTACTTTGTCAAGCATATACTCCATAGTTTGTTCACTTTAACCTTAATCACTTCAAGATGCTTATGATAGGGGCAATGAGAGCTGAAAGCTAACAAGTTCCATAATTTTTGGAAGCTCTTTTTGAGACTTGAAATCTCTGCTTCCCTCTTTTATGATGGGCCTTTATTCCACCATTATATTGAGTCTCCACCTTCTATCCTTAGGCACCAGTTAAGAGAGAATAGTTGACATTCTTATTTCTATGTGCACTGTCCCAAAACTTATTGATTGATGCATATTGTTGATATTGCTTGTTCTTGAACTATTTTTTCTAGTCACTCTTTTGAACTTTGAAGGTGTCCTATGCATATATTTGCTACTCCATGAGGGACAAGCAGAATGCCACTATGCTATGTTTTCTATATGTGAAACAAACATATTTCAATGCATTTTTATTCTGATATTTGTTTATAACCTTTCATGTTGCATGCATAGTTACTTTGTCTTACTGTTAGAACTCCTTCTTTCATGCTCATGTTTAGAGTTCTTTGATCCCAGCTTTCAATGCTTGCAAATGGTTTGATCTTGATTTTGATGTTGCATGTCACCTAAAAAATTATTCTTTTTATCACTTACCTACTCGAGGACGAGCAGTAGTTAAGCTTGGGGATGCTTTATACGTCGGAAACGTATCTATAATTTTTGATGTTCCATGCTTGTTTAGTATCTACTTTGCTTTGCTTTGTCTACACTTTGAGGTGTTTTTATATGTTTTTCTGGTACTAACCTATTATCAAGATGCCACAGTGCCAGTTGCCTATTTTCTTCTGTTTTTGGTTCCAGAAAAGGATGAAAATCAATATTCTCGGAATTGGATGGGACAAAAGCCAAAGTCAATATTTTACTGTGGGGAACATGAAGCCAGAGTACGAGACAGAGAAGAGCCACCAGGGCGCCACACCCCCTACCCGCGTAGCTGGGGTGGGCCTGCACCTAGGGGTGCAGCTTCCATAGGTGCCTCCCTGCCTCACCTCTTCGCCTATAAAGACCCCCCGATACCAAAACCCTAAGTACCCGATCAATCTTCCACGAAACAGTCTGTAGCCGCCGCCACCATCGTCCCTAGATCGAGGGGATTTGAAGCTCTTCTCGGCACCCTTCCGGAGGGGAGATCATCCCGGAGGCCTTCTTCTTCATCATGCCAGCCTCCGGTATGAAGTGTGAGTAGTTCCACCTTGGACTATGGGTCCATGTAGTAGCTAGATGGTTGTATCTACTCCTTTGTGCTATCATGTTTAGATCTTGCAAGCTCCGTTCATGATCAAGATCATCTATTTGTAATCATGCATGTTGTGTCTATGGGGATCCAATGGATTGAGATTACTATGTCAGATTGATTAATGGTTTTGTCTTATTGATTCTATCATGTCTGTGTTGTTTGTGATCTTGCATGCTCTCCGTTTCTACTAGCTATATTGGCCAAGTAGATGTTAGTGAATCCAAGAGGGGGTACTTATGCTCGATAGTGGGTTCATGCCTCTATTTAATCTAAGGGAAGTGACAGAAATCTCTAAGGTTGTAGATGTGTTGTTGCTACTAGGGTGGAAACAACGGTCTCTTGTTCATGGAACAAGTGGATTGTTTACCTTACACACTTTGCTTAAAGCAGTTATCCGTTGCTTGCAACTTAATACTGTAGGGGTTCGGATGATAACCTAAAGGTGGATTAGTAGCCATAGATGCAATTGGATGGCGGTCTATGTATCTTGTTGTATTGCCCAATCGAATCTCATAGGATCATGAATGTCTAGTATTGCATTGTTATGCCTTGCTTAGTCCTATCAATTGCCCTGCTGTAATTTGTTTACCCAGCATGCCATGTTTGTTTATCTTAAGGAGAACACTTCTAGTGAACTATGGACCTTGTTCCAATATTTACCATTGATACATCTTCCATTGTTACTGTTTACTTTCTGCAAACCACCATTACCTTCCACACCATACAGTTAATCCTTTGTTTTCAGCAAACCGGTGAGATTGACAACCTCACTGTTCGTTGGGGCAAAGTCTTGAGTTTGTGTTGTGTAGGTTTCCAAGTTGCTAGAAACACCTTTGAGTCGTTTTATTCTGATGACCCACAAGTATAGGGTATAGCAACAGTCTTCACGGGTAGTATTACCCAATTTATTGATTCGACACAAGGGGAGCCAAATAATACTTGCAAGCCTTAACAACTGAGTTGTCAGTTCAGCTGCACCTGGAAATAGTTCTTGCTCACAGAAGTTTATCAGAAGCAACAGTTTGGTAGTAGCAACAGCAAAGCAACAGCAACAACAATAGTGAAACAGGAGCAATAATAACAGTAATGGTAACAGTAGGATTCGAGTGCGGTAGGCATAAGGATGGATGGACGGGCGTTGCATGGACGAGTCTAAACATGTAACTTCAAGATCTAGGGCATTGCAGATAAATAATAACAAGCATGCAAGTACTAAACAATCCTAGGCATGTGCTCCAAATATAGTCATACGTGCTCGCAATGAGAACTTGCACAACATCTTCTGTCCAGCCAGCCCGTGGCAACGGGGCCTCTAGGGAACTACTTGAAATTAAGGTGCTCCTTTTAATAGAGCACCGGGGCAAAGCATTAACACTCCATGAACACATGTGATCCTCACACCACAACCATCCCCTCCGGTTGTCCCAATTATTGTCACTTGGGGTCTTTGGATCCGGACAATGATACGTGTACACAACTTTCAGATAAGATCACAAACAATACTATCATAATGATTCAATAATAAGTTCAGTTTTGAGATCATGGCACTCGGGCCCTAGTGACAAGCATTAAGCACAACAAGTTGCAACAAAGTCAAATAACACTAATAGAGATACTAGGCACTATGCCCTAACAGATCTTATTCGATTACATGATAGAACTCATCCAATCCCTACCATCCCCAAGCCTACAGTGGGGATTACTCACTCATGGATGAGGGAAACATCGGTGGTTGATGGAGATGCGTTGGTGATGACGATGGCGATGATCCTCTCCAAATTCCCCGTCCCAGCAGGGTGCCAGAATGGAGTTTATGGATCCGAATCTTGGTTTCTGGTGGCGGTGGCGGAGCGGAACTCTTTCTGGAAAACTATTGAACCCCCCTCAGTTTTTAGGTCGAAAGGCAACTTATAGGCATAGAGGGAGGACGAGGAGGTGCCTAGGGTGGCTGCACCCTCTCCAGGCGCGGCCAGTGGTGGGCCCGTGCCTGGGGTGGGTGTGGGCCCCCCAGGCCTCCTCTCCATCTTGTCTTCTAGCTCCGTGGATCTTCTGGTGAAATATAATTTTTGGCATATTTTCCGGGATTTTTCCTGATAGTTGATTTTCTGCACAAAAACAAGACACCAAGGTAATTCTTTTGAAAACAGCGTCAGTCCGTGTTAGTTGTATCCAAATCACACAAGTTTAGAGAAGAAACAATAGCAAAGTGTTCGAGAAAGTAGATACGTTTTGGACGTATCAACTCCCCCAAGCTTAGCTTATTGCTTCTACTCAAGCAATTCAGTTGAAAACTGAGTGCGATAAAAGAACTTTCACGAACACTTTGCTTCATATGATGTAAATATTCTCAGCACAGGAGTAGATGCTTAGACAATTCATAATAATGAGTATGCAACTAACTCTACTCAATAGTCATTGCAAGCTATGAAGAGAAACCAACTCAATAATAATAAGTAGCATGAAACATAAACATAAGCAACATTGCAATGCTCATAATAAGGTATGATAGAGTGGTATCTCTCTTGCCTTTGTTTGAAGAGCGCAATATAAATGCCAAGGCACCTCTGAAGTTCACATGAAGACTAGAAGTAAAGATATCAGAGATACAAGCATCAAAGTCATGACATAATTAACCAAGTTTGGGAACAAACACAAGAATGACAACTATGCTCTCAAGAAGGTGCTCATAGAATAAGTGGTGACTCAAAAAAGTTGTGAAAACGCTTTTGTGAAGGTTTGAAAGGCTTCCAAATGCTGAAAGGAGGGTACTCATTAGCTTTGAGATCTCATTGCCCCTATCATAGGCATCTTCATGTGGTTAAGGTGAAAGTGAGGTCCACTCTGAATCATATGCTTGACAGACCATAGACTTGAAATCCCAAGTCCCTTGAGTACGAGGGTTGCTCCGCATGCTACTCAACTTTGTCACCTGAAAGTTCTTGTCATTGTAAATACATGCATATCATCGAGAACCGCCAACGGGTACCCCTTGCACATGATACAGGAGCTTTACCATAACCAAAATGACAAGGCAAGCAGACAATGAGCATCTTAGCCATCTTTTTATTTAACATATGCATATCTTTTTATTGAGGATGCTTCATAGATGCTCATTATGGTGATGCTACAAGTTTCCACCATGATTAGGCATGGCTTAGGCTAGCGGCCCAGGCGTTTCTCTAACACAATGTATAAACTCCATGAACTCACAACCTCCCCTTTTATTTCACATCGTCGACATCCGTAAACAAAAGAGCAAGGAATCAACTGTATGAGATATCCAAAAAGTGTTGAAAGCGTTCCCCGTGACAACACGGTTCTGCTGACTCCCAGCATATAATTTGCAAGCATATAACTTTCATGGACAAGTCACAATAGTTCAGAATTATTAAGCGCAAAGAATACAGTGTTCCATCAAGTTCGTGAGAGCTTTACTAACTAACTTTCTCAAAACAGACAAACATTTTATTTTAGAAGAAAACACGACATATATAAAATATGCTCTGAAGTAGAAAATGATGCTAATAGGTAGGTATGGTGGACACAACTGGAAATATTGGTTTTGGGGAGTTGGAAGCACAGGTAGAGCACATACTCGGTGCAAGTGAAGGCTAGCAATAGAGAGGGAGCAACAAACGAGAGAGCAATAACTGTCATAATCATGCTTGCAACAAAACAGGACTAATTATGGCATGAAAGTGATAGAAGAACTCCGAGGCAAAATAAATCATCGAGGCTTACTGACTATTGATTAGTCATATGCATGCATGAGCATGTGCCAACTCGATTCACATGAACAGTCAGAGGAGGATACCACAATGTCATACCAAAGTATGAATAAAACAATGCTAGCAAACATTCATATGGCATGCTATAAACTATTAGCAAGCTGGAGCTAATCATAGACAAGCAAGAACTACTAAGCATCCATAATGACATACACCTTACACAAGCAGGCTAAGCATGCTCACAATGATGAGTATATATACAAAAATGAAACAAATGGAGTTCGTTACCAACCTCTGACCACACCTCAAGTTGTATAAATCTTCATTATTGCCCTTCACTTGTGTGACTTGAATAATTAACATGAAACCAAAATCCACTGAGGACGGCTGAACCCTGCAAAGAACTCACAAAACCAAAGAAGAACAATAAATATTTTTGGTGTTTTCGATTTTTTTTAGAAACAAGCAAACAAAGAAAACCAAACAAAAACAAAGCAAACCAAATAAAGCAAAATCTTTTTGGATTTTTCTTTTAAGGCAAACCAAAGCAAAGAAATAGTGAAACAAACCAAGAGAAACAACGAAAATATTTTTGGTATTTTTGTGTTTTTGAGAAAGAAGCAACAAAAACCAAAAATAAAGCGAAACAATGGATATACAAAGAACCGAGCTAATATGATATATATATATATATGAGTGTGATGTAGGTATACCTCCCCCCAAGCTTAGGCTTTTATCCTAAGTGGGGCTCAATAGCGCGGGTAGTAACCCCATGCTGGTGGGTCATCATAGGAATGATCATAGTCAGACGCTTGTGATGAAAAAGAAGACGCGCTTGTTGGTATGAAGACTCTCCCAAGTTGGAGGGCTGAACCGAATTGTCTTCGGCATCCTCTTCAACATTCTCCTCTTGCTGGGAGAGTTCCGCCACATATGTGTCAACTTCCTCCTCCGTAAGCGACCATCCTTGCCGGTTATCAAAGCTAAACAAAGCAGGTGTTGGCAAATAAACTATTTTCTCAGTCCTACCCTTTCTCCGACCTTGATGGGCAAAAGATAATTCATATGGTAAACTTCTCACATTAGCCCCCAAGGAAACAAAACCATGCTGAATCATGGATTCAATATCAAGCTTCTCTATGGGGAATTGAAAATCTGAATGATGAGGCTCTAAACCATGGAAAGCTAGCAACCTAGAAGCAATGAGACCTCCACAAATTCAACCCTTCTCGCAGTTGGTGGTGAGACGGTGAGCTATCAGCACACCCATGCTACAAGATCTATTCCTATTTAGAGCAGTTGTGATAAAATCTAGATCAAAAGAAGATATCTTTCTAGTAATCTTTCTAGCAAGAACACACTTGGTAATGAAATAGGCAAAGTATCTAATAGCTGAGAGCTGAATGTTTCGAATTTTACCACTTTCCTTTGAGAAGTCAAAACCTTGGCAAATCTCAGCATATAAATCCATAAGTGACATGGGCCTCTCCTTGATCTTCTCACAAGATCCCCACTGAGGTACTCTAATTGCTGCACAGAAATCAGCGAAAGGCAGGTCGACAGATATATTATATATTTTGTAATGGTCCATGGGATTAGATGTAGACCAAGTGAACCGAAAGTCTTGCACAAAATCCATGGTTAGCTTAACATATTGGAATGGTTCACCTTCAACAAAGTGGTCCAACCCTGCATTTGTAACCATAGTTTGGAAGTCTTGGAGGATCCCCGCAGTTCTCCTAATTTCATGGCATGGATATATGGAAGGAAAAACTGCCTCCTCACGATGAACCTTCATTGGCTCATGCACCATCAAGTCATATTGATTCAGTGGATAAGCACTCATCTTCCTTGCTGAAATTTTTAGACAACCATCAAACCAAGTGATTTCTAAGTTGATAAATTGTGAACAAACAACTACTATAGGAACTTGCTAGAGGACTACACATGCATCAAAAAAAAGTTTCTAAGCATAGAACAAGCTTGCAAGCACAAACAACCTGTCACTTATAGCAGCAAAATACTCAAGATACAATCTACCAATCACAAATCTAATTGGACAAGTGGAGGAGGCACATACCAAGGAACAATCCCTCCAAAAATCAGCACTTGAGATGGGCTGAACAAGGGTATCGAAAATCGCGAGCAAGAACAGCAAGAACTCGATCTTGAGCAAGTTTCCCGGTGTTTTTCAGGAGAGATAAAGAAGATGGCTTTGAGGAGGCATCCTAGAGGGGCCTAGGTGGGCTAGACCCCCCTAGGCGCCGCCACCTGGTAGGCCGCGCCTACCATGGGTGTGGTGGACTGGGGTGTCCCCCTGGGTCACTTCAGGTGCCTCTCTGCCCCTTTTTATGGAATGGGACAATATATTTCTCCAACCTTGATGCTCTCAATATTTTCAATGGAATTCATGCAATAACTCTTAACAACCTTCTTGGGGAAATAGACAGTATGCTCTTTGTCATTAATATTTAATGTTACTTTTCCTTGATTGCAATTAATGACAGCACCTGCAGTATTAATAAAAGGTCTCCGAAGAATAATAGACATATTATCATCCTCAGGCATTTCAAGCACAACACAATCAGTTAAAACCATGCAATTATGAGCAACTTGAACAGGAACATCCTCACATATACCAACATGAATAGTAGTTGACTTATCAGCCATTTGCAAAGATATATCAGTTGGTATCAACTTTTCTAGCTGGAGTCTCTTATAGAGAGAAAAAGGCATAACACTAACTCCATCTTCCAAATCACATAAAGAAGTTCTAACATAATTATTCTTAATGGAGCAAGGAATAGTTGGTATACCTGGATCACCAAGTTTCTTTGGAACCTTGCCATTGAAGGATTAATTGGCAAGCAAAGTAGAAATCTCCTCATTAGTAATCTTCCTTTTATTAGAGACAATATCCTTCATATACTTTGAATAAGGATGCAATTTAATAGCATCAGTCAAAGGAATTTGCAAGAATAAAGGTTTCATCCACTCACAAAACTTGTTGTAGTGTTCCTCCTCCTTTGACTTGTGTTTCTTACCTAGAAAAGTCATAGGTTTCTGCACCCAAGGTTCTCTCTCTCTTTACCATGTTTATTAGCAATAAAATCTTCCTTTCTGTACCTAGTGTTCTTAGTGTGCTTCTCAGGTTCTTCCTCACCTTCCTCCTTATCAGGAGACTCATTTTTATCATTACCACTCTCAATTTCAACATCAGAGACAGATATACTATTAGGATCTATAGCAGGTTCAAGTGGTTCCTCAACTATCTTATGTTTCTTTTTCTTCCTCTTACGAGGACTACCACTATCTTCACCTTGTTGGGAATCCTGCTCTATTCTTTTAGGGTGTCCTTCGGGATATAAAGGATCTTGAGTAGCTATACCACTCCTAGTTCTAATTCCATAAGCATGTTTATCTCCTGAAGCATTAACTAGCATATCCTTTTGTACCGTAGCAAGTTGATCAAGTTGAGTTTGAACCATTTGAAAGTGTTTACAAAGCATTTTAATATCATTAGAAGTTATTTCCACAATATCTTTCAACTCATGGATAGCTCTAGAGTTTTCCAATAAATGATTCTGAACTTGTTTATTAAAATACCCTTGCTTAACAATAAATGTGTCAAGATCCTCTAAACATTGATCAAGAGGCTTACCATAAGGAATATCACCTTCATCTTCATCAAAGTGTTGGAGAGAGTGTACCTCAATAGTAGATGAGTGGGGAATTGGCTTACATAATTCTTCTATAGGAGGTAGATTCTTCACATCTTCAGCTCTAATACCTTTCTCCTTTAGAAACTTCTTAGGTTCCTTGATCACTTCATCATTTAATGCAATTACTCCCCTCTTCTTTGTTGTTGGGGTTGGAACTGGTTCAGGAACAACTGGTTCAGGAGTAATAGGCTCAGGTGCATTTAGCTCAGTTGAAGTCCAATCATCATAATTCTTGCTTGTCTTAGCCATTCATTCTTCAGCATCTGTAGGAGTTCTTTTCCTAAAAACACAATCAGCAAAGCTATCTAGGTAGGTCCTAGAATCATCAGTTAGTCCATTATAATAAATATCAAGAAGTTCATTCTTAGCTAATGGACATCCAGGATGTGCATGAATCAAGGCACAGAACCTTGTCCATGACTTAGGCAATTTCTCTTCTTCTCCATGTTTAAAATCAAAAAGTCTCTGCAAACCAGCATGTCTAGCACTGGGAGGAAAATATTTCTGTAAGAAAGAAGCAATCAAGCAATCAAGGCTATCAATGGAACCAGGAGGTAATCTCTTAAACCAAGCCCTAGCTTCTCCTTTTAGTGAAAAAGGGAAGATCTTACCAACAAAGTACTTGCGCATCTTAAAATCATCAGAGAACAAAGCACTCATAGTAGAAAGCTCATTCATATGAGCCACATCACTCTCATTTTCATTCCCACAAAAAGGTTCTTTCTCAACAATATCTAAATAAGATAAATCATAATCTTTATCTTTAATATCTATGGGAGAAGTGGCAAACTTAGGATGAGAGGACAACTTAGGCATGATAGTACGTCTAGCAAGGAGACTCTTAATAGAACTAGTACCATGTGTGTTTCGGCACTCTTCAACAAAATCATCAGTGAACTCAATGTAACCATCATTAATATCATAACTTTCACTAGACTCAGGTGAGCTAACAGGTGTAACAGTGTCTTCACAGTTTTGGTATTTCCTAGACTAGCCATAGTAGCATCTAGAAAAGGACCTAATGAACCACTCGCATCAAGCACAGTAGAAGTAACATCATGAGCATCAAAAGCATTTTTAGACTCAGCAGTAGTAGCAGTGTGTGTAGCATGAGTATGTGGTGGTGGTGTGACAAGCTTACTTATAACAGACGGTGAATCAAGAGCAACAGAGGTGTTTAGGACTGTACATCTTCTTGTAGTGGATGGTAAAATAGGGAACTTTCCATCACGAGACTTCCCCATGATCAAAGGAGTAGCAGTGAACAATAGTAGATCCAAATGAACTTACAAATAAATCTATGCTCCCTGGCAACGGCGCCAGAAAATAGTCTTGATGACCCACAAGTATAGAGGATCGCAACAGTCTTCGCGAGTAGTATTACCCAATTTATTGATTCTACACAAGGGGAGCCAAAGAATACTTGCAAGCCTTAACAACTGAGTTGTCAGTTCAGCTGCACCTGGAAATAGTTCTTCCTCACAGAAGTTTATCAGTAGCAACAGTTTGATAGTAGCAAGAACAAAGCAACAGCAACAACAACAGTGAAACGCGATAAATAATAACAGTAACGATAACAGTAGGATTCGAGTGCGGTAGGCATAGGGATGGATGGACGGGCGTTGCATGGACGAGTCTAAACATGTAACTCAAGATCTAGGGCATTGCAGATAAATAAAAACAAGCATCCAAGTACTAAACAATCCTAGGCATGTGCTCCAAATATAGTCATACGTGCTCGCAATGAGAACTTGCACAACATCTTCTGTCCAGCCAGCCCGTGGCAGCGGGGCCTCTAGGGAACTACTGGCAATTAAGGTGCTCCTTTTAATAGAGCACCAGAGCAAAGAATTAACACTCCATGAACACATGTGATCATCACACCACAGCCATCCCCTCTGGTTGTCCCAATTATTGTCACTCGGGGCCTTTGGATCCGGACAATGATATGTGTACACAACTTGCAGATAAGATCACAAACAATACTATCATAATGATTCAATAATAAGTTCAGATTTGATATAATGGCACTCGGGCCCTAGTGACAAGCATTAAGCACAACAAGTTGCAACAAAGTCAAATAGCACTAATAGAGATACTAGGCACTATGCCCTAACAGATCTTATTCGATTACATGATAGAACTCATCCAATCCCTACCATCCCCAAGCCTACAGCGGGGGATTACTCACTCATGGATGAGGGAAACATCAGTGGTTGATGGAGATGCGTTGGTGATGGCGATGATTCTCTCCAAATTCCCTGTCCCGGCAGGGTGATGGATCTGAATATTGGTTTCTGGTGGCGACGGTGGAGTGGAACTCTTTCGGGAAAACTATCGAATCCCCCTCGGTTTTTAGGTCGAAAGGCAACTTATAGGCGTAGAGGGAGGCCGAGGGGGTGCCTGGGGTGGCTGCACCCCCTCTTGGTGCGGCCAGTGGTGGGGCCGCGCCTGGGGTGGGTGTGGGCCCCCCAGTCCTCCTCTCCGTCTCGTCTTCTGGCTCCGTGGATCTTCTGGTGAAATATAATTTTTGGCATATTTTCCGGGATTTTTCCTGATAGTTGATTTTCTGCACAAAAACAAGACACCAAGGTAATTATGCTGAAAACAGCATCAGTCTGTGTTAGTTGTATCCAAATCACACAAGTTTAGAGAAGAAACAATAGCAAAGTGTTCAAGAAAGTAGATACGTTTTGGACGTATCACCTTCCTCCTACTGGTTCGATAACCTTGGTTTCTTACTAAGGGAAGAACTTGTTTTTATGCTTATCATACCTTCCTCTTGGGGTCTCCCAACGAAGCTCAACAATCAGCTGATCCACCTTCACCTATGATTTTTGTCCGAGGCAAAACTTTCATTAAGAACAGATGCTATTCATTGCTGCTTGTTTTATTAAGTATCTTAGGATGTGCATATCATGTATTTTGCATGAATACTAAGGATATCTCCCAACACCTACTTTGTATGCATATGTATGATCAAGTGTTGGATCAAAGGTTTTGAGGTTTACCCTGGATCTAGAGTAGACTATGGTAGTTGATGGCTTGTGTTGATGTTGCCTGCTACCCTTGTGACTGCAATTACTGGCTATTGGAACTGCTCCTCCTCCTTGGCCTTGCTTTACACCTACTGGAACTGGTTCTGCTCCTCCTAGTTCCTGCCTAACCTTGCTATCCCCCTAAACCACCCCTCCATTAGGTGACCATCTTGTGGTTCTCTGTTGGTTTTCAGTGGTGTTTTGTTGGTTGATATGATGGAAATATAGCAAGTGCTAGTGTGGTTCCAAGTGTGTTCTTGAGATAGATCAGTGGATGTGGTTGTGAGCTTGTGTGGCAAATCTTGCTTTGTTGTGTGCGAGTTGTGAGTTTATTTACTTCTTATTTCACCATTGAAATAACATGTGGGCCCCCATGTGTGGTTTTGGGTAATTAATGTCAATCTCTATGGACTAATGCTTGTATCAAGTTGTACTTGTAGGAATTGTCCATAGGCAATGCTTGAACCATATGTTGGCTTCAAGGTTTGGAGAAGAAGTGAAGAGGATCATGTGGTGACCAAGGTGTTCAAATAATGATCCACTGATTGGTCATGCATCAACATAATGAAGAAAAGAAGAAATGATGTGCAAGCTAAAGATGTGCAATATCTAGAAGATCTCATGCTTAAAGCTTGCCATCCTCGGTGATCATGGATCGATGAAGACAAGGTCAAAGTAAAGGTTTGCCCATGTTGTATGGGGGAGCAACTTGCAAGTCTTCATCAAGCGAGTGCGTGCAAGAGCAATCAAGAAAGGTGTTCCATCTTGAGAAGCACAAGATAGTATACATCAAGATCAAGTGGAATATGCGCAAGGCAAAGGTATGATATAGATAGGGTTTCTTTCTTACCGGTCTCGTGGTGTTAGTTGGGGAGACCGGTTTATAGGATAGACAACCGTACTATCAAGAGGAGCTCTCAAGTGAGTAACTCGATCATATATTTCAAAGAGAGCTCGAACCTTTGCATACTTAACATCATCCTTTCTTGGTTGTTATTTGGATCTTATCCATGTGAGGTTCTAGAGCTTGTGGTAATATTCATAACAAGCTCTAGTTCATCATAAACGGATTTCCCTTTTATATCATATTGCGTTTTTGATCTTTGAGGTTTGACGGTTTCTCACCAAGAGAGGTATCTCACATTATAATACATGAAATGTTCTCTCTTGGTGGTATCCAATATTTTCAACAAAATTGGTTTCGGGTCAATCGGAGTTTCCAAACTCTAGATATCGCCATTTGAAGTTTGCCTCTTATTTGGTCCAGACCGGAGTCTCCGGTCTGCGTGGACCGGAGTCTCCGGTGTGGTCCGGAGTGTCCCCTGGAGTCCCGGAGGGGGCTCCAGAATTCATCTTGGGACAGTCTGATAGGTGGTCCAGAGGCTAGTCTGGAGGTTTGGCCGGAATCTCCGGTGTAGACCGGAGTCTCCGGTCTAACTTTTCCCCAACGTGCAGAAAACGGTCAGAAATCTGTGGGCCTATAAAAAGGGGCCCTTCTTCCCCAATGTTAAGGCTCGAGTTTTACAGACTTTCTCCTCCATTCTTGACCCTCTTGAGCTTGCTCCCCCTTCAATCCCTCCCTTGATTCTTGCATATACTTTAGGGATTTGAAAGAGGAGATCTAGATCTACAATCCCACCAATCCATCTCTCCTCTAAGTGAGGGGAACATCTTGGGATCTAGATCTTCGAGTCTTTTGTGGATTTCCTCCATTGTTCTTCCTCTCTTATTCCCCCACAAGCTTTTGTAGCTTTGGTGGAATTTGGGAGAGAAGTATTTGAGCACTACTTGTGTTCTTTCCATTTGCATTTGGTGCATTGGTTTGAGTTCTCCCAGGAGGATTTGGTGAGTGAAAGTTGAGAAGCTTTTTACTCTTGGGTTCTTGGAACCCTAGAGGGTTTGTTGGTGCTGCAGGTTGTGGCCTTGGTGGCGTTTGTTGGGAGCCTCCAATTGAGTTGTGGAGAAGTGCCCCAACCTTGTGACAGGTTCTGGTTTGCCACCGACAAGTGCACCGATAGTGGAAGTGTGGATCGATCCCGTTGGGGTAAGATTCACCGGAGAATAAGGGAGGCCTTTTGTGGCGTAGGTGGTTAGATACCACCCCCTCTCCAAACGAGACATACTCCATGTTGGAAGGAACTCGGTAAAATATCGTCGTCCCCGCGTGCCTCGGTTATCTCCATACCCGAGCTCTTACTTATGCACTTTACTTTGTGATAGCCTTCGTGCTTGCAGTATATATCTTGCTATCACATAGTTGTTTGACATGCTTAGCATAAGTTGTTGGTGCATGTAGGTGAACCCTAGATAGTTCTAGGTTTTGTTCTTAACAAAGTAAACACTAGTTTAATTCCGCCTTTGTTGAGCCACTCTCAGAAAAGTTTTAATCGCCTATTCACCCCCCTCTAGGCGACATCTGTATCCTTTCAACCATGCTATTGACAAAAATTCTCCATGCATGAGAGTGTGTTTGACTGTTTGCTTTATCTATGGATCAGGTCAAAGGGAAAAGATCTGTTACCCCTTCCATTTACTAAGCTTATCTAGTGGAACTTGCCCCTCTTTGGCTAATGATGTTGTACTGAAGCCTTTTGAATGAAACAGATACTTCACTTTGGTGAAATTTGCCCCTTTGATATTCTTAGTGATGTGTCTAAACAATGCATTTCATTGTTCAAACTAAGAGCAAAACTAACATAACCATTTCCTTTATATTTGTTTTTGTTTGTGTAGAGGTCCCAACCTTTAATAAGGTATACATCCCTGTGTTTACAATGCTAGTCCCTGGATCAATAGCTAGCATCCACAGTTAAGATGTAATATCAAGAAACAAAGGTCATAATACAACTTTATAACCAGGAATAAAATAATTTATTACATCTTACATAGCTCATTTGGCTATCTCATTACAATGCAGCAGAATATAACAATAGCATGGGGTCCTTCATCTTCAAAGTGCCACAGGAAGTCATGTTGGTTGTAGACTTGTAATCCTAATCAATAAACTTCACTAACATCAAACAAACCTGCAACATAATAAGTTACAGCCACAAGGGTCAATACATTTGAATTGTATTGGCAAGTGATACTATGGTAGTATAGTGGAGTCGATCATCTATATGCATTTGTCTAAGTGGAGCTTAGGCTTGCTTTGCTCAAAATAGATTTTCCTTAACATTTGAAAAACACTAAGTTTTTGTTTGACAAAAACACCCAAGGCATCTCCCAATAGAAATTGGTGATCCTTCAACCCTTGTTCAACCACAAGTTTTAACTTAGAAATTGGGATGAGGAGATTCTTGATAGCTTCCATGTCTTGATGCTCAAATTGTCCTTTGCCAGGGACATGGCTAAGTACTTAGATTTTTCACTCTGCAGAGGTGGTGCACTTTCCCCACAAGACTTGGTTTCACCAACACAAGATCTTTCAGAAGCCTTCCCTTAGAACAGAATGGACGCGTTCCAACCTATCATCCCCTACCACCAACAGTCCATTTGGCTAAGTTATTGCAACCTATATGATCCAGGCAGAGCCCATAATGCCAAGTGGCTGCACTTGAAGCTTCTCAACATTTGACATCTCAAATCTCTTTGTTCCTGGGTGGCCTTCCACAAGTGAGATTGTAGCATCCCATTTGTCTAACAATTATAATGCTACTTGGTTTAGTAATATAATGGCTACTTCCTATATACAATTGTTGCATCATCATTATATCATGCTCATGTCATCATGCCACCTTGCATTTGAGCACCATATAAAACCCTTTTTGGTTTGGTTCTTCTCTCATATGCATTGTTAATTGTATTTGCCTCTTGATATTGTATTTGGTTATTGATATATTGTTTAAATGCCCAAGTTGAGTTGGGGGCATATCTTTTATTCAACTCCATCACCTTTCTCTGCCACCACCTTATAATTCCACCATCCAACTAAATATGAGCTTTGCACTTTATTGGGTTTTGCCTCTAGCTCATATGGGTTGGGATGGATCCAATTCTATCTCCACATGCTCTCATATATACACACTAGCATGTCCCATTTGTATTCATATATGGTCATCTCCATCTACTCCACATGGGGCATCCTTTCACTTCTTTTAGCTTGGCTTATTCCATATTTTTGGAATGCATATGTATAAATGCTATGGATATTTATTTTGTTTTCACAAGATGAAACCTAGCATTAATTATTTTGCATGGGCCATGCAAGAACCACCACATTCTAGTCTTTTGGATTTTATTTGGTTGTTTTCTTGAGTGGATAATATCTCATCTCTCTCTCCCTCCTTTGGCTTGATCTAGTTGGTCTTGCTAAAAACCACCACCATGAGCTACTCCCACAAACCTCACCACCTTTTATCCCATCCTCTCTTTTGACTAGATCTTGTTTGAGCTTGTCTTGATTTTGCTTGGTCTTGTCAAAAGAGAACACTCCACCTAATCTCTCTCTCTAAACCCTAAGACCCCATCTCTCTATCTTTCTCGAATCTCTCACCTAAGCTAAACCCTAATCCTTATTCCTTAATGCCCAAGGAACATGTATGTGGGCATCTCCTCCCCTTTGTGCCTTTACCTCTCTATTTCTATTTGCATACCACAATCCCCTACTCAAATGCTCCTACAAAGTTCAAAAGGTTTTGAATTAGTAACTTGTTTGGATTTGAGACAAACAAACAACAACAAATAAAGCAAAATGTAAGGGCATAAAAAAATAGTGAGAGAGGAGCAGCAGCAACCACCTAGCCCAGGCGGCATCCAGCAGAAGCAAGGCCCACTCGGGGTCCTTCTCTCCCTCTTCTTGGCCCAGTACCCCTTCACCCCGACGCTGTCTCTGTTCATCGTCTCTGTCCTCGTTCTTCTCCTCTCTGCTTTGCTAACGGAAGGAAGCAGGTGGCCGTCGCCTCCCGTCAGCCACGTCACCACCTGCCCCTTCTTATCCAGCACAGCCGCGTCCCTGGAACCCTAGCCATCTCCCTCCTCGCGCTGCAGCTCCCTTCCCCTCTCCTGTATACCACCACCAGTATTCTCTGATCCTCGACGTTCTGGAGTCCTGCGCTGCTTCGAGCCCGGAAGAGGCCAGCAGCCGCTCCTCCGCTGTTCCCGTGCCGGACGCACCTGGAGAAAGGCCCCCCTGTACCCGGAGCACCTCCTTCCTCTTCTTCCTGGTGGAGCCAAAATCTCTGTCGAGCTTCCGCCTTCTCCCGGAGTTCCTCGTCGCCCCCAACCTCCTATTCAGCGGGAATCATTCAAGGTGAGTCCCAATTCCCCGTCCTCGATCTCCCCTTGTCTCGCCGTTGCCGGTAGGACGGCGTTGATGCCGGATTTCTGCCGCACGCACACCTGACGGAACCCTCAGTGGCAGCAGCAGCCGCGCGCCCAACAGACATCAGCGCTCCGCTTTCCCATATCTGTTCCTCGCTGGTTTCCGCCCGCTACAGCTCTCCTTTTGTGAAAACCCCAAAATGAAACTTGTAGATCTAGGCTTCCTCTCCAACTTTTCTTTTTGCATCATCGTCAGATTCGTAACGGTTAAGTCGCCATCTTCGTTGCAAGATCGAATCAGCTGGCAATTTCGCGCACCCTTTCTTCAGTTCGTCAGGTTCCTATCGGGTCCAAGAGATTTTTGCAAAAAGCCCCTCCCCCCTTTTGGCTTCCAACCCGCAGCCCCCGTTGTTGCCCACGTGGCACGCCCCCGTTGCGCCCACTCGCGCAGTGGGCCATGCCGCCTGTGACCCCACTGGTCAGCGGCTCCGGGTAGTTCTAGACCGAGTAAGAAAAACCCTCAGCTATTTCTTAAATCAATTAAAATTTCAGTAAATAATTAATATCAAATAAATTCATAACTATTTAAATACTTCGAATTTGAATTCAAACTCTATATGAAATATGTTTTGTTTTTGAATGTCAATTCAAATCTTTAATTAAATATTTTCAGAATTGATTTAAAATAGTCAAACCTTTGACTTTCACCCCTTTTTAATAATTTTGACTTTAAAATAAATTTAAATTCATAATTCTAAATAATGTAAATAATACATGTTTTGAGATCGGAAAAATGTGAGGATTTCAAATATGGCCTTCAAAATAATGTTTGAACACTTTAATTTTCAAGTTGTCTAAAATTACAACAAAATGCCCTTTTGCCTTATTTATTTAATAACTTTTGATTTATAACTCCAAATTTGACAAATGAGATGTCTAAAATGTTTAGCTCGACGAGACCTTTCTGTTTATGCATTCCATGTTCTGTTTTGCAGCATGAATCATATAAATATAATGTAAACAACAACTTAATTGAGTATAAAACATGATTAAAACTCAATAAAAGGCTTTAATCTTGTATTCCACATCTCACCCATGCCATGCTACTTTATTGCCATGCAAATTGTGCATCATTCATCATGGCATGATTGTTTGCTTGTCGCATTTAATTCATATGCTTGTGCACTTTATTTATGTTGGCCCTTGTTTGTTTGGTTCTTCTTCGAATAGACGCTGAGCAGGGGATATATCCAGAAATCCAGGAGCACTACCCAGATCCTTCTCTCGCTTCAACTGAGCTGCCAGGCAAGCACTACCACATGCTTGCATACATATAGTACCTATTGCCTCTATCTTATCCTTGCATCATTGAGTCGCGTTTGCATTAATCTGAATCCCAAGTGTTGCATAGCCTTTACTTTTAAACCCCACCGAAGCTTGTTCCTCCATCCCATGAGCCATTACTACAGGAGTTGATTGAGCCATGCGAGTCGTAGAACAGCATGTGTAGGGTATGTGAGTGTCTGATGGATAACGAGGTACCTAAACAACTTAACCTGAGTAGTATGGGATAACTAATGAAAGTGGCACCGGTGAGCAATATCTGCTATTTGGTTTTTCATGCTCACTTGTGTCCCGTAGGACCCCGAGTACTTGATTCCTGTTCCTTGAATATTCGCGCTATCCACATCCGGGAGGATTATGGGACCCCCCTGAGCCAGAGCTTGATTCATTCTTATTTCTTGGGGCCACAAACTAGTTTGAGGTTTTATTTACTATCCTGTACTTATGCCATGCTTTACTGCTTTATTTAAATTGTGCGAGGTACTGCACCTGTACTGTTTAGGGAAGCGGAGTGTTTTCGCGGTATCGACAAGCCCAGTCACATTTTCGGGTTCCCAGTCGTTTACATCCATTAACGCAAACCTTGAGTCCGTCTCGGAGTCAGCTAACTTCGTTGCGGGTAGCTTAATGGGGTGGCCCCCTGAAATATTTCTGAATCTGGTGATTGCTTTGTCGTGAATGCCTCGTTGGGTTTTGATTTGGTTTTTCCGAGGTTGATCGAGTGTGTGTTGCTATTTGTGCACCCCTGCAGGGTAAACCTTTCTGAAAGCCGTGCCCGCGGTTATGGACGACTTGGAGCACAGTTTCTCGATCATAGACAAGCATAACTAAAGTACCACTTTAATTTGACTAAGTAACTGACTAGTAAATAGTGCAACACCCATGGAATGGTTAATAAAACTGCCAACGGATGGGGGGGTCTTCGTCCACTTCCTCGTTGGTAAGCGAGGAGGAGGATGGATCTATTGATATTACCGTTATAAGTGTTGTCATTAATTCACGGACATCCGTCTATCTTTGGTTAGGCGGATGGTTAGCGAGTATCTATAGAATTGTTAGGGTTTATCTTTTGCTGCAATTGCGTCACCCCAGGTTGTGTCCCCTTTAGAGGCATAAAGACTTGCTGAGTACCCCTAGGGTCTCACACGATAAATTATTTGGTTCAGATGAACAGGTACACTCACAAGATGGATACTGGGTGGAGGAGACGGACGATGTGGGCAACGACCATTCGGTGTAGAGATTCCGGGAACGGGGATCCGTGAGATCTGTGGGCGGGATGTGTTTATTTATGGGGCATCTTATGCCGATTTGCTTCTTATCCGTACTCGGATCTTGTTTGCCGCTTCCGCCTGATACTCTGATGTTTGATGTATGAGGAGATATCCTAAACTATTATATCTATCTAGGACATTTGGATCTTGCCGTATGGCGTTGCAATATTTCTATTTCTTTTAGATGGAATGGCTCTGATGTACTGTTGTATGGTCGCTTGCATACATACCCATTTGTGTATGTAGTTGATCCCTTCGCCTGCCGATTACGCCGCCCGTTCTTGTCCCGATGTTTGGAAATGGTTGGGACGGCCGAAAGGTCTACCTGTGAGTGGCATTTGGGCCCCACCGTACTATTTCAACCATTTCCGCTCATCCAGGCTTGTAACTAGGAGCGTAATTCACCGAGGTAGTTACAGAGATACACAAGGTAAACCATAGAAATGGGCCTTGTGTAACCACTCAACACAAACCATTCCTTCCATTCCACCCAGGTGATTCATTCACTTAGTTTTTTTATTAAACAAAACACAAGTCCTTGACTTAGAAATATTCCATAGTATGAATATATTCCACCCTTGTTTTCTACTAGCTAAGCTAAGCATGATAGTAGTAGGAATATTAACTTAGGGAATTTCTACTAAGGTTTCATCTACTAGGATTTCCCATGGCATAGTCTTTACTTGGCAAAAATTCCATGCAAGTCCTACTTTAGAAATATCACTAATGCATAGTGAAAATAATGGGACAAAGTATGAAGCATCACTTGCCTTTTTGGTAGAGAATATAAGTTCACTCCTTGATCTTGCAATATTCACACTCTTCCAATTTCACTACAATTCAATCAAGCAAGCAAGAATTCAATCTATCATTCAAGCAAAACATCACATAAAATAATAGAAACAAAGAAATGCATGCAAGCATGCAAAAGATTGTTTTATTTGGAAAAGTGGTTTCTAACATGTTATAAACATTCTAAAACATCTATTGGTCATTTTATAAAAGTGGCAAAACTATTTGCAAAAGATTTTACCTATAAATCATTTTTAAACCAAATCAATATTTATGTGGTTGAAAATGCCTTTAGCAATGTAATGATTTTTATGAGGTCCACCAAATATGTTTTTAATTCACAAAACCTTGTGTTTAGGGTCAAAGGGTTTTTATCAAAACATTTTCCTAAGGGTTTCCTCATAAAGCATTTTTTATTACTAAACATTATTTTTTTTCTTTGACTAGAAATGTTCTAAATCAAAGATTTATTATTTTGCTTCACAAAATATGTTTTTGAAACCACAAGTTGGTTTAGATGGTCAGTAGGTTCAAACAATCCATTTGCCCAAAGGTTTTATCACAAAAATAATTTTATAATGAATTTTATATTCTAAATATGCCTACATAAGTTTCTGCAAAAACAACCATTTTACCAGAAGCAATTTACTAAACAAAGTGTAGGGTTGGAAAGTACTTGTCTTTCTGATTCTATTGATATAAAATTTGCAAAATTTGGACATGTGGTTTGAAAGTTATGAATTTTGCATGTTTGAGTATCTAATAGAATAATTTATGTTTTTAAAACAAAAGTCTGGCCACGTGTCTGTTTTTCATTGGGCCATACCGGTTCGCGTGGATCGCGTTCTGTGGATCATTGGATTTAAAGTAGATCGTGCGGAACATATTGAACATATCGGTTCGCTTCAGTCATCTATTCATAGCCTTGCGATCGAAATCTAACGGCTGATAAGCGAGCAACCAGAGTTGGGCGGCGCTAGCGGCGGCGACAGGCGGCGGCGTGCTCAGATGAGGGTGGCGCCGGCGATGCAGGAAGCAAAAGAGACAGGGTAGGAGCTCGCCGAGATCGCTGTGCTTCGCTGATGCTCAACATGCTCGGGGTTGGCGAAGGGGCTCACGGAGACGTTGACGATTGCTCGCCGAAGTCTGCACAGCGTCGGGCACGCTCTGGTCGTCGTAGTTGGCGAGGCTACAGGCCACCCGAAGGCAAGATAACAACTACGTTAGATGCATACGGAGTCGGCGATCATGTGTGCATCAACGAGAGGAAAGGGGGTGGTCAGATGCTACCTGGGGCACTCGCCGAAGTTGAAGCAGACCGTGGCGATGCTCAGTCGAGGTGGTTGCCAACACTTTGGGTCAAGCGCGGGCAAGCTGAGGGTGCAGAGAGAAGCGTCGGGGAATGTGGAGCATGCTTGAGTGGTCGAGGAGGCGAGGGGTGACGGGGTTTGGCAGGAATCGTCGTCGGAATGTCGTCGGGGCCGCGGCGGTGCAAAGTCGATTCGAGGCAGCCTGGTGGCTCCGGAGGCATGGGGTCTGAGGGGAATTGGAGAGGAGGGAGTGGCGGTTAATAAGTCATGGTCACGGGCTGGGTTACTGTGCCATTAACGCCAATTTAACGAATTAAAACGCTGCCAGAAACTGCAGCGAGGAGAGAGGGCGGGGTCAGCGCGAGGTTGAAGGTAATGACGGGGCAGTGGGTCCTGGCGTCAGCGAGAGAGGGAGAGGGGAGATGGGGCCAGCGGTCAGCGACTGAGGGGGGGAGGTTTCTGAGTGAAAAACGTTTTGGGGGAGGGAAAGAAATGGGTTGCGCTGTTGGGCTGGGTTGGGCCTGCTGGGCTAGTTAGCTTTGTTTCATTTTTTTTGTACTGATTGTTTTTCTTTTTCCTTTTCTATTTATCTGTTTTGATTTTGTTTAATCAATTCAAAAATTTATTTGAATTCAAACTTCAACAAAACTTTGTGTATATTTTAATAATGATTAATAATACATTCTGAAGTCAAATTTAGAATAAATCATTCATTCCTTTTAGGGTATAATAATTATTTAAAATAGGCCCTTGCATTAATTCAAATAAGATTTAACAATGTTTTTCAAATTCCATTTGAAATCTAAATCTTTCCAAATCTTTTTAGTAGGTTTTATTTATTTATTAGGGTGTCAAATAATTCACCTTGAATTATTTTAATATGATTTATAAATCATTTGAATTGGGTATTTGTTTTAATTCCAATGAAATCAATTATAGTTTTAATTCCATAAAACTTTATTTAAATGATTCTTTTATTTCATTTAAGTTAATTAAATGACTTTTATTACATTTGGGTAAATTCAAATTATTTTTCCTGATTTAATTAATCATTTCTAATAGGGATTTTTGTCTTTACTCAAATAGGGATAGAATTTGGTTAATGCCATTTTATTTTATTTGGAAATTCTTTATCCTTTTATTTTATTTGGTTTTGGATTATATTCATTCCATTTGCTTATGGTCTTGGCTAAGATTTAATTTGGTCTTTAAATATTCCTCATTTAATATTTCTTTTTTTACCTTCTAAGATCCATATCTTTTTATTTATAGATCCAAACTTGGTGATTTTAATTTGTAAAATCTTATTTGATATTTATTTATCCTTTTAAATATATTTAGGATTTGTTTCTCACCATTTGGTATGGATTTTAGATAGGTGCTTCATTGGCTTTGGAAATTCAATTTACTTATCTTATTAAATTCATAAGATTTTATCTATGGCTCCAAATTGAATGAAATCAATTTCTATGGTCTTATAATATTTCTATTTGTCATTATTGATCATTTATAAATGTTTGTTGACAAAATTTTATATGGATCAAAACCATGGTCTTGGAGATAACTTGGAAATGATTTTATTCCATTTGGGTTTTAGGGTTTTGGTTTATTCTCCAAGTGTTTAAATTTCCAGATGCATTTATGAAGATTGCATTATACTTGATTTGAATTTAGTTAGATTCAAACATCTACCAAAGTTTGTTCAAGATGGGATTTTAAGTTTCCATTTAGAAACAAAAAGTTTCTTTTCACCCTAAATTTCAACAATTATTTATTTTGTTTATTTATTTTTCACATTGCAAAATTTGGAAAATTTTGGGATGTGACAGGCTACCATCCTTAAAATAAATCTCGTCCCGAGATTTGGGAAAGATAGGGGTTACAAGTTGGCTCAAAGCAACTAGGGTACTACCACCCTTAAAAAATTTCTAACTAGATTACATCTTGGCTTGCTTGGGATCTTGTTGAAATATCTTTGGGCAAACATATGCATAGTGTCCTTTGTTTCCACACTTGAAGCATGTGATAAGGCTGAGATCCTTCATAGGCTTTATCTTGTGCTTCACTTTTCTGGACAATTGCTTGCATAATGTCCTTGATCACCACAATTGTAACATGTGACAAGATTGAGTTCTTCTCGTATCTTCTGTGGACAAGTTGATACATAATGGTCTAGCTCTTTGCAGTTGTTGCACCACACTTGGTTAATATCCTTATATTTTTGTTTCTTCTCAGGACACTCATTGGCATAGTGTCCCATCTCTTTGCAATGGCAACATTGCACTTGGCTTTTGTCTTTCTTCTTCTTGGGTTTCTCCAAAGCTAGGAGTGCTTCTAGTTCATGCTCTTCATATCTTATCTCAATGGTGGGAAAGTTTCCTGGTCTCCTTGATCTTTTCCTTGGGTAATACATATGTCTCCTCTTTGGTCCATCAAATTGAGTCATATTGTATGGAGGTGCAAGCTGAGATTTTCCTTTGTCTTCACCCTTCTTGGTAGAAGTTGTTCCCTCATGGAAGTCTACAATCTGTTGTTGCACTCCACCTTGTTAACTTTGTTGAACTATGGAATAGATGGGGCATTGGATAGGGACATGATTATTTCCTTCACATAGGAAACAGGTAGCTTGATATGTGGGGCATTGATTAGTTGGATGTTTCTCTTCACAATTAGGGCATTGATCTTCATGCTCTTGGGAAGTGTGATCCTTGTCTCCACAAATATTGCAAGCTTGAGTTCCTTCTATAATATCATCCTTGACATCCTTGTTGTCATAAACTCCTTGGAAATGGTTGTCTCCCATGTTGATCATTTGACTTTTCACCCTATGCAACAATTGGGTTTGGGTTCCCAAAAACCTTTGCATGGTTGGATCTAACTCACTGGTGTTGGCTAAAAACTGAGTTGTCACTTGGTTCAACTGGGTTTGGGTTACTATGAGTTCTCTCATGTTGATCTCTTGGTTGTTTTTGTTGCCATCCTTGATGTTGAAGTTTCTTGGAGTAGTCATCTGTTTGGGTTGGATTGGGATTAGAATAGGCAAAAGATTTCTAAGGAAATAATTCTAATCACACACATCACAAGTCACTCAAGCAATGTGCAAGCAATCACAAACAAACATTCCACTCAAACAACAAGTTTCAAACACATTTTTAGGCAACAAAATTTTTTTTGTTACACCACATAAGTTGGTGTGTTTGACTTAAACTAAATATGGTGGTCCAACTATATGGTTCACTTGAGATCATTCCATCCTTCTTAGTTGACTCTTTATGAACAAGATCTTTATATCCATGGAGAGTTTCTTGCATATTGGTCACAAAATTTCAAAGGTGATGATGGTTCCTTCTAAGTTCTGTTTCCTTAGTCTTCAAGTCTTGAGTAATATTTCTTGCCTCACTTGTAGTCCTTAGTGATATCCAAGTTGAAGTCCTTGGTGAAATAAAGTTGAAGTCTTTGATGATGTTTGATGTTGAAGTCATTTGAGTTGATGAAGTCCTTTGCACATGGTGAAGTCTTTGGCCATGGGGTAGGCTTTGTCCATCAAGTTTGAAATAGAAGAGATGTATAATCAAAACAAAAAGGTTGAGGGAAGAGTTTACAAGATTGTTTGTAAATAAGTTTTGGAAAAAATACAACTCCTATTTTTCTAAGGTTTTTTTTCCAATCCTAGGGTTACAAATCCTACAGGGAACACAGTGCTCTGATACCATCTGTAGAGGTCCCAACCTTTAATAAGGTAGAGATCCATGTGTTTACAATGCTAGTCCCTGGATCAATAGCTAGCATCCACAGTTAAGATGTAATATCAAGAAACAAAGGGCATAATACAACTTTATAACCAGGAATAAAATAATGTATTACATCTTACATAGCTCATTTGGCTATCTCATTACAATGCAGTAGAATATAACAATATCATGGGGTCCTTCATGTTCAAAGTGCCACAGGCAGTCATGTTGGTTGTAGACATGTAATCCTAATCAATAAACTTCACTAACATCAAACAAACCTGCAACATAATAAGTTACAGCCACAAGGGTCAATACATTTGAATTGTATTGGCAAGTGATACTATGGTAGTATAGTGGAGTCTATCATCTATATGCATTTGGCTAAGTGGAGCTTAGGCTTGCTTTGCTCAAAATAGATTTTCCTTAACATTTGAAAAACACTAAGTTTTTGTTTGACAAAAACACCCAAGGCATCTCCCAATAGAAATTGGTGATCCTTCAACCCTTGTTCAACCACAAGTTTTAACTTAGAAATTGGGATGAGGATATTCTTGATAGCTTCCATGTCTTGATGCTCAAATTGTCCTTTGCCAGGGACATGGCTAAGTACTTAGATTTTTCACTCTGCAGAGGTGGTGCACTTTCCCCACAAGACTTGGTTTCACCAAGACAAGATCTTTCAGAAGCCTTCCCTTAGACCAGAATGGACGCGTTCCAACCTATCATCCCCTACCACCAACTGTCCATTTGGCTAAGTTATTGCAACCTATATGATCCAAGCAGAGCCCATAATGCCAAGTGGCTGCACTTGAAGCTTCTCAACATTTGACATCTCAAATCTCTTTGTTCCTGGGTGGCCTTCCACAAGTGAGATACACAAGGTAAACCATAGAAATGGGCCTTGTGTAACCACTCAACACAAACCATTCCTTCCATTCCACCCAGGTGATTCATTCACTTAGTTGTTTTATTAAACAAAACACAAGTCCTTGACTTAGAAATATTCCATAGTATGAATATATTCCACCCTTGTTTTATACTAGCTAAGCTAAGCATGATAGTAGTAGGAATATTAACTTAGGGAATTTCTACTAAGGTTTCATCTACTAGGATTTCCCATGGCATAGTCTTTACTTGGCAAAAATTCCATGCAAGTCCTACTTTAGAAATATCACTAATGCATAGTGAATATAATGGGACAAAGTATGAAGCATCACTTGCCTTTTTGGTAGAGAATATAAGTTCACTCCTTGATCTTGCAATATTCACACTCTTCCAATTTCACTACAATTCAATCAAGCAAGCAAGAATTCAATCTACCATTCAAGCAAAACATCACATAAAATAATAGAAACAAAGAAATACATGCAAGCATGCAAAAGATTGTTTTATTTGGAAAAGTGGTTTCTAACATGTTATAAACATTCTAAAACATCTATTGGTCATTTTATAAAAGTGGCAAAACTATTTGCAAAAGATTTTACCTATAAATCATTTTTAAACCAAATCAATATTTATGTGGTTGAAAATGCCTTTAGCAATGTAATGATTTTTATGAGGTCCACCAAATATGTTTTTAATTCTCAAAACCTTGTGTTTAGGGACAAAGGGTTTTATCAAAACATTTTCCTAAGGGTTTCCTCATAAAGCATTTTTTTATTACTAAACATTATTTTTTTTATTTGACTAGAAATGTTCTAAATCAAAGATTTATTCTTTTGCTTCACAAAATATGTTTTTGAAACCACAAATTAGTTTAGATGGTCAGTAGGTTCAAAAAATCCATTTGCCCAAAGGTTTTATCACAAAAATAATTTTTGAATGTATTTTATATTCTAAATATGCCTACACAAGTTTCTACAAAAACAACCATTTTACCAGAAGCAATTTACTAAACAAAGTGTAGGGTTGGAAAGTACTTGTCTTGCTGATTACCATTGATATAAAATTTGTACCTGTGGTTTGAAAGTTATGAATTTTGCAAGTTTGAGTATCTAATAGAATAATTTCTGTTTTTAAAACAAAAGTCTGGCCACGTGTCTGTTTTTCATTGGGCCATACCGGTTCGCGTGGATCGCGTGCTGTGGATCATTGGATTTAAAGTAGATCGTGCGGCACATATTGAACATAACGGTTCGCTTTAGTCATCTATTCATAGCCTTGCGATCGAAATCTAACGGCTGATAAGTGAGCAACCAGAGTTGGGCGGCGCTAGCGGCGGTGATAAGCGGCGGCGTGCTCAGACGAGGGTGGCGCTGGCGATGCAGGAAGCAAAAGAGACAGGGGAGGAGCTCGCCGAGATCGCCGTGCTTCGCTGATGCTCAACATGCTCGGGGTTGGCGAAGGGGCTCACGGAGACGTTGACGATTGCTCGCCGGAGTCTGCACAGCGTCGGGCACGCTCTGGTCGTCGTAGTTGGCGAGGCTACAGGCCACCCGAAGGCAAGATAACAACTGCGTTAGATGCATATGGAGTCGGCGATCATGTGTGCATCAACGAGAGGAAAGGGGGTGGTCAGATGCTACATGGGGCACTCGCCGGAGTTGAAGCAGACCGTGGCGATGCTCAGTCGAGGTGGTTGCCAACGCTCTGGGTCAAGCACGGGCAAGCTGAGGGTGCAGAGAGAAGCACCGAGGAATGTGGAGCATGCTCGAGTGGTCGAGGAGGCGAGGGGCGACGGGGTTTGGCCGGAATCGTCGTCGGAAGGTCGTCGGGGCCGCGACGGTGCAAAGTCGATTCGAGGCAGCCTGGTGGCTCCGGAGGCATGGGTTCTGAGGGGAATTGGAGAGGAGGGAGTGGAGGTTAAGAAGGCGTGGTCGCGGCGCTGGGTTACTGCGCCATTAACGCCATTTTAACGAATTAAAACGCGGCCAGAAACTACAGCGAGGAGAGAGGGCGGGGTCAGCGCGAGGTTGAAGGTAATGACGGGGCAGTGGGTCCTGGCGTCAGCGAGAGAGGGAGAGGGGAGATGGGGCCAGCGGTCAATGACTGAGGGGGGGAGGTTTCTGAGTGAAAAACGTTTTGGGGGAGGGAAAGAAATGGGCTGCGCTGCTGGGCTGGGTTGGGCCTGCTGGGCTAGTTAGCTTTGTTTCATTTTTTTGTACTGATTGTTTTTATTTTTCCTTTTCTATTTATCTTTTTTGATTTTGTTTAATCAATTCAAACATTCATTTGAATTCAAACTTCAACAAACCTTTGTGTATATTTTAATATTGATTAATAATACATTCTGAAGTCAAATTTAGAATAAATCATTCATTCTTTTTTAGGGTATAATAATTATTTAAAATAGGCCCTTGCATTACTTCAAATAAGATTTAATAATGTTTTTCAAATTCCATTTGAAATCTAAATCTTTCCAAATCTTTTCAGTAGGTTTTATTTATTTATTAGGGTGTCAAATAATTCACCTTGAATTATTTTAATATGATTTATAAATCAATTGAATTGGGTATTTGTTTTAATTCCAATGAAATCAATTATAGTTTTAATTCCATAAAACTTTATTTAAATGATTCTTTTATTTCATTTAAGTTAATTAAATGACTTTTATTCCATTTGGGTAAATTCAAATTCTTTTTCCTGATTTAATTAATCATTTCTAATAGGGAATTTTGTCTTTACTCAAATAGGGATAGAATTTGGTTAATGCCATTTTATTTTATTTGGAAATTCTTTATCCTTTTATTTTATTTGGTTTTGGATTATATTCATTCCATTTGCTTATGGTCTTGGCTAAGATTTAGTTTGGTCTTTAAATATTCCTCATTTAATATTTCTTTTTTTTTACCTTATAAGATTCATATCTTTTTATTTATAGATCCAAACTTGGTGATTTCAATTTGTAAAATCTTATTTGATATTTATTTATTCTTTTAAATATCTTTAGGATTTTTTGCTCACCATTTGGTATGGATTTTAGATAGGTGCTTCATTGGCTTTGGAAATTCAATTTCCTTATCTTATTAAATTCATAAGATCTTATATATGGCTCCAAATTGAATGAAATCAATTTCTATGGTCTTATAATATTTCTATTTCTCATTCTTGATCATTTATAAATGTTTGTTGACAAAATTTTATATGGATCAAAACCATGGTCTTGGAGATAACATGGAAATGATTTTATTCCATTTGGGTTTTAGGGTTTTGGTTTATTCTCCAAGTGTTTAAATTTCCAGATGCATTTATGAAGATTGCATTCTACTTGATTTGAATTTAGTTAGATTCAAACATCTACCAAAGTTTGTTCAAGATGGGATTTTAAGTTTCCATTTAGAAACAAAAAGTTTCTTTTCACCCTAAATTTCAACAATTATTTATTTTGTTTATTTATTTTTCACATTACAAAATTTGGAAAATTTTGGGACGTGACAGTTTGTTTATTTGTTTTGCAGGTACCAAGTTACTGATAGAAGATCAAGAAAATTAGACTAGGAAGTGATATATATTAGTTTCAGTTTTCATTTTATTTCCTTTCCTTGTAAAGAACAATGTAATATCAATTTGTTATTCGATAAAGTTCATTTTTCTATTACAGTTGTCTCTATAATGTTATTTCTTATTTATTCAATTATGCTTGAATTATTGTTATTGAATAAAGGAAAGAATAAGAAATAAACTTTCTTGTATGAATTCTTCTATTTATATTGTTTTCAATTTTTTTCATGTATAATATTTAATATATCATTCAAGGATACATACTATCCATTAATAATTCCTTTTTGAAAACAATAAAATATTAAATACCACTAATTTTCAAATCTTTTCAAAAGTGACTCAAATTTAAATTATTCACCCAAAATCATTTAAATTCCTAGAGATCATGTCAAAATTTATAACAATCACTATGAAGAGCTAAATCCTAACTCAAAATAATGAAGGAAACTCTGATCTCTCTAGGGTTTTGTGTGGCGAAAAAATTACCCTACTTTTGCAGATGAATGCATGTAAATGCACATATTTCTATTTCTACCCCTAGTTGGTTCCTAAACACTGGGATGTTATAGGTACTTTATTGTGTAGTCTCGCTTGAACTTGAAATATGCGGTGACCCAGCATACCACTTCATGATGTAGTACACTATAGTCGTTGACATAATACCAATGAAACACCGTTCACTAGTATTACATCCCTCAGAGTAGTACAACAGAAACACAGCAGGTCCAAGACATGACTACAGGTTACAACTCAACTCTTTACACAAGATCCAGAGAACACTCTAGGTTAAAGAGAGAGAAAGAATCTTCTTACAAAGAAGAATTAGAGATAAACAACTCAAAAATTATTATACTATTAAGACTAGTATCTTAACTAATGATCTGGCATTACTGCTATTGCAATACACTACAGAAATAGGTTCTATGGCTAGATATTCTATTCTTATCTAATCAGCAACTTCGTCTTCAATTGAGCTGATGTATATGTTGAATTTCTTGACTTCATTGAAGAGCTTTAGCTTTTGATGATGATTCCTGGAGCATGGCTTGATGTAGTCATCGTCTGTACTGGCTTTAGAACCTAGCAAGGGTTAAGAAGATACTTTGAGTACGAGCGTACTCAGCAAGTCTACTAGAAAAGGAGTGTTTGATGCACTATATCTATAGCCACAGACCATAGGTCGTAGGCCATACATGTTTTCGTCAACATTTCTTCAAAGTTTGCTTTTATTCTGAAAAAAATATGTCCGTCAGCCTTCATGGGTTTACCAGAACTTTCATGGAGTTCCTTTCCCGCCGCGTTCGCAGCTCCTTCCCGGAACAGGGAGTAACAAGTTACAGTTCTTACACTCTGCAGAGGTGCGTTACTTTACCCATGAGAGACCTTAGCCTTGTTGCACAACCAAGTCATGACCTTGTCCATACTTCCTTGGTATGGGTCCCAGTCTAAGATCCAAGCCAATCACAGCCCCCTTCACGACCCCGCATGCCTCCTTGGTGTACACCATGCCCACATATTGAATTACGGTAATGGTTTGTACAGACCGTTAGATGCCAGAACTATCGTGGGACGTTGAGGGTTCCCACCCATATGTTGCACATCCTCTACGAATTACCAATTAATATGCACGCTAAGAGTGATAACAGCCACGACCTGCACATCCGGCTTCATGCTAGAGGAAGAAGATACAGTTGACTTCTCTGTCCCATTCCAAATCTCATGGTTAACGCGTGATATACGGCGCAAGAATCACTGGAGACATTGGTTGTTAAGTCCTAGATAATATGTTCCTTTACCACCGGAACTTTCATTGGTCCCATTATTATGAAAATAGTGTTTTTGGACCTTTTTAAAATGTAGGTGATGACTACACTGGATTTGCAAAATACTTTTACAGAAAATAATCAAAGGACATGAGCAAGTGTGAACTTGCCTTTTGTGATTGCAAGATTATGCACTCACGGTCTTCGAGACGACATAAGATCCAATATCTGAAATCAGCATCATTGGTCCGGTAAGGACTAATGTTTAAAGAAGCAAGATGCAGTTATGCATAAGTAATGATATGCATTTTGTAAAACTCCCAAATTGAATTGAGTGAAGTGAATTCCAGTGATTCTTTTCAGAGTTGGTTTATCTTCAAATTTTACTTTACAAGTAATGACCTTTATAAGGAACTTAAGTGTTAACAATCCAAAATATGTAAGTAAAGTATAAGATGATGTGATTATGGTGAATTGTCATGTGGTGACTATGATAAAAGTCCTTGGGATTGAGTTGTTAAGAGTTGAAGAACAAATTGTAAGATTGTTATTTGAAGTGGCAAAAAGAATAACATTTGAAGAAAAGATTTCCTTTATAATGTTTAAGCAATCTTCATTGTTAATAAAATGTGATTAATGCCTTCTGGTATTTGATTTATTAGTTTGGACTTGAGATGCTTTATGTTTTAAGTTAAATAGACCAAAGTTAACTATAAAAACATAAGTAGTTTATCAGACATGATGTTTATAGGCTTTTGAGACTAAAGTTAACTTTAAAAGGTTAAGTAAACTTAAGATGTAATATATTTTAATTATTCCCAAGTTTTAGATTTATGATAGGTATAACTAAGGTTTGGAATTATTCACTTTATATTTTAAGTGAATGATTTAGATTAAATTTTTTTGCTTATTAAGAAAATAATTTGTATTTATTTAATGGAAGCATAGTTAGATGATGTTAGTAATTTGTTAAAATTTGAAGTTATGTTAATAATGGTTAAGATATAATGGTGATTCACCATATTGTATAAATGGGTGATACCCAATGTTTATTTAAAAGAATCCTTAATAATATTTTTAAAAGAATATTTTAAAGTTAAGAATAACAGAGGTACCCTCACTACCAGAAACTCGCCTACGGCGTGTTCATGGCGGCTTGTCGGCTGAGCCACTACTCCCAGGAGCATCAGGTGATGGTGGTCAACGAAGCACCCCTGAACAGCATCCTGAACAACCCGGAGGCCACGGGATGCGTGGCCCTGAGGGGCATCGAGCTGTCTCCTCTATACATAGTCTACGAGAAGCGCCATGCGATCAAGTCCCAGGTCCTCCCGGACTTCCTCGTCCACTGGATGGAACTGCAGTTGGCGGACACCCCGGACATGACACAGTCATGGACGATGCACTTCGATGGCTCCAAGCATGTCATGGTATTGCCGACGAGTACGCCATGGAGGGGTCCTCACAGTGCGTGTTTAGAGACGTGGGGGAAGGTGGAAGGTTGACGAGTACGAGGTAACACAGCTTACCCAGGTTCAGATCCCACAACGGTGGTGGAATCCTACTCCTGCTATAAATCACTATAATGGCAATACGCTGAGTTACAGAGATAGGTTCGCTGTGCGAGGTGTGACTAGAAAGTCTAAGTTATTGTTGTGCCCTAAAGGCTCCCGTAGACCCGACTTATATAGTCGCCAGGTCCTAGGGTTACAGGGAAGAGTCCTAATCGGACAAGTTACAGAGTCCTACACTGACTATAACTAGTCTAGCTTGTCTTGTACTCCAAGGCTCCGGGTACGCTGGTAACTCCACCGTAGCCTTCCTTTATCCGGCATGGGCCTCCCTTCTGGATCCATCTAACTGGGCCGCCCAGCAGGCCATGGGCTATGCTACCAACTGTGGGCCACCCAGGTTATCTGGATAAGAGACATGCTATGAGGATACCCATATAGCATATCCCCAACAGTAGCCCCCGGAGAACTCCGAGATCTTGCGCCGTCTTGCCTCTTCACGTTGAATGCTCCGTCTAAATGGATGTCGGCAAATCATCAAGCAATATCTTGTAGTCCTCCCAAAGAACCCTGCAAGGTTTTCTCCGTCTTCAACTTGTAAGTCGGAGAATTGCTGAATCTTCTATCGTACTCTTCCGTAGCCGGACTGGATCCGTCCATGCCGGAATCTTTCGATGTGATGGATCATCTGCCTATGACAGTTAGGGAGACGTAGGCATAGGTCAGCGATGCCTCGTAACTCACACATGCAGAGAACGCAATCATGTCCACTTTTCCCGCGCGAGCGATACGAATCATTGGCGGCGATGGTTGGTAACGTGGCAAAATTTCCACGCACGTCTTCGCACACGTCGTCTACGCTGCAACCATTCGATCAAGCTGCACGAATCTTGATGCCGGAAACCATAAATAGTAACTCCGGTGGAAAATTTACTTTTCACCTCATTCTCCTCTGCATCGTCTTCTTCCTCCTGCGAGCACCTCCTCGAGCTCTCCGCGCGACGTGTGAGAAACCCTAGCTCCCAATCTCTCTCAGTTCTCACCAAACACGAACAATGGCCAGCAGCTCCTCCCCTTCCATGGCGGCGTCAGGCGAAGCCGCGGCAAAGCCAGTGAGCGCCGCCATCGTGCCTCCAGAGGGGCTGGTTATTCCCAAGTCTGCGGTGGTGGAAACCACCGGCGGCGACCATAACCCAGCGGCGCTGGAGCTGCTAGAGGAGGAATACGACTCCCACAAAGGTGATTGGCGCGGTTTAGACATCACAGACAACTGATCAATGAGGGCTACCTCCCTGCGACGGAGGGGCTCGCCTGGAGGGCGGCGCCGGCCGGCGAGGTCACTCCTTCTCCCTAATTCGGAGAGAAGGTGTAACTCAAAACACAATTGGTACGTGGCGTCTCTCTGCCCATCTCCAACTTCTTCCTTGATGTCCTGAATCATTACCGAGTACAGCCACAGAACCTCTCCCCCAATAGCATCTTAGCGCTTAGCAACTACGCGGCGCTTTGCGAGGGTTATCTAGGGATTAGGCCTAGGCTAGATCTCTTCATATATTTCTTCACCGTCAAACGCGAAGATGGAGCCAGCAAGGATGAACTTAGAAATTGTGGCACCATTAGCTTTAAGATCCGGCCTGGTCGACACTTCCCCGACATCGTCGGCCATGAGTCCTGCAAGAACTGGCAGCGTACTTACTTCTACGGCCCAAATATCCCTCTGGCCAACCGAGAAGTAACGTACCCGGACTTCATCGATGGAGCTGTCGCTGAAGCCCCGACATGGAGATCCCAGACCTCCCTTCCCTCCGACATCGACGCTTCCCGCGCTATAAGGCGGATAGAGTGGTTCGTAGATACGGGTTTGACCGGATTGGACCTAGCCATGTGCTGGTTCATCAGGCGGATCCAGCCTCTGCAGCACCGCTCTAAGCTGGTGCACGAGTATTCCAACGATAGATGGGATAGCCTCCGCATCTCCGAGGACAACTTCTCGAGCGACTCTGTCAAGATTCGCCTCAAGGTCATCGTCAAGGTGAAGGATAGGAAGCGTGGCTTCACCATCACCTACGACATGTTCGTAGAGAGCAAGTGCCCAAAGGTACCTATTTTATTTCCGTGTATGACATATACTCCAGTTCTTCCATCTAGCCATTATCATCTCATCTAACATGGTGGTTTTTCACTTAATAGCTTAGCGACATAGATGAGGATAGCATGTCTCCACAAATCTATGATCCAAAGATGAAGGAAGTCACGGTCGTGTCCGACGACGATGTTCCGTTGTCGCGAAAGCGTAAGAGCTCCACCTCTAACGCTGGCGACGGAGGCAAGAAGAAGAAGGCAGAGGGTGGAGCCTCCAAGAAGACTACCGCCGCCCTGGAGGCGGATAAAAGAAACAATATCGGGATCCCTTTTGCCAAAGAACCCCCTCTTGTGTAAGCTTCTTTCTCTCCGACATTGTCCATTGTCTGTCTTATTCCCGTACTTATGCATTATGCATATTTTAGGAAGAAATCCACGACCAGCTTGAAGAAGGCCTCACAAACATTGGGGGCTTCTAGAACCATAAAGGATATGCTGCATCGCGACGCATCTCCGCCATCTCCCCTGTCACTCCCATCGTCCAGCCCTCGTCTGCTCCGACAAGCTCTCAAGCTAAAGAAGCGTGTGGCCCTTCTGCCCTGGAAGTGGACTCAGGCGCCTCCACAAAGCTCGCTATTGTTGGCAAACATGCGACACAGGAGAGTTCCACAAACCAAATGGCTAAAGCTTCGGCTAAGGATGCCATGGGTAGCGGTAAGGCGGTGGTGGAAGGTGGTACATCTGCCGAAGGCGACGTCCTCGCCCCCAAGAAAGCCATAGAATTCCCGAAGATAGTCTATCTGGCACTTACGCCGGGTAGCACCTCTCTGGTTCCTGGTGCGGCGCCGACATCTCCAACGTGCGGTCTCGAGGAGCTTCTCCGGAAAGTAGAGATCTTGCAAGGAAACAGTGTATCCTTCGGCAAGCTGCTGGCTGAGAGTGCTACCAACCTCAAGATCATTGCACTTGTAAGTTTTATTTGCCTTTTGCATTTCATATGAGTATCCCCCTGTAGCCCCTGAGGGTTTAGACGGAAAACCATAGGTCTTTGCGTCTAAATGCTCTAAGAGTGACTAAGCTAGAAAAATTCTCACTGTAGCCCCCAAGCATATAGTTTGAATGAATTATTCCGACTAGATGCTTTAAGAGTAGCATACGCAGTGTTTATAAATTTTGATACTGTAGCCCCCAAGCTTCTAGTTGTAACTGAATTAGTTCCGACTAGATGCTTAAAGATAAGATAAGCATATGCCTGAGTTAAAAAACTTTATACTGTAGCCCCCAAGCTTCTAATCGAAAACTGAATTAGTTCCGACTAGATGCTTAAAGAAAGACTAAGCATATTGATAAGTTAAAAAAACTCTCGTTGTAGCCCCCGAGTGTCTAGGTGGAAATTTTCCGGCTAGAGGCTCCAAGTAGACCAAACAACGTTTAACTTTCTTCTTTCCACAGAATTAGAATGCTCGGAGGGGCATGGCCAACGACAAGTACCAGAAGATGCGCGCGGACTTGCAAGCTGAAAAGGGTAAAACTGCCTTCTTGAAGGAACATATCACCAAGAGCAAGCATCTATTTTTCCTTTCTTTGTTGCATTCCGACTTGGTTTTGCGCCCCCACAATCTCCGAGTACTCACTGTGTACTGTTATTTCTCCGACTTGCAGAAACCATTTCCAAGGCGAAGGATATTGTTTAGCAATCCAAGCATATTCAACAGCTGGATAGCAAAAACAAGATCCTCAAGCAGGAGAGGAAGGACATGCTGAAGATGCATGAAGATTCGATGAAATTCCTACAGGACTCCGCCAATGAGATGAACCGCTTGAAGGAGGAAATCGCTAGCTTGAAAGAGCATAAGAAAGCTGCTGATGAGCAAAATCAACGCCATCATGAAGCGTACAAGCTCCTCCAACAAGAACGGGACTCCATGGCAGAGACTCTCTGGCAGGCTGAGACCAACATCTTTAGTAAGTGATTCTCCGTCTTGGACTTCTATAGTCTAGATACTCTGAATTTGTTGTATTATTGAACTCATGCGCTCCTTTGTCAGAAATTTGCAGCTCCTATGGGTTTAAACCGGTCGCCTCCTCTGCCAAAGGAATGCATGGTCCTTTCCGGCAACTTTATCAACACTGCCATCACGCAGAGCAAAGAGATCGCCAAGCCCCTCCAGATTAACATCAAGGCAGTGGACTCTGTGACGAAGTTCTCGGAGATCCTGTGTCGAGCCCCCGAGCGTATCTCAAGGTGGAAAGCTTCATGTGCACGGGCCGGTGCTAGGATGGCATTGTCAATGGTGAAGGCACACTACAAGAATGCCGACATCGACATGATAACCTCCGGTATCCCCGACGTAGACGACGAAGGCCAAAAGATAAACCACGAATCTATCCTGGCGTCGCTCGCGGGTTATGACACCAGAGTCACCGAGTTGGTCGATGTTAACGTCTTTGTGCCCATGAAAACCATTGAAGACAAAGGCCAAATCTCCTCCGAGTCCCTCAACACTGCCGACTTCGAGGGAGGTGACTCTCCTGCTGCCGATGATGTTGCTTCCAAGTCGCCTGCGCCAGAGGAATAAAAACAACTTGTAATATTTGTTTCCTCTGGAATGTGTTATGCGGAAAAAACTATGTATTAACTTAAGGCGGAAAACAATGGTGTATGTCCTGCTACTTAAGAACTAGTTCCAGCATGTATATATTTTAAGCAAGTGCTGGCTTATCCATTACTTTGGTTTTTATGCTTGACCTTTCGTGAGTCGGAAGACTCGTTGTCGGAACCATGCGCTCAGGTGATGATGCCCAATGGCACCGTCAATAACATAAGAACAAAATCGCCGACAATAAGTGCCAAAAGTCACTACTCCAGAATCCACATAAAAACAACAAAGAATGTATAGACCAGAAAACTTAAGCTAACGCCCGTAGGCGGAATTTTCACAAGTGCAATCGCAAATCTTGTGCATAAAGGTTTTATACGATCCAAAAATGAACACTAAAGGAGGTAAAAGACTCAGAAATATGAGTGAACCAAAGAGCTTTATTTCATTAATCATATAAAAGATACACAATAGATAAAAATATGCTAAGTGTAGAAAGAACGTAGTTGTGCTATATTCCATGGCTGATCAAGCTCCGGGTAGTCATCATTTGGGTCACGTCGCTTATGTTTATGATCCTCGTTGGGTCTATCCTTCAGTTCACAATTGTCAACGAGGTAGTAAGACCCATTGAGTAGCGCCTTGCTTATGATGAACGGTCCTTCCCATGGCGAGGATAATTTGTGTGACTTCTTCTGCTTAAGTCGGAGCACCAGATCCCCCTCTTTAAACGAGCGATGCTGAACGCAGCGACTATGGTAGCTGCGTAGCTTCTGCTGGTAGATGGCGGATCTTTGGCATACCAAAACGCGCTCCTCCTCGAGAAGGTCCACATCTAGGCGTCTGGATTCTTCAGCATCATCTTTGTCGTAGGCGGTAACCCTTGGTGCATCGTGAAGTATGTCGGAAGGTAGGATGGCTTCTGCTCCATATACCATGAAGTAAGGGGTGTAGCCGGTGGATCTGTTGGGTGTAGTTCGTAAACTCCACAACATAGACGGCAATTCTTCCGCCCAGGCCCCAGCTGCTCTATGTAGCGGTGCCTCAAGACGTGGCTTGATTCCCTGCAGAATTAATCCATTGGCTCACTCAACCTAACCATTGGAATGTGGGTGTGCCACAGATGCAAGGTCAAGTCAGATGCCTTTGTCCCAACAATAAGCCTACACTTCTCCGAGTGACAAGTTGCTGCCGTTGTCGGTGATAATGCTATGTGGGAGACCAAATCTCACCACTAGATCTCAAACAAACCTAAGGGCAGTCTCCCCATCAAGATTTCTAATGGGTTTAGCTTCTATCCATTTAGTGAATTTATCAACTGCTACTAGCAGATGTGTAAATCCACATGGTGCCGTTTGTAACGGTCCCACCATGTCTAGCCCCTAGACTACAAACGGACAAGTTATTGGTATTGTTCGCAATTCTTTAGCAGGAACATGTGGTTGTCGGGCATAATACTGGCATCCCATGCATGTCTCCACCATCTTGTCAGCGTCCGCCTTCGCGGTCAGCCATTAGAATCCTTGCCAGAAGGCTTTCGCGACCAAAGATCGGGGAGCGGCGTGATGCCCACAATCTCCGAGATGGATTTCGCGTAGGATTTCAATACCTTCTTTCTGGGAAACACACTTAAGGTATACACCAGTAGTGCTCCTTTTGTAGAGCTGTCCATTGATTATGGTATACCCCTTCGCTCGACGTACTATTTTCCGTCTTTCGACTTTGTCGTCGGGCAAAGTTCTGTGTTCGAGAAATTCCATGAACAGTTTTGTCCAAGCCGGAGGGACCTTTGCCACCATGTGGACGAAAGAGTCAACTCTATCCGGGTTGTCGATGTCTACTCCCTTCACGGATGGTGTCCGTAGATGCTCTAGGAAAACTCCAGGCAGAATTCATTTGCGCCCTGATCCAAGCTTAGATAGCAGATCAGCCACCTCGTTTGGCTCCCTAGGTACATACTTGACCTGGTAGCCCAAGAAGCACTTGGCTATCTCGTCCACTTCGTCTCGATATGTCGCCATAATAGGGTTCCGCGCATTCCAGGTGCCAGCCACCTGCTGGGCAACCAAGTCGGAATCTCCACAGCAAACTATGCGCTTGATGTCAATATCCTTGGTTACGCGTAATCCGTGAATGAGTGCTTCATACTCCGCCATGTTGTTCGTAGCCTCGAAGTGTATCTGCAGAACGTAGTGTAGCTTGTCCCTAGTTGGTGACTGTAGCAGTACACCAGCCCCCGAGCCGTTGAGCAGCTTTGATCCGTCAAAGTGCATCACCTAGTATTCTGGCTCTGGCAATGGGGTAGCATCTGGCATCTCCGTCCAATCTGCGAAAAAATCCGCCAAGGCTTGTGACTTGATAGTGTCGCGTCTCTTATAGGTGATCTCGAAGGCGACAAGTTCAATGCCCCACTTCGCGACCCTTCCTGTAGCGTCACTATTGTTGATAATGTCGGACAGTGGAGTCTTGCTCACCACTGTGATTGGGTGCTCCTGAAAGTAGTGCCTCAGCTTCCGAGAAGCAAGGAACACTCCATAAGCTATCTTTTGGTAGTGCGGGTAACGCTGCTTGGACTCCGTCAAGGCCTCGCTTACATAGTAAACTGGTCGCTGAACTCCATGCTTATAGCCTGGTTCCTTCCGCTCTACCACGACAACAACACTGATTACCTGGTTGGTGGCCGCCATGTAAATTAACATGGGCTCTCTAGGCTCGGGTGCTGAAAGGATAGGCGCTGAGGAAAGTGTCTCCTTGATCTGCTTCAATGCTGCATCTGCTTCGTCCATCCACGCGAATTTGTCCGCCTTCTTTAGCAACTTGTACAACGGCAGAGCCCTCTCTCCAAGTCGGCTGACAAACCGACTAACTGCTGCAACACAACATGTTAGTTGATGTATGTCCTTTACGCATGTTAGACGGTTTATGTTTAATATGGCCTTGATTTTCTTCGAGTTGACCTTGATTCCACGCTAGGAAATGATGAAGCCCAACAATTTGTTGGCTAGAACCCCGAAGACACACTTCTTAGGGTTAAGCATCATGTTATATCTATGGAGATTATCAAAGGTTTCTTTTAAGTCGGAGATTAAGTCATTTGACTTTTTAGACATCACCGCTATATAGTCCACATAGGCGTGAACGTTCCAACCAATTTGATCGTGTAGGCAACGCTGCATTGTCCGCTGGTACGTAGCACCTGCGTTTTTCAGCCCAAAGGGCATCGTGACATAGCAAAATGTGTCGTACGGTGTAGTGAACGAAGTGGCCAATTGGTCCGACTTCCTCATCTTGATCTGGTGGTATCCTGAGTATGCATCGAGAAAGCACAAAAGCTCCGAGTCAGCCGTAGAGTCAATGACTTGGTTAATGCGAGGCAAAGCAAACAGATCTTTGGGACATGCTTTGTTCAAGCCGGTGTAATCAACGCACATTCTTAATTCTTTGGTTCCCTTTTTGGGGACAAGTACAGGATTGGCCACCCATTGGGTGTGAAGGACTTCTCGGATAAAACTAGCCTTAAGTAACCTAGATATCTCTTTGCCAATGACGAGTCTCTTCTCATCTCCAAAGCATCGTAGAGGTTGCTTCACTGGTTTGCATTTTGGATCAATATTCAAGCTGTGCTCGGCAAGTTCCCTAGGTACACCTTTCATGTCGGCGGGTTGCCAGGCAAAGATGTCCCTATTCTCACGGAGGAACTCGACGAGCGTGCTTTCCTATTTGGGATCCAAGTTCGTCCCAATGGCGGTGGTCTTGGAGGCATCGCCTACCACAAGTTCCACCGACTTGGTTTCGATGGCGGCCTTGAATGCTGGGGCGGAGTCAGAAATCTGTTTCTTCGACGCGGGCATCTCTGAGGCATCGACCTTGCTCTGGATCTCCTTGAATTCATGGTTGTAGAGGACAGCTTCCATGTAGGCTGCTTCTCCAATTTCGCAGCCCCTAGCTTTTGCAAAGCTTCTGGATACGGTGATGACACCGTTTGGTCCGGGTATCTTGAGTTTGTTGTAGACGAAGCATGGCTTGGCCATGAAGGTGTGGAATATGTCGTGGCCGAATATGACGTGGTACATGCTCTTGAAGGGGACCACCTCGAAGGTCATGTGCTCTTGGCGGTAATTATTAACATCACCAAAGGCGACCTGAAGTGTGATGCATCCAAGGGACCGAGCCTCCCGACCAGGAACTACGCTGTGGAAGATGGTGTTGATCTGCCTTAGATTTTCCTCCGTCAAGTTCATCGTCTGCGGTGTATCCAGGTACATGATGTTGATGCTGCTTCCACTATCCACCATACACTTGGTGAACTCATTGCCGTCAATCAGGGGGTTGATGACCATGGCATATTGGTTCTCCGTAGGGATGAGGTCTGGGTGATCTTTCCTATCCCAAGTAATTGGAATCTCCGACCAGCGCTGGTACTGGGGAACTGGGGGTAAAGTAGCCATCAGGATCCTCATAGAGGTCTTCTGTTGTCGGACAGTGGGGGTGCCAAGGAAAGTGTGGAAAACGGCCGCCTTCTTCTCGAAGGGGTTCATGCCTTTGTCGTCGCTCTTGGCGGTGTGCTTGGGGTCAACATCCTCGTCCATGTCACTTGAATCCTTGGACTCCTCCTCCTTCTTCTTCCCCTTACCCTTGCCGAACTCCGGGTCCTCCTTGAGGTCGTTGACGAACTTGCAGTGGCGATTGGTGTGGGTGGCCTTGCCGTTGGCATCGAGGTGTACGAGGTACGGCATATCGCGATACTCTTCGTAGGTTTAGGGAACACGGAGCGCTGCCGAGGTAGTTTCACTTCCTCGCTGCTGCCCACGACCAGCTCCCCGCCCTCGGCCACGTTGTCCGCCATCACCTCTTCCTGCAAAGGTCATGGCGACCATGTCGGGAGTTTGCTTTTCCTCTAGTGTGGTTTTCCGCTTGGTGCTGCTGTTCCTCTGAGCTTGAGTTGGAATGGCCATTGCCGGCAAGGAGCCGCGAGCATCGTCGTCGGCAGCTGCGAACTCACTAGCCAACTGAATCATCTGGTTCAAGTCAAGCTGGTGATTGTCCTTCAAGCGCTTCAGCTTATGTCGAAGCAACGTTCCCCTTTCCAACCCATCAATGAAGGCGACCATGGTGGTCTGAGCGTGCACTCCTGCGCAGGAATTCTTCATATCTAGCCAGCGGGAGTGATATGCGCGAGATGTCTCGTCTTTCTCTTGCACGCACCGCTATAGATCGCCAACAGTGCAGGGGAGCTTATACGTACCCTTAAAGTTCTTGGTGTATGCTTCTTACATGTCCAACCAATTGCAGATGGATTTCTCCGGCAAGTTATCAATCCATTGACGGGCTGTGCCCGCCAACATTAATGGGAGGTACTTGACGGCAACGTTGGGGCTACCCCCGGCGATTTCTACTGCGTTGTCGTAGTCTTGCAACCATGTAGCCGGCTTGGCGGTGCCGTCATAGGGCTTGATGGTCTTGTCAATCCGGAAACCTTTGGGGTAAGTTGCGGACCGTATCACAGGTCCAAAGCGACATGGTCCCAGGTATGGTCCTTCCCGGGCCTTGTGGATCTTGTCTATCCGCGAACGTGCGTCGTATCTCTCTGGGCTTCTTTTCTTCTTGTCAACACGGGATGGGTTGCGTGAACGACACAGGCCTCCTCCGCCATGGTGACTACTAGGTGGCGACGGAGGAGGAGGTGGCGGTGGGTTAGCCTTCTTGCTGTTACCCTCCTGCGACACCTCACACTTGTCGCGGTTGCTTGTCGGACGCGAAGGGTCATGGCGTGACCTGATCTTATGTCCTTAGTTGCCCTCTCCGTCATGACGGGTCTGCTCCGTGTTGTCGCGAATGACGATGCCGCTCTGCCTTGGCGGGGGAATATCCGTATGACGGTGAGCCTTGGGTCTTCGCGATGTCGGGGGAGCGGGGCGGTTGCGATGGGCGACGAGGTTGGGCTTTGCCTCCATTGTCGACGGATATGGGGATAGCATCCTTCCTGTTGCGCACATCCCTCCGTCTTCGTTCTGATGAACCCGTCTGAGACCCGACATCAAGAGGAGTTCTGTCTGTTGGCGGCTTATGCTGGCTAGACTGGCAAAACGCTGGGTCAGGCTCAAGCCTCTAAGAGGTGGCCTTTTCCTGCTGCTTCACCGCCTTGGACACTAGGTCATAGACCCGTTCCACCACCTCACGCAATCTATCCTGCTCCAGAAGGGTCTTGGCGACAGCGAGGTTGAGGAGAGGAGTGGGCATCACCTGCCTCAACGTATGGCTTGGCCTGTGCCGGCTTCGGGGGAGCCCATCCTAGGTTTTGCCGTACACCAGGATCGTTGATGACGCGAGCTGGAGCTTTCTTGGCCTTCTACTGTTGTAGCAGAGTCTTGTACTCGGCCTCCATTTCTCTAGCTTTCTCTATGGACTTCTGCGCGTTGACCAGATCTCGATCTAGTTTAGTGCCTTGCTCCGTTATGGCCTGCGCTTCCTCCAGTAGCTGCTGGCGCTTTTCGTCAAGCTGGTCATATTCCGGATATGAGCTACAATCAGTGGCTCGACGAGGAGTTGTCGTACATTACTCTATCAGCTGGAGTAACTTGGGCAGCAGCAGACGTAGATGCTGGAGGTGGCAAGTTTGCGGTGTTGTTGTTGCTCGGGCCGGTGACGAGTTCCTGCGGCTGCTGCACTGGGTTAGGCGGGGGAGGCATGTCCTTCGCGTGATCATTATCGGCAGCGAGAGCTGGTCCCTTCCCCTTGTCCAGCCCTATAGGCGGAGCTCTTCCGGGTTTATCTTCATCCATCGCCGTCCCAATGGTGACGAACACTTCTCGGGACGTGACGGTGTTGTTTGCCTGCTCGTCGCGCTGGAAATCCCCCTCCATCTCCTGCATGGCAGAGTCTAGCTCCTCCGGGCTGAAATCTATCTCCTCCGAATCTGCACTGAAGTCGGCGTAAAGTGCGGCAATCACAGAGTCGGAGGGTGTCGGGGCTTCCTCGATGACGGGAGGGGTGGAGGTGCAAGGGGTGCGACGATGACTGGAGGTGGTGGCGCTGCTGCAGTGATGGCGGCCAGAGATGGCGGTGGCTGAGCGGGTGGCGCTTCGTCAATGAGCGCCTGAGCCGTTCCCTCAGCCTCCGCGTAGCTGTTGACGGTGTTCACCATGCTTTCGAAGGTGAGGCGCCCTAAAGCATGCTGCCACCTTAGAGAATGCCGGAGAAGCGTTCCCTCGTCCAGTCCTTCTACAAAGTGATACATAGCATCATCATTCGGGTAGTGTGCCAGATCGGATTGTATACGAAGCCACCTGGCGAGGTAATCGCTGCAGTTTTCACCCTCTCTCTGAACGCAACGTGCCAGATCGAAGATGGTAACCACGCCGACGAACTTGGATCTCTGCTGTCCAGACGCACGGACGAAGATGGCGGACTTGCAGCGATCTTCCACCGCTATATCCTACACATGGGAGGTTTGGGTGGGCCATGAATTTTTCCGATTTTTGTCGGCAAACTCCAAGGAGAGATCCGACATAGATCCTTCCGCGAACGTATCCTGCCCGTAGGAGGTCCGTGCAGGTCTTGACGCTCCTCTGACTCCCAGGGACTAGTGCCCGAGTCGGTTTAGCCGATGAAGAGGTGGATGTCTCCGATGGGGACGATCGATCATCACGTAGGGTTCGTCTTCGCCAGGATCCAGAACTCGTCGGGAGGGACAATCGGAACGTTGCCGGACAAGATAACTCGACTGATGGCTACGGTTTCACTAATTCTTGTGAAGACCTTGGTCCTCGCCCTCTAAAGATCCTGAAGCGCCTCTTGCCCCACGGTGGGCGCCAACTGTCGTGGTATTGCCAACGAGTAAGCCATGGAAGGGTCCTCACAGTGCGTGTTTAGAGACGTGGGGGAAGGCGGATGGTTGACGGGTACGAGGTAACACAGCTTACCCAGGTTTAGATCCCACAACGGTGGTGGAATCCTACTCCTGCTATAAATCACTATAATGGCAATACGTCGAGTTACAGAGATAGGTTTGCTGTGCGAGGTGTGACTAGAAAGTCTAAGTTATTGTTGTGCCCTAAAGGCTCCCGTAGAACCGACTTATATAGTCGCCAGGTCCTAGGGTTACAGGGAAGAGTCCTAATCGGACAAGTTACAGAGTCCTACACTGACTATAACTAGTCTAGCTTGTCTTGTACTCCAAGGCTCTGGGTATGCTGGTAAATCCACCGTAGCCTTCCTTTACCCGGCATGGGCCTCCCTTCTGGATCCATCTAACTGGGCCGCCCAGTAGGCCTTGGGCCATGCTACCAACTGTGGGCCACCCGGGTTATCCAGATAAGACACATGCTATGAGGATACCCATATAGCATATCCCCAACAAAGCGCGAGGCTGGAGCAGGAGCCGGGGTCATACTGACATCCCCGTAGGGTGATAAGATGAAGTACGTCCTCCGGATGAAATTTCGAGCTTCCAACAACGAAGCCGAATACGAGACCCTCATCCATGGCATGAGGATGGCCAAGATCTACATCGTAACACGCCTGGTCATCTACGGTGACTCAAACCTCATCGTCGAGTGTGACGCGCACGCCGCCAACACGATTGCGTATCGCGCGCTCTACAACTCACTCGAAGGGAACTTCGACGGCTGCGAGCTTCGGCACATTGGAAGGGAAAGCAACGAAGAGGCCAATAGACTCGCTAACATCGGCTCCACCTGCGCACGTGTGCCATCAGGTGTGTTCCTTGAACAGATCTGCGTGCCATCCATCAAAAGGAAATTCCCCAAGGGATCACCCGAAGAAGCAGAGCACTCGGGGGCTGCGCTACCCGAAGGACAGGAAGGACCAGAAAAACTCGACATAGAGGTCGCAGTGGTCAACCTGATGCAGGTCATGGCAATCCAAGACACATGGACACAGCCGTACCTATGGTACCTGATAAACAGGGAACTGCCTGATGTCCCAACAGATGCCCGACGCATATCTCATCGGTCCAAAGCCTTCACCATCATCAATGGCGAGATGTACAAGCACAGCATTTTCGTATGTGCTCCAAAGGTGCATCACCATCGGTGATGGCAAAACTATCCTCCAAGACATCCATGAGGGCATCTGGGGCCATCACGCGGGCAGTCGCGCCCTCGTCGCCAAACCTCTACGAGCTGGGTTCTACTTGACAACGGCCATGAACGATGCCAAGGACATCGTACGAAGGTGCAATGGGTGCCAGAGGTTCACAGACAAACCGCACGCACCTGGATCGGATCTCAGGCCCATACCCCTATCCTGGCCCTTCGCCCAATGGGGCCTCGACATGATCGGCAAACTACACAAGTCCTTGAAAGGAGGCCACGTCTACCTCCTGGTCGCAGTCGACAAATTCACCAAGTGGATCGAAGCCATGCCCGTTACCAACCAAAAGGGTAAAATGGCCGTGAAGTTCTTTGAATCCATAGTCTACAGGTTCGGCGTGCCGCACAGCATCATCACCGACAACGGGTCGAATTTCATCTCCAAAGAATTCCAAGACTTCTGCAAAGGCCTCGGGATCAACATATCATACGCCTCTGTGGCGCACCCGCAAACGAACGGGCAGGTCGAAAAGGCCAACGGCCTTGTCGGCGGCGTCATCAAGAAACGCCTAATGAGCCCGCTCAAGCGACTTGCGGGAGCCTGGACAGAAGATCTACCCTCTGTCCTTTGGAGCCTGCGCACAACGCCAAATAGATCAACTAGCTACACGCCTTTCTTCATGGTGCATGGAGCCGAAGCCGTGTTGCCCGCAGAAGTACGCATAAGGCCCCATGGGTCGTCGCCTACAGCGAAGCCGGATCGACGGCCGCACTCGAAGACGCCATCGACACACTCGATGAGGCACGTGACATCGCCGCAGCTTGATCGGCGGTCTACCAACAGAGCCTCCGCAACTATCATAGTCGTCGGCTGCGTCCAAGGTCCTTCGTCGAAGGAGACCTAGTCTTACGACTCAAGCAAGAGCAGACAAAGAAGCTCGAGTCACCCTGGGAAGGACCCTACGTCATCACTGAAGTCATCCCAGGTGGCGCCTATCGCCTCAAGAACGTGGATTCTGGAGTCGCATACTCCAACCCATGGAACGTCGCACAACTGTGACGCTTCTACCCCTAGCTATCCCCCCTTTACTTTCAATAAGTCTATTCATCCAAGGCTACTCAGCCGAACAATGTACCTCCTCATTACGATATGAATAAAGCTAAGTGTCTCGCCCCAATATTTACCTTTTCACTCGCATTTCTTTATGCTACAACACACTCGGGGGCTCCCCCTCACCTCACGACTTCGTCGGCTGAGGACAACGCATGTACACCTGAGTAGCTGATCATGTCAGGCTAACGAAAAGGGCATGCATACGAACAAGAACCACGTGCTAATATAATCAACCTTTACAGCAAAGGCATAACACGCCCAGCCAAATACATACAAGTTTTTACATCTATATTTTTATAGGTCCTACCTATTCTGAAGAATCACCTGCGCACGATGTTCAAAGAGATCTACAACTTGTTCGGCATACTGCCTCACAGCCACATAGTGCGGGCACATGTCCCACATGTCACCATCTGGCCGAGTAGGCGGCCCAGCCGCAATAGCAGCAAGATACACATCAGGGCGATGCAGCCGCACGAAGGAAAGCGCGGCCTTCACCCCGGCAACCAACTGGTGCCGCACCAGCTCCCTGACGTGACGCACGTCTCGAAACTTCGCCAGCAAGCCCCAGAGAGTCGATGGCGCTTCATCCAGAGGAAACATGACATGCAGAATCGATGCCAGGGAAGTCTTCACCTGCCACAACACTCACGACACCTTGTGAGCACGATCCTCCACAGTCGCAACGACCGTGGCATGACCACGATCCATCCAGAAAAAACCACCGGCTTCCATATCTTGCTGGGTCAAGCAATTGATTCGAACTGCAACGCGCTCCTTCTCCTCCCTAGGAACAAAGTTAGCACCTGCAACACCTACAAAGTAAGATGACCAGCCAACAGGCACATCCAAAAATGAGTAGCAGCTCGAAGAAACTTACACTGCGGGTGTTCAGCCAAACGCCGCAGCTCCCCATCATATATTCCTCTCTGGCGGCGCCTCGCTTCGCCTTCGACTCCCAAACATCCGCATGGCCTCGGATGCCAAGCAACTCCTTCTCAAGACTGCGAACGTGGTCACGAAGATATACAAGATGCGACGCATCATCCAAGGATGGTCGCGGCTGTGGAGCAGACGAAGTATCGACGGGGTCATCACCCAAAGGTCCCTAGAGGAAAACAGACAAGGATATGAACAACACACGAATGGGAAACAACTCGAAGGTTCATTATATACAACAAAAGCCACTGCGTCACATAGGAAGTGTTCATGAAGATATTACAACAAAAATAGATGACAACTATCCTACAACTACAAGGCCTAAGCAACTACGTCCTGAGTGGCCTTGGAGCCAGATTGCCTGTTCTTGACCTCTTCATGCTGCCTCACCGCATACTCCGCCAGCAGGTTAATCAGCTTCAGCCCATAGCGTTTACAGCGGGTAGCGTAGATAGCGAAGGCTACCTCAGAACCGTCGAGAGCCGTTGGCATCTGGCAGGTGACCTGATGAAGATCCAGCTCCACCCCAAACACCATGGCCATCGCCAGCCCCATGGACGCACCGATGCCCTTCTGCTTGCGCTTGTACGCCATAGGCGCATCGGCTGACAGCGCATCCGCCAACAAGTCGACATCCTCAAGGGAAACGCCCTTGGGGACGAGCTCCTTGTAGAAGCGTCCGAGAACCTCCTTGGCTTTGGCAAGAGAGCCAACCACAGTACTGCAGCGGTCTTCGACCGCCGCAGTAGCATCATCCAGAGCACTACTGTGCTCCAGGGCATTGCGGTCAAACTCAATGCCTCCGACATCTAGAAAAACGGAAAAGGTACAGTGAGAATGAAACAAAACCAGAGAGACAAGGCAGCCAAAATGGAACATACAGGCAAAATTACTCAACCAAAACAGCCTTGGCAGCAGCCATCAGCTTCTCGGCTACCTCCTTCTCGTGCGAAGCTATGGCGGTGGCGAGCTCCTCCTCGCGGTCCGTAGCTTCCTGCTGCAGGCGTTCCTTGGCCGTAGCCGCGCCAGCTAACTCCCGCTCGAGGCGCTCCTTCGCCCCAATGGCATCCTCGGCCTTTTTCTCCGCCCGCCCAAGGCTCTTTTTGAGAGCATCAAGCTCACGGAGGGTAGTGTTATTTTCATCTACAAAAAGTAACAAGAGCATGCATGAGCTTTACAAGTTGGCAAGCAAACGAAGAAGTAGAAGATCTAGTTAAGGATGTACCTTGAAGCCGCTGCAGGCTGGCCTCAAACGACAGGTGCTGCTTCACCAGCTGGTTGGCGCCTTGCACAAAAGGCTGCGAGAAGAAGCAACTTATCAGGAAAAGGGCTCAGGGGATACACCCAAGAAACGAGCAAAACAAAATCAAACACACGAAAAGCGCTCGGGGGCTCCCCCCCAAGACATGCACAAAACAGAAGCAATGATCAGCAGATCATACGAAAAACACTCGGGGGCTCCCCCCCACGGCAAGAACGGAAACACTTACATGATCAGACGGAGACTCCGAAGGTCCGGTTGTAGTCTTCTAGGAAACGATCACCCGAGCCTCCTGCGGAGAAGGATTCGGGGCAGCGCCTCCAGAGGTGGCCACCGTCTGAGAAGGAGGATGCGTCATCTTCGACTCCCCCACCATCTCCTGAGTAGCATCGCTAAAGGAGCCATCAGAGGAGTGACTGCAAGGAAAGCGCCAATCATAAACATGAAGACACAAAGACAAAAAAAGGAGAGAAAGGCATTCGAAGGAACTTACGAGTCCATGTCGCTCAAATAAAAAACAAGCAAGGCCCTCTTGCCCTTCTTCTCTTCCTTCTTCCGCTTCGCCGGCGGCTGCGGCGCTATAGCCCGCACAGGCACAACCGGAATGGGGGAGGAAGAGCCACCATCACCTCCACTGTGACGAACAAGGCATGGCGTATCCCTAGGCGTTGGTGGAGTCGAGGCATCCGATGATTCGCTCGAGCTCTGTGCCCGCTTTCGGGTCTTCTCCTCGCTCGACTCGGGGGCTTCCTCAACCGGTGACTGCGCCGAGGGAAGCTCAGACATGGATTCCACTACCTCATTGTCCGGCGCATCCGGAAAAAGTTCGGGTAGTGGAGGAACCATGCCAGGTACCTTGAACTCCTACACAAAGAAAACAAACTTTTAGAACAAGGAAGTACAAGAAAAACGCATTCGGAAAAAGCGCTACACGCATGTCCTAGATCTACACCTGCGGAACTGATCGAGAGGCACTGGACAGAGGGGTCAGCGATTTCCCCGGAAGGTCCTCATCAGCTTTGAACTTCAGCAGCGGTCGAAGGACTCTGTCGAGGTCCCCCTTGGAGAGCTCCTCAGCCGCAACTCTCGTCGGGTCGTGGCGGCCAGAATAAAGGAACATTGGGTGTGCCCTAGCCTAGAGTGGTGTAACACCCTCAGAATCGGCCCTATGCAAGTTTTAGCGAAAGCCCGCCAAACCCGCATAGAAACGATTCAAAGGTGCCCACCAGGCACTTTCGTGCGGGTGGAAAACGAAGTAATAACATTACACAACAGTCCTCGATGGGACCCACAGAACAGATATATTTACAACACGACTCCATGAGTCAAGAATACAGATATACAGAACAAAGATCCAAATCACCTTGAAACGATAGAGCGTCCATAACCCTGAAAATGGGGCTAAGAGCCCTGAAGAATAACCAATGGCGTCCATAACCCTGCCCAGGCCAAGCCGGAAGGGTAACCCTGCTAACGACGTCGATCTCAAAACCTGCTTGGACAAAAGGGGTGCCGACAAAAGGGCAAAGGAAAAAGAGGAGCGTCAGTACTGAGGCCAGTACACGGCGAGGCTAGAATTCGGCGGTCCTCGCCTACATAGGTATGGTGGACTGAAGAGGCAGCGGCAGCATGCACTAAACTACCTATAGAGACTCGATATAACTGTCGGCTATCAGAGAGGGATAAGAAAGACCTATTCGGAACCAACCTGATGCTACCATCAAACAAACCCATCCTGGTATTTCCCCCTCGAGACCAAACGAGGAAGTCTACCGAGGAACTCACTCAGTTGGCAGTTTTATTTATTCGGTTATCGTTGCAGCAATTACTAGTCAGGTATAGATAATCATCCTGATAAAATAAGCAGTGGCCAGTTTTAGTTAACCATTCCGTTGTAGTTGCAACACTTACTAGTCAGAAACGAATAGCATGAGATATCCCCAAACCCAGCAGTTGTTGGTACTTTTATTTAGCCATTCCGTTGCAGTGAAGCTGATTACTAGTCAGATCGGATACAAGTCAAATTATAACAGTAAACTTTAGTTATAGTTGTCTATGATCAAGCACTGTGCTCCAAGGCGTCCATAACCGCGGACACGGCTTCTCGAAAAGATTTAACCCTGCAGGGGTGTACCAAAGTATCCACACGCACTTCGACCCTTTTTGCCAGATCAATTAACATACACCCATCGGTATGTCGGCGGGGCCTAAGTCATGACGTTTCCCAGACCCAAAGCAAGCACGGGGGGGCACCCCACTAAGTCTACCCGCAACGAAGTCGGCCGGTCTCCGAGACGGACTCAGGGTTTGCGCCAGTGGCTGTAAACGACGGGGAACCCAAAACTGGGATTGTCGATACCGCGAAAACACTCCGCTTTCCTAAACAGTACAGGTGCTATCCATCGCACAATTTAAATAAAGCAGTAAAGCATGGCATAAGTACAGAATAGTAATAAAGCCCCAAACTACTTGTGGCCCCCAGTACAGTACTTTGAAATCAGGTACTAAATCGATGGGGTGCCCATACATCCCACATGTGGTTAGCGCGCTCGATCTCGGAACAGGTGTCAAGAACTCGGGGTCCTACGGGACACCAGTGAGCGGTCGGAAAACAAATATTATCTATCACCCACCGGTGCCTCTGCATTTACCTACTTCAATTTTTAGTTATTAAACAGTAATTAAAGTAAACGATAATTAAAGCCACAATCATCTCCAACACTAAACATGCGGCAAGACTCCAACAACTGTGGTACTTGGCGACACACAACAGCACTTGAGCAAGCGACTACGACACGCAAGTCCAACTATCTACCAATCAACAGGTAATAGGATGTGTCCAAGGCAATATAAGGCTGCAAGGGATATCACTGGTACGAAAACTAGAGCATCGCAACACAGATAGCAATAGATCAACATGAGGGAATAAATACTATAAAAGTAAGATAGGTAGAAAGGGGAAGATGCTCGCCTGAAAACATTGTCGAAGGTTCAACCGAAGCTCGGGTCGACACTCGCAACAACTCATCGGCCTAGTCCGCGAAGAAGCAAAACACTAGCACAAACACCGGATGTACTATTTAATACTATGACAGAAGATCGGGCATGATGCATGTATGATGTATGACATGGCAAGGTGCGATGCAATTAGGCAAGATTAAGCGGAACCAGGGTCCCGACAATTATTCAGATGGTTCATGTTGTTTAGCTACCCTGCATTTTAAATGTTGTCTTAACAAGGCAAAATTATATCATCGGTTCGCTACACAAATTTAAACGAGGCCAATATAAGACTAGATTTGCCCGCATATGGGCCCCATATTTAATTAAGGTGAATTGGCATAGTGCCCCCAAACCACTAAACATGCATGCGAGTATGAATAATTTAATATGCATCAATTTATATAGTTGACAATTTATAAAATAGGGTTCTCGGATAAGGGTCACACATCTGGGTTCGGCCGATCTTGGGTTCCGGGGGGTTCGGGGTTCGACAGGGATCGGTTCGACGGGAAACGAGGTTCGGACTCCGGGATTTAGGGTCTTCGGATCTGTGAAGGAGGTCATGGCGTCCCGAGGAGGAGGTCTTGGCGTGTCGAGGGTTCGGTCTTCAAATCCCGGGAAGGATGTCTTGTGGTATACCGTGAAGGCGATCTTGACGCTCGGTGCCCGTGAAGTAGAACTTGTCGTCCGTCTTTTGTCGGTGGTGAACTTGACCGATGATCTTCGGGTCCGGGAAAGAGAGCTCGGTGTTCTGAGGCTTTGACGTCCCTGACGATGATCTTGTAGTTCCGTGTTGAAGTCCTTGGGTTTCGCCTTATTCACCGGTGGCGATCTTGGAAGGCGTCAAGATCCCGTGAACGAACCTGGACAGTCATCGGCACGGATAATCTTGTGTATGCGCACGACTGAACAAAGGTGGACGTGTCTGTGGCCGCCGGTTGGGCAATGTGGTTCCTACAAAAAGAGGCACGGGCAGGACCCGAGCATGGCCGAACAGAGCATCAGGCAACGTGGGCGGCCAGCGCGCAGGCGGACAACGGCGGTGACATAGCGGCTCGGCGACAGCTCCATGGAACACAAGGAGGAGGCGGTGATAACTGCGAGGCCTGATGGGTGAGGGTGGCCGCGGCTCGAGAACTAGGCCGAGGTGGAGGGTGGCTCGAGGCCAGGGAGATAGCTTGGCGGCGGCGAGCAGAGGGAAGGACGGCAGCGTCGAGGACATGCTGCCGACGCGGACGGCAGGGGAGGGCCAGTGGTGGCGCTTGGTGGGAACCGATGGACGGCGGCGGAGAAGGTGGGATCGAGGACAGAAGAGGAAGACGAAGCGAGGTGGGGAGGAGACGGGGCCGCGGGGCAGACGCGAGGCTGGAAGGGGAGCGCCGGGGCGGCGAGCTCGGGGGACTCGACGGGGGAAGCGGACGGAGGTGGTGGCCGAGCTCGACGAGGGGCGCGTCGGGGAAGGCTCGCCGGCCAGGAGGAGACCGGGCGGAGAAGGACGGCCGGAGAGGGCGCCGGCGGCGGTTGATGCAGAGAGGCGGCCGACGGAGGGGGAAGCGAGGTGGGGTTCGGCGGCGCTCGAGCGGCTGGTGGCGGTAGGTGGGGGAGGGAGCTCGGGGAGGGAGAGGAGGAGGCGACCGGCGGTGGCGAGCTCGCGCTTGGGGAGGCGGCGGCGGAAGGAGGAAGAAGGGGCGGGGGCACCGGAGACGGGCGGCCGACGCGGGGTGGGGATGCATGGAGCGGACGGGGTGGGAGGTTGGGGACGCGGGGCTGAGGGAGAGAGAGGGAGCGGGACCGGCAGGGTGGGGTCGGCGTGGGGCCCAGGGCGGGGAGTGCGTGTGTGGTGTGTGTCGGTGTGGGGGTTGGTCGCTGCGGGTGGGCCAGGGGGTAGCTGGTGGCTGGTGGGTGGCTAGTTGGGGAGAGAGAGAGAGGGGGTAGGGTGAGGTGTCATTGAGAGATTGGGTTAGGGGTGTGGATTGGTGAGGTGGCTGGGCCGAGGGTGAGGTGGAGGGAACGGTGAGGTGGAGCGAGGGGATTGGTGGGGATGATGTGGAGGGGGCTGGGTAGATTAGGTTGGGGTAGGAAAAGGGTTAGATATTTTAGAGTTTAGTTGAGCCGGGTCGTAGACTGCTAGCTTGTCGGGCTTTTGGCCTGGCAGGCTGGCGGGCTCCCCGACAAAAATAGTTTTTATTATTTTTCAATTGTAAAAGATTTATAAATAGTTTTTAGTCAAAACAAAGATCCGGACAAACCGACTTGATACTTTGAAATAAGAAGGGCTAGTGGAAAACAAAATAGGCTTTTCGGAAATAGTTTTAGACAAACACATGCATGATGACATGGCGATGCACAAAATGCAATGTGGCATGATGACATGAGCATGCGGTCATGATGATGCAATGCACAAAAACAACGCAGTTTCTAGTAGTGGTTTTTGCGGGATGCCACAATTCGACACCACTAACAATGGATCTCGCCCTCGAGATCCGCCTCATGGTACCGGAAGGAAGGTCGGCGATCTGCGTCTCCTCGCTTCGTGTAGATCCTCGCGACACCACTAACAAGAGGTCGTTGTCCGTGATCGTCGAGAGAACACTCCGGGAACAAAAGGTCGAAGGTAGAGGTATCAACAAATAAAGCCACCTCTAGCTTCGATGGAAAGAGGGAACCGATGCATTCTCATCCAGTTCAATGTACACAGCGAATAGAGTGAGTAGTCGGCATGGGGGCCAATCCATCACGCACCCGAACTATTACTCCGCACAATCAGTGGAAAAGCGTGCAACCATTCTCAGAATCAGACTGAATATCTCGACAATCGAGGTTCGGAACAAAGGAGTGATGCAGACTCCGCATCGAACCTAGCGTAGATGATGTCGTCGCGTCGGAAAACACCGGAAGGCACGAGAAGGAACAAAGAGAAGTCCACCAGACGAAGGATTCCTCGGATAGCATGAAGACCAGATGTAGCAACACCGTCACCAAAGGAGGAAGCGAAACCCTGAAGGTACGATGGAACCCAACCACGAGAAATCCTGGACTCGGAGAGGGAGAAGAGAGCGGATTCAAAACATGCAGAGGTGAGAGGAGAGCAGCAGAGGGGTAAGGAGTAAAATTAGACCTAATCAGAACTATCCAACCGATTTTGCAAAAATAGTTTTGACACTCTACTTCGGCCGTTAGCTAGGTTATCCTACAGGCTGGACTTGTGGGGTATCGCAACTGCTGAGCTCTGATACCACTCTGTAACACCCTCAGAATCGTCCCTATGCAAGTTTTAGCGAAAGCCCGCCAAACCCGCATAGAAACGATTCAAAGGTGCCCACCAGGCACTTTCGTGCGGGTGGAAAACAAAGTAATAACATTACACAACAGTCCTCGATGGGACCCACAGAACAGATATATTTACAACACGACTCCATGAGTCAAGAATACAGATATACAGAACAAAGATCCAAATCACCTTGAAACGATAGAGCGTCCGGCTACGGACAAGATGAAAATGGGGCTAAGAGCCCTGAAGAATAACCAATGGCGTCCATAACCCTGCCCAGGACAAGCCGAAAGGGTAACCCTGCTAACGACGTCGATCTCAAAACCTGCTTGGACAAAAGGGGTGCCGACAAAAGGGCAAAGGAAAAAGAGGAGCGTCAGTACTGAGGCCAGTACACGGCGAGGCTAGAATTCGGCGGTCCTCGCCTACATAGGTATGGTGGACTGAAGAGGCAGCGGCAGCATGCACTAAACTACCTATAGAGACTCGATATAACTGTCGGCTATCAGAGAGGGATAAGAAAGACCTATTCGGAACCAACCTGATGCTACCATCAAACAAACCCATCCTGGTATTTCCCCCTCGAGACCAAACGAGGAAGTCTACCGAGGAACTCACTCAGTTGGCAGTTTTATTTATTCGGTTATCGTTGCAGCAATTACTAGTCAGGTATAGATAATCATCCTGATAAAATAAGCAGTGGCCAGTTTTAGTTAACCATTCCGTTGTAGTTGCAACACTTACTAGTCAGAAACGAATAGCATGAGATATCCCCAAACCCAGCAGTTGTTGGTACTTTTATTTAGCCATTCCGTTGCAGTGAAGCTGATTACTAGTCAGATCGGATACAAGTCAAATTATAACAGTAAACTTTAGTTATAGTTGTCTATGATCAAGCACTGTGCTCCAAGGCGTCCATAACCGCGGACACGGCTTCTCGAAAAGATTTAACCCTGCAGGGGTGTACCAAAGTATCCACACGCACTTCGACCCTTTTTGCCAGATCAATTAACATACACCCATCGGTATGTCGGCGGGGCCTAAGTCATGACGTTTCCCAGACCCAAAGCAAGCACGGGGGGGCACCCCACTAAGTCTACCCGCAACGAAGTCGGCCGGTCCGAGACGGACTCAGGGTTTGCGCCAGTGGCTGTAAACGACGGGGAACCCAAAACTGGGATTGTCGATACCGCGAAAACACTCCGCTTTCCTAAACAGTACAGGTGCTATCCATCGCACAATTTAAATAAAGCAGTAAAGCATGGCATAAGTACAGAATAGTAATAAAGCCCCAAACTACTTGTGGCCCCCAGTACAGTACTTTGAAATCAGGTACTAAATCGATGGGGTGCCCATACATCCCACATGTGGTTAGCGCGCTCGATCTCGGAACAGGTGTCAAGAACTCGGGGTCCTACGGGACACCAGTGAGCGGTCGGAAAACAAATATTATCTATCACCCACCGGTGCCTCTGCATTTACCTACTTCAATTTTTAGTTATTAAACAGTAATTAAAGTAAACGATAATTAAAGCCACAATCATCTCCAACACTAAACATGCGGCAAGACTCCAACAACTGTGGTACTTGGCGACACACAACAGCACTTGAGCAAGCGACTACGACACGCAAGTCCAACTATCTACCAATCAACAGGTAATAGGATGTGTCCAAGGCAATATAAGGCTGCAAGGGATATCACTGGTACGAAAACTAGAGCATCGCAACACAGATAGCAATAGATCAACATGAGGGAATAAATACTATAAAAGTAAGATAGGTAGAAAGGGGAAGATGCTCGCCTAAAAACATTGTCGAAGGTTCAACCGAAGATCGGGTCGACACTCGCAACAACTCATCGGCCTAGTCCGCGAAGAAGCAAAACACTAGCACAAACACCGGATGTACTATTTAATACTATGACAGAAGATCGGGCATGATGCATGTATGATGTATGACATGGCAAGGTGCGGTGCAATTAGGCAAGATTAAGCGGAACCAGGGTCCCAACAATTATTCAGATGGTTCATGTTGTTTAGCTACCCTGCATTTTAAATGTTGTCTTAACAAGGCAAAATTATATCATCGGTTCGCTACACAAATTTAAATGAGGCCAATATAAGACTAGATTTGCCCGCATATGGGCCCCATATTTAATTAAGGTGAATCGGCATAGTGCCCCCAAACCACTAAACATGCATGCGAGTATGAATAATTTAATATGCATCAATTTATATAGTTGACAATTTATAAAATAGGGTTCTCGGATATGGGTCACACATCTGGGTTCGGCCGATCTTGGGTTCCGGGGGGTTCGGGGTTCGACAGGGTTCGACGGGGATCGGTTCGACGGGAAACGAGGTTCGGACTCCGGGATTTAGGGTCTTCGGATCTGTGAAGGAGGTCATGGCGTCCTGAGGAGGAGGTCTTGGCGTGTCGAGGGTTCGGTCTTCAAATCCCGGGAAGGATGTCTTGTGGTATACCGTGAAGGCGATCTTGACGCTCGGTGCCCGTGAAGTAGAACTTGTCGTCCGTCTTTTGTCGGTGGTGAACTTGACCGATGATCTTCGGGTCCGGGAAAGAGAGCTCGGTGTTCTGAGGCCTTGACGTCCCTGACGATGATCTTGTAGTTCCGTGTTGAAGTCCTTGGGTTTCGCCTTATTCACCGGTTGCGAGCTTGGAAGGCGTCAAGATCCCATGAACAAACCTGGACAGTCATCGGCACGGATAATCTTGTGTATGCGCACGACTGAAAAAAGGTGGACGTGTCTGTGGCCGCCGGTTGGGCAATGTGGTTCCTACAAAAAGAGGCACGGGCAGGACCCGAGCATGGCCAAACAGAGCATGAGGCAACGTGGGCGGCCAGCGCGCAGGCGGACAACGGCGGTGACGTAGCGGCTCGGCGACAGCTCCATGGAACACAAGGAGGAGGCGGTGATAGCTGCGAGGCCTGATGGGTGAGGGTGGCCGCGGCTCGGGAACTAGGCCGAGGTGGAGGGTGGCTCGAGGCCAGGGAGATAGCTTGGCGGCGGCGAGCAGAGGGAAGGACGGCAGCGTCGAGGACATGCTGCCGACGCGGACGGCAGGGGAGGGCCAGTGGTGGCCCTTGGTGGGAACCGATGGCCGGTGGCGGAGAAGGTGGGATCGAGGACAGAAGAGGAAGACGAAGCGAGGTGGGGAGGAGACGGGGCCGCGGGGCAGACGCGAGGCTGGAAGGGGAGCGCCGGGGCGGCGAGCTCGGGGGACTCGACGGGGGAAGCGGACGGAGGTGGTGGCCGAGCTCGACGAGGGGCGCGTCGGGGAAGGCTCGCCGGCCAAGAGGAGACCGGGCGGAGAAGGACGGCCGGAGAGGGCGCCGGCGGCGGTTGATGCAGAGAGGCGGCCGACGGAGGGGGAAGCGAGGTGGGGTCCGATGGCGCTCGAGCGGCTGGTGGCGGTAGGTGGGGGAGGGAGCTCGGGGAGGGAGAGGAGGAGGCGACCGGCGGTGGCGAGCTCGCGCTTGGGGAGGCGGCGGCGGAAGGAGGAAGAAGGGGCGGGGGCACCGGAGACGGGCGGCCGACGCGGTGTGGGGATGCGTGGAGCGGACGGGGTGGGAGGTTGGGGACGCGGGGCTGAGGGAGAGAGAGGGAGCGGGACCCGCAGGGTGGGGTCGGCGTGGGGCCCAGGGCGGGGAGTGCGTGCGTGGTGTGTGTCGGTGTGGGGGTTGGTCGCTGCGGGTGGGCCAGGGGGTAGCTGGTGGCTGGTGGGTGGCTAGTTGGGGAGAGAGAGAGGGGGTAGGGTGAGGTGTCATTGAGAGATTGGGTTAGGGGTGTGGATTGGTGAGGTGGCTGGGCCGAGGGTGAGGTGGAGGGAACGGTGAGGTGGAGGGAGGGGATTGGTGGGGATGATGTGGAGGGGGCTGGGTAGATTAGGTTGGGGTAGGAAAAGGGTTAGATATTTTAGAGTTTAGTTGGGCCGGGTCGTAGACTGCTAGCTTGTCGGGCTTTTGGCCTGGCAGGCTGGCGGGCTCCCCGACAAAAATAGTTTTTATTATTTTTCAATTGTAAAAGATTTATAAATAGTTTTTAGTCAAAACAAAGATCCGGACAAACCGACTTGATACTTTGAAATAAGAAGGGCTAGTGGAAAACAAAATAGACTTTTTGAAAATAGTTTTAGACAAACACATGCATGATGACATGGCGATGCACAAAATGCAATGTGGCATGATGACATGAGCATGCGGTCATGATGATGCAATGCACAAAAACAACGCGGTTTCTAGTAGTGGTTTTTGCGGGATGCCACAATTCGACACCACTAACAATGGATCTCGCCCTCGAGATCCGCCTCATGGTACCGGAAGGAAGGTCGGCGATCTGCGTCTCCTCGCTTCGTGTAGATCCTCGCGACACCACTAACAAGAGGTCGTTGTCCGTGATCGTCGAGAGAACACTCCGGGAACAAAAGGTCGAAGGTAGAGGTATCAACAAATAAAGCCACCTCTAGCTTCGATGGAAAGAGGGAACCGATGCATTCTCATCCAGTTCATTGTACACAAGCGAATAGAGTGAGTAGTCGGCATGGGGGCCAATCCATCACGCACCCAAACTATTACTCCGCACAATCAGTGGAAAAGCGTGCAACCATTCTCAGAATCAGACTGAAGATCTCGACAATCGAGGTTCGGAACAAAGGAGTGATGCAGACTCCGCATCGAACCTAGCGTAGATGATGTCGTCGCGTCGGAAAACACCGGAAGGCACGAGAAGGAACAAAGAGAAGTCCACCAGACGAAGGATTCCTCGGATAGCATGAAGACCAGATGTAGCAACACCGTCACCAAAGGAGGAAGCGAAACCCTGAAGGTACGATGGAACCCAACCACGAGAAATCCTGGACTCGGAGAGGGAGAAGAGAGCGGATTCAAAACATGCAGAGGTGAGAGGAGAGCAGCAGAGGGGTAAGGAGTAAAATTAGACCTAATCAGAACTATCCAACCGATTTTGCAAAAATAGTTTTGGCACTCTACTTCGGCCGTTAGCTAGGTTATCCTACAGGCTGGACTTGTGGGGTATCGCAACTGCTGAGCTCTGATACCACTCTGTAACACCCTCAGAATCGTCCCTATGCAAGTTTTAGAGAAAGCCCGCCAAACCCGCATAGAAATGATTCAAAGGTGCCCACCAGGCACTTTCGTGCGGGTGGAAAACAAAGTAATAACATTACACAACAGTCCTCGATGGGACCCACAGAACAGATATATTTACAACACGACTCCATGAGTCAAGAATACAGATATACAGAACAAAGATCCAAATCACCTTGAAACGATAGAGCATCCGGCTACGGACAAGATGCAAATGGTGCTAAGAGCCCTGAAGAATAACCAATGGCGTCCATAACCCTGCCCAGGCCAAGCCGGAAGGGTAACCCTGCTAACGACGTCGATCTCAAAACCTGCTTGGACAAAAGGGGTGCCGACAAAAGGGCAAAGGAAAAAGAGGAGCGTCAGTACTGAGGCCAGTACACGACGAGGCTAGAATTCGGCGGTCCTCGCCTACATAGGTATGGTGGACTGAAGCGGCAGCGGCAGCATGCACTAAACTACCTATAGAGACTCGATATAACTGTCGGCTATCAGAGAGGGATAAGAAAGACCTATTCAGAACCAACCTGATGCTACCATCAAACAAACCCATCCTGGTATTTCCCCCTCGAGACCAAACAAGGAAGTCTACCGAGGAACTCACTCAGTTGGCAGTTTTATTTATTCGGTTATCGTTGCAGCAATTACTAGTCAGGTATAGATAATCATCCTGATAAAATAAGCAGTGGCCAGTTTTAGTTAACCATTCCGTTGTAGTTGCAACACTTACTAGTCAGAAACGAATAGCATGAGATATCCCCAAACCCAGCAGTTGTTGGTACTTTTATTTAGCCATTCTGTTGCAGTGAAGCTGATTACTAGTCTGATCGGATACAAGTCAAATTATAACAGTAAACTTAAGTTATAGTTGTCTATGATCAAGCACTGTGCTCCAAGTCGTCCATAACCGCGGACACGGCTTCTCGAAAAGATTTAATCCTGCAGGGGTGCACCAAAGTATCCACACGCACTTCGACCCTTTTTGCCAGATCAATTAACATACACCCATCGGTATGTCGGCGGGGCCTAAGTCATGACGTTTCCCAGACCCAAATCAAGCACGGGGGGCCACCCCACTAAGTCTACCCGCAACAAAGTCGGTCGGTCTCCGAGACGGACTCAGGGTTTGCGCCAGTGGCTGTAAACGACGGGGAACCCAAAACTGGGATTGTCGATACCGCGAAAACACTCCGCTTTCCTAAACAGTACAGGTGCTATCCATCGCACAATTTAAATAAAGCAGTAAAGCATGGCATAAGTACAGAATAGTAATAAAGCCCCAAACTACTTGTGGCCCCCAGTACAGTACTTTGAAATCAGGTACTAAATCAATGGGGTGCCCATACATCCCACATGTGGTTAGCGTGCTCGATCTCGGAACAGGTGTCAAGAACTCGGGGTCCTACGGGACACCAGTGAGCGGTCGGAAAACAAATATTATCTATCACCCACCGGTGCCTCTGCATTTACCTACTTCAATTTTTAGTTATTAAACAGTAATTAAAGTTAACGATAATTAAAGCCACAATCATCTCCAACACTAAACATGCGGCAAGACTCCAACAACTGTGGTACTTGGCGACACACAACAACACTTGAGCAAGCGACTACGACACGCAAGTCCAACTATCTACCAATCAACAGGTAATAGGATGTGTCCAAGGCAATATAAGGCTGCAAGGGATATCACGGGTACGAAAACTATAGCATCGTAACACAGATAACAATAGATCAACAGGAGGGAATAAATACTATAAAAGTAAGATAGGTAGAAAGGGGAAGATGCTCGCCTGAAAACATTGTCGAAGGTTCAACTGAAGATCGGGTCGACACTCGCAACAACTCATCGGCCTAGTCCGCGAAGAAGCAAAACACTAGCACTAACACCGGATGTACTATTTAATACTATGACAGAAGATCGGGCATGATGCATGTATGATGTATGACATGGCAAGGTGCGATGCAATTAGGCAAGATTAAGCGGAACCAGGGTCCCGACAATTATTCAGATGGTTCATGTTGTTTAGCTACCCTGCATTTTAAATGTTGTCTTAACAAGGCAAAATTATATCAACGGGTTCGCTACACAAATTTAAACGAGGCCAATATAAGACTAGATTTGCCCGCATATGGGCCCCATATTTAATTAAGGTGAATCGGCATAGTGCCCCCAAACCACTAAACATGCATGCGAGTATGAATAATTCAATATGCATCAATTTATATATTTGACAATTTATAAAATAGGGTTCTCGGATAAGGGTCACACATCTGGGTTCGGCCGATCTTGGGTTCCGGGGGGTTCGGGGTTCGATAGGGTTCGACGGGGATCGGTTCGACGGGAAACGAGGTTCGGACTCCGGGATTTAGGGTCTTCGGATCTGTGAAGGAGGTCATGGCGTCCGGAGGAGGAGGTCTTGGCGTGCCGTGGGTTCGGTCTTCAAATCCCGGGAAGGATGTCTTGCGGTATACCGTGAAGGCGATCTTGACGCTCGGTGCCCGTGAAGTAGAACTTGTCGTCCGTCTTTTGTCGGTGGTGAACTTGACCGATGATCTTCGGGTCCGGGAAGGAGAGCTCGGTGTTCTGAGGCCTTGACGTCCCTGACGATGATCTTGTAGTTCCGTGTTGAAGTCCTTGGGTTTCGCCTTATTCACCGGTGGCGAACTTGGAAGGCGTCAAGATCCCGTGAACGAACCTGGACAGTCATCGGCACGGATAATCTTGTGTATGCGCACGACTAAACAAAGGTGGACGTGTCTGTGGCCGCCGGTTGGGCAATGTGGTTCCTACAACAAGAGGCACGGGCAGGACCCGAGCGTGGCCGAACAGAGCATGAGGCAACGTGGGCGGCCAGCGCGCAGGCGGACAGCGGCGGTGACGTAGCGGCTCGGCGACAGCTCCATGGAACACAAGGAGGAGGCAGTGATAGCTGCGAGGCCTGACGGGCGAGGGTGGCCGCGGCTCAGGAACTAGGCCGAGGTGGAGGGTGGCTCGAGGCCAGGGAGATAGCTTGGCGGCGGCGAGCAGAGGGAAGGACGGCAGCGTCGAGGACATGCTGCCGACGCGGACGGCAGGGGAGGGCCAGTGGTGGCGCTTGGTGGGAACCGATGGACGGCGGCGGAGAAGGTGGGATCGAGGACAGAAGAGGAAGACGAAGCAAGGTGGGGAGGAGACGGGGCCGTGGGGCAGACGCGAGGCTGGAAGGGGAGCGCCGGTACGGCGATCTCGGGGGGACTCGACGGGGGAAGCGGACGGAGGTGGTGGCCGAGCTCGACGAGGGGCGCGTCAGGGAAGGCTCGCCGGCCAGGAGGAGACCGGGCGGAGAAGGACGGCCGGAGAGGGCGCCGGCGGCGGTTGATGCAGAGAGGCGGCCGACGAAGGGGGAAGCGAGGTGGGGTCCGGCGGCGCTCGAGCGGCTGGTGGCGGTAGGTGGGGGAGGGAGCTCGGGGAGGGAGAGGAAGAGGCGACCGGCGGTGGCGAGCTCGCGCTTGGGGAGGCGGCGGCGGAAGGAGGGAGAAGGGGCGGGGGCACCGGAGACGGGCGGCCGACGCGGGGTGGGGATGCGTGGAGCGGACGGGGTGGGAGGTTGGGGACGCGGGGCTGAGGGAGAGAGAGGGAGCGGGACCCGCAGGGTGGGGTCGGCGTGGGGCCCAGGGCGGGGAGTGCGTGCGTGGTGTGTGTCAGTGTGGGGGTTGGTCGCTGCGGGTGGCCAGGGGGTAGCTGGTGGCTGGTGGGTGGCTGGTTGGGGAGAGAGAGAGAGGGGGTGGGGTGAGGTGTCATTGAGAGATTGGGTTAGGGGTGTGGATTGGTGAGGTGGCTGGGCCGAGGGTGAGGTGGAGGGAACGGTGAGGTGGAGGGAGGGGATTGGTGGGGATGATGTGGAGGGGGCTGGGTAGATTAGGTTGGGGTAGGAAAAGGGTTAGATATTTTAGAGTTCAGTTGGGTCGGGTCGTAGACTGCTGGCTTGTCGGGCTTTTGGCCTGTCAGGCTGGCGGGCTCCCCGACAAAAATAGTTTTTATTATTTTTCAATTGTAAAAGATTTATAAATAGTTTTTAGTCAAAACAAAGATCCGGACAAACTGACTTGATACTTTGAAATAAGAAGGGCTAGTAGAAAACAAAATAGGCTTTTCGGAAATAGTTTTAGACAAACACATGCATGATGACATGGCGATGCACAAAATGCAATGTGGCATGATGACATGAGCATGCGGTCATGATGATGCAATGCACAAAAACAACGCGGTTTTCTAGTAGTGGTTTTTGCGGGATGCCACAAGTGGCTGCACCCGACGCTTGAGGAAGGTGCGGATAATATCCACACCGTTCACCTCATTCTTCGGAATCACCTGGAGGTCCTCCATCCAGCGATGGAGCTCCTTTATCTCCTCCACTTCGCCCTCCAGGATATGATTCTTCCAGGATCTCTCTTCAAGATCTCCTGGGTGGAGTCGAATGGGGCAAGGCCGAAATCCTGCCCGTCCACTATGGAATCGCGAATATAAAACCACCTCTTCCGCCAGTATTGGACAAACTCAGACATAGAAAAAGAGAAGAAGAGAAAATTGGATCGAAGGGAAATGATGTAACCGCCGATCGGATAAACTCCATCGGAGCCGGATTGCCTCTTCACAGAATAGAGCTTCTGGAAGAGGCCAAAGTGCAGCTCGATACCGAGCCAGCACTCGCAGAAGGTGATGAAACAGGCGATGTGGAGAAGAGAATTTGGCGAGATATGGTGGAGTTGGATGCCATAGAAAAAGCAGTCCACAGAGAAAATCGTGGACTGGGAGAGAGAGGCCCCGAAGGACAAAATAAACAAACATGACCCGAAACCCTGCGGGTGGACGGGGAATTACCTCGTCGCTGGGAATCTTGACGGCCTCCTTGTCCTGCGGGATCAGACCCTGCTCACGAAGCTTGCGCAGGTTGCCCTCGCACGTCTCCGTACATCGCCACCCACCATCAGTGACACGAGTAGCGGCGGTGCCCTTTTTGCCGCCGGCAGCAGCGCTGGTTCCCGCCACGGTGGAGGCCTTCTTCGACTTCCCCATTGCAGTACGGCGATGGCGGCGGTGTGAGCGCACAAAAGAGGCCGGGAAAGATCGAAGAACTTCCAGCGCGCGGCGAGAAAAACTCAAGAAGGTGGAAGCAGTGAAAAGCAAGTGGCTGCAGTGAAAACAAACAAATTTTTCCCCACAGTTATAAGGACGAAGACGATAAACACGGACCGTTCATCGGGAAGCCCTATAGACAGCATCAAATCCAACCGTCCACGTGTCAGCACAGCAGCGAACCGTCGCTCACAGGCCGTCCACTACGCATGGAAGCCGAGGAGACGCCGTAATTATTGCCACGTCACGTGTGGCCAGTCAACTCCAAGTCAGAAAGTGGGACCCACATTCGTCCAGTCGCGTCACCTCTGGCGCCGCAGACGCTTGAGGTCACCGATCGTCAGTACTGACGTCATCAAATCTATACTAGCAACGGTTACAATTTTTTGGCTAAACATCAAAAGTACTCACTCGAATCTACGATTCGAGTAACTACTCGGGGGCTAATCCTATCAGGAGCGCTGGCCGCGCACCCGAAGCATGACTGAGGTATTACACCGCTGAACTATTCTTCGAGTCCTACGTCGAGTCTACGACTCCACTACGGACTCGGGGGCTACTCCCATATGAAGGATTGATTCAAGCATCCAAAAATTGTGTCCTACGTACCTAAATCTAACAACGGCTGAATTAAAAGTCTCTGCTCGAGTTTACGACTCGAACAGACACTCGGGGGATACTTCCATAGGGAGCGCTGGTCACGCACCCTATGAATTCTTCGACTGCGATCCTTCGGATCAGAATGCAAAAACTTTTCGGCAACTTTGCCCCAATTACCGATAAGTGAGAAACATCCTCCTTGGCCACCTGAAACACCTCCGCGGTGATAAATTTTCGGATGATGTGTCTGCGACGCAAAGATAAAACCTACAGATATCATCTGATGGCCTGGTAACGCACCCGACTGCGCTCTGCTAGCAAAAATCCGTGCCAGCAGGCGCGATGAAAATCCCGACGGACGCGTTGGGTACATCATTCGAAAATTACTGGGATTCCACTCCTGTAAGTCCTCAACGGCCTGAGTCAAATTACGCCAGCATATGTTCCGGGTTCGAGTCGAGGGACTCGAATCTGAAGAAGATCGTGTTGTTTTATCCTAAGACAGTTAACTGACCCTGATCCGTCGAGAGAGTCAGGCAGACGCATCAACAATCCCTACACACTAGAATCATTTCTCTAAAGAACAGAGACAACTGCACCCGAAAGATTAAAGAGTCCTCAGCCAAATCTACGATTCGACTGAACACTCGGGGTCTACTGAATGGTTATATCCTACGGGTATACGATATTAGCATACCTGGTCCAGCCCAAGGAAGGCCCACTAGAATATACGCGGTCCATGAAGATATTCGGGTGGCCCAAGCCCATGACGTCTTAGGATCCTTGGAGAGCAAGACTAGAACAGATAGAAAATTCAAAGGGGGCAAACCCTAAACCTGTAACCGACTCGATCTGTGCTCGAGACCTGCCTACTTCTATATAAAAGCTAGAACGGCACAACGAGGAAACACACACAATACCACCGCATACGCACCTCCACGCCAGATTGCATCTGTGCACCCCTATAACTTTCGGTTCCGCCGTAATCAAGAGTAGACAAGCAGGAGTAGGGTTTTTCCCTCTGGGAGCCTGAACCTCGATAAATCCCGTGTCCCCTTGTTGCTTGTCTGTTAACCGTTTCACGATCTCCAGCATCCCCATCTTCTCCAAAACCCAAGCTCATAACGATGGGCATTGACGAGTCGAAACCTCGTCAACAGCAGAGGTTTTCGTGGATTTCTTCTGGATTGCCTAGGGTTTTTGGGTCGGAGGCTTCTTATAGGCGCATGAATCAAGATCGGTGGGGGTCCAGGGGGCCACACCCCCTGTAGGCGCCACCAGGGCTTGCCCGCGCCTAGGGGGGTTTGGCCACCCTGTGGCCCCCCTCCGACTTTGCTTTGTGGTTCCGTGTTGCTCCGGGAAAAATAATAACTTTGGCTTTTGTCCCGTCCAATTCCGAGAATATTGATTTTCTGCCTTTCTGGAACCAAAAACAGAAGAAAACATGCAACTGGCACCGTGGCAACTTGTTAATAGGTTAGTTCCAGAAAAGATATAAAAAAACCTCAAAGTATAGACAAAGCAAAGCAAAGTAGATACAAAACAAGCATGGAGCATCAAAAATTATAGATACGTTTCCAACGTATCACACCATCTGATGTGATTCAACGGACGTGATGAAATATAAATTGAGCTTCTCAACTCACAATGGATCATTTGCATGTTAGTACTTTAATTTTTCTTAATTTCTGGAACATGGTCCATCATTTCCATTGTCCGTGGATGTGTATTGACCCTAGATGGAAAGTAAAAAAGGAGAAAGTAATTTATGAAGTCTCACGTGTTATCCATGCTCTTCGAATATAACTCTATCTATATATCAATTTTATTTTGCGAATAGGACTTTGGCATTAAAATAAACAACGAACAGTACAAAATACCTTAACAAAAATAAAAATTATATCAAAATCAAAATAAATGAGATGCCTTCATCTTCTACCTCCACACCCTGTCTATGGCCCGCCGCCGATGCCGCTCCTCTCATAAAAACTCTACACATAAGCTTATTTGCCACATTTATACGATGCAACCTACGCTAGAAATTGCAGCAGAAAAGTGGAAAGAAGAGCTCGTCTGAAGACCATTGTTGTACGGTGGCCAAACGCTGTCTCATATGGCGACTTGGGCCTGCAACCATCGGCAGCTCGACCGCCCTTTAACAGTGAGCTTTCTTGTGAAGAAAAGATGAATGGTACATCTCCGCGGTTGGAATTAGCTGGAACTGCACCCGAAGTTGCGTGGGTTGATCCAGCTCGCCGCAAGGCCGCGACGGTGGGTTGTCACACGGCTGACCCTAGAAGCGAGTTTGGAAAGATCTCAAGTCATATTCGATCCTATCACTTGAAATCACATTGGACGATCCAAATCAAAGGAAAAACTAGTAGTACGCATGTAGCTGGTAGCACTAGCCTCGTAATGCACCGTGTGTCGAGGGGCTAGGGCCTAGGGGTGAAAACGAACCATACAATACCGTTTTCACAACCATTTTCATATTTCTAAAACAAACACGATGTTGTCAAATACGAATGCAGAGTAGATCTTACTCGATTACGGATGCGGATAGGATGATTTCTCAATTCTTAACTACATGAATAGCAAAATAGACTCGTGTCTTACAGTGAGATAAATATACTTATTTAATGCACAATAGTTTCTTAGATTGGATAATTGGTATATCATGTACTAGAATTACTAAAATAGGCTAACATAATTTTATTCTAATGCGGACATATCTATTTTCATATTCACACTTGCTTAAAAGTTTAATATTATCATATTTGTATTTCTATAACCACAACCATTTCACTCTTTCAAATATAAATACTCGATAATTTGGATTATCCATTACTTCCCACCCTAGGTAGGCCCCATCCGGTGTCATTGATTTCGGACCATGCGCCTAAAAGCAAATAGAATAGGGTATAGTCAGTTGGCTAATAGAGTTAAACTATTATACTTTTGCTAAGGTGGAGGAGAAAAGATAAGTTGGTTGTAAGTTAAAAGTTAGCTCTAACTATGTGCTCCTAAGCATTTTGTGTGAATTAGATGTGGGTCATATACATTGATAAAGTAATATATTTGTATAACTAGCTATTATACATGTTAGCTATAATGCTAACAATTTTGCAAAAAAAATCTATAATGTTAACTATTGATGACATGTTGTTTGCTTATAGGCAACTGCTAATTATACTATTTTAATTAGATGTCACAATTTTTTCTAAATTTAAATATATTTAGCTAAATAATATTTTTTTTACATCTATTCTAAAACAGAGAAAGTATTAAACTTTGTCTAACCATTTGCCCCTTTTCTCTTGTGGACGTTGGACCCATGTGGACGTTCCTTCTGGTGGGAAACCGGGCCGGTAGAGGCCCATTCGGTGTGGCCTCTACCAGGCTAGGGTTGGCCCATGTGGGTATCGTATCTCTCCTTTTGCCTATAAATAGAGGAACAACCTTTGTACGTGAGTTACTGTGAGAGATATCAATAAAAGTTCCCTGTTTCATCTACTTTGTACTGTGTGTGCCTTCTCCTAGTCTTCTCCTTCGACGTGGAAGCCCCGGGACCGGTCAGTCGGCAGGGGTGTTCCAACACGTTATCAGCACGAGTCTCCCCGTCGAGCCTCCGTCAAGCCACCGCCGAGCCTGCATCACGCAGGCTTTCGTTGAAGGTAACACAAATCTGACCGCAAAAATGGATTCGTCTCGCGTTTTCCTTTCAAGATTTGCGTTCAGATCTTAGATCAGATCCCATCGTCTTAGGTGTGGATTTTTCTTTCCGGTAGTCGAGCTGACCTGCTGTCGCCGACCAATGTCGATCTAATCACTCCCAGATTAGAAACTTGTTGACTGTACCGTCGATGCGTGCACCTGCTGTGCAGATCTGGTTTTTTTTAACAGATCGGGCTGATCCCGACCGTTTTCGGATCGGATCTACAATTTTTATGTACTTCCTTTTTAGATACACGCGCTGGCTACAGCTGCTACAGCCATGGCCCTGCTGGCCCGTACGCGGCCGCGTATGTCTCTGCACAGCTGCATGTCGCACGAGTCGCGCGCCGCCGCGCTACTGCCCGGCCCTGCTGGTCGAGCGCCGTCCGCGCTGTGCGCCGCCGCATGCGCGCTGCCGCCGGCTGCTGGCCGCTGTGCGCCGCCGAGCGCCGCCCGCGCTGGCCCCGCCGCCGCAGGCCGCCGCTGCCTCGCCGGCCACGCCCGCGCTGGCCGGGCCGCCGCCTGGCCACGCTCGTCGCTGCCGCGCAGCCGCAGACCCTGCTGGCCGGCCACGCCGCCGCGAGCCGCGGGTGCCACGCCGCCGGCCGCGCTCGCCGCTGCCGCGCAGCCGCAGGCCCTGCTGGCGGGCCACGCCGCCGCGAGCCGCGGGCGCCACGCCGCCTGCCGCGAGCCGCCAGCTGCACGCTCTGCCCACGCACGCCCGTGTTGGCCACCACGCCCGCATGCGCTGCCGGCCGCCACGCTGCCGCCGCACCGCCGCACCGGCCGCCGCGCCACTGCGCGCTGCTGCCGGCCGCCGCCTCCGGCCCGCGCCAGCCGTGCGCCGGCGCGCGCCGCCGTCCCGTGGCCAGGCCGCCCGCTCGCGCCGCCGCCGGCAGAGCCGCGCGCCAAGGGCCGCCGCCGTCCAGCGCCGCGAGTGCTGCGCCCTGCTGCTGCGCGTGTGCCGCGCCAAGCGCCCGCCGCCGCGTGCTAGCCGTCGTCGCCGCCGTGTGCTGCCCGCCGCCGCCGCGTGCCCACCGCCACGAGCCGGACGCCGCGCGCCGAGACATGCATGCAGCATAGCTCCAGTTGAGGCAGTTGGCCCGCACGGACCTGCATGGGCCACCTTTGGACTTTTTTTTATTATTGGACCGTTTTTATATATATATCGATCACGTCTGCGACATTCGCCGGCTATGCCCACACGCTAATCGCGCCGCTGGTTCGGCCCGCTGCCGACACCGCCGCCCCAGTCGGGAGCTAGCTCTGCTAGCTCCGTTCCCCCGCTTCGCGGGCAGGGACAGTCTGGAGCCCCGGCCACGCAGAGACAAGGGTAGCTGGGCCGTTTGGTAGCACGCGATCACGGGCGGTTGGACCGTTTTTGGCCCTATCTTTTGATCTGTTTTTACACAAGCTTTTGCACTATGTTTTTCTATAGTTATGAATTACCGCATGTCTTTAATACTTTGAATCTCATAGATAGCTTGCACCGTTTTTAAGTTGAATTTTGGAACACTGTCATATTTGAATTATTGTATCGATTATCGCATTTATGCAACCGATTACCTGCTGTAATCTTACACACTTTGCATAAATTGCAGATGACCGGAATCGTCATCCGCGAGTTCCCGGAGTTGACCCAGGATGGGCTTAACTACCTGACTTGGGCCTCGGACGTTGAGATCGTCCTTGAGGGCCGATGCATCAAGGATGCGTTGATTGAGGGGACCCCGACGGCCCCCAGCAAAACCATCCCGGTGGATAACGCCAAAGCCCTGCACTTCCTCCGCCATCACATGTGTGACACTCTCAAGAATGACTACATGGCAGAACGGAGTGCTTCTGCCCTTTGGACCGCCCTCAACAAGCGGTTCTCTAGGCTAAAGTACACCATTCAGCCACAGGCGGAGGCAGATTGGATACGTTTGAGGTTTGCGGACTTCAAGACGGTGGGAGAGTACAACTCCAGGTTGCACCGGATTTGTACTATTTTTCAGCTGTGTGGGACCAGTACCACCGATCAGCAGAAGATAGACAAAACCCTCTCCACATTCCATCCGGACAACATCCAGTCCTCGCGAAACTTTCGCCAGGAAGGATTCACGGAATATGCAGCGCTTATTGATGCTCTCCAGGTGGCCGAGGCGCAGGATAATGTTCTGAAAATGAACTTCTCCGCGCAACCCTTCGCAGGGGGCCCAAGTCATGAGGCCAATGCTGGTGCCTACAAGGTGCGCAATCCCATCCACAAGAAGAGAGGCAAGAAGGGCAAGAAGGGACCTAACTCCTCCAACCCGGCCAAGCAACGCAAGGCGGGCAAGGGGGAGGCGAGGCCCCAGGACTGCTTCCGCTGTGGCTCCAAGACTCAGTTCTCCAGGCAGTGTTTGGCCCCTAAACACGTCGTCGACACGTTCAAGGCCAACAAAAAGGCGCGCGAGGCGCATCTTGTCCAGGTTGAGGCACCACTGGCGCCCGGAGCGGCGCCTGTGCAAAACGTCACGCACATAGTGGCGCAGGACGTAGCACAAGTGGCAGCACCCTCGGCGGACCCCACGGACGCCGCTGTGCCCATGGAGGTTGAGCACGTTGTGCCCCCGCCACCTCAGCCAGGCCCCTTGTCCATGATGATGGCCAGCGCAGAGCCCCCCACTGACCTTGAGATACTGGCTGAGCTTGGTGATTTCCTCGCAGAATCCACCTGAGCTCCATTTTGTTGTGATGATTCCTTTTTCCGCAATAATCAGATACAATTACTCGATATGGTTGTAAGCTCTATGAGAGCATAACATTTATTTGTTTTCTGGCGATTGGATGACATTTATTCATTTATTCCATTATTTGATTTTGTGATGTTCTGAAATGCTTTTGTGCTTTACTTACTTGATGTAGCATCTTCCTCGCTCCATTATATTAATTAGGCACTATATTTTAGAACGCGTGTGGCGCCCAAATGGAGGAAACGTGCCTTGCTGATAGCGGCACCACCAATACCATCTTGAGAGAAATAAAGTATTTTGAGTCAATTACCAAAAACCCTGGTAACATAATGACGATCGCCGGCTGCGGTCCGAATGTAGTTGGCTCCGGAAGAGCAACTATCATACTCCCAAACGGAACAACTCTGATCATTGAAGAGGCATTGTTGTATCCGGAGTCGACTCGTACTCTCTTAAGTTTTAGAGACATCCGCGCAAATGGTTTCCATGTCGAAACCGATGATGATGAGAATGGAAAGGAGTTCCTACTCATTACCAAGCGCGACGAAAATGGTAAACATGTTGTAGAAAGACTCCCTTCATTATCCACTGGGCTGTACTACACTAAGATAGTAGCACCACCTATTTACACTACCCTTAAGACTGTCTTTAGAAGCTCCGAACTATTCTGCCTTTGGCATGATAGGTTAGGCCACCCCGGTCTTAGGATGATGAGAAATATAATTAACAACTCGAACGGTCATAATGTGATGGGGATATACCTACTGGGGTATACCCAGCAGGGCGTTTCCGACTGGCCCGAGAGCTGGCGAGTGGGCCTGCAGAACGGCGAGTGGATTGAAGCCCAGCAAGATACCGAGCGACTGGAAGCTGAAGGCCCAGGCGAGTAGATAGGCCCAGTCGGACTGGGTTAAACGACTATTAAAGCTGTAACCGAATCGGTTGAGATATGTAAACCCTAGGGGAGGTGAGCCTATATAAACCTCCCTAAAGGGTGAGTAGAGATACGTTCCCTCATACACCCAAGCGACTCGCCGCCTAGCCGCCGAGCTCGCCCATTGTAACACCTCCATAATACAATCTAGCAGGAGTAGGTCTTTACCCTTCGGGGGGCCGAACCTGGGTAAAACCCTGTGTCTTTGCCCTCATCTCGCACCACAGATGGCTGGCCGCCCTTGCCCCTCGTTCTACTACTCGCTGCCGATTGCAGCATCTGCCGTGACCATTCCCACGACAGTGGCGCCCACCGTGGGGCCTGGCCGGTCTGGCCGGTGTTCTGCGGCGAGATCCAATCTGCCCATCAACGAGACGGTCGCCACCGGCCGCATGATAGCGATCGGCGAGATGCTCCAGATCTTGCCGAGCAGCTACGTCCCGGCGGTGCGACCCGTCACGCACAGCGTGATCCTGCCAATCGGCACGATCAGCCTCTTCGTCGGCCTCACCTACGTCATCGTCTCGGAGGACTCGGCTCGCACCCGCGAGTCGCCGCCACGCGATCGGCTCTCCGAGAGCCAGATCTGCACGATCCACCGCCTCGCCTCCGAGTACAACTCGGCCCACAGCAACGTGGTCGGGAACTCAGCGGCCGCAGAAGATGCGGCCCTCACCGACGATGCCGACTCGGCGACCCCGGCGTCACTCGCCGAATCCATCACCGCGGCCTCGTCCGCGGGCTCCATCACCCAGGTCTCCAACGCGGGAGACTTCGAGGACCCCTCCATCCTCGGGATCTTCGAATTCGACTCCGGGTCAGAGAACTCCGCCGACCTCCGCGATGGAACCGGTCGCCATGCTGCGGCCTACATGGCCACCGGCGCCGATCCGCCGGAGGATCCTTTCTCCACCCCAATCCCTCCTAACGCCACGGCAACGGAGGTCGAGGAACTCCTCCTGAAACTGGCGGAGGCGGTGCGCAAGGAGCAAGCCGAGCGCGAAAAATTTCGCCTCGAGCAGGTGACGGCGCAGGAGCTGTCACGCTACCACCAGCAGCGGACCAGGTCACGCCTGAACCCCACCGTTCAAGGGCGTGCCCTGAACTTCGACGACGAAAACGACCCGGCCCGCGTGGCCGAGCGCGCAATCTGCAAGAACGCGCCACCAGGAGGAAGCGCCCGGCCACCGCCAGGATCAACGGCGATGGGCGCCCCACCTCCACCCAACCGCACCCCTCCCAGGGACCAGCCGCGGATAGTAGTCTCCTCACGGGAGCGAGACGCAAACGGCCTCCCACTGTTCTCCACCCCGATGGACAACCTCGTGGCAGGCCGAGCAGCAGCCGACAGCATCACGGCCACCGGCGACGGCGCCCTACAGATCCAATACGTCAGGGCCCTGCTCGCGAAGGCCATCGAGCAGCAAAAAGCGGGCGCCGACTCGCAAGGTCGAGTATACTCGCGTTCCTCGGGAAGCAGAGCGGCCTCCAGCGGCCGCCCAGCGGCGGCAAACACCCTCAACTGCCCGCCACCAGAGCCACTGCAGCTCCAACACCGACCCACGAACGCGGCACTCTCCACCAACGACCCCAGGCCGGCGACCAACTTCGTCGCCACTAACGGGCAACCCATCGACGCCCGCACCCACATCATCAACAACCAAAGCTGGCGCGCACGCCAGCCCGACGACTTGCGGCACACCCTAACTAATCGCCGCGACGGCGAGCCCATGGGGTCGCTCAGTCGACTCGGGCCCAAGTGCTTCGGACCAATGATCCGAGGCGATAAGTACCCGCCAAACTTCAAGGCGCCAAAGGAGATAGAAAAATACGACTCCTCGTACGACCCCGCCGTCTGGCTCGACACATACCTCATGGCAATGGGGATCGCGGGTCACACTGACCTACTCGCCGCATGTTACCTTCCCCTGATGATGGAGGGGACGTGCAGGCAGTGGATCAACACTCTCCCCCAGGACAGTATCGATTCCTGGGAGGAAATGCGTGACGCCTTCGTCAGCACTTCGACTGCTCCTACACCCGCGCCACCACCATTGAGGACCTGGAACGGTGCGTCCAGGGACCCCGTGAGTCGACCCGCAACTAGGTCCAACGGTGGCAAGAGCTTTGGTACAACGCGGTCGGCATCCACCTGGACACCGCGATCCATTGCTTCAAGACTTCGTGCCGCTACGAGCCTCTAGTCGCCAAGCTCAAACGACACTCCCGCACACTCAACATCCCCGACCTCCTCGAGATCGCCAAACGGTACGCCGAGGAAGATCCAAACCAGGAAACTGACGACGAGTCAGGAGGGCAACGCCGCACGAGCGGCAACGACAGCAGACGTCGAACCGACCTACACTACAGCGGCACTCGCCTCACTGGCAAGCGCCGCAGTGACGGGCGAGTCGACCTCGTCGCCAACGCCGGGCACGCGCAGTGCGAGCCCAAGAGCTACCGCCGCGACGGAGGGCAACGCCGCGATGGTGGCAACTACAAGAACAAGCCAAGGTTCGATCCCGCGGCCCTCCTTAACCAACCATGTGCGTTCCATAGCAGGGAAGGGAAGCCCGCAACACACACCACCGCCGACTGCCACACCCTCAGGGAAATCGAGAAGGCACGGCAAGCGCGGTAGGACCCCGACAACAACCCGCCAAATGGCGGAAAATTCGGCAAAGTAGCCGGCTCGCTCCACACCTTCACAGGCTTCAACACGAAGCGCGAGAAGAAGGTCATCGCCCGCGCCGTCGCCGTCAATGCGGTGGCCCAAATAGACGTCCCCCAGTTCCTGAACTGGTCGGAACAGCCCATCACCTGGAGCCGGCAAGATCACTCGCCGCGCATCGAGTACCCAGGATGAGTCGCCTTGGTGGTCAAGCCCAAGGTTGGCGACTACTGGCTCCCCAAGACACTGATGGACGGCGGTAGCTCCATCAACATCCTCTACCTCGACACCTTCAGGCGGCTGCGGCTCCCGCAGTCGATGATCGAGACGACCCACACCACGTTCCACGGCATCGTCCCTGGTCGGAAGGCGTACCCGATCGGCAAGGTCACGCTGCCATTTACTTTCGGCACACCGGCAAACTTCCGCACCGAGCGGATCGTCTTCGAGCTGGTGCCCTTCGACAGCCCTTACCACTGCGTCCTGGGGCGCCAGGCGTTCGCTAAATTCATGGCAGCGCCCCACTACGCGTACAACGCGATGAAGCTCCCCGGGCCGTGCGGCGTCATCACCATCAACGGCGACCCCGACATGGCCGCCGAGTGCGAGGCCAAAGGAGCCGAGCTCGCCGACACCGTCATCGCGGCAGAGACCAACCACGCCGACAAGCTCGCCAAATACGCGAGCGGGGTCAACAACGACGACCCCACAATACTCAAGAAGCCCAACTCAGAGGGCGCAAACACCTCAACCTTTGAGGCAACGACGCACACCCGCACCGTCGAGCTGGTCCCAGGCGACTCCAGCCAGACGGTGACGATCGGGACAGGCATGAGCCCAGCATAGGAAGGTGCGCTCATCGAGTTCCTCCGTGAGAACAGGGACATCTTCGCATGGAAACCCTCCGACATGCCCGGTGTCCCTAGGGAGCTCGCTGAGCACAAACTGAACGCCGACCCCAAAGTGCAACCTGTCAAGCAGTCGCTACGGCCCTTCAATGAAGAACGCCGTCGAGCAATCGCCGAGGAAGTGCAGCGTCTACTCGCTGCCAGCTTCATCCGGCCAATCAAGTACTCCAAGTGGATGGCAAACCCAGTCCTGGTCGAGAAGAAAAACGGGACCTGGAGAATGTGTATCGACTACACAAACCTGAACAGCGCCTGCCCAAAGGAGCAGTTCGTCCTCCCGCGGATCGACCAGATAATCGATTCAACCGCGGGTTCGGAGTCGCTATGTTTCCTCGACGCCTACTCTGGGTACAACCAGATCAAAATGGCTGTCGAAGACGAGGAGAAGACGGCGTTCATCACGCCATTCGGAGCCTTCTGCTACACCGCCATGACCTTCGGCCTCAAGAACGACGGGGCGACCTACCAGCGGTGCATGCAAGAATGCCTCGCGAGCCAAATTGGCCGCAACATCCACGTCTACATCGACGACGTGGTCGTGAAGTCCGCTCGCCAAGGCGACCTACTCGCCGACCTGGCGGAAACCTTCGCCAACCTGCGAAGGTACAAGATAAAGCTCAACCCAGGTAAGTGCACCTTCGGTGTACCCGCCGGACAACTACTGGGGTACGTCGTCTCCAAACGAGGGATCGAGGCGAACCCAACAAAGATTGACACGATCTCCCGGCTCGGCAAACCCGAGTGCCTGCGCGACGTCCAGAAGCTGGCCGGGCGAGTAGCGGCTCTTAGTCGCTTCATCCCCCGCCTGGGCGAAAAGGCGATGCCCCTATACCGCCTGATGCGCAAGAACCCCACCTTCCAGTGGGACAAGGAGGCGGACGACGCGCTCCGCGACCTCAAAAAGGTGCTACTCGCCGCACCACTACTCGCCGCCCCCGCCGACAAAGAACCCATGCTGGTTTACGTCACGGCGTCCGAGCGCGTCGTCAGCGTCGTGATGGTCGTCGAACGACCAGAGGAAGGAAAGGAGCGCCCGGTTCAGCGGCCGGTGTACTACATCAGCGAGGTCCTCACCGAGTCGCGCCAGCGGTACCCACAGTACCAAAAGCTAGTATACGCGGTCTTCAGGGCTCAGCGGCGCCTACCGCACTACTTCCAGGAGCACCCGATCACGGTCGTCTCCTCAGCGCCATTGCAAGACATCATCCGCAATCGCGAGGCGACCGGGCGGGTCGCCAAGTGGGCCGTCGAGATCGGCGTGCACAACATCAAATACGAGCCACGAAAGGCGATTAAGTCGCAGGCGCTGGCAGACTTCATCGCCGACTGGGAGGAGGCCCAGCAGCCAGAGAAGCTGTCGTACCTCCATTACTGGAGCCTGCACTTCGACGGCTCCAAGAACACGGACGATGCAGGAGCAGGGATAGTGTTGACTTCACCAAAGGGCGACAAGCTCCGCTACATCCTCTGCCTCGACTTCACGCCCTGCACCAACAACATGGCTGAATACGAGGCCCTACTCCACGGCATGCGAGCCGCCAAGGAGATGAACGTCAATCGCCTCCGCTGCTACGGAGATTCCGACCTCGTCGCGGGGCAAGTCGCCGGCACCTGCGACGCCGTCTCCCCTACCATGGCGGCGTACCGCCAAGCGGTGGACAAGTTGGGCGGCCACTTCACCGGCTACTCTGTCGAGTGGATCGACAGGCGGAAAAACGAGGAGGCCGACGCCCTCTCTCGCATCGGGTCGGTTCGACTCGCACCACCCGCCGGCGTGTTCCTCGACACAATCTCCAAACCATCAGTCTCTCCCCCGAGGGAGATCGACATCGGAGTCCCACTCCAACCAGAGGCAGCCTTGGTCGCACTCGTCACCGAGCCAGACGATTGGACCAAGCCCTACATCGCCTACCTGGAAGCCGGCACCCTGCCAGCAGACAAGACAGACGCTCGAATGATCGCTCGTCGATGCAAGTCCTACACCATCATCGACGGCGAGCTACACAAGCGCAGCGTCACCGGTGTGTTCCAACGCTGCGTCCAACCGGCTGAAGGACGCAAAATCCTCCACGACATTCACTCAGGTGACTGCGGCCACCATGCCGCCGCTCGCTCCCTGGTCGCCAAGGCCATGCGACACGGCTTCTACTGGCCCACCGCACACGCCGACGCTGTCGACATCGTCCAGCGATGCGCCGGGTGCCAGAAGTACGCCAATCAGACGCACGTACCGAGCTCGGCGCTCAAAACAATCCCCATTACCTGGCCATTCGCCGTATGGGGCATGGACATGGTAGGCCCCTTCAAGAAAGCCCCCTCCGTCTACACCCACCTGCTAGTCGCCGTCGACAAATTCACTAAGTGGGTGGAGGCCAAGCCAGTCCGGAAATGCGACGGGAAGACCGCCACTAAATTCCTACGCGAGCTCATATATCGCTACGGGTTCCCAAACAGTATCATCACGGACAACGGCACCAACTTCGCCAAGGGAGCCATGGCCGAATTCTGCGAAGAGCACCACATCCGGCTCGACCTCGCGTCAGTCGCCCACCCGGAATCCAACGGCCAGGCGGAACGGGCCAACCAAAGCATCCTCCACGGCCTAAAGCCGCGACTCCAAGTACCACTCGAGCGCACTGCCGGGTGCTGGGTCGAGGAGTTGCCCTCCGTCATCTGGGGAATCCGTACCTCGGTCAACAGATCGACGGGATTCACTCCCTTCTTCATGGTCTACGGCGCCGAAGCAGTCATGCCCACCGACCTCGAACACGACTCGCCGCGAGTCGTCCATTACACGAAGGCTGCAAACGAGCTGGCCCGCCAAGATGGGGTCGACCAGCTCGACGAAGCATGCGACCTCGCTCGGTCACGCACCGCCATCTACCAGCAAGGACTCCGCCGCTACCACAGCCGGCGGGTGAAAGCTCGCACCTTCCAGGAAGGCGACCTGGTGTTACGCCTCATCCAGGACAAGAAGGGCATGCACAAGATCTCCCCTCCGTGGGAAGGCCCATTCACTATCGGGCGCGTACTCGGCAACGACGCCTACTACCTCATCGACGTTCGCGGGGACGGCGAGCTCGACGTCAAGCGACCATGGAATGTAAACCTCCTCCGGAAGTTCTACTCCTAGAACCCCACACATGTACTCTCCAGTCGCTATGAAATAAAAGAAACAGTTACCGCAAATTGCGCCTACTCTCCATGACTTGTGCCACTCGCACTCGTAATAACAGCGGTATGCTAAAATGCAGAAGTCAACCTTTGGTACGGCGATCGGCACGGCTAAGTAGTGCGGTGTCAGAGCACTGAATCACTTCAGGTCTTGCATCGTCCACGAAAAACGCCAACCCGGAGCCCCATTGGAGTCGCCTAGCTCGACTGGTTTTACGAGCCAAGACAACTGCCCTCGCTTCTCACAGCGACCTTGGTCCTCCGCATCCTCGGCATAGCGACTCGAACGGCTAAGTACCACGCTCGGGGACTGAATACCAGTTCGTCGCGAGCGGTCAGGGAAAACGCCAAGTAAGAGAGCATGCCCAGGACTCGCCACGCGACTGACCCCACGGGCCAGGCAGGAGTGACGCGCTCAAACCAACGCGCTAAGTCCTCAACCACCCTCGAGTCGCGCCTAGAACTACCAAGTACCACGCTCGGGGACTCGGCCACCCGACTTCGTTCGCGTACGGGAAAACGGTATAGTACAAAGCACTCAAGGGAGTCGCCTTGCGACTGGCTCTCCGAGCTCGGGCGAGTCGACCAAAGCAAAAAAACACATGATAACAACACACACATCATATACGAGGTAAACCCCACAAAAGGGCGGACGCACTCGGGGACTCGCTCAAAATCAATCCAAAGCACACAAACAAATACCAAAATAGACACGACGTCCCATTCAATCGCATATTGCATTGTCTTATGTTACAAAATATGCCCGCGTGGCAGAACTGCTGCTAACGCTTCAAGGCAAACTACCCTACTCTGCAGGCTTCGATGACGACTCGCCAGCATCCCGGCGATTACGGATGAACGTGGTGTACGGGCTTGATGGATACATCGTCAGTTCACCCGCCATCGCCGCGCGAAAAGGCTGCTCGACCTTGAAGTCACGATGCGGCGGCTCGGGGTCGTTCGGCGCGACGACCGTCTCCTGGTATGGAAGGAGGTCGCCCATCGCCCAGACACGCTCCGAGTACATGGCGGCACGCTCTTGCAACTTGAGAACCTCGGACAGATCCACCGCGCCAGTTGACGATGGGTACCCACTCGTCACATCGTCGATGTCGAAGTCTTCGGGGAAGTGGGCGAGTCCAAGGCTCAGGGTCGTCGATGCTCCACGCCGAAACGCCGATCGCGTCATAAATTCAACGACCGCGGGTGCCTTCTCCAAGTACTTCCACACCTCAACGAGGTCGCTGGGAATCACCTCCGTGGGTGATATTTCTTGGAGGTAGGCGCGGGTGCAGGTCGCTGACAGCGTCGCCGAGTCGACGAGCATGCTTACGCACTGCCTTGCGTCGAGCGAGCTCGCCTCTTCGTCACTATCAATGATGCGACCTGCGAAGAAAAAGACAATGATGAGTATGATGGACACCACAAAAACCACAACCATAATAAAGGGAGGAAGCACTCACCAAGCAGCGGGCGGGCAAGTCCCGTGATGAAGCACTGAAGCGACGTGTGGTCGTCCTGAAGCCCAGCAATAAGGACTTCCGACACCTTGCGATCCTCCTCTGCGGCCGCAATGGCGACCTTAGCTCGCCCGTCCGCCAAGCTAGCTTCTTCTCTCGCCTCCCGCGGTTCGCGCTCGAGGTCGGCGATCCGTTGTTCAGCGGCACCCAGAGCAGACCGCGCCGCCACTAACTCACCAGCGGGGACAAGCCCCTGGCGAGCTTGATCTGCCATCTCAGCAACAGCCTGAAGACCTTTGTTCGCCTCCTGGACGATAGCCAGCTCCTTCTCCGCGCGCTGTTTCGCGGCCAATCGGTCCGCTGACTCAAGTTGCAGACCCTGCACATCACCGAAAAAGTCAGTTAAAACGAACTTCATAAGTGCCCACCCGCTGAAATTCAGCGAGTGCGCACTCGGGGACTGGCGATCAAGAAATTCCTAAGTGACCACCCGCTGAAATTCAGCGAGTGCGCACTCGGGGACTGGCGATCAAGAAATTCCTAAGTGCCCACCCGCTAAAATTCAGCGAGTGCGCACTCGGGGACTGGCGATCAAGAAATTCCCAAGTGCCCACCCGCTGAAATTCAGCGAGTACGCACTCGGGGACTGGCAATCAAGAAATTCCCAAGTGCCCACTCGCTGAAATTCAGCGAGTACGCACTCGGGGACTGGATACGAAAATAAAAGACGAGAAATTATAAGAATCACGCCGCTGCAAAACACCGACCTGATCCTCGGGGACTGGATGTACCTGGATGGCTGCGCCAAGCATGCCGTGGAGTTGGATCGCGTCCACGGACGCGAGTAACGCTGGCGTGTGCCCACGACGCTGGTCAACTTCAGCATCGGCGGTCCCAGGAGCGTGGCTTGAGGGCGCAACCCCACTCGCCGTGGCCGCCTTGGTCACGAAGCGGGGGAAGGTAGCGATGGAGGCACCCGCTCCAAGGAAGGTCGCCTCCGCCGCGGGTTCCTTCGTAGACGCGGCTGCCTCCACCGCGGGCTCGGCCGGCGCGGCCGCCGTATCGTCAGAGATGGTGACGATGTCGTCGCCCTTGGCCTTCTTACTGCCATCCGCTGAGGCGACGACCTCGTCCGCCTTCCTCTTGCGTGAAGGATCCTCCTCGCTAGTGGCGGAGGGCACCTTGGCCACGGTCGGATGGCCCATCCTTTTCACTCCGGTCCTGCGCATTAATCGAATCAACAAAGACAATCAAAATAGTTATGGAAAATAAGGAGGGGTGAGCACACTCACTTGGCGACTGGGATGAAACGTAGCCCCGTATGAAGGCCGGCCGGTTTTTCCAGTTCAGGGCCCAGTCGGCGACTGAGCCCCAGTTCCAGGACATCGTGTGCCCAAGACACGGACAGCTTCTTCGTCGTTGAGGCTGCAGCCGGCGCCTCTGGGACATCCTCGGCGGGAGCTTCCTCGTGAGTCGAAACTGCTGCAGCTGGAGCCTCCTTGCGAGGTGAAGCCGCCGCAGCCGGAGCCTCCCTGCGCGGCGAAGCCGCCGCGACCGGAGCCTCCCCCAGCCCGGAGACTGGGGCGAATGGCGGAGGCAACGAGGCCAGCGGCACCTCCATAGTCGCTGTGTCCAGCGCGGTTGTCGCTGGTGGCGCACCGTCACCAGTTGGGCTGGGAGCATCAGAGCTGCTCGCCGAGTGTGGCGGTGAGGCCGTCTTCGACGGCTTCGTTTTCTTCTTCAGGGGGGCCCTCGCCTCCCTCTTCTTCTCCTTCCTCTTCGACGAAGTGGCTTGACGGCGCGAGGTGGTCTCTGGGAGTTCGTCGTCATCGTCATGGCGCTCGAGGCTTATGCTCGCTTTGATCTCGCGCTGACGTTGCCCGCGGGTCTTTCGGACCAGCGGGGCGACCTCTTCTTCGGACTCGTCCTCGTCGTCTTCGTTGCCCCTCGCGGGTGGTGATTCGCCTACGTCCTGGGCGGATGGGTCCGGGCTCTCATCATCCGAAGGTGCGATCCACCCTTCCACCACCTGGAATAGCTGCGATGGATACAAACAGGATTAGGATTACCGCGACTGCATACACTGCGACTGCGAACAAGGTAAAGAAATTACCGTTGGAGCCGGACGCTTCGCGGTGTAGGGGGCGATCCCGGCCTGCGCATCCAGGTACACCGCCTGGGTAATCTTCTTCAGTGCTGGGAGGTAATCTTCCAGCCTCCACTCGTCGAGGCAGGCCTTCGTCGAGTCCCCCCGGCCGGTGTATTGGTACATGTAGTGGTCGCGCTAGGCGAGTGGAACAAGCCGCCGCCCAAACCAGCAATTGTACAGATTTATCGTTTGGAGGCCCTTCTTCTTCAAACCACGGATGGTCTGGAGCATCTCGTCAACGACCATCCGCTGGTTGTCGGGGAGCTTCCCGACTTGGAGATGGCGCGGCTCCGAACGACTAGCGGAGTACCGCGGGATCGCCGCCTCGCCCTCCAGGGTCGCCTCGGTCACGTAGAACCACGACTTTTTCCAGTCGCTCGCTGCCTTGGCGGGTAGCATCAGGTCAAAGAAGGAGGCTTTGGACTTGAGCTGGAACGCCAAGCCGCCCGCGTCTAGCATTGGGCCGCCTGCCTCCTCGCGGCTGATCCGTCCATGGAACAGATCCTGCCACAAGGGAAAGTAGGGCCGGCAGCCCAAGTAGCATTCGCAGAACGCCATGAAGATGGCGAGCTGCTCGATGCTGTGGGGACCCAGATCTGAAGGCTGGATCCCATAGTAGGCGCAAAAGCGCCGGAAGAACAAGGACGTTGGAAACCCTAGCCCTCGCTCGAGATGACTGGTGAAACAGACGAATTCCCTCTCTCGTGGGTTTGGGGTCGTTTCTCCGGCTGCGGGGATGCGCCAACAGCCGGCTCGCAGGATCCCGGCCTCCTCGAAAGAGGCCAGCTGCGCCCTCGTGCACTTGGACCTACCCCATGGTTCGGTGGAAAGGGCCATGGCCGAGAGGTTGGTTGGAGATCGAAGGATTTCGGGTCGACTGGATCGCGGAGCAAAGGAAGGAAAATGCGCGCACTCGGAAGAAGTGGTGGGCAGTTGGCTCTACGATTTCCTGCCATTCCTCTTATATAGCGGGAGTTACCCGCCAAATCAGGAGGCTGTTACCGCGCGATTATTACGCCGAAAGTTACCGTTGGATTACTCCAACGGCTAGGTTGACCGCGTCTGACGGTCCAACTCCAGCCACTCGGCTCGCCAGGTCAATCACCATGACCGCGTTTCGCCGACTCGACTTGCCCAAGCCGCGACTTGGTTCACCGGATTTCCTCCTTTATACAGGAGCCCGCCGACGATTCGACTGGATGCCTACTAAGAAGCCGTATACTCTGACTGCCAGCAGCCACTTACGCCCAATCGACGACGGCCTCGGGGACTACTGATGGGGATATGCCTACTGGGGTATACCCAGCAGGGCGTTTCCGACTGGCCCGAGAGCTGGCGAGTGGGCCTGCAGAACGGCGAGTGGATTGAAGCCCAGCAAGGTACCGAGCGACTGGAAGCTGAAGTCCCAGGCGAGTAGATAGGCCCAGTCGGACTGGGTTAAACGACTATTAAAGCTGTAACCGAATCGGTTGAGATATTTAAACCCTAGGGGAGGTGAGCCTATATAAACCTCCCTAAAGGGTGAGTAGAGATACGTTCCCTCATACACCCAAGCGACTCGCCGCCTAGCCGCCGAGCTCGCCCATTGTAACACCTCCATAATACAATCTAGCAGGAGTAGGTCTTTACCCTCCGGGGGGCCGAACCTGGGTAAAACCTTGTGTATTTGCCCTCATCTCGCACCGCAGATGGCTGGCCGCCCTTGCCCCTCGTTCTACTACTCGCTGCCGATTGCAGCATCTGCCGTGACCATTCCCACGACATAATGTTAATGTGAAAAATTTCCCGAATCCCGATGATTTCGTGTGCTCCGCATGCGCTACGGGGAAATTGATCATCAAACCGTCCCCCCTAAAGGTGAAGGATGAACTCCCCGCGTTCTTGGAACGCATTCAAGGGGATATATGTGGTCCAATTCAGCCCCTCTCAGGGCCGTTTCGATACTTCATGGTGCTCATCGATGCTTCCTCTAAATGGTCCAATGTTTGCCTGCTATCAACACGGAACCATGCTTTTGCAAAGTTGATCTCCCAGATCATACAAATAAGGAATAAATTCCCTGATTATCGTTTAAAGTCTATTCGAATGGACAATGCCGGAGAATTTACTTCAAAGGCATTCGATGATTATTGCATGGCAACTGGAATCAAACTTGAGCACTCCGTACCGCATGTCCACACTCAAAATGGACTCGCGGAGGCATTGATTAAAAGGATTAAATTCATTGCCGGACCACTCCTTCAGGGTTGTAATTTACCAACTACATGTTGGGGACACGCGGTGTTACACGCCGCTAATCTCATCAACTTTCGACCATCGGCCTACAACATCCACTCTCCCATCCAACTTGCGCAAGGGTCGGCACCGAAAATTTCCCACCTACGTAGGTTCGGCTGCCAGGTATATGTACCTATACCACCACCCCAGCGATCAGCAATGGGACCGCTCCGTAAGTCGGGGATATACGTTGGTTATGAGACTGTGTCCATAATCAGGTTCTTGGACCCCTTGACAGGTGACTGTCACACGGCCCGTTTTGCTGACTGCATTTTTGACGAGGATCTTTTCCCGACTTTGGGGGGAGGTCATCAACCCCTGGATGACAAAAGTCGAGAAATCACGTGGAAAGCCACGGGGATCCACGCTCATGACCCGCGCACTGTTGAGACTAATAGAGAAGTCCAAAAGATACTAGATTTGCACTCCCTAGCGAATCAACTGCCCGATCATTTTAGTGATTTAAAGACTGTAACAAAGTCGCATGTGCATGCACGCAATGCACCGAAAAGGGTTGAAATACCAAAGAAAAATGATGGTATACCCGCTCCTGCTCCAAGGCCTAAGAGGACGCGGATTCCGGTTTCTCAAATCCCAAGTACCCGGGGACGCCCGAAGAAAAAGGATAAGAGAGATTTATTACAGACTACCCCTGTTGAGGGGAGCCAGTTGAGACCTGGCACGAGTACGGATATTTCAGTGCACGAAATTCCGGACTTGAACTTTCCTATATCGGAAATACCCAGCGAAGTTGTGTGCGCACACATCGGAGCGGGAAAGCTAAAGGACCTAGCTCCTGGATTGGGAAATCCGGTGGAGCAAGAGGATGTGCCTGATGCACTCCATGACGAAATGGCCATTAACTATGTTAATTCGGGCGAGTCATACAACCGAGCCATGGCAAATGTCGACATTAATTTTGCCAAGAAAATTGCCTCAATCATAGATCTTGACCCTGAGCCTAACACGCTCGCTGATTGCAAGAAAAGGTCGGATTGGAAAGATTGGCAGAAGGCAATTACTGCTGAATTATTATCGTTAAACAAAAGAGAGGTATTTGGACCTGTTTATCTAACTCCTCCCCATATTCGCCCCGTTGGCCATAAATGGGTTTTTGTTCGAAAGAGAAACGAGAATAATGAAGTAGTAAGGTACAAAGCAAGGCTCGTTGCTCAAGGTTTCACTCAGCGACCAGGTGTCGACTTTGAGGAAACTTACTCCCCAGTCATGGATGGAATTACCTTTAGATACTTGATCTCAATGGCAGTAAACATGGACTTAAAAATGAAAATAATGGATGTTGTCACCGCTTACCTATATGGTAACTTGGATTCGGACATATACATGAAAGTACCAGAAGGTATCCCTGTCCCGAACCAGGATAGAGCAAACAGGAGCTTATACAGTGTTCAGCTTAAGAAGTCATTGTATGGACTAAAACAGTCAGATAGGATGTGGTATAATCGTTTAAGCGATTTCCTTCATGAGAAGGGCTACGCGAGCAATGAAGATTGCCCATGTGTTTTTATACGGAGATCCCAGGATGGTTTCTTTATTATCTTGGTGTACGTGGACGATTTGAATATAATCGGTACACCTGACGATATTGAGGAAGCGAGTTCCTACCTGATGTCGGAATTCGAGATGAAAGACTTAGGCAAAACCAAGTTCTGCCTCGGTCTGCAACTTGAGCATTCCCCTGCTGGGATTCTAGTTCACCAGTCGGCCTACACCCAGAAGGTGTTGGAACGATTTGGGTTTGAAAAGGCATACCCTTCTAAGACCCCGATGGTCGGAAGATCTTTGCAGCAAGACAAGGACCCGTTCAGGCCTAAAGAAGAGGGGGGGAAATTCTGGGACCGGAATTCCCCTACTTAAGTGCAGTTGGCGCACTTATGTACCTCGCAAATTGTACACGGCCGGATATTGCATTCGCCGTTAATTTGCTTGCAAGGTACAGTTCTGAGTCTACCAAAAGGCATTGGAAAGGTGTTAAAGACATCTTTAGGTACATGCAAGGGACAAAGGACCTTGGCTTGTTTTACCAAAAGAACCAAGACCTATCTGTTGTATGCTATGCAGATGCTGGGTACCTTTCGGACCCGCATACATCCAAGTCGCAGACTGGATATGTTTTCCTTTGTGGTGGAACAACTATTTCCTGGAAATCGTCTAAGCAAACTCTTGTGTCGACTTCGACGAACCACTCGGAAATCATAGCATTATATGAAGCATCACGAGAATGTGTATGGCTTCGACGCGTAGTCAGTCACATCCAGATGTCATGTGGACTGAACACCAACCCCAACAATTATCTATGAAGATAATGCCGCTTGTGTTGCACAAGTCCAGACGGGTTACGTGAAGAGCAATCTCACAAAGCATATAAACCCCAAGTTCTTCTATGCACATGAGTTGCAAAAGATGAACGAAGTGAAAGTCTTGCATACTAAGTCGTGTGAAAATCTCGCTGATTTGTTCACTAAATCATTGCCAGCGTCTTCTTTCGAGAGATGTGTCCGAGGGATCGGCATGATGAGACTTAGGGAGATGCAAGGTTCAGGGGGGGAATCTTCACAAACTCATCGCTGAAATCTTGATCCCGATGATTGAGTACTTAACTTTATAGTTAAGTGAATTGTACTCTTTTTCCCTTAGTGAGTTTTTATGAAGTTTCTCACATGAGGTTTTTAATGAGGCAATTCGTGCAATATAGCAAGAAGTATACCGTGTGCATTTCTCCATATTTTTCCCATTGGGTTTTTCGGAGTTTTAAGCCATGGTTATACAGATAAGATACCCAGGGGGAGTGTTGGAAAACCGGGCCGGTAGAGGTCCATTCGGTGTGGCCTCTACCAGGCTAGGGTTGGCCCATGTGGGTATCGTATCCCCCCGTTTGCCTATAAATAGAGAAACAACCTTTGTACGTGAGTTACTGTGAGAGATATCAATAAAAGTTTCCTGTTTCATCTACTTTGTACTATGTGCCTTTTCCTACTCTTCTTTTTCGACGTGGAACAGCCCGGAACCGGTGTTCCAATACCTTCCACCCGCGCCCACGCCACGCAACGCACAGCGTATGCTGAACGAAACGGGATGGATCCTTTCCCCCTTCTGATGCACACCAGAGCACGCCCCTACCACGCCACTGAGTCAATGTCGTGCGGGCCCCTATCGCTTCCGCAAGACCTTCGTACTACTTGTCAGAGGCCTATGAACCACCTACCATGCGGAGCTGAGCTGGAGCCCACTCGCACGCTTTCCTCCCACTCTGCAAAGCAGCTGGAACCGTACTAATTTATCGCTCGATTTCCCCTCTGCCCAGTCCAGTGCACATCCCACCAGCAAATCCGATCCAGAAAGCTGTTCAAATTTTTGGAGATTCAGATCGGGAGGAGGAGGAGGGGGAGATGGCGGACTGGGGCCCCGTGATCGTGGCGACGGTGCTGTTCGTGCTGCTGACGCCGGGGCTGCTGTGCACGATGCCGGGGCGCGGCCGGGTGGCGGAGTTCGGCAGCCTGCACACCAGCGGCCTCTCCATACTCGTCCACGCCGTCGTCTACTTCGCGCTCGTCACCATCTTCCTCATCGCCATCGGCGTCCACGTCTACGTCGGCTAGCCCGCCGCCGCGCGCCACCACCACCAGCACCGGTCGATTCGGGCTCTTCCACACTTGGTCTAGCTAAAGATCTGTTTGATTGTATGGTCTTGTACTGTGATTTGGCGGTGTCTATTGTTATAAACTTTTCGGTAATCGGGCTGTAAAGATCCCGCGATGCTGTATATGACGTGTTACGTTTTGGTACTTATGCGCTCGATTCACCCTGTATTTGTTTTTCTTCGGCCCTGTGTTCGAAGAGTTCATGGATGGATTGAGGCCGAAGGCTTTGAATGCGCTTTACAGAGCATAGTATATTAAGAATAACACTACAGCTTTAAACAAATTGTCTGGGTGGTGTAGTTGGTTATCACGTTAGTCTCACACACTAAAGGTCCCCAGTTCGAACCTGGGCTTAGACAATCTTTTGTTTTTCACGAGTAGTGATATCTTTCAAACCTAGGGTCAAAATCTAATCTTTAGAAACTAATACCCCGAGTAGTGATATTTTTGAAACCTAGGGTCAAAATCTAATCTTTAGAAACTAATACTCCCTTCGCATGTATCTAAACACATTTTAGTATTAAATATGTAATAATCTAGATAAATAAAGTCGCTTATTTCTAAAGTAGGGAATAGAAAAATTAATACTTTTGAAATAGTAACACTTGATAAAAAAATGCTCACTCCGTTTAGAAATAACTGACTTAAGTTTGTCAGTTATTTCTGAATAGAGAGAGTATGAGATACGAGAAATAGAGAGTATGAGATACGAGAAATACCAATTAAATTTTCTCTTTACGGACACAACAAAGTAAGCGACATCTACTTTCGTTGTTGTTATATCCGGAAAGAAGATGGACAAAATATGAAATAAATGTATTTTTAGTGTACCAGCTAAGCTTTACTATTAGCCAAAAGAGCACATCATTTTGCCATTTCATTATTGACTTGTTGGGATCTCTACTCTTAAAGCATGCCATCTTCTAAAAGAAAACAACATATCTTCATGTACAAAACTTGTGAAACCAAGGTAGGAAACTCATGGTATTAATAAGGAATGAAATGCACGAGTATTCCAATTGAAAGAGGTACGGCTAACAATCGATAGAAAGTACTACCTAATCAAGCGAGTCACCAAGTTCCAACCATACAACTCCATTGTTGAATTGGTCCATCAAGCATGCATGGCCAAGAGAAGAGTCCAAAATGATCCTCGCTACTCCCTCTGTTTACAATTAGATTGTGTTCTAGGTTTAGTCAAAGTCAAACTTTTTGAACTTTGACAAAATATTTGGCAAAACATAAAAATATCTAAAATATAAAACCTATAGCATTGGAATTATTATAAAGTATATTTTCATAATATATATATTTGATATCATGAATATTGATATTTTTTCCTATATTTTTGGTCAAAGCGAAGTTTGACCTTAGTAAATCCTAGAACGTGATCTATTAAAAATAGAGGGAGTATTTTATAACATCCCAGGATTAGCACCTAGAATTATAGAGGACACAGGTTTGTGCATTGCATTTATGCATAAGAAAATCCGGAAAATTTTCGCGCAAAACTAAAAGAGCTATAGAGGGATCGAGAACTCTCTTGTACTGATGGAAACTTCGGAGCAAGTGCGCTAGATTTTGATATGACCTTTATAGAATTCCTTGTTTAGGAGAAAGTTGCTCAAGCATGTATTTGAATTTCAAATATGAAATTCAAATGAATTTATAAAATTCACAAATGGAAATTAGAAACACTTAATAACTTGAATTGAAGTGATTACAAAATAAAATGATATAAAACGAATTCTTTATATAAGAAATACAATAAATATTACATCGATCTTTTACAATAAATGAATAAAATTAAAGTATTAGGAATTAAATAAGCAGAAAAAGAAATTACATTACTGAAATAAATAAAAGAGCTCTTTATTACAACAAAATAAATATGACATTGTCTATATAAAAGAATTGTAAAAGAAAAAGGAAATAAGTAAACTTTATTAAATAAGATACAAATCCTTACAAGTTTCAACTAACAAAGATAAAAATGAAATTTATTACACTAATAAAAGAATACAATATTTAAGAATCAAATAAAGTTGTAAAAGAATAAAAAAGAAAACCTAAACTATTTTCCTAATTAGTCCTATGTCTTCTGTTCTTCAACTCTCCTTATTCTTTACCCTGCAAAACAAAACAAAACAAAAAGACAAAGAAGAAACAGAATGGGGACTTGGTTAAATCTTTGCTCTCAGTTTGACAGTGAAATGCACTGTTGGACACATCATTGAGCTTTTAAATTGAAGGGGCAAGTTCAACCAATGTGTGTATCTGATCTTATCATAAAAAGAGGCTTCATACTTAGCATCATAAGCCAGGGGGCAAGTTTCACCTTGGTTTTATATAGTAAACAGATAAGAAGTAAAAAAACCATCCAGAAATATCAAGGAAGTACTCGATCTGATCCATGAGTCACAGCAAGCAAGCAAGCAAGCTGCTCACACAACCATGCATATGGGTGTGCTATCAACACAGCAGCAGCCCCAGGAAGGAGACATGAAAGCAAAGTTATGTACACAAAGGGGTGAGCCAGCCGAAGCAACAAACTACCATTTCAACTTCACACTTCAGAGCATATTCCCCATCTTATCATCTTATCATCAAACCAAGAATGCTTAGATCATTCCACCAAATCCACCACTTAATCAGTATCTGGTTGCTTACTTAAGCCTTCCAAAAAAAGATCAAGTGAGCACAAGGAGGAGTAGATCAAGATCAATAGCATCACAAGGAGGAGTAGATCAAGATCAGCAGCCTCACAAGGAGGAGTAGGTCAAGATCAGCAGAATCACAAGATCAACAAATAACCACAAGCTACAGTCAAGCTTCAGCAACCACCACAGGTTGATATACCACTAGCTCATGCAACATATGTTCTTGTCCTTTTCATTTCTGGGCATGGAGTTATATGGGAAAGAGGGCTCTCAGACTGGGTAGTAATGCTACACCAGTATCATCATTGAGCTAGGATTATGAACTGTAGCATCTGTTCTTATTAACACTAGTTTCTCAGACTACGCACCCTTGGCAGTCATATCTTGATTCTTAGACAAACTGTTTAAAACAACAGATTGAGCTATCCAAGCATGCCAATACATCTTTAGACTTTTGCATCATTAGCTATAAGCCATATCTCCCTATTATACCACTCAGGTTACATCATAGTGGTATTTTCAGCAACAGTTTTATGCTAATTAAGATTCACCATTGTGCACACTCAAAATTGAGGCACCATAGTGACATCTACACTAACACAAGCCACTACTTTATCTTACTACCTCATTTTCCTAACAGATGTTCCAGGAATCAGGTATGTAGATTGTTTCATTGTAGAAAGGTTCTATAAAACAGATCCTTTCTTTAAACCTCAAGCAAGAATCCATTCATGATTTGCTTCTATAAAGCTTAAGCCTCAAATTATGACTTCATTGGCTAGGGAAAGTCCAAACTTCTAACCAATAATATTATAGCATGGATATATATATGTGATCTAGCTCATGTGCATCCTCCAAGGAGGTACCACATCAGCCAGAACAGTTGCTTAAAGCCAAGTATTGCATAAATGCAGTATCCAGGAGACCAAAGATGCACCACTAGTCTAGATGACAGCAAATCTTACACATGATGGATTGCTGTGTACTATCTAGAGAGAGGCATCACAACAACAAGTTACAATCAGCATCAAGCTAGGATGCTTAAAAGATATATATACCTCTGGTAACATATCCAGTTCAGAAAATGATCACCAACACAGAAGAAATTATAAATAGGACAAATAGAGTATATCTATCTATCTCTATAATATACACTTCTGGCAGTCGACATTTAGTTTATTAGCACAAATAAAAACTGATACAAGAAATTACTATCAAGTATGAAGGACGGAATAAGGATTTGATAATACAAATCACATAGTAATCACACAAATTTATACTGCCAGAACTTGACAGTAGTAAAACCAACACCATCATCTAGTAGCACATTTTGATTATCAACATTATAGAACAAATTACAGGAGCATATATATATAGTTACAATAAAAGAACAATAGTAGATGTACCAAAACCAATTTAAGCCACTAACACTCATTCCCAGCATGAACAAAATCTCATCACTGAACCACCAAGTTGAATTAACATTAGTTCCAGAATAGAATATTACTGAAACCTGATTCAAACCAAAGGTTTGAATTTAAATATTCATTTACTTATTACCTCTTAGCTATCAACAATAACCACCAGAATAATACTAAGCCAGTTATGAATCAAGTCACAACAGCACATGCTCTATTTTTACAGACAACAATAATACATGTATCAAATCAAGTGAGGCATTAAGCACTTAATCAACCAAATCAACTACACTACCAAACCTACCACTCTAATCAATTGAACTTTTCTCAAGAGCTCAATTCTTATTTCCTGAACATGCTCAATCACAAGGTACTGAGAGGATTCAGAGAGGGAGAAGGCAAAGAAGACCAGAGAGTGAAAAGGGGAAAACATACATGTGGTCCTCGCTAGGGTAGGAAGAGGAAGCAGTGGCCGGCGTCGAGGATGAACACGGCGGCACGGGGAGCACCCAGAGAGCGCTGCAACCCGCGCCAAGCCGCGTTCATAGAGCTCACAGGGAGGAATACGACACCATCTCCTCACCATAGCACCAGGGCGATGCCAGAGGAGCGTCGGAGCACCACATCCTTGGCAGCAGCACAAATCCTAGCCATCAGAAAGAGAGAAGCGCGGCTAGGAGAGGGCTCGAGCATCAAATCAAGATGGGGCCATGGATGCAGCATTATCCACAACGTCATTTTCCACCACGATGGCGGCCGTGGTGGCCGGAGTCGGCCATGATAAAGGAACGACGGCGGCGGCACCAGGGAATCGCCTAGAGAGAGAGGGATTCGAGCAAGGGGAAGGACGCACTGGACCGAGTGGGTCGGTTTGACCAGCTTGGTCCACCGCTCGGGTTGGTCTAACCCAACCATGGGCCAGACTGACCAGTGGGTCCAGGGTCTGATCTAAAAATAAAAATTACCAAAACACCCAAAGATTGTTTCACCTCTAGAAAAATTTAGAAAAATCCTAAAAATACATATGGTATGTCAAAATAACCACAAAAATAATATCTACCTAGTAAAAATATAATATTACTAGTTTAAGATAGATAAAATATAAATAAATATTAACAACAATACATCCTAAGTGAAATGTCATAAAATAAAGAAAAATCCTAAAAAAAATAAAAATCATTTTTGTGTATAAAAATAAATATACTATTTTATAAAAATACTAACTTAACTCTTTTATAAATAAAATTTGAATAAATATTTAAAGACATTTAATCCTTTATGAAATTTTATAAATATAAAAATAATACTTAAAAATAAAATAAAAATCATTTTCAAAGTCTTGAATAAATATACTACACTAGAAAAATATTAAATATATTATTAGAAAAGTCTTTAATATTTTAAATAATAAATCCTTACCTAATACCTATTTTGCAAATTCTTTAAAAATAATTGTTAAGTAAGAAATAATCACCATTCTTATAAACCCTTGAGCAATTAGTGTCTTTATATCAAATTCCAAACCATAACTTAAATTCATAATCAAATTTAAGTATAACTCGTTGGTGTCAATACCTCGCTGAGGTAGTAGATTGGGCGTTGGACCCCATGGGTCTTGCCATCTTCGGGTCGTTCGACCACGAGCACGGTGCTTACCACCTGGTGTGTGGCTGCTATGTATAGCAGTAGAGGCTTGCGTTCCTTTGGCGTGACCAGGACAGGCGAGGTGGAGAGCAGCCGCTTCAGGTCTTTGAATGTGTCGTCTGCTTCAGGTGTCCACTCGTATTTTCCTGCTTTGCGTAGCAGCTCATAGAAAGGCAGGGCCTTTTCGCCCATGCGGCCGATGAACCTGCTCAGCATCGCGATGCGTCCAGATAGCTGTTGGACTCCTTTGAGGTTCTTCGGTTTCTCCATGGCCATTATGGCCCGGATTTTCTTTGGATTCGCCTCGATATCTCGCTGGGAGATGAAGTAGCCAAGCAGTTGACCAGATGGGACGCCAAAGGCACACTTTTCTGGGTTCAGCTTGATCTTGTATCGATCAAGGTTGTCGAACGTCTCGTGGAGATCGTCGATCAGTGTCTTGGCCTCCCTTGTTTTGTTTACTATGTCGTCGACATAGACTTGTATGTTGCGGCCGATCTGGTTCTTCAGGTATGCTTGCATGCACCGCTGGTACGTGGCACCTGCGTTCTTCAGCCCGAAGGGCATTGTGTTATAGCAGAACACTCCGAACGGCGTGATGAACGTTGTTTTCTCCTAATCTTCGACCTTTAGTCGAATCTGATTGTAACCTGAGTAGGCGTCAAGGAAGGAGAGTTTCTTGCATCCTGCAGTCGAATCGATAATCTGATCGATCCGAGGGAGAGGGAAGTGATCCTTCGGGCAGTGCTTGTTCAGCGATGTGAAGTCCACGCACATCTGTGTCCTTTTTGGGGACCATCACGGTGTTGGCAAGCCACTCGCTTTCCTTGATCTCCCTGATGAAATTAGCGTCGAGCAGTCTATTGACTTCGACTCCGATGGCTTCGGCTCGTGGCTCGGATAGTCGTCGGATGGACATTTTGACGGGCTTGGCATATGGGAACACATTGAGTGCGTGCTCGGCGAATTCCCTGGGAACTCCTGGCATGTCCGCAGGACACCAGGCGAAGATTTCCCAGCGCTCACGGAGGAATTCGACGAGCGTGCTTTCCTATGTGGGGCTGAGGTCGTTGGCGATCAGCGCCGTCTTGGAGGCGTCCGTCGGGTGGACATGTACCTTCTTCGTGTTGACAGTTGAGTCGAACGACATGTCGGGTGCATTTTGCCTTGAGACTGGGGGTGCCCCGTTGTCTGTCACCTCTCGGAGCCTTATAAGCTCCTCCTGCATGCCGAATGACTGGGAGATTCTGTTGAAGTCCCTGTCGCAGTGATTCGACCGGGTGAAGCTCACGTGGACCATGATGACGCCCCTAGGTCCTAGCATCTTTAGTAGCAGGTACGCATAGTGCGGTATTGCCAGGAACCTTGTGAATGCCACGCGCCCAAGGATGGCGTGGTATTGTGATGGCCAGTCCACCACTTCGAACTCGAGTCGCTCGCACCGAAATTTGTTGGGCTTGCCGAAGATGACGTCGAGCCATATCTTTCCCAGGGGAATATGCCCTTCCCTGGGATGATGCCGTGGAACGTCGTGTCAGATTGTTCCAGGCTGCACAGCGGGATCTGCATTGCTGCTAAGGTGCTAGCGAACATCAGATTGATGTCGCTGCCGCCGTCCATGAAGACGCGGCTCATCTCGAATGCTCCGATCTGCGCCTCGAGCACCAGGGCAGCATGACCTGGGCGAGGAATCTGGCGGGGGTGATTCGAACGACTGAATGTGATGCAGTACTCCGACCCGCTGAGGTACTCAGGGATGGTGGGTGAGCGGCCATAGCCAAGCTGACCTGGCGAGTGATTTTCTTTTTCACCCTTTTTGTTGGACGCCCCTTTTGGATCATCAATGACCCCTTCGACGCGGGGTACCCGTTTCCGCCGTTGTTCTGCGCGGGTGCGATCGGGTGATTCGAGGGTCCCGCGGGTGGTGGTGGAGGAGCTCCGTGGGCGATGTCACCTAGTGCGGATGCGTGCCCGTACCCAGGGTTCGGGGCTTGCTGTCTCATCTGGGACATGCTCTCGCTGAGTTTCTGGAACTCGCGGCAGTGTTTGAGCATGTGGCTTGCCTTCATTTTGCCATCCTGCTTGTCGATGTAGAAGTGGATGGTGCATGGGACCGACAACTTGTCGTATGCTGAGGGCTCGTCGTCGCGGCCACGGCGTTGCCACGATTGCGCTGGGTGTCCTCCATCGCAGAAGTTGTTTCCACGGTATCCGCCGCTGCTGCGGTTGCCTTTGTTGCGGCGGTCGGCGTAATTAGCCACGACCATGTCGGGTCCGTCGCGATCGTCGTAGATGCACGATCTTCACTTGCGTCGGCGGCCGTAGACATCTTCCTCCTCCGAATGTGCTCGGTGGATGGAGTCATCACCATCTGCCCACATGTTGGCGATATCCATCAGGTGGTCGAGTGTCTTGGGCTTGACGCGCCCAAGTTCTTCCTTGAAGTCCTGGCGTTTGACACCATCCTTGAAGGTTTCGATTGTTCTCTCCTCAGAGATGTGTGCCGTGGAGTTCTTGATGTTGGACCAACATAGTATGTACGAGCGAATGGATTCGCCCGTTCGTTGGGTGCAGGCCCTTAGCTCTTCGATCGAGGCTGGCCTCTTGCTGGTGCCCTTGAAGTTTCGGATGAAACTGTACGCCAGTTCCTCCTAGCTTCGGATGGATCCCGAGGATAGTCTGCTGAGCCAGATCCGGGCTGCGCCTGTCAGCTGTAGCTGAAGGCATTGCAGGGCGGTGTTTTTGTTTCCGCCGTGCAGCTTGACGGACGACAGGTGGTTGCTGAGCCACGCCTTAGGGTCCTGCGTGCCGTCAAACTTTGGAGTGTCTGAAGGAAGCTTGAAGTTCCGCGGCATCCGCGTTCGTCGAACGGATCTGCTGAAGCATTGAGCTCCGCAGAGTTCTCCTTCGTCGCCATCCTCTTCAGATTCGGACGAGCACACGCGCTTGGCGCATGCCTTGTCGATCTTGCCCTGAGTGAGATCGCTTCGTGCGTCATAGTCGCGGATGTGATGTCGTGAGCTCTTGTGTCGTCGAGGTAGGTCATGTTCCTCTTTGTCGGATGAGGGTGTGGGACTGCGGTTGAATCTAACCGCAGCCTTCTTCTTCGGCTCCTCAGGAGCTTCCCCGTGGAGCGCAGCTCCAACTAGTCCGACTCCGGCTAATGCGGAATTGTGCATGGCCCTCTTCGGGTCCCCCACCGGAGGTGGATGGGACGCGAGGTATGTGGTGGATGCCATGATCGCAGCTTGCGAGGTCTTCGGGATGACGTTGTCGTTGGCATCCATCTCCATGAAGGATGTGTTGAGGGTTCAGGTCACCTCACGACGTGCGGCGGGGTCCATGTTCTCTACGCGAGAACGATGCGTGTTGGCGTTGTTGCCGTGCGAGCTAGAGCCGCCAACGGTGGAGAGCGCAGCTCGCCGCGCACTGGACTCCGAGGCCGCTTTCTTGCGTTTGTCAAGCACCTCTTGCATCTTCACCTGCTTTTTGTGCTCTTCGATGAGGAGCATGTGGTATGCCATCAGTAGGTCCCGTGAGGCACCCACAGGCAGGATCTTATTGCCCGCCACAGCTTCTCGTGCTTGGTTCCATCCTTCCTCGCTGAGGTGGATTACCCGACTTGCGTCAGGGTCGTCCTCGTTGGGCGGAGGGGACGGGTGTCTCCTGTTTTCGCCGTTCCTACCCTGCGGGTTGGGTGGCGGGTTGGGTGGTTACTGATCCACGTCGCTTTGGATGACCATGGCGCATTGGTAGCATCCGTTCGTCGGATCGCTGCTGCAGCAGCTTTCGGATCCGGAACTGTAGGTCCCTTCATCCGATGGTGGATCGCACAGATCTGAGTTGCAGCTACTGCTATCATATGACTCATCTATCGATGGTGATGTGTGTAGCACGAGATGCGGGGCCCATGAGGCGGGCCTGATCGATGGAAGGGGCACCCGCTCTGGGAGGTGGAGAGTCCCGGTCTGACCCACCTGGAAGCAGAAGCTCCCGAACAGGATCTCGAGCCCGTTGCCAACAAGCTCGAAGTCCTTCAGGGTGGTTGGCGAGTGGGTGGTGAAGTCAAAAGCACCGAAGAGGATATGGTCTCCGTAGCCGAGGAGTTGTAGATCGCTTTGGTCGGGATCGTCACGATTGCACAATCAGCAACCCCGATTCCCACAGACGGCGCCAATTGACGAGGTTTCGACTTGTCAATGCCCATTATTATGAGCTTGGGTTTTGGAGAAGATGGGGTGCTGGAGATCACGGAACAGTTAATAGACAAGCAACTAGGGGACACGAGATTTACCCAGGTTCAGGCCCCCGGAGGGAAAACCCTACTCCTGCTTGTCTGCTCTTGATTACGGCAGAACCGAAAATTACAGGGGTGCGTAGATGCAATCTGGAGTGAAGGTGTGTATGCGGTGGTATTGTGTGTGTTTCCTCGTCATGCCCTCCTAGCCTTTATATAGAAGTAGGCAGGTCCCGGGCACAGGTCGAGTCGGTTACAGGTTTAGGGTTTGCCCCTTTGAATATTCTATCTGTTCTAGTCTTGCTCTCCAAGGATCCGAAGACGTCATGGGCTTGGGCCACCCGAATATCTTCATGGACCGCGTATATTCTTGTGGGCCTTCCTTGGGCTGGACCAGGTATGCTAATGTTGTGTACCCGTAGGGTATAACCATGTCAGCTGCGCCACCGCCACCGAAAGGGAGATTCGGGGGACAGAAAGTCTCTGTTCTGGCACCCTGCCGGGACAGGGAAGTGCCCCGGAAGCCATCTCCATCGATCTCCACCACCATCTCCATCACCGTTGCTGATTCCCATGATGAGGAGGGAGTAGTTCTTCCTCAAGGCTAAGGGCTCTACCGGTAGCTATGTGTTCATCTCTCTCTATGCATGGTCATATTGTGATCATGAGCTTTGTAATCAAATAGATCTACATTGCTACTCAAGTGCTTTAATAAATCTCTGCTCTCCCCATGTGTGTGAAAGTGACAGCATGCACGCCATGGTGGAACTTAGGTTTGAGTCTACATAAATACTCTTTGTGCTTTAATAGATCTATGTGAAGGGTTTCGCGGCATAGTAAATCAAAAATTTCTACGGATGCGAACAGAGGGAAAGCCAAGATCTAATCTAGGAGAGGCAAACAACGAGAGAGATTGGATTAGATCTTCATACCCTTGAAGATTCTCACAGCGGAACGTTCGTCGGAACGTGGGTGACGTAGTCGTACTCGCTTCTCCTCCTCGCGATCCGATCCGATCTAGCACCACAAGTGGCGGTGCCTCCGTGAGATGCACACGTGCAGCACCTCGACGTCTCCTCCTTCCTCGGACCATCAAGTATGGTGGAGAGACGGATTGGATCTACAACACGACGGCGTGGTGTATATGGTGGAGAATTTCTGCAGCAGGGCTTCGCCTACAAGCAGTCGGGAGGGAGAGAGGAGGGCAGCAGGGCGGCTAGGGTTGGAGGGGAAGGTGTGGGGGGTGGTGCGCCCCCAGCCCTATTTATATATAGGGGTGGGGCGCAGCCCTAGCCCCTCCCCCAAGCCCAAACCGGCGGCCCCAAAGGAGGAGGAGTGGGGGGCAAGGAAACCCCCCCTTCTAGAAGCTCTATCTAGGGTTTAAACCCTCTATGGCCGGCTGGGGCTATGGGGCCTTGTGCCCCTGGACCAATGCGGCCAGGGCACTCCCTCATAGTCCCATGCCCCCTCCCGGAAGGTGGGGCCACGTTGGTCCCCTTCCCGAAGGTTCTAGAAGCTTCCGGTACAATACCGATTTACCCGGAACAATTTCGAACTCCAAAAACTGCACTGCCTTATATGAATCTTATTCTCCGGACCACTCCGGAACCTCTCGTTATGTCTCGGATCCCATTCGAGACTCCGAACAAAAACTCATAAACCAATTATCCAATCTATCCTAGCGTCGAGACACGTTAAGTGTATGACCCTTCGGGTTCGAGAACATGCAGACATGATCTTATATCAATAATCAATAGCGGGGTCTGGAAACCCATATTGACTCCCACACATTCATCGATGATCATATCGGATGAACCACGATGACAGGATTCAATCAATCCCATATATATATTCCCTTTGTCTCGTGATATTTTACTTGCCCGAGATTTGATCGTCGGTACCGTCATACCTAGTTCAATCTCGTTCACAGCAAGTACTTTACTCGTTCCGTAATCCGATATCACTTTGTGATTAACTCCTTAACCACATGCTTGCAAGCGGTGTTGATATCGATTACCGAGTGGGCCCGAAGTATATCTCTCCGACTTGGGAGGGACAAATCCCATCTCGATACATACAACCCAACAGATACTTTCCGATCACCTGAGAGACACCTTTATGATCACCCTCTCATAGGATGACGTTTGATGACCTCAAAGCTTTCTTCCGATACCAGGGAGTTGTATTATCTCATGGTCTAAGGAATACAATATTTGACATAAGAAAAGCTTCGCAAAGATGAACACAATGACACGATCTAATTGCTTCGCTTAGTTTGGGTCTGTCCATCATATCATTCTCCCAATGATATGATCTCATTATTAATTGACAACTCATGTCTATGGTTAGGAAACCTTAACCATCATTAATCAGTGAGCTAGTCCATAGAGGCGTACTAGGGACACGGTGTTGTTCACAAACCACACAAGTATTAAAGTTTCTGCTTAATACAATTCTAGCATGGAATATAAACATTATCATGAACAAGAATTACAATAATAACATCTTTATTATTGCCTCTAGGGCATAATTCCAACAGTCTCCCACTTGCACTAGAGTCAATAATCTAGTTTACATTTGGCAACAATCTCACACCCATGGCACTGAGGTTCTGATCATGTTTTACACGCGGAAGAGGTTTAGTCAATGGATCTGCGACATTCAGATTTGTATGTACTTTGCTAATCTTCAGATCTCCATCTGCTATATAATCTCGGATTATATGAAACTTGCGGTTGATATGCTTGGTCTTTGGATGATATCTTGGTTCCTTAGCAAGTGCTATGGCGCCAGTGTTGTCACACAATATCTCTAGTGGGTCTAATGCACTTGGAACCACACCAAGCTCAGTGATGAAGTTTCTGATCCAAACTCCTTCACTTGACGCTTCTGCAGCAGCCATGTCTTCCGCTTCTACTGTAGATCCCGCGATCACGCTTTGCTTGCAGCTTCTCCAGCTCACAGCTCCTCCATTCAAAATATACACGTATCCTGTCTGAGATTTAGAATCATCCTTGTCGGTGTCAAAACTAGCGTCGACATAACCTTTTACGACGAGCTGTTCATCACCCCCATAGACTAAGAACATTTCTTTAGTTCTATTTAGGTACTTTAGGATGTTTTTCACGACTGTCCAGTGTTCCACTCCTGGATCACTTTGATATCTGCTCGTCAAACTAAGAGCATTGGACACATCCGGTCTAGTACACAGCATGGCATACATGATAGAACCTATGGCCAAGGCATAAGGCACTTTGCTCATAGCTTCCCTATCATTTACCGTAGCTGGACACTGAGCCTTGCTCAATATCTTACCTGACAACATAGGCACTGAACCTTTCTTTGCCTTATCCATTCTGAACCTTTTCAGAACTTTGTCTAGGTATGTACTCTGGCTTAAAGCTATCAGGCGTCTTTGTCTATCTCTATAGATTTTGATGCCCAATATATAAGCAGCTTCACCTAGGTCTTTCATTGAAAAAAAACTTGTTCAAATAACTCTTCACATCGTTAAGCATGTTGATGTCATTTCCAATAATCAATATGTCATCCACATATAGTACCAGAAATGTCACCGAGCTCCCACTCACTTTCTTGTAGATGCAAGCTTCGTAGCAATTTGGAACAAATCCAAAGCTCTTGATCACTTGATCAAAACGAAGGTTCCAACTCCGAGATGCTTGCTTCAGTCCATAAATGGAACGCTGAAGTTTGCATACTTTATCAGCATCCTTAGGATCGACAAAACCTTCGGGTTGCATCATATACAACTCTTCATCAATGTTGCCATTGAGGAAAGCAGTCTTGACATCCATCTGCCATATTTCATAATCATGAAACGCAGCAATTGCTAATAAAATTCGAATGGACTTAAACATCGCTACGGGAGAGAAAGTCTCATCATAGTCAACACCTTGAACTTGTCGAAAACCTTTCGTGACAAGCCGTGCTTTATAGACAGTAACATTACCATCCGCGTCCGTTTTCTTCTTGAAGATCCATTTGCACTCAACGGCCTTTCGGTCGCTAGGAGGGTCCACCAAAGTCCATACTTGGTTTTCGCTCATGGATCCCAATTCGGATTTCATGGCTTCTAGCCATTTCTCAGAGTCTGGGCTCATCATCGCTTCCTCATAGTTCGTAGGTTCACTATCTTCTACTAACAAGACAGTCAAGACAGGGTTGCCGTACCACTCAGGAGGGGCACGCCACCTTGTCGACCTGCGACGTTCAGTAGCAGCATCGTCCGATGCTTCATGATCCTTGTCATTAGCGTCCTCTATCGTTGGTGCGGGCGGCACTGGAACAATTTCAGGTGTTGCGCTACTCTCCAACTCAATAGAAGGTTCAATAACCTCGTCTAGCTCTACTTTCCTCCCACTCACTTCTTTCGAGAGAAACTCCTTCTCAAGAAAGGAACCATTCTTTGCTACAAACACTTTGCCTTCGGTTCTGTGATAGAAGGTATACCCAATAGTTTCCTTAGGGTATCCTATGAAGACGCATTTCTCCGCTTTGGTTCGAGCTTGTCCGGCATCAACTTCTTGACGTAAGCTTCGCATCCCCAAACTTTAAGAAACGACAACTTAGGTTTAGCACCAAACCACAGTTCATACGGTGTCGTCTCAACGGATTTAGATGGAGCCCTATTTAAATTGAATGCAGCGGTTTCTAATGCATAACCCCAAAATGATAACGGCAAATCAGTAAGAGACATCATTGATCGGACCATATCTAATAGGGTTCGATTCCGGCGTTCAGACACACCATTGCGCTGTGGTGTTCCAGGTGGCGTGAGTTGCGAAACGATTCCGCTCGCTTTAAGATGCGTGAGAAAATCATAACTCAAATATTCACCTCCACGATCGGATCGTAGAAACTTAATCTTTCTGTTACGATGGTTCTCCACTTCATTCTGAAATTCCTTGAACTTTTCAAATGTTTCAGATTTATGTTTCATTAAATAGATATACCCATATCTACTTAAGTCATCGGTAAAAGTGAGAAAATAGCGATATCCACCGCGCGTCGAAACACTCATCGGTCCGCATACATCGGTATGTATGATTTCCAACAAGTCCGTTGCTCGCTCCATCATACCGGAGAACGGGGTTTTGATCATCTTGCCCATGAGGCATGGTTCGCATGTGTCAAATGATTCAAAATCAAGAGACTCCAAAAGTCCATCAGAATGGAGTTTCTTCATGCGCTTTACACCAATATGACCTAGACGACAGTGCCACAAATAAGTAGTATTATCAATATCTACTTTGCATCTCTTAGCCTCAATGTTATGGATGTGTGTTTCATCCTTTTCGAGATTTAGAAGAAATAAACCATTCACAATAGGTTCATTACCATAAAAGATGTTACTCATATAAATAGAACAACCATTATTCTCCGATTTAAATGAATAACCGTCTTGCAATAAACAAGATCCAGAAATAATGTTCATGCTCAACGCAGGCACATAATAACACTTATTAAGGTTTAAAACTAATCCCGAAGGTAAAACTAAGGAGAGCGTGCCGACGGCCATCACATCAACTCTTGATCCGTTGCCAACGCGCATCGTCACCTCATCCCTCGCAAGCCGCCGTCTATTCCGTAGCTCCTGTTTCGAGTTACAAATATTAGCAACTGAACCGGTATCAAATACCCAGGCACTACAACGAGGGCTAGTAAGGAAAACATCAATAACATGTATATCAAATATACATTTGATGGTGCCAGTCTTCTTGTCCACTAAGTACTTCGGACAGTTGCGCTTCCAGTGACCCTTGTCCTTGCAATAGAAGCACTCAGTGTCCGGCTTAGGACCAGACTTGAGCTTCTTCTCAGCAGGGGCAACGCGCTTGCCGCCACCTTTCTTGAAGGGCTTCTTTGCACCCTTACCTTTCTTGAAGGTGGGCTTGTTGACCATCAACACATGATTATCCTTTTTGATGTCCACCTCCGCAGCCTTCAGTTTTGCGAAGAGCTCGGTGATCGTATCAGTGGAACCAATCTGATTGTGAGTCACTACAAAACTTTTGTAGCTGGGAGGGAGTGATTGCAGAACCCTGTCAATCTTGAGCTCCTCTGGAATCGTGCATTCCAGTTGCTCAAGGCGTTGAGTGTAGCTCGTCATCTTAATGGCGTGCTCACTAACGGAACTCCCTTCCTCCATCTTGCAGTTAAAGAACTTCTCAGAGATCTCATATCTCTCAGAACGGGCCTGAGTCTGAAACATGGTTTTCAGCTCTTCGAGAATCTCAAAGGGCCCGGGATAGTCTTCAAAATGATTTTGAAGTTCCGGTTCCATAGCAAACAACATGGTGCTCTTAATCACACCATAATCATCTTTGCGCGACTGATAGACAGCTTTCTCATCAGCCGGCGCAGTTGCAGCAGGGGGGTCACCTAACGCTTTCCCAAGGACATAGTCCTTTTGACCGACAGAGAGAATGATTCTTAGATTACGGAACCAATTGGTGAAGTTAGACCCATTGTTTCTAAGCTTTTCCTTCTCAGCGAAAACGTTGAAGTTGAAGTTGGATTTAGCCATTTGATCTACAGTATTGCAAGTACAATTTAGACTATGTTCATGATAAATAGTTCAACTTAATCAAATTACTAGATGAACTCCCACTAAATTCAACATCCCTCAAGTTGTTTAGTGAACACGATCCAAATTCACCACACCTAATCCGATCATCACGAGAAGAGATGTGGTTTCAATGGTGGACAATGAAGTGTCGATCATATCATTCATATGACTCATGCTTAACCTTTCGGTTCATGTGTTTCGAGGCCATGTCTGTACATGCTAGGCTCGTCAAGTTAGACCCAAGTATTTCCGCGTGTGCAAAACTGGCTTGCACCCGTTGTATGTGAGCGTAGAGTCTATAGCACCCGATCATCACGTGATGCTTGGACACGACGAACTTTCGCAACGGTGCATACATGGGGAGAACACAGTTTTTATCTTGATCTTTAAGTGAGGAATCATCTTATAATGCTACCGTCGCGATCTAAGCATAATAAGATACATAAAAGGATAGTATAGCCAATCTTCGCGCAATGATCTCCATCTTGTGTGTGCCGGCATGATCTCCATCACTCCACCATGATTGCCTCCACCACAAATAGCAACTACAAATATTGCTAACTACTTAGTGATAAAGTGAAACTATTACATGGCGCATAAGAAGTTGACACACAGGTCATACACAATTATAAAGACAACCATATGACTCCTGCCGGTTGTGTACTCATCGACATGCAAGTCGTGAAACATTACAAAACATGATCATCGCATACATTATACACATCACATCTTGGGCCATACCATATCACAGAAAACACTCCCTGCAAAAACAAGTTAGACGTCTCTACTTTGTTGTTGCATGTTTTACGTGGCTTATGGGAGTAGATGCTAAGAACGATTCTTACCTACGAAAAGCCACAACAGTGATATTACGGTTGCCAAACTCCGGTGTTAATCCCATGACAACTATAGTGAGAGAAACTGACATCCACCAGCCGCATGTGTGGAACAAGCCACACGTCAAGTGCGGAGCCGGTCTCGCGAATGACGTCGCGTAAGGTTGGCCTGGACCGCTTCAATCTCACTATCACGCGTCATAAGAAGAACACAAACAAGAGGCTTGCAACAGAAAACATCAACGCCCGCAACAACCATGTTGCGTTCTACTCGTGAAACACATCTACGCATAGATCTAGCTCTGATACCACTGAAGGGTTTCGCGGCATAGTAAACCAAAATTTTCTACGGATGTGAACAGAGGGAAAGCCAAGATCTAATCTAGGAGATGCAAACAACGAGAGAGATTGGATTAGATCTTCATACCCTTGAAGATTCGCACAGCGGAACGTTCGTCGGAACGTGGGTGATGTAGTCCTACTCGCTTCTCCTCCTCGCGATCCGATCCGATCTAGCACCACAAGTGGCGGTGCCTCCGTGAGATGCACACGTGCAGCACCTCGACGTCTCCTCCTTCCTCGGACCAGCAAGTATGGTGGAGAGACGGATTGGATCTACAACACGACGGCGTGGTGTATATGGTGGAGAATTTCTGCAGCAGGGCTTCGCCTACAAGCAGTCGGGAGGAAGAGAGGAGGGCAGCAGGGCGGCTAGGGTTGGAGGGGAAGGTGTGGGGGGTGGTGCACCCCCAGCCCTATTTATATAGAGGGTGGGGCGCAGCCCTAGCCCCTCCCCCAAGCCCAAACCGGCGGCCCCAAAGGAGGAGGAGTGGGGGGCAAGGAAACCCCCCTTCTAGAAGCTCTATCTAGGGTTTAAACCCTCTTTGGCCGGTTGGGCCCTTTGGGGCCTTGTGCCCCTGGCCCAATGCGGCCAGGTCACTCCCTCATAGGCCCATGCCCCCTCCCGGAAGGTGGGGCCACATTGGTCCCCTTCCGGAAGGTTCTAGAAGCTTCCGGTACAATACCGATTAACCCGGAACAATTTCGAACTCCAAAAACTGCACTGCCTTATATGAATCTTATTCTCCGGACCACTCCGGAACCTCTCGTGATGTCTCGGAGACTCCGAACAAAAACTCATAAACCAATTATCCAATCTATCCTAGCGTCAAGACACGTTAAGTGTGTGACCCTTCGGGTTCGAGAACATGCAGACATGATCTTATATCAATAATCAATAGCGGGGTCTGGAAACCCATATTGACTCCCACACATTCATCGATGATCATATCGGATGAACCACGATGCCAGGATTCAATCAATCCCATATATATTCCCTTCGTCTCGCGATATTTTACTTGCCCGAGATTTGATCGTCGGTACCGTCATACCTAGTTCAATCTCGTTCACAGCAAGTACTTTACTCGTTCCGTAATCCGATATCACTTTGTGATTAACTCCTTAACCACATGCTTGCAAGCGGTGTTGATATCGATTACCGAGTGGGCCCGAAGTATATCTCTCCGACTTGGGAGGGACAAATCCCATCTCGATACATACAACCCAACAGATACTTTCCGATCACCTAAGAGACACCTTTATGATCACCCTCTCATAGGATGATGTTTGATGACCTCAAAGCTTTCTTCCGATACCAGGGAGTTGTATTATCTCATGGTCTAAGGAATACAATATTTGACATATGAAAAGCTTCGCAAAGATGAACACGATGACACGATCTAATTGCTTCGCTTAGTTTGGGTTTGTCCATCATATCATTCTCCCAATGATATGATCTCATTATTAATTGACAACTCTTGTCTATCGTTAGGAAACCTTAACCATCATTAATCAATGAGCTAGTCCATAGAGGCGTACTAGGGACACGGTGTTGTTCACAAACCACACAAGTATTAAAGTTTCCGCTTAATACAATTCTAGCATGGAATATAAACATTATCATGAACAAGAATTATAATAATAACATCTTTATTATTGCCTCTAGGGCATAATTCCAACACTATGCTTTTCCCAACGTGTGTGAAAGTGACAGCGTGCATACCGTTTGTGGCACTTTGGCTAGATTAAATATTTGTTATGAGTTATATTTGGAGTTGGATGTCTCTATGAAATTGTGGTGTTTGTTTTAACCATCTAGCGCTCAAGGTGACAGTGTGGGGTTATCTAGATTGGGGAAGGCGAACTTTGAGGAGTGTTGTTATAGCCCTACCGATGATTAGAGTGTCCAACCGGAGAGTAGTTAAGAGTAGTATCATGAATAGAGGATATTTATATGAGAGAGTGTTCACTAGTGAAAGTATGATCCCTAGGCCTCGTTTCTAAGCTTTGAAACACCGTTTGCTACTAGATCTGTTGCATGTTTGCTTGCTTCCATCTTTGTTGCATTTGTCGGGGAGGTTTTGGGATTTTACCTTTCCTCCATGCCATCATCTCTTTTCTGGCACCGTTACCCCACGTCAACAACAAGTCAAAAACTATTTTCTGGCACCGTTTACCACTTGTATTTCACTATCTCTTCGCCGAACTAGTGCACCTATACACCTGACAAGTGTATTAGGTGTGTTGGGGACACAAGAGACTTCTTGTATCTTGATTGCAGGGTTGCTTGAGAGGGAATACCTTTGACCACTTCCTCCCTGAGTTCGATAAACCTTGGGTGATCCACTTAAGGGAAACTTGCTGCTGTCTACAAACCTCTGCACTTGGAGGCCCAACAACTGTCTACAATAATAGAAGTGCGTAGACATCAAGCTCTCTTCTGGCGCTGTTGTCGGGGAGGTAAGGTAAAAGGTACTCACATCCTCCGGTGTGAGTTCTTGAAGTTATTTCCTTTAGATTCTGCAATTTTGTCTTTTTGTTTCTTGTTTTCACTAGTTAGGCTTAATGGAAAACAACAAAAAAATTAGAGAGCTTTATAGTATTTATCTTGAGTTAGAAAATGAAGTGTTTGAAGAGAAAATTAAAAAACCTATGGCACTTTATTTGCATGCTAATAGCAATGTTATTAGTATGAATTCTTTGGACACCATTGTTGCTAATGCTATGGAAATGTCTAAGCTTGGGGAAGCTAGTTTTGATGAAAATGATCTTTTTAGTCCCCTAGCTTTGGAAGATAGCTATTGTATTGCTTATGATGACACCAAACCTCCAATCTATGATGATTACAATGATGAATATGATATTTTCAGTCCACCTACTATTGAGGAGAAAGTTAATTGTGATTACAATATGCCTCCTATATTTGATGATTATGGTGATGAGAATGATAGTGATAGCTATTTTGTTGAATTTGCTCCCACTATAATTAATAAGAATGGCTATTCTTATGTGGAGAGTAATAATTATTATATGCATGTGGCTCATGATAAGAATGCTTTATGTGATAGTTATATTGTTAATTTTGTTCATGTTGCTACTGAAAGTTATTATGAGAGAGGGAAACATGGTTTTATGCATCTCAAAAATATTAAGTTTCCCCTCTTTATGTTGAAAATCTTGAACTTGCACTTGTTTTGCTTTCCTATGATTGTTGCTTTGTGCTTTCATGACTTTTTTTATTTACAAGATTCCTATGCATAGGAAGTGGGTTAGACTTAAATGTGTTTTGAATTTGCTTCTTGATGCTCTCTTTTAAATCAATTCATATTTTCTATGTGAGCATCTTTGAAACTATCAAGTCTAACTTAAAGGCAATAAAGAAAAGTAGTAGTTGGGAGATAACCCAAGAGTTTCCTTGAGTCTTGGAAGTTATTACTTCTGTAATGACCTCTCCTTATTCTTTTTTTTTGCTTTTTGTTTCAAGAATGACCTCTAATGAGAGGGAAATAAGATTTGGGGAGTTGCTGTCCCGAAACAGATTTTTGTCCTCCACCAAAAACATTCGTGAGGAGGCTCTGTAACTCGGATTGAGCTAAAAATTTACGAATAAATCCCCCAGTATATTGGCTAACTTTTGTTAGTTCTTTTTTATTTGAGCAACAGAAGGTCTTCGAAAAAATCGGTTTCTACCTGCTTTTCTGTTTTGACAGATTTCTGCCATTATTTGCATTTGCTTCTTATTGATTCCTTTTTAAGTTCTCTTTTGGGGATTTGAGCTTTTTGAAGGAGTTGCTACAGTAGCTTATGTTTTTAGTGAAAGTCTTGTTGTTACAAAGCTTTACCCAAAGGTCTATTATCTTTTGAATACACTAATATTGCTAATGAAGATTGTGTGAAGTTTTGTATGAAGGAAAAATTTCAGGCGTAGAGAAAGAATGATGTAATGAGATAAAGAATGGACAAAAGCTCAAGATTGGGGATGCCACCACGGTGTCATCCCAAGAAATATTCAAAAGGTACAAGCATCAAAGCTTGGGGGTGCCTTGGGCATCCCCTTCTTCATCAATAAACATCTCAGGTCTTTCTAGACACTTCGTTTTTATTGTTTCATGCATTGTTGTGTTGTTCTTGGAGCGTCTTAGTTTTCGCTTTTGGTTTTCATTTGCTTAGTTTTCTTGAGTAAGTTGGTTGGTTACACCACACTTATTTTGGAGAGAGACACACTCTATTTCCATTGCCTAGAACACTCTAGTTTTCACTCTTATTGTTTTGTGAGTGTTCACTTTTGCTAGCACTGTGTTCAGCCTTAGTTTTCTTGTGCTTTCAGCTTATAACTTTTAGTTCTTCTTTGTGGATTTGTGAGACAAGCTCACTGATCTTTATTGATTATTATCTTTGTGAGTTGTTTCAAATAAGTTGATTGGTGTTGAAAAAGAGTAGTAAGTTCTTGCTTGTAAGTGCAAGAGGAGCTTGCATTGACTGTGACTTAGACTTTAGCATGACATGCTAGGCATTGTTTTGACCTTATGCTTAGTGATTATTGTTGTAGCATGTCTTGTTCCAAACAATTGGTATTGCTTAGTGTGCCTTGAAGAAATTATGCGTTGTTTTAGCATGCAAAAGCATAGTATAGTGGTATTCTCCTTTGATGTTTTGCTTGGGTTGACTTGGCACATGCTCACACCATGTTATGACTCTCACAAGTCACCATTAGCCTCTATGATCATTTAGTCCTTGACTTGTAGTACCACTCTTTGCTTTGATTAGTAATGTTTTGTTGCACTGCATGATTATGGTCATTATTGCTCTCTTAGTTAGTTTCTCCCAGTCTTTTGCTAGCCTCCACTTGTATGAGCAAGCTCTACTCATGCCTCCAACTCCCAAGAAACCAAGTTATTCCAAAGTGTCCACTATAAATTCCTATGCATGGTGTGTTACACAATTCCAAGTATATTCTTGTTTTCAGCTATCTTCCAATTAAAAACTATTTTGTTATGTGAAAACTTAGTGATTAAAGCCCTCACGAACTTGACGGCACACTTTATATTCTTTGCCCTAATTAACTTGAACCATTGTGACAACTTTGTTGTATATGCTTGCACTTATAAGTTGGAATTAGCAGAACCGTGCTATCACGGGGAACGTTTTCAACATTGCACTTGTACTTTGTACTCAGTTGATATCATGATCTTTTGTCTATGGATGTCACCGATGTGAAATAAAGAGGGAACTTGTAAGTCCATGTTTGTATCTTGTGTTAGAGAAAAGCCTGAGCCGCTAGCCTAAGCCATGCAAAATCATGGTGGAAACTTGCAGCATCACCATAGTGACATTATGAAGCATTCTTCTTATAAAAAAAGAGACACATTGAGAAAAGAGGAAAGAGAAAAAAGCACCATATTCCCATGGTAAATAAGAAGATTGCTGAGATGCTCATTGTCTGCTTGCCTTGTCATTTTGGTTATGGGATAGCTCCTGTACCATGTGCAAGGGGTACCCCATTGGCGGTTCTCAATGATATGCAAATACTTACAATGACAAGAACTTACCTAGACCCAAAGTTGAGTATGCATGAGGTGTGGCCCTCGTATTCAAGGGACTTGAGATTGCCAACTTATACTTCGTCAAGCATATACTCCAGCTTTGCCACTTTAACCTTAACCATTTCAAGATGCTTATGATAGGGGCAATGAGGGCTGAAAGCTAACAAGTACCATAATTTTTGGAAGCTCTTTCTAAAACTTAAAATCACTGCTTCCTTTACAAAAAGGCCTTTCTTCCACCATTATTGAGTCTCCACCTTCTACCTTTAGGCACCATTAAGAGAGCATAATTGTCATTCTGTGTGCAGTGTTCCAAAGCTTATTGATTGATGCATATTGTGATATTACTTGTTCTTGTGCTATTTGTTTCTAGTAGCCCTTGTGAACTTTGAAGGTGTCATATGCATGTATTTGCTACTCTATGAGGGACAAGATGAATGCCACTATGCTATGTTTTCTATATGTGAAACAAACAAATGTTTTTCAGTGCATATTATTCATGATCTTTGTTTGTATTTTTTCATGTTGCATGCATAGTTACTATGTCCTATTGTTAGAACTCCATATTTCATGCACATGTTTAGAGTTCTTTGATCCCAGCTTTCAATGCTTGCAAATGGTTTGATCTTTATTGTGAAGGTGCATGTCACCTCAAAAATTATTCTTTTATCACTTACCTACTCGAGGACGAGCAGGAGTTAAGCTTGGGGATGCTTGATACGTCGGAAACGTGTCTATAATTTTTTATGCTCCATGCTTGTTTTGTATATACTTTGCTTTGCTTTGTCTACACTTTGAGGTGTTTTTATATCTTTTCTGGAACTAACCTATTAACAAGTTGCCACAGTGCTAGTTGCCTGTTTTCTTCTGTTTTTGGTTCCAGAAAGGCACGGGACAAAAGCCAAAGTTATTATTTTTCCCGAAGCAACACGAAACCACAAAGCAGAGCCGGAGGGGGGCCACAGGGTGGCCAAACCCCCCTAGGCGCGGGCAAGCCCTGGTGGCGCCTGGAGGGGGTGTGGGACCCCTGGACCCCCACCGACCTTGATTCCTGCGCCTATAAGAATCCTCTGACCCAAAAACCCTAGGCAATCCAGAAGAAATCCACGAAAACCTCTGCTGCACCACCGCCACCGAAAGGGAGATTCGGGAGACAGAAAGTCTCTGTTCTGGCACCCTGTCGGGACGGGGAAGTGCCCCTAGAGACATCTCCATTGATCTCCACCACCATCTCCATCACCGTTGCTGATTCCCATGATAAGGAGGGAGTAGTTCTTCCTCAAGGCTAAGGGCTCTACCGGTAGCTATGTGTTCATCTCTCTCTCTCTATGCATGGTCATATTGTGATCATGAGCTTTGTAATCAAGTAGATCTATCTTGCTACTCAAGTGCTTTAATAGATCTCTGCTCTCCCCATGTGTGTGAAAGTGACAGCGTGCACGCCATGGTGGCACTTAGGTTTGAGTCTACATAAATACTCTTTGTGCTTTAATAGATCTATGCTTTTCCCCACGTGTGTGAAAGTGACAACGTGCATACCGTGTGTGGCACTTTGGCTAGATTAAATATTTGTTATGAGTTATATTTGGAGTTGGATGTCTCTATAAAATTGTGGTGTTTGTTGGAACCATCTAGCGCTCAAGGTGACAGTGTGGGGTTATCTAGATTGGGGAAGGCGAACTTTGAGGAGTGTTGTTATAGCCCTACCGATGATTAGATTGTCCAACCGGAGAGTAGTTAAGAGTAGTATCATGAAGAGAGGATATTTATATGAGAGACTGTTCACTAGTGAAAGTATGATCCCTAGGCCTTGTTTCTAAGCATTGAAACACCGTTTGCTACTAGATCTGTTGCATGTTTGCTTGTTTCCATCTTTGTTCCGTTTGTCGGGGAGGTTTTGGGCTTTTACCTTTCCTCCAAGCCATCAGCTCTTTTCTGGCACCGTTACCCCATGTCAACAACAAGTCAGAAACTATTTTCTGGCACCGTTTACCACTTGTATTTCACTATCTCTTCGCCGAACTAGTGCACCTATACACCTGACAAGTGTATTAGGTGTGTTGGGGACACAAGAGACTTCTTGTATCTTGATTGCAGGGTTGCTTAAGAGGGAATACCTTTGACCACTTCCTCCCTGAGTTCGATAAACCTTGGGTGATACACTTAAGGGAAACTTGCTGCTGTTCTACAAACCTCTGCACTTGGAGGCCCAACAACTATCTACAAGAATAGAAGTGCGTAGACATCAACATGTAGCACACATAGGCTTGGTAGCACTAGATATATCCTCGGTGCATTAGTTAAGAGTAGTGGATTTACAAATTAAAAATTGGACCTCCAAATAAAGGAAAACTACATTACAACCATCAAATTTTACAAAATGGACCCTAATAATGTGTAGAACGACATCATGTACTTCTCCACCCACGATGAAGATGTTCTTGACACCAAGAAAAACTCGCGCCATCTCGAGAGACAACACCGCCTGGAGACATGCAAGCATTGAGTGCCACGATAGATATCTAGAAGGCCCTCCCATTTGGCTCACCGGCCGAGAGGGAGATCGAAGATGAAATGGTACCAGCACAAGGCCAGTACCGGAGATTGGAGAGGCCGCCCAATGTCCTTTAGAGTCAGCAGCTGGACGGCAGGTCGCCATAGCGAAGGTGTTTGTTGAGGATGCCCTCCAAGAGTACTCCAAATTTGCACCCTTGACACGTCGACACACGGATCTTGCTAAACCTGACGCTATGGCCTCCTCCACCTTTTCCCCACCTCAACGGTGTAGGAAGAAGGGCACACAAACACCAGATCTCCCAATATATGATGCCCAACTAAGCTTATTCAAGGGGCAGACCACATGGATCTTACCTCCATCTTTGGTGAATGCTTGACTGCTCTAGTGACCATCTCCCCATCGACATAGTCACATAGTACCCTACTCCATGTAGGGAAACTACAGAAAGGAAATCCTACTACTACTACTACTACTACTACTACTACTACTACTACTACTATTACTACTACTACTACTACTACAAACAATTGGAGTCCGATCTCCTCCCCAACTCACTTTGTCTGGAAAGGCCGCTAGAGGAGAGGGGGAGAGGGGCTTGGAGGAACGCGATGGCTCTCAAGGAAGGGTACTAGAGAGAGAAAAGGGAAGAAGAAATGATGAACTTTGGTTCATATTTGCTAGTAGGAGAAGGAGAAACTCGGTTGAATTTTGCTCCCTGGAGTATTTGAACCCGATTGATCCGGATCACAAGATAGGAGGCACATGATACAAACGTTCTTAGGTCTGCATTCATGTCGCATCACCAAAAGGAAATCAACATCCTCTGCCTTTCTTCCATAGAGTTGGCGCTATGTCTTTTGGTTTAGAGATTTTTTAGTAACGAACAATCCTCATCCTCTGCCTTTCTGACCTAGAGCAACCATTTTCAAGATAATAGGAAGACGAAGGAGATTACACCGATGTCGGCTAGAGTTTATTAACCCTGGTGTCACCACCGGAGTAACCACTATTGGAATCAGGGTTTATGGCGGGAGTAATATTTGTTCCCGACTGTTTTTCCCCTTTGCCGAGTATAGGGGACAGCCCGTGTGCTAATTAGGCTTCGAGGTTGGCTATACGCGAAAAAAGCTCGCTTTCGGGCACTCGGCATACCCCCGATTCCAACGGTGAACACCGGAGTCCGCTCTTGATTCACAGAGGGCTCCTCTTCCGGAATTTACTCTTGGTTCCACAACACCCCCAATCCCTTAAACTGAATTCTTGTGTATTCTTTCCATTAATCTTTGTGAAAGTTGAATTAGTCTTATTGATTATTTTGGAAGCATCTAGCTGATAAAAAAATTATTTTCGAAGTATATATTAGCTGATACAGTCTCTAGTCCATACTTTCAAAGAGTTCCTATTATACCCTTGGAAACGCGCGGTCACTGAACTAGTTGCACACTTTGACACTTGCTTGCACTAGCTTAAAAGTTGATGACCACTCAATCAAACAGGCACAATGATATACCCTCATCTAGCGGCATCCTCATCCTTGTTTTCTTTCAGCGTCAAAGCAGGTCCATGTCTCATTCCCCCCATTGATTCCTCCTCCTTTTTGGTTCTCCACATTCCTTCGTGCTCATCCTCCACCCCACCACCAGTACTTTAGCAGGCTTCGGCCGCAGAAACATACTCGCCTCCAGCAGACATTGTAGATAGATAGACTGATACGCCGATGATTGACTGGGCCCCTGTGGTGGTCGGCGTGGTGCTGTTCGTGCTGCTCTCGCCGGGGCTCCTGTTCGAGCTGCCGGGGACGTACGGGTGCGTCGACTTCGGCAGCCACAGCACCTCCGGCAAGTCCATCTCCGTCCACACCATGGTCTTCTTCACCCTCTTCGCCGTCATCACCCTCGGGTTCAAACTCCGCATCTACACCGGCGTCTAGGCATGCAGCTTACTCAATGGATCGCCTCTCTTGTCAACGTGCATGCTACTCCGATCAGCCTGGCCATGCAGGCGCCCGATACATATGTGCCATGCGTGGTATATAATCGATTGATCAAGGTTGATATAGGCTTTATTTGGTGTTGTGTGCTTCAGCTCGCCGTTCGGCATGTACCAAGTAAGAAGATCTTAACAAGCGGCTTCTCATGATCTAGTCTATTTTGAACAAGAAGCACATCTTGATTATTTGGTGTCTCTTGTTACTTTTGCTTCAGTAATTCCAATCTTTTCTTGTTCTTGCTAGAAATTCATAGGCCACGTTTGGAACAAAGTAAAAACATACTTCTTCTATCTCAAAATACATGTCACAGATTTGTCAAAATTTAGATGTATCTAGACACTATTGAGTATATAGATACATATAAATTTAGATAAATTTTCGACATCTATTTTAAGCCAGAGGGAGTAGAAATTTTACAGCATATGGCTCATATAGGAAATTTTCAGTTAGTACCATATGGAACAAAGTAAAGTATTTCCCTATATTTCTTTGAAATTTCTAGATTATTCAGAAGGAATATTGGAGGCAAGGCCTCGTGTTTTCTTCCTTTTATGCCTGATTGTTACGTTTTCCTTGCGTGGCATCCAAAGGACATTTAAAGTTTTCATGTGGTTTTGTCATATGAGAATCTATGTTTTTATATGTTCTCGTGTTTGATATGCCTCCATTCCAAAGGGTACGTTCCTAGTGGGCTCATATTCTCACTTGAACTTTCATGTCGTGCGGTACGTGCGATTGAACTATATGAAGATAAAATCCACATAAGAAAGGACTTGGCACCGTTTACTTGGAATGACTAATTCTTATATTATCATGTACGTAGTCTCATGAATGGACACCCCTCTATAGAAAGAGAATCTGTATAAAAAAGTTCTTACTCTTTAGTTACTAGTCTATTTTATTTTATGAGTACAATGTGTTTCCTCTACAATTGGGACTAGACTGCGAGGTTCATGAGACAAACTGCTAAGCTACAGCTCCCAGCCCCGCGGACCAGAAGAGACAGCATTAAACGTGGCAGACCGGTGTTCCAGATCATTTCCACGATTCCGGGTTAGGGATATCGGACCTATCAGACCCAAATTCCTATAGGTGCCTATGTAAGCTCGTTAGAGTTGCACATTACCGCTGACAGGGCCCTCAACCGCATCTCTGCGTTATGACAGGCCTAAAACCGGGAGCGCCTATATGTCACTCTTAGCTGTGTGTCCGTCTCGCACCGCTTGCAGTGGACGAAGATGGGCTGGCCCATTAACGTGTCCCCTTGTTGGGCGAAGCTCCTTCGTTGTAGATTGGTAGCCTAGTAAGTGGTTTCTTATGCTAAAAAAAATAGTAAGCGGTTTCTTTCCTTTTTATTTTATTTGTTCAGTTTTGTTAAATTTGAAAATTTTCAAATCTTAACATCTTTAAAATTTGAAAAAATTTCAAATCTGAAAAAATTTAGATCAGTTTTGTTCTCAAATTTGAACAAATACGAAATTTGAATAAATCCAAAATCTAAAAAATTTAAATTTTAAAAAATATATGAAATCTGAACGGATTTAAAATCTGAACGGATTTAAAATCTGAACTAAAATTTTAAATTTAAACACATTAAATCTGAACAATTTTCAAATTTAAATAAATGCATAGTCTAAATAAATTCAAAATATGAATATTTTTAAGACTGAAAAATTCAAATCTAAACATTTTCAAAAAGAAGCAAAATACTAAAGTAAAAGAAAAAGAAAAAAACATAAATGGAAAAGAACAAAGTGCAAAGAGCTTGCATGTTATTGGGTCGCCCCGCCATGGAAGCCCTTCAGGCAATCCCCTAGATAGAAATCGCAATGAGCAATATATAGCATTTGCCCCTAAAACCTAACAAGGTTTGGGATTTAATGGTTGATCAGCGACATGTTACTCTATGCTAGTGAGTGGTATTCACCTACAATTTTTTTTTGCCATCAATCGTTGATCTAACTCTCAAAATTGGGCCAAAATACGTAAATCATACTTCTTTGTTCTTTGTAATGCCAATAACCATCTTCGGCCACCTATCCCCTACTGATCATCATGGGCACGTGCGACGATCTTCCTCTTGGCGACAAACCATCAAATCCTTCATCTAGATCTTGAGGATATCATTCAATCCTAATAACATGTAATTAAACTTTGCAGTGGCCCTGAACGGCACGGCTCGACCAGCGGAGATGGACGTCAGTGCGACGGTCCCAGATTTCTTCAACGACTTCGGCGACCGCGTGGTGCGAGTGGTGGTGGCGGTGCCCGTTGAGATCTCTGACCTGCTGTTGGGAGCCGACAGGCGGCAGCGTGGGGGGCCGTTGATCTACCTAATAAAGGAGGTGGCCTTAGTGTTTTTCTCACATCACGACAATGATATTAGTGACTAGTCCTCCTCGATCTGGCCGCCGACATGTTCCAAAACTATTGTTGGAGGTCTTCACGGATAGGCACAATGCCCATGGATATCCGTATCGGATAGAACCCAGTCATGCACGCTCATATCGGCCTATGTGGCTTCATGAGGGCACAACATGAAGCTCCGCACTTTGTTGACACTATGAGACATGTCGGTATCTCGATTTCCATCGTACAGATAGCGTTGGAGAAGGTCATGTGGCTAAGATTGGAGATCAAGTAATGACAGAGGGGGCCTTGGATGCGATAGAGGCTTTGCTTCATAGACTGGTGCTCGACTTTGGCTTGCTGTGTTTTCCCGTCCACTCTGGACACGATACTTGTGAGTTGGGTGTTTAAAAACTTTCAAGAGCAGCGTTGACAAGTGGGGGCGTAAGCACTGTAAGATTTCATTTTTGGCGGTGCTCCTCGAGTGCCGAGTCATGACTTTTAGGGTGAAAAACGTAGATCTGACCTTCATTGGTTGTGTCTGGCAATAACATTATTGAAGTTATTGTTTTGAGAGCTCAGACTTCTCTATGATGAAAACCTAAGTTCTATGATCCGGCGATGGCGGTGCTTGTATATTTTTTCCTTTTTGAAGTCATCGTTTTTTATGACTTTTTTTGTATTCTGAGTGTTGTCTTTGGTGATGGTTTGTGTGCTGCTGATAGAAGTTGAGCTTCTTTTTTCTTTTCTTTCTCAAGCTGTGTGCATCCCGAATGTCTTTTGTGATATTTTGATGGTATAGAGGCTGAATACAATTAGTACGTTTATTAAGATATTCACTTTGTCAAAAAATAACTAGGTGCAATATCTTCTCTAGAAAAACAGATGCAATATGTCTTATGTAAGTTGTAATGCATGCAAGTCATCATTGACCTACCGTATTTGCACTTGCTCAGTTTGGAGCCAAGTTTGAACATTGCTTGTGGTATTCACTAAAGTACTACTAGTATTTTCAGTATTGCTGACAATGCATTGACAAAGCGATTTAACAGTTTTCTAACATGCCCGTCATTTTTGCAACACATATGTTGATGTCAACAAAAACAAATTGCTCCAATTTATTAGCAGCAGAAATATGACAAGAGTAATTCCTCGCCAGAAACCAGAATAAAATTGCTTTCACATGTTTGGTTTGCCGTCCAGGCTGAGAAGAAGACGGCGTCTGAAAATAGAGCCATGGATATCATCATCCCACTGTACCCGTCAAGGTCAAGTGTGCATCATCCCTTGTTACCGGCCGGCCGGGTCAGGATGGTTCACATCGTCCCCACATGGATCATCGTTTATCGTTGGCATTAAACTTGGAAAGATTCTCCAATCCACACCCACCTGGTCCACTCCAGCAACTTTGATTCCTTAAGTGCATCTCCAGCAGGCCGACGCAAACACGTCGTATCCGGGCCAATTTTTGTCTAGATAGATTGGCCGGTGAATAAAATTTGGATCGCAGTCCGGCTGTCCGGTCAGCGTGCCCAGCTGTGCGACCTCTCCCCCCCCTCCCATCCAAGCTCTAATGCTCTGCCTCTGATGGTTTGGATGTCGCCAATCCCTGGCGCCGAATTTCCACACGGGCTATGGCTTCCTGCCCTCGCTTGCTGCTGCACGCGACTATGGATTTCCCGCTCTGGATGCTAGCTATAAATCACGACCACGGCGAGGGCAAACAATCGTCGAAAATAGATTGCAAGAAACAATGACTCTCTGTAGAGGACAAATAGTGGAGGAGGTAGCGCGCTGTCGCGGCTACAACAGTGTGCCGGATGCATCTGGCAGCAGTAGCCATGCAGGGGGCTGAGGCGGCGGCACGTGAGGCCGTCGCAGCGGCAATTAGTCGCTTGCTCCCCTGTTTGATGCAACTGAGGTTTAGCGCACCGCGCTTGCTGCTATCGCGACAATGGAGGAGGGGCGATGGGCCTTCTAGTTGAAGAGGATGATCTCGACCTCGACCGGGAGGCGAGGGAACACTGGGCAACGAAGATGGAGGCGATGTACGCTCGCCTTTCTGATGAAGAGCGAACGAGGATGGAGGAGGCTATGGCAGCATACCGCCTCAACGCCGCCGCTAGGGGACCCCTAGGCCATCGTTGGGGCCACCTTGGGCGTGGACGCGCATGCGGGAGAGGCTAGATTAGTTGTAGTACCGGCGTAGGTATTAATGTAGTAGTAGGTTATTAATGTAATGAAAATATTATGTATTTTAATGCGTCACTTGCAAAGATGTAGGTCTTGACGTAGTAGTAGGTTATTAATGTAATGAAAATATTATGTACTTTAATGCGTCACTTGCAAAGATGGCCCATCGCCCACCACCAAGTCACTTGTTATCCACACCGATCCAACCCGAGCGTAAATTTAATAGCCGATGAGTTATGCCAGACACGTCAATGTAGATGCGCCACGCTGTTAAAGTACCACGCGCGGTCAAACGATCCGCGCGGACCGGCATTATATGGATCGTGCGCTGGAGATGCCCTAACACATCTTAGACCATGGTGAAAAAGACTCAAGGTGAGCACGTTTTCGTTCTGCCCTTTTTCTCCCGGGTGTATGTGCTCGGTTGCTGACTTCTTTCGTTAGGATCTGTTGATGAGGATTGAGGAGAAAGAGGCGAGGGGTCTGTGTCATGATCCATCCATCCATGGGGGGCATCGGTGACGGATATCTCATCAGACTGGAGGTCGGTAGCTGGTCCCTCACGATTAACCTGTTGCTTTCACAAGCCTTAGCGCTAGTTTGGTACAAAGAAATTGTATAAGATTTTCCTAGGATTTGGATCATTATGAAAAAAATCTACAAAAGTCGTTTGATTCAAAGGATTATAATTCTTAGAAAAAAATTTAAAGGATTTTTTCGCTCAGTGTGGAGAAAATTTTCATCCACTCGGCCTCTTTTTTACAATTCCTTTGGTTTTTTCTATACAATCAAACACTACTTGATCAAAAATCATGTAGTTTTCTAGTTCTATAGAATTCAAGTGAACATACCACTCCATTCCTGTGATTTTCCTGTTTCTGCATTTTGAGAACCCTATGAATCCCCTTAAGCTCTTGTGGTTATCTGGATAACCAAGGGGTGGTGGTTCTGACAACTCTCTCGAGCTCTGAAGGCCATTAATGGCGGCGGTGCTCCTTCTTTGGCGTGCGAGCGACGCTTCGTTTGGTGGTGCTGCTCCCTGACCCCCATTCCCCTCCCGGTCCCCTTCCAGCCAAGGAACGGCCGTGAAGGAAATATGCCCGATAGACAATACTAAAGTGGTTATTATCTTATTCCTTGTTTATGATAAATATTTATTTTATGATGTTGTTAATAACGAGGTCACAACATTGGTGGAATGATATGATGAACATTCATCTGAAGTATAGTAATACGATCAAAGTCATATTTAAATTGCTATAACATCATTACAAATAAATTTAGTCCTTAGACCATGAGATCATGTCAATCACTAACATAGGAAGAGTAGCTTGATAACATCAAACGTCACACCGTAATAGAGTGACTATAAAGGTGGGTTCAGAGGCTCATGGATCAAGGGTGGGATCTAGGGTGTAGACTCCTCCAGCCCATGCTTCCTCCCATCACTCCCTCATCGGTTGTGGCGGTGTGGCCTTCCTCTCTCCCACCCACCACGGTTGATCCTCGCTCTATTCTCAAGCGTGGCACGGCGGACTTGACGCAAACTTGCGCTGCGCCCAGATCTGGCGGGCTCTGGTGGCGGTTCCGCCGTCTGGCCTGGTGCATGCGGGCAGCTTGGCGTCGGTGGTGGTCTCTGGGTGTGGCCTTCGGTGGCTAGTGTGGTACTGGGCATCTGTGGGTTGGCAGGTGGTGGCCTGGACGTGGCAGCTGGTGGAGTCCCTCTGTTGTGGTTTGCAGGTGTATGTCTTCTCCCGTCTTTTCATCGGTCTCCAGCGGCGGCGTGCTACTTAGACATACGGTCCTCGGTTGTAGTGGCAGCCTTGGGGTGCGGCTTGATCCCTATCCGGGGGTAACCGGGGGAAGGTTTCAAGTTCTTTTGCCAGCCGATGTGGACGTTGTTCCGTCGGGCTGGCGACGTCCATGGTCCTTTTGCGGCCGCCAAGGACGCGACGTCCTCCCATCCGGGAGTGTCGTAGCTTGCGGCTGGCTGCTCCTTGCCTCCTTGCAAAATTTTCTGATGTACCCGCTTCCACACTTGTGTCCCAGATCGAGCTTGGTGTGGTTCCCAGCACGGCCTCGGCTTTTGTTGCTCTTTGGCGGCGCCGGTGGGCGGCCTCGGCCATGTCATGCCCTTCGATTTCTCTTCTGGTTCTCACTCCGCGGTGTGTGTGTGTCCCCTGAAGCTATCCAGGTGTGGACTCGGTTCCGTCTTCCCTTCGATTTCGTCGGCGGCACGGCGTTGTGGTGTCGTGGGCTGGGTGAAGGGTTTCGCAGCATAGTAAATCAAAAAAATTCTACGGATGCGAACGGGAAAGCCAAGATCTAATCTAGGAGATGCAAACAACGAGGAGGGATAGATGAGATCTTCATACCCTTGAAGATTCGCACAGCGGAACGTTCAACGGAACGTGGTTGATATAGTCGTACTAGCTTCTCCTCCTCGCGATCCGATCCGATCCAACACCGCAAGTGGCGATGCCTCCGAGAGATGCACGCGTACGGCACCTCGACGTCTCCTCCTTCCTTGGTCCAGCAAGTGGGGTTGGAGAGATAGATTGGATCTACAACACGACGGCGTGGTGCAAAGGTGGAGAGTTTCTGCGGCAGGGCTTCGCCTACACGCAGTCGGGAGAGAGAGAGATCTAGAGGGCAGCAGTATGGCGGCTAGGGTTGAAGGAGTGGGGGAGGAGGGCTGAGCCCCTACCCTCTATATATAGGGGGCTGGCCGGCCCCCTTGGCCCCTCCTCCAAGCCCTAGGGCGGCGGCCCCAAGGGTTGGAGCGGGGGGCAAGTTTTCCCCCTCCTTCTAGAAGGTTTCCCTAGGGTTTCCCTAGGATTTTGGCCGGCTGGGCCTATGGGGCCTTATTCCCCTGGCCCAATGCGGCCAGGGCACTCCCTCATAGGCCCACGCCCCCTCCCGACAAGTGGGGCCACGTTGGTCCCACTCCGGAAGGTTCTAGAAGCTTCCGGTACAATACCGAACAATCCGAAACAATTCCGAAATCCAAAAACTGCTTTCCCTTATATGAATCTTATTCTCCGGACCATTCCGTAACCTCTCGTGACGTCCTGGATCTCATCCGAGACTCCGAACAAAAACTCATAAACCAATTATCCATTCTATCCTAGCGTCGGGACACGTTAAGTGTGTGACCCTACGGGTTCGAGAATATGCAGACATGATCTTCTATCAATAATCAACAGCGGGGTCTGGAAACCCATATTGACTCCCACACATTCATCGATGATCATATCGGATGAACCATGATGCCAGGATTCAATTAATCCCATATATATAATCCCTTCGTCACGCGATATTTTACTTGCCCGAGATTCGATCGTCGCTATCGGCATACCTAGTTCAATCTCGTTCACAACAAGTACTTTACTCGTTCCGTAATCCGATATCACTTTGTGATTAACTCCTTAACCACGTGCTTGCAAGCGGTGTTGATATCGATTACCGAGTGGGCTCGAAGTATATCTCTCCGACTTGGGAGGGACAAATCCCATCTCGATACATACAACACAACAAGTACTTTCCGATCACCTGAGAGACACCTTTATGATCACCCTCTCATAGGATGACGTTTGATGACCTCAAAGCTTTCTTCTGATACCAGGGAGTTGCATTATCTCATGGTCTAAGGAATACAATATTTGACATAAGAAAAAGCTTCGCAAAGATGAACACGATGACACGATCTAATTGCTCTGCTTGATTTGGGTCTGTCCATCATATCATTCTCCCAATGATATGATCTCATTATTAATCGACAACTCATGTCCATGGTTAGGAAACCTTAACCATCATTAATCAATGAGCTAGTCCATAGAGGCGTACTAGGGACACGGCGTTGTTCATAAACCACACAAGTATCAAAGTTTCCGCTTAATACAATTCTAGCATGGAATATAAACTTTATCATGAACAATAATTATAATAATAACATATTTATTATTGCCTCTAGGGCATAATTCCAACAGTCTCCCACTTGCACTAGAGTCAATAATCTAGTTTACATCTGGCAACAATCTAACACCCATGGCACTAAGGTGCTAATCATGTTTTGCTCGTAGAAGAGGTTTAGTCAACGGATCTGCGACATTCAGATCCGTATGTACTTTGCTAATCTTCAGATCTCCATCTGTTATATAATCTCGAATTATATGAAACTTGCGGTTGATATGCTTGGTCTTTGGATGATATCTTGGTTCCTTAGCCAGTGCTATGGCGCCAGTGTTGTCACACAATATCTCCAGTGGGTCCAAGGCACTTGGTGAAGGGAATATGCCCTGAGAGGCAATAATAAAATGTTTATTATGTGTATTTCAAGTATATGATAGATGTTTATTTTGCATGCTATAATTGTATTAATACGGAAATGTTAATACATGTGTGTTTAATAAACAAACAGAAAGTTCCTAGTTATGCCTCTCTCATAAACTAGTTCGTTGATTAACAAGATGATCACGGTTTCCTGATCATAGACATTGGATGTTGTTAATAACGAGATCACAACATTAGTGTAATGGTGTGATGAACATTCATCCAAAGTATAGCATTACGATCAAAGTCATTGAGTTTATATTGCTATAAACAAACTACGAAGTAGTCCTAATCCTTAGACCATGAGATCATGCCAATCACTAACACTGGAAGAGTTTCTTGTTGACATCAAACGTCACTCCGTAACTGGGTGATTATAAAGATGGCTTCAAAGCTACTAAAGTGTTATGTTGAGAATCATGGATCAAGAGTGGAATTTGTTCATCCTGATGATGGAGAGATATGCTCTGGGCCCTCTCGGTGATATCACATTGGTTAGCTTGCAAGCAAGTGATTTGATCACTAGAATGTTATATCACGGGAACGAGAAAAGAGTGCATGTCAGTAACGAGATCAAACTAGGTATGGAGATACCAATGATCGAAACCCGGACATGTAATATATCGTGAAACAAAGGGATTAAGATACAAGCTTAAAAGGTTCCGACGATCACATGAAAAGTCATCGTTGAATGTGTGGGAGTCAGTATGGATCTCCAGGTCCCGCTACTGATTATTGATCGGAGAAGGGTCTCGATCATGTCCGCATTATTCGCGAACTGTAGGGTGACACACTTAAGGGACACTGGCATCCAGTTGGAGCAAATGTTTCATGCCGAAAGAATAAACAAGCGCAGGAATTTATTTCACTAGATACCGAAACAGGTTTTCGGGTGAAATTGCATAATGTGGTTATGCATGTGAAATGTAATTCGAGCAAGGGGTTATTTGTGAATGTTTGTCATTAAAGTAATTGACAAAATTCTGAATAAAAATAAAAGAGTTTTATTTAATGAGAGTTTGCATTAAATTTGGTGGAAATTTAATGGGAATTTGAGTGGACTCTTGAGTGGAGGGAATTTAAAGGAATTTTTTGAGTGGAGTGTCCACCCACATGAAGAGGGGAGGGCAAGGGGGCAGCCCCCATGCGCCGGCCACCCCCTTGGGGTTCCCCCCTCCTCCTATAAAAGGAGCCCCTCCTCTCACTTGTCTCTCACACCTCCTCGTGAAGGATCTCTCTCCCCCTCTAGAATTTATCCCCCATTGGTCTCGGACTAGCGAGATACATGTTCCCGGTGGATATTCGGCAAGAAAGGGTTGTGCTTCCGCTGCATCGCTGGAGCGAGGAGGCGGAGGTTGCCCGGTGTCTTGTACGTGTGTGCGAGCACGGATGCGCTGCTGCTTTGTGGTGCTAGGACTTCCTCTCGATCTTGAGATCGGCAAGAGATCGTCTACATCAACCACGAGTTGAACTCATTAAGCTTTGTCGGTCTTCAAGGGTATGTTCTCTACGGATATACATCCGCCCGTTGTTTGAATCTAGTAGATAGATCTTGGTACATAGTTCCCATCATAGGAAATTTTTTTGTTTTCTATGCTGCGAACCCTACAGTGGTATCAGAGCCGGATCTATGCGTAGATACTTTACACAGGTAGTACACATATGAGTATGTGGGCGATGATGATCATGTTGTTGCTCCTTTGTTGTAATTTTGGATATTGGTGGCATAGTGGGATGAAGCGGCCCGGACAAACTTTACATGTCCTCGCACATGAGACCTGTTCCACGCTTGACATGCAACTAGTTTGCATAAGTGGCTAGCGGGTGTCTGTCTCTCCTACTATAGTCAATATCTATTTTGCAAACAAGTTGTCAACAATTTGGTTATCCTCGTTGTGGTTCATGTTCGTAGGTAAGAACGGTTCTATCTCGAAAGCCCTAAGCCACGTAAAACTTGCAATGGATAAATTAGAGGCGTCTAGTTTACATTGTTGCTGGGCTAGTGTTATGATATGGTAATGTTGTAAGTAGAAGTATGAGATGATACTCTTATAACACACATAGCGTGTAAACTCCATAGACCTTGGATTTACACATATAGGTATGATAGTGATCATACCACGGTGCACATGATAGAGATCATATGCGGGAACCATCTCATTTCACTGATAAACATGTGATGTTTGATAGCATCTTATATTGCTTGTTTAGCGCTTTGTTAGCATAATAAGATGATCCCTCATTTAAATATCAAGATAAGAATGTGTTCTTCCTTTAGTATGCACCGATTATGTTTTCGTCACTCTAAGACATCACGTGATGATCGGGTGTTCTTGGATCCACGACCATATTTCGGGTGTAAAACAGTTACACACGCGAATACTAAGGTTCTAACTTGGCGAGCCTAGCATGTACAAACATGGCCTCGGAACACGGACCGAAAGGTTAAGCATGAGTCATATAGTTGATATGATGCCCATTTGATGCTCGCCTTTGAAGCTACACCGAATCACGTGATGATCGGACTTGGTGTAGTGGATTTGGTTCATGTAATCACCAAAAAGGCATGAGGGATGTCATTTTTGAGTGGGAGTTCATTCGTAATATGGATTAGTTGAACTCAATCTATCATACACTTAGTCTAAACTTTACAAATTCTGTTGTAAATGGCACCACCTGCTTTTAATTTCAATGTGTTCATGGAGAAAGAGAAACTTGCAATGAACGGTAGAAACTTTACCGAATGGGCCATGAATTTGAGGATTCTCCTCTCTGCTGCGCAAAAGCAATATGTGCTAGAAGCGCCGTTAGGCCCCCCACCTTTTGAGGATGCCCCTGACGAGGAGAAGAATGTCTATCAGACTCGTCAGGAGGACCACAACTTAGTTCATTGCGGCATATTGTATGGGCTAGAGCCGGAACTTTGAAAGTGTTTCGAAAATGGCAATGCTTTTGATACAATGGGTGAGTTGAAAATGATTTTCGACACACATGCTGTTGTAGAGAGCTACAACGCTTCAGAAAAGTTCTTTAGCTGCATGATGGAAGAGCACAGCTCCGTTAGTGAGCATGTACTCAAGATGTCGGGTTACGCCGATAAGCTTGTGTCCTTGGGAATATCGATTCCCATTGACTTAGGCATCCATCGTGTTCTGCAGTCTCTGCCACCTATCTATAAGAGCTTCGTGATGAACTATAATATGCAAGGCATGAAGAAGTCTCTCCCCGAGCTTCTGTCAATGCTTAAAACTGCAGAAGTGGAGATCAAAAAGGAACATCAAGTGTTGATGATCAATAGGAACACTGGTTTCAAGAAAGACAAGAAGGGAAAACGGAAGGGAAGTAAGGGCGGAAAGCCTGTTGCCGTGCCTAAAAAGAAACCCCGAGTTGGGCCCAAGTCTGATACCGAGTGCTACTATTGTAAGGGGACTGGCCATTGGAAGCGCAACTGCCCCAAGTATTTGGCAGAAAAGAAAGCCGGCAAGGCAAACAAAGGTATATATGATATACATGTTATTGATGTGTACTTGACTAGTGCTCGCAGTAGCACCTGGGTATTTGATACCGGTTCAGTTGCTAATATTTGTAACTCGAATCAGGGGCTGCGGAACAAGCGACCGCTAGCAAGGGGTGAGGTCAAGATGCGTGTCGGCAATGGATCAAGCGTTGATGTGATCGTCGTTGGAACGCTGCCTCTCCACTTGCCGTCGGGATTAGTTATAAACTTGAATAATTGTTATCTGGTGCTTGCACTGAGCATGAACATTGTATCTGGATCATGTTTGATGCGAAGTCGTTATTCATTTAAATCCGAGAACAATGGTTGTTCCATTTATATGAATGAAATCTTTTATGGTCATGCACCGATGATGAATGGTTTATTTCTTTTGGATCTCGATAATAATGTTACACATATTCATAATGTTGATGCTAAAAGGATTAAACTAAATGATGATATATCCGCATATATGTGGCACTGCCGTCTAGGTCATATTGGCGTTAAACGCATGAAGAAGCTCCATTCGGATGGACTTTTGGAATCACTTGATTATGAATCATTTGATACATGTGAGCCATGCCTTATGGGCAAGATGACTAGAACGCCGTTTTCCGGTTCAATGGAACGGGCGACAGATTTATTGGAAATCATACATTCTGATGTATGTGGTCCAATGAGTGTGTCGGCGCGAGGTGGATATCGTTATTTTGTTACTTTCACGGATGATTTGAGTAGATACGGTTATATCTACTTGATGAAACACAAGTCTGAAACTTTTGAAAAGTTCAAGGAATTTCAGAATGAAGTGGAAAATCATCGTTATAGAAAGATCAAATTTCTACGGTCCGACCGTGGAGGTGAGTATCTAAGTTACGAGTTTAGCACTCACATGAAAGAGTGTGGAATTGTTTCACAACTCACACCTGCCGGAACACCACAACGAAATGGTGTGTCGGAATGTCGTAATCGTACTTTATTAGATATGGTTCGATCTATGATGTCTCTGACGGACTTGCCATTGTCATTTTGGGGCTATGCACTATAAACTGCTGCATTCACTTTATATCGGGCACCATCTAAATCCGTTGAAAAGACACCGTATGAATTGTGGTTTGGAAATAAACCTAAGCTGTCATTTCTTAAAGTTTGGGGATGCGATGTTTATGTGAAGAAACTTCAACCGGATAAACTCAAACCCAAAGCGGAAAAATGTGTCTTCATTGGATACCCTAAGGAAACTATTGGGTATTCCTTCTATCACAGATCCGAGGGCAAGGTTCTTGTTGCCAAGAACGGATCCTTTCTAGAGAAAGAGTTTCTCGCGAAAGGTGTGAGTAGTCGGAAGGTAGAACTCGAAGAGGTTATTGAACCTTCTCTTCAAAGTATGGCGAGTAGCGCAGCGCCGGAAGTTGTTCCGGAGTTGGCTCCACCTGTTGAAGAGGGAACTAATGATAATGATCATGAAACTCCGAAAGAGAGTACTACCGAACCTCGCAGGTCAAGCAGGACGCGTGCAGCTCCCGAGCTGTACGGAAATCCTGTCATGAATTTCATGGTTGATGAAAATGATGACCCTGCGACGTATGAAGAAGCGATGATGAGCCAGGATTCCAACAAATGGTTAGAAGCCATGAAATCCGAGATGGAATCCATGTATAAAAATCAAGTTTGGAACTTGGTGGACTTACCTCACAACCGAAAGGCCGTGGAGAACAAATGAATTTTCAAAAGGAAAACTGATGCTGATGGTAATGTAACCGTCTATAAAGCTCGACTTGTCGCAAAGGGGTTTTGACAAATTCAAGGAGTTGACTACGATGAGACATTCTCTCCCGTAGCGATGCTAAATTCAGTTAGGATTATGTTAGCAATTGCTGCATATTTTGATTATGAGATATGGCAGATGGATGTCAAAACCGCGTTTCTCAATGGTAATATTGAAGAAGAGTTGTATATGATACAACCAAAGGGTTTTGTCGATCCTAAGGATGCTAACAAGGTGTGCAAGCTTCAGTGATCCATCTATGGATTGAAGCAAGCATCACGAAGTTGGAATCTCCACTTTGATGAGGTGATCAAAGAGTTTGGATTTGTCCAAACTTATGGAGAAGCTTGTATTTACAAGAAAGTGAGTGGGAGCAATGTGGCATTTCTGATATTATATGTGGATGACATATTATTGATCGGAAATGATATAGATCTTTTAAACAGTGTTAAAAGTTATCTAAACAGCAAATTTTCAATGAAGGACCTAGGTGAAGCGTCATACATATTAGGCATAAAGATCTATAGAGATAGATCTAGGCGCCTAATAGGGCTATCGCAAAGTACATAACTTGATAAGATTTTAAAGAAGTTTAAAATGGAAAATAGTAAGAAGGGGTTCTTACCTATGACACAAGGCACGACATTGAGTAAGACTCAAAGTCCGGCTTCAGCGGAAGAAAGAGAGATAATGGACAAGGTCCCCTATGCTTCAGCCATAGGCTCTATAATGTACGCCATGCTATGTACAAGACCGGATGTGGCACATGCTATTATTTTGACTAGTAGGTACCAATCGGATCCAGGTTCAGAACACTAGAAAGCAGTCAAGAATATCCTTAAGTACTTGCGAAGAACTAAGGGTATGTTTCTTGTATACGGAGGTGAAGAAGAGCTCGTCGCTAAGTGTTATGTCGACGCTAGCTTTGACACCGATCCGGATGACTCTAAGTCTCAATCCGGATACGTATTTCTCATGAATGGCGGAGCGGTTAGTTGGAGGAGCTCCAAACAACTTGTGGTGGCGGGATCAACAACGGAGGCCGAATATGTTGCTGCTTCAGAAGCGGCTCAGGAAGCAGTTTGGATGAAGGAGTTCATATCCGAACTAGGTGTGGTTGCAAACGCGTTGGACCCAATGGTGATCTATTGTGACAACAATGGTGCCATTGCCAATGCCAAAGAGCCAAGGTCTCACAAGCATTCCAAACATATTAAGTGTCGGTTTCACTCCATCTGCGAGCATGTCAAGGATGGAGATATAAAGATTTGTAAAGTACATACGAATCTCAATGTAGCAGATCCGTTGACTAAAACTCTCCCTAGAGCAAAACATGATCTACACCAGAACTCCATGGGTGTTAGATACATCACAATGTAACTAGATTATTGTCTCTAGTGCAAGTGGGAGACTGAAGGGAATATGCCCTGAGAGGCAATAATAAAATGTTTATTATGTGTATTCCAAGTATATGATAGATGTTTATTTTGCATGCTATAATTGTATTAATACGGAAACGTTAATACATGTGTGTTTAATAAACAAACAGAAAGTTCCTAGTTATGCCTCTCTCATAAACTAGTTCATTGATTAACAAGATGATCACGGTTTCCTGATCATAGACATTGTATGTTGTTAATAACGAGATCACAACATTAGTGTAATGGTGTGATGAACATTCATCCGAAGTATAGCATTACGATCAAAGTCATTGAGTTTATATTGCTATAAACAAACTACGAAGTAGTCCTAATCCTTAGACCATGAGATCATGACAATCACTAACACTGGAAGAGTTTCTTGTTGACATCAAACATCACTCCGTAACTGGGTGATTATAAAGATGGCTTCAAAGCTACTAAAGTGTTATGTTGAGAATCATGGATCAAGAGTGGAATTTGTTCATCCCGATGACGGATAGATATGCTCTGGGCCCTCTCGGTTATATCACATTGGTTAGCTTGCAAGGAAGTGATTTGATCACTAGAATGTTATATCACGGGAACGAGAAAAGAGTGCATGTCAGTAACGAGATCAAACTAGGTATGGAGATACCAATGATCGAATCTCGGACATGTAATATATCGTGAAACAAAGGGATTAAGATACAAGCGTAAAAGGTTCCGACGATCATAGGAAAAGTCATCGTTGAATGTGTGGGAGTCAGTATGGATCTCCAGGTCCCGCTACTGATTATTGATCGAAGAAGGGTCTCGATCATGTCCGCATTATTCGCGAACCGTAGGGTGACACACTTAAGGGACACTGGCATCCAGTTGGACCAAATGTTTCATGCCGAAAGAATAAACAAGCGTAGGAATTTATTTCACTAGATACCGAAACAGGTTTTCGGGTGAAATTGCATAAAGTGGTTATGCATGTGAAATGGAATTCTAGCAAGGGGTTATTTGTGAATGTTTGTCATTAAAGTAATTGACAAAATTCTGAATAAAAATAAAAGAGTTTTATTTAATGAGAGTTTGCATTAAATTTGGTGGAAATTTAATGGGAATTTGAGTGGACTTTTGAGTGGAGGGAATTTAAAGGAATTTTGTGAGTGGAGTGTCCACCCACATGAAGAGGGGAGGGCAAGGGGGCAGCCCCCATGCACCGGCCACCCCCTTGGGGTTCCCCCCCTCCTCCTATAAAAGGAGCCCCTCCTCTCACTTGTCTCTCACACCTTCTCGTGAAGGATCTCTCTCCCCCTCTAGAATTTATCCCCCATGGTCTCGAACTAGCGAGATACATGTTCCCGGTGGCTATTCTGCAAGAAATGGTTGTGCTTCCGCTGCATCGCTGGAGCGAGGAGGAGGAGGTTGCCCGGTGTCTTGTACGTGTGTGCGAGCACGGATGCGCTGCTGCTTTGCGGCGCTAGGACTTCCTCTCGATCTTGAGATCGGCAAGAGATCGTCTACATCAACCACGAGTTGAACTCGTTAAGCTTTGTCGGTCTTCAAGGGTATGTTCTCTACGGATATACATCCGCCCGTTGTTTGTATCTAGTAGATAGATCTTGGTACATAGTTCCCATCGTAGGAAATTTTTTGTTTTCTATGCTGCGAACCCTACACTTGGAACCACACCAAGCTCAGTGATGAAGTTCCTGATCCAAACTCCTTCACTTGACGCTTCTGCAACAGCCATGTATTCCGCTTCTACTGTAGATCCCGCGATCACGCTTTGCTTGCAGCTTCTCCAGCTCACAGCTCCTCCATTCAAAATATAAACGTATCCTATCTGAGATTTAGAATCATCCTTGTCGGTGTCGAAACTAGCATCGACGTAACCTTTTACAATGAGCTGTTCATCACCTCCATAGACTAAGAACATTTCTTTAGTTCTATTTAAATACCTTAGGATGTTCTTCACGGCTGTCCAGTGTTCCACTCCTGGATCACTTTGGTATCTGATCGTTAAACTAAGAGCATTGGACACATCCGGTCTAGTACATAGCATGGCATACATGATAGATCCTATGGCCGAGGCATAAGGCACTTTGCTCATAGCTTCTCTATCATTTACCGTAGATGGACACTGAGCCCTGCTCAATATCTTACCTGACAACATAGGCATTGGACCTTTCTTTGCCTTATCCATTCTGAACCTTTTCAGAACTTTGTCTAGGTATGTACTTTGGCTTAAAGCTACCAGGCGTCTTTGTCTATCTCTATAGATTTTGATGCCCAATATATAAGCAGCTTCCCCTAGGTATTTCATTGAAAAACATTTGTTCAAATAACTCTTCACATCGTTAAGCATGTCAATGTCATTTCCGATAATCAATATTTCATCCACATATAGTACCAAAAATGTCATTGAGCTCCCACTCACTTTCTTGTAGATACAAGCTTCGTAGCAATTTGGAACAAATCCAAACCTCTTGATCACTTGATCAAAATGAAGGTTCCAACTCCGAGATGCTTGCTTTAGTCCATAAATGGAACGCTGAAGTTTGCACACCTTATCAGCATCCTTAGGATCGACAAAACCTTCGGGTTGCATCATATACAACTCTTCATCAATGTTGCCATTGAGTAACGCAGTCTTGACATCCATCTGCCATATTTCATAATCATGAAACACGGCAATTGCTAATAAAATCCGAATGGACTTAAACATCGCTATGGGAGAAAAAGTCTCATCGTAGTCAACACCTTGAACTTGTCGAAAACCTTTCACGACAAGCCGTGCTTTATAGACAGTAACATTACCATCCGCGTCCGTTTTCTTCTTGAAAATCCATTTGCACTCAACGGCCTTTCGGTCGCTAGGAGGGTCCACCAAAGTCCATACTTGGTTTTCGCTCATGGATCCCAATTCGTATTTCATGGCCTCTAGCCATTTCTCAGAGTCTGGGATCATCATTGCTTCCTCATAGTTCGCAGGTTCACTGTTGTCTACTAACAAGACAGTCAGGACAGGGTTGTCGTACCACTCAGGAGGGGCACGCGACCTTGTCGACCTGCGACGTTCAGTAGTAGCATCGTCCGAAGCTTCATGATCCTTGTCATTAGCTTCCTCTATTGTTGGTGCAGACGGCACTGGAACAATTTCAGGTGCTGCGCTACTCTCCAACTCAAGAGAAGGTTCAATAACCTCGTCTAGCTATACTTTCCTCCCACTCACTTCTTTCGAGAGAAACTCCTTCTCAAGAAAGGATCTGTTCTTTGCGATAAACACTTTGCCTTCGGATCTGTGATAGAAGGTATACCCAATCGTTTCCTTAGGGTATCCTATGAAGACGCATTTCTCCGCTTTGGGTTCGAGCTTGTCCAGCATCAACTTCTTTACATAAGCTTCGCATCCCCAAACTTTAAGAAACGACAACTTAGGTTTAGCACCAAACCACAATTCATACGGTGTCGTCTCAACGGATTTGGATGGTGCCCTATTTAAAGTGAATGCAGCGGTTTCTAATGCATAACCCCAAAATGATAACGGCAAATCTGTAGGAGACATCATCGATCGCACCATATCCAATAAAGTTTGATTCCAGCGTTGACACACCATTGCGCTGTGGTGTTCCGGGTGGCGTGAGTTGCGAAACGATTCCGCTTGCTTTAAGATGCGTGAGAAAATCATAACTCAAATATTCACCTCCACGATGGGATCGTAGAAATTTAATTTTCCTGTTACGATGGTTTTCCACTTTGTTTTGAAATTCTTTGAACTTTTCAAATGTTTCAGATTTATGTTTCATTAAATAGATATACCCATATATACTTAAGTCATCAGTAAAAGTGAGAAAATAGCGATAACCACCGTGCGTCGAAACACTCATTGGTCCGCATACATCGGTATGTATAATTTCCAACAAGTCCATTGCTCGCTCCATTATTCCGGAGAACGGGGTTTTGATCATCTTGCCCATGAGGCATGGTTCGCACGTGTCAAATGATTCAAAATCAAGAGACTCCAAAAGTCCATCATAATGGAGTTTCTTCATGCGTTTTACACCAATATGACCTAGACGGTAGTGCCACAAATAAGTCATATTATCGCTATCTACCTTGCATCTCTTAGCCTCAATGTTATGGATGTGTGTTTCATTGCTTTCGAGATTCAGAAGAAATAAACCATTCATAGCAGGTGCATGACCATAAAAAATGTTACTCATATAAATAGAACAACCATTATTCTCCGATTTAAATGAATAACCGTCTTGCAATAAACACGATCCAGAAATGATGTTCATGCTCAACGCAGGCATATAATAACATTTATTAAGGTTTAAAACTAATCCCGAAGGTAAAACTAAGGAGAGCGTGCCGACGGCCATCACATCAACTCTTGATCCGTTGCCAAGGCGCATCGTCACCTCATCCCTCGCAAGCCGCCCTCTATTCCGTAGCTCCTGTTTTGAGTTACAAATATTAGCAACTGAACCGGTATCAAATACCCAGGCACTACAACAAGGGCTAGTAAGGAAAACATCAATAACATGTATATCAAATATACCTTTGATGGTGCCAGCCTTCTTGTCCGCTAAGTACTTCAGATAGTTTCGCTTCCAGTGACCCTTGTCCTTGCAATAGAAGCACTCAGTGTCCGGCTTGGGACCAGACCTGAGCTTCTTCTCAGCAGGGGCATTGCGCTTGCCGCCGCCCTTCTTGAAGGGCTTCTTTGCTCCCTTACCTTTCTTAAAGGAGGGCTTGTTGACCATCAACACATGATTATCCTTCTTGATGTCCACTTCCGCAGCCTTCAGCTTTGCGAAGAGCTCGGTGATCGTATCAGTGGAACCAATCTGATTATGAGTAACTACAAAACCTTTGTAGCTAGGAGGGAGTAATTGCAGAACTCTGTAAATCTTGAGCTCCTCTAGAATCTTGCAGTCCAGTTGCTCAAGGCGTTGAGTGTAGCCCGACATCTTAATGGCGTGCTCACTAACGGAACTCCCTTCCTCCATCTTGCAGTTAAAGAATTTCTTAGAGATCTCATATCTCTCAGAACGGGCCTGAGTCTGAAACATAGTTTTCAGTTCCTCAAGAATCTCAAAGGGCCCGGGAACTCCTCAAAACGATTTTGAAGGTCCGATTCCATAGGAAACAACATGGTGCTCTTAATCACACCATAATCATCCTTGCGCGACTGATAAACAGCTTTCTCATAAGCCGACGCATCTACAGCAGGGGCGTCACCGAGCGCTTTCTCAAGGACATAGTCCTTTTGTCCGCCAGAGAGAATGATTCTCAGATTGCGGAACCAGTTGGTGAAGTTAGACCCATTGTTATTAAGCTTTTCTTTCTCAGCAAAAACGTTGAAGTTGAAGTTGGACTTAGCCATTTGATCTACAAAAATTTGCAAGTACAATTTAGACTATGTTCATGATAACTAGTTCAACTTAATCAAATTACTAGATGAACTCCCACTAAATTCAACATCCCTCAAGTTGTTTAGTGAACACGATCCAAATTCACCACACCTGATCCTATCTTCACGAGAAGAGATGTGGTTTCAATGGTGGACAACAAAGTGTCGATCATATCATTCATATGACTCATGCTTAACCTTTTGGTTCGTGTGTTCCGGCCATGTCTGTACATGCTAGGCTCGTCAAGTCAAACCCAAGTATTTCCGCGTGTGCAAAACTGGCTTGCACCCGTTGTATGTGAACGTAGAGTTTATAGCACCCGATCATCACGTGATGCTTGAACACGATGAACTTTCGCAACGGTGCATACATGGGGAGAACACAGTTTTATCTTGATCTTTAAGTGAGGAATCATCTTATAATGCTACCGTCGCGATCTAAGCATAATAAGATACATAAAAGGATAAACATCACATGGATATAATTTTATGTGACATGGTATAGCCAATCTCCGCGCAATGATCTCCATCTTGTGCGTGCCAGCATGATCTCCATCACTCTACCATGATTGCCTCCACCACGAATAGCAACTACAACTATTGTGAACTACTTAGCGATAAAGTAAAGCTATTATATGGCGTATAAGAAGTTGACACACAGGTCATACACAATTATAAAGACAACCATATGGCTCCTGCCGGTTGTGTACTCATCGACATGCAAGTCGTGAAACATTACAAAACATGATCATTGCATATAACATACACATCACATCTTGGGCCATACCATATCACAGAAACACTCCCTGCAAAAACAAGTTAGACGCCTCTACTTTGTTGTTGCATGTTTTACGTGGCTTATGGGAGTAACAAGTTAAGAACGATTCTTACCTACGAAAAGCCACAACGGTGATATTATGGTTGCCAACATCCGTTGTAAATTCCATGACAACTATAGTAAGAGAAACTGGCATCCACCAGCCGTATGTGTGGAATAAGCCACACGTCAAGTGCGGAGCCGGTTTCGCGAACGAGGTCGCGTAAAGTTGGCCTGGACCGCTTTGATCTCACTACCCCGCGTCATAAGAAGTACACAAACAAGAGGCTTGCAACAGAAAACATCAATGCCCGTGACAAGCATGTTGCGTTCTACTCGTGAAACACATCTACGTATAGATCTAGCTCTGATACCACTGAAGGGTTTTGCAGCATAGTAAATCAAAAAATTCTACAGATGCGAATGGGAAAGCCAAGATCTAATCTAGGAGATGCAAACAACAAGGGGGGATATATGAGATCTTCATACCCTTGAAGATTCGCACAGCGAAACGTTCAACGAAACGTGGTTGATGTAGTCGTACTAGCTTCTCCTCCTCGCGATCCGATCCGATCCAACACCGCAAGTGGCGATGCCTCCGAGAGATGCACACGTACGGCACCTCGACGTCTCCTCCTTCCTCGGTCCAGCAAGTAGGGTGGAGAGATATATTGGATCTACAACACGACGGCGTGGTGCAAAGGTGGAGAGTTTCTGCGGCAGGCGCCTACGCGCAGTCGGGAGAGAGAGATCTAGAGGGCAGCAGTATGGCGGCTAGGGTTGAAGGAGTGGGGGAGGAGGGCTGCGCCCCTGCCCTCTATATATAGGGGGCTGGCCGGCCCCCTTGGCCCCTCCTCCAATCCCTAGGGCGGCGGCCCAAGGGTTGGAGTGGGGGGCAAGTTTTCCCCCTCCTTCTAGAAGGTTTCCCTAGGGTTTTGGCCGGCTGGGCCTATGGGGCCTTGTGCCCTTGGCCCAATGCGACCAGGGCACTCCCTCGTAGGCCCACTCCCCCTCCCGACAAGTGGGGCCACGTTGGTCCCACTCCGGAAGGTTCTAGAAGCTTCCGGTACAATACCGAACAATCCGAAACAATTCCGAAATCCAAAAACTGCTTTCCCTTATATGAATCTTATTCTCCGGACCATTCCGGAACCTCTCGTGACGTCCTAGATCTCATCCGAGACTCCAAAAAAACTCATAAACCAATTATCCATTCTATCCTAGCGTCGAGACACGTTAAGTGTGTGACCCTACGGGTTCGAGAATATGCAGACATGATCTTCTATCAATAATCAACAGCGGGGTCTGGAAACCCATATTGACTCCCACACATTCATCGATGATCATATCGGATGAAACACGATGCCAAGATTCAATTAATCCCATATATATATTCCCTTTGTCACGCGATATTTTACTTGCCCGAGATTCGATCGTCGGTATCGGCATACCTAGTTCAATCTCGTTCACAGCAAGTACTTTACTTGTTCCGTAATCCGATATCACTTTGTGATTAACTCCTTAACCACGTGCTTGCAAGCGGTGTTGATATCGATTACCGAGTGGGCCCGAAGTATATCTCTCCGACTTGGGAGGGACAAATCCCATCTCGATACATACAACCTAACAAGTACTTTCCGATCACCTGAGAGACACCTATATGATCACCCTCTCATAGGATGACGTTTGATGACCTCAAAGCTTTCTTCCGATACCAGGGATTTGTATTATGTCATGGTCTAAGGAATACAATATTTGACATAAGAAAAAGCTTCGCAAAGATGAACACGATGACACGATCTAATTGCTCTGCTTGATTTGGGTTTGTCCATCATATCATTCTCCCAATGATATGATCTCATTATTAATCGACAATTCATGTCCATGGTTAGGAAACCTTAACCATCATTAATCAATGAGCTAGTCCATAGAGGCGTACTAGGGACACGGCGTTGTTCATAAACCACACAAGTATCAAAGTTTCCGCTTAATACAATTCTAGCATGGAATATAAACTTTATCATGAACAAGAATTATAATAATAACATCTTTATTATTGCCTCTAGGGCATAATTCCAACACTCGGTGCGCGTGGCGGTTGTGATCTCGATGGCGTAGCCCTTCAACCTTGCCTCGGCTACTTGCCGCCCTTCGACTACACCCTTGGCCGGTTGGTGTTGCCGAGTGAACTCGGTTGCGCTTTCCCTTCGCTCACGCCGGCAACTCCGATGTGTCATGGTTTGGTCTCGGCCGGCGGGTGCTCTTCGTTCACGGTGGTGGTGCTTCCCGAGCAATGTGCCTGTTGTTTGGTTTTGTCTCTCCATGTGGTGTCACCGCTTGTAGTTTAGGGAGGTCATTGCCTCTCCATAAGTTTTTTCTTGGAGTCCCTCAGAGTTTCATGTGTGTATCTGTGTGCGTGTGTGTCTTTTTCGGTTATCGTTGTTCTCTTGTACCTCTGTAATCTGGTTCATTTGAACCTATCTTATAGAGATTGCAAAATCTTATAGGCAAAGTGAATGAAAATATTCAGGTGGGAATTATTCCCCCCGGGTGACCATTCATAAAAAAGGTTTGTATTTAGGTCGAGCGAATTGGCAAGCTGATGTAGAGCTATCTCCTTGTTAATCGTGGATGAATGTGTTGCCGCATCCTAGATGAAGAAATGAGAAAAAAGATTACGACGGTATTTCCATTTCTATGAGCATTTGGTTCTACTGGTCGACGAATTGACATCTTGATTTACCCTAATGGTCAAGGAAGCTTGTATGACCAACCAATTCAAAGTTTTTCCTTGAAAGTTGCAACCGTTGTTGACTATTTTGCTCTTAATGAATTTTCTGTGGGTATAAGAAAAATGTTTTGCTGAACATCATATTGAAAGGTGTGTACAGCATAAGATCACTTTCGTTGTTTGTACTTGTAACTTCTAGAAACTTGGTCTGAACACCTGTCTATTTCCTTCTTTGTCAAAATACTGCTATAAAATTGTCATTTGGTTTTTGGAAAAAGAGAGTGAGTAAAAGCTTTCTCGAGGTTGATTGAGACGTGCTAGCAACCGTTCGGAACAACGATAGTGATTGTTACTAATGGTTAGTTGTATCGTGTATTTCAGTGATCTCTCGGGTACTACTTTACTTACTTTTCTCTCCGCTACAGCCACACCACCGACGAGTCAAGAATACCATCATAAAATTCTACTCCCTCCGACCCATATTAGTTGACTTAGATTTGTTGACATTTGATTTTTGGCCTAATTTTTCTTCTGATGATCGATTCAACCTCTGATAAATAAGATAGACCTTGGTTCTATTTCATCTCTTCAACAAGTTTAGTAATAAGCATAACGGCCCTATTGTTTTGATGGAGAGAAGAACCTATAATTAGCTTTTCGGGAAATTTCAAACGAACAATTTCAATGAAATCTTTCAATTTCTCATTTTATTATGTTCCACTTTATGTATTCCTCTATCCACAGAGTACATTGAATGTACAGAAATGGCTATAACAGAGTTTCTGTTATTCGTATTAGCAGCTAAGGGGGAATGTTTTTATGTGGTGCTAACGCTAGTATTCAGTTTGATTAAAATTTAAATGTGGTATCAACCTCGTTGTACTGTACAATCTCCAAAAGTTAAAGTTATAGCAGCACTGCAGTGTACTTGTAACTCGGCGAAAGAACAGCTAGTTACTTACTCCGCTAGAAGTTAGGCCCGATTGATAAGGGAGTCTTATTTTATATGTGTCACGTAATCTAATATAATTATAAAATATGACATATAATGGATTTTTTTTTTAGTTTTTATCTCCAGCGACAGATATCTTTAAATATATGGTGAGACATATGGTGCTAAGAGATGATCAGCTAAGAGAAGACCCTTTTGTTCTCTTTTCTTCAACTCAACAATCCTCTTGTGTGACATTATTAAGATAAGACCATTATACACTTTATATACTATGTACCTTCTTTTCACAACAAAAACGGCTTCTTTTTACAACAGAAATGGAGATAGTCGATGCTAGTAATACATAAGGGCATGTACAAATGTACAATACAAGAAAAGACATGTCTTCTCTTAACTCTTCACATTATTTAGAGAAGACACAATATATAAGAGCACCTCTACTCGTTGGGTGTTCCCAGGTCAAAATACATCACTATTTAGCGCCGAACATATGTAACTTTCGGTCTGAAAACGCTCAGTTTTCCACTCGCATTTCCAAGCCGAGTTCCTAGGCGACACAAAAATGGCGAGCTTTCGCCCAAATTCGGCTCAAATTCAAACAAAGTTCGGCGTAGTTCGGCATAAATATGAATAAAGAGCAATGTTCGGTATAGTTCGGCACCAAATTAACACAACTCGGCATAAAATTAAACATAGTTCGGCATAGACTAAAAATACAACATAGTTTGGCCTAGTTCGGCCATGCTCGCCATCTATATGTTTTCCCTGCGTATCCATATGTGCTCAACCAGATTATCATGTAGCTATTTATGCACTACCTGATCTCGGATCTCCTGATGCATGGCGATAAAGGCAATCCAGGTTGGCGGCACCTGATGATCAGACTCTACAAGAGGTCCATGTATTTAGTATGGCTCGTCCTGCTCGACCAAATCCACCGGGGCCTTGCTCTCATCCTCGATGATCATGTTGTGCAAGGTCACACAACAGTTCATCACTTCCCACAGATGATCTTTCGACCAGGTCATAGTAGGAAACCGGACAACTGCAAACCTCTGTTGGAGCACACCAAATGCCCGTTTCACGTCCTTTCTGCAAGCTTCATGTTTCTTGACAAACTGAGCATGCTTGGGAAGCATCGGGTTTAAGATAGTCTTCATAAATGTTGGCCATCTTCAATAGATGCCATTTGCAAGATAGTATTTCCTTGTTGTAGTGGTGTTCGCTGATCTTAAAGTCCAAAGGGGAAGCATGACCCTCAACAAGCTTGGCAAAAACATTTGAGGATTGGAGGACATTGATGTCGTTGTTCGATCCAGCCATGCCAAAGAAGAAGTGCCAGATTCAAAGATCATGTGTAGCAACTACCTCGAGTATCATACTGCAATATTCTTTGTGGCCTTTGTACATTCCCTGCCATGCAAATGAACAGTTCTTCCCGTGCCAATGCATGCAGTCTATGCTTTCAAGCATCCTAGGAAATCCTTTACTTTCGTTGACTGTGAGGATCCGAGCAGTGTCTTCAGCAGTGGATGTTCTCAAGTAATATCGCCCAAACACTGCAATCACTGCCCTAGAAAACATGTCAAGCAATCAATGGCGGTGGGCTCGGCCATGCGGAGATAGTCATTGGCACTGTCACCCGGAGCTCCGTATGCAAGCAACTCCATCACTACTGTGCACTTCTACAGTGAGGAAACCCCAACCATGCTGGTGTAGTCCTTCTTGCACATGAAATAGGGGTCGAACTCCCTAATGTCATGCACGATCTCGAGAAAGAGCTTCCGGCTCATCCCGAAATGGCACCAAAACACGGCCTCTTTGTGCAGCGGCTCGTCGGCGAAGTAGTCAGTGTACAACATGCAGTATCCCTCCAGTCGCTGCCTGCTTTGCCCTTCCGGCGACCCTTCGTCGAGCCTCCACGCTTCGGCGCTGCAGTCTACATGTATAGCCGGGCGAGAGAGGCAAGGATCTGCATGTGCTCTGCATCTTCGATGGTTGCGGCGGTCTCTTCCTCCAACAATAAGGCGAACATATCCTCGTCCTCGAAGTCCATGGCCGAACGGGCAAAACGCCGAGCACTCCGCGGGCGAGGTGGCGGGAGCTCGGAATGAAGCCGAGCTGCGGCGAAGGAATGACGGCGAAATGAGGCCTAGGGCGAGGAGAAAGGATGCGGTGACAGCAGCGGACCTATCTACCGGCATGGATTCGGCTTGGCGGGGTGAGGCTTCGTCGGCGATGACATGTCGGCGAGGGCAGCTGGGGGAAAGCTCTCTGCCCTGGGAGAGCCAAGTGGGGGTAGGGAATGTTGTTGTCTTGTTGACAAAGTTGGCCTACCCGTTTTTCGCTGCGTCGGTGTTCCCAGGCGGTTCCAGCGCCTTGGGTTCAGCCTGAAAACGCCGGATGAAAGTTTGGTCAAATCCGACGCAATTCGGCATCCTAAGAACACGATTGGACGAAATTTTGCCGTCCAGATAAAAATCGCCCTGGAAACGAACGCGGGTGGAGATGATCTAACTTGTATACTGCATTATCTCTTATTGCTAAATCTAGACTTTAGTTTGTCTAAATTTAGATAAATCTAGACACTATTTAGTATATAGGTTTATCCAAATTTTAACAAATCCATATGGGTCGTAAGAAATTGATTGCAAGACGTGATCTTTAATTTTTTCCGCTAAATTAAAAAGGCAGAAAATGTATGTCGGCCCCAGCGTTGCACGATCACTCACTTCGTGGCAGAATTGAAATTCCACGTGCGCGCATACAACTTATCACTTTTTTGTAGGAGTAGTAGCATTTCAGATGGACAGCACGCCACTACCGGACAAAGCAGCGAGACTCCGTCCCCGTCTTGAATCGAACCAGCCGATCCCCACCTTCTCCAGTCGCCACCGTTTCACAGCAACTTCTCTCTCCCTCGGTACCTCTGCGTTCACAGCTGCTCCCCGCCTTCTCGGGGAATTCAAGAACGCAGGAAGAACCCTCGTACGATCCTCCCTCGCTCCTCCGAGGAGCGTCAGCGCCTTCGCTCCCCTTGCCTGTTCACCGTCCAGTTCTTGTTTGCCGGTGGTCGGGGGCTTCCGTTTCTCGGACTTCCTGACCACCCCTCCTCCCATGAGTGCGTGGAGGCAGCTGGATCTCCGCGAGTGACCATGAGCCAGAGTGAGTTGGAGCTCTCCCATCGTTTTTCCCCTATGATTCTTGGTACGCGGGGCGGGCCGCGGGCCTCCTCTCTGCTTGTGGGTTGACCTGGGTGGGAGACGCGTCCTTGACTTGTTAAAGTTGATGATGTAGTGACTAGTGAGGCGACGTTTTTTTGGTCAAGTTTGTACAGGGGAGTTTAACCCTAAGAGCGTTTATTTCACCTGGAAACTAGTAGTAGTTCCTTGGGCTCTTCTATTATGCGGGCGATTGATCAAAAAATTTGGTGCTCAAAGAAGAGTTGAATAGCTGCCCAAGATTGTTTGATCAGCGTGTTTTCTGTGGCTGGAGTTGGCAATCTTAATACCGTTTTTCGTTTTAGTTTCTGTCATGACAATAAGCTGTCGAAATTACTATTTACCTCTGTTCCAAAATATAAGAATAAGATGTTTTGGTAGGCAATTTTAGCATACCTAAACATCTTATATTTAGGAACGGAGGTAGTAGAATATAAGCTTCTGGAAGCATAAGTAATACTATTTGGTTCCTGCTTTTGTCAGGATTTCACTAATCCCTCGCCATATTACCGTGAAAACGCTCAATTATATTTGAGTTCCCAACTTTTTTTCTGTACTGTAGTAGTAGCATTGTTTTGAGGAGAGAATCATTGATTGCCTCATCTCAATTCTCATGCATAACTAAATGTTGCCTTTGTAATCTTGTTCTTGGTAGAAAATTCCCTACCATTTTTATCATATCATCTACTTCTTTCTCCTGTAGGTTTTGACATCAACGTGCTTCTCAAAGAAGCAAGGGGAAGGTGGTTAAAGCCTTCTGAAGTCTACTGTATCTTGCTGAACCATGAGAAGCTCCAGATCACCCATGAGCCACCAAATAAGCCACCCAGTACAGCACATCTCCTTAGTTTTGTGAAATTTTCCTTTTACTTCTGTCTTACTTTGGCACAATAACTGTATCATTTGTTCTCTAGGTGGCTCACTATTCCTGTACAATCGCCGTGTGAATCGGTTTTTCCGGAAAGATGGTTATGCATGGCGAAGGAAGAAGGACGGAAGAACTGTTGGGGAGGCTCACGAGCGGTTGAAGGTTTGTTTCAGGAAAAGCTCTGTGTAATGTCAATATTATTCCAATTTTTTTCTTGTTTTCAATACAGTCTTCCTTAATTTTGTCAATATTTAAAAACACAAGTATCACAAGACATGGTATCGTTTGTCAGGACTCTTAGGGTGACTGAGTGTGCATGTTCTGCTATTGATGCATCGTCCTTACAAGAAGTAGCAACACAACTGTACGATGTCGCGTGGCAAATCAGATATCACGAATTGATCAGACCGCTGACGTTCCTTTTAGCTGAATCACATTGAACATTTGTGCATATTCATGTATAGTTCTTGAATGGATATCGTTGCACTGATTGTTTTGCTCTATAGTGTTTCTCTGCAAAACGATACTTCAGAACTGGAACAAGGCAACTAGCATGTAACTATATCACTTATAGTCATTCTTTTCACGGGATAAAGGCTTACAGAATAATTGCTAACTGATTGGAGTCCTTTTGAATTAGTCATGATGTGATGCAACATCATTGGAGCAACGTGAACAATTTGATTAAAATGGTTTAATAGCTAGGATCCTCTTTTGCCACAACCCATGCCTTGTATATAGTACACTAGATATGATATCTTAGAAATCCTCTGTTGTATGGTTAGCTTGATTTTTTCCTTGATTACTGGGTATTATAGAATATATAATCAGAACTTCAGAACGAGTTGTTAATCAACATGCTTCAACATCTTGTATATGAGTATATGACATTTTCATATCATCACAGGTTGGAAATGTTGATGCTCTGAGCTGCTACTACGCTCATGGAGAACAAAATCCATGTTTTCAAAGACGATGTTTCTGGATGCTGGAACCGTAAGATCAGCTTTGCCATTAAGCTATCTCAAAATCTTCTTATGACTTGTGTGAGACTGTGAACTAATGTTATATATAACAGTTATGTTATCGTTAAGTTGCAGTTGTGCTAAGATTCTGAGTGCTACTTGCTATTCATTTGCTATCTGGGAAACATTCCAAACATTTTTCTGTGCAAAGAGTGGTTTAGTAATGTTTATTATAATACATACTGTCCTTTTTTCTGCAGTGCATACGACCATATTGTGCTGGTACAATATCTTGAAGTGGCTGAGGTATGTGAGTATTATCTTTCGGAGCAAGGATAGATTTGCATGATATACTTCCCTGTAAATATTTCTGGTGTTATTTTGGCAAAATCATCTGTCCGGGAAATAAATGCTGAAAAGACTTGACTGAGTAAGCTAACATATGCACCCATAAAAAATTGATTCACCATTATCAGCTTATGCTAAACTTGATCTGGTCATCATATGTCAAAATGTAAATAGTTATACACCGTTGTGCCATTTCGGTCATCACTATAATGCATATCTCAAGAATTTTTATCCACATCAATTCATGTCAGGATTCGATTACACATTCTATCAATCTGGTCATTCACAATTCCTAAACCTGACAGTAGCTCAGTCCCACAGTTAAGCAATCACTTTTAGTTGCAGAGTGCTCTTGTAATGTGCATGTCAAAAACAAATAAATAAGACTGGAAGCTTCAGTTATGATTACGCATCACTCCAGCTGGCACTTTGGCCTTCTTCCTTAAATCTTTCCACAATAGAATAGATATGATCTTCTTCACAATTTTCACCAAAATAACCAGTGGCAGTGTATATCTTTCTTAAGAACTAACCCACACCGTTATAATCTGGTTTGTGAAAATAAGCAGTACAGGTCTGGAACTAATCTACAGCGTTATAATCTGGCCCAACAAAATAGGCTTGTGTAGATCTTTTTTTTCTGGAGAATAATGATAATTTTAGATTTTTTATTTGATATTTTCTACCCCTCAAATTAATATTCAAATCAGTTAGATTTGTTCCCACATGCTTGTATAGTGATAACCTCCTTGGGTCCACTCCTGTTGTATTGAGATACAATGGAAGCACATCAAATGAGTAATGTTGTGCATGAAACTTTCTTACAGGGACGATATTACTCATCATTATCAAATGGATCAGCAGGATCTATTTCGACCTTGAGTTATACAAGTGACATATATGGAAACCACGGCTCCACTTCGGACTTTAGTGAGGGCAGTGAATCCCGTCAGAGCTCTGTAACTGAAGTAAGTTCCTATTTTGCGAACAAAGAGTACAACCATGATAGCGGCATTCTACTAAGCATACCGGAGGTTGAAAAATCAACATTAGTAGGGAAACCAGAACTTGGCCAGACTAGTCTGGAACAAAATCCCAAATTTTGCATGACAGACAGTAATGATTCAACAAATAAATCTGGGCTTGACAAAGCTTTGAAGAGCATCACTGAGCAGTTAAGTTTGGGTGATGATGACTACATTTACATAAATCAAGCGCGACCTTTGGACTTTGTTACGAATATTGAGGCTCCAGAAAGACAGGGAAATCAGACAAGCAATAGTCCAGGTAAAGTTCCAGGTTTTCCTGCTTCTCTTTAATACTAGATACATGGAGATAAAATTACACTAGAATATGGAAATTAATAGAAGTAGATGTTGGAATGGAAAGTATGCTTTGAGCTTGATTTGCCAAAACTCTCTCCAAAACACCTTTGTGATCGTACAATATTTTTTGCCGATCTTGTTAGAAGTTAATTTTGTGCCAAAAGCCCACATCCTTTCGTCTAGAGACGTCCATACACACCATTAAGCTTGGGGTGTCCAGAATCTGGACCAGCTAAATGATTTTTTGATATTTGTAAACTAAATCAAATTATTTGCATCCTTTACAGGTGATGATAAAGCAACTCAAATTCGAGCAGAAGGAACTCAAAATGGTGGTGGCACGGGGATTCCACCATCATGGGAAAATGTGCTGCAGTTCAATTCAGGTTTGCCAGAGTCATCTACATACCAGGTAAGAAATGGTGACTGCATGAGTTTTAATTATCCTTCTGTGATTTCTTCAACGTCAGGAATTAGTTGTAAACAGTATAATGTGTTATTGTGATTGCGTTTTAAGAGGGATACCTGCAGAGTCTTCCCTGATGAATAGTTTGGAAAGTTATTTCTTCAATTTGGTACCATGTCAAATTAGTGTGTTCAGAACGTATTTTACCATGACCAGAACTATATCATCTGTATTACCATGTAAGGGGTTGCTGATTATTTCTACATTATCACCCTCAATGAAGTGTATTGACACCTTACATCTTACATGAGCAGTCTGGTGCCCACTATCAGCAAAGTTCAGAATATCAGCCACCAGAAGGCCTAGACGGCAGTGATTTGCACATGCAAATTTCTGCTGCTAAAAGATTTCTTTTAGGGCCAGAAGACTCTGTTGAATCACCATCTTATAACTTCATACCAAGAGATGAAGGAATCAATGGCATTGACACTTTTTCAGCTCATGACAGTAGTCTTCAAAGCTATCTGAATCCGGACTGGACAAGAACAACTCCTGTGACACTTCAAAGTGGTTCGTATCAAAGCAATCTGTATCACTCTGAAATATCAGAATCTTTGTTGGAACATAGTCAGTTTGAAACATCCTCGGGAGAGGATAAAAGACTAACCTTGACACCGAAGCAAAAGTTTAATATCCGTGAGATCTCTCCTGAATGGGCATTCTGCCATGAGACAACCAAGGTACACCAAAACATTTTCAAATTTCTACATTGTAATACCAATTGTTCTTATTTCTTACCCTTCCTCTCATCAATGCAGATCATCATTACTGGAGATTTCTTGTGTGATCTGTCAAATTCATGCTGGGCAGTAATGTTTGGTGACAGTGAGGTGCCTGTTGAAATTGTTCAGCCAGGTGTTCTTCGCTGCCACACACCGCTACACAGTAGCGGTAAACTCACACTCTGTATTACCACTGGTAATAGAGAAATTTGTAGTGAAGTCAAGGACTTTGAGTTCCGTGCAAAGTCAGCGGCTTCTAGTTTGACAGACCTTGCACCGTCATCTAGATCTACAAAGTCTACTGAAGAGTTGTCACTTCTTGCCAAGTTTTCAAGAATACTTTTGTGTGATGATGGATCATCTGCAGTTTCGAGTGGTTTTCCACAGTCTGGACAGAGTCCAAAACGTAAGACTAATGAGGAGCACTGGCAGCGGTTGATCGATGAACTCGATGTAGGATGTGAAAATCCACCGAGTGTGGTTGATTGGATTATGGAGGAATTGTTGAAAAGTAAATTACAACAGTGGTTATCACTGAAGCTACAAGGAAACAATGGAACATATTGTTCTCTGTCCAAGCATGAGCAAGCTATGATACACTTGATATCTGCGCTGGGCTATGAGTGGGCACTATCATCAGTTCTCAGTGCTGGTGTTGGCATAAATTTGCGTGATTTGAATGGATGGACTGCACTTCATTGGGCTGCTTATTTTGGAAGGTAATCAGACATTAAATTCTATTGCTAGTGACTTCGATTCTGTTTTGACTATCCAAGCAGTTATGCATAGGTTTCTAAATGAAAAGTTGTCTACAATTTTATGAGCAGAAGAAATATCCTTTTGTTGGCTGTAAAAGCCATTTTTATCCAAAATTATAAATGTGGGTGTTTGTACTTGGGTACATGACAACCTAGGTCGCATAGAAATGGTCATTTTACATTGGATAGAAAGATAAGTATTTAGTATGCAAGACAATACATCAGCAGTGTTTTTTAAATGGTAGTGTATCTATTGATTGCCACGGAACTGGCAAGCAACCTTGTTAACCAGTAACTCCATTTTTATTGCAGGGAAAAGATGGTTGCTGCACTTCTTGCTGCTGGTGCATCAGCTCCAGCAGTCGCCGATCCAACTGCACAAGACCCAGTAGGCAAAACAGCAGCTTTCCTGGCTTCTGAACGAGGACACATGGGCCTTGCTGCCTATCTTTCTGAAGTGTCTCTAACTAGCTATCTAGCATCACTGACTATAGAAGAAAGCGATATTACAAAAGGATCAGCTGCAGTTGAAGCAGAGCGAGCAGTAAAGAGCATTTCTCAGAGGAGTGCCCAACTGCATGGAGGCACTGAAGACGAGCTCTCACTGAAGGACTCTTTGGCAGCTGTGAGAAATGCAGCTCAAGCAGCGGCTCGAATTCAGAATGCCTTCCGTGCCTTCTCTTTCAGGAAGAGACAACACAAGGACGCTCGACTTAAGGATGAATATGGGATGACGCAAGAAGATATAGATGAACTTGCAGCTGCATCAAGGTTATACAGCCAACATCATGTTTCGAATGGCCAGTTTTGTGATAAAGCAGCTGTTTCCATTCAGAAGAAATACAAGGGTTGGAAAGGACGCAGAAACTTTCTCAACATGCGCAGAAATGTGGTTAAAATACAGGTAAAAGAATAAGGAGATGTTTTGTTTCGAAGCTGCGTTCAAGTTGAACTCACTGGTGCTTGATTGCGTTGCTAACCTTAAAGAGCTTATTTTGTACAGGCTCATGTAAGAGGTCACCAAGTGAGAAAGAAATACAAGACTTTCATAAGCACTGTTAGTGTGCTAGAGAAAGTAATACTAAGGTGGCGTCGGAAAGGACATGGCCTACGTGGCTTCCGAGCTGATCAATCAGCGATGATTGAAGCAGAGGAGGGAGAGGAGGAGGATGACGATGACTTCGCTGATGACGAAGCAGTCAAGATCTTCCGTCGACAGAAGGTTGATGAATCTGTGCAGGAGGCTGTGTCAAGAGTACTGTCCATGGTAGACTCTCCTGAAGCAAGGATGCAGTACCGCCGAATGCTCGAGGAGGTCCGTCAGGCAACTGTAAGTGGTTCTTGGATTTACCATTTATTAAGCAATATTCTGATTATAGGTCATGTTGCACAAGGAGATTAGTACTACAATTTAGAAATAGTAGAAAAATAAAGAGGAATTTTCTCCAGAAAAAACAAAAGACTAAGGTTTTAATCCCTTCAGAAGGGCCAACTCCAAATGCAGTGCAATCTTAATACAGTAATGATATACTTCCTCAATTCCAAAATATAAGACTTTTTAGCAGTTCAATTTGAACTGCTAGAAAGGCTTACATTATGGAACGGAGGTAGTACTTCTGAAGAGTCCAAGTCCATTCAGCTTTGTTATTCCTGTCCAAAATCAAATCTCAGCAGTATTTTAACCATGCTGGTCTGGTCTAAATGCAGGTTAAACTGGGTACATCTGATGAGGCAACATCATCAATATACAACGATGACTTACTACTAGAAATCGAAAAATTCACATGGTGAAAGAAGCAGGCAACATGAGGAGTGCTTGTCGAGCCGCCTCGAATGATATAACGTAACTAGGAATTTAGTACGGTATGCAGCTCACTGTGACATGATAGTGTCCAGTTTGTACAGTGTTTGCCCGACTGTTGTAGAGTGATGGTTCTATCCAACGATGAAGATGCGAGAGGATGATCCTTCTATTATCTAGTACTCCCTCCGTTTAGAAATGTAAGATGTTTTAGGTTTGTGAAGGAGATGTATCTAGACACCTTTTAGTATATAGGTTCAAATGAATCTAGACACTAAAAGGTATCTAGATACATCTCATTCACAAACCTAAAACATCTTATATTTCCAAACAGAGGGAGTACAAAAGAGTGATGGTTTTATTTATGTAGTGTCATATGTAAGCTATGTATCAACTTGGAATGGCAGGTTATGAACACCCTATCTGGTTATCTTTAACTTAAAAAGTTGCCCAGTAGAATTTGATCAGCATGTCAACATATGTTGCTAACTCAATTTGTACCTAACCCTTGTAAGTATTGTTGTTTGCTTGGACTTTCTCGACACATCTAATGAACATTTTACAGAAATGAAGGAACTATACAGCAAAACCGAAGGACATACCTTATGATAAATGGACGTTTAGATGCTCTATATGAATATTGCATGAATATGTTTCTTTGTTAGAGAGAATAGAGACTTCTTTTACATTGGTCCTTGGACATCCTAGAGGAATTTCAAGATCATGTTTCATATCACATTTAGAATCCTCTCATGTGTATAGAAGAAAAAAGTTTCGTAAGAGATGCTTTGGGCCATTCCAACATTGCAAAGGCTCTCAGAAAAGTCTTACAGATTCCAACCGGTCTTATAACTTGGAACAGAGGTTTTGGTATAGATAAACCCTGAATTTATACGATGCACATTAAAGACCAAACTGCAAACCTATCAGGACTTAATTTGTAACAGGTATATCACAATTTCAATAAGCATTTCCATTAGACAAAAAAAACCTGCATTGCATGTTAAGAGCTAATTTATGATCCATAAAGTACATAAGTCCACAGAAACCTTGGTCACAAAAGAAAAGAAAAGAAAAGAAAAGAAAAGAAAAGGAGATTACGCAGGTCTTAAGAGTGAGCTATTGTCCGGTTCAGCACCCAAAGAGAAGAATACCCTCTCCTACATCCATATTCCATAGCCACATTCTTGTCAAACATACATTACAAGTGTTTGTATAATTGCATTACTAGCTAACGCCTATTACTAATCCTCAAGAGAAAATCAGTACAAAGTACAATATTATACTCGTGATCTGCTGATATCCCATCTACTCCCCCATTGCACAATATTGTACTCGTGATCTGGCCATATCTCATCTTCTTTCATGTTAAAGAGGGCAGCGTATAGAGTTTTGCCTTAGCACACATGTCGATGTCTGATCTCTTGCACTTCTAAGAATTGAATAACTATGTCATCTCACACTGAGCAAGGGCTTTGCCACATTGATATATCTGATATTATATCACGAAGTTGATCCATGAGAAGCTTTACGTGCTTGTTTTTGCTTTCAATTTCCTGCAGCAGAATCCCAGTGTTAGACAGAGTTGCATTACCAGTAAAGTACTCCCTCCGTCTCAAAATAGATGTCGCAAATTTCTCAAAATTTAGATGTATCTAAACACCATTTAGTATATAGATACATTCAAATTTAGAAAAATCCCCGACATCTATGAGTACTATAAGTTGGCATACATCTACTTCCAAATAGCATGGATGCTAATATATACAGGAGGCTCATTTAGGGACATACTTGATTAGCTTATTGTGAATACAATGATTACTTAAAATGATTCACTTTAAATTCTCTAGGAAAGAACTCCAACCATTGGAAAACCTAGTTGCTGGCTTGCTGCCCTATGAACATACATGAACCTGAGAAAATTCAATAACAATGCAGATGATGGCAATATAAACCACAGATACACTGTCATATGCACCTTTACCAGAATAGTCTAGAACCCTACAGAATCAAGATATTCTTCATGTAAATAAAGGAATGAACAAGACTATCCATACATGGGCATAGAGAAAGGTCATGGTTTACAAAACCAGAAACGAGGCAAAGAAGAGGTAAGCAGGGTCCCTGTATGATGCAGGTTTCTGGCCAAAGACTGCCCTGTTTTGGAGGGCGTTCTGGTATTCAGGTGTTTCAAATTCAAATTATAATCAGAACATATGGCATTGGCACTGATCCACACGCATCTCAGTCAAAATAGGTTACTTGGTGATGCATCTGGCCTTAAACTGGGCTGACCAGATACCTATTACTGACTGTTCCTAACACAATCATAAATCTTGCATAATGGTGTCAATTCTACTGTATCAACTAGATCTTTTCAAGCGAGTACCTTTCTCAAAGAAGATGCATGCTCTTCCAATCTCTCAATCTCAGCTTGATCACATTTGGATTCTGTTGACGCTGTCTCCTGAAAATAATGTAACATTGTTTACAGGGAAGCAACAAATGTAATTCACAATAATCACGAGCACTGATCCTAAAGCAACTACAAGCAGAAGATGAGGGATATTACATCAATATTGGATGTTGGATCTTTTGGTTCAATCATAGCTATTTCAAGATAACTGTATTTGGAATAGCATAAGCATGACTAGTAATAATCTGACCACAGAGCAGGATGAAAATTGACCTCCTTTTCTTCGAGGGGAGCTGGATCTCAGTTAATGTGTCAACATTCGTCTGCCAAACACGTTTTCTTTATTTGTTGATTTTATTTGAGACAGGCAAGCAAAATAACTTCGGTCAACTAGTCTCAAAGAGACACGCCCGCCCGCATTTCCGACATCAAAATTTCATCAATTTCACCCGACATCAAAATTTCATCAATTTCATCCGACATCAAAATTTCACCTCTCAAAGCTGTACCATTGAACTGTCCCTAGTTTTACACCACAGTTTTACTAGAAGTACATCCATCTCAAGTTAACACTAAGTACAATAGAAAGCATTCTCACCTGAGTACTGGGCGACACGGCGGCAATAGATGCGCGCAGCGCCGTCACGGCAATCTTGTAGCGGTGCCTCGCCTCGTCGAGCGACCCACCGGAGCCCCCGGCGCCTCCCCCCACAGCGTCAGAGGCGTCGGAGTCGGCGGAGTGGGGCGGCGGGGGAGGCGGGTGATGTTGGTGGGGTTGCTGGGAGATGGCGGCGGCGGCGTTGGCGGTGGCGGAGGAGGACCACAGCGCGGGGTTGCATAGCTCGTCGTTCATGGAGGAAAGGATCTGGAAAGCGGCGGCGATCGTCTCCTCGAGGTGCCGCTGCCCCTCCGCTGCCAGCTCCTGCCGCCGCCGCGCTGCCGCTGAGGCCATTGGTTAGTCTCGACGGAACCCTAGCTCAGTGCGGCGGATCTGCGTTTAGCTAAGTCCAGGCAGCTTTTTTTTTTTTTTTTGAGAACACAGGCAGCTAGCTAGCTAAGCAAGACCGACTTCTGAACTTCTGATTACCTGAATGGCTGAATGATGCAATTTCCGGGCTGGCACGCTTAAAAGCCAAAAGGGCCTACAGGGGCAAATATTGCTAGACGATTTGTAGGAGAGGTCGAGGCCCATTTAGGCAATATACATCGGAATTACCTGGGTATAGGATTTGGGCAGTACTACGCGTTCTCGGAGGATTTGTGTTTTTTATCTCCTGGATCCCCAGCCAATCACGTGTTTTTTTTGTCAAAATCTCATTTTTGTTACAGACATACTCGTTTTTGCTACAAATAACGGTTTGACCCAGAAAATAGAAAAATAGACTGGACTTCGCCGGAGAGTTCGCCGACGACCGTGTAGCAAAAAAGTTGTGCTAATGTAGCAAACCTGACCTCGTCGGAGATCTCACCGGAGACTTTCGCCGGAGACCTCGCCGGAGACCGTGTAGCAAACATTTTATGCTATTGTAGCAAGAGTACAAAATGTATGTACCAAATTCATAAAACGGTTGTAGCAAAAAAAATTAACAATTATAGCAAAAAAGCTCTATTGACAGAGAACACGATGTCACCAAAGAAGACGTCGCCGTGCCTCTGTAGCAAGGCCGTTGTGCCCCTGTAGCAGGGCTTTGCACCATTTGTAGCAAAAACGCTATCACCAGAGAAGGTGATGTCGTACCTCTGTAGCAAGGATAACGTTGTCGCCTTAGAAGACGATTCCATACCTCTGTAGCAAGGTTGGCATGCCTTTGTAGCAAGGTTTTCGTGCCTTTGTAGCAAAGCCTCACACCGCTTGTAGCAAAAGGCGCCTCCCCTATACCTTTCCTCCGCCGTGCCTATGTAGCGAGGCCGGCATGCCTATGTAGCAAGACCTTTGACAGCTTGTAGCAGAGCCTCACACGGATGTAGCGGGGGCAAGGAGTAGCACCGCCATCGAGGCGGGGCAGCACCACCACCGGCGCCAGCAGCACCTGCCACCGCAAACCGGCGCAAAGCCACCATCGACGCGAGCAGCACAGCTCGTCGACTGCCAGATCTCATGCCCATGGCGGAGTACGTCCAAAGATGTGGAGGCTGGAGTCGTCGAGGTCCAGCGCCTCTGATTCTTGGTCGAGCGCCACGGCTACAGCGGCGCGGCGAGCCGACGAGGCAAGGCTGCGCGGCGAGGTGGAGGAAGAACGGGTGCAACGGCTTGATGGCGCGTACGTACGCCGGCAGAGGAGAAGACGGTACTAGCTCCGGCGAGCAAGACGGCGGTGGGCCAGCATTGAGAGCGAGCAGGAGGCGGCGACGGGCACGAAGGGGGGAGGGGGACGGAGGAGGGCGCGGGGGCTCCGGCCGGCTGGTGTGCGCCGGCGGCGCTACCCAAGGTGCAGCCATGGCTAGACAGAACACGGGAGAAAAAGATTGGGGAAGGATAGACTAGCTAGCCCACCACGACGACACGCCACGCGACCCGGGGGATAGAAGTTACGGGATCCCCCGTGGTATTGTATCGTTTTCCATATGATTTTTATAGGAAAAAACATCTATGATATTGTTTGGATAAATGAGTATAAGTATTAAATTCCTATATGATTTTTCTATTCTATAGAAAATTTGGAAAGAAAACAAAGAGGTGTTACTTCATGCTTTTATCTCCGTGTGTACAATTCCTTTGTTTTTCTGTGTGCTAACAAACAATACTTTTGAATGTTTATGTGGTTTTGGGTCCCATGTGAATATAGAATACAAAACATATCTATTTATATATTTTATTTTATTCTAAATTTTGAGTTTATGTCTTCCAAATGGGCCTTATGGTTTATTTTGTCTCTCTTTGATGTTGACTCAAAGAAAATTTATAGGATATTCAAAGGATAAATGCTAAGATTTTTTTTCCTACAAGGGTCGCTTGATTTTCAGGATTTTGGAGGAAAAGTTTGCAAACCCAGAACAAAACACATGAATTGGAAACTGTAAGAATAGGATGTCATGGCATAAGAATCCTACAGGAATTGAAAACACGTGAAACTTTTTCTACAAGTCAGTTGGTCGCGCTAGATGAAAATACATGATTTTTTTCAAGGATTGTGTATGCCATTGTTGTCGTAGAAACAAAAAAAATCAATGGGGTCAGAACTAATATAATTTTCTATGGAATTGCATGCAAAGTAGACCATAAAAAAAATCATATTGGAGCAAATCTTACAAAATAGTGGCTTATTGAGCATGAATTTGAAAATGTAGAAGTGATAGAAACATATAATTGAGATGGCATGATCTGTTAATTCCTAGATGATTTCAAAGCACATGAATTTTGTAAGGTGTGCCTCTGAAACAAATACATGAATTCCAAAGAGTTAAAGATGGAGTGTATAGAGAGATGCAGCGGAAGTGCATTGGACTTCTCAAAGGAAAAATAGTGAGGTCTGGCCTCATGTTGAGATTGCTGAGATTTATTATGGAATGAGAGGCACATAGAATGGATTCAATAGGAATTTAGTGACCTCAATCCAAGAGTTTCGTAGAAATAATTTCTATGGATTGAAATCCTCCAAAATTGAAATTCATTCGGTCAAAAGATGCCCTTGAATTCCTCCAAATTTCTTTTGAACCAAAGAATCCAACAAACCTCTTGGTACAATCCTTTGTGTTTTAGTGTGGTATGTCAAACATATTTGATGCTAATTCTTCCAACATTGTTGTCCTATAGGATCCAAAATGCATGATATTCCACCTATGCACTTTTCCACTCCCTTGTTTAGAAATCATACGAATCAAAGATGCTTTTGGATTTATATTTCCCCTAGATCGCAAGAGGAACGTCTCAGACACCATGCAGATGGGCATTGAAGTTGACTCGAGATCTCCTCGTTTGACCTACAGTGGAGAAGATAATCAAGGAATACATGGTGACCCCTAATAAATTGTTAGAATAAGAGACCCTAGTAGGATAGTGGTAATAGAAAATGCTAGTGCAACTCTTTGATGGTGTTGCAATGGATTAGTGGGTTTGAAACCAATAATGTTGGACATACAAAACCTTTTCTACTAAATAGAATCACAGAATGATTTGGAAGTAGTCAATTGGTGCAAAACATTTTGCCTCCCTTGACTTAGGGTCGTAATTACTCCGCCTTCTCTCTACGCCATTCCATAAATTCGACTTCATGACAAACCGCCTATAGATGTAGCGTTACTCTTGAAACTATCATTTTGGCTATGAGTTCTTTGTTCACTATTTTTCTGTCCGGGAGGGGGCAGAAACAAACATAGGTTTTTTTGTTTTGCTAGCTGTAGGGTGCAAAAAAACCTAGTGATCAGTTGAACTTAACTAATAAAATATTTGGTATTCTATTATGTTATTTAGCTTTGTGATAATCAGAACCAAGATCACTTTGAGGCATATGGAAAATTGACTTTTTCGGTTGCCTAGTTTTCCCCTATGATGCCTTGACATTAAATTCAGCTTTTCACGCACATGACGAGTCAAGAGCCACATCTGTTTGTGACTGGGGTGCTCACTGCTCAGGGCTTCTCATTCAGTCGTGGGCTCTTGGCCACAGGAAGGCTGAACAACGAGACACAAGCTTTTTCCAGATGACTTGGCAATTTTTTTAAAAATTATGGACGTGTGCATCCGTGTTTGCAAGGAAGGTAGGAGGTCTATCCATCCTTTTTGAAAAATAAAAATTGTTGGCTTGCCACATATTGGGTAGTCAATTCCGACCATAGCCAAGCCATCATCTTTGTTGAATGAAGATGTTAATTCCGGTCCGGCATATTGATTTTTTTTTTTGCGATGCTTGAAGCTGTCTAGCTACTGTTCTTCATCACGAGACCTTTAAGCATTACTCGTCCCCATGAAGCTTATATTGTAATGCTCTTTTGAAACTATCATGTTGACTATGATTTCTTTGTTCACTGTTGTTTTTTATGTCTGAGGGGTCCGAAACATGCTTAGACTTTTGTTTTTGCTAGATGTATGTAGGGGGCAGAAAGCCCTAGTGACCACTGACTTAATGTACTATTATATTATCTAGCTTTTGTGATAATAAGAGAAAATTATCCCTTTTTTTAACGGGAAAATTATCCCTTTGAGGTGGAGTATGTGAAAACAATGACTTCTCTCTGATTGCCTAGCTAGGTTTTCCCAATGATGCCTTGGAATTAAATCCAGCTTTTCATGCACTTGATCAGTCAAGAGCCACATTTCTCCGTTCAGTCTTGGGCTCTTCGCCACGAGAAGGCTGGACAACGCGGCAGGAGCTTTTTCAAGATGACTTGGCAATTTTATGAAAATCATGGGTGCGTACAATTGAACTAGGGGCAGCCTCTCCCTAATTTGATCCCGGGTAGCTATGGCTCAAAAGTGCAGGGCAGTTTCCTTCCTCTCTTGTTTAATTTGCCAGCCTTTTTGCTTCTCCCAAAGGGCACGATGGATTTATTCTTGCACCACTGATGGTCTGGACAAGACTACGCACGTTCCGACCTTAATCGAAGAACATGGTTACTGCTAAGTATAGCTTAATCAGTTTAGTCATCTTTTACGTGGCTCTGATGTGTGACTGTGACCTGTCAGCAGCATACAAAAGCAAGATATTGAACTACTGGTACTAGGAGAAAAGATCGTGGCCGATTTATTAGTCCTAGCTAGCTGTATGCTCAATTATTATCTTCCCAAAATATATGTATGCGAGTGCTTTTCTCGTGGGGATTAATAATAATAATCCAATTTTCTTCATGTTAGAGAAAGCACCACGTGATTACGTATCATAATCAGCACTTAGTGCCGCCAACAACTAGTGATTGGTTTCCTGTCACCGACAGGAGATACACACGATTTCGAGTTTGACCCAATCCTAAATATCCTCGTGATGTTATCTATATCAGTCTATCACGAATTTACGATAAAAATCTCGGGCATTAGAGCATCTTTACTCGGCTAACCAGGACGCCGATCCGGATGCCGAATTTAGGTCCGGACGCCAAAAAAGTGTCAGTCGTGTATCCAGGAACCTGTTTTCGTTTGGATTTGGGACAACTTTGGTCCGGACTTCTCAGGCCGTACCAGGATCCCGGGAACGCCTTGGAAACGCCGAACGCAGCGAAAGCGGGCGTGGGCCAGCTCTGTCAGCGAGAGAAGGCTGAACTCCCGCCACTTCGTCGAGCTCCCGCCCTTTTCTTTCTCACCTCCCGCCTTTCTTCCCCATTCCCCCTCACTCCCGCCACTCTGCCGAGCTCCCGTCCACCATGCCGCCCAAGGGTTTCGTCCAACCCAGATTGATTCTTGGCGAGGCTCCGACGGAGAAGAAGGCGAGGAAGCCGAGAGCGCCGCCGAAGAAGCCGGAGGGCATGTCCTCCGCCGAGTGGGAGAAGAAGGAGCATGCCAGGAAGATCGCGTCGGACGACCGGAAGGGCAGAAAGGAGAGGGTGCAGCTCCGGCAAGAACAAGATCAGGCGGTGGCGGAAGAGCAGGCAATCGTGAGGGCAAAACAGGCGGCGTCGTACCCACCCCACTGGGGAAGCCAGGCAAGCGTCGGCTCTCCCGCCGGATTCTCGCCGATATCTCCGGACGGCTTCGAGGAGAGCCAGGCGATTGCTTGGTAGAGATACTCCTCATCCCCCAAGTTCAACGGCGGGTTTAACCCCAACGTGGACTTCCCCTTCCCGGCGCCGCGTCCTCCTTCGGCCTTCAGTGTGGACATCAACATCCCCTACTCCGCCTCTGGCGTACGCAGGCCCCGCGCTATGCCGCGGCCCACTGCCTTTCGGCGCAAGCTCGACGCAAGCAACCTACGGCGAGGCTGACACGCGCAACATGTTCGGCGGAATGCCGGTCGCCCTGTCGGCCGGCATGTCGGCCGAGACATACATGGAGGACATGATCGCCCAAGGCTCGGCCTCCAACCACCCCTCCTTCTTCACGGAAGAACAGTCCCGGGCCGACGCCGAGCACGGCATCGAGTCTCGGGATTTCGCCAACCTCGACGCCAAGGAGACGCAGGCCGAGCCGACACAGGCAGAGGACGCCGAGGGTGAAGCCGTGCTGCTGGTGAAAGGCAAGAAGGGAAAGAAGAAGCCGGGCACTTCGGCGTCAGACGCGCGGATCAAGTGGACCGTGGACGAGGACACCTGTCTCGTCGAAGCATAGAAAACGGTGAGCATGGATCCGATCACCGGTGCCAACCAGAATTCCGACAACTATTAGAGGCGCGTGAAGCTAGCGTTCGACGAGCGTAGCATTTGCGACCCGAAGTATAGCAAAACTCACATGGAGCGAGGGGAGAAGGCTATTACCAACCATTGGGCGATCATCCAGACTGCATGCAGCAAGTGGCACAGCTGCGTTGAAGAGGTGGAACGCACACAAGCCAGCGGGGAAAACATGGACAACAAGGTATTCACGAACACTAGCTTCGTCGTGCACTCGCTTCCATTTTGACACACTTAACACACTTTCATTTTGCAGCTTCGTCGTGCACTCGCTTTGTTTCGAGAGGACATGAAGACGGAGTTCAAGTTCCACCATGTGTTCCAGGAGATTGAGAGCTGGGAAAAATGGCGGGACACTCGTCTGAGCCTCTCCAAGACCAAGGACGACGTCTACAACCCGGAGGCCCCTCCCGCTGCTGTCGGTGAAGGAAGGCCAAAGATCGGCCAGAAGAAGGCGAAGATGCTCAAAGCCGCCGGACCTCCCGCCGAGCGTCTCCAGGCTTCGATCGAGAAATGCATCGCCGACACAAGAGCGCACGTCGAGAAGAGGGCCGAGAAGACCGACGAGCGGTGGAAGCAACTGATCGAAACCCAAGGGGAAAAGGTGGCCCTCCTCAAGGCCAACTACGCCGAGAAGAAGGCCAACTACGCCGCCAAGAAGTGGAACACGGATCTGACGTTCTTGATGGGCGGCGAGGACACGTCGAAGATGAGCTTGCCGGTCAAGGCCTGGTACATGGCGCAACGCCAGGCCATCCTCCAGGGCAAGATCACGCCTTCCGCTGCGCCGAACGCCCCTGCGCCGAACGACGCCACCACTATGGCGAGCTCTGCTTTCACCTCCTCCAACCAGTCTGCGTCCGCCGGCGAGACGGCCGACCCCGCCGCATCGACCACACCGCAGCAGCCCATCTCCATCGACGACTGAGAGATGGCCGAGTCATTTTCCATGTTTTGTAATAATCTGTCGCCGAACTTATAGGCGTTAATTCTGTCGAACACCTTGTGGCCGAGCTCTCGCCGACGGGGACGATAAATATTTATATATGTCGCCGTTTTCTGTTTGCCTGGGATCTCGGCCTGGGTACGCGAGTGGAAAACTCGGCGTACCCAGATAGAAAACTTGTTTCGTCTGGCCAAAAAAATATCTGAATTTCGGCCTGGGTTCACCCAACGAGTGAATATGCTCTTAAGGGGACTCTTAGCGAGAATGATTGCCGTTAGTGATGGTGCGTGGGGAGGGGCCGGGAAGACGGGGAAGGCAACTGTCTTTTTGGCCAGATGTAGAATCAGGCGAACTGGGCCGGCGAGACGTGTACCTTTGCAATGCGATGTAGAATCAGGCGAACTGGCCGGCGAGACGTGTACCTTTGCAATGCGTTGGACGTCGATGTAAAGAGGATATTTGTCCTTGAGCTGTAGATCAACGGAAGTCATTGTGATTTTTAGATCCACTGAGTAGCTTCGGTTCACGAATATATACTTCTAACTTTTGTCTTGAGTCGGATATTTGACCAACCTTATATAAAAAATATCAATAGTTATTGTAACAGTTTAAAATCACTATCGCTTTATCTTAAATGTAGTTTCATATTATACTGATTTGATGTCATACAATTTTTCTACACTTCTCGATATAGTTGGGTTGTTTTTTACTTTTTTTTTTGAACTGATTGTTTTTTACTTAACACAAGAGTTAGAAGCACACTAATTTGAGAATGGGGAATAGATAGGAAATCATGATGAATGACCGTCAAGAGACACTAGATCATAGCCATATTTGGCAGCCTATATGAGCATTGCAAGATCACGGTGACGCTTGAAAGAGCATGGAGCCCACATGTGTGATTTTGTAATTAATGAAAAAACTTATGGACTAATGTTTGCATTGAGCTTTAATTGAAGGATTTGTCCATAGAAAATGCTTGACGTATATGTTTGCTTTAAGGTTTAAAGAAGAAGAAAGTGAACAAGATCAAGTGATAATCAATGTGTTCTTCAAAGAGTGATTCGAAGATTGGTCATGAGAGAGTTGAGTCTATGGCAAGTATGTATTGAAGAAAAAGATGGAGTGATGTCACATGTGTACATTAAAGCACTGTTCAAAAAATCGTCCGAGTCAGCGGTTAATAGGTCGATTAATCGCTATTAGGGACCCCGACCGTGTCGATTACCACTAATTGGTTGTGTTAATTGCTTAGCCCGATTAATAGCTCTGACACTCCGATTACTAGGTATATTCCAGATTAACTACTACACTTGATCCAAAAAGTTGCAAAATTATCAACACATATCACCCATCCATCCGCTAGCCCGCCCCAATGAAGTAGGTTTTACGAAGCTCCCACTCCATCCCTGCCTCCAGGAGCTCGATTCCCGCCATCACCAACCAGTTCCTTGCCATTGTTGACCAGTTCCTCATAGTTGTCGACCAGACCTCATATAGAAGATCTCGAGCGCCTTGAGGATCTCATCCGGGAGGTCGAGGATGCTTTTAATAGGGTAGGTGGTTGAGGTGCAAGAGAAGTCATGCGTGTTTTAGGTGCTAATTTTTGTACTATGCGCCGATTAATAGCCGACCGAGTAAATCTGTTAATCGTCTGAATTCTGATTAGTCGTTACTCCCAAGCCAACCGAGCAGTTAACGATTACCAATTTTCTTACCATTGCATTAAAGACATCAACATACATAAGAAATAAGAAATGAAGTGCAAGTTCAGATGAGCCATCTAGAAGAAATCATATGCTTAAAGTTTATCGTCCTTATGGTGATCATGGATATGGGAATACATATCCAAATAAGAGGCTCGTAGTGGAGTATGGGGGAGAAATTCGTAAGACTTTACCAAGCAAACACAATTGTGAAAGGTGTTCCAACTTGAAGCGGTCAAGATCTGTTGGAGATATGTCCTAGAGGCAATAATAAATGTAGTTATTATTATATCTTTGTGTTTATGATAAATGTTTGCATTCATGCTATAATAGTATTAACAAGGAAACATTGATACTTGTGTGATTTGTAAACTTAATTTGAAGTCCCTAGTATAGCCTCTATACATCACTAGCTTGTTGGTTGATAAATGATTGTGGTTTCCCTATCATGAACATTGAGATGTTATCAACAACAAGATCATATCGTTAGGAGAATGATATGGTGGACATACTCCTATAGATAAGCGTAGCATAAAGATCAAGTCATTTCAATAGTTCAATTGCTATATGCTTTCTGATACATAGTAACCTAATTCCTTCGACCATGAGATCATGCATATCACCTTTACCGGATGGATGCTTTGATGACATCAAACACCACACCGTAACTGGGTGGCTATAAAGGTGGCATTGAGTGTTCGGAAAGTATTGGTTGAGACACATGGATCAAGAGTGGGATTTGTCCATCCATATGACGGATAGATATACTCTGGGCCCTCTCGGTGGAATGTCATCCAATTAGCTTGCAAGCATGTGACTGGCTCACAAGGGATCACATATCACGGGAACGAGAAAAGAGTAGTTATCGGTAACGAGGTTGAACTAGGTATGCAGAGATACCGACGATCATAACCTCGGATAAGTAAACTATCGTGAGACAAAGGGAAATTGGTATCGTATGTAAGTGGTTCATTCGATCGCAAAGTAATCGTAGAAATATGTGGGAGCCATATGAATTTCCAGATTCCTCTATTGGTTATTGTTCGGAGAAGTGTCTCGATCATGTCTGCATAATTCACGAATCGTAGGGAGACACACTTAAGGATTCGACGTTGTTTGAGTAGTTATGGTATTATGAGAAAGAGACCGAATGTTGTTCGGAGTCTCGGATGGGATCCGGGATATCACGAGGTGATCCAGAATGGTCCAGAGAATAAGATTCATATAAGGAAAGTCCCGTTTCGGAGTTCGGAAATGATTCCGGTGTTTTCATCGGGAATGTTCTAGAAGGTTCCGGAATGTCCGGCACTCCGGAGGGGAAGGGTACATGAATGTGTTGTATCAAAGTTGGTATGATTGCATCATGTACTAAGTGTCATCGCTGTTCCAAATAAGGGATTAATCGAATCCTAGTTTGAAAAGTCAAATAGATAAATTGAAAAGTCAAACGGCTAAATTTGGAAAGTGGAAAAGAGGAGGAGGGGGTGAAACCGAGTTGGGGAGGGAGTCCTCCTCCCCAAGCCGGCGCACCACCCAAGCCGAGTTGGGGAGGGACTCCCCTCCCTCCCCTTGGCTGTCGGCCCCTCCACCTATATAAGGAGGGGCAGGGCTCCCTCCTAGAACACACAAGTACCTCTCCTCAAACCCTAGCTTGGCGCCTACCACCATAGCCGCCGCCGCCCCCGAGGGTTTTGCCCTAGCCGCCGACTTGGGGGTCCTCGGAACCCTAGCCTCCGGCTCTAGCACCTCCTCCTTGGTGTGTCTAAACCCTAGATCACCGAGGAGCTCTCTCATACTCCACCATACTTGCTCCGGCTTAAGGCGAAGTCCTGCGAGATCTCCCCTCTACTTCCGGTACCACGCCGTTGTGCTGCCGGAATCGCGAGGAGAGTGCTACAACCTCCGCTGCCTGCTGGAACAAGGGAGAGGAAGGTCTTCGTCGAGTACCGAACGTGTGACCGACTGCGGGAGCGCTGCCGGAACGCAGCGCCGGAAGGATCGTCTACGCGATCTTGAGATCGGGAAGAGTACGACTACATCACCCACGAGAATCCGCTCTCGTTAAACACTTTGGAATCTTCGAGGGTAAGTTATTCCATCGACTCGTTGCTACAATCTAGTAGATAGATCTTGGCTTGTTTGTTTGTATGCGATAGAAAATTTTTGTTTTCCATGCTACGAAACCCCACAGTGGTATCAGAGCCGTGTCTATATGTAGATCTGTTGCACGAGTAGAACACAATGGTCATTGTGGGCGTTGATGCTTTTATTGTCGATTGCTTCTTGTGTACTTTGCATCTTGCGGTATGTTGGGATGAAGCGGCCCGGGCTAACCTTACATGACATCGTTCATGAGACTTGCTCCACGCTTGACATGCAACTTGTATTGCATAAGTGGCTTTGCGGGTGCCTGTTTCTCCTAGCATAGTTAAGATCCAATTTACAATGGGTGATTAACAATACTAGTATCAATGTTGTGGTTCATGTTCGTAAGTTAGAACGACACTTATTGAAAAGCCCCAAACCACGTAAAACATGCAAAGAAAGTAGAGGCGTCTAACTTTGTTTTGCAGGGGTGTGCAGTGATGTGATATGGCCATAATTGTGATTATATTTGATGTATGCAATGTTTCTTATTGTAAGTTGGCAACCGGCAGGAGCCATATGGTTGTCTTTAATTTATGTTAAGACCCGCGTGTCTATTCAAAGTAGTTGTAATAGTTGAAGACCGGTGGACGACAACCATGGAGGGGCGTCATTGACCTTGATGCAATGCCGGTGATGATGGAGATCATGTTCGTGCTTGAAGATGGAGATCGGAAGCACAAATAAGAAAGGCCATATCATATCACATATTATGAATTGCATGTGATGTTAATCCTTTATGCATCTTGTATTGCTTAGTAGACGACGGTAGCATTATAAGATGATCCCTCATGCACATGAATTTCAAATCATAAAGTGTTCACCCTTAGTTAGCACCGTTGCTAAAGCTTGTTGTTTCGAAGCACCACGTGATGATCGGGTGTGTTAGATTCCGCAAGTGTATACAACGTGAGCAAGCCAGATTTGCTCATGCGGAAACTAAGGTTTGATCTTGACGAGCCTAGCATGTACAGACATGGTATCGGAACACGGATCACCGAAAGGTAAAGCATGAATCATATAGTAGATATGATGAACATGAAAATTGTTCGCCATTGAAACTATATCAACTCTCGTGATGATCGGTGTTGATGTGGTGGATTTGGTTCGTGTGATCACTAAAACAATGTGAGGGATATTGTTTTGAGTGGGAGTTCACCTAGATTAACTTTATTATTAATTTGAACTCAATTTGTCATAAACTTAGTCTAAACTATTGCAAATATGTTGTAGATCAATGGCAGCCCCTACCATCAATTTTAATGCGTTCCTAGAGAAAGAAAAGTTGAAAAACAATGGAAGAAACTTCGCGGATTGGTTCCGCAATTTGAGGATTGTCCTCACAGCTGGTAATTTGACCTATGTGCTGGATGCACCGCTGGGTGACCCACCTGCAGCTGATGCTTCCGATGAAGTAAAGAATGTTTACCTCGCTCGGAAGAATCAGTACTCCATAGTTCAGTGTGCTATCTTGTATGGTTTGGAATCGGAGCTTCAGAAAAGGTTTGAGAATTCAGACCCATATGATATTGTCGAGGATCTCAAACTGATCTTTGAGACTCATGCGACAATTGAAAGTTATGAGGCTTCTGAAAAGTTCTTTAACTGCAAGATGGAAGAGGGCAGCTCCGTCAGTGAGCATGTGCTTAAGATGTCTGGGCACGCAAACAAACTTCAAAGCTTGGGTATAGTGATTCCTAATGCTTTGGGGATTTACCGTGTCCTCCAATCACTACCACCAAGTTACAAGAACTTTGTGATGAACTACAACATGCAGAACATGAACAAGCAGTTGCCAGAACTGTTTGCTATGTTGAAGTCTGCAGAAGTGGAGATCAAGAAAGAGCACCAAGTGTTGTTGGTCAATAAGACCACCAAATTCAAGAAAGGCAAGTCTAAGCAGAAGGGACACTTCAAGAAGGGTGGTAAGAAAGTTACCACGCCGGCGAAGAAGACCAAGGCTGGACCTAAGCCTGAAACTGAGTGCTTTTACTGCAAGGGAGAAGGTCACTGGAAGCGGAATTGCCCAAAGTACTTGGCGGATTTGAAGAACGGCAACATCAAGAAGAAAGTTATATCTGATATACATGTTATTGATGTGTATCTCACTAGTACTCGTAGTAGTGCATGGGTATTTGATACTGGTCCGGTTGCTCATATTTGTAACTCGAAACAGGTGCTTCAGAATAAACGGAAGCTAGCGAAGAACGAGGTGACGATGCGTGTGGGAAACGGATAAAAGGTTGATGTGATCACGGTCGGCACGCTACCCCTTCATCTACCATCGGGATTAGTTTTATACTTAAATAATTGTTATTTGGTGCCTGCGTTGAGCATGAACATTATATCGGGATCTTGTTTATTGCGAGACGGTTACTTGTTTAAGTCCGAGAATAATGGTTGTTCGATTTATATGAGTAATATGTGTTATGCACATGCACCTTTAATAGATGGTATATTCTTATTGAATCTCGATAGTGGAAATACACATATCAACAACATTGAGGCTAAACGGTTGAAATCAAGCGATGACTCGACCTATATGTGGCACTGTCGTCTTGGTCACATTGGAGTGAAGCGTATGAAGAAACTCCATTCCGATGGACTTCTTGAATCACTTGATTTCGAATCACTTGATAGATGCGAAGCATGTCTGATGGGTAAAATGACTAAGACTCCATTTTCTGGTATGATGGAGCGAGCTACGGACTTATTAGAAATCATACATACCGATGTGTGTGGTCCAATGAGTGTAGCATCGTGCGGTGGTTATCGTTATGTTCTTACCTTCACGGATGATTTGAGTAGATATGGGTATATCTATTTCATGAAACATAAGTCCGAAACTTTCGAGAAGTTTAAGGAGTTTCAAAGTGAGGTAGAGAATCAACGTAACAAGAAGATTAAATTTCTACGTTCTGATCGTGGAGGTGAATATCTAAGTTACGAGTTTGGCGAGCATTTGAAGAAATGCGGAATACTTTCACAGTTGACACCGCCGGGAACACCACAGCGTAATGGTGTGTCCGAACGTCGTAATCGAACTCTCTTAGATATGGTTCATTCTATGATGTCACTTACAGATTTACCGCTATCATTTTGGGGTTATGCATTAGAAACAGCCGCATTCACTTTAAATAGGGCACCGTCTAAATCCGTTGAAACGACACCGTATGAATTATGGTTTGGGAAGAAACCTAGATTGTCGTTCCTTAAAGTTTGGGGATGCGAAGCCTATGTAAAGAAGTTACAGCCGGACAAGCTTGAACCCAAAGCGGAAAAATCCGTCTTCATAGGATACCCGAAAGAAACTATTGGGTATACCTTCTATCATAGATCCGAAGGCAAAATCTTCGTTGCCAAGAATGGATCCTTTCTAGAGAAGGAATTTCTCTCGAAAGAAGTGACTGGAAGGAAAGTAGAAGTCGACGAGGTTGTCGAACCTTCTCTTGAAATTGCGAGTAGCGCAGCACCGGAAGAAGTTCCTGTGGTGCCTGCACCAATTAGAGAGGAAGCTAATGATGATGATCTTGAAACTTCGGTTGAAGTTGCTACAGAGCCTCGGAGGTCAACGAGAACTCGTACCACTCCAGATTGGTATGATCCCGTTATGAGTGTCATGTTGGTGGACAACACCGATGACCCCGAGACATATGAGGAAGCGATGATGAGCCCAGATTCCAATAAATGGCAAGAAGCCATGAAATCCGAGATTGGATCCATGTATGAAAACCAAGTATGGACTTTGGTGGACTTACCAGATGGCCGGAAGGCTGTCGAGAACAAATGGATCTTCAAGAAGAAAACAGATGCTGAAGGTAATGTTACTGTCTATAAAGCTTGACTTGTCGCAAAAGGGTTTCGACAAATTCAAGGAGTTGACTACGATGAGACTTTCTCACCAGTAGCGAAGCTAAAGTATGTGAGGATTATGTTAGCAATCGATGCATATTATGATTATGAGATATGGCAGATGGATGTCAAAACAGCATTCCTCAATGGAGATATTGATGAAGAGTTGTATATGATGCAACCCAAAGGTTTTGTCGATCCTAAAGATGCTAACAAGGTATGTAAACTTCAACGGTCCATTTATGGATTGAAGCAAGCATCCCGAAGTTGGAATCAATGTTTTGATAAGGTGATCAAAAGTTTTGGTTTTATACAAACTTATGGAGAAGCTTGTATTTACAAGAAAGTGAGTGGGAGCTCTGTAGCATTCTTAATACTATATGTAGATGACATATTGTTGATTGGGAATGATGTAGACCTTCTTAATAGTGTCAAGGAATATTTGAATAATAGTTTTTCAATGAAGGATCTTGGCGAAGCAGCTTACATATTAGGCATAAAGATTTATAGAGATAGATCGAAATGCCAAATATCATTGTCACAGAGTACATATTTGGACAAAGTTCTAAAGAGATTTGGAATGGAAGATAGCAAGAAAGGGTTCTTGCCCATGTTGCCCAATACGACCTTGAGTAAAACTCAAAGTCCGACATCGGCAGAAGATAGAGAAAGGATGAGTAAGACTCCCTATGCCTCAGCCATAGGATCTCTAATGTATGCCATGCTATGTACTAGACCCGACATTGCATATGCTGTTAGTTTAACTAGCAGATATCAAAGTGATCCAGGAGTGGATCATTGGACAGCGGTCAAAAACATCCTTAAGTACTTGAGAATAACTAAGGATATGGTTCTTTCTTATGGAGGTGATGAACAACTCGTTGTTAATGGTTACACCGATGCTAGTTGGAACACCGATCCGGATGATTCTAAATCACAATCTGGATACGTATTTATTTTGAATGGTGCGGCAGTTAGCTGGAGGAGTGCAAAGCAAAGCGTTGTGGCGAGATCTTCAACTGAATCGGAATACATGGCTGCTTAGGAAGCTTCACAAGAAGCGATATGGATGAAAGAGTTCATTACAGAGCTGGGTGTGGTTCCTAGTGCGCTGGACCCAATGTCTATCTACTGTGATAACATGGGCGCCATAGCCAATGCGCAAGAACCAAGGTCACACAAGAAGATGAAGAACATCAAGCTACGTTTTCACGCTATTCGAGAACATATCCAAGATGGGGATATAAAGATTTGCAAAGTACACACAGATCTGAATGTGGCGGATCCGTTGACTAAACCTCTCCCGAGGGAAAAACATGACCAACACCAAACTGCCATGGGTGTTCGGTATATTACCATGTAATCTAGATTAGATGACTCTAGTGCAAGTGGGAGACTGTTGGAGATATGCCCTAGAGGCAATAATAAATGTAGTTATTATTATATCTTTGTGTTTATGATAAATGTTTGCATTCATGCTATAATAGTATTAACATGGAAACATTGATACTTGTGTGATTTGTAAACTTAATTTGAAGTCCCTAGTATAGCCTCTATACATCACTAGCTTGTTGGTTGATAAATGATTGTGGTTTCCCTATCATGAACATTGAGATGTTATCAACAACAAGATCATATCGTTAGGAGAATGATATGGTGGACATACTCCTATAGATAAGCGTAGCATAAAGATCAAGTCATTTCAATAGTTCAATTGCTATATGATTTCTAATACATAGTAACCTAATTCCTTCGACCATGAGATCATGCATATCACCTTTACCGGATGGATGCTTTGATGACATCAAACACCACACCGTAACTGGGTGGCTATAAAGGTGGCATTGAGTGTTCGGAAAGTATTGGTTGAGACACATGGATCAAGAGTGGGATTTGTCCATCCATATGACGGATAGATATACTCTGTGCCCTCTCGGTGGAATGTCATCCAATTAGCTTGCAAGCATGTGACTGGCTCACAAGGGATCACATATCACGGGAACGAGAAAAGAGTACTTATCGGTAACGAGGTTGAACTAGGTATGCAGAGATACCGACGATCATAACCTCGGATAAGTAAACTATCGTGAGACAAAGGGAAATTGGTATCGTATGTAAGTGGTTCATTCGATCGCAAAGTAATCGTATAAATATGTGGGAGCCATATGAATTTCCAGATTCCTCTATTGGTTATTGTTCGGAGAAGTGTCTCGATCATGTCTGCATAATTCACGAACCGTAGGGAGACACACTTAAGGATTCGACGTTGTTTGGGTAGTTATGGTATTATGAGAAAGAGACCGAATGTTGTTCGGAGTCTCGAATGGGATCCGGGATATCACGAGGTGATCCGGAATGGTCCAGAGAATAAGATTCATATAAGGAAAGTCCCGTTTCGGAGTTCGGAAATGATTCCGGTGTTTTCATCGGGAATGTTCTAGAAGGTTCCGGAATGTCCGGCACTCCGGAGGGGAAGGGTACATGAATGTGTTGTATCAAAGTTGGTATGATTGCATCATGTACTAAGTGTCATCGCTGTTCCAAATAAAGGATTAATCGAATCCTAGTTTGAAAAGTCAAATAGCTAAATTGAAAAGTCAAACGGCTAAGTTTGGAAAGTGGAAAAGAGGAGGAGGGGGTGAAACCGAGTTGGGGAGGGAGTCCTCCTCCCCAAGCCGGCGCACCACCCAAGCCGAGTTGGGGAGGGACTCCCCTCCCTCCCCTTGGCCGCCGGCCCCTCCACCTATATAAGGAGGGGCAGGGCTCCCTCCTAGAACACACAAGTACCTCTCCTCAAACCCTAGCTTGGCGCCTACCACCATAGCCGCTGCCCCCTAGGGTTTTGCCCTAGCCGCCGACTTGGGGGTCCCCGGAAGCCTAACCGCCGGCTCTAGCACCTCCTCCTTGGTGTGTCTAAACCCTATATCACCGAGGAGCTCTCTCATACTCCACCATACTCGCTCCGGCTTAAGGCGAAGCCCTGCGAGATCTCCCCTCTACTTCCGGTACCACGCCGTTGTGCTGCCGGAATCGCGAGGAGAGTGCTACAACCTCCGCTGCCAGCTGGAACAAGGGAGAGGAAGGTCTTCGTCGAGTACCGAATGTGTGACCGACTGCGGGAGCGCTGCCGGAATGCAACGCCGGAAGGATCGTCTACGCGATCTTGAGATCGGGAAGAGTACGACTACATCACCCACGAGAATCCGCTCTCGTTAAACACTTTGGAATCTTCGAGGGTAAGTTATTCCATCGACTCGTTGCTACAATCTAGTAGATAGATCTTGGCTTGTTTGTTTGTATGCGATAGAAAATTTTTGTTTTCCATGCTACGAAACCCCACAAGATCTTCATCATCTAGCTCAAGTGGAATATGTGCAAGGCAAAGGTTTGTTTTTTATATGTTTTCTCTTTCATCGATCTCATGTTGGTAGTTGAGCGAGTTTAATATCAATAGCTGTCATATCAAGAGGGGATCTCGAATAAGTATTTTAATCGTATAATTCGAATAGAACTCAAACATTTGCATCATTGGCATCATATTTCACTAGTACAAAGCGACCCTAAGGACACCCCCATTAGAAACAGCAACATTATGACCCATGTATAAATGAAATTGCATGTGGCTGATGACCCACAAGTATAGGGGATCACAACAGTCTTCGAGGATAGTATTACCCAATTTATTGATTCGACACAAGGGGAGCCAAAGAATACTTGCAAGCCTTAACAACTGAGTTGTCAATTCAGCTGCACCTAGAAATAGTTCTTGCTCACAGAAGTTTATCAGTAGCAACAGTTTGTAGTAGCAACAGCAAAGCAACAGCAGCAAAAAAAAGGAGTAATAGTAACAGTAGTAGCAAACAGTAGGATATGAGTGCGGTAGGCATAGGGATGGATGGACGGGTGTTGCATGGACGAGTCTAAACATGTAACTTCAAGATCTAGGGCATTGCAGATAAATAAGAATAAGCATCCAAGTACTAAACAATCCTAGGTATGTGCTCCATATATAGTCATGCGTGCTCGCAATGAGAACTTGCACAACATATTTCGTCCTGTCGGCCCGTGGCAGCGAGGCCTCTAGGGTACTACTAGCAATTAAGGTTCTCCTTTTAATAGAGCACCGGAGCAAAGCATTAACACTCCATGAACACATGTGATCCTCACACCACAGCCATCCCCTCTGGTTGTCCCAATTTCTGTCACTTCGGGGCCTTTGGATCCGGACAATGATATATGTACACAACTTGCAGATAAGATCACAAACAATACTATCATAATGATTCAATAATAAGTTCAGATCTGAGATCAAGGCACTCGGGCCCTAGTGACAAGCATTAAGCACAACAAGTTGCAACAAAGTCAAATAGCACTAATAGAGATACTAGGCACTATGCCCTAACAATCTTATTCGATTACATGATAGAACTCATGCAATCCCTACCATCCCCATAGCCTATAGCAGGGGATTACTCACTCATGGATGAGGGAAACATTGATGGTTGATGGAGAGGCGTTGGTGATGATGATGGTGATGATCCTCCCCAAATTCCACGTCCCGGCAGGGTGCCAGAACGGAGTTTCTAGATCCGAATCTTGGTTTCTGGTGGTGGCGGCGCAGCGGAACTCTTTCTAGAAAAACGTCGAACCCCCCTCGGTTTTTAGGTCAAGGGGTAACTTGTAGGCGAAGAGGGAGGCTGAGGGGGTGCCTCGGGTGGCCGCACCCCCTAGGCGCGGCCAGGCCTGGCCCACGCTGCGGTGACCCAGCATACCACTGCATGATGTAGTACACTATAGTCGTTGACATAACACTAATGAAACACCGTCCACTAGTATTACATGCCTCAGAGTGGTACAACATAAACACAGCAGGTCCAAGACATGACTATAGATTACATCTCAACTCTTTACACAAGATCCAGAGAACTCTCTAGGTTAAAGAGAGAGAAAGAAACTTCTTACAAAGAAGAATCAGAAATAAATAACTCAAAAACTTTCATACTATTAAGACTGGTATCTTAACTAATGGTCTGGCATTGCTGCTATCGCAATACACTACAGAAATAGGTTCTATGGCTAGAGATTATATTCCTATATAATCAGTAACTTCGTCTTCACTTGAGTTGGTGTATATGTTGACCTTCTTGACTTCATTGAAGAGCTTTAGTTTTGATGATGATTCCTGGAGCATAACTTGATGTAGATGTCGTCTTAATGGCTTCAGAATCTAGCAAGGTTTAAGAAGATACATTGAGTACGAGCGTACTCAGCAAGTTCACTAGAAAAGGAGTGATTGATGCACTATATCTACAGCCACAGACCATAGGGCGTAGGCAATGCAAGTTTTAATAAACATTTCTTCAAAGGTTGCTTTTATTCTGAAAAGCTATGTCCGTCAGCCTTCACGGTTTTACCAGAACTTTCATGGAGTTCCTTTCCCACCGCGTTCGCAGCTCCTTCCCGGAACAGGGAGTAACAAGTTACAGTTCTTACACTCTGCAGAGGTGCGTTACTTTACCCATGATAGACCTTAGCCTTGTTGCACAACCAAGACATGACCTTGTCCATACTTCCTTGGTATGGGGCCCAGTCGAAGATCCAAGCAAATCATTGCCCCCTTCGCGACCCCGCATGTCTCCTTGGTGTACACCATTCCCACCCATTGAATTACGGCAATAGTTTGTATAGACCGTTAGATGCCAGAACTATGGTGGGACGTTGAGGGTTCCCACCCATATGCTGCATATCCTCTATGAATTACCAATTAATATACACGCTACGAGTGATAACAGCCACGACCTGCACATCCGGCTACATGCGAGAGGAAGACGATACAACTGACTTCTCTGTCCCATTCCAAATCTCATGGTTAACATGTGATATACGACGCAAGAATCACTAGCGATATTGGTTGTTAAGTCCTATATAATATGTTCCTTTACCACTGGAACTTTCATAGTAGGTTATTACCTAATGGTAAATAACCTATAATCACATTATTATGAAAATAGTGTTTTCTGACCTTTTTGAAATGCAGGTGATGACAACACTGGATTTGAAAAATACTTTATAGAAAATAATCAAAGGACATGAGCAAGTGTGAACTTGCCTTTTGTGATTACAAGATTATGCACTCACGGTCTTCGAGACAATATAAGATCCAATATCTGAAATCAGCATCATTGGTCCTGTAAGGACTAATGTTTAAAGAAGAAAGATGCTATTGTGCATAAGTAATGTACTGCAATTTGATAAACTCAAATCCCCGAAATAAACGTTGTTCTAGGGTTAGGATACGGGAATGGTTTCTTTGTAATGTGTTGCTCTTTTAGATAAGTTTCACACTTGTGCTTCTTAGTAAGGCTTGTGAGTGTGTGTGAAACAACATGTAATTACAATATCATACAGCAGTAGAATACACAACGTGAAATGCTATTCAAAGACTGCTTAAATAAGAATTGTTTTATCTTCAAATTTTACTTTACAAGTAATGACATTTATAAGGAACTTAAATGTTAACAATCCTAAATATACAAGTAAAGTATAAAGTAATGTGATTCTGATTAATTGTCATCTATTGACTATGATGAAAGTCCTTGAATTGAGTTGTTAAGAGTTGGAGGAACTATTATAGAGTTGTTGTTTGGAGTGGCAAAAAGAATAACCTTCGAAGAAAAGGTTTATTTGATAAGGTTCAAACAATCTTTAAGGGTTAATAGAATATGGTCGATGTCTCTTGGTGTTTGTTCTATTAGTTTGGTCTTGAGATACTTTATGTCTTAATTGAAATAGACCAAAGTTAACTATAAAAATATAAGTAGTTTATTAGATATGATGTTTACAAGATTTTGAGACTAAAGTTAACTATAAAAGAGTAAATAAACTTAAAATGGAATTGGTTTTAAGTATTCTCAAGTTTTGGATTTATGATAAGTATGACTAAGGTGTGGGGTTATTCACTTTATATTTAAGTGAATGATTAGATTAAATTTGTTTTGCTATTATGAAAATAATATGCAACTATTCTATGGAAGTATAATTCAGATGATATTATTGATGAGTTAAATTTAAAGTCACGTTAAATATTATTTAAATATTAAGATTATTCCCCCTTAATATCAGTGAGTGATGTATAAAGTTTATTTTGAAGGTTGTGGTTTTGAAATTTTGATTTTAGGTTTTAAGAAACTATAAATTAAAGAAATTATACTTAAACTATATTGTAAAATCTAATTATGTTTTTATACTTAGATTTAAAGGGTTTCATATTTAAAAATGTAATTATTTCTTACTCGGGAAATATTTTTAGATAATTATCGAAGCATTTATCTTTTTTTTATAGAATAGATAAGGAAATTTTATTATCTCTGAACCTTGATATGTTTTGGAATAACATACTTAATATTTTCCTAGTAAAATATACTTATTTACGATCTTAAAAATGATTTTTATTTATTTATAAGTATTATTCTTATGTTTATGAAATTCCATAAAGTATTAAATGTCTTTAAATTCTTACTTAAAATTTATAAAATAATTAAGTTATTATTTTTATAAAATAGTAGTTTTATTTTTATACATAAAAATGATTATTATTATTATTTTTTAGGATATTTTCTTATATTTTTATAATTTATCGATAATTCTTGTGGTTTTAATATCTAGTGGTATTTTGTTTAACTCAAACAAGTGGTTATATATTTTTCTTGTATAGATCTCATTTTTGTGATTATTTAGATATATAATATGTATTTTTATGAAAAAAAATATAATTTTCTAGAGCTTTAACTGTCACAAGGGCAGTTTGGTAATTTTTATTTTATTCTTCAATTGATTTTTCTTGTTCTCTTTTAAAACCAGGCCCAAAGGGTCTAGCTAGAGTCTGTGGCTGGCCGCCTCAGATGGCCCGGCCCAGCTAGGCCAGGTTCAGTGGATAACCCTACCCCGACACATCTCTCCCTCAATCAACACACGCACACACGATCCCTCGTCTTGTTCCTCTGCTTCTTACACACACGCACGACCCGCCGCCACAGATGCCATCCCGTCCATCGCCGGCCATACCCGGCGCCGCCGATCGCTGCCGTTTGCTAGCGCTGGATCGCCTGAATATTCTTCACAGGTTCCTCGCCGCCTCGACGCTGCCTTGCTCTGCACGATCCCCCTGCCGATGGCTAACCCTAGCCATGCGGCTTGGTTCTGACAGCACGGCACCGGTACCCTAGCGACCGCTTGTCGTGCGTGACCTACTTTGCCATGAGCTCCTGCCTCCCTATCCTTATCTCCCTCACCCCCATCGACATAGGACCAACCGCTTGGGCTGCAACCCTGACGCCTCTCGATGCGCCGCCGAGCTGCCTCACTGTAGTGGTGATTGAAAGAACATTTCATAATCCCTAGTGTTTTGTGTGTTAGATAACAATATCAAGGATTATTTAACGTGTGTTAAAGTGCTGCAGATCTGTACATTGAGAAGGGAAGGAAACTGCTTTCTAGGGGCGGATAATCCGCCCCTCCCACGGTTGTGACAATTTTTTATGAAGTCTCATGTGTGCAGTTCCTCCATTGAGTTGTGGAAAATCATAGAAAATGGTCTTCATGTTGGAAACCCCAACAATCTCACAAGAAGAGAAGTTGTTGATAACCAACTCAACGCTACAGCTCTACACATGATACAGCTTGGTGTGGGTGACAAAGACATGCCACACATTCAGCATCTTAGCACAACTAAGGAAGCTTGGGATGCCCTCACCGAGCTCTTCACCGGAAATGAAAGTATGAGAAGGAATAGATATGATGCTTTGAGCAACGAAGCTAAAGGATTCTATATGTTGGATGGAGAAGACCACGAGGACATGTATAGGAGGCTCAAGGCAATAGCCACAACTTTCAGAAACCACGGTGCAGCTCATGTTGATGATGCTTGGATCAAGCGCAAGTATGTCAGTGCTCTTATGCCATTTGAGCCCACAGATTTGAAAAGTCTCCAAGGTAGGCATAACTATCACCTCATGTCATCCAATGAGGTAATGCAAGAAATGGCCGCTTTCAAAGTGGCTGCCAAGAATGCCGATGATGCTCGTGCTCGAGCTATGGGGATGCAAAAGGGGGTCAACATGGCCTTGAAGACTAGTGTGATTGATCATGATGAATATATCGTAGAAGGTCTGGACTGTCCCGAGGATATAAAAATGATCCATGGACAATACTTGTCTCTTTATGCTAGAAACTTTTGGAAAGATCTAGCCAAGGCTAAAGCTAAACTAGAACGCAAGAGTGGAGCCTATGGAAGAAAAGAAAATGGTCCCAAGCTGAGAACATGTTTCAACTGTGGTGACCGGCTGCACTTTGTAGCTGAGTGTCCATATCAAAGTAGGGAAGATAATGGAGGAAGACTTATTTGCAAGGACAAGTCAAAGGCTCCATGCAAGAAATAGTTTGTAAAGAAGAATGCCCCCTTCAAGAAGCAACCGAAGATTGTTCTAGTGGCTCAAGAAGAATATTCATCGGGAAGTGAAGATGAGGACGAGGACGATAGCTCTCAAGAGGTGGCTGCTATAGCCAACACATCTACATTAGCATCTCTCTTCGACTCTCCTAATGAAAACATCATCAACAAGAATGCTACTTGTCTCATGGCAAGAAGCTCCGAGGTAACGACTTCTAACTCTTCTTTTCATAAGGCTATGATTGACATGGATGATCCTACTAGTCTTAAGGTTAAAGAAGTGATTATTGCTTTGGATTACTTCTACACTAACTTGCAAGGTGAGCACAAAGTTTGTTTTTAAGCTCTTATGGATCAGCTGGCCCAAAACGAAGCACTCCTCGAAGAAAAGGGCAGAATTGAAAGGGAGGATGCAATGGAAATTGCATCCTTAAAAAATGCTCTTGAGGAAGAATAAGAAGCTCGAGTCTCTCTTGAAGAGAGGCTTGAGTCCATTGAAGAGTCACATGAAGAAATTGTGGCTAAACTTGTTAAGGAACATGACAATGCAGTCACCAAAGCAAAGAAGTTAAAGAAAGAAAAGATTGACTTTGGGGCTGCTCATGATAGACTCTCCGAGGAATTGGAGAAACTTGACAATGCTCACAAGGCGTTGAAAAACGATTTCTCTATTCTCAATGAGTCACATGATCAGCTTCAAAGTCGATTGGCCAAATATGATGTTCCTAGCTCATCCAACTCAACATATAGTCAAAAGGTAAATGCTAGTGTGGAAAAAGAAGTGGTCAAGGACATCACTCCCAAGGATAAGGTTGTGCTTGATGAAGTCCTTGAAAATCAAAGGTCAAATCATGGTAAAGAGGGACTTGGGTATGTCACTAAGTCCAAGAAAAAGAAAAACAAGAAGAACACGACCAAGAATGTGCAATCAAAGACAAGCGCCGCCGAGAAGAATGTCACAAAAGACAAGACTAACAATATTGGTTTTGCAGGGTCTCACAATCTAAATTATGAACTCTTTTGTGATGATTATGGCGATGTTTATGCTTATTATGTCGGTCCCTTTGATGAATATATTGCTTGTTCTATTTGGGTCCCAAAGACCCTTGTTACTAACATGAAAAGACCCATTAAAAAATGGGTACCTAAAATCAAGAAGTAATTATCTTGCAGGGCTATGCTTCCGGTGGGTCGAAATGGGTGTTGGATAGTGGATGCACTAGTCATATGACCGGAAGCAAGGATATCATCACGGAGATGCGTCCAAATCATGATAATATCACAGTCTCCTATGGTGATAAGTCTAAATGTCAGGTATTGGGTCTTGGCAAAGTTGTGGTTGCCCACGATATCTCTCACGTGGACGTCATGCTTGTTGAGACCCTCGGTTACAACCTTCTTTCTGTTCGTGCCCTTGGCAAGATGGGTTTTGCTGTTTTTATCGATGATGATTTGGTGGTACTCTTGTGGAGCAAGTCTCTAAAGGTCGCTTTCGTTGGATACGTGGAAAATGACTTGTATGTGGTGGACTTTTCGGGGAAAACCACTTAGGGTCCGATGTGTCTATTCGGAAAGGCCGACGTGGGCTGGCTATGGCATCGCCGTTTAGCCCATGTCAACATGAGAACTTTGCAAAGTCTCCACAAGGGTGGCCACATCCTTGGACTAAAAGACAATGTCTCCTTTGCCAAAGATCGTGTTTGCAGGGCTTGTGTTGAAGGCAAAATGCACGACTCTCCCCACAAGAGGAAGACTATTGTGTCTTCAAAGAGGATCTTGGAATTACTTCATGTGGATTTATTTGGTCCTCCTTCTCATGCAAGTCTTGGTGGGAAGAAATATTGCTTGGTCATTTTCGATGATTACTCAAGATATACATGGGTCTATTTCTTCAAACTAAAGAGTGAGACTCAACAAACAGTCATTGACTTTTCCAATGAAGTTCAACGTCAACACAATGTTCCTATCTTGGCAATAAGGAGTGACAACGGCTCCGAATTCAAAAACTACACCTTGAATGATTTTCTAAGCGAAGAGGGGATTAGACATCAATATTCTGCTGCGTACACCCCTCAAAAAAATGGTGTAGCTGAGAGGAAGAACCAGACTTTGATGGATATGGCAAGATCAATGTTGGCTGAATTCAAGTCTCCTTACAATTTTTGGGCTGAAGCCATATCCACTGCTTGTCACTCATCAAACCAGATCTATCTCCGCAAGATTTTGGACAAGACTCCTTATGAAATACTTACCGGTAACAAACCCAACATCTCATACTTCAGGGTATTCGGGTATAAGTGTTTCTTTCTTATTAAAGGTGTCCGCTTGTATAAATTTGAGTCCAAGGCTTTAGAAGGTATTTTTGTTGGTTATGGTGCCGAATCCCACACTTACAGAGTCTATGTTAGACCCCTCCTTTATAAAGGAAAGGATCCCTGTGATTGCAATGCTAGTCCCTGGATCAATGCTAGCATCCACAGTTTAAGATGAAGTACACAGATACAAAGGTCGTTTATTACATTCAATCCAGAGATAAAACATAGTCTTTTACAACTCAGGGCCAAAGGCCTAATACAATAGTTTATGGAATAAGTAAATAAACATAAGTCTTCATCTTCATGTGCCACAGGCAAGCATGTTGAGTGTAGACTCATGACTCCTATTCATCATCGGAGTAACCTGCAACATCACAAGTTACAGCCACAGAGGGTCAATACTTTGGAATAGTATTGGCAAGTGATACCTTAGTATATTTTAAGTGGACTATATTACTATATGCATTTTGGCTATGTGTAGCTTGGCTTGCTTTGCTTGAAAATAGGTTTTTCCTATTAGTTGAAAACACTAAGTTTTTCTTTGTCAAAAACATTCCCAAGGAGCCACCAATCGACATTGAGGTCCTCCACCCTTGTTCACCCACAAATTTTACTTAGAAGTTGGAGTGATGAGATTCTTGTAGCTTCCATGTCTTGATGCTCAAAAGTGTCCATTTCCTTGGACTAGGCTAAGTACTTAGGTTTTCCATCTGCAGAGGTTGTGCACTTTCCCCACCAGACTTGGTTTCCCAAGACAGGACCTTTCAGAAGCTTTTCCTTAGTCAAATGGACGCGCTCCAACCTATCAACCCAACTACCACCAACTGTCCAAGTGACTAAGTTCTAGCAACCTATATGATCAAGGCAGAGCCCATATTGCCAAGTGGTTGCACTGTAAGCTTTCTCAACACTTGGCCTCCAAATCCCTTTGTGCCTGGGTGGCATACCACAAGTGAGATACACAACCCAAGTCCATGGCCTTGTGTAACCACTCAACATAACCCAATCATTCCATTCCACCCAGGAGGTTCATTTGACTTAGTTGTTTTATTAAGAAAACATAAGTCTCTTGACTTAGAATATTTTTATCATAAACTATATAGATGTTCACCACCCTTGTTTGCTAAGTAGCTAGACTAAGCATATTATGATAACTTATCTTAGGAGAATTCCCTAGCAATTCTACTATTCCACTCTACTTAGGATTTCCCATCTTAGCACTAGGCAAAATATCATGCAATACTTTAGCAAAATATCTAATGCTAGTACAAAACATAGGATAGGAATATTCATGAAAATATCACTTGCCTTGGTAATGTGGAGAGTAGCACTCCTCACAGTCACAGTCACTAGCAAAATCTACACAAAGATTTGTGGCATACAATTACACACAATTTATATACAATCAAAAATAATATGAATGCATGCATGCATGAATTTACTAAGTGGTATTTTTTTGAAAACTCTATCAAGCAAGTACATGTTTACAGAAACTTAACAAGTCACAAGTTTGCCAACTAAACTTATTTAACCCTAAAACAAATTACTAAACAAAAACTATAATCAAAAGGGGCCTAAACTTGTTTCTACAAACAAAGTCATTTTAATGGTTACTATTTGTTAAACACTTTGCATAATCAGAAAGGCCTTGATTCACTGAATCCAACGGTATAAAGTTTGCAAAATTCCAACGTGGCAATCAAAAGTTATAGTTGTTTGAAGTTTGGATCTAAATCTAGTTTAAATTCTGTTTTTGATTTAAACTCTAGCCACGTGTCGCAGTCTCACTGGCGCATACCGTTTCGGTTGGATCGCGCTCTGCGGACCGCAGGATCTAAGTGGGATCTGGCGGCTCAGATGCGCGCTTACCCCTTCGTTTACAATCTATCCTAGCCCTACGATCTGGATCCAACGGACACAACCATCAAGCCACAAACTGGCGGCGCTAGCGGCGTTGACTGGCGGCGGCGCGTCTGACTGCGGTGGCGCCGGCGTTCTAGGTCGCCCGGGGAGGAAGGGAGATGCTTACTGGAATCGCAGTGGCGTGCTGAAGCTCGACGTGGTGCTGGCTTGCGAAAGGGCGCGCGGAGACGGTCTCTGGAGCTCGTCGGAGTTACGGACGGCGACAGTAGCTTGCAGACGTGGTCCTTGCCGAGGTTTGGCTTCTCCCTAGCACGAACGAGTGGCATCAGTACATGCGCATGACACAGGAGAACAGGATCGTGTGAGGGAGGAGGCAAGGGGCGTCTGGATTTACCTTAATTGGTCGCCGAAGTTTGTCGGCGGCGCAGGTGGTTTCGGCTGTGGACGGAGATGACAACCTGGGTCACTAGCGGCCAAAATAAAAGTATCAGAGGGTGCGCAAGAACATTCTGATCATCCTCGTTTGAACCAGAGAGGAAGGGATGGTCGAGGCTCACCGTATTTGGTCGCCGGAGTTCTCGGTTCTGCGGAGCTTCGAAGGCAATTGCGCGCAGCCTGGCGGCAGAGTGAGCGAGGTGAATGGGGGAGAATACTCGCGAGGCAGAGAGGGTTTAAATATGCTCAGGTGCGACAGGAAACGCCTGCTGATTAATGGTCAATTACACCGCGCCATTACCGGACTTGACTGTAGCAGCGACGTGGTCGCGGGCGCGGTTTGGGGAGGACGAGGGCTACGTGGACGGGGCCCGCTGGTCAGCGAAATAATCGGAGGGAGCATGGGGTCTGGCTGTCAGCGACCGAGTGCGTGTGCTCGCGCGTGAGAGAGAAAAAGAAAACCCCCGGGTGGGCTAGTTGGGCTCGATTCGATGCTGGGCCAGAAACCTGGCGCCTAGCCCTTTTCTGTTGTTTGTTTCTTTTCTTTTTCTATTTCTATTTTCTGGAATGATTTTTGATATGAATTCAAATCCTTTTGAATTCAAACAAAAATGAGGATCTTTGCAGGGTTCTGTGGTTTCAAATACAGTCATTTAACTAAGTGGTTACCTAGCAAGGCTTGGTCAAGCTTGGGTTTCAAAGTAAACAGAGATTTGCTCTAGTTTGCTCATATTTGAAAAAGGATTTTGAAACTATTTCTAAATTTGGAAAAAGTTTCACCTAATCTTTCCATAAATGGAGGCAAGCAAACAGGTACCTAAACATTCAAATTTCAAAGGGTGGTGGCCATTTGGGATAAATTGCCCACATGAAATCATAGCTCAAACTTCTATCTCTAAATGATTTTTGAGAAAACCCTAAATGGATGAATGATGCAAAGATGATATGAATGAGTTTTGAAACTATGATTTTTGGGATGTTACAAATCTAACCCCCTTAAGATGAATCTCTCCCTCGAGATTCGGGTTGGCTAGCAAATAGGTGAGGGTGGTCTTTCCGAAGATCGTCTTCTCTTTCCCATGTTGCTTCCTATTCGGAGTGATGGTTCCATTGCACTTTACAAAACTTGATAGTCTTGGTCCTGGTAACTCTTTCTGCGGTCTCTAGAATCTTGACAGGCTTTTCCTCATAGGTGAGATCACTTTCTAGTTGGACTTCTTCCAAAGGTATGGTATCCTTCAAAGAAGACTCTTCCATTTCTGGGTGACATTTCTTAAGCTGACTCACATGAAACACGTTATGGACTGCTGATAGAGATTCTGGTAATTCAACTTCATATGCAACTTCTCCTTTGCGACTTAGAATCTTTAATGGCCCAACATATCTTGGTGCCAACTTTCCTTTGACTCCAAATCTTTTCACTCCACGAAGTGGCGATACTCTAAGATAAGCTCTATCCCCAACTTCGTAGGTGACTTCTCTACGCTTAGAATCCGCATAGCTTTTCTGTCGGGATTGTGCTACCTTCAATCTGTCCTTAACCAATTTGACTTTCTCTTCGGCGTCTTTGATAAGATCAGGTCCAAATAAGCTTCTTTCTCCCACACCATTCCATAACAATGGGGTGGTGCACTTCCTTCCGTAGAGTAACTCAAATGGTGCCATTCCAATACTAGCTTGATGACTATTGTTGTAAGAGAACTCTGCGTAAGGCAAGCTTTCATCCCAACTTGCTCCCTAGTCTAAAGCACGGGCTCTCAACATGTCTTCAAGAATTTGGTTGGTCCTTTCTGTTTGTCCATCCGTTTGAGGATGAAAAGCAGTGCTGAATTCCAATCTCGTTCCTAAGGATTCATGAAGCTGTCTCCAAAAATGAGATGTGAACTGGGTTCCTCTATCTGATACAATACTCTTAGGCACACCGTGAAGGCATACAATCCTGCTCATGTAAATTTTAGCTAGCTTGGCACTTGTATATGTTGTCTTCATGGGTACAAAATGAGCCACTTTAGTTAGGCGATCCACTACTACCCATATGGAATCATACCCTGACCTGGTCCTTGGTAATCCGGTAATGAAATCCATACCAATATTTTCCCACTTCCATTCAGGAATAGGCAGTGGTTGAAGCAAACCTGCTGGTTTCTGGTGCTCCGCTTTGACTCTGCTACACACATCACACAAAGCAATATGTTCGGCGATGTCCCTTTTGAGATTGTTCCACCAAAATCTCTCTTTCATATCCATGTACATCTTGGTGTTTCCTGGGTGAATAGAATACGGAGAGTTGTGACCTTCCTGTAAGATCAGTTTCCGCAACTCTGGGTCTTGTGGAACACATATACGTTTCCCGTGCCATAAAGTACCCTGTTCGTCAACATGGAAACTCTTAGCCTTCCCTAGACTAATATTTTCCTTAATCTTTTCAATTTCCTCATCAGTCTTCTGAACTTCTCGGATTTTGTCCAATAGAGTGGGTTGAACATCTAAGGACATGAGATATCCTTCTGGTACAACCTCCAATCTGAGTTCTTTGAATTGCTTACACAAGTCATCTGGCAATTCTCCTTTTGTAAGGCCATTTACAAACGTCTTACGACTTAGAGCATCGGCTACTACATTCTCTTTACCGGGGTGGTATTGCAAACTTAAGTCGTAATCCTTGATAAGTTCTAGCCATCTTCTTTGTCTCATGTTGATTTCCTTCTGGGTGAAGATATACTTCAAGCTTTTATGATCGGTGAACACTTCACAACGCTTTCCCAAAAGGTAATGTCTCCATGTTTTGAGTGCATGGACGACAGAGGCTAACTCCAAATCATGAGTAGGATAGTTTACTTCATGAGTTTTGAGTTGTCTCGAAGCATAGGCTACAACTTTACCATCTTGCATAAGTACGGCACCCAAACCTTGATGAGAAGCATCACAATATACTTGGAAATCCTTTTCCAAATCTGGCAGACATAGAACTGGTGTTGTTATAAGTCTCTTCTTCAATTCTTGGAAGCTGACTTCACAACCTTCAGACCAAGCAAATTTCTTGTCCTTCTTTAACAATTATGTCATTGGCTTAGCAACCTTTGAGAAATTTTCAATGAACCTTCTGTAGTAACCTGCTAAGCCGAGGAAACTACGAACTTCTTTCACATTCTTGGGTGATTCCCATTCTGTCACAGCTGAAACCTTAGCAGGATCAACTGCCACACCATCCTTCGTCATCACATGACCAAGAAAACCAACTTTCTCTAACCAGAATTCACACTTGCTGAATTTGGCATATAGTTTATGTTCCCTCAGTTTCTCAAGTATCAAGCGTAAGTGTCTTTCATGTTCTTCTTTGCTCTTGGAGTAGACCAAGATATCATCGATGAAAACAACAACGAACTTGTTAAGAAATTCCATGAACACCTTGTTCATCATATTCATGAAGTATGCTGGAGCATTGGTTAAACCAAAAGGCATCACAGTATACTCATACAATCCATACCTTGTGGTGAATGCTGTTTTTGGTATGTCTTGTTCTCTTATCTTGAGTTGAAAATAACCTGACCGGAGATCAATCTTCGAGAATACACATGCTCCTTCTAGCTGATCAAATAAGTCATTGATTCTTGGCAAAGGATATTTGTTCTTGATGGTTACTTCGTTGAGAGAACGGTAGTCAATACATAACCTTTGTGTTCTATCCTTCTTTTCCACGAACAATACTGGGGCTCCCCAAGATGAAGAACTTGGTTGAATAAACCCTTTCTGTAACTGTTCTCCTAGCTGTTTCTTGAGCTCTTTCAATTCATCAACTGACATTTTGTACGGTCTCTTAGCTATTGGTCCTGATCCCGGCACCAAATCTATCAGAAACTCCACATCTCTATCTGGTGGCATTCCTGGTAACTCCTCTGGAAACACATCCGGATATTCACATACTATTGGCACACTGTCCATGCTAACCCCCTTAAGAGAATTCAGCTTACTTCCTTTGGATTCAAAGTTTGAATTAAATTTTATTCTTTTTCCCTCGGGGGTTGTGAGTGTAACGGTTCGATTGGCACAATCTAATACTCCTTCATACTTAGCCATCCAGTCCATTCCCAAAATTACGTCTAGTCCTTGGGAATCTAGGATTATCAGGCTTACTGGAAACTTATGCTTACCAAACTCTATGGTGAGATCCCGGCATCCAAGGCTTACTATCATGTCTCTCCCCGGAGAACTAACTTTTATTGGACACCCAATGTTTTCTGATGCAAACCCATTTCTATCAACAAATGCCTTTGATATGAATGAATGAGATGCACCGGTATCAAAGAGTACAAATGCTGAAATTGAATTGAGTCTGAACTTACCAGCCACGGCATCAGGTTCCTCATAGACCTCCTCCACATTGATGTGGTTAACCTGTCCTTTCTGAAAAGGATTTGGCTTGTTAGGTCCTTCAACTTTCTTCTCAGGGCACTCATTAGCATAATGCCCCAGCTTCTTGCATTTTAAGCACTCAACCTGACTGATGTCCTTTTTAAGAGGTTGGCCTCCACTTCCACTACCATTTCCACCATAGTGGCTCTTATGTCCACCCTTGTGGTTCTTGTACTTGTCCTTGTCATGACCGCGATGATGTTTGTTGTCATGACGGTTGTGGTTGTGCTTGTTGAATTTCCCATGTTTATGGGATCCTGAGTTGCTACTGTCATCATTGTGAGATCGTTTGTGAGACGATCCCGAGCTGTGTTTGTCTGAGTGTTTCCTCTTTCTACTCTCGACTTGCTTCATTTTACTTTCCAAAATAGCAGCCTTGTCACACAAAGACTAATAAGTTGGAACATATGCCACAGACAACTGCAGATTCAGCTCATCATTTAAGCCTTTCAGAAATTTTTCCTTTCTTTTGGCATCTGTGTCAACCTCATCCGGTGCATAGCGCGCCAGATTGTTGAACTCTTCTATATATTCTGCCACGCTGCGGTGGCGCTGTTTCAGGTTGTGAAACTCCTTCTTTTTCAGACTCATTATCCCTGATGAGATATGAGCCGTGCGAAAGCCATCTTCAAAGATAGCCCAAGTCACCTCATCAATAGGAGTGGTGATTTGGAAGTTGTCCCACCATGTGGCGGCTGGTCCTTCCAACAGATGTGCTGCGAACCTGACTTTTTCAGCATCCGTGGAGCCCACGGTCACTAGGTATTTGTTCACAGAACGTAGCCAGTCATTGGCTACCATGGGATCAGTTGTTCCCGAAAACTTTGCTGGTCTCAGACGCAGAAATCTGGTGAGCATATCAAAACCCGGAGGGTTGTTGTTGTTGTTGTTAGGGTTGTTGTTGTTATTCTGGTTTTGGATGAATGTTGTCATCATTTGCATAAGCTGTGTTTGCGCATTCATCATTTGTTGCATTTCCGGGGTGATGTTGTTGGGGTTGGGGTTTGCGCGACGGGGAGGCATCTGTGGTTTGTTCAAATAGATAAGAATGAGATACCCATAGATGTTTTATGCACAATACAACATAAGCAAACACATAACAAACAACATAAGAACAAAGGTTCAACAACCACATAATAAGCTCATGAAGTAAAACACACAAGTGGCAAGCCATCCACATGTCGGATGGTCCAATAATAAGTTCACAATAACAAGTATGAATATGAAAGGTAAACGAGTAGTCAAGTCTACTCATCAGCGTCAATCTCCTCCTCGACGAAGGTAAGACCTGCGTTCTCCATCGCGGTCTTGTTCTCCTCAATCGTAGTGGTCAAGGAATCGACCTTGGCCTTGAGAGCCCTCTTCTGGGAGCGAAGCCTCTCAATAACCATCTGCTGCTGCTCAAGCTCGAAGTCCTTGGACTTCAGATCCTCGGTCATGTCCCGGATTTTCTTGTTCCTATCCTGGACGCGTTTCTCCTGACTCTTGAACTTGCGGTCCTGGGCCTCGAACTTTGTCTCCATTTCCTTGATCATCTCATCCTGCTGCGCAAAAAGCTTGTCCTTCTCGCGAAGCTGCACCTGAAGCTCGTCATTACCTAGCATGACGTTCGTCCTGTCCGTATCTACGTGCCTGAGAAGCGTCTCTAAGTCCTGAAGATAAAGACGTATCGGCTCCGCAGTGCTCCTCGAGTCGTCCTCAAAGTCGATGGACTCTCCATCAACATCACGTCTTCCAAAGACGTGGAAGTGAGTGCCCCTAACCTGTCGGGAGTGACGGCCTAACAGTCGTCCTATCAGATCCTGCATGACTACCTCCATGCCTCTCTCCCTGTTGTCGTGCATCAGCTTGAAGACGATGGCCTCCGTAGTGGGCTCAGTCTGACGTCCGGGCTGGTTCACCTTGAAGCCCCAGAGGTCCTTCCTCTCGAACTTGGTGAGTGGGTACACCGTGATGGTAGGAAGAGGGAGATCAAGCAGAGTGGTAAGCTCAATGATACGGGGACCAAAACGAGTAACCCGAAACTCCTCAACAGTGCTGATGGCAATAGGCATCTATTTATAAGATTGAAAAAGTTAGAACAATGCAATTCAAGGTGAATCAAGACAAACATTCATGCATATCCATGAAAACATAATTGTCACACAAGTCTTGCATACATAAATCCATTACATCATTCAAGGTCCATACTTATTTAAAATATCTTTTGGAAATAAGGTGATAAGTGGTGGTCCAACTAACGAAGTGTTCTTACAATCCAATATCACGGGATCTATTATTAAACACAATGTTCCTAGAGGCAATCCACCAATCTTGCTCTCTTGACTCTATCACTAAGTCTATAACATCTCCCCTTATCTCTTGGTTGGTGTCTTCCAACTCTTGAGTAAGCTCCTTCTCTTTCTCTAAGTCCTTTTGGAGGTTGAGCATTCTGCACTTGACTCTAGCACTTAGTTCTTTGATAGTCCTCCAAGCTGCATCCCTGGCTGACTCAAAGAATGTGGTGTGCATTGTAGTGTTGGTGTACATGCAGAATCCTCTTTCTTTGTGGTTGTCTTCCTTGTTTTTGTACAAGTGAAGTTGCACCCACCAATACTCCACTCCTTCATCCATCACTGGAAAGCCCTTGTACACGGCTTCACCATGTGCATCCATTGCCTCCATGAGGTCCTTGAGAATATTGGGAAACTCAGTTTCACACTCCAAGGTCATGGTCATGAGTGGTCCCTTTTTCACGGCTTCGTTGATGGAGTTCATCTACAAAGGAAGTTGAAAGAGATTAGAAAAGTTTTACGAGAAGAATAGACAAGTGTAGAAGTAGTTAAAAAACTTTTTCCTTAGTGGTTTTCCAATCCTAGGGTCATAATCCTACAGGCAACACAGTGCTCTGATACCATCTGTTAGACCCCTCCTTTATAAAGGAAAGGATCCCTGTGATTGCAATGCTAGTCCCTGGATCAATGCTAGCATCCACAGTTTAAGATGAAGTACACAGATACAAAGGTCGTTTATTACATTCATTCCAGAGATAAAACATAGTCTTTTACAACTCAGGGCCAAAGGCCTAATACAATAGTTTATGGAATAAGTAAATAAACATAAGTCTTCATCTTCATGTGCCACAGGCAAGCATGTTGAGTGTAGACTCATGACTCCTATTCATCATCGGAGTAACCTGCAACATCACAAGTTACAGCCACAGAGGGTCAATACTTTGGAATAGTATTGGCAAGTGATACCTTAGTATATTTTAAGTGGACTATATTACTATATGCATTTTGGCTATGTGTAGCTTGGCTTGCTTTGCTTGAAAATAGGTTTTTCCTATTAGTTGAAAACACTAAGTTCTTCTTTGTCAAAAACATTCCCAAGGAGCCACCAATAGACATTGAGGTCCTCCACCCTTGTTCACCCACAAATTTTACTTAGAAGTTGGAGTGATGAGATTCTTGTAGCTTCCATGTCTTGATGCTCAAAAGTGTCCATTTCCTTGGACTAGGCTAAGTACTTAGGTTTTCCATCAGCAGAGGTTGTGCACTTTCCCCACCAGACTTGGTTTCCCAAGACAGGACCTTTCAGAAGCTTTTCCTTAGTCAAATGGACGCGCTCCAACCTATCAACCCAACTACCACCAACTGTCCAAGTGACCAAGTTCTAGCAACCTATATGATCAAGGCAGAGCCCATATTGCCAAGTGGTTGCACTGTAAGCTTTCTCAACACTTGGCCTCCAAATCCCTTTGTGCCTGGGTGGCATACCACAAGTGAGATACACAACCCAAGTCCATGGCCTTGTGTAACCACTCAACATAACCCAATCATTCCATTCCACCCAGGAGGTTCATTTGACTTAGTTGTTTTATTAAGAAACATAAGTCTCTTGACTTAGAATATTTTTATCATAAACTATATAGATGTTCACCACCCTTGTTTGCTAAGTAGCTAGACTAAGCAGGTTATGATAACTTATCTTAGGAGAATTCCCTAGCAATTCTACTATTCCACTCTACTTAGGATTTCCCATCTTAGCACTAGGCAAAATATCATGCAATACTTTAGCAAAATATCTAATGCTAGTACAAAACATAGGATAGGAATATTCATGAAAATATCACTTGCCTTGGTAATGTGGAGAGTAGCACTCCTCACAGTCACAGTCACTAGCAAAATCTACACAAAGATTTATGGCATACAATTACACACAATTTATATACAATCAAAAATAATATGAATGCATGCATGCATGAATTTACTAAGTGGTATTTTTTTTGAAAACTCTATCAAGCAAGTACATGTTTACAGAAACTTAACAAGTCACAAGTTTGCCAACTAAACTTATTTAACCCTAAAACAAATTACTAAACAAAAACTATAATCAAAAGGGGCCTAAACTTGTTTCTACAAACAAAGTCATTTTAATGGCTACTATTTGTTAAACACTTTGCATAATCAGAAAGGCCTTGATTCACTGAATCCAACGGTATAAAGTTTGCAAAATTCCAACATGGCAATCAAAAGTTATAGTTGTTTGAAGTTTGGATCTAAATCTGGTTTAAATTCTGTTTTTGATTTAAACTCTAGCCACGTGTCGCAGTCTCACTGGCGCATACCGTTTCGGTTGGATCGCGCTCTGCGGATCGCAGGATCTAAGTGGGATCTGGCAGCTCAGATGCGCGCTTACCCCTTCGTTTACAATCTATCCTAGCCCTACGATCTGGATCCAACGGACACAACCATCAAGCCACAAACTGGCGGCGCTAGCGGCGTTGACTGGCGGCGGCGCGTCTGACTACGGTGGCGCCGGCGTTCTAGGTCGCCCGGGGAGGAAGGGAGATGCTTACCGGAATCGCAGTGGCATGCTGAAGCTCGACGTGGTGCTGGCTTGCGAAAGGGCGCGCGGAGACGGTCTCTGGAGCTCGTCGGAGTTACGGACGGCGACAGTAGCTTGCAGACGTGGTCCTTGCCGAGGTTTGGCTTCACCCTAGCATGAACGAGTGGCATCAGTACATGCGCATGACACAGGCGAACAGGCTCGTGTGAGGGAGGAGGCAAGGGGCGGTCTGGATTTACCTTAATTGGTCGCCGAAGTTTGTCGGCGGCGCAGGTGGTTTCGGCTGTGGACGGAGATGACAACCTGGGTCACTAGCGGCCAAAATAAAAGTATCAGAGGGTGCGCAAGAACATTCTGATCATCCTCGTTTGAACCAGAGAGGAAGGGATGGTCGAGGCTCACCGTATTTGGTCGCCGGAGTTCTCGGTTCTGCGGAGCTTCGAAGGCAATTGCGCGCAGCCTGGCGGCGGAGTGAGCGAGGTGAATGGGGGAGAATACTCGCGAAGCAGAGAGGGTTTAAATATGCTCAGGTGCGACAAGAAACGCCTGCTGATTAATGGTCAATTACACCGCGCCATTACCGGACTTGACTGTAGCAGCGACGTGGTCGCGGGCGCGGTTTGGGGAGGACGAGGGCTACGTGGACGGGGCCCGCTGGTCAGCGAAATAATCGGAGGGAGCGTGGGGTCTGGCTGTCAGCGACCGAGTGCATGTGCTCGCGCGTGATAGAGAAAAAGAAAACCCCCGGGTGGGCTAGTTGGGCTCGATTCGATGCTGGGCCAGAAACCTGGCGCCTGGCCCTTTTCTGTTGTTTGTTTCTTTTCTTTTTATATTTCTATTTTCTGGAATGATTTTTGATATGAATTCAAATCCTTTTGAATTCAAACAAAAATGAGGATCTTTGCAGGGTTCTGTGGTTTCAAATACAGTCATTTAACTAAGTGGTTACCTAGCAAGGCTTGGTCAAGCTTGGGTTTCAAAGTAAACAGAGATTTGCTCTAGTTTGCTCATATTTGAAAAAGGATTTTGAAACTATTTCTAAATTTGGAAAAAGTTTCACCTAATCTTTCCATAAATGGAGGCAAGCAAACAGGTACCTAAACATTCAAATTTCAAAGGGTGGTGGCCATTTGGGATAAATTGCCCACATGAAATCATAGCTCAAACTTCTATCTCTAAATTATTTTTGAGAAAACCCTAAATGGATGAATGATGCAAAGATGATATGAATGAGTTTTGAAACTATGATTTTTGGGATGTTACAGTCTACAACAAGCTCACTGGGATTGTTGTAGAATCTTGTAGTGTGGAGTTCGATGAAAATAACGGCTCCTTTGTAGGGCAAGTTGATGTTTGTGATGCATATGTTGAAATACCCCAAGATGCCATAATAAGAATGGGCATGGGATTTTTCCGCCCCATTGAGGAACCCCTTGTGGCGGATCGAGAAGTACAATGCTCCACTCAAGTGGAGCCCTCGTCTACACAAGATTAACAAGCTCCTACTATTGGAGAAAACTCTGCACCAACATCGCAACCTGCTGAAGATCATCTGTCTCCTAGACAAGCTGGTAGTCCCAGGCCAGACTATCTGCCCCCTCCAAGGGGCGAACAATCTGCCCCTAGCACTCCAACTCGTTCCAGGGGATCCGAAGGAGAAGACAAAGTCAAGAAGCTCCCAGGCCGGATTCTCCGGCCCCCGAGGGCGGATTATCCGGCCCTAGTTCTCCAACTCCTCTCAGGCACTCTCAGGAAGAAGGCACTGGTGCTTCACCTCCCAGGCCGGATAGTCTGGCCCCTTGGAGGGGCAAGACTATCCGGCCCTGAAGAACAAACTCAGCAGCAATCTCCTGGTGTTAACTCAGATCAAGATCAAGGGCAAGGTAGTGGTCAAGACCAGGATACAAATACCGAATCAACTCCTTCTAGAAACAATAAGGGCATTGAGACTCGTCGCAAGGCTCGTGCTGATCGGAACCTTGAACTAAGGGGTCACACTCTTGACAAGGTTGTTGGTGATCTACGAAGAAGGGTATCTACTAGAAGAGAACTTGCAAGCTTCTGTGATCATCAAGATCACATTTCCATGGTTGAACCGAAGAAGGTCTTTGATGCTCTTGAAGACCCCGATTGGGTTCTTGCAATGCATGAAGAATTAAATAACTTCGAACGCAACAAAGTTTGGAAGCTCGTAGAGAAACCCAAGGATTGCCGCAATGTTATCGGTACCAAGTGGATCTTCAAGAAAAAACAAGATGAAATTGGCATTGTTGTGAGGAATAAAGCAAGACTCGTGGCTCAAGGATTCTCTCAAGTGGAAGGAATTGATTTTGGCGAGACCTATGCTCCTGTGGCTCGTCTTGAGTCCATCCGTATCCTTCTTGCCTATGCAGCCCATCATAATTTTAAACTACAACAAATGAATGTTAAGAGTGCATTTCTTAATGGTCCTCTCCATGAGTTAGTATATGTCAAGCAGCCCCCGGGTTTTGAGGACCCCAAATTTCCGAACCATGTCTACAAACTCGATAAGGCGCTCTATGGCCTTAAACAAGCCCCACGTGCGTGGTATGAGCACCTTAAAGAGCTTTTGCTAGACCGTGGATTCGAAGTTGGGCAATTCGATCCCACTCTTTTTACGAAGAAGGTTAATGGGGAGCTTTTTGTATGCCAACTTTATGTAGATGAAATTATTTTTGGCTCTACTAACCAAGCTTTTAACGATGAATTTTCAAAGCTTATGACTGACAGGTTTGAGATGTCCATGATGGGTGAGTTGAGGTTCTTTCTTGGATTTGAGATCAAACAACTTAGAGAAGGAACTTTTATTAATCAACTTAAGTACATCCAAGATATGATCAAAAGGTTCAAGATGACGGATCTCAATGGTGTGGCTACTCCAATGCAAACAAAGTGTCATCTTGAGCTCAATCCCAAGGGTAAAGACGTGGACCAAAAGGTATACCGATCCATGATCGGCTCTCTCCTTTACCTTTGCGCATCTAGGCCCGATATCGTGTTAAGTGTAGGAGTGTGTGCAAGGTAACAAGCCGCTCCTAAAGAAAGCCACTTAGTGGCGGTCAAACGAATCTTCAGATATTTGGTTCATTCCCCAAATTTTGGGTTATGGTATCCCAAGGGTTCAAGTTTCTCTCTATGTGGTTACACTGATTCAGATTGGGCTGGTGACAAAGATGATAGGAAATCAACCTCTGGTGCATGTCAATTCTTGGGCAGGTCTCTCGTGTGTTGGTCTTCAAAGAAACAGAATTGTATTTCTCTTTCAACCGCCAAAGCTGAATATGTTGCTGCTGCAAGTGCTTGTACACAATTATTATGGATGAGGCAAACTTTAAAGGAATATGGTGTCAATTGTGACAAAGTGCCTCTATTATGTGACAATGAAAGTGCTATCAAAATTGCTTACAATCCCATGCAGCATACAAGAACAAAACATATTGAGATTCGCAACCACTTCATTTGGGATCATGTTGCTCGTGGTGATATTGCCCTATCCTTTGTGAGCACGAAGAACCAACTTTCTAATATTTTCACGAAGCCCCTTGATGAAGCAAGATTTTGTTATTTGAGGAATGAGCTAAATATCATATATTCAAGGAGCTTGGCTTGACTATTCTTGCACACTCACTTTCTCTTATTCATGTATTTGGTCTAGATGCGGGCATAGAAATAGGGGGAGTGTGGTCCTAATTGATTGGGCCAACCCTCCCCCCATAATGCCGAAAGCAAGTAAAATCATTTCCCTTAATATCATTTTGTGATATGTGGGTCATCCATGAGCATTGGTTTTGAACTCAAGATACATCTTCGCGGTGTCATGCCATGCGCTCCAACATGGTGGCTTCGGCCACCGCCCTCCTCCTAGAGAAGAGTTGGTTTCTCATGGTTCTTTTTGGATTTTCTTGCATATCTTGTGTTCTTATGGAAAACACACTCACTTTTGGCTTTTGTTTGATTTGATTCTTGCAAATTTGGGTGTGTAGTACCATCTCAGTTTGTTGATCTAAACCCAAGCCTTCTTTCCCTCCTTGAACCATCTATTCTTGCACACAAGTCCCCTATACACCACCGAGGGGTTTTGCTAGGAGTGCTCCGACTTGAATCTGTACTTAATAGATTTTTCAGAGGGGGGGGACTATCCGCCCTAAGTGGGGGGCGGATAATCCGCCTCAGGCGAAATCTGCCTGTTTAAGGCAGGGTCGGGGAGGGCAGGCTCAAACAGAGCAGCCAGTCCTCCCCCAACCCTCCCTCAGCCCCAAGCCGCCACCGAAGCCTCCGCCCCTCCCCGAAGTCAATTTGACCACGGGATTCTCCGGGCCCTCCCCGGATCTTCTTTCTCGCGCCTCCGGGTACCTTCTCCTCCGAGCTCTTCCTACAATGAGTGAGGGTAACTCCCTTATCCATCTCTTTTGCTCGAGATTCATTGTTGTGGTGGAAATCTCGGTGTAGATGCTACTTGGTGTTTTCCCGTGCATGTTAGAATCTGTAGAAATACATCCATTGTGCCCGATATGTGTTGCCATAGGTAAATCTGGGCCAAACCAGAAATTTTCGACAGGGGCGGATTATCCGCCCCTTGGCCGGAAAGTCCGGCCTGGAGACAACATGTCTGGTCTGGTTTGGTTCTGATTGTCTCCCATGCACTCTTCTGGCTCATGGAATGTTTTCCTACTCGTTCTAGCATGTTTCCTGGACTTGTGTGTGCACTTATCCCCATGCTAACTCTCCATGCTTTTCACAGGTGGCTCTCGTCCTCCTAAGACATACAAGTGTCGTCCTCGTGCCCGTTATATCAGGCCCACTGCAGAGGGCACATTTGTTGATGAAACTGAGGTTAGCAGGTTAGCTAGAGAAGCTGAACAGATGGCAGAGGCAGCAAGGAAGTCCAAGCGGGTTGCATCTCGCAAGGGCAAGGGTAAAGGCAAGGAGGCTTGGCCTAAATACAAGGCCATGGACAACACTTATTACTCCTCCATGCGCCAGATAGATTTTTATGCAGAAGTTGACAGTGATGGTGAGCCAGAGGATTCTATGTTTTGGTGCTCTCATTTTCGGTATATCCATGATGATGTCTATGTTCCTCTCAAAATTCGCCCCATGCACCTTCTGAATATGACTGAGGCTCAATCAAAGGATCGCCTTTCAAGCTTTGGATGTGACAAGCAAGATGGGGCTTCATCCTCTTATGACTCTGCAGTGCCATTATGATTCCAAGATTGTGAAGCAGTTTTTCTCCACTCTGGTTATCTGCGGCGATGAGCTTCATACTATGAAGTGGATGACGGGCACATCAATGATCCAGTCTGATTTCCGCACCTTTGGTCAGGTTCTTGTCTATGCTTTTCACAGGCGGGATGACCCTTCAGGACACCGCATTATCTCTCTGCTCATGCCTTCCAAGGATACTGTGCTTGCTCCATGTTTTTCGCCCAATGGCGTTGTTGGTACCTTTGCTGGCCTTTCACCTCTGTATGCCACCCTTGTAGGCCTGTTTAGGGACAACATTACTCCCAGTGGAGGCAACAATGATAGGATCCGCGGTCACCTATTTCCTCTTCCGGCCTTTGCTCATGAGTGTGCCACCAATGCTGTCTCATCTACAGGATACAAGTTGGATGTGATGGATTTCATTTATCATGAGATGACCGATGCGATGCTCAACAGGCAATCCATTCCATATGCTTCTTTTATCATGATGCTCATCAAGCATATGCTGCCCCATGAGGATTTTGGCACTGATTTGGATGGTTTGCACAAGTCAAAGAAAATTTACAACAAAGCTCAGAAGACCTCTCACCCCTCCACTTCCCCTGAGTCCTTTATGCGTGATGCATGGGCTAGTGGTCATCGCTCTGCCGTGTCCCCAATGGCACGCGAGGTTAAACAACTCACTTGGTTCCAGTGGCACATTCTTTGCATGGGTGTTGATACACACAAGGGACAGTATGAGGCGTACCATAGGGACCATGCGAGGGATCACACTCAACAGCTCATTCTTCACCATGTTTCTGGTGCCACTGGCCCTCCACCTCCTCCCACTGCTCCGGAACCGTATGCTCAGTGGAACTCTTCAGGGATCAACTATGATGAGATTGAGAGTTTCCTGTTTGCCCCACCTCCGAGGGCACCCACTGCTCCAGCTGATGACGATGATGATGAATATGATGAAGAGGAAGGGGACGGGGACGACTACGACGAGGAAGAGGAGGCGTGATCTTCTGGGGCATTAGCATCACTCTTCTTCCTTTTTGGCGTTTCGATGCCAAAGGGGGAGAAGTAGTTCTATTAGGTCACCAGATTTGCATGGGTCATGGGTCGGGCACAAGAACTTGCTTTTGCATTCGTTCATTTTACTTGTGCCCCTTTAGCATGAACTTATTTGCTATTTGTTGCTTGGTTATTGTAAGACTCTGTCGTGACTTATTATGTATGGTCCTATGGCATTCTGGATTTATATTGTGGACCTACTGTCATGGAATTCTGGATTTATCTGTGGAGTCTGGCATTCTAGTTGATGACATATGGAATCATGGGATCATCTTATGTATGCATCAATTTTGTGGGATGTGCAATCTCATTAGTTTATTTGGCAATATTCACATCCCGGTGGTATGATCTCGTTTACCAACCCATATGGTTTTAATTGTTCTTGCTATGAAAGTTGTGTTTTATCTAGTGTGTGCATGTGTGTTTCAAAGGTAAATTTTATTATGCACACATCTAGGGGGGAGCCTCTTTCATTTATTTTAAGGGTGTCGTTGGTAGTCGTTTGCAAATCCTAATATTGTCATCCAACACCAAAAAGGGGGAGATTGAAAGAATATTTCATAATCCCTAGTGTTTTTTGTGTTAGATAACAATATCAAAGATTATTTAACGTGTGTTAAAGTGCTGCAGATCTGTACATTGAGAAGGGAAGGAAACTGCTTTCTAGGGGCGGATAATCCGCCCCATCCCTCTTTCAAGTATGCGCGACCCCCAGAGAGGGGGCGGAGTTTGTGGCTGGATTTTCCGGCCCAGCCGGATTGTCCGCCCCTTGGGGGTGGACTGTCTGCCCCCTCGAGGATTTCCTTCAAGTCAAGGTTGTGTCGCTCTCTATATGGGGGGCGGAGTTTCCCTCGGACTTTCCAGTCCTTGGGCGGACTTTCTCCCAAGGGCGGATAGTCCGCCCCTGGCGGGGGCGGATAATCCGCCCCCTCTGGAAATTTCTTTAAGTCAAGGCTGCGTCGCTCTCAGTATAGGGGGCGGAGTTTTCCCCGGAGTTTCCGTCCTGGGGGGTGCGGATTTTCTCCATAGGGCGGATAGTCCGCCCCAAAGGGGGGCGGATAATCCTCCCCCAAATTTCTCCAACGGCTTGTTCTGGGCAGGGGGTATTTAAGCATGTCTTCCCCCTCTGTCCAGAACTCTTGATTCAGTCGAAAAAGAACAGACCAGATCTGCAATCTTCATCCGAGAGAACTCCACCTAGATACACTCAAAGGCTCCGTCCATTGGGGAATCAAAGGAGGATGACTCGATCTTCATCAAGTACAATCAAGCGCTTCATCTTCTCCCCATTCATTTGGGGAACCACCGATCTAGTATTTCTTGCAAATACCTAGATGCTTGTTTTTGTTTATATTGATAAACCTTGTTCTTGTGGCAGCTTGTTGTCATCTCGGTAGCCCCCAATTCGGTTGTGGGTGTGTGCCCCGGTAGTGTTGTAGAAGGCACCGGTTCCCGCCTTGAAGGGATCCAATAGTGGAGAAGGTGGATCAGGCCTCTCGTGGCGAGATCCATCGGAGAATAGGGTGAGGCCTATTATGGCTTGGTGGTCTTAAAACCGCCCACCCCTCCAATGCAGATGTACTTCCCTTAACAAGGAAGGAACTGCGGTAAAACAAATCCCTGTGTCTCTGCGTGCTTCACTACGGTTCCTTCGCTCCTCTCTTTTCGTGCTTAGTAGTTAGGGTTGCATATAGGGAAATTCTCGTAGTTGCATATCTAGAGAATTTACTTTGTGTCAAGCCTAAAATTGAAAAAGTATTAAAAAATGGTTAGCACCTATTCACCCCCCTCTAGGTGCCCATATGATCCATTTTAGTGATGTGTTGTTGTTGTTGTTGTTGTTGTTGTTGTTGTTGTCGTGAGAATGCGCCGTGTCGCCCTCCACCTCGACGCCGGTGGGACGGTGTAGCTATAACTGCGCAACCCCGGCATCGACGACGACCACCATGACTTCGACACGCCTCCGCTCCAGGTGCTCGGCACCCTCGGTGAGTTCTGATTCCATGTGACCAGCCTTAGTGCTGATGGATCTGCTTGCCGGTGCTGTTATGAGTGCTTTGTTGATGATCTATTGCTATCCAAAATCCTTGAATTTGGATGAGCAAGTGCTTCAGTGGTACTGATTTAAGTTCGTGGTTCTAGGGCTGTGAAGTTATGAAAATGGGAATATCCTAATTATGAGCTCGAGGTTATTGATTCAGGAAATGTTCTTGGATTAAAAATGATTCCTAAGTTGTTGACTTAGGAAATGATTGTTATTGGTGGCTATAGCTTTGATTAATATAGTGGATGGATTTTAGCTTAACTGAAGCTTTGCTTCAGTGATGTATTTGGAAATTTATTTAAAGTAATAATTTGGAAACATAAATATGAACTGTGTACAATATGATACTGTCAACATGATAATGGAAGATTCGAATGATTCCTGGTTATTTAAACTAGGGAAATGATTTAGAAACATCATTTGGTTGCTGGTAGGGAACTTGATGATTTCTATATTGGCATTTCATCCTATTCTAAAAAAACGGCTTTTGTTAAATGTCCTTGCTGTTGTGGTGCCTTGTTTTAGAGTGTGCAAAGCAGCAGGGCCATCTATACATGAACTGCTGTGGTTGATCATTGATTCATGTACTTATAGGATCTGATTCATCTATTGTAAGTATTGAGTACAAAGTGGAAATGTTATCTCTAAGACAGATCCAATGCTGAGTAACACTGTGATAAACACATATTGTGCTTGTCATCTAATCTTAACCAATAATGCAGAGCTGAGGTTTGGAAGCATGTGATAGTTTAAGATGACCTTATAATGACTCCCAGGCTACCTGACTAGGAAGATGATTTTTATATCAATCCTATTTTATTGTATGTGATCTTAAAATCTATCTCTTTGAGGATGTGGTGATTTATTAATTTTAGTGGCTTCCTTTGCTGTGAGATCAATACTGTGGAACCCAATTGAAGGGTGCACAGTAACATTCTCATAGTGAGTAGGATCTGTTGCTATGTTAATTAATCTTCATGGTCAAGGATCACTAGCCCTTGATGATTGTTGTGTGCAACATGTTCCAGCCTATGATGCAAAGGCTGAGGCCTCATTTATTTTTGTAAATAAGAATGAATACTCGAATGTTTATCCTGGCTCAAGGATGATACTGGTGTAGCACTTCTACCCAGTCTGAGAGCCTTCAATTTTCCCCGCTAAAATTTATGCTCTAAAAAAATGAAAGGAGCATGCGCTATTACTGTTATAAGTTGGCAACCTGATATGCAGAGTAGATCAGCTCGACTTGGTGAGATTATGGATAAGTTGTAGCTGCTCTTGATCTACTGCTGTTGGATCTTGTGGTGGCAGCCTGTTGATGTGTAAGAATTGTGGTTGCTTGGGTGGATCTTGCTCCTCCTTAATTGGCTTGTTGCTGATCTAGTTCAGTTCTTGATGACACCTCTTCCTCCTGGTACTATTAGTTGGTTCTAACTTAATATGCTCTTATGGATGGCTGGTATAAGAACCAGAGCAGATGATTTGTGTGGAAATATCAGTAGTGTTCAATGGTGTTCTTGGCTATATGGAGAGAGTGTGTTTTTTGCCTGGCAGCTTAGCTGCTACGGCAACACTCCCTCTTATCCAGATCTGGTGAGTTGTTCTTGTGATCACTGCACAACATATGCATGTTGGGTGTAAGCTGCTTGCAAGTGGGATCCTTCCTTTATGGATCGATTCAACTGAGAAGATCTTTTCTGGCTGGTTATATTTGTCTTCCTTCTTACTTTTACTATATTGGTGAAATTTGCCCCTTAGCCAATGTGGTTGTACTAAGGCACTAAATTGTAGATAAGAACAGATTTTACAATGGCCCCTTTTAATTTAATACTACTCAATGATGAGGCAAAGCAATGCATTACATTGCTAAAACCTGAGAGTACCATAACCCCCTATGTTTTCTTTTTCTTTTGCTTGTTGCTAGAACTTGCAGGGAACAAGACTAAGGAGGATAAGAAGAGATGAAGAAAACAGGATACAGAAGTAGATAGGAAAATAATTTAGGTTTTCTTGATATCAAGTATTCTAATTATTTTTATGTTTGAATAATGTACTGTTGTATTGTATTCAATAAAGCTTACTTGTTTTGTTTTCTTTTATAATTCCTTTGCAAAGACTATGTAATATTTATATCTGCTTGTAATAAAGAATCCTTTTAGTCATTTCATTTATGTAATTCATTTCTATAATTATTTGTTTTATAGTAATTTACTTTTATTCTTTTATTGTAACAACAATGAAACATTGTATTCCATAATAATGTGTTCCATTATTCTTGGAACTAATTAAATATTTATATCTTACTTATAAATAAGAATTCCATTCTTATTTATTATTATAATTCATTTCATTCAATTATAATTAAATTTTAAATTTCTCTTGAATTCAAATATATGATTTGAATCTTCAAATTCAAATTGCTTCCATCCTAATGCAAAGGATTCAACCAAGGTCATGTAAAAATCCAGAGCACTAGCCCTAACCTTTCTCTCATAACAATAGAGATCTCGATCCCTCTATAGCTCTTTTAGTTTTGCGCGAAAATTCCCCGAATTTTCTTATGCATGAATGCAATGCACAAACATGTGTCCTGTCTATTTCTAGGTGCTAATCCTGGGATGTTACACGCGCCTTACAGGGGTGTGGGCCCCCCAGGCCTCCACTCTGTATCGTACTCTGACTTCGTGGATCTTCTGGTGAAATAGGATTTTGGCATATTTTCCAGGATTTTTCCTGATAGTTGATTTTCTGCACAAAAACTAGACACCAAGGTAATTCTACTGAAAACAATGTCAGCCAGTGTTAGTTGTATCCAAATCACACAAGTTTAGAGGAAAAACAATAGCAAAAGTATTCAGGAAAGTAGATACGACTTTGGACGTATCAGTGGCCGACAAGGCATGTACGATACAAGACGCACATTGTAGTCCACGGAGAAATCTCTGTCAACCAATATATTACCAACGAACATCTCTAGCGGCTTGTTTCTGAAAGTGCCTCTGTGAAAATGGTTGTTTAGGATGATTGTTTTTATGTAGAACAACCCCTCTATGTGAATGTCGTGTAACCCCTAGAAAAAACCCTACCTATCATTCCCTTGCCACTCTCTCCCCAACATCTGTAAGCGGCATGCGTCGCTCAAGGTGACCTAGGTTGTGTTTCTCGCGTACGTCCTACACCATCATGAGGGAGCACATTTGACATGTCAAGGCACGACGACTCCTCGTCCTCTCCTCCTATTCATACAGATCTGGTCAATCCAGGCATGAGGTGCCCTAGGAGGTGACATCGAAGAAGAATCCTATCAGGTGACATCACATCCATCCGACGTCGAGCTAGTACATCTAGTCGGCGTCTCGCACATCCGACGGTTATCTACCTTTGCTCCCGCCAGATCTGTTGCTAGCTGTCCACAGAGCGTGTGGCGGTGACTGACTCATGGCGTGTCAACCCGCGAACAACTTTGCTGTGTCGGAATCTGCCGTGCCGGAGGACGACACGACAATGTACTCCTGCTGATTGGAAGGTATTAATCTTTGTGTTATTGGTTGTCATATCGATGAACTAGGGTTTATCTAATTTTTAGTTATTGTAAATGTTAATTTAAGGTTACTTATATTGTTCTGCTCAGATTGTTCTATTTGAATTTTAAGCTAAGATATTTCTTCTTAGACTATTCTTATTAGAATTTTAAGCAAAAATAGTTCCACTTAATTAGATAGTTATATTTAAGATTGTTCTTCTTAGATTGTTTTGCTAAGTTTATTCTGTTTAGAATTTTAAGCTAAGATAGTTCTTCTTGGATTGTTATGTTTAAGATTTTTTTGCTAAGTTTATTCTATTTATAAAAAATTTCTGAGATTTGTTCTTATATTACCACCTAAATTAGGAGTCCATTTTTGTAAATGGGATTATATTTTAGAGACACTAATATTGTCACAAACTAAACAACAAACATTATTCTAGGGACGAGTCTAGTGTTGGTTGTTTCTTCCATTTTCTCTTCGACGAAGCACCTTGGGGGCTCAATGTAATGATTCTATGTTATTGTTAATTATAGTTAGTCTTTGCATCTAATGAGTTTGTTTAGTTAATCTTTATTTTTTCTAAGAAGGAGCTTATCACCATCACACTACATAAGAATGCTATTGTGGATGGTGCCTCGGGGTATTATCCAAAAGTAGTAATGCCTAGCTATGAAGAACTTGGCATATTCAACAATTATGCCATGGAAATATAAGTTTTTTTGTCGTTGTTATGTGTGTCAGTTATGTTATGTGTATAGGGAGATAAGGTGGAACACATATTCTCTCTTTTGTTTTCTAGTGTTATTTCTTTGGGCAATCCTGTATGATAAAGAGGTGGTTTGGAATAACATTAAATAGCTATCAAGCCTCTTTGTGATCACAAAGACCGTACGATATCTTGTAGGATTTTTTTATAGATTTGGTGACATTTTTGCTACCAACATGACTACGTGTAATTAGTGATATTATGATATAAATGTAATAAATACATGGATCTATCACTACTAGGAAATAGGTCGTTTGTGGCGCACCTGTAAATAGCATATGTGGCGCACTAGGAGTGCGCCACGGGCCTCGCGCTACGACTATCTCCTAGCCGTGGCGCACTGTCTGGTGCGCCATGATTGTGTCGAGATAGGCGTGGCGCACATGCCAGTGCGCCATGGAAAGTAGTGCAGGTGCGCCACGCGTATGAAACGATAACCGTGGCGCACTACGTGCTGTGCGCCGCGGATACAATTTTCAAAATTCAAAAAAACGACAGATCTGGATCTCGCTGTCAGTGCCATCGTTCGTCGGTGCATGTCGTCGTCGTCTCCTCGTCGCCTCGTCGTATTCACCTCGTCGGAGAGGCCTCGTCGACGTCGGAGCTGCAAGGAGTAGGAGGAGGAGAAGAAGAAGAAGGAGTCCGCCATCATCGTCGTCACTACAAGGAGGAGGCCGCCATCACCATCTTCACTTCAAGGAGGAAGAGGAGGAGAAGGAGAAGGGGAAGGAGAAAGAGAAGGAAGAGGAAAATGAGAAGGAGAAGGAGGAGGAGGAGGAGGAGAAGAAGAAGAAAAAGAAGAAGAAGGAAAGGAGAAGGGAGCAAAAGGAAAAGGAGATAAGGTGAGGGGAAAGAAAAGGGATAGGTGGGCGGGGTGGGGATTCAAATTTTGAATCCTGCCCAACTTACTCGTAGTGCACGAGGTGGTGGTGCGCTACGGGTAAGTTGTCCTTTATTTTTTCTGCAGGAAAAACGGTCTTTTGACCGTAACTTTTTACTCTTTTCAAATTTTTAAAATCTAAATAATCACTAACGACCAAACGTCATTGCGAGCGGATGTGAAATCTCGTTCTCGTCATTTTGGTATATTATACGATTTTTTCGACATCGTATGCAAAAGTTACGGCCATTTTATCATGGCATGACTTTTTTTGTAGATAAAGTCGAAATTATTGTTTGTTAATTTCCCTACAAACTATACCATATTACCTACCTAAATATGAAAGTATTATATTTTTGGAAGTGTTTATCATTTTATTTTATTTTTTGCAAAACCTAAAAAGACGATCCATGGGGGGGTGGAGTTCGTTGGTGCAGGCCAATTAGCCCTAGGGCACTAGGGCAGAGTTCCCTATGGCTAAGTTGACCCAGCTGCTGCAGCACACATGCCCGTAGCGCACTAGGTCAAGGTGCGCTACGGCTAAGTGAAACATCCGTGGCGCACCTTGACCTAGTGTGCTACGGGTATGTGTGTTGCGGCCACCTGTGCCCTGACCCACACATAACCGTGGCGCACCACCCCATGTGTGCCACGCTTATGGTTGTTAGCCGTAGGGCACCTGTGGGCAGTGCGCCATGCCTATTTTGTTGGGCCACGCAGAGATAAAAAAACTTTTCCTCTAACGTGGTGATCCCAAGATCTAGCGGAGGTAGAAGGCCACGAGGTTTACCACTAGACGCGCAGTTGCGGATTACTGATGAAGCGCGTCAGTTGATGCAGTGCAGTCCTCACGATCCGATCATCCTGGTGCTGATCGCACATCACCTCTGCTGGTATCCACACGTACAAGCAGGAGCACCGGAGGCGAACTGCTAGGTTCGTATCGATGGTAGGACTGCTGTGGAGCTAGGGTTTCCAACACATGGAATGACCTAACCGAACAACGATTAATCTTTCTGGGTTACGGTGCTCCACTATATATAGGGAGTGAACGTGGGCTCTGCTCGCTCGACCCATTCACTAAAGCCCATATAACACTAGTCACCGTGAGTCCAACTCACTAACTCAGTCCTAATCCGGTTTAGGTCCAACCCAACCAGATTACAGGTTCAGATCCAATCCGAACATGATCCCGCTCTTAAGTGTGTGACCCCGTAGGATCATGGCTACTTGGACACGATTGGAGTCCGACTCTCAATTGATCAGTCGGTAGCGGCTCCTAGCAGAACGTGCCGACTCCCAAGTACCAAAGAGTCATGACGACTTGCCTTTCCAATGCGACTCATGTCCGAGTCCCTTTTGCCTCACGATATACCTTGTCATACTATAGGCGAATAATTGTCATCCCTTTAAATAGTCCGACTCTCTTCTCGATCCAAGATAAGTGATTCACCCGACTAACTCTTAGTCGATCGCCTCAGTTAACACTTAATCGAGTCGTGCATGGCCATGCTTTCCGAATAATATCTCACGAGAGGGCCCAGAGAATATCTCTCCAAGTGGAGGGGCAAAATCCCATCTTGGTTATTCACATCACACAGCTTGATTCTCAGTCGACCTGAACTCTGCCTTTATAACTGCCCAGTTACGGATCAGCGTTTGACAAAACCTAAGTCGGTGATCCTCAACTTGGACTATGCAACAACCTCGGGTCTAAGGATTACATTGATTGAGATATACAAATGACAACTTGTTCGTTGTACCTCAATATGGGTCAATCTGACTCACTAAACTCTTTAGCCGAATCTGTGTAAGTTGGAATAGCATCTCCATGCCCATGAAAAGTGGAACCGAGTCATCATGCCAACTTTCACATTGGTCTAAGTTGTGTGTCCAGCACAACCTCAATGACCAAGGATATTTAGTACAAACAACATGAATGCATAGTTCCACAACCGAATCACATATTCAATGATACACATCAGATGTTTATACAAGGACTACTTAATATCTTTATGAATACAATGGGAAATCTCATCATACATGATTGCCTCTAGGGCATATTCCCAACAGTCTCCCACTTGCACTAGAGTCAATCTTCTGACATCACATGTCTAAGCATCTAATGCCCATGGCTCTCAGGTGCGCCTCATGCTTCGGCTGTGGTAACAGCTTTGTCAACGGATCCGCAATATTTGCATCTGTGTGTACCTTGCATAACTTGATATCACCCTGATCCACGAACTGGCGAATCAGGTGGTACCGCATGAGTATGTGCTTGTTCTTCTGGTGTTGTCTAGGTTCCTTGGTTTGTGAAATAGCACCATTGTTGTCACAATACACGTCCAACGGATTGGACGAGCCCTGAGCCACACCAAGATCCATGAGGAAATTCCTCATCCAAACAACTTCCTTTGCTGCCTCCGAGGCGGCAATATACTCAGCCTCTATTGTAGACGCAGACACAGTCTCTTGCTTGGAACTCTTCCAGCTCACAGCACCTCCATTTATAATAAACACATATCCGGATTGCGAACGAGAATCATCAGAGTCGGTAAGATAACTCGCATCCATGTAACCCTTTACACTGAGTTCATCTTCACCACCATAAACCAAGAACATATCATTAGTCCTTCTCAAGTACTTTAGGATATTTTTAGTCGCTGTCCAGTAGATCTCTCCAGGATCAGCCTGGTATCTTCTCACAACACTTAGAGCATAGGAAAACATCCGGCCTAGTACAAATCATGGCATACATGATGGATCCGACTACAGAAGCATATGGAATCGCACTCATCCGACTTCGCTCATCAGTTGTTGAAGGACACTGAGTCTTGCTAAGTTTTACACCATGGGACATCGGTAAGAACCCCTTCTTAGACGATTCCATGTTGAACTTCTTCAACACTTTGTCCAAATAAGTACTCTGACTCAATCCAATGAGCCTCCTTGATCTATCTCTATAGATCCGGATTCCAAGGATGTATGTTGCATCACCCAAGTCTTTCATTGAGAAATTCCTTTCCAATGATTCCTTGGTTTCTCGCAACATCTGGACATCATTTCCAATCAGTAATATGTCATCCACATATAAGATTAGAAAATTTACTTTTTCCCACTAAACTTCTTGTACAAACAAGAATCATGATCACTCTTGATGAAGCCAAACGATTTGACTACCTCATCAAAGCGAATATTCCAACGCCGAGATGCTTGCTTCAACCCATAAATGGATTTCTGAAGTTTACATACTTTGTCAGCATTAGCCGGATCGACAAAACCATCGGGCTGTATCATATACACGTCCTCGGTTAAATTTCCGTTAAGGAAAGCCGTTTTGACATCCATCTGCCATATCTCATAGTCGAAATAGGCTGCTATAGCTAACATGATCCGAACTGATTTAAGCATCGCTACGGGCAAGAAAGTCTCGTCGTAATCAACTCCTTGAACTTGTCGGAACCCCTTCGCGACAAGGCGTGCTTTATAGATTGAAACATTTCCATCCATATCAGTTTTCTTCTTAAAGACCCATTTGCACTCGACGGGTCTTGCACCGTCTGGCAGATCAACCAAGTTCCAAACTTGATTTTCATCCATGTACTTTATCTCGGATCTCATGGCTCCAAGACATGACTCAGAATCAGATCCCACCATCGCTTCCAAATAATTTGCCGGCTCATCACTGTCTAACAGTAACACATCACGAACACTTCGTAATCTTGTCGATCTTCGTAGTACAGGTGCTGCTGCCGGCTCAGCTGCCACGACCGGCTCAACCTCCAAGGTTTTTGCCTACTCACTACTAGCCGGTTCCTCTCGAATTTCTTCGAGTTGCACCGTGCTCCCACTTACTCCCCGACTGAGAAACTCTTTCTCAAGGAAGACACCGTTCCGAGCGATAAACACTTTGCCCTCTTCTCGGTTGTAGAAGTAGTAACCCAAGGTTTCCCTCGGATACCCCACGAAAATACATTTATCCGACTTGGCCGTAAGCTTGTCCGACTGAAGTCGCTTGACAAATGCTTCACAACCCCAAATCTTAAGAAAAGACAAACTCGGCTTTTTGCCTGTCCACATCTCATGCAGTGTCTTCTCTACCGATTTTGATGGTACTCTGTTTAGTGTGAACGCCGTTGTTTCTAGACAATAACCCCAAAATGATAAAGGCAGATCTGTCCGACTCATCATTGACCATACCATGTCCAACAAGGTCCGATTCCGCCTTTCCGAAACACCGTTCCTTTGCGGCGTTCCTGGCGGAGTAAGTTGAGGAACTATTCCACAACTTTTCAGATGGTCATCAAACTCGTGGCTCATGTACTCACCTCCTCGGTCCGACCGAAGAAACTTTATTTTTTTGCCGAGTTGATTCTGTGCTTCATTCTGGAATTCTTTGAACTTCTCAAAGGCTTTCGACTTGTGTTTCATCAAGTAGATATTTCCATACCTACTCAAATCATCAGTGAAGGTAATGAAGTACTCATAACCACCCCTGGATGGCATGCTCATTGGTCCACATACATCACTATGTACTAGTCCCAACAAGTCGGACCCCCTTACGCAACTCTTTGCAAAAGGTGTCTTGGTCATTTTGCCGAGTAGGCAAGATTCGCATGTCTCGAACGACTCCAAGTCGAACTAAGTTAAGAGTCCATCATCATGGAGCTTCTTCATGCGTTTCCAACTTATATGACCAAGCCGATAGTGCCAAAAGTAAGTCATATTCAGATCATTTGGTTTCAACCTTTTCAAATTTATGTTATAAACCGACTCACCTTCAAGATTCAAAATAAATAACCCATCCTGGGCGGGTGCAAAGCCGTGAAACATATCATTCAAATACAAAGAACAACCATTATTCTTGATATTCGACTCATAGCCTTGCCTCATCAAACATGAAGCAGAAATAATGTTTCGACTGAGCACTGGAACATAATAACAATTATTCAGTTCCATAATGAATCCGGAAGGTAAATGAAGTTGCATCGTGCCGACTTCCAATGCAACAACTCTTGCTTTGTTGCCGACTCGAATATCAACCTCGCCTCTTGCTACGCTCCTAGTTCTTACCAGTACCTGCAACGAGTTGCAGATGTGAATAACTGATCCGGTATCATATACCCAAGAACTATTAGGTGCATCAACAAGATATATGTCTATAACATTGCAAACAAGTGTACCTGAGTCGGAAGTCATACCTCCACTCTTGGCTTTGTCAGCCAAGTACTTGCTGCAGTTCCTCTTCCAGTGGCCATCCGCCTTGCAGTAGAAGCAAGTGGATCCGGCTGAAGGAGATGGCTTAGTACTTGAGGAAGTGCTTGGGACCAGGTCCTGAGCCTGCTTTCCTCCTGACTTAGCCTTCTTAGTCCAAGAACTCTTCTTGAACTTAGCCTCATTCTGCACCATCAACACTTGACTGACGCCCTTCTTGAGATCCGCCTCTGCCTGCTTGAGCATCCCATGCAATTCAGTGAGATTCTTATCCATACCATGCATGTGGTAGTTCGAAATGAACTGCCCATATGCACTAGGAAGAGAGTTCAGAATTATATCCGTAGCGAACTCTTTGCTAATGGGGTAGCCAAGCCTTTCTAGAGACTACACGTAACCAACCATTTTGATCACATGCGGACTCAGTGGATCACCATCCTTAAGCTTGCAACTCAGCAAAGCCTGAGAGACTTGATACCTCTCAGTCTTCGCCTGAGCCTGGAACATACTTTTGAGGCTTTCGATCATATCATAGGCCTCAACATGCTCGAACTGCTTTTGCAAGTCTGGTTCCATGTGAGCAAGCATAAGACAACTAATATCCGTGGACTCATCCTTATCCCGACGGTAGGCATTGGTGGTTGCGACAGTCGCATTCTCATTCGGCTCATCTGGAAGTGGGTTGTCTAGGACATGGTCCTTATTTTCTTGTTTGAGAACAATTCTCAGATTTCGATACCAGTTGGTAAAATTAGTGTCGTTCAGTTTATCTTTCTCAAGAATGGTTCTCAATGCAAAACCCGATATCTGAGAGTGACTGCTACTTGGTGCCATGATCTACAACATAAAATATGCAAAACACTTAAGACATGTATTCATAAAAGAGCAAGCATATTAAACATTTCAATATTTTATGCTCCCACTAGAACCAACACCCCTCCGATGGTTGCTTAGTGATTCAGGATCCTAAATAAGCAAGTACCTCAATTGGCAGTACCTCAATTTTATGAGCCCGACTTAGTCGGAAAGAATTGGCAGTACCTCAATTTTATGAGCCCACTACCAAAAATGTCCGACTTGTGATGGTGCAAACATTGGCGGCAAAACCGACTAGACCTTCTTTGAGGGATTAAATTTTACCGACTATCCAATAGAGGTAAAACTGAGACATAACCATAACACAAAATAAACCATTTATAATGTGAAATGGTATGGCTCTCTTCATGGCGATCTCCATCTCCACAAAGCCTATAATCCGACTCGTGCCAACTCTTGTCACTTGCCGTCTTACTCCATGTCACCGACATGTACAACGCCTTGCATGCCTTCCGGGTTCTCCAAACAGCTACATTACCTTAGTAAAGTAAATTACATAGAGAATCCGACACGCAGGTCATTATACAATAAAATGACAGCACCTAGGCTCCAGTCGTCTGACTAAAAACCGTGATTCGCAGATCACGTATGGATTACACACATACATCACATGCACATGAACCATACCATTCACAACTTCCTGCAAAAACAAGTTATGCATAGATACACTATCTACCGGCGTTGTGAAACTCGCAACGACATCTAAGGCGCTACGACAGGGCGAAGCCGGCGGTCCCGCTAGCTGGATAGCGGGCGGGGATCAAAGGGGCAACGCCCCTCGCGGACATGGATTCCGAACATGGATTCCTACCATCGTTCTAATTCGATCAAACTCTTTGATCTTCGATCACCGCTTCTGGATTTACGTGTCACAGTCTACCCCGATGGCGGAAGCCGACCGGTAGGGGTATGTCGTTCCACGACCTCAGCAGTATGATCACGGAAATCAGATCTACCATTCCCCGAGCACAGTTGATCCAATCAACTTCGTACAAAACCGTTATATCTCATAGATCGACCACCAAACAGCACATAGATCTCATCTACAGCCAACCGCATATCACATATGCGAGATCTCGAGCCTAAAACCAGAAGCTATCGCTCTGATACCACTGTTGGGCCACGCAGAGATAAAACAAAACTTTTCCTCTAACGTGGTGATCCCAATATCTAGATGAGGTAGAAGGCCACGAGGTTTACCACTAGACGCGCAGTTGCGGATTACTGATGAAGCGCGTCAGTTGATGCAGTGAAGTCCTCACGATACGATCGTCCTGGTGTTGATCGCACAACACCTCTTCTGGTATCCACACGTACAAGGAGGAGCACCGACGGCGAACTGCTAGGTTCGTATCGACGGTAGGACTGCTGTGGAGCTAGGGTTTCCAACACATGGAATGACCTAACCGAACAACGATTAACCTTTCTGGGTTACGGTGCTCCACTATATATAGGGAGTAAACGTGGGCTCTGCTCGCGCGACCCATTCACTAAAGCCCATATAACACTAGTCATCGTGAGTCCAACTCACTAACTCAGTCCTAATCCGGTTTATGTCCAACCCAACCAGATTACAGGTTCAAATCCAATCCGAACATGCTCCCGCTCTTAAGTGTGTGACCCCGCAGGCTCATGGCCACTTGGACACGATTGGAGTCCGACTCTCAATCGATCAGTCGGTAGCGGCTCCTAGCAGAACATGCCGACTCCAAAGTACCAAAGAGTCATGACGACTTGCCTTTCCAATGCGACTTACGTCTGAGTCCCTTTTGCCTCACGATATACCTTGTCAGACTATAGGCGAATAATTGTCATCCCTTTAAATAGTCTGACTCTCTTCTCGATCCAAGATAAGTGATTCACCCGACTAACTCTTAGTCGATCGCCTCGGTTAACACTTAACCGAGTCGTGCATGGCCATGCTTTCCGAATCATATCTCACGAGAGGGCCCAGAGAATATCTCTCCAAGTGGAGGGGCAAAATCCCATCTTGGTTATTCACATCACACAGCTTGATTCTCAGTCGACCCAAACCCTGCCTTTATAACTGCCCAGTTACGGATCAGCGTTTGACATAACCTAAGTCGGTGATCCTCAACTTGGACTATGCAAAAACCTCAGGTCTAAGGATTACATTGATTGAGATATACAAATGACAACTTGTTCGTTGTACCTTAATATGGGTCAATCCGACTCGCTAAACTCTTTAGCCGAATCTGTGTAAGTTGGAATAGCATCTCCATGCCCATGACAAGTGGAACCGAGTCATCATGCCAACTTTCACATTGGTCTAAGTTGTGTGTCCAGCACAACCTCAATGACAAAGGATATTTAGTAAAAACAACATGAATGCATAGTTCCACAACCGAATCACATATTCAATGATACACATCAGATGTTTATACAAGGACTACTTAATATCTTTATGAATACAATGGGAAATCTCATCATACATGATTGTCTCTAGGGTATATTCCCAACATATTTTACTCGTGGGGTACCACTAGCAAGTGCGCCACAGAAGTGTGGATTACCTATAGTCGTTTTCCTAGTAGTGTATGTTATGAGTTGAATATATTACAGCCTCAATGGTGTGTTCTTAGCATTTGATGTGAAATTAATTATGCAAAATATATATTCATGTACACCAAAGGAAAAAGTTTTAGTACAAACGGATGTAACTAGAATAAACCGTAACAGATAAGCTCGACTATAGGGAAACAGAGTAATGTTTATCACCATTGGTAAAATATGGGTCCATCAATGACGATTTTTGACTCTATGTCCTTAGAGATCTTCACATCAGTGTCCCCTATCTGGCAACGTATATTTTTTTCTGTTGTCGATGGGGGTTTCGACCCGTACCCACAACTTAGTTTTTCACTACTGTTTGTTGGTTGTTATTAGATTTTGTCTCTTTGAGGTATTATATCTTGTCTTTATGAGCGTACCAAAAAGGATTTTTGATGAAAAACTTTTTTGCGTTTTTGGTTTTGGAGGTTTTACCGGTTCATCTCTTTTAAAGAGGTCAAACGTTTCATATAGTGGATTTCATATCCTACATTGGCTCTGATGGTTCTCTGAATGATCTTTTAGATCTCGTTATTATCGTCGAAATGAGCCCATAATCATCTAAATTGGACTCTAGTTTCTCGAATTATGATCGTTTTTGTATTACTATTTTGATGGGGTTTGGGGCGGAAATTTGCTTCATGGATGGAATTTTCGCCCCTCACAAGACCACAAGTACTTAGTATTTTCACCCCATTTATTTTTAGCTAAGTCCCTTGGCCATGTCGATGGTACAAGCCTCAGGGATGGGGCCGGAAATGACACGGGAAATTGGGTAAAAAATCTTCTGCGCACCCCCGAAAATTTTGGGGGGCAAGACTCCCCCTTGATTTTTTGTTGCGCTCGCCCGAGGCTGGAAATTCACGGTTAATAGCTTCCCAACAGTCAGATTTTAGTGAAGGATATAAATAGCCCCCTCTCCTCCAAGAGTTGGTTGCTCTTTCCTCTATCTCTCTCCTCCATTGTTAACCTTAAAGAATTTTCTCTTACTCTATATTCCACGCATGTTTGTTGAATATATTTTGGAAAAATAGAGACGATTTAGATCTATATTTTCACTAATCAATATCTTATCTTAGTGAGGGGAACCTATTGGATCTAGATTTTGGAGTTCTTTGGTGTTCTCTTCTTTATTCTTCCTCTCATATTCCTCTATATCTTGTGTTGCTTTGGTGGAATTTGAGAGATAAGGATTTGAGCACCTAGTGTGTTCTTGCCATTGTATTTGGTTCATTAGTTAGAATATTCTTGGAAGTGAAAGTGATAATCTTATTACCCTCTAGTGCTTGTACCCAGAGCTTGTTCCTCTTGGGTTCATAGAACCCTATACGAATTTCTGGCTTTGTGGACTATTTGGGACCTTTAATTAAGTTGTGAAGATTTTTCCAAGCTTTATACCTCGATGAAGATTACTTGAGAGTCTCTAATTAAGTTGTGGAGACCAGTCTTGTATGGATTCGCTGACCGCTCTCAAGGGTCCCATAATGGATCTAGGACTTCCTTTTTGGTGGGAAGGCTCGAGAAAAATGTGGTGATCCATTATGGCGTTTGTAGAGCCTTGTCCCACCACACCGCTTCAACTGAGAGTATAACCCTCAGGAGTCTGAACTTCGGCATACATCATTGTCTCCGTGTGTCTCAGTTATTCCTATACCCAAACTCTTTACTTATGCACTTTACTTTATCATACCTTTCGTACTTGAAGTTATATATATGATGTGCTGTCATGTAGCTATTAGTCTTGTTTAGCATAAGTTATTGGTGCATATAGGTGAGCCTAGTATATATAGGTTTTGTGCTTGATAAATAAAATGCAAGTTTTATTCCACATTTGTTCAAGCCAATGCCGTAAATCGTGTGTTCACCCCCTCTAGGAGTCATCCATGTTTTTCAATGTTGTCAGCTCTCGTGTTCAAAAATAAGAAATTGCAACATATATAATAAAATAGTAAGAAACCACAATTATTAGGACTAGGGTTTCGCCAAACCATAATCAAGGATTTTAAATTCCTAAAACCACAACTTTTCTGGCAAGTTGGTTCACCAAACCAAATCTTGTGACACCGTTTATGAAAAAAGGGCCCACCAACCAGGTTCCACGTGGCTTAGTAGCTGGTTCTCCCTTAGTTTTCTTGTAAACAAGACCACACATGAACTAAGATGTTTGGAATTTTCACATTATTTAAATATTATGGCCGAAATCAGTTTAAAATAAAAAATAAAAAATGCAAACTACATGTAGTTATTAAGCTAGAAATTCTGAAATCATTATGCCCAACCATTTGTTATTGTCTATAACTTCCGTCCAATTTTTGTTCACAATTTTGAATTTTTATAAATATTCTTGTAAGTTGAAGTATGGGTACCTTGTAAAATAGTAAATTTTCATCTCATTTTTTATTTGATTTTCCATAGTTCTCTAATTTTTAGTCAAAAGTTTTCAAACAATTATTTAAAAGATACAGTAGCTTAATCCAAGTTCACCATAAAAATGAACTAGTGAAATTTTTATTTAGATTCTTTTACTAATTTAGCCAAATATTAAAGAACTGAAAACTTCCAAAGGGCTCAAATAAAGATTCGTCCATATACAAATAATACCGAGGGACTCTCAATTTTCATATCAACCTAACTCCCAGAAACTTTATAAATCAACCAAATCACATCATTTATTTGAAACAATTTAGCCCTAAGCTAGAAAAATCCTTCTATAACCCTGAGATTTATACATAAAAAGTAAATTGGAGTTGAAGATGCATTCTATTTGTGAGGCTGGCGCTTTGTCAACATGGGAGCGCTTCATCGGGAAACCCCAAGAGCAAGGTGTGATGCAGCACAACAACAAGTCTTCCCTCAGTAAGAAACCGAGGTTTATCGAACCAGTAGGAGAAGGAAACATTTTAAAGGTGTTGCAAGCAACTTGCAAACCTGCACAACATAAACTCAAGACTTTGCCCCAACGAACAGTGAGATTATCAATCTCACCGGTTGTTGTAACAAAGGATTAACTGTATGGTGTGGAAGGTGATGGTGGTTTGCAGAAAGTAAACAGTAACAATGGTGAAGGGAATATGCCCGAGAGGCAATAATAAAGTGGTTATTATCGTATTCCTTATTTATGATAAATGTTTATTTTGCATGCTATAATTGTATTAATACGGAAACGTTAATACATGTTTGTTTAATAAACAAAAAGGAAGTTCCTAGTTATGCCTCTCTTATAAACTAGCTTGTTGATTAACAAGATGATCAAAGGTTTCCTGATCATGGACATTGGATGTTGTTAATAACAAGGTCACAACATTGTTGGAATGATGTGATGAACATTCATCCGAAGTATAGCATTACGATCAAGTTCATTGTGTTTATATTGCTATAACATCATACGAAGTAATCTTAGTCGTTAGACCATGAGATCATGTCAATCACTAACACCGGAAGAGTATCTTGATAACATCAAACATCACACAGTAAAAGGGTGATTATAAAGATGGGTTCAGTGCTACGAAGATGTTATGTTGAGGCTCATGTATCAAGAGTGGAATTTGTCCATCCCGATGACGGAGAGATATACTATGGGCCCTCTCGGTGATATCACATTGGTTAGCTTGCAAGCAAGTGATTTGATCACTAGAATATTATATCACGGGAACGAGAAGAGAGTACATGTCAGTAACGAGAACAAACTAGGTATGGGGATACCGACGATCGAATCTCGGACATGTAATATATCGCGAGACAAAGGGATTGAGTTACATGCGCATAAGGTTCACACGATCACACAAGTCATCGTTGAATATGTGGGAGTCAGTACGGATCTCTAGGTCCCGCTTTTGATTATTGATCGGATAGGGGCCTCGATCATGTCTACATTATTCGCGAACCGTAGGGTGACACACTTAAGGTATATCGATTGGAGCAAATAATATGTCAGAGAAAGAAAAAGGAAAGCGCAGGAATTTATTTCACTAGACACCGGAACTGTTTCGGTTGAAATTGCTGAAACTGGTTCTGCATGTGAAATGGAATACTAGCAAGGGGTTTTATGTGAATGTTTGTTAATTAAAGTAATTAACAAAATTCTGAATAAATAAATAAAAGAGTTTTATTTAAATGAGAGATTGCATTGATTTTGGTGGAAAATTAATGCATGTGAGTGGAATTGTGAGTGGAGATGTTTTTATGTGAGTGGAGCTTCCACCACATGAATGAGGGAGAGGTGGGGGCACCCTCCTTGGCCGGCGGCCATGCCCCCTTGATGACCCCCTCCTCTCATTTGTCACACACACCTCCTCGCGAAGGATCTCTCTCCCCCCTTTAGAATTCCCCCATGGTCTCGGATCAGCGAGATACATGTTCCTAGTGGCTTTTTCTGGAAGGATTTGTTGCTTCCACTGCTTCGCTGGAGTGAGGGCGCGGAGGTTGTCGGGGTACCCGGACGTGTGTGCGATCACGGATGCACCACTTATGGTGACCCAGCATACCACTGCATGTGTAGTACACTATAGTCGTTGACATGACATCCACAGAACACCGTTCCGTAAATATCACATACCTCAGAGTGGTACAACAGAAACATTGTTGGTCCACATTACAAAAATACACACATTATTATTATTACAATACCGGAAGTTCAAGGCTTCCAAAATATTCAACTTACAAACCAAAATATAAAGTGTTTCAGCGGAATTTAAAAGTAACAACTCCGACTAGGAGTTGAGCTCAGCAGCTTATTCTATAGAGTTCATGCTGCTCGACTCAGTTGGTTACTAATAACTAGGATACTTAGTTGGACACGTTATCGTTGACTCCGTAGCGGATCTCGTAAGCCACTCCTTCAACACCTCCGGACAGATCCGGTTCCTCGTAGTACACATCTTCTTGGCATTCGGCTGCATACATTGGCACGTCTTCGGGATCCTCAGAGTCTAAGCAAGGGATCAAAGGAAAGAATGAGTAACAACGTTACCCAACAAGTTCATTATATGCAAGGTGGGAAGTTTTATGCTCTAACTACCACCTCGGATTATAAACCCTTGGCACTATGCAATTTTTGTAAATCTTTCTTCAAAGATTGATTTTATTCTAAAAAAACTATGACAATCAGCCTTCATAGGTTGACCAGAACTTTCATGAAGTTCCTTTCCTGCCGCGTTCGCAGCTCCTTCCCGGAACAGGGAGTGACAAGTTACAATTTTTACACTCTGCAGAGGTACGTTACTTTACCCATGAGAGATCAACTCCTTGTTGCACAACCGGGCGTACTTTCCCGTCCACAATTCCATGATGTGGGGCCCAGTAGTTAGTCCAAGCCAATCGCTGCCCCCTTCGCGACCTCGCATGCCTCCTTGGTGTACACCATGCCCACATAATGAATTATGGCAATGGTTTGTACAAACCGTTAGATGGCAGAACTATTGTGGGACGATGAGGGTTCCCACCCATATGCTGCATATCCTCTATGAATTACCAATTAATATGCACGCTATGAGGATAACAACCATGACCTGCACATCCGACTTCAAGCGAGAGGAAGAAGATACAGTTGACTTCTCTGTCCCATTCAAAATCTCATGGCTAACGCGTAATATACAGCGCTAGAATCACTGATGTCAGGGGTTATTAAGTCCCTACTTGATCATCATTGTTGCAAATAGAACCCTAAGTTCTATTGCTCCATTATATCACCACTTAGGATGATATCTATGATTTCTTTATGTGTGAAAATCAATGGTAAGGAAATCGGTAATCGTTAACTGCTCGGTTGGCTTGGGAGTAGCGACTAATCGGAATTCAGACGATTAACTGAATTAATCGGTTGGATATTAATCGGTGCAGCCTACAAAAATTAGCACCTAAAACACATGTGAATCCTCTTGCAACTCAACCATCTACCCTATTAAAGGCAGCCTTAAGCTCCCGGATGAGATCCTCAAGGCGCTCGAGCTCTTGTATCTGAGGTTTGATCGACAACTACGAGGAACTGGCCAACAATGACAAGGAACTGGTTGGTGATGGCAAAAATCAAGCTCCTGGAGGCAGGGATCATGCGGGAGCTTCGCAAAACCTATTTCATTGGGGCGGGCTAGCGGATGAATGGGCGATATGTGTTGATAATTTTGCACCCTTTTTGACCAAGTGTAGTGGTTAATCGGGAACATACCTAGTAATCAGAGTGTCAGACCTATTAATCGGGCTAAATGATTAATACAAACAATTAGTGGTAATCAACACGGTTAGGTCCCTAGTAACGATTAATCGGCCTATTTTTTGAAGAGTGGTGAAAATAATATTTTCTTTATTTTATAATATATATGATAACACACAATTTTCAAATACTTTGATAAAGACTCTTCAAAGGACATGAGCAAGTGATGAACTTGCCTTGTGATGGCAAGGTAGTGAAGTCTGATGCTTGCACTGGACCTTGAGCTTCTATGTCTACAAAAACATCATTATTGCCCGATAAGGACAATATTTAAAGAAGCAAAATGATTATGCAATAATGTAATGCATCATTTAACTTGATATGCATTCACTCTATTATTATACAAGGTTCTTTTTAATAATAAAGGATTTATAAATATTACTTTTTAATATTTATAACATATATTGAATTATTTTATTTTATTTTCCTTTTATTTGACTTTTATTGAATTTTAAAATTTGTTATTAAATATTTATTTAGTATTTTTCAAAAATACTACAATATTAATATATAATGAAAGTGATTTTTATTTATTTTTATCATCTTTCATTAATTTTGTAAAATTCCATAAGGAATATAAAAATTACAAAATTCTTAATAAAATTTAAATGTCTAAAAGTTTATATCTTATTTTATTTGGATAGTGTAGATTATTGTGAATCCAAAAATATTTTATTTATAATTTTTGGACTTTTATTTTCTAGAATTTAATTAACTTCAGGGGTATTTTGGTCTTTTCCTATTTATTGGAATAGGCATTAAAAGATTTTTGGGTTGGATTAATCTTATTGGGCCCTAGTGGCCCATTAGACATAGTCAAAATAACCACTCTGAAAGGGTCTGGCCCAACTCAGCCCACTCTCCTGCTGCTTCTCTCCCTCGAGCTCATTCCTCTCCTCCTCTGACCTCGACCCCATGGTCGGTGATGTCGCCGTCGGCGATTCCCGCCGCCATGGGCCGTTCTGGTCGCCGCTGTGGTGCAATAGGAGGTTTTCGACGACGCTCATCCTTTCTATCCAATTGGATTTGAGTATGGGGCTGTCCTGCGACGGATCGATGTCGTCCCGAACCCTAGGGTTTGGGGGTTGGCGTGGATCCAGGTGCTGCCGTTGCCGTCGTGCGTCGTGGTGATGCTCCTCGCCTCTATGTGTGTTCATGGTCGCCGTCGTGGCGCCATATGGGTTGCAGTTCCCCTCCTGGGGTGCTCCCCGTGCCGCCATGGACGTCGGCCACCTCTGCTTCCTCTTCTAGTCTTCGGCGAGGACCTTTGGTGAGTTATGTTCCTCTCCCCTAGTGCTCTCTGTGCTCGCTGATCCTATGCTAGATGTTGGCAGTGACCTCTCTGGTTACTGTCTTGTCCTGATTAAGATAATTTATTACATTTAGGGTTCTTATCCTATGGTTGATCATATAATGGATGAATTAGATCATGTCTGGATGGTCTGTAAACATGTTAAATGGTTATTAGCCTAAGGCTTGTTGCTTGAGATGAACTATAATGGTTCTGGTGGCTTATTAGATGATTTTTATGCTTGGTTTGCATATGATTCAGATGGTATAGTTGCTTTGGAATCTATGCTTGGTAAAGTCACTGGCTTGATAACTTTCCACTGTCATTTATTGGCTTATGATCATGATTATGGTGTGATGAAACCACTGTCTTAGTGTTGTTGTCTTGAGAATTAATGTGTGGTTTGAGCAAAGAGTGAAGTTTAACATAGGAATATCCTAGTTATGATTCATGTATTAACAGGAAAATGATTAGTAAGTTAATTGATTGAATCTGTGATGATTAAATGTTTATCCTGATTCATCTAGAATTGTTCTTGTGACACCATCTTGGTATGGCACACAAGATTGATTCTAATCCATTGATTGGGTTGGTTTAAGCTTAAGACAAGCTTGACTTTGAAAGATAAACATAGATGTTCTTTTCTGAAATCCCTAAGACCAATGATGTTGGTCTGAGGCTTAGGGTTCTAGGCCTTATCTAATTGATTCATATATATAGTCCTGGTAGTGGTACTAGCTATTGTTTTTGAATCAAAGCTTGGTAAAAATGATAGTAAGCTTGATCATTATCTAGATCCAAAAGATTAGTTTCTAAGGTGCTACCCTTACTTTAGGGATGTGCCTAGAAATTAGATCTTAGCTATATTTATGCTTGAATTGTAATATATAGCTTGACAACCAAAGCAATGATGTTGCTCTGAGCTCTGGTTGGATCCTTGTACTTTGTTGTTTGCTTTTAGAGTTTAAAATCTCTATGATGGATTCACCCCACTTGGGTGTTTTCCGAGAGTTTGTTTCATAAAACAATACATGCTTCTGTCTAGATAATATGATTTGATCATGTGAGGGTTTTATGATGCTCACCACAAAATCTGATGATTGTGGAGTAAGGTGGTGATGTTGATCTTGTTTTGCTGAGCTCATGTGCTTGACCTTGAGCTAGTCTGCTCCTCCTAGCTCCTGGACTTGATCTTGCTGTCCACCTGATCCTCCCCCCTCCTTATGTCACCATCCTGGTGATGAGATCTTGGCTTTGGTTGCTGGCTGTTGTGCTTGGTTAGCTGCTGTCTAAGCTGGATGTTCTTGTGTGTAAGTAGTGAAGAGATGCACTAGTGCCTCTCCATGGCTATGCTGATGGTTTTGTGAGTTCGGGGCTGTGCTGTGAAGCTGACATCACATCACATGCATTTAGTTGTGTGTCCTGCTTGTGTGCTTGCTGTGCACTTGTGGATATGCTTTGGACTTGAAAGTTACTTTGATCAAATTACTTTTACCTGGCTGGTGAACTTTCCCCTCCTTGCTGTCAATTTGACCCCTTTTTGGCTTAAAATTTATGAAAGATAAATTCTTTCATATTGGTGAAACTTCCCCCTTTTATAATTTCTCAATGATGAACTTGTTCAGTGCACCTCACTGACATGTCTCAGAGAAAAACAATTCTAACTCTAACCTTATTATTGTATTATTAGTGTTTGTCTTGAAGGTACAAATTTGAAGTGAAGATTTTAGTTTAGGTTTAGTTATAGAATAATCCAATGTAATCTTCTTTATACTTTTGTAATTTTCATTTTATTATTTTGTAATCTTCATTTTATTCTTCTGTAATAAAGATTATATGATTTTCAATGAATAAATATTCTTATCCTTTATTCATTTGTTATTGTGAAGTTTGGAGATGATTTCAATAATTTACATTTTTGTAACTTGTTTATATATTGATAATATGAAATAAGTTTTCATATTCTTTATTGTTTTTCTTTGGATAAAGTTTAAGTTGTAGTAGTTAACTCTTAGTTAAATTAAGATTCAAACCTTATTCCTAATTCATTTGAATTATAATTCAAACTCTCAAGTTTAAAATTCAAATTCACTTTCCAAACACATAATTACTCAAAGATCATATCAAAGTCTATAGCAATCATCCTTTAAGACTAAACCTAATCTTAAAGTATGAAAGAAACCTTGATAACTTAAGGTTTTTATTTGGTGAAATTTTTTCCCACATTTTCACAGATGAATGCATGCAACATTCCAAATTCCTAAATCTACCCTTCGTTAGTTCCTAAATGCTGGGATGTTACACCACTGCTTTGCGGTGCTGGACCGGATGGACCAGATGGACTTCATCACGATCTTGAGATCGGCAAGCGTTCGTCTACATCATCCACGAGTACAACCTCGTTAACGCTATTCATTCTTCGAGGGTATGTATTCTATGGATGTATATCCACCCGTTGCTTGTATCTAGTACATAGATCTTGGTACTTAGATGTTCCCATCGTAGGAAATTTTTTGTTTTCTATGATGCGAACCCTACAGATGGAAGATGTATCAATGGTAAAGATTGGACCGGGGTCCATAGTTCACCAGAGGTGTTCTCCTTAGATAAACAAACATGGCATGCTGGGTAAACAAATTACAGCAGGGCAATTGACAGGACTGAGCAAGGCATAACAATGCAATACTAGACATCAAGATCCTATGATATTCGATTGGGCAATACAACAAGATACATAGACCGCCATCCAACTGCATCTATGACTAGAAGTCCATCTTTGGGTTATCATCCAAACCCCCTCCAGTATTAAGTTACAAGCAACAGACAGCTGTTTTAAGCAAAGTGTGAAGAGCTTATCAAGAGAATACCACCGCCACCAAAGGAGTAATTCATCATCAGGTTTGGCATCCCCTTGGCTTGTTCCAAGCTTGGGGGAGTGCCGTGGTACCACCACCATTATCTTTTGTCTTTTACCTTTTTAGTGGATTCATATCTTTGGTAGAGAGGTTATCTTATATTTTGGTTTGCATGTGGAAGTATCTTTCCTTTAGTTGATTATCTATGTATCCCTTGGTGTGAGTGCCTTTATTGGAATATTAATGAGAAGTCTCATCTTTTACTTTTTGCACTTCTTATTTTAGTTTGTAATCTCTATTATATGATGGATCTTGTTTATCAGTATTGGCACCACTTGGGATCATCAAGTGGATCTAAATTGGTTTTGGCAAGCCGAGTTCTGGTCAGTAGCATTACTTTGAAAGAGAAAAAGAGAAAAAGCTTACAGATATTTGGTATCATTTGTTTTCTTTCTTATTGGATCATAAGATTAGTATTCTTTATTTAAGATCTTTTGTTTCTTCAAGGGAGGTTGCATGTTTGGCTTTATTACTCGTATGCTTGCTTGTTTCTTTCAACTCTCTTGCTTTCTACCCATCCTTGCTAGCCAAAAACCAGTTTTGAGAAGGCATACTTCTCATTCCGCCAAACCCTTTGAACCAAAACCTATGTCATTTGTGTCCACTATATCTACCTAGTAGCATTTTTGCTATTCCAAGCAAATTCTCAAGCTTCATCTACCTTTCGAATTAAAAAGTATTTTGTTATTTGAAAACTAGTTAGTAAAGATCTCACGAACTTGACGACACACTTTATTTCTTGCCCTAATAGACTTGAACCATTGTGCCATCAAAGTTGTATCTGCTTGCATCTATACGTTGGAATTAGCAGAACCGTGCTGTCACGGGGAACGTTTTCAACATTGCACCTGTTCTTTGTACTCAGTTGATATCGTGCTCTTTTGTATATGGATATCAACGGTGTAAAATAAAGAGGGAACTTGTAAGTCTATGGAGTCTGTATTTTGTGTTAGAGAAACGTCTGGGCCGCTAGCCTAAGCCATGCCTAATCATGGTGGAAACTTGCAGCATCACCATAGTGAGCTATCTATGAAGCATCCTCAATAAAAAGCTATGCACATAATAAATAAAAAGATCGCTGAGATGCTCATTGTCTGCTTACCTTGTCATTTTGGTTATGGGAAAGCTCATGTACCATGTGCAAGGGGTATCCCGTTGGCGGTTCTCTATGATACACATGTACTTACAATGACAAGAACTTACCTGTGACCAAAGTTGAGTAGCATGAGGAGTGGCCCTCATATTCAAGGGACATGAGATTGCTAACTTATATTTCGTCAAGCATATACTCCATCTTTGTGCACTTTAACCTTAATCATCTCAAGATGCCTATGATAGGGGCAATGAGGTCTCAAAGCTAGTAAGTACCATAATATTTTGGAAGCTCTTTATGAATTGTAATCCCTGCTTCCCTATATAAAGGGACCTTTCTCCCACTTCCAAGTTGAGTCAGTAAACCTACTTCCTCTCTATCTTCAGCAAGCATTTGAGTTGTTGTGTTTCAAGCATTCATATGGTGATTTATTCAATCATGTTCTTTATCTTCCTTGTTTGCACAAAACTCTTATCTATTGAGTATTACTTTGAAAGCCTTCACTTGTGAAAAACCGTTTTGAGCAAAGAGTGCTCCTGTTTGAAAACTTCTACAAAGCTTTATTTGTGAAACTGTTGCTAGCTCTTCTCTGACCAGGAATAAGGTTTGCCAATTCCAATTATGATTTATCTTTATGCATCTCTATTGTGACTATTGTACTTGGTTGCAAGCTAAGTTATATAATGGTGAGTTACTTTCTTCTATGAGTTGTGCAATGGTAAGTGTGATGCTTCTTGTTCGTATTCTTTTATTGACACTTCACTCCATAAACCTGTGGACATGTTTACCGAGCTAAGTTTTCGCTTGGGGACAAGCGAAGGTCTAAGCTTGGGAGAGTTGATACGCCCAATTTGCATCACCATTCTATATCATAATTTACCTCTATTCATTGATATATGTCTTATTATGAGGTATTACTTATGGCTTTTCATCTGTTTATGCATGTTGGATGATTCTTGGAGGATGGACTGTCGGAGTCTAGATTGTGATGGAAAAAAGCCATTTCGGTGCAATTTCGCGAAGATCAGAAAAATACCAGAAAAATATGGGAAAATATTATTTTTCCAGAAGATTGAGGAAGCCGGAAGGAGGGACGAAGAAGGGCCACAGGGGGCCCACACCCCCTAGGCGCGGGCCCACCCTGGGTCGTGCCTAGGGCAGGTGTGGCCCACCCGCCCGGCTCCTGACTCCGCCCCTTCGCCTATATCTTCCCTATGGAACCCTAAGCCTTAGGGAGCGACCACAGATAGATTTTCGACGCCTCTAGGGGGCAGAAAACACCGAGAGAGAAAGATCTCTCCAGTAGACAGATTTCTACTGAGGGAATTCCTTCCCGGAGAGGGGAGATCGTCGCCATCAACACCATCATCAAGCTAGGCTTCATCGGGATCATCATCATCCACACCATCATCTCCACCAGCACCATCATCATCACTCCGTCCCGCTGTAACAATTGTGTTGGATATTGCTTTAGTTCTTAGGGGAAACTTTCCCAGTGTTGATTACTATTGTAGTTGATGCTTGTGAGTGGAACCATTGGATTGTTGTTTATGTTCAGATTGTTATGCATTACCATATCATCTTTTATCTTGATCCATATGATGTCTTGTGAGTAGTTTGTATAGTTCTTGAGGACATGGGAGAAGTCATGTTGTTATTAGTGGATTTGTGTTGAGTTATTATTCAATGGTTAGTATTTAAGTTGTGGTGCTATTCTTCTAGTGGTGTCATGTGAACGTCGACTACATGATACTTAACCATTTATGGGCCTAGGGGAATGCATTGTGTATTTGGCTACTAATTGTGGGGTTGCCGGCGTGACTGAAACCTGAACCCTCATTAGGACACCTTTGCACAAGGGAGTGTAGGATCTCAGAGTTTAAGGCTATGGTTAGATTTATATCTTAATTACTTTCCTGTAGTTACGGATGTTTGCAGGGGGTTTAATCACAAGTATGTGTTAGTCCAAGTAAGGTAGGTATATTAGCACAGGTTCACCCACACAACACTTACAACACCAGAGAAGAGTACTCGGCTATATGAAGCGAAAGCACTTGACAGAATTCCCGTGTGTCCTCGATAACGTTTGGTCCTTATAAGTATTTCCACCGGCTTGTCCTTTGCTAAGAAAGGATTGGGCCACTTGCTGTGTTTGTTCTTTGTTACTTGCACTTTGTTTTGTTGCCTTATCAGAAAACCACTAAAAACCGTTTGTTAAGTATTTGCAGAGAGTTCCTGCTCCATACCACTGTTCAGCACCTTCTGCTCCTCGTTGGGATCGACACTCCTATTTATCGAAAGTACTATGATACACCCCCTATACTTGTGGGTCATCACCCGTGAATTAGGACCTGGGAAGAACAAGCTAGTGGTTTGACGGAGGAGATTATTTTGTAACCCTCTCTATGTGAAGATGCATAACTCTCATAATCTGTAAGGCAGGTTGGTAACATGTCTTAATGTGTTTCTGTTGGCTCTAATTAGCAAAGATGCCGTCCTACATGACATTCTTGAAATAACACACCTATATGAGCTCGACTATAAATGTCGCGGTCTACGAGACTTGGGTGATCTCTAGTAAACTCATGAAGAGACCAGGGAGTATGATGCATATGCTCCAACCCACGGAGTAGGCTACTGGCAGCCAGGTACAAGTTATGATTTTGAGTGAAATCTATTGGCACCAAACTTGCAATTCAAGGTTCATCCATTGTTCAATTTGTTGATAGACGTAGTTCAAGAATCTAGGTGAAAGTTCAACTTAACAGTCTCTGCTAAAACATTGGTATATAAACAAGTAGTGAGGATTGACAAATCTTCAAATGGGAATTTGAGATCTGGTGGGGGATTTTTAGAAATAATGGGATAGTCCATTTAGGCCCATGTGTATTTTAGATTTTCCCTAAATCTCAAAGCCCAGATTTGTGGCAGCCCATATGTGTTTGGGCCCATGTTTGTGGCAGCTCACATGGGAGTGAAGTGGGACCTAAAGTTTAGTCCCACATGGCAAGTTGAAGGAGAGTTGCACCACTTTGTAAGTGAGTGGCAATAAGAGAGATACACGCGTGCCCGGATTGTGGGCTACTATAACCGACCCAAACATGCGCAACATGGACTCGGCCCATGTTCGCCTCCGTTAGGGTTTACTGAGCCGCTCTATATAAAGTCCTGCACGGCTACCGCCATAATACACTGAAAAACCAATCTAGGGTTTTGCCATCCTTTCTGCTTGCGCCGCCACCGTAGTCTACTCCATCCCGCTTGCCGGCGTGCACCGGCGGTCGGGAGAGCAGGTCTCCGGAACCACTCGTCTTTGTGATCCTGTACGGGAGAGGGCGAATAAGGTTTTTGGGAAGCGCTCCGCGCGACTGCTCAAGTTCGTCATCACGGCGCGTCTTCCAGGTCGTCAAGCCGGGCCTCGTGCACGTCGTCTTCAACACCGAATTCTTCGACAGACTACTGCAAATGCTGCACCAACAGCGACTTCATCGACAACTGATCAGTACATATACCGTCGTCAGATCTGTTGCTGTACTATGGTTGTTAGTGCGTATACTCTGCTACTATTCATGTTGATCAATATATCTAGTATGTTAGAGGTTCACGTGATTGTAGTTGTTGCTGTCATAATTTATATTCTGAAATTAATCGTGGAAATTATGCCTAATAATCCAACATTAACCAAGCAGTTCCATTATTACAGAGACTTGTGCTAGAGTCATTGAAGCTAGGACAATACTGCAATCAACCTTCAGCTCTGATGCCCAAAGCAGGATGAGTTCAGTAGACCCAATGCCAAGCATAGTCAGGCAAGGTTTATTGGCTTAGAAACTGATGGCAATGTAGAGGGAGAAGAACATGGAATTTGAGGATCAGAAGATAGTTGTGTTGGAAGCTAAGTATACTACCCAAGTACAGAGAGATCGGGAGAATGCAATGAAGAATCTAGAGTAGGAAAAAAAGAAAGGCAGAGCTAGCACAACAAAGGGCAAGAGAAGCTACTGAAAGGAGAGAGAGGGAGATATATGATGCAGAATTGAACAGGAAGACCAAACCTCAGACTAGGAAGATAGTTAAAGAGATAAAGAAGAGAATCTCTAAAGAGAAGAAGAAAGCATCAGAAGAGAAGAAGAAAGAAAATACTGTTGGAGATATGCCTTAGAGGCAATAATAAATGTAGTTATTATTATATCTTTGTGTTTATGATAAATGTTTACATTCATGCTATAATAGTATTAACAAGAAACATTAATACTTGTGTGATTTGAAAACTAAATTAGAGTCCCTAGTAAAGCCTCTTCTTAATACTAGCTTGTTGATTAATAGATGATCATGGTTTCTTGATCATGAACATTTGAGATGTTGTTAATAACAAGATCATATCATTAGGAGAATGATATGGTGGACATACTCCTATAGATAAGCGTAGCATAAAGATCAAGTCATTTTAATAGTTCAATTGCTATAAGCTTTCTGATAGATAGTAACCTAATTCCTTCGACCATGAGATCATGCTTATCACCATCACCAAAAGGATGCTTTGATGACATCAAACACCACACCGTAACTGGGTGGCTATAAAGGTGGCATTGAGTGTTCGGAAAGTATGGGTTGAGACACATGGATCAAGAGTGGGATTTGTCCATCCATATGACGGATAGATATACTCTGGGCCCTCTCGGTGGAATGTCGTCCAATTAGCTTGCAAGCATGTTACTGGCTCACAAGGGATCACATACCACGGGAACGATAAAAGAGTACTTATCAGTAACAAGGTTGAACCAGGTATGTAGAGATATCGACGATCAAAACCTCGGATAAGTAAACTATCGTGAGACAAAGGGAAACTGGTATCGTATGTAAGTGGTTCATTCGGTCGCAAAGTAATCATAGAAATATGTGGGAGCCATATGAATTTCCATATTCCTCTATTGGTTATTGTTCGGAGAAGTGTCTCGATCATGTCCGCATAATTCACGAACCGTAGGAAGACACACTAAAGGATTTGATGTTGTTGAGTAGTTATGGAATGATGAGTAAGAGACCGAATGTTGTTCGGAGTCTCGGATGGGATCCGGGATATCACGAGGAGATCCGGAATGGTCCGGAGAATAACATTCATATAAGGAAAGTCCTGTTTCGGAGTTGGGGAATGATTCTGGTGTTTTCATCGGGAATGTTCTAGAAGGTTCCGGAAGGTCCGGCACTCCGGAGGGGAAGGGTACATGAATGTGTCATGACAATGTGGAATGGTTGCATCATGTACTAGGTATCATGGCTGGGCAAAATAAAGGGATAAATCAAATCCTAGTTTGAAAAATCAAACGCCAATTTGAAAAGTCAAACGACAGTTTTGCTTGGTGGAGGGAGAATAGGAAACCTACTTGGGGAGGAGTTCCTCTCCCTCCACCCGCCGGCCAAGGAGGCCGATTTGGGGGAGGACTCCCTCCCCTTGGTCGGCGCCCTCCCACCTATAAAACAAGGGGCAGGGGTGCCCCCTCTAGCCTACACCTCTCTCCACCAAAACCCTAGCCCTAGCCGCCGGCCACCACAAGTCGCCGCCCTAGGGTTTGCCCTAGCCGCCGATTTGGGGCTCTCCACAAGCCCTAGCCGCCGGCCTAGCCTACTCCCTTGGTGCCTCTAAACCCTAGATCACCAAGGCCTCTCTCATAGTCCACCATACTCGCTTCGGCTTAAGGCGAAGCCCTGCGAGATCTTCCCTCTACTTCCGGTATCACGCCGTCGTGCTGCCGGAAGGATCGTCTACACGATCTTGAGATCGGCAAGAGTACGACTACATCACCCATGAAAATCCGCTCTCGTTAACCGCTTTGGAATCTTCGAGGGTGAGTTTCTCTATCGACTCGTTGCTACAATCTAGTAGATAGATCTTGGCTTGTTTGTTTGCATGCGGTAGAATTTTTTTGTTTTCCATGCTACGAACCCCAACAGTGGTATCAGAGCCGTGTCTATATGTAGATATGTTGCACGAGTAGAACACAATGGTCATTGTGGGCGGTGGTGCTTTTATTATCAATTGCTTCTTGGGTACTTTGCATCTTGCGGTATGATGGGATGAAGCGGCCCGGGCTAACCTTACATGACATCGTTCATGAGACTTGCTCCACGCTCAACATGCAACTTGTATTGCATTAGTGGCTTTGCGGGTGTCTGTCTTTCCCATTACAGTATAGATCCAATTTACAACGGGCACTTGATAGTTCAAGCATCAACGTTGTGGTTCTTGTTCGTAAGTTAGATCGACACTTATTGAAAGCCCCAAACCACGTAAAATATGCAAAGAAAATTAGAGGCGTCTAACTTTGTTTTGCAGGGGTGTGCTGTGATGTGATATGTCCATGATTGTGATTATATTTGATGTATGCAATGTTCCTTATTGTAAGTTGGCAACCGGCAGGAGCCATATGGTTGTCTTTATTTTCTGTTAAGACCCGCTATTCAAAGTAGTTGTAATAGTTGAAGCTGGTGGACGATAACCATGGAGCGGCGTCATTGACCTTGATGCAATGCCGGTGATGATGGAGATCATGTTTGTGCTTGAAGATGGAAATCGGAAGCACAAAGAAGAAAGGCCATATCATATCACATATTATGAATTGCATGTGATGTCAATCCTTTATGCATCTTGTATTGCTTAGTGAACGATGGTAGCATTATAAGATGATCCCTCAAGCACACAAATTTCAAGTTTTAAAGTGTTCATCCTTAGTAAGCACCGTTGCTAAAGCTTGTTGTTTCGAAGCACCACGTGATGATCGGGTGTGTTAGATTCTGCGAGTGTATACAACGTGAGCAATCCAGATTTGCTCATGCGGAAGCTAAGGTTTGATCTTGACGATCCTAGCATGTACAGACATGGTCTCGGAACACGGATCACCGAAAGGTAAAGCATGAATCATATAGAAGATATGATGAAAATGTCGATTGTTCGCCATTGAAGCTACATCAACTCTCGTGATGATCGGTTTTGATGTGGTGGATTTGGTTCGTGTGATCACTAAAACAATGTGAGGGATATTGTTTTGAGTGGGAGTTCACCTAGATTAATTTAACTATTAATTAGAACTCAATTTGTCATAAACTTAGTCTAAACTATTGCAAATATGTTGTAGATCAATGGCGGCCCCTACCATCAATTTTAATGCATTCCTAGAGAAAGAAAAGTTGAAAAACAATGGAAGAAACTTCGCGGATTGGTTCTGCAATTTGAGGATTGTCCTCAATGCTGGTAATTTGACCTATGTGTTGGATGCACCGCTGGGTGACCCGCCTACAGCTGATGCTACCGATGAAGTAAAGAATGTTTACCTCGCTCGTAAGAATCAGTACTGCATAGTTCAGTGTGCTATCTTGTATGGTTTGGAATCGGAGCTTCAGAAAAGGTTTGAGAACCATGACCCACATGATATTGTCCGTGAACTCAAATTGATATTTGAGACTCATGTGGCAGTTGAAAGTTATGAGGCTCCTGAAAAGTTCTTTAACTGCAAGATGGAAGAGGGCAGCTTCGTCAGTGAGCATGTGCTTAAGATGTCTGGGCACGCAAACAAACTCCAAAGCTTGGGTATAGTGATTCCTAATGCTTTGGGGATTTACCGTGTCCTCCAATCACTACCACCAAGTTACAAGAGCTTTGTGATGAACTACAATATGCAAAGCATGAACAAGCAGTTGCCAGAACTCTTCTGCATGTTGAAATCTGCAGAAGTGGAGATCAAGAAAGAGCACCAAGTGTTGATGGTCAATAAGACCACCAAATTCAAGAAAGGCAAGTCTAAGCAAAAGGGAGACTTCAAGAAGGGCGGTAAGAAAGTTGCCGCACCGGCGAAGAAGACCAAGGCTGGACCTAAGCCTGATATTGAGTGCTTTTACTGCAAGGGAGAAGGTCACTGGAAGCGGAATTGCCCAAAGTACTTGGCGGATTTGAAGAACGACAGCATCAAGAAGAAAGGTATATCCGATATACATGTTATTGATGTGTATCTCACTAGTACTCGTAGTAGTGCCTGTGTATTTGATACGGGTTCGGTTGCTCATATTTGTAACTCGAAACAGGTACTGCAGAATAAACGGAAGCTAGCGAAGAATGAGGTGACAATGCGCGTTGGAAATGGATCAAAGGTTGATGTGATTGTAACATCCCAAAAATACTAAACTAAAATCATCAAACTCTAATCATCAAAGTTAGGGTTAACAAAAACTTTTCTAAATAAAATTATGAATGCATGCATATGAGTATGCATTGAATTTGAATTTCTTTTGAACCACCTTGTTTGTGTGTTTCTTTTCTTGTAAAATGTTTCTTAGGTGAAATAAACATCATCTAAAACATTTCCCACACTTTTCCCAAATACAAATAAAGAAAAACAAATAAAATAAAGGAATGGTCATTTTGACCAATTTAAATCCCATGCCTACTTTGGATGTTTCAAACTTTCAGAACCTAACAGAAACTTTTCTGGATCTTTGCACCCCTTGATTTTACTCATAACAAAGTATCAAGGCCCACTTTGTGATCATCCAAAAACTTTCAAATGCATAGTTTAAATGACAATTCAAAATTGAGTCTTTATCATATGGGAAGATCCCACTTTTTCAAAAACCACTCAAACAAGCTCAACTTTCAAAACCCAAGCATCTGCAGACTCACCAGCACCAATCTAGCACACCCACCAAAAATCTTTTCAAAATTCAAAACTTGAATTCATGCGGCCATTTCATCAAACACTTGGCAGACACAAATCAAACAAAATCCAAACACTATTGTGAGCAGTGATTCTTGCCTCACTGGTTCCCTATCTAGCTCACAACCAGCTCGGTAGATCATCTAGCAATATTAACCCAGCACTAGCACCACTGTGAGCTTGCCAAAACCATCAATGGTGAACAGCCGAAGCCAACCTTGTCACCCCCATGTCGACAGCAAGCTAGGAGGAGAAACAATCCTAGCCAGCATGTTTGGGAGGCAGCCCACCATCCACCGCCACTCCCTGTCCAGACGTTGACAGCCACTGGACCACACGCACGGACCGCGCCCAGCTCGCCAGCAACCATGCCGACCATGCGCCAGAGCGCCACCCTCGACCGAAGCCCATAGACCGCACGCCGCCCTCACCGCGTGCATACACGATCGCCACCGACCCAGGAGACCGCCAGACATCCTCGTTCGCCGCCCCATGTCGCACAACCACCGCTCGCCATCGAAGACGCCGCCTCTGCCGCGTAGAGCGTCGCGTGTTCCAGACCAACCCGCACCGCCCCACGTCTCGCCACCGTATCGTTGAGCATCGCCAGGGAACACCGCACCGTCCCCTACCTTCGCCCATGCCAATAGCCGTCTGTACCATCGCCCCCGACGAGCTCACCGTGCGCCCCGACGGTCCCCTCGCTCGACTATAAATAGAGGCCACCCCCAGCCGAATTGAGCACACCATTCTACTCCCCTCTCACCCCTGATCGTGCCACACCGTTCCCGGAGCAAGGCGAGCAACACTTCGCCGGAATTTCACCGGAGCCTGCCGCCTCGGGAGAAGAAGGGAGCCAGCGATTGGAGCCGCCCAGGAGGAGCCACCGGTACCAGGAGATTCGCCGTCGTCGACATCGTCGTTCGCCCGCCTCGCCGACCCTCGCCTGCACCCCGGTGAGCCCCCAGCAACCCCCACTGGCCGCGCTAGGTTTCTGTCTCGCCGGCGTTGCCCAACGTCGACGATGACTCCCAGCCGTTGGATTAGAACCAGATCGAACGACCCACATCACCCCGTACCGCTTCGCACCCCCTTGTCTCACTGACGAGTGGGGACAGCTACTTAAGCAGACCGCGGAAGCGCAACGCTTAGCAGGCCGGCCCGTTAACTTTTCCCGTGCAGCCCAGTTATTTGAATTAAACCTTTTCCATTTTATTTCAAACTCACTTCTGTACCCAGTTTCAAAAATCAACCCAGATCGATTCAGTGCACCAAATTGAATGAAACTAATTTTGTTAGAAAGGTATGGGAATGCTGAATCCAAGCCCGTTGGATTCAAGTCATTTGGATCTATAGATCACCCATGGTAAAAATAACAAGGCAGAAGCTTTTCTGCATTCAAACATTTTTTAAATTTAAACCATAATAGCTTTTGAGTTGATTCCAACTCTCAAAAATCATATTTAACCATACCTTTCAGAATATATAAAAATATATAGGTTTACTTGTAGAAATAATGTTCAAGTAATAAAATAATGCTACATAGGCATTTCTAGCCACTTTAATTAATTAAAATAAAAGGATAAAACCTTATTAAATTGTGACACCACTTTAAATCACATTCCCATGAACTAAAATATGTGGTGATGACATGTGTCAACATGATCCCATGTTTGGTTTGGAGAATATTAAATCTTAAGTAGGTTTCAATGAGTAGAAATTACTTTTCTAAAAATAAAAGGAATGAAACCAAGCTTTAACCTTGTAAGGTTAGTGATGATGCTAGATCATCTATACGACCCTTGTGTGTGATGATTGCAAGCAGTTAAGTATTGTTTGGTGATTGTGTACCTCGTATTTATTCATAGACGATAGTACCGACCAAGGATACGAGGAGGAAGGAGGATACTACGAAGAAGAAGCCGAGGAGAACTTCAACCACTGCTCTGCACAAGGCAAGATTTACTAACCAAGTGGACCAATGCAAGCCAATACTTGCAAGCTATTAACTTAGCAAGCTTATACTGATATTATGGAAGCGAATACTTGCTTGTCACCCTGCCAACTATATGCCCTAAGCATAGATGATCCTACCCAATTGTTAAACCAATCCTAGTTTTTACTTACAAGATTTATACTTTATTTATTTATCAAAGCTCTTACTTAGAGTTTACTGGAATAACTGGTAGATACTAGAAGAATATGTGAAGGTTGCATAAAGAGCATAAAATTTGGCCTAAGCTAGATAATCTTGATGTCATCCTAAGGCATGAGATTGAACTTAGTTAAAACTCCACTAGTTTACCACCCCTCATTAGTACTTACCCCCACCTATAGATGCTAGTGCTAAGCATAAAACCTGATCAACTTTAGATGGGAATACTTGGTGGAAAAATGGTTATGAAAACCTTGGAATGATGGATCATTCTATTGAAATGTTTTGGACATGTGTTTCCGAACACCTGATGATTTTGGTGATGAAAATGTTGAGGCATGAGCCTTAGCCCTTTATAAAACTGATGGTTGTCTGGATGCGATACCATTCCAATTTTATCGTACAACCACAATACCCGAATATTGGGTAGGGCTTGACTGGAAACTTATGTACCTTAGTATTAGTTCCCTCATGGCCAAGGTCTGAGTTGAGGCTACCTTGTGAAGATTGTCCACCTGTGTAGTACCCAAGATGACAGTTGGTCATGGTTGGGAGGCCAAACTCACAGGAGAGGTGCTTATACTAGGGCGTGTAATTGAAAGGTTAGGATTCCGCATACTGAGTATGGTGAATTCAGGATTTGTTCCCGACGGATGTATCGAATGTTGTGGTGAAAGTGTACAATATCTGGAGAGTGTCAAACTATTCGAATAGCCGCGTCCGCGGTTATGGAAAAACCCTGTCTATTCCCTAGTGTCCTATTATCAAAAACCCCTTTCACTTGTTAGTATTAGTTTGCGAGTACTTCAAGAGTACTCATGACTTTGTCCCTGGCTATTCCCATGGCCAGACTATGAAGAGGAGTACCTGGAGGATGGACCCCAGGAAGGTTACGACAACTAGGATCATCTCCCATCGTCAGCATTGCATGTGACCCCGAAGATGGAGCTTCGCCCACGCTACCGTTATTATTACGTATTCCGCTGCTTGATGTTGTATTAAGAACTGGATCATGAGATCCCTATTTGTGTAAGAACTTATGTACGGTTTGTAATGGATGATGTAGTATGGTATCCAATTCTGTTATGTCTCGCAAAAATGGTAATCCTGGTATTGCGATGTATGGCATAACAGGCATCTGGGATTAAAAATCCGGGTGTTGACAGTGATCGCGGTCGGCACGCTACCTCTTCATCTACCATCGGGATTAGTTTTATACTTAAATAATTGTTATTTGGTGTCTGCGTTAAGCATGAACATTATATTGGGATCTTGTTTATTGCGAGACGGTTACTTGTTTAAGTCCGAAAATAATGGTTGTTCGATTTATATGAGTAATATATTTTATGCACATGCACCTTTGATAGATGGTCTATTCTTATTGAATCTCGATTGTGGAAATACACCTATTAATAACATTGAAGCTAAACGTTTGAAATTTAGCGATAACTCGACCTATATGTGGCACTGTCGTCTTGGTCATATTGGAGTGAAGCGTATGAAGAAACTCCATTCCGATGGACTTCTTGAATCACTTGATTTCGAATCACTTGAAAGATGCGAAGCATGTCTGATGGGTAAAATGACTAAGACTCCATTTTCTGGTATGATGGAGCGAGCTACGGACTTATTGGAAATCATACATACCGATGTGTGTGGTCCAATGAGTGTAGCATCGCGCGGTGGTTATCGTTATGTTCTTACCTTCACGGATGACTTGAGTAGATATGGGTATATCTATTTCATGAAACATAAGTCCGAAACTTTCGAGAAGTTTAAGGAATTTCAAAGTGAGGTAGAGAATCAACGTAACAAGAAGATTAAATTTCTACGTTCTGATCGTGGAGGTGAATATCTAAGTTACGAGTTTGGCGAGCATTTAAAGAAATGCGGAATACTTTCACAATTGACACCGCCGAGAACACCACAGCGTAATGGTGTGTCCGAACGTCGTAATCGAACTCTCTTAGATATGGTTCGTTCTATGATGTCACTTACAGATTTACCGCTATCATTTTGGGGTTATGCATTAGAAACAACCGCATTCACTTTAAATAGGGCACCATCTAAATCCGTTGAAATGACACCGTATGAATTATGGTTTGGGAAGAAACCTAAATTGTCATTCCTTAAAGTTTGGGGTTGCGAAGCCTATGTAAAGAAGTTACAACCGGACAAGCTTGAACCCAAAGCGGAAAAATGCGTCTTCATAGGATACCCGAAGGAAACTATTGGTATACCTTCTATTATAGATCCGAAGGCAAAATCTTCGTTGCCAAGAATGGATCCTTTCTAGAGAAGGAATTTCTCTCGAAAGAAGTGACTGGAAGGAAAGTAGAACTCGACGAGGTTGTTGAACCTTCTCTCGAACTTGCGAGTAGCGTAGCACCGGAAGAAGTTCCTGTGGCGCCTACACCAACAAGACAGGAAGCTAATGATGATGATCATGAAACTTCGGTTGAAGTTGCTACAGAACCTCGCAGGTCAACGAGAACTCGTAGCACTCCTGATTGGTATGATCCCGTTATGAGTGTCATGTTTGTGGACAACACCGATGACCCTGCGACTTATGAGGAAGCAATGATGAGCCCAGATTTCAATAAATGGCAAGACGCCATGAAATCCGAAATTGGATCCATGTACGAAAACCAAGTATGTACTTTGGTGGACTTACCGGATGGCCGGAAGGCTGTCGAGAACAAATGGATTTTCAAGAAGAAAACAGATGCTGATGGTAATGTTACTGTCTATAAAGCTCGACTTGTCGCAAAAGGGTTTCGACAAATTTAAGGAGTTGACTACGATGAGACTTTCTCACCAGTAGCGAAGCTAAAGTCTGTGAGGATTATGTTAGCAATCGCTGCATATTATGATTATGAGATATGGCAGATGGATGTCAAAACAGCGTTCCTCAATGGAGACATTGATGAAGAGTTGTATATGATGCAACCCAAAGGTTTTGTCGATCCTAAAGATGCTAACAAGGTATGCAAACTTCAACGGTCCATATATGGGTTGAAGCAAGCATCCCGAAGTTGGAATCAACGTTTTGATAAGGTAATCAAAAGTTTTGGTTTTATACAAACTTATGGAGAAGGTTGTATTTACAAGAAAGTGAGTGAGAGCTCTGTAGCATTCTTAATACTATATGTAGATGACATATTGTTGATTGGGAATGATGTAGACCTTCTTAATAGTGTCAAAGAATATTTGAATAATAGTTTTTCAATGAAAGATCTTGGCGAAGCAGCTTACATATTAGGCATAAAGATTTATAGAGATAGATCGCGACGCCTAATATCATTGTCACAAAGTACATATTTGTACAAAGTTCTAAAGAGGTTTGGAATGGAAGATAGCAAGAAAGGATTCTTGCCCATGTTGCCCAATACGACCTTGAGTAAAACTCAAAGTCCAGCAACGGCAGAAGATAGAGAAAGGATGAGTAAGACTCCCTATGCCTCAGCCATAGGATCTCTAATGTATGCCATGCTATGTACTAGACCCGACATTGCATATGCTGTTAGTTTGACTAGCAGATATCAAAGTGATCCAGGAGTGGATCATTGGACAGCGGTCAAAAACATCCTTAAGTACTTGAGAAGAACTAAGGATATGGTTCTTTCTTATGTAGGTGATGAACAGCTCGTTGTTAATGGTTACACCGATGCTAGTTGGAACACCGATCCGGACGATTCTAAATCACAATCTGGATACGTATTTACTTTGAATGGTGCAGCAGTTAGCTGGAGGAGTGCAAAGCAAAGCATTGTGGCGAGATCTTCAACTGAATCGGAATACATAGCTGCTTCGGAGGCTTCACAATAAGCAATATGGATGAAGGAGTTCATTACAGAGCTCGATGTGGTTCCAAGTGCGCTGGACCCAATGTCTATCTACTGTGATAACATGGGCGCCATAGCCAATGCGCAAGAACCAAGGTCACACAAGAAGCTGAAGCACATCAAGCTACGTTTTCACGCTATTCGAGAACATGTCCAAGATGGTGACATAAAGATTTGCAAAGTACACACAGATCTGAATGTGGCGGATCCGTTGACTAAACCTCTCCCGAGGGCAAACCATGACCAACACCAAACTGCCATGGGTGTTCGGTATATTACCATGTAATCTAGATTAGTTAACTCTAGTGCAAGTGGGAGACTGTTGGAGATATGCCCTAGAGGCAATAATAAATGTAGTTATTATTATATCTTTGTGTTTATTATAAATGTTTACATTCATGCTATAATAGTATTAACAAGAAACATTAATACTTGTGTGATTTGTAAACTAAATTAGAGTCCCTAGTAAAGCCTCTTCTTAATACTAGCTTGTTGATTAATAGATGATCATGGTTTCTTGATCATGAACATTTGAGATGTTGTTACTAACAAGATCATATCATTAGGAGAATAATATGGTGGACATACTCCTATAGATAAGCGTAGCATAAAGATCAAGTCATTTTAATAGTTCAATTGCTATAAGCTTTCTGATACATAGTAACCTAATTCCTTCGACCATGAGATCATGCTTATCACCATCACCAAAAGGAAGCTTTGATGACATCAAACACGACACCGTAACTGGGTGGCTATAAAGGTGGCATTGAGTGTTCGGAAAGTATGGGTTGAGACACATGGATTAAGAGTGGGATTTGTCCATCCATATGACGGATAGATATACTCTGGGCCCTCTCGGTGGAATGTCGTCCAATTAGCTTGCAAGCATGTGACTGGCTCACAAGGGATCACATACCACAGGAACGAGAAAAGAGTACTTATCAGTAACAAGGTTGAACCAGGTATGTAGAGATATCGACGATCAAAACCTCGGATAAGTAAACTATCGTGAGACAAAGGGAAACTGGTATCGTATGTAAGTGGTTCATTCGGTCGCAAAGTAATCATAGAAATATGTGGGAGCCATATGAATTTCCATATTCCTCTATTGGTTATTGTTCGGAGAAGTGTCTCGATCATGTCCGCATAATTCACGAACCGTAGGAAGACACACTAAAGGATTCGATGTTGTTGAGTAGTTATGGAATGATGAGTAAGAGACCGAATGTTGTTCGGAGTCTCGGATGGGATCCGGGATATCACGAGGAGATCCTTTATGGTCCGGAGAATAACATTCATATAAGGAAAGTCCTGTTTCGGAGTTGGGGAATGATTCCGGTGTTTTCATCGGGAATGTTCTAGAAGGTTCCGGAAGGTCCGGCACTCCGGAGGGGAAGGGTACATGAATGTGTCATGACAATGTGGAATGGTTGCATCATGTACTAGGTATCATGGCTGGGCAAAATAAAGGGATAAATCAAATCCTAGTTTGAAAAATCAAACGCCAATTTGAAAAGTCAAACGACAGTTTTGCTTGGTGGAGGGAGAGTAGGAAACCTACTTGGGGAGGAGTTCCTCTCCCTCCACCCGCCGGCCAAGGAGGCCGACTTGGGGGAGGACTCCCTCCCCTTGGCCGGCGCCCTCCCACCTATAAAACAAGGGGCAGGAGTGCCCCCTCTAGCCTACACCTCTCTCCACCAAAACCCTAGCCCTAGCCGCCGGCCACCACAAGTCGCCGCCCTAGGGTTTGTCCTAGCCGCCGATTTGGGGCTCTCCACAAGCCCTAGCCGCCGGCCTAGCCTACTCCCTTGGTGCCTCTAAACCCTAGATCACCAAGGCCTCTCTCATAGTCCACCATACCCGCTTCGGCTTAAGGCGAAGCCCTGCGAGATCTTCCCTCTACTTCCGGTATCACGCTGTCGTGCTGCCGGAATCCCGAGGAGAGTGCTACAACCTCCGCTGCCTGCTGGAACAAGGGAGAGGAAGGTCTTCATCGAGTACCGAACGTGTGACCGACTGCGGAAGCGCTGCCGGAACGCAGCGCTGGAAGGATCGTCTACACGATCTTGAGATCGGCAAGAGTACGACTACATCACCCATGAAAATCCGCTCTCGTTAACCGCTTTGGAATCTTCGAGGGTGAGTTTCTCTATCGACTCGTTGCTACAATCTAGTATATAGATCTTGGCTTGTTTGTTTGCATGTGGTAGAATTTTTTTGTTTTCCATGCTACGAACCCCAACAAATACATAGAAGAGGAAGGCAAATGCAGAAAAGAAGCAGTCACAAGAAGAAAAGGCTGCAAAAATAGGAAGGTACTCAAAATCTCTCAAAACCACAAAGGAGATTGCACCCATGCATGCAAGTGAGGAGTTGTCCAAGTTATAGTTCATGAGGCACCCGCGTTAAAGAATAAAGTCAACATGTTTGATGAATTTAAGTGAATTTCCTATATAGCTAAGTTAAAACATGGATCTTATTGATATGTAATAATGCCCTTTGATCATGTGGTCTGGAAAACTATGCTTTGGTCTGCAAAATCTTGATATTTGATAGTTATGGGTAGTGCTATCTATTAATGTTGTGATGAGTGCAAGTTCTTGATTATTTTTTAATCTAATTTTAGCTTATTTTTTGTGATGGGTGCAAGTTCTTCAGTGCACATATATAGATAAAGCACAACACAAATAGATAGATAAATCTGGCACATAGATATCCCCACCACAAATAGATAAATAAACCAAGTTCACCTTGCACATAGATATATAAGCAAGTTCTTGCTTGCACAACGTAGATAGAGTACCAACGTGTTGATCCTTACATAACTAGACAGATAACATCACTAGCAACAATGATGCCTACTTCTTCACAACCAGACGACACACACACAGACCAACGCAAGAACTGCAACTACAATCTTCAGAAGAAGAACTCCTTCCATCAGAGCAATGACTTTGCTCTTCATCAGTTCATATTGTCATGGATTAGTGGTTGCCTCTCCCTCTCCTTTAACTTCAATTCGAGTTGCATGTCATCTTCCCATCTCAGTGCCTCTATTGTTGCTTCCTCGGTCAGAAACTTATTGTTTAGTAGATAGATGACATAGTACAACTCCTAGTACTAGAGATTGCAGTCTTTCTATACAATGCAAACCAAAATTCATTTAAAGACTGAACATTTGACAAAGCATAGGAGATAAATTCAGTTATCATTCAACAAAAGCTTTGTGCAGCGAGCACCTAAAGCCTAGCTAACTAGTAAGCAAAATAAGCTCATTGGCACAAATACGAGGGCTTACAACATGTGTTGTCACACTTGAAGAATACCCAGTCATCCTGATCTGCCGTGCAGGAGGTGTAGCACTTGACGAGGACGCTGCAATCTGGACACAGGATGATGGGGATGCGGCGGAGCTGAGAAGAGCACGACGAGCTTGAAGATGACATGGCGGGAGCGACGAAGACCCAACGAGAACGAGCTAGTTTCGGTAGCATGCACCGACACCCATCTAGGGTTTCAGAGCGCAGAGAAGGAGAAATGTCGGCTCTGTTTGCGCGCGGAGAGAGACGAGCTCTAGTAACTGACAACGTTTTGCACTTAACCCCTTGCAACTCTCAACCTCACAACTCCACACCAGGTGTCGACAAAAGTTTAGTGACCAATGGCCGCAACGTTGTCAAATATAATGCTATACGATGCAAGGTGACGGTGGATGGGATGGTCGCATGTATTGCATGACCTAATTAGCATATCGTTGTATACGGTCATAAAGGCGCACACCGAGATTCATTCGGTGACCACAATGTATTTTACTCGTACAATTTAATTGCTAGAATCTCATAGCTTCTTATTGAGTAGGAATCGAATAATCAGATCAAGTAATTAGGACGGTGTAGAAGAATCACAACCGGAGCAGAGATCATTCGTGAGCCGAAATAGAGAGCTCAACTCCTTACAAATATCCAAACAATTGAAACTCGTGAACCTCGTGCGCCAGACCTCCCTGCCTCTGTCTCCCTCGTCCTCCTCATCGCCCAACACAAATATTTCTTGAGTTCATTTTTTGGCTCTTCCCGACCCTATTTAGGGGTATATCCTCAAACGATTCGCGTGTAGTTCCCCACCCGGCCATCGATTTCTTATTTATCATTGTGTTGGATTGAGCTCTGCATCTTTTGCTTTTTCTCCTGAACTTTCGCATTGAATTGGTGCAAAGGTATCCCCTTCCCGTTCTCCATCATAACCCTGTCGATTTGTCTCCTGAACCCAAATCTTTTCATCATTTCTTCTGCGATAAACAAGCCAATTTAAGGTGCTCTTTGTCGCAGCATTTTTGCAGTTCCACCTGAGCAAAGCGAAGCGCATTCCTTCTTTGCTTGGTGCCATTAAAAGCCTTCCTTTTTTTGGCTGCAAATCTATCGCTATCCTTCCACCAATCTCTCCAGCTAGCGGCTCCAGGAACGAAAGCTTCCTCCTATTCCAGCATCAAAATCCAAATCTATCCATTCTTCCCCTTGAGCACCCAGGAAGCACCGACAGAGGAAGCTTCCGATGGGGATGGTCGCGGAGAGGCTGAGGGTCTTCTCGACGAACCGATGGCTCGTGTTCGTGGCCGCAATGTGGCTGCAGTCCATGGCCGGCATCGGCTACCTCTTCGGCGCCATCTCCCCGATAGTCAAGGGCGCCCTCGGCTACAACCAGCGCCAGGTGGCGGCGCTCGGCATCGCCAAGGACCTCGGGGACTGCGTCGGCTTCTTCGCAGGCTCGCTCTCGGCTGTGCTGCCGCCGTGGGGGATGCTGCTCATCGGCGCCGTGCAGAACTTCCTCGGATATGGATGGCTCTGGCTTATCGTCACCAAGCAGGCCCCCGCCCTGCCTCTCTCCATGGTACATCTTCTGGTTCTTCTTCTTCCACCAATGGTTCTTTTCTTTGATTCGATTGTTCCTTCATTGGAAGCCTTGATTTGGTTCAAGTCAACGTGTCAGCGTTACTGTTCTTGGTATGAGACGTGCTACTCCATTGCACGGATAGTCCAAGCTGTCAATTCGGTCGGTGAATATCAAATTGGTACCCAAAAAAAAAATTCCTACTGTATTTTTCCTATTGATTGTTAGGAGATTTACTACTCCATGTCTCCATCTATATTTATGAAATTGCAAAGAACGTGGACCTAATCAAGATGTGATGTAGACCGGAGAGCACATCATTATATAAAATGACAGCTGGGATAGGATCAGCCAGTGGAAATGGCGTGGAGGGTAGATCTCCTCAAATTAGATGAATTTTCTAAGCACCGGCTTTCTTGTGAAATTGACAAAACACATGAATGTAAATGTGTAATGCTGGGCCACCCGATGTTGGCATATTCTTGCATATTGTTGTCTTAGGCGGTCCTTGTCACTTTTGTTGGCCATATGCACCACTTTTCGTTTTTCAGTAGTGACCATGTTATGTCTAATTGTTATCTACCGTGACCATGTTAAAGTCATATAGTGTCATGAATGTGCACAACGCGTTTCTAGGTTGTGATGTTTGATTGCAAAAACTGCACGCGAAGGCACAAACTGTCATAGCAGCTACAATGATTGAGCAGTCGGTGGCTGAATGGTGCTTATAAGTAAACAATTAGTTTTTGAAATTATTCACTTAAATTTCCCAAAGCATGGAGGATTATGAGTTGTGTACACAAACACAACCTCAGTTGCTTGGTCGACATGGTTAGTGTACAGTTGGGAATGATGTAATCCTTGCATTGTTGCTTGCCCTGCATAGTACATTCTTTTGTTAGTTCTTTTATCTCCTAAATATTTATAGATTGATCTGTTGTACACTGCATATGATCAATTTTCTATATGAAACTATAATGAGAACATCTATAATGGTATAGAACTACATGGGATTCTCCAACTAATTGACTAGTAGACTTTATTAACCAGGATTGAAAATTATGTGATGAAATGGGGAATCTTTTACTCACTGTTAATGCTCAGAACCAATGAGAAGCAAAAGTATGAGGAGTTATTTGGTTATATTCTTTACTAATATAATCTCTCTTTTTCATTGTTCAGATGTGCGCCCTTATTTTTTTTGGAACCAATGGCGAGACATACTTCAACACGACTTCACTTGTTACATGCATTCAGAATTTCCCGAAAAGCAGAGGCCCAACTGTGGGCATCCTGAAAGGGTTTGCTGGCCTTAGCAGCGCAATTCTAACTCAACTGTATGCAGTAATGCACACGCCAGACCATGCAACTCTTATCTTCATGGTCGCAGTCGGGCCGTCACTGGTAGCCCTTGGCCTGATGTTTGTTATTAGGCCTGTGGGGGGTCATCGACAGGTGCGGTCATCTGATAACAACAGCTTCATGTTCGTCTACACCATCTGCTTGCTCCTTGCCTCATATCTTGTTGGTGTCATGCTAGTCCAAGATTTCCTGGAACTGAGTGATGACGTGGCTACTTCTCTCACCGTGATTCTTTTCATCTTGCTTATTTTGCCGATCGCGATCCCCGTGACCTTGACATTTTTTTCAAAAAATGAATATCCAAGTCTGGCTGAAGAGCCTCTGTTGCTTGACTCACCTAAAGTACAGGCAAGTACTTCACAAGAAAGTGAGGACCAACCAGAGTTAATTCTAAGTGAGGTGGAAGAAGAGAAGCCTAAAGACATGGACTCATTATCCCCATCTGAAAGGAGGAAAAGAATTGCAAAGTTGCAGGCCAGGTTAGTGCATGCTGCAGCAAGAGGTGGGGTTAGAATCAAGCAAAGACCACGCAGGGGAGATAACTTCAGCCTGATGCAGGCATTAGTCAAGGCTGATTTTTGGCTTATTTGGTTATCGCTTCTGCTCGGGTCAGGATCAGGGCTGACGGTGATCGACAATCTGGGACAGATGAGCCAAGCTGCCGGGTATATAGACGTGCATAACTTTGTGTCATTGACGAGCATATGGAACTTTCTTGGCCGCGTTGGAGGTGGCTACTTCTCTGAAATCATTGTCAGGTATCAACACTAAGTTATCCACATTTTGATCTGGCATTTGCTTTAATTTGGATGACTGTTCAAACATCTCAAGTTTTTATGAGGCTTTCTTCATATATTAACCAACTATTCTTCTAACCAGGGAGCATACATACCCAAGGCACATAGCGCTGGCAATCGCTCAGCTTCTGATGGCTGCTGGGCATTTCCTTTTTGCGATGGCTTGGCCTGGAACCATGTACATGGGAACCTTCCTAGTTGGGCTTGGATATGGAGCTCATTGGGCTATTGTGCCGGCTGCTGTCTCTGAACTTTTCGGCGTAAAACACTTCGGTGCAATGTACAATTTTCTCACAGTAGCAAACCCCACAGGGTCATTGATATTCTCAGGTCTCATCGCCAGTACCTTCTATGACTATGAAGCTGAGAAACAAGCACAAATGCTTCCCGGCATGGGTTTACTTGCAGAAGGGCCGCTGAAGTGTGAAGGCGCTGTTTGCTTCTTTGTGAGCTCGTTGATCATGTCGGCGTTTTGCGTTGTGGGAGCTGGCTTGAGCCTCGTCATAGTTCACAGGACCAAACCGGTGTACAGTCGTCTTTATCGATCTGTCCGGTGATGAGGATCATGCTGAACTCCCCTGCTATTGTTCCATGTACTATAGGTTGTTGAACCTATGATCCAGGAATCAAGATACACGAAGCTGAAGATTATTTGTAAAGTTTGTAAATGTGCAAGTTCTTTTTGACAAAATGTTAGCCTGTAATTATCATGACTACTACTTTAGCCTGTAATTATAATATATACTATTTTAGCATGTAATGATCCTTCTTGGCATGATTGTACCTCCTGTGGTTTCTGGCAATGCTGAAAACATAAACTGCTATTTATCGGACTTCCTTCCTTGTGACTAGTAATTGTTGCTTGTTGCATAACTGCCATATATGGACTGATCTAGAACCTCAATAGGAATTCAAACTGCAAGAGGATTGTGGCATGGTGCATCTGTTCTCTTCTTCTGTCCAAGTTTCGTCGTTGGAGTTTTCGTGATACATCTACCAGGTATGCGCATTCACTATGATTTTGATTCCCTTCAGGAACTGAAAACATCAACAATCTAAGTTCGAGCTACTTGTAGCTTCAGGCATTTGTCTAGGCTACCAACAATATGAATGTGACTACTATGGTCTGGCAGCAGACCTGGTCTTGCTCAACTTACATTGTTGTTTCGGCATAAGACATGTGTATCCAAGTGATCTCCCTACCCTTTGGTGACTGGCATCTAAGCTGGCCCTGTAACCTACTAGCCTGAGGATTCAGTTTCTAGCTGCTGTTGTCAAACAACTCAATTCTTTAAGAGGAACATAATCTCCTCAGTTCTCACACATCTTTAAGAGGACAGCTGCCACATTTCTATAGTCAATGTTCAGTTAAATATGAATAGCTGGGATCTCCAGGCTCCATCAACAGAAGAGAGTGCCAAGATTCAGCTGGTCAAGACAAAGAGGCATTCTGAACCTGGATGTAACTCAAAAGCTGGATGCTGTTCAAGTGCAAATGCACAGTGGAAGGCGACTCTTCACTCTTGTGTATATGTGCCCTGCTTACTTTTTGGTTTGCAAGCTCAAATGTATAATCAATATCACTCATAAAACAATATCTGGACTATATTGCAGTAACAGAATAAGTATCAGCTGTGTGTCAGTGCTAGTAAACACCACTGCTACTACTAGATATTTTGTTCTGGTGTTGCTGCTGCTGTCATATATATCTATTTGCTATTATTTTTCTCTGAGATACCACCAGTACAAAGTGCCTGACAGTGATGATGTAGAGAGGGGTGTGTACTTAAAGAGTAACAGGGAGAGTGAGTGGGTCCCACATGGGGAGAAAAGGTTCTCAGGCTCACAGGCAGGCATGCACACAAGGTATCTTCTTCTCCTTCCTGGAGATTAAAAAAAAATCATTAGGGTTTCTCTAGAGAGGAGATTAGGGTTCCTTTTTGTGAATGGTAGTTGTGGTTTTGTTTAACCTATAAGCATAATCCTGAGAAGAAATACCTGAAACAACCCTGGTCACATCTGATTGATCTAACATCACAGCACTTAGGTTACCCCCCGTGCTGTACCAACAACTGCTGTGGTTTTACAGAAATAGCCCCCTAATAAAGTTTCACGTATGCGTATACGTACCTGCATACATATACACTATTGGGCAGCAGGGCCCACCTGGAGGATATTTAGGACACTTTCCCATGTGATATGCCCCTGTGTTAACGTCAAATATACAGCTTAAAATAGTAATTAATACTATTGAATCCTGAATTAAATTAGACCATCAAAATATAGTACTAGTAGTAGTAGTAGTTTTTTTTTTCTAAAGAGAGCTTTTTGTACTAGGCAAAATGGAAATGGCAAGAAAGCCCCTGGGTTTGTAGCCTGGAGGGGTTTGGGCCTGGACTGTAGGGGGATTTAATTGAGGGCACCAAATGAGGGCAAAGTTTGAAACTTTTTAAGGCAAACAAAAACAAGGTGGAATAATCTAGTGTTTATTTTTACAGGACACACACACACACACTTCACACCCACGCACACACACGACCTGACCTACACTCTTTTTCTACTACTACTGCTGCTGTGCTACCCCTCTCTCGCATTTGGTATTACGATTTTTGGGTCTTTGACTAAAAGTCTTGAGCTAAAAAAGCTTCATTTTTTTAGAGCTCCCTTCCTCCTCCCCCGAAATAAAACAAAGAAATTTCAGCAATTTGGGGGAGCCCGTGGCCTCCAATCCGCCCGAATTCGCGCGCCTCGCCGAGCTGATCCGCATGGGTACGTTCTCGCCCGACTCGTCTCTTCCTTAGCTTTCGATTGAGGTGCTTTTCGCCGCCGGCCGTGGCCTGTCGGGGCAGATCTGGCGGGCTAGGGTTTGGGGCCTGTTCACGGGGAGCTCCAGATTTCGTGTCCCTGCGGTCAGCGCCGCTACTGGGTAGGTGCACGGGGGGCGGATCACGCGGATCGGCGGGTCTCTTGGCTGGATTCCAGCTGGGTTTTGGGGGGGCTGTTCTTGAGCTGATTTGGCCGCTTCCTGCTGCTTAGATTTGTTCATTTCGTCTTGGTTTCCGTGCTGTTTTGGTAGGGAGCTGCGCTTCCAGATTCTCTGGTTCTCTGGAGAAAGCTGGGTCGGATCTTTCTCACTCTGCCTCTCACTCTAGCTACCACAGATCACCTTTTTTGGGCGAGTTAGTTTAGCTCCGGTTGCTGATCTGCTAAGCTCTCAAGTTCCGATTCGGTGAAGAAAATCTCACTAGTCATTCTAGCGAAGTAGATTTGGCTACTCGTAAATTTCTCACAGCTGAAATTAAATGGCGATGTGGTAGATTTCATTTCCAGATTGTTCCCCAGTCTTAAAAAGTGAGAAAATGAAACGATTATTTCAAGCTCGTAGGACCAGAATCGTAGCAGTATTGTTTCACATGCTTTCTCAGGTTTCACTTCACTAGTGATGGCGTGCTATGCTGTTTTGCAATTTCCATCCAGTGTGATTTTATACTTTGTCTCTCGTGTATTATTCTTAACCTTTGCCGCCCCTACTTTGCTGCAGATCAATGGAGATTTCATAACACTCTCGTTGTTATGTGAACAGTATTGTGCACTGAGCTCTTGTTCGTTCTTGCTCAAGTCCAACTGTCTGTTGATCAAATTCAAAGGTGGAGATGAGTGTGGAGTACAATATGGATGATGCTGTGAAAGCGCGAACTATTGCGGAGAGCAAGTTCCATGTGCGCGACCTCAGGGGCGCGCGCAAGTACGCGGTCAAGGCCCAGAATCTCTGCCCATCACTTGATGGCATATCCCAGATGGTGTCCACTCTTGAAGTCCATCTTGCAGCAGACTCCAAGATTGATGGAGAGTGTGACTGGTACCGGATCTTGTCCCTAGGCGCCTTTGCAGATGAAGAGGATGTCAAGAAGCAGTACAGGAAGCTAGCTCTCCAGCTGCACCCTGACAAGAACAAGTCAGTCGGTGCTGAGGAGGCCTTTAAACTGATCTCTGAGGCATGGAGTGTGTTGTCTGATACTAGTCGGAAGGCAATTTATGATCAGAAGAGGTCAGATCATTCCGTTGTCAATGTAACCAATGGCATGTATACGTATGACAAGAAGGCGACCAAGAGAGCTCGGAAGAATGCTGCTGCTGCTGCCGCTGCTGCCTCTGCTGCTGCTGCCGCCGCCGCGGCTGCTGCAGAGGCTACTACTCGTCCTGCTGGTGTTGAAACTTTCTGGACATCTTGCAATCGCTGCCGTATGCAGTATGAGTACTTAAGAATGTATCTTAATCATAACCTTCTGTGCCCAAACTGCCATCATGCATTCATGGCAGTTGAGACTGGATTTCCTTGCAACGGGAGCAGTTCATCGTTCTCCTGGTCAACCAAGCAGCAGACGCAGAACCACAATAACAATTCCACCAAACATTCATATGGCTCAGCAAGCAGGACTTCTAGCATTCCGGGGACAGGGCATGGGGGATACCAGCAAGATAGTACTTATGATTCATACAACACTCAAAGCTTTCAGTGGAATCAGTACTCCAATACAACACCTACAGCCGGCACAAATTCTTACAGTGCCCACTCTTCTGAGAAACCGAGTAAAAAAAATGAAGAGAGCTACACCTACAACTACCCTGCAAGTGGAAACACATGTGATCCTGACATAACTACTTCAAGACGTGGCCGGTTTGCAAAGCGGAGAAGGCATAGTAATGATTATAGTGCTGTGGATTATGGTGGAGATAACAAAGAAACAGTGGTTGCAAGCACAGAAACAATCGCTTTTGCGGATGTGGGACGGGTTAATGGCACTTCAGTGGAAAAGTTGAGATCTGCAGTGAGTGTCAAAAGAGCTAATGTTTTGAGAGAGATCTCCCAGATTGATACACGATGTCTACTTATTGAGAAAGCCAAAGAAGCCATCCGGGGGAAATTACAAGAGCTGAGCATGGCATCATGTTCACGGGTTGCAGAGAAAAGGAAGTCGGAAGGAAAGATATATCCTAGTGACAGCAACATAAAGGCAAATGGGTTCCTCTCTGGCAAACCTGGCAAAGGACTCAAGTTATGCAATTCAGTAAGTGTTAACACCCAAGTACCTGCAACTGCAACTGATGAAAAGAATCCAGAACAGAAGCGTGTGCCTGTTTCGATTGATGTCCCAGACCCTGACTTCCATGATTTTGACAAAGATCGTACAGAGAGAGCTTTTTATAGTGACCAAGTATGGGCTACGTATGATAGTGAGGATGGTATGCCTCGTCTATATGCAATGGTGCAGAAAGTTCTTTCAATGAGACCTTTCAGAATTCGTATGAGTTTCCTCAACTCCAAATCCAATATTGAACTGGCACCAATAAACTGGGTTGCGTCTGGTTTCCAAAAAACATGCGGCGATTTCAGGGTTGGAAGGTACCAGATTACTGAAACAGTCAACATATTTTCGCACAAAGTCAGCTGGACAAAAGGCCCTCGTGGAATTATCAGAATTATTCCTCAGAAAGGTGATACATGGGCTTTGTACCGAGACTGGTCTCCTGATTGGAATGAGCTTACACCTGATGACGTGATATACAAATATGAGATTGTAGAAGTTATCGATGATTTCACAGAGGAGGAAGGGCTGACTGTTATTCCATTGTTGAAGGTTGCTGGTTTCAAAGCTGTGTTCCATAGGCACATGGACCCCAAGGAGGTCAGGAGGGTACCAAAGGGCGAGCTGTTTCGGTTCTCGCATCAGGTTCCTTCTCGGCTGCTGACTGGGGAAGAAGGCAAGAATGCGCCGGAAGGTTGTCATGAGCTTGATCCTGCTGCAACTCCAGTGGACCTTCTGAAGGTTATTACAGAGGTCAAGGAAGAAGAGACTGTGCAGACTGCTAAAGAGGGCAACTCTGAACACTGAAGATAGCTTGGGTGTCTGAAGTGTGAAACGTGCTACACAGATGACAACAAGTCAACATTTGTTGGTGTCTTAGTTCTATTATGCCATTTTATTTTTGGCTGATGACTTGGACAAATACTGCCAGGGCAAAGCAGCCTATGTCGCAGACCTCTGACTGGTGATTCGTAGGCACTTCTAACATTTCCCGAGTTTATCGATATCATTCAGAGTAACCCATCAGGAGGCCACTCGCGGCAATTGATGAAGCAACTAGTCCAAGAAAGCTAAGGGACCTCATGACTTGCTGAAGATGTTACTCTGTCTAGGTATGGTGTTCTGCATAGGAGCCAAATTTGAGGGGGGAGCCACTGCTGGGCTTCCCCATGTACCCCGGAAACTATTGATGTACCAATTTACCTAAGATGTTGTATTTTCTTTTTATTTATAGTAATTCGCCCTTATAATGTTGAACTTGATGATTTGGAGATTCTAATTCGAACTCGGTGAACTAGTTCGGCAATTTAATGCTATTATATTTAGTGGAAGTTTCAGCTTGCGTGGTGTTTTTTGCTGGGGTTCATAGTTGGATTAATAAGAGGATGAAACCCTTGTGATGATTCGAAATGTGTAGATGAAATTACAAGCTGGTATTATCCATGTTCATTCTACTTCTGGAGTTCTGGGACAAATAGCCGCAGCCTAGTCGTTCATAGTTGAAGATGAAACCCTTGTGATGATTCAAAATGTGTAGTGTTATCCATGTTCATTCTACTTCCGGGATTCAATTCTGGGACAAATGGTCGCAGCCTAGTTGTTCTTGAACTAATAGCTGGGGTTCATAGTTGGATTAATAATGAAGATGAAACCCTTGTGATGATTTGAAATGTGTAGATGAAATTACAAGCTGGTGTTATCCATGTTCATTCTACTTCTGGAGTTCCAGGACAAAAGCCTACTCGTTCTTGAACTAATAGCTGAAGATCTGATGCTTGCAGTTTTCCTCAAAATTTTACTGTGGTGCAAGACTTCACCCTCAGTTCCTCACTCAGAAAAAGTTTTGATTTGTTAGCCTTGTTCAGAGATATTAGATCATTGAGATATGCATGCAACAAGAACAAGGAACCAGTTTACCATTTAATCTGCCAGGCTTTTGTTGTGTTTTCTATACATATTGGAACAAAATTCACGCAGGTGGGAAGCATCGCCTTGAAAAAAACTGGCGTTTGTGAGCAACGTGCCATGGATAAGCAGCAGGAGCAAATACAACGATAGAAACATAAATCTTATCTTTATCCTGAACGTAGAATCTTGGCCACAAACATTCCCGAGATAAAAATACCAAGTTACATCGGAATGGTTCCAGATAAATCACCGTCAGTGTGCAATACAGCAGACAACAGGTACGAGATTGAAAAGGCAGCCCGAGTCAGAGATCACCACAACCAATCGGCTAACGTTCTTGAAACCTACATGATGTGAAGGCTCCACTTGGTTTATGCTCCATCAGGCATGGCCCGCTTCGAGGTGCTGATGTACAGAACTGCACCCAAACGAGAGACATCAGAATATATACACACCGGTGATATGGTAATGTCTTAGGTACAAAATGAAGAGAACTAAAAAATCTTGTGGTTGTAAAGAGAACGAGTATACCTGAAGCCGTCTACAGGATAAGAGCAACTGGAATCTTAGTCATGCGTATGATGTCAAATTATAATTGTTTATGGAATATATTTTAAGAAAGATACAATCTTATCAGTCTTGGAATATTATGTCGCTATCTTTTTCTGTACACATGAATGTTATGAGTACTATGTTTACACATGCGACAAAAGCACGGGCATTCAACTAGTATACACACTAGTATCAGATACTGCACACACAAAGGGGAAATACAGGGGAATTTGAGTTTGAAATCCAGGACATACCATTGTTGCCTCGAATGAAGGCATCGCCATATTTGTTCTTCAGCTGACCGTTCACGTACTCTTCGGTTTGCTCCATCGCAATATTCATATAACCATCCAGACAAGCCAGAATACCTGGTCACAAGCAAAGGTCACTCTTCAGCATCGAAGACGGCAAAAGTTAGATGAGAACAGCTTCTCCAGGAAAGAGAGCTCATGAGGAGCTCCACAGACAGGGCCACATCCTAGTCCTTTCTAAGTTTAGCACTGATGTAAATACAACACTCATGCGCCTATCACTAAATTTTGACGGGAATGACCATAACCATGTCCTGGTGCTAGCAGTCAAAAGGACCAGATAAGAAAAAAAGGAGAAAGCATTTGCTAACACTAAAAATTCAGTGTATTAATTCGTTCACTTCATAAAGTGAGTTGGTAAATATAAACGCATGGGCATTGCACAGGAACTGTAAATGCAATAGCGATGCTCGTCTGGCATATGCAACTTGTTTCATACACAACATGCATTAGAAAGCAAAGTGTGATTAATATCGTCATGTCCAGTCTTTTTATCGATTACAGTTGTACACAAAAAAAGTGTGCAGAAGCAACTACTCACTAATGCAATCAGTGTACACAAAGGTTTGTCAGAGTATCCCCAGCCCACTCCCTCACTCCCTATATCTCCACATAGGACTAGGGAGACTCCCTAAAAGATTCCCTGCCTATTTTTTTGCATGCTCCATGTTGGGAGAGAAGGCTCTGGCCATGACAGCAGTGGGATCAGGAGCCCGAACGAGAGCACCAGATTTGCCGAGAAGGGGATCAGGAGCAATCTGGGATACTGAGTTGGTTTGGCAGGGGATTGGAGCACTAGTTTTTGCCTCTTCGCCAAAACTTAGCGATAGGGAGCCAGTTCGGTAGTGGGTTCGAGATGCTCTCATGCGAGAGACGGAAGACCTAAATTAAACCACATATCATCGTTTCAGGGAGCTTACTAGTTTGAATAAAATATGCTGGCAATAGGAGAAGTCAGCAGCATGGTTTTGGCGGACGCCTAAAAACCAGCTCAGCAGCTTTACACTTAGAAATTGTTCTTCTCGTTACAGTTACTGTTGGAATCGCATTTGATAATTTATGCAACTGAGGCTATGTGCCAAGCAACAAAAACTTTACATCTGGCTATTCCAGAATGGTAATTAACTTTTATATATAACTTGGGCACTCTTACTGCTAAATAATACTAGTAGTGAATTGCAAAACAATGCAAATTAATGGTTCCCTGCGTCTTGATAATATATATTTTAGCAACAAAAGGTGAGCTGCTCGAAGCTCATGTATCACATAAATTGATAAGGTGAATGGATATTGCCAAGATTAAAATACAGCTAAGCATTGTTTCTTTACTACTTCCTCTGTACTGAATTATAAGCAGTGAAGGTCATTTCAGCAAGCCAGAACGTCTTATAATTCGATACAGAGGGAGCAGAACAAAACATTAGCAGACATAACACCAGAGGTATAAAACTTTAGTGGCCCTTGGAACATACTAAGAGTCAGTGAAGCACTCACTAAAGCTATGAGTGTACTTTCACTTTTAATCAGTATATTTTCTAATATAAGTATGAGCTTAACTTTTAGGATCCTCAATGGTTCTCTTAAGTAAACTGGCTACAATTCTTGAATGCAGTGTCTAGCAGGATCAAACCATGCCCGCATGAGAACCGAGCCCCCAACCATTTGTTCCAGGTGATATTTTATTTTCTAACTAGATGTTTGGAACTCAAGTCCTCACATGGTGTCAATCTTTTAGGAATTATTAGTTTCTACATGATAAAACGCAATAAACATCTAATATCTTTTTATCTCAGTAAAAGTGGGCCCCTTCAGTTTCTGGGTTACTCAAAGGGTCGTGAGAAGAGGCACTGCGTTAGCAATTACTATATGACTTCTGCGCGCACTCCACGCCACTCACATTTACCAACTACAAATCAAGGTGAGAATCAAGCTTAGTTCTGATTCAAGTACGACACTTGGCTCAAGTGCACGCTCTAGGTGAAGGAAGGGGCAGTTTGGACTAGCCTAGCAGCAGAAGTGAGTGACAGCATGCATAAGGCAAGCATGAACCCAAACTCCAGCAGCTAATCTATTGGATTTGTTCTTCACTTCTTTTTAACATATTTTCTTCCATACTTTTTACTTGATTCGGGCACATCAAGTGGAGCAAGTTCTTTTTTTTTCTTATGTAGCGGCTGTCACGACAAGCCCTTGATTGGGGGCATAACATCACATGTGTAATTTTGCGTAACATGGTAACAGTACAGGACTTCTTTACTTCACATAAAATAGAATGTACATATCAAAATTTACAGGTTTTTTGAGCTCAGCTCGCTACTCTTCAATTTTTCTACCCCCAGGACTAATTGGTGAAACATTAGTAGACAGCATCAAGTTATTATCTAGCCTAGAACGTGAGCTGCTAATACATGAGCTTCAAGCACAGAGCAACAAACCTGTATAAATCAATTTATGCTCCTTTGCATAGGATCAATTTCACAGATAAAATAGCCCTGAGCATCTAGTAATTCACAACTGATAAATCAATCTCAGTTCTCATCTACCTAACCTCTGAGGTAACACAAATTATCTGAAGGCAGGCGTTCCCAGAAGCCCTAATTTATCTAGACAAAAGCCCCATAATTCGGGGGATTCTTCGAAAATAACTAAACTACGCTAAAAAAAAGAGAGTAGACCTAGGGTTGGTACTGTAGAAACGAGAGAAGGAGGGGGTGAGACGTACCTCGGTAGTCGACGCCGGAGTTTAGCTTAACGACGACGGGGCGGCCCCTGATCGACTTGAGGAAGTCCGAAGGCGTCTTCACCGGTGCAGCTCCTCCGCCGCTGCCGGACTTGTCCGCGCCGCCGGTGCTCATCTCGCTCGGTCGTGGAGTGTTGGTGGGAGGTTTGCGAGGGTTTGGGTTTGGGCTTGGTTGAGCTGAGTTGGGTGGGATTCGGTTTTGAAGGCTCGGCCTGCTGGTGTTGGAGATCGAGACGAGCGAGTTGGGTGAACCTGGTGTGATCCTTTCCGTTCATTATATATCTAACGGTCAGGTGAGGCCTTTTCAGGAAGGCAACTCGCGGAAAGTGCTTTTTTTCTTCCGAGATCCAGTGTTCCTTCATTTTAGAAAATTCAAATCATATCAGTAAAGTTTTAAAAAAATGTTGAAATAATTCTGAGCTAGACTTAATCAATGTTTATCCCACAACCGTGCAAAATTCCAAGGCAAAATTACTTATATTGTGGACTACACAAAAATTGACAAAATCTGATGAAAATGGGATTTGAAAATATAATACACATATCCGAAATTTTGTCATTTTATGTATTTAAAAATATAAAAAAATTAAAATTAATATTTTACAAGTTTGTGGGATACATCATGGGCTATATCTTTTTTTAACTCACAAATATAATTTTAATTTCTTTAAAATAACAAAGCACTGGATCTCGGCAGCCAAAAGTCTCCACTCCATAACTTAATAATAGTTTCTTATGTCTTTCACCCAAAGAAAATGAAAAAAGTCCGGAACAAGAAGCACCAGAGGGGATCTATCTCGTGAAGACGTCTTTGCAGCAGCAACTAGGTGAGAGCAATCAGATCCAATTATGATTGGTAATTAACATCGATGCAATGCCAATTCCAAACCTTCCAATCGTGCAAGGATCTCATCTTCCAAAGGTCCACTGCAATTGTTCAAAAATCGGTAGGTCGTGAAGATAACGTACCATGTTCATCGCGAAGATCCACACTTGCTCCAATAGATTCATCTTGTTTCGGATCTTAGAATTGCTTTTAGTCATGGAAAGTTGGTGATTTTTTGAAAGTGGAGCGATCTCAAGTTAGGATTAGTCACAACCTCACTAATACGATGATATTTTTTCGTTGTACCGTAACTTGGTTAGGCTCAGGATTTGATGTTATTCTTCAAGACGTTGAGCAAGACTGTCTTATAAACCCTTTTGAGTAATATAAAGCTCCTTCTTAATCTCCTAAAAAATAAAATTGGCATTAAACTATCATAACAACGATAAAGATTTTGATTAACAGGTTCACGAGAATGAAAAGAAATCATGTATTTTCTCCGGTCCAAATTAATGGTCTTAATAACTTTATTTAGATTCGTATGTATCTAGTAAAAAATAGAACGAAGAGAAATCTTCATCCTCAGTGACAAAAGAAGCAATGTAAAATGTAAAAGTGACAATTCTTAGAGAAAATTCCTTATTTGACACTATTTCTCAATATGATCCCTTATATGACACCGAAAACTTTTCATTTCCTTATTTGACCACTTCTGTAAAACTTCTGCCTTATATGACACTTTAGTGCATTTTGAGAGCTAACGGTGTTAACTTGAGACCTACAAAGACGTTTTTGTCCCTGCCACATAATGTGACAAAATGAGAAGAAATATTGTTGTATGTTTGATGGAAACAAGAATTCAAAGGGACCGAAGGTTTTCGTCAGGATTTTACAGAGATATGACATGATCGTCTACAGAAGGTTGCAAGAGATCCTGTCCAGTGATTGACGTGAGATTTTCTCCTACTTGCAGCCTGATCTACATAGATGAGATTCTATGTTGAAGATTTGGCTGGAGGAGGTTCAGCTGCACCGGAAAAACAAAAGGGACCAGGGCGTTGCGCGAGTTGTCTAGAGCTGTTGCTGCTTGTGCGCGGGAGCGGAGTGCGAGCGGCGTGCGCGCGGCCAGCACGGCAAGCGTGCGCTGGGCACGATAGGGAGGTAAATAGGGGTGCCAAGAAGAAGGGGTGCTCACTCTGGGCACGTGGGTAATTGAGCTAGCCTGAGCCGGTGACGGAGACGAGTAGAAGATGAGGTAGACAGTGGCGACCGGCGCGACGGCCGACGGGGCGGCGTCGGGGAGAAGCTGGCGGCGACGTCCAGGTACAACGGCAACAAGGTCTAACTCTTGGCTTCCTCCTCGCGTCCCGGAGCTCGAGCAGGTACCGGTTGGCGTAGAGTACGACCGGGATCAGAGGGGAGTGGGAGATGGCAACAGAGACATCGCGATGGCGAAGGTTCGGTGTCAGCAGAGCTCACACCCGCAGCGCACACACCCGCAGCGCCCACACACGCAGCACAACCCGCCTCACCATGCCCGTCCGGTGTCGAGCTCCCCTCGGCGTCCCCATCTCGGCCGCCCTCCGCGGAGCCCGTAGCTACACCTGTCGGGTCACGCGCGAGAGAGAGTTTGGTCGTTTGGGTCTAAGGGCATTTGGGTCCAGGCGTAAACAAATTGACGGAACCATTTAACAGAACCCACCGTAAAGTCACATGAGGCAAAAAATTTACACAAATGGTCAAATAAGGAAGTAAAAAAAATCGATGTCAAATAAGGAAACATATTGAGAAATAGTGCCAAATAAGGAATTTTCTCCAATTCTTATGGAAACCCGGCCTATTTGCAAAAAAGGACTAAAATTAAGCCTGTTCGAAAAAAACATCCCAGAATCCACTTCGTTGCGCGGAAACCACCAACGAACTATCGAATATATCGTCCTCACCCCTTTATCCTCCTTTCTTTTTCCTCCCCCGCGCGGCGTCATCTCTCCACCGAGTGGAGATCCGTCTGGAATTGGATCGATTTCTTCCGTAGGTGACGAACCCTAACTTATTGGATTTGTTCCGATCCTTTTCTTTTTCTAATAATTCTCTCCAATCTGTCCCGTCTTCTGTCCGCGGCTAGATTTGGCGTCGGGAGAGGGAATTCGATCTGAAAAATGGGGTGGTTCCGTGCCGCGTCGGGCATAGCCCGGGTGGCGCTGCGGAGGAACCTGACGCGTGCTCCGGCGGCTCCATTCGCCGCCCCCGCGCGCCGGTACCTCCACTCGACGATCCCCCGGCGGTACGCCGCGCCAGAGCCCCGCGCCGTGCCGCTCTCGCGCCTCACCGACAGCTTCCTCGATGGGACCAGCAGCGTCTACCTCGAGGAGCTGCAGCGGGCGTGGGAGGCTGACCCGACCTCCGTCGACGAGTCCTGGGACAACTTCTTCCGCAACTTCGTTGGCCAGGCCGCCACCTCCCCCGGCATATCCGGCCAGACGATCCAGGAGAGCATGAGGCTGCTGCTCCTCGTGCGGGCGTACCAGGTGAGCGGCCACATGAAGGCCAAGCTCGATCCTCTTGGCCTGGAGGAGCGCCCGGTTCCGGATGTTCTCGACCCCGCCTTCTACGGCTTCTCTGAGGCCGATTTGGATCGGGAGTTCTTCCTCGGTGTCTGGAGGATGGCTGGCTTCCTGTCGGAGAATCGGCCTGTGCAGACGCTTCGTTCTGTGGTGGGACGTCTTGAGCAGGCATACTGTGGCACCATCGGTTACGAGTACATGCACATACCTGACCGCGAAAAGTGTAACTGGCTCAGGGAGAGGATCGAGACGGTTAACCCAAAGGAGTACACCTATGATCGTCGCCAGGTCATGCTTGATAGGCTCATCTGGAGCACGCAGTTTGAGAATTTCTTGGCACAGAAATGGACCACCGCCAAGCGATTCGGTCTCGAAGGTGCAGAGACATTGATTCCTGGTATGAAGGAGATGTTTGACAGGGCAGCTGATATGGGTGTAGAGAGTATTGTCATTGGGATGCCACACAGAGGCAGGCTGAATGTCTTGGGAAATGTCGTACGGAAGCCCTTACGTCAGATCTTCAGTGAGTTCAGCGGTGGTACCAAGCCGGTCAATGAGGGGGAGGGTTTGTATACAGGGACCGGAGATGTCAAGTACCATCTAGGAACTTCATATGATAGGCCTACTAGGGGTGGGAAACATATCCATCTGTCGTTGGTTGCAAATCCAAGCCACTTGGAAGCAGTGGATCCTGTTGTTGCCGGGAAGACCAGAGCAAAACAGTATTACTCTAATGATCTTGACAGGACCAAGAATCTCGGGGTGCTGTTGCATGGTGATGGAAGCTTCTCAGGGCAGGGTGTTGTGTACGAGACCTTGCATCTCAGTGCCCTTCCAAACTACACCACCGGTGGGACAATTCATCTTGTCGTAAATAATCAGGTTGCATTCACTACTGACCCAATGTCGGGGAGGTCTTCACAGTATTGCACAGATGTAGCCAAAGCATTGGATGTTCCAATTTTCCATGTGAACGGTGATGATTTGGAGGCAGTGGTTCGTACATGTGAGCTTGCTGCGGAGTGGAGGCAAACATTTCATTCTGATGTGGTGGTGGATATTGTATGCTACCGTCGGTTCGGGCATAATGAGATTGATGAGCCCTCCTTCACTCAGCCTAAAATGTACAAGGTATTACCTTCTGTTTTTTTATCTCAGACCTGATCATTCCTTACCTTTTGAGTAAAGTTATATCCTTAATATTATCTAATCTATCTGTGAGCCATAAGTATGTTACTCCCAAATTGGTGTCCAGAACAGAACGATTGCCATAAGTCGCAATTGCATTGATCCTGCATAATCAAATACTGATATTATACATGCAGCATGTATCCATTTACATCTTTTAAGTTCTTTCTATTTGTGTCAGGTAATTAGGAACCATCCAAGTGCGCTTGAGTTATATCAAAACCAGCTGTTAGAATCGGGGAAGATCTCCAGGGAAGACATCGACAAGTTACACAAGAAGGTCAGCACAATACTGAATGAGGAATTCAAAAAGAGCAAAGATGATATCCCCAACAAGAGGGATTGGCTTTCAGCTTACTGGACTGGGTTTAAGTCCCCAGAACAGATTTCACGTATCCGAAACACCGGGTAAAGAACTCTTTCCTTACAGCCTGATTGTTTACTGTGTTCCACTCCAAATTTTGTGCACGTTTATTTGATGTTATGCATTTGGATCCATGCAGTGTCAAGCCAGAGATTCTAAAACGTGTTGGAGAAGCCATGACAACTCTGCCAGAAACTTTCAAGCCCCACAGGGCTGTGAAGAAGATTTTTGATCTGCGCCGCCAAATGATTGAGACTGGGGAAGGCATTGATTGGGCAGTGGGTGAAGCACTTGCTTTTGCAACTCTTATAATTGAGGGGAACCATGTTAGGTTAAGTGGCCAGGATGTTGAGAGGGGTACTTTCAGCCACCGCCATTCTGTCATCCATGACCAGGAAACTGGAGATCAGTACTGTCCACTTGATCATCTTGTCATGAACCAAAACGAGGAACTATTTACTGTAAGCAACAGGTATGAATTGGTGTTCTGCTAATTTTCTGGTTAGGGTGCATATGGTTACTTCAGCTATACCTCTGATAACAAAATATGAAATCGCCATAAACAGGTATTATCAGTTAGTTCAGAATAATGTTAGTTTTATTTTCCACATAGTGAGTGATTGCATTTGCATTTGGAACACTTCAGGCTGCCATGATCCATTAGTAATCATAATTTGACTGTGGACGTATAGATTTGACCAATTATGCTTTATTATCAACTCTGAAAAAGAGAATTGACCATGCACATTTTGTTTCTAAGGAGAACGGTTTACCAAAGGTGCATTTTGGGTTGCCAAAACTCCAACTTTATAGATTCGTCTTTAGAGTTGTACTGCCAAATTACTGGCATTGTTTGCTGACAGTGCTACAAGGTTTGTATCCGTTGAATTGAGCAGCAAGTGAGGTGTATCGTAGACATGTTGGTCAGGGATGGTATCATGGCTAGGAGTTGTATAGTATTCTGAGATTATAATTTCTGAGATGATCGATAAATTGATAACAGTTAAATAAACATCATCAATACTGAGGTAGAATAATTGATAGACCAAAAACAACATACAATAAGTATTTTGATTTAGAGGGTTGGTTTCTAGTTTTCTACATAACTGTCTTGAACTATTAAAAAATCTGAAGCAACAAAAGAATAAGAGGAAATTCTGAACCAAATGATTTATACTCTTTAAGCTGACTGAATTAGTAATTTTAGATAGAAGCTACTTTTAGGGGTGCACTTACGGAGTCATATCCTTGCCATCTAATATAAGCATTAAAAATATAGGGATGTCCTCTCTTCATGCATTTTCCCTTTTGATATTGATCTGGCTTTATTATGATCTGATTTGAGCAAAATTTTGAACAGTTCCCTGTCAGAATTTGCCGTTCTGGGCTTTGAGTTGGGCTATTCAATGGAGAACCCGAACTCACTGGTTCTATGGGAAGCACAGTTTGGTGATTTTTCAAATGGAGCTCAAGTGATATTTGATCAGTTCATTAGTAGCGGGGAGGCAAAATGGCTCCGCCAGACTGGGCTTGTTGTTTGCCTTCCTCATGGATATGACGGTCAGGGGCCTGAACATTCTAGTGCAAGAATGGAGCGCTTCCTTCAGGTATCATTTTACTGTTGTTGCAAAAACGTGTAAACAAGTATCTCTTGTGTTTAAAAAGTACTTGTATTATATATGCACATAAAAGGAACATATGGCATGAGCTTTTACTGTAAATTAGCTATTGCACAATTTTATCACGACATACATGCACAATGTTGGAAATGTCATAACTATGTACTCGACATTTTTACTATATATATTCTGATGTCATTTACCAATGAGAAAAACTTGCTTTTTTTTTAAATAATATATATTTTTTAATAATTTTCATGAATAATACAAGAATTGAAAGATTTGCAATTCTAGCGCGGTGTCGGCATTTGAATAGCCGACCAGTCCTGTCGGCATTTGAAAAGCCGATCAGTCCTGTCGGCTTTTGAAAAGCCGACCAGTCCCGCCTATTCTTCACACTGTCCCTATAACCTGTCTGCACTGGTCAGCGAGTCCTGGTCGGCTTTTCAAACGCAGACGAGTCCCGGTCGGCATTTCAAAAGCCGACACCGCGCTAGAATTGCAAATTTTTCAATTCGTGTATTATTTGTGGAAATGATTTTAAAAAACGTATTATTTAAAAAAAAATAGCGAAAAACTTTACAAATAAAAAAACATTTCATGCTGAAGTTTTGGTCCCATTAGTCAACATGTCAACAGTAGAGAAAAAAATGCATGTGCGGATCATTTGCTTGATATGACTGCATGGAAATCAGCAATCCATGTGCTGGAACCTGAGTTTACTTTTTTTGTACTTTATTTACCAGTTTTTTCTCCCCACTCGTATGTAGCCACTGTTTTTTTCTGCTGGGTTTCATCTCTAGCCTACCCTAACTTGCTTGGGACAAAAGGCTGCTGCCGTTTGTCATTACGTCCATTTTCTTGCTTATTGTGTTTTTCATGTTCACACGACCTGAAAAGGACAGAGCTAAATACCTCTTCACAAGTGCATGTTAATTGTGCAGAATATTGAATTGTGCTTCCCCTACTTTTGACTAGAAAGTCATAACTATACTGTGACTGATGGATTTAGTTGTACTTCTATATTATGCAACTTATGAGTTGTAGTTCTCCACATGCGAGAGCCAAAAATCTTGGATAATTGGAGAAAGATGATCAACTGTAGTTCATTCAATACTTCTGAAAATGTTTATGTTAATTTGCATATTGTGTTCGTATAAATGCAACTTTGCTGAACTAAATCTTGCATGTAGGTAGTTTCTTTCCTGGGCCTGAGTCATGTGTGCTTGGATGCTTATACCTTTTGGTTTAACCATATTCATTTTTCATGAAAATCAATAATTGTACTGCAGATGAGTGATGATAACCCTTATGTTATACCTGAAATGGATCCAACAATGAGGAATCAAATCCAGCAGTGCAACTGGCAGGTTGTGAATGTCACAACTCCTGCAAACTATTTCCATGTTCTGCGTCGGCAGGTGAAAATCTTGATACATTCCCCCCTCCTGGTGTTCACAACCATCTCAGGGTTCATCAGCATACGTCTTTTTCTGTTTCCAGATACACCGCGATTTCAGAAAGCCTTTAATTGTGATGTCTCCGAAGAACCTCCTTCGTCACAAGGACTGCAAATCCAGTCTATCTGAATTTGATGACCTTGCCGGCCACCCTGGATTTGATAAGCAAGGGACGCGCTTCAAGCGTCTAATAAAGGACCGGAATGAGCATAAGGATCTCGAGGAAGGAATCAGACGTCTAGTTCTTTGTTCTGGAAAGGTATATTATATAAAATGAACTTTCTGGAAGCTGTACTTTTGCAGACTCACTCCTTCAGCTGGCCAACTAACTTTGCTATGATCTAGGTGTACTATGAATTGGATGAAGAAAGAAAGAAATCGGATCACAATGATGTTGCTATATGTAGAGTCGAACAGCTCTGCCCATTCCCATATGACCTCATTCAGCGCGAGTTGAAGAGATATCCAAGTATGTGGAAAAAAAATACATTGCTTATTTCCATCGAGTCACCCTCTTGAGTAGTTATTTTTTGATTGCTTGTCGTTGCATTAGGGAGGGAAAATCTAGAGTACTCTTCTATCTTACTAGCCAATCAGGGATAGTTTGGATGGACATGGGAGGCATTCAAGACAATCATGATATTATAGAACAGAAGAAATAAGGAAATGAGAAGTTCTTGGGTTATTAGTAGATCCAACCTGGTGCTCAATTTTGTTGTGTGATGTGACTCTTCAATCCTAAATAACGGAATGATATAGTACATAAGCGACGAGTCAAGTAGTGCATACATGTGTATCAGTCGTTGTGTAGGTTACTTGTTTCTTCTACTCCCTCCGTCTCAAAATAGATGTCTTAGATTTGTCAAAATTTGAATGAATCTAGACACTATTTAGTATATAGGTTCATCCAAATTTTGACAAACCTGAAACATCTATTTTGAGACGGAGGGAGTAGTTAAAAAGAAGTGCATTTTTGTTGATCCAGTACCCAGGGCAGAGCCGACAATACCCATATCGTTTGGTCCAACGCATCCCAGTAACACAAAAAGTAGACTCATATCATCTGTGTGTTTCTGTTGTGCAGATGCTGAGATTGTTTGGTGCCAAGAAGAACCGATGAACATGGGGGCGTACACCTACATCAATCCTCGCCTGCTGACTGCGATGAGGGCGCTTGGTCGTGGCTCCATAGAGGACATCAAGTACGTCGGAAGGGCCCCGTCTGCAGCCACAGCTACAGGTTTCTATACCGTCCATGTCCAGGAGCAAACTGAGCTGGTGAAGAAGGCGCTGCAGCAAGACCCCATCAACTCCCTGTTCTGAACGTGTAGATTCTTTGAATAGACATCTAAACCTCTGATACTACCGTACACAAAAGCAGGTCTAGATTTCACCTGTGCAGCCATTTGGTGAATAATCTGTCTCGGATTTTTGTTGAGACAATCGTCTCGGATGTGTGTCACCGCCCGTTAGAAACGGTCCAAGGTCTTGTGAGTGCATTTTTTCTCTGTCCAAGCTTTTGGTCTACACCCTTTTTGTATTTTTGAGTGGTATAAGGTAAACATGCTCCATCCGAGGTCCTTCCTTATCAATAAAGAACTGTATGTATCCAATAATACTGATGTATGTACGTTCCTATGATACGTCGCTACTGTACCGCCGTGCCTAGCATATGATTCCAGTCTGTCTCTGCTAGCACTGAATCACATGATGATGCTCTCTGAAATACTTGGAAAGGAACTGTACATAAGGACAGTGCAGTGAAGCAGCCACATTGCCGGACAGTACCCATTCCCAGGCCAATTATATGTGCCACACATGCATTTTGTCAATGGGCAAGCATCCTACATGTTTCCTGTGGTCTGATATTTTCGAACTTGTCTTTTTTTTTGTTTAATTTCTAACTAATAATTTGTACGGACGTATTTGGTGGGTAGGATGTTTCTATCAGTTCTGAAAGAGGATTTTTTCAGTCCTATAATAATTGTCACATGCTATCCACGGCGAACTGAATCAAACGGGAACCTAGCAACGAAAAACTGGAACGGAGCTAGTACCTGGGCCTCCCAAACAGCCCTGGGCCACTACCAGGCTGTTAATTCATCGGACGCACGCTTGATCCTCATCAAGGAAAAGGAAGAAAGATAAGCAAACGCACAGTGTTTCGTACACTCATTAATGGAGCTTATTAAGGCGAGGACCAGCTGTGCAAATCCAAGCGTGATCTCTCTGTCAGTACCGTCCGGGCACTAATAATAATCACTTGATCCTTTCTCAACTGGCTTTTGTTTGTGTCCCTTGCACATAACACTGGTTCATTGAACCGCACAGCTCAACGGTAGGGACCGTGAGAAATGAGATTTTAGCGTGCAACAGTTTATGTATGTTCTATTGGGTATAAATTGGACATAAATTTTGGAAACATGACGACACTTAGATGAAACTTGACAGCATGAATCAAATGACACAGACATGTATTCGATCTAGCATGCACGCTAGAATCGCTGTGTTCCAAGTACTGTTGTGCATTAGAGACCTAACGAGTGTCTTTCTATGTAAGGGTCGGTTTGGTTCATAGGATTTTCAAAAAATGCGCAGGAAAAGGAAATAAACATAGGAATGTGATACCATGAGATGTTAAATCGTATAACAATTGAAAACATATGTATGCTGTATTGTGTTGGAGGAAAAACGCGGGATTTTTTTCTAAAGGATTATATGCCATAGTTGTCGTGAAAGCAAAGAAAAATTTCCATGAAGTTTTCCGATGAAATTGCATACAAAGCAGACAACATTAAACATTTCTATGTTTCACATCATGCAGTCCAAACATTTGATATAGGAAAAATTCTAAAGGAATGAATCCTCTAAATACCTGTGAAATTCCATGGAAACTGTGCCATTTACGAAAGCAAATAAAGTTGGGTCGAACAAGCTATCGTCGTACCTAGGGGAAGACCTAGCGTCTCTCCCGCCCGGGCAGATGCACATGCTTCCCGGCAGCGCCCCTGCTTATGTTATGTGACTTTTGCAGTGATTTTGTCCAAAAAATTGCATCTTATGTATGTTTGCCTAGGCATCTAGAAATTTCTAGGGCCGCCCCTGAATGTACCTGTAAAATAGAAAACTCGGAATGTTAATGTTTCGAAGAAGAAAAATACAAAATCTGTATACACACAACACCTCAAAGGTAACAAGTAATAAAAGTGAAAAAAAAAGGTTCATGAATAAGCGCGAGGGAAATATGTAGGCAAAGCCATTATCTGGAATAAGCACAAGAGAGTACATCATAGACCTAAAACATGTTCACTTGCACAATGCCTAAGAAAATTGGTATCATGCAACTTCAAAATCGATTGAGTCATCACAAACACCTTGTTATCGACCGACTCAGATCTAATGTTTGATATTGCAATAATACTATGATTGCGTGAAATTTAGTGTTTGGTCTTTGACGAGTCAGGATGTACCCCAAATAACTTATGGTTAGTTTTAGCCCCAAAAAACTAGGTTGTTCTTGATTTTGATTTCATCATAGTTTTATCACGAATAGTCAACTTTATTCTCCCTTCCCACTCTTTTCTCCATGAAGAGTTACCTTGTACTGTGTCCAAATGAATACTCAGTTGATGCTATATGTCTGCACAAAGCACTAGATACATTTTTTTCCTGTTCCACACAGGCACCAAGATAATACTGTAACACCAGGCACAGTTAGAAACAAAGAAGGGACAGGTCCTTTGCCTGCACGGATGCGCCATTGAAGGCGATTCAAAACAATTTCGAAAAAAAAATAATAACATGTGATAAATGAAAATAGGCAACACTGCACATAATGCCTGCCTGCTCCAGTTCCGTGAAAGCTTGCAGGGTACTGTACGTGTGAAAGGACAGCTCTGTAAATTAATTAATGCTCGACAAAAAAATTTACTCGCCGACGTCCTCGAATTGGTAACAAAATGCCAATCTGGTATCGAGACCTGAAAACAGCCACCTAAACTATTGAACTGGCGATCTCATAAAAAAAATGCCTTCGAGAAAATAAAAAGAAGGGGTAGGTAGAGTCCCCGCCGTTTATTTTTCTAGCCGTTGCTGCTCAATTGTTCTTATTGTCATTCTTAATTATAGTTTGCAAGGGTGCGCACAGAAGACATGCTTGTACGCATGTACAGAACATTTTTTTAGGGGAAGAACATTTGTTTTTTTATAGAAAGAATCCAACATTGGTTGTAGGTAAACACCCAAAATGGTGGAAAAATTACTCGCATTAAGATCCACTTAATGTGATTATGTGATGTAAAACTATAAACCATGCATCATATTTATACTCATTTGCAAGTTTGTTGATTATGGTGTTTTGTTTGGCAAGTGATGATCAGTTTTCTCGCATTTTGAGGGCCGAAAATAGCCAGCACGGATCAGTGTCCATACGGGTTGGGTTTGATGGCACTGATCCACGTTGGCTAGTTTCGGTCCTCAAAATGCGTTTTTCTCAACCTGTAAACATGGTTTAAGGGTACTGCTAGTGATGCTCTTACACTCCAAAACCACCTGTATGCTCGGGTTGAACATCAAAACTGAGTGAAAACAAGACCAAAATGCAAGTCGCGCCAGAGGGCACACTGAGCGCCAATGATAACACTAAAGTCGCTGAGATGCAACAACTAGAGATAGAATCAACTGGATCACCAAAGAAGTCGCCTCGCCATCAATTTATGTGACCTAAGTGGACCACAACCTTGTCGACGAGAACAGTCGTACTACGCAAGTATGAGCTCACCCTGGATCCTAGAGGTCAAGTCAGAGCCGACAATGCTCCATCTAGCAAAAAAAGCACACCCTATTGCATCACTCACCCTCCGCGGGATGCCACCATGATACCATAGCACAACCACCATAAGAGTAAATAGCGTTGGACTCCAGAATCAATGCCTTTAGGAGGGTCATCCTATGCGAAAGCACTGGTGACACCAAATCCGGACCAAGTTCTAGGATTTTCATTCAAAGAACCAAAATTAACGAGGAGAAGCGCAATTATGCCTACAATAAGGACACAACTCCACATGGGCATCATCATAGTCGACCTCGGTCGTGGCAGGCTAGGCTTTCGCCTTGACAAAAGTTCCTCACCTCTAAAATGTGAGTTTGATCTGTCCACATCGCATCCTAGCCCTTGTAGCATGGAACCCTAATGCCCCAAGTCTCTCTAAGGAGGATAAAACACCCCAACATAGTGGCACATAACCTTAATCATGTCCAAGTCACTCTATGAAGGACGACCAAGAGGAGGGTTACAAGCGGCATTGCTTGCACTCAGTTATGGTCCAACCTTATTTCTACTCCTATTACTACTTATTGGCTTACAATAAAACTAAATTCTTGCGATTAGTGCGATTCAGGGCATGAGGATTTCTAAGTTATATGGTGATAATATCCTCAAGGTAATTGCTAGATTCCAAACAAAGGGTATAAGATCATTCCCTCCTAGGGAAATCATATATTAACCTACCAATCAAGCAAAGTAATAAAAGATTAAAACGTTTTTCATTGTGACTAATATAAAAAACCACCTTCTGAACTTTTGCCCTTGCAAGCAAAGGGCATATATTTAGGATTTTGTTGCATTCTCGTGAAATATACGTCGCCCAAAGTAACCTCACTTCTTCGTGTGTGTCTTAGTATTGTATTAAAGCTCCAAAGGTTTCTTGGCCACACAAGAAAACCCTGCCTTATACTCTTTAATTCGTTTATTTTGTTTCTCCTTTTACCAAAAGACTATAATTTACTATGCTAATACGTGACAAAAATAAGAACAAAATCATGGAAAACAACAAGTGCGTAATAAAAATCTAACGAGGTTGCACTAAGTGCTAACGATAACACCAAAGAAACTGAGATGCCACAACTCAAAGTAGAATCAACCAGATCACAGAAGAAGTCGTCTCGCCATCAATTCTTGTGATCAAAGTGGACCACAACCTTGTCGATGAGAACAATCCTACTACACAGGTAGGATCTCACCTTGTAGCCAAGAGGTCAAGTCAGAGCCGCCACTTGCCCCATCTAGCAGAAAAAGCACACCCTATCGCATCAGATCACCCTCTATGGGGAATCACCATGATACCAGAGCACAACCACCATAAGAGCATATAATGTTGGAGTCCAGAATCAACGCCTTTAGGGGGGTCATGCTACACCAGAGCACTGATGACGCAAATTCCATACCAAATTCTAGGGTTTTCATTCAAAGAACTAAAAACGGAGAAGAGAAGTCGTAGTTACGCCTTCAGTAAGGACATGCCACCCCATGGGCATCATCACAATCGACCCCGACAGTGTCAGGCTAGGCTTTCGCCTTGGCAAAAGTTCCTCGCCTCTAAATGTGAGGTTGATCTATCGTTGCTTGTGGCGTGGAACCCTAATGCCCTCCAAGTCGCTCTAAGAAGGACAACACACCCCGACATAGTGGCCCATAATCCTTATCATGGCTAAGTAACTATAGGGAGGCTCACGCTCCGTTATGGTCCAACCTTATTTCTTCTCCTATTGAGTACTACTATCTGGCTTCCAATAAAACTAATTTATTGCAATTAAGGGCACTAGGATTGCGAAGATATATGGTAATAATATCCTCAAAGTAATTGTTGGATTCCAACCATCGGATATGAACTAATTCTCTTCAAGGGAAAACATTATCTTATTCATCAAGAATAGTAATTCCTCCGATCCATAATAAGTGTCGTTGATTTACAACAATATCAAACATTAGAATGTTTTCATTGTGACTAATATACATAAAAATAATAAACCACCTTTTGAAGTTTTGCCCTTGCAAGCAAAGGGCATATATGTAGAATTGTTGCATTCTCGTGAAATATACGCCATCCAAAGTAACTTCGCTTCTTCGTGTGTGTGTATTCTAAAAAATCTTCCTGACCACAGAAGAAAACCCTGCCTTATACTTTTCAATTCCTTTATTTTGTTTCTCCTTTTACCTAAAGACCCTATCATCTCGTTGTTCCAATGCTAATACATGACAAAAATAAGATCAGAAATCATGGAAAACAACAATTGCGTAATTAAACTCCAAAAGCAGGAGAGACAGGTGGTTGTGCATGCACGAGCCATGCTATCTGTCTTTGAGCTGGAAAAACTGAAGGGTTTCGCGGTATAGTAAATCAAAATTTTCTACGGAGCGAACAGAGGGAAAGCCAAGATCTAATCTAGGAGATGAAAACAACGAGAGAGATTGGATTAGATCTTCATACCCTTGAAGATTCGCACAGCGGAACATTCGTCGGAACGTGGGTGATGTAGTCGTACTCGCTTCTCCTCCTCGCGATCCGATCCGATCTAGCACCACAAGTGGCGGTGCCTCCGTGAGATGCACACGTGCAGCACCTCGACGTCTCCTCCTTCCTCGGACCAGCGAGTATGGTGGAGAGATAGATTGGATCTACAGCACGACGGCGTGGTGTATATGGTGGAGAATTTCTGCTGCAGGGCTTCGCCTACAAACAGTCGGGAGGGAGAGAGGAAGGTAGCAAGGCTGCTAGGGCTTGGAGGAAGGTGTGTGGGAGAAGGGGGCGCACCACCCCTCTATATATAGAGGGGGGCGGCCAGCCCTTGCCCCTCCTCCAAGCCTATCTCTAGTTTAAACAATTTAAACTCTCCCTTATCTAGAAATCCTATCTCTAGTTTAAACGATTTAAACCTCTCTAGAATCGGCTGGGCCCTATGGGGCCTTGTGCCCCTGGCCCAATGTGGCCAGGACACTCCCTCATAGTCCCATGCCCCCTCCCGGAAGGTGGGGCCACGTTGGTCCCCTTCCGGAAGGTTCTAGAAGCTTCCGGTACAATACCGATTAACCCGGAACAATTCCGAACTCCAAAAACTGCACTGCCTTATATGAATCTTATTCTCCGGACCATTCTAGAACCTCTCGTGATATCCCGGATCCCATCCGAGACTCCGAACAAAAATTCATAAACCAATTATCCAATCTATCATAGCGTCGAGATACGTTAAGTGTGTGACCCTGCGGGTTCGAGAATATGCAGACATGATCTTCTATCAATAATCAACAGCGGGGTCTGGGCACCCATAATGACTCCCACACATTCATCGATGATCATATCGGATGAACCACGATGCCAGGATTCAATCAATCCCATATATATATTCCCTTCGTCTCGCGATATTTTACTTGCCCGAGATTCGATCGTCGGTACCGTCATACCTAGTTCAATCTCGTTCACAGCAAGTACTTTACTCGTTCCGTAATTCGATATCACTTTGTGATTAACTCCTTAACCACATGCTTGCAAGCAGTGTTGATATCGATTACCGAGTGGGCCCGAAGTATATGTCTCCGACTTGGGAGGGACAAATTTCATCTCGATACATACAACCCAACAGATACTTTCCGATCACCTGAGAGACACCTTTATGATCACCCTCTCATAGGATGACGTTTGATGACCTCAAAGCTTTCTTCCGATACCAGGGAGTTGGATTATCTCATGGTCTAAGGAATACAATATTTGACATAGGAAAAGCTTCGCAAAGACGAACACGATGACACGATCTAATTGCTCTGCTTTGTTTGGGTCTATCCACCATATCATTCTCCCAATGATATGATCTCATTATCAATTGACAACTCATGTCTATGGTTAGGAAACCTTAACCATCATTGATCAATGAGCTAGTCCATAGAGGCGTACTAGGGACACGGTGTTGTTCACAAACCACACAAGTATTAAAGTTTCCGCTTAATACAATTCTAGCATGGAATATAAACTTTATCATGAACAAGAATTATAATAATAACATCTTTATTATTGCCTCTAGGGCATAATTCCAACAGTCTCCCACTTGCACTAGAGTCAATAATCTAGTTTACATTTGGCAACAATCTCACACCCATGGCACTGAGGTGTTGATCATGTTTTACACGTGGAAGAGGTTTAGTCAATGGATCTGCGATATTCAGATCCGTATGTACTTTGCTAATCTTCAGATCTCCATCTGCTATATAATCTCGGATTATATGAAACTTGCGGTTGATATGCTTGGTCTTTGGATGATATCTTGGTTCCTTAGCGAGTGCTATGGCGCCAGTGTTGTCACACAATATCTCCAGTGGGTCCAATGCACTTGGAACCACGCCAAGCTCAGTGATGAAGTTTCTGATCCAAACTCCTTCACTTGACGCTTCTGCAGCAGCCATGTATTCCGCTTCTACTGTAGATCCCGCGATCACGCTTTGCTTGCAGCTTCTCCAGCTCACAGCTCCTCCATTCAAAATATAAACATATCCTGTCTGAGATTTAGAATCATCCTTGTCGGTGTCGAAACTAGCGTCGACGTAACCTTTTACGACAAGCTGTTCATCACCCCCATAGACTAAGAACATTTCTTTAGTTCTATTTAGGTACTTTAGGATGTTCTTCACGGCTGTCCAGTGTTCCACTCCTGGATCACTTTGATATCTGCTCGTCAAACTAAGAGCATTGGACACATCCGGTCTAGTACACAGCATGGCATACATGATGGAACCTATGGCCGAGGCATAAGGCACTTTTCTCATAGCTTCCCTATCATTTACCGTAGCTGGACACTGAGCCTTGCTCAATATCTTACTGACAACATAGGCACTGAACCTTTCTTTGCCTTATCCATTCTGAACCTTTTCAGAACTTTGTCTAGGTATGTACTCTGGCTTAAAGCTATCAGGCGTCTTTGTCTATCTCTATAGATCTTGATGCCCAATATATAAGCAGCTTCACCTAGGTCTTTCATTGAAAAACACTTGTTCAAATAACTCTTCACATCGTTAAGCATGTTGATGTCATTTCCGATAATCAATATGTCATCCACATACAGTACCAGAAACGTCACCGAGCTCCCACTCACTTTCTTGTAGATGCAAGCTTCGTAGCAATTTGGAACAAATCCAAAGCTCTTGATCACTTGATCAAAACGAAGGTTCCAACTCCGAGATGCTTGCTTCAGCCCATAAATGGAACGCTGAAGTTTGCATACTTTACTAGCATCCTTAGGATCGACAAAACCTTCGGGTTGCATCATATACAACTCTTCATCAATGTTGCCATTGAGGAAAGCAGTCTTGACATCCATCTGCCATATTTCATAATCATGAAACGCAGCAATTGCTAATAAAATCCGAATGGACTTAAACATCGCTACGGGAGAGAAAGTCTCATCGTAGTCAACACCTTGAACTTGTCGAAAACCTTTTGCGACAAGCCGTGCTTTATAGACGGTAACATTACCATCCGCGTCCGTTTTCTTCTTGAAAATCCATTTGCACTCAACGGCCTTTCGGTCGCTAGGAGGATCCACCAAAGTCCATACTTGGTTTTCGCTCATGGATCCCAATTCGGATTTCATGGCTTCCAGCCATTTCTCAGAGTCTGGGCTCATCATCGCTTCCTCATAGTTCGTAGGTTCACTGTCTTCTACCAACAAGACAGTCAAGACAGGGTTGCCGTACCACTCAGGAGGGGCACGCGACCTTGTCAACCTGCGACGTTCAGTAGCAGCATCGTCCGAAGCTTCATGATCCTTGTCATTAGCTTCCTCTATTGTTGGTGCAGGCGGCACTGGAACAATTTCAGGTGTTGCGCTACTCTCCAATTCAAGAGAAGGTTCAATAACCTCGTCTAACTCTACTTTCCACCCACTCACTTCTTTCGAGAGAAACTCCTTCTCAAGAAAGGAACTGTTCTTTGCGACAAACACTTTGCCTTCGGTTCTGTGATAGAAGGTATACCCAATAGTTTCCTTAGGGTATCCTATGAAGACGCATTTCTCCGCTTTGGGTTCGAGCTTGTCCGGCATCAACTTCTTGACGTAAGCTTCGCATCCCCAAACTTTAAGAAACGACAACTTAGGTTTAGCACCAAACCACAGTTCATACGGTGTCGTCTCAACGGATTTAGATGGAGCCCTATTTAAAGTGAATGCAGCGGTTTCTAATGCATAACCCCAAAATGATAACGGCAAATCAATAAGAGACATCATCGATCGGACCATATCTAATAGGGTTCGATTCCGGCGTTCAGACACACCATTGCGATGTGGTGTTCCGGGTGGCGTGAGTTGCGAAACAATTCCGCTTGCTTTAAGATGCGTGAGAAAATCATAACTCAAATATTCGCCCCCACGATCGGATCGTAGAAACCTAATCTTTCTGTTACGATGGTTCTCCACTTCATTCTGAAATTCTTTGAACTTTTCAAACGTTTCAGATTTATGTTTCATTAAATAGATATATCCATATCTACTTAAGTCATCGGTAAAAGTGAGGAAATAGCGATATCCACCGCGCGTAGAAACACTCATCGGTCCGCATACATCGGTATGTATGATTTCCAAGAAGTCCGTTGCTCGCTCCATCATACCGGAGAACGGGGTTTTGATCATCTTGCCCATGAGGCATGGTTCGCATGTGTCAAATGATTCAAAATCAAGAGACTCCAAAAGTCCATCAGAATGGAGTTTCTTCATGCGCTTTACTCCAATATGACCTAGACGACAGTGCCACAAATAAGTAGTATTATCACTATCTACTTTGCATCTCTTAGCCTCAATGTTATGGATGTGTGTTTCATCCCTTTCGAGATTTAGAAGAAATAAACCATTCACAAGAGGTGCATGACCATAAAAGATGTTACTCATATAAATAGAACAACCATTATTCTCCGATTTAAATGAATAACCGTCTTGCAATAAACACGATCCGGAAATGATGTTCATGCTCAACGCAGGCACATAATAACATTTATTAAGGTTTAAAACTAATCCCGAAGGTAAAACTAAGGAGAGTGTGCCGACGGCCATCACATCAACTCTTGATCCGTTGCCAACGCGCATCGTCACCTCATCCCTCGCAAGCCGCCGTCTATTCCGTAGCTCCTGTTTCGAGTTACAAATATTAGCAACTGAACCGGTATCAAATACCCAGGCACTACAACGAGGGATAGTAAGGAAAACATCAATAACATGTATATCAAATATACCTTTGATGGTGTCAGCCTTCTTGTCCGCTAAGTTCTTCGGACAGTTGCGCTTCCAGTGACCCTTGTCCTTGCAATAGAAGCACTCAGTGTCCGGCTTGGGACCAGACCTGAGCTTCTTCTCAGCAGGGGCATTGCGCTTGCCGCCGCCCTTCTTGAAGGGCTTCTTTGCTCCCTTACCTTTCTTAAAGGAGGGCTTGTTGACCATCAACACATGATTATCCTTCTTGATGTCCACTTCCGCAGCCTTCAGCTTTGCGAAGAGTTCGGTGATCGTATCAGTGGAAATAATCTGATTATGAGTCACTACAAAACTTTTGTAGCTGGGAGGGAGTGATTGCAGAACCCTATCAATCTTGAGCTCCTCTGGAATCGTGCATTCCAGTTGCTCAAGGCGTTGAGTGTAGCCCGACATCTTTATGGCGTGCTCACTAACGGAACTCCCTTCCTCCATCTTGCAGTTAAAGAACTTCTCAGAGATCTCATATCTCTCAGAACGGGTTTGAGTCTGAAACATGGTTTTCAGCTCCTCGAGAATCTCAAAGGGCCCGGGATAGGTTTCAAAACGATTTTGAAGCTCCGGTTCCATAGCAAACAACATGGTGCTCTTAATCACACCATAATCATCTTTGCGCGACTGATAGACAGCCTTCTCATCAGCCGGCGCAGTTGCAGCAGGGGGGTTACGTAACGCTTTCTCAAGGACATAGTCCTTTTGTCCGCCAGACAGAATGATTCTTAGATTGCGGAACCATTTGGTGAAGTTAGACCCATTGTTCCTAAGCTTTTCTTTCTCGGCAAAAACGATGAAGTTGAAGTTGGACTTGGCCATTGGATCTACAGTATTTGCAAGTACAATTTAGACTATGTTCATGATAAATAGTTCAACTTAATCAAATTACTAGATGAACTCCCACTAAATTCAACATCCCTCAAGTTGTTTAGTGAACACGATCCAAATTCACCACACCTAATCCGATCATCACGAGAAGAGATGTGGTTTCAATGGTGGACAACGAAGTGTCGATCATATCATTCATATGACTCATGCTTAACCTTTCGGTTCTTGTGTTCCGAGGCCATGTCTGTACATGCTAGGCTCGTCAAGTTAGACCCAAGTATTTCCGCGTGTGCAAAAACTGGCTTGCACCCGTTGTATGTGAGCGTAGAGTCTATAGCACCCGATCATCACGTGATGCTTGGACACGACGAACTTTCGCAACGGTGCATACTTGGGGAGAACACGGTTTTTATCTTGATCTTTAAGTGAGGAATCATCTTATAATGCTACCATCGCGATCTAAGCATGATAAGATACATAAAAGGGTAAACATCACATGCATATAACTTTATGTGACATGGTATAGCCAATCTTCGCGCAATGATCTCCATCTTGTGCGTTCCGGCATGATCTCCATCACTCCACCATGATTGCCTCCACCACGAATAGCAACTACAACTATTGCTAACTACTTAGCGATAAAGTAAAGCTATTACATGGCGTATAAGAAGTTGACTCGCAGGTCATACACAATTATAAAGACAACCATATGGCTCCTGCCGGTTGTGTACTCATCGACATGCAAGTCGTGAAACATTACAAAACATGATCATCGCATACAATATACACATCACATCTTGGGCCATACCATATCACAGAAAACACTCCCTGCAAAAACAAGTTAGACGCCTCTACTTTGTTGTTGCATGTTTTACGTGGCTTTATGGGAGTAGATGCTAAGAACGATTCTTACCTACGGAAAGCCACAATGGTGATATTATGGTTGCCAAACTCCGGTGTTAATCCCATGACAACTATAGTGAGAGAAACTGACATCCACCAGCCGCATGTGTGGAACAAGCCACACGTCAAGCGCGGAGCCGGTCTCGCGAACGACGTCACGTAAGGTTGGCCTGGACCGCTTCAATCTCACTATCCCGCGTCATAAGAAGAACACAAACAAGAGGCTTGCAACAGAAAACATCAACGCCCGCAACAACCATGTTGCGTTCTACTCGTGAAACACATCTACGCATAGATCTAGCTCTGATACCACTGAAGGGTTTCGCGGCATAGTAAATCAAAATTTTCTACGGAGCGAACAGAGGGAAAGACAAGATCTAATCTAGGAGATGCAAACAACGAGAGAGATTGGATTAGATCTTCATACCCTTGAAGATTCGCACAGCGGAACGTTCGTCGGAACGTGGGTGATGTAGTCGTACTCGCTTCTCCTCCTCGCGATCCGATCCGATCTAGCACCACAAGTGGCGGTGCCTCCGTGAGATGCACACGTGCAGCACCTCGACGTCTCCTCCTTCCTCGGACCAGCGAGTATGGTGTAGAGATAGATTGGATCTACAGCACGACGACGTGGTGTATATGGTGGAGAATTTCTGCTGCAGGGCTTCGCCTACAAATAGTCGGGAGGGAGAGAGGAAGGTAGCAAGGCTGCTAGGGCTTGGAGGAAGGTGTGTGGGGGGAAGGGGGCGCACCACCCCTCTATATATAGAGGGGGGGCGGCCAGCCCTTGCCCCTCCTCCAAGCCTATCTCTAGTTTAAACAATTTAAACTCTCCCTTATCTAGAAATCCTATCTCTAGTTTAAACGATTTAAACCTCTCTAGAATCGGCTGGGCCCTATGGGGCCTTGTGCCCCTGGACCAGTGCGGCCAGGACACTCCCTCATAGGCCCATGCCCCCTCCCGGAAGGTGGGGCCACGTTGGTCCCCTTCCGGAAGGTTCTAGAAGCTTCCGGTACAATACCGATTAACCCGGAACAATTCCGAACTCCAAAAACTGCACTGCCTTATATGAATCTTATTCTCTGGACTATTCCGGAACCTCTCGTGATATCCCGGATCCCATCCGAGACTCCTAACAAAAATTCATAAACCAATTATCTAATATATCCTAGCGTCGAGATACGTTAAGTGTGTGACCCTGCGGGTTCGAGAATATGCATACATGATCTTCTATCAATAATCAACAGCGGGGTCTGGGCACCCATATTGACTCCACACATTCATCGATGATCATATCGGATGAACCACGATGCCAGGATTCAATCAATCCCATATATATATTCCCTTCGTCTCGCGATATTTTACTTGCCCGAGATTCGATCGTCGGTACCGTCATACCTAGTTCAATCTCGTTCACAACAAGTACTTTACTCGTTCCGTAATTCGATATCACTTTGTGATTAACTCCTTAACCACATGCTTGCAAGCGGTGTTGATATCGATTACCGATTGGGCCCGAAGTATATCTCTCCGACTTGGGAGGGACAAATTCCATCTCGATACATACAACCCAACAGATACTTTCCGATCACCTGAGAGACACCTTTATGATCACCCTCTCATAGGATGACGTTTGATGACCTCAAAGCTTTCTTCCGATACCAGGGAGTTGCATTATCTCACGGTCTAAGGAATACAATATTTGACATAGGAAAAGCTTCGCAAAGACGAACACGATGACACGATCTAATTGCTCTGCTTTGTTTGGGTCTATCCACCATATCATTCTCCCAATGATATGATCTCATTATCAATTGACAACTCATGTCTATGGTTAGGAAACCTTAACCATCATTGATCAATGAGCTAGTCCATAGAGGCGTACTAGGGACACGGTGTTGTTCACAAACCACACAAGTATTAAAGTTTCCGCTTAATACAATTCTAGCATGGAATATAAACTTTATCATGAACAAGAATTATAATAATAACATATTTATTATTGCCTCTAGGGCATAATTCCAACAAAAACAACGGCTGGGAGTATTGGTAACTGAAAAGAAAGCCTCGAAACTTTTGCCGATTTTGCAAGGCGAGAATAATCTTTTGCTGGCTCTCAAGTCCTTGATTTAGCACTCCAAGAAAAGAAAAGAACAATAATTTTTTTTACTCACCGACGTCCTCGAATTGGTAACACGTATCGAGGCGTGAAAGCAAAATAGAGCATAAAAAAATTGAACTGGTGATATATGCGAAATAAAATGCGTCCCAGAAAATAAAAACAACGCGCAGGTAGAGTCCTGCTGTTTATTTTCTAACCGTTGCTGTTCAATTGTTCTTATTATCATTCTAAAATATTTTGCAAGGGTGCGCACAGAGGACATGCTTGTATGCATGCACTTAACATTTGTTTTTTTAGAAAGAATCCAACCTTGGTTGTAGGTAGACACCCAAAATGGTAAAGAAAATACACACATTGAGATCCACTTACAATCCAAAACCACCTGTACACTATGGGCCAAACATCGAAACCCAGTGATAAGAGGAACGAAGTGCAAGTCGCGCTATAGGTCACGCTGAGCTCCAACGATAACACTAAAGACATCGAGATGTCACGACTCGAAGTAGAATCAAACAGATCACCAAATAAGTCGCCTCACCATCAATTCATGTGACGGAAGTGGACCACAACCTTGTCGATAAGATCAGTCGTACTACGCAAGTAAGAGCTCACCCTGGATCCTCGAGGCCAAGTCAGAGCTGCCAAATGCTCCATCAAGTTAGACTCACCCTCCACGGGAAATCACCATGATACCAGAGCACAACCATCATAAGAGCAGATAATGTTGGACTCCCGAATCAATGCTGATGCCAAATAGAGAATAAAAAATGACGAGGAGAAGCCGTAGTTACGCCTTCATTAAGGATAAGACATAACTCCCCATGGGCATCATCACAATCAAGCCCGATTGTGCCAGGCTAGGCTTTCGCCTTGGCAACCGTTCCTCGCCTCTAAATGTGAGCTTGATCTTTCATTGTCGCATCCTAGCACTTGTGGCGTGGAACCCTAATGGCCCCGAAGTTGCTCTAAGGAGGACAACACACCCTAACATAGTGGCACATAACCCTAATCATGTCCAAGTCACTCTACAGAGGACGACCGAGGGTGGGGGTCCCTAATGGCCCCGAAGTCGCTCACCAATAGTCCACCGTATTCCTACTCTTATTACTCCGCTCGATCCATATTAATTGTTGTTAAATCAGATGTTTCTAGCACTAAAACATGTCTAGATACATCTGATTCAATGACAATTAATATGGATCGGAGAAGTACTACTTATTGGCTTCCAAAAAACTAAATTATTGTGATAAATGCAATTCAAGGCAAGATGATTGCAGTGATATATGGTGATAATATCCTCAAAATAATTGCCGGATTCCAAGCAAAGGGTATGAGATGATTCCCTCCAAGGGAAAACATACATTAACTTATCCACCGAAGGAAGTATTAAAACATTAGACAAAAAAAAGATCAACTACCTTCTAAACGTTTGCTCTTGCACACGAAAGGCATGTAATGTATTTAGGGTTTTGTTGCATTCTCGTGAAATATATGTCATCCAAAGTAACCCCACTTCTTCGTGTGTGTTTCAGCATCCTAGAAAAGCTTCAAAGGTTTCCTGGCCACAAAAGAATACCCTGCCTTATACTCTCCAATTCCTTTTATTGTTTTCTCCTTTTGCCAAAAGACCCTATCCTCTCATTGTTCCGATGCTAATTGAAAGGGTAATTGCCCCTATGTGTGGTTTTGGTGATTAATGACAATCTCTATGGACTAATGTTTTCACTGAGTTTTATATGAAGGTATATTCCATAGGTCATGCTTGTAGTCCATGTGTTGGATTCAAGTATGGATGCCATGAAGATAAAGATATACCTTGAGTATTGGCATCAAAATCATCGAGTTGAAGAGAAGAATATGATATGATCAAGATCTTGAGAGTGTGATCTCAATAGAAGAATTCAAGATATGGCTCTAAGTCGGTGTCATGATAGCCTCATTAGTTGAGCTATGGTTGACTAAGATTTAGAGAATGTAATGAAATGAAGAGTTCCTTATGTACCTCAAGATATTAGATGGAGCACGAGAAGATACTTGGTTGACCAATACAAAGAGTGAAGAGTGATTTCAAGTTGGTCAACACATGAAGCATAAAGAATGTACCACATGGTCTTGTGGTATGGTAAGCCTTGTCAATTATGCATCATGAACTAACCTATTATATATTTGCCTTTGTGTTTTGTATATGGGACAGGTATCTTTCCATGGGCATGCTTCAAAAATGAAGATATTATATAGCCCATGAGAGGATGACATCAAGTGGTGATCGTCATCAAGGTTGAGAAGGGCAAGTTCAAGATAAGCATCTCGAGAAGATCATTTGCTTGAAGCTTGCCGTCCATATTGGTGATAATGGACTTGTGAAGATATTTATTAATGAAGCTATCCCATAGTGGTGTATGGGGAGCAAATTAGAAGTCTTCACGAAGCAACAATGATCAAGTGTTGCATTCCGGCTTGGGTGGAGCTTGAAGCATTGTCATCAAGATCAAGCGGGATGCGCAAGGCAAAGGTATGTCCTTGCTAGGTTTTCCTTTTACCGGTCTCAAGGTGGTTGTTGGGAGACCGGGTTATAGGATAGATAGCCGCACTATCAAGAGGGGCTTTCGGTTGTGTTACTTGATCACATTGTCATAGGGAGATCAATACTTTGCATCTTCCTATTTTTTTGCTTCTTGGTGTTTCTCCATGTTAGGTTCTTGAGCTTGTTGCTAGCTCTTCAACAAGCCCAATTTCATCAAAACGGAATGCGTATGCATCTTCTATGGCGTTTTCGAGTTTGAAGGTTTTATCGGTTCTTATTTAGGGAGGCTTCTTACCTTTCTTCATTTGGTTCTATTCTCCTTTGTTGGGCTATGATGTTTCTCTACAAAATCTTTTAGATCTTGTTTTCCTCGTCAAAACAAGCCCAAGATCATCGAAATCGGAGTCTGGATGCAAAAGTTATTACGTTTTTCGTGAAGCCTGTTTCATCCCGGTTGTGGATTCGGTTCAACCGGCTCCCAGACCGGGTGGTCCGGTGCCAGGACCGGAAAACCGGATCTGAAACCGGGATTTTCGGTTTTGCTATACCGAGTCTATCCGAGACTGTGTACTGACCCTAATTCCGGTTTAAGTTCGGTTTTCCGGTCCTAGAAACGGACCGTCCGGTTCTGGAGCCGGTCCAACTGAACTTTCAACCTAGTTCGCACCGATTTCTTCCAACGGCCATATTTGCTTTCCACTATAAAAGGGGGTTCTTCCCCCAACGTTTTAGGGTGTTCTTTACCATGAAATTGACCTCCATTGTTGAACCTCTTGAGCTTGCTTCCTCCCCCTTCCCTCCTATGATTCTTGCATCTTTTTGAGGGCTTTGGAAGAGGAGATCTAGATCTACAATCCCCACCAACGAATTCCTCCTCTAAGTGAGGGGAACCCATTGGATCTTGATCTTGGAGTCATTTGTTGACTTCCACCATTGTTCTTCCTCTCTAATTACTCCCTAGCACTTGTTGCTTTGGTGGTATTTGAGAGTGAAGGATTTGAGCACCCTTGGTGTCTTGCTTTGCATTCTTGCATAAGTGTTGAGCTCTCCATTACGATTTGTTCGAGTGAGAGACCGTGATCTTGTTATTCTTGGAGGGTGACATCCTAGTTGGCTTGGCGGTTGGTGCCGCGGTGTTCTCTTCGTGGAAGATTGTGAAGAGACTCGGGCTTCTCCTTCGTGGAGCTTGTGAAGTGGTTGTGGAGCTTGCCATCTCCGGAGTGGAGGAAAATCTAGCCATAAGGAAAGGGCCTATTCCTTCGTGGGATAAACTCGGAGAAGAAGGTGAGCCTTTGTGGCGCGTGAGGAATCCTTCGTGGAACCTCACACCTCTCCAACGTGACGTAGCCCCCTTCCCAAAGGTGGTTAACACGGGAATACATCTTCGTCTCCGCGTGCCTCGGTTATCTCTATATCCGAGCTTACTTTCCTTGTGATAGCCATCGAGCTTGAAGCACTTATATCTTCCTTATCACTTGTGGTATATTTATCTTGTGCTATGTTGCTTAGCTTAATTTGTTGTTGGTGCACTTAGTTGAGCCTAGTGTATTTAGGTCTTGTGCTTGTAAAATAAACATAAGTTTAATTCCGCATTCTATCAAGCCAAAACCGTAATAGTTTTGAAATTGCCTATTCACCCCCCCTCTAGGCGACATCTCTATCCTTTCAATTGGTATCAGAGCAAGGTCTCTCCTTGTTTAGGCTTCACCGCCTAGAGTGTAAAGATGTCGGCTAGTAGTATAGTACACAATTTATCTTTGATGGCACAAATTATGCTTTGTTGAGAAATTGCTTGCTTTATAATCTTCGGACCTTGTGTCCAAATATTGAGCGATTTCTAGATGTAGGTTTTTTTCCTCCTATGGATCCTCAAAATCTATCTTTAGAGGATGAGAAAAATTTACATCTCGAAGCTCAAGTATCTAATGAGATTATTTTCTCCTTGAGCCCCACAGTAAATTTGTTCTTGACGATTGTAAAGTGCAAGTCATATCATGAGATGTGGACCAAGCTTAAATAAATATTTGGTGGGTCCATTTCTCATAGGGTTAGTGGTATCTCCAAGGAGCTCTCTTCTCCCTCACATCATGAAGATCTCCAAGTTGCTTCCACCTCCGGCCGCAATGAGATTTCAATTCTTTCCACTTCACTTACATGTGACAAGTCACAAGGTAATGGCATGGTGAGTGGAAAAATCATATGTGATGATGGTAGTGTTTCTCTTTACACCAATGATTCTTGTTCTATAAATGATAATGGTGTAGTGAGTTTGGACTTAAGCACTTCTTGCAACAATGATGCTATATCCCCTTGTGTTCCTAGTCTTTGTATATCATCTAGAAATTATTTGAGTACTAGTGTATATGATATGCTTGATTTGCCTTGTTCCCATGAACAAAATGCTTCTATTTCCTCTAGTTGTTTATCTAACAATGTAGAGGAAATCAAACATTCTATGGAGCAAGACATGATCATGAATGAAAATTCAAGAATATCCTCACATTCATCCTCCCGTGCTCACATGTGCCTTATGGCAAGAGGATCAAAGGTATCTCCTACTTTGTATCCCAATATATCTTGTAAAGATAATAGAAATGATAATGACGATAGTGATGACATTGATGAGGATACTAGTGCTCTCTTGCTTGAGTTAAATTTTTTGTGTGCCTCTCTTCGTGGTAATAATAAGGCCGTTACTTGTCTCAAACACGTTATAGACACCATAACTAAACAAACGGGAACCATAGAGGAGTTGGATTTCCAACTTGATGATGGGAGTCGGAGATTCAATCTCCTTAAGCAAGAGCTTGTCGAGGAGAAGCACACTAATTGTCTCCTCACACAAAAACTTGAATCTTATGAGCTTGAAAAGGAAAATTCCATTAATGATGCTTGTGCTACTAACTCTACTTCTTGTGAAGAATCTACCCTAAAGGAGAACGTTGAGCTAAGGACTCAACTTGAGTTGCTAACTAGCAATTATAGGAAATTGGAAGAAAGTCATGAAAAGCTCTCGGGCTCTCACAATGATCTTCTAATCTCCCATGATGGGCTAAAGTTAGCTCGTGAGGCAAGTATTACCAAGGTAACATCTTGTGAGCCTCTTTTGGACATTAGCACAACTTCTACTCAAAATGCTATTTTGCCATGTGCTAGTCCTAGCAATCCATCTAGCCATACTATTGATACACCTTGTGTTGGATTAATTGCTTTGCCTTGTTGCTCTAACAATGAAGCTTATACTTCCTTTAGTACTTGTATTTCTACTAACCATGTAGAGGAAATCAAAGAGCTCATGGCCCAAGTCACTTCCTTGAGGAATGACTTGGAAAGAGTCTTGGAGGGAAATCCACACTCGATAATGTCTTGAGTGTGCAAAAATACCCTAATGATAAAAGTGGACTTGGATTCAACTCCAATAACAAGAACAAGTCCAATATAAACAATAAGAAGGGCCAAAACCAAGTAAAGAATTTGGCCAAGATTATTTGCTTCAAGTGCAAGGTTGAAGGACATCATGTAAGATCTTGTCCATTGAAGAAAAAGCACTTGAGTGAGAAGCAACAAGTGAAGCGGCCACAAGCTCATGTTCAAGCCCCAGTTGAAGCTAGGCCACTTTCAAAGAAGAATCAAGATATTGCTCCCCAAGCCAAGAAATCAATGAAGAAGAGAAAGGGGAGAACTTGTTGCTACATATTTCGTGTGAAGGGGCACTTTGCCTCTTCATGTTCAAATGGTACCTTATCTAACCCTATCATTGTTGATGATGATTATTATATTAGGAAGGATAAGGATGGTAATGTGTTTGCCAAGTTTACTGGAACTCAAAGTGGTGTCAAGAAAAGAACCATTTGGGTTGCCAAGCCTATTGTGACTAACCTCTTAGGACCCAACTTGGTTGGGGACTACCAAGGTCAAACTTGATCAATAGGTGTTTGTGGAGGGCATTGGAGACTTGGCTAACTCATGAAGAATTAAGGTATCTTCATATGTTATATTTGATCAAGCCAAGTCCTAAGGATTATTATTTCCTTATCTTATCCAATGTGCCTCTTCGCGGTAACTTGTACTTAACTCATTTATATTGTAAGTTACTTGCCCCCTTTACATGTTTTGGTTTTGTACCAAGTGTGTGTTTGTATTTGGTGTGCCTAATGCTTGATTATTTTGTGTATTCAAGTATGTCTAGGTGTTTGGCACATCATTTACTCGTGTGTTTTATTTTGAGCCTCTAATGCATCTTGATGATATCTTATTTGGCTCTTTTAGAGTGGTTAATGGAACATCCCATTTTGGGTGAGTGACATGCCTCGCGCATCTCTCAAACCTTAAAACATGTGTACATGAGTATTACCACTTAGTATTGATATTGCAAGCTTATCTAGTCACTATGTGGTGTATCATACTCATGAGAAATTCAAATTCTAAATGTCCATTAATTTTCTCTAGTTGAGGTTGTTTTTCCTCTTATAAAAAATGAATATCACATTATGGGGGAGTAATATGCTTCTTTTGCATATCACAATCTTAGGAAATGTGAACATATGAGGTAGTGCCACTTAGAGTTGATATTGTTGATTATCTTATTTCTAGGTGGCATGTTGGCTCAAACAAGGTCCTATTTTTGTTAGAAGCTTTTATTGCTCGTCTTTTTGGTCTTTGTTTGAGTAAGAAATTCTTGGTGCGGTCTTTCTCAAATACATATCTATATATCTTATTTGGAATACCATTTGCTTCAAGTTATTCTAATCATTGCTTTGCATGATTGTGTGACTAGTTGAAGCTATCAAGAATCTCTATCTTTGCATAGTGCTTAATCTTTTTATTTCTATCCTATGCTTTTTATTGTGAAGATTTATATTTAATATCCGTGCAATATACCACCGGAAATCTATTCCAATACACTCATTGTCTTCGACAATTGATATACTTGTGTGTGGTAGCATTTGTGGATCATCTTCACTTTGGATTTAACCTCTTATTTCCTTACTTTCTTTCCAAAATTTTGGTGTGGCTCCCATTGTATTCCTTGGATTTTGAACATCTCTTTGATGATGTTTTTGATTATTATCAAATGTGTTTTAGTGGAAGACAAACCTTTTCTTCTCGGAACCTTGTGCCATTGTGAAAAGTGTTAAGGGTTTGGTTTATTTATTGAAACCTTACTCTTTTGGGAGTTTGTTATCTCATTCTTTATTCTCTATTTTATTTTCTTGAATGAGATAAATATTTGAGCATCTGTGTTCTTATTTCATCTTTCATGCTTAATAGTTTTTGCTCGGTTCATTTGTTGAACTTTGTTGAACAAATCTTGTGTTGACTTGATTCTTTTATATAGTTTGGACAACAAATGTGTTTTGTCACACCTTGTATGCCTTCTTGAATATTTTTGGTGATTTGTCCAAAGTATATCTTCGTTGGATCTTGAAAGTATCGCGCATGCATGTTTACTAAATGTATATCTTATATCATGTTTTGCTTTCTTTGATCCAATATATAGGGTATACTCCATCAAATCCTTAAACGGCTAAGATATGCATGAAATTCAAATTTCATCTCTAAATATGCACATATTTTTATGGAGTGTATCCTATGGTTGTGGTTATTCTAACCATTTTGGACCCAATAAGTTTGGGGACCAAAATGTACTTGAATGTTGTTTTAGGTACATTGAAGATGCAATGGATGCTTGTCTCGTCTATAAGGAAAGTGTTGTCACCACATGATAATTGGAGCCAAGCTAGGATGATCTAAAAATTCTTATCTACTACATCATACCATTGCTATCTCGGTAACAAGTATCTTATTCATGCATACTATTCTTCCATCCAATCTCTTTTAGGTTGCATCTTGGCATGAATTTATTTGTTTGTAAATGTTTGATTCTTGCAATTATCTTTGAAAGACTTTGTATCCTTATTTCTTATGTGAGTAATTTGAGATGATGCATATAATGGGGAGTATATAAAATCATTTTCATGATTCACCAATTCCAAATATGCCTTCTAGCAATTTATTGCATATCAACTCCTCAAGGTACTCTCATGTGCAATATTGTTGAAATTGCTTTGAATCATTCCTTTTGATACTTGTTGCCTTTCTCAAAGTATCCCAACTAGCATTAGTTCCCTTAGTGTTAGTTGTGATGGTTTTGAGATTTTTTGTTTTTCTTTGGTGAAGTTCATTGATATACCATAAGATAAGATAGAGCCATGGGCTATATATGCACTTAAGAAAAATATCCTTTTTGGTATATCTTATGACTTCCGCTTGGATATCATGTATTCTTTTTATTAACCTCTTATGTGTGGATGTTTCTTTGTGTATTATTCTCATGTTTTTTCCCTCAGAAAATTATATACACGAGAGTGTTAATCTCTCGCCTTGATATGCTCGCTCTTTTCCGACCATCACTCTTATCCTCTTGATTTTTAATGGTTTTGGTAAGGTCTTGGTTTATGAGTGCTTGGTTTACTTTTATTGCATACTCACACACTCATATCTCATATTTGGTTTCTTTTGGACTTAAGCTTGTCTTGACAAGTGTATTGGTTTATATCTAACCCTTGTATCTTGGTTGTGTTCTAAATAATATAGAGGGAGTGAGGATTCCATGTTTGTGCATATGTATTCAAATGAAACAACTAATTTATGCACGAACCTTGGGGAGCTTCCTTATTTCACTTAGAGCACTATTTGTCCATTTGATTATTTGGATCTTTTGATTGCTTGCTTCATCCCTTGAAGTTCCTTCACCTTGTTATCCTTTTAGCAATCCTTGATCCTCAATATAGTTTGATTTCCTCCAAGTGTTCGTCATTGGATATGTGCATGTGATTTCACTCATATTACGAGTAATGCACACCTTGTGTAGGAACTCATACTATATTGTCCTTCTAACCTTGTTATCCATTTTGGCACTTGTTGTCAATGGGGGAGAAGTTTAGAGGGTTTTAAGGGAAATGGTTTTCTACTTAAGATTGGTTTGTTCTTAAGTGTTTGCCTTTCATGCATTTCATCTTTATTATGTTTTGCATGGTTGTATATATAGTGGAAACTCTCCCAAAGGTTATGCTTGACAATGTATGCAATGGAATTCAAGATCATCACACGTGCATGTGGGGGAGTTTGCTCTATATATGTTGGTTCTACTCACATATCCTGCATTAGTTGTAGTTTATGTGAGTAGAATCAATTTTGATATGGGATAGTATCTTTGTGTTACTTAACCATATCAAATACAACCTCTTGTATACAACTTATTCTTGGATAAGCTGCGTACTTATTTCTAATATTCATTATATAAACCCTCTTGTTGTGATTGTCATCAATTACCAAAATGGGGGAGATTGAAAGGGTAATTGCCCCTATGTGTGGTTTTGGTGATTAATGACAATCCCTATGGACTAATGTTTTCACTGAGTTTTATATGAAGGTATATTCCATAGGTCATGCTTGTAGTCCATGTGTTGGATTCAAGTATGGATGCCATGAAGATAAAGATATACCTTGAGTATTGGCATCAAAATCATCGAGTTGAAGAGAAGAATATGATATGATCAAGATCTTGAGAGTGTGATCTCAATAGAACAATTCAAGATATGGCTCTAAGTCGATGTCATGATAGCCTCATTAGTTGAGCTATGGTTGACTAAGATTTAGAGAATGTAATGAAATGAAGAGTTCCTTATGTACCTCAAGATATTAGATGGAGCACGAGAAGATACTTGGTTGACCAATACAAAGAGTGAAGAGTGATTTCAAGTTGGTCAACACATGAAGCATAAAGAATGTACCACATGGTATTGTGGTATGGTAAGCCTTGTCAATTATGCATCATGAACTAACCCATTATATATTTGCCTTTGTGTTTTATATATGGGACATGTATCTTTCCATGGTCATGCTTAAAAAATGAAGATATTATATAGCCCATGAGAGGATGACATCAAGTGGTGATCGTCATCAAGGTTGAGAAGGGCAAGTTCAAGATAAGCATCTCGAGAAGATCATTTGCTTGAAGCTTGCCGTCCATATTGGTGATAATGGACTTGTGAAGAAATTTATTAATGAAGCTATCCCATAGTGGTGTATGGGGAGAAAATTAGAAGTCTTCATGAAGCAACAATGATCAAGTGTTGCATTCCGGCTTGGGTGGAGCTTGAAGCGTTGTCATCAAGATCAAGCGGGATGCGCAAGGCAAAGGTATGGCCTTTCTAGGTTTTCCTTTTACCGGTCTCAAGGTGGTTGTTGGGAGACCGGGTTATAGGATTGATAGCCGCACTATCAAGAGGGGCTTTCAGTTGTGTAACTTGATCACATCGTCATAGGGAGCTCAATACTTTGCATCTTCCTATTTTGTTGCTTCTTGGTGTTTCTCCATGTTAGGTTCTTGAGCTTGTTGCTAGCTCTTCAACAAGCCCAAGTTCATCAAAAACGGAATTCGTATGCATCTTCTATGGCGTTTTCGAGTTTGAAGATTTTATCGGTTCTTATTTAGGGAGGCTTCTTACCTTTCTTCATTTGGTTCTATTATCCTTTGTTGGGCTATGATGTTTCTCTGCACAATCTTGTAGAGCTTGTTGTCCTCGTCAAAACAAGCCCAAGATCATCGAAATCGGAGTCCGGATGCAAAAGTTATTGCGTTTTTCATGAAGCCCGTTTCATCCCGGTTGTGGATTCGGTTCAACCGGATCCCAGGCCGGGTGGTCCGGTGCCAGAACCGGAAAACCGGATCTGAAACCGGGATTTTCGGTTTTGCTATACCGAGTCTATTCGAGACTGTGTACTAACCCTAATTCCGGTTTAAGTTCGTTTTTTCGGTCCTAGAACCGGACCGTCCAGTTCTGGAGCCGGTCCAACCGAACATTCAACCGAATTCGCACAGATTTCTTCCAACGGCCATATTTGCTTTCCACTGTAAAAGGGGGTTCTTCCCCCAACGTTTTAGGGTGTTCTTTACCACGAAATTGACCTCCATTGTTGAACCTCTTGAGCTTGATTCCTCCCCCTTCCCTCCTATGATTCTTGCATCTTTTTTAGGGCTTTGGAAGAGGAGATCTAGATCTACAATTCCCACCAACCAATTCCTCCTCTAAGTGAGGGGAACCCATTGGATCTAGATCTTGGAGTCATTTGTTGACTTTCACCATTGTTCTTCCTCTCTAATTCCTCCCTAGCACTTGTTGCTTTGGTGGTATTTGAGAGTGAAGGATTTGAGCACCCTTGGTGTCTTGCTTTGCATTCTTGCATAAGTGTTGAGCTCTCCATTACGATTTGTTTGAGTGAGAGACCGTGAGCTTGTTACTCTTGGAGGGTGACCTCCTAGTTGGCTTGGCGGTTGGTGCCACGGTGTTTTCTTCATGGAAGATTGTGAAGAGACCCGGGCTTCTCCTTCGTGGAGCTTGCTATCTCCGGAGTGGAGGAAAAGCTAGCCATAAGGAAAGGGCCTATTCCTTCGTGGGATAGACTCGGAGAAGAAGGTGAGCCTTTGTGGCGCGTGAGGAATCCTTCGTGGAACCTCACACCTCTCCAACGTGACGTATCCCCCTTCTCAAAGGTGGTGAACACGGGAATACATCTTCGTTTCCGCGTGCCTCGGTTATCTCTATATCCGAGCTTACTTTCCTTGTGATAGCCATCGAGCTTGAAGCACTTATATCTTGCTTATCACTTGTGGTATATTTATCTTGTGCTATGTTTCTTAGCTTAATTTGTTATTGGTGCACTTAGTTGAGTCTAGTGTATTTAGATTTTGTGCTTGTAAAATAAACATAAGTTTAATTTCGCATTCTAGGCGATGTTGGAATTATGCCCTAGAGGCAATAATAAAGATGTTATTATTATAATTCATGTTCATGATAAAGTTTATATTCCATGCTAGAATTGTATTAAGCGGAAACATTAATACTTGTGTGGTTTGTGAACAAAACCGTGTCCCTGGTACGCCTCTAAGGACTAGCTCATTGATCAATGATGGTTAAGGTTTCCTAACCATAGACATGAGTTGTCAATTGATAATGAGATCATTTCATTGGAGAATGATATGATGGACAGACCCAAACTAAGCAAAGCAATTAGATCGTGTCATCGTGTTCGTCTTTGCGAAGCTTTTCTTATGTCAAATATTGTATTCCTTAAACCATGAGATAATACAACTCCCTGGTATCGGAAGAAAGCTTTTTGAGGTCATCAAACGTCATCCTATGAGAGGGTGATCATAAAGGTGTCTCTCAGGTGATCGGAAAGTATCTGTTGGGTTGTATGTATCGAGATGGAATTTGTCCCTCCCAAGTCGGAGAGATATACTTCGGGCCCACTCGGTAATCGATATCAACACCGCTTGCAAGCATGTGGTTAAGGAGTTAATCACAAAGTGATATCGGATTACGGAACGAGTAAAGTACTTGCTGTGAACGAGATTGAACTAGGTATGACGGTACCGACGATCGAATCTCGGGCAAGTAAAATATCGCGAGACGAAGGGAATATATATATGGGATTGATTGAATCCTGGCATCGTGGTTCATCCGATATGATCATCGATGAATGTGTGGGAGTCAATATGGGTGCCCAGACCCCGCTGTTGATTATTGATAGAAGATCATGTCTGCATATTCTCGAACCCGCAGGGTCACACACTTAACGTGTCTTGACGCTAGGATAGATTGGATAATTGGTTTATGAATTTTTGTTCGGAGTCTCGGATGGGATCCGGGATGTCACGAGAGGTTCCGGAATGGTCCGGAGAATAAGATTCATATAAGGCAGTGCAGTTTTTGGAGTTCGGAATTGTTCCGGGTTAATCGGTATTGTACCGGAAGCTTCTAGAACCTTCCGGAAGGGGACCAACGTGGCCCCACCTTCCGGGAGGGGGCATGGGACTATGAGGGAGTGTACTGGCCGCATTGGGCCAGGGGCACAAGGCCCCATAGGGCCCAGCCGATCCTAGAGAGTTTAAATCGTTTAAACTAGAGATAGGGTTTCTAGAAGAGGGGAGAGTCCATGCCCCCCACTCCTTATCCTTTGGGCTTGGGGGAGGGGCTAGGGCTGCGCCCCCCCTCTATATAAAGAGGGGTGGGGGCGCACCAAACCCCTACACCTCTCCTCCAAACCCTAGCCGCCTTGCTAGCTTTCCTCTCTCCCTCCCGACTGTTTGTAGGCGAAGCCCTGCTGCAGAAATTCTCCACCATATACACCACGCCGTCGTGTTGTAGATCCAATCTATCTCTCCACCATACTTGCTGGTCCGAGGAAGGAGGAGACGTCGAGGTGCTGCACGTGTGCATCTCACGGAGGCACCGCCACTTGTGGTGCTAGATCGGATCGGATCGCAAGGAGGAGAAGCGAGTACGACTACATCACCCACGTTCCGACGAACGTTCCGCTGTGCGAATCTTCAAGGGTATGAAGATCCAATCCAATCTCTCTCGTTGTTTGCATCTCCTAGATTAGATCTTGGCTTCCCTCTGTTCGCTCCGTAGAAAATTTTGATTTACTATGCCACGAAACCCTTCAGTGGTATCAGAGCTAGATCTATGCGTAGATGTGTTTCACGAGTAGAACGCAACATGGTTGTTGCGTGCGTTGATGTTTTCTGTTGCAAGCCTCTTGTTTGTGTTCTTCTTATGACGCGGGATAGTGAGATTGAAGCGGTCCAGGCCAACCTTACGCGACGTCTGTCGCGAGACCGGCTCCGCACTTGACGTGTGGCTTGTTCCACACATGCGGCTGGTGGATGTCAGTTTCTCTCACTATAGTTGTCATGGGATTAACACCGGAGTTTGGCAACCATAATATCACCGTTGTGGCTTTCCGTAGGTAAGAATCGTTCTTAGCATCTACTCCCATAAGCCACGTAAAACATGCAACAACAAAGTAGAGGCGTCTAACTTGTTTTTGCAGGGAGTGTTTTCTGTGATATGGTATGGCCCAAGATGTGATGTGTATAATGTATGCGATGATCATGTTTTGTAATCTTTCACGACTTGCATGTCGATGAGTACACAACCGGCAGGAGCCATATGGTTGTCTTTATAATTGTGTATGACCTGAGAGTCAACTTCTTATACGCCATGTAATAGCTTTACTTTATCGCTAAGTAGTTAGCAATAGTTGTAGTTTCTATTCGTGGTGAAGGCAATCATGGTGGAGTGATGGAGATCATGCTGGAACGCACAAGATGGAGATCATTGCGCGAAGATTGGCTATACCATGTCACATAAAGTTATATGCATGTGATGTTTATCCTTTATGTATCTTATTATGCTTAGATCGCGACGGTAGCATTATAAGATGATTCCTCACTTAAAGATCAAGATAAAAACTGTGTTCTCCCCAAGTATGCACCGTTGTGAAAGTTCGTCGTGTCCAAGCATCACGTGATGATCGGGTGCTATAGACTCTACGCTCACATACAACGGGTGCAAGCCAGTTTTTGCACACGCGGAAATACTTGGGTCTAACTTGACGAGCCTAGCATGTACAGACATGGCCTCAGAACACAAGAACCGAAAGGTTAAGCATGAGTCATATGAATGATATGATCGACACTTTGTTGTCCACCATTGAAACCACATCTCTTCTCGTGATGATCGGATTAGGTGTGGTGAATTTGGATCGTGTTCACTAAACAACTTGAGGGATGTTGAATTTAGTGGGAGTTCATTTAGTAATTTGATTAAGTTGAACTATTTATCATGAACATAGTCTAAATTGTACTTGCAAATACTGTAGATCACATGGCCAAATCCAACTTCAACTTCAATGTTTTTGATGAGAAGGAAAAGCTTAGAAACAATGGGTCTAACTTCACCAATTGGTTCCGCAATCTAAGAATCATTCTGTCTGGCGGACAAAAGGACTATGTCCTTGGGAAAGCGTTAGGTGACCCCCCTGCTGCAACTGCGCCGGCTGATGAGAAAGCTGTCTATCAGTCGCGCAAAGATGATTATGGTGTGATTAAGAGCACCATGTTGTTTTCTATGGAACCGGAACTTCAAAATCGTTTTGAAACCTATCCCGGGCCCTTTGAGATTCTCGAGGAGCTGAAAACCATGTTTCAGACTCAAGCCCGTTCTGAGAGATAAGAGATCTCTGAGAAGTTCTTTAACTGCAAGATGGAGGAAGGGAGTTCCGTTAGTGAGCACGCCATAAAGATGTCGGGCTACACTCAACGCCTTGAGCAACTGGAATGCACGATTCCAGAGGAGCTCAAGATTGACAGGGTTCTGCAATCACTCCCTCCCAGCTACAAAAGTTTTGTAGTGACTCATAATCAGATTGGCTCCACTGATACGATCACCGAGCTCTTCGCAAAGCTGAAGGCTGCGGAGGTGGACATCAAAAAGGATAATCATGTGTTGATGGTCAACAAGCCCTCCTTTAAGAAAGGTAAGGGAGCAAAGAAGCCCTTCAAGAAGGGCGGCGGCAAGCGCAATGCTCCTGCTGAGAAGAAGCTCAAGTCTGGTCCTAAGCCGGACACTGAGTGCTTCTTTTGCAAGGACAAGGGTCACTGGAAGCGCAACTGTCCGAAGTACTTAGCGGACAAGAAGGCTGGCACCATCAAAGGTATATTTGATATACATGTTATTGATGTTTTCCTTACTAGCCCTCGTTGTAGTGCCTGGGTATTTGATACCGGTTCAGTTGCTAATATTTGTAACTCGAAACAGGAGCTAAGGAATAGACGGCGGCTTGCGAGGGATGAGGTGACGATGCGCGTTGGCAACGGATCAAGAGTTGATGTGATGGCCGTCGGCACGCTCTCCTTAGTTTTACCTTCGGGATTAGTTTTAAACCTTAATAAGTGTTATTATGTGCCTGCGTTGAGCATGAACATTATTTCTGGATCGTGTTTATTGCAAGACGGTTATTCATTTAAATCGGAGAATAATGGTTATTCTATTTATATGAGTAACATCTTTTATGGTCATGCACCTCTTATGAATGGTTTATTTCTTCTAAATCTCTAAAGGGATGAAACACACATCCATAACATTGAGGCTAAGAGATGCAAAGTAGATAGTGATAATACTACTTATTTGTGGCACTGTCGTCTAGGTCATATTGGTGTAAAGCGCATGAAGAAACTCCATTCTGATAGACTTTTGGAGTCTCTTGATTTTGAATCATTTGACACATGCGAACCATGCCTCATGGGCAAGATGATCAAAACCCCATTCTCCGGAATGATGGAGCGAGCAACGGACTTGTTGGAAATCATACATACCGATGTATGCAGACCGATGAGTATTTCGACGCGCGGTGGATATCGCTATTTCCTTACTTTTACCGATGACTTAAGTAGATATGGGTATATCTATTTAATGAAACATAAAATCTGAAACATTTGAAAAGTTCAAGGAATTTCAGAATGAAGTGGAGAACCATCGTAACAGAAAGATTAAGTTTCTACGATCCAATCGTGGAGGTGAATATTTGAGTTATGATTTTCTCACGCATCTTAAAGCAAGTGGAATCATTTCACAACTCACGCCACCCGGAACACCACAGCGCAATGGTGTGTCTGAACGCCGGAATCGAACCCTATTAGATATGGTCCGATCAATGATGTCTCTTACTGATTTGCCATTATCATTTTGGGGTTATGCATTAGAAACCGCTGCATTCACTTTAAACAGGGCACCATCTAAATCCGTTGAGACGACACCGTATGAACTGTGGTTTGGTGCTAAACCTAAGTTGTCGTTTCTTAAAGTTTGGGGATGCGAAGCTTACGTCAAGAAGTTGATGCCGGACAAGCTCGAACCCAAAGCGGAGAAATGCGTCTTCATAGGATACCCTAAGGAAACTATTGGGTATACCTTCTATCACAGAACCGAAGGCAAAGTGTTTGTCGCAAAGAACGGTTCCTTTCTTGAGAAGGAGTTTCTCTCGAAAGAAGTGAGTGGGAGGAAAGTAGAGCTTAACGAGGTTACTGAACCTTCTCTTGAATTGGAGAGTAGCGCAACACCTGAAATTGTTCCAGTGCAGCCTGCACCAACAATAGAGGAAGCTAATGACAAGGATCATGAAGCTTCGGACGATGCTGCTACTGAACATCGCAGTTTGACAAGGTCGCGTGCCCCTCCTGAGTGGTACGGCAACCCTGTCTTGACTGTCTTGTTAGTAGAAGACAGTGAACCTACGAACTATGAGGAATCGATGATGAGCCCAGACTCTGAGAAATGGCTAGAAGCCATGAAATCCGAATTGGGATCCATGAGCGAAAAGCAAGTATGGACTTTGGTGGCCCTCCTAGCGACCGAAAGGCCGTTGAGTGCAAATGGATCTTCAAGAAGAAAACGGACGCGGATGGTAATGTTACCGTCTATAAAGCACGGCTTGTCGCGAAAGGTTTTCGACAAGTTCAAGGTGTTGACTACGATGAGACTTTCTCTCCCGTAGCAATGTTTAAGTCCATTCGGATTTTATTAGCAATTGCTGCGTTTCATGATTATGAAATATGGCAGATGGATGTCAAGACTGCTTTCCTCAATGGCAACATTGATGAAGAGTTGTATATGATGCAACCCGAAGGTTTTGTCGATCCTAAGGATGCTAGTAAAGTATGCAAACTTCAGCGTTCCATTTATGGACTGAAGCAAGCATCTCGGAGTTGGAACCTTCGTTTTGATCAAGTGATCAAGAGCTTTGGATTTGTTCCAAATTGCTACGAAGCTTGTATCTACAAGAAAGTGAGTGGGAGCTCGGTGACGTTTCTGGTACTATATGTGGATGACATATTGATTATCGGAAATGACATCAACATGCTTAACGATGTGAAGAGTTATTTGAACAAGTGTTTTTCAATGAAAGACCTAGGTGAAGCTGCTTATATATTGGGCATCAAGAATTATAGAGATAGACAAAGACGCCTGATAGCTTTAAGCCAGAGTACATACCTAGACAAAGTTCTGAAAAAGGTTCAGAATGGATAAGGCAAAGAAAGGTTCAGTGCCTATGTTGTCAGGTAAGATATTGAGCAAGGCTCAGTGTCCAGCTACGGTAAATGATAGGGAAGCTATAAGCAAAGTGCCTTATTCCTCGGCCATAGGTTCTATCATGTATGCCATGCTGTGTACTAGACCGGATGTGTCCAATGCTCTTAGTTTGACGAGCAGATATCAAAGTGATCCAGGAGTGGAACACTGGACAGCCGTGAAGAACATCCTAAAGTACCTAAATAGGACTAAAGAAATGTTCTTAGTCTATGGGGGTGATGAACAGCTTGTCGTAAAAGGTTACATCGACGCTAGTTTTGACACCGACAAGGATGATTCCAAATCTCAGACAGGATACGTTTATATTTTGAATGGAGGAGCTGTGAGCTGGAGAAGCTGCAAGCAAAGCGTGATCGCGGGATCTACAGTAGAAGCGGAATACATGGCTGCTGCAGAAGCGTCAAGTGAAGGAGTTTGGATCAGAAACTTCATCACTGAGCTTGGCGTGGTTCCAAGTGCATTGGACCCACTGGAGATATTGTGTGACAACACTGGCGCCATAACACTCGCTAAGGAACCAAGATATCATCCAAAGACCAAGCATATCAACCGCAAGTTTCATATAATCCGAGATTATATTGCAGATGGAGATCTGAAGATTAGCAAAGTACATACAGATCTGAATGTCGCAGATCCATTGACTAAACCTCTTCCACGTGTAAAACATGATCAACACCTCAGTGCCATGGGTGTGAGATTGTTACCAGATGTAAACTAGATTATTGACTCTAGTGCAAGTGGGAGACTGTTGGAATTATGCCCTAGAGGCAATAATAAAGATGTTATTATTATACATGTTCATGATAAAGTTTATATTCCATGCTAGAATTGTATTAAGGGGAAACATTAATACTTGTGTGGTTTGTGAACAACACCGTGTCCCTGGTACGCCTCTAAGGACTAGCTCATTGATCAATGATGGTTAAGGTTTCCTAACCATAGACATGAGTTGTCAATTGATAATGAGATCATTTCATTGGAGAATGATATGATGGACAGACCCAAACTAAGCAAAGCAATTAGATCGTGTCATCGTGTTCGTCTTTGCGAAGCTTTTCTTATGTCAAATATTGTATTCCTTAGACCATGAGATAATACAACTCCCTGGTATCGGAAGAAAGCTTTGAGGTCATCAAACGTCATCCTATGAGAGGGTGATCATAAAGGTGTCTCTCAGGTGATCGGAAAGTATCTGTTGGGTTGTATGTATCGAGATGGAATTTGTCCCTCCCAAGTCGGAGAGATATACTTCGGGCCCACTCGGTAATCGATATCAACACCGCTTGCAAGCATGTGGTTAAGGAGTTAATCACAAAGTGATATCGAATTACGGAACGAGTAAAGTACTTGCTGTGAACGAGATTGAACTAGGTATGACGGTACCGACGATCGAATCTCGGGCAAGTAAAATATCGCGAGACTAAGGGAATATATATATGGGATTGATTGAATCCTAGCATCGTGGTTCATCCGATATGATCATCGATGAATGTGTGGGAGTCAATATGGGTGCCCAGACCCCGCTGTTGATTATTGATAGAAGATCATGTCTGCATATTCTCGAACCCGCAGGGTCACGCACTTAACGTGTCTTGACGCTAGGATAGATTGGATAATTGGTTTATAAATTTTTGTTCGGAGTCTCGTATGGGATCCGGGATGTCACGAGTGGTTCCGGAATGGTCCGGAGAATAAGATTCATATAAGGCAGTGCAGTTTTTGGAGTTCGGAATTGTTCCGGGTTAATCGGTATTGTACCGGAAGCTTCTAGAACCTTCCGGAAGGGGACCAACGTGGCCCCACCTTCAGGGAGGGGGCATGGGCCTATGAGGGAGTGTCCTGGCCGCATTGGGCCAGGGGCACAAGGCCCCATAGGGCCCAGCCGATCCTAGAGAGTTTAAATCGTTTAAACTAGAGATAGGGTTTTTAGAAGAGGGGAGAGTCCATGCCCCCCACTCCTTATCCTTTGGGCTTGGGGGAGGGGCTAGGGCTGCGCCCCCCCTCTATATAAAGAGGGGTGGGGGCGCACCAAACCCCTACACCTCTCCTCCAAACCCTAGCCGCCTTGCTAGCTTTCCTCTCTCCCTCCCGACTGTTTGTAGGCGAAGCCTTGCTGCAGAAATTCTCCACCATATACACCACGCCGTCGTGTTGTAGATCCAATCTATCTCTCCACCATACTTGCTGGTCCGAGGAAGGAGGAGACGTCGAGGTGCTGCACGTGTGCATCTCACGGAGGCACCACCACTTGTGGTGCTAGATCGGATCGGATCGCGAGGAGGAGAAGCGAGTACGACTACATCACCCACGTTCCGACGAACGTTCCGCTGTGCGAATCTTCAAGGGTATGAAGATCTAATCCAATCTCTCTCGTTGTTTGCATCTCCTAGATTAGATCTTGGCTTTCCCTCTGTTCGCTCCGTAGAAATTTTTGATTTACTATGCCGCGAAACCCTTCAGGCGACATCTCTATCCTTTCACTAATACATGACAAAAAGAAGAACATAAATCATGGAAAACAACAAGTGCGTATTAATAAAATTCTAAAAGCAGGCGATAGACAGGTGTAGGTGCATGCACGAGCCATGCTGTTTGTCTTTGAGCTGGAAAAATAACTGGTTGGGAGGAGTAGTGGTAACCGAATAGGAAAAAGTCTAGAAATTTTTGTCGATTTTGCTATTGAATCGGATATTTCTAGCACTAAAACATGTCTAGATTCAACGACAATTAATATGGATCGGAGGAGTACTACTTACTGGCTTCCAAAAAAAACTAAATTATTGCTATAAATGCGATTCAAGATAGGAGGATTGCGACGATATATGGTGATAATATCCTCAAAATAAATGTTGGATTCCAAGCAAAGGGTATGAGATCATGAAGACATACATTAACTTATCCACCGAAGAAAGTATTAAAAACATTAAAACGTTTCCATTGTGACTAATATACATCTTTTGCTCTTGCTCGCAAAAGGCATGCAATGTATTTAGGATTTTGTTGCATTCTCGTGAAATATATGTTATCCAAAGTAACCCCACTTCTTCGTGTTCTAGAAAAGCTTCAAAGGTTTCCCGGCCACGGAAGAATACCCTGCCTTATACTCTCCAATTCCTTTATTGTTTTCTCCTTTTGCCAAAAGACCCTATCCTCTCGTTGTTCTGATGCTAATACATGACAAAAAGAAGGACATAAATCATGAAAAACAACAAGTGCATATTAATAAAATTCTAAAAGCAGGCGATAGACAGGTGTACGTGCATGCACGAGCCATGCTATCTGTCTTTGAGCTGGAAAAATAACTGGTTGGGAGGAGTGGTGGTAACCGAAAAGAAAAAAAAGGCTGGAAACTTTTGTCGATTTTGCTTTGCGAGAATAATCTTTTGCGGCGCAGGTGGAGGCGCCATCCCAGGTGCGGAAAACCTAGGCGTCTGATACCATGATAGTCTGAGAGAATAATAACTTGTATTGATTTTAGTCACGGTCGGCTGTTTATATAGATTACAACTGACTTGGACTCCAAGACTAATAGAGATAGAGTTACAATCCGAAGAGGGAGGGGAGAGGCGGACGGTGCCCTAGCCGCACCGACCTATACTCTAATAATGGGCATCATCACAATCAACCCCGGTTGTGTCAAGCTAGGCTTTCGCCTTGGTAAAAATTTCTTGCCTCTAAATGTGAGCTTGATCTATCGCCGTCGCATCCTAGCACTTGTGGCATGGAACCATAATGGACCTAAAGTCGCTCTAAGGAGGACAACACACCCCAACATAGTGACACATAACCCTAATCATGTCCAAGTCACTCTACGAAGGACGACCCGGGAGAGATTACGAGCATCCTTGCTTGTGCTCAGTTATGGTCCACCGTATTTCTACTCCTGTTACTTCATCCGATCCATATTAATTATTGTTGAATCAACATGTCTAAATATATCTAATTCAACGATAATTAATATGAATCGGAGGAGTACTACTTATTGGCTTCCAAAAAACTAAATTTAGGATTTTGTTGCATTCTCGTAAAATATACGTCATCCAAAGTAACCCCACTTCTTCGTGTTATAGAAAAGCTTCAAAGGTTTCCTGGCCACAGAAGAATACCCTGCCTTCTACTCTCCAATTCCTTTATTGTTTTCTCCTTTTGCCAAAAGACCCTATCCTTTCGTTGTTCCCATGCTAATACATGACAAAAAGAAGAACATAAATCATGGAAAACAACAAGTGCACATTAATAAAATTCTAAAAGCAGGCGATAGACAAGTGTACGTGCATGTACGAGCCATGCTATCTGTCTTTGAGCTGGAAAAATAACTGGCTGGGAGGAGTGGTGGTAACCGAAAAGGAAAAAAAGGCTGGAAACTTTTGTCGATTTTGCTTTGTGAGAATAATCTTTTGCTGATCCGCAAGTCCTTGATTTAGCACTCCAAGAAAAGAAAAGAAAAGAAAGAAAGTCGCTTTGAGGCGTACGGCCACACGAGCTAGCGAGCACGGCGAGGCCTTGAAACCGTGCAAGCCAAGGTCTTCTTTGCTCCATAGTTTTGTGGCATCCGATGGATGCAGCACTAACCTTGAGGTTCACTTCATCAAGAAGAAGAAAAACCTTGAGGTAAGGAAAATGAAGATCATTATGGAGTATATGTACACCATTAATTATTATCTCAAAAAAAAAATTAATACTATTATTTTTTTAATTAATAATTGAATAACATGCCAATTCCTTCTGTCGATAAAATGGAGGCCACCGAATAGCAATAGCACCTAATAGAATTATGGAGTATATATACACCATTAATTATTATCTATAGAAAAACTAGTACTATTAATTAATAATTGAATAACATGCCAATTCCTTGTGTCGATAAAATGGAGGCCACCGAATAGCAATAGCACCCAATTAATGCACATGTCTAACACGTCACTCCTTGTAGAATGTTCATATATGCCTGGCACCCAAATACAGTACAAGAAACATTTTGCACCGAAAAGAGACACAAAAAAAGAACAGAAAAATAGAAAGAAAGAAAAAAAAAGAAATGGCAGAGATAGAGATGCCAAATCATTTCCATGCGGATCTTGCAGCCCTTCGCGGTGCCCACCCGCTACATAAGGCGAGTGAGTGACACCACCCGCTCCACCCCCACCCCCACCCCCACTGCCTACTACTAGTGTTTGCGACACCACCCACAGAGAGCGGCAGAGACAGAGCCACCACCACCACCTCACCCACACCCACAGACAAGCAGGGCAGAGCAGAGGAGGAGGGACGTACGCACGCCATGGGCGAGGTAAGTGAGGATGCTTGCTCGCTTGCTGCATTTCTCGGTGAGTGAACCGGGCTGAATCTTGACCGACGCCGTCGCGGTGGTTTCGCAGGAGGAGAAGAAGGCGGAGGAGAAGCCCAAGGAGGTGGAGGAGGCGAAGAAGGAGGAGAAGCCCAAGGAAGGCGGAGGGGAGGAGGAGAAGCCCAAGGACGAGAAGCTCAAGGAGGGCGGGGAGGGAGGAGACAAGCCCAAGGAAGGGGAGGAGGCGGCGCCGCCGCCGCCGCCACCGCCGCCGGAGGAGCTGGAGATGCGGGTCTACATGCACTGCGAGGGATGCGCCCGCAAGGTCAAGAAGATCCTCAAGAGATTCGAAGGTAACGCCTCCGCCTCCGCAGTCTCTGCTGATTTATTGCGTGCTCTGTTTTGCCTGCCGCGGCATCAGGATTCAAATTAGGACATCTTTTTTCTTTTTTTGAACTGCTGCTAGATTTTACCCTTTCTCAGGTGAACTTTTTACCAAAATTTACGGGAATGGTTTCGGGGAGTGGGGGTGTTTAGTGGACCTTGATTCAAGGACCATGGTAGTGGTCAGGCTCTGTTTTCCTAGTAGTGGTTACCTACCGCAAGGAAGCTGGAGCCTAAGGCCTTGTTCGGTTACACCCGAGTTGGGAGGGATTGGCATGGAACGGCAGGGAATACAGTTCAATTCCCTGTCAACACCTCTCGATCCATGTTGATCCCACTCAAACCGAACAGGCCCTAAAGGTGAATCTGTTTGCTCGTCAGATTTAGGAGACAGGCTTTAGTACTATTACTTATTGGCCTTAGTAGAAGTATTAAAAATTAGTTCCAGATTTTGTGTTTTTTCTCTGTGCTTGTGCTGTTCCTGAGTCAAATCAAAGTGACAGTGTAAGGTTGTTCATGGTGGAATTTAGAGTGGACCAACTCAGTAGGTGGGCTAAGCTTTTATAATAATAATAATCAGATTCACCTAATTAAGAAGATCCTCCTTTCTTATGTGCTGCACATGAATCTAGTGGTAGTTGGTTATTTGTGACTTGAGATCCGAATGGCTGGCTTTTCACTCCAAAAGGTTGGAGTACATTCCAAGAGAATGACAGCCTTGAGTATACAATGCCCTTGAGGCCACACGTCCTCAAAAGTGAAGCTGATTCCTCAATCATCTCCATTATACTCAAAACTTTACATGCATATTCTCTACTAGTTGCTGTCAAGGGAAATTTAAGATCCTTTGGCTCAAAGGTTCAAATCTCAGTTCCGCCTGTGTAGTGCCGAGCATCTGAAAACTTGTTTTTTTGGTGTGGATTCAGGAGTGGATGAAGTCATCGCCGACTCTAAGGCGCACAAGGTTGTAGTTAAGGGTAAGAAGGCCGCCGCCGACCCGATGAAGGTGGTGGAGCGTGTTCAGAAGAAGACCGGCCGCAAGGTGGAGCTCCTGTCACCGTTACCGCCGCCGCCGGAGGAGAAGAAGGAAGAGGAGAAGAAGGAGGAACCCGAGCCGCCGAAACCTGAAGAGAAAAAAGAGGTGAACGACCTTAACCAAATGCCCACAATGCATTGCTACTAGTTTGTACTATATGCTAATTTCAGTCTTAGTTCAGATTTGACATTTTCAGTCTTTAGTTCAGATTTGACAAACTGACACGATAATGTTCCTTCCACTTTGAAGCCACCGGTGATTGCCGTGGTGCTGAAGGTGCACATGCACTGCGAGGCCTGCGCGCAGGCAATAAAGAAGAGGATCCTCAAGATGAAAGGTGCGTAGTTGGCTCCCCATGCGATTGCTCGTCCTTTTCATATCTCTCTCGCCTCATTTTCAGTACCCTCTTATTTATTAGCTCCTCCTACAATTATTAGTTTGCTATGTCTCATTCTTGATGAATTATTTTGTGATTGAGCAAATCTTTTGTCTGGTGCAATGATGAAAAAGAAGGGGATTCCCTCTTTTAAGTGGTTCCATGAAACAAAGCCAAAATGTGGGCCTTGTACCTCTTACATCCTTTTCTCGCGAAAGTTGCAGATTTGCTTGCTGATAAGATTCACTCATTCACCTACCTGTCTGGCTAGATAGTACTCCCTGTAAAATGATGAACTTCCAAGAGATTCTCTGCCTAGCTAAAATCATACTACTGCTGCTGCTGCTGCTAGATTAGTCTCAAGCTCAATGACGATACTTGTTCTGAATTTCTAAGAGAGTTTGTTCTGTTGAAACTTGTGCAGGGGTTCAATCTGCAGAGCCAGACCTGAAGGCTTCGGAAGTGACGGTGAAGGGCGTGTTCGAGGAGGCCAAGCTGGCCGAGTACGTGCACAAGCGCACCGGCAGGCACGCGGCCATCATCAAGTCGGAGCCAGTAGCCCCGGCCGAGAAAGCCGGAGACGGCGACGGCAAGGACGAGAAGAAGCCAGCGGAAGGCGGCGAGGAGAAGAAAGACGAGAAGGATGAGAAGAAGGACGACAAGGACGGCGGCGGCGGAGACGAGAAGAAGGATGAGAAAGAGAAGGAGGGCGGCAGCGGCGAAGAGAAGGACAAGGAGAAAGACGCCGGAGCCATCGCCGCCGCCAACCTGTACATGCACTACCCGCAGTTCGCGTTCCCCGGAGGGTACTACGCGCCGCCGAGGCCGGGGTACGCCGCCTACCCTGTCTACGCTCCTCCTCCTCCGCCGCCGCAGGCCTACCCGCCAGCCTACCAGCATTACCCGCCGCAGATCTTCAGCGACGAGAACCCGAACGCCTGCTCTGTCATGTAAAAAAAAAGTCGGTAGAGGGTCTTCTAGAGCGGTAAGGAAAAATAAGGAGGGAAAAGGGACCTCGGGTGTCGTCATTGCAACAAAATGGAGGCCGGCCCTTGAGCAAAGCAAATGGCAGCTTGAAGAAAGCACCAGGCTTTTTTGCGGTCAGACTTTTTTTTTTTCTCTTTGAACTTTTTATGCTGTTATTTTAACCTTTTCACCCTCTCTCTCTCTCTCTCTGTGGTATAAAAGTAAGTCTGGACTTCCTTGTCAGCTCATGGTTGTTCTTTATCCTCATGTAGATTTTCTTTTTTGCCTTGTACCTGAACTTATGTAAAGACTGTTGTTATAGTAGTATAGTAGTAGTAGTAAAATCCTCTAAATCTACCTGTGCACAGTACATTCTACATTGGTGCCTTCTGTTTGCTCTGTGTATCTATGACCCGGAAGAACAGTGCCGTCAGAGATCACAGGTGCAGAGAGATCTGAATCAAGAACTGTGGTGGTGGTGGTGGTTGTGAAACTCACAAGTGGTAAATGAAATGGAGGTGAAAATGGTGGTGAGATGCAGTGCAGGAGAGGTGGGTGGTGGTACGAGACAAGTGGTTTTCATGTGCATGGGGCATGTGAGATGGGTCCCACTTCTGCATGACACAAAAGCCTAGGTGGATTGCTGCTTCACAATCTTGATGCGCCCACTTTTTTTATTTTGTTACTGCTACCCTACCCACCCGGTAGCCCACTAGGGCAGGGGTGATTGATGATATCCAGGGGCTACAGCCTTTGGGAGTTTGCTCTGAATGTGAGGGAATACTTTCCCATCATCACCATCTGTGACTTCAGGCTGCTTTGCTTGCTCCCCTCGCCGATACCATCATGCTGTTGCCTACGTCCCTCAGATCGATTCGTTTGTACTGTCTCGGCAGCTACAGAGGTATACTAGTATTTGGAAGCCCCCTTGGTATTAGTTTATTGGATTTGCATTCTTGGCTGCTTGAAGTGTTTTGTAAAGCCTGAAATTGCATTGCTTGAGATACGCCATTGTTACAAAATGTAAATACCTTTCTGACGGCTTATATATGCTAAACCCTCAATTTCGAATTATATGAAGTTCTGGCATTTTTCTAACTCGCATGTACATAGAAAGGGTGTATATTCAGGGCTCGTTTGATTCAAATAATTTGTAAAATATAGGAATAGCAAAAGTGCAAGAATAGAATGACATGACGCTTAGAATCCTATCGGAATGAAAAATGCAAGAATCGATAAGATAAGCTGTTTGATTGCATCCCAGAAAAAATGCAGGAAATTTTATAGGGTTTAGATACATTCATAGTTGTCATAAACACATAGGAATATTTTCAAGAGGTCTCACCTCTTGTTAGAAATTCTATAAGATTGTAGTGTAGAAAAGCAATACATAGGAATTTTGTAAAATTTATTCCTTTGAAACAAACACACCCTATTGGAAAAATTCCTATGGATTGGAATCCTATAGAATTCTTTTGAAAATCTTTTGAATCAAACAAACCCTCACTCATTTCGGTCTTTATGTATTCCACATTGAAATATCCAAAACATCTTATAATTCAGTAAGCGGAGGGTGTATACTGGGTGAGCTACAATCCAAAAGTTTTTACTGAAGGCTAGAACAGAATCTTGTACTTAAAGGTTGGCGTACCAAGGACATCACCGCTTGCCCCTTACTTTTTAGCCAAAACGTGTGTAAGGTTAGACCATCAGAATTAGCGGCAGACTCAACCATTCCTAAGGGAATCTTGTCACACTCTATGACTCACTCACACGCGGGACTTGAGTTAGACGGACTAAATCTTGCAGAAGTGTGTTTCTGAACCAAAAATGTCACAAACTTTGTCAAAATCATGACGTGGCAAAATATGGCACGACTAGTATAGTAACCAAACACGCCCTAACTCCATGTCCATGTAGGCTTGTTGAGCTCTGACCTAGACGACAGAGAGTAGATAGGCTCTAGTGTTAACCAATTCTCGAACGCATGAAAACTCTCATTTGTAATTCGTATGCATCTAGTGGTTCACTTTGAATATCGCCACACCCTCTTTCTCTATGTCTGGGTTGAAGGGGAAGGAATGATATGTAACCAAAATTGAACCATTTCTGAAATTGTCACGACATCCTTTTTTTTTCCCTGGCTTTTAATTAATAAAGCTCAAACAACAAAGCTGGCCGTGACATTCCTATGGTTGGTAGGACTTGATGTGTCTGCTTGGATGTATTTGCTCCTAGTTTAGATGAGCCTTACTTATTTGAGTTCTTATCCATTTTCCATACAAAAATATATAAATGATGACACATTGCATCACAAGAAGCAGATGAATATATTGGTGCATGCATAAGCTGGTGAAGATGGAGACCTTGAAACAACACAAGATCCTGTTCGAATTGCTAGTATGTCAAATCAGGAATTTGATATATGTGGTAACGATGTTAGAACAAGTCATGACGTGTGTCCATAACATTTTCCCCCATTCTAGCTCTCACCTAATCCTAGTCATTGATATGTGATCTGATGACCTGAGTATTGAGTATTGAAGGAATGTGACTAGATGTGTGCGTGGCAAGACTCCAAACCCGAACAAAACAGCACCTAGTGAGGTAGTGTGTGGTGATCGTGATGGAAAATGGTGTGGGCGACCGTTGGTTAGCACATTCACATCACCTTATACTAATTACTACCTCTATCCCAGTTTATAAGACTTATGCGTATACCTAGGTCGTCCGCATGAGCTATATAATATGAATTATATAATATAAAAATTATACCATTAGAAAATAGAACATTTGAAGTTTCTAATAATATAGTTTTTAGCATATGTACCTTGTGCTAAGTTAGTTAATTTGTTAATCTAAAAATACGCGTAAGTCTTATAAACCGAGACGAAGGGAGTACCAAATTCTTCATAACTCCAAGCCTTCCATAATTTAATCACCTACTTGCTTTGTTCCCTGACAAGATCTGGCTAATTAATCACACAATATTCTGTACATTTACATAAAGAGAAAAACAATTACTATATGGACTTACAACACAAAGTACAAACACATGCAAACCACTCCATCTTTTTGCCGTTGTGCTTTTGGGATCCTAAGTTAAGTGAGCTCCAGCAGATTGAGCACTTAATTAAACACTGTGAGTCTAGGTCAGCACTGATGGCCATGTGCAGAGATGTGACCATGTCCTTTTCTTGTACTGGCAGGCCTGGGAATTCAATGTGGCATCACGTGCACATGAAGCAAAACAATTAGCTAAGCCAGAAGAGGGTAAATCGTGGCAGGGAATTGATTATTACTAGGTACAAATATTTCATAAGAATTGGAATATTCCAGAACCGGCCAACGATGACGACATGTGTGGATTCAAAAATTACAAGCTCGTTGCTTTGTTTGCATTTGAGGAAACGTGTCTGGTCCCAAAACCAAAAGTAGTCCTATTCAGTCTGTAGTGCCCACAAAGTGGTCACGTTTTTTTTTTCGCAAAAAAAGTGGTCACACTTTTGACATTGTAGGTTTTGATTTTAGATTGTGCAAAACTTCTTTTTAACTCTATACACATTTTTCAGTCGATCGACTCAGGTTTGCTTTACGGGTGATTTACTCCCATTTTCAACCTTGGTTTTAGTAAATTGAAATCGGACATATTCCCCGCAAAATAGTAATAATTTGGACATGCGTGTGTTAGATAAATTTGGACCCATCAGGGAGGCACAATACTGCCTCTGCTTTAGAATATATAAATGACACATTAGAAAGCTCGCAATAAAACTTCATGTAGCCACGTCCATATGACCTCATAAGTGTCCGTGGGCATGACTTCGCTATGACCTCCAAGGTACAAATGTATCATGTCATCACCCTATTTAACCCTATTAGTGATGTTTCATGATTTTGTATATTGTAGTTTTTGAATGTGAAAGTATATTTTATGATTGTATTATTGATACATAGCATGCCGGCTTGGATGCGTTTATTTTATTGTTCAATTGCTAGAGCTAACATTTTAAGTTTGCATCCATAAGATCATCTTATAAATGCTTACTGTTATATTATTATTTTTATTTGCCTTGGCATTGTAGTAACGTATCATGCCGATGATGATGATGATGATGATGATGATGATGATGGGTGTATATATCTGTCTAAATTGCTCTATGTGCTATTAAATACAAAACTACTATATTTAGTCGATGCAGTAGGGATAACATTGTACTCGGTGCTTGTAAAATTTTTTAAAGGGAAAGGAATACTATAAAAACAGGAACATGCCAGCATTACATAATGTGACATGCTTTTTATCCATTTACATTTTGAAGGTAAAGCTTAAATTATCAAACAATTAGAAGTTCTCACCGTACGTTAGATTGATCTAGAAACCAAAGTAGGTTCCAACCCCCTGGTTCCAACAGTCCACCACACAAGGACTGACTGATTGCGTAAAGCATATATGTATCTTCACAAGGCATGCATGGGCACTATAGGTACCAATAAACTTTGTGTAGAGGAGGGTTAAGTGATGCGCCAAATAACAGGAGCATCATTCGAATGAAGGTACACCAGCTTGTAGTATTTAGACATGGTGCATTTTCAGTGGGTGTCACGCCATAACAGAGTTTATTATTCCAATTTAGACATTACTTTTGATGTGTACCCTTCACTCACACATGACCTTGGACCAACTTAAAAAGAAAATTTGCGACATGTTCGACATACTTGATCTATAAAAAAAAAAACTATGTCAAGACCATATGCATAGTTTAGCAAAACGAGCTGTGACAGATCGGTCCTATATATTTACTTGTGAGGGCGACGTTGACACTCAAATAATAACATGGTGGGCAGTTTCTCCAATCTCCACCCTAACCATGCATGACTAGTTTGTTTCCCGCACCGCCAATGGTGCGCACTAGCAATGAGAAGAATAGACGACGATCGGCGACATGTGCTTCTAATTCTAGACGACTAGTCTCCTATATACAACAACAGCTAAAATGCGTGGGAGGCATGTTCTGTGGTGTGAAGAGCATGCTAGTAGATAGAGAAATGATAGTGGTAGTACTACCTTACTAGTGCTTTCCTTTCCTTTCGACGATGGTCAAGGCAACACTTACACTCGTGGGTGCAAGGTTAGCTAACAACCGAACACTTGCAGAAACAAGCAGTCACGGACCGCTGCTAGCCGGCGGCCCCGCGAACTTAACCGTGGTCCGTGTAGGCCCACAAGCCAGAGCTAGCTATCCCCGAGCTTCGTCCAAAGGAAAGAAAGGAAGAAAAAACTAGCGAGTAGCTTGAGGGAGAGAGAGAATGTGGATTGTACGCACGCATGGAAAGGAGCGAAACGATTCGGCGTGGGGAGGCAGTGATTGGGGAGATGAAATCGATGGGGAGATGATTGAGGGGCGAGACTGATTAGACGCACGGGAAGGAGGCAGTCCGTACAGGTACCACTGCCCCCGTAGCAGCAGTGGCAGCCGCAGCAACAGCGGCAGAGATTGCGAGAGATCCTGGCGACTTGATGGCATGGCGCCACTCTCCTTCTCTCCTCCCATCCCACGCCCCGGAGGCCCCGACCCCTAGCTAGCCAGCTATCTCGATCGACACCTTCTTCAATCCGCTCGTCCGTGTACGTATCATTGCGTCCTGCGATTGCGTTAACTTGCTGGTCCACCATTTTGCTTTTACCCTGCTGCTGATTTTTCATCTATCGACCCCTTTACTCTGCCCGGGACGCACGGCGTTCACCGCAGGGGGGGAACCAGAGAGATTGAGACTTAGAGAGGTCGAAAGACATAAAGCTTCCTTGGTGATCATCATATGATGTAGTATCACAATATTTTGTTCTTACGGAGAGTGTCATAATTTAGTTGACCATAGTATACACCATTTTGTTTATGACAAGGTGTAAATGGGGTCCATCGATGATAAACAAAATTCTATTTTTCTACTCTCTATGCCCATATAGTTTGATTTTTTGTTGTAAACTCATATAAAGCCGTAGAATATTCTCAGTTACAACAATTACTTATTTTGGAACAATAATTTAAATATGAAATGTAAGTTTCGAAATGTTTGATCAGATCCGAAGGATATATTTCTACGGGTTTATATGAATTAATCGACCTCTCTAAGTCTCAATCTAGAAAAGTGTAAATCTTGTTTCGTGTGAACTCCATGAAGGGAATATGCCCGAGAGGCAATAATAAAGTGGTTATTATCGTATTCCTTGTTTATGATAAATATTTATTTTGCATGCTATAATTGTATTAATACGGAAACGTTAATACATGTGTGTTTAATAAACAAAAAGGAAGTTCCTAGTTATGCCTCTCTTATAAACTAGCTCGTTGATTAACAAGATGATCAAAGTTTCCTGATCATGGACATTGGATGTTGTTAATAACGAGGTCACAACATTAGTGTAATTGTTTGATGAACATTCATCCGAAGTATAGCATTACGATCAAAGTCATTGAGTTTATATTGCTATAACAACTTACGAAGTGATCCTAATCCTTAGACTATGAGATCATGTCAATCACTAACACCGGAAGAGTTTCTTGATAACATCAAACGTCATACCGTAACAGGGTGATTATAAAGATGGATTCAGAACTAATAAAGTGTTATATTGAGGCCCATGGATCGAGAGTGGAATTTGTTCATCCCGATGACGGATAGATATACTCTGGGCCCTCTCGGTGATATCACATTGATTAGCTTGCAAGCAAGTGATTTGATCACTAGGATGCTATATCACGGGAACAAGAAAAGAGTGCATGTCAGTAACAAGATTAAACTAGGTATGGAGATACCGATGATCGAATCTCGGACATGTAATATATCGTGAAACAAAGGGATTAAGATACTAGCGTAAAAGGTTCCGACGATCACAAGAAAGTCATCGTTGAATGTGTGGGAGTCAGTATGGGTCTCCAGATCCCGCTTCTGATTATTGATCTAAGAGGGTTCTTGATCATGTCCGCATTATTCGCGAACCGTAGGGTGACACACTTAAGAGACACCGACATCCATTTGGAGCAAAAGTTTCATGCCGAAAAGAATAACAAGCGCAGGAATTTATTTCACTAGATACCGAAATGGGTTTTCGGGTGAAATTGCAGAAAGTGTTTCTGCATGTGAAATGAAATACTAGCAAGGGGTTATATGTGAATGTTTGTCATTAAAGTAATTGACAAAATTCTGAATAAATATAAGGAGTTTTATTTAATAAGAGTTTGCTTTAAATTTGGTGGAAATTTAATGGGAATTGGAGTGGGTTTTTGAGTGGAGGGAATTGAAAGGCATTTGAGTGAGTGGAGTGTCCACCCACATGAATGTGGAAGAGGTGGGTGAAGCCCCATGGCTGGGCGCATGGCCCCATGGGTGCCCCCCTCTCCCTATAAAAGGAGCCCCCCTCTCTCTCACTCACACCTTCTCGTGAAGGATCTCTCTCCCCCTCTAGAATTTATCCCCCATGGTCTCGGACTAGCGAGATACATGTTCCCGATGGCTACTCGGCAAGAAAGAGTTGTGCTTCCGCTGCATCGCTGGAGCGAGGAGGCGGAGGTTGCTCGGTGCCTCGAACGTGTGTGCGAGCACGGATGCGCTGCTGTTTTGCGGCGCTAGGACTTCCTCTCGATCTTGAGATCGGCAAGAGATCGTCTACATCAACCACGAGTTTGGACTCGTTAAGCTTTGTCGGTCTTCAAGGGTATGTTCTCTACGGATATACATCCACCCGTTGTTTGTATCTAGTAGATAGATCTTGGTACATAGTTGTTCCTATCGTAGGATTTTTTTGTTTTCTATGCTGCGAACCCTACAGTGGTATCAGAGCCGGATCTATGAGTAGATACTTTGCACGGGTAGTACACATATGAGTATGTGGGCGATGATGATCATTTTATTGCTTCTTAGTTGTACTTTGGATATTGGTGGCATAGTGGGATGAAGCGGCCCGGACAAACTTTACATGTCCTCGCACATGAGACATGTTCCACGCTCGACATGCAACTAGTTTTGCATAAGTGGCTAGCGGGTGTCTGTCTCTCCTACTATAGTCAATATCTAATTTACAACGAGTTTTCAACAATTTGGTTATCCTCGTTGTGGTTCATGTTCGTAGGTAAGAACGGTTCTATCTTCGAAAGCCCTAAGCCACGTAAAACTTGCAATGGATAAATTAGAGGCTTTTAGTTTAGATTGTTGCTAGGCTAGTGTTATGATATGGTGATGTTGTAAGTAGAAGTATGAGATGGTACTCTTACAACACACATAGCGTGTAAGTTCGATAGACCTTGGCCTTACACATAAAGGTATGATAGAGATCATACCACGGTGCACATGATGGAGATCATATGCGGGAACCATATCATTTCACTAATAAACATGTGATGTTTTGATTGCATCTTATATTGTTTGTTTGGCGTTTTATTAGCATAATAAGATGATCCCTCATTTAGATATCAAGATAAGAATGTGTTCTTCCTTAAGTATGCACCGACAATGTTTCTTCGCTTCAAGACATCACGTGATGATCGGGTGTACTTGAATCCACGAGCATATCTCGGGTGTAAGACAGTTACACACGCGAATACTAAGGTTCTTACTTGACGAACCTAGCATGTATAGACATGGCCTCGGAACACGGACCGAAAGGTTAAGCATGAGTCATATGTTTTGATATGATGACCATATGGATGCTCGCCTTTGAAGCTACACCGACTCACGTGATGATCGGACTTGGTGTAGTGGATTTGGTTCATGTAATCACCAAAAAGACACGAGGGATGTCGTTTTTGAGTGGGAGTTCATTTCTAATTTAGATTAGTAGAACTCAATTTATCATAAATTAAATCAAAGTGAATTTGCATAATTTGTTGTAGTCATTGGCATTCGTTCACCACATTATGCTTAGTTATAATTGAGATAATAGAACTATAGAATTCTGGATATATACTTTACGAACTGGTATCGTATTGTGTTGAGTGTCAATCAAAGTTTAAAGTCCTATTGCAAACTTTCAGCAAACTCTATTTACTCCGTGAAATTTAATAGTTGGTATTAAATCGAGAGTAACAATTCCAGTGTTAGTATCTTAAATATCATGTTTGCCTCCATGATTCTTGATTGTTTTAATATCAAGTTTATCGAGGAGCTGAAAGAATTATTTCAGAAATCATCATGTATGGTAGATATAACGATATCTGAAACAATGTTTTGGTTGCAATATGATAGAGTATAATATATGTTCTCATATTGGATGAGAATTTACAAAGGTTGGAGATGCTAGACATCCTAATCATCCAAAAAGGGTTTTGGAAAGTAATGTTATACTCACGATTCGCCTTTATAAGCTACAGTAGCTTGATCATGAAAGTCGTCATGATAAGAATGAATAGAAGATGTATGTAAAGTGTTTACTACACTAAAAGATTACTAAAGAATAGATTTTGAAAGAATACCGATCATTTTGATGATGGTGATCTACTTCAAAGTGCAAGTCCAAAGGTATTATTATTTGAATATACACGCTTTGGACTATGTGTCATGTATATGGCGCCACTGTTGATGTTGATAGATTCTTTTAAAAGGAAAAGGAAATGCTGGAAGAGAATCTATAAAATATACTTGCTAGAAAAGAAAAGATTGGAAATATCCAATTTAGGTATATGGATCATATACATGTTATGGTTGTATTCTTTGCTTGTTAAACAATGTGGTTCTTGGGTATTGGATACCGAATTGGTTGGTATGAAATTCCATACAGAACGACGCAATTCATGAACCACAATGGCCTAAGTAACTAGCAAGAGAATATGTGATGATGTTCATCGAAAACAAACAAACCGTTGTTTGTATTTCTCGTTGACATCAAAGCTTGACTTCAAGATTTGTTTTAATAATTGTTATTTAAATCAGGTATTATGAGAACAAAGGTTGTTTAAATAATTACCGTATTCTATATAAGATGGATGATTTACAAATCTAGTTGGAGAAATCCATAATGCCTAATGCTAAAATGTCGCAAGACAAATGATTGGAAGATCACTTACGAAGTGACATCGCCGTTTAAATTATATTGGAAAGAAAACATGAAGAAACTCCATTTTCATGGATTTTTGGAGTCTTTGATTTGATCAAGTGACGCTTGTGAGACTTTCCTCGGGATAATTAAAACTTCGTTCAAAGGCCAAAGAAGAACGATCGACTAAATTATTGGAATTTATACATATCGATGTATGTAGTCCATTATGTGTAGTCGTGAGCGATGGACTTCAACTCCATATGCTTTCTCTGGAAATTTGAGTGAATATTCACTTAATGAGAAAGAAGTGTGAAATATTTGAAAATGTTCAAAGACTTTCAAGATGAAGTAAAAATCATTGTGACAAGAAAATAAATGGTTTATGATTTTATCATAAGGGATTTATTTGAGTTACAAGTGTAACAAGAAAAATAAATGAATTATGATTTTATCATAAAGGGATTTATTTGAGTTACAAGTTTAGCAAAACACCTAGATTTACATCTCCCGAAACACCATAGGAATATGGAGTGTTTGAGATTTGTAATGAAACCTTGTTTGACATGGTTGGATCAAAGGTGTTATTTATAAAACTGCCATTATGTTTTAAAAGATTAAAGCTTTAGAGACTTCCGCTTTTACACTGAAAAGAGCTCCATCTTGATCCGTTGAAATGACACCATGGACGTTATGGTTTGGGGTAAAACCCAAGTTGTCATTTCTTAAATTTTGGTACGCTAAACATAAGTAAGATATTTACAACCGAAGTCGGATGAGCATGTCTTTGTAGGTTATTTCGAATAAAAATTGGTTATTCCTCCATAACACCAAGGACAAAAAGGGTTTGTCGCTTGAAACGTGAAGTTTCTTGAAGAAGGAATTTTTCATAAATGTTAAGTGGGAGGACAATAGAACTTTGATAAGGTTAACGAACCTTAGCTATATGTGCTGAGTTGCGCAGCGCCGGAAAATGTTCCGGAGGCAGCCATAATGCTCATGGATTACGTGCCTCAAAGGTTGCGGACACGGAGGTCTAAAGTTCCTATTGAACCAAGAAGGTCAGATAAACAATCAAATGATTAAGTTTTGAGAGTAAATCATTATTGTTTGACAATGATGAACCGACTATATGCAAAGAAGCGATGATGGGCCCTGACTCCGTCAAATGGCTTGAAGCCATAAAATCCGTGATAGTTCCATACACGAGAAATCAAGTTTTGAACTTGGAAGACCCTCCGGAAAGGTGTAAAAACCTATCGGTCGTATTTGGATCTATAAAGAAACAGACATGGATGTTTCACATCTATGAAATAGTCGACATGTCGTAAAGTATTTTACGACAATGTTCAAGGAGTTGACTATGACAAGATTTGATCTTTCATAGCGATATTTAGTCTGGACGGATTAAAGTAGCAACCACTACATATAATTTGTTATATGGCAGGTGAATAAACAAAACAAAGTTCTTATAATAGAATGGTTACCTAGGTCGTGTACATGACACGATTCAAAGGGTTTTGTTAATTCAAAGGATGCTAAAAAGGGCATGCAAACTTCAATGGTTGAAGTAAGCATCGCCGAGTTGGAATCTTCACCGTGATGAAAAAGGAGTTTTCATCTCGAGACGATGAAGATGCTTGCATTTGCAAGAAATTAAGTGGGAGCGCTGAGACATATTTCTAATACATTATGTGGAGGACATCTTGTTGATTAGAAATGATGTATCTTTTATTGACAAAGGTTAAGAATTTCATTTCGATGAAAAACTTAGGCAAAACCCGAATATTTAGCATGAATGTCTATAGTGGATAGACTGTGACGCTAATATGGTTGTGCCAAACATACATATATGAGATATTGAAGGAGTACAATATAGAAACAACAAGAAACGGTTCTTGTCGCATGGAAAGGAATTGAATCAAGATTCAAGTGTATTGACACTTGATAAGTGAAACAAGATTCAAGTGCTTTGACACTTGATGAGTGAAATCACAAGGATGTTTTGATCAATCATACCATGATATGTACACATCCAAATATGTCCTATGCTCCAAGTGTTATGAGCATATACTAGAATGAATCATAAAATGATCATTGGACGATAGTGAGGATATTCTTATGATCTTTTGGAAGAACTAAGAATATATTTGTGTAGAGGTGACAAACAATTACAAATAGTTCATTGTAAAGCGTTACATTGATACTAGTTTTGTCACAAGATACAAATTAAGTTTATCTCAATTTAAACTATGGGTGGCACAATGTAATGGAAAGAAGATTCCATGATGGATTTGGATGAAATCCATAGTTAAGACATTGTGACGAATACGACAACAAAAAGGCTAAGTATATGACTGTATAGTAGCAGCAAAGGAGGGAATTTGTGTCAAGAAGTTTGTTATCAAACTAAGGTGTGGTTCGCAACGGGCTAACACTAAAGATATATTGTATGACAATAGTATCGACATGGTTTAACCCCAAGGAACTAAAGGTCTCACCAAAAGACCAAATTTATACAGTGCCATCTCATTGGAGAATAATGATGCGTGGAGACGCAAAGACATGTAAATACACACGGACCTGAAGCGTCAGATCCGTAGATTATGTTAACCACTTGCAATTGCGTATATGGAACACCGGAAAGCCATAAGTGTTCAATACGTAAAGTTTTCAAACTAGATTATTGTCTCTAGTGCAAGTGGGAGTGTGAAGGGAATATGCCCGAGAGGCAATAATAAAGTGGTTATTATCGTATTCCTTGTTTATGATAAATGTTTATTTTTCATGCCATAATTGTATTAATACGGAAACGTTAATACATGTGTGTTTAATAAACAAAAAGAAAGTTCCTAGTTATGCCTCTCTTATAAACTAGCTCGTTTATTAACAAGATGATCAAAGTTTCCTGATCATGGACATTGGATGTTGTTAATAACGAGGTCACAACATTAGTGTAATTGTGTGATGAACATTCATCCGAAGTATAGCATTACTATCAAAGTCATTGAGTTTATATTGCTATAACAACTTATGAAGTGATCCTAATCCTTAGACCATGAGATCATGTCAATCACTAACACCGGAAGAGTTTCTTGATAACATCAAACGTCACACCGTAACAGGGTGATTATAAAGATGGATTCAGAACTAATAAAGTGTTATATTGAGGCCCATGGATCGAGAGTGGAATTTGTTCATCCCGATGACGGATAGATATACTCTGGGCCCTCTCGGTGATATCACATTGATTAGCTTGCAAGCAAGTGATTTGATCACTAGGATGTTATATCACGGGAACAAGAAAAGAGTGCATGTCAGTAACAAGATTAAACTAGGTATGGAGATACCGATGATTGAATCTCGGACATGTAATATATCGTGAAACAAAGGGATTAAGATACTATCGTAAAAGGTTCCGACGATCACAAGAAAGTCATCGTTGAATGTGTGGGAGTCAGTATGGGTCTCCAGATCCCGCTTCTGATTATTGATCTAAGAGGGTTCTCGATCATGTCCGCATTATTCGCGAACCGTAGGGTGACACACTTAAGAGACACCGACATCCATTTGGAGCAAAAGTTTCATGCCGAAAAGAATAACAAGCGCAGGAATTTATTTCACTAGATACCGAAACGGGTTTTCGGGTGAAATTGCAGAAAGTGTTTCTGCATGTGAAATGAAATACTAGCAAGGGGTTATACGTGAATGTTTATCATTAAAGTAATTGACAAAATTCTGAACAAATATAAGGAGTTTTATTTAATAAGAGTTTGCTTTAAACTTGGTGGAAATTTAATGGGAATTGGAGTGGGTTTTTGAGTGGAGGGAATTGAAAGGCATTTGAGTGAGTGGAGTGTCCACCCACATGAATGTGGAAGAGGTGGGTGAAGCCCCATGGCTGGGCGCATGGCCCCATGGGTGCCCCCCTCTCCCTATAAAAGGAGCCCCCCTCTCTCTCACACACACCTTCTCGTGAAGGATCTCTCTCCCCCTCTAGAATTTATCCCCCATGGTCTCGGACTAGCGAGATACATGTTCCCGATGGCTATTCGGCAAGAAAGAGTTGTGCTTCCGCTGCATCGCTGGAGCGAGGAGGCGGAGGTTGCTCGGTGCCTCGAACGTGTGTGCGAGCACGGATGCGCTGCTGTTTTGCGGCGCTAGGACTTCCTCTCGATCTTGAGATGGGCAAGAGATCGTCTACATCAACCACGAGTTTGGACTCGTTAAGCTTTGTCGGTCTTCAAGGGTATGTTCTCTACGGATATACATCCGCCCGTTGTTTGTATCTAGTAGATAGATCTTGGTACATAGTTGTTCCCATCGTAGGAATTTTTCTATTTTCTATGCTGCGAACCCTACAGTGGTATCAGAGCCGGATCTATGCGTAGATACTTTGCACGGGTAGTACACATATGAGTATGTGGGCGATGATGATCATTTTATTGCTTCTTAGTTGTACTTTGGATATTGGTGGCATAGTGGGATGAAGCGGCCCGGACAAACTTTACATGTCCTCGCACATGAGACATGTTCCACGCTTGACATGCAACTAGTTTTGCATAAGTGGCTAGCGGGTGTCTGTCTCTCCTACTATAGTCAATATCTAATTTGCAACGAGTTGTCAACAATTTGGTTATCCTCGTTGTGGTTCATGTTCGTAGGTAAGAACGGTTCTATCCTCGAAAGCCCTAAGCCACGTAAAAGTTGCAATGGATAAATTAGAGGCGTCTAGTTTAGATTGTTGCTAGGCTAGTGTTATGATATGGTGATGTTGTAAGTAGAAGTATGAGATGGTACTCTTACAACACACATAGCGTGTAAGTTCGATAGACCTTGGCCTTACACATAAAGGTATGATAGAGATCATACCACGGTGCACATGATGGAGATCATATGCGGGAACCATATCATTTCACTAATAAACATGTGATGTTTTGGTTGCATATTATATTGTTTGTTTGGCGTTTTATTAGCATAATAAGATGATCCCTCATTTAGATATCAAGATAAGAATGTGTTCTTCCTTAAGTATGCACCGACAATGTTTCTTCGCTTCAAGACATCACGTGATGATCGTGTGTACTTGAATCCACGAGCATATCTCGGGTGTAAGACAGTTACACACGTGAATACTAAGGTTCTTACTTGACGAGCCTAGCATGTATAGACATGGCCTCGGAACACGGACCGAAAGGTTAAGCATGAGTCATATGTTTTGATATGATGACCATATGGATGCTCGCCTTTGAAGCTACACCGACTCACGTGATGATCGGACTTGGTGTAGTTGATTTGGTTCATGTAATCACCAAAAAGACACGAGGGATGTCGTTTTTGAGTGGGAGTTCATTTCTAATTTAGATTAGTAGAACTCAATTTATCATAAATTAAATCAAAGTGAATTTGTATAATTTGTTGTAGTCATTGGCATTCGTTCACCACCTTATGCTTAGTTATAATTGAGATAATAGAACTATAGAATTCTGGATATATACTTTACGAACTGGTATTGTATTGTGTTGAGTGTCAATCAAAGTTTAAAGTCCTATTGCAAACTTTCAGCAAACTCTATTTACTCCGTGAAATTTAATAGTTGGTATTAAATCGAGAGTAAGAATTCCAGTGTTAGTATCTTAAGTATCATGTTTGCCTCCATGATTCTTGATTGTTTTAATATCAAGTTTATCGAGGAGCTGAAAGAATTATTTCAGAAATCATCATGTATGGTAGATATAACGATATCTGAAACAATGTTTTGGTTGCAATATGATAGAGTATAATATATGTTCTCATATTGGATGAGAATTTACAAAGGTTGGAGATGCTAGACATCCTAATCATCCAAAAAGGGTTTTGGAAAGTAATGTTATACTCACGATTCGCCTTTATAAGCTACAGTAGCTTGATCATGAAAGTCGTCATGATAAGAATGAATAGAAGATGTATGTAAAGTGCTTACTACACTAAAAGATTACTAAAGAATTGATTTTGAAAGAATACCGATCATTTTGATGATGGTGATCTACTTCAAAGTGCAAGTCCAAAGGTATTATTATTTGAATATACACGCTTTGGACTATGTGTCATGTATATGGCGCCACTGTTGATGTTGATAGATTCTTTTAAAAGGAAAAGGAAATGCTGGAAGAGAATCTATAAAATATACTTGCCAGAAAAGAAAAGATTGGAAATATCCAATTTAGGTATATGGATCATATACATGTTATGGTTGTATTCTTTGCTTGTTAAACAATGTGGTTCTTGGGTATTGGATACCGAATTGGTTGGTATGAAATTTCATACAGAACGACGCAATTCATGAACCACAATGGCCTAAGTAACTAGCAAGAGAATATGTGATGATGTTCATCGAAAACAAACAAACCGTTGTTTGTATTTCTCGTTGACATCAAAGCTTGACTTCAAGATTTGTTTTAATAATTGTTATTTAAATCAGGTATTATGAGAACAAAGGTTGTTTAAATAATTACCGTATTCTATATAAGATGGATGATTTACAAATCTAGTTGGAGAAATCCATAATGCCTAATGCTAAAATGTCGCAAGACAAATGATTGGAAGATCACTTACGAAGTGACATCGCCGTTTAAATTATATTGGAAAGAAAACATGAAGAAACTCCATTTTCATGGATTTTTGGAGTCTTTGATTTGATCAAGTGACGCTTGTGAGACTTTCCTCGGGATAATTAAAACTTCGTTCAAAGGCCAAAGAAGAACGATCGACTAAATTATTGGAATTTATACATATCGATGTATGTAGTCCATTATGTGTAGTCGTGAGCGATGGACTTCAACTCCATATGCTTTCTCTGGAAATTTGAGTGAATATTCACTTAATGAGAAAGAAGTGTGAAATATTTGAAAATGTTCAAAGACTTTCAAGATGAAGTAAAAATCATTGTGACAAGAAAATAAATGGTTTATGATTTTATCATAAGGGATTTATTTGAGTTACAAGTGTAACAAGAAAAATAAATGAATTATGATTTTATCATAAAGGGATTTATTTGAGTTACAAGTTTAGCAAAACACCTAGATTTACATCTCCCGAAACACCATAGGAATATGGAGTGTTTGAGATTTGTAATGAAACCTTGTTTGACATGGTTGGATCAAAGGTGTTATTTATAAAACTGCCATTATGTTTTAAAAGATTAAAGCTTTAGAGACTTCCGCTTTTACACTAAAAAGAGCTCCATCTTGATCCGTTGAAATGACACCATGGAAGTTATGGTTTGGGGTAAAACCCAAGTTGTCATTTCTTAAATTTTGGTACGCTAAACATAAGTAAGATGTTTACAACCGAAGTCGGATGAGCATGTCTTTATAGGTTATTTCGAATAAAAATTGGTTATTCCTCCATAACACCAAGGACAAAAAGGGTTTGTCGCTTGAAACGTGAAGTTTCTTGAAGAAGGAATTTTTCATAAATGTTAAGTGGGAGGACAATAGAACTTTGATAAGGTTAACGAACCTTAGCTATATGTGCTGAGTTGCGCAGCGCCGGAAAATGTTCCGGAGGCAGCCATAATGCTCATGGATTACGTGCCTCAAAGGTTGCGGACACGGAGGTCTAAAGTTCCTATTGAACCAAGAAGGTCAGATAAACAATCAAATGATTAAGTTTTGAGAGTAAATCATTATTGTTTGACAATGATGAACCGACTATATGCAAAGAAGCGATGATGGGCCCTGACTCCGTCAAATGGCTTGAAGCCATAAAATCCGTGATAGTTCCATACACGAGAAATCAAGTTTTGAACTTGGAAGACCCTCCGGAAAGGTGTAAAAACCTATCGGTCGTATTTGGATCTATAAAGAAACATACATGGATGTTTCACATCTATGAAATAGTCGACATGTCGTAAAGTATTTTACGACAATGTTCAAGGAGTTGACTATGACAAGATTTGATCTTTCATAGCGATATTTAGTCTGGACGGATTAAAGTAGCAACCACTACATATAATTTGTTATATGGCAGATGAATAAACAAAACAAAGTTCTCATAATAGAATGGTTACCTAGGACGTGTACATGACACGATTCAAAGGGTTTTGTTAATTCAAAGGATGCTAAAAAGGGCATGCAAACTTCAATGGTTGAAGTAAGCATCGCGGAGTTGGAATCTTCACCGTGATGAAAAAGGAGTTTTCATCTCGAGACGATGAAGATGCTTGCATTTGCAAGAAATTAAGTGGGAGCGCTGAGACATATTTCTAATACATTATGTGGAGGACATCTTGTTGATTAGAAATGATGTATCTTTTATTGACAAAGGTTAAGAATTTCATTTCAATGAAAAACTTAGGCAAAACCCGAATATTTAGCATGAATGTCTATAGTGGATAGACTGTGACGCTAATATGGTTGTGCCAAACGTACATATATGAGATATTGAAGGAGTACAATATAGAAACAACAAGAAACGGTTCTTGTCGCATGGAAAGGAATTGAATCAAGATTCAAGTGTATTGACACTTGATAAGTGAAACAAGATTCAAGTGCTTTGACACTTGATGAGTGAAATCACAAGGATGTTTTGATCAATCATACCATGATATGTACACATCCAAATATGTCCTATGCTCTAAGTGTTATGAGCATATACTAGAATGAATCATAAAATGATCATTGGACGATAGTGAGGATATTCTTATGATCTTTTGGAAGAACTAAGAATATATTTGTGTAGAGGTGACAAACAATTACAAATAGTTCATTGTAAAGCGTTACATTGATACTAGTTTTGTCACAAGATACAAATTAAGTTTATCTCAATTTAAACTATGGGTGGCACAATGTAATGGAAAGAAGATTCCATGATGGATTTGGATGAAATCCATAGTTAAGACATTGTGACGAATACTACAACAAAAAGGCTAAGTATATGACTGTATAGTAGCAGCAAAGGAGGGAATTTGTGTCAAGAAGTTTGTTATCAAACTAAGGTGTGGTTCGCAACGGGCTAACACTAAAGATATATTGTATGACAATAGTATCGACATGGTTTAACCCCAAGGAACTAAAGGTCTCACCAAAAGACCAAATTTATACAGTGCCATCTCATTGGAGAATAATGATGCGTGGAGACGCAAAGACATGTAAATACACACGGACCTGAAGCGTCAGATCCGTAGATTATGTTAACCACTTGCAATTGCATATATGGAACACCGGAAAGCCATAAGTGTTCAATACGCAAAGTTTTCAAACTAGATTATTGTCTCTAGTGCAAGTGGGAGTGTGAAGGAAATATGCCCGAGAGGCAATAATAAAGTGGTTATTATCGTATTCCTTGTTTATGATAAATGTTTATTTTTCATGCTATAATTGTATTAATACGGAAACGTTAATACATGTGTGTTTAATAAACAAAAAGGAAGTTCCTAGTTATGCCTCTCTTATAAACTAGCTCGTTGATTAACAAGATGATCAAACTTTCCTGATCATGGACATTGGATGTTGTTAATAACGAGGTCACAACATTAGTGTAATTGTGTGATAAACATTCATCCGAAGTATAGCATTACGATCAAAGTCATTGAGTTTATATTGCTATAACAACTTACGAAGTGATCCTAATCCTTAGACCATGAGATCATGTAAATCACTAACACCGGAAGAGTTTCTTGATAACATCAAACGTCACACCGTAACAGGGTGATTATAAAGATGGATTCAGAACTAATAAAGTGTTATGTTGAGGCCCATGGACCGAGAGTGGAATTTGTTCATCCCGATGACGGATAGATATACTCTGGGCCCTCTCGGTGATATCACATTGATTAGCTTGCAAGCAAGTGATTTGATCACTAGGATGTTATATCACGGGAACAAGAAAAGAGTGCATGTCAGTAACGAGATCAAACTAGGTATGGAGATACCGATGATCGAATCTCGGACATGTAATATATCGTGAAACAAAGGGATTAAGATACTAGCGTAAAAGGTTCCGACGATCACAAGAAAGTCATCGTTGAATGTGTGGGAGTCAGTATGGGTCTCCAGATCCCGCTTCTGATTATTGATCTGAGAGGGTTCTCGATCATGTCCTCATTATTTGCGAACCGTAGGGTGACACACTTAAGAGACACCGACATCCATTTGGAGCAAAAGTTTCATGCCGAAAAGAATAACAAGCGCAGGAATTTATTTCACTAGATACCGAAACGGCTTTTCGGGTGAAATTGCAGAAAGTGTTTCTGCATGTGAAATGAAATACTAGCAAGGGGTTATATGTGAATGTTTATCATTAAAGTAATTGACTAAATTCTGAATAAATAAATGGAGTTTTATTTAATGAGTGTTTGCATTAAATTTGGTGGAAATTTAATGGGAATTTGAGTGGGTTTTTGAGTGGAGGGAATTGAAAGGCATTTGAGTGAGTGGAGTGTCCACCCACATGAATGTGGAAGAGGTGGGGGCAGCCCCATGGCTGGGCGCATGGCCCCTTGGGTGCCCCCCTCTCCCTATAAAAGGAGCCCCCTCCCTCTCTCTCACTCACACCTCCTCGTGAAGGATCTCTCTCCCCCTCTAGAATTTATCCCCCATGGTCTCGGACTAGCGAGATACATGTTCCCGGTGTCTATTCGGCAAGAAAGAGTTGTGCTTCCGCTGCATCGCTGGTGCAAGGAGGCGGAGGTTGCTCGGTGTCTCGAATGTGTGTGCGAGCACGGATGCGCTGCTGTTTTGCGGCGCTAGGACTTCCTCTCGATCTTGAGATCGGCAAGAGATCGTCTACATCAACCACGAGTTTGGACTCGTTAAGCTTTGTCGGTCTTCAAGGGTATGTTCTCTACGGATATACATCCGTCCGTTGTTTGTATCTAGTAGATAGATCTTGGTACATAGTTCTTCCCATCGTAGGAAATTTTTTGTTTTCTATGCTGCGAACCCTACACTCCATCTAGTGCACTTCTTAAAAAAAAATTACTCCCTCTGATCAGGAAAAAATGTTACCAGCGCAAGTAAGGTTTAGGCTTACGGCATTTTATAAAAAGATGCTCCATAATTCAAAATATTATAACTAAGCGCATAGCTCAAATCAATCGCTCCATCTCGGCACGTCCATCCACCTCCGTTGGTAAATCTATACATTGCCGGCTAGATCCCTCGTCGTGAGCACCTCCTCCTCCACACGCTACAGAGTAAAAACAGTAATTAGGGTTTCATTGTAGGCAACGTGCCTCCACCTCTTCTCTTTATATACTTGGCAAATGTAAAAATATAGGTGTGTATACTTTACAGAATACAACACGTATATAACACGGTGACCGATTTTAACACTCTCTCTCTCAATCTAAACCGCTATTACATACAAGATTTAGATTGGTTCTAAAACGGTCTAACATCTGCCGTGTAGTTGCCTTGGTGAAGATATCAGCCAACTGATCACTAGAAGAGATAAACCTCACCTCCAAAGAGCTATCGGCAACTTGCCCTCGCACAAATGAAAATCAATATTTATGTGCTTGGTTCGAGCATGAAAAACTAGATTCGCCGTGAGGTAAATTGTCCTAGATTATCACACCACAAAACCAGAGTTTGCTGTTGGGAAACACCTAGTTCTGTAAGAATAACTGACCCACATAGCTTCAGTTGCTCCATTTGCGAGTGCCTTGTATTCTACCTCGGTGCTGGAACTCAAAACCGTGGGCTGCTTCTTCGAACTCCATGAAAAAAGATTCGGACCCACAAAAACTATAAAACCACTCGTAGAGCGTCTATCATCAACACATCCAGTCCAATCTCCATTTGTGAATATGCTAATATTCTGCTGCAATGACTTGCGAATACGCAGACCAGTATCCAAAGTTCCTTTCACATAACACAGAATACGTTTCACAGCCTCCCAATGAACTTCAGTTGCTTGAGAGAGAAATTGGCACACCCTTGTTCACCGCAAAAGAATTATCCGGGCGGGTGAGAGTCAAATACTGCAGGCTACCAACAACACTGCGATACCGAAAAGAATCTTCTTTTCCGAGAAGAGCACCTGTATCTCGAGCAAACCGCTCGGTGGTGACCATAGGAGTGGAAGTGGGGTTACATAGGAGTGGAAGTGGGGTTACAATTCTCCATGTTTACCTGATGTAACAAATCGACAAATCGAGCGCATATTTTTGCTGCATAAGTGTCATGCCCCCTGAATTGTACGACGCTTCCAATCCAAGGAAATATTCTAGAGTGCCCAGATCCTTGATAGGAAAGGTGTCCGAGAGAGAGCGAACCAGACCCTCAACTGCCACAGAAGTAGAACCAACAATAACTATGTCGTCCACATAGACCAACATAAACAGTTGGACACCAGCCTAATTGAAGATGAACAAGGATGTATCAGCCTTGGAAGGAACAAAACCAAGCTAAAGCAACTAAGCTCAAGCGAGCATACCAAGCTCGAGGAGACTTATTTAGACCATAGATAGCACGCTGCAACTTGCATACTGTAACATCCCAGCATTTAGGACCTAACGAAGGGTTGATTTAGGAATATAAATTGTTGCATGCATTCATTTGTGAAAATGTGGGTAAAATTTTCGCCAAATAAAAAACCTAAGTGATCAATGTTTCTTTCATAATTTGAGATTAGGTTTAGTCTTAAAGGATGATTGTTATAAAATTTGAGATGATCTTAAGGAGTTATGTGTTTAAAATGAATTTGAATTTTAAATTTGAGTGTTTAAATTATAATTTAAAAGATTGAGGTATAAGTTTTGAATCTTAAATTAATTAAGAGATAAGTATTATAACTTAAATTTTATCCAAAAACAATATTGAATATGAAACTTATTTCATATTATTAATACATAAACAAGTTATAAAGAATGTAACCGACTGAAGCCATTTCCAAACTTCACAATTTATAAAAGAATGAAGAATAAGAATATTCTTTATTAATAATAATATAATCTTTATTACAATTGAATAAAATAAAGATTACAAGAATAATAAAAGAAAAATTACAAAAGAATAAGAAAATTACATTTGAATATCTACTAACTATCCTATATATAACTCTACACTAAACCTTCATCTTTATCTTTGTACCTGCAAAACAAAGACTAAATAGAAACAAAATAAGATTAGTTTAGAATTATTTCTCTCAGATATGCCAGTGAAATGCACCTGACAAATTCATCATTGAGAAATGTTTAAAGGGGCAAGTTTCACCAATTTGAAAGATTCCATCTTTCATAAATTCAAAGCCAGAAGTCAAATGGCATCCAAGAGGGACCAATTCACCAGCCAGGTGAAAGTAATCTGGTAATAGTAAGTTCAAAAATTCTGAACATATCCATAAGTCCATAGAAAGCACACAGACTGGACACACACCAGCATGCATGTGGTGTGTTGTCAAGCTCATAGAGCAACTCAATCACACAAAACCACAAGCACAGCCGTGGAGGAGCACACCAGTGCATCTCTCCACTACACAGCACACAAGCACAACCAGTGTAGACAACAGCTAAACCAAGAACAACAGCCAAACCAAACCACCCCAGATCAACCAAAGCTCACCAGGATGGTGACATAAGGAGGGGGATGAATCAGGTGGACAGCAAGATCAAGCCTAGGAGCTAGGAGGAGCAGGCTAGCTCAAGAGCAAGCACAAGAGTCCAGCAAAACCAGATCAATATCATCATCATCTACTTACTACACCATCATCAGATTTTGTGGCGAGCCTCGTAAAACCATCACATCATTCATTCATAGTATCTGAACAAAAGCATGTTTTGCTTTATGAAATAATCTCTCAATAATCACCTAAGTGAGGTGAATCTATCCTAGAGATTTCAAGTTTAAAGATAAGAAATCAAACTCAGCCAAAAGCACTAAACTCTCAGACCAGCATCACAGAGTTTAGTGTTAATTTATGCAACTTAAATCATCTTTCATTTGTTCTTATTAGATCAGGGCACATCTCTCAGAGAGAGTAGCACCTCTAATCCTACAAGTTACAAACCAACTATTTGCTCAACTAACTAGGATTTAAAATCCTAGAGCCTCAGACTAACATCATAGGCAGGAGAGTTAAGAAAAGCTCAGTATTAATCACAAGTATTAATTCCAGTATTAATCACAAGTATTGTCAAGACTAAGCCCAGAGATAAAACCCAATCACTTGTGTGCAAGATCAAAATGGTATCACAAGGACAAGTTCTAAATAAGCTAAAACCAATCTTTGCTTAGTTTCCACAGATAAAAGGTACAAACCAATAAATATCATTTTCCTGAAGCCAAGTGTCAGGAATCAACATCAAATTCATCTATACATCCATAGAAAATCATTGCATGTAATGATTATATTCATTATGTATAATCTCGTATAAGCCTACCATTATAATTGCAGTAAGCAACTACTGAGAGAAAACTACTATGAGTACAAGCATTCTGACATGAGAGTAAGTTCTCAGATCAACAACATAATCCAATCAGGGATTCCATAGAAACACTAGCATGGGAACATAGTGAATTACCACTGTAATAAATCTGACAAGCCACCAACATCATCAAAGCCACTACAAATCATGATCCATAGCAAATAATCATTCTTCATACTCAAGTATGATCACCACTAGATCTAAAGCATCATGGATATGATCAACAGGGGGTTATGAACCCTAATCAGAACAAGAACCCTAATTAGGAGATGAACCCTAATCAGAACATAGTCATTAGGCACGAGAAGCCACTAGATGTGCACAGAGAGATTCATGGTAGTAGCATGAACAAGAACCACGGAGGCAACTTACCCGGGGTCCTCGCTGACGAATTGAAGAGGAAGCAGATTGGCCGACGAACCCGCGGCGGCACAGGGAGAACCCAGGGGACGCTGCAACCTACACCAGCCACGGCGGCGGCCACAGCAGCACACGAGCCAGCACACCACCACAGGCGGGACCGCGACGGCGGCGACAACACTTTCCCCTAACCCTAGGGTTCGGGAACGGGGTGAACCTGGTCACGGGGAAGCCCCGGAGTCAAATCGAGTTGGACTAGATGAATGAGCATAGTCGCAAACCTCGCCCTGCACCACGGCAGCGGCCAGGGGAAGCCTCAACGGCGGCCATCGCCAGTGGCGGCGCCAGAGCCCGCGGGGTCGAGGAAGAGGAAAGGTGAGGACGAGGAGGAGAGAGAGAATTGGGCTGGGTGGGCCAAACCCCCTCGGGGTGATGATTTTGACCCTGCCCTATTGGGCCACACTGTCCCAATAAGCCCAAGGGGCCAGCCCAAGTCGTTTAAAAAACCGTTTTAATGAGTTGGAAAAGACCAAAATGCCCCTAACCTCAATAAAATTCTAGAAAATAAAATAAAAGTACAAAAATTATAAATAAAATATATTTGGATTCACAATAATCCACTCTATCCAAATAAAATAAGATATAAAATTTTGGACATTTAATTTTTTATAAGAATTTTGTAATTTATATATTCCTTATGGAATTTTACAGAATTATTGAAAGATGATAAAAATAAATAAAAATCACTTTCATTATATATTAATATTATAGTATTTTCGAAAAATACTAAATAAATATTTAATAATAAATTTGAATGTATAAATTAATAATTCCTAAAAGAATTATTAAATCAATAAAAGTCAAATAATAAGGGAAATAAAATAAAATAATTCAATATATGCAATAAATATAAAAAAAATAATATTTATAAATGCTTTATTAAAAGACACCTTATATAGGGAAAATACATATAGAATTAAATAATGCATTACATTACTTGCATAATCATTTTGCTTCTTTAAATATTGTTCTTACCGGGCAATAATGATGTTTTTGTAGAACTAGAAGCTCAAGGTCCAGTGCAAGCATCAGACTTCACTACCTTGCCATCGCAAGGCAAGTTCATCACTTGATCATGTCCTTTGAAGATTCTTTATGAAAGTATTTGCAAATTGTGTGTTATCATATATGCTATAAAAGAAAGAAAATATTATTTTTATAAATAAAGAAATCATAGATGTCATCCTGAGTGGTGATATAATGGAGCAATAGAACTTAGGGTTCTATTTGCAACAATGATGATCAAGTAGGGACTTAATAACCCCTGACATCAGTGATTCTAGCGCCGTATATTATGCGTTAGCCATGAGATTTGGAATGGGACATATAAGTCAGCTGTATCTTCTTCCTCTCGCATGAAGCCGGATGTGCAGGTCGTGGCTGTTATCCTCGTAGTGCATATTAATTGGTAATTTGTAGAGGATATGCATCATATGGGTGGGAAGCCTCATCATCCCACGATAGTTCTGGCATCTAACGGTTTGTACAAACCATTGCCGTAATTCATTATGTGGGCATGGTGTACACCAAGGAGGCATGCGGGGTCGCGAGGGGGGCAGTGATTGGCTTGGACCAACTACTGGGCCCCACATCATGGAAGTGTGGACGGGAAAGTACGCCCGGTTGTGCAACAAGGAGTTGATCTCTCATGGGTAAAGTAACGCACCTCTGCAGAGTGTAAGAACTATAACTTGTTACTCCCTGTTCTGGGAAGGAGCTACGAACGCGGCAGGAAAGGAACTCCATGAAAGTTCTGGTCAACCTGTGAAGGCTGATTGTCATAGTTTTTCGGAATAAAATCAATCTTTGAAGAAAGATTTACAAAAACTGCATAGTGCCAAGGATTTATAATCCGAGATGGTAGTCAGAGCATCAAACTTCCCACCTTGCATATAATGAACTTGTTGGGTAACGCTGTTACTCATTCTTTCCTTTGATCCCTTGCTTAGACTCTGAGGATCCCGAAGACGTGCCAATGTATGCAGCCGAATGTTAAGAAGATGTGTTCTATGAGGAACCTGATCTGTCCGGAGGAGTTGAAGGAGTGAATTACGAGATCCGCTACGGTGTCGATAAGAACGAGTCAAATTAAGTACCTAGTTAGTAGTAACTAACGGAGCCGAGCAGCATGAACTCTATAGAATAAGCTGTTGAGCTTAACTCCTAGTCGGAGTTGTTACTTTTAAATTTCTGCTGAACACTTTATATTTTGGCTTGTAAGTTGGATCTTTTGGAAGTCTTGAACTTCCGGTATTGTAATAATAATAATGTGTGTACATTTGTAATATGGACCCGCAATGTTTCTGTTGTGCCACTCTGAGGGATGTGATATTGACGGAACGGTGTTCTATAGATGTGATGTCAATGACTATAGTGTACTACACATGCAGTGGTATGCTGGGTCACCGCACATACATGTGTCAGATACCGAGCATCCTCAAAACTAGGGGGCTCCTGCATATAGACATCCTCTGATAGAAAACCGTGAAGAAATGCATTACTCGCATCAACCTGACGAAGAGTCCATCATCGGGAGACCGTAAGTGAGAGAACCAAGCGAATAGTTGTAGGCTTCACAACTGGGCTAAATGTATCACCATAATCAATGCCATGTTGTTGGGTAAAACTTTGAGCAATGAGATGAGCATTGTGCTTCTCAATAGAACCATCAGGACGGTGCTTGGTCTTGAAAACCCACTTGCTGCCAACAACATGTTTGCCAGGCGGACGAGGAATAAGTTTCCACGTTGGTGTTTGAGAAAGAGCAGAAAATTCTTCTACCATCGCTGCACGTCACTCTGGCTCCGGAAGAGCATCCTGGTGAGAGACCGGGGCTACAAAGAGAGCACGCCTACACGAATCATACCGCACGGTGCCGACGGTGTAGGTATTCTCGCGACGAGTATTGTCATGGAGGCGTGTGACCATGCCATGACCAGGAGCTGATGAAGAGGCATCGGGTGCTGGTGAGGGCGTCGGCTTCGCGCTGGAACATAGACGCAGGGGCCGAGCCATGCGAACCGGCATGTGGCGACGACGAGTGACCAAGCGTGGCCGACCCATGCAGCGATGAGTCATCTTCTGGCTCGGGCAAGCTACGAGTAGCAGGCTCGGGCGAACCTAGCCGTTAGACCCCCGCGTCAGGCGCCTCGGTGGAATATCCTCGGGCATACGCATGCACATGCACACGCATGCATGGAGGAACGGTTGGGACGTCGATCGCGCTAGGAACGTGCACATGCAAAGCATCATCTCGAGACAACAGGTTAGCAGACAAACAGGAAAGGTTGTATTGCCGCACATGATCACTCGTAGCCGGTTCAGACTCAGGAAAAGCGATGGCGTGACGAAGGTTAGGAATATCTACTGTAACTCCGGGAGCAGCAAACGGGAAAACCGACTCATCAAAGACAACGTCTCGAGATATATAAATGCGACCAGTAGAATGATCGAGACACTTATAGCCCTTATGCATAGGACTATAGCCTAATAAAACACACATTTTCGAGCGAAATTCCAACTTATGAGCGTTGTACTTGCAAATACTAGGCCAGCACGCGCAACCGAAGATACGTAGAAACTCATAGTTTGGCTGAATTTTGGGGAGACGAAAAATAGGAGTATCCTTGTTAAGAACCGGAGTAGGCACAGGGTTAATTAGGTAACACACTATCAATAAAGCTTCGTCCTAAAAACACAAAGGAAGGGACAAGTGAGCAAGCAAAGCGAGACCGGTCTCAACTATGTGACGGTGCTTGCATTTGACAATGCCGTTTTGCTGGGAAGTGTGCGTGCAGGACACACGGTGAGACATACCGATGCGCTGAAAATGCTTATGTAGCCGATGGTATTCACTGCCCCAATCGAACTGGACGGCCTTGATTTTGGTGTTCAGGAGAATCTCAACATGAGCCTGGAAGGCATAGAACACTTGTTCAACATCATATTTATGCTTAAGAAGATAAAACTAGCAAAAACAAGAGAGCAGTCATCAATAAAACTAACATAGTACTTAAAACCACTAGAGGAGGCCACAACAATATCCCACACATTAGAATCAACAAGCTCAATAGGCATAGTGGTAACATGCTGAGACAAATTATATGATAATTGATGACTTTTGCCACGCTGACATGCATCACAAATCGAAGAAGTATCAACTGGAACATATGATAAATCATGGTTATTAACAATTGTTTGCACTACAGTATTGGTAGGATGACCTAGACGCTAGTGCCACTAAGACGATGTAGTCTTCGCACCGGAAAGAGCATGATGAGATGACGATGACGACACGCGACTAAATGGGATGAGGTAGATCCCGCCATGGATTCTACCATGAAGCAGAATTCTCCGGGTGGCCTTGTCCTTAACACAGAAAAATGATGATGAAACTCAACAAAGACATTATTATCATAGACAATATGATAAACTGAAAGAATATGTTGATTAATGTGCGGAACATGGAGAATATTTTTTAGTTGCAAAGATGAACCGACTAAAGAGGAATGACCAATGTGTGTAATAGACAAACCTGCCCCATTGGCCACATGGACCTGATCCGTCCCGCCATAGCGCTCTTGCAGGTGAAGTCGCTGAAGATCGTTCGTCAGACGATCTGTAGCCCCGGTATCCATGATCCAGGCCGGAGGAGCATGAGAACCCGTCGAAGCATAGTTCCCGGAGCGCTGGTTGTTGGCGCGTAAAAAGTCGGGGTTGAAGAGATTCCGACACTCCGACGCGACGTGTCCCTAGTACCCATATATTTGGCATTGAGGACATTAACGATGACGACCACGGTTGCCTTTGTTGTCGCTTTTGTTGTAGTTAGAATGACCGTGGCCACCACATGTGGGCTGGACGTTTCCGCCGAGTGCTGGCCATAGGGTTGGTCGTAGCTTCCCGAGTGCTGGCCATAACCGCCGCCACCAGCGTTGGGTTGGCCTCCATTGCCGCCTCCGTATCTAGGCTAGTAGGCACCAACCGGAGGTGCTGCAGGGGCCGACGGGAAGGTAGGCGCGCACGGCCACGGAGCGCTACCACCACACCAGTACAAGAAGCAGCATTCGTGGAGGAAGACCACTCCACGGTCTCGGCCTGCTGTGCCTGAAGCGCCTCAAAGGAGAAGACATGAGAGTAAAAGTCGGCATACGAAACCGAGACGTTACTGATGGTGAGGGCACTGGCGATGGAGTTGTAGGCGGCGCCGAGGCCGGTGATGATGTAATCGACGAGCTCGTCATCGATGATGGGGGCGCCAGCAGGGTCCATGGTTTCGGCGAAGCCCTTCATGAAGTGCATATACACCACAACTGACATGTCCCCCTTCCCCGTCGTCTGTAGTTGCCGATGGGTGTGCCTCACGTTGGCACGGTTCTGAGCACCAAACATGGTCTAGACGGCTGACCACACCGCTGCAGAGGTCTTGCAGCCGATGAGTTGCGTGGCGATGTTCTCTTCCATAGAAGAGAGCAGAATGCCGAGCACATTCTGATCCAGCCCCCACCAACGCGCATAATCGGGGTTGGGGACGGTCGTGGCGGCATCACCGGTACCTTCAGTGATCGTCTTCGCCGGAGCGGGCACGGAGTTGTTGAGGAAGCCGTGTAGATGGGCGCCGCAGATGTTCGGCAGCACCAGTCCTCGTCACAACATGAAATTGGCGCTGTTGAGGCGGACAGCAGGAGGATCCAATACGATCGTCGAAGTGGAGGATCCCGCGGAAGCAGAAGGAGAGAGCGGAGATACGATGGGGTCGACGAGCTCCAGTGTAACATCCCAGCATTAGAGCTTAGAAATAAGCTGAACCCAGATGTGTGCATTGCATTCATGCATAGAAAATCCGAATAATTTTCGCGCTTTTAAAATAGAACTTGTCAAAGTGATTGGAGCTTCTCTTAACTTGATGGAATTGAAGTAGATCATCAAGTTAACTGCGATAAGTTTAAATATGACCTTTGCTAAAACCTTATTTGGATAAACATGATTTGGTCTAAGGGTAGACCAGATATAATAAAATGTCACTCATAATACATTGCTTAAATAATTAATATATGATTCTTAAGGGATTCTATCATCATATTCAACACAACAATTCATAAGTGCCAAGTTAATATTACAAACTAAAGTAATATAAATGTAATGACTAATCCTGACCTATCTTATTCTTATCTATCCTTACTATGAGTATCATAGTAATACTTAACTTTAACTCTTTAATGAGTTGGAGTTGGAGTTGGAAAGAGACTAAGTTAAGACCATCTACTATATATCTTTCTTTCTATAGCAATATTTATGGAACTTATTTTACTATTTGTTGTCCATCAATGTTGGATAATTCCCCATTGATTCACAGATTATTTAACTAGCAATCATTGATCTACTATTTCTTGATCTCATCATGACATCTACTTAAATCTTTTAAAGCGGTATAGTCCATTAATAACTTTGAATCCAATATGAGATCCTAAGAAGATAATTTCAAGACAATGAAAAGTAGGATTGATAAAGCCTTGCTTAGCCAACTAAGAACTTAAGCAATAAATGATTAAAGGATTATAATAGTAATGCTTTAGCCACCAATATTGAATGCTTATATTTAGTATAAATAATACTGATAGGTAGAACATAATTGGAACCTTAGTAGAGATAAGTGATCCTAGAGTAGTCGTTCCAAACCACATAAATATAATTTAGGGATTGAAGTGTGAGTCATCAGAGTTAAGTGAATATAGGATGATATTATTCAACTAAAGCTAGTATAGCATAGAGTCATAGGAGTGGTGTTATTCATCTTAAAGGATAGTCAACTTTAGAGAAAGGTAGTTGGATGCATATAACTATTAAAGATACATTAGTAATGAATGATTAAGGAAGATTTTGAGTAGATTTTTTAAGGAATTATTTGTTGGATGGGAAGTTATCAACAGTAGAGTAGTAAATACAACCAAGCAAGGATATGAAGAAGTTATGAAATATTTTAGTGTCAAACTCATTTTAATCATCCATGAGTTTAGAAGGTTAATCAGGGAATGAGAATATTTCTATGAATTAAAACTCATCATATTAATTATAATGATAGACAGGAAAAAAGGTAGTATATCTAGGAAAGGAATTCCTTAATAAAAAGTCTAGAGTTATGAATTATGGAAGATAATAATTCTTGGTAAACAATCAATTCTAAATGCCAAACCAAGTAGAATATTCATTTCATGTTATTGATCTATCATCTTATGTCCATATCACTCCATAGGAATATTTTCCTATAGCAAATCCTATAAGCATATCTTTACCAATTCCTTTCTATAAAACATTCTAATTATAACTTCCTATTATAAAATGTGATGTCATCAAATATCATAAACAGAAGACAATATTCTTAGTTATTAATTCTTTACTCATATCCATAAAGGAATCTAACTATATTAAACACCCTAAACCCTAGGGTAAATAATTATAATCCAAAAACCTAAACTTCCTTGTTTATCATAAAAGAATAGATACAATTGCCATTTTCCAAACCAAGGGAAGTAGTAATGAACATATTCATTTCTTTTATATTTCATGCATCAAATAATGATCTAGGATCATTATACATATACAGATTTATATTCAAACTCTGATCCAACTAGAGTTAAGAGTTATAAACAAATAAGAATACATCATTCAAGAAATTCATAACTAAAAGAGGAGAGAAAAATAATAAGAAAAGTTCCTATAAATTATTATAAAATGGGTTCCTATTGATTAAATAAGAGGAATACAAAAAGATTATATAATAAAAGTTCACAAATGATACTCAATATATTTTAGTATTATTGCAATTATCCAGCAAATAAATCCTACCAAGAAAAGTTCAAAAGATAAATCAAATTCAGATCTGAAAAGGAAAACAAAAAATAGAAAAAGGTAAAACAAATAAAAACATTACCTGGCCGTGGCCCAACACCCCTATACTTGCTTAATGCCCTGTGCAGCCCACAAGAGCCCAGCATCCAGCCCAACTTGTTTCCATATGTGACTAACAAGTGGGGTCAGGAAAGGACCGCGGGTTGAGCTGAAAGAATCGCTAGGGGATTATTCGCAAAATAGCCATCATCGTCATCCTCACGAACACAGACAGCTCGCCGCCGCCCGATGCCGTCATCGTCGTCCTTGCGCCAAGATCAACGCCGTCGTCGCCGGGAGAGGATAAGAAGGCCACCGTGACACCCTGCTCATCTCATCCCCAATATCGCTCTCCAAACTCACTTCCCTTCCACACACGAAAACCTAGCTCGTCGGAGATCATCGTTCCAGCCAACTCCGACCACCCCTCGCCTCGTGATAGCCACCGTTAGACGCGCCGTAGTGGACTAAACCATCTAGGACCAAGGATGGAGGCCCGCTCGCCGGGAATCATGTGAAATCGAGCATTCCTTTTCCTCGGCCGTCGTGGCCATTACCGTCGATTCGCCGTCGTCACGCCTCCTGTCAACACCCGGATTTTTAATCCCAGATGCATGTTATGCCATACATCGCAATCCCAGGATTACCATTTTTGCGAGACATAACAGATTTGGATATCACAGTACATCATGCATTACAAACCATACATAATGTTTTACACAAATAAGGATCTCATGATCTAGTTCTTAATACAACTCAAGCAGCGGAATAACGTAATAATAAAGGTAGCGTAGGTGAAGCTCCATCTTCGGGGTCACAGGCAATGCTGACGATGGGAGATGATCCTAGTTTTCATAACCTTCCTGTGGTCCATCATCCTGGTACTCCTCTTCATAGTCTGGACACCGGAATAGCCAGGGACAAAGCCATGAGTACTCTTTAAGTACTCGCAAACTAATACTAACAAGTTAAGGGGGTTTTTGTAGTAGGACACTAAGCTATAGGGTTGTTTTGCAAAAAGCTAGATTTACCTCTACTAAGTTCAGAAGCAAAGAAAGCTAGTTGAAATTTTATAACACCTAAGTGGGAACTTGAATTTCATATCACCACTCTGTTGTGGTCAAGTCAAAGTATCAATTCATTTCACAAGTCATTTTGAAAACATGTGACGGGGGAACAGTATGGCCGCTCCAACTGTCCATAACCACAGACACGGCTATTTGAATAGCCTGACATTCTGTAGAGATTGTACACTTTCACCATAACATTCGATACATCCGTCAGGAACAAATCCTGAATTCACCATACTCAGTATGCGGATAATCAATCCTAACCTTTCTATTACACGCCCTAGTATAGGCACCTCTCATGTGAGTTTGGCCTCCCAACCATGAACAACTGTAATCTTGGGTACTGCACAGGTGGACAATCTTCACAAGGTAGCCTCCGCTCAGACCTTGGCCGTGAGGGAACCCATACTAAGGTATATAAGTTTCCAGTCAAGCCCTACCCAATTTTCGGGTATTGTGGTTGTACGGTAAAATTGGAATGGTATTGCATCCAAACAACCATCAGTTTTATAAAGGGCTAAGGCTCACGCCTCAACATTTTCATCATCAAAATCATCTGGTGTTCGGAAACACATGTCAAAACATTTCATTAGAATGACTCATCATTCCAAGGTTTTCATTACCATTTTCACCAAGTATTCCCATCTAAAGTTGATCAAGTTTTATGCTTAGCACTAGCATCTACAAGTGGGGTTAAGTACTAATGAAGGGTGGTAAACAAGTGGAGATTAATGAAGTTCAATCTCATGCCTTAGGATGACATCAATATTATCTACTTAGGCCAAATTTAATGCTCTGTATGCAACCTTCAATTATCTTTCTAGAATCTACAAGTCACTTAAGTAAACTCTAAGAGAAAGCTTTGATAAAGAAATAAAGTATAAAGCTTGCAAGTAAAACTAGGATTGGGTTATCAAGTGGGTATGATCACATATGCTTAAGGCATATAGTTGGCATGGTAACAAGCAAGTATTAGCTTGCATAAGTAGGGTATCTTGCAAGGGTTAGCTTGCCAAATCAACTAGTAGTATTAGGCTTGCCTTGTGCAGAGCAGTGGTTGAAGTTCTCCTCGGCTTCTTCCTCGTAGTATCCTCCTTCCTCCTCGTATCCTTGGTCGGTACTAGCGTCTATAAATAAATACGAGGTACATAATCACCAAACAATACTTATTTTCAATCATCACACAAAGGTGGACTATAGATGATCTAGCATCATCAGCTATCATTACAAGATTTAAGCACTTGTCTTATTTGTTTTAATTTGAGAAAAGTAATTTCTATTCATTGAAAAACTACTCAACATTTAATATTCTCCAACTCAAAACATGGGATCATGTTGACACATGTCATCACCACATATTTTAGTACATGGGAATGTGATTTAAAGTGGTGTCACAATTTAATAAGGTTTAACCTTTTTATTTTAAATAAATAAAGTGACTAGAAATGCCTATGCGCCATTCTTTTGTTACTTGAACATTATTTCTATAAGTAAACCCAAATGTTTTTACATATTTTGAAAGGTATGATCAAATGTGATTTTGGAGAGTTGGAATCAACTCAAAAGCTATTATGGTTGAATTTTGAAAAAAATTTAAATGCATAAAAGCTTCTGCCTTGTTATTTTTACCAAGGTTGATCTACAGATCCAAATGATTTGAATCCAACAGGCTTGGATTAAACATTTCAGTACCTTTCTAACACAATTAGTTTCATGCATTTTGGTTCACTGAATCGAGCTGGGTTGATTTTTGAATATAGGTACATAACTGAGTTTGAATTAAAATAGAAAAATCTAAATTAAAACGATTGGGTCGCGCGGGAGAGGTTAATGGGCCGGCCCAGTGTCACTCCGCAGTGCGGGGCTCAGCTGACAGGGGGGTTCCACCAGTCAGTGGCTCATAACACGCGAAGCGGTACGAGGTTGTGTGGTTCGTTGGATTAGAAGGGAGATCGACAGCTGGGGATCATCGTCGACGATGAACATGTCACTGACGAGCTCGAACCCTAGCGGCTCAGTGGGGGTGTATATGGGGCATACCAGGGCTCCAGCAACAACGGCGAGGCGGGCAAACGAATGAGTGGTCGATGACGAGATCAGGGACAGTCGAGGCAGCCCCGGGGTGGTCGAAATCAACGGCCCCCTTCTTCTCCAGAGGCAGCTTGCTCTGGCGCAATTCCGGCGAGCTGCTGCTCCTCGTGCTACGGCTAGAGGGTGGAACGATCAGTGAGGTGAGGGGAGTGGAATGGTGTGCTTCAAATGGCTGGGGGTGGCCTCCTTTTATAGGCTCGACGGCGAGACCGAGAGGGATGGGTAGGCGACGGTGGCGATATGGCTACGGGCTGTTAGAGGCATGGCTAAGGTTGGCGATCGACGGGCGGTCTCCTGGCGATGCTCTAGAGTTTAAATGCGTGCTTAGGGGCGGTGGAAATCGGTCGGGAACGTGCGGTGCTCTTCGCGGCAGAGGCGGCGTCTTTGACGGCGAGCGGTGGCTGCGAGGCAAGGGGCGGCGAATGGGGGTGTCTGGCGTGTTCCTGCGATCATGGCGAAGCGGTGGGCACGGGCCGCGGTCGAGGGGCGGTGTGTGCACGCGTGCCGGGTGCCACGCTCTGGGACGGGCTCGGCATGTCGCAGTGGCACTGGGCGCGCGGCATTCCTGGTGGTCCACGGATTGCACTGGCTTGGGGAGGAGACAGTGGGCGGGGGTGAGGTGTTGGCTACCTCCCAGACAAGGTGCGCGCAACAAGTTCTTCCTCTAGCTTGTTGTCCACCTTGGGGTGGCATGGTGAGGCTCGGCCTTCTCACCATTGATGGCAAGGCACGCTTACAGTGGTGCTAGAGGTTTACAATTAAGCTAGATGATCTACTAGATGGTTGCTGTTAGCTAGAGAGGGAACAAGTTAGGCCAAAACACTGTTAAAACAGTGAATTTGATTTGGTTTAAATTTTCCTGCCAAGTGTTTGATAAAATGGCCGCAAGAAACTTACTTTTGAATTTTGAAAAGATATTTGGTGGGTGTGCTAGGCATGTGCTGGGGATTCTGCGGGTGCTTGGGTTTTGAAAATTGAGCTTGTTTGTGTGGTTTTTGAAATAGTGGGATCTTCCCGTATGAGATAGATTCAATTTTAAACTGTCCTTTAAACATAGTATTTGAATGTTTTTGGATGATCACAAAGTGGGCCTTGGTACCTTATTATGAGTACTAACAAGGGGTGCAAAGATCCACAAATGTTTCTGTTAAGTTTTGAAAACTAGGGATAGCCAAAGTAGGCATGAGAGTTAATTTGGCAAAAATGACCATTCACTTCATTTGTTTATTTTGAGTTGTTTGTCTTTGGAAAAAGTTTGGGGATTGTTTAGATGATGTTTATTTCACCTAAGAATCATTTTACAAGCAAAGAAACACAGAACCATGGCAATTCAAAAGAATCCAAATCTTGAATACACACACATATGAATGCTTTCATATTTTTAGTTGAGAAAGTTTTTGTTAACCCTAATTTTGATGATTAGAGTTTGATGATCCAAGTTTAATATTTTTGGGATGTTACACCTCCCCAAGCCTCCTCGACCACTCTATCATCATCAGGATGAGTTCCTGAACCTTCCAGCATCCTCAAATCATCTTATCTCATTGTAAATCGTCATCTCATCGTGTACCACCGTCGTCCACCGTCGGAGCTCGTCGGAGCTGAGGCTCCGATGACCATTTCTGAGCGGCGCCGCCACTTTGGGACTCAGCACGATGCACTGATTCGAACTAGGTTCATTTCGTTAGCTAGGGCGCAGTAGATCATCGCTGGCAACCAACCACTGACGGAGGTGGTGGTGCTGACGCCTTCGTTACGTCATGCCGATGCCACCCTAGACCACGTGAGCTAGTTTGACTGGTATTTATCTCGCGTGGAAAGTGACATGGCCTAGGGACCATATGTCATTGAGTGGGGATAGCTAACCAATCGGTAACAAATGCAATTTCTTTAACCTGAGAGCTGAGGTGGACAATGGCCCACTAGTCAGTGACTGAAGCTAGATGAAGGTGCGGTGTAAAAAGTATTTCCTCTTTAAGAAATAAATAAAATGTTATAAACCAAATTAATAATATTCCAGAAATCAAATAAAGGATTAAAACTTGTTTAATTAATAAATTTTGATCTATAATTCAGAAAAATATGTATAATATATGAAAATTTTCAAAAAAATAAAATCTACAAATTAAACTTATTATCCAAAATTATTATGATGATTATTTAAATAAATATTATTTAATAAAGGTTTTATAAGTAATAAAACTTTGATAATTCATATTTTAATAATGGTAAATGTTAATAAATATAAATAGAATACCAAAAATCTTAGAAAAAATAAGAATTATAATTTGAAACCATAATCATGTATTATTATTTCACTTAATTAAGTATTCATTATTTATTAAGTAATTATAAAGTAATAATAATTATAAAAATCATATCTTATTATTTATAAATCATAAAAATAAATGTAATATACCAAAATGATCACAAAAGTAATATTTACATGTTAAAAATCTAATATTCTACTTTTGAGTTAAAAAAAAATTCAAATATTTTAATAACTCAAATTTAAACTTATTTACTTCATTAGTAATTCATATAAGGATAAATCAAATTTATTAATATTCCTAAAATGAGTCAAATAAGTCTAATAAATAGTATTAGTCTTAAAATTAATAATACAAGGCCATAATGGTTTAAAACATTATAAATACCCTTTTATTTAAATTATCCTCAACCTCGTGGGAAGATTATATTCTCAAAGGATTCCAATTCATGATAAAAACCGTAAAGAGCAACTTGTGAATAAATCAGATCATTCCTATCTACTTTAACCACCAAGTTACAAGAACTACCACAACACTATAATAAGTTCATAAGTAGTTAAGTAAAAATATATCTTGGTTTATAAACTATACTCACTCATCTATAAAATGTAAATGATACTACTCCATTATAGAATCAAGAAACCACTACACCAAGTAAAAGGATAACCAATCTTAAGTAACCTAAAATAAACATTCCAGATACATAAGAACAAATGTTATGAGTATTATACTTTCAAGACTATCTATATTTTAAAGTTAACTTTAGTCTCCAAAATTCTAAATATAACACAATAGACATTACTATATGTTTTATAGTTAACTTTGGTCTGAAGTAGTTAAGTTATAAAAACATCTCAAACTCAAACCATTCGAGCAAACATAAATAACAGTTACCCAACTCAACTAACCCCAAAGCTTGTTTAAACCCTAGAAGAGAAACCTTTTCTTGGAAGGTTATTCTTTTTGCCACTTCAAACAAGAAACTCTTATATAAGCAATTTTGACTATTATTTCGTAAGTATATATTTTATTGCTACATATGTGTTGCTCACAACCACTTATAAGCTCTAATAGAAGCACAAATGTGAAACTTATCTAAAAGGACCACAAATTCCAAAGTAACCATTTACGGAATCCAAACCCTAGGACAACGTTATTCCCGGGATTTGCGTTTAGAACGTGCATCACATTACTTATGAATAAAAGAATATTGCTTCTTTAAACATTAGTTCTTACCGGACCAATGATGTTGATTTCAGATTTTTGATCTTATGCACTGAGTCGAAGACCGTGAGTGCATAATCTTGCAATCACAAAAGGCAAGTTCACACTTGCTCATGTCCTTTGTTTATTTTCTGTAAGTATTTTACAAATCCAGTGTTGTTATCACCTGCATTTTAAAAAGGTCTAAAAACACTATTTTCGATAATAATGTGAACTATTGGTTACTGATCAAGGGTGATCAGCTAATCTATTAAATATGGCAGTTCGAATACCACTGTTCAGAACTATATCACCTAGGACTTAACAGCCAATGTCGCTAGTGATTCTTGCGTCGTATATTACGCGTTGACCGTGAGATTTGGAATGGGACGAAGAAGTCAGTTGTATCTTCTTCCTCTCGCATGAAGCCGGATGTGCAGTCGTGGCTGTTATCCTCGTAGCGTGCATATTAATACGTAGTTCGTAGAGGATATGCAGCATATGGGTGGGAACCGTTAACGTCCCACGATAGTTCTGACATCTAACGGTTTGTACAAACCATTGTCGTAATTCTTTATGTGGGCATGGTGTACACCAAGGAGGCATGCGAGGTCGCGAAGGGGACAAAGAATGGCTTGGATCATCTTCTGGGCCCCACATCATGGTATTGTGGACGGGAATAAGCTACCCGTTTGTGCAACAAAGAGTTGATATCTCATGGGTAAAGTAATGCACCTCTGCAGAGTGTAAGAACTGTAACCTGTTACTCCCTGTTCCGGGAAGGAGTTGTGAACGCGGCGGGAAAGGAACTCCATGAAAGTTCTGGTAAACCCATGAAGGCTGACGGACATAGATTTTCAGAATAAAAGCAATCTTTAAAGAAATGTTTATGAAAACTTGCATTGCCTACGACCTACGGTCTGTGGCTGTAGTTATAGTGCATCAAACACTCCTTTTCTAGTGAATTTGCTGAGTACGCTCATACTCAAAGTATATTCTTAACCCTTGCTAGATTCTCAATCCATTCAGACGATGTCTACACCAAGTTATGCTCCAGGATTTATCATGCCCAGCTAAAGCTCTTCAACGAAGACAAGGAAGTCAACATATACCTCAACTCAAGTGAAGACGAAGTTACTGATTAGATAGGAATATAATCTCTAGCCAAAGAACCTATTTCTATAGTGCGTTGCAATAGCAGCAATGCCAACCTCTTAGCCAGAATACTAGACTTAATAGTATAATCGTTCTTGTGTTATTTATCTTTGATTCTTCTCCGTAAGAAGTTCTTTCTCTCTCTTTAACCTAGAGTGTTCTCTGGATCTTGTGTAAAGAGTGAGTTGTAACCTTTAGCCATGTATTGGACCCGCTGTGTTTCTGTTGTGCCATTCCGAGGGATGTAATACTAGTGAACGATGTTTCATTGGTGTTATGTCAACGACTATAGTATACTACACCATGCAGTGGTATGCTGGGTCACCGCATCCAGGCCCATGGGACACTGAGGACGGTGCGCCGGTCATCGTGTGGAAGAGGAGGCTTCACGTGGGTGGAGACGGAGCCGCGCTCTAGGGAGGCGCGATACCGATTGCAAAGAGGCGGCGGCGGACTCGGTACACTCTGATACCAAGTAAAAACAGTAATTAGGGTTTCGTGCCTCCACCTCTTCTCTTTATATATTTGGCAGATATACAAATATAGATGTGTATACGTTACATAGTATAACACGTATATAACACGGTGACCGATTGTTAACATACAGTACTCGAGCTGGATCGTACATCTCGATCTAGCTAGATGTCCCTCCAGCTGCTCCCTGGGAGCGGGCGTCTACGCCGCCATCCACGACCATGGAACCCACCAGGCTACACAGCATGCTGCACGAGCTCGCTTCGCTCCAACGCTACTCTGTGTGCTTGTTGTCGGCCGGACGACCTACTTTCCATATCACCGCCGACCTTGTTGCTACTCCGCGCACGCAACCAACTCCTCCTTCGGCCTGCTCGCGGCGCCACGCCCGCCCTTGCTACGGATCACCCTGCTCGACGTGCTCCTCCTCGATGACGCACCACCGCTGGTTAGGAATATTGTATGCACAGATGAACCAGATTATATGCATAGGTGAAGCGGCTTCAACATATTCTGTTTCTTGATTGACATTTTTTCATCTTTTTATTGGGTGTTAATATGTTCACCGTCTTGGTTGTCAGGAACTTCCACCTCTTCCATGTCACTAACACCCAAAGATTATACTTTTATGGATGCATTAGCTGTCCAAATAAAAAAAATCTTAAATGGTTCCATTCTGCATCCAAGCTGTCGGTCAAGATGGACGTGGCGCCAATAAATAACGAAGAACGAAAACGGAATCACTTCAAGGGGACACAGATTTAACGTGGAAAAACCTTTCCAACAAAGAGAGGAAAAAATCATGGGCGCCAGCCAGCGAAACTTCACTATATCGAGGAGTGTTTACAAACGTCGGGGATTTCACACATGCAACCCATCCCAACCGACAGCTTACAAGAGGTTTATATATCGGCACAAGCCTCCGGCGACGGGCTTCTCTCCACTCGTCAGAAGTTAGCCTATACTTTGTAGAATTTGGATCAACATATAACAAACTCCACATTGAGACAAATTCCTTCTTGTAGCATGAACAGAAACCATCTCCCCTGAACAAACAAAGCAAATACTTTCGGCGCCAATAGCCACTTGGGATAATCAGTTAAACCAACTAAGTTCGAGCAAAGCTCAAACTTAGCAATAGGAACAGGTTTAGACATCATATCGGCAGGATTATCATGAGTGCTGATCTTGCATACCTTAATTTACCCTGAGCAACAATGTCTCTAACAAAATGGTACTTGACATCAATGTGCTTAGTTCTCTCATGGAACATCTGATATTTTGTAAGTTCTGTGGCACTTTGACTGTCACAAAACTAAGTAATGCAAGAATCATCTCCACAAAGCTCAGCAAACCTACCTTTCAACCAAACAGATTTTTTGCAAGCTTCAGCAATAGCCATGTATTCAGCTTCAGTATTAGATTGTGCAACAACAGCCTGCAACATAGCCTTCCAGCTAACAGCACAACCACCAACATTAAACACATAACCTGTGAGGGATCTTCTCTTATCCAAATCGGCAGCAACATCTGAATCCACATAGCCAACGAGTCCCTCACCGGTCCTGCCAAACTTCAAACAAGCATTGGAAGTGCCAAGAAGGTACTTGAAAACCCACTGAACAGCCTTCCAATGTTTTTTACCAGGATTAGCCATGTATCTACTTATCAAACTCATAGCATATGATAAATCAGGACGAGAACAAACCATGACATACATCAACAAACCAACAGCACTAGAATATGGCACCTTTGGCATGTACTCAAACTCTTCATCAGTAGTAGGACATTGAGAAACTGACAATTTAAAATGAGGAGCAATAGGAGTACTAACTGACTTGTCACCATCCATATTAAAACGATGAAGAACTTTCTTAATGTAATTTTGCTGATGAAATAACAAACAAGATTTTCTATCTCGGGTAATCTCCATACCAAAGATCTTCTTAGCAGCACCAAGATCCTTCATCTCAAACTCACTACTTAGGTGTGCCTTCAAAGTAGTGATTTCTTTCATGCCCTTGGCAGCAATTAACATATCATCAACATATAGCAGCAAGTCTATAGGTGACCCATCAACAAACTTGATATAAACACAACTATCATATTTAGACCTCTCAAAACCATGTGAGATCATAAATGAATCAAACAATTTATAACACTGTCTTGGAGATTGCTTTAAGCCATAAAGAGACTTCTTTAATTTGCACAAAAAATCCTCTTTACCAGGCACCATGAACCCTTCTGGTTGGTCCATGTATATTTCCTCATCAAGCTCTCCATGTAGAAAAGCAGTCTTGACATCTAACTGCTCAAGCTCAAGATCACGCATAGCCACAATACTAAAGAAAGTGCGAATAGAACTATGCTTTACAACTGGGGAGAACACATCATTGTAATCAATACCTGGAATCTGGTTGAACCCTTTTGCTACTAACCTTGCCTTGTACCTTGAAGGCTCTTTGGGAGACAAACCTTCCTTTTTCTTGAAGATCCACTTGCAGCGGACCGCCTTCTTTTGTTTGGTCAAGGGCACAACATCCCATGTGCCATTTTTCTCAAGCGACTGCATCTCTTCTTGCATAGCAGAAATCCACTTCTCGCGGTCAACGGATGCAATGGCTTCATTGTATGTAGTAGGTTCATAATCGTTCTCCACCTGTTCAGCACAACTCAAAGCATAATGAACAAGATTACACTCTTCAATTAAACAAGGGCGAGGACCACAGTTACGCCTCGGTCTATCAGCAACAATGGACTCATGTGGCTGCTGCAAAATAGTAGGTGAGTGCTGAACAACAATATCATCAATGTTTTCCTCATGTGTATCTTCAATGATAGCATCATTATCAACAGTTTTCTGTAGGTTCTCCACCTGCACACTAACTCCCTCCTCTCCAACAGCAACAAGAGAGATATCTGATGGCAATCTATCATGATACATAACGGACTCATTGTAAACAACATTTCTACTTAGCAAAATATTTTTAGTTTCAGGATTCCATAGTTTATATGCCTTAACTCCTGAACCATAACCAAGGAATATGCACTTAACAGCCCCAGGTTATAATCTAGGGTTTGTGACATGTCGTCATTGAAGTTCGATCTACCACAGCTGACTACAGCAGAAGATTCTCCTTGTGGTAGGTGAAAATGCGGGCGATTCTCGCCCAAACTTCTGATCTGGATGAAGCGCTGGATGGATTCGGCGAAAAGGATGCTAAGACCTGGTCCGCCGAAGAGAAGCGGAAGGACCGTAAGGCTTTATCTTTGATTCAACTTCATATGTCCAATAATCACTAACCTCCTCCCGTGGCGCACCCCCAGGGCGCCGTCGGGGGATCCCCTCTCGCCGCCTAACCTTCCCTCTCCCGGATCCCCTCCCCTCTGCCGCTGCCGCCGGCGCCGGCCGCGGTGGTGGCGCCCCTGGTACCGAACGGTGCTAGGGGAGGTCGGCATCGTACATCCCCATCGGTGCGGCTGGGGCTGGGTCGTCGGGGATGGACGTGGGCGGTGGTAGGGGCGGCATTCCCTGGCCTGGCGGCGGCGACAATCTTACCTGGCTTCGGCTTCTCGGGAGGTGGTTCGCCGTGGGTCTAGGCGGTCCGCCTAGACCAGCCGTCTTCCTGGCGGCACGAGCGGGTGGTGGGCGGCGCGACCAGGGCGCTAGTCTGGCCGGCGCTCACGGGCGGAGCGACCTCGTGGAGACGGCGATGAACCAGCGTGTAGAGGTCCCAACCTGATAAGGTAGAGATCCTTGTGTTTACAATGCTAGTCCCTGGATCAATAACTAGCATCCACAGTTTAAGATGTAATATCAAGAAACAAAGGTCATAATACAACTTTATAACCAGGAATAAAATAATTCATTACATCTTACATAGCTCATTTGGCTACTCATTACAATGCAGCAGAAATAACTATAGCATGGAGTCCTTCATCTTCAAAGTGCCACATGCAATCATGTTGGTTGTAGACTTGTAATCCTAATCAACACACTTCACTAACATCAAACAAACCTACAACATAATAAGTTACAGCCACAAGGGTCAATACATTTGAATTGTATTGGCAAGTGATACTATGGTAGAATAGTGGTATCTATCATCTATATGCATTTGGCTAAGTGGAGCTTAGGCTTGCTTTGCTCAAAATAGATGTTCCTTATCATTTGAAAACACTAAGTTTTTGTTTGTCAAAATCACCCAACAAACAACCAATGAATAATGGTTAACCTTACACTTGTTCAACCACAAGTTTTTAACTTAGAAATTGGGATGAGGAGATCCTTGATAGCTTCCATGTCTTGATGCTCAAATTGTCCATTGCCGGGGACACGGCTAAGTACTTAGATTTTACTCTCTCGAGAGGTGGTGCACTTTCCCCACAAGACTCGACATGCATCGAGGCAAGAACTTTCAGAAGCCTTCCTTTAGAACAAAATGGACGCATTCCCAAACCTATCACCCCTACCACCAAGTGTCCATTTGGCTAAGTTATTTCAACCTATATGATCCAGGCAGAGCCCATATTGCCATGTGGCTGCACTAGAAGCTTCTTAACATATGGCATCTCAAATCCCTTTGTTCCTGGGTGGCTTTCGAAAAGTGTGATACACAAGGTAGACCATAGATATGGACCTTGTGTAACCACTCAACATAACCCAAACATACCATTCCACCCAGGTGATTCATTCACTTAGTTGTTTTATTAAGCAAAACTCAAGTCAAAGACTTTAGCAACATTTTCCATAGCATGTATATAATCCACCCTTGTTTTATACTAGCTAGGTTAAGCATGGCAATATAACAAGTATCTTAACTTAGAGAAAATTCTAACAAGTCTACAACTACTAGGATTTCCCAAGCATAGCATATAGATACTTAGCAAAAACATCATGCAAGACCTATACAAAATATCACTAATGCATAGTCAAAATATTGGGACAAAAAATATTAAGCACCACTTGCCTTTTTGGTAGAGAATATAAGTTCACTCCTTGATCTTGCAATAATCACACTCTTCAAGTTTCACTACAATTCAATCAAGGCACAAATTCAATCTAGCATTCAAACAATTCATCACATAAAATAAAGAAAACAAAATAATGCATGCAAGTATGCAAAAGATTGTTTTATTTGGAAAGGTGGTTTTTAATAGGCTATAAACATTTTTTTCTAAAAACTCCTATTGGTCATTTATAAAAGTGGCAAGGTCATTTGAAAACAAGTTAGTGAAAATGGTCATTTAAATCATTTTTGTTTTGCTAGAATGATTTAAATCAAAGTAATAGTTTCTAATGTTTACCAAATATATTTTTAAACACAAATATTATTGTTTATGGTCAAAGTGTTTTAAATCAAATCCATTTACAAAAGGTTTCACTCAAAATCATTTTAAAATCAAAGCATCATTTTATTTTGTTAGAAATGCTTTTAAACAAAGTAATAACTTACTAGGGTTTATCAAATATATTTTTAAATCCCAAAACTTGGTGTTTAGGGTCAGAGAGTTTAAACCAAACCATTTTCAATAGGTTTTACTCAAAAAGCATTTTTAAACCATAATCAACATTTTTATTTAACCAGAAATGCTTTTATTCAAAGGAATAATTCCTAAGTGTCACAAAATATATTTTTAAATCCAAAAGTTGGTTTTTATGGTCAGTAGGTTCAAAAAAATCCATTTACAAAAGATTTTATCCTAAAAATATTTTTAGAATAAATTTTATACTCAAAATAGGCCTAAACATGTTTCTGCAAAAACAAACAATTTTACAGAATAAAAGTACTAAACAAAGGGAATGGTTGCAAAGATTCCATTTTTCTGAATCCAATGATATAAAATTTGTAAATTTTGGACGTGTAGATTTAAAGTTATGAATTTTACAAAATCAATCTACTAATAGACAAGTTTCTTTTTTTAAAACAAAACACAGGCCACGTGTCTTAACCTCATTGGTCTGTACCGATTCGTTTGGATCGAGCATCGCGGGTTGTTGGATCTAACTTAAATCACACGGTGCATATGCCAACTTACCTCTTCGTTTAAGATTCTATCATAGCGCTTGGATTTAAATCCTATGGCTCACAGCACATTAAACACAGATGGGCGGCGCTGACGCGACAGTGAGCGGCGGCGGTGCTCGGGAAGACGCGTTCCGGGGAAACTAGGAAGAGCGGGAGAGGGAGGAGACCATTACCGAACTCGCCGTGACGTGCCGAAGCTCGAGGTGGTTGTAGTGGACGATGGGGCGCTCGGAGCTGTTGGCAATTCCTCGCCGGAGTCGTCGTTGGCGTCGGACACGCTCTGGTATCATCGGTGGCGAGGTTACGGTGCACGCCAAAGCAAACAAAGGGTACTGTCATATGCGCAATACAATGCTGATTACACGAGTGTCAACGAGGGGGAGAGGGACGGTCGGAAATTACCACGGGAGGTCGTCGGAGAAGTGGCAGACGGTGGCGACGCTCAGTCGAAGACGTTGCCGACGTTGTGGAGCATGCGCAAAGCAAGCTGAGGGTACTGACGGGTGCAGGAGACGATGAGGAACACACTAGCAGGAGCCAGGGAGCAAGGAGAGTGTAGGATGGCCGGAATCGGTCGGTGAACTCGTCGAAGGCAGTGGTGGTTTCATCTCAAATTGGAACAGCCTGGAGGCAGAGAGGGAGGGGCGAGTGAGGGGAATGGGGAGGAGAGACATGCACTAAATCGAGCATGGTTGCGAGCGATAATCACTGAGCCATTACCGCGAATTTACGCCGGGGAGTTAACGACAGAAACGGACGGGAGGAATAAGAGGGGCGGGTTTCACGCGAGGAAGAAGGTGACAGCGCGGCAGTGGGGCCAGGGAGTCAGTGGGAGACTGGGTTGTTTCGCGGGTGAGAAAGAATGGCTCGCGCGGAAGGAGGAGATGCCTGGTGGGCTGTGCTTGTTGGGCCTGAGGCTTGTTGGGCTGGCTGGTTTGTTTCCTTGTTTTTTCTTCCTAAAACCTTTTTCTTTTTCTGTTTTCTTTTTCTGTTTTGAATTTATTCAAATGATTCAAATACTTGTTTGAATTCAAACTTTTCCCAAACTTTCAGTATGTTTTTGTTCTGTTTATTAATCTATTTTAAAGTCCATTTTAGAATAATTCTTTTTATTTTTTTATGGTTTATTATTTATTTAAAATAGGCACTTGTCTTTATTTAAATAAGATTTTAAATATATTTTCAAACTTCCATTTGAATTCTAATTTTTACTAAAACTTTTTTCAGTAGGTTTTATTTATTCATTAGTGCAAATAATTCACCTTGAATTATTATTTAAAATATTTTAATATGATTTAATGTTCATTTAAATTGGGCATTTGTCTTTATTCAATTAGAATTGAATTCGGTTAATGCCATATAATTTTATTTAAATAATATTTTAATCCATTTTATTATTCAACAATCTTTTATTTATTTATGGTTTGGCCAAGATCTATTTTGGCTTTTAAATATTCCTTAGTTATTTTCTTTCTTTTTCTTATAAAAACCATATCTTTTTATTTATAGATCCAAAATTGGTGATTCCAATTTGTAGAATTTTATTTAATATTTGTTTATCTTTTTAAATCCTTTTAGGATTAATTTGCTCACAATTTGGTATGGATTTTAGATAGGAGCTTTATTAGCTTTGAAATTTAATTTTTTATCTTATTAAATTCATAAGATTTTATCCATGACTCCAAATTAAATGAAACCAATTTCTATGGTTTTATAATATTTTTGTTTATCATTTTTTATCATTTTAAAATGATTGTTTCTGAATTTTTATATGGATCAAATCCATAGTCTTTGAGAGATCTTGGAAATGATTTCTTCCATTAGGGTTTTAGGGTTTTGGTTTAACTTTTCCAAGTGTTTAAATTTCAAGATACATTCATTGATGAATGCATTCCACTTGATTGAAATTTTTTGGATTCCATTTTATTCAAATTTGTTCAAGAAGGGTTTTGATGTTTCCATTTTGAAACAAAAAGTTTCTTTTCATCCTAAATTTCAACAATTATTACTTTTATTTATTTATATTTCACATTTCAAAATTTGGAAAATTTTGGGATGTGACACACCGGTTCGGACTTGGATCCGATTCGTGGCGATCTGGGTTGTCGGTCAAGATGGGATTTTGCGCCAAGATATAGGCTGGAGTGGTCCATCCAGGGAGCTGTGAGTACTGTTGTGTAGGGTTTGCAGCATAGAAAACAAAAAATTTCCTACGATGGGAACAACTATGTACCAAGATCTATCTACTAGAAACAAACAACGAGCGGATGTATATCCGTAGAAAACATACCCTTGAAGACCGAAAAAGCTTAACAAGTTAAACTCGTGGTTGATGTAGATGATCTCTTGCCGATCTCAAGATCGAGAGGAAGTCCTAGCGTCGCAAATCAGCAGCGCATCCGTGCTCGCACACACGTCCGAGGCACCGAGCAACCTCCGCCTCCTCACTCCAGCGATGCAGCGGAAGCAGAACTTTTTCTTGCCGAATAGCCACCGAGAACAAGTATCTTGCTAGTCAGAGACCATGGGGGATAAATTCTAGAGGGGGAGAGAGATCCTTCACGAGGAGGTGTGAGTGAGAGAGAGGGAGAGGGGGAACCCCAAGGGGGTGTTCGGCGTATGGGGGCTGCCCCTTGCCCTCCCCTCTTCATGTGGGTGGACACTCCACTCACAAAATTCCTTTAAATTCCCTCCACTCAAAATCCCACTCAAACTTTCTATTAAATTTCCACCAAATTTAATGCAAACTCTCATTAAATAAAACTCTTTTTATTTATTCAGAATTTTGTCAATTACATTAATTACAAACATTCACATATAACCCCTTGCTAGAATTCTATTTCACATGCAAAAACACTTTCTGCAATTTCACCCGAAAACCTGTTTCGGTATCTAGTGAAATAAATTCTTGCGCTTGTTATTCTTTTCGGCATGAAACTTTTGATCCAATTGGATGTCGGTGTCTATTGAGTGTGTCACCCTATGGTTCATGAATAATGTGGACATGATCGAGACCCCTCTCGGATCAATAATCAGAAGCGGGATCTGGAGACCCATACTGACTCCCACACATTTAACGATGACTTTCTTGTGATCGTCGGAACCTTTTATACTAGTATCTTAATACCTTTAAATCGCGATATATTACATGTCCGAGATTCGATCATCAGTATCTCCATACCTAGTTTGATTTCGTTACTGACATGCACTCTTTTCTCGTTCCCGTATATAACATTCTAGTGATCAAATCAGTTGCTTGCAAGCTAACCAATGTGATATCACGAAGGGGCCCAGAGTATATCTATCCGTCATCGGGATGAACAAATTCCACTCTCGATCCATGGGACTCAACATAACACTTTATTAGTTCTGAACCCATCTTTATAATCACCCTGTTACGGTGTGACGTTTGATGTTATCAAGAAACTCTTCCGGTGTTAGTGATTGACATGATCTCATGGTCTAAGGATTAGGATCACTTCGTAAGTTGTTATAGCAATATAAACTCAATGACTTTGATCGTAATGCTATACTTCGGATGAATGTTCATCACACCATTACACTAATGTTGTGATCCTGTTATTAACAACATCCAATGTCCATGATCAGGAAACCTTGATCATCTTGTTAATCAACGAGCTAGTTTATGAGAGAGGCATAACTAGGAACTTTCTGTTTGTTTATTAAACACACATGTATTAACGTTTCCGTATTAATACAATTATAGCATTCAAAATAAACATCTATCATATACTTGGAATACACATAATAAACACTTTATTATTGCCTCTCAGGGCATATTCCCTTCATGTTGTTGGCTTCGCCACGCCGGCGAAACATCACTCTGGATTGACATCTCTTAGATTTGCTCTGCTCGAATAAAAGTGGTGGTCCTTTGGTTTCTTTCGCACGAAGACGAAGATCTACTTGATGTCTGCCCTCATTGATCTGGTCTAGAGAGGCGGGTTCCGGAAGGCTCCGTCGGCGAACTCCCATGGACGTATCATGCCTGGAGATTGCTGGATCGGAAGGTATTCGGTCGTGCGCACCTTGTTTTTCTGGCCGTTTGGTTTCAGCGGGAGCGTTGCGAAGCTCTGTTGTTTGTTCCCATCAAGTGCCATCTTAGAGCCATGGTGAATTCAGATGCGGAGAATGTCAGGAAAGCGGAAATATTAGGGTAGCGATTGTGATTTTTGTTCTTGTGGCGAAGGCGAACTGGCTGCATGATCTGGGACTCGTTGCAGCGATTGTTGGTGCGGGAAGACAACACAGGGGAGTTCCCAGTCTTATCTTGCAGGGTGAAAATCCAAGGTCTGGCCTTAACTGGTTGTGTCTGACAATGACCTTGTTGAAGGCATTGTTTTGTGAGCAAGGACTTTCTCCAGGGTGAAAACATATGATGTTTGATCGGGCAACGACGGCGCTTCGGCACTATTTCCTTCTTGAAGGCGTTGTTATTGGAGTGGAGGACTACTGGTGTTGTTCTGATGGTGTCACTGTCGTTACTTTGAGAATTAGTTCTCTGTAGTGGGGCTTTTCTTTTTTTGTAATTCTTCTTTCTTTTTTCTGGGCTGTGTGCATCCGTAGAGCCGCTAGGGCATGCGTTGTTCCAGAGGCTGGGTGTAATTAGTATCCCTGTGATATTAATATATACTCTTTTTCAAAAAAATCCAAGTTGTCCAAGTGACACATGTCGTGATTCCCACATATGCTAATCGGTATCAAAGACATAATATAAATAGAATATGACTACACAACCACCATTCTAAGAATTGCAAATCGTGGCGGATCAGACAGGACAAAACGCGGCACCGCGTCGCATGCGAGCCAAACCTTCCCACACGACCGGTCCTTCCATCGCTGGATTAGCATGCAAAATATCTTAATTTGGACAGCAATAGCACTAAATACAAAACGACAAACATGTTGATGTCACTAGTATTAAACTCGAAAATCCGAAAATTCAAAATGTTTTGTAGCTCAAATCGTTTATCCAATTTTGAATCCATTTTTATCATTAGGCTAGTCGCGACAAGATCTTTAAAACTAGATCCAATGTTAATATATTCCGATGACTTTTTTACGGATCTAAAAGGCTATCATACATAATTTATCCACTATATGAACAATTGTTTTCTGCTTGAAACTAGATAACATTTTTATTAGTTTCTTTTTGATTGTTTCGATCTTAGAAGTTACTACCTAGTTGTTCATAAGCAGACTACCCCACTTTGTAATGGTAAATTTATGTTGGAGTAGTGATTAAATACATGATAAAACATGTTACCACCTCCAAAAGTACTTGGATGATAATTATATTGTTTTAGGACCGTGCTACACGGCGGACGCCCTGAAAAAAGACGTTCCTGGTGGGCGTTCCGATAGGTATTGGTTTCGATTTCCTGTGTCCCGCACCACCACCCCCACCCCCACCCCCACCCCCGGACGCATGACCGAGTCCAAAAGGGGAAAGATCAGGTTTTCCCCTAAAAGAAGGACCATTTTCCTCTTCAAGCCAAAACCAAACGAGTCCTCCAGATCTAGGACTACCCCCCTCCCCCAAATTTCGCACATGTCCATGTAGCATTTAACCTTTAACCAAAATCTCCATTGGAGCTCCACCTTAATAGCTTGATGACCAGCGCATCTTCCCCTGAAAAGTAAAAAAGACACACATGATAAAACAACATGTACTTCTCAATCAAACCCCACCATGATTTTGGTAGCAAAACAAATAGGAAAAACACTAGGACCACTATATGATTCTATAGGTGAAATTCTACTGCTGCACACCATGAATCTAAAGAAAAACTAGGCATCTACAACTACTTTGCTCCTCAATCGACAAACTATGGTTCTCTAGATCAATTTTGCCTCTTAATATGTCCAATCTTGTTGAAACTACAACATCTGAAACTTTCTGAGCTTCAGTATCAGTTTACGTTGATCCCCGCATGACAAACAACTAAATTAGGACAACTAATAACAAATACAAACATTAGCAACAATAGATAACTGCTCCTGATAATGAATTTTTTCTAAATTGAAATCCTATTATCCGCAACCTAAATTCCTGACATGTTGCACATTTTGGCTGAACAGTGGAGACACCATGGATATCGACCTTAATGCCGAACCAATCCAAGAAATAGAAGAGGAGGAACATGCTGATGTTTCGCACATAGGTGCCATTATGAAAGTTATGAATGAAGCTATGATGTTTATACACAATCATAGATAGAAAATCACATATGAGGCGTATAATCATCAAGTTATCCACCAGTTTATACAACAATTATTCTGGCATGTGAGTACAAGTTATCTAGCAGCTAATATAACAGTTATCCAGGAATATGAGTACAAGTTATCCACCAGCTAATGCTATAGTTATCCATGCTTATATATAGAAGTTACCCCAAAAATCACCAGTAGACATATATCCAGTAGTGTTGTATGTGACTAGCCAACTACATTAAAAACTTGATAAGAGGAAGAAAGGAGAAAAGCACAATCATAGATAGGACGTCACACATGGAGGTATAAAAATCAAGTTATCCACCTGTTTATACAACAGTTATCTATACATATGAGTATAAGTTATCCAGCAACTAACACTGTAGTTATCTAGAAATTTGAGTACAAGGTATCCATCCAGCTAATACTATAGTTATTCATGCTAATATGTTCAACTTACGCCACAAACCATAACTAGATATATATCTAACAGTGTTGTGTGACTAGACAAGTGCACTGAAAACTTGACAGCACGTTGATAGTAAAAAGCGTAATCAAAGATAAGAAATCACACATGGAGGTATAAAATCAAGCTATGTAAGATCCCTCCTTTGTAAAGGAAAGGATCCCTATGATTGCAATGCTAGTCCCTGGATCAATGCTAGCATCCACAGTTTACGATGAAGTACACACAAACAAAGGTCATTATTACATATCATTCCAGAGACAAACATAGTCTTTTACAACTCCATGGCCACATGCCTAATACAAGAGTTCAAATATATAGTAAGATAAATAAGTCTTCATCTTCATGTGCCACAGGCAAGCATGTTGAGTGTAGACTCATGACTCCTAATCATCATCAGGATATCCTGCAACATCACAAGTTACAACCACAGTGGGTCAATACATTGGAATAGTATTGGCAAGTGATACCTTAGTAGAATATTGGTGGACTAAATACTATATGCATTTTGGCTAAGTGTAGCTTAGGTTTGCTTTGCTCAAAATAGGTTTTGCCTATCAGTTGAAAACACTAAGTTTTTCTTTGTCAAAATCTTTCCCAAGGAACCACCAATAGACATTGGGGTCCTTCACCCTTGTTCAACCACAAGTTTTACTTAGAAATTTGGATGAGGAGATTCTTGATAGCTTCCATGTCTTGATGCTCAAGTTTTCCAATACCAGGGACATGGCTAAGTACTTAGATTTTTCCATCTGCAGAGGTTGTGCACTTTCCCCACAAGACTTGATTTTCACCAAGACAGGACCTTTCAGAAGCCTTCCCTTAGACCAAATGTACGCGCTCCAACCTATCATCACACTACCACCAACTGTCCAAATGGTTAAGTTATTGCAACCTATATGATCCAGGCAGAGCCCATATTGCCAAGTGGCTGCACTAGAAGCTTCTTAACATTTGCAGAGGTTGTGCACTTTCCCCACAAGACTTGATTTTCACCAAGACAGGACCTTTCAGAAGCCTTCCCTTAGACCAAATGGACGCGCTCCAACCTATCATCCCACTACCACCAACTATCCAAATGGCTAAGTTATTGCAACCTATATGATCCAGGCAGAGCCCATATTGCCAAGTGGCCGCACTAGAAGCTTCTTAACATTTGGCCTCTCAAATCCCTTTGTTCCTGGGTGGCTTTCCACAAGTGACATACACAAGGTAAACCATAGAAATGGGCCTTGTGTAACCACTCAACATAAACCATTCCTTCCATTCCACCCAGGTGTTTCATTCACTTAGTTGTTTTATTAAGCAAAACCCAAGTCCAAAGACTTAGAAATATTTTATCATAGCATGAACATTTCACCACCCTTGGTTGCTACTATCTAGGCTAAGCATGGCATAGATAAACATCTTAACTTAGAAATTTCTAGCAATTCTACAACTACTAGGATTTCTGAAGCATGGCATATAAAGACAAAAAATTATCCATGCAAGTATAGCAAAATATTTCTAATGCATATTTGAAAAAAACATAGGAATAAAATCATGAAGCACCACTTGCCTTGGTAATTTGGAGAGTAGCTAGAATCCTCACAATCACAATCACTATTTGCACCAAAATCTACACATAAAATGATAGCACCAAATCACATACAAAATAAATACAAGCAAAAATATATGGATGCATGCAATATGATATGTGATGATTTTCTATACTCAACAAGACAAGTGCACAGTACTGATTCATAATCAAGTTCAAAACTTGCCAAACAACCTTTATTTGAACAATAAAACATTTCCTAAATATTTGCTATACATAAAATAGGCCTACACATGTTTCTGTAAAAATAACCATTTTAACAGAACCAAAACATTAAACACATTGCATATATGGAAAGGGCTTTCTCTCCTAATTCCATGGATATAAAATTCATCAAATTTGGACGTGGGAATCAAAAGTTATGAATTAAACAATTTTAAACATCTAATTGATATAAAATCCGATTTTAAATCAAAGGATTGGCCACGCGGCAGCGTCTGATTGGACGATACCGTTTCGCACCGGATCACGCTCGTGCGCCGGTGGATCTAACTAATCATGCACGGCTCAGATCTGCCCGTACCTCTTCGCTTAGCTTCTAATTTCACCCACTGGATCTAGATCTAACGGTCCTAAGCAACAGACCATCAAGTGGCGGCGCTAGCGGCGGCGACAGGCGGCTGCACGCTTAGTCAGTGGCGGAGCCGGCGAACTAGGTCGCCCGGGGAGATGGGAGGATGCTCAACAGAATCGCCGTGACGAGGAGAAGCTCGACGTATGCTCGGTTGGCGAAGGGGCGCTCGGAGTTGTCGCGGATTGCTCGTCGGAGTAGTCCCTGGCGACGGTGGCTTCTGTTCGTCGACGTTGGCGATGCTCTGGGCCACGCTAAGACGAGAGAAAGGTGCCGTTAGATGCGCAGGGCACTAGGGGTCTCACGCGTATCAAACAGAGTGAGAGGGGAGGCTAGGACTTACGGGAAAAGGTCGCCGGAGTTTGAGCACAGAGCGGCGGAGCTCAGTCGTTGACGTTGCCGAGGCTACAGACCATACGCGAGCAAACGGAAAGCATCAGTAGGTGTGCACGGAGATGCAGAACAAGCCAGCATGAAACATAGGCAGAGGGGAGTGCGGTGCTCACCGGAATTCGTCGGTGAACTCGTCGGAGCAGCGAGGTTGCGGCGAGGAATTCTCGCAGCCTAGGGGCGCTCTGTGTTTGGGGTTTGAGGGAAAATGGAGAGGGGGCAGAGGGGGTTTAAATAGCAAGGACGCGAGCGTGATTCACTCGAGCATTGATCGTGAATTGAAGCCGCAAATCAATCCAGAAACTGCCGAGTGATTTGGGGGAGGAACTCGTCGCTGGGTGGAGACGATGACCGTTGCGTGGGCCGCGTTGTCAGCGAGAGAAACAGAGGGGAGGTGGGGTCAGGCGGTCAGTCACTCTGCGGGTTTGATTGCGAGTGAAGAAAAACGGTTCGCGGGAGGGGTTGTTGGGCTAGCTGGGTTGAGTTGGGCTGGGTTGGGCCAGAATTGGCTGTTTGCTTATTTTTTCCTCTTTATTCCTTTTCTTTTTCTGTTTGATTTTCTAAAAATGATTTTCAAACTCCATTTTAAATCAGTTTGATTTCAAACCTTCTCTGGAATTTTGTATAGTGAATCTTGTATTCAAATAAGTGTCAAATTCTTCTGTTTACTCAAACAAACTTGGTCCATTGAAAAATAAAATAAAATAAAGCTTTTTTCATGAGATATAAAAATAGGCATAAACTTGGTTTTATTTCATACTTTGTTTTGAAACTTTATTCAAGCTTTTGAAATCACTTAAGTTTGAACTCAAAACATTACTGAATGAATATTAGTACCTTACTCATTAGAAAGTAGCACAAAGGCTAGAGCATTCATACATGAAATAATGAGCAAAAAATGCTCCTGTTTTTGAAATGATTTTTGAAATGAAATCTTAAATGATCATGGATGCATGGATGATATGCATGAGTTTTGAAACATGATTTTAGGGATGTTACAAGCTATCCAATAGTTTATACAGTAGTTGTACAGACATATGTATATAAGTTATCCACCAGTTTATGCAGCAGTTATCCAAGCATATGTATACAAGTTATCTATCAATTTATGTAGCAGTTATCCAGACATATGTATACAAGTTATCCACCGGTTTATGCGGCAGTTATCCAGGCATATGTGTACAAAGTCATCCACCAGTTAGCTCGATAGCTTTCTCATCATTACTTTTCATCCTGATAGCTTTCATAGAATTTTTTCGAAACCAAAAGTTATGCACATGTAACCTGACCATGGATACCTCTATTTCCGTTGGTGTTGGCGCTCCGACATATGCAGACGTTCGGATGTGGTTATCACAGAGGCACTAGCAGACCAACATTTGCTTCTTTGCTTTGAGTTTTTTACTGACCCAAGACGAAATTGTCAAAATTAGTATTTTCGGTGATTTTTGCTAGAAACTCAACAAAACGCACAAAGTAAACTTTTGGAAGGAGTAAGAGATGTAGAAAAAATTATGACATCTAATTTGAGAGAGAGTACAAACTATTAAGGTTTCAATAACGAATACTTTAGCACACAACAACACAATTCTAGTGGCTAACAAAAATTTATTACTCCCACCGATTCATAATAAGTGTCGAAGCTTTAGTTCAATTTTGACTAAATTTGAAATAAAGCCCCGACACTATGTTATGGGAGTAGTTTGAATCACTATCTAAACAAGATTACTAGATGTACTGATGCACTGCTTCAGCCGGCAGCGGTGGAGCACTCGGCAACAGCGCATGTTACACGAGCATCCAACCTAAATCATGCACGATGAAGCACTCATACTAAAATAAACTAACAATCTAGTAGAACTTAACTGCTCAAGTCATGGTGGTACAACCAGCCTACAAGTCGCAGGCTGGTCTCCAGCGAGCACGAAGCAACACTACGCTCATGGGTGGGAGAGCAACACGGGCCGCCCGCCGTCAAGTGCCCTCACAGCAACCTCACGTGCCCTCCACCTCCCTGTTGTGAGCGGCACCGTCTGGTCCAGGTGGTGTTGGAATATCCGCATCACCTCCAGGCGCCACTGCTCCAGGGCCCAATTGAGCTCCAGCAGAGGCTCCTGAACTCCGACCCGGCCATGTTGCCCCACAACCTCTCATCGCGGACGGAGGTCGTCAGCAGCGAGCCGAGAAGATAGACCTTGGCGCTGACGAGGGAGGTCTCCTCTCTCCTACACCGGGTCACCCATAGCTCGTCAACGACCACCGGGTCGAGGGGCTGAAGCTCGTGGGATCTACGGATCTTGTTGTTGGGCAATCGTATGGGGAGAAGACAAGAAGAGACAATGCATGGTAAATCATGTGGAGATAAGAATTGATCGGACGGTGTAGAGGATCCCGCCGAGTTTTGTCATCTGGCGCCCCCTAAACATAGATTTGCCATATAAATATGACATATGTTAGCGAGGCAGGCAGAAAAGTAATCCTCATATGCAAGGCAAGCCCAATGGGTGGGGCAGAGGCCCCGGTCCCCCATGAGGTAGGGGCCCTCAGCTAAAGATTTGTTTATGTATCCAAAGGACCATAGTCATTTTCTAATTTTGAGACCTAACAATGTAGAATAATTATATAAAATATTGATGGTTAAAAGTTGCAGTCTACTATTTCTCTACTCCGACTCTTCTTTCCCAAAAAATACTTCATCATTTTTGAATATTTTTCTTGATGCCGTATTTCTCTAGCCTCTCCAAATGTGTAGACCAACATACAAGGCTATGAGTATTTATTAGTGAATACTAAATATGTCACATAACTATACCATTTCACAAATGGATCTCCTCCAATTCCATTGATTCTACTTGTACCATCATACATGTTCGAGAGACTATTCTACCTTGATATAAATTATGTGCCTAATATGTCTACTTTCTACTTATTTTTGCACATGCATTTGGATCTATTACTCCTATAATGTTGTTTTGTGATTTATTCTAGAGGTACATATGTATATACATGTGTACACAAGGAGAAATTGGTAGAAATAAGTACCATGGTATATATAGTTAGCTCGATAAATAAAAACAAGTAGATTCGAATTTTTTCATAGAGAGTCCAAAGACCATGGATCTATCAAATGTATAGATTATTTAACGTGCTCTTGCATTATAGTAATATTTCTCTTGTAGAATACTAATAGATTTTAAATCTTTCGTGTGTGAATAACTAGTGGAGCTTGAGAGACATTGTTGAGATTCCCAAGATCTCTAATCATGCTTAAAACAAAAAATAATTTTAAAAAAACTAGCATAAATATAAAAAATATCTTTAAGAATTTTTCTGGAGTAGGGGGACTATTGCCCCCTTTACCCAAGGGAACCTCTTCCAGTTTAACAAAGTTTTCTTGGTTTTATGGACCGGCCTGCCCATATGTAGACCATAGTCATTTTAATTTGCATTTACTATAAATGCGAACTCCAAAAGAAACTTTGACTATCAACATAGAGTTATCTTCTGCGACTTGTGTCAGCTCCTATGCGTCTTCTCACCCGCGAGCACTAGCCGTTGATCTGTGCTGCTCCCCGGCAGCTCCATGCTTCGGGCATCGCGCACTAAAGTGCCTCTAGACTTAAACTTGACTCCACCTAAAAAACAAGAACAAGATGAACATCAGGAAGACCATGTTGAACATCACACACTGGTGGAAAACAGGCCTCTAGTCCCGGGCCGCAACGGGCTCTAGTCCCGGTTTTGGGCCCGGGACTGCGAAAACGGGACTAGAGGCCCCCCCTCTCTAGTCTTGGCTCGCAACGGCCCGCGACTGATAACAGACACGTGGTTGTTTCAGCGCCGCGGGGGCAGTAACCCTCTAGTCCCGGGCTGTAACACCACCCGGGACTAAAAGATTTCCTGCCACGGCAGAGAAACACCGCATTTCTCTGTCGCGGCAGAGATTGTGTATTTCCTTTTTTTTGCCATTTCGTTCCTTTTTCGTTTTGAGTTTCACTATCACAAACATATATTTCAGTATACATATTTTACGCTACTACATACACACTACACGTCGATGCATTTATATAATTAATCGATCCCTTGCAAGCATACATATAATCAATCATATCAAAAGGAAGAAATGTTTTGAAATTACATGGTTATTGATGAATATATATATCATATGAGCTACATGGAGATGACTAAGGCAAATCGAGTTCCACGTCATCCGCATAATGCTCTCCATGTACATCAAGGACTTCCTTCATCATAAATCCCGCCAACTCCTCTTGAATTGCTCTTATGCGTTGGTCTGGCTCTAGTTTCTCTCGCAAATCATAAATATAATGTGAGTCAACTTTACGCTCACTAGTTAACTCGCGGATGTACTCGCAGACATAGTATCCACATAAATGAGTTCCCGGTGGCTGCTATAAACTCTTCGCCATTTTATAAGTTAGCTCCTCTTTGAATGGACCTGGTATTTTCTGTCTAAACCCTGTCCAACACCTGCTCGGCAAAGAAAATGAACAAAGGAGTTATTAGTTACTTGATATCAGGAAATGAATGAAAGAGGATGATATAATGTGATAATGATTGAAATTACTTATGGAGCATTGCTTTCATGTCGCTCCACTGCTCTTGGTCCCAACTTAATGAGTCGTGGACTTCAACTAAGGAGTTGTCAACTTGAATGTTTAGCAAGATCCAGTGGAATCTGCGGACATTTACATAAGCATACATGCATAGCTCATCCAGTAAGCAAAAATAAAATGTGTACAAGATATAAACACTCACTTGAAGTTGTAAGGAAATAGCATTTCCTTAACAAAATTATGCTCGGTTAAGAACCTGGACAGGTCTTCCTCCACGTCTTTGGGATGATTCTTTAACGTATATTCATTAATGATATATGGGTCAATGAACCTAACGGCGTATCTTCTAGCTCTTTTGCATTCAAGCATCTTCATTCTGCGGAATATAATATCATCATACAAAAGGATATATAGTTAGGATAATATATTAAATGCAATGAACGAGCTAAAGCTACAAACTTAATTATAGAAATAAATAACTTACAGACAGTAGCAACCAATGATACATTTGTCGAGGGCGCGCTGGTTGTATAACTGAAACAGTTCGGTCATTTGAACCTGTATCGAGTATGGTTTGAAGTGATGCTCCTTTCTGACGTCCACCGGAAACCAATCTTTATGATGCTTTCTTCTGCTTGCGACATGTACCATTCATGCAGATTTCGCATATGTGTGGATAGACGCGCGAGCTCCTCATTACTGACTAGAGGCTCCCCTTGGACATACTGCCGTACTATCTGACCCACTGGCGTATCTTCATAGCCTAAATATTGACCAAGAGACATATTTACTTCGTTAGCAAGTGCTTTGGCCTGCGATACAGTGATTCCCATAAGTGCAGCATTATTACGGGCTCTAGGGTCCATTATTTGCATGTCCATATCCATTTCAGCTCTGAAGGCCTTGTCGAGGTCTGAAATGACTTTGAGCGGGGCGACCGATTGATTCTTATGTGCTCCAAGCTGGGCAACTTGCTTCCCGCTTTTTGCACTTGTGATTTTTTTCTTCTGTGCTTCCCTAGAGGCAATAATAAATGTAGTTATTATTATATCTTTGTGTTTATGATAAATGTTTACATGCATGCTATAATAGTATTAACAAGGAAACATTAATACTTGTGTGAATTGTAAACTTAAATTGAAGTCCCTAGTAAAGCCTCTATACATCACTAGCTTGTTGGTTAATAAATGATTGTGGTTTCCCTATCATGAACATTGAGATATTATTAACAACAAGATCATATCGTTAGGAGAATGATATGATGGACATACTCCTGTAGATAAGCGTAGCATAAAGATCAAGTCATTTTAATAGTTCAATTGCTATATGCTTTCTGATACATAGTAATCTAATTCCTTCGACCATGAGATCATGCATATCACCTTTACCGGATGGATGCTTTGATGAAATCAAACACCACACCGTAACTGGGTGGCGATAAAGGTGGCATTGAGTGTTCGGAAAGTATTGGTTGAGACACATGGATCAAGAGTGGGATTTGTCCATCCATATGACGGATAGATATACTCTGGGCCCTCTCGGTGAAATGTCATCCAATTAGCTTGCAAGCATGTGACTGGCTCACAAGGGATCACATATCATGGGAACGAGAAAAGAGTACTTATCGGTAACGAGGTTGAACTAGGTATGCAGAGATACCGACGATCATAACCTCGGATAAGTAAACTATCGTGAGACAAAGGGAAATTGGTATCGTATGTAAGTGGTTCATTCGATCACAAAGTAATCGTAGAAATATGTGGGAGCCATATGAATTTCCAGATTCCTCTATTGGTTATTGTTCGGAGAGTGTCTCGATCATGTCCGCACAATTCACGAACCGTAGGGAGACACACTTAAGGATTCGACGTTGTTTGAGTAGTTATGGAATGATGAGAAAGAGTCTGAATGTTGTTCGGAGTCTCGAATGGGATTCGGGATATCACGAGGAGATCCGGAATGGTCCGGAGAATAAGATTCATATAAGGAAAGTCCTGTTTCGGAGTTGGGGAATGGTTCCGATGTTTTCATCGGGAATGTTCTAGAAGGTTCCGGAATGTCCGGCACTCCGGAGGGGAAGGGTACATGAATGTGTTATATCAAGTTGGTATGATTGCATCATGTACTAAGTGTCATCGCTGAACAAAATAGAGGATTTAATCAAATCCTTGTTTGAAAAGTCAAACGCCAACTTGATAGTGAGACGACTAATTTTGGGAAGTGGAGGGGAGGTGGAATCCGAGTTGGGGAGGAGTCCCTCCACCTCCACCGCCGGCCCACCTTGGGTCCGAGTTGGGGAGGGACTCCCCTCCCCTGGCGCTCCTCCCTCCACCTATAAGAGGAGGGGCAGGGCTCCCCTCCTAGACACACAAGTTCCTACCTCTAAACCCTAGCCCCAAGCCGCTGCCGCCTCCATAGCCGCCGCCGGCCCTAGGGCACTCGCCGCCGCCGCCTAGGTCAAACCCTAGCCGCCGGCCTAGATCCTCCTCGGTGTGTATAAACCCTAGATCGTCAAGGGCTCTCTCATAGTCCACCATACACGCTCCGGCTTAAGGCGAAGCCCTGCGAGATCTCCCCTCTACTTCAGGTACCACGCCGTTGTGCTGCCGGAATCGCGAGGAGAGTGCTACAACCTCCGATGCCTGCTGGAACAAGGGAGAATAAGGTCTTCGTCGAGTACCGAACATGTGACCGACTGCGGGAGCGCTTCCGGAACGCAGCGCACGAAGGATCGTCTACGCGATCTTGAGATCGGGAAGAGTACGATTACATCACCCACGAGAATCCGCTCTCGTTAAACACTTTGGAATCTTCGAGGGTGAGTTATTCCATCGACTTGTTGCTACAATCTAGTAGATAGATCTTGGCTTGTTTGTTTGTATGCGATAGAATTTTTTTGTTTTCCATGCTACGAAACCCTACAGTCTTGTCATAAGGTCTCTTTGGAAGAGCCGGCGGGATATCGACTATCTTCGGCGTTTGACCTTTCTTCGATGTGTGGCGCGAGGGACCATCGAACTTCCGTTTCTTCGACGAGGTAGTAGTATTGCACGGAGGTGGAGGCGGATATCGAGTTGATGTACTCCTGCTGTGGCGATCGTCAGCGGGGCGGGGTGGACTTGGAGGTTGGCGATAATCGGGTTGGGTTGGACTTGGAGGTTGGCGATAATCGGGTTGGGGTGGACTTGGAGGTTGACGATATTAGATGTGGGGTGGATTTGGATTCCTTGGAGTCGGTGGCCTTGGCCCCGAGCCTAGAAACTTGATGTACTTCGTATTCCATAGAATGATGTTGCGCTTGACTCCTAGTTTCGTAAGGCCTTCAGGCATAGCGATTTCAATCTCTAGGTCTGCAAAATCCTCCACTATGTCATCCACTGTGACACGAGCATAGCCTGGTGGAATCGGAAGTGAATGGTGGAGTGCTCCAGGTAGACAAGGTAAAGCAGTGCCGATCTCCACCTTGAAGGACAGGTTGTTCATTGGATGATGTAGCTCACATTGTGCCATCTCTCTGACATCATCCACGGGGTAGTGAGGAGTCGGTGCATCATCCAGCAGTGCTTGATCATCAGCACGGACCTCCGTGGAAGCCACGCTGCTTCTCCGTTGGCTAAGATCCAATGTAGGATCATCAGACCGCGTGTGAGTTGACGACGGCGGCCTTTGGCTAATTTCATGCATGAGGTTCTTCAGATCAGCTAGGTCCTGCTCTACCCTGGAGATCCAGTTTGCCTCCCGGTCCTTCTTTCTCCGACGGCTTCTGTAACTGGCATCGTACTGAGGAAACCCTTTCTTCCACGAGACACCGACGCCTTTGCCTCGTGTTAATCCTCCCTTTTCAGGATTCCCTAGGGCGCGTGTCAGCTCGTCGTTCTCTCTCTCGGGACGGAACAATCCCAATTGAGCATCGTTCATTGCTTGAATAAGGTCTTTGGAGGGTTTTAGAATTTTATCAGGAAATAATGTCTTCCCTGTTTCTGGGTCCAAGGATCCCCCGTGCCCGTACCACCAGTGCTTTGACCTCTCGGGCCATCCATCTGTACCAGGAGTGACGCCTCTAGCCCTCATATCCTTCTCCATAGTTTCCCACTTAGGGATGGCACTCTTGTAGCCACCTGTCCCCATTTTATGATGGTATTTCTTGTTGGCAGCATTTAACGCATTCTTTGCCGACTTTGCCTTTGCTTTATCAGATTGCTTGTACTGTACAAAATCAGGCCACTGTTCTCTCAACTTCTCGTTTACTCCTTTGAAGTCTCGAGTTTTCTTTTTCGCGACATATTTCGCGTATAAACTTTTCTTGTGGTTCCGGTACAGTTCAGCCATCTTGCTTAGTGCCCACTCCTTGACTTTCGCTCTATTTTCAAGCCCACCCGGCCTTGGGGTAATACCATCTACCTCAAATTCCTCATACTCTGGAGGTAGTATGAAATGCGCTATGAGCTTCTGCCAAAGGTCATCTTTGGCATCATCGGTGACATAGCTGTTGGATTCTTCACCGGCTTTCTTTGACTTATTCCATTCTAGGATGGTGATCGGCATGTTGTCCCTAACAAGCACCCCGCATTGATTTATAAACATCCTCCGGTGCTTCTCTGGAGCAATCGGTTCACCATCATCATCTATTTCTTCGATGGTGAACCTCTGATTACCATCCAACTTTTTGTTCGGCCCTCGTTTTGTTCGAGCTGTCGATTGCTTCGATCCGGTGGGCTAAAAGAAGAAGAGATAGTGATTAATATATATCTAGATTAGTTAATGAATAGAGGTAACACGAGATTTTATACATATATATATATGTACCTCGCCGGATCCTGTCGAGGGGCCATCATTATTGTTGTTATTTGTTTGCCCTTCGTCCATCCGGTCTTCCCCTTGGTACATTAGGTTTTCCTCTAGTCCATCACCGGATGGATTCAGATATGACGATATCTCTTCCTCGAGCAAAATATCTTCGGCGCCGGTAGTAATATTAAGAGGAATTTCACCTCTTATCATGCCCTGAAGAAAACCTTCACCGATGCGACCAGGATCTTCGGATGGATCCATGACTTAATTATCTATAACAAAAAGAGAGTTAAACTGGTTAGAAAAAAATCCTAATAACTAAAACAATATAATCCTAATATTATTTGTGCTAAAACAATAATCATAATAACTAAAACAAAAAATAACCCTAATCCTAATCCTAATTCTAATCTTAATAAATAAATAAAAAACACTAAAACAATAGTACTAATCCTAATTCTAATATTTTAATTAAAACAATAATCCTAATACTAAAACAAAAAACCCTAATATAAAAAATACTATAAAAAAACTATAGAAAAAAAACTATAACATTTCCTAATATTAATTATGGTAATACCTAATATTATTTGTGGTAAAACAATAATCCTAATATTAATTGTGGTTAAACAATATAATCATAGCTAATAAGTAAAACAAAAAAAATAACCCTAGCTAATTATAATTAAAACAATAAGTAAAAAATAACCCTAGCTAATTATATTAAAATAACCCTAGCTAACCATATAATCCTAATCCTAGCTAATTATAATTAAAACAATAATTAAAAAAATAATATAAAACAGATTTGTATTTAAAAAATACAAAGAGAAAAGGAAAAACAGAAAAAGAAAAAAATTTGGAAAAAAAAAGTAGCCCGACGCCAACCAGGCTGGCCCATCTCTCCCCTCTCCCTTTCCTGTCGCTTGCATGCGCAACCAGCAGCCCAACACGGCCCACCTCGCCGGCCGTCCTTCCCCCTGTCGTCCTCTGGCCAAGCGCTGCTCGGTGTGGCACGCGACGCCCTCGCCGTCCGTGTCCGTCGCCGATCCGCGCTACCGCCGCCCTGCAGAGCATGCCTCTCCCTCTCCCTTGTCCTCTCATTCCTCCTAGGATCGCTCCCTCTCTCGTTTCCTTCCCTGGCCGAACCCTAACCGTCGCAGAGGCGCCGTCGTTGCGGAGCAGCGGCGGCACGACGGAGCGGCACGTCCTGGAGAACCATCTCACCTGCGGGGCGGCGGTGGCACGACGGAGCACGTACGCACGCGGAGCGACGGCGGAATCAGAGAGCACCTCCCCTGCTTTCGTCTTTGTCTGTGCTTCGTCTTCGTCTGTGCTTCGTCTTCGACGAGAAATGCGAAGTGTTGGGGCGCAGCACCTCCGCTGGCGCCAGAATATAAAGGGACAGACCGTTAGTCCCGGGCTAAGCCACCGCCCGCGACTAAAGACCATTTAGTCGCGGGTTAAGCCACGGCCCGGGACTAAAGGGTTTTTTCGGCTGCTTCGTTTTCGCGCGCGCAGGCACCCTTTAGTCCCGGGTCCAGCCACAACCCGCGACTAATTGTTTTTTGTAAATTTTCTTTTTTTAATTCAAAACTAATATAAAAACTTTGGAAAATCATATCTTTTATTGTAATAATCCAAATAAAACAAACAATATGTCTATTATTATCAGAAAAATATAAAGAATCTTAATATAATATCCATTTATCTGTTTGCATCATTTATAAATTATTTCATATGTAAATTTTCTTTTTTAATTCAAAACTAATATAAAAACTTTGCAAAAATCATATCTTTTATTGTAATAATCCAAATAAAACAAATAATATGTCTATTATTATCAAAAAAATATAAAGAATCTTAATATAATATCCATTTATCTGTTTGCATCATTTATAAATTTTTTCATTTGTAAATTTTCTTTTTTTAATTCAAAACTAATATAAAAACTTTGGAAAATCATATCTTTTATTGTAATAATCCAAATAAAACAAATAATATGTCTATTATTATCAGAAAATATAAAGAATATCCATTTATCTGTTTGCATCATTTAAAAATTATTTCATTTGTAAATTTCCTTTTTTTAATTCAAAACTAATATAAAAACTTTGGAAAATCATATATTTTATTGTAATAATCCAAATAAAACAAATAATATGTCTATTATTATCAGAAAAATATAAAGAATCTTAATATAATGTCCATTTATCTGTTTGCATCATTTATAAATAATTTCATTTGTAAATTTTCTTTTTTTAATTCAAAACTAATATAAAAACTTTGGAAAATCATATCTTTTATTGTAATAATCCAAATAACACAAATAATATGTCTATTTTTATCAGAAAAATATAAAGAATCTTAATATAATATCCATTTAGTACCGATTCTAGTAACAAACCGGGACTCAAGATATTTTCCGCCATTTCCCACCGCTTCCCGCCAAGTTTTCCCGCCCTTTCCTTTCTACGAGAGCTTGTAGTCCCGGATGTAGTCACTAAACGGGACTAAAGACATTTCCCGCCATTTCCCATAGCTTCACGCCAAGTTTTCCCGCCCTTTCCCTCTATATTTAGGGCGACCGCGCCATGGATATCCACACATCCACACCTTCTTCTCTTAGAACAATGGACAACGCCTACTGGGCCATTCTAACCCTCGAGGAGACCGAGACGCTGTGCGCCTCCAACTACCCTTGTCCACCGGGCTACCGGCCGCCCGTCGGCTGGATGCTAAGCGCTGGAGGGGTTCCTGTCCCTCCTGTCCCTCAAGGTTCCGCACGCCAGGCGGCCATCACAAACCACTTCTACCACGAGCTCACGCCGGAGCAGCGGATGGATCCCCAGTGGGATCCCGACAACTACGACACCTGGAATGCCTTCTTCGCTAATAGGCCGGAAAGGGAGCTCGCCAGGTACGAGGGTGATGGCCCGCCACCGGTGACCAAAAACGAAGCCGGCCGTCATCTGTGGTGGGCGAACTGTACTATCATCGGAGTGATGCGCTACATCGCCGGGGGAGACCATCCTCTCCTGCGGTGCCCACGAGTCCACCCACCACAAAGCCACAAAAAGGCCCCACACCGGCCCGGCGGTAGCGGCATCATCTTCCAGGAGACCCCTCCCCCGCCCACCGTGAATCCGAGGCTGGAATGGCCCCTGGTATATGCCATGGATGGGCTGAGGATCCCCGGAGTGGCAGGTGACGATGACGATGATGATGACGATGACGAAGAAGACACTGAAGCTGCGTACTATAGGATTAGGCATGATTATGACTAAAGGGGCGGCTTTAGTCCTGAGTGTTAGCTAGTCCCGGTTTGTCCCGGTTTTTAATATTAATAAATGTCTTGAGTGTTACCTAATAAATACAGGGAAATGCCTATATAAAGAGAGGGTTCATCTTTAGTCCCGGTTGGAGAAACCAACCGCGACTGAAGGTGATGCAGCCCGTCCTACGACCGCTACTACATCTACTCCCACGAGCTACCCAAGTGGACCCATGACTCGCGCCCGAGCCAAACTCCTTCAAACTAAGGTGAACTCGCTCCTCTCCTTGTGTGACTTCGACACACCCTTGGATGGCTTGCTACTTCACACGCAAACTCTGTGCATCATCAGGTACGAAGAAGCCACCAGTCACTGCCAGACGCAAGCGGTACTACCGGTTGGAACGACCGGTACTACCGCTCCAAGCGGTCCTACCGCCTCCCCTACCGCTCGCCACAGGAAGCACCACTCCACGCCTCAGAAGCAAGCGGTACTACCGGTCCTACAACCGGTACTACCGGTGGCCGGTACTACCGCCCCCTCCTACCGCTCGCCACTGACGCCTCCGACGGAAGCCCCAGGCCCTCAAGCGGTACTACCGCTCTGGAAGCGGTACTACCGGTGACAACCGGTACTACCGGTTGCCGGACCGGTACTACCGGTCCTGCCAGACCCTGATCGCCTCAGTTCGGCCCTGTGCCTTGTAACCCAACTTATAATTTATCTTTTCATTCCGAAACTACCCCTGTTATGTGGCTGGACTATATATAGCCCCCACCCTCTATTGTAAGCACTTAGACTTGGATAATAACAGATATTAAGGAAACCCTTTGAGGACTTATATCTATTGGTCTCATGCTCCTACCAAGGAGCACTGGATTATCCACCCCCCTCTTGGATCTTGCTTAAGTGCGTTCAAGTTGTACAAGGCCTTGGGTTCTCGGTGTCTCGCCCCCAAGTCGTCAAGGTCCCACCAAGCACCTCATCCCCCGTTGTTGGCGTGGAGAGCGAGATTCGCCCAACACCGATCCTAGGGATTATGTTGGACCGGTTGCCACCGGCGTGAGGAGTAGGCGTGTATCGTGTTTTGGTGTGTGTGTGTGTTCGTGGTTTTCATCGCTTTCCTAGATTTCATCCACCGACCACCTCTTTCCCCCTCGTTTCTCGTGGAATTCGTGAAAGATCGGGCCAACCCCAGGGTTACCCCCTAACAGAAGGGATTGCGGCAGACTAGGCCAGACAACACTAATAATAGGGGTGAGTGTCGACATTATGTCGTGCGGCTTGTACCTTGTCCCGGATGGTGTCACCAACCGGGACTAAAGATGAACCTTTAGTCCCGGTTGGAGACACCAACCGGGACTAAACATGATTCAGCACTAATAATAGGGGTGAGTGTCGACATTATGTCGTGAGTGTCGACATTATTCTGAGCTGCTTGTACTATAAATAGGCATCCTTGTGAGTCCAGTCCTCCAGCCAGTTTGAGGCATCTCCAAGATGGTTTTCGAGAGCAGGGACACCACTACGGCCAGTTTCAGGGAGATGCCGACGGAGCCCAGTCCTCCGGCATCTCCGAGAAACTGGTCATAGAGGCACTCCCTAATATGTGAAATTAGTTAGCTCCCATGCGTATTGATCTAGTTAGAGAAGTTACAAGCTGCAAGATGGTTTTCGAGAGCAGGGACACCACTACGGCCAGTTTCAGGGAGATGCCGACGGAGCCCAGTCCTCCGGCATCTCCGAGAAACTGGTCATAGAGGCACTCCCTAATATGTGACATCACGCGTTTGGAGATCAGATCTTAATGGTAAGTATGAATAGGTACTAAAGGTCCTCCTTTAGTCCCGATCCAGCCACAAAACGGGACTAACACACTCAAGATTGTTTGCAGACAACACTATAAAAATGGACACATGCATGGAGCATCTTCACTCATAAAATGTTACAATTATTACATAACATTTCTTCGCGTGTGTTCCTTTCTGTTCCCGTCGTATCCATGGAGCATCTTCATTCATTAACATGATGCTTGGGTCATCCTTCACCGCGAAGGGCGGAATTTCATGAAACTTATCACAATCTTGTGACATGTCTGTCTTGTCCTCCACTCCCACGATGTTTCTTTTTCCTGAAAGAACTATGTGGCGCTTTGGCTCATCGTCTGATGTATTCTTTTTCTTATTTTTTGTTTTTCTAGGTTTGGTAGACATGTTCTTCACATAGAAAACCTGAGCCACATCATTGGCTAGGACGAATGGTTCGTCTAAGTATCCAAGATTGTTGAGATCCAACGATGTCATTCCGTATTTCTTGTCTACCTCAACCCCTCCTCCTGTCAGCTTGACCCATTTGCACCGAAACAAGGGGACCTTAAAAGTAGGTCCATAGTCAAGTTCCCATATCTCCTCTATGTAACCATAATATGTGGTCTTTGACCCATTGTTGTCTGTTGCATCAAAGCGGACACCACTGTTTTGGTTGGTGCTCTTTTTATCTTGGGATATCGTGGAAAATGTATACCCATTTATCTCGTACCCTTGGAAAGTCGATATAGTCGAAAATGGTGACCTAGACAACAAGTATAGCTGATCTCCAAGAGTGTTGTTTTTGATGAGATGTTGCAACCAACCGCCGAAACTCTTCATGTGTTCATCGCTAATCCAAGAGTCATGCTTTCCAGGGTTGTTGGAGCGTAAGATTTTCTTGTGTTCCTCGATATATGGGGCTGACAAGATAGAATTCTGTAGAACGGTGTAATGTGCTTCGGTGTAAGAATGTCTGTCCCTACATATTATTGATTTCCTTCCTAGAGTACCCTTTCCACTCAGGCTCCCTCATGCCGCGATTGAGGAAGACCAATCGGCTTAAGGTTAGGAACAAAGTCAACACAAAATTCAATGACCTCCTCTGTTCCATAGCCCTTGGAGATGCTTCCTTCTGGCCTAGCACGGTTACAAACATATTTCTTTAAGATTCCCATGAACCTCTCAAAGGGAAACATATTGTGTAGAAATACAGGACCGAGAATGGAAATCTCTTCGACTAGGTGAACCAGCAGGTGCGTCATAATATTGAAGAAGGATGGTGGGAACACCAACTCAAAACTGACAAGACATTGGACCACATCATTCTGTCACCGTGGTAGATCTTCAGGATTGATTATCTTCTGAGAGATTGCATTGAGAAATGCACATAGCTTCACAATGGGTACTCGAACATTATCTGGTAGAAGCCCCCTCAATGCAATCGGAAGCATTTGCGTCATAATCACGTGGCAGTCATGAGACTTTAGGTTTTGGAACTTTTTTTCTGCCATATTTATTATCCCCTTTATATTCGACGAGAAGCCATACGGGACCTTAATACTGCTTAGGCATTCAAAAAATATTTCCTTCTCTTGTTTGGTAAGAGCGTAGCTGGCATGACCTTGAAACCATTCTGGATGCAGGCCATCTGGGTCTTTCATACGTTGATGGTCCTTTCGTGCTTCCGGTGTATCTTTTGTCTTCCCATACATGCCCAAGAAGCCTAGCAGGTTCATGCAAAGATTCTTCGTCACATGCATCACATCGATTGCAGAGCGGACCACTAAGAATTTCCAATATGGTAGCTCCCAAAATATAGATTTCTTCTTCCACATGGGTGCGTGTCCTTCAGCGTCTTTCGGAACAGATTTTCCTCCAGGACCCTTTCCAAAGGTTACCAGTTGATCCAAATCTTTGACCATATCAAATATATCAGCACCAGTACGCTCCTTAGGCTTGACATGCCAGACCGTTGAAATGCTTGCCTTTCTTTCTTAAGGGATGCTTGGCCAAAAGAAATCGACGATGCTCATTGTATACATTCTTCTTACAATGTTCCAAATATATACTTTCAGTCTCATCTAAATAGTGTGTGCATGCATTGTATCCCTTGTTTGACTGTCCTGAAAGGTTACTAAGAGCAGGCCTGATGGAGGGGTTAACCTCTTGGGTGCCCGATCTTCACGGATCTCGTGGTCAAATCGATGGGAAAGCGAGGGGAAAGGGAGAAGGTAGCGGAAGCGAACACACACCTCGCGAAGAACACGATGAACACACGCAAAACTCACACGATACAAGGCCGATTGCTCCCGAACGGCGGCCACCGGTCCGATAGAATCCTCGCAAGGAAAGATCGGTCAACGTGCTCCCTCAAATCCACATCGGAGAGGGAAGAATACCTTGGGGAGGGTCTTGACAACTTGGAGACGAGACATCGAACTCCAAGGCCTTGTTCAACGATGGATGCGTGATGCAAATTCCAATCGAGGTTGGTGACGATAGTCGGTCCCCTTGGATAAGGGGATGAGGCAAAACTAGAGATTCCACAATGGGGGTTGTCTTTAGTCTATCATCTATGCCTAAGGGATACATGAAGGGGTGGGGGATCTATTTATAGGCCAGCCACATAAACATGGGTAGTTTAGGGATAAAACTAGGGTTTGGATGAGATAGAGGGGTACATGGGCCGAACGCCCAGCTGGCGGCGCGCAGGCCCATCGTGTAGGCCGGAGACTCCGGTGTGGGGTCCGGAGACTCCGGTCTAGGCCGGAGACTCTGGTCTATCTCCGGTGTCGTCTCCAGAGTGGCGTTCTGACTGTCCTCGGGCGGTTGCTGGGGTCGGTCCGGAGGTAGGTCCGGAGACTCCGGTGTAGCAGGACCGGAGACTCCGGTGTAGCAGGACCGGAGACTCCGGTGTAGGCCGGAGACTTCGTTGGTTCAGCCGTGGCTTCTTCCATCTCCTCTTCCAAGCCTCCGTCTTGTCGGGCTTGATGTCCCGGGCTTCCTCCCTTGCCTCCGTACTTGTCGGTGTGAACCTATCATGCATATGTGACGGAGTATGAAGTAGCATACCATTCAATAGGGTAGGAAGTGGGCGCGCATAGAGGAACGGATTCACCTTTGGAGTCCATGACGACTTGGCGTAAGTTGGAGACCATGATGTGGTAACGACCGTAGGTCGGGCTACATCAGCTCCCCCCTTCAAAAAGAGTCGTCCTCGACTCTCCATGTTCATCACGAAGTAGAAGAGGTCGAAGGACATCCTTGATCCTGGGGTTCACCATAGAATCGTCCTCAGGAAGATTGACTTGACAACACTTCAATGTTCCTTCACCTTCCTTGAAGCCTACAAAGCTCACAACAAAAGCAAAGCAACACTCAAAGCGTAGCCAATTCATGAAGATTATTGCATGAGTCCTCAAGTAGAAGGAAATCACCTTATCTTGTAGAGATAGCTCGATGAAGGGTAGACATAGGTAACTCGCTTCGGTTCTTCTTGTCAACATATAGTCCATAGAGGTTGACGTGTATGCATTTGTGCCTTCACACAACAAAGACCAAGCAAAATATTTTCGTGCGTGATCGAGGAGCATGTCAAATGTGGCATGTCCATTCTTGTTCACAACACTATTCTCACAATACAAGGATAGCAAATGGAATGCATATGCAAGGTCAAAGTGCATGGAAATCGTTCGAACATCATCCAAATGTGGAAACTCAAAAACTCCATAGAACGTAGTAGTGGGGCACTCAAAGCATTGGGTCCAAATGTCAAACAACAACTTTGATGCAAGAATAGGAGAATTTGGCAAAAACACACAAGGAAGAATGTCCAAAGAAACATCATTATGTGTGCAAACCAACCACTGGAAAGAGAAATTGTTCAACATGTTGGATGTCACACACAAATCATCAAAAGAAAATTTCATGGGAGTATGGGTATCCCAAGTGGAAGCAAAAAAGACATGTTTGCAAACAAAACAAAGGAAAGAGCAAGTGGTCCTTATGTTTGTTGCAACAACAAGACGATATTCTTGGAAGCTCTCATGACAATACATGCTCTTAATGGAATTGTGGTTGCAAACAAAACATCGGAAAGAGAAAATGTTCAACATTTTTGTTGCAACACACAAAGCATCATTATCCAAAATCGAAGAAACATGAATGTCACAAGGTGAGATAATACCATCAACATTCTTGCAATCAAACCATAGGAAAGAGCAATTTGCCAACATGAAAGATGCAAAGCATGCAAAAGGTATCAGAGCTGGGTTCGATCTTGAACTCACTTGTGGGATTCTCTCAAGAGCTCTTTTTGTCAACTCGTGCTCAACCGAGGTTGACATGATAGTGCGGGTACCTACACACATCACATGTAAAAGGAAGAACGTGTGTGCATGGTAGAGATACACATCATCCATCATGATGTATCTCTTCTTGTGCACATCACCATTAATGTCAATCAAGTATGAAATAGGTGCATGGTGAGTATGCAAGGGGGAACATGCTTATCATGGCAATCATCAAAATCTCCAAAAATTGAGAAAGCTACGGGGGCCATCTCATGATAACGCATATGATCAATGTTATTGCAAGCAAAACAAGTGAAATAGCACGCATTCATCTTATTGCAAGCAACGTGAGAAATTGAATGACTAGCATGACAAAGCAAGTCCGAAGAAATTGGAGGATACACACAAGATGCATAGCATGGCATGTTTATGGAAATGGTATCGCAATCAAACAATTCCACATGAGAAATATTATGCAAAGGCAAAGCATCACATGGGAATATGAATGAAGCATATGTAATGTCACAAGTATCATCCATAACATGCATATCCTCACAATTCATCATGTCCACTAGTGGGATCATGGCATCATCAACACCCTTATTGTTACCTTGTTCATACCTATCATATGAAGTGGGTGTTGTGGAAGTAGTGGCCTCCTTGTGGACGACTTCGTCTTCTTGATGTAGCCATGGCATAACATCATCTTCGTGCACCATGTACATCTTCTCCAATTGAGGCATCATTGCTTCATGGCTTGGCGCGTCTTCATCCATGGAACCTAGCACAACATAAGAGAACACACTAGAGGTAGAGGGTAAGTTGTTAGAAATAGAAATGGTCTCACTTGACCTATCAACTACCACTCTCAACTCACTCGGTGTATCACTCATGCCCTCAAAGTGGAAGCACTCAATCTCACATAAGGTGGAGTCACTCATCTCACTCTTGTTCTAACTCAAGTGGGCTAAGTGGCTCTCACACTCACATGGGATTGGTACCACATCATCACTCAAACATATAGGGGTAGGCTCGGGTTCCTCAACTCCATGCGCCTCCTTTGGTGAAGGGAAAATCCCATGCGCACCATTCTTGACCTTGTCACCTCCAAAGTTGGATGCCATAAGATGGGCATCATCGCTCGCCTCCTTAGTCGAAGGGAAAATCCCATGCTCGACCGTCTTGTGGCCATCTCGTAGTAGTGGTGGAGGTAGGCTCATGATATCCAACTTGGCGAAGTAGAGGTCTACATTTTCCTCGTTGGCGAGGTCGTGGAAGTCAAGCGTAGGCATTGAAGCTTGATGGAGTGGAAGGCTTGCTCGTGGTGCCATTGTGGTGGTGGCACGAGTAGTTGAAGGTGTCCTATGATGGTGTCGACGGAGGTCATTGGCGTGCCTTGCCGAACGTTGATGTTGGTGAAGCACTTGGTCATCCACATGACGCTCACGACGGTGATCATTTGCCTTGGCACCCTTCTTGTGCTTGTGGTGCCTTCTTGAGCTTGCTTGAGCATTATGGTTGGTTCTCATCACGAATTCTTCGTCTTGGTGGCGAAGATGCCTTTGACGATGTCTTGTATCCTCTTTATGGTGGCGATGCTCATGAGAGGATGTTTGTCGATGAAGATTCTTGTTTCTTAGCGCCTCTTGATGTATATGATGTTTGGACGCCACTCTTGTTTGGATAGGAGGTGGATCTTGGCGCCTTGGAGGTGATGGAGCTTGGCGCCTTGGAGATGGTGGAGCTTGACGCCATCTAGGTGGTGGCACTTGATGCCTTGAAGGTGGATCATCGAAGTAGGTGGTGCCCTTTGGTGTGGCACGCTTGGCCTTGAAGGTCATGGAATCGTGATGATGCGCCTCCGCTTTCTTGGCGTAGTAGGCTTCCATCTCCACGTGGTGGAGGAATTCTTCATGGCTCGTGGAGGAGCCATCAAACTCGATGAAGTTCTCCGTGTCCTCCATGCTCGGCGAGGCATCGTCGATGTCGTACTCAAAGTCGTCCATGCTTGGGAAGTAATTGTTGGTGTAGTACTCCATATCACCCAAGCATGTGGAGCCATTGTCGGTGTAGAGCTCCAAGTCTTCCATGCTTGAGGAGCCATAGTTGATGCCATGCTCCATGTATTCCATGCATGTGGAGCCGTTGTCGATGTAGTGCTCCGGGTCCTCAAAGCATGCAGAGCCATTGTCGGTGTTGTGCTCCGTCATGTCCTCTATACTTGTGGAGTCATAGTCATGGTGGTTCATCATGGATTCTTCATAGATATCATCCTCGGTCCCGGAGTCCCTAGACATGATGCACAAGACCAAGCGGTGTATATGGAAGTGGTAGTGGGAGTTAGGGATATAACGTCAAACCTTACTTTACCTTGGAAGATCGTATCGTACAAGTGGCCACACTTGAGAGCAATAAACCAAGCAAAGTGAAGTTCACGCGGAACACCAAAACCAACTACTAACCAAAAAACACACACACACACACAAGTCCTATGGTGGATAGGTATGAAAAGTGGCATGTCAAGAACCAATCCGAAATCAAGATGTTGTATTGGCAAGTAAAGAACCACAATGATCACAAAGCAAACAAGTCAATCCACAAGATAGGAAATATGTACAAGGAAACACACACGGTGGGATAAATGGGACTTGTGCGACGGAGAAAGTGAGCTAAGAACCAAATGATTACCTAGCGAAGACTATAAGCTCGTGTCACACAAGTACAAGGAGAGACGCTAGTTCGATTGCAATTAATTGGTGGGCTACAAGATATGCACAATAAGTACCACCTATATGATGTTCATCGAGCTTGCACTTCCTATTCTATGAGGCACATATATATTTATTTCTTTTTTTTCTCTTTTCCTTTTTCTATTTTTTTTCTTTTCTCCTTTTCTTTTTCACTTGCCTCTTCATTGTGCCAACAACTATACAAGATAACAAAATGAGATAGCACTCATAATGTTTGCTCGGAATCTACAAGGTATCAAATGTGCATAGCCCAAGCAATCATAAGAGGAACTAGTCTCAATAGGTGTTTGTTGCTCGCAAAGATAGTGGGGTTCACAAAGGAATGCAAGTGGGGAAAAGTCGCGGAATGTTATACCTTTCATCGACGAGCTTCATCCTTTATTGTTGGCTTTCGCCTTTCTCACGGAATTTGGATGGAGTAGATAGCATGAACAACGCAGATGATGATGTAGTACTCCTTCTCCTCTTCGAAATGAGCTAAAGAACACCAAAATCCGAGTTGAAGTGCAAAAGTTATGCTCAAAACCGCGCTGCAGTTTTTCTGTCTGCAGGGAGGGGCGGAGACTCCGGTCTGGAGGTCAGGAGACTCCGGTCTGGAGCCCAAAAAGTCCGGACACTCCGGTCCGGGAGATTCTAGAGCGTCCAGAACTCGAACGGGACGCGTTTTGGGCGGAAAAACTCGAACCAAAACCTCAGATTGATGGGGTAAATCAAGGAATTAGGCCATGGGAACGCAGGGGAAGGTAGATCAACTAGTTTAGCAAGTAATCCACGGATCAAAACCTACCAAAACGTACTCAAATCACAGATCGATCCAAAACACGAATTGGGGCTGTTTTTGGTGAAATTTTTGAATTTATGGGGAAAAGACCACATCGATGAGAAATCCGTGGCAACCAAAATCTGCTGAAACCAGATGATGGAGGGGTTAACCTCTTGGGTGCCCGATCTTCACGGATCTCGTGGTCAAATCGATGGGAAATCGAGGGGAAAGGGAGAAGGTAGCGGAAGCGAACACACACCTCGCGAAGAACACGATGAACACACGCAAAACTCACACGATACAAGGCCGATTGCTCCCGAACGGCGGCCACCGGTCCGATAGAATCCTCGCAAGGAAAGATCGGTCAACGTGCTCCCTCAAATCCACATCGGAGAGGGAAGAACACCTTGGGGAGGGTCTTGACAACTTGGAGACGAGACATCGAACTCCAAGGCCTTGTTCAACGATGGATGCGTGATGCAAAGTCCAATCGAGGTTGGTGACGATAGTCGGTCCCCTTGGATAAGGGGATGAGGCAAAACTAGAGATTCCACAATGGGGGTTGTCTTTAGTCTATCATCTATGCCTAAGGGATACATGAAGGGATAGGGGCTCTATTTATAGGCCAGCCATAAACAGGGGTAGTTTAGGGATAAAACTAGGGTTTGGACGAGATAGAGGGGTACATGGGCCGAAGGCCCAGCTGGCGGCGCGCAGGCCCATCGTGTAGGCCGGAGACTTCGGTGTGGGGTCCGGAGACTCCGGTCTAGGCCAGAGACTCCGGTCTGTCTCCGGTGTCGTCTCTGGAGTGGCGTTCTGACTGTCCTCGGGCGGTTGCTGGGGTCGGTCCGGTAGCAGGACCGGAGACTCCGGTGTAGCAGGACCGGAGACTCCGGTGTAGGCCGGAGACTTCGGTGGTTCAGCCGTGGCTTCTTCCATCTCCTCTTCCAAGCCTCCGTCTTGTCGGGCTTGATGTCCCGGGCTTCCTCCCTTGCCTCCGTACTTGTCGGTGTGAACCTATCATACATATGTGAAGGAGTATGAAGTAGCATACCATTCAATAGGGTAGGAAGTGGGCGCGCATAGAGGAACGGATTCACCTTTGGAGTCCATGACGACTTGGCGTAAGTTGGAGACCATGATGTGGTAACGACCGTAGGTCGGGCTACATCAAGGCCAATCATTGATTGTTACGAAAAGCAATGCTCGAAGGTTAAATTCTTCCTGCTTGTGCTCATCCCACACGCGTATCCCGGGTTCGTGCCACAACTGTAAAAGTTCTTCCACTAATGGCCTTAGGTACACATCAATGTCGTTGCCGGGTTGCTTCGGACCTTGGATCAACATTGGCATCATAATTAACTTCCGCTTCATGCACAACCAAGGAGGAAGGTTATAGATGCATAGAGTCACGGGCCAGGTGCTGTGACTGGAGCTCTGCTCCCCAAAGGGATTCATGCCATCTGTACTTAGACCAAACATTAAACTCCTTGCGTCATCTGCAAAGTCCGGGTACTTTCTATCGATTTTTCTCCATTGCGACCCATCAGCGGGGTGTCTCAACATCCCGTCTGACTTACGTTCCTCTTTATGCCATCGCAACAACTTGGCGTGCTCTTTGTTTCTGAACAAGCGTTTCAACCGTGGTATTATAGGAGCATACCACATCACCTTCGCAGGAACCCTCTTCCGGGGGGCTCGCCCTCAACGTCACCAGGGTCATCTCGTCTAATCTTATACCGAAGTGAAGTGCATACCTGGCATGCATATAAATTCTCATACTCCTCACCGTGGTAGAGGATGCAGTCATTAGGGCATGCATGTATCTTCTGAACCTCTAAACCTAGAGGGCAGACAACCTTCTTTGCTTCGTACGTACTAGCGGGCAATACGTTATCTTTTGAAAGCATATTATTCATCATTTTCAGCAACTTTTCAAATGAGGAGTCAGGTATAGCACACTCAGCCTCCCATCGCAGCAATTCCAGTGTGCTGCCCAGCTTTTTCAGACCATTTTCGCAATTTGGGTACAACAACTTTTTGTGATCCTCTAGCATGTGATTGCACTTCTCCCTATCCTTTTCAGTTTGACAATCTCTTCGTGCATCGACAATGGTCCGACCAAGATCATCAGCGGGTTCATCATGTGTCTCTTCTTTATTGTCTTCCATTATAACCCCTCTCTCTCCGTGCTTGGTCCAACAATTATAACTGGGCATGAAGCCGGACTTCAACAGGTGGCTGTGAAGGGTTTTTGAGTCAGAGTAATCCTTCTGATTCCTACATCCATTACATGGACAGAATACAAAACCATTGTGCTTGTTTGCATCAGCAACACGGATGAATTCATGCACGCCATTAATGAACTCGCCAGAGCGTCGGTCAGTACCGTACATCCATTCCCGGACCATCTGCATTATAGTAAAAGTATATCAAAAACCATTACACAACATGATAAAATTATTACAAGTTATATTGAGAGCTTCTAGAGCATTAATTTTGAATTTTGAAAAATTTACATGCACCAATTTGTGAATTGGAGAAAACAATCAACATGATAAATGTGGAGTTTTTTATTATTGTTCTATCAGTTAAAACCTCATTCCATTCTAAGCTCTGAAACTCTAATATTACACATTTCAATTTTTAGTAACTATGTGCCTAATCAAAATTTGTTACACATATATATCAAAATCCTTCTAGCTACTTCTAGAGCAGGCATGCATTTGATCCATATCTCTATACTTTTAGAGCATTATAGAGCTAAAGTAGCAATAAAAGATGAAAGAATGAAGTTCTAACCTTTTAAAGCTTTGGATTTAGGTGTTGCAAACTAAATCTTGACAAATCTTGAGAAAAAAATGGCATGAACTGTCTTGCTTTTTTGAGAAAAATGGCCACCATATGCTCTAGGGCAGCTGGTCCGGGACTAATGCTCTGGTCCGGCTCGGGACTAGTGCTTATGGCCATTTCTAGCCGTTGGAGGCCTCACGGACCGGGACTAGTGCTAGCACTAGTCGCGGTTCGTGACGGGCCGGAACTGGTGACGTTGTTTAGATCGAACCGAAGGCCTGTTTTCCAGTAGTGACACAACAGTTGATCAGCTGTCACGAACAAAAAAACTGCCAAAGGATCATAGATTTGGAGCATATCTGGCATTAGCAGCACTAAGTAAATATCGCGGAATTGAAGTATACTTGAAAGACAAAGAACTAGTAGCTAGTATACTGAAAACATGTGTAAGAACCGTCGAGAGAATATGGAACAAGGCAATGGAGTAGATTGAAAGAGGGGAAGAAATTGATGTGTCTAAGAAAAAGAAAGAGAGATCTGGTCGCAAGATGCTATACCTTGGTCCCGAAAGAAAACCAGCAATTGCTCTTAACAAACGATCTACCATGATGGCACTAGTGAGGTCTTTAAACCCTTATACATGTACTCACACTATTTGTACTCCAAGAGGTACGCCAACAAGTACTCCAACAATCTCTATATATAACCATCAATATTTCACTTACCTACAAGAGGTACTCCAACAGAGTACCTATTTCCTTTATTCCTACCCCATATATAGAGCAATATCTATATACATGAGTAGTAATTTGATCAGTTGTGAAATTTCCGTGCAAGTTTTTTATAATTTTGAACTTTTCGGTGTCAAGCTAGCAGTAACACAGTGTCTACAAAGAACAAAATTAGCATCAATTTTCACATTTGTTTCATGAGGATCGTTAGATGCGCAAGCAAACAAACAAACAAACATCATCCTCTACTGAACAAAATTAGATGTATACTATAAAGGGCCAGAACAGCAACACCAGATCAACATGACACTACTTAGGACATTGATTCACACTGTGGAATTAGCAAGAAAATGGCATTGATATAGGGCCAAGTAGTCAGCAACTACGGGGAGTAAGAGAGTGACACACAATTATCTAGAAAGGCAGCAGGAAGATTCACCTGTAGGTTGTCGTTGTGGAGTGGGCGGAGGGGGTCGGTCAGCAGCAACAACTGTTGGTCGCGGTGCATCTGGAGGACTAGACCAGCGGCGGCTCAAACCCCTAGACGCCCTCCCCATCCTCCCTGAGCTCGAATCCTAGCGGTAGCATGCAAAGCGTTCATGCCCCTGTAGATCATGCTAGGCACCGGGATCCCACGCCCTTGCACGTCTAGCACATTTGCAATTTTGGCGGCGAGGCACGTGAATACTCCCAAACAACAAATATTAGTGCACACAAGAAAGAACTGGTTTACCAATTCATCCAGAGGAGGAAATACATGTACAGAGTCGCTTGGATGGCAAGAGTGATGTACAGAGTAGCTACACCTAGAGATGATACTGCACAATCGATATCCAATCAAAAAATTCAGAGTTGCTTGCCCGGCAAGCAGAGTGGTGTACAGAGTTACTATCACGAACATGTAAGATCTAATATTATCCATACCAACTCTTGGGGAGGATAGGGGAAAGACAGGGCAGTGCCCGGATGTGCTGTTGTCAAGGTTGTGGTTGATGACGATGACATAGTTCCTGGAGGCCCTAGCGAAGATGACATGGTCGTAGACGCGTAGCGTAAAATCCAGCGACCAGCCAAATGTCGTGGCTCCCCATCCTCCCCGAGCTCGAACGCTAGAGACATGGTCAACACCATACCAGCACGCGATTCGATTTGATTAGAGATGGGAGGAAAGGGAAATCGACTGAACTGGGGTGTTCGGCCTCAGCGACACTGGGTCTGGCGATTTGTCGCCGGTTTTGGACCAAAATGTCAAAAAAAAAAAATGACGGTGGGAAGCAGTGGCGGAGCGTGACCAAATGTAGAGCAGGGGCAAAATTCAACTCTTCACCGCTAATTATGCTCTAATTTCAAGTTTCGCCGTAACAACAAGAGATGATTTTCAAGAATGAACATGCACTTAATTTCTTGATTTACATAAAATTGACGTTGCAAGAGAGGAATTGTTTTTACCACCGATGGCCAGTGTAGATTTTTTAATTTACATTCGAATTGGCAATACTTTGCAACTTCTATTTCTATTTGATCCACTGATGGCCATCAAGGAGAAAACATTAAGTCGATGGCCCAAGGTAAAAAACCAATGTATTTCTACATAGTCCAGCAGGCCCATCTTATCACATAGTCAACGAACTATCTCAGACCAGCCAGCCAAGAGGCCTTTTTTCACACAGCTCCTTTGTGCTGGATTAAACCACTAGGAAAAACAGAAGATAACCAACGCAAAGTATGCCCAAAAATATAGTTGCACTTTTGGAAGGGGGGGTCATATCCCAGTTTCATCTCCAAGGCCCTCCGCGAGTGGTTGGAAGCACGGCCAACCGACCGAAGCTAGAGAAAACGGAGCAATGCAAGGCAAGGTGGTGAGGCTAGGGGAGGTGGAGCGTGAGGCGAAGGGAGCTCGGCGGCGAGGGGAAGGGAGCTCGGTGAAGAGGCGAGGGAAGGTGGCACGACACGGCGAGGCGAGGGGTCGACGCCGGAGCAGAGAGAGAGGAGCACAGTGCAGGTGCGTGTGAAGTTTAGGCACAAGTGGAGTCACGAACTCACGATAGGACGGGTTGTGGGTCGATATTTTTTGCAAAATGGTCTGTCATGACATTTTTTTTTTTTAATGAGGGAGTACAAATTATACTTTTGACTAAACTGCAGAGGCATACTTTCATTGAACTACATTTGCGCCTTTTCACCCTATAATTAACTGCAATTGCAGTCTTGACAAAACAATGTTGCCCTTTTAGTTGACCAAGAGTTAATCTCGGCCACAAGAGATTTAGCGAAGTATAGCCCCAAAACAGAACATCGTCTTGCTAATCAGTCTGGTGAGTAAAACTACGCACGAACTTTGCCCTCGTAGCAGTAGTGGCTAGTGGCACAATCCTCCAAACATCTACTCCTACGAAGCGCTGATTATACCACACACACACACGAAAAAAAAAGGGCGCAGCGCTGGGCCCGAGCGAATGAAAGTCGTACGTGCCGCCCAGCCTTGTCCCGTCCGGCACCTTTCACTTTACCACCGCCACTGCCCGTTTGCGCCTGACAGAAACGCCTCGGAACTCGTGCGATCCCCCCGGCGGCGATCTCGAGGCCGCGCGGCGTCGTGTCGGCCGCAGAATGGGCGCTCGCGCCGGCAGTCAGCGCCCTGAGTACGTACGTGGCAGAATCTACCGGCCGATTCGCTCGCTGTCATAACACGAGTCTCCCATCATACGGCCATCGGTGATTGCACGGACAGACTCTGACTGCTGGGCCAGAACGTACTACTACAGGACGCAGTGGCCGCCCATTGGCCGGTTGGTCGACCGGCTTCGACGTGAGGGACACTGCAGTGTCGCCCGTGGGTTACGTGAATCCGAGATGTAATAATAGAAAGTACTTTCTCCGTTTTAAAATATAAGATGTTCTAAATTTATAAAGAAATGAATCTAAACTTATTTTACTTAACTTTTGGATGAATCTATATACTAAAAAATGTATAGATTCATTTTTTCACAAACCTAAAACATTTATATTTTAAAACGGAGCAAGTAAAAAAGAAAGAACTTGCATACCCGTCGTGATTAGGAAAAAAAATATTCTGCCTCATGATAATGGTACTTCCTCTAATACAAATTAATTAACTTAGATTTATCTAGATTCAAATGTATTTACTCATATTTTAGTGCAATATATATTTCTAAGTTCATTAATTTAGATCGAGAGTATAAAAAATAGCACTATAAAAACGTAACCGATGTATGTGTGGCAGTAAAAATTTGTACTCCATCAAGTTATAAATAAACATAGGGTGAGTATTTTCTTTTAGAGAATTAAAAATTTAGGTGGATTTTTCTTTGTTCGACAAAGTACCTCACATGACCAAACTATAGCAATTTCGAGCCACTACACTTTTTGTATCTTGCGGATTTATAATCTCTCATGACAATGAGGTATGTGCATACTTAATCACTCCTAGTAACATATAACTTGGTAAAAAAATCTATCTTTCTACATTTTGTTTCATGAAATTCCTAAATATAAAAGAATTGAATAAATATTTTTGTCCGTTAACTATTTGTTGAGTTCAAATCAATTAACCGGGGAAGAAATAAGTCAAGGAGCGTAGCTAAACATTAAAAATAGTTACCACACATGTCTTCTAAAAGACAATAAAGAACAAAAGTTTGAATCTATTGCTACGAGATGAAGGAAATTTTTGGAGGTGCAACAATTCAGGTTATGTGCAAACGAAACAAGTAAACTGACTATGAATGGTATATAAAATGCAAGACAAGTTTGTCCGTTTGATTGTAATAGACATATTGTGAGTCTGTCTTGGAATCTGAAACTTCTCGTGAAATGTTATTTATTAGATCGAAGCATTTCTCTTCATCAAACTATTATTCAGATTAAACCAAACTTTCCACCCAATTAATCTAGAAATTTTTCTCGCATACAAGGAAATAATTTAGTTCCTAGAGTCAAAGATTGTAGTTTCCAAATAAGCACTTGAAAAGATTCTTGAGGATCCCTCGTGATTAGGTATCCGTCTTCGCCAGATTGTAGCATTATGTGTTTCTTGTCTAGCTATGACATGGTTTGACTTATACTAGTACGTACTATCTTGCATTAAAAACTTGAGCAACAGCAAATCATAATTTCCAGACACAATGTGTCCAGCTACTTCGGGGAGCGACGACATTTTCCGCTAGCATGTTCTTTTTCGAAACAAGGATTATTTATACGCCATCCTGATTTGGAGAGAGATCGTCGAAGGATCTGCCACTGTACGTATTCGTCGGTGCCTCGTGGGCACTCTCTCACGCACCATACACGTGTGAAACCGGGTACAAAATCTCCATCCTCGAAAAAAAAATACGGGACTTCAAAATTTCCCTACAGTAGATTCCTTGGGGGCAGATAAACCGACACGACTTGTTGCGCCCCATACTGCCACGTACGTACGCTGTAGCGTTGGAGGCAGATGCATGAAAGCGGCTTTTATCCCGTTGCGTGTCGGCAGAAGTGGCGCGCGAGATACGCAATTGACGTGATGTGTGCATATGCGTGCATGCATGGCCGGGAAAGCAGGCCAGGAAATCTTGTTTGGCCCATTTCCGTTGCAGAGAGTCGAATTGGGGGCAGCACCGGAAGATGGCTAGAAAAGCCGCCGCTGTTTTCAGCTCCGGATGCAGAGACTCCCGCCTGCAGTGCTGCGTTTGCTTGCCGTGTGACGTGTGTTCCTGGTAGTACCCATCCGATCAGGCGCGTCATCGCATACGTGGAGCCCCTGGAAGGTGATGATGATAAGAACCGAGCTGCCAAGTGAGTCTTTGCTAGCTTGCACCTTCATAAATAGGTCTATTTGTTAGCTTTATAGCTTTTCTTATAGTATAATTGAAATGGCTTGTGAATGTATTATCTGAGAACAGAAAGCAAGAAAAGCTATGCTTATCGTAATTCTTTTGAAATGGTTCTACATTAGAAAGAAAAACAGAGCCATATTTTGCATGCTTGCTTAGTTGTACGTACTACTACTAGTATTAACACCGACCGAATTCGAGAGGTTTCTAGCCCCTTCGGCATCTTTCTTCCCTCCGTATTCCCAGGTGAGGATATGATAGGGCCGACCCCCGACAGGGTCCGTGGGGTGTGGTCATGTGGGGGTGCGTACCCGTTTGCCTGATACGTCCATCTCTGGCTGACTCAGGCGGGCTCCACCATTTAACTTGGCTTTATATCGCGGGCGGGTGCATCATTCCAGCTTTGCTGTATCCACGTATACTATTATACTAGTGTACGTACGCATGATATACAGGGTCGCGTAACTATAGTCGTTTTTCGGAATTTTGAATCGGCGTCATCATCATTGTATATGCATGGCCGCGGAGTTAAGTAGTAGTCGTACCGCATCGGTCAGTTGGTTGGCCGTTCGGACAAATCTGATTGTAGTCTTGCGAACGTGGAACTGATATTAAATGTACGGGGTCAGTCGGTCAGATCTAGAGTAAGTAGTACACGAGAGGTTTGATGAGCCCAACGGCCTCGTCCCCAGCCCGATCGGATCGTTCGCAGGAAAGTTGCCGGAAAAAAAAAAGAAATCGTAAATGACGGCCGGCGACAAATCCGCAAATGAACAAAAAGGAAAACTGCCATGACGACGACGGCAAATACGACTGCAGTTACGCTTATACTAGTATATAATTAAGTATTGAACTTCTCGCTTGAGCTTTTCTTGCCGGTGTGGTGTGCCGTCTGCCGTGGTGGCTTTTTGCTGGTTTCTTCTGGCTGCGCCGTTGCATTGCATCTATCCATTTCGACGTCCACGACGCAGGAAGGAGCATCGAGACAACAGTAGTAGTGGTGGGATCGCAGGACGGAAAAAGGTTTTTTTGCAAAAAGTAAAGCCTGCTGCCCGGTGCATGCGTCGCTGCCTTTGGGAACGGCCGCGCGCGCGTGGGCGGAATCGGGCCCCATACCACGGGGCCCGCGGGAGCAGGCACATGCGTCGTCGTGGTGACCAGTACTACTAGTACAGGATATGGTGGCAGCAGCACCAGCCAGAGGCAGGGTAGTACTAGTAGTAGTAGTACGTGCATCGGTGGGTGCGTACGTGTACAGTTGAAATCGGGTCGGGGCGATGCATCCATGTCACGCCCACTGCTGCTTGCCCAGCAAGTTGCCCTTTTCCGTGCATGCATGCGCGCGCGTGCGCCCCCGCCCGCCCGCCCGCCCGCCGTATCCCGTCGCGCTCGCACGGCGCGTGTGAAGAATAATAATGGATCCCTGATCCGCATCGATCGCTTCCTCGTCGGCCCAGACCTTCGACTTCGAGCACGCCCCCGCTGGAAGCAGATTCTGTTGTATACGACGGCGGCTGGCCAACCCCGCAGCTCTGGTTGGGACGTCGCAGCCTTCTAGGGCTTGCCACGTCAATGGACCACATTCTGCAAAATTATCACGGATGAGTTTTTTTTTTCCTTTATGATAAATCCTTGACTTGTATACACGTAAACTTCCAAGCTTATGTAGTAAAACTTGTTTCAAAATAGAGTCTAGGAAAAAATATTAATGAGTGTACGATCTCTCTTGGCTAATCGACTCTAATTGTAATGTTTCATGATAGGTAAGTATACAGTTTAACCATGTACTCCCTGGTTCCAAAATATAAGGTGTTTTAACCTTCTTATAAAACACATGTATCTAGAACCTACATAGTAAGAGGTGTCTAGATACTTGCGATTCAAAAAAAATCTAAAACATCTTATATTTTTGAAAGGAGGGAGTACATTCATTTCCCCAGCGTTATAATCTAAAACTAAGCGTAGGTTCTTCCAATTAGTATTGTATCTAAGTAAAGTTTCCAATATACTCCCCTTCTTGCCAAAATGTAGTGCATATGCTTTTTTTAAGACAAATGATGACCAAATATGTAGAGAAAATTATCAACATATAGAATACCAAATCCATATCATTAGATTTATCATGATGTATTTTTGGTATCCTATACATTTGCTATTGTACATATGGATATTTTTCTCAAAATACTTGGTCAAAGTTGATGACTTTTGACTTCTTAAAAATCTTATATGCACTACGTTATGGCAAAGAGTGAGTAATATTTTATTCCTATACTAATATTTCGTAAGTATTTATCTAAGTGCACCTTGAGTGTGTATAAATTCCTCAAGTTCAAATTCCATTAGGTGATCATTCTATATCAACAGTAATTTCACAATCAGGTTTTATTTTGAAATGGGATTAAATAGTTGTAGGACACACATAATTCCTACATACAGAATACCCAAAAAAAATGTGACATAAATCCGTAATTAGGTTACTATTCTAGTTGTATTTATATGCTAACTAATCACTTTTGTAAAAATATTATACTCATGTGTTTCTCGCAGTGTGTTTTCATGTATTGTGTTTCATGTTAGCAGGGGTGAGTGATCTAACCTAGTTTAGAAAACACGATGCCTCAAAATTCATGTTAATTATTTACCACAACTCTTTTACAAGAGGATTTGTATGGCATCTCATCAAATTAAGGATCATCATATTAATTATAGGATTTTCTTAATTATATTGTAAACATAAATATAATTTTACATCTTGAGTAATTAGTAATTAGTGATTTTACTTTATTTTTAATATTGCAAAGAAAATGTACATAAAGCATTTTTGGAGATATGGATAGCCATTTCTAACATGTTGGACTCGCTAGTGATGTTCTCAAGTCCCTAGTCAGATCTCAATGGAGAAGGGGATGAAAATGAACCCTTGTTAACATGGTTATACCCCACGGGTACATGATCTCAGCATACCTGGTCCAGCCCAAGGAAGACCTACGGAAATTATACGCCGGCCCATGAAGATTTTCGGGTGGCCAAGGCCCATGACGCTTTCGGATCCTTGGAGAGCAAGACTAGAGTAGATAGGAAATTCAAAGGGGTAAAACCCTAGAACCTGTAACCGACTAGGTCTATGCCTGGGACCTGCCTGAGTCTATATAAAGGCTAGGAGGGCACGACCTAGATCTCTCCTTCATACTTTCGCATACACACCTGCACGCCAGATTGCATCTGCGCACCCTTGTAACCTTCAGTTCCGCCATAATCAAGAGCAGACAAGCAGGAGTAGGGTTTTCCTTCCGGGGGCCTGAACCTGGGTAAACCTTGTGTCCCCGTGTTGCTTGTTTGCTAACCGTTCCACGATCTCCAGCATCCCCATCTTCTCCAAAACCCAAGTCCATAACAATGGGCATTCAAGAGATCAAACCTCGTCAATTGGCGCCGGCTGTGGGAACTGGGGGCGCTGATTGTGCGATCGTGACGGTCCCAACCCGATCGATCTACAACTTTGCGGAGACGGAGAGTCACCTTCTCTTCGGCGCTTTCGACTTCACCGCCCACTCACCGGCCACCATGAAGGACTTCGAGCCCGTAGGCGACGGACTCGAGATCCTGTTCGGGAGCTTCTGCTTCCAGGTGGGGCAAACTGGCACCCTCCGCCTCCCTGAGCGGGTGCCCCTACCATCAATCAGGCCCTCTTCATGGACCCCACACCCTGTGCTACGCACAACATCATCAACAGATGATTCCTACGACAGCAGCAGCTGCAACTCCGACCTATGCGATCCGCCATCGGATGAAGGGACCTACGGTTCCGAATCCAAAAGTTGCGGCAGCAGCAGACCAATCTACGAGCGCTACCAATGCACCGTAGTCATCCAGAGCGACGTGGACCAGCAGGCGCCCAACCCGCCGTCCAACCCGACACCTAACCCGCCAGATCGAAATGGAGGGAACAGAAAAAGCCAGTCCCCCCCGCCCGAAGGGGACAACAACGACCATGTCATCCGCCTTAGCAAAGAAGGATGGGCCCAGGCACGCAACGCCGTGGCGGGCAACAGAGTCCTGCCTGCAGACTCCTCCCGGGATCTGCTGATGGCCTACCATCTATTCCTGATCGAGGAGCACAAGAAGCAGGTCAAGATGCAGGAGGTGCTTGACAAACGCAAGCAGGCAGCCTCAGAGTCCAGCGCGCGACGAGCCACGCTCTCCGCCATGGACATCGGCTCCAGCTCTAACGGCAACCAAGGCAATAAGCACCGCTCTTGGATGGAGAACATGGATCCCAAGGAGCGCCATGAGGTGACTCGAACCTTCCACACATCCTTCATGGAGATGGATGCCGACGGCAACGTCATCCCGAAAACGCCGCAGGCTACGATCATGGCAGCCACTACGTACCTCGCAGCCCACCCACCTCCGGAGGGGGACCCGAAAAGAGCCATGCACAAGTCCGCACTCACCGGACTCGGACTCGTCGGAGCCGCGCTCCACCAGGAAGCTCCCACGGAGCCGAAGAAGAAAGCTCCGGTCAGGTTCGATCGCAGCCCCACCCCTTCATCCGAAGAAGAGGAACATGACCTTCCTCGAAGGAAGAAGAGTTCGCGCCATCACAACCGCGACTACAACGCCAGAGACGCGCTCACACAGCGCAAAATTGACAAAGCGCGAGCCAAGCGCGCATGCTCGTCTGAATCCGAGATGGACGAAGACGAAGGAGAACTATGCGGGGCCCGTTGCTTCAGCAGATCTGTTCGACGAACAAAGATGCCGCGAAATTTCAAACTTCCTTCGGATACTCCGAAGTTCGACGGCACACAAGACCCAAAGGCATGGCTCAGCGACCACTTGTCATCCGTCAAATTGCACGGTCGAAACAAGGAGACCGCCATGCAATGCCTTCAGCTGCAGCTGACAGGCGCAGCACGGATCTGGCTTAGCAGCCTATCTTCAGGGTCCATCCAAAGCTGGGAGGAGCTAGCTTACAGCTTCATCCGAAACTTCAAGGGCACCAGCAAGAGGCCCGCCTCAATTGACGAGTTGCGGGCCTGCACTCAATGAACAGGCGAATCCATTCGCTCGTACATACTACGCTGGTCTAACACCAAGAACTCCGCAGCGCACATCTCTGAAGAGAGAGCCATCGACACCTTCAGGGACGGCGTCAATCGCCAAGACTTCAAGGAGGAACTCGGGCGCGTCAAGCCCAAGACACTCGATCACCTCATGGACATCGCCAACAGGTGGGCTAACGGCGAAGATTCCATCCACCGAGCACAATCGGAAGAAGAGGACGACTACGGCCGACGACGAGAGCGCCGTAGCAAGAGAAGATCGCGCGTCTACGACGATCGCGATGGACGCGACATGGTCGCGGCCGGCTACGCCGATCGCCGCAACGACGCCAACCGCAACAGCGGAGGATACCGCGGAGGAAACTTCCGCGATGGAGGACGCCCAGCACAGTCGTGGCAGCGCCGCGACCGCGATAACGGACCCTCAGCATACGAAAAACTTTCGGGTCCATGCACCATCCACTTCTACATCGACAAGCAGGATGGCAAGAAGAAGGCAAGCCACATGCTCAAGGACTGCCGCGAGTTCCAGAAACTCAGCGAAAGCATGGTCCAGATGAGGCAGCAAGCTCCACTTCCTGGATTCGGGTACGCACCCACGCCAGGTGAGATAGCGCATGGAGCTCCTCCACCGCCACCTGTAGGAGGCCCGAACCAACCAGTCGCACCAGCACAGAATAACGTTGGGAACGGGTATCCCCCGCCGAAAGGAGCACTGATGATCCAGAAGGGACGCCCCACAAATAGGGTGCAGAAGAAAATCACCCGACAGATCAACCTGGCCGTGGCAACTCCACCCGCCATCCCTGAGTACCTCAGCGGATCGGAGTCCTGCATCACGTTCAGTCGTTCGGATCACCCTTGCCAGATCCCTCGCCCAGGTCATGCTGCCCTGGTCCTGGAGGCGCAGATCGGAGGTTTCGAGATGAGCCGCGTCTTCATGGACGGCGGCAGCGGCATCAACCTGATGTTCACAAGTACTCTAACAGCAATGCGGATCCCGCAGTGCAGCCTGTAACAATCAGACACAACGTTCCACGGCATCGTCCCAGGGAAGGGCATATTCCCCCTGGGCAAAATATGGCTCGACGTCATCTTCGGCAAGCCGGACAACTTCCGACTCGAACGGCTCGAATTCGAAGTGGTGGACTGGCCATCACAATACCACGCCATCCTCGGGCGTGTAGCATTCGCAAGGTTCTTGGCTGTCCCACACTACGCATACCTGCTACTCAAGATGCCAGGACCGAAGGGCGTCATCACAATCCACGAGAGCTTCACCTGATCGGACCAATGCGACAGGGATTTCAACAGAATCTCCCAATCATTCGGCATGCATGAGGAGCTCGTAAGGCTCCGCAAGGTGATGGACAATGGGGCACCCCCAGTCGCACGACAAAACGCATCTGACATGTCCTTCAACTCCACCGTCAACACAAAGAAGGTGCAGGTCCATCCGACGGATGCCTCCAAGACGGCGCTGATCGCCAACGACCTCAGCCCCGCATAGGAAAGTGCGCTCGTCGAATTCCTCCGTTCCTCCGTGAGCGCTGGGAAATCTTCGCCTGGTGTCCCGCGGACATGCCAGGAGTTCCCAGGGAATTCGCCGAGCATGCACTCAACGTCTTTCTAGACACCAAGCCCGTCAAGCAGTCCATCCGGAGACTGTCCGAGCCACGGGCCAAAGCCATCGGGAAGGAAATAAACAGGCTACTCGCCGCATACTTCAACAGGGAGATCAAAGAAAGCGAGTGACTCGCAAATACAGTGATGGTTCCCAAGAAGGACACGGATATCCTGCGGATGTGCGTGGACTTCACGTCGCTGAACAAGCACTCCCCAAAGGACCACTTTGTGGCATCCCGCAAAACCACTACTAGAAAATCGCGTTGAATTTGTGCATTGCATCGTCATCATCATGTGTTGTTTGTCAAAACTATTTTCGCAAAGCCCGTTTGTTTTCTAAAACGCCCACCACGCTTCAAATATCAAACCCCGGGTCTCCGGATTATTTTTGGGTGTCTGATATCGGTTTGCAAACGGTGTTTGTAAAACAAATAAAAATATTTATTATTTTAGCGGGGGCAGTCGAACGGGCCGTTTCGACCCGAACGACCACCCCCAGGATTTTACAAACGGTCCACCCCAACAATTCCTAAAACTACCAAACTATATACCCCAACCCAGCCTCCACCTCACCCCACCCAATGGCAACCTGCCACCTCACCCTCTCCCCTCCCCCTAGCCACTCAGATGCTGCCACCTCACCCCCAGCCTCTCCCTCACCTCTTCCCTCCCCAACTCACCTGCCTCCACCACACACGCACGCACGCACACAGACCACCCCACCGACACCTGGCCCCCCGGTGACCACCCCCGCTCCACACGCTTCCTCTCTTTCCGCATCAGGTGCACGCGGGGCCGGCCCCACCACGACCCCTTCGCCCTCATGCCTCCCAGCGGCCGCAACTGCCTCGCTCCTCTCCCTCATTCTCCGCTCCCTCCTCGCCCGGCGCGTCGCCCCGCCCGCCTCCGACCATCCCGCGCTCGCCTCCTCCCTCTGCTGCCCTCTCCGCAAGCCCGCCGTGCCGCCCCTGGCCCTCAACCGCCGGCCCCTGCTCGCCCGCGGCCAGCAACCTCCGCCGCCGCCGAGCCGAGCTCCTCACCGACCCCGTCGCGCCGGCCTCGCCGTCCCCAGGCAGCCGCGCGCGCGCCGCCGTGCTCCTCTCTCTCCGCCCGCGTGCTCCACCCGCCCCGGCGCCGACCCCCCCTCACCCGAGCGTCCCCCGCGAGCTCCTCCCTCCCGTTCCGCACCTCCGGCCACCAGCCACCGCGCGCCGCCCCGCTCGAGCGCCCTCGTCCCCGCCGCTCGCCGGCCAAGTTTCCTCCTACGCCGACCCCGCCTCTCTCCCGAGCTCCTCCCGCCTGAGCTCCGCCGCCGGCCACCGCCTCCGTCGCCACGTCCCCTCACCGCCGCTCTTTCCCCGCCTCCACCGCCGGCCGTCCCAGAGCGTGACCCGTCTCGCCGCGTCCGCCGCCGGACCGCGTCGCCCCAGCACCTTCCACGTCCGCTCTCGCGTGTCACCGTCGCCGGCCACGTCCTCCGTCCGCCTGCCGACGACCCCCTCTGCCGCTGCCAGCAGTAGTGCGGCCACCGTGTTTTCCCTGCAGGTCGCCAACCCTCTCGTGCTTCATATCAGCGCGCGGCCCAGCTTGTCCCCGACCCCACGCCTGCGAGTCGTCCTTGCCCTAAGCTCGTCTAGTGCACAAACACCGAGCCGTACAAGTTTGCCGCTCGATCACTCGTTGAAGCGTCCAAACGAGGACCAAGCCCGTAACGCCAGGATCTCCCGAGAAGCCATGTACCATGTGCCGATGGCTAACCAAGCTCGTCCGCGAGACTGTTGACGTCAAGGACTCGCAACCCTCGGTACATCAAGGTCTCCCTCACGGAATCGAAGACCGAACCCTCGACACGCCAAGATCCACCCCCAAGGACGCCCCCGACAAGTTGCACAAGGCCCTTGGACTCGACACCCTCGAAGCGTCAAGATCTACTACACGGAGCATTGTCCGAGGCCGTGAACCCGCAAGAACTTCATCATGGAATGCGAAGACCTCGTTCTCGGACCGAAGGCCTGAGTTCTTCTTCACGGATCCGATGGTCGGAACCCCGAAGACCGAACCCGGAGCTGGATCCGAAGACCATATGTGCGACAAGTACTCCGTCATGGACCCGATTGAAGCAATCCCGAGGACACCGACGCAGAACGCCAAGTTCTTCATTCCGAACGCCAAGAACGCCGATGCGAATACGACAAGTGCTTCACCCCGAACGCCATGACCGTCGACATGACCCGAAGACCGCGAATGCGGCAAGAACAACATCGACCAGGGCGGACCCAATGCGCCCCGACACCGACCCAAGTCCTGCTCCCGGAAGCGACAAGACCTACCCCCGCTATCCGAGAATGCTTCCGTCGAACCCCGAACCCCAGATCCGTCGAACCCTGGACCCTGAGACCAACCCCGAACCCCGGAACCCCAAGATCGTCGAACCCTAATGTGTGAACCCCTTCCCGAAACCCTATTTTATAACATAATATAACTTGTCGCATATTAAATGTTCATGCATGCATATTGTCGTGTGGTTTGGGGGCCTTATGCCGATTCACCTAATAATTAAATATGGGGCCCATATGCGGGCAATCCTAGTCTCATATTGGCCTCATTTAAACTTGTGTAGCGAACCGGTGATGTATTCTGCCTTGTTAAACAACATTTAAATTGCGGGGGTTCTAAATAACTTGAACCGCTTAATTAATTGTCGGGACCCCGGTTCCGCTTAATATTGACCTAATTGTATTGCACCTTTGCCATGCCATACATCATACATGCATCATGCCGATCTTCTGCCGTTGTAATAAATAGTGCATCCGGTGTTTCTTCTAGTGTTTTGCTTCTTCGCGGATAAGGCCGTTGAGTTGATGCGAGTGTCGACCCGATCTTCGGTTGAACCTTCGGCAATGTTTTCAGGCGAGCATCTCCCCCTTTCTACCTATCTTACTTTTATAGTATTTATTCCCTCCTGTTGATCTATTGCTATCCGTGTTGCGATGCTTTAGCTTCCGTACCTGTGATATACCGCACAGCCCTATATTGCCTTGGACACATCCTATTTCCTGTTGTTTGGTAGATAGTTGGACTTGCGCGTCGTAGTCGCTTGCTCAAGTGCTGTTGCGCGTCGTTCAGTGCCACAGTTGTTGAAGTATTGCCACATGTTGATGTTGGAGATGATCATAGTTTTACTTATCGTTCACTTTAATTCCTGTTTAACAACTAAAATTGAAGTAAGTAAGCAGAGGCATCGGTGGGTGATAGACAACATTTGGTTTCCGAACGCCCACTTGTGTCCCGTAGGACCCCGAGTACTTGATACATGTTCCTTGATTTATCGCGCTATCCACATATGGGGAGTATGGCCCCCCCTTAGCCAGAGCTTGATTCCGTCTTATTTCTTGGGGACACAAACCAGTTTGAGGTTTTATTTACGATCCTGTACTTATGTCATGCTTTATTACTGTAATTACGTTTGTGCGAGGAGCACACTATACTGTTTAGGATCGTGGCACGATTCCGCGGTGTCGACAAGCCCAGCCACACTTTCGGGTTCCCAGTCGTTCACAGCCGTCCCCACAACCTTAAGTCCGTCTCGGAGCCGGCCGGCTTCGTTGCGGGTTCTACTTTAAGGGGTGGCCCCCTGAAATATTTCTGAATCTTGTGATTGCTCTGTCGTGAAGACCTCGTTGGGTTTTGATTTGGTTTTTCCGAGGTTGATCGTGTGTGTGTGTTGCTATTTGTGCACCCCGGCCGGGTTAAAACTTTCTGAAAGCCGTGTCCGCGGTTATGGACGACTTGGAGCACAGTATCTCGACCATAGACAAGCATAACTAAAGTTTATTGCTATAAATTTGACTTTATAATGACTAGTAATCAGCTTCACTATAATGGAATGGCTAAATAATACTGCCCACAATTGCTTGTTTGGATTGTCGCTTGCGACCATTATACCTGACTAGTAAGTATGGCAACTACAACGGAATGGCTGAATAAAAGTACCAACAACTGCTGGGTTTTGGGTTATCTCATGCTATCTGTATCTGATTAGTAAGTGTTGTAACTATAACGGAATGGTTAACTAAAAGTGCCACTGCCTACTTTATCAGGACGATTATTTAAACCTGACTAGTAATTACTGCAACGATAACTGAATAAATAAAACTGCCAACGATGTGAGTTCCTCGGTTGACTTCCTCGTTTGGATTCGAGGGGGAAACGCCAGGATGGGTTTGTTTGGTGTTAGTATCAGGTTGGTTCCGAATAGGTCTTCTTTACCCCTCTCTGATTGACGCCAGTTGTATCGAGTCTCTATAGGTTGTTTAGTGCATGTTGTCGCTGCCGCTTCAGTCCACCATACCTATGTAGGCGAGGACCGCCGAATTCTAGCCTCGCCGTGTACTGGCCTCAGTACTGACGCTCCTCTTTTTCCTTTGCCCTTTGTCGGCACCCCTTTTGTTTAAGCAGGTTTGAGATCGACGTCGTTAGCAGGGTTACCCTTCCGGCTTGGCCTGGGCAGGGTTATGGACGCCATTGGTTATCCTTCAGGGCTCTTAGCCCCATTTGCATCTTGTCCGTAGTCGGACGCTCTTCCATTTTCAAGGTGTTTTGGATCTTTGTATCTTATATATGTATTCTTGACTCATGGAGTCGCTGTTATATATATCTGTTCTGTGGGTCCCATCGAGGACTGTTGTGTAATGTTATTACTTCGTTTTCTACCCGCACGAAAGTGCCTGGTGGGCACCTTTGAATCGTTTCTATGCGGGTTTGGCGAGTTTCGCTAAAACTTGCATAGGTCCGATTCTGAGGGTGTTACAGAGTGGTATCAGAGCTCAGCAGTTGCGGTACCCCACAAGTCCAGCCTGTAGGATAACCTAGCTAACGGCCGAAGTAGAGTGTCAAAACTATTTTTGCAAAAATCGGTTGGATAGTTCTGATTAGGTCTAATTTTACTCCTTACCCCTCTGCTATTCTCCTCTTACCTCTACGCGTTTTGAATCCGCTCTCATCCCTTTCTTCGAGTCCAGGAATTCTCGTGGTTGGGTTTTCGTCGTACCTTCAGGGTTTCGTTTTCTCCCTTTTGTAACGGAGGTGCTACGATCATCAATCTGCAACTTGTCTGTTGTACCCTTCATCCAATCTTTTGTTCTTGAGCTCTTGATCCATTTGTGTTCCTTGCTGGATATCCGTATCGTTGAAAAACATATGAGAAGGACGAGCATTGGTGAAGTTGGAGTATACCTTGAGCATGTGTTGTTCATGCCAATGGAACCATCGCGGAACCTAATCATTGTGTCTTTCATACGATTTCTGCTGGCATCGTCCCTTTGTTCCGGATACCGCCTAAGAAGATCTTCAGTCTAAATCTCGAGAGTTGAGTTGCCTGATTCTCCTACTCATGTATAGAGTTGATAGTGTGGGTACGGGATGGACTGATCACCCTACCCGACTCTTACTGTTCGCTCTGTACATCGAACTGGTGGATCAATGTAACTTCTCCTTTTCTAATGGAAGTTAGAGGTGGCCTTATCGTTTGATACCTCTATCTTCGTCCTTTGTTTCTCCGGAGTGTTCTCTCGACGATCACGGACAACGACCTCTTGTTAGTGGTGTCGCGAGGATCTACCCGAAGCGAGAAGAGACGCAGATCGCCGACCTTCCTTCCGGTACCATGAGGCGGATCTCGAGGGCGAGATCCATTGTTAGTGGTGTCGAATTGTGGCATCCCGCAAAACCACTACTAGAAAATCGCGTTGAATTTGTGCATTGCATCGTCATCATCATGTGTTGTTTGTCAAAACTATTTTCGCAAAGCCCGTTTGTTTTCTAAAACGCCCACCACGCTTCAAATATCAAACCCCGGGTCTCCGGATTATTTTTGGGTGTCTGATATCGGTTTGCAAATGGTGTTTGTAAAACAAATAAAAATATTTATTATTTTAGCGGGGGCAGTCGAACGGGCCGTTTCGACCCGAACGACCACCCCCAGGATTTTACAAACGGTCCACCCCAACAATTCCTAAAACTACCAAACTATATACCCCAACCCAGCCTCCACCTCACCCCACCCAATGGCAACCTGCCACCTCACCCTCTCCCCTCCCCCTAGCCACTCAGATGCTGCCACCTCACCCCCAGCCTCTCCCTCACCTCTCTCTCTCTCTTCCCTCCCCAACTCACCTGCCTCCACCACACACGCACGCACGCACACAGACCACCCCACCGACACCTGGCCCCCCGGTGACCACCCCCGCTCCACAAGCTTCCTCTCTTTCCGCATCAGGTGCACGCGGGGCCGGCCCCACCACGACCCCTTCGCCCTCGTGCCTCCCAGCGGCCGCAACTGCCTCGCTCCTCTCCCTCGTTCTCCGCTCCCTCCTCGCCCGGCGCGTCGCCCCGCCCGCCTCCGACCATCCCACGCTCGCCTCCTCCCTCTGCTGCCCTCTCCGCAAGCCCGCCGTGCCGCCCCTGGCCCTCAACCGCCGGCCCCTGCTCGCCCGCGGCCAGCAACCTCCACCGCCGCCGAGCCGAGCTCCTCACTGACCCCGTCGCGCCGGCCTCGCCGTCCCCAGGCAGCCGCGCGCGCGCCGCCGTGCTCCTCTCTCTCCGCCCGCGTGCTCCACCCGCCCCGGTGCCGACCCCCCCTCACCCGAGCGTCCCTCGCGAGCTCCTCCCTCCCGTTCCGCACCTCCGGCCACCAGCCACCGCGCGCCGCCCCGCTCGAGCGCCCTCGTCCCCGCCGCTCGCCGGCCAAGTTTCCTCCTGCGCCGACCCCGCCTCTCTCCCGAGCTCCTCCCGCCTGAGCTCCGCCCTCCGCCGCCGGCCACCGCCTCCGTCGCCACGTCCCCTCACCGCCGCTCTTTCCCCGCCTCCACCGCCGGCCGTCCCCGAGCGCGACCCGTCTCGCCGCGTCCGCCGCCGGACCGCGTCGCCCCAGCACCTTCCCCGTCCGCTCTCGCGTGTCACCGTCGCCGGCCACGTCCTCCGTCCGCCTGCCGACGACCCCCTCTGCCGCTGCCAGCAGTAGTGCGGCCACCGTGTTTTCCCTGCAGGTCGCCAACCCTCTCGTGCTTCATATCAGCGCGCGGCCCAGCTTGTCCCCGACCCCACGCCCGCGAGTCGTCCTTGCCCCAAGCTCGTCTAGTGCACAAACACCGAGCCGTACAAGTTCGCCACTCGATCACTCGTTGAAGCGTCCAAACGAGGACCAAGCCCGTAACGCCAAGATCTCCCGAGAAGCCATGTACCATGTGCCGACGGCTAACCAAGCTCGTCCGCGAGACTGTTGACGTCAAGGACTCGCAACCCTCGGTACATCAAGGTCTCCCTCACGGAATCGAAGACCGAACCCTCGACACGCCAAGATCCACCCCCAAGGACGCCCCCGACAAGTTGCACAAGGCCCTTGGACTCGACACCCTCGAAGCGTCAAGATCTACTACACGGAGCATTGTCCGAGGCCGTGAACCCGCAAGAACTTCATCATGGAATGCGAAGACCTCGTTCTCGGACCGAAGGCCTGAGTTCTTCTTCACGGATCCGATGGCTGGAACCCCGAAGACCGAACCCGGAGCTGGATCCGAAGACCATATGTGCGACAAGTACTCCGTCATGGACCCGATTGAAGCAATCCCGAGGACACCGACGCAGAACGCCAAGTTCTTCATTCCGAACGCCAAGAACGCCGATGCGAATACGACAAGTGCTTCACCCCGAACGCCATGACCGTCGACATGACCCGAAGACCGCGAATGCGGCAAGAACGACATCGACCAGGGCGGACCCAATGCGCCCCGACACCGACCCAAGTCCTGCTCCCGGAAGCGACAAGACCTACCCCCGCTATCCGAGAATGCTTCCGTCGAACCCCGAACCCCAGATCCGTCGAACCCTGGACCCTGAGACCAACCCCGAACCCCGGAACCCCAAGATCGTCGAACCCTAATGTGTGAACCCCTTCCCGAAACCCTATTTTATAACATAATATAACTTGTCGCATATTAAATGTTCATGCATGCATATTGTCGTGTGGTTTGGGGGCCTTATGCCGATTCACCTAATAATTAAATATGGGGCCCATATGCGGGCAATCCTAGTCTCATATTGGCCTCATTTAAACTTGTGTAGCGAACCGGTGATGTATTCTGCCTTGTTAAACAACATTTAAATTGCGGGGGTTCTAAATAACTTGAACCGCTTAATTAATTGTCGGGACCCCGGTTCCGCTTAATATTGACCTAATTGTATTGCACCTTTGCCATGCCATACATCATACATGCATCATGCCGATCTTCTGCCGTTGTAATAAATAGTGCATCCGGTGTTTCTTCTAGTGTTTTGCTTCTTCGTGGATAAGGCCGTTGAGTTGATGCGAGTGTCGACCCGATCTTCGGTTGAACCTTCGGCAATGTTTTCAGGCGAGCATCTCCCCCTTTCTACCTATCTTACTTTTATAGTATTTATTCCCTCCTGTTGATCTATTGCTATCCGTGTTGCGATGCTTTAGCTTCCGTACCTGTGATATACCGCACAGCCCTATATTGCCTTGGACACATCCTATTTCCTGTTGTTTGGTAGATAGTTGGACTTGCGCGTCGTAGTCGCTTGCTCAAGTGCTGTTGCGCGTCGTTCAGTGCCACAGTTGTTGAAGTATTGCCACATGTTGATGTTGGAGATGATCATAGTTTTACTTATCGTTCACTTTAATTCCTGTTTAACAACTAAAATTGAAGTAAGTAAGCAGAGGCATCGGTGGGTGATAGACAACATTTGGTTTCCGAACGCCCACTTGTGTCCCGTAGGACCCCGAGTACTTGATACATGTTCCTTGATTTATCGCGCTATCCACATATGGGGAGTATGGGCCCCCCTTAGCCAGAGCTTGATTCCGTCTTATTTCTTGGGGACACAAACCAGTTTGAGGTTTTATTTACGATCCTGTACTTATGTCATGCTTTATTACTGTAATTACGTTTGTGCGAGGAGCACACTATACTGTTTAGGATCGTGGCACGATTCCGCGGTGTCGACAAGCCCAGCCACACTTTCGGGTTCCCAGTCGTTCACAGCCGTCCCCACAACCTTAAGTCCGTCTCGGAGCCGGCCGGCTTCGTTGCGGGCTCTACTTTAAGGGGTGGCCCCCTGAAATATTTCTGAATCTTGTGATTGCTCTGTCGTGAAGACCTCGTTGGGTTTTGATTTGGTTTTTCCGAGGTTGATCGTGTGTGTGTTGCTATTTGTGCACCCCGGCCGGGTTAAAACTTTCTGAAAGCCGTGTCCGCGGTTATGGACGACTTGGAGCACAGTATCTCGACCATAGACAAGCATAACTAAAGTTTATTGCTATAAATTTGACTTTATAATGACTAGTAATCAGCTTCACTATAATGGAATGGCTAAATAATACTGCCCACAATTGCTTGTTTGGATTGTCGCTTGCGACCATTGTACCTGACTAGTAAGTATGGCAACTACAATGGAATGGCTGAATAAAAGTACCAACAACTGCTGGGTTTTGGGTTATCTCATGCTATCTGTATCTGATTAGTAAGTGTTGTAACTATAATGGAATGGTTAACTAAAAGTGCCACTGCCTACTTTATCAGGACGATTATTTAAACCTGACTAGTAATTACTGCAACGATAACTGAATAAATAAAACTGCCAACGGTGTGAGTTCCTCGGTTGACTTCCTCGTTTGGATTCGAGGGGGAAACGCCAGGATGGGTTTGTTTGGTGTTAGTATCAGGTTGGTTCCGAATAGGTCTTCTTTACCCCTCTCTGATTGACGCCAGTTGTATCGAGTCTCTATAGGTTGTTTAGTGCATGCTGCCGCTGCCGCTTCAGTCCACCATACCTATCTAGGCGAGGACCGCCGAATTCTAGCCTCGCCGTGTACTGGCCTCAGTACTGACGCTCCTCTTTTTCCTTTGCCCTTTGTCGGCACCCCTTTTGTTTAAGCAGGTTTGAGATCGACGTCGTTAGCAGGGTTACCCTTCCGGCTTGGCCTGGGCAGGGTTATGGACGCCATTGGTTATCCTTCAGGGCTCTTAGCCCCATTTGCATCTTGTCCGTAGTCGGACGCTCTTCCATTTTCAAGGTGTTTTGGATCTTTGTATCTTATATCTGTATTCTTGACTCATGGAGTCGCTGTTATATATATCTGTTCTGTGGGTCCCATCGAGGACTGTTGTGTAATGTTATTACTTTGTTTTCCACCCGCACGAAAGTGCCTGGTGGGCACCTTTGAATCGTTTCTATGCGGGTTTGGCGAGTTTCGCTAAAACTTGCATAGGTCTGATTCTGAGGGTGTTACACACTTCCCTCTTCCTCGGATTGACCAGATCATCGATTCGACCGCAGGATGTGAGAAACTCTCCTTCCTCGACGCCTACTCAGGCTACAACTAGATTCGACTCAAGGTCGAAGATCAAGAGAAAACGGCATTTATCACACCGTTCGGACTGTTCTGCTACAACGCAATGCCCTTCGGGCTAAAGAACGCAGGTGCCACGTACTAGCGATGCATGCAGGCATGCCTCAAGGACCAGATCGGTCGCAACGTCCAAGTCTATGTCGACGACATAGTCATAAAAACCAGGGAGGCAAGAACGCTCATCGACGATCTCCGCGAGACGTTCGATAACCTCGATCGCTACAGGATCAAGCTTAACCCCGAAAAGTGCGCCTTCGGTGTCCCATCGGGTTAGCTGCTTGGGTACTTCATCTCTCAGCGAAGGATCGAGGCGAACCCGAAGAAAATCAGGGTCATCATGGCGATGGAGAAGCCGAAAAACTTCAAGGGTGTCCAACAGCTCGCAGGACGAATAGCGGCGTTGAGCAGATTCATCAGCCGCATGGGAGAGAAGGCCCTGCCATTCTACCAGTTGCCACGCAAGGCAGATAAATTCGACTGGACGCACGAAGCCGACGATGCGTTCGAAAGCCTCAAACTGCTACTCTCCACCTCGCCCATTTTGGTCACGCCAAAGGAGCGCGAGCCTCTGCTGCTGTACATAGCAGCCACACACCAGGTGGTCAGCACCGTGCTAGTTGTCGAACGACCCGAAGAAGGCAAGACCCATGGGGTCCAACGCCCAATCTACTACCTCAACGAGGTATTGACACAACAAAACAAAGGTACCCTCACTACCAAAAACTCGCCTACGGCGTGTTCATGACGGCTCGTCGGTTGAGCCATTACTTTCAGGAGCACCAGGTGATGGTCGTCAATGAAGCACCCTTGAACAGCATCCTGAATAACCCAGAGGCCACAGGACGCGTGGCCCTATGGGGCATCGAGCTGTCACCCCTAGACATCGTCTACGAGAAGCGACTCGCAATAAAGTCTCAAGTCCTCCCGGACTTCCTTGTACACTGGATGGAGCTGCAGCTGCCAGACACCCTAGACATGTCGCAATCATGGACGATGCACTTCGACGGCTCCAAGCGTGAAGCCGGAGTAGGAGCCGGGGTCATGTGACCTCCCCGCAAGGCGACTAGATGAAGTACGTCCTTCGGATGAAATTCCGAGCTTCCAACAACGAAGCCGAATATGAAGCCCTCATCCACGACATGAGGATGGCAAAGATCTACGGCGGAACGCGCCTGGTCATCTACGGTGACTCCAACCTCGTCGTCCAATAAACGATGAATGAGTGCGATGCACATGCCGAAAACATGATCGCGTACCGCGTGCTCTACAACGCACTCGAAGGAGAATTCGACGGCTGCGAGCTTCGGCACGTTGGAAGAGAAAGCAACGAGGAAGACGATAGACTCGCCAACATCGGCTCCACCTGCGCCAAGGTGCCACCGGGTGTGTTCCTCGAACAGATCTGCGTGCCATCCATCAAGCGGAAATTCCCCAAGGGATCACCCGAAGAAGCAGAACACTCGGGAGCTACGCTGCTCGAAGGACACGAAGGACCCGAGAAACTGGACACAGAGGTCGCTATGGTCAACCTGATGCAGGTCATGGCAGTCGAAGAAACTTGGACGCGACTGTACCTCTAGTTCTTGATAAACGGAGAATTGCCTGACAGCCCGACGGATGCCCGGCGCATATCTCGTCGGTCAAAAGCTTTCACCATCATCAATGGCGAGCTGTATAAGCGCAGTATTACGGGTGTACTACAAAGGTGAGTCACCATCGGTGACAGGAAAACCATCCTCCAAGACATCCACGAGGGCATCTGCAGCCATCACGCAGGCAGCCGCTCCCTCGTCGCCAAAGCTCTACGAGCTGGATTATACTGGCCAACGGCCATGAGCGATGCAAAGGACATCGTCCGAAGATGCAACGGGTGCCAAAGGTTCGCCGACAAACCGCACGCACCCGGGTCAGAGCTCAAACCCATACCTATAGCCTGGCCCTTTGCTTAATGGGGCCTCGACATGATCGGCAAACTGCCAAAGTCCTCGAAAGGGGGGCACGTTTACCTCCTGGTCGCAGTCGATAAATTCACCAAGTGGGTCGAAGCCATGCTGGTTACCAACCAAAAGGGCAAGACCGCCGTCACGTTCTTCGAATCCATTGTCTACAGGTTCGGCGTACCGCACAGCATCATCACCGACAATGGATCGAACTTCATCTCCAAAGAATTCCGAGACTTCTGCGAAGGCCTAGGGATCAACATCGCATACGCCTCAGTGGTCCACCCACAAACGAATGGGCAGGTCGAAAAGGCCAACGGCCTAATCGACGCTGGCATTAAGAAGCGCCTCATGAGCCCACTCGAACGAAAGGCCGGAGCCTAGATGGAAGAGCTACCATACGTCCTATGGAGTTTGCACACTACGCCAAACAGCTCCACCGGCTACACGTCGTTCTTCATGGTGCATGGAGCCGAAGCCGTACTACCAGCCGAAGTACGCCACCAGGCCCCCCGAGTCGTCGCTTACAGCGAATCCGAATCCACGGTTGCACTCGAAGACGCCGTCGACACACTCGACGAGGCAAGAGACGTGGCAGCAGCTCGATCAACGGTGTACCAGCAAAGTCTCCGCAACTACCACAGCCGCCGGCTGCGCCCAAGGTCCTTCGTCGAAGGAGACCTCGTCTTGCGACTCAAGCAAGAGCGACCGAAGAAATTCGATTTACCATAGGAAGGGCCCTACATCATCACCGAAGTCATCAAAGGTGGCGCCTATCGCCTCAAGCACGTGGAGTCTAGAGTCGCATACTCCAACCCATGGAACATCGCACACTTGCGATGATTCTACCCCTAGCTACGTACCCTTTTACTTTCAATAAGGCTTTTCAGCCAAGGATATTCAGCCGAACAATGTACTTCCTCCATTACGATATAAATAAAGCTAAGTGTCTCGCCCCAAAATTTTGTTCGCTATTTGCAACTTTACTTCATGCTACAAACGCACTCGGGGGCTCCCCCCACCTCACGATTTCATCGACTGAGGATAACACGTGTACACCTGAGTAGCTGACAACGTCAGGCTAAGGAAAAGGACACGTACTCAAATAAAAGCACTGCTTGCTCAAACAACAACCAAACCTTTATAACAAATGGCACAACATGCCTAGTCAAAATATACAAATTTTACATCTATCTCTTTTACAGGTACTACCTATTCTAAAGAATAACTTGAGCACGCTGCTCAAACAAATCTACGACCTGCTCGGCATACTGCCTTACAGCCGCATAATGCGGACGCATATCCCACTCGTCACCATCCGGCCGAAGAGGTGACCCAGCCGCCACAACAGACAGATCTACATCAGGACGATGCAGCCTAACAAGGGACAACGCAGCCTTCACCCCTGCGACGAGCTGCTGCCTCACCAATTCTTGGACACGAGTCACGCTCCGAAATCTAGACAGAAGACCGGACAGGGTTGTTGGCACAGCATCCAGGGGAAACATCACATGCAGAACCGACGAGAGTGAAGTCTGCACTTGGCGAAGCACCCGCGATACTTGGTGAACGTGATCCTGCACCGTCGCCATAGCCATGGCACAGCCGCGATCCATCCAGAAGAACCCGCCAGCTTCCATGTCCTGTTGATTCAAACAATTGACCCGAACAACAACACGCTCTTTCTCCTCCCTTGGAGCAAGGTTAGCACCTGCGATACTCGCACAAAACTAAGATGCAAGGCCAGCAGACGCATCCGAAGAAATGAGCAGCAGCTCGAAACAACTTACACTGAAGCTGCTCAGACAGTCGAAGCAATTCCGCCATCAAGTACTCCTCTCAGGCCGAACCGCGATCCGCCTTGGACGTCCAAACGTCGGCATGGCCACGCACCCCAAGCAACTCCTTCTCGAGACTACGAACACGGTCTCAAAGGAAAGCAAGCTGCGACGAATCATCCAAGGATGGCTGCAGCCGCGCGGCAGGCGAGGTGTCAACAGGATCAGCACCCGAAGGACCCTAGAGCAGCAGAAAGGCAAAAGAGATGAACACTCAGACGGAGGAGAAACACAACTCAACAAATTCATTAAGTGCATAAAAGGCCACTACGTGGCACAGGGATTTGTCCATCAACATAATTACAACAAAAGAAGACTACAGCTATCCTACAGCTACAACACCTATGATGCGGCACCCTGAGTAGCCTCGGAGCCGGATTGCCTTGCCTTGGCTTCCCCTGCTGCCGTAGCGCATACTCGGCCAGCAGATCAACCAGCTTTGGCCCAGATCGCTTGCAACGAGCAGAATAAGTAGCGAAGGCTACCTCAGATCCATCCGCAGCCGTCGGCATCCGGGAGGTGATCTGGCGAAGGTCCATCTCCGCTCCAGCCGCCAAATCCATCGCCAGCCCGACAGCTGCGCCGATGCCCTTCTGCTTGCGCTTGTACGCCGTAGGCGCTTCGGCTGACAATGCCTCCGCCAGGGCGTCAACATCATCAAGGGCCGTGCCTTTGGGGACAAGCTCCTTGTAGAAGCGGCCAAGGACCTCCTTGGCCTTGGCGAGGGAACTGACGACGGTGCTGCAGCGATCTTCGACCGCTGCAGTATCATCATCTAGAGAACTCCCGTGCTCCAGAGCACCGCGATCAAACTCTATGCCCGCGGCATCTGAGACAAAAAAAGAAGAGAAGGAATGAACAAAGCATCAAAGAAGAAAGAAAAGAAAACCAAAAAGATGCAAGTGAAGATACTTACCTAAAACAGCCCTGGCAGCCGCCATGAGCTTGCCAGCCACCTCTCTTTCACGCGCAGCCGCAGCAGTGGCAAGCTGCTCCTCGCGGTCCGTGGCCTCCCGCTGCAGGCGCTCCTTAGCCTCGGCCGCAGTAGCCAGCTCCAGCTCGAGGCGCTCCTTCGCACCAACGGCGACCTCGGCCTTCTTCTCCGCTTGACCGAGGCTCTTTTTGAGAGCATCAATCTCACGAAGGGAGGTGTTATGCTCCTCTGCATTCAGAAAATACAAGTATCAGACAGCAGGACACGAGTACGCGAAGAAGCAAACATCAAAGGCATAACAGTACCTTGCAGCTGTTTGAGGCTGGCCTCCAGCAGCAGGTGCTCCTGCACCAGTCGCTTGGCATCCTGCACAAAAGGCTGCAGGAAGAAGACCTACTAGTCAGGAAAAGTACTCGGGGGCTACGCCCAACAGAAAAGAACAGAAGCAAAACACACGAAAAACGCTCGGGGACTCCCCCCAAGACTCGAAGGAAGAACAAAACAATAAAACTCTTTTACAGATGCTCGGGGGCTCCCCCCGTGACAGGAGACAAAAATACTTACATGATCCGATGGCGACGTTGAAGGTCCGCTAGCAAAATTCTGAAGCGCAACCACCTGAACCTCCTGCGGAGGAGGGTTCGGAGCAGCACCCTCAGAAGTTGCCACCGTCTGAGGAGGAGGAGACACAACTTTCGACCCCCCCATCATCTCTCGAGCACCATAACTGGAGGAATCGTTGGAAGAGTGCCTGCACAAGGACAAATTAGCACAAGCACAAAGTCAACAGCACAGAAAAAGCAGTACAGAGGAAACTTACAAGTCCAGCGAGCTCAGGTTGAAGACAGGAGGGGTCCTTCGGACTCTCTTCTCCTCCTTCTTATCTTACTTCTTATCTTCCTTCTTTTCTTCCTTCTTCCGCTTAGCTGGCGGGTGCGGCGCTACAGCCCGCACGGGAAGATCAGGAATAGGAGAGGAAGAGCCTCCATGCCCATCACTATGATGCTCAAGACACGAAGGGTTCCTAGGAGTCGGAGGAGTCGAAGCATCCGAAGACTCGCTGGAGCTCCGCGATTGTTTGCGCGTGTGATCCTCGCTCGACTCGTTGGCATCTTCAGACGGAGATCGCGCCGATGGCAGCTCAGACATGGAATCCACCACATCATTATCCGGAGCATCCGGATATACTTCGGGTAACGGAGGCGACATACCCGGCAGTTTGAAGCTCTGCACAAGAGAAGAACAATTTGTTAGCAAACAAACACAAATACAATGCAGTCGAAAAATAGCGCTACACGCACGGATCTACACCTGTGGAACAGGAAGCGAAGAAGAAAACGGAGGAGTCAGCGACTTCCCCGGGATATCCTCTCCAGCTTTGAACTTCAGCAGCAAACGAAGGGTCCTGTCGAGATCTCCCTGGGAGATTTTCTCAGCCGAAACTCTCGTCGGATCACGCCGGCCAGCATAAAGGAACACCGGGTGCGCCCTAGCCTGGAGTGGCTGCACCCGACGCTCGATAAAGGTGCGGATGGTATCCACACCGTTCACTTTCTTCTCCAGAATCAACTGGAGATCCTCCACCCGACGATAGAGAGCCTCTATCTCCGCCACCTCGCCATCCAAGATCTTGTTTTTCCAAGACATTTTCGGCTCAATCTTTTGGGAGGGGTCGAAAGGAACAAGACCAAAATCTTGCCCAGGTACTACGGAGTCGTGGATATAAAACCATCGCCTCCGCCAGTACTGGACAGATTCGGACATGGAAAAAGAAAAGAACAGCAGATTGGGCTTGAGGGAGATGATGCAACCCCCAATGGGATAAACACCATCCGAACCAGACTGTCTCTTCACGGAATAAAGTTTCCGGAAGATTCCATAGTGCGGCTCAATACCGAGCCAGCACTCGCAGAAAGTGATAAAACAAGCAATATGGAGAAGAAAATTGGGGGAAAGATGGTGCAATTGGACACCGTACAGAAAAAGCAGTCCACGAAGGAAGTCGTGGACTGGGAAGGAAAATCCGCGAATGACAAAGGCAAGGAACATAACCCGATACCCAACGGGGGGACGGGGGATTACCTCATTGCCTGGGAGTTTAACGGCCTCCCTATCCTGCGGTGTCAGGCCTCGTTCGCGAAGCTTGCGGAGATCGCTTTCCCGCGTCTCCGATCGCCGCCAGCCACCATCGGTGACATGGGTAGCGGTGGCACTTTTCTTCCCTCCAGCGGCGCTGGTACCAACCGTAGACGACGACTTCTTCGGCTTCCCCATCGCGGTACGGCGGCGCCGGCGGCGAGAGCGCAGGATGGAAGAAGGAAATGTGAAGGAAAATTCTGGCGCGCAGCAAGATCTCTCAGAACACAAGGAAGCAGTGAAAGCAAGAATAGATGCGGTGTAAACAAACTGAAGTTTTCTCCAATGATTATAAAGATGAAGACGATGCACGATAGCCGTCCATTGAGAAGACCTAACGCCAATGGTAGGATCTGGTCATACACGTGTCAGCATCACAACGAACCGTCGCTAACACGCCGTCCACTACGCGCGGAAATCGAAGCGACGCCGTAATTATCTCCACGCCGCGCGTGACCGGTCAATTCAAGGTCAGACAGTGGGACCCATGTTCGTCCAGTCAAGTCATCTCTGGCGCAGCAGACGCTTGAGGTCATCGATCGTCAGCACTGACGTCATCAAAAGCTACACTAGCAACAACTACAATTTCTTCGGCTTCAAATCTAAGAGTACTCACTCAAATCTACAATTCAACCAATTACTCGGGGGCTACTCCTATCAGGAGCGCTGGCCGTGCACCCGAAAGATGAATAGAAGCGAACTATTACTTCAAGTCCTTCGTCGAGTCTACGACTCCACTACGGACTCGGGGGCTACTCCCATAGGGAGGACGGATTTAATCATCTGAATTTTTTTTGTGTCCTACGGACTTACAACTGAACAACGTCTGCATTAAAGTCGCCGCTCGAGTCTACGACTCGAACAGACACTCGGGGGCTACTCCCATAGGGAGCGCTGGTCGCGTACCCTATGAATTCTTCGACTGTGATACTTCGGATCAGCATGCAAAAACTTTTCGGTAACTCTTCCCCAACTAAGCGTTAAGTGAGCAACGTTCTCCTTGACCACCCGAAACACCTCCGCGGTGATAAACATTCGGATGTTGTGTCTGCGACACAAAGATAAGACCTACAGATATCATCTGATGGTCTGGTAACGCACACGACTGCGCTCTGCTAGTAAAAACCTGTGCTAACAAGTGCGATGAAAAATCCCGACGAACGCGTTGGGTACATCAGTTACATTCACTGGAATTCCACTCCTGTAAGTCCTCCGTGGCCTGAGTCGAATTACGCCAGCATATGTTCCGGGTTCGAGTTGAGGGACTCCAACCTGAAGAAGATCGTGTTGTTTCGTACTAAGACAGTTAACTGACCCTGATCCGTCGGGTGAGTCAGGCACACGCATCAACAATCCCTGCACATGAACTATTGAAATACATAGTTGCACCCGAAAGATTGCAGAGTCCTCAGCCGAATCTACGATTTGACTGAACACTCGGGGGCTACTGACATGGTTATACCCCACGGGTACATGATCTCAGCATATCTGGTCCAGCCCAAGGAAGGCCTACGGCAATTATACGCCGGCCCATGAAGATTTTCGGGTGGCCAAGGCCCATGACGCTTTCGGATCCTTGGAGAGCAAGACTAGAGTAGATAGGAAATTCAAAGGGGTAAAACCCTAGAACCTGTAACCGACTAGGTCTATGCCCGGGACCTGCCTGAGTCTATATAAAGGCTAGGAGGGCACGACCTAGATCTCTCCTTTATACTTTCGCATACACACCTCCACGCCAGATTGCATCTGCGCACCCCTATAACCTTCGGTTCCGCCATAATCAAGAGCAGAAAAGCAGGAGTAGGGGTTTCCCTCCGGGGACCTAAACCTGGGTAAACCTTGTGTCCCCGTGTTGCTTGTTTGCTACGATCTCCAGCATCCCCATCTTCTCCAAAATCCAAGTCCGTAACAATGAGCATTGATGAGATCAAACCTCGTCACTTTTAGCTTTGCGTCCTAAACTAGCTAATGCAGCCTAAGCAACCAAACAACTAATCACGAACATGCTCGTGTCTACACAAATATCCTCCGACCTACCGCGAAGACATGGGTTGTTCCACTTAATATGCACAAGCACACACTAGGTAAACAACAGATTACTATTAAAGGACTTGCCGCGCGGTTCCATTTTACAGTACATATAAAACGCTCCGATGGGTGTCAAGATAGCTTCAGCACGCGATGACCTATTTTATACAGTAATATTCAAGTAAGTCGAGCAAAAGTAATTCCAGGATGTCAGGATATGATCAGAAAATTATACGATCTCTCTTCGCTAATAGTGATGTTCCAATACTAATCTTTCGTACACCTTGAGTGTGTATAAATTCCTCATGTTCAAATTCCATCAGGTGATCATTCATATTAACAGTAATTTTACAGTAAGGTTTTATTTTGAGATGGGATTCAATGGGTATGCACAAGCACATACTAGGTAAACAACAAAATACTATAAATAGCTTGCCGCACGATTCCATTTTACAGTACATATATAATGCTTCAATGGGTATCAAGATAGCTTCAGTATGCGATAACCTATTTTATACAGTAATCAAGCAAGTCGAACAAAAGTAATATAAGTATAGGATCATGAAATGAGGTAGTAGCATATCCTTGTCGAAGAGATATGCATAGCTGATTGCTAGTAGTACTGCATAAATAGGTCTAGAAGGTCCCACGCAGCACATTACAGATATTATAAAAGAATCTTTACTATTTTAGCAGAGGATAATATATGTCGTCCGCTCTACCTTTCACAAGAAAGCAGGAACAGCGTGTGTGCCTTTGTGGCTGCTGTTTGGATAGAGCCTCACACTGTCGGGGCTGATTGGACGATAAAATAAGCTTCAGTCTGTCGCTGGCTTTCTCCCGAGTCGTCGACTCGTCGTTTCGATCGAACTGTTGGGATCAGGCTATCGATCGCTGACTCGGCGCTCATTTCCTCTGGCGTCCCTGTCATTGAAGATTTGAAAGGTTTGTCCTCAGGTATTCAAGTGATTTGATGACTGAAATTAAGCCAAAAAAGAAGATGAGAAACAGTAGCTAGCTAGCTCATATGCTAGTGCTAGACTATCTCACTGATTTGTGTGCATGGTGCTGGTGCAGCCACTCAACTTGATTTGACTTGATCTGACTTGATTTCGAGTTACTATTGCACCATATCGGTGCGTCCGAGAGACTCGGACAAGTTGGCATGGCTGTTCATCAAAAGAAAAGAAAATGATGAGTACATGACGACAATGGATGGGCATGGGCAAAAGTATTTCTACTGAAAGTTCTGGAAATTAGGAATGCTCATCAGAGGCCTGCGGAGACAAGAACTATAATTCTGTAACTTGATTTTCAGTAACTATTGCACCTTATGGGTGCCTCCGATACATGTTGCCATGGGTGTTCATCAAAAGAAAAGTATTTTTTCAGATTGCTAGCTCTTCTTCCTCCATTATATCTTGGTGGGGCAAAATAACTCGACGAGGAAAAGATGAAACTGCGAAAAAAGGGTGGGTAGACTTTCTGTCTTACATTGCGTGGCACATATGGAAAGAAAGAGGGTGCCGCATTTTTCAGAATCATAACCTGACGGCGGGAGGTTTGGTTGCCGTCATTCGAGACGAAGTACAGATGGTGGAACTAAGCTTTCTCACGTGTAAGTGCCTAGATATGTTCTGCAGTGTTCTAGTACTAGTGTGTGAGTTTCCTGTGTTTGCCCAGGTTGTTTGACCAAGGGGTGACTATGCGGATGGACTGCAAAACATCCTTGTAATCTGCTAGCATGCCTTTTCTTCCCTCTACTTTAGTGAAAATAAGCAGAGCTCCTGCTGTTCAGGGTAAAAAAAAAAGTGGACTAGGAAATGATCGCCTACACCTCCTTAGCTCGAGACCATCATATTAGTGCTGATGCAATATTCAAGAAAATCGAAGTAGCTTGCAAAAATTGTGGGAGGCGGAAATTTCAGAAAACCCAGGCACTCAGGAGACTACCGAACGTGACCTGCGATATGTATAGGATATACAATCTGAGATGGGACGTTTGCGTTACTTTTGCTCGTTACTAGTGTCTTGTCTACGCATCCTTATTTTAAAGTGTGCATGTCGTGAACCCTACTAAAATTACAGTGCCTACGAAAACCGTCGGTGGTGCTCCACCGGATTTTTTAAGGTTGAGGCTTCCTAACTCTCTCTTTTCTATATATCTTTGCTCCTGGTAAAAGAATCTAAAGTGCAGCGCTTAGTGACTATTGGGCTCATGTAATGCGGCGCAAATGCAGTGCAGCTCTTCAACTTTCGCAGAGGATGCAAATGCAATGCACACGTGCGAAATCCCAGGAGAACAATACGGAAATGGCGATGAGCATTTTCTGTCGATTCCACTGAGTTCGCATGTTTTCTTAGAGACCGAGCCTGCAATTTTTTATTTTTTTGAGAAGAACTGAGCCTGCATGTTTTTTCTCAAGGTAGTATGCGAAGAGGTTATTGATTTTCGTTCGCTCAAAGCATATCCAGCCCAGTATTGAAATGCATGCAAGCGAGTGGAACATATTCGTGCACGTAGGAACGGATAAAAGGAGCCTCGCTTCGTTTCGGTGGCTATTCAATATCCAGCCCACAAACGGCCCGTGAGGCTGTGACGGGCGCACGGCCTCTCTTTGTTCCGGGAGCCGATAGCGTTTTGCGCGCAGCGAGTAGCAAGGAGAGAAACTTTTAGTCCCACATTGCTTAGGCGAGAGCGCACAGACCAGCTTATAACCGCAGCGCGAAGGAAGACATCGTCCCTTCGGGGACATCCGATAAAATTGGAACGATACAGAGAAGATTAGCATGGCCCCTGCGCAAGGATGACACTCACAAATCGAGAAATGGTCCAAATTTTTTTGAGATTTTGCGCGCCGGTCCCTCACGTACAGAATATGGCCCTTATGCTCGTTGCCACCTTTACAGATACACCCTCAGTTTTATCTGAACAGAAAGCCTGAGAGAACAGAAGACCATTCTGATGTATTTTCTTACAGTAAGACACCTCAAATTTTCTGCCTTTTCGGGAGTAAGATCTTAAGTGCACTTTCTGTCACCGTATTTTTTCTTGTGTTTTCTGTTGCTGGACGTTTGGAATCTGTACATATGTTACGGTTGTGTTTTTTGAATCATTTTGTTTGTGCTACAAATATTGCGTTAGTCTACCAATATATATTACCCATTTGTATCTTACAGGCGATTTCTTTCTTGTCTTTTAAGTCTTTCCTATGTTATGGTCCCAGGTTACCAATTATGGTTAATTCGTGGAAAAATCTTGGTCAAGCTATCCATCTAATTTATGTGCATACAAGCTATACTTCCTATCATTTTTACGCCAAATATGTATCTTGGTCAAATTCTATGGCGTGTTCTTTAGAATCTATCGAGATACTTGTACGGTGTTATACTTATGGCCAAATCACACGGCGTTATACTTATGGCCAATATACTACTCCCTGTGCACATCTACTAAGTATAAGCATCTCTATTGCTCTGAGCGAAATTTAATATCTACATTGTGTTTCCAAGGTAATGCTCCTTTGAGAAAAAAAACATGTAATTCTATTTTTGAGAAAATGGCCATCATCGAGATAATTATTACAAAACGAACTCTAGTGATCCAAAAGGAAATAACACCAATGGCTAGTTTTGTTGTGAAGACTTATGTGTGGTAGCTTCCGTCGCAAAGCATAAGGCGGCAAACGGACCTCTCGTGTACGGATGGTGCACTGGTAGAAAACGCCCTATAGGTCCCGGTTGGTAAGGGGCATTAGTCCCGGTTGCCCAACCGGGACGGGGCAATCGGGACTAAAGCCCGAACCTTTTGTCCCGGTTGTCAACCGGGACAAAAGGCCACACACGTGCCTGCTGTCGCGGCAGAGATTTGGCTCATTTCTCTGCCGCGGCAGAGAATTCATTTTGGCACATTTTGTTGCCGCGGCAGCATTTTCGCCACTTTTTGTGCCGCGGCAGAGAATTCATTTAGGTTGTTTTATTGTTTATTTAGTGTTTTGCACTTATCAATGAAGGAACCTTATATTACATAAGATCATCATGACAACATTTTACATTCAATACACGGATCGGGTTCATGCACTACATACAAAAGTTGCTATTCGATGCTACCGGCTAATTTCTTGAAAGTTGCTATTTTTACAATTCCTATTGTCTATACACAGGCCGAGTAGTATTCCCCTTGTGTGTTTAGGACTTCTGCATCCAAGAATCCCGCCAATTCCTCCTGTATTGCTCGTATGCGATCCTTTGGCAGAAGACCGTCTCGTAGATGTTCGATCTGATTTAAAAAAGGAGTCAGCCTATATGAATATGAAACTAAACACAATTTGATTGTAATTAAAAACTATAGAAATTATTTACGTACGTGGAGTTGCTCTAAATTTCTGCCCTTCTCATCGCACGTCTGCCGGATGAACTCGCAAACATAGTATCCACATAGATTGTTACCTGGTCCCTGCGTCAGGCACTTTACGACAACAGAGTTCAATCAAAATAATAATCAAGCATGATAATAACTGTATCAAAACTAGAATCAAAGAGATGCGCGGATATAGCTAGTGGTGCTTACATCTAGTGGTTGAAATGTAAGCTCCTCTTTCCAAACACCCCTAGCCTTCTTGGTGAACCGTTTCCAAGCGCTGCCCGGCAGAAAACGAATAAAATAAGTTATTAAGTACTTGATATCATAAAATTCACGAACGTTGTCGATATAGTGTCGTAATGATTAGAATTACCGTTGGAGAAGTATCTGCATGTCCTTCCACGTCTCAAGGGGTTTATGTTTCGAGTCCATGACTAGTACACGCCCTTTGTCAAGTTGAATGATTAACAGAATATAGTGGTACCTGCGAATGCAGAACTAATCAATTATATACTTAACATCGAGTAAGCGAAATAGAAAGTGTATACAAGACAATAACACTCACTGGAAGTTGTAAGGAAATAGTATTTCCCTTTTGGTTTCTTGAAACCTTAACGCGTGTACTATATTATCCTCCGTATCCTGGGGGCTTATTTTGAGATTAGCTTCATGAACCCAATATGGGTCAATGAAGCCAATGTCATAGATTTGTCCTCTGCTGCATTCGAGAATCTTTATTCTGCATATTAAAGTATGATTATATACATGCAATAAACAAAATAATATAGATGAAGACTAAATTAATTACAGAATTAGTACTTACAGACAATAGGCACTCATGATCGATTTGTCCAAGGCGTCTTGATTGAATAATTGAAATAGTTCATCAAATTCAATGGATATCATGTCATCCTTATCTTTCCCATGATGCTTTTTTGTAACCCTCAGCACTATCCAGTTAGCCCCGGCCCTTGTGGCATGCATGTACCAGTTATGCAATCTTCGCATTTTTGTTGGAAGATTGTTTACCTCCTCAGGTTTGACGAGAGGTTTTCCGTACTGGTATTGGTATGCTACTTCACTCACGGGGAAGAACTCTAACTGGGATAAGTACTGGGCAATACTCATACCTTGAGCAGCGGCAGTGTAACACCCTCAGAATCGGACCTATGCAAGTTTGGGCAAAATTCACCAAACCCGCATAGAAACGATTCAAAGGTGCCCACCAGGCACTTTCGTGCGGGTGGAAAACGAAGTAATAACATTACACAACAGTCCTCGATGGGACCCACAGAACAGATATATATATAACAGCGACTCCATGAGTCAAGAATACAGATATAATATACAAGATCCAAATCACCTTGAAAACGGTAGAGCGTCCGACTACGGACAAGAAGCAAATGGGGCTAAGAGCCCTGAAGAATAACCAATGGCGTCCATAACCCTGCCCAGGCCAAGCCGGAAGGGTAACCCTGCTAACGGCGTCGATCTCAAAACCTGCTTAACAAAAGGGGTGCCGACAAAGGGCAAGGCAGAAAACAAAGAAGGAGCGTCAGTACTGAGGCCAGTACACGGCGAGGCTAGAATTCGGCGGTCCTCGCCTACATAGGTATGGTGGACTGAGCGGCAGCGGCAGCATGCACTAAACAACCTATAGAGACTCGATACAACTAGCGGTTATCAGAGGGGGGGTAAGAAAGACCTATTCGGATCCAACCTGAAACTAACACCAAACAAACCCATCCTGGTGTTTCCCCCTCGAGACCAAACGAGGAAGTCAACCGAGGAACTCACACAGTTGGCAGTTTTACTTATTTAGTTATAGTTGCGGCACTTTACTAGGCAGGTTTAGATAATCGTCCTGATAAAGTAAGCAGTGGGCACTTTTATTTAATCATTCCGTGATAGTTGTAACTCTTACTAATCAGATGCAGATAGCATGAGATAAACCCAAACCCAGCAGTTGTTGGCACTTTTATTCAGCCATTCCGTTGTAGTTGCAATACTTACTAGTCAGATACATCTGTCGCAAGCGACAACCAAACAAGCAAGTATGGGCATTATTAATTAGCCATTCCATTATAGTGAAGCTGATTACTAGTCATTATAAGTCAAATTTATAGCAGTAAACTTTAGTTATGCTTATCTATGATCGAGAAACTGTGCTCCAAGTCGTCCATATCCGCGGACACGGCTTTCAGAAAGTTTTACCCGGCCGGGGTGCACCAATAGCAACACACACTCGATCAACCTCGGAAAAACCAAATCAAAACCCAACGAGGCCTTCACGACAAAGCAATCACAAGATTCAGAAATATTTCAGGGGGCCACCCCTTAAGTAGATCCCGCAACGGAGTAAGCAAGCTCCGAGACGGCCTCAAGGTCTGCGACAATGGCTGTGAGCGACTGGGAACCCCAAACGGGGCTTGTCGACACCGCGTAAACATTCCGCTTCCAAAACAGTACAGTGTGCAGTACCTCGCACAATCGTAATTAAAGCAGTAGCATGGCATAAGTACAGGATAGTAAAAACACCTCAAACTAGTTCGTGGCCCCAAGAAATAAGACGGAATCAAGCTCTGGCTAAGGGGGGTCCCATATACCTCCCGGATGTGGATAGCGCGATAAATCAAGGAACAGGTATCAAGTACTCGGGGTCTTACGGGACACAAGTGGGCGTTCGGAAACCAAATATTTTCTATCACCCACCGATGCCTCTGCTTATTTCAATTTTAGTTGTTAAACAGAAATTAAAGTGACGATAAGTAAAACTAGAATCATCTCCAACATCAACTTGCGGCAATACATCAACAGTTGTGACTCTGACCGACACGCAACAACACTTGAGCAAGCGACTACGACGTGCAAGTCCAACTAGCTACCAAACAACAGGTAATAGGATGTATCCAAGGCAATATAGGGCTGCACGGTAACTCACGGGTACGGAAGCTAAGCATCGCAACACAGATAGCAATAGATCAACAGGAGGGGAGTAAATACTATAAAAGTAAGATAGGTAGAAAGGGGAAGATGCTCGCCTGAAAACATTGTCGAAGGTTCAACCGAAGATCGGGGCGAAGCTCACATCAACTCAACGGCCTTATCCGCGAAGAAGCAAAACACTAGAAGAAACACCGGATGCAATATTTAATACAACGGCAGAAGATCGGCATGATGCATGTATGATGCATGGCATGGCAAGTGCGATGCAATTAGGTCATATTAAGTGGAACCGGGGTCCCGACAGTTAATTAGGTGGTGCAAGTTGTTTAGAAACCCCGCAATTTAGATGTTGTTTTAACAAGGCAGAATATGTTACCGGTTTGCTACACAAGTTTTAAATGAGGCCAATATGAGACTAGAATTGCCCGCATATGGGCCCCATATTTAATTATTAGGTGAATCGGCATAAGGCCCCCAAACCACAGAAATATGCATGCGAGATGAATGATTAATATTCAACAGTTGTTATTATGTTATGAAATAGGGTATCGGGAAGGGGTTCACACATTAGGGGTCTCGACGATCTTGTTAGGGTTCCGGGGTTCGGGGTCAGGGTCCAGGGTCCAGAGTCCAGGGTCCAGGGTTCGACGGTTCGGGCTCGGCGGAATCGTTCTCTCGCTCTCGGTGACGGGGCAGATCTTGCGTTCCGGGAAGAAGTACTTGGCGTTCTGCGTCGGTGCCGTTCTTGTCGTCGCGTAGGTCTTGTCGGGTCCGCGCCATCGAGGCGGTCTTGGTATCCGGGAGGGAGAACTTGGCGCTCCGCGGCAAAGTGCTTGGCGTATCCGGGTTCTCGGGCATCGGTAGATCTTGTCATTGCTTGGTGTTGGACTCGACACATGCGATGGAGATCTTGGGGTACCCTCTGGATCATCGGAGGCGAACTTGGAGTCGACACCGGGATCTTTCGGGTTCCATGATGGAGGGCTTGCATCATTCCTCGGAGGGCTCGGTTGTCAGTGCCGGTACTCGGGTGCGGCGTCGAGGGTTGTGGGCGAACTTGGGGTGCTCCAAGTCGTTCCTAAGGGACACAAGCGGACCCACACGTCACAAACACACGAGCACGCACGGACGCGCACATGGAGGGCGGAGCCCACAGGATGACGTGGCGGGCCGGTGAGGTGGGGCCGGGCCGCGGGAGGTGGACGACGGAGGTTCGCTGGGACGCGCGGCCCGAGGCGGCGACGCGCCGGAGGTTGGCCGGCGGTCCTGGCAGCGGGGCGCCGCGGAGGAGGTAGAGGGAGGTCCGGCGGCGTCGGTTCGGGTCGGGGCGGGGTCGCTTGGGCGGAGGCGGTCACCGGAGAGGGGCGGCGACGGCCGGTTGAGGGAGCTCGAGGCCGGCGACGAGCGCGCGGTCGCGGAGGCGCAGGAGGGCGGGTGGTTGACGGCGACATGCGAGGACGGAGGGCCGGGGCGCGCACGAGGTGCCGGTGGCGGGTGGAGGGAGGCCGACGCTGGCGCGGCTCGAGGCGGTGCAGGGAGCGCCGGGGCCGGAGGAGGGGTGGAGGCGAGGCGGGGAGCGCGCGCGCGGCGGCTCGGAGGCGCGGGCCGGCGCGGACTCGCAGGAGAGGGGCGGCGACGCGGGAGGCCCTGGCGGCCGCAGGCGAGGTCGAGAGGCGAGCTGGGGCGCGGTGGGCGAGGCGGAGGCAGGACGGGGTCCGGGGCGAGCTTGGGGAAGAGGGGGTAAGAGGTGAGGGCGGGGCGGCGCTCGGGGCTCTGCGGGGCGGCTCCGGCGCGGAGGAGCGCAGCGGCGGGCGGCGCGCTGGCCTGCTGCGGGGGCGGAGGTGGTCGGCGCCGGCGGCAGGCAGAGGGAGGCGGCGGGGAACGGCGAGCTCGGGCGGCGAGGTGGTTGGAGGGGACCGGACGCACGGACGGGAGGAGGAGGACGCGGGATGGGGCTGCTCGGTTGGAGGCGGGGTTGGCGGACTAGAGGGAGGAGAGAGGGACGGCGGCCGGCGGTGGGGAAGATGGGGAGTGGGAGGGAGAGCACGCGGGGAGAGAGGAGGGTCCGGGGGACAGGGCCACGCGGGGTGGGGCCCAGGGGCGCAGGCGGGGTGTGGGGAGTGGCCAGGGGAGGGAGTTTGTGGGGCGCGTGGGGCCCAGGGGAGGGGTCGGTGAGAGAGAGAGCTGAGAGGAGAGAGGGGGCCAAGTGGCGTGCGGTGGTTGGGTGAGGGTAGAGGGGTCGCTGAGGTGGCGTGTCTGGATTGGTGGGAGTGAGGTGGAGGGTAGGTTGGGTAGGAATTTGGGTAGGTTTAGGAATTAGAGGGGCAGGTTGGGTTGGACCGATTTAGATTTTAGGGGTGGTCGTTCGGGTCAAACGGCCCGTTCGACTGCCCCGCTAAAAATTAACTAAATGTTTTATTTAATTAAACGGACCGTTGCACAACACATTTAAACAAAACAAAATATTCCGGGGACCCGGTTTTGGTGTTTGAAACAAGAGGGGGCGTTTTAGAAAACAAAACGGGTGTTGCGGAAATAGTTTTAGCAAACAATGCATGATGATGACGATGCAATGCACAAATTCAACGCGATTTTCTAGTAGTGGTTTTGCGGGATGCCACAATTCGACACCACTAACAATGGATCTCGCCCTCGAGATCCGCCTCATGGTACCGGAAAGAAAGGTCGGCGGTCTGCATCTTCTCGCTTCATGTGGATCCTCGCGAGACCACTAACAAGAGATCGTTGTCCGTGATCGTCGGGAGAACTCTCCGGAACAAAAAGGTCGAAGGTAGAGGTATCAACAATAAGCCACCTCTAGCTCCGATGGAAAAGGGGGAACCGATGCATTCTCATCCACTTCAATGTACAAAAGCGAATAGAAGGGGTAGTCGGCATGGGGGCCAATCCATCACGCACCCAAACTATTACTCCGCACAATCAGTGGAAAAGAGTGCAACCATTCTCGGAATCAGACTGAAGATCTCGACAAGCGAGGTTCGGAAACAAAGGAGTGATGCGGACTCTGCATCGGATCTGGCGTAGAGGATGTTGTCGCTTCGGAAAACACCGGGAGATACCACAGGAATCGTATGAAAGACACAATGATTAGATTTCGCGATGGTTCCATTGGCATGAACAACACATGCTCAAGGTATACTCCAACTTCACCAATGCTCGCCCTTCTCATATGTTTTTCAACGACACGGATATCCAGCAAGGAACACATATGGATAAAGAGGTCAAGAACAAAAGATTGGAGGAAGGGTACAACTGACAGTTGCAGATTGATGATCGTATCACCTCCGTTACAAAAGGGAGAAAGCGAAGCCCTGAAGGTACGACGGAAACCCAACCACGAGAATTCCTGGACTCGAAGAGAGAGAAGAGAGCAGATTCAAATCACGTCGAGGTAAGAGGAGAATAGCAGAGGGGTAAGGAGTAAAATCAGACCTAGTCAGAACTATCCAACCAATTTTGCAAAATAGTTTTAACACCCTACTTCGGCCGTTAGCTAGGTTATCCTACAGGCTGGACTTGTGGGGTATCGCAACTGCTGAGCTCTGATACCACTCTGTAACACCCTCAGAATCGGACCTATGCAAGTTTGGGCAAAATTCACCAAACCCGCATAGAAACGATTCAAAGGTGCCCACCAGGCACTTTCGTGCGGGTGGAAAACGAAGTAATAACATTACACAACAGTCCTCGATGGGACCCACAGAACAGATATATATATAACAGCGACTCCATGAGTCAAGAATACAGATATAATATACAAGTTCCAAATCACCTTGAAAACGGTAGAGCGTCCGACTACGGACAAGAAGCAAATGGGGCTAAGAGCCCTGAAGAATAACCAATGGCGTCCATAACCCTGCCCAGGCCAAGCCGGAAGGGTAACCCTGCTAACGGCGTCGATCTCAAAACCTGCTTAACAAAAGGGGTGCCGACAAAGGGCAAGGCAGAAAACAAAGAAGGAGCGTCAGTACTGAGGCCAGTACACGGCGAGGCTAGAATTCGGCGGTCCTCGCCTACATAGGTATGGTGGACTGAGCGGCAGCGGCAGCATGCACTAAACAACCTATAGAGACTCGATACAACTAGCGGTTATCAGAGGGGGGGTAAGAAAGACCTATTCGGATCCAACCTGAAACTAACACCAAACAAACCCATCCTGGTGTTTCCCCCTCGAGACCAAACGAGGAAGTCAACCGAGGAACTCACACAGTTGGCAGTTTTACTTATTTAGTTATAGTTGCGGCACTTTACTAGGCAGGTTTAGATAATCGTCCTGATAAAGTAAGCAGTGGGCACTTTTATTTAATCATTCCGTGATAGTTGTAACTCTTACTAATCAGATGCAGATAGCATGAGATAAACCCAAACCCAGCAGTTGTTGGCACTTTTATTCAGCCATTCCGTTGTAGTTGCAATACTTACTAGTCAGATACATCTGTCGCAAGCGACAACCAAACAAGCAAGTATGGGCATTATTAATTAGCCATTCCATTATAGTGAAGCTGATTACTAGTCATTATAAGTCAAATTTATAGCAGTAAACTTTAGTTATGCTTATCTATGATCGAGAAACTGTGCTCCAAGTCGTCCATATCCGCGGACACGGCTTTCAGAAAGTTTTACCCGGCCGGGGTGCACCAATAGCAACACACACTCGATCAACCTCGGAAAAACCAAATCAAAACCCAACGAGGCCTTCACGACAAAGCAATCACAAGATTCAGAAATATTTCAGGGGGCCACCCCTTAAGTAGATCCCGCAACGGAGTAAGCAAGCTCCGAGACGGCCTCAAGGTCTGCGACAATGGCTGTGAGCGACTGGGAACCCCAAACGGGGCTTGTCGACACCGCGTAAACATTCCGCTTCCAAAACAGTACAGTGTGCAGTACCTCGCACAATCGTAATTAAAGCAGTAGCATGGCATAAGTACAGGATAGTAAAAACACCTCAAACTAGTTCGTGGCCCCAAGAAATAAGACGGAATCAAGCTCTGGCTAAGGGGGGTCCCATATACCTCCCGGATGTGGATAGCGCGATAAATCAAGGAACAGGTATCAAGTACTCGGGGTCTTACGGGACACAAGTGGGCGTTCGGAAACCAAATATTTTCTATCACCCACCGATGCCTCTGCTTATTTCAATTTTAGTTGTTAAACAGAAATTAAAGTGACGATAAGTAAAACTAGAATCATCTCCAACATCAACTTGCGGCAATACATCAACAGTTGTGACTCTGACCGACACGCAACAACACTTGAGCAAGCGACTACGACGTGCAAGTCCAACTAGCTACCAAACAACAGGTAATAGGATGTATCCAAGGCAATATAGGGCTGCACGGTAACTCACGGGTACGGAAGCTAAGCATCGCAACACAGATAGCAATAGATCAACAGGAGGGGAGTAAATACTATAAAAGTAAGATAGGTAGAAAGGGGAAGATGCTCGCCTGAAAACATTGTCGAAGGTTCAACCGAAGATCGGGGCGAAGCTCACATCAACTCAACGGCCTTATCCGCGAAGAAGCAAAACACTAGAAGAAACACCGGATGCAATATTTAATACAACGGCAGAAGATCGGCATGATGCATGTATGATGCATGGCATGGCAAGTGCGATGCAATTAGGTCATATTAAGTGGAACCGGGGTCCCGACAGTTAATTAGGTGGTGCAAGTTGTTTAGAAACCCCGCAATTTAGATGTTGTTTTAACAAGGCAGAATATGTTACCGGTTTGCTACACAAGTTTTAAATGAGGCCAATATGAGACTAGAATTGCCCGCATATGGGCCCCATATTTAATTATTAGGTGAATCGGCATAAGGCCCCCAAACCACAGAAATATGCATGCGAGATGAATGATTAATATTCAACAGTTGTTATTATGTTATGAAATAGGGTATCGGGAAGGGGTTCACACATTAGGGGTCTCGACGATCTTGTTAGGGTTCCGGGGTTCGGGGTCAGGGTCCAGGGTCCAGAGTCCAGGGTCCAGGGTTCGACGGTTCGGGCTCGGCGGAATCGTTCTCTCGCTCTCGGTGACGGGGCAGATCTTGCGTTCCGGGAAGAAGTACTTGGCGTTCTGCGTCGGTGCCGTTCTTGTCGTCGCGTAGGTCTTGTCGGGTCCGCGCCATCGAGGCGGTCTTGGTATCCGGGAGGGAGAACTTGGCGCTCCGCGGCAAAGTGCTTGGCGTATCCGGGTTCTCGGGCATCGGTAGATCTTGTCATTGCTTGGTGTTGGACTCGACACATGCGATGGAGATCTTGGGGTACCCTCTGGATCATCGGAGGCGAACTTGGAGTCGACACCGGGATCTTTCGGGTTCCATGATGGAGGGCTTGCATCATTCCTCGGAGGGCTCGGTTGTCAGTGCCGGTACTCGGGTGCGGCGTCGAGGGTTGTGGGCGAACTTGGGGTGCTCCAAGTCGTTCCTAAGGGACACAAGCGGACCCACACGTCACAAACACACGAGCACGCACGGACGCGCACATGGAGGGCGGAGCCCACAGGATGACGTGGCGGGCCGGTGAGGTGGGGCCGGGCCGCGGGAGGTGGACGACGGAGGTTCGCTGGGACGCGCGGCCCGAGGCGGCGACGCGCCGGAGGTTGGCCGGCGGTCCTGGCAGCGGGGCGCCGCGGAGGAGGTAGAGGGAGGTCCGGCGGCGTCGGTTCGGGTCGGGGCGGGGTCGCTTGGGCGGAGGCGGTCACCGGAGAGGGGCGGCGACGGCCGGTTGAGGGAGCTCGAGGCCGGCGACGAGCGCGCGGTCGCGGAGGCGCAGGAGGGCGGGTGGTTGACGGCGACATGCGAGGACGGAGGGCCGGGGCGCGCACGAGGTGCCGGTGGCGGGTGGAGGGAGGCCGACGCTGGCGCGGCTCGAGGCGGTGCAGGGAGCGCCGGGGCCGGAGGAGGGGTGGAGGCGAGGCGGGGAGCGCGCGCGCGGCGGCTCGGAGGCGCGGGCCGGCGCGGACTCGCAGGAGAGGGGCGGCGACGCGGGAGGCCCTGGCGGCCGCAGGCGAGGTCGAGAGGCGAGCTGGGGCGCGGTGGGCGAGGCGGAGGCAGGACGGGGTCCGGGGCGAGCTTGGGGAAGAGGGGGTAAGAGGTGAGGGCGGGGCGGCGCTCGGGGCTCTGCGGGGCGGCTCCGGCGCGGAGGAGCGCAGCGGCGGGCGGCGCGCTGGCCTGCTGCGGGGGCGGAGGTGGTCGGCGCCGGCGGCAGGCAGAGGGAGGCGGCGGGGAACGGCGAGCTCGGGCGGCGAGGTGGTTGGAGGGGACCGGACGCACGGACGGGAGGAGGAGGACGCGGGATGGGGCTGCTCGGTTGGAGGCGGGGCTGGCGGACTAGAGGGAGGAGAGAGGGACGGCGGCCGGCGGTGGGGAAGATGGGGAGTGGGAGGGAGAGCACGCGGGGAGAGAGGAGGGTCCGGGGGACAGGGCCACGCGGGGTGGGGCCCAGGGGCGCAGGCGGGGTGTGGGGAGTGGCCAGGGGAGGGAGTTTGTGGGGCGCGTGGGGCCCAGGGGAGGGGTCGGTGAGAGAGAGAGCTGAGAGGAGAGAGGGGGCCAAGTGGCGTGCGGTGGTTGGGTGAGGGTAGAGGGGTCGCTGAGGTGGCGTGTCTGGATTGGTGGGAGTGAGGTGGAGGGTAGGTTGGGTAGGAATTTGGGTAGGTTTAGGAATTAGAGGGGCAGGTTGGGTTGGACCGATTTAGATTTTAGGGGTGGTCGTTCGGGTCAAACGGCCCGTTCGACTGCCCCGCTAAAAATTAACTAAATGTTTTATTTAATTAAACGGACCGTTGCACAACACATTTAAACAAAACAAAATATTCCGGGGACCCGGTTTTGGTGTTTGAAACAAGAGGGGGCGTTTTAGAAAACAAAACGGGTGTTGCGGAAATAGTTTTAGCAAACAATGCATGATGATGACGATGCAATGCACAAATTCAACGCGATTTTCTAGTAGTGGTTTTGCGGGATGCCACAATTCGACACCACTAACAATGGATCTCGCCCTCGAGATCCGCCTCATGGTACCGGAAAGAAAGGTCGGCGGTCTGCATCTTCTCGCTTCATGTGGATCCTCGCGAGACCACTAACAAGAGATCGTTGTCCGTGATCGTCGGGAGAACTCTCCGGAACAAAAAGGTCGAAGGTAGAGGTATCAACAATAAGCCACCTCTAGCTCCGATGGAAAAGGGGGAACCGATGCATTCTCATCCACTTCAATGTACAAAAGCGAATAGAAGGGGTAGTCGGCATGGGGGCCAATCCATCACGCACCCAAACTATTACTCCGCACAATCAGTGGAAAAGAGTGCAACCATTCTCGGAATCAGACTGAAGATCTCGACAAGCGAGGTTCGGAAACAAAGGAGTGATGCGGACTCTGCATCGGATCTGGCGTAGAGGATGTTGTCGCTTCGGAAAACACCGGGAGATACCACAGGAATCGTATGAAAGACACAATGATTAGATTTCGCGATGGTTCCATTGGCATGAACAACACATGCTCAAGGTATACTCCAACTTCACCAATGCTCGCCCTTCTCATATGTTTTTCAACGACACGGATATCCAGCAAGGAACACATATGGATAAAGAGGTCAAGAACAAAAGATTGGAGGAAGGGTACAACTGACAGTTGCAGATTGATGATCGTATCACCTCCGTTACAAAAGGGAGAAAGCGAAGCCCTGAAGGTACGACGGAAACCCAACCACGAGAATTCCTGGACTCGAAGAGAGAGAAGAGAGCAGATTCAAATCACGTCGAGGTAAGAGGAGAATAGCAGAGGGGTAAGGAGTAAAATCAGACCTAGTCAGAACTATCCAACCAATTTTGCAAAATAGTTTTAACACCCTACTTCGGCCGTTAGCTAGGTTATCCTACAGGCTGGACTTGTGGGGTATCGCAACTGCTGAGCTCTGATACCACTCTGTAACACCCTCAGAATCGGACCTATGCAAGTTTGGGCAAAATTCACCAAACCCGCATAGAAACGATTCAAAGGTGCCCACCAGGCACTTTCGTGCGGGTGGAAAACGAAGTAATAACATTACACAACAGTCCTCGATGGGACCCACAGAACAGATATATATATAACAGCGACTCCATGAGTCAAGAATACAGATATAATATACAAGTTCCAAATCACCTTGAAAACGGTAGAGCGTCCGACTACGGACAAGAAGCAAATGGGGCTAAGAGCCCTGAAGAATAACCAATGGCGTCCATAACCCTGCCCAGGCCAAGCCGGAAGGGTAACCCTGCTAACGGCGTCGATCTCAAAACCTGCTTAACAAAAGGGGTGCCGACAAAGGGCAAGGCAGAAAACAAAGAAGGAGCGTCAGTACTGAGGCCAGTACACGGCGAGGCTAGAATTCGGCGGTCCTCGCCTACATAGGTATGGTGGACTGAGCGGCAGCGGCAGCATGCACTAAACAACCTATAGAGACTCGATACAACTAGCGGTTATCAGAGGGGGGGTAAGAAAGACCTATTCGGATCCAACCTGAAACTAACACCAAACAAACCCATCCTGGTGTTTCCCCCTCGAGACCAAACGAGGAAGTCAACCGAGGAACTCACACAGTTGGCAGTTTTACTTATTTAGTTATAGTTGCGGCACTTTACTAGGCAGGTTTAGATAATCGTCCTGATAAAGTAAGCAGTGGGCACTTTTATTTAATCATTCCGTGATAGTTGTAACTCTTACTAATCAGATGCAGATAGCATGAGATAAACCCAAACCCAGCAGTTGTTGGCACTTTTATTCAGCCATTCCGTTGTAGTTGCAATACTTACTAGTCAGATACATCTGTCGCAAGCGACAACCAAACAAGCAAGTATGGGCATTATTAATTAGCCATTCCATTATAGTGAAGCTGATTACTAGTCATTATAAGTCAAATTTATAGCAGTAAACTTTAGTTATGCTTATCTATGATCGAGAAACTGTGCTCCAAGTCGTCCATATCCGCGGACACGGCTTTCAGAAAGTTTTACCCGGCCGGGGTGCACCAATAGCAACACACACTCGATCAACCTCGGAAAAACCAAATCAAAACCCAACGAGGCCTTCACGACAAAGCAATCACAAGATTCAGAAATATTTCAGGGGGCCACCCCTTAAGTAGATCCCGCAACGGAGTAAGCAAGCTCCGAGACGGCCTCAAGGTCTGCGACAATGGCTGTGAGCGACTGGGAACCCCAAACGGGGCTTGTCGACACCGCGTAAACATTCCGCTTCCAAAACAGTACAGTGTGCAGTACCTCGCACAATCGTAATTAAAGCAGTAGCATGGCATAAGTACAGGATAGTAAAAACACCTCAAACTAGTTCGTGGCCCCAAGAAATAAGACGGAATCAAGCTCTGGCTAAGGGGGGTCCCATATACCTCCCGGATGTGGATAGCGCGATAAATCAAGGAACAGGTATCAAGTACTCGGGGTCTTACGGGACACAAGTGGGCGTTCGGAAACCAAATATTTTCTATCACCCACCGATGCCTCTGCTTATTTCAATTTTAGTTGTTAAACAGAAATTAAAGTGACGATAAGTAAAACTAGAATCATCTCCAACATCAACTTGCGGCAATACATCAACAGTTGTGACTCTGACCGACACGCAACAACACTTGAGCAAGCGACTACGACGTGCAAGTCCAACTAGCTACCAAACAACAGGTAATAGGATGTATCCAAGGCAATATAGGGCTGCACGGTAACTCACGGGTACGGAAGCTAAGCATCGCAACACAGATAGCAATAGATCAACAGGAGGGGAGTAAATACTATAAAAGTAAGATAGGTAGAAAGGGGAAGATGCTCGCCTGAAAACATTGTCGAAGGTTCAACCGAAGATCGGGGCGAAGCTCACATCAACTCAACGGCCTTATCCGCGAAGAAGCAAAACACTAGAAGAAACACCGGATGCAATATTTAATACAACGGCAGAAGATCGGCATGATGCATGTATGATGCATGGCATGGCAAGTGCGATGCAATTAGGTCATATTAAGTGGAACCGGGGTCCCGACAGTTAATTAGGTGGTGCAAGTTGTTTAGAAACCCCGCAATTTAGATGTTGTTTTAACAAGGCAGAATATGTTACCGGTTTGCTACACAAGTTTTAAATGAGGCCAATATGAGACTAGAATTGCCCGCATATGGGCCCCATATTTAATTATTAGGTGAATCGGCATAAGGCCCCCAAACCACAGAAATATGCATGCGAGATGAATGATTAATATTCAACAGTTGTTATTATGTTATGAAATAGGGTATCGGGAAGGGGTTCACACATTAGGGGTCTCGACGATCTTGTTAGGGTTCCGGGGTTCGGGGTCAGGGTCCAGGGTCCAGAGTCCAGGGTCCAGGGTTCGACGGTTCGGGCTCGGCGGAATCGTTCTCTCGCTCTCGGTGACGGGGCAGATCTTGCGTTCCGGGAAGAAGTACTTGGCGTTCTGCGTCGGTGCCGTTCTTGTCGTCGCGTAGGTCTTGTCGGGTCCGCGCCATCGAGGCGGTCTTGGTATCCGGGAGGGAGAACTTGGCGCTCCGCGGCAAAGTGCTTGGCGTATCCGGGTTCTCGGGCATCGGTAGATCTTGTCATTGCTTGGTGTTGGACTCGACACATGCGATGGAGATCTTGGGGTACCCTCTGGATCATCGGAGGCGAACTTGGAGTCGACACCGGGATCTTTCGGGTTCCATGATGGAGGGCTTGCATCATTCCTCGGAGGGCTCGGTTGTCAGTGCCGGTACTCGGGTGCGGCGTCGAGGGTTGTGGGCGAACTTGGGGTGCTCCAAGTCGTTCCTAAGGGACACAAGCGGACCCACACGTCACAAACACACGAGCACGCACGGACGCGCACATGGAGGGCGGAGCCCACAGGATGACGTGGCGGGCCGGTGAGGTGGGGCCGGGCCACGGGAGGTGGACGACGGAGGTTCGCTGGGACGCGCGGCCCGAGGCGGCGACGCGCCGGAGGTTGGCCGGCGGTCCTGGCAGCGGGGCGCCGCGGAGGAGGTAGAGGGAGGTCCGGCGGCGTCGGTTCGGGTCGGGGCGGGGTCGCTTGGGCGGAGGCGGTCACCGGAGAGGGGCGGCGACGGCCGGTTGAGGGAGCTCGAGGCCGGCGACGAGCGCGCGGTCGCGGAGGCGCAGGAGGGCGGGTGGTTGACGGCGACATGCGAGGACGGAGGGCCGGGGCGCGCACGAGGTGCCGGTGGCGGGTGGAGGGAGGCCGACGCTGGCGCGGCTCGAGGCGGTGCAGGGAGCGCCGGGGCCGGAGGAGGGGTGGAGGCGAGGCGGGGAGCGCGCGCGCGGCGGCTCGGAGGCGCGGGCCGGCGCGGACTCGCAGGAGAGGGGCGGCGACGCGGGAGGCCCTGGCGGCCGCAGGCGAGGTCGAGAGGCGAGCTGGGGCGCGGTGGGCGAGGCGGAGGCAGGACGGGGTCCGGGGCGAGCTTGGGGAAGAGGGGGTAAGAGGTGAGGGCGGGGCGGCGCTCGGGGCTCTGCGGGGCGGCTCCGGCGCGGAGGAGCGCAGCGGCGGGCGGCGCGCTGGCCTGCTGCGGGGGCGGAGGTGGTCGGCGCCGGCGGCAGGCAGAGGGAGGCGGCGGGGAACGGCGAGCTCGGGCGGCGAGGTGGTTGGAGGGGACCGGACGCACGGACGGGAGGAGGAGGACGCGGGATGGGGCTGCTCGGTTGGAGGCGGGGCTGGCGGACTAGAGGGAGGAGAGAGGGACGGCGGCCGGCGGTGGGGAAGATGGGGAGTGGGAGGGAGAGCACGCGGGGAGAGAGGAGGGTCCGGGGGACAGGGCCACGCGGGGTGGGGCCCAGGGGCGCAGGCGGGGTGTGGGGAGTGGCCAGGGGAGGGAGTTTGTGGGGCGCGTGGGGCCCAGGGGAGGGGTCGGTGAGAGAGAGAGCTGAGAGGAGAGAGGGGGCCAAGTGGCGTGCGGTGGTTGGGTGAGGGTAGAGGGGTCGCTGAGGTGGCGTGTCTGGATTGGTGGGAGTGAGGTGGAGGGTAGGTTGGGTAGGAATTTGGGTAGGTTTAGGAATTAGAGGGGCAGGTTGGGTTGGACCGATTTAGATTTTAGGGGTGGTCGTTCGGGTCAAACGGCCCGTTCGACTGCCCCGCTAAAAATTAACTAAATGTTTTATTTAATTAAACGGACCGTTGCACAACACATTTAAACAAAACAAAATATTCCGGGGACCCGGTTTTGGTGTTTGAAACAAGAGGGGGCGTTTTAGAAAACAAAACGGGTGTTGCGGAAATAGTTTTAGCAAACAATGCATGATGATGACGATGCAATGCACAAATTCAACGCGATTTTCTAGTAGTGGTTTTGCGGGATGCCACAGGCAGCTTCTCCGTATTGTGCAACTACCTCTGGATCATACTGCTCTTCGGCCCCATATTTGCTCGACCCCACATTGGTTTGAGAAATCACCTTGAGAGGGGCGCAAGTCTGTTTTGCTTGTTCTCCGAGCTGGGCAACAGATTTCCCGCTTGCATCAGTACTGCTCTTCGAGGCTTTTTGTGCTGCATGTGACTTGAGAATAGAACGCCCATAGTCTGATGACAGCTTTGGCTCGGGTTGATGAAGAGTCTTTAGCATTTTCAACACTTTGGCTTTTTCTTCTTTGGTGCTGGGGAACTCTGGCTCTTTCGGCCGCCTCAGCTTAGCGAAAAACGCTGTCGTTTCCGCATCAACGATCGCCGCAGTCTCCTTCAGTACAGTCATAAGCTCTCTTGGGAGGAACCGTTGGTACTTTTGGAAGAGGCTCTTGTTTACGTTTCGGCGATCGCTTACGACGCACAGAGGCGGTACGCTTACGCTTTTTATCCTGAGGCGCCGGCGATGGCTCCCGCGGCGATGGCTGCACCGGAGATTGGTGAGGCGACGGAGCCGGGTGAGGCGACGGAGCCGGGTGAGGCGACGGAGCCGGGTGAGGCGACGGAGCCGGGTGAGGCGACGGAGCCGGGTGAGGCGACGGAGCCGGGTGAGGCGACGAAGACGGCTGCCGCGGCGGCGACGACCTCGCTGGAGACGGGTGAGGCGGCGGCGAAGATGGCCTTGGCGTGTGATTTCGAAGCACGATACAATCCTTCGGCCATAGAATGGTGACGTTTTTTGCGTCACCCAGCACAGTCACATCCCCTTCACCAGCAGGGTAGTGAAGATCCAAAACCTCAAAGGTGGGAATGATTTCATCCACGCCGACAACAGCGTAGCCCTCTGGAACCGGACGACTGTGGTAAGTTGGTGTGGGTCCAATTGGTAAGGCATAGCCGACCACCACCTTCATTGATATGTTCACAACTTTGACATGTAGCTCGCAGTGTGTCATCTCTGTGATATCATCCACTGGGTAGCCAACAGGAGCCATCGTCGGTGCATCATCAGCATCGCCATTGTCATCACCCGGGACCTCGGTGGAAGCCACACTGCTTTTTCGATTATTCGATAGGCCGGTAGCATCGAATGCAGTGTGCTGCTAAGATGGGCCGGTAGTACTTTGCTCTTTAAGTGAGTTAATTTCATCTTGTTGTTGCTTTAATCGTTCTTCAATTAAACGCATTCGCTCTTTCTGACTTTCTGCTTCAACTGCCGCCCTGTCCTTACTCCTCTGATGGCTTCTATCAGGATATTTCTTCCTCTCTTCGGGAAACCCAGTCCTCCATGATTGGGAGCCTATTGTGCCTCGTGTTCGTCCATCATGTTCCTTATTTCCAAGGGCGAGTGTGAGCTCATCATTCTCTCTATCGGGAATGAAGTCCCCATCTTTAACAGCCTTTACTGCTTTTCTCATCCTCTCGATTGGCAAGGGGTCTTCTTTATGTCGTATGTTATATATACACCTCCCTTCCGAGTCCAACGTGCCCCCATGCCCGTAAAACCAATGAAAGGATACGGATGTCGCCTAGAGGGGGGGTGAATAGGCGATTAAAACTTTTCCTAGAGTGGCTCAACAAAGGCGGAATTAAACTAGTGTTTACTTTGTAAAACACAACCTAGAAACAACTAAGGTTTACCTATGTGCACCAACAACTTATGCTAAGCAATACAAACAACAAAGTGATAGCAAGATATATATTACTTCAAGCACGAAGGCTATCACAATGTAAAGTGCATAAGTAAAGAGCTCGGGTATAGAGATAACCGAGGCACGCGGGGACACCGATATTTTACCGAGTTCCTCCCAACATGGAGTACGTCTCGTTTGGAGAGGGGGTGGTATCAAACCACCAACGCCACAAAAGGCCTCCCTTATTCTCCGGTGAATCTCACCCCAATGGGATCGATCCACGCTTCCACTATCGGTGCACTTGTCGGTGGCAACCGGAACCTCTCACAAGGTTGGGGCACAACTCCACAACTTAATTGGAGGCTCCCAACAAATGCCACAAAAGGCCTCAACCAATGCCACCAAGGCCACAATGCCACCAAGGCCACAAAACCGTCTAGGGTTCCAAGAACCCAAGAGGGACAAGCTCCAATGAGTAACACGAACCAAATCCTCCGAGGAGAACTCAAACCGATGCACCAAATGCAAATGGCAAGAAAACCACAAAGGTGTTCAAATCCTTCTCTCCCAAATTCCACAAAAGCTACAAAAGCTTATGGGGAATAAGAGAGGAAGAACAATGGAGGAAATCCACAAAAGACTCCAAGATCTAGATCCCAATATGTTCCCCTCACTTAGAGGAGAGATTGATTGGTGGGATTGTAGATCTAGATCTCCTCTTTCAAATCCCTCAAGAATATGCAACAATCATTGGAGGGATTGAGAGAAAGCAAGCTCAAGAAGGTCAACAATGGAGGAGAAAACTTGCAAGAATGGTTGGGGAACCATTGGGGAAGAAGGCCACTTAAATAGGTTCCCCGAAAATCCAACCTTTGAAGCCAAAAAAGCGCAAATCCCGGTACTACCGGACATTCCCGGTACTACCGGACAATCCCGGTACTACCGGACAATCCTTGGGGATCCCAGGTCGCCAAATGCACCTTTTTCAGTACCGACCGGTACTACGAAGCGGTACTACCGGACCTCCGGTACTACCGGACCCTGGTCCGGTACTACCGGTCATCCCTGAACGAAAACGGCCATAACTTTTGCATCCGGACTCCGATTTTGATGATCTTGGGCTCGTTTCGAAGAGGACAACAAGCTCTAAAAGATAATGCAAAGAAACATTATAGTCCAGTAAGGGAGGATAGATCCAAATGACGAAAGGTTTAACCTCTATCAAAAAGATGAACCAAAAAAACCTCCAACATCAAAAACGTAATAGAAAATGCATATGAAATCCGTTTTCGATGAACGAGAGCTTGTCATGGAGATTAACACAAGCTCTAAATCCTCACATGAGTAAGAACCAAATAATGGAAGGTTTTACCTATCTCTAAAATACAAACCGGTAAAACCTCCAAGATCAAAACGCGAAGATATAAAAGGAAAATCCGTTTTTGATGAACTAGAGCTTGTTATGGAGATTACCACAAGCTCTATATCCTCACATGGATAAGACCAAATAACAACCAAATATGATGATGCAATTATGCAAAGGTTTGATCTCTCTCCGAACGATGTGACCGAATTACTCATTCGAGAGCCCCTCTTGATAGTACGGTTATCTATCCTAAACCCGGTCTCACACACACAACGAGAGACCGGCAAAAGGGAAAACCTATCAAGATTATACCTTTGCCTTGAGCATTCCACTTGAGCTCGATGTAGACGATCTTGCCCTTCTCAAGATGGAACGCCTTTCTTAATTCCTCATCATCGACCTCGCATATTGAGCTTGCACAACATATCTTCTTTGCATTTCGTCGTCCTTGAAGCCATCACATGCTTCAAGCGATGCCAATGGACAAATCCTACAAGTATAACTCAATACACACATTAGTCCATACAGATTGTCATTAATTACCAAAACCACACATGGGGGCCCAACATGTTCTTTCAATCTCCCCCATTTTGGTAATTGATGACAATCCCTTTAAGAGGGTTTATATAAGGAATTTTAATGAATAAAATGGTAATACCAATATCAAATACTACAAAAGTATGTGATATTGGTACCACCATCATATATAGAGCAAACTCCCCCACAATCTATGCATGTGTGATGAACTTGAATTTCATTGCATATATTGCCAATCATTATCATTGGTGGAGTTTCCTCTATATACCACATGCTAAGCAACAACAAAGATGCAAGAGCATGAGAGGCAAATGCACAAGAACAAACTCAATGCATAAACCAACTTCCCTTAAACCCTCTAAAACTTCTCCCCCATTGGCATCGATTGCCGAAATGGGTGACAAGTTCTAGAAGGCAAATATAGTAATAATTCCTCCAAAGGTGTGCCTTTGCACATATCCAATGATGAATACTTGGGAGGGAGTAGAACTATATCGAGGACCCGAAGATTGCAAAAATAAAGTAAAATGATGCAAGCAACTACAAGGTCCGACAAACCAATTTGAAAACAACAAATGAGTCCAAATGGAAACAACAAGATATTATGATATGAGCAAAAGAGTGTTTTAAATAACAAATAGAGAAGCTCCCCAAGATTTGTGCACAATTCAAAATAAATGTATTGGGATACATAATGCACAAATATGGAATCCTTGCTCCCCCATAAGCATTTAAAACACAACAAATGAAAGATCAAATAAATGACTAAATAAAATAGAGAAGTTCCCCAAGATTTGTGCACACTTTAGAATCGTTGTATTTCAATACAAAAATGCACAAATATGGAATCCTCACTTCTCCATAAACATTCAAGGAACAATAAATGATAAAATAAGACAAATGAGCATTATTAAATGAATTAGATGAGCTCCCCAAAGATAATGCACCAATTATGATAATTGTATTCGGGAATAAGGTGCATAATCATGGAATCCTCACTCATCCAAAATCATTTAACAATACAAGACATGAAAGAACAAATATGAGTGTCCGAAGATGCAAACAAGAGGAACAACCACTCATAGGAAAATAAATTTGGAAGCCACCGAAGAATCAAAAGGAATAGAAAGGTGGTCTCCAAGGATTAAAAAACAACTAAAATTATCTTCTCATATGTGTATATGTATCTAAGTGGAAAATATCACAAAGACATATTCCAAAGAAGAAAAATGCACACATCAAGAAGATTATACAAGAAAGCACATGAAAGGCAAAAATGAAGTCATAACATATATCAATAAGATTTTTGCTTCAAAGCATGGCCAAAGGCTCACATATATCTTATTGTACATAATGGACTTCAAACACAAACACACTACATATATTACAACTATCACCAAGGGAAAAGTTTAAAGTTGAAATATATGAAGAAAGGAAACAAGTATCATAAGAGAAAATAGACTAGCAAAATCTCACTATTGCATATGAGAGAAGTTGAGGAGATGATAGGCAATAAAATTGCTAGATTGATATATTTGGGATTGGAGGATCATATGCATGATTTTGTATAGTCCCAACTATATGTACTCATCTCAACTTATACACATTTACAATAGAGAGTTCTCTTAAAGCCATGGATAGAACTACAACAATTACAAATACATGAATTCATGCTAGAAGGCAACCGACAAACGGTTGGAAACAAGATATATGAGCATGAGAAAGAGATACTTGTTACCGAGATATAATTGATAGGATGTAGAGGATATGAATTCATTCATCATCCTATAGCTTGCCTCCAATTTTCATTAATGCACCATTTCTTCAAGATTTGAGAGACAAGCATCCAATATATCTCCAATGTACCTAAACACATTTAAGTACAAAATGGTCCCCAACCTTATTGGGTCCAAAGTAGTTAGTGCAACTACAATACATAGGAGAGACTCCACATAAATATGTGCATATTAATATGAAATTGAATTTCATGCACAACTTAGCCGATGGGATTTGGTGGAGTTTCCCCTATATATTGGATCAAAGAAAGCAAGCATGCCATAATATAAACATATAGTAAATATGCATGCATAAAGCTTTCAAGAACCAAAAAGGAGATACAATTTGAACAAAAACACCAAGTAAATCGAGATTGCATACACAAGAGTGTGACATGACAAACGATGTCCAAATTGTATCAAAGAACCAATTCAACACATGAAAGATCACAAGTTCAACAAATGAACTAGGCAAAGATCAAAAGAGCAAGAGATAGATAGAAATAAAAATGCTTAAGGATTTATCTCATTCTAAAATGGTCAAATCAAGAAACAAGGAATGAGACAAAACCAACTCCCAAAAAGAGCAAGGTTCCAACAAGAAACCAAACTCCCCAAACTTAACATGATGGCACAAAATACCAAAACGAAAAGATTGAGTTTCCAAGCACATAAAACATGATATGGAGCAAAACAAGACGCATAAAAGGATTGTTCTAGATAATATAGGAGAGCTCACTCATAAGTAGTACATTATATATGATTTTCTTTTGAATGCAAAATGCACACAAATGAGATCATCACTACTACCTACATTAAATAAAACACAAGAGGATACCCTTAAAAATAAGAAGATCCAAAAGTAGCAAGGAATACATGGGAGCATACAAAACATTTACTTTGCCAAGGATAGGTCAATATTAAGCAAAGGCCAAAGTGAATATGATCAATAAAGTCTACCATAAATTTGGTACTAATTGTCCAAGAACAAGAAATATTGGAAATAATTTTACCAAGGTAGCTTGCATGGATATCCAAGATCATAGTCACAATGAGAAGCATATAACTAAATATAAGAAATTAAGCATGATACTTCGAACAGGATTCTTGGTAGCTTCCAATAGTCACACAATCACTAGTGATTAGAGTAACTTGAAGCAAATGGTTTCCATGTGAATATAAATATCTAAATATGAGGAAACACATACCAAGAACCATTCTCATATACAAGATCCAACATAAGATCAATAAAGCCATTCAATCAAATTGGAACTTGTATGAGCAAATGTGTCACATAGGTGCTAGATAATTATCAATATCAATTCTAAGTGACACAACCTCGAATATTCACAATTTCTAGGATTGTAATATGCACTAAGCATATGACTCCCCCATAATGTGATACTACCATAAAACCAACACGAGGGAAAAGGATACAAATAGAGGTAATTAGTGGACATTATAAAATTAAATTTCTCATGAGAATTATACCACATAGAGACTAGACAATAATACAATATAAATACTAGGTGGTAATCCTCATGTACACACATTTTTAGGATTGTGGAATGCCTAAGCATAACACTCCCCCAAAATGGGATAGTCCATTAATCTCTCACAAGAGCCAAATAAGATACCAAATATAAACAAGTAAGGCTCCAATACAAGAAACACACATACATGGTGTGTCACCTAATCATACACAAATATGTTTGATACCTCAAGATAATTAGGTGGAAAACACAACATGTACAAAATCATGGAAGATACAAAACCAACACATGCACAAGGGGGCGAGTAACTTTCAATGAAATGAGTTAAGCATATGTTACCGCAAGGAGGAACATTGGAAATATAATAGGAGCAATATAATCCACATGACTTGGATTTGACAAAAATAATAATGAAGATCCCTTAATTCTTCATGATGTAGCCAAGTCTCCAATGCCCTCCAAAATACACCTATTGATCAAGTTTTGGATAGTTGGTCCCCAACCAAGTTGGGTCCTAAGAGGTTAGTCACAATAGGCTTGGCAACCCAAATGGTTCTTTTCTTGATACCACATTGAGCACCAAAAAATTTGGCAAACACATTGCCAACCTCATCCATACAAAGAGAATAAGCATCATCAATAATGATAGGGTTGGATGAGGAGATACCGATAGTGCATGAGGAAGAGATATGCCCCTTCTCACGGCATATGTAGCAAGTTCTACTCTTGCCATATTTCTTCTTAGGTGAAGCCACAACTCGAGGAAGAGCTCGAGTAGTCCTCTTAGGAAGAGGCCCATTAATGACTTGAGGTGGATCTTGAGGCCGCTTCCCTTGTTGCTTCACACTAAGAGGCTTTTTCTTCAATGTGCAAGATCTAACATGGTGCCCTTCTTCCTTGCACTTGAAGCAAACAATGTTGGCCGGATTCTTGACTTGATCTTGGCCATTCTTCTTGTTGTCCTTGTGCTTCAACTTGATAGTGGACTTGTTCTTGACATTGGAGTTGAATCCAAGCCCACTCTTGTCATTGGGGGATTTTTGCACACTCAAGATTTTGTTGAGTGTGACCTTCCCTTGATGACCCTTTTTCAAGTCATTTCTCAAAGAAGTGACTTGAGCCTTGAGCTCTTTGATTTCCTCTACATGGTTAGTTTCAACACAAGTACTAGAGGAAGTAGATGCTACATTGTTAGAGCAACACGGCATGGAATGTAATTCATCATGAGATATAGCATGGTTGTGAGAGGATGAATTACAAGGACTAGCACATGACAATATAACATTTGGAGTAGATGTAGTGCTAATGTCCACATGAGGCCCACTAGATGTTACCTTTGACACGATGGCCTCATGAGCTAACTTTAGCCTACCATGGGAGACTAGAAGATCCCCATGCGAGCTTGAGAGCTTAACATGACTTTCTTCTAATTTCCCATAGTTTCTAGTTAGCAACGCAAGTTGAGCCTTTAGCTCAACATTCTCCTTCAAAATAGATGCTTCACAAGAAATAGAGTTAGTAGCACAAGCATCATTATTATTAGCAAGAGGTGAGGGCAACTTGTCAAGCTCTTTTGAATATGAGGCTTTAAGTTGCTCATGTGACTCGGTGAGTTTGATGAGCTCACCCTTTATGACCCTAGAGCCATTTTTGAGGTGCTCAAAATCCTCAAGGAGTTTAGCATAAGCAACTTGAGTCTCGTCATTTTTATGTTTGAGATCACTTGCCACCTCAAGATCTCTATCATGAGATTTCTTTACTCTAGATAGCTCTAAAGCAAAGGTCTCCTCAAGAGATTCCTTGGTGGTTTGTTCCTCTTCAAGAGCTTTGTTTAGGTTTGCAATTATATTAGCATACTCACGCTCAAGACTACACATTTTATCAACATTGTTATCATGCACCTTAATTTGTGTTTCTAACTTATCAATATGTTCTTTGCTCTTAATAGCAAAGTCCAAGACTTCAACAAAGTTAGAACAAGCAATATCCTTTTTAACAAGGGCACGATAAACAATCTCACCCTTCTCATATAAATCATTAATATCAAGCTCTTCTTCCACATTATCCACATCCTCCTTATCACAAGAGGTAATGGGTTTCAAAGTAGGAGTTACCTTAGAATCCCTAGCCATAAGGCATAGGTGGGTACCGGAAGAAGTTGAAGATGAGATTACATTTGTGGCTTCATTCAAAACCATGTCTTGGCCCATAGAATCTTCGGTTTCCTCTACATGGTTAGCAACACAAGCACTAGAGGAAATGGAAGCATTTTTATCATGGCAACAAGACAACACAAGCATATCATCATGAGATTTATTCAAGTCATTTCTAGATGATATGCAAGGGCTATTAACACAAGCATGTAAGGAGTTTGTAGTGCTAGAAGTGTTAAAGTCCAAAGATAGATCATTGCAACTCGATAGGGATGAGGGATTACAAATAGTAAGCACACTATCCAAATTGCAATTTCTATCACCACTCACCATATCATTACCTTGTGAAAAGTCACATGTTGGTGAAGTGGTAGAGGATGAGAACTCATCCCGACCGGAAGTGGAAGCAACACAATCATCCTCAATAATGTTGGACACAACATATTTATCTTGAAGTTTTGTCCATAACTCATGAGCGCTCCAAAAAGGAATGATTGAAGATGTAACTACATAGCTCAAAGCATTAACAAGCACATTAGAAGCTTGAGCATCGAGATATAAGTTTTTCTCATCCTCACAAGATAGATTTTTGAAATCCATAGGAGGAGAAAAACCTATATCTACAATACGCTCCAAATTTGGGTCCATCTCCCGAAAATGAATGAGCATGCGATTTTTCCATATATCATAATTTGTGCCATCGAATATGAACATGTCATTGTGCACTAATCCTCTAGCCGACATCTTTACTCTCAAGGCGGTGAAGCCTAAAATGAGAGACCGGGCTCTGATACCAATTGAAAGGATACGGATGTCGCCTAGAGGGGGGGGGGGTGAATAGGCGATTAAAACTTTTCCTAGAGTGGCTCAACAAAGGCGGAATTAAACTAGTGTTTACTTTGTAAAACACAACCTAGAAACAACTAAGGTTTACCTATGTGCACCAACAACTTATGCTAAGCAATACAAACAACAAAGTGATAGCAAGATATATATTACTTCAAGCACGAAGGCTATCACAATGTAAAGTGCATAAGTAAAGAGCTCGGGTATAGAGATAACCGAGGCACGCGGGGACACCGATATTTTACCGAGTTCCTCCCAACATGGAGTACGTCTCGTTTGGAGAGGGGGTGGTATCAAACCACCAACGCCACAAAAGGCCTCCCTTATTCTCCGGTGAATCTCACCCCAATGGGATCGATCCACGCTTCCACTATCGGTGCACTTGTCGGTGGCAACCGGAACCTCTCACAAGGTTGGGGCACAACTCCACAACTTAATTGGAGGCTCCCAACAAATGCCACAAAAGGCCTCAACCAATGCCACCAAGGCCACAATGCCACCAAGGCCACAAAACCGTCTAGGGTTCCAAGAACCCAAGAGGGACAAGCTCCAATGAGTAACACGAACCAAATCCTCCGAGGAGAACTCAAACCGATGCACCAAATGCAAATGGCAAGAAAACCACAAAGGTGTTCAAATCCTTCTCTCCCAAATTCCACAAAAGATACAAAAGCTTATGGGGAATAAGATAGGAAGAACAATGGAGGAAATCCACAAAAGACTCCAAGATCTAGATCCCAATATGTTCCCCTCACTTAGAGGAGAGATTGATTGGTGGGATTGTAGATCTAGATCTCCTCTTTCAAATCCCTCAAGAATATGCAACAATCATTGGAGGGATTGACAGAAAGCAAGCTCAAGAAGGTCAACAATGGAGGAGAAAACTTGCAAGAATGGTTGGGGAACCATTGGGGAAGAAGGCCACTTAAATAGGTTCCCCGAAAATCCAACCTTTGAAGCCAAAAAAGCGCAAATCCCGGTACTACCGGACATTCCCGGTACTACCGGACAATCCCGGTACTACCGGACAATCCCTGGGGATCCCAGGTCGCCAAACGCACCTTTTTCAGTACCGACCGGTACTACGAAGCGGTACTACCGGACCTCCGGTACTACCGGACCCTGGTCCGGTACTACCGGTCATCCCTGAACGAAAACGGCCATAACTTTTGCATCCGGACTCCGATTTTGATGATCTTGGGCTCGTTTCGAAGAGGACAACAAGCTCTAAAAGATAATGCAAAGAAACATTATAGTCCAGTAAGGGAGGATAGATCCAAATGACGAAAGGTTTAACCTCTATCAAAAAGATGAACCAAAAAAACCTCCAACATCAAAAACGTAATAGAAAATGCATATGAAATCCGTTTTCGATGAACGAGAGCTTGTCATGGAGATTAACACAAGCTCTAAATCCTCACATGAGTAAGAACCAAATAATGGAAGGTTTTACCTATCTCTAAAATACAAACCGGTAAAACCTCCAAGATCAAAACGCAAAGATATAAAAGGAAAATCCGTTTTTGATGAACTAGAGCTTGTTATGGAGATTACCACAAGCTCTATATCCTCACATGGATAAGACCAAATAACAACCAAATATGATGATGCAATTATGCAAAGGTTTGATCTCTCTCCGAACGATGTGACCGAATTACTCATTCGAGAGCCCCTCTTGATAGTACGGTTATCTATCCTAAACCCGGTCTCACACACACAACGAGAGACCGGCAAAAGGGAAAACCTATCAAGATTATACCTTTGCCTTGAGCATTCCACTTGAGCTCGATGTAGACGATCTTGCCCTTCTCAAGATGGAACGCCTTTCTTAATTCCTCATCATCGACCTCGCATATTGAGCTTGCACAACATATCTTCTTTGCATTTCGTCGTCCTTGAAGCCATCACATGCTTCAAGCGATGCCAATGGACAAATCCTACAAGTATAACTCAATACACACATTAGTCCATACAGATTGTCATTAATTACCAAAACCACACATGGGGGCCCAACATGTTCTTTCAACCAATTCCTTGCACGTTCTACCCAATCGTCTGTCTCTGGGGTGATATTTTTATCACGCAGTTCCTGCTAAAGTTTCTCCCACTTAGGAATGCCAACCTTGTAGCCACCTTGCCCCATAGTATGGTGATACTTCTTCTTAGCAGCATTCAGCTTATTCGTTTCAGACATTTTCTTAGCTTTTTCTGATTTCTTGTATTCCACAAACTCATCCCAGAATGGTTTTATCTTCTCAAACTGAATATTCTTGAAATCGGGAGTCTTCTCTTTCACGACATAGTCAAGGTGCAATCTTTTCTTCCAGTTGGTGAAACACTGGGCCATCTTCTTCAAAGCCCACTCCCTGACCTGTAACACCCTCAGAATCGGACCTATGCAAGTTTGGGAAAAATTCACCAAACCCGCATAGAAACGATTCAAAGGTGCCCACCAGGCACTTTCGTGCGGGTGGAAAACGAAGTAATAACATTACACAACAGTCCTCGATGGGACCCACAGAACAGATATATATAACAGCGACTCCATGAGTCAAGAATACAGATATAATATACAAGATCCAAATCACCTTGAAAACGGTAGAGCGTCCGACTACGGACAAGAAGCAAATGGGGCTAAGAGCCCTGAAGAATAGCCAATGGCGTCCATAACCCTGCCCAGGCCAAGCCGGAAGGGTAACCCTGCTAACGGCGTCGATCTCAAAACCTGCTTAACAAAAGGGGTGCCGACAAAGGGCAAAGCAGAAAACAAAGAAGGAGCGTCAGTACTGAGGCCAGTACACGGCGAGGCTAGAATTCGGCGGTCCTCGCCTACATAGGTATGGTGGACTGAGCGGCAGCGGCAGCATGCACTAAACAACCTATAGAGACTCGATACAACTGGCGGTTATCAGAGAGGGGTGAGAAAGACCTATTCGGATCCAACCTGAAGCTAACACCAAACAAACCCATCCTGGTGTTTCCCCCTCGAGACCAAACGAGGAAGTCAACCGAGGAACTCACACCGTTGGCAGTTTTACTTATGCAGTTATAGTTGAGGTATTTTACTAGTCAGGTTTTAAATAATCGTCCTGATAAAGTAAGCAGTGGGCACTTTTAGTTGACCATTCCATTATAGTTGCAGCAATTACTAATCAGGTAAAGATAGCATGATATAATCCCAAAACCCAGCAGTTGTTGTACTTTTATTCAGCCATTCCGTTGTAGTTGCAATACTTACTAGTCAGGTACAATGGTCGCAAGCGACACTCCAAACAAGCAATTGTGGGCAGTATTATTTAGCCATTCCATTATAGTGAAGCTGATTACTAGTCATTATAAGTCAAATTTATAGCGGTAAACTTTAGTTATGCTTGTCTATGATCGAGAAACTGTGCTCCAAGTCGTCCATATCCGCGGACACGGCTTTCAGAAAGTTTGACCCGGCCGGGGTGCACCAATAGCAACACACACTCGATCAACCTCGGAAAAACCAAATCAAAACCCAACGAGGCCTTCACGACAAAGCAATCACAGGATTCAGAAATATTTCAGGGGGCCACCCCATTAAGCTACCCGCAACGAAGTAAGCTAGCTCCGAGACGGACTCAAGGTCTGGGTAATACGGCTGTGAACGACTGGGAACCCCAAACGGGGCTTGTCGACACCGCGGAATCGTGTCCCGATCCTAAACAGTACAGTGTGCAGTACCTCGCACAATCGTAAATAAAGCAGTAAAACATGGCATAAGTACAGGATAGTAATAAAGCCCCAAACTAGTTCGTGGCCCCAAGAAATAAGACGGAATCAAGCTCTGGCTCAGGGGGGGTCCCATATACCTCCCGGATGTGGATAGCGCGATAAATCAAGGAACAGGAATCAAGTACTCGGGGTCTTACGGGACACAAGTGGGCGTCCGGAAACCAAATATTATCTATCACCCACCGATGCCTCTGCTTATTTCATTTTTAGTTGTTATACAGAAATTAAAGTGACGAAAAGTAAAAATAGAAGCATCTCCAACATCAACATGCGGCAATACATCAGCAACTGTGGCATATGACGACACACATCAGCACTTGAGCAAGCAACTACGACGCGCAAGTCCAACTATCTACCAAACAACAGGTAATAGGGTGTGTCCAAGGCAATATAGGGCTGCACGGTATATCACAGGTACGGAGACTAAAGCATCGCAACACAGATAGCAAAAGATCAACAGGAGGGAAGTAAATACTATAAAAGTAAAATAGGTAGAAAGGGGGAGATGCTCGCCTGAAAACATTGTCGAAGGTTCAACCGAAGAACGGGGCGAAGCTCACATCAACTCAACGGCCTTATCCGCGAAGAAGCAAAACACTAGAAGAAACACCGGATGCAATATTTAATACTAAGGCAAAAGATCGGCATGATGCAGGCATGATGAATGACATGGCTAGGTGCGGTGCAATTAGGTCATATTAAGCGGAACCGGGGTCCCGACAATTAATTAAACGGTTCAAGTTATTTAGATCCCCCGCAAATTAAATGTTGTTTTAACAAGCCAGAATGTATCACCGGTGCGCTACACAAGTTTAACTGAGGCCAATATGAGACTAGATTTGCCCGCATATGGGCCCCATATTTAATTATTAGGTGAATCGGCATAAGGCCCCCAAACCAATGATATGCATGCGAGATGACAAGTAAATATGCAACAAGTTGATATCACTTATAGAATAGGTTATCGAGGAAAAGGGGCACACATTAAGGTTCGGCGATCTTGTTAGGGTTCGACGAACTTGGGGTTCCGGGGTCCGAGGTTTGACAGGGTCCAGGGTTAGGGTCTTCGGATCGGGGTAGGTCTTGGCGTTCGGGGCGAAGCACTAGGCGTTCTGCGTCGACGTGCAGTTCTTGTCGGGTTCCACGGGTTGATCTTGCCGTTACGAGGATCTTGTCGGGCTCGCGCCATCGAGGCGGTGTTAGCACTCGGGGGCGTTCTCGTGGCAATCTTGGCGTCCTGGGGCGGTCCTGTCGCATCCGCGGTCGTGCCGGCGGTCTTGTCGTTCGGTGCAGCACCTGTCGCATCCATGTGGGGTCGCGAAGATCATGTCGTATCCGTGGTCCTCGGGCATCGGATCTGGGGGAAGTACTTGTTGTTCCGTGAGGTAGGTCTTGGCGTTCGATCTCGGGGTCTTCGAGGGGCGTCTAGGTTCCGTGAAGATCGGTTATAACTCGTCGATGGTCCTTCTTGGGCTGCTCACTGTCGGTCATGTTGTCGAGGTCTGGGCCTCGGAAGATCTTGGCGAGGGGTTCGGTTCCAGGCTCCGAAGGCAGAACTTGGCGGCTCGGGCCTACGGGGTTGGGGTCGAACGGCGCGGATGCAGGGGCTCGGCGACCGGAGGCGCTCCAGATGAGGCCGCTCGGGGGAGTTGGGCCTCGGCGGCGGGCATGCAGGGCCGCACCGCGGCGGTCGCTGGCGGGGGTCGCTGCAGGCAAGCGCTGGCGGGGATCGCTGCAGGCAAACGCTGGCGGGGATCGCTGCAGGCAAACGCTGGCGGGTCCGGCGCCGGGGCGAGCGCAACGGAGGCGACTGGGAGCGGGAGGAGGGGCCGGCGAGGGCGCGTGCTCGCGGCCGGGGTCGCGGCGCCAGCGTCGGCAGGGGGCGGGCCGGAGGCGCAGGGCGCGGCCGCGGGACCGGCCGGAGGCGGGCTTGGGGCAGGGCGAGCTGGCGGAGGGAGCACTGGCGGCAGCGTCGCGCGAGGACGCGCCGGCGCCGGGGAAGGAGCTCGGGGCGCGGCTCAGAGGGTCGGAGGCGGCGAGCCGTCTGGCGAGCGCGGAGGCGCGCAGCCGGGGCGCGCGGTGGCCGGCGCGGGCAGAGGACGAGGCGCTCGGGAGGTTGGCGGGGCGGCCGGAGAAGTGCGCGGCGCGCGGCGAGCTGGATGCGGCGAGCGGGGCTGCAGGCGGAGGGGACGCTGCCGGAGAGAGGAGGCGACGGCAGAGCTCGCTCCTGGCGGCGGGGAGGGAAGGAGCGGACGGCGGGGCGGGGAACCAGGGAAGGAGAAGGGGATGAGGGCGTCGGGAACGGGAGGAAGGAGAAGCACAGGACGCGGCTCGCGGGGTTGGTGGGGCGTGGGGCCCAGGCGTGGGGGCGGGTTGGACCGGCGGGTGGGGGACGGGAGTGGGTCCCGCGCGGCAGGTGTGTGTGCGTGAGTGTGAGTGGGTTGGGGCGGGGCCACGCGGCAGGGAGAGGGGGGGTTGCCGCGTGGGTGCAGCGTGTGCGCTGTGTTGTGTGCGTGTGGGGACAGCTGGGGGGGGTTTGGTGGAAGCTGAGAGAGAGAGGTGAGGGGGGAGAGAGAGGGGGCTGGCCACGTGGCGGTTAGGGAGTGGGGGAAGGAGAGGGAGAGGGTGAGGTGGCATGGTGGGATTGGTGGGAGTGATGTGGCCAGGTGTGGTGGGTAGAATAATAGGTAGATGTAGGATTTAGATGGGGCGGCAGGTTGGACCGTTTGTAAAATCTGGGGGTGGTCGTTCGGGTCGAAACGGCCCGTTCGACTGCCCCCGCTAAAATAAATAAATATTTTATTTACTTTCAATTATCTTTTGTGACTAGTTTTAGACAAACAAAATATCCGGAACAACCGGGGTTTGGCGTTTGAATAAAAGTCGGGGCGTTTTAGAAAACAAAACGGCTTTGCGAAAATAGTTTTGACAAACAACATATGATGATGACGATGCAATGCACAAATTCAACGCGATTTTCTAGTAGTGGTTTTGCGGGATGCCACATGACCTTAGCCTCCATGGCTCTCCCATGTTGTAAGACGTCCTCAACTGGATCCTCCGCATTTGGATCCAGCTCTATCTTCGGTAGTTTGAAATTAACCATGAGCCTCTTCCACAGTAAATCTTTGGCGTGGTTAGGGACAAATAAACATGTTCCCTCTTCATCCGCTTTAGCAGGCCTATTCCAATTTCTAATGGTGATCGGGATTAAGTCCCTAACGATTACTCCGCATTGTGCTACAAATTTGGTTGCGACAACTTCGGGAGCTGTCGGTCTGCCGTCTTCAACGACATCTTCGATCCTAAACCTCTCATGGTCTTGCAACTTTTTGGTTGGGCCTCGTCTGCTCTTTTTAGTAGATTCCTTCGATCCGGAGGGCTAAAAGAAGAAAGATCGTCGTTACTATTTCTATATAGATAGCAGATGATTAATTAATGAATTGATTTATATTACATGCACCTTGCCGGAGCGGTCGTCTTCTCGATTACACAAGGCATCGCCTTCTCCCTCGCGGAAGGCAACACCTTCAACCTCAAACAAGTTGTCTACTCCGGTAAAAAGAGGATCACCCTCACCGGAGTTGTTCAGAAACGTTGATACGTCTAAATTATCTTCCCCACGGATCACACCTTGGATCAACTCTTCCTTTTCTTCGTCTCTGACGTGTGGGTCCATATTTTCTGCATAGGTGGAAAAACGAATAAGTCAAAGTGGCTAAAGGAGAAAGTTAAGGAGAAACCCTAATATATACATACACAATAATAAAAATGAAGAGAAACCCTAAACCTAGCTACAAAAAGGAAACCGTGTAGTAGATAGGTAACTCTAGCTAAAATCAAATAAAATCAATATTCCGGAGTTCCGAGGGGTGTAACCTAGTTCGGAGAAACCTCCGATGCATATGAGAGGGGAACATGAGTATAAGGCTACAAAAGGGAAACTATCCAGCAGATAGGTAACACTAGATACTAACAAAATACCATATTGGAATCGATTTAAGAGGGTTCAGAATGCCCTGGCGAAGGCACATCGTCGAACCCACATGCACCTAAGGGGTATTAATGATTCCTTATCTAACCACAGTGACTAACAATGTGAATCGGGTCTGGGGCTACCCACATTGACTGACTAGTGGGGCCGAAGACCAATAATACCAAACTAATTAATAAACCTAATAATACCTAACTAATAATAAACCTAATAATCGAAACACCGAAAAGAAAGGGAAACAATCGACACATGGCATCGATGCAATGCTCAAGCAAGTATGATGATATGACAAGTTAATTTGCATTGGAATGTAACCCTAAGACATGCTCGACGATTTAATCGGGGTTCCGAGGGGTGAAAACCCTAACTCGGGGAAACTCCGGAACATATGAGAGGGGTGCATTTGTTCTTCTAATTATACTTATCATTTAAATTGTTGAACAATGCATGATTATAGGTTAAATAGATATGTTTCATTTTTCTGAACAATTTGATATATTATTTGTATTTTTCTGACTTATAAATAAAAAGATATTGATTTTACAATATTAAATCATTTTCTGGAATTAAAAAAAGGCAAATAGTTTTTACACCGGGGCGCCCCCTAGCCAGTGAGACTGACAGAGGGGCCCCAGTGCCAACTCAGCCTCCACGCGTACAGATCATTTTCCTAACACAGAGAAGTCTACCCACTGAGGCTGACTGATGGGCCCCATGCCACATCAGCTGCCACACGAGCACGAGTGACGTCAGCACGACGTCACGCTGGCGGTGAGCTCCCAGGCAGCGGCAGCGGCGGCGATAGCGGGCACCCCTGGACGCGCGGATGGGCGCGTTAGAGAGAGCGCGATGCAGGGAGAAAGGGAGTGGCGGCGCCGCTCCTTGTTGGTCACCGGAGCGTCGCCTCCGTCGAGCTCGAGCGGCGGCGTCGTCGGGCACACGCAGGGAGAGTAGTATAGGAGGAGAGGGAGAGAAAGAAGAACACCGTGAGGATCAGCAGCTCACCAGGAACACGACGGAGGTGGTGGCGAGGCCGGGCGAGCTCGGGAGACACCGGAATCGACGGAGGCGACGCGCGGACGGAGCTTCCAATCCAGGCGATTGAGGTCACGCGCGAGGGGGAAAAGTAGCAGGGGCGCGCGTGGACGGAGGCAGCGGTGGTGGCGGACGGAATGCGCGGGTGGCGGCGAGCTCGGGCAGCCTGCCGGCGTAGAGGGTGCGCGCGCCGGTGAGAAGCAGAGAAGTGAGATGGGGAAGAAGAAAGGAGACGCGTCAGTTATAAACGAAGGGCCTTTAGTCCCGGTTGGTGGCTCCAACCGGGTAGTCCCGGTTGGAGCCACCAACCGGGACCTATACTCCAATATTTTCAGCAGACCAAGGGTTGGCGCGCAGGAGGTCTTTAGTCCCGGTTGGTGGCTCCAACCAGAATATATTCCCCTGTTTTCAAAAAATTTCAGGTATTTTCTCCGATCATGACCTCATGCCATCGTCTTCTTTCGCAGCTCCCACGCTGCGGAGGCAGGGAGCTCGCGGTCCGCTCATGCCGCGCTCCCCTACCTTTATCGTCCTCCACCAACGAGGACGCTTGCTTCACCGAAGAGGAGTCGGGGAGCGAGATTGGGAAGACGAGTAGGGCGCTAACATGGATGAAGAGGCACTCGCTCTAGGCAGTCGCGGATGTGATGTGCCACTGCGAGGAGCAGCGACTTAACGACATGTTGTTTCGGTGGGTGTCGCTGCAGAAAGGAAGAACTTGGCTGTCGAGGAGGCACGCTGCATGGCGGACATACTGAACATCATCGACCTTGCCACCAACAACGAATGAACCTCACGAACAGCGTCACTACATCACCCCTAGGTTTCGGTGACGTATCTCGAAGCCCAAATTTGGTATTAGTTTAGGGTTAGGCGGCGGTAAGGAATGTAGATCAGATTTTGCGAGATTTAATTGAAGTATGCACGATTGGATATAGTTTATTATGAAGTGTGATCTTTGCTGTGAAGGCTTTTATCAAAATTATATACTCTCCCTGTTTAAAATATAAGACATTTTACCATTTTTTCTTTCTAAAACACATGTACCTAGACTTATTTTAGTTTGCAGGTTTACTCATTTTGCTTTAAATATACACCCTAAAAAGAAATTTAGATACATGATCTTAGAATCTTATAATTTGGAATGATGGAGTAGTTCGTAATAAAGTTTCTGTTCTGACCGAGGCCGTTTGAGACTGAGAAAAGGTTTTTAGATGCACTTCAAACCGTTTTACATGACGGCATCTTCATTCGCCTATCCAGGAGGTTGATCCGGACGCCGAATTTTGGTCCGGACGCGAAAATCGGCCCAGTCGAGTATCCAAGGACTTGTTTTCGGTCGGATTTCGCTCATTTTTGGTCCGGGCTACCCAGGCCGAACCCAGGTTTCCGGGTACGTCCTGGGGGCGCCGGACTCAGCGATATTGGCGAAAAAAAAAAGTGGTGCATGGACCCGCCGTGTCAGTGACGGAAGCCGATTCGTCGTCATCCTCGGAACCACGCGGCGACCGCCGGACAATAACTGCCCGTCGCGTCGGCCACGCGTCGCCGAATTACGGCGCCACCATCGTCGCCTCGGCTCCCGCGACGGACCGGCGGTCACTAAGTTCCCGCCGTTTCCACTTTTCCCGCCCTCGCCGCTACACCCCTCCCGCCCTTGCCGCCAGCCTCGGCCTTTATAAGCCGTACCCCTCACCGGAGATCTTCACACTCTCTCACATCTCCCCCGACCCACAAGCCCAACTCCGGCGAGCTCTCCCCTTCCCCCTTTTCTCACCATGGGCGAACGCTATCCCGGCGATGGCGCTGCGGCGAACGGTTCGGCCGGCGCACACTCCAAACTTGGGAGGCGTGCATGTTGTACGAGGCGGGGTACATGGCGCCGTCGGACACGCGAATGCCTCCGGGCTGGACGCTAAGCGCCGACGACATCCCAATCCCGCCGGGGCCGACGCCGGAGGAGCTGCCGGCATGGACAACCCCGCCGAAGCGGTGAGCGCCGACGACCTCGTCTACTGGGCGCACTTCTTCGAGGAGCGGCGCCAACAGGAGCTCGCCCGCCACGAGGGGCCGTCGAACGAGTCCCCACCGGCGCGCAAAAACTCGGCGGGGCGCCGACGTTGGTGGAGCGCACCAGGGCGTACGCTCGCCGCCGTGCTGGACCACATCAACCGCGGGAACACTCCGCGGCTCGGCTTCCCGCACAACCCGACGCCGACGGCCAGGACGGGTCGGCGTGCTCCAATGAACTGGGCGCCGAGGAGGATGGCGAGCATGAGCTCGTCCTCCTCCGCTTAGGCGTCCCACTCTTCCGGCAGCGCGCCGCTTCGCACGCCGACAGCCGTGAAGCGCGAAGCTGTCTCGCCGGCGCGTTCACCGCCGTGCACACGCGCGCGCGGTATCATCATCACCGAGCCGTCTGCGCCCACGCCGCCAAGAGGCCACTTGTGCCTACGCCGCCCCAAGACAGAAGGCTCGGCGCCGGTCGAGGACGCCGCCTTGAAGATGGCGCTGGAGCAGTCGCTCCGCGAAGCGCCGCCAATTACGCCGACGCTGCCGCTGCGCCAACGATGCCGTTGGTCGAGCCCTCCTCGCCGGACATCCTCGAATGGTCCAGGAGGGACTGGGAGAAGGCGGAGCATCAGCGTATCCTCGGCCTGCAGCAGCAGGCCGATGAACAGGACGCACGGCGTCGGGCGCTGTCTGGGCGTGAGCTCGCCTACCAAGGCGCCCCGCTCTACGTCCTGGACGACGACGACGAGGACGCAGGCCCGTCCTACCAGCCATGGAGGTACGGCGACCCTGGCCAGGACAGCTCCCGCCAGAACCAGCCGCCGAGCGACGACGACGACGGCGAGGATGATGGCCGAGACGACCCCGACTACACGTCGTTCTACGGCAACTTGGGCATGTAGGACGGCGAGGAGAAGGCACCGACGGCGGCCTTTTTAAGTTTATTTATGTACTAGTTTCGTTTAAATTTGATGTAATCCGCCATATTCGTCCAATTTAATGAAAATCTTCTAAATTTGATGAATTTTAGCCGAACTTAGAGACTCGGCCTAGATATGCGGGTGGGAGAATGAGCGTACCCAGGCCAAAAACAAGTTCAGTCCGGCCAAAAATCGAACCAAATTGCGTCCTGGGTTCGGCCAACGAGTGAAGATACTCTTAAGAGATCTGTTAGAGCAAGATTAATAATAGAGCCACCTGCCGGCTCTATAGACATGCCAAGTCAGTTATAGTCTTCATAAAACCCATAAATACAATAGGCTAGCTATTAGGTAGACTACTAGATGATTTTTAATTAAACTTAATTGTATGATGCATAGGTGCTATTGGGTCTGGGATGCATGCAAGCTGCTTTTTCTCCTACCCTGTGCTGCAGCCGGCGACTACTCAAGCACTCGCTATGCTCTCTCTTTTAATTTCTCTTTCATCCATGTAGACATTTAAATAACATGGCAACTCCTATAGCCTTGCGACCGGGCTTATCGTACTTGATCTTGGAGTTGCTGATAGTGTATGTAACGGAAACTAGTCGGCTTAAATACACCCCCTCCCCGCCTCCTCCTCTTATTCAGTCCTAACCTCCTCGCCGGCGTCGTCTCTACCTTTCCAACACGGCCACACGAAACCAACTAACCGCCGGCGAATCCGTAAGATGGGATCTGAGGCGGAGCCGGCGGAGCTGATCGGACCCCTGCTCGCCGGCGGCGCGGCGGCGACAGCAGGGGAGGAGGCGGTGCCGCCGTGGCGGGAGCAGCTGACGGTGCGGGGGATAGTGGTGAGCGCCATCCTGGGGGTGCTCTTCTGCCTCATCACGCACAAGCTCAACCTCACGGTGGGGATCATCCCATCCCTCAACGTCGCCGCCGGGCTGCTCGGCTACTTCCTCGTGCAGACCTGGACGACTGCACTCGCAAGGTTCGGAATCGTCTCCAAGCCCTTCACGAAGCAGGAGAACACCGTCATCCAGACATGCGTCGTCGCCTGCTACGGCCTCGCCTTCAGCGGTATGTCTTCTCTCCCCAATTTCGCTTAGTTTTTTAGATAAAAGGCATTGAATGCCGACTTTAAATTAATAAACCCCTGTAATTTCGCTTAGGTTGCTAAATTGTTTGTGTGGAGACGCGATTCTGGTTTACGTTTGGTTTGACGTGTGGTCTCGTTTATGCTAAGTCGTTCCCTGTGTTAGATTTAGGTGCAACAATGCTAGGGATTTCACAAACATCGGATTTTGTTTCAGAATTTTGGGTACTAAAGAAGTTGTTGGTAGGCTGAACCTCTGAATATATGACAATGTGGGAATATAAATCTTGATGCAGTGAATGCTAAATTTTGATGTGCATTGGGAGTGACAAGGTTTCTGATGATAGTTTTCCCCTTCTCATCGAGCTCACAATATCAACTCCTATTTCTGTTCATGCAGGTGGCTTCGGATCATATATGCTTGCAATGGACCAGAATACTTATGAGCTTATCGGGACTGATTATCCTGGAAACAGGGCGGTGGATGTTAAGAATCCTTCACTGAGTTGGATGATCGGCTTCATGTTTGTTGTTAGCTTCCTCGGTCTATTTAGTCTTGTTGCGCTGCGCAAGGTACTTATTCTTATCTTGGAAGCATGCATCTGTTACATTTATCTGAGTACATTATTTTGTTTTTGGATGAAGTGAAGTAACTTGGACGTTGCTTCAGATAAATTTAGTAAACTAAGGTATGTTTTTGTGTTTGCTAGGTGATGGTTATTGATTACAAGCTGACCTATCCCAGTGGAACTGCCACCGCCATGTTGATAAATAGCTTCCACACTACTACTGGAGCTGAGCTTGCGGAGTAAGAAACAGATCAGAGTTTTTCCTTAATTTATGTTCATAGTTCAGTTTGCATCATTTCTTCTTGGTCTTTCTATGGCAATATGTTGTGCAAAAATCCAAAATGAATCTTCTTTTAGTCATGTAGACCAATCGTGCCTTTTCTTTGTATAGAACATCAATAGTTGCCACGGTAGCCTGGTGAACTTGCAATATTTTTGAACAAAGGGATTGTATTAATATCACGAAGATACCAATTACACTTAGCCTCTGCACCAACAAAATGTCTGAAGGACATTAAGGAACCACAGCAAATGAGCCCTCAGCCAATTATATGTCTTTCGTCTATCGGGTATTTAGGGGATATGGTAGCCTATTCTACTGAAATTTAGTGAGGAAATGAATGTGTGCTAGGTAACTTCATCATATTTTGTCTTTGTAAAGCACAGATAGAAACTGCCGATCATAAGGTTCAGTTCGGTTCTATTTGATTGAGACTAGGAATGATGCTACATACTCTCTTTCCAACAACCTTATCATTCTTGGGAATGAGTATGCAATGAAATATTAAATTACTGTAACAGTGTGGATCAGAAAATAGAAAATACCAGTTTCTCTGTTTGTCCAGTAATCATGCAGTATATACTTGTTAAATTGCAATGTCCTTCGTAGCGATTTTCTAGTTTTCTTGCGTTTTTACGCTACTGATTTCTTTTTTATGGTTGCAGGAAACAAGTTAGCTGTCTTGGGAAGTATTTAAGCATTAGTTTTATCTGGAACTTGTTTAAGTGGTTCTTTAGTGGTGTTGGGAATTCTTGTGGCTTCGATAATTTCCCTTCTCTGGGGCTTGCAGCATTTAAGAACACGTAAGTTTTCTTTAATCAGTTTTTGTTGTTCTTTCAATGTTCAAGAGTCGGAACTAATACATTTACTCCCTCCGTTTCAAAATATAAGATGTTTTAGTTTTGTAAAGTAAATATATCTAGTTTTCTTTTAGTATGTAGCTTCACTCATGTTTGGAGTGAATCTACACACTAAAAGAAGTCTAGATACATTTTCTTTACAAACCTAAAACATCTTATATTTTGATACGGAGGGAGTAGTTTTGAGGGTTGAAAGAAACTTATCTTCCTTGTTCCCTTAAGGCCCTAACCTGCTTTGACCCTGTCTCTCGTGTGACTGCTATAAACTAGTATTGTCATATTAAAACTATAATCCTTCAAAATGGACCATCCTATTCATGCTTATCAAAGTTTTACTGTTCCATTTTGTAGGTTTTATTTTGACTTTAGTCCAACATATATTGGATGTGGTCTTATATGCCCACACATTGTTAACTGCTCTACGCTTCTTGGAGCCATTATATCTTGGGGTTTTCTTTGGCCATACATAACCACGAAAGCTGGGGAGTGGTATCCAGCTGACCTTGGAAGCAACGATTTCAAAAGACTCTATGGATACAAGGTATGGTGATTGAAGATTTTATCTGTTCCTGACATGAAATAACTTTCAGTTTCATACTGCAGACTGGCAATCCACCGATGCTGTTCTTTTCTCAATATATCTATGAGTAGATCATGAATCATAATGCTTTGATAAAACAATGTTTGCTTGTCTCCTTTCCACTATAAATTAGCCAAGTATATCTGATGTCAACATAGAGTAATACTAATAACTCTCTTACTATGGTGACCTCCTGGTCGATCACTGCAAGTTGTGGTTGGTTCGTTGCCCCCGCTCTCTGTCTGTGCGTTCCTTAGAACTGTGGTGTGATCGTGTGTGTGAGCGGTTGTGTTAGTCGCCGCCCTGGGTCCCTTTTGTACTTAAAACTCGTCCTGTACCGCCCCCTGTGCTGTTATTAATAAAAATTTACTTCAGGTGGGGCTTCTGCCTCACCGTTGGTTTGTAAAAAAAAAAACTCTCTTACTATTTCATCACCGGACATTGTGATCATGAGAACCATTAAAATGAGATCAAGCTTAGAATTTTTAGAAACTTTGTTACTTAGTGAAGTACATGCAGATGTCGCAGCTAGTTTGTTTAATCAATTATTTTTTGGGTTCACAGACTGACCAGTCTTTTTACAGTCTTATATGTTTAGCAAACACTAAGTTGTCTCTACCCTTCCTTCCAGGTTTTTATATCTGTATCTGTGATACTCGGTGATGGTATCTACAACCTCATTAAGATCATTTATGCTACTATCAAGGAAATAATGAATGCAAGGTCAAAGCAAGGAAGACTTCCTCTTGTACTGGTTCAGAATGGTAATGATCTTGCTGTATGGTGTTCACCTACCAGTATATCGTAAATCATGTATCTCATCTTTTTTTCCCTTCTATTGTCGCAGATGATGAAAATTCTAAATTATCAGCTGAGGAAAATCTTCTGAATGAGGTATTTGTGAAAGACAGTATCCCTCCCTGGTTGGCAGGATCTGGTTATGTGGGCCTTGCAGCAATATCAACTGCGACTGTACCAATGATGTTCCCGCAACTGAAGTAGTACCTTGTCCTCTCTGCCTATGTTGTTGCTCCCCTACTCGCCTTCTGCAACTCTTATGGCACTGGCCTAACAGACTGGAACCTTGCATCCACATATGGAAAGATTGGCCTCTTCATTTTTGCCTCATGGGTTGGCCAGCATGGTGGTGTGATTGCCGGCTTGGCAGCTTGCGGTGTTATGATGTCCATCGTATCAACAGCTGCTGATCTCATGCAAGACTTCAAGACTGGTTACCTGACCCTCTCTTCACCAAGGTCCATGTTTGTGTCACAGTTGATTGGAACTGCCCTTGGTTGCGTGATTGCTCCTCTCACCTTTTGGCTTTACTGGACGGCCTTCGACATTGGCAATCCTGATGGCATGTTCAAAGCTCCATACGCAGTCATCTTCCGTGAGATGTCAATCCTGGGTGTCGAAGGATTCTCAGCGCTGCCCCAGCACTGCCTAGCAATCTGCACTTTCTTCTTTTTTGCAGCCATAGCAATCAACCTCCTGAGGGACGTCACTCCAGACTGCGTCTCCAAATTCGTCCCGCTCCCGATGGCCATGGCAGTCCCGTTCTACATCGGAGCATATTTTGCAATTGACATGTTCGTTGGGACAGTCATCTTGTTCGTCTGGGAGAGGATGAACCGCAAGGAGTCCGAGGACTTTGCAGGCGCGGTTGCTTCTGGTTTGATATGTGGCGACGGGATCTGGAGTGTCCCTTCTGCGATACTGTCTATCATGAGGGTCGACCCACCGATGTGCATGTATTTCAAGCCATCTGTTGCATACGGCTGAAAATAGAGCTAGATTGTTCATTTTATTGGGTTGCACAAATAGAATAGCACTACGTTGTGTTTGTGTACATATTTTACACAATTGTAAATAACACCGAGGCAAAAGAGCAGCAGCTCTGCTCATTCTGTTTATCTTATTCTCTTCCGAATTCTTGCCTTTCAGTGTCGCTGATGCTGCAGTTGTCACCTGATCTGTGTTTAGCATACTTGCACTTTGTGTTTTAACGACACGCCCAATGGGAATGATGGGCCAGTATGGGATGTTGCTTCGTTGTGGACAGAAAATCACTGGACAACTTTCGAAGCGTTGATGATGTGACGCTACTAGCACAAGAGGATTTACAAGCCCAACACAGTTACAATTAATATGGATTGGAGGGAGTAGTATTTAAATCTTCTACTCGTTTCATATCCATATTAATTATCGCTATATCGGATGTGTCTAGACATGTTGGATCGGAGGGAGTAAGAAACACCTATCGGTGCTAAGCAAGATATATAACATCCCGCTTTGAATTAAAGCACACCGGAAAGAGTTATACATACTACACACAACTTTCGCAAAATGGACAGACCCCCCCTTCCCCGTCGTAAAAAAGGAGTACAGATTCCCCACAAGTTTCTAAAATTGGACATATGACCCGACCGAGGCTGTTTGGCACAACAGTTTTGAACACGTGGTGAAGTAGCGGTTATTCTAGGGCTGCCACGTTGGCAAAAGTTCAGTCGGCTCGGTCTAGATGACCCCCTGGGACTTGGTTCGACCCAACCCAGTTTGTCTCGATGTTTTGCCTCCTCTCCTCTACATCATCGTGACCATGGCTTCTGTGCCTGACAACGGAGTGATTTGGGGGTCGATTTGAATATGGATTAGTTGATGTTTTTTGTGAAGGGTTTCTTTTATGCTCCTAAAGTTGATGACAATAGTAGCTTTGATGAAGACGATGAGGCATTTTCCTACATGCATCAAGTTAGGGAGTTGAAGATGAAAACAAATAAAAATAAAATTAGGTGATGAAGAAATGAAAGGATACATTGTGCCTGAAGAGTTCATCATTGTGCTATAAAGTAAAGAGGATGAAGAAGAATACGATGGAGATGAGGAACCATTCACTGACACTGACGAGGGTTAGACTCGTCAATGCCCATTGTTATGGACTTGGGTTTTGGAGAAGGAGGGGACGCTGGAGATCATGGAACGACTAACAGATTCGCAACACGGGGACACGAGGTTTACCCAGGTTCAGGCCCCCGGAGAGAAAACCCTACTTCTTCTTGTCTGTTCTTTGTTGATGGCAATGCTGAGGGTTACAAGGGTGCGCAGATGAGATATGGCGAGGTGTGTGTACTAGGATTATCGATCTCCTCCTTGTTGTGCCCTCGTGGCCTTTATATAGGGAGGCCAGATTTTGGGGTTAAGTTGAGATGGTTACAGATTAGGGTTTACCCCTTTAATTTTATATCTAAGCTAGCCGTGTTCTCTAAGGAGTCGAGTCTTCACCGGACTTGGGCGACCCGAAATCTCCCTGGGCTTCACGATTACATCATGTCTTCTTCATGGGCTTCCGTCGGGCTGAACCAGGTAAGCTAATATTGAGTACCCATAGGGTATATCCATGTTAGTAGCCCCCAAGTGTTCAGTCAAATCATAGATTCGACTGGAGACTCTTTAATCTTTCAAGTGGTTCTCATCCGAACATGTTTCGGGTTAATATGTTGGTTCATAGGGATAGTTGATACGCGTGCCTAACTCTCCCGACGGATCGGGGCCAGTTAACTGTCTTTGGACAAAACAACGCGATCTACTCAGACTCGAGTCCCCGGACTCGAATCCGGAAAATTGCTGGTGTAATTGGACTCAGGTCGTGGAGGTCTTACAAGAGTCGAATTCCAATGTTTTTAAGTTAAGTACCCAACGCATCCGTTAGGATTTTCATCGTGCCTGCTGACACGGTATGTTACTGGCAGAGCGCAGTCGGGTGAGTTACCAGGCTATCAGATGTTATCTGTAGGTCTTATCTTTGCGTCGCAGACACAACATCCAAAAATTTATCGTCGCGAAGGCGTTTCGGGTGACTAAGGAGATGTTATCCCTCTTAGCATTAATTTGGGAAAAGTTGTCGATTGCTCTGTAAATCGGTTTTTTATCATCGATCATGGATGATATGAAGGATCCCATTCGATTGATTCATAGGGTGCGCGACAAGCGCTCCCTATGGGAGTAGCCCCCGAGTGTCTGTTTGATGATAAAAACTTATAACTGTGAGTTGCGTGATATAATGATCCGAAAATCATTCGAGAGTATCCCCCGAGTCCATAAGGGAGTCGTAGATCAAAGGAGGACTTGAAGCCTTGTGGTTTTCTTAGATTGACCCGAGGACTATGCTAAAACTTCAGGTGCGCGACCAGCGCTCCTGATAGGAGTAGCCCCCGAGTATTCAGTTGAGTCGCAGACTCGAGTGAGTACTCTTGCCTTCAGTCGAAAGAATGTGGCCATTGCTGGCTTTTCCATTTGCGAGTTGTTGACGCCATTGCTGACGCTTGGTGAGATAAACCGTCTGCGGCAGAAGCGGTGAAAAGACTAGATGTTCGTGGGTCCCACTTTATGACGAAGATTTGACTAGTCACGCATTTTTACGCGAAAAGTTACTGCGTCGCCTCGATTTCTGCGTGTAGTGGACGGCGTGCTCGCGACGGTTCGAGCAGTACCCTCCATGTGTACGACGCGATGAAGGACACGAGCTAGGGTTAATGAATCAAAGGTTCCACATCGTCGTCTTCGTTGTTTTATACTTATAGGGGTTGTGGTAGTTTGTAGCACCCCGGGTAAATCCACTACTAGAAAATCGCCGTGTTTTTGTTTTGTGCATCATCATAACATCATCATGCATGCCTTGTCATAAAAGTATAATACAATATCCTATTTTGTTTTTTTATAATACTCCTCTTCTTTATTTCAAAATACAAACCCCAGATCTATCTGGATATTTTATTTGTCAAAAAACTAATTACAAACATCTTTTAAATATTGAATAAAAAGTTTATATTATTTTGGGAGGCAGCCAGCCAGGCCCAAAAGCCTAGCCGGCCACCTCCAACCAAACCGTAATCCTAACCCTAGCCAAACCCTAGAATCCCACCACCCCAGCCGCCACTCCCTATCGCCGCCGCCAGACCCAACACACACCACACGCACGCTGCCGCGCAACCGCAAGGCACGCACACGACCCACCCGGTCAGCACCCGACACAGCCCGACCCCACCACCACCACGCGACCCACCTAGTGTACACGGGATCCCCGCCTCGATGCCCCTGCCCTCCTCGCTCTCCCTCGCTCGCGACCGCACTTCCCCGCTTCGATCCTCTCCCCAAATCCCTAGCACCGCCACCGTCGGGTCCCAGGCACCCCTCGCTACCTTCCTCTCCATCCCTTGCTTAGAGCCGCCACTGCCTGGCCTCCCCTGCCGCTCGCCTCCTACCTCCTCCCGCAGAAACAGCATCGTCATCGGCCTCTGTTCCGCCGCCTGCAGGCCCCCGCGGGTGCCGCTAGGCCCTCGACCTCGCCGTCCCTGCAAGCCTCGGGCGCCGTCGCTCCGTCCCTGTCGACGACCTCGCCTCGCCAAGGTCTTCCCGTGGCCGCGCCCCGCGCACCTCGTCTCCCGCGCATCCTTGCCTCCCCAGCGCTAGTGATCCTCTTCTCCGCCACCAGCAGAGACGATGCCGGCCGTTTGCCTCGTGTCGGCGTCCTCCTTTCTCGGCCACCCTGCAAGCTCCTCGTCGCGGAAACCCCTCTGTCATGCGCGCCACCACATCCTCTGAGCCAAGCCCTGCCTCGCGGCTCTACTACCCTGCTGATGCTTGAATGCACCGTATTTGTTTTGGTGGTGGCTTTGGTTCCAAAAAAAACGCCTATAGCGGGTTGCTGTTTCCGTTTTGGTGCTATGGTGTGATGATGATCAGCAGTCGATGTGGTGACCGAGTGGTACGGGACATGGAATTCGTGCGCCGCCAAGCTCTACATCTCTGTAGTGATTGAGTACCAGGTCGTCCATCAAGATCTTCCGTGCCACTCGCACCACATACAAGGATGTACCCAAGCTCGTCATCGGCAAATCAAGCTGGAACCCCAAGTTCGACAACATGGAACCGATGACCTGAAGCTTTCCTTCACGGGTTCCGAAGCATGTTCCCGGCGTTCGAAGACCGATCCCGTCGATCCAAATCCTATCAAACCCCTAACCAAGATCGTCGGAACCATGTGTGACCCTTTTCTCGAGTCCCTATTTTATAAATGATACATAATTGTTGCATCAATTGTTTATAATTGCATACATCTTTGTGTGATACATAATTTGACTTGTATCCGATATGACTAGTAATCAGCTTCACTACAACGGAATGGCTAAATAAAAGTACCAACAACTGCTGGGTTTGGGATATCTCATGCTAATTGTATCTGACTAGTAAGTGTCGCAACTACAACGGAATGGTTAACTAAAAGTGCCCTCTACTTATTATATCAGGATGACTATCTATAACTGACTAGTAATTGCTGCAACGATGACTGAATAAATAAAACTGCCAACTGTGTGAGTTCCTCGGTTGACTTCCTCGTTTGGTATCGAGGGGGAAATACCAGGATGGGTATGTTTGGTGGTAGTATCAGGTTGGTTCCGAATAGGTCTTTCTTATCCCTCGTTGTTAGCTGTCAGTTATATCGAGTCTCTATAGGTTTTTTAGTGCATGCTGCGCTGCCGCTTCAGTCCACCATACCTATGTAGGCGAGGACCGCCGAATTCTAGTCTTGCCGTGTACTGGCCTCAGTACTGACCGCTCTCTTTTTCCTTTGCCCTTTGTCGGCACCCCTTTTGTTTAAGCAGGTTTTGAGATCGACGTCGTTAGCAGGGTTACCCTTCCGGCTTGGCCTGGGCAGGGTTATGGACGCCATTGGTTATTCTTCAGGGCTCTTAGCCCCATTTGCATCTTGTCCGTAGTCGGACGCTGTATCATTTTCAAGTTGATTTGGATCGTATTGTGTATCTGTATTCTTGACTCATGCAGTCGTTGTTGTATATATCTGTTCCGTGGGTTCCATCGAGGACTATTGTGTAATGATATTACTTCGTTTTCCACCCGCACGCAAGTGCCTGGTGGGCACCTTTGAATCGTTTCTATGCGGGTTTGGCGGGAATCGCTGAAACTTGCATAGGGCCAATTCCGAGGGTGTTACAGAGTTTTTCCCTTCGCCACTTGCTTTCTTCTTCCTTCGTCGATTTGCCTCCTCCATTTCCAGAGCTCGTGTGCCCTTTGCATTGGACGTTCTTTGCACCTTCCCTTGTTCCTTTCTTCGCGCTCATCGCGTTGCGCGCCACGCCAGCAAGATGGGAAAATCAAAGAAAGCTATCGTCACCGCTGCCGGGACAAGCGCTGCTGGTGCCGCTGGCGCCGCCAAGTAGACCACCACCGCCGGACGCTTCACCAATGGCAGCTGGCGACGCTCAATGTTGAGGTAGGCAGACTTGCGCCGCCTGCGTGAGTCGCGTCTAATCCTGCAGGAGAAGGGCGACGCCATTCTCCCGACCTTGAAGGTAATCCCTGATCCTCCCGAGGGTTTGGTCGTCATGTTTTATGCCTTCATCACTCGAGGCTTGTCCCTTCCTGCCCACGAATTTCTTCGTGGTCACCTTTTTCTCTATAGGCTACAACTTCATCAGTTGTTGCCCAATTCCCTTTCGCGCATTGCGTGCTTTATCATGATGTGCGAGTGTTGGCTTGGAATCGAGCCGCACTTCGGCCTCTTGAAGAGGCAATATGGTATCGACGGCATTTACGCACTGGGTGGGTGCGGGATATCCATTCGCCCCAACATCCAATACTTCTCCTTCAGCCTCTGTGAATTCATCCAAAGATGGAGGAACAAGTCGTTCTACCTTCGTGACTCCCAGATGGATGGCCAAAAATACGGATTGGCCCCCTTCGGCGTCAGCAAGCTAATCACTCGCAAGCGCTCATGGTCAAACGACATTCTTTGCGGGTGAGACCGAAGTGGCCGAGAAGATGTACCAGCAAGTGGTGGTCTCCAGCTGGTGCGGGGTAAGGAGGTTTCCAGCATCGACATCATCTGAACGTTCCTCAAGCGTCGGGTGCAGCCTCTCCAGATGAGGGCACGCCCGATGTTTTTATACTCTGGTGTCAACGACCCTACGAGGGTGGCGAGTGAGGAACTTTCCTCGACAAACCTCGACAGGGCGCTCAGGCTGTTGCTCAAGTTCAAGGCCAACGAGGCGTTGCCCGCGGAGTTGTCGAATGCTACTTTCAGCGCGTAGAACTCGGGTATGTGTTATTTGTAGTTGTTACTAGTCTTTGCTTGATCCTCTATTTGATTCGGAATCCTTTTCGGATGTGTAGGATCTCAAAGTCGAGGGCATGCTGCCCCCTCTTCCTGAGGAGTTCTCGGAGGCACCAGATGGTGGGAACGCAGAGTCCGAGTCCACCATTCCTGTTGTCCAATCTCCTGTGAATTACGAAGGCACCTACGCTTGACTTCCGCGACCTACATCAACCATCGGCAAGGCACGCCAATGACCTCTGTCGACACCATCATAGGGCACCTTCAACTACTCGTGCCACCACCATAATGGCACCAAGAGCAAGCCTTCCTCCACGCCATCAAGCTTCAACGCCTACGCTTGACTTCCGCGACCTCGCGAACGAGGAAAATGAAGACCTCTACTTTGCCAAGTTGGCTGCATATGGCAAGAGGGTGTCTACACTCCAAGATGGAGGAAGCCAAGGCCACATATGTGATGAAGTTGATCCGAGCACCACTCTCGACAACAACATGAGCCTACTTCCACCACTACTAGATGGACACAAGACGGCCGAGCATGGTATTTTCCCTTCGACCATGGAGGAGAGCGATGATGCCCATTTTATGGCATCCAACCTTGGAGGCGACAAGGTCAAGAATGGTGAGCATGGGATTTTCCCTTCACCAAAGGAGGCGCATGGAGTTGAGGAAACCGAGCCTATCCCCAAATGCTTGAGTCATGATGTGGTACCAATCCCATGTGAGTATGAGAGCCACTTAGCCCACTTGAGTGAGAAAAAAAGTGAGATGAGTGACTACACTATATGTGAGATTGAATGCCTCCACTTTGAGGGCATGACTGATACACCGAGTGAGTTGAGAGTGGTAGTTCATAGGTCAAGTGAGACCATTGTGATTTCTAATGATTTACCCTCTACCTCTAGTATGTTCTCTTATGTTGTGCTAGGTTCCATGGATGAAGATGCCCGAAGCCATGAAGCAATGATGCCTCAATTAGAGAATATGTACATGGTGCATGAAGATGATTCTATGCCATGGCTACATCAAGAAGACGAAGTCGTCCACAAGGAGACCACTACTTCCACAAAACCCACTTCATATGAGAGGTATGACCAAGGTAACAATAAGGGTGTTGATGATGCCATGATCCCACTAGTGGACATGATGAATTGTGAGGATATGCATTGTAACATCCCAAAAATACTAAACTTGGATCATCAAACTCTAATCATCAAATTTAGGGTTAACAAAAACTTTTCTAAATAAAAATATGAAAGCATGCATGTGTGTATGCATCCCATTTTGAATTCTTTTGAATTGCCTTGTTTATGTGTTTCTTTGCTTGTAAAATGTTTCCTAGGTGAAATAAACATCATCTAAACAATTCCCAAACTTTTATTAAAGACAAATAAATCAAAACAAAGCTATATGAGGGAATGGTCATTTTGACCAATTTAACTCCCATGCCTACTTTGGCTGTCTCAAACTTTCAGAACTTAACAGAAACTTTTATGGATCTTTGCACCCCTTGATAGTACTCATAACAAAGTATCAAGGTCCACTTTGTGATCATCCAGAAACTTTCAAATGCATAGTTTAAATGACAATTCAAAATTAAATCTTTATCATATGGGAAGATCCCACTTTTTCAAAAACCACTCAAACAAGCTCAACTTTCAAAACCCAAGCATCTGCAGACTCACCAGCACCAACCTAGCACACCCACCAAAAAACTTTTCAAAATTCAAAACTTGAGTTCTTGCGGCCATTTCATCAAACACTTGGCAGACACAAATCAAACAAAATCCAAACACTATTGTGAGCAGTGATTGAAGCCTAACTTGTTCCCTCTCTGGTTACAACTAGGTTTTAGTAGATCATCTAGCTCAATTGCACACCCTTAGCATCACTAAAGCTTGGCATTGACATCAATGGTGAGAAGGCCGAGTGCACACTTGTCACCCCCCATGTCGACAGCAAGCTAGGAGGATAAACAAGCCTAGCCAGGATGTCTGGGAGCAAGCCAACATCCCACCGCCACTCCCTGTCCACCGCTCGAACGTTGCCAGCCACTGGACCACGCGCATGAACCATGCCAACCTCGCCAGCAACCATGCCGAGAGCACGCCCCGTGCGCCACGCTCGACCAACGCCCACAGACCGCGCGCCGCCCTCGCCGCGTGCATACGTGATCACCACCGTCCCAGCAACCCCGCAGACAGTTCGCCGCCGCGCGGACCACGCGCGTTGTGCGCCATTAAAGTCTCCGTCGGGCATGCTCAGAGCACCGTCGCGTTCCGACCAAACCGCACCGCCCCACGTCTCGCCACCGTGTCGTTGAGCATCACCAGGGAGCACCGCACCGCCCCTACCGTCGCCCACGCCGATAGCCGTCTGTACCGTCGACCACGATGAGCTCACCTTGCGTCCCGTCGGTCCCCTCGCTCCACTATAAATAGAGGCCACCCCCGGCCGAATTGAGCACACCATCTCACTCCCCTCTCCTCACTGATCGTGCCACACCGTTTCCGGAGCAAGGCGAGCAGCGCATCGCCGGAATTTCACCGGATCCCGCCGCTACTGGAGAAGAAGGGAGCCAGCGATTGGAGCCGCCCTAGGAGAAGCTGCCGGTACCAGGAGGTTCGCCGTTGTCGACTTTGTTGTTCGCCCGCCTCGCCGACCCTCGCCTGAACCCCGGTGAGCCCCCAATGAACCCCACTGGCCGCGCTAGGTTTCTGTCTCGCCGGCGTTGCCCAACGTCGACGATGACCCTCAGCCGTTGGATTAGAACCAGATCGAACGCACCACATCGCCCCATACCGCTTCGCACCCCCTGTCTCACTGATGCATGGGGACATCCACTTATGCATCCCGCGGAAGCGCTGTGCGTAGCAGGCCGGCCCGTTAACCTTTCCCGCGCAGCCCAGTTATTTGAATTAAACCTTTTCCATTTTATTTTAAACACACTTCTGTACCCAGTTTCAAAAATCAACCCAGATCGATTCATTGCACCAAATTGAATGAAACTAATTTTATTAGAAAGGTCTTGGAATGCTGAATCCAATCCCGTTGGATTCAAGTCATTTGGATCTGTAGATTATCCATGGTAAAAATAACAAGGCAGAAGATTTTTTGCATTCATACATTTTTCAAATTAAAACCATAATAGCTTTTGAGTTGATTCCAACTCTCAAAAATCACATTTAACCATACCTTTCAGAATATATAAAATTATATAGGTTTACTTATAGAAATAATGTTCAACTAATAAAAGAATGCCCCATAGGCATTTCTAGCCACTTTAATTAAGTAAAATAAAAGGGTAAAACCTTATTAAATTGTGACACCACTTTAAATCACATTCCCATGGACTAAAATATGTGGTGATGACATGTGTCAACATGATCCCATGTTTGGTTTGGAGAATATTAAATCTTAAGTAATTTTTCAATGAGTAGAAATTACTTTTATGAAAATAAAAGGAATTAAACCAAGCTTTAATCCTGTAATATTAGTGATGATGCTAGATCATCTATAGGACCCTTTGGTGTGATGATTGCAAGTAGTTAAGTATTGTTTGGTGATTGTGTACATCGTATTTACTTATAGACGCTAGTACCGACCAAGGATACGCGGAGGAAGGAGGATACTACGAAGAAGAAGCCGAGGAGAACTTCAACCACTGCTCTGCACAAGGCAAGCTGAATACTACTAGTTGAATGTGCAAGTTAACACTTGCAATTTAGCAAGCTTATACTAATATTGTGCAAGCCAATACTTGCAAGCTTTACTAATCAAGTTGACCTATGAAAGCTAACACTTGCAAGATACTCTACCTTAGCAAGCCTTACTATACAAGTTAACCTTGCAAGCCAATACTTGCTACCATGCCCACTATATGCCTTAAAGCATATATGATCATAAACCCTTGATAAACCAATCCTAGTTTTACTTGCAAGTCTATTACTTTATTTCTTTACAAAGCTGTTACTTCGAGTTACTGGAATAAATGGTAGATACTAGAAGGATAATTGAAGGTTGCATAAAGAGCATAAAATTTGGCATAAGCTAGATAATCTTGATGTCATCCTAAGGCATGAGATTAAACTTAGTTCAACCCCACTAGTTTACCACCCCTCATTAGTGCTTACCCCCACTTGTAGATGCTAGTGCTAAGCATAAAACTTGATCAACATTAGGTGGGAATACTTGGTGAAAATGGTTATGAAAACCTTAGAATGATGGATCATTCTACTGAGATGTTTTGACATGTGTTTCCGAACACCTGATGATTTTGGTGATGAAAATGTTGAGGCAGGAGCCTTAGCCCTTTATAAAACTGATGGTTGTCTGGATGCGATACCATTCCAATTTTATCATACAACCACAATACCCGAAGATTGGGTAGGGCTTGACTGGAAACTTATATACCTTAGTATTGGTTCCCTCACGGCCAAGGTCTGAGCTGAGGCTACCTTGTGAAGATTGTCCACCTGTGTAGTACCCAAGATGACAGTTGGTCATGGTTGGGAGGCCAAACTCACAGGAGAGGTGCTTATACTAGGGCGTGTAATTGAAAGGTTAGGATTGATTATCCGCATACTAAGTATGGTGAATAGCCGCGTCCGCGGTTATGGACACTTGGAGTGGCCATATTGTTCCCCCGTAAGATGTTTTCAAAAGACTTGTGAAATGAATTTGAGACTTTGACTTGACCACAACAGGGTTGTGGCCTGAGATACAAGTTCCCACTTAGGTGTTATAAGACCTTAACCAGCATTCGTGGTTTCCAAATTTAGTAGAGATAAATCTGGCTTTTGCAAAACAACCCTAGAGCCTAGTGTCCTATTATCACCAACCCCTTTTACTTGTTAGCATTAGTTTGCGAGTACTTAAAGAGTATTCATGGCTTTGTACCTGGCTATTCCCGTGGCCAGACTATGAAGAGGAGTACCTGGAGGGTGGACCCCAGGAAGGTTACGACAACTAGGATCATCTCCCATCGTCAGCATTGCCTGTGACCCCGAAGATGGAGCTCCGCCTACGCTACCGTTATTATTACGTATTCCGCTGCTTGAAGTTGTATTAAGAACTGGATCATGAGATCCCTATTTGTGTAAGAACTTATGTACGGTTTGTAATGGATGATGTACTATGGTATCCAATTCTGTTATGTCTCGCAAAAATGGTAATCCTGGGATTGCGATGTATGGCATAACAGGCATCTGGGATTAAAAATCCGGGTGTTGACAAGTTGGTATCAGAGCCATCCTGACCATAGGAGACCCTAGTTAGACTGGACGTTGAATCAAAAAATTAGTTTCAAAACCAAAGAAAACAAATATTTACAAAAACTTATTCTCATTCTTATCCCTTTGATTCTTTCATGAAAATTCATGTTCCTCAAAAACTCTTGCAATATACATAAAATATTGACACACTTAATCACTCTACTAACTTACTCATCCTATATTCTTATAGATGGACGTGAAGTACAACAAGTTTTATCAGTTGGGGAATGGAGGAGACCTTATCTTTGAGAGGGATTTGGACCAGCTTTCGGAACTTCTGGAGCGTCCGCACCCCGAGTTCTTCGGAGCTCAGCTCAATGATCAAGGATGAGAAGATCTGTAGTGGCTAATTGTTGCAAGTCTCTGAGGAAAGATTGAACCTCCCACTGCTGAGGGAATTCATTTTACCTTAAGAGAGAACAATTGGCTCGATGGACTTGCCAGGGCCATGTAGGAAGCTCTTTCCTGTCTGTGTGGGAAGAGCATCAATCAGATCAAGGGAACCCGCTTTGAGTTTTGCCCAAGGCGTGATGCAAATGGACAACCACTGGAAGCACCATTCCACCCCGAACTGAAGACTCAATTGTACCACCTTAGCTTCATGATGTACGATCGACAACAGGAGTTGGATAACTGCCGTGACTATTCCAACCACAAGTCTGCCATCATCAAGACGAAGGATCAGACCATCGCCATGCTGGCAAAGGATCGCAAGTCTCGCTGCCGTCAGCTCAATAAGAAGGAGCGTAGCATTGCCCGTCTTCGCCACCGCATCTCATATTTGGAGGAGACCATCCACGAGAGAGACATGCAGTTAGAGGAAAGGGAGAATGCCGGAGAGGATCTTCGTGGAGACCCCTACTCCTACCTCAGCGATGATGATGATTTTCTGGAGGATCAGGCTATGGACTTCTTCACCGATGAGGATGATTTCTCCTTCATCGATGATGATGAGGATGACGAAGCCACATATTTCGAGGAGTAGTAGCACTTGAGCACTAGCGTAGCGAGTAGTATTCGGTCCCACTGTATCGGAGTTTTCAGAATGGTTCTTAAAACCATCTGTTTTTATTTGTTGTGGTGTGTGTTGTATCGTGTCCTATGAATGAATGAATGAATGAATGAATGAAAAAGCAAGTTGCTAGAAAAATCTGAGTCAAACTTTAAAAACTCTTCAAAGACCCAAAACCTTAGAAATTTCCCTCTTTTCTCATGATCTATCTCAATCTTCAGATGCCACGTGGAGGAAGTGGTTCATCCCCGGACCCGATGTTGCAGATTCTGCAAATGTTGACTTCTGACCGCGAAGCTGAAAGAGCGGAACGTCAAGCCAACCTAGCCACCCTGCAACAGATAGCTCAGCTTTCCCACAACAACCAAGGCCACGGATATCAGGACAACCACAGATCTAAGCTCAAGAATTTCCAGAATACCAACCCACCTGTTTTCACTAAGTCCCCCTAGACGCCGATGATTGGCTACAAACCATGGAAAATAACCTAGAAGTCACCGGAGTGGAAGCCAACGAGAAAGTTCTGTTCGCCACCCACTATCTAGCCGGAGATGCCAGGGCATGGTGGAACAGTGTTCGCGCAATGACCGGAGGCCAGATGATGACCTAGGAGGAATTCAAGGTCAAGTTCAGCAGAACCCATGTGCCACCGGGTTTGATCAAGAGGATGAGAGACGAGTTCAGAGAGCTGAAGCAAGGAAGGATGACTGTAGTGGAATACCGTGACAATTTTTTTTCATTTGCTAGGTATGCCCCGGATGAGATTGACATCGAAGCCAAGAAGAAAGAGAGATTCTTGAATGGTCTGCATGATGAGATGTAGATGGTGTTAGCCAATATCCCCTTTGCTGATATTGAAGCCCTTGTCGACTCTGCTATCCAGATGGAAGGAAAGATCAACCAAGCCAATGAGAACCGCAAGCGTCGTATGATGCATCAGCCAGGAACCCATCAGATCCCAAAGTATCGCCCTAACCCATCTTCAGGATTTGCCCCAAGAACCAACAGACCCCCGATGAACCGTCCGACTTATCCCAACTGTGGAAACCCTAGACCCGGAGGAAATCAAGACAACCCCAGCAACGCTAGCAATTTCAAGCGTGCCCCACCCAAGTTCAACAACAACAATGCTGCCACCAACACCAACACTGCCCCGAGAACTGGAAGCAATGTTGTGCCTGTAGCAGCAAAGGACAAGTCGCAAGTGACTTGTTATGACTGTGGAAAATAACGGACACTATTCCAACGAGTGCCCCAACAAAGAATGTCGCAGCACCCAATGCCAATGCCCCAGCTCAGCAACAGCGTCGTGTTCAGCCAGGAAGGAGATTTGTCCCAGGGAATTCGCTCAACCGCAATGGCCGTCTTTTTCTCATGCATGCTTAAGAAGCTCAGGAAGCGCCAGACGTCGTGTTGGGTATGTTTTCTGTTAATTCAGTACTTGCAAGAGTGTTGTTTGATTCTGGTGCATCGCACTCAATTGTCACCGAAGAATTTGCATGCACTAGTAAAATTCAACCAACCAAACTAAAGCATGTCATGATTGTTCAAATTCCCGGATCAACCACCAAGGCTAGGAAAATTTGCAAAGCCGTCCCTATCCGAATCCATGGCATAGATTTTTATGCTAATCTGATAGTACTCGGAACCAAAGGTTTGGAAGTAGTACTAGAAATGGATTGGACGTCCAAACATAAAGGATTGATTGACTGTGCCAAGAAAGCCATAACCATGACCAGTACCGCCGGAATATCAGTCGAGCATATATCTGAAACCATACCTCGCCAATTCAAGTGTAACAAGAGTATAGCCCAACCTACCATTGACCAAGTCCGGATAGTCTGTGAATACCCCGATGTATTTCCAGATGTTTTGCCCGGTATGCCCCAGATCGGGATATCGAGTTTATCATTGACTAATCCCCGAAACCGGACCCATAGCCCAGAGACCATATAGTATGAACCCGTCTGAGCTAGCAGAACTGAAGAAGCAACTGGATGCCATGCTGGAAATTGGATTGATTCAACCAAGTGCGTCACCATGGAGATCACCTGTCTTGTTTGTGGACAAGAAGGATGGAGGTAACCGTTTGTGTACGGATTACCGGAAGTTGAATGATGTCACCATCAAGAACAAGTACCCCTTGCCCAAGATAGAAGATTTGTTTGATCAGTTGACCAGTGCCAAAGTGTTTTCTAAGATTGATCTTAGGACTGGTTATCATCAACTCAAGATTCGCGCAGAGGATATTCCAAAGACTGCCTTTACCACCAGATATGGATTATATGAGTATACAGCCATGTCTTTTGGATTAACCAATGCCCCCGCTTATTTCATGAATCTCATGAATAAGATTTTTATGGACTTCCTGGATAAGTTTGTCGTTGTTTTCATCGATGACATTCTGATTTATTCCAAATCAGAAGAAGAACATGAGCTACACCTAAGGACCATTCTTGGAACCCTTAGAGAGCATCAGCTGTATGCAAAGTTTAGCAAATGTGAATTCTGGTTACATGAGGTAGGATTCCTCGGTCACATTGTATCAGCCGGAGGAATTGCCGTTGATCCTGCCAAAGTGAATGATGTAGAAGATTGGCAAGCCCCAACCACTCAAACCCAAGTTCGTGCATTTCTCGGATTGGCGGGATATTACCGCAAGTTTGTAGAAGGATTCTCGAGTATCGCCAGACCCATGACCCAATTGCTGAAGAAGGACAAGAAGTTTGAATGGACCGACACATGTGAAGCGAGTTTTCAAGAACTCAAGAGGAGATTGATTTCAGCCCCCATCTTAATCATGCCAGATATCACGAAGCCCTTCGATGTGTATTGTGATGCCTCCAAGATCGGTCTCGGATGTGTGCTAATGCAAGAAGGAAAATTTATATCTTATCTATCTCGACATTGAAGCAACATGAGCAAAATTACCCAACCCATGACCTCGAACTCACAGCCGTAGTTCTAGCCCTGAAGACATGGAGACATTACCTGACGGGAAATCGTTGTGAGATTTATTCGGATCACGAGAGCCTGAAGTATATATTCACTTAGAAGGAGCTGAATATGAGACAGAGAAGATGGATTGAGCTAATCAAGGATTACGACCTGGACATTCACTATCACCCTGGTAAAGCCAACATGGTAGCAGATGCCCTTAGCAGATTGACGTGCCGCTTGAACTCCATGATTTTGAAGGAGCAACCAAGCCTGCGCAAAGAAATGGAAGATTTTCGAATAGAATTAGTAAGTGAAGGATTTTTGGCTAGCATAGAACTTCAACCCACTCTGATCAGTCAGATTAAAGAGGCGCATAAGGGAAATGCTAGTATCGATGGAATCAAGCGTCGTATCGGTACATGCAAAGTACCTGGATTCACCGAAGACGAAGAAGGAGTTCTGTGGTACAAAGGACGCCTTTGTGTACCATCAGATTCTGAGTTGAAAGAAGTTATTTTGAAGGAGGCTCATGATACTATTTATTCTATCCATCCCGGAGGAACTAAGATGTATCAAGATTTAAAGGAGCAATTTTGGTGGCATAAGATGAAGAGAGAAATCGGAAGCTTTATCACCAAGTGTGATATTTGTCAGCGAGTCAAGGCAGGACATCAATGACCCGCTGGATTGTTGCAACCCTTACAGATTCCGGAATGGAAATGGGATTACGTTGGAATAGACTTTATCACTGGACTGCCTACTTCTAGTAGGGGAAATGACTCTATCTGGGTCATAGTGGACAGGTTGTCCAAAGTCGCTCATTTCTTGCCCGTCAAGACCACATATCAGAGTTCAAAGCTAGCGGAGTTGTACATCGCTAGGATAGTTAGTTTGCATGGAGCCCCCAAGAACATCGTATTGGATCGAGGAACTCAATTACCTCGAGATTCTGGAAGAAAGTTCAAGAAGGTTTAGGAATCCGCCTAGATTTCAGCACCGCATATCACCCTCAGACCGATGGACAAACGAAGCGAGTAAACCAAATACTCGAAGATATGTTGAGAGCATGTGTGTTAGAGTATGGATCTAAGTGGGAAGACTGTCTACCGTTTGCAGAATTTTCTTACAACAAAAGTTATCAAGCCAGTTTGCAAATAGCCCCATTTGAATTCATGTACGGAAGGAAATGTCGCACCCCTTTGAACTGGTCGGAAGTAGGAGAGAGTCAGATTTTCGGACCCGACATCCTACGAGAAGCAGAAGAGAAGGTTCACAAGATTCGTGAGCACCTCAAGACTGCCCAATCCAGACAGAAGAGTTACGCAGACAAGAGACGTCGAGACCTCGCCTTCAACATAGGAGATTTTGTTTATCTGAAAGTGTCGCCATTGAAGGGAATGCAGCGTTTCCAACTCAAAGGAAAGTTAGCCCCTAGATATGTCGGACCTTTCAAGATTTTGAACCATCGAGGAGAAGTATCATATCAATTGGAACTACCCGAAGAGATATCCACAGTGCACAATGTGTTCCATATCTCATTACTCCGCAAGTGTCTCGAAGTCCCCGATAAGACCGAAGTGTTCAAAAATATCGATCAACAGACCATAGAGATCAACGATGACCTGACCTATCCCGAAGTACCCATCCGTATTTTGGAAGAAGCTTTCAGAACTACCTGAACCCGAAGCATCAAGTTTCTCAAGATTAAGTGGAGCAACCACACGGAAGAGGAAGCTACCTGGGAGCGCGAAGATCATATCAGGACGGAGTTTCCCGATCTCTTCAAATCCTAGGTAATCTTTTCATCCTTTTTCAAATCTCGGGACCAGATTTTGTTTAAGGGGGGAAGGTTTGTAACATCCCAAAAATACTAAACTTGGATCATCAAACTCTAATCATCAAATTTAGGGTTAACAAAAACTTTTCTAAATAAAAATATGAAAGCATGCATGTGTATGCATCCCATTTTGAATTCTTTTGAATTGCCTTGTTTATGTGTTTCTTTGCTTGTAAAATGTTTCCTAGGTGAAATAAACATCATCTAAACAATTCCCAAACTTTTATTAAAGACAAATAAATCAAAACAAAGCTAAATGAGGGAATGGTCATTTTGACCAATTTAATTCCCATGCCTACTTTGGCTGTCTCAAACTTTCAGAACTTAACAGAAACTTTTCTGGATCTTTGCACCCCTTGATAGTACTCATAACAAAGTATCAAGGCCCACTTTGTGATCATCCAGAAACTTTCAAATGCATAGTTTAAATGACAATTCAAAATTGAATCTTTATCATATGGGAAGATCCCACTTTTTAAAAACCACTCAAACAAGCTCAACTTTCAAAACCCAAGCATTTGCAGACTCACCAGCACCAACCTAGCACACCCACCAAAAATCTTTTCAAAATTCCAAACTTGAGTTCTTGCGGCCATTTCATCAAACACTTGGCAGACACGAATCAAACAAAATCCAACACTATTGTGAGCAGTGATTGGAGCCTAACTTGTTCCCTCTCTGGTTACAACTAGGTTTTAGTAGATCATCTAGCTCAATTGCACACCCTTAGCATCACTGTAAGCTTGGCATTGCCATCAATGGTGAGCAGGCCGAGTGCACACTTGTCACCCCCATGTCGACAACAAGCTAGGAGGATAAACAAGCCTAGACAGCATGTCTGGGAGCAAGCCAACATCCCACCACCACTCCCTGTCCACCGCTCGAACGTTGCCAGCCACTATACCACGCGCACGAACCATGCCAACCTCGCCAGCAACCATGCCGAGAGCACGCCCCGTGCGCCACGCTCGACCAACGCCCACAGACCGCGCGCCGCCCTCGCCGCGTGCATACGTGATCACCACCGTCCCAGCAACCCCGCAGACACGCTCGTTCGTCGCCGCGCGGACCACGCGTGCTGTGCGCCATTAAAGTCTCCGTCGGGCACGCTCAGAGCACCGTCGCGTTCTGACCAAACTGCACCGCCCCACGTCTCGCCACCGTGTCGTTGAGCATCGCCAGGGAGCACCGCACCGCACCCTACCGTTGCCCACGCCGATAGCCGTCTGTACCGTCGACCACGACGAGGTCACCTTGCGCCCCGTCGGTCCCCTCGCTCTACTATAAATAGAGGCCACCCCCAGCCGAATTGAGCACACCATCTCACTCCCCTCTCCTCACTGATCGTGCCACACCGTTCCCGGAGCAAGGCGAGCAGCGCATCGCCGGAATTTCACCGGAGCCCGCCGCTACTAGAGAAGAAGGGAGCCAGCGATTGGAGCCGCCCCAGGAGAAGCTGCCGGTACCAGGAGGTTCGTCGTCATCGACTTCGTCGTTCGCCCGCCTCGCCGACCCTCGCTCGAACCCCGGTGAGCCCCCAACGACCCCCACTGGCCGCGCTAGGTTTCTGTCTCGCCGGTGTTGCCCAACGTCGACGATGACCCTCAGCCGTTGGATTAGAACCAGATCGAACGCACCACATCGCCTCATACCGCTTCGCACCCCCTGTCTCACTGACGCATGGGGACAGCCACTTACGCAGCCCACGGAAGCGATGTGCGTAGCAGGCCGGCCCGTTAACCTTTCCCGCGCAGCCCAGTTATTTGAATTAAACCTTTTCCATTTTATTTCAAACACACTTCTGTACCCAGTTTCAAAAATCAACCCATATCGATTCAGTGCACCAAATTGAATGAAACTAATTTTGTTAGAAAGGTCTTGGAATGCTGAATCCAAGCCCGTTGGATTCAAGTCATTTGGATCTATAGATCATCCATGGTAAATATAACAAGGCAGAAGCTTTTCTGCATTCAGACATTTTTCAAATTAAAACCATAATAGCTTTTGAGTTGATTCCAACTCTCAAAAATCACATTTAACCATACCTTTCAGAATATATAAAAATATATAGGTTTACTTACAGAAATAATGTTCAACTAATAAAAGAATGCCCCATAGGCATTTCTAGCCACTTTAATTAAGTAAAATAAAAGGGTAAAACCTTATTAAATTGTGTACACCACTTTAAATCACATTCCCATGGACTAAAATATGTGGTGATGACATGTGTCAACATGATCCCATGTTTGGTTTGGAGAATATTAAATCTTAAGTAATTTTTCAATGAGTAGAAATTACTTTTCTAAAAATAAAAGGAATTAAACCAAGCTTTAATCCTGTAATATTAGTGATGATGCTAGATCATCTATAGGACCCTTTGGTGTGATGATTGCAAGTAGTTAAGTATTGTTTGGTGATTGTGTACATCGTATTTACTTATAGACGCTAGTACCGACCAAGGATACGAGGAGGAAGGAGGATACTACGAAGAAGAAGCCGAGGAGAACTTCAACCACTGCTCTGCACAAGGCAAGCCTAATACTACTAGTTGAATGTGCAAGCTAACACTTGAAATTTAGCAATCTTATACTGATATTATGCAAGCCAATACTTGCAAGCTTTACTAATCAAGTTGACCTATGCAAGCTAACACTTGCAAGATACTCTACCTTAGCAAGCCTTACTATACAAGTTAACCTTGCAAGCCAATACTTGCTACCATGCCCACTATATGCCTTAAAGCATATATGATCATAAACCCTTGATAAACCAATCCTAGTTTTACTTGCAAGTCTATTACTTTATTTCTTGATCAAAGCTCTTACTTAGAGTTACTGGAATAAATGGTAGATACTAGAAGGATAATTGAAGGTTGCATAAAGAGCATAAAATTTGGCCTAAGCTAGACAATCTTGATGTCATCCTAAGGCATGAGATTAAACTTAGTTCAACCCCACTAGTTTACCACCCCTCATTAGTGCTTACCCCCACTTGTAGATGCTAGTGCTAAGCATAAAATGTGATCAACATTAGGTGGGAATACTTGGTGAAAATGGTTATGAAAACCTTAGAATGATGGATCATTCTACTGAGATGTTTTGACATGTGTTTACGAACACCTGATGATTTTGGTGATGAAAATGTTGAGGCAGGAGCCTTAGCCCTTTATAAAACTGATGGTTGTCTGGATGGGACACCTTTCCAATTTTATCGTACAACCACAATACCCGAAGTTTGGGTAGGGCTTGAATGGAAACTTATATACCTTAGTATTGGTTCCCTCACGGTCAAGGTCTGAGCTGAGGCTACCTTGTGAAGATTTTCCACCTGTGCAGTACCCAAGATGACAGTTGGTCATGGTTGGGAGGCCAAACTCACAGGAGAGGTGATTATACTAGGGCGTGTAATTGAAAGGTTAGGATTGATTATCCGCATACTGAGTATGGTGAATTCAGGATTTGTTCCTGACTGATGTATCGAATGTTGGGGTGACAGTGTACAATATCTGCAGAGTGTCAAACTATTCGAATAGGCGCGTCCGCGGTTATGGACAGTTGGAGTGGCCATACTATTCCCCCGTCAGATGTTTTCAAAAGACTTGTGAAATGAATTTGAGACTTTGACTTGACCACAACAGGGTTGTGGCCTGAGATACAAGTTCCCACTTAGGTGTTATAAGACCTTAACCAGCATTCGTGGTTTCCAAATATAGTAGAGATAAATCTGGCTTTTGCAAAACAACCCTAGAGCCTAGTGTCCTATTATCACCAACCCCTTTCACTTGTTAACATTAGTTTGCGAGTACTTAAAGAGTACTCATGGATTTGTCCCTGGCTATTCCCGTGGCCAGACTATGAAGAGGAGTACCTGGAGGATGGACCCCAGGAAGGTTACGGCAACTAGGATTATCTCCCATCATCAGCATTGCCTGTGACCCCGAAGATGGAGCTTCGCCTATGCTACCGTTATTATTACGTATTCCGCTGCTTGAAGTTGTATTAAGAACTGGATCATGAGATCCCTATTTGTGTAAGAACTTATGTACGGTTTGTAATGGATGATGTACTATGGTATCCAATTCGGTTATGTCTCGCAAAAATGGTAATCCTGGGATTGCGATGTATGGCATAACAGGCATCTGGGATTAAAAATCCGGGTGTTGACATGCATTTTATGGATGATACTTGTGACATTACATATGCTTCACACATATTCCCATGTGATGCTTTACCTTTGCATAATATTGATCATGTGGAATTGTTTGATTGCGATACTATTTCCATACACATGCCATGTGATACGTCGGAAACGTATCTATAATTTTTTGATGCTCCATGCTTGTTTAGTATCTACTTTTCTTTGCTTTGTCTACACTTTGAGGTGTTTTTATATCTTTTATGGAACTAACCAATTAACAAGTTGCCACAGTACCAGTTGCCTGTTTTCTTCTGTTTTTGGTTCCAGAAAGACAGAAAATCAATATTCTCGGAATTGGACGGGACAAAAGCCAAAGTCAATAACTTTCCGTGGGGGACAAGAATCCAGAAGACGAGGCGGAGACGCGAACCGGGGTGCCCAGACCCCCCCTAGGCGCGGGTGGGCCCTACCCCGTGCCTAGGCAGGGTGTAGGGCCCCTGGACACCTCCTCGGCCTCCCCCTTCGCCTATAAGAATCCCCCGATGCAGAAACCCTAAGCACCCGATCAATATTACACGAAACCTTCTGTAGCCACCGCCATTGTTGTCCCTAGATCGGGGGGATCTGAAGTTATTCCCGACACCCTGTCGGAGGGGAGATCATCTCGGAGGCCTTCTCTCTAGTATGATGCGTGAGTAGTTCCACCATGGACTATGGGTCCAAGTAGTATCTAGATGGTTGCATCTCCTCCTTGTGCTTTCATGTATAGATCTTGTGAGCTTCGTTCATGATCAAGATCTAATCTATTTGTAATCATGCATGTTGTGTTTGCGGGGATCCGATGGATATTGAGATTATTATGTTGGTTTGATTAATGGTTTTGTCTTTATGATTCTATCATGTCTGTTGTTTGTGATCTTGCATGCTCTCCGTTGTTAGTAGCTATCTTGGCCAAGTAGTTGCTAGTGACTCCAAGAGGAGGTATTTATGCTCGATAGTGGGTCCATGCCTCTAGTTTCCAAGGGAAGTGAGAGAAATCTCTTTGGTTGTAGATGTGTTGTTGCTACTAGGGAGAAAACAGTGTTCTCTTGTTCATGGAACATGTGAACTGTTTACCTTACACACTTTGATTAAAGCAGTTGTCTGTTGCTTGCAACTTAATACTGGAGGGGGTTCGGATGACAACCTGAAGGTGGACTTCTAGTCATAGATGCAGTTGGATGGCAGTCTATGTATCTTGTTGTATTGCCCAATCAAATCTCATAGGATCTTTCTGACTAGTATTGCATTGTTATGCCTTGCTCAGTTCCTGTCAATTGCCCTGCTGTAATTTGTTTACCCTTCATGCCATGTTATTTATCTAAGGAGAGCACCTCTAGTGAACTATGAACCCTGGTCCAATCTTTACCATTGATACATCTTCCACTGTTACTTGTTTATTTGCTGGAAACCATTACCTTCTACACCATACGTTTAATCCTTTGTTACAGAAAACTGGTGAGCTTGGCAGCCTCACTGATTCGTTGGGACAAAGTCTTGAGTTTGTGTTGTGCATGTCTCCACGTTGTTTGCAACACCGGTGTGACATTTCCTTCCTCCTTCTGGTTCGATAACCTCGGTCTCAACTGAGGGAAAGCTTGTTGTTATGCTCTTCACACCTTGCGCTTTGGTATACCAACGAAGTGCCACGTCGAGCACCATCAAAGTCTTTCTGGCGCCGTTGCCAGGGAGGCTAAGGACGTCTTCACTAGGGGAGTCCTCCACTTCCTTTCTCTTTACTTTGTTTTTAGTTTGCTTTGTTTCTTTTGCTTGGTTTTGTTTGCGTATTTTCAAAAAAAATTAGTCTAGTTTGGTTTGCTTTCTTTATTCGAAAACACAAAAAAATAGTTCTTGCTCTAGCTGCTGCTGCTGTTTTTGGCTTGCCCACCTTTGCCAAAATGAACTCTGCTAAGAACACCAAGTTGTGTGACTTCACTAGCACCAACAACAATGATTTCCTAAGCACTCATGTTGCTCCACCTGCTCCTGATGCTACCTTTTATGAAATTAAGCTTGCTTTGTTGAATCTTGTGATGAGAGAGCAATTTTCTGGTTCTAGTTCTAATGATACTATTGCCCATCTCAATAGCTTTGTTGAACTTTGTGAGATGCAAAAGTATAAGGATGTAGATGGAGATATTATTAAGCTCAAGCTTTCCCTTTCTCCTTGAGAGGAAAAGGTAAAGAATGGTTGCTATCTTTGCCTGAAAATAGTATTGATTCTTGTACTAAGTGCAAAGATGCTTTTATTGGAAAGTACTATCCTCCTGCTAAGATTATATCTATGAGAAGTGACATTATGAAATTTAAACAGCTTGATAGTGAACATGTTGCTCCAGCTTGGGAAAGAATTAAATCTTTGGTTAAGAATTGCCCCACTCATGGACTCACTGCTTGGATGATTATCCAGACTTTTTATGCAGGTTTGAACTTCTCCTCAAGAAATCTGTTGGATTCAGCTGTTGGAGGTACCTTCATGGCCTCACTTTGGGTGCTGCAACAAGGCTCCTTGATAATATGATGGTTAACTACTCTGAATGGCACGTTGAGAGAGCTCCACATGGTAAGAAGGTAAATTCTGTTGAGGAAACTTCCTCATGGAGTGATAAGATTGATGTTATTATGGCTATGCTTGTTAATGGGAAAGCTCCTTTAGATCCTAATAGTGTTCCCTTAGCCTCCTTGGTTGCTCAAGAGAGCAAGTTGATGTGAACTTCATTAGAAACAACAATTTCAACAACAATGCCTATAGGAATAATTTTGGTAGCAACAACAATTATAGGCCTTATCCTCCTAATAATGGCAATTCCTATGAAAACTTTTACAATAACGCTAGAAGTTCCCCCTCTGAACTTGAAGTCATGCTCAAAGACTTTATTAGTAAACAAACCACTTTCAGGCTATAGAGGAAAAGCTTCTAATGAAGGTAATATGCCCTGAGAGGCAATAATAAAATGTTTATTATGTGTATTCCAAGTATATGATAGATGTTTATTTTGCATGCTATAATTGTATTAATACGGAAACGTTAATACATGTGTGTTTAATAAACAAATAGAAAGTTCCTAGTAATGCCTCTCTCATAAACTAGTTCATTGATTAACAAGATGATCACGGTTTCCTGATCATAGAGATTGGATGTTGTTAATAACGAGATCACAACATTAGTGTAATGGTGTGATGAACATTCATCCGAAGTATAGCATTACGATCAAAGTCATTGAGTTTATATTGCTATAAACAAACTACGAAGTAGTCCTAATCCTTAGACCATGAGATCATGCCAATCACTAACACCGGAAGAGTTTCTTGTTGACATCAAACGTCACTCCGTAACTGGGTGATTATAAAGATGGCTTCAAAGCTACTAAAGGGTTATGTTGAGAATCATGGATCAAGAGTGGAATTTGTTCATCCCGATGACGGATAGATATGCTCTGGGCCCTCTCGGTGATATCACATTGGTTATGTAACATCCCTAAAATCATAATTTCAAAGTTTGCATATCATTCATGCATGCATATAGATTTGAGAACAATTTCAAACTCATTTTGGAAAAACAGAAGCACAAAGTGCTATGATTTTATGTGAACATATTTAAATCAAATGGCCATCCCCATTTGAGAAGTTTGATTGATTTTAAACCTAGCTTGGTTGCCTTTCTTATAGAAAGGATTGAGTGTGGCTTTGGACGAAGATTTACAAATTTGAAATGTTTCAAAAACCATTTCTCAAATTTTGCAAACCAAGTGCCAAGCCTCTGATATTTTGTTCACCAAGCTTAACCAAACCTTTGCAAAGCAACCACATGATTTTGTGCCCATATTTGAGACTACTGCTCACTGCAAAAATCCCAAGAAGTTTTGAATTCAAATGAAACTTGAATTCATTTGAAAATCAATGTAGAAATTGGAAATAGAAAAAGAAAAGGAGTAAACAAAAGAAAAGGGCCGAGCGCCAGGAATCTAGCCCAGCTTCTGAACAGGCCCAACTAGCCCACCCAGGCTGTTTCTTTTCCTCCTGCACGCGCCAGCGCACCCACACAGCCGCTGACCGCCAGACCCCACCTTCCCTTCGCGCGCTTCGCTGACGAGCGGGCCCTCTCCACGTTGCCCTCGTCTTCCCCAAACCGCGCCCACGACCACGTCGCCGCTGCTGTCAAGGCCGGTAATGGCGCGGTGTAATTAGCCTTAAAGCCGCAGGCATTTCCTGTCGCACCAGGGCCTATAAAATCCCCTCTGCGCCGCGAGCATTTTCCCCAACCCTCCTCGCTCACTCCGCCACTAGGCTGCGCACATTTGCTCTCGAAGCCCCACGGTACCGACGACTCCGGCGTCCAATTCCGGTGAGCCTCGACCGCCCCCCTCTCTCTGGTTCAAACGAGGATGCTCAGCTTGATCTTGCGCATACGCTGACACCTTTCTTTTGCCTGCTCGTGACCCAGGTTGTCGTCTCCGTCCACGACCGAAACCACCTGCGCCGCCGCTTGACTCCGGTGACCAATTCAGGTAAAACCCGAGCGCCCCTTGCCCCCTCCTTCACACGAGTTTGTTCGCCTGCATTTTGCGCAACTCCTGATGCCTCTGGCTCGTGTTAGGGCGACGCCAAACCTCGGCAAGCACCACGTCTACAAGCGACCGACGCCGCCCGTTACTCCGACGAGCTCCTGAAGCCGTGCCAGCGCGCCCCTTCGCAAACCAACACCACGTCAAGCCTCAGCACGCCACTGCGGTTCTGGTAAGCTACTTCCCCCTCTCGCGCACGACCGGAAACGCTAGCGCCGCCGTAGACAGAGCGCACCGCCGCTCGCTGACGCCGCGCGCCGCCAGGACATGGTCGCGTGCTCGAGCACCGTTAGATCTAGATCCAAGCGCCAGGATAGAATCACTTATCAGCGAGGAGGTACGCGCTCAGGACCGTGCGAGTTAGTTGTATCCTACGGCGCGGAAGGGTGATCCGGTGCGAACCGGTACGCGCCAGTAATAACGCGACGCGTGGCTAGGGTTTGAATCAAAAATAGAAATTAAAATCAGATTTAGATCAGATTTTCAAATGACTATAACTTGAGATTTCCACGTTGGGATTTTGCAAACTATATACCGTTGGATTCAGTGAAACAAGGCCTTTCTGAATCTACAATGTGTTTAACAAATAGTATCTGATAAAATGGCTTTTTATACAGAAACATGTTTAGGGCTATTTTGAGTATAGTTTTAGTTTAGTAATTTGTATTAGTGCCCAATAAGTTTGATTGGCAAACTTTGGAACTTGTTATGTTTCAGTATCATGCACTTGCTTGGTAGAGTTTTAAAAATCATCACTTAGTGATTTCTTGCATGCATGCATTCATATTTTTGCTTGTATATGAATTGTGTGTAATTGTATGCTACAAATTTTTGTGTAGATTTTGCTAGTGACTGTGATTGTGAAGAGTGCTACTCTCCCCATTACCAAGGCAAGTGATACATCATGATATTTCCACCCTTTATTTTGAATAAGCATTAGAATTATTTTCTGCTAAGTCTTGCATGCTACTTTTGCCAAATGCTATGTTGGGAAATCCTATGTAGTGTAGAATTGTAGAATTACTAGGGAATTTTCCTAAGTTAAGTTACTATGCCATGCTTAGCCTAGCTAGTAGAAAACATGGGTTGGTAAAGTATGTACATGCTATGGTGAAATAATTCTAAGTCCTTTGGGACTCATGCTTTTCTTAATAAAACAACTAAGTAAATGAACTTCCTGGGTGGAATGGGACTTGAATGGTGGTTTTTGGTTGAGTGGTTACACAAGGCCATGGATTTGGCTTGTGTATCTCACTTGTGGTATGCCACCCAGGCACAAAGGGATTTGGAGGCCAAGTGTTGAGAAAGCTTACAGTGCAACCACTTGGCAATATGGGCTCTGCCTTGATCATATAGGTTGCTAGAACTTAGTCACTTGGACAGTTGGTGGTAGTGGGAATGATAGGTTGGAGCGCGTCCATTTGACTAAGGAAAGGCTTCTAAAAGGTCATGTCTTGGGAAACCAAGTCTGGTGGGGAAAGTGCACAACCTCTGCAGATGGAAAATCTAAGTACTTAGCCAAGTCCATGGCAATGGACAACTTGAGCATCAAGACATGGAAGCTACAAGAATCTCATCACTCCAACTTCTAAGTAAAACATGTGGGTGAACAAGGGTGAAGAACCCCAATGTCTATTGGTGGTTTCTTGGGAAAGTTTTTGACAAAGAAAAACTTAGCAATTTCAACTAATAGGAAAAACCTATTTTCAAGCAAAGCAAGCCAAGCTACACTTAGCCAAAATGCATATAGAAATATAGTCCACTTAAAATTTACTAAGGTATCACTTGCCAATACTATTCCAAAGTATTGACCCTCTATGGCTGTAACTTGTGATGTTGCAGGTTACTCCGATGATGAGTAGGAGTCATGAGTCTACACTCAACATGCTTGCATGTGGCACATGAAGATGAGGACTTGTGTTTATTTACTTATTCCATAAACTCTTGTATTAGGCCTTTGGCCCTGAGTTGTAAAAGACTATGTTTTATCTCTGGAATGAATGTAATAAACGACCTTTGTATCTGTGTACTTCATCTTAAACTGTGGATGCTAGCATTGATCCAGGGACTAGCATTGCAATCACAGGGATCCTTTTCCTTTACAAAGGAGGGGTCTTACAGGTTAGCTTGCAAGCAAGTGATTTGATCACTAGAATGTTATATCACGGGAACGAGAAAAGAGTGCATGTCAGTAACGAGATCAAACTAGGTATGGAGATACCGATGATCGAATCTCGGACATGTAATATATCGTGAAACAAAGGGATTAAGATACAAGCGTAAAAGGTTTCGACGATCACAGGAAAAGTCATCATTGAATGTGTGGGAGTCAGTATGGATCTCCAGGTCCCGCTACTGATTATTGATCGGAGAAGGGTCTCGATCATGTCCGCATTATTCGCGAACCATAGGGTGACACACTTAAGGGACACTGGCATCCAGTTGGAGCAAATGTTTCATGCCGAAAGAATAAACAAGCGCAGGAATTTATTTCACTAGATACCGAAACAGGCTTTCGGGTGAAATTGCATAAAGTGGTTATGCATGTGAAATGGAATTCTAGCAAGGGGTTATTTGTGAATTCTTTTCATTAAAGTAATTTACAAAATTCTGAATAAAATAAAAGATTTTTATTTAATGAGAGTTTGCATTAAATTTGGTGGAAATTTAATGGTAATTTGAGTGGACTTTTGAGTGGAGGGAATTTAAAGGAATTTTGTGAGTGGAGTGTCCACCCACATGAAGAGGGGAGGGCAAGGGGCATCCCCCATGCGCCGACCACCCCCTTGGGGTCCCCCCCTCTTCCTATAAAAGGAGCCCCCCTCCTCATTTGTCTCTCACACCTCCTCGTGAAGGATCTCTCCCCCTCTAGAATTTATCCCCCATGGTCTCGGACTAGCGAGATACATGTTCCCGGTGGCTATTCAGCAAGAAAGGGTTGTGATTCCGCTTCATCGCTGGAGCGAGGAGTCGGAGGTTGCCCGGTGTCTTGTACGTGCGTGCGAGCACGGATGCGCTGCTGCTTTGCGGCGCTAGGACTTCCTCTCGATCTTGAGATCGGCAAGAAATCGTCTACATCAACCACGAGTTGAACTCGTTAAGCATTGTCGGTCTTCAAGGGTATGTTCTCTATGGATATACATTCGTCCGTTGTTTGTATCTAGTAGATAGACCTTGGTACATAGTTCCCATCGTAGGAAATTTTTTGTTTTCTATGCTGCAAACCCTACAGTGGTATTAGAGCCGGATCTATGCGTAGATGCTTTACACGGGTAGTACACATATGAGTATGTGGGTGATGATGATCATGTTGTTGCTCCTTTGTTGTAATTTTGGATATTGGTGGCATAGTGGGATGAAGCGGCCCGGACAAACTTTGCATGTTCTCGCACATGAGACCTGTTCCACGCTTGACATGCAACTAGTTTGCATAAGTGGATAGCGGGTGTCTGTCTCTCCTACTATAGTCAATATCTATTTTGCAACTAATTGTCAACAATTTGGTTATCCTCGTTGTGGTTCATGTTCGTAGGTAAGAACGGTTCTATCTCGAAAGCCCTAAGCCACGTAAAACTTGCAATGGATAAATTAGAGGCGTCTAGTTTAGATTGTTTCTGGGCTAGTGTTATGATATGGTGATGTTGTAAGTAGAAGTATGATATGATACTCTTACAACACACATAGCGTGTAATATCCATAGACCTCGGACTTACACATATAGGTATGATAGTAATCATACCACGGTGCACATGATAGAGATCATATGCGGGAACCATATCATTTCACTAATAAACATGTGATGTTTGATAGCATCTTATATTGCTTGTTTAGCACTTTGTTAGCATAATAAGATGATCCCTCTTTTAAATATCAAGATAAGAATGTGTTGTTCCTTTAGTATGCACCGATTATGTTTTCGTCGCTCCAAGACATCACGTGATGATCGGGTGTTCTTGGATCCATGACCATATTTCGGGTGTAAAACAGTTACACACGCGAATACTAAGGTTCTAACTTGGCGAGCCTAGCATGTACAGACATGGCCTCGGAACACAGACCGAAAGGTTAAGCATGAATCATATAGTTGATATGATGCCCATTTGATGCTCGCCTTTGAAGCTACACCGACTCGTTTTTGAGTGGGAGTTCATTCGTAATATGGATTAGTTTAACTCAATCTATCATACACTTAGTCTAAACTTTACAAATTCTGTTATAGATGGCACCACCTGCTTTTAATTTCAATGTGTTCATGGAGAAAGAGAAACTTGCAACGAACCGTAGCAACTTTACCGAATGGGCCATGAATTTGAGGATTCTCCTCTCTGCTGCACAAAAGCAATATGTGCTAGAAGCACCGTTAGGCCCCCCACCTTTTGATGATGCCCCTGACGAGGAGAAGAATGTCTATCAGACTCGTCAGGAGGACCACAACTTAGTTCATTGCGGCATATTGTATGGGCTAGAGCCGGAACTTCGAAAGCGTTTCGAAAATGGCAATGCTTTTGATACAATGGGTGAGTTGAAAATGATTTTCGACACACATGTTGCTGTAGAGAGCTACAACGCTTCAGAAAAGTTCTTTAGCTGCATGATGGAAGAGCACAACTCCGTTAGTGAGCATGTACTCAAGATGTCGGGTTACGGCGATAAGCTTGTGTCCTTGGGAATATCGATTCCCATTGACTTAGGCATCCATCGTGTTCTGCAGTCTCTGCCACCTAGCTATAAGAGCTTCGTGATGAACTATAATATGCAAGGCATGAAGAAGTCTCTCCTCGAGCTTCTTTCAATGCTTAAAACTGCAGAAGTGGAAATCAAAAAGGAACATCAAGTGTTGATGATCAATAGGAACACTGGTTTCAAGAAAGACAAGAAGGGAAAAACGAAAGGGAAGTAAGGGCGGCAAGCCTGTTGCCGTGCCTAAAAATAAATCCCGAGTTGGACCTAAGTCTGATACCGAGTGCTACTATTGTAAGGGGACTGGCCACTTGAAGCGCAACTGCCCCAAGTATTTGGCAGACAAGAAAGCCGGCAAGGCAAACAAAGTTATATATGATATACATGTTATTGATGTGTACTTGACTAGTGCTCGCAGTAGCACATGGGTATTTGATACCGGTTCAGTTGCTAATATTTGTAACTCGAATCAGGGGCTGCGGAACAAGCGACCGCTAGCAAGGGGTGAGGTCAAGATGCATGTCGGCAATGGATCAAGCGTTGATGTGATCGCCGTCGGAACGCTGCCTCTCCATTTTCCATCGGGATTAGTTATAAACTTGAATAATTGTTATCTGGTGCGTGCACTAAGCATGCACATTGTATCTAGATCGTGTTTGATGCGAAGTGGTTATTCATTTAAATCCGAGAACAATGGTTGTTCCATTTATATGAATGAAATCTTTTATGGTCATGCACCGATGATGAATGGTTTATTTCTTTTGGATATCTATAATAATGTTACACATATTCATAATGTTGATGCTAAAAGGATTAAACTAAATGATGATATATCCGCATATATGTGGCACTGCCATCTAGGTCATATTGGCGTTAAACGCATGAAGAAGCTCCATTCGGATGGACTTTTGGAATCACTTGATTATGAATCATTTGATACATGTGAGCCATGTCTTATGGGCAAGATGACTAGAACGCCGTTTTCCGGTTCAATGGAACGGGCGACAGATTTATTGGAAATCATACATTCTGATGTATGTGGTCCAATGAGTGTGTCGGCGCGAGGTGGATATCATTATTTTGTTACTTTCACGGATGATTTGACTAGATACGGTTATATATACTTGATGAAACACAAGTCTGAAACCTTTGAAAAGTTCAAGGAATTTCAGAATGAAGTGGAAAATCATCGTAATAGAAAGATCAAATTTCTACGGTCCGACCGTGGAGGTGAGTATCTAAGTTACGAGTTTAGCACTCACATGAAAGAGTGTGGAATTGTTTCACAACTCACACCTGCGGAAACACCACAGCGAAATGGTGTGTCGGAACGTCGTAATCGTACTTTATTAGATATGGTTCGATCTATGATGTCTCTGACGGACTTGCCATTGTCATTTTGGGGCTATGCACTAGAAACTGCTGCATTCACTTTAAATCGGGCACCATCTAAATCCGTTGAAAAGACACCGTATGAATTGTGGTTTGGAAACAAACCTAAGTTGTCATTTCTTAAAGTTTGGGGATGCGATGTTTATGTGAAGAAACTTCAACCGGATAAACTCGAACCCAAAGCGGAAAAATGCATCTTCATAGGATACCCTAAGGAAACTATTGGGTATTCCTTCTATCACAGATCCGAGGGCAAGGGTTTTGTTGCCAAGAATGGATCCTTTCTAGATAAAGAGTTTCTCGCGAAAGGTGTGAGTAGTTGGAAGGTAGAACTCGAAGAGGTTATTGAACCTTCTCTTCAAAGTATGGCGAGTAGCGCAGCGCCGGAAGTTGTTCCGGAGTTGACTCCACCTGTTGAAGAGGGAACTAATGATAATGATCATGAAAATCCAAAAGAGAGTACTACCGAACCTCACAGGTCAAGAAGGACGCGTGCAGCTCCCGAGCTGTACGGAAATCCTGTCATGAATTTCATGGTTGATGAAAATGATGACCCTGCGACGTATGAAGAAGCGATGATGAGCCCGGATTCCAAAAAATGGTTAGAAGCCATGAAATCTGAGATGGAATCCATGTATGAAAATCAATTTTGGAACTTGGTGGACTTACCTCACGACCGAAAGGCCGTGGAGAACAAATGGATTTTTAAAAGGAAAACTGATGCTGATGGTAATGTAACCGTCTATAAAGCTTGACTTGTCGCAAATGGGTTTCGCCAAATTCAAGGAGTTGACTACGATGAGACATTCTCTCCCGTAGCGATGCTAAAGTCAGTTAGGATTATGTTAGCAATTGCTGCATATTTCGATTATGAGATATGGCAGATGGATGTCAAAACCGCGTTTCTCAATGGTAATATTGAAGAAGAGTTGTATATGATACAACCAAAGGGTTTTGTCTATCCTAAGGATGCTAACAAGGTGTGCAAGCTTCAGCGATCCATCTATGGATTGAAGCAAGCATCATGAAGTTGGAATCTCCGCTTTGATGAGGTGATCAAAGAGTTTGGATTTGTCCAAACTTATGGAGAAGCTTGTATTTACAAGAAAGTGAGTGGGAGCAATGTGGCATTTCTGATATTATATGTGGATGACATATTATTGATCGGAAATGATATAGATCTTTTAAACGGTGTTAAAAGTTATCTAAACAGCAAATTTTCAATGAAGGACCTAGGTGAAGCATCATACATATTACGCATAAAGATCTATAGAGATAGATCTAGGCGCCTAATAGGGCTATCGCAAAGTACATACCTTGATAAGATTTTAAAGAAGTTTAAAATGGAAAATAGTAAGAAGGGGTTCTTACCTATGACACAAGGCACGACATTGAGTAAGACTCAAAGTCCGGCTTCGGCAGAAGAAAGAGAGATAATGGACAAGGTCCCCTATGCTTCAGCCATAGGCTCTATAATGTACGCCATGCTATGTACAAGACCGGATGTGGCACATGCTATTAGTTTGACTAGTAGGTACCAATCGGATCCAGGTTCAGAACACTGGAAAGCGGTCAAGAATATCCTTAAGTACTTGCGAAGAACTAAGGATATGTTTCTTGTATACGGAGGTGAAGAAGATCTCGTCGCTAAGTGTTATGTCGATGCTAGCTTTGACACCGATCCGGATGACTCTAAGTCTCAATCCAGATACGTTTTTCTCATGAATGGCGGAGCGGTTAGTTGGAGGAGCTCCAAACAACCTGTGGTGGCGGGATCAACAACGGAGGCCGAATATGTTGCTTCTTCAGAAGCGGCTCAGGAAGCAGTTTGGATTAAGGAGTTCATATCCGAACTAGGTGTGGTTGCAAACGCGTTGGACCCAATGGTGATCTATTGTGACAAAAATGGTGCCATTGCCAATGCCAAAGAGCCAAGGTCTCACAAGCATTCCCAGCATATTAAGCGCCGGTTTCACTCCATCCGCGAGCATGTCAAGGATGGAGATATAAAGATTTGTAAAGTACATACAGATCTCAATGTAGCAGATCCGTTGACTAAAACTCTCCCTAGAGCAAAACATGATCTACACCAGAACTCCATGGGTGTTAGATACATCACAATGTAACTAGATTATTGTCTCTAGTGCAAGTGGGAGACTGAAGGGAATATGCCCTGAGAGGCAATAATAAAATGTTTATTATGTGTATTCCAAGTATATGATAGATGTTTATTTTGCATGCTATAATTGTATTAATACGGAAACGTTAATACATGTGTGTTTAATAAACAAACAGAAAGTTCCTAGTTATGCCTCTCTCATAAACTAGTTCGTTGATTAACAAGATGATCACGGTTTCCTGATCATAGACATTGGATGTTGTTAATAACGAGATCACAACATTAGTGTAATGGTGTGATGAACATTCATCCGAAGTATAGCATTACGATCAAAGTCATTGAGTTTATATTGCTATAAACAAACTACGAAGTAGTCCTAATCCTTAGACCATGAGATCATGCCAATCACTAACACCGGAAGAGTTTCTTGTTGACATCAAACGTCACTCCGTAACTGGGTGATTATAAAGATGGATTCGAAGCTACTAAAGTGTTATGTTGAGAATCATGGATCAAGAGTGGAATTTTTTCATCCCGATGACGGATAGATATGCTCTGGACCCTCTCGGTGATATCACATTGGTTAGCTTGCAAGCAAGTGATTTGATCACTAGAATGTTATATCACGGGAACGAGAAAAGAGTGCATGTCAGTAACGAGATCAAACTAGGTATGGAGATACCGATGATCGAATCTCGGACATGTAATATATCGTGAAACAAAGGGATTAAGATACAAGCGTAAAAGGTTCCGACGATCACAGGAAAAGTCATCGTTGAATGTGTGGGAGTCAGTATGGATCTCCAGGTCCCGCTACTGATTATTGATCGGAGAAGGGTCTCGATCATGTCCGCATTATTCGCGAACCGTAGGGTGACACACTTAAGGGACACTGGCATCCAGTTGGAGCAAATGTTTCATGCCGAAAGAATAAACAAGCGCATGAATTTATTTCACTAGATACCGAAATAGGCTTTCGGGTGAAATTGCATAAAGTGGTTATGCATGTGAAATGGAATTCTAGCAAGGGGTTATTTGTGAATGTTTGTCATTAAAGTAATTGACAAAATTCTGAATAAAATAAAATAGTTTTATTTAATGAGAGTTTGCATTAAATTTGGTGGAAATTTAATGGGAATTTGAGTGGACTTTTGAGTGGAGGGAATTTAAAGGAATTTTGTGAGTGGAGTGTCCACCCACATGAAGAGGGGAGGGCAAGGGGCAGCCCCCATGCGTCGTCCACCCCCTTGGGGTTCCCCCACTCCTCCTATAAAAGGATCCCCCTTCCTCACTTGTCTCTCACACCTCCTCATGAAGGATCTCTCTCCCCCTCTAGAATTTATCCCCCATGGTCTCGGACTAGCGAGATACATGTTCCCGGTGGCTATTCGGCAAGAAAGGGTTGTGCTTCCGCTGCATCGCTGGAGCGAGGAGGCGGAGGTTGCCCGGTGTCTTGTACGTGTGTGCAAGCACGGATTCGCTGCTGCTTTGCGGCGCTAGGACTTCCTCTCGATCTTGAGATCGGTAAGAGATCGCCTACATCAACCACGAGTTGAACTCGTTAAGCTTTGTCGGTCTTCAAGGGTATATTCTCTACGGATATACATCCGCCCGTTGTTTGTATCTAGTACATAGATCTTGGTACATAGTTCCCATCGTAGGAAATTTTTTGTTTTCTATGCTGCGAACCCTACATCTAAATGTTGAGAAAAATATATCCTCTTTGTCTGAAGCTCAATCTTCCTTGGCTAATAAAATGGCTGCTAAACCTGAAACCGTGGAAAATACCTTTGCTACTGGTCATTCCATACAAGTTACTATTGATGAAAATGTTAGGCTGTTAGCTCAACTTCATGCTAGGTGGGAAAGGGAAGCTGAAATTGATAGAAACAATAGTATGTGCACCATCACCACTAAACCACAAGTAGTCCCTGTTCCTCCTCCTACTATGTCTAAGCCTATTGAGCCTACTACTAGTGATGCTAAGTTTGACTTTGATATTGATGGTTGCAATATTTATGAAGTGATTATGTTCCTACAAAAGCTTGCTAGAAGTCCTGATGCTAGTGATATGCATGTTGCTTTCACTAAACACATTACAGATGCTCTTGTGAAAATTAAGGAAGAGAAGCTAAAACACAAAGCTTCTATTCCTAGGAAAGTAGAAGATAATTGGGAACCCATTATTAATATGCAAGTGAATGACTTTGATCTGAAAATGTGATCTTGGTTCTAATGTCTCTATTATGCCTAGGAAGATCTATGAAATGCTTGATTTGCCACCTTTGGAAAATTGTTATTTGGATGTCCCACTCAATGATAATGCTAAGAAGAAACTCATGGGGAGTATTAATGATGTTCTCATTATGGTTAAAAATGCTTATGTCCCTGTGGATTTCTATGTTTTGGATGTTGAATACAATGCCTTTTGTCCTATTACTTTGGGAAGACCTTTTCTTAGAACAGTTGGTGCCATCATTCATATGAAAGAAGGCACGATCAAATATAATTTTACATTCAAGAAAGGTATTGAATACTTCCCTATGAGGAGAGAGAAGTTGCTTTTTGCTCCTCCTTTGAAATCAAGGTTAGATGTTAATGCTTCTTCATTTGAAAATACTTGATTATTCTTGCTTCTTCTGCCTAACTTAAAGGCGTTAAAGAAAAGTACTTGTTGGGAGATAACCCAAGAGTTTCCTTGAGACTTGGAAGTTATTAATTCTGTAATGACCTCTCCTTATCCTTTTTGTTTGCTTTTTGTGCCAAGAATGACCTCTAATGATAGGGAAGTAAGATTTGGGGAGTTGCTGTCCCGAAATAGATTTCTGTCCTCCATAAAAATTCGTGAGGAGTCTCTGTAACTTGGATTGAGCTCCAAATTTTACGAATAAATCCCACAGTATCTTAGCTAACTTTCGTTAGTTCAATACTTCTTTATTTGAGCAACAGAAGATGTTCGAAAAAAATCTGTTTCTACATGCTGGTCTGTTTTGACAGATTTCTACCATTATTTGCATTTGCTTCTTATTGATTACTTTTTGAGTTCTGTTTAGGTTAATTGAGCTTTTTGAAGGAGTTACTACAGTAGCTTGTGTTTTTAGTGAAAAGCCTTGCTGTTCCAAAGCTTTGCTAGAGGTCTAATATCTTTTGAATAAACTAATGTTGCTAATGAAGATTGTGTGAAGTTTTGTATGAAGGAAAAAATTTCAGGTGTAGAGAGAGAATGATGTAATGAGATGAAGAATGGACTAAAGCTCAAGCTTGGGGATGCCACCATGGTGTCACCCCAAGAAATATCCAAGAGTTACAAGCGCAAAGCTTGGGGATGCCCAAGGCATCCCCTTCTTCATCAATAAAAAGCACAGGTCTGTCTAGACACTTCGTTTTTATTGTTTCATACATAGTTGTGTTGCTCTTGGAGAGTCTTAGTTTTCGTTTGCTTTGCTTAGGTTGTTTAGTTTGCTTGAATAAATTAGTTTGGACCCCCGTTCTCGCTGCGTTGTTTTGCAAATAAGTTGCTTGGTGTTGGAAAGGAGTAGTAAGTTATTGCTTGTAAGTGCAAGAGGAGCTTGCATTCACTATGACTTATACTTTAGCATGACATGCTAGGTGTTGTTTTGACCTTATGCTTAGTGATTATTGCTGTAGCATGTCTTGTTCCAAACAATTGAGATTGCTTAGTGTGCCTTGAGGAAATTATGCATTGTTTTAGCATGCAAAAGCATAGTATTATGGTATTCTCCTTTGATGCTTTGTTTGGGTTGACTTGGCACATGCTCACACCATGTTATGACTCTCACAAGTCACCATTAGCCTTTATGATCATTTAGTCCTTGACTTGTAGTACCACTCTATGCTTTGATTAGTAATTCTTTGTTGCTCTGCATGATTATGGCCATTATCCTATCTTAGTTGGTTGCTCCCAGTCTTTTGCTAGCCTCCACTTGTATGAGTAAGCTCTACTCATGCTTCCAACTCCCAAGAAACCAAGTTATTCCAAAGTGTCCACTATAAACTCCTATGCATGGTGTGTTACACCATTCCAAGTATATTCTTGTTTTCAGCTATCTTCCAATTAAAAACTATTCTGTTATGTGAAAACTTAGTGATTAAAGCCCTCACGAACTTGATGGCACACTTTATATTCTTTGCCCCTAATAAACTTGAACCATTGTGTCATCTATGTTGTATATGCTTGCACGCATAGGTTGGAATTAGTAGAACTGTGCTGTCACGGGGAACGTTTTCAACATTGCACTTGTACTTTGTACTCAGTTGATATCATGTTTTGTCTATGGATGTCACCGGTGTGAAATAAAGAGGGAACTTGTAAGTCCATGGAGTTTGCATTCTGTATTAGAGAAACGCCAGGGCCGCTAGCCTAAGCCATGCCTAATCATGGTGGAAACTTGCAGCATCACCATAGTGAGCTATCTATGAAGCATCCTCAATAAAAAGCTATGCATATGGTAAATAAAAATATTGGTGGGATGCTCATTGTCTGCTTTCCTTGTCACTTTGGTTATGGGAAAGCTCTTGTACCATGCGCAAGGGGTACCCCGTTGGCGGTTCTCTATGATATGCAAATACTTACAATGACAAGAACTTACAGGTGACTGAAGTTGAGTAGCATGAGGTGTGGCCCTCGTATTCAAGGGACTTGAGATTGCCAACTTATACTTTGTCAAGCATATACTCCATAGTTTGTTCACTTTAACCTTAATCACTTCAAGATGCTTATGATAGGGGTAATGAGGGCTGAAAGCTAACAAGTACCCTAATTTTTGGAAGCTCTTTTTGAAACTTGAAATCCCTGCTTCCTTCATAAAAGTCCTTTCTTCCACCATTATGTTGAGTCTCCACCTTCTATCTTTAGGCACCATTAAGAGAGCATAGTTGTCATTCTGTGTGCAGTGTTCCAAAGCTTATTGATTGATGCATATTGTGATATTACTTGTTCATGTGCTATTTGTTTCTATTCACCCTTGTGAACTTTGAATGTGTCCTATGCATCTATTTGCTACTCTATGAGGGACAAGTTGATTACCACTATGCTATGTTTTCTGTATGTGAAACAAACAAACATTTTTCAATGCATGTTATTCATGATCTTTGTTTGTAGCTTTTCATGTTGCATGCATAGTTACTATGTCCTATTGTTAGAACTCCATCTTTCATGCACATGTTTAGAGTTCTTTGATCCCAGCTTTCAATGCTTGCAAATGGTTTGATCTTTATTGTGAAGGTGCATGTCACCCTGAAAAATTATTCTTTTATCACTTACCTACTCGAGGACGAGCAGGAGTTAAGCTTGGGGATGCTTGATACGTCGGAAATGTATCTATATTTTTGATGCTCCATGCTTGTTTAGTATCTACTTTGCTTTGCTTTGTCTACACATTGAGGTATTTTTATATATTTTCTGGAACTAACCTATTAACAAGTTGCCATAGTGCCAGTTGCATGTTTTCTTCTGTTTTTGGTTCCAGAAAGGCGGAAAATTAATATTCTCATAATTGGACGGGACAAAATCCAAAGTCAATAAATTTCCACGGGGGACAAGAGTCTAGAAGACGAGACGGAGACGCGAACCAGGGTGCCTAGACCCCCCTAGGCACGGGTGGGCCCTGCCCCACGCCTAGGCAGGGTGTAGGTCCCCTGGCCACCTCCTCGGCATCCCCCTTCGCCTATAAGAAGCCCCTGATGTAGAAACCCTAAGCACCAGATCAATATTCCACGAAACCTTCTGTAGCCGCCGCCACCATTGTCCCTAGATAGGGGGATCTAAAGTTCTTCCCGGCACCCTGTCGGAGGGGAGATAATCCCAGAGGCCTTCTCTCCGGTATGATGCGTGAGTAGTTCCACCTTGGACTATGGGTCCATGTAGTAGCTAGATGGTTGCATCTCCTCCTTGTGCTTTCATGTATAGATCTTGTGAGCTTCGTTCATGATAAAGATCTAATCTATTTGTAATCATGCATGTTGTGTTTGCGGGGATCCGATGGATATTGAGATTATTATGTTGGTTTGATTAATGGTTTTGTCTTTATGATTCTATCATGTCTGTGTTGTTTGTGATCTTGCATGCTCTCCGTTGTTAGTAACTATCTTGGCCAAGTAGTTGCTAGTGACTCCAAGAGGGGGTATTATGCTCGATAGTGGGTCCATGCCTCTAGTTTCGAAGGGAAGTGACAGAAATCTCTTCGTCTGTATATGTGATGTTGCTACTAGGGAGAAAACAACGGTCTCTTGTTCATGGAACATGTGGACTATTTACCTTACACACTTTGCTTAAAGTAATTGTCTATTGCTTGCAACTTAATACTAGAGGGGGTTCGGATGATAACGAAGGTGGACTTCTAGTCATAGATGCAGTTGGATGGCGGTCTATGTATCTTTTTATATTGACCAATCGAATCTCATAGGATCTTTCTGACTAGTATTGCATTATTATGCATTTCTTAGTTCCTGTCAATTGCCCTGTTGTAATTTGTTTACCCTTCATGCCATGTTGTTTATCTAAGGAGGGCACCTCTAGTGAACTATGGACCCCGGTCCAATCTTTACCATTGATACATCTTCCACGGTTACTTGTTTACTTGCTGCAAACCATTACCTTCCACACCATACGTTTAATCCTTTGTTACAGCAAACCGGTGAGCTTGACAACCTCACCGATTCGTTGGGACAAAGTCTTGAGTTTGTGTTGTGCAGGTCTCCACGTTGTTTGCAACACATGTGTGACGTTTCCTTCCTCCTTCTGGTTCGATAACCTCGGTCTCAACTGAGGGAAAGCTTGTTGTTGTGCTCTTCACACCCTGCGCTTTGGGTTACCAACGAAGTGCCACGTCGAGCACCATCACCATGCTATACATCTTTTGTGTATCCTCCAATTGCTTCGGACATGCTTTGTCATGCTAGTCATTCAATTTCTCCTGTTGCTTGCAATAAGATGAATGCTTGCTATTTCACTTGTCTTGCTTTCAACAATGTTGATCATATGCGTTATAATGAGATGACCCACATAGCTTTCTCAATTTTTGGAGATTTTGATGATTGCCATAATAAGCATGTTCCCCACTTGCATACTCACCATGCATCTATTTCATACTTGATTGACATTAATGGTGATGTGCACAAGAAGAGATACGTCATGATGGATGATGTGTATCTCTACCATGCACGCACGTTCTTCCTCTTGTGTATGATGTGTGTAGGTACCCGCACTATAATGTCAACCTCGGTTGAGAACGAGTTGACAAAAAGAGCTCTTGAGAGCATCCCACAAGTGAGTTCAAGATCGAACCCAACTTTAATAGCTTTTGCATGCTTTGCATCTTTCATGTTGACAAATTGCTATTTCATATGGTTTGCTTGCAAGCATGTTGATGGTAGTATCTCACCTTGTGACATTCATGTTTCTTTGATATTGGATATTGATGCTTTGTGTGTTGCAACAAAAATGTTGAACAATTTTTCTTTCCGATGTTTTGTGTGCAACCATATTGCCATTAAGAGCATGTATTGTCATGAGAGCTTCCAAGTATCTCATCTTGTTGTTGCAACAAACATAAGGACCACTTGCTCTTTCATATGGTTTGTTTGCAAACATGTTGTTTTTACTTCCGCTTGGGATATTCATATTCCCATGATATTTGCTTTGGATGATTTATGTGTGACATCCAACATGTCAAACAATTTCTCTTTCCAATGGTTGGTTTGCACACATAATGATGTTGCTTTGGATATCCTTCCTCATGTGTTTGTGCCAAATTCTCCTATTCTTGCATCAAAGATGTTGATATATATGTTAGTCAATTGCTTTGCGTGCCACCCTACTATGTTATATGGAGTTTTTGAGTTCCCACATTTGGATGATGTTCAAACGATTTCCATGCACATTGACCTTGCATACGCATTCCATTTGCTATACATGTATTGTGCTAATAGTGTTGTGAACAAGAATGGACATGCCACATTTGACATGCTCCTCTATCACGCACAAAAATAGTTTGCTTGCTCTTTGTTGTATGAAGGTACAAATGCATACCCACGTCAACCTCTACCAACCATGTGTTGACAAGAAGAACCGAAGAGAGTTACCTATGGCTACCCTTCATCGAGCTATATCTACAAGCTAAGGTGAATTCCTTCTACTTGAGGACTCATGCTATAATCTTCATGAATTGGCTATGCTTTGAGTGTTTCTTCGCTTTTGTTGTGAGCTTTGTAGGCTTCATTGAAGGTGAAGGAACATTGAAGTGTTGTCAAGTCAATCTTCCCGAGGACGACTGTATGGTGAACCCCAGGATCAAGAAGGTCTCTCGACCTCTTCTACTTTTTGATGAGCATGTAGAGTCGAGGATGACTCTTTTTGAAGGGGGGGAGCTGATGTAGGCTGACCTACGGTCGTTACCACATCATGGTCTCCAACTTACGCCAAGTTGTCATGGACTCCAAAGGTGAATATGTTCCTCTATGCAAGCCCACTTCCTACCCTATTGAATGGTATGCTACTTCATACTCCGTCACATATGCATGTTAGGTTCACACCGACAAGTACGGAGGCAAGGGAGGAAGCCCGGGACATCAAGCCTGACAAGACGGAGGCTTGGAAGAGGAGACGAAAGAAGCCACAGCTGAACCACCGGAGTCTCCGGCCTACACCGGAGTCTCCGGACCGACCTCCGATCCGACCCCAGGAACCGACCCGGGGACAGTCGGTATGCCCTCCGGAGACGACACCGGAGATAGGCCGAAATCTCTGGCCCCTACACCGGAGTCTCCGGCCTGCGCGATGGGCATGCGTGCCGCCAGCTGGGCCTTCGGCCCATGTACCCCTCTAGCTCGTCCAAACCCTAGTTTTATCCCTAAACTACCCTTGTTTATGTGGCTGGCCTATAAATAGATCCCCCACCCCTTCATGTATCCCTTAGGCATAGATGATAGACTAAAGATAACCCCCATTGTGGAATCTCTAGTTTTTCCTCATCACCTTTACCAAGGGGACCGACTATCATCACCAACCTCGATTGGACTTTGCATCACGCATCCATTGTTGAACAAGGCCTTGGAGTTCGGTGTCTCGTCTCCAAGTTGTCAAGACCCTCCCCAAGGTGTTCTTCCCTCTCCGATGTGGATTTGAGGGAGCATGTTGACCGATCTTTCCTTGCGAGGATTCTATCGGACCGGTGGCCGCCGTTCGGGAGCAATCGGCCTTGTATCGTGTGAGTTTTGCGTGTGTTCATCATGTTCTTCGCGAGGTGTGTGTTCGCTTCCGCTACCTTCTCCATTTCCCCTCGCTTTCCCATTGATTTGACCACGAGACCTGTGAAGATCGGGCCACCCAAGAGGTTAACCCCTATCAGTTCTTGCATCACTTTCATGCCATAATTAGTCATGTTTTGTTGCAAGCATGATTATGACAGTTATTGCTCTCTTGTTTGTCGCTCCCTCTCTATTGCTAGCCTTCACTTGCACTGAGTTTGAGCTCTACTTGTGCATCCAACTCCCCAAAACCAATATTGCCAACAGTGTCCACCATACCTACCTAGTAGCATCATTTGTTATTCAATGCATATTCATTGTGCCTTGTTTTCTTCCAAATAAAATGTTTGACTGTTTTGAGAAATTTAGTTAGTAAAGCTCTCACGAACTTGATGCATACTTTATTTCTTACACTTAATAAACCTGAAACATTGTGACCTGTCCATGAAAGTTATATGCTTGCAAATTATAGGCTGGGAGTTAGCAGAACCGTGATGTCACGGGGAACGCTTTCAACACCTGTAAATATATACACAGTTGATATCATGCTCTTTTGATTGCGGATATCGTCAGTGTGAAATAAAAGGGGTGCTTGTAAGTCCATGGAGTTATGTATAGGTGTTAGAGAAACTCCTGTGCCGCTAGCCTAAGCCATGCCTAATCATGGTGGAAACTTGCAGCATAACCATAATGAGCAATCTATGAAGCTTTCTTATTATAAAAAAGAGAGACACATATTGAAAAGAGGAAAGAGAGAAAAAAGCGCCATTTTCCCATGGCAAATAAGAAAATTGCTGAGATGCTCATTGTCTGCTTGCCTTGTCATTTTGGTTATGGGACAGCTCCTGTACCATGTGCAAGGGGTACCCCGTTGGCGATTCTCTATGATATGCATGTATTTACGATGACAAGAACTTACCAGTAACTAAAGTTGAGTAGCATGAGGAGCGGCCCTCGTACTGAAGGGACATGAGATTTCCAGTTTATGGTCTGTCAAGCATATAACTCATATTGGACCTCACTTTCACCTTAATCATATAAAGATGCCTATGATAGGAGCATTGAGAGCTCAAAGCTAATGAGTACCTTACTTTCAGCATTTGGAATCCTTTCAAACCTTTCAAAACCTTTTCACCTCCTTGTTGAGTCACCACTTATTTTATGAGCACTTTCTTGAGAGCATAGTTGTCATTCTTATGTTTGTCTCAAAACTCAGTTAATTATGCCATGACTTTGATGCTTGTATCTCTGATATATTTACTTCTAGTCTTCACTTTAACTTCAGAGGTGCCTTGGCATTTAATTTGTGCTCTACAAACAAAGGCAAGCGAGATACCACTCTATCATACCTTTTTATGAGCATTGCAATGTTGCTTATGTTTATGTTTCATGCTACTTATTATTATTGAGTTGGAATCTCTTCATACCTTGCAATGAGTATTGAGTAGACTTAGTTGCATACTCTTTATTATGAATGGTTTAAGTATCTACTCTTGTGCTGAGAATATATACATCATATGAAGCAAATGTGTTCATGAAAGTTCTTTTATCGCACTTAGTTTTCAACTGAATTGCTTGAGGACAAGCAATAAGCGAGGCTTGGGGGAGTTGATACATGCACAACGTATCTACTTTCCCGAACACTTTTGCTATTGTTTATCCTCTAAACTTGTGTGATTTGGATACAACTAACACGGACTAACGATGTTTTCAGCAGAATTACCTTGGTGTCTAGTTTTTGTGCAGAAAATCAACTATCAGGAAAAATCCCGGAAAATATGCCGAAAATCCTATTTGACTAGAAGATTCACGGAGCCAGAGTACAAGACGGAGGGGAGGCCAAAGGGTCCCACACCCCCTGCTGTGCGGGTGGGCCCAGGCCCCACCTGGAGGGTGTGTGGCTGCCCTAGGCACCCCTCGGCCTCCCTCTTCGCCTATAAGATGCCTCTTGACCTAAAAACCGAGGGGTGGTCAACGTTTTTCCAGAAAGAGTTCCGCTGCGCCGCCACCACCAGAAACCGCGATTCGGAACCAGAAACTTTGTTCTGGCACCTTGTCGGGATGGGGAATTTGGAGAGGATCATCGCCATCGTCATCACCAACGCCTCTCCATCAACCATCCATGTTTCCCTCATCCATGAGTGAGTAATCCCCCCTGTAGGCTATGGGGATGGTAGGGATTGGATGAGTTCTATCATGTAATCGAATAAGATTGTTAGGGCATGGTGCCTAGTATCTCTATTAGTGCTATTTGACTTTGTTGCAACTTGTTGTGCTTAATGCTTGTCACTAGGGCCCGAGTGCCATGATCTCAGATCTGAACTTATTATTGAATCATTATGATAGTATTGTTTGTGATCTTATCTGCAAGTTGTGTACACATATCATTGTCCGGATCCAAAGGCCCCGAAGTGACAGAAATTGGGACAACCTGAGAGGATGGTTGTGATGTGAGGATCACATGTGTTCACGGAGTGTTAATTCTTTGCTCTAGTGCTCTATTAAAAGGAGCACCTTAATTGCCAGTAGTTCCCTTGAGGCCCCGCTGCAACGGGCTGGTAGGACAAAAGATGTTGTGCAAGTTCTCATTGCAAGCACGCATGACTATATATGGAGCACATGCCTATGATTGATTAGTACTTGGATTCTTATTCTTATTTATCTGTAATTGCCCTAGATCTTGAAGTTACATGTTTAGACTCGTCCATGCAACGCCCGTCCATCCATCCCTATGCCTACCGCGCTCATATCCTACTGTTTGCTACTACTGTTACTATTGCGCTTGCTTTATTGTTGTTGTTACTTTACTATTGCTACTACAAAACTGTTGCTACTGATAAACTTTTGTGAGCAATAACTATTTTCAGGTGCAGCTGAATTGGCAACAGTTGTTAAGGCTTGCAAGTATTCTTTGGCTCCCCTTGTGTCGAATCAATAAATTGGATAATACTACCCTCGGAGACTGTTGCGATCCCCTATACTTGTGGGTCATCAGTGCGCCTCTCGTAAACGATGTCCCGTGGGGACAACTTGATGCCCCACCCGTGGATTCAAGGTTTCTGAGGATGTGGTATAGTGGCGCGTTGTTGACGACCACAATCTGATGCTCTTGGAAGTAGTGGCACAGTCGACACGCTATCATGAATACGCCATAGGCGAGCTTCTGGTAGTGGGGATACCTTTGATTTGTAGGTGTAAGTACCTCGCTGAGGTAATACACTGGGCGCTGTACCCCGTGGGTTTTTCCTTCTACGGGTCGTTCAACCACAAGGGCCATGCTAACCACTTGGTGTGTTGCGGCGATGTAGAGCAGCATGGGCTATCTCTCTGTTGGCGTCACCAATATGGGAGATGTAGATAGTAGGCACTTGAAGTCTTCGAATGCCTCGTCAGCTTCAGCCGTCCACTCGAATTTGTTAGCCTTGGAGAGTAATTGGTAGAAGGGGAGAGCCTTTTTGCCCATGCAGCTGATGAACATGCTGAGCACTGCGATTGCCCCAGCTAGCTGCTAGACTCCTTTGGCGTTCTTCGGCTTCTCCATGGCTAGTATAGCCTTTATTTTATTCGGGTTGGCCTCGATGCCTCGCTCGGAGATGAAGTACCCAAGAAATTGTCCGGATGGGACACCGAAGGCGCATTTTTCTAGGTTCAGTTTAATCCTGAACCGATCGAGGTTGTCGAACGTCTCGAGGTTGTCTTAGATGGGACGCCGAAGGTGCATTTTTCTGGGTCCAGTTTAATCCTGAACCGATCGAGGTTGTCGAACGTCTCACGGAGAAATTGTCCGGATGAGCTGCTCTCGTTGGTCTTTACCACTATGTCATCGACATAGACTTGGATGTTTCAACTAATTTAACTTTTTAGGCAAGCCTGCATGCACCTTTGATACGTTACGCTTGTGTTCTTGAGCCTGAAAGGCATTGTTGTGTAACAAAAGACCCCGAACGGTGTACTGAACATCGTCTTTTTTGATCGTCGAACTTCAGTCGAATCTGATGGTGCCTGAGTAGGCGTCGAGAAATGAGAGTTGCTCACACCCCGAGGTGGAGTCGATGATTTGATCGATCCGTGGTAGGGGGAAGTGGTCCTTTGGACAATACTTGTTGAGGGACGTAAATCCACGCACATGCGCAGGATGCTCGTGTCTTTCTTTGGAACAAGCATGGGGTTAGCCACCCAGGTACTTTCTTTGATCTCCATTATGAAATTAGCATTGAGGAGTCTGTTGACTTCGGTGCCAATTGCTTCACCTCTTCTCTCGGACAGTCGAGGCATCGTCTGCTTGACTGGTCGCGCATTCGGATAAACGTTCAGTGTGTTCTCGACGAATTCCCTGGGAAATCATGGCATGTCCGCAGGTCACCAGGCGATGATTTCCTGGCGCTCATGGAGGAATTCGACGAGCGCGAGTTCCTATGCAGAATTGAGGTTGTTGGCGATGAGGGCCGTCTTGGCGGGGTCCTTCGAGTGGACTTGCATCGCCTTGGTGTTGATTGCAGAGTCAAAGGCTAATTCATCACTAGGGGCAGAATGTTGTCTGTCGACTCCTTCAGCCTTGTGAGCTCTTCTTGCATGCCGAAGGACTAAGAGATTATGTTGAAGTATCTGTCACAGTTATCGGACTTGGTAAAGTTCCCTGGGACGATGATGACACTGTTGGGTCCTGTCATCTTCAACAGTAAATATGCGTAGTGCGGGACTGCCAAGATATTGCGAATGCACGCGACCGAGGATTGCGTGGTACCGTGAGGGCCATTCGACCACCTCGAACTCAAGCCGCTCACATCAGAAGTTCTTCGGGTGCCAAAGATGACGTTGATGTGTACGCACTTCTATTCTAGTAGACAGTTGTTGGGCCTCCAAGTGCAGAGGTTTGTAGAATAGCAGCAAGTTTCCCTTAAGTGGATCACCCAAGGTTTATCGAACTCAGGGAGTAAGTGGTCAAAGGTATCCCTCTCAAGCAACCCTGCAATCAAGATACAAGAAGTATCTTGTGTCCCCAACACAACCAATATAGGTGCACTAGTTCGGCGAAGAGATAGTGAAATACAAGTGGTAACGGTGCCAGAAAATATCTTGATGGTGAGGTAAAGACTAAAGGCAACAAGAAGGAAGCAAGCAAACATGCAAAAGATCTAGTAGCAAACGGTGTTTCAATGCTTAGAAACAAGTCCTAGGAATCATACTTTTACTAGTGAACACTCTCCCATATAAACATCCTCCCTTCATGATACTACTCTTAACTACTCTTTGGTTGGACACTCTAATCATCGGTAGGGCTATAACAACACTCCTCAAAGTCCGCTTTCCCCAATCTAGATAACCCCACACTGTCACCTTGAGCGCTAGATGGTTCCAACAAACACCACAATTTCATAGAGACATCCAACTCCAAATATAACTCATAAAAAATATTGAATCCATCCAAAGTGCCAAACACGGTATGCACGCTGTCACTTTCACACACGTGGGGAAAAGCATAGATCTATTAAAACACAAAGAGTATTTATGTAGACTCAAACCTAAGTGCCACCATGGCGTGCATGCTGTCACTTTCACACACATGGGGAGAGCAGAGATCTATTGAAGCACTTGAGTAGCAAGGTAGATCTACTTGATTACAAAGCTCATGACGACAAGATCATGCATAGAGAGAGATGAACACATAGCTACCGGTAGAGCCCTTAGCCTCGAAGGAGAACTACTCCCTCCTCATCATGGGAATCAGCAACAGTGATGGAGATGGTGATGGAGATCGATGGAGATGGTCTGGGGGCACTTCTTCGTCCCGGCAGGGTGCCGGAACAGAGACTTTTTGTCCCCTGAATCTCCCCTTCGGTGGTGGCGGCGCAGCGGAACTTTTTCTGGAAGTATGATTGACGACTTAGGGTTTTCTCATCGGGGGCTTCTTATAGGCGAAGAGGCGAGGCTGGGAGGCGGACGGAGGGCCCACACCCTACCCAGGCGCGGGGCAGGGCCCACCCGCGCCTAGGGGGTGTGGTGGCCCTGGTTCGCCTCTCCGTATCCCCTCTGGACTTCATGTTGCCCACGGTAAAATATTGACTTTGGCTTTTGTCCTGTACAATTCCGAGAATATTGATTTTCTGCCTTTTTGGAACCAAAAACAGAAGAAAACAGGCAACTGGCACTGTGACAACTTGTCAATAGGTTAGTTCCAAAAAGTGTATAAAAATACCTCAAAGTGTAGACAAAAAAAACAAATTAGATACTAAACAAGCATGGAACATCAAAAATTATAGATACGTTTCCGACGTATCAAGCATCCCCAAGCTTAACTCCTGCTCGTCCTCGAGTAGGTAAGTGATAAAAATAATAATTTTAGGGGCAAGTGATAACAAGTGCAATGTTGAAAACTTTCCCCGTGACAGCACAGTTCTGCTAATTCCAACGTATAAGTGCAAGCATATACAACATAGATGACACAATGGTTCAAGTTTATTAGGGGCAAATAATATAAAGTTGTCCATCAAGTTTGTGAGGGCTTTAATCACTAAGTTTTCACATAACAAAATAGTTTTTAATTGGAAGATAGCTGAAAACAAGAATATACTTGGAATGGTGTAACACACCATGCATAGGAGTTTATAGTGGACACTTTGGAATAACTTGGTTTCTTGGGAGTTGGAAGCATGAGTAGAGCTTACTCATACAAGTAGAGGTTAGCAAAAGACTGGGAGCAACCAACTAAGAGAGCATAATGGCCATAATCATGCAGAGCAACAAAGCATTACTAATCAAAGCATAGAGTGGTACTACAAGTCAAGGACTAAATGATCATAGAGGCTAATGGTGACTTGTGAGAGTCATAACATGGTGTGAGCATGTGCCAAGTCAACCCAAACAAAGCATCAAAGGAGAATACCATAATACTATGCTTTTGCATGCTAAAACTACGCATAATTTCTTCAAGGCACACTAAGCAATCCTAATTGTTTGGAACAAGTCATGCTACAACAATAATCACTAAGCATAAAATCAAAACAAGATCTAGCATGACATGATAAAGTCTAAGACACAGTCAGAACAAGCTCCCTTTTGTACCACTATAAGCATGAAACTTTCTACTCTTTTCCAACACAAATCAACTTATTTGAAACAACTCACAAAGATAATAATCAATAAAGATTAGTGAGCTTATCTAACAAATCCACAAAGAATAACTAAAAAGTTCTAAGCTGAAAGCACAAGAAAACTAAGGCTAAACGCAGTGCTAGCAAAAGTGAACACTCACAGAACAATAAGAGTGAAAACTAGAGTGTTCTAGGCAATGAAAACATAGTGTGTCTCTATCCAAAATAAGTGTGGTGTAACCAACCAACTTACTCAAGCAAACTAATAAAATGAAAACCAAAAATGAAAACTAAGACGCTCCAAGAACAACACAACAATGCATGGAACAATAGAAACGAAGTGTCTAGAAAGACCTGAGATTTTTATTGATGAAGAAGGGGATGCCTTGGGCATCCCCAAGCTTTGACGCTTGTACCTCTTGAATATTTATTGGGGTGACACGGGGTGGCATCCCCAATCTTGAGTTTTTGTCCATTCTTCATCTCATTACATCATTCTTCCCCTACACCAGAACATTTTCCTTTATACAAAACTTCACACAATTTTCATTGGCAACATTAGCTTATTCAAAAGATATTAGACCCTTAGGAAAAGCTTTGTAACAGCAAGACTTTTCACTAAAAACACAAGCTATTGTAGTAACTCCTTCAAAAAGCTCAATTCCCCAAAAGAGAACTCAAAAAGGAATCAATAAGAAGCAAATGCAAATAATGGCAGAAATCTGTCAAAATAGACCAGCAGATAGAAACCGATTTTTTAGAACATCTTATGTTGATCAAATCAAAAAGTGTTGAACTAAATAAAGTTATCTAACATACAGGGGGATTTATTCGTAAATTTTAAGCTCAATCCGAGTTACAGAGACTCCTCACGATTTTTTATGGTGGAGGACAGAAATCTGTTTCGGGACAGCAACTCCCCAAATCTTACTTCCCTCTCATTAGAGGTCATTCTTGGCACAAAAAGCAAACAAAAAAGATAAGGAGAGGTAATTAATGAATTAATAACTTCCAAGACTCAAGAAAACTCTTGGGTTATCTCCCAACAAGTACTTTTCTTTAACGCCTTTAAGTTAGGCTTGAAACTTTCAAAGATGCTCACAAAGGAGATAAATATTTGTAGTGAAAGAGAGCATCTAGAAGCAAATAACCAACACATTTGAGTCTAACCCACTTCCTATGCATGGGAGTATCATGATAAAACAAATTGTTGAAATAAAAGGCCACTAGCATAGGAAGACAAAACAGATGCAACTTCAAAGCTTTCAACATAAAACAGGGAAACTTAACATTATTGAGATGCATAAAACCGTGTTTCCCTCTCTCATAATAACTTCCAATAGCACTTCAAATAAAGTTGACAATATAACTGTCACTGGCAACAACTTTATCATATGAATGGGCATACTTAAAGTCACCAAAAAGAGGTCCAAGGTCATAAACCGGATCAATAGAAGCAAGTTGTTCCATCCTGAAATCTTTATTAGGCAAGCTGTTTTCACAAGGAGCTTTAGAAAATTTGGAAAATTTAAACTCATAAGAATCTCCATCAAACTTAGTTAAAACTTTCTCCTTCTTACAATCTATAATAGCTCCACAAGTGTTCAAGAAAGGTCTACCAAAAATGATAGGACAAGTTTTGCTAGCTGCTAAATTAAGCACTAGAAAATCAGCAGGATACTTAATTTTACCACATAGAACTTCCACATATCTTACAATACCAATGGAGCAAATGGTTTCCTTATTAGCAAGGTAAATAACCATATCAATGTTCTCAAGCTCACAAGGACCAATATCATGCATAATTTCCCTGTAAAGCTCATAAGGAATATCACTAGAACTAGCACCAATATCACATAAACCATAATAGCAATGATCACCAATTTTAACAGAAAGCACAGGAACACTAGCTTTGTAGATTTACTAGGATGAGAGATAATATTAGAAGCGTCTTCGCAGAAGACAATATGCTCATCCTCTATATTTCTAGCGTCAAGATCTTTCACAATAGCTACCTCAGGTTCAACATTCAATTGCCCAATAGGCTCCACAGTTTTCTTAGTACCTTTGTTATTTGCACTAATCATCATAGAATACTCCTTTACCTTAGCTGGGAAAGGTATTTTCTCAACATAAGGTTCAGGCACAATATGATTAGTATACAAACTTTAGCACTTCTGACAGGAACATGATTAACACCATCTTTATAAGGAGCATGGTACTTATTCCACTTCTTTTGGGAATTTCTATGTAAGAGGCAAAGGCCTTAAAACAGTTGGCAATACTTTGGGAATCAAGACCAAACTCATTACTAATATCACAGAAGTCATCAGTTCCCATAAATGATTTAATGCATTCATAATCATAGTTTATACCTGACTTTCTTCCTTTGTCATTTTCCCAAGTTCAGTGTTCTCTTGAATACGGTCTAGGAGATCCTATTTAGCTTCTTCCTTCATGTGTGTGAATGATCCAGCACAAGAAGCATCTAGTAAATTTTTATCATGAAGAGAAAGCCTAGCATAAAATTTATTGATAATAATATTGTTAGAGAGTTCATGAATAGGACATTTAAGCATTAATAACTTCAATCTCCCCAAGCTTGAGTTGTACTCTCTCCATCATGAGGCCAAAAGTTATATATCAGATTTCTATCCTTATGAATCTCACTGGGAGGATAAAATTTAGAATAAAAGAGAGATGCCATTTCCTCCCATTCCATGGATTTTCCATTCTTTAGCATCTTATACCATTCTTCAGCTCTCCCTTTGAAGGATATGGAGAGTAACTTCTTCTTCACCTGTTTAGTTGTGATACCTGCACACTTAAACAACCCGCATAATTAATGGATAAAAAGCAGGTGATCACTAGGATGGACAGTTCCATCCCCTAAATAATAATTATCCATAACACGATCAATAATACTTGTAGGTATCTTAAAAGGATCTATCTTAACAGGTGGTGGTTCATCTACTACCCTAACAGTGGTAGTAGTTTACCCAAACAGAAAACCAAGTGGGTTATCCATATTGGAAACAAAGTAACAAGAAGTAACAAAAAGAAATACTCATAGTAGAAGTTTCCTTTACCAGTTCCACTCTTCAATAGCGCTTCACTCCCCGGCAATGGCGCCATAAAAGAGCTTGATGTCTACGCACTTCTATTCTTGTTGACAGTTGTGGGCCCCCAAGTGCAGAGGTTTGTAGAACAACAGCAAGTTTCCCTTAAGTGGATCACCCAAGGTTTATCGAACTCGGGGAGGAAGTGGTCAAAGGTATCCCTCTCAAGCAACCCTGCAATCAAGATACAAGAAGTCTCTTGTGTCCCCAACACACCCAATATAGGTGCACTAGTTCGGCGAAGAGATAGGGAAATGCAAGTGGTAACGGCGCCAGAAAATAGCTTGACGGTGAGTTAAAGACTAAAAGCAACAAAAAGGAAGCAAGCAAACATGCAACAAATCTAGTAGCAAACGGTGTTTCAATGCTTAGAAACAAGGCCTAGGGATCATACTTTTACTAGTGAACACTCTCTCATATAAATATCCTCTCTTCATGATACTACTCTTAACTACTCTTTGTTTGGACACTCTAATCATCGGTAGGGCTATAACAGCACTCCTCAAAGTCCGCTTTCCCCAATCTAGATAACCCCACACTGTCACCTTGAGCGCTAGATGGTTCCAACAAACACCACAATTTTATAGAGACATCCAACTCCAAATATAACTCATAACAAATATTCAATCTAGCCAAATTTCCACACACGGTATGCACGTTGTCACTTTCACACACATGGGGAAAAACATAGATCTATTAAAGCACAAAGAGTATTTATGTAGACTCAAACCTAAGTGCCACCATGGCGTGCACGCTGCCACTTTCACACACATGGGGAGAGCAGAGATCTATTGAAGCACTTGAGTAGAAAGGTAGATCTACTTGATTACAAAGCTCATGACCACAAGATCATGCATAGAGAGAGATGAACACATAGCTACCGATAGAGCCCTTAGCCTCGAAATATAACTACTCCCTCCTCATCATGGGAATCAGCAACGGTGATGGAGATGGTGGTGGATATCGATGGAGATGGCTCCGGGGGAACTTACCTATCTCGACAGGGTGCTAGAATAAAGACTTTATGTCCCCCGAATCTCCCCTTTGGCGGCGGCGGCGCAGCGGAACTTTTTCTGGAAGTATGATTGACGACTTAGGGTTTTATCAGCGGGGGCTTCTTATAGGCGAAGAGGCGAGGCTGGGAGGCGGCCGGAGGGCCCACACCCTACCCAGGCATGGGGCAGGGCCCACTCGCGCCTAGGGGGGTGTGGTGGCCCTGGTTCGCCTCTCGGTCTACCCTCTGGACTTCGTGTCACCCATGGTAAAATATTGACTTTGGCTTTTATCCCGTCCAATTCCGAGAATATTGATTTTCTGCCTTTCTGGAACCAAAAACAGAAGAAAACAGGCAACTAGCACTGTGGCAACTTGTCAATAGGTTAGTTCCATAAAGTGTATAAAAATACCTCAAAGTGTATAAAAAACAAAGCAAAGTAGATACTAAACAAGCATGGAACATCAAAAATTATAGATACGTTTCCGACGTATCAGACGTTGAGCCATATTTTACCCAGGGGTACACTCCTTTTGCTGGGATGATGCCATGGAAGGTTATGTCGGATGCCTCCAGACTGCACAGCGGGATCCTCATAGCTGCGAGTGTGCTGGCGAACATGAGGTTGATGCCGCTGTCGCCGTCCATGAGTACACAACTCATCTCAAATCCACCGATTTGAGCCTCGAGCACCAGGGCAGAGTGGCCTAGGCGAGGAATTTGGCGAGGGTGGTCGGACCTGTCGAAGGTGATAAAAGACTCCGAGCCACTGAGGTACCCGGGTATGGCTTGCGGAGAAGTGACAACCAGGTTTATCTGGTGAGTGATCGTCTTCTGGGTCCTGTTGGATGGACGACCTTTTTGTATCATCATGGTACCCAACGGATGTGGGTATTACTCTCCTCCATTATTCTTGTCCAGTGCAGCCACAGGCTACGCGGGTGCTCCGGGCGATGGAGGTGGTGCGCCATATGCGATGGCTCCTAGAGCACGGCCGAACCCCTGGTTTGCTGCGTCGCATCGTAACTGAGCACAACTCTTGTGGAGCTTTTGGAACTCCCTACAATCCTTGAGTAGATGGCTGCCTTTGTTCTTACCATCGTGCTTGTCGATGTAGAAGTGGATGGTGCAAGGACCCGACAACTTTTCGAATGCAGATGGCTCATCGTCACGGGTGCGGCGTTGCCACGTTTGCGCAGGTTTCCCGTTATCATGGTATTTTCAACTGTGATATACGCTACTGCGGTTTCCATCTTCGTGACGGTCGGCGTAGCCAGCCGCGACCATATCGACTTCCTCGCGATCGTCGTAGATGAGCGCTCTTATTTTTCCTTGGCGGACACGTCTGTGACCGAAATCATCTTCGTCATCCGAACGTGTTCGGTTGACAGCATCTTCACCATCATCCCAACGATTGGCGATATCCATCAGATGGTCGATGGTTTGGGGCTTGATGTGGACTAGCTCTTCTCTGAGTTCGCGACGCCTCACGCCACCATTAAAGGCGTCGATTTCTCTTTCCTGCGAGATGTTCTCGGCGGATTTCTAGATGGCGGACCAACGCTGGACGTAAGAGCGTATAGACTCATTGGACCGCTGGCAGTAGGCGCACAACTCCTCAATTGAGGATGTTCTCTTGCAGGTGCCTTGAGTTTGCGGATGAAGCAGTATACCAGCTTTTCCCAGCTGCGGATGGATCCATAGGGGAGATTATTGAGCTAGGCTCTGGCCGCTCCCATCAGTTGCAGCTCAAGGCATTGCATGGCCGTGTTCTTGCTCCCACCATGGAGCTTGACTAACGATATGTGATAGTCCAGCCAAATCTTCGACTCCTGCACGCCGCCGAACTTCGGGTTCTCCGAAGGGAGCTTGAAGCTCTTGGGCATGCGTGTCAGCTCTATGGCTCTGCTAAAGCATCTGGCGCTGCATAGCTCAGTGTCCTCGTCCTCCGATTCCGTGTAGCATGCACGTTTTGCGCGTGATCTGTCGATCTTGCGCTGAGTGAGCTCGTTACGAGCATCATAGTTGCGGCTCCTTCGCCACGGGATGCAACGTCGCCGCGACAGGTCGTGTTCGTCCTCATTGGATGAGGGCGTACGGATTCGGGTGAATGTCACTACAACCTTTTTTTGCTCCGGGGCCGTTTCTTCGATCAGCCGGCCCCGAAAACCCCAAGGCCCACAATCGCAGATTTATGGATCGCGTGTCTGGGATCTCCAGCAGATGGCGGATTTGCTGCCAGGTACGTGGTGCACGTCATGACCATAGCCTGTGGTGTTTGGGGAATTATGTTGCCCTACGAGTCCATCGACATTAAGGACAGGTCGAGTGCCTTGGTGGCCTCGCGCCTGGCATTGGGATCCATGTGCTCCACTCGGGAGCAGCTCTTATAGGAGGCGTTGTCGTTGATTTCTTTCAAAGAGGATCCACGCATGGAGAAGAGTGTAGATCGTCGAGCGCTTGACTCATCAGCTGCTCGCCTGCGCTGTTCGAGCCCTTTATTCTGCTCAACTTGTCGATTATGCTCCTTCATGAGGAGATAGTGGTAGCCAATCAGCATGTCACGAGAGGCGTCGAGTGGCAATGGGTTAGTTCCTCGCACGGGCTCTCGAACTCTTTCCCATTGAGCGTCATTGAGATGTATCTCTTGACGAGTGCGATTGCCACGGATTTAGATGGCCTGTTCCCGTTGGGATTAAGCGGGGGTTCATGATGTGTGCACCCAGTGTTGATGTGGGACACTTCGTTGCAACCCCAAGAGCAAGGTGTGATGAGCACAGCAGCAAGTTTCCCTTAGTAGAGACCGAGGTTATCGAACTAGAAGGAGGAAGGAAACGTCACACAAGTGTTGCAAACAACGTGGAGACCTGCACAACACAAACTCAATACTTTGTACCAACGAATCAGTGAGGTTGTCAAGCTCACCGGTTTGCTGTAACAAAGGATTAACTTTATGGTGTGGAAGGTAATGGTGGTTTGCAGCAAGTAAACAGTAATAGTGGAAGATGTATCAATGGTAAAGATTGGACCGGGGTCCATAGTTCACTAGAGGTGCTCTCCTTAGATAAACAACATGGCATGAAGGGTAAACAAATTACAGCAGGGCAATTGATAGGAACTGAGCAAGGCATAACAATGCAATACTAGTCAGAAAGATCCTATGAGATTCGATTGGGCAATACAACAAGATACATAGACCACCATCCAACTGCATCTATGACTATAAGTCCACCTTCAGGTTATCATCTGAACCCCCTCCAGTATTAAGTTGCAAGCAATAGACAACTTCTTTAAGCAAAGTGTGTAAGGTAAACAATCCACTTGTTCCATGAACAAGAGACCGTTGTTTTCTCCCTATTAGCAACAACACATCTACAACCGAAGAGATTTTTGTCACTTCCCTTGGAAACTAGAGGCATGAACCCACTATCGAGCATAAATACCCCCTCTTGGAGTCACTAGCAACTACTCGACCAAGATAGCTAATAACAACGGAGATCATGCAAAATCACTAACAACACAGACATGATAGAATCATATAGACAAAACCATTAACCAAACTGACATAATAATCTCAATATCCATCAGATCCCCACAAACACAACATGCATGATTACAAATAGATTAGATCTTGATCATGAACGGAGCTCACAAGATCTATACATGAAAGCACAAGGAGGAGATACAACCATCTAGCTACTACATGGACCCATAGTTCAAGGTCGAACTACTCACGCATCATACCAGGCCTCCAGGATGATATCCCCTCCGGCAGGGTGCCGGGAAGAACTTCAGATCCCCCTGATCTAGGGACGATGGTGGCGGCGTCTACAGAAGGTTTCCTGGAGTTTTGATCCGGTGCATGGGGTTTCTACATCGGGGGCTTCTTATAGGCGAAGAGGCGAGGCCGAGAGGCGGCTAGAGGGCCCACACCCTTCCCAGGCACGGGCCAGGCTTGGCCGCACCCAGGGGGTCTGGCCGCCCTCTAGTGCCTCTCCGTCTCGTCATCTGTCTTCATGTCCCCCACGGAAAGATATTGACTTTGGCTTTTGTCCCGTCCAATTCCGAGAATATTGATTTTCTGCCTTTCTGGAACCAAAAACAAAAGAAAACATGCAACTAGCATTGTGGCAACTTGTTAATAGGTTAGTTCCAGAAAAGATATAAAATCACCTCAAAGTGTAGACAAAGCAAAGCAAAGTAGATACTAAACAAGCATGGAGCATCAGAAATTATAGATGCGTTTTCGATGTATCAAGCATTCCCAAGCTTAACTCCTGCTCGTCCTCGAGTAGGTAAGTGATAAAAATAATAATTTTTGAGGTGACATGCACCATCAAAACCAAGATCAAACCATTTGCAAGCATTGAAATCTGGGATCAAAGAACTCTAAACATGTGCATGAAAGATGGAGTTCTAACAATAGGACATAGTAACTACGCATGCAAGATGAAAGGCTACAAACAAAGATCATGAATAACATGCATTGAAAAACGTTTGTTTGTTTCACATACAGAAAACATAGCATAGTGGCAATCAACTTGTCCCTCATAAAGTAACAAATAGATGCATAGGACACCTTCAAAGTTCACAAGGGTGACTAGAAATAGATAGCACAAGAACAAGTAATATCACAATATGTATCAATCAATAAGCTTTGGGACACTGCACATAGAATGACAACTATGCTCTCTTAATGGTGCCTAAAGGTAGAAGGTGGAGACTCAAAAATAGTGGAAGAAAGGCCCTTCACAAAGGGAAGCAGGGACTTCAAGTTTCAAAAAGATCTTCCGAAAATTAAGGTACTTGTTAGCTTTCAGCCCTCATTGCCCCTATCATAAGCATCTTGAAGTGCTTAAGGTTAAAGTGAACAAACTATGGAGTATATGCTTGACAAAGTATAAGTTGGAAATCTCAAGTCCCATAAATACAAGGGACACACCTCATGCTACTCAACTTCAGTCACCTGTAAGTTCTTGTCATTGTAAGTATTTGCATATCATAGAGAACCGCCAACGGGGTACCCCTTGCACATGGTACAGGAGCTATCCCATAACCAAAATGACAAGGCAAGCAGACAATGAGCATCTCAGCGATCTTTTATTTACTATATGCATAGCTTTTTATTGAGGATGCTTCATAGATAGCTCACTATGGTGATGCTGCAAGTTTCCACCATGATTAGGCATGGCTTAGGCTAGCGGCCCTGGCGTTTCTCTAATACAGAATGCAAACTCCATGGACTTACAAGTTCCCTCTTTATTTCACACCGGTGACATCCATAGACAAAAGAGCATGATATCAACTGAGTACAAAGTAGAAGTGCAATGTTGAAAACGTTCCCCATGGCAACATGGTTATGCTAATTCCAACGTATAAGTGCAAGCATATACAACATAGACGACACAATGGTTCAAGTTTATTAGGGGCAAAGAATATAAAGAGTGCCATCAAGTTTGTGAGGGCTTTAATCACTAAGTTTTCACATAACAAAATAGTTTTTAATTCGAAGATAGCTGAAAACAAGAATATACTTGGAATGGTGTAACACACCATGCATAGGAGTTTATAGTGGACACTTTGGAAAAACTTGGTTTCTTGGGAGTTGGAAGCATGAGTAGAGCTTACTCATACAAGTGTAGGTTAGCAAAAGACTGGGAGCAACCAACTAAGAGAGCATAATGGCCATAATCATGTAGAGCGAAAAAACATTACTAATCAAAGCATAGAGTGGTACTACAAGTCAAGGACTAAATGATCATAGAGGCTATGGTGACTTGTCATAGTCATAACATGGTGTGAGCATGTGCCAAGTCAACCCAAACAAAGCATCAAAGGAGAATACCACAGTACTATGCTTTTGCATGCTAAAACAACGCATAATTTCTTCAAGGCACACTAAGCAATCCCAATTTTTTTGGAACAAGACATGCTATAGCAATAATCACTAAGCATAATGTCAAAACAACACCTAGCATGTCATGCTAAAGTCTAAGTCACAGTCAATGCAAGCTCCTCTTGCACTTTCAAGCAGAAACTTCCTACTCCTTTCCAACACCAAACAACTTATTTGCAACAACACGACAAGAACGGGGGTCCAAACTACTTTATTCAAGCGAACTAAACAACCTAAGCAAAGCAAACGAAAACGAAGACGCTCCAAGAACAACACAACTATGCATGAAACAATAAAAACGAAGTGTCTAGACAGACCTGCGCTTTTTATTGATGAAGAAGGGGATGCCTTGGGCATCCCCAAGCTTTGATGCTTGTAACTCTTGGATATTTCTTGGGGTTACAGAGACTCCTCACGAATATTTTTGGTGGAGGACAAAAATCTGTTTCGGGACAACAACTCCCCAAATCTTACTTCCCTCTCATTAGAGGTCATTCTTGGCACAAAAAGTAAACAAAAAGGAGAAGGAGAGTCCATTACTGAAGTAATAACTTCCAAGACTCAAGGAAACTCTTGGGTTATGTCCCAACATGTACTTTTCTTTAACTCCTTTAAGTTAGGCACAAGAAGCAAGAAGAATCAAGTGTTTTCAAATGAAGAAGCGTTAACATAAAATCTTGCTTCCAAAGGAGGAGGAAAAAGCAACTTCTCTCTCCTTATAGGGAAGTTTTCAATACATTTCTTGAATGGAAAATGATATTTAATGGTCCCTTCTTTCATATCAATGATGCCACCAACTGTTCTAAGAAAGGGTCTTCCTAAAGTAATAGGACAAGAAGCATTATATTCAACATCCAAAATATAGAAATCAACATGGACATAAGCATTGTTAACCATAATGAGAACATCATTAATACTCCCCATGAGTTTCTTCTTAGCATTATCATTAAGTGGGACATCCAAATAACAATCTTCCAATGGTGGCAAATCAAGCATTTCATAAATCTTCCTAGGCATAATAGAGACACTAGAACCAAGATCAGATGAAGCTTTGAGATCAAAGTTATTCACTTGCATATTAATAATGGGTTCCCAACTATCTTCTACTTTCCTAGGAATAGAAGCTTTGTGTTTTAGCTTCTCTTCCTTAATCTTAACAAGAGCATCTGTAATGTGTTTGGTGAAAGCAATATGCATATCACTAGCATCAGGAATTATAGCAAGATTTTGTAGGAACATAATCACTTCAGAAATATTGAAACCATCAATATCAAAATCAAACTTAGCATCACTAGTAGTAGGCTCAATAGGCTTAGGCATAGTAGGAGGAGGAACATGGACTACTTGTGGTTTAGTGGTGATGGTGCACACACTATTGTTTCTATCAATTTCAGCTTCCCTTTCCCACCTAGCATGAAGTTGAGCTAACAGCTTAACATTTTCATCAATAGTAACTTGTATGGCATGAGTAGCAGCAAAGGTACTTTCCATGGTTTCAGGTTTAGCAACCATTTTATTAATCAAGGAGGACTAAGCTTCAGACAGAGAGGATATATTTTTCTCAACATTTAAAAGCTTTTCCTCTATAGCCTTATTGAAAGTGGTTTATTTACTAATAAAGTCTTTGAATATGACTTCAAGTTCAGAGGGGGCACTTCTCGCATTGTTGTAAGAGCTTCCATAGGAATTGCCATTATTAGGAGGATAAGGCCTATATTGTTGTTACCACCAAAATTCCTATAGGCATTGTTGTTGAAATTATTGTTTCTAATGAAGTTCACATCAACTTGCTCTTCTTGAGCAACCAAAGAGGCTAAGGGAACACTATTAGGATCTAAAGGAGCTTTCCCATTAACAAGCATAGCCATAATAACATCAATCTTATCACTCAAATAGAAAGTTTCCTCAATAGAATTTACCTTCTTACCATGTGGAGCTCTCTCAGTGTGCCATTCAGAGTAGTTAACCATCATATTATCAAGGAGTCTAGTTGCAGCACCCAAAGTGATGCCCATAAAGGTACCTCCAGCAGCTGAATCCAACAGGCTTCTTGAGGAGAAGTTTAAACCTGCATAAAAAGTCTGGATAATCATCCAAGCAGTGATTCCATAAGTGGGACAATTCTTAACCAAAGATTTCATTCTTTCCCAAGCTTGAGCAACATGTTCATTATCAAGTTATTTAAATTTCATCATGTCACTTCTCATAGATATAATCTTAGCAGGAGGGTAGTACTTTCCAATAAAAGTATCTTTGCACTTAGTCCAAGAATCAATACTATTTTTAGGCAAAGATAGCAACCATTCTTTAGCTTTTCCTCTCAAGGAGAAAGGAAAAGGCTTGAGCTTAATAATATCTCCATCTACATCCTTATACTTTTGCATCTCACAAAGTTCAACAAATTTATTGAGATGGATAGCAGCATCATCAGAACTAGCACCAGAAAATTGCTCTCTCATCACAAGATTCAACAAAGCAAGCTTAATTTCATAAAAGATAGCTTCAGGAGCAGGTGGAGCAATAGGAGTGCTTAGGAAATCATTGTTGTTGGTGCTTGTGAAGTCACACAACTTGGTGTTCTCAGCGGAGTTCATTTTGGCGAAGGTGGGCAAGCCAAAAACAGCAGCAGCAGCTAGAGCAGGAACTAATTTTTATGTGTTTTTGAATAAAGTAAGCAAACCAAACTAGACTATTTTTTGGGTTTTTTGAAAAGAGGCAAACAAAACCAAGCAAAAGAAACAAAGCAAACTAAAAACAAAGTAAATAGAAAGGAAGTGAAGGACTCCCCTTGTGAAGACGTCCTTAGCCTCCCCGGCAACGACACCAGAAATCCTTGATGCGTGCACCCAGTGTTGATGTGGGAAACTTCGTTGGAACCCCAAGATCAAGGTGTGATGAGCACGGCAGCAAGTTTCCCTCGGTAGAGACCGAGGTTATCGAACCAGAAGGAGGAAGGAAACGTCACACAGGTGTTGCAAACAACGTGGAGACCTGCACAACACAAACTCAAGACTTTGTCCCAACGAATCAGTGAGGTTGTCAAGCTCACCGGTTTGTTGTAACAAAGGATTAACTGTATGGCGTGGAAGGTAATGGTGGTTTGCATCAAGTAAACAGTAATAGTGGAAGATGTATCAATGGTAAAGATTGGACCGGGGGTCCATAGTTCACTAGAGGTGCTCTCCTTAGATAAACAAAATGGCATGAAGGGTAAACAAATTACAGCAGGGCAATTGACAGGAACTGAGCAAGGCATAACAATGCAATACTAGTCAGAAAGATCCTATGAGATTCGATTGGGCAATACAACAAGATACATAGATTGCCATCCAACTGCATCTACGGCTAGACGTCCACCTTCAGGTTATCATCCGAACCCCCTCCAGTATTAAGTTGCAAGCAACAGACAACTTTTTAAAGCAAAGTGTGTAAGGTAAACAATCCACTTGTTCCATGAACAAGAGACCGTTGTTTTCTCCCAAGTAGCAACAACACATCTACAACCGAAGAGATTTCCATCACTTCCCTTGGAAACTAGAGGCATGAACCCACTATCGAGCATAAATACCCCCTCTTGCAGTCACTAGCAACTACTTGGCCAAGATAGCTATAACAACGGAGAGCACGCAAGATCACAAACAATACAAACATGATAGAATCTTATAGACAAAACCATTAACCAAACTGACATAATAATCTCAATGTCGATCGGGTCCCTGGAAACACAACATGCATGATTACAAATAGATTAGATCTTGATCAAGAACGGAGCTCACAAGATCTATACGTGAAAGCAGAAGGAGGAGATGCAACCATCTATCTACTACATGGGTCCATAGTCCAAGGTGGAACTACTCATGCATCATACCGGAGAGAAGGCCTCCGGGATGATCTCCCCTCCGGCAGGGTGCCGGGAAGAACTTCAGACCCCCCGATCTAGGAATGACGATGGCGGCGGCTACAGAAGGTTTCGTGAAGTTTTGATCTGGTGCCTAGGGTTTCTGCATCAGGAGCTTCTTATAGGCAAAGAGGCGAGGCCGGGAGGTGGCCAGAGGGCCCACACCCTCCCCAGGCGTGGGCCAGTCTTGGTCGCGCCCAGGGGGGTCTGTCCACCCTCTGGTGTCTCTCCGTCTCGTCTTCTGTCTTCATGTCCCCCACGGAAAGATATTGACTTTGGCTTTTGTCCCGTTCAATTCCGAGAATATTGATTTTCTGCCTTTTTGGAACCAAAAACAGAAGAAAACATGCAACTGGCACTATGGCAACTTGTTAATAGGTTAGTTCTAGAAAAGATATAAAAACACCTCAAAGTGTGGACAAAGCAAAGCAAAGTAGATACTAAAAAAGCATGGAGCATAAAAAATTATAGATACGTTTCCGACGTATCAGTGCGCCGTTGGCATTGAGGTTGGGGGAGGGGGTGTCCCATCCATAGGGTTAGGAGCCTGCAAGTCGCTTCCATTCACGGAAATGGGGGTTGTGTTGGGGTTCGTAGCATGGAAAACAAAAAATTTCTACCGCATGCAAACAAACAAGCCAAGATCTATCTACTAGATTGTAGCAACGAGTCGATAGAGGAACTCACCCTCGAAGATTCCAAAGCGGTTAACGAGAGCAGATTCTCGTGGGTGATGTAGTCGTACTCTTGCCGATCTCAAGATCGCGTAGACGATCCTTCCGGCGCTGCGTTCCGGCAGCGCTTCCACAGTAGGTCACACGTTCGGTACTCGATGAAGACCTTCCTCTCCCTTGTTCCAGCAGGCAGCAGAGGTTGTAGCACTCTCCTCGCAATTCCGGCAGCACGACGGCGTGGTGTCGGAAGTAGAGGGGATATCCCGCAGGGCTTCGCCTTAAGCCGGTGCGAGTATGGTGGAGCAAGAGAGGTGCATTGGCGATCTAGGGTTTAGAAGCACCAAGGGGAGAGGTGTAGCCGGCGGCTAGTGTTTGGGGAAACCCTAGTCGGCGACTTGGGAGGAGGCCCTAGGCGGCGGCGACTTGGAGGAGGCCGGTAGCTTGGGGCTATGGTTTGAGGTGTGAGGGGTAGGGGGTGCCCTACCCCTCCTTATATAGGTGTAGGGTGGACGGTTGGGAGGAGGGAGTCCTCCCCCAACTCGGCCTCCTTGGCTGGCGGGTGGAGGGAGGAGACTTCCTCCCCAAGTAGGTTTCCTACTCTCCCTCCACCAAGCAAACTTGCGGTTTGACTTTTTCAAATTGGCGTTTGACTTTCAAACTAGGATTGATTTCTCTCTTTATTTTTCCCAGCCAAGTGACCTAGTACATAATGCAATCATTCCATATTGTCATGACACATTCATGTACCCTTCCCCTCTGGAGTGTCGGACCTTCCGGACCCTTCTAGAACATTCCTGGTGAAAACACCGGAATCATTCCCCAACTTCGAAACAGGACTTTCCTTATATGAATCTTATTCTCCGGACCATTCCGGATCTCCTCGTGATATCCTGGATCCCATCCGAGACTCCGAACAACATTCGGTCTCTTACTCATCATTCCATAACTACTCAACAACATTGAATCCTTAAGTGTGTCTCCCTACGGTTCGTGAATTATGCGGACATGACCAAGACACTTCTCCGATCAATAACCAATAGAGAAATCTGGAAATTCATATGGCTCCCACATATTTCTACGATTACTTTGTGATCAAATGAACCACTTAGATACGATACCAATTTCCCTTTGTCTCACGATAGTTTACTTATCCGAGGCTTTGATCGTCGCTATCTCTGCATACCTAGTTCAACCTCGTTACCGATAAGTACTCTTTTCTCGTTACCGTGGTAAGTGATCCCTTGTGATCCAGTCACATGCTTGCAAGCGAATTTGATGACATTCCACCGAGAGGGCCCAGAGTATATCTATCCGTCATATGGATGGACAAATCCCACTCTTGATCCATGTGCCTCAACCCATACTTTCCGAACACTCAATGCCACCTTTATAGCCACCCAGTTATGGTGTGGTGTTTGATGTCATCAAAGCGTCCTTCCGGTGATGGTGATTAACATGATCTCATGGTCGAAGGAATTAGGTTACTATGTATCAGAAAGCTTATAGCAATTGAACTATTAAAATGACTTGATCTTTATGCTACGCTTATCTATAGGAGTATGTCCATCATACCATTCTCCTAATGATATGACCTTGTTATTAACAACATCTCAAATGTTCATGATCAAGAAACCATGACCATCTATTAATCAACAAGCTAGTATTATAAAGAGGCTTTACCAGGGACTCTAATTTAGTTTACAAATCACAGAAGTATTAATGTTTCTGGTTAATACTGTTATAGCATGAATGTAAACATTTATCATAAACACAAAGATATAATAATAACTACATTTATTATTGCCTCTAGGGCATATCTCCAACAGGTTGGCCCTGTTGTCAACGTGGGCATCGACGACGACGACTGCGCACATGTAGCGGTGCGGGAGATCGTTGCTCCCACAACTTTTAGATCCAGAACCATAGGTTCCTTTATTCGTAGGAGGGCCGCATAGATCGGAATTATAGCTGCTGTTGTCATCCGAATTGTACATCAGTGAAGGTACGTGTAAGACATCGATTGGCGACACCCACGAGGTAGGTGCGATTGATGGAGGCGCCACCCGTTCAGGGAGGCAAAGTGTGCCGATCTAGCCCACCTGGAAGAAGAGGATCCCGAGCATCATATTGACTCCGTCTCCTATGGAATCGAAGTTCTGGCAGGTCGCCTGCGAGTGGACGGTGTAGTCGATGGTGCCGAAGAGGAGGTGGTTCCTCGTCGCAGAGGAGTCAAAGATTGCGGTGGATGGAGCCACCGTGACCGCTACATCAGCATCACCAGTTCCCATAGATGGCGCCAATTGACGAGGGTTAGACTCATCAATGCCCATTCTCATGGACTTGGGTTTTGGAGAAGAAGGGGACGCTAGAGATCACGGAATGGCTAACATATTCGCAAGATGGGGACATGAGGTTTACCCAGGTTCAGGCCTCCGGAGGGAAAACCCTACTCATGCTTGTTTGTTCTTTGTAGATGGCGATGCCGAGAGTTACAAGGGTGTGCAGATGAGATCTGGCGAGGTGTGTGTGTACTAGGGTTATCGATCTCCTCCTCGCTGTGCCCTTCTTGCCTTTATATGGGGAAGCTAGGTCTCGGGGTTAGGTCGAGTCGGTTATAGATTAGGGTTTACCCCTTTAAATTTCTATCTAAGATAGTCGTGTTTTCCAAGGAGTTGAGTCTTCACCGGACCTGGGCCACCCAAAATCTCCCTAGGCTTCACGATTACAGCATGTCTTCTTCATGGGCTTCCGCCAAACTGGACTAGGTAGGCTAATATTGAGTACCCATAGAGTATATCAATGTCAGACACTGAAAATGAAGTCTTATGATGAAAAGGCAGAAGTACAAGAGCTTGAACTTGGACATGCGTTCACTGACAACATACAGTTCAAGCAAGCTCATAATAATGGACTAAAGAATTTTTACCATTCGTTGTTTCTAAAGGATGAGAGGACTAGAGTCAGTGCCAAGTGTAGTTAGCTTGGATGTCCATGGAACATTTATGGCTCAATCAACAATAGGTCCACATGGACGATTGTTACTAGATACACCAATTGACACATTTGTGTACCAAGGAGGGGGACAACAAACTATTTACAAGTGTAGTAACAACTGATAAATATTTTAGACATATTAGAGACAATCCTAGCTAGGGTCTCAAGTCATTCAACAGTACTGATTCCTCAAAGATTTCCATGTGAACCGTTCTAAAAGATTTTTAGTAAGATTGAGCATACAAACAAGTTTCAATTTCTTTCTTGAAGATCTAACCCCCCTTGATAGTGTATTTTCCCTATAGACTCTAAGCTATAAAATAAAGATTGCATCTTTGTCCTTCAGTGTTGCTTCTAAGTCCTCAAGTGCATAGACGCAAATCTTGAAACTTCGAGACTGCATGCGTCCTCATGTTCTAGCACATACCCTTTCTTCATTCCATTTTGAGGGGTTTACTTCCTTCAGGTTAAACCAACTCATATATGTATATTCATGTGTATACTAAATAAACATATTAGTTTCTTAATCATTTGCCATTAATCATCTTTGTGATGCCATTCCTTGTTGTCATCTCCTAAGTGAAGGGTTTCGCAGCATAGTAAATCAAAATTTTCTACGGATGCGAACGGGAAAGCCAAGATCTAATCTAGGAGATGCAATCAACGAGAGGGATAGATGGGATCTTCATACTCTTGAAGAAATCGCACAGCAGAAACGTTCAACAGAACGTTGTTGGTGTAGTCGTACTCGTCGTCTCCTCCTCGCGATCCGATCCGATCCTACGCCGCAAGTGGCGGCGCCTCCGAGAGATGCACACGTACGAAACCGCGACATCTCCTCCTTCCTCGGTCCAGCAAGTGGGGTGGATATATAGATTGGATCTACAACACGACAGCGTGGTGCAATGGTGGAGAGTTTCTACGGCACGGCTTCGCCTACACACAGTCGGGAGAGAGAGAGGTAGGGCAGCAGCTGGCAGCTAGGGTTTGGGGTGAGGGGAGGGTGCGCCCCCTGCCCACCTTATATAGGGGGCTGGCCGGCCCTCTTGCCCCTCCTCCAAGCCCTAGGGCGGCGGCCCCAAGGGTGGAGTGGGGGGCAAGTCTCCTCCCCTTTCTAGAAGGTTTCCCTAGGGTTTCCCTAGGGTTTTGGCCGGCTGGGCCTATGGGGCCTTGTGCCCCTGGCCCAATGCGGCCAGGGCACTCCCTCGTAGGCCCACTCACCCCTCCGACAAGTGGGGCCACGTTGGTCCCACTCCCGAAGCTTCTAGAACCTTCTGGTACAATACCGAACATTCTAAAACGATTCCTAAATCCAAAAACTGCTTTCCTTTATATGAATCTTATTCTCCGGACCATTCCAGAACCTCTCGTGACGTCCTGGGTCTCATCCGAGACTCCGAACAAAAACTCATAAACCATTTATCCATTCTATCCTAGCGTCGAGACACGTTAAGTGTGTGACCCTACGGGTTCGAGAATATGCAGACATGATCTTCTAACAATAATCAACAGCGGGATCTGGAAACCCATATTGACTCCCACATATTCATCGATGATCACGATGCCAGGATTCAATTAATCCCATATATATATATTCCCTTCGTCACGCGATATTTTACTTGCCCGAGATTCGATCGTTGGTATCAGCATACCTAGTTCAAACTCGTTCACAACAAGTACTTTACTCGTTCTGTAATCCGATATCACTTTGTGATCAACTCCTTAACCATGTGCTTGCAAGCGGTGTTGATATCGATTACCGAGAGGGCCCGAAGTATATCTCTCCGACTTGGGAGGGACAAATCCTATCTCGATACATACAACCCAACAAGTACTTTCTGATCACCTGAGAGACACCTTTATGATCACCCTCACATAGGATGACGTTTGATGACCTCAAAGCTTTCTTTCGATACCAGGGAGTTGCATTATCTCATGGTCTAAGGAATACAATATTTGACATAGGAAAAAGCTTCGCAAATATGAACACGATGACACGATCTAATTGCTCTGCTTGATTTGGGTCTGTCCATCATATCATTCTCCCAATGACATGATCTCATTATTAATCGACAACTCATGTCTATGGTTAGGAAACCTTAACCATCATTAATCAATGAGCTAGTCCATAGAGGCGTACTAGGGACACGGTGTTGTTCATAAACCACACAAGTATCAAAGTTTCCTCTTAATACAATTCTAGCATGGAATATAGACTTTATCATGAACAAGAATTATAACAATAACATCTTTATTATTGCCTCTAGGTCATAATTCCAACAGTCTCCCACTTGCACTAGAGTCAATAATCTAGTTTACATCTGGCAACAATCTAACACCCATGGCATTAAGGTGATGATCATGTTTTGCACGTGGAAGAGGTTTAGTCAACGGATCTGCGACATTCAGATCCGTATGTACTTTGCTAATCTTTAGATCTCCATCTGTTATATAATCTCGAATTATATGAAATTGGCGGTTGATGTGCTTGGTCTTTGGATGATATCTTGGTTCCTTAGCCAATGATATGGCGCAAGTGTTGTCACACAATATCTCCAGTGGGTCCAAGGCACTTGGAACCACACCAAGCTCAGTGATGAAGTTCCTGATCCAAACTCCTTCACTTGACGCTTCTGCAGCAGCCATGTATTCTGATTCCACTATAGATCCCGCGATCACGCTTTGCTTACAGCTTCTCCAGCTCACAGCTCCTCCATTCAAAATATAAATGTATCCTATCTGAGATTTAGAATCATCCGGGCCGGTGTTGAAACTAGCGTCGACGTAACCTTTTACGACGAGCTGCTCATCACCTCCATAGACCAAGAACATTTCTTTAGTCCTATTTAAATACTTTAGTATGTTCTTTACGGCTGTCCAGTGTTCCACTCCTGGATCACTTCGGTATCTGCTCGTCAAACTAAGAGCATTGGACACATCCGGTCTAGTGCACAACATGGCATACATGATAGAACCTATGGCCGAGGCATAATGCACTTTGCTCATAGTTTCTCTATCGTTTACCGTAGCTGGACACTGAGCCTTGCTCAATATCTTACCTGACAACATGGGTACTGAACCTTTCTTTGCCTTATCCATTCTGAACCTTTTCAGAACTTTGTCTAGGTATGTACTCTGGCTTAAAGCTATTAGGCGTCTTTGTCTATCTCTATAGATTTTGATGCCTAATATATAAGCAGCTTCTCCTAGGTCTTTCATTAAAAAACATTTATTCAAATAACTCTTCACATCGTTAAGCATACCAATGTCATTTCCAATAATCAATATGTCATCCACATATAGTACTAGAAATGTCACTGAGCTCCCACTCACTTTCTTGTAGATACAAGCTTCGTAGCAATTTGGAACAAATCCAAAGCTCTTGATCACTTGATCAAAATGAAGGTTCCAACTCCGAGATGCTTGCTTCAGTCCATAAATGGAACGCTAAAGTTTGCATACTTTATCAGCATCCTTAGGATCGACAAAACCTTTGGGCTGCATCATATACAACTCTTCATCAATGTTGCCATTGAGGAACACAGTCTTGACATCCATCTGCCATATTTCATAATCATGAAACGCAGCAATTGCTAATAAAATCCGAATGGACTTAAACATTGCTACGGGAGAGAAAGTCTCATCGTAGTCAACACCTTGAACTTGTCGAAAACCTTTCGCGACAAGCCGTGCTTTATAGACGGTAACATTACCATCCGCGTCTGTTTTCTTCTTGAAGATCCATTTGCACTCAACGGCCTTTCGGTCGCTAGGAGGGCCACCAAAGTCCATACTTGCTTTTCGCTCATGGATCCCAATTCGGATTTCATGGCTTCTAGCCATTTCTCAGAGTCTGGGCTCATCATCGCTTCCTCATAGTTCGTAGGTTCACTGTCTTCTACTAACAAGACAGTCAAGACAGGGTTGCCGTACCACTCAGGAGGGGCACGCGACCTTGTCAAACTGCGATGTTCAGTAGCAGCATCGTCCGAAGCTTCATGATCCTTGTCATTAGCTTCCTCTATTGTTGGTGCAGGCTGCACTGGAACAATTTCAGGTGTTGCGCTACTCTCCAATTCAAGAGAAGGTTCAGTAACCTCGTTAAGCTCTACTTTCCTCCCACTCACTTCTTTCGAGAGAAACTCCTTCTCAAGAAAGGAACCGTTCTTTGCGACAAACACTTTGCCTTCGGTTCTGTGATAGAAGGTATACCCAATAGTTTCCTTAGGGTATCCTATGAAGACGCATTTCTCCGCTTTGGGTTCGAGCTTGCTTTTCGCTCATGGATCCCAATTTGGATTTCATGGCCTCTAGCCATTTCTCAGAGTCTGGGCTCATCATTGCTTCCTCATAGTTCGCAGGTTCATTGTTGTCTACCCACAAGACGGTTAAGACAGGGTTGCCGTACCACTCAGGAGGGGCACGCGACCTTGTCGACCTGCGACGTTCAGCAGTAGCATCGTTCGAAGTTTCATGATCCTCGTCATTAGCTTCCTCTCTTGTTGGTGCAGACGGCACTGGAACAATTTCAGGTGCTGCGCTACTCTCCAACTCGAGAGAAGGTTAAATAACCTCGTCTAGCTCTATCTTCCTCCCACTCACTTCTTTCGAGAGAAACTCCTTCTCAAGAAAGGATCCGTTCTTTGCGACAAACACTTTGCCTTCGGATCTGTGGTAGAAGGTATACCCAATTGTTTCCTTAGGGTATCCTATGAAGACGCATTTCTCCGCTATGGGTTCGAGCTTGTCCGGCATCAACTTCTTGACGTAAGCTTAGCATCCCCAAACTTTAAGAAACAACAACTTAGGTTTAGCACCAAACCACAATTCATACGGTGTCGTCTCAACAGATTTAGATGGTGCCCTATTTAAAGTGAATGCAGCGGTTTCTAATGCATAACCCCAAAATGATAACGGCAAATCTGTATGAGACATCATCGATCGCACCATATCTAAGAGAGTTCGATTCCGGCGTTCAGACACACCATTGCGCTGTGGTGTTCCGGGTGGAATGAGTTGCGAAATGATTCCGCTTGCTTTAAGATGCATGAGAAAATCATAACTCAAATATTCACCTCCACGATCGGATTGTAGAAATTTAATTTTCCTGTTACGATGGTTTTCCACTTCGTTCTGAAATTCTTTGAACTTTTCAAACGTTTCAGATTTATGTTTCATTAAATAGATATACCCATATCTACTTAAGTCATCAGTAAAAGTGAGGAAATAGCAATATCCACCGCGCGTCGAAACACTCATTGGTCCGCATACATCAGTATGTATGATTTCCAACAAGTCCGTTGCTCGCTCCATCATTCTGGAGAACGGGGTTTTGATCATGTTGCCCATGAGGCACGGCTCGCACGTGTCAAATGATTCAAAATCAAGAGACTCCAAAAGTCCATCAGAATGGAGTTTCTTCATGCGTTTTACACCAATATGACCTAGACGGCAGTACCACAAATAAGTTGAATTATCACTATATACTTTGCATCTCTTAGCCTCAATGTTATGGATGTGTGTTTCATTGCTTTCAAGATTCAGAAGAAATAAACCATTCATAGCAGGTGCATGACCATAAAAGATGTTATTCATAAAAATAGAACAACCATTATTCTTCGATTTAAATGAATAACCATCTTGCAATAAACACTATCCAGATATAATGTTCATGCTCAACGCAGGAACATAATAACATCTATTAAGGTTTAAAACTAATCCCGAAGGTAAAACTAAGGAGAGTGTGCCGACGGCCATCACATCAACTCTTGATCCGTTGCTAACGCGCATCGTCACCTCATCCCTTGCTAGCCACCGTCTATTCCGTAGCTCCTGTTGCGAGTTACAAATATTAGCAACTGAACCAATATCAAATACCCAGACACTACAACAAGCGCTAGTAAGGTAAACATCAATAACATATATATCAAATATACCTTTAATGGTGCCAGCCTTCTTGTCTGTTAAGTACTTCGGACAGTTGCGCTTCCAGTGACCCTTGTCCTTGCAATAGAAGCACTCAGTGTCTGGCTTAGGTCCAGACTTGAGCTTCTTCTTAGCAGGGGCAACACGCTTGTCGTTGCCTTTCTTGAAGGACTTCTTTGCACCCTTACCTTTCTTAAAGCTAGGGGGCTTGTTGACCATCAACACATGATTATCTTTCTTGATATCCACCTCCGCAGCTTTCAGCTTAGCGAAGAGCTCAGTGATCGTATCTGTGGAACCAATCTGATTATGAGTAACTACAAAACCTTTGTAGCTAGGAGGGAGTGATTGCAGAACTCTGTCAATCTTGAGCTCTTCTAGAATCTTGCAGTCTAGTTGCTCAAGATGTTGAGTGTAGCCCGACATCTTAATGACGTGCTCACTAACGGAACTCCCTTCCTCCATCTTGCAGTTAAAGAATTTCTCAGAGATCTCATATCTCTCAGAACGGGCCTGAGTCTGAAACATGGTTTTCAGTTCCTCAAGAATCTCAAAGGGCCCGACGAACTCCTCAAAACGATTTTGAAGGTCCGATTCCATAGCAAACAACATGGTGCTCTTAATCACACCATAATCATCTTTGCGCGACTGATAAACAACTTTTTCATCAGCCGGCGCATCTATAGCAGGGGCGTCACCTAGCGCTTTCTCAAGGACATAGTCCTTTTGTCCGCCAGCGAGAATGATTCTCAGATTGCGGAACCAGTTGGTGAAGTTAGACCCATTGTTCTTAAGCTTTTCTTTCTCAGCAAAAACGTTGAAGTTGAAGTTGGACTTAGCCATTTGATCTACAAAATTTGCAAGTACAATTTAGACTATGCTCATGATAACTAGTTCAACTTAATCAAATTACTAGATTAACTCCCACTAAATTCAACATCCCTCAAGTTGTTTAGTGAACATGATCCAAATTCACCACACATAATCCGATCTTCACGAGAAGATATGTGGTTTCAATGGTGGACAACAAAGTGTCGATCATATCATTCATATGACTCATGCTTAACCTTTCGGTTCGTGTGTTCCGAGGCCATGTCTGTATATGCTAGGCTTGTCAAGTCAAACCCAAGTATTTCCGCGTGTGCAAAACTGGCTTGCACCCGTTGTATGTGAATGTAGAGTTTATAGTACCCGATCATCACGAGGTGCTTGAACACGACGAACTTTCGCAATGGTGCATACATGGAGAGAACACAATTTTATCTTGATCTTTAAGTGAGGAATCATCTTATAATGCTACTGTCACGATCTAAGCATAATAAGATACATAAAAGGATAAACATCACATGCATATAAAAGGATAAACATCACATGGTATAGCCAATTTCCGCGCAATTATCTCCATCTTGTGCGTGCCAGCATGATCTCCATCACTCCACCATGATTGCCTCCACCACGAATAGCAACTACAACTATTGCTAACTACTTAGCGATAAAGTAAAGCTATTACATGGTAAATAAGAAGTTGACACACATGTCATACATAATTATAAAGACAACCATATGGCTCCTGCCGGTTGTGTACTCATCGACATGCAAGTCGTCAAATATTACAAAACATGATCATTGCATACAACATACACATCATATCTTGGGCCATACCATATCACAGAAACACTCCCGGTAGAAACAAGTTAGACGCCTCTACTTTTTTGTTGCATGTTTTACGTGGCTTATGGGAGTAACAAGCTAAGAACGATTCTTACCTACGGAAAGCCACAACGGTGATATTATGGTTGCCAACATCCGGTGTAAATCCCATGACAACTATAGTGAGAGAAACTGGCATCCACCACCCGCATGTATGGAACAAGCCACACGTCAAGTGCGGAGCCGGTCTCGCGAACGAGGTCGCGTAAAGTTGGCCTGGACCGCTTCGATCTCACTATCCCGTGTCATAAGAAGTACACAACAAGGGGCTTGCAACAGAAAACATCAATGCTCACAACAAGCATGTTACGTTCTACTCGTGAAACACATCTACGCATAGATCTAGCTCTGATACCACTGAAGGGTTTCGCAACATAGTAAATCAAAATTTTCTACGGATGCGAACGGGAAAGCCAAGATCTAATCTAGGATATGCAATCAACGAGAGGGATAGATGATATCTTCATACTCTTGAAGAAATCGCACAGCGGAAACGTTCAACAGAGCGTGGTTGGTGTAGTCGTACTCGTCGTCTCCTCCTCGCGATCCGATCCGATCCTACGCCGCAAGTGGCGACGCCTCCGAGAGATACACACGTACGGAACCGCGAAGTCTCCTCCTTCCTCGGTCCAGCAAGTGGGGTGGAGAGATAGATTGGATCTACAAAACGACGGCGTGGTGCAATGGTGGAGAGTTTCTGCGGCACGGCTTCGCCTACACGCAGTCGGGAGAGAGAGAGAGGTAGGGCAGCAGCTGGCGGCTAGGGTTTGGGGTGAGGGGAGGGTGCGCCCCTTGCCCACCTTATATAGGGGGCTGGCCGGCCCCCTTGCCCCTCCTCCAAGCCCTAGGGCAGCGGCCCCAAGGGTGGAGTGGGGGGCAAGTCTTCCCCCCTTTCTAGAAGGTTTCCCTAGGGTTTCCCTAGGGTTTTGGCCGGCTAGGCCTATGGGGCCTTGTGCCCCTGGCCCAATGCGGCCAGGGCACTCCCTCGTAGGCCCACTCACCCCTCCGACAAGTGGGGCCACGTTGGTCCCACTCCCGAAGCTTCTAGAACCTTCTGGTACAATACCGAACATTCTGAAACGATTCCTAAATCCAAAAACTGCTTTCCTTTATATGAATCCTATTCTCCGGACCATTCCAGAACCTCTCGTGACGTCCTGGGTCTCATCCGAGACTCCGAACAAAAACTCATAAACCATTTATCCATTCTAACCTAGCGTCGAGACACGTTAAGTGTGTGACCCTACGGGTTCGAGAATATGCAGACATGATCTTCTATCAATAATCAACAGCGGGATCTGGAAACCCATATTGACTCCCACATATTCATCGATGATCATATCGGATGAACCACGATGCCAGGATTCAATTAATCCCATATATATATTCCCTTCGTCACGCGATATTTTACTTGCCCGAGATTCGATCGTTGGTATCAGCATACCTAGTTCAAACTCGTTCACAACAAGTACTTTACTCGTTCTGTAATCCGATATCACTTTGTGATCAACTCCTTAACCATGTGCTTGCAAGCGGTGTTGATATCGATTACCGAGAGGGCCCGAAGTATATCTCTCCGACTTGGGAGGGACAAATCCTATCTCGATACATACAACCCAACAAGTACTTTCTGATCACCTGAGAGACACCTTTATGATCACCCTCACATAGGATGACGTTTGATGACCTCAAAGCTTTCTTTCGATACCAGGGAGTTGCATTATCTCATGGTCTAAGGAATACAATATTTGACATAGGAAAAAGCTTCGCAAATATGAACACGATGACACGATCTAATTGCTCTGCTTGATTTGGGTCTGTCCATCATATCATTCTCCCAATGACATGATCTCATTATTAATCGACAACTCATGTCTATGGTTAGGAAACCTTAACCATCATTAATCAATGAGCTAGTCGATAGAGGCGTACTAGGGACACGGTGTTATTCATAAACCACACAAGTATCAAAGTTTCCGTTTAATACAATTCTAGCATGGAATATAAACTTTATCATGAACAAGAATTATAACAATATCATCTTTATTATTTCCTCTAGGCATAATTCCAACACTAAGTGCATATTATTTTATCCCGCCTTACGCTGCACTGTATTTGATGTGTTGCTTTGAGTACACGTTTCATCTTGTATTTCCTTACAGAGTGTTTGATTGTCTCGTTGTGAGTGCAATATTTTAAAGTTTAAAATTCCTAACCTTCTATCGTGCATCGAGGGTAGGTTTTTGACTAGCCTTGTTGTGTTTTTGAATGGGGCGAAGGCCCCGAAGGGCCTGAAAACTGCACTTATACCAGTGATGAGTACAGAATCATAGTGAGGACCACAAAGAAAAAAAGGAAAATATGAATTGGCCCTCGCAAATTTCTAACAAGACCTCGCACAATAGAGAAAAAAAGCAATATGTTCCATCTTCTTCACCGCAGCGCAACCATGGACACCACCAGGGCCAAAACTAGTTGGGATGAAGATGGCGAAGACCCTCACATTGAGATCCAAGATCATCCGCGACAACCACATAACCTGGAGGAAGAACGAGTTCAGGCTTGCACGCAGCCGAGCATGGAGGGTCCCCTTTAGCTTGAAATAACGTTGGCAAAGAAAAGTATTCATTGATCTACTGCTTCGTAGACCACAACTTTTAGAGCACATTGGAGGCCGTGGACTCCAGATTCCCGGGGCGCCTCAAACCCGGCCTTCTCTGAAATGAGGTAAATACCCCTAACTTTCCTTCATTATGACATCAAGGAAAGGAAGGTACAACCCGCAGATCCGGTGGAACCACGACAACCTTGAACTTATTTAGAGGAGATTCACCAGATCCTCTCACTAGTCACCGCCCCACCTCGAGGGCTCGTCGGTAGAGAGGACCATCCACTGTCTTGCACCGTGACTAGCTGTACAGTACTCCTAAACGGCTTAACGCTAGTCAGTCGGATCATCAATACAAGCAAACCTAGACCTACTATATACAGTAGTGTTGGCCCGTTCTCCCCTCCCATCCCCGATCAGCGACGCTGACGGAGCAAGATGGGAGAGGTGTCAGGGTCACACATGAGACACTCAATGCGAGGAGGAAGCGAGAGAAACAAGAAGTGAGAAATGAGAACCGTCGTTGTATTTATTCTATCTTCCCTGTCTTGTTTTTTATTTTGACAAATCCCTGCTCTGTTTTTAGTGTTATGTACTGCACTGTATCGAATTTTTCAAAAAATTCTATACCAAAAACAATAAAAGAAAGAAGCGTACGCCGCTTGCCTGCCACGCAGCCACGTGGCGTCCTCCTACTATCGTTAGCTCCCGCGAAGGATGCACTGTCCATACAACGGTGCTTTTTATATTTTTATTTAGGGGACCTTTACGGAGTACCCTCGGATGCGCGGGCACGATCCTGGCCTCGCTGTCGCGTCGATTCACATTAAGGGACGAAACCAAACCAATGCACTTGTGGCTACCGTTAAGCTCAGACCCACAGGATAAAACTACTCGCCTCCTCATGTGTGGTTATACTTGAATCCGGGCCAACAAAATAACAATTAAGCAAAACGCTGTAGCAAGGAAATGCATGAATCAGCGTGTGCAGCTTACATATCACGGTCAACCACGTTACGTAGCAAGGAGTAGTATTTTGTCATGCACGGCCTTCTGTTCGCTTGATTATTTTATCATCTTATTATAGTAGTAGTAGTAGAACCAGACCAAATCAGTACATTTGTGGCTACCATCACGCCGGCGTAGTGTATTGCACGCCACCTGCTCGTCCAGAAGACTGTACATTTGTGGTTACGCTTACAACCGGCCCCACAAAATCATAATCAAGGCAAAGCATAGCAACAGCCATCGCAAGGAACAAATATTGGCAACATAAGCAACCGCTCATACTGTCAAAAGAAAAAACATAAGCAAGCGGTCAAGTAGAACTGTGTGGCTCCCGTTAGCTCGACGAGGACCCACGGGACAGCGAGCAGCCGGCTTGCTCCACCCGCATGTTACGGGCAAGGTAGTGAAACCGTATCGCCTCTGCAGGTCCCGAACACCGAACACGGAACCAGCCACGCCCGCTCTCTCACCGGAAGGTGGGCCTGCCGACTCACGAGCCAATGCACTGTTAAACCGCACGGGTCCCTCTTTTCACTGTCCCGCAGAAGATCTGGCCACCCACGAGCTCGAGCACGATTCACGGCGCTTCCATCTATCCCGCTCCCTGTGACAAGCTAATGACAGGTGGGCCCGTGATCCTTTACAATGGTGGGCTCGCCACCAAGTAGAGTATATTCCAGCCCCACGTGACGTGGCTCGCTTTGCACGTCCCGCTCACCTTTAACACTTTTTTAAGACAAAAACTAAATCCGGATCTCGTACCACCGTGGCATGAACGAAATCCAACTCTGAACGTCTCGATGGGAAAGAAACGAGGAATCCAACTCGGGACTGACAGACGGGGCCGAACTGGCATTGACACTACGGCCTGGATTCAGGTACGTCCACCCGAGAACTAACCCGAAGAAGAGGATTACAGAGCCCGGGCCCCGCACGTCATAGACTCTGCAGCCGAAAGTAGCTCAGCGATAAATACACCTACCTCCCCGTCTCTCCTCTCGTCAGTCCCAACTCCCAACCTCCTCGTCGGCGTCGTCTCTACCTTTCCCACACGAAACCAACTACCTCCCGACGATACGAGGGAGGCGTCACCTCCACCACATCCGGGGAAACATGGGATCCGAGGCGGAAGCGGCGGAGCTGACCGGCGCCCTCCTCGCCGACGGCGGCGGCAGCGCCGGCGCGCCGGCGGGGGAGGAAGTGGTGCCGCCGTGGCGGGAGCAGCTGACGGTGCGCGGGATAGTGGTCAGCGCCATCCTGGGGGTGCTCTTCTGCCTCATCACGCACAAGCTCAACCTCACGGTGGGGATCATCCCCTCCCTCAACGTCGCGGCGGGGCTGCTCGGCTACTTCCTCGTGCGGACCTGGACGGCCGCGCTCGCAAGGTTCGGAATCGTCTCCAAGCCCTTCACCAAGCAGGAGAACACCGTCATCCAGACCTGCGTCGTCGCCTGCTACGGCCTCGCCTTCAGCGGTATGCTGCTTCTTCTCCCCCCCCCCCCCCCCCCCCCCCCCCCCCCCTCCAATTGAGCTTAGGTTGCTTGTGTAGGTGGAGATGCGATTCTGGCGTGTGATTCAGGGTTACGTTTGGTTTGACCGTTAACTAAAATATCTCCTGACGCGTTCAACTGATACTCGTTTTATTCTGAGTCCGTTCCCTGTATTAGATTATTTATTTAGGTGTAACAATGCTAGGGATATTAGAAACATCGGAGTTTTGTTTCAGAATTTTGGGTATTACGGAAGCTGTTGGTAATTTGAAGTTTGAACCCCCTGATTATATGATTGCCGGCTGGGGTATACAGATATTGATTGGTGCAGTGAATGTTAAATTTAGCATCATAAACTTCCAACTTCAGTGTGCATTGGGAGTGGCAGGGTTGCCGATGTTAGTTTTCCCCTTCTAACTTATAAGTTTGGTTTTACACGTAACTGAAATACCTCCTGACGTGTGGAACTACTATGATGCTCGTTTATTCAGAAACATCGGATTTGTTTTCAGTATTTTGGTTAGCATTGAGGAAGTTGTTAGTAGGTTGAACGGAACCCCTGAATATTTGATTACCATGTAGGATACTGATTTTTTTGATGCAAATCCAAGTTTCGGTGTGCACCATAGTCGGTGTGTATTGGGAATGACATGGTTGCTGATGATACCCCCCCCCCCCCCCCCTTCTAATTATCCACTAATATTTCTGTTCATGCAGGTGGCTTCGGATCGTACATGCTTGCAATGGATCAGAAAACGTATGAGCTTATCGGGACTGATTATCCCGGTAACAGGGCGGTGGATGTTAAGAATCCTTCACTGAGTTGGATGATTGGGTTCATGTTTGTTGTTAGCTTCCTCGGTCTATTTAGTCTTGTTGCGCTGCGCAAGGTACTTATTCATATCTTGGAACCATGCATCTTTATGTTTTACCTGATTGCATTTTTTTGGATGAAGTGGAGTATCTTGGATGTGTCTTAAGATGAACTTAAACTGACGTATGTTTTGGTGTTTGCTAGGTGATGGTTATTGATTACAAGCTGACCTATCCTAGTGGAACTGCTACGGCCATGTTGATAAATAGCTTCCACACTACTACTGGAGCTGAGCTTGCGGAGTAAGAAACGGATCCAAGTTTTTCCTTAATTTATACTCGTAGTTCAGTCTGCATTGTTTCTTCTTGGTCCTTTTCTATGCCAGTAAGCTGTAAACAAATCCAAATGAATCTTCTTTTAGTTATTAGACCATTGGAGCTTTTTTTTGTTTGGAATATCAATAGTCTGGTGAAGGTGCAAGTCAGTCCTCAGCCAATTATGTGTCTTTTATCTATTGAGTATTTAGGGGATATATCCTATTCGACTGAACTTTAGTGAGGAAAATAGTGCTAGGTAATTTCACCATATTTTATCTTTTTAATGCGCAAATAGAAACCGCCGATCGTAATGTTTTATTAATCTATTTATGACAGTTTGGTTCTATTGGATTGAGAATAAGAATGCTGCTATATGCTCTCTCTCATAAGTTCTTGGTAAAGAAGTGTGCAATGAAATGTTTAATTAGTTCAGCAAGGGTGGATCTTAAGATAGAAATACTAATTTCTCTGTTTGTACTGTAGTCATGCAGCATATACTTATTAAATTGCAATGTCCTTCTTAGCCATTTTCTAATTTTCTTGAGTTTTTACGCTATTAATTTCTGTTTATGATTGCAGGAAACAAGTTAGCTGTCTTGGAAAATATTTAAGCATTAGTTTTATCTGGAACTTGTTTAAGTGGTTCTTCAGTGGTGTTGGGGATTCTTGTGGCTTTGATAATTTCCCTTCTCTGGGGCTTGCAGCATTTAAGAACACGTAAGTTTTTTTTTAGAAATGGACACATAAGTTTTCTTTAATTAGCTTTTGTTATCCTTCAATGTTCAAGAGCCAGAGCTAATACTTTAGCTTTGGCGGTTGAAAGAAACTTGCCTTCCTTGTCCCCCACTTTGGCTCTAACCTGCTTTGACCACGACTCATGTGACTGCTATAACTTGTATTGTCATATGAAACTACCCATCTTCTAAAATGGACCATCATATACATGCTCACCAAAGTCTTACCTGTTCCATTTTGTAGGTTTTATTTTGACTTCAGTCCAACCTATATTGGATGTGGTCTTATATGCCCACACATTGTTAACTGCTCTACCCTTCTTGGAGCCATTATATCTTGGGGTTTTCTTTGGCCATATATAACCACGAAAGCTGGGGACTGGTATCCGGCTGACCTTGGAAACAACGATTTCAAAGGACTCTATGGATACAAGGTATGGTGATTGAAGATTTTTTTTTTTAGTGACATGAAATAAGTTTCAGTTTCATACTGTGGACTGAAAATCCACCTACGATGTTCTTTTTTCAATATATCTATAACTTGATCATGAACGATAATGCTTCATGAAACAATGTTGCTTGTTTCCTCTCCATAATAAATTAGAAGTTTATCTGAAGTCAACATGTAGTAATAGTAATAACTCTCTTACAATTTCATAAGTGGACATTGTGACCAGGAGAACTAACGAAGTTCAAGATTAGAATTATTAGAAATTTTGTTACTTCCTTAGTGAATGTCACTAATAGTTTGTTTAATAAGTACTTATTAGTCTTTGTTCACAGACTGATCAGTCTTTTACAATTTTATGTTTGACAAAAACTAAGTTTTCTCTACCCTGCCTTCCAGGTTTTCATATCTGTATCTGTGATACTCGGTGATGGTATCTATAACCTCATTAAAATCATTTATGCTACTATCAAGGAAATAATGAATGCAAGATCAAAGCAAGGAAGACTTCCTCTTGTCCGGGTTCAGGATGGTAATGTTCTTGTTGTATGGTGTTTGCCTACAAGTCTATATTATATAAATCGTGCATCTCATCTTTTTTCTTTTATGTTATTGCAGATGATGGAAGTTCTGAATTATCATCAGAGGAAAAACTTCTGAATGATGTATTTGTAAAAGACAGTATCCCTCCCTGGTTGGCAGGATCTGGTTATGTGGGCCTGGCAGCAATATCAACTGCGACTGTACCAATGCTGTTCCCACAACTCAAGTGGTACCTTGTTCTCTCTGCCTATGTTGTTGCTCCCCTACTCGCCTTCTGCAACTCGTATGGCACTGGCCTGACGGATTGGAACCTTGCGTCCACATATGGGAAGATTGGCCTTTTCATTTTTGCCTCATGGGTTGGCCACCATGGCGGTGTGATTGCTGGCTTAGCAGCTTGTGGTGTTATGATGTCCATCGTATCCACAGCTGCTGATCTAATGCAGGACTTCAAGACTGGTTACCTGACCCTCTCTTCACCAAGGTCCATGTTCGTGTCACAGTTGATTGGGACTGGTCTTGGATGTGTCATTGCTCCTCTCACATTTTGGCTCTACTGGACGGCCTTCGATATTGGCAATCCTGATGGCATGTTCAAAGCTCCATATGCAGTCATCTTCCGTGAGATGTCAATACTGGGTGTCGAAGGATTCTCAGCGCTGCCCCAGCACTGCCTAGCAATCTGCAGTTTCTTCTTTTTTGCAGCCATAGCAATCAACCTCCTGAAGGACGTCACTCCAGCCAGCGTGTCCAAATTCGTCCCGCTCCCAATGGCCATGGCTATTCCCTTCTACATTGGAGCATATTTTGCGATTGACATGTTTGTCGGGACGGTCATCTTGTTCGTCTGGGAGAGGGTGAACCGCAAGGAGTCTGAGGACTTCGCAGGCGCGGTTGCTTCTGGTTTGATCTGTGGTGACGGGATCTGGAGTGTCCCTTCTGCGGTACTTTCCATCATGAGGATCGACCCACCAATGTGCATGTACTTCAAGCCATCTGTTGCATACGGCTTAATATAGAGCGAGATTGTTCATTTTACTTGGGCGCACAAATAGAAAAGCATTTCACTGTGTACATATTTGACACAATTGTAAATTACACTGCAGCAAAACAGCAGCAGCTCTTTCCATTCTGTTAATATATCATATTCCCCTCTGATTTCTTGTGTTTCAATGTTGCTGATGGCCTGATGCTGCGGTCTGTCATCAGTCTCTGTTTTGCCTGCTTGGACTTGTATTCCCGGCACTGCTCGATGGTACAGTATGGGATGGCTCCGTTGCATTGACACCACTTAAACCTCTGCCTGCAACTTTATTTTTATGATGTGTGAAACACTCTTTAATACTAATTCGTGTAGCTTTCAATCCTACTAGTATATGATTCAACATGTAAACTGCATCAGTTCATAAATATAATTTAATCATCTAATCATTCAGATATCAATGTTGCCACTGGAGCCCGTCCAGCAGGGTTTCATTTGTGGGAGTGCGTAATCAGCACAGTTCATCTTCAAAAGTACCAAAACGGTCGTAAGATATGGGTTCATTCCTCCTTTTCTGAATATGCAACAAAGGTCCTTAAACAACAGGGACAGGAGGTGGTATCTTGGTTAGCAGGTGCATATAAACATATTATGAAAAAAATACATAAATTGCAAATTTTAAAATGTCAAAAAAGTCTGAAAGAAAATTTCACGTGTACGTCTAAACATTTAATGTTCACACACAAGCTTTCGGGAGAAAAGAACATTTTATGTGATTTGAGTAAAAAGATAAAAAAAATGTCCATGAGTTGTTCAAACAGACCCACGTCTTCTCCACCGCACCAGACTAGATATACACAAATTATGAATTGCTTGCAGAACAAGCTATCTAAGCAAAAGAACACAATCGGAGCCTACCAGGGGTCCATCGAGATCATGATAGAAAAATCCTGCAACTGTGTTCTCGAGGGGCCTCAAACAACCTTGCCAACCGAAGAGCTAGTGGCTCAACCAGTAATCGAATTGGCAGAGGCATAGAGGCAGATGATTGAACTGTAGATTTCGAGGTTGCGCACCGAGCTCAATACAAAAAAATCTTCTCCACTGAATCTAGGGAGTGATGCAGCTCAGATCACTGTAGAGCTTCGTTGGAAAACCCCAAGAGGAAGGTATGATGAGCACAGCAGCAAGTTTTCCCTCAGAAAGAAACCAAGGTCATCGAACAAGTAGGAGGAAGGAAACGACCCAAAGGTGTTGCTAGCAACTTGGAAACAAGCAAAACACAAACTCAAGACTTTGCCCCAACGGACACTGAGGTTGTCAATCTCACCGGTTTGCTAAAAACAAAGGATTAACTGTATGGTGTGGAAGGTAATGGTGGTTTGCAAAAAGTAACAGGAACAGTGGAAGATGTATCAATGGTAAAGATTGGATCGGGGTCCATAATTCACTAGAGGTGATCTCCTTAAGATAAACAACATAACATGTTGGGTAAACAAATTACAGCGAGGCAATTGACAGGATAGAGCAAGGCATAACAATGTAATACTAGACATTCATGATCCTATGAGATTTGATTGGGCAATACAACAAGATACATAGACCGCCGTCCAACTTCATCTATGACTAGTAATCCACCTTCAGGTTATCATCCGAACCCCTCCAGTATTAAGTTGCAAGCAACAGATAACTGCTTTAAGCAAAGTGTGTAAGGTAAACAATCCACTTGTTCCATGAACAAGAGATCGTCTTTTCTCCCTAGTAGCAACATCACATCTACAACCTTAGCGATTTCTGTCACTTCCCCAGATTAAATAGAGGCATGAACCCACTATCGAGAATAAATGCTCCCTCTTGAAGTCACTAGCATCTACTTGGCCAAGATAGCTACTAGAACAGAGAGCATGCAAGATCTCAAACAATACAGACATGATAGAATCAATAAGATAGAATCATTAACCAAACTGACATAGTAATCTCAATATCCATCGGATCCCCGCAAACACAACATGCATGATTACAAATAGATGATCTTGATCATGAACGGAGCTCACAAGATCTAAGCATGGTAGCACAAAGGAGGAGAAACAACCATCTAGCTACTACATGGACCCGCAGTCCAAGGTGGAGCTACTCACGCATCATACCGGAGGCTGGCATGATGATGAAAAAGGCCTCCAGTATGATCTCTCCCCTTCGGCAGGGTACCAGGAATAGCTTCATATCCCCCCGGTCTAGGGACGATGGTGGTGGCGGCTACAGACTGTTTCATGGAAGATTGATCGGGTCCTTAGGGTTTAGGTATCGGGGGCTTTTTATAGGCGAAGAGGGGGGCCGAGGGGATTCCCGAGGCGGCTGCACACCCCCCCCCCAGGCGCGGGCCAGGGGGTGTGGCCCCCTCGAGGCCCTCCTCTGTCTCGTCTTATGGCTCCGTGTTCCCCACGGTAAAATATTGACTTTGGCTTTTGTCCCGTCCAATTCCGAGAATATTGATTTTCTACCTTTTCTGGAACCAAAAACAGACGAAAACAGGCAACTGACACTGTGGCATCTTGTTAATAGGTTAGTCCCAGAAAACATATAAAAATACCTCAAAGAGAAGACAAAGCAAAGCAAAGTAGATACTAAACAAGCATGGAACATAAAAAATTATAGATACGTTTACGACGTTTCAAGCATCCCCAAGCTTAACTCATGCTCGTCCTCAAGTAGGTAAGTGATAAAAATAATAATTTTTAAGGTGATATGCACCATCAAAATCAAGATCAAACCATTTGCAAGCATTGAAAGCTAGGATCAAAGAACTCTAAACTGAGCATGAAAGAAGAAGTTCTAACAATAAGACATAGTAACTATGCATGCAACATGAAAGGTTACAAACAAAGATCATGAATAACGATGCATTGAAAGACGTTTGTTTGTTTCACATATAGAAAACATAGCATAGTGGCATTCATATTGTCCCTCATGGAGAAGCAAATAAATGCATAGGACACCTTCAAAGTTCATAAGAGTGACTAGATACAAATAGTTCAAGAACAAGTAATATCAACAATATGAATCAATCAATAAGTTTTGGGACAATGCACATAGAACTAAGAATGGCAACTATGCTCTCTTAATTGGTGCCTAAGGATAGAAGGTGGAGACTCAATATAGTGGAAGAAAGGCCCTTCATTAAAAGGGAAGCAGTGATTTCAAGTCTCATAAAGAGCTTACAAAAATTATGGTACTTGTTAGCTTTCAGCTCTCATTGCCCCTATCATAAGCATCTTGATGTGATTAAGGTTAAAGTAAACAAACTATGGAGTATATGCTTGACAAAGTATAAGTTGAAAATCTCATGTCCCTTGAGTACGAGGGCCGCTCCTCATGCCACTCAACTTTAGTTACCTATAAGTTCTTGTCATAGTAAGTACATGTGTATCATAGAGAACCGCCAACGGGGTATCCCTTGCACATGATACAAGAGCTATCCCATAATCAAAATGACAAGGCAAGCAGACAATGAGCATCTCATCAATCTTCTTATTTACCATGGGAAAATGGTGATTTTTTCTCTCTTTCCTCTTTTCAATATGTCTCTTTTTTATAAGAAGAAAGCTTCATAGATTGATCACTATGGTGATGCTGCAAGTTTGCACCATGGTTAAGCATGCTTAGGCCAGCGGTCCAGGCGTTTCTCTAACACACATGCATAACTCCATGGACTTACAAGATCCCCTTTTATTTCACACCGACGACATCCGCAAACAAAAGAGCATGATATCAACTAGGTACAATGTACAAGTGCAATGTTGAAAGCGTTCCCCATGGCAACATGGTTCTGCTAATTCCAACATATAAGTGCAAGCATATACAACATAGATGACACAATGGTTCAAGTTAATTTAGGGGCAAGAAAAATAAAGTGTGCCATCAAGTTTGTGAGAGCTTTAATCACTAAGTTTTCACATACCAAAATAACTTTTTAATTGGAAGATAGATAAACAAGAATATACTTGGAATGATGTAACACACCATGCATAGGAATTTATAGTGGACACTTTGGAATAACTTGGTTTCTTGGGAGTTGGATGCATGAGTAGAGCTTACTCATACAAGTGGAGGCTAGCAAAAGACTGGGAGCGACCAACTAAGAGAGCAATAATGGCCATAATCATGCAGAGCGACAAAACATTACTAATCAAAGCAATAAGTGGTACCACAAGTCAAAAACTAAATGATCATAGAGGCTAAGGTGACTGGTTCATAGTCATAACATGGTGTGAGCATGTGCCAAGTCAACCCAAACAAAGCATCAAAGGATAATACCACAATACTATGCTTTTGTATGCTAAAACAACGAATCGTTCTTTCAAGGCACATTAAGCAATCCTAATTGTTTGGAACAAGTCATCCTACAACAATAATCACTAAGCATAAGGTCAAAACAACATCTAGCATGACATGATAAAGTCGAAGCCACTTTCAAAGCAAGCTCCTCTTGTACTACTCTAGCAAGAACTTTCTACTCCTCTCCAACACCAATCAAATTATTTGAAGCAACACAGCGAAAACGGGGGTCCAAACTACTTTATTCAAGCAAACAAAAACCAAAAACAAAAACTAAGACGCTCCAAGAACAACACAACTTGTGCATGGAACAATAAAAACAAAGTGTCTAGAAAGAACAGAGATTTTTATTGATGAAGAAGGGGATGCCTTGGGCATCCCAAAACTTTGACGCTTGTACCTTTTGAATATTTCTTGGGGTGACACGGGGTGGAATCCACAAGATTGATCTTTTGTCCATTCTTCATCTCATTACATCATTCTTTCTCTACACCTGAAAATTTTCCTTCATGCAAAACTTCACACAATCTTCATTAGCAACATTAGTATAATCAAAAGATAATAGACCTTTGGGTTTAGTTTCAAAATAGCAGAACTTTCACTAAATACACAAGCTAATGTAAAAATTCCCTAAAAATATCAATTTCCCAAAAATAACCCAAAAAGGAATCAATAAGAAGCAAATGCAAATAATGGCAGAAATCTGTCAAAACAGACCAGTAGGTAGAAACCGATTTTTTCGAAGACCTTCTGTTGCTAAAATAAAAAATTGTTGAACTAACAAAAGTTATCCAATAACCTGGGGGATTTATTCAGAAAATTACAGCTCAATCCGACTTACATAGATTTGACACGAATTTTTATGGTGGAGCACAAAAATCTGTTTCAAGACAGCAACTCCCCAAATCTTACTTCCCTCTCATTAGAGGTTATTCTTGGCACAAAAATCAAATAAAAAGGATAAGGAGAGGTTATTACAGAAGTAATAACTTCCAAGACTCAATAAAACTATTGGGTTATCTCCCAAGAAGTACTTTTTTTAACACCTTTAAGTTAGGCACAAGAAGCAAGAATCAAGTATTTACAAATGAAGAAGCCTTAAGATCAATACTCGAAATATCTTCAACTAGGAAAGGTATCTCATATAAATGAGTTTTAGAGGATCATTTTCTCATCTCTCTTAGTTTCACTACTTTCATCAAATGGGGTTTCAAGGACAATCCAATCAAAATTCTTTTCTAGGGCTTCATGCATTCCTACAAGTTTAAAGGGTATGGGTATCTTAATTTCCTATTCACTGGGTTTGGTTTATCTAACTTTTCTAAAGTACCCATAACATCTACACATGAGCCTAGCGTATTAAAATGTTCAAAGACCTTTTTGGCTTCCTTAGCAACATCATTTAACTCTTTTAGCAAAGTTTCTAGGATAAATCTCTCTTCTCAGCATCCTCCTCTTATTTTAGTTTAAGAAACATTATTTGCGTCATGGGGTTAAGGTTAAAAAACCTAGCATCCAACATGTGAACTAAAGAAGCTGCAGCAATTTTGTCACATCCCAAAATTTTCCAAATTTTGAAATGTGAAAAATAAATAAACAAAAGAAACAATTGTTGAAATTTAGGGTGAAAAGAAACTTTTTGTTTCTAAATGGAAACATCAAAACCCTTCTTGAACAAAATTTGAATGAAAAGGGAATCCAACAAAATTTCAATCAAGTGAAATGCACTCATCCATGAATGTATCTTGAAATTTAAACACTTGGAAAAGTTAAACCAAAACCCTAAAACCCTAATGAAAGAAATCATTTCCAAGATCTCTCTAAGACTATGGATTTGATCCATATAAAAATGCAGAAAAAAACATTTATAAATTATCAATAATGATAAACAAAAATATTACAAAACCATAGAAATTGGTTTCATTTAATTTGGAGCCATGGATAAAAACTTATGAATTTATTAAGATAAAAGGAAAATAATTTCCAAGGCTATTAAAGCTCCTAGCTAAAATCCATACCAAATTGTGAGCAAAGTAATCCTAAAAGGATTTAAAAAGATAAACAAATATTAAATAAAATTATACAAATTGGAATCACCAATTTTGGATCTATAAATAAAAAGATATGGATTATATAAGATAAAGAAAGAAATAAATAAATAAGGAATATTTAAAAGCCAAATTAAATCTTGGCCAAATCCATAAACAAATGGAAGTTATTGAATAATAAAAATAAATAAAAGATTATTTAAATAAAACTATATGGGCTTTGAACCATATTCAATTTCATTTAAATAAAGACAAATTGCCTAAACTAAATAAATAATAAATCACAAGGAAATTATTTAGAAGACAATTTGAAACTTGAAATAAATCCATAAGCAAATGTAATAAAGATAATCCAAATAAAATAAAGGAATAAAGATTATTTGAATAAAAACTTATATGGACTTCAACCATATTTGTTTTGAATAAAGACAAAATCCCTAATATAAATGATTAATTAAATCATGAGAAAAGTAATGGAAATTGCCAAATGGATTAGAAGTTATCTAATTGACTTAAAAAGAATAAAGTATTAATTAAATATAATTATATGGTTTGGAACCATATTCAAATTCATTTAAATAAAGACAAAAGCCTCATTTATTTAAATATTAAATCATATTAAAATATTTGAAATAATTCAAAGTGAATTATTTAAACACACTAATGAATAAATAAAACCTACTAAAAAGGTTTGATAAACATTTGAATTTAAAACAGATGTTTAAATCATTTGAATAAAATAATATGGATTGGAAACATATTTAAATGTCTACTTTATTAAATAATAAACATAAGAGAATAAAAGAAATAGACTTTAAAAATACATTGTATAAATTGTGTAGAACCTACTGAAAAGTATGGAAAAAGTAGTGATAAATAAATCTGAATTCAAATGAGTGTTTGAATTTGAAAACAGAAATTAGAAAAAAAACAGAAAGAAAAAAATAAGAAAAACAATCCAGCCCAGCTTGCCCCAGAAGCCCACCTCTCTCTTCCCCGCGAGCCGTTATTTCCCACCAACGAACTAACCCTCCACCTCGCTGACGAAACGGCCCCACGCCACCTGGCATCATCGTCTCTACTCGCTGACCCCGCGACTTGTTCTTCCCCCAATTCCTCCTGAGCATTTCTGCGTTGATTTCTCCCCTTCAATTCGCGTCACTGCCGCCATCACTCCTCCCCGTGACCACGCGTACATAAGCGCCCATCTTCTCTCTCTCTTTCCCCTCACTCACTCGCACCTCTCCGCCACCAGGATGCTCTAATTGCAAGCCCGAACCCCACTGCCTCCGACGAGCTTCTCCGCCGATTCCGGCCAGCCCTCACCTCCCCTTGCCCCCTAGACTCCACAAGCGTGCTCGGCAGAACATTGCGCACCTGCCCGTACCCTCTGCTCGGCTGCGTGCGCCCCATAGCATCAGCAACAACGACGATAGAGCGCAGCCGCTGTCTGCTGCAACTCCGTCGAGCTTCCCCGGTAAAACCTGAAAGCACCCTCCTCTCTGATTGACGCTCGCATACTCGCCAATCTCATACGTGTCTAATGGCACCATTTGTTTGTCTTAGAACGCCATGTAACCTCGCCTCCGTCGATGACTGTGCTCACCCGATGCAAGTACAAACTTCGGCGAGCAATCAACGGATACCCCGTGCGCCCCTTGATTATCAGAAACCACGTCGAGCTTACCCATGGCACGACGAACCTGGTGACCATCTTCCCTTCCTCCCTTGCTTCCTGTTTCGCCGGACTACCGTCGCCTGAGCGCCACCGCCACTTGCCGTTGAGCTGGCACCGCCAGATTTTGACCATTTGATTAGGGCCGTTAGGTCTTGATCTTATGGATACGATATAACACTTAACTGAAACGGTATGAGTCAATATGATCCGCACGATTCCCTTTTAATCATGTGGCCAGTATATCTCAATCCAACCGAACCGGTACCCGCTAGTTAGATCACGCCACGTGGCCCTGCCTGTTGTTTTAAAAACAGAAAAGATTTATTAGATGAATGATTTTGTAAAATTCATAATTTTTGATCTACACGTCCAAATTTTACAAATTTTATATCAATGGATTCAAAAAAATGTGAACTTTGCAAACATCCCATTAGTTTAGTATTTTGCTTCTGGAAAATTAGTTGTTTTTGCAGAAACATTTCTAGGCCTATTTTGGATATCAAAATTATTCTAAAAATGCTTTTTGAGTAAAACCTTTTGCAAATGGGTTGATTTGAACTCTATGACCCTAAACACTAACTTTTGGATTTAAAAATATATTTTATTAATCGTAGAAAATTATTACTTTGATAAAAAGCATTTCTAGTAAAACAAAATGTTACTTTAATTTAAAAATGATTTTGAGTGAAACCTTTTGCAAATAGGATTAGTTTTAAACACTTTGACCTTAAACACTAACATTTGTGTTTAAAAACATATTTTTCAAACACTAGAATTTATTACTTTGATTTAAATCATTTCTAGCAAAACAAAAATGATTTATATGGCCTATTTTCACTAACTTAATTTCAAATGGTTTTGCCACTTTTATAAATGCCCAATAGGTGTTTTGAAATGTTTATAGCCTATTAGAAGCCACCTTTTCCAATAAAACAATCTTTTGCATGCTTGCATGCATTGTTTTGTTTTCTTTATTTTATGTGGTGAATTGTTTGAATGCTAGTTTGAATTTGTGCCTTGATTGAATTGTAGTGAAATTTGAAGATTGTGAAAATTGCAAGATCAAGGAGTGTATCTATATTATCTACTAAAAAGGCAAGTGGCGCTTCATACATTTTGTCCTAATATTTTCACTATGCATTAGTGATATTTTGAGTAGGACTTGCATGGAATTTTTACTAAGTATACCATGCCTTGGGAAATCCTAGTAGATGATGCCTTAGTAGATTTTCCCTAAGTTAAGATTATTGCTACTATCATGCTTAGACTAGCTAGTAGAAAACAAGGGTGGATTATATTCATGCTATGAAATATTTCTAAGTCTATGCCTTGTGTTTTGTTTAATAAAACAACTATGTGAATGAATCACCTAGGTAGAATGGTGTGAATGGATTTATGTTGAGTGGTTACACATGGCCAGTAAACTGGCAAAAACTTGTGTATCTCACTTGTGGAGAGCCACCTAGGAACAAAGAGATTTGAGATGTAAAATGTTGAGAAGCTTCTAGTGCAGTCACATGGCAATATGGGCTCTGCCTGGATCATATAGGTTGCAATAACTTATCTAGATGGACAGAAGGTGGTAGGGGGTGATAGGATGGAACACGTCCATTTGGTCTAAAGGAAGGCTTCTGAAAGATCTTGTCTCGATGCATGCCGAGTCTTGTGGGGAAAGTGCACCACCTCTCTCGAGAGTAAAATCTAATTACTTAGGCGTGTCCCCGACAATGGACAATTTGAGCATCAAGACATGGAAGCTATCAAGCATCTCCTCATCCCAATTTCTGAGTTAAAAGGTTGTGCTTGAACAAGGGTTAAAGGATCACCACTTCAATTGGTAGATGCCTTGGGTGATTTAACAAACAAAACTTAGTGTTTTCAACTTATAAGGAAAACCTTATTTTGAGCAAAGCAAGCCTAACATCCACTTAGCCAAATGCATATAGATGATATATACCACTACTCTACCATAGTATCACTTGCCAATACAATTCAAATATAGTGACCCTTGTGGCTGTAACTTATTATGTTGTAGGTTTGATTGATGTTAGTGAAGTGTGTTGAATAGGATTACAAGTCTACAACCAACATGATTGTCTGTGGCACTTTGAAGATGAAGGACTCCATGCTATATAGTTATTTATGTTGCATTGTAATGAGATAGCCAAATGAGCTATGTAAGATGTAATGAACTATTTTATTCCTGGTTATAAAGTTGTACTATGACCTTTGTTTCTTGATATTACATCTTAAATTGTGGATGCTAGCTATTGATCCAGAGACTAGCATTGTAAACACAGGGATCTCTACCTTATCAGGTTGGGACCTCTATAGATGGTATCAGAGCACTGTGTTGCCTGTAGGATTGTAACCCTAGGATTGGACAAAACCCCTTAGAAAAATAGGAGTTGTATTTGTTCCAAACTTATTTACAAACAATCTTGTAAACTCTTCCCCAACATTTTGGTTTTGAATCTACATCTCTTCTTTTTCTACTTGATGGACAAAACCTTCAACAAGAGCAAAGACTTCAACTTGAGCAAAGACTTCACCAACACCAATGACTTCAACTTTAGTTTCACCAAGGACTTCAACATGGACATCACTAAGGACTACAAGTAAGACAAGAAAGACTACTCAAGATTTGAAGACTAGGGAAACACAACTTAGAAGGAACCATCATCACCTTTGAAGCTTTGTGACCAAGATACAAGAATTTCTCCAAGGATACCATGATCTTGTTCATGAAGAAACAACCAAGAAGAATGAAATGATATTAAGTGAATCCTATAGTTGGACCACCATACTAATGTTTAGTTAGATCAATCACACCAACTTAGGTGGTGTAGCAAAAATATTTTGTTGCCAAAAAATATGCTTGAACCTTGTTGTTTGAGTGGATTGTTTGATTGTGATTGCTTGCACATTGCTTGTGTGAATTGTTGTGTGTGAGTAGAATTCTTCCTCTAGAAATATTTTGCCTAATCTAATCCCAATCCAACCCAAACAGATGACTTCTCCAAGAGACTCCAACATCAAGGATGGTGACAACAATAACCAAGAGATGCACATGAGAGAACAACTGCTAGCAACCCAAGCTCAGTTGAATCAAGTGAGAACTCAGTTTTTAGACAACAACAATGAGTTAGACCGAACCGTACAAAAGTCTTTGGAAACCCAATCTCAATTGTTGCAAAGGATGACAAATCAAATGATCAGCCTGAGAAGCAACCATTTCCAAGGAGATTGTGACAACAATGATGTCAAGGATGATATTATGGAAGGAACTCAAGCTTGCAATATTTGTGGAGACATGGAACACACTTAAAAAAAGCATGTGGACCAATGCCCTAATTGTGAAGTGAAACATCCAACTAAACAATGCCCCACATCTCAAGTTACTTGTTTCCTATGTGAAGGAAATGACATGTCCCTATCCAATGCCCTATCTATCCTATAGTTCAACAAATGAAACAAGATGGAATGCATCAAATGTTTGGAAACCTCCATAATGGAACAACTTCTACCAAGAAGGATAAAGACAAAGTCAGAACCATGCCTCATAAGGCCACATCCAAAGTGACCACAAAGTGTTGCTACTCATGTGGACAAGAAGGTCACATCACTAGTGACTGCCCCAAGAAGTGAGAAAGATTTCCCACCTTTGAGGTGAGATTTGAAGAACATGAACTAGAAGAACTCCTAGCTTTGGAGAGACCCAAAAAGAAGAAATGCCCCAACTCAAGCAAGAAGGACAATAGCCAAGTGCAATGTTTCAATTGCAAAGAGATGGGACACTATGCCAATAAATGTCTAGAAAAGAAGAACAGCCAAGAAAACAAACAAGATATAGTGATGCCAAAGATGAAAGAAGATGTTAGCCAAGTGATGTGCAACAAATGCAAAAAGCAGGACATTATGCATCACATTATCAACAAAAGAAGAAATACAAGACAAGAAAGCCTATGAAGGACCTTAGCCTTGTCACATGTTTCAAGTGTGGAAACAAAGGACACTATGCAGACATCTGTCCAGAGAAGTTACATCAAGACCCCAAGTAAGCCAAGATGTAATCTAGTTGAAAACCTTTTTAAGGGTGGTAGCACTCTAGTTGTCTTGAAGCCAACTTGTAACCTCTAGCCTTCCCAAATCTCGGGACGAGATTTCTTTTAACGGTGGTAGCCTGTCACATCCCAAAATTTTCCAAATTTTGAAATGTGAAAAATAAATAAACAAAAGAAACAATTGTTGAAATTTAAGGAAAAGAAACTTTTTGTTTCTAAATGGAAACATCAAAACCCTTCTTGAACAAAATTTGAATGAAAAGGGAATCCAACAAAATTTCAATCAAGTGAAATGCACTCATCAATGAATGTATCTTGAAATTTAAACACTTGGAAAAGTTAAACTAAAACCCTAAAACCCAAATGAAAGAAATCATTTCCAAGATCTATCTAAGACTATGGATTTGATCCATATAAAAATGCAGCAACAAACATTTATAAATGATCAATAATGATAAACAAAAATATTACAAAACCATAGAAATTGGTTTCATTTAATTTGGAGCCATGGATACAAACTTATGAATTTATTAAGATAAAAGGAAAATAATTTCCAAGGCTAGATAAAAACCATACCAAATTGTGAGCAAAGTAATCCTAAAAGGATTTAAAAAGATAAACAAATATTAAATAAAATTATACAAATTGGAATCACCAATTTTGGATCTATAAATAAAAAGATATGGATTTGATAAGATAAAGAAAGAAAGAAATAAGGAATATTTAAAAGCCAAATTAAATCTTGGCCAAATCCATAAATAAATGGAAGTTATGAATAATAAAAAGAAATAAAATATTATTTAAATAAAACTATATGGGCTTTGAACCATATTCAATTTTATTTAAATAAAGACAAATTGCCTAAACTAAATAAATAATAAATCACAAGGAAATTATTTAGAAGACAGTTTGAACTTGAAATAAATCCATAAGCAAATGGAATAAAGATAATCCAAATAAAATAAAGGAATAAAGATTATTTGAATAAAAACTTATATGGACTTGAACCATATTTGTTTTGAATAAAGACAAAATCCCTAATATAAATGATTAATTAAATCATGAGAAAAATAATGGAAATTTCCAAATGGATTAGAAGTTATCTAATTGAGAATATGTGCATTCCAGTCAGCACTTCTCAGCATCACAATAGGAACAACCCAACTCAGCCTCTCACCACCAAGCTGATGCATAACCAAAGTTTTTGGGACAAATTTTGGGTCCACAATTTTAACTTTAACCAGCACATATTGATCATTGCCATTTGGATTATGCCAATTTTCAGAAGTAAACCAAAATCTTCAACAACACTACAGATATAGGAATCAATCTGATAATCTAAAGGGAAGCCCAAGAACATCACCCAGATTGCTCTACCAAAACTAGTCAACCTCATATTCTTGGCCCTATCATGCTTAACAAAAGTGACAGTCGTGATGTCATCAATCTCAAAAGTTAAGCCCACAACCGTATCAGCAGTAAGAACATCTCTGAAAGTATAGGACCCTAAGCCAAAAGGATGACCAGCAAAAGAATCCACAATGTGACCAGCTTCAATCAGAATGCCTCTAAGGGTTGTTCTCATCTCCTCACGCAAATGGATAGGGATGAATCTATTTGTCTCAGCAATGGTATCTTTGGCGCAACTTAAAGGAGGCTCAGCAGTGACCACCAAATCAGTTCTCACCTTGTGATTGGCCGGGCCATGGTCGATGGACATACCCTCAGGGAGGAAGGCCAGAGGATTGACTGGAAATGTTGCCATGCCGAAGCTAGGAGCAATCATCGAAGCGCCGCCAGGAGGGTTTATTGTTGCAAGCTTCAAGGGAGACGTAGAGGCAATCTCTGTTTTTTCTATTTGTTCAGGGACCAACTCCTGTGCACCTGGGGGGGGGGGTTGTTTAACAACCCAGTGCTTACGAGAAAATAAAGGAAACAATTTCGCCTGAGATAAATCATCATTAATTGGTCTGATCAGTTTTGAGGCAGGTTTTTTTTCCAGACTTTCTTCGAAGAACAGTTTGAGCCAGAATGTCCATCCACACCACAACTGAGACATGTAGTTTTTTTCCAGGCCTAAGTCTTAGGAAAGCTGGGCTGACAGACCAAACATTTCCCCCCTTTCTGAAATTGGGCTGTACCAGTAGAAGTCCAGCATCTCGAGCATAATTTTAATTTTTTGAAAATGAAGTCGTTGGGCGGGACCGATCTCAGAGTAACAACACTCGCAATATCAGGATCACTATAACCAGCATGCCTAAGATCAAGTATATTCAAAAAGGTAGATGTGGGGATAGAATTAAAATACCTTTCTTTCAATAAATCACCAGTAAAAGTTTTTACGGGCACATGCGATTCAGAAATAACAGGTCCTTCAAACATACCAAATTTGATAATTTTTTAATTCTGCAAGGAAGAGATCTTTGTGCAATGCTGATCACCAATGTAGTTCCGAACATTAGTCACCCTCGGCAGCTGAGAATCCCTGGTAACACTCTCCTGTAAAAAATTAAGTACTGGATTCCAATTCAAAGAACCACATTGGGAAACCTCAACGATCTCTGAGTCCATCCTGAATACAGGATCTTCAGGAAAACAAGTGACTCGTGGATGAACCCCTTTGAACAGAGAAAAGTGGCAAACAAAATCTGGCCAAACACGATCTTTGAGATCATAAATGAAATGGCCTACCTTGTTTGAAGCCAGGGAGAAGCGAAAGGGGCGATCACTGAGTCGAAAAACTCTAAAACCAGAACATGATCCCCCCAAACAACATTGAAGAGCTAGGCCAAAAGATTCCTCGGTAAGAGTGAATGCCGCAGATGAGAACGAAACAACCAGAAAGAATTCCTTTGAACCTCGAGATGGCACAAAATGCACAAGGGATCTGAAGCGCCGACGAACCTCCTTTTCAATTGCAAGGCCAGGATTGAAATCCCAATGAAGGAGACCCTCCATCAGAACAAACCCTAAAGGATCTAAAGGGAAGGTGGACGAAAGGATCAAGCGATCACAATCGGTATGAAAATGGAGCGTAGGAGAAGGGGAGGAGGATGATCGGAACAGAAGTGGAGGAGGGGCATCGACGACAGAGATCGCCGACGATATAGGCTAGACGGTGGAAGGGTGGGAGGGGGACGTGGGACGTGGGAGCTCCATCCAATGTGCCTCCTCCTCCTGAGGATCCTGCCAATAATGACCCTCATCCACTCTTTGGGGAAGGACTTACTGCTGAGCAGATTTTTCAGCAGCAAGTTGCAATTTGGTTGAAGAACAACATGCAACAAGGTCAAGCACATGGGAAAATTAATCATGGTGTTGGTCAGGCTCTGGCTGTTAACTTGCAGATTCAGGATGATGGAATTCAGCTGCTTGGGCAAATTCAGAATGTTCCACAGATGGTTGATGTACCCCTGGTTAATTTCCAGGCTGTTCTGAGAGAGAAGGGAGTGAGCTTTGAGGCTGGTGTGGTTCCACCTTCTGGAAATGTGGTTGACGGTCCTATGCAAGCTTGGCATGAGCATGTGATGGAGGAAATGGTTGTAAGCTCTCATGTTAATAGAAGGTTGTCCTTTGATCTACTGATGGTGAATCATGACCACTTCTTTGCTGCTAATGCTGATGCTCTTGCTCAATTTTCTGTGGCTAAAAAGGTTTACAATAATGTTTTTCACCCAAGCATTGTTTTGGAGAATAAGAATTTCTTCTCTCAGTCTTATAAGTTGCCTGCTAGTGTGTCCTTTGAGATTTTTGTGGAGCCCTTTCAGATGTGGGAGAAAAAGAAAAGAAATAGGTTCATTGACTGTGAGAGAACCATGGAAGTTCAAGATATGCTGGACTTGTGTGATCTTGAGAGGACTGTTGCTTATGAATTCCCCTCTGAAGATGGTGACTCTCTTCCTGTCATCTCTTTTGACAACTCTGTGGAATTGGGGCAAAAAAGAAAGCTAGGCATGGACATTATGGTGGATTCAGGCACCCCTGTGTGTACTGATCAAGTAAGAAGGAGTGCCAGATCAACTAGGTTCAGAGGCTTCAAACCCAGGAATCTTTCTGGTACCAAACAAGTTATCTCTAAAGTGAAGGACATCATTGTTCCTGAAGTGAAGGTCAAACTGAAGTCTAAGAAAGAGTCTGGCTCTATGAAAGATGATGCTATTCCACCTCTCACTCCTGTTCCTATGTTGCAAGCAATTGGAATTAACCTCTATGGAGTGCCACCCTCTCAAGTTACTTCTGTGATGCTGCTCCAGGCTCCACAGGATGAGGAGGTTTCTGAAGATTAGCAGATTATCCAGTGCTGCTACTTTTGTCATCCTTAATGCATCCCTTTAAGTATTTGTTTGTTTTATGCTGGAACATTAGAGGACTTAATGCTAGATCTAAGCAGTTAGCCTTGCATAATGCCATTGTATCCAGTGGTTGTTCAGTTGTATGTTTGCAAGAAACTAAAAAAGACTTCTTTGATATTTCCTTTATTAAAGAATGTTGTCCTGCTAGCTTTGATGAATTTGTGTATGTGCCTTCTGATGGTGCTTCTGGTGGTTTGATAATCATCTGGAAGAGTTCAATGTTTTCTGGTCTTGTGATGCATTGTACTAAATTTTCTTTTTCTGTGCACTTTACTTCTACTCAATCTTCTCAGTCTTGGACTCTGATCAACATTTATGGCCCTTGTGGGGGATCTGATAGAGGTGATTTTATTACTTGGATGTTTGACTTGAAAATCCCAGATGATGAGGACTGGATTTTAGTTGGGGATTTTAATTTTATTAGATCTCCTTCAAATAGAAACAAGTCTGGTGGAAATCCTATGGACATGATGATTTTCAACAATTTTATAAGAGAACAACACTTAATAGAGATTCCTATTAAGGGTAGGAGATACACTTGGAGTAATATGCAAGAACAACCATTATTAGAACAGTTGGATTGGGTTTTTACTTCCATGCATTGGACTCTCTCCTACCCCAATACCATGGTTACCCCACAAAGCAAACCTATTTCTGACCATGTTCCTTTGGTGTTGTCCATACAATCTTCCATTCCTGCTGCAAAAATCTTCAGATTTGAAAATTTCTGGGTAGCTCACCAGGGTTTTAGTGGCTCAGAGTTGGAATAAGACAACCTATAAGGGGAATAGTGCCTCTAATCTTAATGCTAAATTCAAAAGGTTGAGATATGATATTAAGAAGTGGAGCAGGTCAATTTCAAAACTCTCTATCTGCATTGAAAACACTAATAAAGCTCTTCTAGAACTTGATAATATTGAGGATTTGAGAGGTCTATCTATCCCTAAAAATAACTTCAGGAACATTCTTAAAGCTCATTTGATTAAACTTCTTGAGTACCAGAGACAGTATTGGAAAAAAAGGTGTCCAATTAGATGGACAAAGTTTGGTGATGAGAACTCTAATTTTTTTCAAGATTTTGCTACTGAGAGGTATAGAAGAAACTCAATCTCTCATCTAAATTTACCTGATGGGACAGAGGTGACTGATCATTCTGGTAAAGAAAAAATTATTTATGACACCTTTAAGGCAAGACTGGGCACAAAGAATAATCCTCAACTGAGATTTAACCTTGATCAACTGATTCAACCTATTACTGGCCTTCAGGATCTTTCTACTCCATTTACTACTAATGAAATTGATGAGATCATCAAATCTATGCCTATTGATAAGGCACCTGGGCCAGATGGGTTCAATGGACAGTTTCTTAAAAGCTGCTAGCATATTGTTAAACATGATATATATCAATTATGTTTCGAGTTCTATGAAGGAAAATTGGATCTTGAAAGTATCAACATGGGCTTCATTACTCTCATTCCTAAGGTGGCTGTTCCACTATCTGTAAATGATTACAGACCCATCACTTTGCTGAATTGTTGCCTTAAGATTATCACTAAGCTTTTAGCCAACAAATTGCAGAAAATTGTACTCAAGATTTTTCACAAAAATCAGTATGGTTTTATTAAGGGCAAGAATATTCAGGATTGCCTTGCATGGGCCTTTGATTACCTGTTTCAGTGTGAATCCTCTAGGAAAGAAATTTTTCTGTTGAAATTGTACTTTGCTAAAGCTTTTGATACCATTGAGCATAGTGCCATGCTGAAGATAATGAAACAAATGGGCTTTTATGAAAGATGGTTATCTTGGAAATCACTACTATTTGACTTTGGTAAATCATCTGTTTTGTTGAATGGCACACCTGGCAGGCAATTTAATTGTCTTAGGGGATAGGGAGATCCCTTATCACCTTTGATTTTTGTACTATCTGCAGATCTGCTTCAATCAGCAATTAATAAGGCTTTCAGAGATGATATCTTAAGAGCCCCTTTCTCTGTGAACTTTGAGATGGATTGCCCTGTTGTGCAATATGAAGATGATACTTTAATTATACTTCCTGCCTGTCTAATTCAACTTAGTGCTATGAAAAAAAATCTGGAGGATTATGCTTTATCCACTGGTCTTAATATCAATTTCACCAAGTCAATGATGATACCTATTAATTTATCTCGTGATTCTGTTCAGAGATTAGCTAATTCTTTTGGATGTTCTGTGGGGAAAATGCCATTCACTTATCTGGGGCTACCTGTTGGTACAACCAAACCCACTATAATTGAAATGATGCCTCTTGTTGACAGAATAGAAAGGAAAATGTCTGCCTCTTTCTTGATGATGACTTACAGCGGAAGAGTAACTGTTATAAACTCCTTACTGACATCCATTGCTATGTTTTCTATGTGCTCTATACACATACCATCCAAGATATTGGAACGCATAGAAAAAATTCAGAAGCACTGTCTTTGGAACAAGAAAACTGAGGAAGGAGAAAAATGCAGTTCCCTAATTGCTTGGGACAAAGTTTGTAGACCAAAAGATAAGGGTGGTGTTGGAGTTCTAAATTTAAAAATTCAGAATGAAGCACTTCTTCTAAAATTTCTACACAAGTTCTATAATAAGGTAGATACTCCCTAGGTTGGTTTGGTGTGGAATGCTTATTATCTGAACAAAATTCAACATGCAGTGGACCCATGTGGATCTTTTTGGTGGAAGGATGTCTGTAAACTTTCACCAATTTATAGAGGAATTTATCAATGTGAGATTGGCAATGGTAGAACTGTTCTATTTTGGAAAGACAACTGGCTTAATGAGACAGCTTCAACAATGTTTTCTAGAGCTTTTTCTTTTTGTTTGAAGGAGGATGCGTCTATACAAGAATTTCTACATACCACACATCTGTCACAAAGCTTTCACTTACCTCTTTCCCCAGAGGCTAAACAGGAAGTCAGAGATCTTCAACAGCTTGCTTCTGATCTGGATTTTGGGGATCACAGAACAGACTCATGGAATTACACTTGGGGCAAGGAGTACAAAGCTAAGTTCTACTATAACTTCTGTTTCAGGAACATAATTGTGCATGAATCATTTACATGGATATGGAAATCAAGATCAATCCCAAAGATCAAATTCTTTTGTTGGCTGCTGTTTTCTGACAGATTAAACACTAGAAACCTGCTGAAAAGGAAACAACAAATTCTTAACTCAGGATATAATTGTATTCTATGCCAAGATAATATGGAGGAAACAGTGGAACATCTTTTCTTTCACTGCAGTTTTAGTAGGATCTGCTGGTCATTGCTAAATATTACTCGGGTTCAACTTGGGGATCGATTGGACATCATTGATGAATCTAAGAAAAGAGATAACAATTAATAGACCAATGTTCTTTGAAATTTTTATGTATGCAGCATGGAGTCTCTAGAAAGAAAGAAATAATTTATATTTCAATGGCATTACACTTGAAGTTCTATCCTGGAAGAATAGGTTCAAAACCGACTTTGGATTGCTGGTGTACAGAACAAAGGACTCTTTACACCCTGTCTTATCAGCTGTTCTAGCTGTAGGGGTTCGTAGCATGGAAAACAAAAAATTTCTATCGCATACAAACAAACAAGCCAAGATCTATCTACTAGATTGTAGCAACGAGTCGATGGAATAACTTACCCTCGAAGATTCCAAAGCGTTTAACGAGAGCGGATTCTCGTGGGTGATGTAGTCGTACTCTTCCCGATCTCAAGATCGTGTAGACGATCCTTCCGGCGCTGCGTTCCGGGAGCGCTCCCGCAGTCGGTCACACGTTCGGTACTCGACGAAGACCTTCCTCTCCCTTGTTCCAGCAGGCAGCGGAGGTTGTAGTACTCTCCTCGCGATTCCGGCAGCACAACAGCGTGGTACCGGAAATAGAGGGGAAATCCCGCAGGGCTTCGCCTTAAGACGGTGCGAGTATGGTGGAGTATGAGAGAGGCTATTAGTGGTCTAGTAATTAGACACACCAATTAGAAGGCTCTAAACCAATTAGAAGGCTCTAAACCGAAGGCTAAAGCAATTAGAAGCTCTAAACCCAAACGGCTCTAAACCGGAGGTAGAAGATAGGAACTTGTGTGTTCTAGGAGGGGAGCCCTGCCCCTCCTTATATAGATGGGAGGGGGCTTGGCGCGCCAGGGAGGGAGGGAGTCCCTCCCCAACTCGGCCTAGGGCTGGCCGCCGGCTTGGAGGAGAGAAACTCCTCCTCCAAGTCGGTTCCAACTCCTCTTGCTTGTTTCCCACAGTTTCTTGTTTTAGCCGTTTGACTTTCAAACTGGACATTTGACTTTTCTGTTTTAGGATTCAATTTAATCCTTTATTTGGGACAGCAAGAACACTTAGTACATGATGCAATCATTCCAATATGTAATGACACATTCATGTACCCCTCCCCCCCGGAGTGTCGGACAATCCGGAACCTTCTAGAACATTCCCGATGAAAACACCGGAATCATTCCGCAACTCCGAAACGGGACTTTACTTATATGAATCTTATTCTCCGGACCATTCTGGATCACCTCGTGATATCCCGGATCCCATCCGAGACTCCGAACAACATTCGGTCTCTTTCTCATAATACCATAACTACTCAAACAACGTCGAATCCTTAAGTGTGTCTCCCTACGGTTCGTGAATTATGCGGACATGATCGAGACACTTCTTCGAACAATAACCAATAGAGGAATCTGGAAATTCATATGGCTCCCACATATTTCTACGATTACTTTGCGATCGAATGAACCACTTACATACGATACCAATTTCCCTTTGTCTCACGATATGTTACTTATCTGAGGTTATGATCGTCGGTATCTCTGCATACCTAGTTCAACCTCGTTACTGATAAGTACTCTTCTCTCGTTCCCGTGATATGTGATCCCTTGTGACCAAGTCACATGCTTGCAAGCTAATTGGATGACATTCCACCGAGAGGGCCCAAAGTATATCTATCTGTCATGTGGATGGACAAATCCCACTCTTGATCCATGTGTCTCAACCAATACTTTCCGAACACTCAATGCCACCTTTATAACCACCCAGTTACGGTGTGGTGTTTGATGTCATCAAAGCATCCATCCGGTAAAGGTGATATGCATGATCTCATGGTCGAAGGAATTAGGTTACTATGTATCAGAAAGCATATAGCAATTGAACTATTGAAATGACTTGATCTTTATGCTACGCTTATCTATAGGAGTATGTCCACCATATCATTCTCCTAACGATATGATCTTGTTGTTGATAACATCTCAATGTTCATGATAGGGAAACCACAATCATTAATCAACCAACAAGCTAGTGAAGTATAGAGGCTATACTAGGGACTTCAAATTAAGTTTACAAATCACACAAGTATCAATGTTTCCTTGTTAATACTATTATAGCATGAATGTAAACATTTTATCATAAACACAAAGATATAATAATAACTACATTTATTATTGCCTCTAGGGCATATCTCCAACAGTCTCCCACTTGCACTAGAGTCATCTAATCTAGATTACATGGTAATATACCGAACACCCATGGCAGTTTGGTGTTGGTCATGTTTTGCCCTCGGGAGAGGTTTAGTCAACGGATCCGCCACATTCAGATCTGTGTGTACTTTGCAAATCTTTATATCCCCATCCTGGATATGTTCTCGAATAGCGTGAAAACGTAGATTGATATGCTTCAGCTTCTTGTGTGACCTTGGTTCTTGTGCATTGGCTATGGCGCCCATGTTATCACAGTAGATAGACATTGGGTCCAGCGCACTAGGAACCACACCCAGCTCTGTAATGAACTCTTTAATCCATATCGCTTCTTGTGAAGCCTCCGAAGCAGCCATGTATTCCGATTCAGTTGAAGATCTCGCCACAACGCTTTGCTTTGCACTCCTCCAGCTAACTGCTGCACCATTCAAAATAAATACGTATCCGGATTGTGATTTAGAATCATCCGGATCTGTGTTCCAACTAGCATCGGTGTAACCATTAACAACGAGCTGTTCATCACCTCCATAAGAAAGAACCATATCCTTAGTTCTTCTCAAGTACTTAAGGATGTTTTTGACCGCTGTCCAATGATCCACTCCTGGATCACTTTGATATCTGCTAGTTAAACTAACAGCATATGCAATGTCGGGTCTAGTACATAGCATGGCATACATTAGAGATCCTATGGCTGAGGCATAGGGAGTCTTACTCATCCTTTCTCTATCTTCTGCCGATGTCGGACTTTGAGTTTTACTCAAGGTCGTATTGGGCAACATGGGCAAGAACCCTTTCTTGCTTTCTTCCATTCCAAACCTCTTTAGAACTTTGTCCAAATATGTACTCTGTGACAATGATATTTGGCGTTTCGATCTATCTCTATAAATCTTTATGCCTAATATGTAAGCTGCTTCGCCAAGATCCTTCATTGAAAAACTATTATTCAAATATTCCTTGACACTATTAAGAAGGTCTACATCATTGCCAATCAACAATATGTCATCCACATATAGTATTAAGAATGCTACAGAGCTCCCACTCACTTTCTTGTAAATACAAGCTTCTCCATAAGTTTGTATAAAACCAAAACTTTTGATTACCTTATCAAAACGTTGATTCCAACTTCGGGATGCTTGCTTCAATCCATAGATGGACCGTTGAAGTTTGCATACCTTGTTAGCATCTTTAGGATCGACAAAACCTTTGGGTTGCATCATATACAACTCTTCATCAATGTCTCCATTGAGGAATGCTGTTTTGACATCCATCTGCCATATCTCATAATCATAATATGCAGTGATTGCTAACATAATCCTCACAGATTTTAGCTTCGCTACCGGTGAGAAAGTCTCATCGTAGTCAACTCCTTGAATTTGTCGAAACCCTTTTGCGACAAGTCGAGCTTTATAGACAGTAACATTACCATCAGCATCTGTTTTCTTCTTGAAAATCCATTTGTTCTCGACAGCCTTCCGGCCATCCGGTAAGTCCACCAAAGTCCATACTTGGTTTGCGTACATGGATCCAATCTCGGATTTCATGGCTTCTTGCCATTTATTGGAATCTGGGCTCATCATCGCTTCCTCATATGTCTCGGGGTCATCGGTGTTGTCCACCGACATGACATTCATAACGGAATCATACCAATCTGGAGTGGTACGAGTTCTCGTTGACCTCCGAGGCTCTGTAGCAACTTCAACCGAAGTTTCATGATCACCATCATTAGCTTCCTCTTTTATTGGTGCAGGCACCACAGGAACTTCTTCCGGTGCTGCGCTACTCGCAATTTCGAGAGAAGGTTCGACAACCTCGTCGAGTTCTACTTTCCTTCCAGTCACTTCTTTCGAGAGAAATTCCTTCTCTAGAAAGGATCCATTCTTGGCAACGAAGATTTTGCCTTCGGATCTATGATAGAAGGTATACCCAATAGTTTCCTTCGGGTATCCTATGAAGACGCATTTTTCCGCTTTGGGTTCAAGCTTGTCCGGATGTAACTTCTTTACATAGGCTTCGCATCCCCAAACTTTAAGGAACGACAATTTAGGTTTCTTCCCAAACCATAGTTCATACGGTGTCGTTTCAACGGATTTAGATGGTGCCCTATTTAAAGTGAATGCGGCTGTTTCTAATGCATAACCCCAAAATGATAGCGGTAAATCTGTAAGTGACATCATAGAACGACCCGTATCTAAGAGAGTTCGATTACGACGTTCGAACACACCATTACGCTGTGGTGTTCCCGGCGGTGTCAATTGTGAAAGTATTCCGCATTTCTTCAAATGCTCGCCAAACTCGTAACTTAGATATTCACCTCCACGATCAGAACATAGAAATTTAATCTTCTTGTTACGTTGATTCTCTACCTCACTTTGAAACTCCTTAAACTTCTCGAAAGTTTCGGACTTATGTTTCATGAAATAGATATACCCATATCTACTCAAGTCATCCGTGAAGGTAAGAACATAACGATAACCACCGCGCGATGCTACACTCATTGGACCACACACATCGGTATGTATGATTTCCAATAAGTCCGTAGCTCGCTCCATCATACCAGAAAATGGAGTCTTAGTCATTTTTCCCATCAGACATGCTTCGCATCTTTCAAGTGATTCAAAATCAAGTGATTCAAGAAGTCCATCGGAATGGAGTTTCTTCATACGTTTCACTCCGATGTGACCAAGACGACAGTGCCACATATAGGTCGAATTATCGCTTGATTTCAAACGTTTAGCCTCAATGTTGTTGATATGTGTATTTCCACTATCGAGATTCAATAAGAATATACCATCTATCAAAGGTGCATGTGCATAAAACATATTACTCATATAAATCGAACAACCATTATTCTCGGATTTAAACAAGTAACCGTCTCGCAATAAACATGATCCCGATATAATGTTCATGCTCAACGCAGGCACCAAATAACAATTATTTAAGTATAAAACTAATCCCGATGGTAGATGAAGGGGTAGCGTGCCGACCGCGATCACATCAACCTTTCATCCGTTTCCCACGCGCATCGTCACCTCGTTCTTCGCTAGATTCCGTTTATTTTGCAGCACCTGTTTTGAGTTACAAATATGAGCAACCAAACCAGTATCAAATACCCAGGCACTACTACGAGTACTAGTGAGATACACATCAATAACATGTATATCAGATATACCTTTCTTCTTGATGTTGCCGTTCTTCAAATCCGCCAAGTACTTTGGGCAATTCCGCTTCTAGTGACCTTCTCCCTTGCAGTAAAAGCACTCAGTATCAGGCTTAGGTCCAGCCTTGGTCTTCTTCGTCGGCGTGGTAACTTTCTTACCACCCTTCTTGAAGTGTCCCTTTTGCTTAGACTTGCCTTTCTTGAATTTGGTGGTCTTATTGACCAACAACACTTGATGCTCTTTCTTGATCTCCACTTCTGCAGATTTCAACATGGCAAAGAGTTCTAGCAACGTCTTGTTCATGTTCTGCATGTTGTAGTTCATCACAAAGTTCTTGTAACTTGGTGGTAGTGATTGGAGGACACGGTAAATCCCCAAAGCATTAGGAATCACTATACCCAAGCTTTGAAGTTTGTTTGCGTGCCCAGACATCTTAAGCACATGCTCACTGACGGAGCTGCCCTCTTCCATCTTGCAGTTAAAGAACCTTTCAGAATCCTCATAACTTTCAATTGCCGCATGAGTCTCAAAAATCAATTTGAGATCCTCGACAATATCATATGGGTCTGAATCCTCAAACCTTTTCTGAAGCTCCGATTCCAAACCATACAAGATAGCACACTGAACTATGGAGTACTGATTCTTCCGAGCGAGGTAAACATTCTTTACTTCATCGGGAGCATCAGCTGCAGGTGGGTCACCTAGCGGTGCATCCAGCACATAGGTCAAATTACCAGCTGTGAGGACAATCCTCAAATTGCGGAACCAATCCGCGAAGTTGCTTCCATTGTTTTTCAACTTTTCTTTCTCTAGGAACGCATTAAAATTGATGGTAGGGGCTGCCATTGATCTACAACATATTTGCAATAGTTTAGACTAAGTTTATGACAAATTGAGTTCAAATTAATTAATGTAATTAAACTAGGTGAACTCCCACTCAAAACAATATCCCTCACATTGTTTTAGTGATCACACGAACCAAATCCACTATATCAACACCGATCATCACGAGAGTTGATATAGTTTCAATGGCGAACAATCGTCATGTTCATCATATCTACTATATGATTCATGCTTTACCTTTCGGTGATCCGTGTTCCGAGACCATGTCTGTACATGCTAGGCTCGTCAAGATCAAACCTTAGTTTCCGCATGAGCAAATCTGGCTTGCTCACGTTGTATACACTTGCGGAATCTAACACACCCGATCATCACGTGGTGCTTCGAAACAACAAGCTTTAGCAACGGTGCTAACTAAGGGTGAACACTTTTATGACTTGAAATTCATGTGCATGAGGGATCATCTTATAATGCTACCGTCGTCTACTAAGCAATACAAGATGCATAAAGGATTAACATCACATGCAATTCAATATATATGTGATATGATATGGCCTTTCTTCTTTGTGCTTCCGATCTCCATCTTCAAGCACGAACATGATCTCCATCATCACCGGCATTGCATCAAGGTCAATGACGCTACTCCATGGTTGTCGTCCACCGGCTTCAACTATTACAACTACTTTGAATAGACACGCGGGTCTTAACATAAATTAAAGACAACCATATGGCTCCTGCCGGTTGCCGACTTACAATAAGGAACATTGCATACATCAAATATAATCACAATCATGGCCATATCACATCACTGCACACCCCTGCAAAACAAAGTTAGACGCCTCTACTTTCTTTGCATATTTTACGTGGTTTGGGGCTTTCAATAAGTGTCGTTCTAACTTACGAACAAGAACCACAACATTGATACTACTATTGTTAATCACCCGTTGTAAATTGGATCTTAACTATGCTAGGAGAAACAGGCACCCGCAAAGCCACTTATGCAATACAAGTTGCATGTCAAGCGTGGAGCAAGTCTCATGAACGATGTCATGTAAGGTTAGCCCGGGCCGCTTCATCCCAACATACCGCAAGATGTAAAGTACACAAGAAGCAATCGACAATAAAAGCATCAACGCCCACAATGACCATTGTGTTCTACTCGTGCAACAGATCTACATATAGACACGGCTCTGATACCACTGTAGGGGTTCGTAGCATGGAAAACAAAAATTTTCTATCGCATACAAACAAACAAGCCAAGATCTATCTACTAGATTGTAGCAACGAGTCAATGGAATAACTTACCCTCGAAGATTCCAAAGCGTTTAACGAGAGCGGATTCTCGTGGGTGATGTAGTCGTACTCTTCCCGATCTCAAGATCGTGTAGACGATCCTTCCGGCGCTGCGTTCCGGGAGCGCTCCCGCAGTCGGTCACACGTTCGGTACTCGACGAAGACCTTCCTCTCCCTTGTTCCAGCAGGCAGAGGAGGTTGTAGTACTCTCCTCGCGATTCCGGCAGCACAACGGCGTGGTACCGGAAATAGAGGGGAAATCCCGCAGGGCTTCGCCTTAAGCCGGTGCGAGTATGGTGGAGTATGAGAGAGGCTATTAGTGGTCTAGTAATTAGACACACCAATTAGAAGGCTCTAAACCAATTAGAAGGCTCTAAACCGAAGGCTAAAGTAATTAGAAGCTCTAAACCCAAACGGCTCTAAACCGGAGGTAGAAGATAGGAACTTGTGTGTTCTAGGAGGGGAGCCCTGCCCCTCCTTATATAGATGGGAGGGGGCTTGGCGCGCCAGGGAGGGAGGGAGTCCCTCCCCAACTCGGCCTAGGGCTGGCCGCCGGCTTGGAGGAGAGAAACTCCTCCTCCAAGTCGGTTCCAACTCCTCTTGCTTGTTTCCCACAGTTTCTTGTTTTAGCCGTTTGACTTTCAAACTGGACATTTGACTTTTCTGTTTTAGGATTCAATTTAATCCTTTATTTGGGACAGCAAGAACACTTAGTACATGATGCAATCATTCCAATATGTAATGACACATTCATGTACCCCTCCCCCCCGGAGTGCCGGACAATCCGGAACCTTCTAGAACATTCCCGATGAAAACACCGGAATCATTCCGCAACTCCGAAACGGGACTTTACTTATATGAATCTTATTCTCCAGACCATTCTGGATCACCTCGTGATATCCCGGATCCCATCCGAGACTCCGAACAACATTCGGTCTCTTTCTCATAATACCATAACTACTCAAACAACGTCGAATCCTTAAGTGTGTCTCCCTACGGTTCGTGAATTATGCGGACATGATCGAGACACTTCTCCGAACAATAACCAATAGAGGAATCTGGAAATTCATATGGCTCCCACATATTTCTACGATTACTTTGCGATCGAATGAACCACTTACATACGATACCAATTTCCCTTTGTCTCACGATATGTTACTTATCCGAGGTTATGATCGTCGGTATCTCTGCATACCTAGTTCAACCTCGTTACTGATAAGTACTCTTTTCTCGTTCCCGTGATATGTGATCCCTTGTGACCAAGTCACATGCTTGCAAGCTAATTGGATGACATTCCACCGAGAGGGCCCAGAGTATATCTATCCGTCATGTGGATGGACAAATCCCACTCTTGATCCATGTGTCTCAACCAATACTTTCCGAACACTCAATGCCACCTTTATAACCACCCAGTTACGGTGTGGTGTTTGATGTCATCAAAGCATCCATCCGGTAAAGGTGATATGCATGATCTCATGGTCGAAGGAATTAGGTTACTATGTATCAGAAAGCATATAGCAATTGAACTATTGAAATGACTTGATCTTTATGCTACGCTTATCTATAGGAGTATGTCCACCATATCATTCTCCTAACGATATGATCTTGTTGTTGATAACATCTCAATGTTCATGATAGGGAAACCACAATCATTAATCAACCAACAAGCTAGTGAAGTATAGAGGCTATACTAGGGACTTCAAATTAAGTTTACAAATCACACAAGTATCAATGTTTCCTTGTTAATACTATTATAGCATGAATGTAAACATTTTATCATAAACACAAAGATATAATAATAACTACATTTATTATTGCCTCTAGGGCATATCTCCAACACTAGCTTCTCTGTAATTTACTTTCCTTTTACTTGTCTATGGCGGTTGATACTATATTACACCTGTAAACTATTGTAAACTCTTCTGCCCCTTTATTGGGGTTTTATTAATATAGATCGAGAGGCAGTAGGTCCCACTGGGATTCTACTATCATAATGCTCAAAAAAAGTTATCTAATTGACTTAAAAAGAATAAAGGAGTAATTAAATAGAATTATATGGTCTGGAACCATATTCAAATTCATTTAAATAAAGACAAAAGCCTCATTTATTTAAATATTAAATCATATTAAAATATTTGAAATAATTCAAAGTGAATTATTTAAACACACTAATGAATAAATAAAACCAACTAAAAAGGTTTGATAAACATTTGAATTTAAAACAGATGTTTAAATCATTTGAATAAAATAATATGGATTGGAAACATATTTAAATCTTATTTAAAGAAAGACAAATGTTTACTTTAATTAAATAATAAACCATAAGAGAATAAAAGAAATGGACTTTAAATATACATTGTATAAATAGTGTAAAACATACTGAAAAGTATGGAAAAGGTTTTGATAAATAAATCTAAATTCAAATGAGTGTTTGAATTTGAAAATAGAAATGGAAAAAGAAACAGAAAGAAAAAAACAAGAAAAACAATCCAGCCAAGAAACCCAACCCAACTTGCCCCAGCAGCCCACCTCTCTCTTCCCCGCGAGCCGTTCTTTCCCACCAACGAACCAACCCTCCACCTCGCTGACGAAACGGCCCCACGCCACCTGGCATCATCGTCTCTACTAGCTGACCCCGCGACTTGTTCTTCCCCAATTCCTCCCGAGCGTTTCTGCGTTGATTTCTCCCCTTCAATTCGCGGCACTGCCGCCATCACTCCTCCCCGTGACCACGCACACATAAGCGCCCATCTTCTCTCTCTCTTTCCCCTCGCTCACTCGTACCTCTCCGCCACCCAGGTGCTCTAATTGCAAGCCCAAACCCCACTGCCTCCGACGAGCTTCTCCGCCGATTCCGGCTAGCCCTCACCTCCCCTTGCCCCCTGTACTCCACGAGAATGCTCGCCAGAACATTGCGTACCTTCCGGTACCCTCTGCTCGGCCGCGCGCCCCCTATAGCGTCGGCAACGATGACGACAGAGCTTCGTCGCTGTCTGCTGCAACTCCGTCGAGCTTCCCCGATAAAACCTGACCACCCCCTCCTCTCTGATTGAAGCTCGCATACTCGCCAATCTCATACGCGTCTAATGGCACCATTTGTTTGTCTTAGCACGCCATGTAACCTCGCCTCCGTCGATGACTGTGCTCACCCGACGCAAGTACGAACTCCGGCGAGCAATCAACGGATACCCCGTGCGCCCCTTGATTATCAGAAACCACGTCGACCTTCCCCACGGCACAACGAACCTGGTGAGCATCTTCTCTTCCTCCCTTGCTTCATGTTTCGCCGGACCACCGTCGCCTGAGCACCACCGCCGCTCGCCGTTGAGCTAGCACCGCCAGATTTTGAGCATTTGATTAGGGCCGTTAGATCTTGATCTTATGGATACGATAGAACACTTAACTAAAATGGTATGAGTCAATCTGATCCGCACAATGCCCTTTTAATCATGTGGCCAGTATAGCTCAATCCAACCGAACCGGTACGCGCCAGTTAGATCACGCCACGTGGCCCTGCCTGTTGTTTTAAAAACAGAAAAGATTTATTAGATGAATGATTTTGTAAAATTCATAACTTTTGATCTACACCTCCAACCTGTACAAATTTTCTATCAATGGATTCACAAAAATGTGAAATTTTCAACCATGCCCTTAGTTTAGTATTTTTCTTCTGGAAAATTAGTTGTTTTTGCAGAAATATTTCTAGGCCTACTTTGGTTATCAAAATTATTCGAAAAATGCTTTTTGAGTAAAACCTTTTGCAAATGGGTTGATTTGAAATCTCTGACCCTAAACAATAACTTTTGGATTTAAAAATATATTTGATTAATCCTAGAAAATTATTACTTTGATAAAAAGCATTTCTAGTAAAACAAAATGTTACTTTAATTTAAAAATGATTTTGAGTGAAACCTTTTGCAAATAGGATTAGTTTTAAACACTTTGACCCAAAATACTAACATTTCTGTTTAAAAATATATTTTTCAAACACTAGAATTTATTACTTTGATTTAAATCATTTCTAGCAAAACAAAAATGATTTAAATGGCCTATTTTCACTAACTTAATTTCAAATGGTTTTGCCATTTTTATAAATGTCCAATAGGTGTTTTGAAATGTTTATAGCCTATTAGAAGCCACCTTTTCCAATAAAACAATCTTTTGCATGCTTGCATGCATTGTTTTGTTTTCTTTATTTTATGTGGTGAATTGTTTGAATGCTAGTTTGAATTTGTGCCTTGATTGAATTGTAGTGAACTTTGAAGAGTGTGAAAATTGCAAGATCAAGGAGTGTATCTATATTCTCTACTAAAAAGGCAAGTGGTGCTTCATACATTTTGTCCTAATATTTTCACTATGCATTAGTGATATTTTGAGTAGGACTTGCATGGAATTTTTACTAAGTATACCATGCCTTGGGAAATGCTAGTAGATGATGCCTTAGTAGATTTTATCTGAGTTAAGATTCTTTCTACTATCATGCTTAGCCTAGCTAGTAGAAAACAAGGGTGGATTATATTCATGCTATGAAATATTTCTAAGTCTATGACTTGTGTTTTGTTTAATAAAACAACTATGTGAATGAATCACCTGGGTGGAATGGTGTGAATGGATTTATGTTGAGTGGTTACACAGGGTCAGTAAACTGGCAAAAACTTGTGTATCTCACTTGTGGAAAGCCACCTAGGAACAAAGAGATTTGAGATGTCAAATGTTTAGAAGCTTCTAGTGCAGCCACATGGCAATATGGGCTCTGCCTGGATCATATAGGTTGCAATAACTTATCTAGATGGACATAAGGTGGTAGGGGGTGATAGGATGGAACGTGCGGTGACCCAGCATACCACTTCATGATGTAGTACACTATAGTCGTTGACATAACACCAATGAAACACCGTTCACTAGTATTACATCCCTTAGAGTAGTACAACAGAAACATAGCAGGTCCAAGACATGACTATAGGTTACAACTCAACTCTTTACACAAGATCCAGAGAACACTCTAGGTTAAAAAGAGAGAAAGAAACTTCTTACAAAGAAGAATCAAAAATAAACAACTCAAGACTATCATACTATTATGACTAGTATTTTAACTAATGGTCTGGTATTGCTGCTATTGCAATATGATACAGAAATAGGTTTTATGGATAGAGATTATATTCCTAACTAATCAGCAACTTCGTCTTCACTTGAGCTGATGTATATGTTGACTTTCTTGACTTCATTGAAGAGCTTTAGCTTTTTATGATGATTCCTGGATCATGGCTTGCTGTAGTCATCGTATGTACTGGCTTTAGAACCTAGCAAGGGTTAAAAAGATACTTTGAGTACGAGCGTACTCAACAAGTCCACTAGAAAAGGAGTGTTTGATGCACTATATCTACAGCCACAGACCATAGGTCGTAGGCCATGCAAGTTTTCGTAAACATTTCTTCAACGGTTGCTTTTATTCTGAAAAGCTATGTCCTTCAGCCTTCACGGGTTTACCAGAACTTTCATGGAGTTCCTTTCCCGTCGCGTTCGCAACTCCTTCCCTGAACAAGGAGTAACAAGTTACAGTTCTTACAGTCTGCAGAGGTGCGTCACTTTACCCATGAGAGACCTCAGGTTTTGTTGCACGACCGGGAGTATGTCCCCGTTCAAACTTCCTTGGTTTGAGGCCCAACCTAAGATCCAATCCAATCACTGCCTTCTCCGCGACCCCGCATGTCTCCTTAGTGTACACCATGCCCACCTTTTGAATTACGGCAATGGTTTGCACAGACCGTTCAGATGCCGGAACTATCGTGGGACGTTGAGGGCTTCCACCCATATGCCGCATATCCTCTACGAATTACCATATAATATGCACACTACGATTGATAACAGCCACGACCCGCACATCTAGGTCCATGCGAGAGGGAAAAGATACAGCTGGCTTCTTCGTCCCATTCTAAATCTCATGGTCAACGCGTAATATACGACGCAAGAATCACTGGTGACATTGGTTGTTAAGTCCTAGATAATATGTTCCTTTACCACCGGAACTCTTATAGTAGGTTATTACCTCATGGTAAATAATCTATAATCACATTATTATGAAAATAGTGTTTTTTGACCTTTTTCAAATGCAGGTGATGACAACACTGGATTTGTAAAATACTTTACAGAAAATAGTCAAAGGACATGAGCAAGTGTGAAATTGCCTTTTGTGATTGCAAGATTATGCACTCACGGTCTTCAAGACAATAAAAGATCCAATATCTGAAATCAGCATCATTGGTCCGGTAAGGACTAATGTTTAAAGAAGCAAGATGCTATTATGCATAAGTAATGTAATGCAATTTCGTAAACTCGAATCCCGAGGTAACGTGGTTCTAGGGTTTGGATACTGGAAAGGTTTTCTTTGGAATGTGTTACCCTTTTAGATTCAGTTTCACACATGTGCTTCTTATTAAGGCTTGTGAATGTGTGTGAAACAACATGTAAACATAATGGCATACAACAATAAGATATACTAATGAGATGTGCTACTCAAGGACTGCTTATATGTGAATCATCTTATCTTCAAGTTTTACCTTGCAAGTAATGACATTTATAAGGAACTGAAGTGTTAACAATCCTAGGTATATAAGTAAAGCTTAATGTAATGCGATTATTATTAATTGTCATTTGATGTTTGAAGTGGCAAAAAGAATAACATTCGAAGAAAATCTTATTCAACTAAGAAGAAACATTTAAGCTTTTAAGTTAATCTTATGAGGTGTTCTTTCTAGTTATAGTCTTTAAGTAAGAAAGAATTACTCCATTTGAATAATGACAACATTAGTATTTGAGACTTATCTATCTTGATTTTTAACTTGGTTGGTTTGGTATTAAGATGCTTTATAACTTAATTATAATACACCAAAGTTAACTATAAAGCATATAATAAAGCCTTTAGCATTATTTAAAGTATTATAAACTAAAGTAACTTTAAAGACATAGATGGACTTTAGGTGAAATGCTTGTTATACTTATACCTCGTGCACTTTGTAATGTTTCTTTAAAGTTACTTAAGAATGGTATTATTTTTAGTTGGTAATGGTTTCTTTACATTATAAATATATAAAGGGATTTATCTCCTTATAAGGGTGTGGTTAAGGTTTATGAATAAGTAAACAATATTATTCACTACTTATGAACTCACTATGATTTTTTGATTTGTTTATAAACTTGTGATTAAAGTAAAGTAAAGGAATGGTTTTTATCTTATTACAATTATTCTTGGAGATTTTAGATTGGATAAGGATCCTTTTATAAAATAATTTACATTAATGGTTGAGAGATAATTTAATAAAATTGTATTTAAAGTGTGTTCATTCTTTTTGAATGCACATAACCAATATTCAATACTAATACTATTTATTAAACTCAATTGTATAATTTTTTTAGAATTATTAACAAATTTTATTTACCTTATATGAATTCTCAATTAAGGAAATAGGTTTAAATTCAAGTTATTAAAGTTGTTTTAATTTTTATTTAACTCAAAAGTGGAATATTATATTTTTAGCATATAGGTATTATCTTTGTGATCATTTTGGTATATTACACTTATTTTTGTGATTTACAAATAATATGATATGATTTTTATAATACTTATTATTTTGTAAGGATTTAATAAATAACAAATATTTAATTAAGTGGAATAATAATGCATGATTATAGTTTTAAATTATAAATTCTTATTTTTCTAAGATTTTTGGTATTTTATTTATATTTTTAATATTTACTAATATTAAAATATGATTTATCAAAGTATTATTATTTATAAAACTTTTATTAGATAATATTTATTTACATAATCATCATAATAATATTTGATATTAGTTTTAAGTTGTAGATTTTTTTTTTCTGAAATTTTTCATATATTAAACATATTTTTCTGAATTATAAAACAAAAGTTATTGATTTTATAAGATTGAATCATTTTATTTAATTGCTAGAATTAATAAACTAAGTAGTTTATGATGTACTGCTGATGTCAGCATGGGGTGAAAAGTTTTTCTTACTAGGTCGATACTTACCCCCAGTCACTGACTGGTGGGGTCTATGCCACGTCATATCTATAGTTTTAATTTATTATAGAAACATTTAAATAAAATAAATAGGGTTATTGCATCATGCTGATGTCAGGCCGACGTCAGCAATGGTGCTCACCCTCAGATCGATGCTCGATCCACCAATTCTGAGCGCGCCTGAATGCGTGGTTGTGGGGGTTAGAAAGAGGGCGTCGCGGGTGCATTATAGTGGCGGCACTGCCTTGAAATGGTCACCGGGGACGGCGGTGCAACGATGGCGAGCGGCAGCGGCGTCGGACTCTCGCGGGGAGGAAGATCCAGAGGGAGAGAGAGGAAGCGGAAAGGTGCTTGAGCACCGGTGGCTCGCCAGGAGCATGACGATAGTGGTGCCGAGGCGAGGCGAGAACGGGAGACGCCGGAATCGAGGGAGGAAGCGGTGGCCGAAGCTCGGGAAGGCGGTTTCCTTATCGACGATTGGGAGCTCCTCGCGTCAATTCCTCCTGCGAGGCTGCTCACCGCGGCGAGGCGAAGCTTCCAGGAGCCACGACGAGGCTCGGGGCGGCCGGAGAAGGCGGGGCTCGACGGCGTCTGTGAGCTCTAGGGTTAGGGTTTGCGCGCTGGAGAAGAGAGGAGAGGAAATGACATGCTAGGGTTCGTCCTTGGCGAGGCAGAGGGTCTTGTAGACGACGGCGGGTGGCGGCACGAATCCTGGCGCACGCCGGCACGGCGGAGCTTGATAGCGAGCTGCTTGCTCGATCCGTCGGCGAGGAAGACGATGGGGAAAGAGACGACGAAGGGGTACGAGCCAGTGCCGGGCCGCACTTGGGCCAGATGGGTTGCATTCGAGCTGCTTGCGAGTAGCAGATAGGGAGAAGGGAAAATGGGCTGCGGCCAGAAGCTGTATTCCTCATTTTTTCTTTCGGTTTGTTTTCCTTTTCTGTTTTATTTTTCATCTTTTGTATTTTTCATTTGTTTTAGGAATCTTTCTATATAAAAGTTCTTTGTTGAATATAAGTATCAATAATAAGTTATTTTGAACTATTTGTGAACTTTTATTATATAAAGTTATCACTTCTTTATTTTCTTATACATATGTATATATTTTATTATTACTAACATAAGAGTTAAAGTTTGAATTGAAAATACTTACCATAAGTTCTTTGAAGATTTGATATTCTCATATTTCTTTTATTGATGTGAATAAGGGTTAATGGCTAAACATATTATCTTTATGTTTATGATCTTTATTAATATCACCCTTTAAAATAAATAGTTATTATTTGAAATGAATTATGAGAGAGAATTGATAACTATAGTTTCTAGGCATATATGATTGAAATAAAAGTTAGGGTTTTAAATTGTAATTTTTTACCATGGGTTTTAGGAGTTTTAATATTTTTGTTCATCCTTTTATTTATATGAATAAAGATTATTGGTTAAGACAGATTGTCCTTATGTTGGTGTTCAAGAATGAGTTCATCTTTTATACAAGAAAGTTATTTCCTAGAAGGTCTTATGGAAAATAATTGATAAGAATAACTCCTAAGTACATATAATTATGATAGTTAGGAATGCCAAAGATGTGCTTATGTGATTTGCTATAGGAAACTATTCCTATAAAGTTGTATGGAGATAAGATGATAGATCAATAATATGAAAATATGAAATGAATATTATGTTTGGTTTAAGATTTGAAGTTGAGTGTTTACCAAGAATTCCTATATTCTATAATTCACAATCCTGGACTTCTAATTAAGGAATTCCTTTCCTAGATATACTACTCCTTCATATCCATCATCATGTGTTAACATGATGAGCTTTACTTCACAAGAATGTTCTTATCCATAATTTATCCTCCTAAATTCATTTGTCATTCAAATGAGCTTGACACTAAAGCTCTATATGATCTTCTCATAACAATAACTCTCATCACTAGAGTACTTCTTCTAATTCTAATTCCACTTGAATAATCACCTTCTTACTTCTCAGATTACTTTGTAATCTCTCTTAAAAATCTCAGAAGCTTGTCACTGAAGCCTTTCCTAATCTTCTCATAGCTATACTTGGTTATATCAACTACTTTACTGCTGATAACCTCCAATCCAACAAGTGGTTACTTCTAACTACATTCATACTCTTCCTTAATCATCCATCACTACATTACTCTAGTAGCTGTATATATATACCTTACTTCACCTCAAGAGTGAGTATTTCCCAAGAGGAAACTAATACTTCTATAATCCAATGTTACTCTAGCATCCTTTTAATCATACTTTCTTCTCTCTACTTAAATCTAGTAACTCATACTCCAATCTCTCATTGTATTAATGTGACTTGTCATGGCTAACCTAGAATAACATATCTATACTAGGGTTCAATCATGTTCTATCCACCAATGTCACTTATACATGATATAAGCATTCAATCTTTGTGACTTAAACATAATCGTTATAATCCTTTGATCATTTATGGCTTAGGTTTCTAGTTAGCTAATCAAGGCTTCCATCCATACAACATTACAGTTGTATTCTAATTATCTCCTGTTTAGCTCTATTGGATTAAGAGATATAGTTCATTAACTATACCTACTTGATCCAATAGGACTACCACTGGTAACTATCTTCAGGATTCATCCTTGTAATCTTCTTTGTTACCATATTGATTTGATTTCCTCCAATCACTCCCATCCTATAGATGATATCTAAATCTATCATTACCACCTATCTCTTCTTACTTCTTTCTCTAAAAGTTTTAGAGTTGATAGATTAAGAATTGGGGATCAGTAGTTGATTACTCAACATTGATGATCAACAGATATTGGAATATGATTCCAATAGGAATGGTAAAGATTGATGTGGATAAAAAGATACATGGTGAATGGTCTTTGAATTGGTTTCTCTCCTACTCCAAATAACTAAAAAGTTAGGGTTTGGTATTACCATGATACCCATGGTATAAGTAAATGATATTAAGATTTAGTGGTTACATTCCTATTACTTAATTTATATTTATAACTTGGTATTCATGGGTTGTGTAATGAATATTGTGATATGATTACTTAAGGATCAAATATAATCCATTAAGTAATGTATTGGGGTTTAACTTTTATTACATTTGATCTACCCTTAGATCAAATCATGTTACCCAAAATAAGGTTTTAGCAAAGGTCATATTGAAACTTATCGCAGTCAACTTGATGATCTACTTCAATTCCATCAAGTTAAGAGAAGCTTTAATCACTTTGACAAGTTTTTATTTAAAAGCGCGAAAATTATTCAGATTTTCTATGCATGAATGCAATGCACACAACTATGTTCAGCTTATTTCTAAGCTCTAATGCTGGGATGTTACAGAATGCGTCCATTTGGTCTAAAGGAAGGCTTCTGAAAGATCTTGTCTCGATGCATGTCGAGTCTTGTGGGGAAAGTGCACCACCTCTCGAGAGAGTAAAATCTAAGTACTTAGCCGTGTCCCCAGCAATGGACAATTTGAGCATCAAGACATGGAATCTATCAAGGATCTCCTCATCCCAATTTCTAAGTTAAAAGCTTGTGGTTGAAAAAGGGTTAAAGGATCACCAATTCAATTGGTAGATGCCTTGGGTGATTTGACAAACAAAACTTAGTGTTTTCAACTTATAAGGAAAACCTTATTTTGAGCAAAGCAAGCCTAAGATCCACTTAGCCAAATACATATAGATGATAGATACCACTACTCTACCATAGTATCACTTGCCAATACAATTCAAATTTATTGACCCTTATGGCTGTAACATATTATATTGCAGGTTTGATTGATGTTAGTGATGTGTGTTGAATAGGATTACAAGTCTACAACCAACATGATTGCCTATGGCACTTTGAAGATGAAGGACTCCATGCTATATAGTTATTTCTGCTGCATTGTAATGAGATAGCCAAATGAGCTATGTAAGATGTAGTGAACTATTTTATTCCTGGTTATAAAGCTGTACTATGACCTTTGATTCTTGATATTACATCTTAAACTGTGGATGCTAGCTATTGATCCAGGGACTAGCATTGTAAACACAAGGATCTCTACCTTATCAGGTTGGGACCTCTACAAATTTCATAATTAGAAGCATTCTGCTAAGGATTTATCATCAATATCCTCATGTTTACTAACATGATTAATGAATTCTTCAATATTTCCTTTTCCAATTATTGACCCACTACCTATTGAAAGGTCTTTCAGGGTGAACTTAGGGATCAACATGGTGAGCTATAGCAAGGCGACAACTATGGTAGGAACTAATTTTTTTGTGTTTTTGATAAGAGAAAGCAAACCAAACAAAACTATTTTTTGGAGTTTTTGATAAAAAGAGGCAAACAAAAAAAGGCAAAAGAAACTAAGAAAAACAAAAACAAAGTAACGAGAAAGGTTGTGAAGGACTCCCCTTGTGAAGCTGTCCTTAGCCTCCCCGGCAACGGCGCCAGAAAACAGCTTGATGCAGCTCAGATCACTATAGAGCTTCGTTGTGAAACCCCAAGATGAAGGTATGATGAGCACAACAACAAGTTTTCCCTTAGAAAGAAACCAAGGATATCAAATCGAACCAGTAGGAGGAAGGAAACGACCCAAAGGTGTTTCTAGCAACTTGGAGACCCGCACAACACAAACTCAAGACTTTGCCCCAACTAACAATGAGGTTGTCAATCTCACCGGTTTGCTGAAAACAAAGGATTAACTGTATGGTGTGGAAGGTAATAGTGGTTTGCAGAAAGTAAAAGGAACAGTGGAAGATGTATCAATGGTAAAGATTGGACCGGGGTCCATAGTTCACTATAGGTCTTCTCCTTAAAATAAACAACATAACATGCTGGGTAAACAAATTATACCAGGGCAATTGATAGGACAGAGCAAGGCATAACAATGCAATACTAGACATTCATGATCCTATGAGATTTGATTGGGCAATACAACAAGATACATACACCGCCATCCAACTTCATCTATGACTAGTAATCCACCTTCAGGTTATCATCCGAACCCCTCTAGTGTTAAGTTGCAAGCAACAGATAACTGTTTTAAGCAAAGTGTGTAAGGTAAATAATCCACTTGTTCCATGAACAAGAGATCGTTTTTTTCTCCCTAGTAGCAACATCACATCTACAATCTTAGAGATTTCTGTCACTTCCCCAGATTAAATAGAGGCATGAACCCACTATTGAGCATAAATACTCCCTCTTGGAGTCACTAGCATCTACTTGGCCAAGATAGCTACTAGAAACAGAGAGCATGCAAGATCTCAAACAGCATAGACATGATAGAATCAATAATATATAATCATTAACCAATCTGACATAGTAATCTCAATATCAATCGGATCCCCACAAACACAACATGAATGATTACAAATAGATGATCTTGATCATGAACGGAGCTCACAAGATCTAAGCATGTTAGCACAAAGGAGGAGAAACAACCATCTAGCTACTACATGGACCCGTTATCCAAGGTGGAACTACTCACGCATCATACGGGAGGCTGGAATGGTGATGAAGAAGGCCTCTGGGATGATCTCTCCCCTCTGGCAGGGTGCCAGGAAGAGATTCAGATCCCCCCGATCTAGGGACAATGGTGGCGGAGGCTATGGATTGTTTCATGAAAGATTGATCGGGTCCTTAGAGTTTAGGTATCAGGGGATTCTTATAAGCAAAGAGGGGGCCGAGGGGGTGCCCGAGGCAGCTACACCTACTAGGCGCGGGCCAGGCCTGGCCGCGGGGGCAGGGGTGTGGCCCCCTCGAGGCCCTCCTCCGTATCATCTTCTGGATCTGTGTTCCCCACGTAAAATATTGACTTTGGCTTTTGTCCCATCCAATTCCGAGAATATTGATTTTCTGCCTTTTCTAGAACCAAAAATAGAAGAAAACAGGCAACTAGCACTGTGACATCTTGTTAATAGGTTAGTCTCATAAAACATATAAAAACACCTCAAAGAGAAGACAAAGCAAAGCAAAGTAGATACTAAACAAGCATGGAACATAAAAATTATAGATATGTTTACGATGTATCAGAGAGCAACATCGAAGACGATCTCATTTGTCTTCGACGCAGACGCCCGAGCGGCATGAAGATAGCAAAGACGGCCTGGACACAGTCGATTCACAGTGTAACAACTAGACTGAATCGTGGCTTCCCTAGAAGAGAGGAAAAAATGCCGCTTCCCCTCTCCCCTCATTGTCACAGTCGGTCAGGAGAAGAACCGTTGCTGAAAAGAGTGCACTTTCCACCAACACTGAGAACCACAGCCGGATGCCAGCCGTGGCAATGTCGATTTCACCCTCTCCCTCGCCACCGGCCAGCCAAGAGGGTGGAATCAACAAACACGCAGTAGTGAAGGTGATGGAAGCACTTATTCGGGAAGCTTATGGTTAAGAAGCAACTTGCCGTCCTCTTAGATACTTTCGCTTCAAACAAACTAGAACATCTTATATTTTTGAAACCGAATCTACACATCAAAAAACTTCTAGATACTCTCACTTCACAAAAATAAATATTTTATATTTTGAAACAGATGGAGTAAAATAATTTCCTCTTAATCTAATCTGATTTCTAACATGCAGTTACTCTTTTGCCCCTGATGGTTTTCTAATATGTTGTGCAGAACCCGTGGAACACATATCTCTGTCCCCTATAGGAACTAGGCGGGGGACACCAGCGAGGGCAACGGCCGGCCGCTGCGACGAAGGCCAGCACCATGCTGTATCTCGGTGGCCATGTCAGGACCCTGACGACGCTACTCTGCATCTTCTGTAATATGAACCTGAAGAAGAGAGCTTGTGGCTAACTGAAGGAAGAGTGAAGGAAGGATATGGGGCCACGTCATCAAGCAATGCTTAATCTAGACCATTCAAGAAAACGGTTACCTGCCGTTCCGTCAGCATAGTTAGCTGCTCGAGCATGCTCACCTGAGATCGGGCTATTTAGCTCCAACGATGTAATGGAAGAGATATTGCCAAATTATTCACCTTTGGTGTATCTAGGGCAGAGTAGCTAAGTAGGACACCTCCTGTATCTCGAATTCGTATTGTCTCTCTATGATTTTAGAGCTACTCCCCGAGAAAATTCCACGATGATTCTTCTGTGATTAGTTCGTACGTTCTAAGAGGAATTGGGGGCAAGATCGTTGGTCTTGTCAGTTGGTATCAGAGACTCTTTTCTGGGTGGTGGCGAATCGGGTCTAGTCGTTCGATAGTTGGGTTCTCTCGTAAAATCCCATCGATCAGGTAAGATCTTTGGCGGCGGGGTGTATCGGTCGACGGCGGCGCGGTGGCAGAGGTCTATCTCTCGGACGAGGTCGACGGAGGTGGCTTGGCGGCAGCGGCATCGATCGGGCATAGATCGAACGGATCGTGGTGGTTCCCGGAGATTCCCTTCTCTGGTGGTAAAATCCCGGACACAAATTCGATTCATGTGCTTCTCGGAGGCGCAGAGTGTGATGATTGTATCAGGCCCCTGATCACTGGTAAGGGTTCGAGGCTCGTCCTCTAGTAAAATTCCGGAACCAAGTTGATCGGGCAGGAATGGCGACCCATTCCAAACATCAGGAATTGGAGGCGGAAGCATTATGGGTTGAAGTCCAAGCAATCAGTGATAATCAGGACGATATTCACACGCAATTGGAAGCAGTCCAGGTGCGGTTAGAGAAAGTCGAGGCACTGGATGTTAAAGTGGATCGCATGGAGACACTACTGCTGAAAAATGATCAGGTTCAGTCAGATATGTTCGATTATCTGAAGCGGCTTGAAGGTAAAATCACCTGCCCTCCCACTCATGATTTAGAGACTCCTTTTGTTAGTTATACGCTTAAAGAGCAAGGGATATTATTGAGACAACATGAAATTGTTAAAGACATCAATGATCGTGCTAGAGTTTTGGCTGAGTTACATGTTGCTGGCAAAGCTATTGACCAAGTCAATTTGGAATCACCTTCCCATGAATAGAAAACTAATTCACAACCTATGGCCCTGACTTTGAATTCTGCAAAACCTGCTGTTACACATTATAAATCAGAGAGAGCTGCCCAATTTATGAAGTCAATTGCTAAAGGACCAAAAATGGATTTTCCTTGTTTCAATGGTGGCAATCCTCTAGGATGGATAAGACAAGTGACCAAGTATTTCGAATTATCTCAAGTACCTGATGAATGTAAGGTAGATTTGGCTCAAACGTACATCACTGGAAGGGCAGATAACTGGTTGAGGAGCACCAAAGTTTTGCAGGATGAGATGTCTTGGGAACAATTCTGCAGGCTGATCTGTGACAGATTTGCACAAGAAAGTATCTATGAGCTATTGGAGAAGTTTCATTCTGTTCGGCAATACGCTCTCTCAGTCTCTGATTATACTGATAAGTTTGAGGAAATCATGTCAGTCATTAGAGAAGAGCATCCTTATCTCCAAGAACATTACTACATTGTTAGTTTTGTTAATGGGTTGCGACCAAAAATCAAATGCAACCTTCGGCCTCAGCGCCTACTACACTCTCCAATGCTTACTGGATGGCTCGAGATTATGAGAGTGGCTTGCTTGCTACATCCAGAGCACAAAAGAATTACGCTTACCTCACTTACAAAAATCCCCAACGTTTGACAGGTCCAGCTCCACAACTAAGACTGCCTGCTCCCCCTACACAAGAAAAGGCACTTTATGTTCCACCACCTACAAGGAAACCAGGAATCTCTTGGAGATGTAATGGTCCTTGGCAACCTGAACATAAATGCCCACATGCACCAGCAATTCATGCCCTTACTGTTGAAGCTTCTGATACTACTGGCCACCAGGAACAAGAAGAGGTGGAGCACTCTGACAATATGTTGCAAGAGGAGACTGAAGAACAACGACCACATCTGATGCCATTCTGCTCAAGCAATTTCTGGCAAAAAGACTGGTTACATCATTTCCGTGGCCATTACTATTGGAGGAAAGAGAAGATTAGCTCTGGTAGATACATGCAACACTAACACCTTCATTGCTATCCACTTTGCTCTCAAAACTACCTGTGAGGTCATCAATAACCCTGCTCAAACAGTTACAGTGGAAGGAGGAGGACCTCTCCAATCTGGAGGTCACATTGCTGACTGGGATTTTTCTATATGTGGAGTTAAATTCACTCATTCCTTTACCTTACTTGATTTACAAGGCTATGATGTGGTACTTGGCAATGATTGGATGAGGAAGCATGGTCATGTGACTTTTGATTGGACTTACAAATGTGTTGCAGTCCACACTGCTGACAAACAACTAGTTTGGCTACCAGATGCTAGTATTTCCACTGACATCAATTTTATTAGTGCTGACATAGTGGATAAAATGTGAAATAAGGGCAGTTTGGGATATGTCTTAACCATGAAGATGTCAAATTCTGACAAACCAGCACAAGTGATTCCGCATCCACTGCTACCTACTCTATCTGACTATAAGGATTTGTTTCAAACTCCCACTGAACTACCTCCTCCTCGTAGTTGTGATCATGAGATTCCTCTGCAAGCTAATGCAATTACCCCATCAACTAGACCTTACATGGTTCCACATCTGCAAAAGAATGAGATGGAGAAGCAGATTTAGGAGCTACTTTCCAAAGGAATCATCCAAACAAGTAACAGTCCTTATGCAGCACCTGCAATATTAGTAAGGAAGAAAGATGGTCCTTGGAGATTTTGTATTCACTATAGATGATTGAATGCATTGACTATCAAGGATAAATTTCTAATACCTGTGATTGAAGATCTTCTTGATGAATTGCATGGAGCTACTATTTTCTCCAAATTAGACCTCAGATCTGGTTACCATCAGATAAGAATGAAAACTGTAGATGTAGCCAAGAATGCTTTTATTACATACAATGGTCACTTTGAATTCCTGGCTATGCCATTTGGATTGATCAATGCTTCAGCCACTTTTCAATCAATGATGAATTCCATCTTCCAGGAATACCTAAGACAATTTGTTTTGGTTTTCTTTGATGATATACTTATCTACAACAACTCCTTGGAAGAACACAAACACCACCTTATCATTGTATTGGAACTCTTGAGGAAACATTCCTTATTCATCAAAGAAAGTAAGTGCACTTTTGGAGCCAGCAAAGTGGAATATCTTGGTCATGTAATTTCTCAAGAGGGAGTAGCTATGGATCTAGAGAAAATTTCAGCTATTGCTACATGGAAAATACCAACTTCTGTGACACAATTGAGGAGTTTTTTTTGGGGCTGACAGGTTACTACAGACGATTCATCCGAGGATATGGTCTGATCTGTAAACCACTGTATGACATACTGAAAAAGGATGCATTTCTCTGGACAGATAAACACACTGCTGCTTTTGAAACATTGAAGACTAGCATGACAAAACTCTAGTTAGCATTATCTGATTTCTCTGCACCATTCACCTTGGAATGTGATGCTTCAGGTAGCGCCATTGGAGTAGTGCTTATGCATAATAAGCAACCAATTCCTTTTTACATTAAAGCTCTGAGAGTCAAGGCTGCTGCACTCTCTACCTATGAAAAAGAAGCCATTGCAATACTTGAGCCTTTAAAAAATGGCGACACTACATGCTTGGGTCTAAATTGATCATCACAACTGATCATCAAAGTTTGAGGTTTATGAATGAACAAAGGGTGACTACAACCATGCAACACAAACTCCTTCTGAAGCTTCTAGAATTTGACTATGTCATAGAATACAAAAAAGGCCAGGATAATAGAGCAACGGATGCCCTCTCCAGGAAAGAGCAACTCGTGTCCATTACAACTGTTAGTCCCACTTGGATAGAAGATTTGGAACTTCCATATGTCCATGATGAGCATTGTAAATCCCTGATTGCTCAGGCAACTGCTGGTACGGTGCTACCTGCTCATCATACTTTCCACTCTGGCATCTTACGCTACAAAGGAAGATTGGTTGTGGGTGCTGATGTTATTCTCAAAAATAAGTTACTGGACACCTTTCATTCCTCTACCTTGGGTGGTCACTTAGGCATCAGGGCTACTTACCAACGCCTCAAGCGCATCTTTCATTGGCCAAACATGAAAAAAGATGTGGAACTTTTCATCCAACAATGCCCCACCTGCCAGCATTCCAAGTCAGAGCATTGCCATTATCCAGGAATGTTGGTACCCTTGCCAATCCCTGATATGGCTTGGCGCCACATCTCTATGGATTTCATCGAAGGATTACCTAAATCCAATGGTAAAGAAGTCATACCAGTGGTTATTGATCGTTTGACGAAATATTCACATTTTATTCCTCTAGCACACCCCTACACCGTTAAAACTGTCGTCGAAGCATTCATTGATCACGTTTTTAAGTTACATGGTATGCCCAAGTCCATTGTTACTACCATGATCGCATCTTTACCAGCAAATTTTGGCAGCAGAAATTCAAAACCTTGAAGGTGGACATGCGCATGAGTACATCATATCACCCACAATCTGATGGATAGACCGAACGTGTTAATCAATGTTTAGAATCTTATCTCCGCAACACGGCATTCATAGAGCCGAAACGTTGGAGTTCTTGGTTGTCCCTGGCAGAATGGTGGTACAATTCCACCTATCACACTGCAACCAAATTCACTCCTTTTCAGACTCTCTATGGATTTCCAGCTCCAATGATCAATGAGATTTTTGTGGCGCGACCCTTAGATGTTGATGCCCAAACCTTCCTGGAACAAAAAGAAGCTATGCTCCAGCAACTGAAAGCTAATCTTCTTCAAGCTCAGCTGCGTATGAAGAAGTATGCAGATTTGAATCGCTCGGAGCGTCAATTTGTGGTGGGTGACATGGTTTTTTTCAAGCTCCAACCCTATCGCATGGCAACATTCGATGTCAAACATGGCTTGAAACTGGCAACAAAATATTATGGCCCATTTCGAGTTCTCAAACGCATTGGTCCAGTGGCCTATGAACTCCTTCTTCCCTTAGGTGTACAGATTCATAATGTCTTTCATGTCAGCCAGTTGAAGAAACACCTGGGTGCAAAAGCAATACCGATACATGACCTACCTTTAGTGGATGCTCATGGCAACATCAAGGCCAAACCAACATTTGTCCTGGATACTCGTGCTGTCCTCGCCACCCCAACTTGGTTACTCAGTGGCTAGTCCGGTGGACTAATCTATCACCAGAAGAGGCTACCTGGGAAGATGCTGATTTTATTAATTCTACTTTTCGTGATTTTTATGCAGCTACCATTCGCCGTTGGTTTCCAGCAACCGATCCTCCAGGACAAAGATCTTCTCAAGGAGAAGGCAGTTGTCAGGACCATGACGACGCTACTCTGCATCTTCTGCAATATGAACCTGAAGAAGAGAGCTGATGGCTAACTGACGAAAGAGTGAAGGGAGGAGATGAGGTCACGTCATCAAGCAATGCTTAATCTAGACCGTTTAAGAAAACGGTTACCTTCCATTCCGTCAGCACAATTAGCTGCTCGAGCACGCTCACCTGAGATCCGGTTATGTAATGGAAAAGATATTGGTAAATTATTCATCTCTGGTGTATGTAGAGTAGCTAAGTAGAACACCTCCTGTATCTCAAATTCGTACTGTCTCTCTATAATTTCAGAGCTACTCCCCGGAGAAAATTCCGCGATGATTCTTCTGTGATTAGTTCGTACATTCTGAGAGAAATTGGGGGCGAGATCGTTGGTCTTGTCAGGCCGTATCTCTCCTCACCCCTCTCCGTAGTGCCCCCTCTCTCCCTCTCTCTGCCCTCTCCCTCCCAGCCCACGCCCTAAAGCTGGTCAGGGAACAACAGCTCCTAACCGAGGCCGCCGCCGCCGCCTTTCAGGTCACGGAATGGAAGTCGCAAGCTCGTCTCCATAGGGTTTCTCCTTAGCCGCAGGTAAGCCCAGCGATGTTCCTCTCTCTATTTTCCATCGGTTCTTAGGAGCAGGAGGTACGGTAGTCAACGATGGTGAGCAGTGCGTGGCTGCGGGGTTATAATTGAATGCAGTCACACCCAATTTCTTTGTGCGGCTGCAATCTTGGAAATTGATTTTTTTTGTGTGTCTCGGCAGGGCGCGATGGCAAAGTATGAATGATTTCTCTCGCTTTGTTATTCTTCTTTCTTCTGGCACCTGTCAATGTTTTCTCTAGAAAGCAAATAAACTAAATGAATCAACTTGGCCATGTATTAAGATGAGATAAATTAACTACTGTTCTACACATTAAGTCTGTTTATCCACTTCAGGCCACCGATTATGGAGTCGCCCGAAGCTACACCATTGGAGGGAGCTCATTGCACTATTCAGGTCCCACCAGAATCAGGTTGTGGGCAGACCATTTTTGCCTTGCCATCGGACGATTGGGGTATCATGTTTTACATCAGGAAGGATCGTTGGGGATCTTTCCACACATATCCTCGTGTTGGTGGGCCATTTCAGAGCCTCCAGGAAGCTGAAAATGCTATCAATTGCTATCTTCTTGAGCGCCAGGACCCAAATATGTAAGTTTCTCAACTACTGCTCTAGATTTCCATCCGTCCATTTCTCCTGTTTCTGTGTGTCCAACCTGCATTTTATGGTGTAGGCCACGAAAGATGATCACATCATTAATCAGGAAAAGAAACTTTATAACCCTAAGGTCACACTAGGAACACTTCTGTAGGCCCCAAAAGACCATCCTACATTAATAGTACAATTCCTGTTTAGGGGCCATTTAAATTTACAAGAACAGTTGAGCTGTTGAAATACTACATAATGATAAGGATAGTTGAAACTAACGAAGTGCATGCACATGCTATGCAACTGTATCTAGGCATCTGAACTGTAATTTGCATTAATTGGGAAGCTTCTTGCCAGGAACCTTCACAGCTTTGTTGTCTTGCTCGTACTAAGCAGTGCTTACCAGTGGGGGGTTTGGGAGCTTCCTTTTTATAATTTCAGTTCTGTTCTGTTTTTGTTGACTGTGACCATTAGTTATATTAGAGGTAACTTGGGAGCTGTTTGATTCCATCCTATGACCCCCGACACAATTCATCTTAACCCTGTCTGCTGAAGCCTGATAACATTGCCTGAGCGCTTAGTATCAAGTTATACTCTCCACTTTTGAGAAATTACAGTTTAATCTTATAGAATGCTCTGATAAAAAAATAGGTTCGTGGGTGGGGTTTCTGATATTGAGATGCGTGCAATACGTCGTAAATATTGGCCTGATGGCACAAAGAAGATGCCTCCAGATTTTTATCCTGTCGACATAACCCGTGATTGGATGCATCAGTTGGCTCAATCTCTGGTGGACAAGTATAATGAGGATCACGATCTTGTGGAGGTTTGCTCTCTGTCCCTGCGCTCTGCCATCACTCTGTCTTGCTAACACTGTCTTATTGTCTTTCTCATTCATATGATAATTAATTGCTGACCGCATCAATGCTTGTTATTGTAGGATCTTGCATATCAACTAAAAAAAGTTGTGTGCCTCCGATCGATTTGTGAGGTTGATGTCTTTACCTGGTGCTATCATATCAATTTCACTGCACAGACTAAAGGAGTTGGTTACACCGAAGATCTATTTTTTGCTGAAGTCATATCTAAGGGGGAAGGAGAACTTGAGGAATTGGTGCCCAGCTGTCTGTGCATACTTACATCCATTGACAATGGTATATACTGTAACCTCAAATAAAGAATTTTCAGTTTGTGGTTCGTACTAGCACGAACCTAGATAGTTTTGTGCATGTGTTTCTGGCTTAGCATAGGATCTCTGCTATGTTGACCTCTGTGCTTTCCCCTGGTGTCATCTCATCCATTATCCTTGAAGCTTTACATTTTCATTCGTAATATCTCAAACTGGTTGATGCACATGTGTCATTACCTCTAATTGTTCAGTTGTTATTATGTGTTTGTGCCCTGCTGTTTATTTTTATTTTATTGAAGGTACCTGCCATGGTTGTATAAATAATGGAGGCAGTGATCATATGAGGCATCCCACAGACGCTTCTGCATACACTGGTGGCCACGTGAGGGATGCATTTTTGCCGTTTGGCGGACCTGTATTACCACCCGTGGCATACTCGGAGCCCCCACCTGTCCATGACTTTGACGTACGTATTATGAATTGTTTCATATAGATTTAGCAGTCATCATGTTTGTTCCTTCATTAACTGGTAACCACATGTCATTTACAGCCTGCAGCAGCTGAGGAGACTAGGCTACGCAACCTGTTCACGGTAATGGCAATACATACCTCTTGCTGCATTTGCTTACCAGATGTTGGTCACTTGATTTATCTAGTTCCATGCTTGTCTTTAGGGCCCTAAAGCACATCTTTACGAGAAATACATGAGGCCCCCTCAGTGCTTCACACCTGTTCCTGAAGAAGTGATGCAGGGATGGCTAGCTCAGTGTCACCCCTGAAGTGAAAGATGCCGTCCCTTTTCTGACTGAATGTCTGTTTCTCCATCAGTGTTTTTTTCAAAGTTCTTAATCTTGGCAAGTTGTAGACCGAGTAATTGGTATTTCCTGTTGATACCAAGTTGGTTAGAGATTAATGGACCTATTTTACAACTTATCACTATGTATGTACTTTATTAGGCTCTGATGATGATGGCCTGTTGATAACTACTCTCTCTGTCCGAAAATAAGTGACTTGGTTCGCATGTATCTAGACATATTTTAGTATATGGATACATACGGATCTAGACAATTATAAGTCACTTATTTCCGGACATAGGGAGTACTTTACTTTATTGAGGCCTCTACTTTATTCTCTGTTGAGTTATGCCGTGCTTGCTCGATCATATGTCGTGTGTACCTACACCGTGGGTATCCAGTGATGTTCTTGTGTGGATTCAGAGGGATGCCACATCTCGGTTGTGTTGTGGGTTGTGGCGTGCTGCTGATTGTATTAGTGGTCAGTCGTCGCGTGCTGTTTTTCTTTCTTTTGTTTCAGCTTTCTCTGCTGATTGTATTAGTGGTCAGTCGATCGGTTGCAGAGGCGGTGCATTAGGCTAGGGCTGGTGTAAGAGGGGGTAGAGAAATGGTATGGACATGATTTTTCTCCCCCTCTTTCAGAAACAAGATTGAGTCAGAACTGATGATCTGCGGAGTTTTATCTTTCTTTTGTTAATCGACAATGTATCTTTATTTGATCAATATAAAGTCCCACAGCATAGTCCTGCTGTTTCCTTAAAAAAAGATTGAGTCAGCACTACGTGTTACCGATCTGATGGTTGAATTTGAATTGAAACCAAAGATCCACACAAGGATAAGTTGTGATTGAGCGCCATGATTGCTACACACCCCTATCCAGATCATTCATTTTGATTTTTGATTGACATCCGTGTATAAATTTTCTATTTCTTCTCCCAAATGAAAAAACATACAAAGCTGAAACTTTCTAGGTCAACACATATTGAAATTTCCATGTTTATAAAACCACTCATTGTAAGAGCATTGTCCATCGACGCCCCCAACCGAGTTGGGGAGTGGAGGCCAAAAAAGACCCACACCAGAGGCCCCCAATCGCTACCGATGGATTGGACCACCATCTAATATGTCTGGCACGCCCTTGTCACCCCGGCAACCAGGGGCTGCGCTGGGACAACTGGCAACATGCGCCAAGCTAGAAAGGCTTCACCAGCCTCCCTTGCTAGCAATACAAAACAAACCCCATCTCCTTCTCTCCACCTCTCATTCCTTCCTTTCCTACCATCCCGTGAATCGCTGCCGCTGCCAGCCATTCTCTGACCCCTGCTGGCCAGTATCGCCCACCTAGCACACCGCCCATTCCCTAGGGTGCGACCCATCCCCTAGCAGTCACCCACGTGGTTCTTTCTGCGCTCTCGCTGTTGATTCAGCGCCACCGACGTTGTGACCAAGAGATTGCCTGCCACCGGCCGACGAGGCCCTGCCGCCCCTCTCGTGGGAGGTGTCATCATTGACTATGTTTTTATCTGGTGCAATGGTCCTTCTGAGCCTTAACACGGCGACTTTCCATATAGTATAACAAGCTCTATTAAGACAAGTTCTTCCGATTCTGGTGATGGAGGGACGAGGATGGAGGCACGCCTTCGTTCTAGTATCAGTGGTCATCGCTGGTGGTCCAATGATCTATTTATAATTTTTTATATTGTTAGAATTTTTGTACTTCTATTAATGATGTGATTATTAATAGATTGGTGGAGTTTTCGCATTTTTCTCCTTTTTGTGCTGGACAAAAAATAGATTTATTAGTAGGAGAGGAAGAGGTGGTATCTTGATATTTATATGTTATGAAATCTAATTTGTTTTTAGGAAAATCCACCACAAAAATTTTATTGATTATTTAACAGGTTTACATCGTTGTCTAACAAAATAAAATGGGTAATCTCGCGGGTCCGAGTTGCGTGTAATCTCGCGGAAGGGCTGTAGTAGCTTCACTAATTGTCGAGAGGGGCCAAATGGGGTAAATACAAATCTAACAGCCAAACGATCATTTGAACCAGTAAAAAAATGGTTGAACTCAAATCCCGCCGTTAGGTCAACTCTTCTTGCCCTGTCCTGTCAGTATTTCCCGTTATCCTTTGCGGTCATGGACTGGTTTACCCCTGCAAGGACTAGATCTTCTTCTCTGCTCTGCTCTTCTCCCCTATTATTTCCCTCTCCATTACATTGCTTAGCTCCGGCTACTGGTCTCCAGATCGGAGCTCGTTGTTGCTCTCCTTGCGTCCCCGCCATGGCCGGTCAACCTCCCACGCCCTTAATCGAAGCTCGCCGCCATCGCCCTCGCCTCGTTTTTCCTAGTCGGCGTGTCGAAGCTTCGCGTCCCCAGCCTAGCCTCTCGCCGCTGCCTAGACATTCTCGCACAGCGGAGTGCGTCCGACCGGGCAATCCGGACCGGCCTCGGGCGGTTGCGTGCTGCCGCGCACCCCAGGCATGGTACCCTGGCAGAGGAGTTCTACGATAATGCTCTCATGGCCACCGTGCTGGGCACGCGTCCCGCCGTGTCACCGTCATACTTTTTGTCGACTTTCAGGTCTCATGTTGGGATCCGACGAAAAGTGGTCAATATTGAGGTATGCGCGCCGCCATTCGATTTTTCGTCCGGTTCACCCACAGCTCAGACAACGATTGTGTTCTGCATTCTTTCCGTTCTTTCGAGTGTTGTGGGGAGAAAATGAGATTCATGCATTGGCATCGCGCCTATGGGTGGGATGATCGCTTGGGGCAACTTCGTTTCTTCTCTAAACTTGGCTTTGACGGCCTCCCTTTGGATGCTTGGGAACCAGAGGCCCTCAAGCAGGTCGTCAGTAGCCTTGGCGGCAAGCTGGTAGAGATTGTGCCACCGAGCGATAGATGGATCATCGAGGTAAAGGCGTGGTTGAAAGATCCAGACACCGTCCCTAAGATGTACGAGGTGGAGATTCCAAGCAGGGAAAGACGACAACTTTGCTGGAAGCACCCTGTGATCATCCACATGCAGGAGGTTCTGGATCCGGTACATGACATTCAGAACCCCGACGAGGCGGCCAAAAAGAGTCCTTGTCGCCTGCAGTGTTAGCCTGGAAGGATCGATGGCACAGGACCACCACCGTTCCGCGACGGAGCGCACGGTTTTGGTAGGAGGACCGGGCGTGGACAGGCTGGTGGTTCTGATTTCCCTCGAGTGAAGACAGAGGTTTAGTGAATCTGAAAGATTGCTGACTTGAGAGTCGAGCACGTAGTATGCCTTATGTAATAGTTTGAACTGCTGTAGTATGTGTGGCTACTGAATTTGTAATGCATGGCTACTGAATTCGTAGTATGTGTGGCTAATGATTTGTAGTTTGTGTGGCTATTGAATTCGTAGTATGTGTGGCTAATGATTTGTAGTATGTGTGGCTGATGAATTTGTAGTATGTGTGGCTAATGAATTTGTATGAATAACCAAGGTTAGCCTCCTGAAAAGAGGGTGGGCTAGCAATGATCAATGTCACCATTGCCGGGAAAATGCTGCCGGTGAGCGATCCGAAAGGCACGAAATGCTGCTGGTTTGTATGCCTCAAACAATTTTTACATAGATTTGTTTGAGATGGTGCATGATTCTGTATGGAACTTGCATGAATAAACCACCCAAGATCAGTTCATAAAATGTTGTCTGAATCTTGTTTGCCTCGGATAAGTATGATAGTAAACTGGATTCAACCGTCGGTAGTAATTGAATAAATAGATACATCTTGATAGTATTTGGTTACTTCTGAACTAATTCTATACTACAGTATGGGATCTATAAAAGGCATTCTACAGAGTAAGTCGGAACTCGACTGTTCTACACCGAAGAAACTGCAGATCTCCACCATAAAAGTTGGCTAGCCAATTGCCTAGAGAGGACGTAAGTTCAGGGATCGTTCAACCACAACTGATCTTTTTTCCTTTCTGCCAAACTCCAAGAGATTTGCAATGTTCATGCACTAGTTGATGCGCTTGAACCAGTCCCGGTTCAGTACGAACAGCCGCGTCGCCGCAACGATTTCTTCGAACGTGAACTCCGGCTTCTCATGGCAGGGATCGTAGGTCCCTGTGAACCTGAACCTGAATTCCAGTGCTGAGTTGTTGCCCATCGTCGGCTCCAGCTGTCAAACACTCCAACAAGCTGAGTGTAGATGGATGCACGCCGCTGCGGTGTGGCCGTCGATGGTGCGTAGGATGGATCGTCTTTGCCGCTGACGACGTGCGCCCAGATGGCCCCACGGTAAGGTCGCCCGCGCCGAGGCATGGGGGCGAGAGTTTGTTGACCTTGGATCCACCCTGTTCAGGGGTTTGTTTTCTCGGCGGCAAGCTCGCAGGAATGCTTTGGAACGTACCTTCTTTCTCGTGCGCAGAGCACATGAAAATGCCGCCGCGCGCATTCTCCACGACGCTCAGTTGGCCCTTCTCGACGCCGATGTGTCCTTTGCCGTTGCCACCGTAGATGCAGCACATTCTGCAAAATCAATCGTCTCGGATGACAATGGAAGACTGGCCTTGTAGTACAGCCGCATGGCCTTCCTTAGAGGGGCCAAATAGCCAAGCTTCAGCGGCGGCTTCTTCTTAGGCGGGGCCATATCTAAGCTTCCTAAAAGTGTATCTTATTTATCCGAAACTAGTTTGACTAACTGCTGAATTTTTATTTCCCTTCTCAGCATAAGAGTTCTAAGATATTAAAAATATAGGTCGTGGCTAGCAACCGGATCGGGAAATGTACCAGGTCAGGGTTCCATTTTAAGTATATTTACGAGTGTGTCCTTAGTTGTGTCCAGAAATTTTCCCTGTGCCACTACGATCGTAGAATTGTAGCAACACCATCAGAAATAGGGGAAGAGGACGTGGCGTTTTACTGACTGGTGGTCCCTACAACCTCGACCGTCGACGACGTGCATCCCGGGTTCGAGGATAAGTGATCCCCATTATTCTATGATTTTCCATATTCTGTCGCTCGCTCGCAGCTCCGCTCCTCCGCTCCACTGCTCTGGTCTTGCACGTCGCCACTCCGTCCCGTCCGACAACACTCTCGTCCTCCCCCCTGGACTATCGTCCTCCCATCATCCCCTACCCTCTCTACCCACCCCGCCTTACCCCTTGCCCTGTCTCCTTGCCTCCGTCCCTGTCCAGGCGCGTCTGGGAACGAAAATTGTTAGTTGGGCGCTAGGTTCTCGCACAACGACGGTGGCTTTGATTTGGATCCCGCACGAAAATGGATCCTGCGTGGCCGGAGAACACGGAGATGGGTCCTTCTCGAACGGAGAGCGAGGAGATGGACCCTTCAAGGCTGGAGAACATGGAGGATCACGAAACAGGGGAACATGATGCGGGGTGCAAAGCTTTGGTGCTCTGGAGCCCATTGAATGTGCCGTACATCCTCCTTGAAGGGTAGGAACTGCAATTCCATCTCTACATCTCCTAATTAGCGTTTGTAGTCCCATGGTGATGGAGAGGATCTGTGTTGGTGACTGTAGGACGTCTGATTCATCCAGATTTGTTTATAAGATTCGGCATGGGTGTCAGACTGAAACCTTGTCTGACGGTAGAATCGCAGTTACCAGTGGATTTGATTATCGGCTGACAGTAGACGCGGAGGACATAACTCTAAGTGAATTGCACATGCAATTTGGCAAGTTTCCCATTGGCTAGCATGATGAATTCGTAATCAGGTACTACAACACAAATTCGCAGACTTTCTGTGATGTTAGAACTGAGGAGGCTCTCGCCATGATGTCGGGTAAACACCTCGGCACGAGGACTGTGCTGATGTTTGTGCACATCGTTAATAAGGATACTAGGGAAGAGACTATCATGAATGATATTGTCCCGTGTGGAACGCGAACAGAGCAGTCTCTGTTTTAGATACCGAGCGCGACCGACCAACCTTTCGTTGAGCATGAAGACATCAAAATGTGTGGTGGTCATGGTGATTTTGTGCTCGAATATGATGACGACGACGATGATGATGATGATGAGAAAGCATATCCAGATGTGGCTGCTAACCCTGACAGGACACGCGTGTCTCCTTCTCCTCTAATGCACTCCAAAATTATGATTGTGCCATCAAGTGCTGGGAGCAGAGATAGCATACCATTCCATCAGCCTCGCCTCGTCTTTGTCAATGACGTCTGATGCTCACATCGGCTACGTCAGGGGCATTGATGCTCTAAGAGGAAAAAAGCTTTGGCAAGAAAAAAAGGATAAGAGAAGAGTCTTCATAAATAGGTTTTTTATTCTAGTAGAGGGGCCCACCAGTGTGTCTAAACACTGGAGCATACTTGGTTTTGCTAGAATCGTGTCTAAGATTTTCTTTATACTCAACCGACGCTGTACAAGAAAAGAGCTTTTATAAGAAGAAAAGAATAGGAAAAGAGCCCTTTTAAATAGGTTTTTTATTCTACTAGTGGGGTCAATCAGTGTGTCTAAACGCTGGAGCATATTTCCCTTAGCTAGACTCGTGTCTAAGATTTTTGCTAGACTCAAACAACGTTGTACACGCTTACAACTTGGCCATTCTATCTGAAGAGGTCATTAAGTTATCGTACATAGGTTAAATTTAGGCTCAAGTGATCCTAATCGACTATGCCCCTCCCGATGTCTTCGTCGTGCACGCGTCCTCCGCGTCACTGTCCGCCTCTTACGAGTTTGAATCGATGAGGATGAGCCCGGCGGCGTTCCTCTTCACGAGTTCTGCACGGCGCACAACATTGATAATGGTGGAGGGCGTACTCCCAGGCACTGCCCAGAAGCGCTGCCTCTCTTCGGGGTTGCGCATATCCGGGTGGATCTCCGGACGGTGATCTCTGAAAAGCCAAAGTGACATGGTTATACCCTACGGGTACACGACCTTATCATACCTGGTCTATCCCAAGGAAGGCCCACGAGAATATACGCGGCCCTTGAAGATTTTCGGGTGGCCCAAGCCCATGACGTCTTCGGATCCATGACGTCTTCGGATCCTTGGATATTCAAAGGGGTAAACCCTAAAACCTGTAACCGAATCGATCTGTGCCCGGGACCTGCCTACCTCTATATAAAGGCTAGGAGGGCACGACGAGGCACCTCTCATACCACCGCATATACACCTCCACGCCAGATTACATCTGTGCACCCTTGTAACTTTTGGTCCTGCCGTAATCAAGAGCAGACAAGCAGGAGTAGGGTTTTCCCTCCGGGGGCCTGAACCTGGGTAAATCTCGTGTCCCCTGGTTGCTTGTCTGTTAACCGTTCCGCGATCTCCAGCACCCCCATCTTCTACAAAACCCAAGCTCATAACAATGGGCATTGGCGAGATTAAACCTCGTCAATTGGCGCCGTCTGTGGGAATCAGGGGCGCTGATTGTGCGATCGTGACGGTCCCGACCAAAGCGATCTACAACTCCTCGACGATGGAGATCCATATCCTCTTCGGTGCTTTTGACTTCACTGCCCACTCTCCAGCCACCCTGAAGGACTTCGAGCCCATTGGCGACGGGCTCGAGATCCTGTTCGGGAGCTTCTGCTTCCAGGCGGGTCAGACCGACACTCTCCACCTCCCAAAGCGGGTGCCTCTGCCATCGATCAGGACCGCCTTGTGGGCCCCGCATCCCGTGCTATGCACATCACCATCGACAGATGAGTCATATGACAACAACAGCTGCAACTCAGATCTGTGCGACCCGTCGTCGGATGAAGGGACCTACGGTTCTGTATCCGAAAGTTGTGGCTACAGCGATCCGACCTACGGACGCTACCAATGCGCCGTGGTCATCCAGAGCGACATGGATCAGCAACCACCCAACCCGCCACCCAAGCCACATGGTAGAAACGGCAAAAACAGGAGACAACCGTGCCCCCCGCCCAACGAGGACGACCCTGACGCCAATCGATTAATCCACCTCAGCGAGGAGGGATGGAATCAAGCACACGAAGTCATGGTAGGCAACAAGATCCTGCCTGTGGGTGCCTCACGAGACCTACTGATGGCATACCACCTGCTCCTCATCGGAGAGCACAAAAAGCAGGTGAAGATGCAGGAAGTACTCGACAAACGCAAGCAAGCGGCCTCGGAGTCTAGCGCGCGGCGAGATGCGCTCTCTGCCGTTGGCGGCTCCAGCTCGCATGGCAACAACGCCAACAAGCATCATTCTCGTCTAGAGAACATGGACCCCACTGCATGTCGCGAGGTGACTCGAACCCTCAACACGTCTTTCATGGAGATGGACGCCAACAACAACGTCATCCCGAAGACGCCGCAAGCTGCGATCATGGCAGCCACCACATATCTCGCGTCCCATCCACCTTTGGTGGGGGACCCGAAAAGGGCCATGCATAACTCTGCACTAGCCGGACTCGGACTCGTTGGAGCTGCGCTCCACGGAGAACTCTGTAGAGCTCGATGCTTCAGCAGATCCGTTTGGCGGACGCGGATGCCGCATAACTTCAAGCTTCCTTCGGACACTCCGAAGTTTGACGGCACGCAGGACCCTAAGGCGTGGCTCAGCGACCATCTGTCGTCTGTCAAGCTGCACGGCGGAAACGAAAACACCGCCCTGCAATGCCTTCAGCTGTAGCTGACAGGCGCAGCCCGGATCTGGCTCAGTAGCCTATCCTCGGGATCCATCCGAAGCTGGGAGGAACTGGCATACAGTTTCATCCGAAACTTCAAGGGCACCAGCAAGAGGCCAGCCTCGGTCGAAGAGCTGAGGTCCTGCACCCAAAGAACGGGCGAATCCATTCGCTTGTATATACTACGCTGGTCCAACATCAAGAACTCCGCGGCACACATCTCGAAGGAGAGAACAATCGATGCCTTCAAGGATGGCGTCAAACGCCAGGACTTCAAGGAAGAACTTGGGCGCGTCAAGCCCAAGACACTCGACCACCTCATGGACATCGCCAACAGGTGGGCAGATGGTGAGGACTCCATCCACCAAGCACATTCGGAGGAGGAAGATGACTACGACCGCCGATGCTAGCGTCGTAGCAAGCAAAGATCACGCGTCTACAACGATCGCGACGGACCCGACATGGTCGCGGCTGGCTATGCCGACCGCCGCAACGAAGGCAACCGCAGCAGTGGCGGATACCGTGGAAACAACTTCCGTCATGGAGGACGCCCATCGCAATCGTGGCAACGTCGCATCCGCGACGACGAGCCCTCGGCATACGACAAGTTGTCGGGCCCATGCACCATCCACTTCTACATCGACAAGCAGGATGGCAAAACGAAGGCAAGCCACATGCTCAAAGACTGCCGTGAGTTCCAGAAACTCAGCGAGAGCATGTCCCAGATGAGGCAGCAAGCCCCGAATCCTAGGTACGAACACGCACCCGCACCAGGTGACATCGCCCATGGAGCTCCTCCACCACCACCCGTGGGACCCTCGAATCACCCAATCGCACCCGCGCAGAACAACAGCGGAAACGGGTACCCCCCGCCGAAAGGGTCATTGATGATCCAAAAGGGGCGCCCAACAAACAGGGTGCAAAAGAAAATCACCCACCAAGTCAGCTTGGTTATGACCGCTCCACCCGCCATATCTGAGTACCACAGCGGTTCGGAGTCCTACATCACGTTCAGCCGTTCGGATCACCCCCGCTAGATCCCTCGCCCAGGTCATGCTGCCCTGGTGCTCGCGACGCAGATCGGAGGGTTCGATATGAGCCGCGTCTTCATCGATGGTGGCAGCGACATCAATAGGATGTTCGCTAGCACCTTAGCAGCAATGCGGATCCCGTTGTGCAGCCTGGAACAATCCGATACAACGTTCCATGGCATCGTCCAAGGTAAGGGCATATTACTCCTGGGAAAGATATGGCTCGACGTCATCTTCGGCAAGCCCGATAACTTTCGGTGCGAGCGATCGAGTTCGAAGTGGTGGATTGGCCATCACAATACCATGCCATCCTCGGGCGCGTGGCATTCACACGGTTCCTGGCAGTACAACACTATGCGTACCTGCTACTCAAGATGCCAGGACCTAGGGGCGTCATCACGGTCCACGGAAGCTTCACCCGATCGGATCACTGCGATAGGGACTTCAACAAAATATCCTAGTCATTCGGCATGCAGGAGGAGCTTACAAGGCTCCGAGAGGTGACAGATAATGGGGCACCCCCCAGTCTCGAGGCAGAACGCACCCGACATGTCGTTCGACTCAACAGTCAACATGAAAAAGGTGCAGGTCCACCCAACGGACGCCTCCAAGACGGTGCTGATCGCCAACGACCTCAGCTCCGCATAGGAAAGCGCGCTCATCGAATTCCTCTGTGAGCACCGGGAAAGCTTCGCCTAGTGTCCTACGGACATGCCAGGAGTTCCCAGGGAATTCGCCGAGCACGCACTCAATGTGTTCCCAGATGCCAAGCCCGTCAAATAGTCCATTCAACGATTGTCCGAGCCATGTGCCAAAGCCATCGGAGTCAAAGTCAACAGACTGCTCGACGCTAATTTCATCAGGGAGATCAAGGAAAGCGAGTGGCTTACCAACACCGTGATGGTCCCTAAAAAGGACACGGACATCCTGCGGATGTGCGTGGACTTCACATCGCTGAACAAGCACTGCCCGAAGGATCACTTCCGTCTCCCTCAGATCGATCAGATCATCGATTCGACTGCAGGATGCGAGAAACTCTCCTTCCTTGACGCCTACTCAGGCTACAATCAGATTCGGCTGAAGGTCAAAGATCAGGAGAAAACAACGTTCATCACGCCGTTCGTAGTGTTCTGCTACAACACAATGCTCTTCGGGCTGAAGAACACAGGTGCCACGTACCAGCGGTGCATGCAAGCATGCCTGAAGAGCCAGATCGGCCGCAACATACAAGTCTATGTCGGCAACATAGTAATCAAAACAAGGAAGGCCAAGACACTGATCGACGATCTCCGCGAGACGTTCGATAACCTTGATCGATACAAGATCAAGATGAACCCAGAAAAGTGCGCCTTCGGCGTCCCATCTGGTCAACTTCTTGGCTACTTCATCTCCCAGCGAGGGATTGAGGCGAACCCGAAGAAAATCCGGGCCATAATGGCCATGGAGAAATCGAAGAACCTCAAAGGCGTCCAACAGCTAGCTGGACGCATCGCGGCGCTGAGCAGGTTCATCAGCCGCATGGGCGAAAAGGCCCTGCCTTTCTATCAGCTGCTACGCAAAGCAGACAAATTCGAGTGGACACCTGAAGCAGATGACGCATTCGAAGACCTGAAGCGGCTGCTCTCCACCTTGCCCGTCTTGGTCACGCCAGAGGAACGCGAGCCTATACTGCTATCATAGCATCCACACACCAGGTGGTAAGCACCGTGCTCGTGGTCGAACGACCCGAAGATGGCAAGACCCATGGGGTCCAGCGCCCAATCTACTACCTCAGCGAGGTATTAACGCCAACAAAACAGAGGTACCCTTACTACCAGAAACTCGCCTACGGCGTGTTCATGATGACTCGTCGGCTGATCCACTACTTCGAGGAGAATCAGGTGATGGTCGTCAACGAGGCACCCCTGAACAGCATCCTCAACAACCCGGAGGCCATAGGACGTGTGGCCCTGTGGGGCATCGAGCTGTCTCCTCTAGACATAGTCTACGAGAAGCGCCACACGATCAAGTCCTAGGTCCTACCGGATTTCCTCATCCACTGGATGGAACTACAACTTCCAGACACCCCGGACATGACACAATCATGGACGATTCACTTCGATGGCTCCAAGCACGAGGCTGGAGCAGGAGCCCGGGGTCATACTGACATCCCCACAGGGCGACAAGATGAAGTACATCCTCCGGATGAAATTTTGAGCTTCCAACAATGAAGTCGAATACGAGGCCCTCATCCATGGCATGATGATGGCCAAGATCTATGTCGCAACGCGCCTAGTCATCTACGGTGACTCGAACCTCGTCGTCCAGCAGACGATGAACGAGTGCGACGCGCACGTCGCCAACATGATCGTGTACCGTGCGCTCTACAACTCACTCGAAGGAGACTTCGACGACTGCGAGCTTCGACATGTTGGAAGAGAAAGCAACGAAGAGGCCGACAGACTCGCCAACATTGGCTCCACCTGCGCATGGGTGCCACCAGGCGTGTTCCTCGAATAGATCTGCATGACATCCATCAAAAGGAAGTTCCCCAAGGGGTCACCCGAAGAAGCAGAACACTCGGGAGCTGCGCTACCCCGAAGAACAGGAAGGACCCGAAAAGCTCGACACGGAGGTCGCAATGGTCAACCTGATGTTGGTCATGGCAATCGAAGAAACATGGACGCAGTCGTACCTGCGGTACCTGATAAACAGGGAACTGCCTGATGACCCGACAGATGCCCAGCGCATATCTCGCCGGTCCAAGGCCTTCACCATCATCAATGGCGAACTGTACAAGCGCAACATTTCGGGTGTACTACAAAGGTGCGTCACCATCGTTGACGGCAAAACTATCCTCCAAGACATCCATGAGGGCATCTGCGGCCATCATGCGGGCAGTCGCGCCCTCGTTGCCAAAGATCTGCGAGCTGGGTTCTACTGGCCAACGGCCATGAACGACGCTAAGGACATCGTCCGAAGATGCAACGGGCGCCAGAGGTTCGCAGACAAACCACACGCACCTGGATCGGAGCTCAGGCCCATACCCCTGGCCTAGCCCTTCGCCCAATGGGGCCTCGACATGATCGGCAAACTGCCCAATTCTTCGAAATAAGGCCACGTATACCTCCTGGTCACAGTCGAAAAATTCACCAAGTGGATCGAAGCCATGCCCGTTACCAACCAAAAGGGTAAAACAACCGTGAAGTTCTTTGAGTCCATAGTTTACAGGTTTGGCATGCCGCACAACATCATCACCGACAACGGGTTGAACTTCATCCCCAAAGAATTCTAGGACTTCTACGAAGGCCTCGGGATCAACATATCATACGCCTCCGTGGCGCACCCGCAAACGAACGGGCAGGTCTAAAAGGCCAACGGCATCGTCGGCACCTAATGAGTCCGCTTGAGCGAGTTGCGGGAGCCTGGACAGAAGAGCTACCCTCCATCCTTTGGAGCCTGCGCACAATGCCAAATAGCTCGACTGACTACACGCCTTTCTTCATGGTGCACAGAGCAGAAGCCGTGTTACCCGCAGAAGTACGCCATAAGGCCCCACGGGTCGTCGCCTACAGCGAAGCCGAATCGATGGCTGCACTCAAAGACGCCGTCGACACACTCGACGAGGCACGCGACATCGCCGCAGCTCGATCGGCGGTCTACCAGCAGAGCCTCCACAACTATCACACCCGTCGGCTGCGCCCAAGGTCCTTCGTCGAAGGAGACCTAGTCTTACGACTCAAGCAAGAGCGGCCGATGAAGCTCGAGTCACCCTGGGAAGGACCCTACGTTGTCACCGAAGTCATCCCAGGTGGCGCCTATCGCCTCAAGCACGTGGAGTCTGGAGTCGCATACTCCAACCCATGGAACGTCGCACAACTGCAACGTTTCTACCCCTAGCTATCCCCCTTTACTTTCAATAAGGCTATTCATACAAGGCTACTCAGCCGAACAATGTACCTCCTCATTACGATATGAATAAAGCTAAGTGTCTCGCCCCAAAATTTATCTCCTACTCGCATTTCTTTATGCTACAACACACTCAGGGGCTCCCCTCACCTCACGACTTCGTCGACTGAGGATAACGCATGTACACCTGAGTAGCTAATCACGTCAGGCTAACGAAAAGGGCATGCATACAAACAAGCACCATGTGCTAATACAATCAACCTTTATAGCAAAGGGCATAACACGCCCAGTCGAATACATACAAGTTTTTACATCTATCTTTTTACAGGTCCTCCTTATTCTAAAGAATCACCTGTTCACGATGCTCAAAGAGATCTACAAATTGTTCGGCATACTGCCTCACAGCCGCATAGTGCGGGCGCATGTCCCACATGTCACCATCTGGCCGAGGAGGCGGCCCAGCCACAACAACAGCAAGATACACATCTGGGCGATGCAGCCGCACGAGGGAAAGCGCGGCCTTCACCCCGACAACCAACTGGTGCCGCACCAGCTCCCTAACATGACGCACGTCTCGAAACTTCACCAGCAAGCCCTAGAGAGTCGATGGCGCTTCATCCAGAGGAGACATGACATGCAGAATCGACGCCAGGGAAGTCTTCACCTGCCGCAACACTCGCGATACCTGGTGAGCACGATCCTGCACAGTCGCAAGGACCATGGCACGGTCGCGATCCATCCAGAAAAAGCCACCGGCTTCCATATCTTGCTGGGTCAAGCAATTGATCCGAACTGCAATGCGCTCCTTCTCCTCCCTAGGAACAAGGTTAGCACCTGCAACACCTACAAAGTAAGATGGCCAGCCAACAGGTGCATCCGAAAACGAGCAACTACTCGGGGGCTACTCCTATCAGGAGCGCTGGCCGTGCACCCGAAGCATGAAAAGCATACTACGCCAATGATTTATTTCTTCGAGTCTACGACTCCACTACGGACTCGGGGGCTACTCCCATAGGGAGGATTGATTCAAGCATCCGAAAAAATTGTGTCCTACGGACATGAATAAAACAACGGCTGAATTAAAGTCTCTGCTCGAGTCTATGACTCGAACAGACACTCGGGGGCTAATCCCATAGGGAGCGCTGGTCGCGCACCCTATGAACTATTCGACTGCGATCCTTCGGATCAGAATGCAAAAAAAATTTCGGTAACTTTGCCCCAACCAATGCTAAGTGAGTAACATCTTCCTTGGCCACCCAAAACACCTCCGTGGTGATAAAAATTCGGATGCTGTGTCTGCGACACAAAGATAAGACCTACATATATCATCTGATGGCCTGGCAACGCACACGACTGCGCTCTGCTAGTAAAAATCCATGCTAGCAGGCGCGATGAAAATCCCGACGGACGCGTTGGGTACATCATTCGAAATTTACTGGGATTCCACTCCTGTAAGTCCTCAATGGCCTAAGTCGAATTACGCCAGCATATGTTCCGGGTTCGAGTTGAGGGACTCGAATCTGAAGAAGATCGTGTTGTTTTGTCCTACGACAGTTAACTGACCCTGATCCGTTGGGAGAGTCAGGCACACCCATCAACAATCCCTACACACTAGAATCATTCTCTAATGAACAAAAGCAACTGCACCCGAGAGATTGAAGAGTCCTCAGCCGAATCTACAATTCGACTGAACACTCGGGGGCTACTGAAATGGTTATACCCTACGGGTACAAGACCTTAGCATACCTGGTCCAGCCCAAGGAAGGCCCACGAGAATATACGCGGCCCATGAAGATTTTCGGGTGGCCCAAGCCCATGACGTCTTCGGATCCTTGGAGATCAAGACTAGAACAGATAGGATATTCAAAGGGGTAAACCCTAAAACCTGTTACTGACTCGATCTGTGCCCGGGACCTGCCTACCTCTATATAAAGTCTAGGAGGGCACGACGAGGAAGGCACCTCTCATACCACCGCATATACACCTCCACACCAGATTACATCTGCGCACCCTTGTAACTTTCGGTTCCACCGTAATCAAGAGAAAACAAGCAGGAGTAGGGTTTTCCCTCTGGGGGCCTAAACCTGGGTAAATCTCGTGTCCCCTGGTTGCTTGTCTGTTAACCGTTCCGCGATCTCCAGCACCCCCATATTCTCCAAAACCCAAGCTCATAACAATGGGCATTGACGAGATTAAACCTCGTCAAAAGCAACTCCTCCCGCTCCTTGTTGAAGCGCCTTGGACATTACGCACTGGTGCGTGCGTATGGTCCATTGCACTCTTCCGCTCCTGCAGCTGGTGACGGAGCTCCTCAATATGCCTCGACAGCGTGATGCCGTGCAAGAGCGGCGCCACGGGCACCCTGGCATAGCTGAGCTTGTAGCCGGCCGGTAGAGTCTCTAGCGGCGGCACGAGTATATCATAGTGGGCAAATAACTTAGCCTTGTGCAAGCTGAGACGGGTCCTCTCCATGGCGAGGCGCCGTTTTTTCAGGTTGGATTCGACGCTTGTGCTGACATAAGTTGCAGGGAACAAATGGGGTTTGAGCTTCGGCCATGATGAGCTCAGATCACTGTAGAGCTTTGTTGGGAAAACCCAAGAGGAAGGTATGATGAGCAAGGCATAACATCCAAACCCAAGAGGAAGGTATGATTATTGATTCTATCATGTCTGTGTTGTTTGAGATCTTGCATGCTCTCGGATTCTAGTAGCTATCTTGGCCAAGTAGATGCTAGTGACTCCAAGAGGGAGTATTTATGCTTGATAGTGGGTTTATGCCTCTATTGAATCCGGGGAAGTGACATAAATCTCTAAGGTTGTAGACGTGCTATTGCTACTAGGGAAAAAACAACAATCTCTTGTTCATGGAGCAATTGTATTGTTTACTTTACACACATTGCTTAAAGAAGTTATCTGTTGCTTGCAACTTAATACTGGAGGGGGTTTGGATGATAACCTGAAGGTGGATTACTAGTCATAGATGTAGTTGGATGGCGGTCTATGTATATTGTTGTAATGCCCAATCAAATCTCATAGGATCTTGAATGTCTAGTATTGCATTGTTATGCCTTTCTCAGTCCTGTCAATTGCCCCGCTGTAATTTGTTTACCCAGCATGTTATGTTATTTATCTTAAGGAGAACACCTCTAGTGAACTGTGGACCCCGGTCCAATATTTACCATTGATACATCTTCCACTGTTACTGTTTACTTTCTGCAAGCAATCATTGCCTTCCACACCATATGTTTAATCCCTTTTTAGCAAACCGGTGAGATTGACAACCTCACTAGTTGTTGGGGCAAAGTCTTGAGTTTGTGTTGTGCAGGTTCCAAGTTGTTAGGAACATCTTGGAGTCGTTCCCTTCCTCCTACTGGTTCGATAATCTTGGTTTCATACTGAGCGAAGACTTACTACTATGCTCATCATACCTTCCTCTTTGGTTTTCCCAACGAAGCTCTACAGTGATCTGAGCCGCATCAAGATGTTTTCTGGCGCCGTTGTCGGGGAGTTAAGGACGGTTCACAAGAGGAGTCCTTCACAACCTTTCTCTTTACTTTGTTTTTGTTTTTCTTAGTTTCTTTTGCCCTGTTTTGTTTGCTTCTTTTTATCAAAAATTACAAAAATATTAGTTTCGTTTGGTTAGCTTTTTCTTATCAAAAACATAAAAAAAATTAGTTCCTACTCTAGTTGCTGCTGCTGTTGGCTTGCTCCACCTTTGCAAAAATGAATTCTGCTGAGAACACCAAGTTGTGTGACTTCACTAGCACAAACAACAATGATTTCCTAAGTACACCTATTGCTCCACATGTTCCTGATGCTACCTTTTATGAAACTTAACCTGCTTTGTTGAATCTTGTGATGAAAGGGCAATTTTCTGGTGCTAGTTCTGATGATGTTGCTGCCCACCTCAATAAATTTCTTGAACTTATTGAGATGCAAAAATATAAGGATGTAGATGGATATATTATTAATCTCAAATTGTTTCCTTTCTCCTTGAGAGGAAAAGCTAAAGAATGGTTGCTATCCTTGCCTAGAAATAGTATTGATACTTGGATTAAGTGCAAATATGCTTTTACTAGAAAATACTATCCTCCTGCTAAGATTATATCTATGGGAAGTGAAATAATGAAATTTAAACAACTTGATAATGAACATGTTGCTCAAGCTTGGGAATGTAGGGGTTCATAGCATGGAAAACAAAAAAATTCTACCGCATACAAACAAACAAGCCAAGATCTATCTACTAGATTGTAGCAACGAGTTGATGGAATAACTCACCCTCGAAGATTCCAAAGTGTTTAACGAGAGCGGATTCTCGTGGGTGATGTAGTCGTACTCTTGCCGATCTCAAGATCGTGTAGACGATCCTTACGGCGCTGCGTTCCGGCAGCGCTTCCGCAGTGGGTCACACGTTCGGTACTCAATGAAGACCTTCCTCTCCCTTGTTCCAGCAGGCAGCGGAGGTTGTAGCACTCTCCTCGTGATTCCGGCAGCACGACGGCCTGGTACCGGAAGTAGAGGGGAGATCTCGCAGGGCTTTGCCTTAAGCCGGAGCGAGTATGGTGGACGATGAGAGAGGCCTCGGTGATCTAGGGTTTAGAAACACCAAGGAGAGAGGTCTAGGCCGGTGCCTAGGGCTTGGGAAAAGCCCCAAGTCGGCGGCTAGGGTTTGCCCTAGGGCGGCGACGGCTGCAGGAGGGCCGGCGGCTAGGGCTAGGGTTTTGGGTGGTGGAGGTGTAGGTCTAGAGGGGCAGCCCTGCCCCACCTTTTATAGGTGGGAGGACGCCGGCTAGGGGAGGAGAGTCCTCCCCCAAGTCGGCCTCCAAGGCCGGCGGGTGGAGGGAGAGGAACTCCTCCCCAAGTAGGTTTCCTACTCTCCCTCCACCAAGCAAACTTGCCGTTTGACTTTTCAAATTGGCGTTTGACTTTTCAAACTAGGATTTGATTTATCCCTTTATTTTGCTCAGCGATGACACCTAGTACATGATGCAACCATTCCAACTTGTTATGACACATTCATGTACCCTACCCCTCCGGAGTGCCGGACCTTCCGGAACCTTCTAGAACATTCCCGATGAAAACACCGGAACCATTCTCCAACCCCGAAACAGGACTTTCCTTATATGAATCTTATTCTCCGGACCATTCCGGATCTCCTCGTGATATACCGGATCCCATCCGAGACTTCGAACAACATTCGGTCTCTTACTCATCATTCCATAACTACTCAACAACATCGAATCCTTAAGTGTGTCTCCCTACGGTTCGTGAATTATGCGGACATGATCGAGACACTTCTCCGATCAATAACCAATAGAGGAATCTGGAAATTCATATGGTTCCCACATATTTCTACGATTACTTTGCGATCGAATGAACCACTTACATACGATACCAATTTCCCTTTGTCTCACGATAGTTTACTTATCCGAGGTTTGGATCGTCGGTATCTCTGCATACCTAGTTCAACCTCGTTACTGATAAGTACTCTTTTCTCGTTCCCGTGATATGTGATCCCTTGTGAGCTAGTCACATGCTTGCAAGCCAATTGGATGACATTCCACCGAGAGGGCCCAGAGTATATATATCCGTCATATGGATGGACAAATCCCACTCTTGATCCATGTGTCTCAACCAATACTTTCCGAACACTCAATGCCACCTTTATAACCACCCAGTTACGATGTGGTGTTTGATGTCATCAAAGCATCCTTCCGGTGATGGTGATATGCATGATCTCATGGTCGAAGGAATTAGGTTACTATGTATCAGAAAGCATATAGCAATTGAACTATTAAAATGACTTGATCTTTATGCTACGCTTATCTATAGGAGTATGTCCATCATATCATTCTCCTAACGATATGATCTTGTTGTTAATAACATCTCAATGTTCATGATAGGGAAACCACAATCATTTATTAACCAAGAAGCTAGTATTATAAAGAGGCTTTACTAGGGACTCTAATTTAGTTTACAAATCACACAAGTATTAATGTTTCCTTGTTAATACTATTATAGCATGAATGTAAACATTTATCATAAACACAAAGATATAATAATAACTACATTTATTATTGCCTCTAGGGCATATCTCCAACAGTCTCCCACTTGCACTAGAGTCAACTAATCTAGATTACATGGTAATATACCGAACACCCATGGCAGTTTGGTGTTGGTCATGTTTTGCCCTCGGGAGAGGTTTAGTCAACGGATCCGCCACATTCAGATCTGTGTGTACTTTGCAAATCTTTATGTCACCATCTTGGACATGTTCTCGAATAGCGTGAAAACGTAGTTTGATGTGCTTCAGCTTCTTGTGTGACCATGGTTCTTGCGCATTGGCTATGGCGCCCATGTTATCACAGTAGATAGATATTGGGTCCATCACACTTGGAACCACACCGAGCTCTGTAATGAACTCCTTCATCCATATCGCTTCTTGTGAAGCCTTCGAAGTAGCTATGTATTCCGATTTAGTTGAAGATCTCGCCACAACGCTTTGCTTTGCACTCCTCCAGCTAACTGCTGCACCATTCAAAGTAAATATGTATCCAGATTGAGATTTAGAATCATCCGGATCGGTGTTCCAACTAGCATCGGTGTAACCATTAACAACGAGATGTTCGTCACCTCCATAAGAAAGAACCATATCCTTAGTTCTTCTCAAGTACTTAAGGATGTTTTTGACCGCTGTCCAATGATCCACTCCTGGATCACTTTGATATCTTCTAGTCAAACTAACAACATATGCAATGTCGGGTCTAGTACATAGCATGGCATACATTAGAGATCTTATGGATGAGGCATAGGGAGTCTTACTCATCCTTTCTCTATCTTCTTCCGTTGCTGGACATTGAGTTTTACTCAAGGTCGTATTGGGCAACATGGGCAAGAACCCTTTCTTGCTATCTTCCATTGCAAACCTCTTTAGAACTTTGTCCAAATATGTAATTTGTGACAATGATATTAGGCGTCTCGATCTATCTCTATAAATCTTTATGCTTAATATGTAAGCTGCTTCGCCAAGATCTTTCATTGAAAAGCTATTATTCAAATATTCCTTGACAATATTAAGAAGGTCTACATCATTCCCAATCAACAATATGTCATATACATATAGTATTAAGAATGCTACAGAACTCCCACTCACTTTCTTGTAAATACAAGCTTCTCCATAAGTTTGTATAAAACCAAAACTTTTGATTACCTTATCAAAGCGTTGATTCCAACTTCGGGATTCTTGCTTCAATCCATATATGGACCATTGAAGTTTGCATACCTTGTTAGCATCTTTAGGATCGACAAAACCTTTGGGTTGCATCATATACAACTCTTCATCAATGTCTCCATTGACGAACGCTGTTTTGACATCCATCTGCCATATCTCATAATCATAATATGAAGCGATTGCTAACAAAATCCTCACAGACTTTAGCTTCGCTACTGGTGAGAAAGTCTCATCGTAGTCAACTCCTTGAATTTGTCGAAACCCTTTTGCGACAAGTCGAGCTTTATAGACAGTAACATTACCATCAGTATCTGTTTTCTTCTTGAAAATCCATTTGTTCTCGACAGCCTTTCGGCCGTCCGGTAAGTCCACCAAAGTCCATACTTGGTTTTTGTACATGGATCCAATTTCGGATTTCATGGCTTCTTGCCATTTATTGGAATCTGGGCTCATCATCGCTTCCTCATATGTCGCAGGGTCATCGGTGTTGTCCACCAACATGACACTCATAACGGGATCATACCAATCAGGAGTGGTATGAGTTCTCGTTGACCTGCGAGGTTCTGTAGCAACTACAACCGAAGTTTCATGATCATCATCATTAGCTTCCTCTCTTATTGGTGCAGGCACCACAGGAACTTCTTCCGGTGCTGCGCTACTCGCAAGTTCGAGAGAAGGTTCGATAACCTCATCGAGTTCTACTTTCCTTCCAGTCACTTCTTTCGAGAGAAATTCCTTCTCTAGAAAGTATCCATTCTTGGCAACAAAGATTTTGCCTTCGGATGTATGATAGAAGGTATACCCAATAGTTTCCTTTGGGTATCCTATGAAGACACATTTTTCTGCTTTGGGTTCAAGCTTGTCCGGCTGTAACTTATTTACATAGGCTTCGCAACCCCAAACTTTAAGGAACGACAATTTAGGTTTCTTCCCAAACCATAATTCATACGGCGTCGTATCAACGGATTTAGATGGTGCCCAATTTAAAGTGAATGCTGTTGTTTCTAATGCATAACCCCAAAATGATAGCGGTAAATCTGTAAGTGACATCATAGAACAAACCATATCTAAGAGAGTTCGATTACGACGTTCGGACACACCATTACGCCGTGGTGTTCCCGGCGGTGTCAATTGTGAAAGTATTTCGCATTCCTTCAAATGCTCGCCAAACTCGTAACTTAGATATTCACCTCCACGATCAGAACGTAGAAATTTAATCTTCTTGTTACGTTGATTCTCCACCTCACTTTGAAATTCCTTAAACTTATCGAAAGTTTCGGACTTATGTTTCATGAAATAGATATACCCATATCTACTCAAGTCATCCGTGAAGGTAAGAACATAACGATAACCACCGCGTGATGCTACACTCATTGGACCACAAACATCGGTATGTATGATTTCCAATAAGTCCATAGCTCGCTCCATCATACCAGAAAATGGAGTCTTAGTCATTTTACCCATCAGACATGCTTCGCATCTTTCAAGTGATTCGAAATCAAGTGATTCAAGAAGTCCATCAGAATGGAGTTTCTTCATACGCTTCACTCCAATGTGACCAAGACGACAGTGCCACATATAGGTCGAGTTATTGCTCGATTTCAAACGTTTAGCTTCAATGATATTAATATGTGTATTTCCACTATCGAGATTCAATAAGAATAGACCATCTATCAAAGGTGCATGTGCATAAAACATATTACTCATATAAATCGAACAACCATTATTCTCGGACTTAAACAAGTAACCGTCTCGCAATAAACAAGATCCCGATATAATGTTCATGCTTAACGCAGGCACCAAATAACAATTATTTAAGTATAAAACCAATCCCGATGGTAGATGAAGAGGTAGCGTGCCGACCGCGATCACATCAACCTTTCATCCATTTCCTACGCGCATCGTCACCTCGTTCTTCGCTAGCTTCCGTTTATTCTGCAGTACCTGTTTCGAGTTACAAATATGAGCAACCGAAACCGTATCAAATACCCAGGCACTACTACGAGTACTAGTGAGATACACATCAATAACATGTATATCGGATATACCTTTCTTCTTGATGTTGCCGTTCTTCAAATCCGCCAAGTACTTTGGGCAATTCCGCTTCCAGTGACCTTCTCCCTTGCAGTAAAAGCACTCAGTATCAGGCTTAGGTCCAGCCTTGGTGTTCTTCGTCGGTGTGGTAACTTTCTTACCACCCTTCTTGAAGTGTCCCTTTTGCTTAGACTTGCCTTTCTTGAATTTGGTTGTCTTATTGACCATCAACACTTGGTGCTCTTTCTTGATCTCCAATTCTGCAGATTTTAACATGGAGAAGAGTTCTGGCAACTGCTTGTTCATGCTTTACATATTGTAGTTCATCACAAAGTTCTTGTAACTTGGTGGTAGTGATTGGAGGACACGGTAAATCCCCAAAGCATTAGGAATCACTATACCCAAGCTTTGGAGTTTGTTTGCGTGCCCAGACATCTTCAACACATGCTCACTGACGGAGCTTCTTTCTTCCATCTTGCAGTTAAAGAACTTTTCAGAAGCCTCATAGCTCTCAACTGCCGCGTGAGTCTCAAATATCAGTTTGAGTTCACGGACAATATCACGTGGGTCTGAATTCTCAAACCTTTTCTGAAGCTCCGATTATAAACCATACAAGATAGCACACTGAACTGTGGAGTACTGATTCTTCCGAGCGAGGTAAACATTCTTTACTTCATCGGTAGCATCAGCTGCAGGCGGGTCACCCAGCAGTGCATCTAGCACATAGGTCAAATTACCAGCATTGAGGACAATCCTCAAATTGCGGAACCAATCCGCGAAGTTGCTTCCATTGTTTTTCAACTTTTCTTTCTCTAGGAACACATTAAAATTGATGGTAGGGGCCGCCATTGATCTACAACATATTTGCAATAGTTTAGACTAAGTTTATGACAAATTGAGTTCTAATTAATAGTTAAATTAATCTAGGTGAACTCCCACTCAAAACAATATCCCTCACATTGTTTTAGTGATCACACGAACCAAATCCACCACATCAAAACCGATCATCACGAGAGTTGATGTAGCTTCAATGGCGAACAATCGACATGTTCATCATATCTACTATATGATTCATGCTTTACCTTTCGGTGATCCGTGTTCTGAGACCATGTATGTACATGCTAGGCTCGTCAAGATCAAACCTTAGCTTCCGCATGAGCAAATCTGGCTTGCTCACGTTGTATACACTTGCAGAATCTAACACACCCGATCATCACGTGGTGCTTCAAAACAACAAGCTTTAGCAACGGTGCTTACTAAGGATGAACACTTTAGAACTTGAAATTCATGTGCATGAGGGATCATCTTATAATGCTACCGTCATTAACTAAGCAATACAAGATGCATAAAGGATTAACATCACATGCAATTCATAATATGTGATATGATATGGCCTTTCTTCTTTGTGCTTCCGATCTCCATCTTCAAGCACGAACATGATCTCCATCATCACCGGCATTGCATCAAGGTCAATGACGCTGCTCCATGATTGTCTTCCAACAGCTTCAACTATTACAACTACTTTGAATAGACACGCGAGTCTTAACAGAAAATAAAGACAACCATATGGATCCTGCCGGTTGCCAACTTACAATAAGGAACATTGCATACATCAAATATAATCACAATCATGGCCATATCACATCACAGCACACCCCTGCAAAACAAAGTTAGACGCCTCTAATTTCTTTGCATATTTTACGTGGTTTGGGGCTTTCAATAAGTGTCGATCTAACTTACGAACAAGAACCACAACGTTGATGTTTGAACTATCAAGTGCCCGTTGTAAATTGGATCTATACTATAATGGGAGAGACAGACACCCGCAAAGCCACTTATGCAATACAAGTTGCATGTTGAGCGTGGAGCAAGTCTCATGAACGATGTCATGTAAGGTTAGCCCGGGCCGCTTCATCCCATCATACCGCAAGATGAAAATTACACAAGAAGCAATTGATACTAAAAGCACCACCGCCCACAATGACCATTGTGTTCTACTCGTGTAATAGATCTACATATAGACACGGCTCTGATACCACTGTAGGGGTTCGTAGCATGGAAAACAAAATTTTTCTACCGCATACAAACAAACAAGCCAAGATCTATCTACTATATTGTAGCAACGAGTTGATGGAATAACTCACCCTCGAAGATTCCAAAGTGTTTAACGAGAGAGGATTCTCGTGGGTGATGTAGTCGTACTCTTGCCGATCTCAAGATCGTGTAGACGATCCTTCCGGCGCTGCGTTTCGGCAGCGCTTCCGCAGTTGATCACACGTTCGGTACTCGATGAAGACCTTCCTCTCCCTTGTTCCAGCAGACAGCGGAGGTTGTAGCACTCTCCTCGTGATTCCGGTAGCACGACGACGTGGTACCAGAAGTAGAGGGGAGATCTCGCGGGGCTTCGCCTTAAGCCGGAGCGAGTATGGTGGACTATGAGAGAGGCCTCGGTGATCTAGGGTTTATACACACTAAGGAGATAGGGCTAGGCTGGCGGCTAGGGCTTGGAGAAAGCCCCAAGTCGGCGGCTAGGGTTTGCCCTAGGGCGGCGGCGGCTGCAGGAGGGCCGGCTGCTAGGGATAGGGTTTTGGGTGGTGGAGGTGTAGGTCTAGAGGGGCAGCCCTGCCCCTCCTTTTATAGGTGGGAGGACGCCGGCCAGGGGAGGAGAGTCCTCCCCCAAGTCGGCCTCCAAGGCCGGAGGGTGGAGGGAGAGGAACTCCTCCCCAAGTAGGTTTCCTACTCTCCCTCCACCAAGCAAAACTTGTCGTTTGACTTTTCAAATTGGCATTTGACTTTTCAAACTAGGATTTGATTTATCCCTTTATTTTGCTCAGCGATGACACATAGTACATGATGCAACCATTCCAACTTGTTATGACACATTCATGTACCCTTCCCCTCCGGAGTGCCGGACCTTCCGGAACCTTCTAGAACATTCCCGATGAAAACACCGGAACCATTCTCCAACCCCGAAACAGGACTTTCCTTATATGAATCTTACTCTCCGGACCATTCCGGATCTCCTCGTGATATCCCGGATCCTATCCGAGACTCCGAACAACATTCGGTCTCTTACTCATCATTCCATAACTACTCAACAACATCGAATCCTTAAGTGTGTCTCCCTACGGTTCGTGAATTATGCGGACATGATCGAGACACTTCTCCGATCAATAACCAATAGAGGAATCTGGAAATTCATATGGTTCCCACATATTTCTATGATTAATTTGCGATTGAATGAACCACTTACATACGATACCAATTTCCCTTTGTCTCACGATAGTTTACTTTTCCGAGGTTTTGATCGTCGGTATCTCTGCATACCTAGTTCATCCTCGTTACTGATAAGTACTCTTTTCTCGTTCCCGTGATATGTGATACCTTGTGAGATAGTCACATGCTTGCAAGCCAATTGGATGACATTCCACCGAGAGGGCCCATAGTATATCTATCCGTCATATGGATGGACAAATCCCACTCTTGATCCATGTGTCTCAACCAATACTTTCCGAACACTCAATGCCACCTTTATAACCACCCAGTTACGGTGTGGTGTTTGATGTCATCAAAGCATCCTTCCGGTGATGGTGATATGCATGATCTCATGGTCGAAGGAATTAGGTTACTATGTATCAGAAAGCATATAGCAATTGAACTATTAAAATGACTTGATCTTTATGCTACGCTTATATATAGGAGTATGTCCATCATATCATTCTCCTAACGATATGATCTTGTTGTTAATAACATCTCAATGTTCATGATAGGGAAACCACAATCATTTATTAACCAACAAGCTAGTATTATAAAGAGGCTTTACTAGGGACTCTAATTTAGTTTACAAATCACATAAGTATTAATGTTTCCTTGTTAATACTATTATAGCATGAATATAAACATTTATCATAAACACAAAGATATTATAATAACTACATTTATTATTGCCTCTAGGGAATATCTCCAACAGGGAAAGAATGAAATCTTTGGTAAAGAATTGTCCCACTCATGGACTTACTACTTGGATGATTATCCAGACTTTTTATGCAGGGTTAAACTTCTCTTTCAAGAAATCTGTTAGATTCTGCTGCTGGAGGTACCTTTATAACCATTACTTTGGGTGCTGCAACAAAGCTCCTTGATAATATGATGGTTAATTATTCTGAATGGCACACTAAGAGAGCTCCACATGGTAAGAAGGTAAATTCTTTTGAGGAAGCCTCCTCTTTGAGTGATAAAATTGATGTTATCATGGCTATGCTTTGTAACATCCTCAAAATCATGTTTTAAACTTATGCATAGCATCCATGCATCCATGAGCATATGATTTTCATTTCAAACAAATCAATTCAAAACAGAAGCATTTGTGCTTATTATTTTATGTAAAGTTTACTCAAGCCTTGTGCTACTTGTTTTGAGAAAAGTACTGTTAACCATTCAGTATTGTTTAGAATCCAAACTCAAATGATTTCAAAAACTTGAGAAAAGTCTCAAAGCAAATATGAAATAAAACCAAATCTATGCCTATTATCACACCTCACAAAGGCATGGTTTTATTTTTATTTTCAAAAGACCCAAGTGTGTTTGAGTGAACACATGTGTTCGACACTTATTTGAGCACAAGTTTGTCTGTACAAAAGTCCTGAAAAGCTTTGGATTCAAACAGATTTGAATTGAGGTTTGAAAACCATTTCAGAAAAACAAACAGAAAAAGAAAAAGCTTAAAGGAGAAAAAAAATATCACTCAGCCGAATCTGGCCCAACCAGCCCAGCTAAGCCCAACACCCCACCCCGCGAACCGTTTTCTTTCACTCACCTCCGCACCCGCTGAGTGACTGACAGGCAGGACCCACTCCCTCTCCTTTCCTCTCGCTGACAGCCACGGACCACATGACCATCGTCGTCTCCACCCAGCGACTGGTTCATCCCCAAATCACGCAGGCGTTTCCTGTATTGATTAGCAGCGTCAATTCACGTTGAATGCTGGAGTAAATCTCGCTCGCGACCATGCTACTTAAACCCCCTCTGCCCCCTCTCCATTTCCCCCCAAACTCCGAGCACAAAGCGCCCCCAGGCTGCCCGCATTCAACCTCGCACCACCGCAGTCAGAGAGCACTCCGGCGACCGATTCCGGTGAGTCTCGTGCGCCCCTCGCCCTCTGGTTCTTGCAGACAGCCTCGCCACTTTCTTGCGCAAGTACTGACACCACTGGTTCCCTTTATACTGCCCCAGGTCGTCGATTCCGTTCAACACCGCAAGCTCCCGACGACAACCTCGACTCCGGCGACCAAATTCCGTAAGCCCTTTGCGCCCCTTCGCCTCTGACTCACACGAAGTTGTTCGCCACTGTCTTGTGCATCATATGGTGCCGCTTTTTTGTGCTAGGGAGACCAGGAGCGTCACCAACATCGCCGTCTACTCGAACCCGACGCCGCCCGTAACTCCGACGAGCTCCAGCAGCCCACTCCGTGCGCCCCTTGCCAAGCCGCCGCCAGGTTGAGCATCGGCACGTCGCCACGGTTCTGGTACGCCCCTCCGACGACCCTAGGACGACCTGTAGCGCCGCGCCTCCGTAGGCAGAGCTCGCCGCCGCCAGTAGCCGCCACTAGCGCCGCTCAGTTTTGGTCGCTTGATTCGTAGCCTTCAGATCTAGATCCAGCGCGTAGGATTAGATCACTTAACGAATCGTTATGAGTATATCTGAGCCGAGCGGGTTAAGTAGATCCAACAGCCCAGAAGCGCGATCCAACGCGAAACAGTATGGACCAGTTAGAAACAGACGCGTGGCTGGAGTTTAGATTTAAAACAGGATTTGAATCTGATTGATGTTCAAATTTGATTTGGCTATAACTTTTGATCCCCATGTTAGAATTTGACAAATTTTATACTGTTGGAATCAGGAGAGCAAGATCTTTCTAATTATGCAATGCGTTTAATGTTTTGCTTCTGTTAAAAAGGTTTTATTTGCAGAAACTTGTGTAGGGCTAATTTGATCATATGAAATGTTTAGGAATTAATTTAGGGTTTAGATAATTGTAGTTTGGCAAGTTTTTGACTTGTTTATGAATCAGTACTGTATACTTGCTTTCTATAAGTTTTTAAAATCATCACATATCATTTTGCATGCATGCATATATTTTTGATTGTATATGTTTTGTATGTGATTGTGGCTATGATTCTTTGTGTAGATTTTGGTGCTAGTGATTGTGATTGTGAGGAGTGTAGCTACTCTCCAAACTACCAAGGCAAGTGGTACTTCATGAATATTATCATTCCTATGTTTTCTACTAAGCATTAGAAATATTTTGTTAGACTTGCATGCTATATTTTGCTTATATGCCATGTTGGGAAATCCTAGTAGTAATAGAATTTCTAGGGAATCTCTAAGTTAAGTTACTATCTATGCCATGCTTAGCCTAGCTAGTAGCAAACAAGGTTGGTGAAATATACATGCTATGATAAAAATATTTCCAAGTCTTTGGACTTGTGTTTTGCTTAATAAAACAACTAAGTTAATGAAACACCTGGGTGAAATGGAAGGAAAGGTTTATATTGAGTGGATACACAAGGCCCATTTATATGGTTTACCTTGTGTATCTCACTTGTGGCAAGCCACCCAGGAACAAAGAGATTTTATAGGCCAAGTGTTAAGAAGCTTCTAGTGCAGCCACTTGGCAATATGGGCTCTGCCTGGACCACATAGGTTGCTAGAACTTAGCCATTTGGAAAGTTGGTGGTAGTGGGAATGATAGGTTGGAGCGCGTCCATTTGGTCTAAGGGAAGGCTTCTGAAAGGTCCTGTCTTGGTGAAACCAAGTCTGGTGGGGAAAATGCACAACCTCTGCAGATGGAAAAATCTAAGTACTTAGCCAAGTACATTGTAATGGACAACTTGAGCATCAAGAGATGGAAGCTATCAAGAATCTCCTCATCCCAATTTGAAAGTAAAATTTGTGGGTGAACAAGGGTGAAGGACCTCAATGTCTATTGGTGGTTCCTTGGGAAAAGTTTTGACAAAGAAAAACTTAGTGATTTCAACTAATAGGCAAAATCTATTTTGAGCAAAGCAAGCCAAGCTACAATTAGCCAAATTGCATATAGTATCTAGTCCACTTAAAATTTTACTAAGGTATCACTTGCCAATACTATTCCAAAGTATTGACCCACTGTGGCTGTAACTTGTGATGTTGCAGGTTACTCTGATGAGGATTAGGTGTCATGAGTCTACACTCAACATGTTTGCCTGTGGCACATGAAGATGAAGACTTTTATTTATTTACTTATTCAAACTCTTATACTAGGCCTGTGGACTTGGAGTTGTAAAGACTATGTTTATCTCTGGAATGACTGTAATAAAGACCTTTGTATCTGTGTACTTCATCTTAAACTGTTGATGCTAGCAATGATACAGGGACTAGCATTTGCAATCACAGGGATCCTTTTCCTTTATAAAGGAGGGATCTTACAGATGGTATCAGAGCACTGTGTTGCCTATAGGATTATGACCCTAGGATTGGAAACCACTAAGGAAAAAATTTCAGCAACTTCTACACTTGTCTATTCTTCTCGTAAAACTTTTCTAATCTTCTTTATCATCTCTATTTGTAGATGAACTCCATCAACGAAGCCGTAAGGAAAGGACCACTCATGACAATGACTTTGGAGTGTGAGACAGAATTCCCCAAGGCTCTCAAGGACCTCATGGTTGCATTAGAGATACATGGTGCAACTGTGTACAAAGGATTTCCTGTGATGGATGAAGGAGTTGAATACTGGTGGGTGCAACTTCACTTGTATAAAAACAAGGAAGACAACCACCAGGAAAAAGGATTTTGCATGTTCACCAATTCAGTGGTGCACACTACATTCTTTGAATCAGCAAGGGATGCAGCTTGGAAGACCATCAAAGAACTTGGTGATAGAGTCAAGTGTAGAATGCTCAACCTCCAAAATGACCTAAAGGAAGAGAAGAAACATACCCAAGAGTTGGAAGCTACCAACCAAACCTTAAGAGGAGACATTATAGACTTAGTGATGGAGTCATGTGAGCAACATAGACTGATTGCTTCTATAAAAATTGTGTTGGCCAACAGATCCAATGAGATAGGATTGTAAACGTACTTCGTTAGTTGGACCACCACTTATCACCTTATTTTCCAAAATGATGCTTTAAAATAAGTTGAACCTTGGTTGTTGTAATGGATCCATGTATGCCATGACTTGTGTGTTTTGATTTCCAAGGATATGTATGTGATGTTTTGTCTTTTGTTTTATCTTGAATTGTGTTGTTCTAACTTTTCTATCTTATAAATAGATGCCTACTGTTACCATCAGCACTGTTGAGGAGTTCTAGGTTACTCGCTTTGGTCCTCGTATTGTTGAGCTTACTACTTTGCTCAATCTCCCTCTTCCTACCATCATGGTGCTTCACGTCACCAAGTTTGAGAGGAAAGACCTCTGGGGTTTCAAGGTCAACCAGCCTAGACGCCAGACAGAGCCTACCACGGAGGCCATCGTCTTCAAGCTCATGCATGATGACAAGGAGAGAGGCCTTGAGGTAGTTATGCAGGATCTGATAGGACGTCTGCTAGGGAGACACTCCCGACAGGTTAGAGGTACTCACTTCCACGTCTTTGGTAGACGTGATGAGGACGGAGAGTCCATCGACTTCGAGGACGATTCGAGGGACACAGCAGAGCCGATTCGTCTATACCTCCAGGACTTAGAGGCTCTCATTAGGCATGTGGACTCCGATAGGACCAACGTCATGCTCAGTAATGACGAACTCCAGGTGCAGCTTCGCGAGAAGGACAAGCTCTTCGCGGAGCAAGACGAGATAGTCAAGGAGATGGAGGCGAAGTTCGAGAGCCAGGACAGAAAGTTCAAGAGTCAGGAGAAGCGGGTCCAGGATAGGAACAAGAAGATCCAGGACATGACTGAAGAACTGCAGGCCAAGGACTTCGAGCTCGAGCATCAGCAGACGGTGATTGAGAGGCTTCGTTCCCAGAAGAGGGCTCTCAAAGCCAAGATAGAGACCTTGACCACTAGTGTCGAGGAATACAAGACCGCGATGGAGAACGCATGTCTTACCTTTTTCGAGGAGGAGGTTGATGCCGAGGAGTAGATTTGACTAGTCATTTATCATATATTATCGTACTTGTTGATTGAGAACTTGTTATTGACCATCCGACATGTGGATGGCTTGTTATTTGTGTGTGTTTTACTTTGCGAACTTGTTATTTTGTTGTTGAACCTTTATCATTATGTTGCATGCTTTGTGATTGTTTATGTGATGTAATGTGCATGAAAGCATCTATGGGTATCTCATTCTTATCTCTATTGAACCAACCACAGATGCCTCCCCGTCGTGCAAACCCCAACCCCAACAACAACAACAACATCACTCCAGAAATGCAGAAAATGATGACCGCTCAAACTCAGCTGATGCAGATGATGACAACGTTCATCCAGAACCAAAACAACAACAATAACAACAATAACAACAACAATAACAATAACAACAACAACCCACTGGGTTTTGATATGCTTACCAGGTTCTTGAGATTGAGGCCAGCAAAGTTCTCAGGAACGACTGATCCCATGGTGGCCAATGATTGGCTACACTCTGTGAACAAGGACTTGGTAACTGTGGGCTGTACTGATGCAGAAAAAGTCAGATTTGCAGCACATTTGTTGGAAGGACCAGCCGCCACTTGGTGGGATAACTTCCAGATCACCACTCCCATAGAAGATGTGACATGGGCTATCTTTGTGGATGGCTTTCGTACTGCTCATATCTCATCTGGAGTGATGAGTCTGAAAAAGAAGGAGTTTCATAACCTGAAGCAGCGCTACCGCAGCGTGGCTGAATATATTGAGGAGTTCAACAATCTGGCGCGATATGCACCGGATGAAGTTGACACTGATGCTAAGAGGAAAGAAAAGTTCCTCGAAGGGTTGAATGATGAGCTGAATCTGCAGTTGGCCGTGGCCTATGTTCCCACTTATTAGTCTCTCTGTGACAAGGCTGCTATTTTGGAGAACAAAATAAAGCAAGTTGAAAGCAGGAAGAGGAAGCACTCTGACAAGCACAACTCGGGATCGTCACACAAACGATCCCATTATGATGACAGTGGAAGCTCGGGATCCCACAAGCATGGGAAATTCAACAAGCACCACAACCACAACCGTCATGACAACAAGCATCACCGTAGTCATGACAATGACAAGTACAAGAACCACAAGGGTGGATACAAGATCCACCACTGTGGTAATGGAAGTGGAAGTGGAAGTGGAAATCAGCCTGTCAAGAAGGACATTAGTCAGGTTGAATGCTTCAAGTGCAAGAAGATGGGGCATTATGCAAATGAATGCCCAGAAAAGAAAGTTGAAGGACCCAACAAGCCCAACCCTTTTCAGAAGGGACAGGTTAACCACATCAATGTGGAGGAAGTCTATGAGGAGCCTGATGCTGTTGCTGGTAAGTTCAGACTCAATTCTATTCCAGCATTTGTTCTTTTTGATACCAGAGCATCGCATTCATTCATATCAAAAGCATTTGTTGATAGAAATGGGTTTCCAACTGAAAACATTGGGTGTCCAATAAAAGTTAGTTCTCTGGGTGGAGATATGATAGTAAGTCTTGGATGCCGGGATCTAGTAATAGAGTTTGGAAAGCATAAATTTCCAGTGAGTCTGATAATCCTAGATTCCCAAGGACTGGACGTAATATTGGGGATGGATTGGATGGCTAAGTATGAAGGAGTACTAGATTGTGCTAATCGTACTGTTGCACTCACGACCCCGGAAAGAAAACGGATTAAATTCAAGTCTAACTTTGAGCCAAAAGGGAGTAAGCTAAATTCTCTTAAGGGGGTTAGCATAGACAGTGTGCCAATTGTGAGTGAGTATCCGGAAGAATTACCGGGAATTCCACCAGATAGAGATGTGGAGTTTCTTATAGATTTGGTACCAGGATCTGGACCAATAGCAAAGAGACCATACAAGATGTCAGTGGATGAACTGAAAGAACTCAAGAAACAACTTGGAGAACAGTTGCAGAAAGGATTTATTCAACCAAGTTCTTCATCTTGGGGAGCCCCAGTTTTGTTCGTGGAAAAGAAAGATATAAGTCAAAGGTTATGCATAGATTACCGTTCACTTAATGAGGTGACTATTAAGAACAAATATCCTTTGCCTAGAATCAATGAATTGTTTGATCAGCTAGAAGGAGCTTGTGTGTTCTCAAAGATTGATCTTTGGTCAGGTTGTTTTCAACTCAAGATAAGAGAACAAGACATACCTAAGACAACTTTCACCACAAGGTATGGATTATATGAGTATACCGTGATGCCATTTTGTTTGACCAATGCTCCAGCATACTTCATGAATATGATGAACAAGGTGTTCATGGAATTCCTTGACAAGTTTGTTGTCGTTTTCATCGATGACATTTTAGTCTACTCCAAGAGCAAAGAAGAGCATGAAGGACATTTACGTTTAATACTTGAAAAGTTAAGAGAGCATAAACTTTATGCCAAATTCAGCAAGTGTGAATTCTGGTTGAATGAAGTTGGATTTCTTGGACATGTTATGACAAAGGATGGTGTAGCAGTTGATCCTGCTAAAGTTTCAGCTGTAACGGAATGGGAATCTCCCAAGTCAGTAAAGGAAGTTTGTAGTTTCCTTGGCTTAGCAGGTTACTACAGAAGGTTCATTGAAAATTTCTCCAAGGTAGCTAAGCCTATGACTGAATTGCTAAAGAAAGACAAGAAATTTGCTTGGACAGAAGGTTGTGAACTCAGCTTTCAGCAATTGAAGAAGAGACTTGTGACAACACCAATCTTGTGTTTGCCAGACTTGGAAAAGGATTTCCAAGTATATTGTGATGCATCTCATCATGGTTTGGGTGTAGTACTTATGCAAGAAGGAAAAGTTGTGGCGTATGCCTCGAGACAACTCAAAACTCATGAAGTGAACTATCCTACTCATGATTTAGAGTTAGCCTCTGTTGTCCATGCACTCAAAACAAGGAGGCACTATCTTTTGGGAAAGCGTTGTGAAGTGTTCACAGATCACAAGAGTTTGAAGTATATCTTCACCCAGAAGGAAATTAATATGAGACAAAGAAGATGGCTAGAACTCATCAAGGACTATGACTTGAGTTTGCAATACCATCCCGGTAAAGCAAATGTTGTAGCGGATGCTTTAAGCCGTAAGGTTTTTGTGAATGGCCTTAAAAAAGGAGAATTGCCTGATGATTTATGTGCACAATTTAGAGATCTCAGATTGGAGATTGTGCCTGAAGGACATCTCATGTCTTTGGATGTTCAACCCACTTTGTTGGACAAGATCAAATAAGCCCAGAAGATTGATAAACAAATCGAAGAGATTAAAGAAAAGATTGGCAAAGGAAAAGCCAAAGGTTTCCATGAAGACGAACAAGGTACTTTATGGCATGGGAAACGTATCTGTGTTCCACAAGATCCGGAGCTGTGGAAACTGATTTTGCAAGAAGCACACAACTCTCCGAATTCCATTCATCCGGGTAACACCAAAATGTACATGGACATGAAGGAAAGATTTTGGTGGAACAATCTCAAGAAGGACATCGCCGAACATATTGCTTTGTGTGATGTGTGTAGTAGAGTGAAAGCGGAACATCAGAAACCAGCAGGTTTGCTTCAACCACTACCTATTCCTGATTGGAAGTGGGACAAGATTGGTATGGATTTCATTACCGGATTACCAAGGACCAGATCAGGATATGATTCTATTTGGGTAGTAGTGGATCGCCTAACTAAAGTGGCTCATTTCATACCCGTGAAGACAACCTACACAACTGCTAAGTTAGCCAAAAGAATTGTATGTCTACATGGAGTGCCCAAGAGTATTGTGTCTGATAGGGGATCTCAATTAACTTCCCATTTTTGGAGACAGCTACATGAGTCATTGGGAACGAGGTTGGAATTCAGTACTGCTTTTCATCCTCAAACTAATGGACAGACAGAAAGAACTAATCAGATTCTTGAAGACATGTTGAGGGGATGTTCCCTAGACTATGGAGCCAGTTGGGATGAAAGTCTGCCTTACGCAGAATTTTCTTATAACAACAGCTATTAAGCCAGCATTGAGATGGCACCATTTGAGTTTCTCTACGGAAGGAAGTGTACCACCCCATTGTTATGGAATGGTGTTGTTCGGACCGGAACTTATCAAAGAAGCCGAAGAGAAAGTCAAGTTGGTTAAAGACAGATTGAAGATAGCACAGTCCCGACAGAAAAGCTACGCGGACCCCAAGCGTAGAGAAGTCACCTACGAAGTTGGTGATAGAGCTTACCTTAGAGTGTCACCACTTCGTGGAGTGAAAAGGTTTGGAGTCAAAGGAAAGTTGGCCCCAAGATATGTTGGGCCATTCAAGATTCTAAGTCGCAAAGGAGAAGTTGCTTATGAAATTGAATTGCCAGAATCTTTGTCAGCTGTCCATAATGTGTTTCACGTGAGTCAGCTTAAGAAATGTCATCCAGAAATGGAAGAAACTTCTTTGAAGGATACTATACCTTTGGAAGAGGTTCAGTTGGAGAGTGACCTAACTTATGAGGAGAAGCCTATCAAGATTCTTGAGACTGTAGAAAGAGTCACACGGACCAAGACTATCAAGTTTTGTAAAGTCCAGTGGAACCATCATTCCAAAGAAGAAGCAACATGGGAAAGAGAAGATGATCTTCGGAAATACCACCCTCACCTATTTGCTAGCCAATCCGAATCTCGAGGGCGAGATTCACCTTAAGGGGGTTAGATTTGTAACATCCTCAAAATCATGTTTTAAACTTATGCATAGCATCCATGCATCCATGAGCATATGATTTTCATTTCAAACAAATCAATTCAAAACAGAAGCATTTGTGCTTATTATTTTATGTAAAGTTTACTCAAGCCTTGTGCTACTTGTTTTGAGAAAAGTACTGTTAACCATTCAGTATTGTTTAGAATCCAAACTCAAATGATTTCAAAAACTTGAGCAAAGTCTCAAAGCAAATATGAAATAAAACCAAATCTATGCCTATTATCACACCTCATAAAGGCATGGTTTTATTTTTATTTTCAAAAGACCCAAGTGTGTTTGAGTGAACACATGTGTTTGACACTTATTTGAGCAAAAGTTTGTCTGTACAAAAGTCCTAAAAAGCTTTGGATTCAAACAGATTTGAATTGAGGTTTGAAAACCATTTCAGAAAAACAAACAGAAAAAGAAAAAGCTTAAAGAGAGAAAAAAATATCACTCAGCCGAATCTGGCCCAACCAGCCCAGCTAAGCCCAACACCCCACCCCGCGAACCGTTTTCTTTCAATCACCTCCGCACCCGCTGAGTGACTGACAGGCAGGACCCACTCCCTCTCCTTTCCTCTGGCTGACAGCCACGGCCCACACGACCATCGTCGTCTCCACCCAGCGACTGGTTCATCCCCAAATCACGCAGGCGTTTCCTGTATTGATTCACGACGTCAATTCACGTTGAATGCTGGAGTAAATCTCGCTCGCGACCATGCTACTTAAACCCCCTCTGCCCCCTCTCCATTTCCCCCCAAACTCCGAGCACAAAGCGCCCCCAGGCTGCCCGCATTCAACCTCGCACCGCCGCAGTCAGAGAGCACTCTGGCGACCGATTCCGGTGAGTCCCGTGCGCCCCTCGCCCTCTGGTTCTTGCAGACAGCCTCGCCACTTTCTTGCACAACTACTGACACCGCTGGTTCCCTTTATACTGCCCCAGGTCGTCGATTCCGTTCAACACCACAAGCTCCCGACGACAACCTCGACTCCGGCGACCAAATTCCGTAAACCCTTTGCGCCCCTTCGCCTCTGACTCACACGAAGTTGTTCGCCACTGTCTTGTGCATCATCTGGTGCCGCTTGTTTGTGCTAGGGAGACCAGGAGCATTGCCAACATCGCCGTCTACTCGAACTCGACGCCGCCCGCAACTCCGACGAGCTCCAGCAGCCCACTCCGTGCGCCCCTTGCCAAGCCGCCGCCAGGTTGAGCATCGGCACATCGCCACGGTTCTGGTAAGCCCCTCCGACGACCCTAGGACGACCTGTAGCGCCGCGCCGCCGTAGGCAGAGCTCGCCGCCGCCAGTAGCCGCCGCTAGCGCCGCTCAGTTTTGGTTGCTTGATTCGTAGCCTTCAGATCTTGATCCAGCGCGTAGGATTAGATCACTTAACGAATCTTTATGAGTATATCTGAGCCGAGCGGGTTAAGTAGATCCAACGGCCCAGAAGCGCGATCCAACGCGAAACGGTATGGACCAGTTAGAAACAGACGCGTGGCTGGAGTTTAGATTTAAAACAGGATTTGAATCTGATTGATGTTCAAATTTGATTTGGCTATAACTTTTGATCCCCATGTTAGAATTTGACAAATTTTATACCGTTGGAATCAGGAGAGCAAGATATTTCTAATTATGCAATGTGTTTAATGTTTTGCTTCTGTTAAAAAGGTTTTATTTGTAGAAACTTGTGTAGGGCTAATTTGAGCATATGAAATGTTTAGGAATTAATTTAGGGTTTAGATAATTGTAGTTTGGCAAGTTTTTGACTTGTTTATGAATTAGTACTGTATACTTGCTTTGTTAAGTTTTTAAAATCATCACATATCATTTTGCATGCATGCATATATTTTTGATTGTATATGTTTTGTATGTGATTGTGGCTATGATTCTTTGTGTAGATTTTGGTGCTAGTGATTGTGATTGTGAGGAGTGTAGCTACTCTCCAAACTACCAAGGCAAGTGGTACTTCATGAATATTATCATTCCTATGTTTTCTACTAAGCATTAGAAATATTTTGTTAGACTTGCATGCTATATTTTGCTTATATGCCATGTTGGGAAATCCTAGTAGTAATAGAATTGCTAGGGAATCTCTAAGTTAAGTTACTATCTATGCCATGCTTAGCCTAGATAGTAGCAAACAAGGTTGGTGAAATATACATGCTATGATAAAAATATTTCCAAGTCTTTGGACTTGTGTTTTGCTTAATAAAACAACTAAATTAATGAAACACCTGGGTGGAATGGAAGGAAAGGTTTATGTTGAGTGGTTACACAAGGCCCATTTCTATGGTTTACCTTGTGTATCTCACTTGTGGCAAGCCACCCAGGAACAAAGAGATTTTAGAGGCCAAGTGTTAAGAAGCTTCTAGTGCAGCCACTTGGCAATATGGGCTCTGCCTGGACCACATAGGTTGCTAGAACTTAGCCATTTGGACAGTTGGTGGTAGTGGGAATGATAGGTTGGAGCGCGTCCATTTGGTCTAAGGGAAGGCTTATGAAAGGTCCTGTCTTGGTGAAACCAAGTCTGGTGGGGAAAGTGCACAACCTCTACAGATGGAAAAATCTAAGTACTTAGCCAAGTCCATGGTAATGGACAACTTGAGCATCAAGACATGGAAGCTATCAAGAATCTCCTCATCCCAATTTGCAAGTAAAATTTGTGGGTGAACAAGGGTGAAGGACCTCAATGTCTATTGGTGGTTCCTTGGGAAAAGTTTTGACAAAGAAAAACTTAGTGATTTCAACTAATAGGCAAAATCTATTTGAGCAAAGCAAGCCAAGCTACAATTATCCAAATTGCATATAGTATCTAGTCCACTTAAAATTGTACTAAGGTATCACTTGCCAATACTATTCCAAAGTATTGACCCACTGTGGCTGTAACTTGTGATGTTGCAGGTTACTCTGATGAGGATTAGGTGTCATGAGTCTACACTCAACATGTTTGCCTGTGGCACATGAAGATGAAGACTTTTATTTATTTACTTATTCAAACTCTTGTACTAGGCCTGTGGCCTTGGAGTTGTAAAGACTATGTTTATCTCTGGAATGACTGTAATAAAGACCTTTGTATCTATGTACTTCATCTTAAACTTTGGATGCTAGCAATGATCTAGGGACTAGCATTGCAATCACAGGGATCCTTTTCCTTTATAAAGGAGGGATCTTACATGCTTGTTAATGGAAAAACTCATATTGATCCAAATAATGTTCCCTTAGCCTATTTGGTTGCACAACAAGAGCAAGTTGATGTGAACTTCATTAGGAATAATAATTTTGGCAACAATGCTTATGGTAATAACTATAGGCCTTATCCACCTAATAATAGCAATACTTATGATGGTAGATCTAGAATGCCTAGTGAATATAGGATTCTAGAAGTTAAAAGATCCACTAAAAACTTCATGCAAATGCAATATGAGCAGAACAAAATATTCACTAAAACTATGGAAGAACAATCTGCTATCTTGAAAAATATTAGTCATCAACTTGAGAATTTGAATAGGGAAATTCCTACTTTATAGTCCAAAATTTTGAATCCTGATAAAAATATTTCATCTTTGTCTGGATCACAATCCTCTTTGATTAATAAAATGGATGCTAAACCTGAAACCTTGGAAAGTACCTTTGCTGCTACTCATGCCATACAAGTTACTATTGATGAAAATGTTAGACTGTTAGCTAAACTACATGCTAAGTGGGAAAGAGAAGCTGAAATTGCTAGAAACAATAGTGTTTGTACTATTACCACCACCAATATGGATGCTAGCAAACCACAAGAAGTCCCCATTACTCCTACAACAATGTCTAAACCCAATAAGTCTACTACCTGTGATGCTAAGTTTGATTTCGATCTTGATGGTTGCAATATCTCTGAAGTGATTATGTTCCTACAAAAGCTTGCTAGAAGTCCTAATGCTAGTGATATGTATATTGCTTTCACCAAACACATTGCAAATGCTCTCATTAAAATTAAGGAAGAAAAATTGAAACACAAAGCTTCTATTCCTAGGAAAGTAGAAGATAGTTAGAAACCATCATTAATATGCAAGTGAATGACTTTTATCTCAAAGCTTCATGTGACCTTGGTTCTAGTGTCTCTATTATGCCTAAAAAGATTTATGAAATGCTTGATTTGCCACCTTTGGAAGATTGCTATTTGGATGTCCCACTTGATGATAATGCTAAAAAGAAACTCATAGGGAGTGTTAATGATGTTCTTATTATGGTTAACAATGCCTATGTACCTATTGATTTCTATGTTTTGGATGTTGAATAAAATGTTTCTTTTCCTATTACTTTGGGAAGACCTTTTCTTAGAACTGTTGGTACCATCATTGATATGAAAGAAGGCACCATTAAATATCAATTTCCATTCAAGAAAGGTATTGAACACTTCCCTATGAGGAGAGAGAAGTTACCTTTTGCTCATCCTTTTAAAGCAAATTTTGATGTTAATGCTTCTTCATTTGAAAATACTTGATTCTTGCTTCTTGTGCCTAACTGAAAGGCGTTAAATAAAAGTACTTCTTGGGAGATAACCCAATAGTTTTCTTGAGTCTTGGAAGTTATTACTTCTGTAATAACCTCTCCTTATCCTTTTTATTTGATTTTTGTGCCAAGAATAACATCTAATGAGAGGGAAGTAAGATTTGGGGAAGTGCTGTCCCGAAACAGATTTTTGTGCTTCGCTGTAAAAATTCGTGAAAAATCTCTATATGTTGGATAGAGCTGTAATTTTCTGAATAAATCCTCCAGGTTGTTAGAGAACTTTCATTAGTTCAACACTTTTTTATTTGAGCAACATAAGGTCTTCGAAAAAATCGGTTTTCACCTGCTAGTCTATTTTGATAGATTTCTGCCATTATTTGTATTTGCCTCTTTATCGATTTCTTTTTGGGTCTCTTTGGTAAATTGAGATTTTTGAGGGAATTGCTACAGTATATTGTGTTTTTGATGAAAGTTTTTCTTTTTTGAAACTAAACCCAAAGGTCTATTATCTTTTGAATGCACTAATGTTTCTAATGAAGATTGTGTGAAGTTTTGTATGAAGGAAAAAAATTCAGGTGTAACGAAAGAATGATGTAATGAGATGAAGAATGGACAAAAGATCAAGCTTGGGGATGACACCCCGTGTCACCCCAAGAAATATTCAAGAGGTAAAAGCGTCAAAGCTTGGGGATGCCCAAGGCATCCCCTTCTTCATCAATAAAAATCTCAGGTCTTTCTAGACACTTCATTTTTATTGTTTCATGCACAGTTGTGTTGTTCTTGGAGCGTCTTAGTTTTTGTTTTTGGTTTTTGTTTGCTTAGTTTCCTTGAATTGAAGGGAATATTCCCAAGAGGCAATAATAAAGTGGTTATTATCGTTAGGCCCTAATTATCGTATTCCTTATTTATGATAAATGTTTATTTTGCATGCTATAATTGTATTAATATGGAAACGTTAATACATGTGTGTTTAATAAACAAATATAAAGTTACTAGTTATGCCTCTCTTATAAACTAGCTCGTTGATTAACAAGATGATCAAAGGTTTCCTAATCATGGACATTGGATGTTCTTAATAACAAGGTCACAACATTATTGGAATGGTGTGATGAACATTCATCCGAAGTATAGCATTACGATCAAGGTCATTGTGTTTATATTGCTATAACATCATACGAAGTAATCTTAGTCCTTAGAACATGAGATCATGTCAATCACTAACACCGGAAGAGTATCTTGATAACATCAAACGTCACACCATAATAGGGTGACTATAAAGATGGGTTCAGTGCTATGAAGGTGTTATGTTGAGGATCATGGATCAAGAGTGGATTTTTTCCATCCCGATGACGGAGAGATATACTCTGGGACCTCTCGGTGATATCACATTAGTTAGCTTGCAAGCAAGTGATTTGATCACTAGAATGTTATATCACGGGAACAAGAAAAGAGTACATGTCGGTAACGAGATCAAACTAGGTATGGAGATACCGATGATTGAATCTTGGACATGTAATATATCGCGAGACAAAGGGATTGAGTTACATGCGTATACGGTTCACATGATCATAGAAGTAATCATTGAATATGTGGGAGTCAGTACTGATCTCCAGGTCCAGCTGCTGATTATTTATCAGAGAGGGTCTCTATCATGTCTAAATTATTCGTGAACCATAGGGTGACACACTTAAGGGATACCGACACCATTTGGAGCAAATAATATGCCAGAGAAAGAAAAAGGAAAGCACAGGAATTTATTTCACTAGACACCGGAATTGTTTCGGTTGAAATTGCTGAAACTGGTTCTAGATGTGAAATTGAAATGTTATAAGGGGTTTTATGTGAATGTTTGTTAATTATAGTAATTAACAAAATTTTGAATAAATAAAAAAAAGAGTTTTATTTAAATGAGAGCTTGCATTAAATTTGGTGGAAATTTAATGCATGTGAGTGAATTTTTTAGTGGAGGCATTTTTATGGGAGTGGAGGCTTTTCATTTTGAGTCTGAGCTCCACCCACATGAATGTGGAAGAGGTGGGGGCAGCCACAATGGCTGGGCTCCATGCCCCTTGGGGTGCCCCGCCCTCTCCCTATAAAATTCCTCCCTCTCCTCCTCTCATATCACACCTCCTCGTGAAGGATCTTTCTCCCCCCTTTAGAATTTCCCCATGGTCTCGGATCAGCGAGATACATGTTTCTGGAGGCTTTTTATGGAAGGATTTGTTGCTTCCGCTGCTTTGCTAGAGCGAGGGCGTGGAGGTTGTCGGAGTACCTGGACATGTGTGCGATCACGGATGCACCACTGCTTTGCGGTGCTGGACTTGATGGTGCTGGACCGGCTGGACCAGATGGACTTCATCACGATCTTGAGATCGGCAAGCGTTCGACTATATCATCCATGATTACAACCTCGTTAACACTATTCGGTCTTCGAGGTTATGTATTCTATGTATGTATATCCACCTGTTGCTTGTATCTAGTAGATAGATCTTGGTACATAGTTGTTCCCATCGTAGGAAATTTTTGTTTTCAATGCTGCGAACCCTAGAGTGGTATTAGAGCCGGATCTATGCGTAGATGCTTTGGATGGGTAATACACATATGTATATATGGGAGATGATGATCATTTTATTGCTTCTTAGTTGTACTTTGGATATTGGTGGCATAGTGGGATGAAGCGGCCCGGACAAACTTTACATGTCCTCGCACATGAGACATGTTCCACGCTTGACATGCAACTAGTTTTGCATAAGTGGCTAGCGGGTGTATGTATATCCTACTATAGTCAATATATAATTTGCAATGAGTTGACAATAATTTGGTTATCCTCGTTGTGGTTCATGTTCGTAGATAAGAACGGTTCTACCTTCGAAAGCCCCAAGCCACATAAAACTTGCAATGAATAAATTAGAAGCGTCTAGTTTAGATTGTTGCTGGGCTAGTGTCATGATATGGTGATGTTGTAAGTAAAAGTATAAGTCGATACTATTACAACACACATAACGTGTAAGTTCCATAGACCTTGGCCTTACACATAAAGGAATGATGAGGATCATACCACGATGCACATGATAACGATCAAGTGCAAGGACCATATCATTTCACTTTTTCACATGTGATGTTTGTTGCATCTTATATTGCTTGTTTGGAGTTTTATTAGCATAATAAGATGATCCCTCATTTAGATATCAAGATAAAAATGTGTTCTTCCTTAAGTATTCAACGACAATGTTTTGCCGCTTCAGGACATCACGTGATGATCGGGTGTACTTGAATCCATGAGCATAACTCGGGGGTAAGACAGTTTTACACACACGAATACTAATTCTTACTTGGCGAGCCTAGAATGTGCAGACATGGCCTCGGAATACGGACCAAAAGGTTAAGCACGAGTCATATGTTTTGATATGATGAACATATGGATGCTCGCCTTTAAAGCTACACAGACTCACGTGATGATTGGACTTGGTGTAGTGGATTTGGTTCATGTAATCACCAAAAAGATACGAGGGATGTCGTTTTTGAGTGGGAGTTCATTTCTAATTTGGATTAGTAGACCTCAATTTATCATAAATTAAATTAGAGTGAATTTGCATAATTTGTGGTAGTCATTGGCATTCGTTCACCACCTTATGCTTAGTTCTAATTGAGATAATAGAACTATAGAATTCTGGATATTTACTTTACGAACTAGTATCGTATTGTGTTGAGTGTCAATATAAAGTTTAAAGTCCTATTGCAAACTTTCAGAAAAATCTGTTTACTCCGTGAAGTTTAATAATTAGTATTAAATCGAGAGTGACAATTCCAATGTTAGTATCTAAAGTATCATGTTTGCCTCCATGATTCTTGATTTAAATATCGAGATTATCTAGGAGCTGAAAGAATTGTTTTAGAAACCATCATGTGTGGTAGATATAACGATATCTAAAATAATATTTTGGTTGCAATATGATAGAGTATAATATATGTTCTCATATTGGATGAGAATTTGCAAAGGTTGAAGATAGCAGAAATCCTAATCATCCAAAAGGGTTTTGGAAAGTAATGTTATACTCACGATTCACCTTTATAAGCTACATTAGCTTGATCATGAAATTCGTCATGATAAGGATGAATAGAACATGTATTTAAAGTGTTTATTACACTAAAAGATTACTAAAGAATGGTTTTTTGAAAGAACGCCGATCATTTGATGATGGTGATCTACTTCAAAGTGCAAGTCCAAAGGTATTAGTATTTGAATATACATGCTTTGGACTATGTGTCATGTATATGGCACCAATGTTGATGTTGATAGATTCTTTTAAAAAGGAAAAGGAAATGCTGAAAGAGAATCTATAAAATATATTTGGCAGAAAAGAAAAGACTGGAAATATCCACTTTAGGTATATAGATGATATACATGTTATGGTTGTATTCTTTGCTTGTTAAACAATGTAGTTCTTGGGTATTGGATACCAAATTGGTTGGTATGAAATTTCATACAGAACGACACAATTCATGAACTACAATGACCTAAGTAACTAGCAAGAGAATATGTGATGATGATCATCAAAAACAAACAAGCCGTTGTTTGTATTTCTCGTTGACATCAAAGTATGCCTTCAAGATTTGTTTTAATAACCATTATTTAAATCATGTATTATGAGAACAAATATTGTTCAACCAATTACCGTATTCCATATAAGATGGATGATTTACAAATCTAGTTGGAGAAATCACATCCATAAAAACTAATGCTAAAATGTTGCAAGACAAATGATTGAAAGATCACTTACGAAGTGACATCACCATTTAAATTATATTGGAATGAAAACATGAAGAAATTCTGTTTTCATGGATTTTTGGATTCTTTGATTTGATCAAATGACACTTGTGAGACTTTCCTTGGGATAATTGAAACTTCGTTCAAAGGCCAAATAAGAACGATCGACCAAATTATTGGAATTTATACATATCGATGTATGTAGTCCATTATGTGTAGTCATAAGTGATAGATTTCAACTTCATATGCTTTCTCCAGAAATTTGAGTGAATATTCACTTAATGAGAAAGAAGTATGAAATATTTGAAAACGTTCAAAGACTTTCAAGATGAAGTGGAAAATCATTGTAACAAGGAAATAAATGATTTATGATTTTATCATAAAGGGATTTATTTGAGTTGCAAGTGTAACAATAAAATAAATGATTTATGATTTTATCATAAAGGGATTTATTTGAGTTGCAAGTTTAGAAAAACACCTAGATTTGCATCTCCCGAAACACCATAAGAATATGGAGTGTTTGAGATTTGTAATGAAACCTTGTTTGATATGGTTGGATCAAAGGTGTTATTTATAAAACGGCCATTATATTTTAAAAGACTAAAGCTTTAGAGACTACCACTTTTACACTGAAAAGAGCTCCATCTTGATCCGTTGAAATGACACCATGTAAGTTATGGTTTGGGGTAAAACCCAAGTTGTCCTTTCTTAAAATTTTGGTATGCTAAGCATAAGTAAGATGTTTACAACCAAAGTCGGATGAGCATGTCTTTATATGTTATTTCGAATAACCATTGGGTATTCCTCCATAACACCGAGGACAAAAGGGTTTGTCGCTGAAACGTGAAGTTTCTTGAAAAGGATTTTTTTGCAAAAGTTAAGTGGGAGGACAATAGAACTTTAATAAGATTAACGGACCTTAGCTATATGTGTTGAGTTGCGCAGCGCCGGGAAATGTTCTGGAGGCAGCCACAATACTCATGGCTCACATGCCTCAAAGGTTGTGGTCACAGATATCTAAGTTCCCATTGAACCAAGTAGGTCGGATAAACAATCAAATGCTAAGATTTGAGAGTAAATCATTCTTGTTTGACAATGATGAACCGAATACATGCAAAGAAGCGATGATGGGCCCAGACTCTGTCAAATGGCTTGAAGCCATAAAATCCGTGATAGTTCCATATACGAGAAATCAAGTTTTTTGAACTTGGAAGACCCTCCGGAAAGGTGTAAAAACCTATCGGTCATATTTGGATCTATAAAGAAACAGACATGGATGTTTCCCATCTATGAAATAGTCGACATGTCGTAAAGTATTTTACGACAAAGTTCAAGGAGTTGACTATGAAAAGATTTGATCTTTCATAGCGATATTTAGTCTGGACGGATTAAAGTAGCAACCACTACATATAATTTGGTATATGGTAGATGAATAAACAAAACAAAGTTCTTCTAATAGAATGGTTACCTAGGACGTGTACATGACACGATCCAAAGGGTTTTGTTAATTCAAAGGATGCTAAAAGGGGCATGCAAACTTCAATGGTTGAAGTAAGCATCGCAGAGTTGGAATCTTCACCGTGATGAAACTGTTAAAGGAGTTTTCATCAGGAGATGATGAAGATGCTTGCATTTGCAAGAAATTAAGTGGGAGCGCTAAGACATATTTTTAATACATTATGTGGAGGACATCTTGTTGATTTGAAATGATGTATCTTTTATTGACAAAAAGTTAAGAATTTCATTTCGATGAAAGACTTAGGCAAAACCTGAATATTTAGCATGAATGTCTACCTGGATAGACAGTGACGGTAATATGGTCGTGCCAAACATACATATATGAGATATTGAAGGGGTTCAATATAGAAACAACGAGAAAAGGATCTTGTCGCGTGGAAAAAGAATTGAATCAAGATTCAAGTGTATCAACACTTGATAAGTGAAACAAGATTCAAGTGCTTTGACACTTGATGAGTGAAATCACAAGAATGTTTTGATCAATCATACCATGATATGTACACATCTAGATATGTTCTATGCTCTAAGTGTTATGAACATACACCAGAATGAATCATAAAATGATCATTGGACGATAGTAAGGATATTCTTATAATATTTTGGAAGAATTAAGAATATATTCCATTTGTATAAGAGACAAATAGTTCATTGAAAAATGATACTAGTTTTGTCACAAGATATAAATTAAATTTATCTCAATTTAAACTATGGGTGGCGCAATGTAATGGAAAGGAGATTCCATGATGGATTTGGATGAATTCGAAAGTTAAGACATTGTGACAGATACTATAACAAAAGGCTGAGTATATGACTGCTATAGTAGCAGCAAAGGAGGGCATTTGTGTCAAGTAGTTTGTTATCAAACTAAGGTGTGGTTCGCAATGGGCTAACACTAAAGATATATTGTACGACAATAGTATCGAAATGATTTAACCCCAAGGAACTAAAGGTCTCACCAAAAGACCAAATTTATACAATGTCATCTCATTGGAGAATGAGTGATGCGTGAAGATGCAAAGACATCCAAATACACACGGACCCGAAAGCGTCAGATCCGTAGATTATGTTAACCACTTGCAATCGTGTTTATGGAACACCAGAAAGCCATAGGTGTTCAATACACAAAGTTTCTAAACGAGATTATTGTCTCTAGTGCAAGTGGGAGACTGAAGGGAATATGCCCGAGAGGCAATAATAAAGTGGTTATTATCGTATTCCTTATTTATGATAAATGTTTATTTTGCATGCTATAATTGTATTAATACGGAAACGTTAATACATGTGTGTTTAATAAACAAATAGAAAGTTCCTAGTTATGCCTCTCTTATAAACTAGCTCGTTGATTAACAAGATGATCAAAGGTTTCCTGATCATGGACATTGGATGTTGTTAATAACAAGGTCACAACATTATTGGAATGGTGTGATGAACATTCATCCGAAGTATAGCATTAAGATGAAGGTCATTGTGTTTATATTTCTATAACATCATACGAAGTAATCTTAGTCCTTAGATGTAGAGGTCCCAATCTTTAATAAGATAGAGCCCCCTGTGTTTACAATGCTAGTCCCTGGATCAATAGCTAGAATCCACAGTTAAGATGTAATATCAAGAAACAAAGGTCATAATATAACTTTATAACCAGGAATAACATAATTTTATTACATCATACATAGCTCATATGGCTATTACATTACATTGCAGCGGAATAACTATAAGCATGGGGTCCTTCATCTTCAAAGTGCCACAGGCAGATGTTGGTTGTAGACTTTGTAATCCTAATCCATCAATCTTCACTAAAATCAATCAAACCTGCAACATTACAAGTTATAGCCACAAGGGTCAATACATTTGAATTGTATTGGCAAGTGATACTATGGTAGTATAGTGGAGTCTATCATCTATATGCATTTGGCTAAGTGGAGTTGAGGCTTGCATTGCTCAAAATATATTTTCCTTAACATTTTGAAAATACTAAGTTTTGTTTGGCAAAAACATTTTTCTCAGTCAAAGATTTGAAGATCCTTTACAAGGCATCTCTCAATCAAAGATTGAAGATTTCAAACAACCCTTGTTCAAACCACAAGTTTTAACTTAGAAATTTGATTGATGAGATTCTTGATTGCTTCCATGTCTTGATGCTCAAATTGTCCTTTACCAGGGACATGGCTAAGTACTTAGATTTTACACTCTGCAGAGGTGGTGCACTTTCCCCACAAGACTTGGTTTCCCAAGACAAAATCTTTCAGAATCCTTCCCTTAGACCAAAATGGACGCGCTCCAACCTATCAAACACTACCACCCACTGTCCATATGGCTAAGTTCTTGCAACCTATATGATCATGGCAGAGCCCATATTGCCAAGTGGTTGCACTTGAAGCTTCTCAACATTTGACATCTCAAATCTCTTTGTTCCTGGGTGGCCATCCACAAGTGAGATACACAAGGTAAACCATAAACATGGGCCTTGTGAACCACTCAACCAAAAACCACCAAGCAATTACCATTCCACCCAGGTGATTCATTAACTTAGTTGTTTTATTAAACAAAACATAAGTCCTCAGACTTAGAATATTTTTTTTCATAGTGTGAATATATATTTACACCCTTGTTTTCTATTAGCTAGGCTAAGCATGATAGTAGTAGGAATCTTAACTTAGGAAAATCCTACTAAGGTTCATCTACTAGATTTTCCTATAGCAAGGTTTATACTTAGCAAAATTCCATGCAAGTTTTACTTAGAAAAATCACTAATGCATAGTGAAAGTAATGGGATAGAAAGTATGAAGCATCACTTGCCTTTTTGGTAGATTATGGGTTCACTCCTTGTCCTTGCAACAATTACACTCTTCAAGTCACTACAAATCAACCAAGCAAGGTACATACTCAATCTACCAATCAAGCACATCAACACATAAAATGACAAAGTCAAAGTAATGCATGCAAGCATGCCAAGCTTTGTTTAATTTGTAAAGGTGGTTCCTAATGGGTCATAAACATTTGAAAACACCTATTGGTCATTTTGTAAGGTGTCAAAGTCATTTGCAAAAAGGTTTCACTTCATAAGCCATTTTCAAAACAAGGTTTCATTTTATGTGGTGTAGAAATATTTTTACTAAGGCATTAACCTATAGGGTTCACCAAATATGTTTTCAAATCACAAAACTTGGGGTTTGGGTTTAGTGAGTTTAAAACAAAACATTTTCCAAAGGTTTTCTTCCAAAACCATTTTTAATAAATAAACCACATTTCTATTTGACTAGAAATGGTTTTAAATCAAAGAATCATTATTTTATTTTACCAAATACATTTTTGGGTACACAAAGTGTTTCCTAGGGTCAGTAGGTTTGGTCCAAAACATTTTCTCCAAAGTTTTTACCCGAAATCATTTTCATAAACAAAACAATAGTTTTATTTAACTAGAAATGGAATAAACCAATTAATCCATTCTAAACTTTTCCAAATCCATTTTCCAAATCATGGGTTGGTTCCTAGGGTCAGTAAGGTCACAACAAACCATTTTTCAAAAGTTTTAATCCAAAAATCATTTTTAAACAATTTTTCTAATCTAAACAAGCACACAAATGAATCTGCAAAAACAAGTAAATTAATAGATACTATTTACTAAACCAAGGGTATGGTCGGCTAGGTCTTACTCTCCTTAATCCATTGATATAAAATTTGTAATTTTTGGACATGTGGATCCAAAGTTACAAGGGTTTGAATTTCACAACCAAATCAGATTTCAAACTTCTGTTTTTAAACAGACTGGCCACGCGTCGCTTTCTAATTGGACGATACCGGTTCGGCCGGATCGGCTCTATGACGTGTTGGATCTAATTAGATCGCATGGTCCTTATCGCGTACCCCTTCGGTGCTAAGTGATCTAATCGTGAGCGCCGGATCTCGATCCTACGGTGCTGGTCTGCTTGACCATATGCGAGCGGCGCCGGCGGCGGCTAGCGGCGGCGCACGGCCAGGTGGTGGCGCTACGGTGGTTCTAGGAAGCGAGGACGACAGAGGGGGTGCTCACCGTGTTCGCGAGGACGAGGTGGTGTTCGGCGTGTGGTCGACGTGGCAAGGGGCGCACGGGGTCAGGTGGGATCTCTCGCCGGAGTTGGGAACGGCGTCGAACGGCTCTGTCCGTGGTCGAAGACGAGGCTACTGGTCACGAAAAGACAAACAGAGGTCAGGGTTAGTTGCGCAAGACCAAGGCGAGTGAGGGAGCGTGAACGAGGAGGCTCGGGGCGGTCAGCGTTTACCAGGGGAGGTCGTCGGAGAGGTTGCAGACGACGGCGTCGTTCAGAGCTTGTCGTAGCCGACTCTCTGGGGCGCCCGCGGTCGAATGGGTGGTACGGAGAGATGTGTCTGGAAGTGGGAAAGCTGCTAGGGTGTTCAGGGAGGCAAGTGGTGGTGAAATTTGGCTGGAATCGTCACCGAGGTGTCGTCGGAACAGAGGATGGTCTCTGGCAAAATTCAGCAGCCTGAGGGCGAGTCGAGGTGTGGTGACAGAGGGGAAAGGAGGAGAAGACGCAGGCGTTTTATCGAGCATGGTCAAGTCGAGTAATGGTGGCTGCATTATGGCGAATTAAGGCCGCGGAATCTCTGCAGGAAACTGCGACGAGGGGGGAAGAAGAGGTCGCGCGGGGTGTGGACGATGAACATGGAGGTGGGGTCTACCTGGCAGTGGAAAAAGAAATGAGGAGGAGGTCCACCAGTCATTCTCTCTGCGGGTCAGACACTGAGTGCGACTCGTTTTCTTCGGGGAGGAAAACTGGGCTGGTTTGCTGGGCCTTAGTGGGCTGCTGGGTTGGGTCGGCCTAACTTCATTTTTTTTCTTATTCTGAATCCTTTTCTTTTTCTGAATTTAGTTTCTGTTTTGAATTTCAAACAAACAAACATCAACCAAATCAATTCAAACAACACCAATCTTTGTAATTTTGAAATTAGTTCTGTTCAGTAACATGAACCAAAATCCAAAATCAAAATAATAGTTTTAATAATAGGGCCCATTATTAATTAAATAAATGGACCTTTGTTATTAAATCAAATAGGACTTGCTTTATTTAAATACTCCTTTTGGAATTCAATTATTTTTCAAAACCAAAACAGTAGGTTTTTATTTAGGAAATAAAGAATACTTGGAAACTTGTTTAAAACAAAATAACTTTTTATTTTAGGGTCCATTAATAATTAAATACAATAGACCTTCATTATAAAATAAACCAGGATTTATTTTATTTAAAATATTTATTTTGAAATCTAAAATAAAGCCAAAACACTTCAGTAGGTTTTATTTGAGAATATAAAATATTTTGGAAAACCTATTTAAAATAATTTAATAAGTTTTGATGTTTTAATTAAAATGGTAAAACCTTTTATTTAAAATAAAATTGGATATTTAATCCCTATTAATTTATTTAAATAAACCTTTGCTATTTTTATTTAAAACAAAATGTTTTAATTCAAAAGTTTGGTCAAGGTTTATTTGGGATTTATAAAATAATCTTTATCTATAAAACTTTTATTTCTATTGAAAACAAATCCTTTTATTTAAAAGATCCAAAATAGTATTTCCAAAATATTTTGTTTTCCTTTATTTAAAATGTTTATCTTTTTAAATCGCTTTAGGATTTTATTTAATTCAAATGGGTTTGAAGTTCCAATTGAATTCAAAAAGTTCCTTCTGGCCCTGAAAATCAAACAAAGTTTTATTTTATTCATTTATTTTCACATTACAAGATTTGGAAAATCTTGGGATGTGACATTAGACCATGAGATCATGTCAATCACTAACACCGGAAGAGTATCTTGATAACGTCAAATGTCACATCGTAATAGGGTGACTATAAAGATGGGTTCAGTGCTACGAAGGTGTTATGTTGAGGCTCATGGATCAAGAGTGGAATTTGTCCATCACGATGACAGAGAGATATACTCTGGGCCCTCTCGGTGATATCACATTAGTTAGCTTGCAAGCAAGTGATTTGATCACTAGAATGTTATATCACGGGAACGAGAAAAGAGTACATGTCGGTAACGAGATCAAACTAGGTATGGAGATACCGATGATCGAATCTCAGACATGTAATATATCGCGAGACAAAGGGATTGAGTTACATGCGTATAAGGTTCACACTATCATAGAAGTCATCGTTGAATATGAGGGAGTCAGTACGAATCTCCAAGTCCCGCTGCTGATTATTGATCAGAGAGGAGTCAGTACAAAGAAAAAGGAAAGCGCAGGAGTTTATTTCACTAGACACCGGAACTATTTCGGTTGAAATTGTTGAAACTGGTTCTGCATGTGAATTTTAAATGTTATAAGGGGTTTTATGTCAATGTTTGTTAATTAGAGTAATTTAAAAAATTCGGAATAAATAAATAAAAGAGTTTTATTTAAAAGAGATCTTGCATTAAATTTGGTGGAAATTTAATGCATGTGATTGGATTTTTGAGTGGAGGCATTTTTATGGGAGTGGAGGCTTTTCATTTTGAGTGGGAGGTCCACCCACATGAATGTGGAAGAGGTGGGGGCAGCCACCATGTCTGGGAGCCATGCCCCTTGGGGTGCCCCCCTCTCCCTATAAAAGGCCTCCCTCTCCTCCTCTCATATCACACCTCCTCGTGAAGGATCTCTCTCCCCTCTTTAGAATTTCCCCATGGTCTTGGATCACGGAGATACATGTTCCCGGTGGCTTTTTTGGAAGGATTTGTTGCTTCCGCTGCTTCGCTGGAGAGAGGGCGTGGAGGTTGTCGGGTTACCTGAACGTGTGTGCGATCACGGATGCACCACTGCTTTGTGGTGCTGGACTTGATGGTGCTGGACCGGCTGGACCAGATGGACTTCATCACGATCTTGAGATCTGCAAGCGTTCGACTATATTATCCACGAGTACAACCTTGTTAACGTTATTCGGTCTTCGAGGGTATGTATTCTATGTATGTATATCCACCCGTTGCTTGTATCTAGTAGATAGATCTTGGTACATAGTTGTTCCCATCGTAGGATTTTTTTTGTTTTCTATGCTGCGAACCCTAGATGAATAAAGTAGCCGGACCCCCGCTTTCGCTGTGTTGTTTCAAATAAGTTGATTGGTGTTGGAAAGGAGTAGGAAGTTCTTGCTTTAGTAGTACAAAAGGGAGCTTGCTTTGACTATGGCCTAGACTCTATCATGTCATGCTAGATGTTGTTTTGACCTTATGCTTAGTGATTATTGTTGTAGCATGACTTGTTCCAAACAATTGAGATTGCTTAATGTGCCTTGATAGAATAATGCGTTGTTTTAGCATACAAAAGCATAGTATTGTGGTATTCTCCTTTGATGCTTCACTTTTGACTTGGCACATGCTCACACCATGTTATGACCATGAACCAGTCACCTTATCCTCTATGATCATTTAGTTTCTGACTTGTGGTACCACTTTATGCTTTGATTAGTAATGTTTTGTCGCTCTGCATGATTATGGCCATTATTGCTCTCTTAGTTGGTCGCTCCCAGTCTTTTGCTAGCCTCCACTTGTATTGAGTAATCTCTAATCATGCATCCAACTCCCAAGAAACCAAGTTATTCCAAAGATTCCACTATAAATTCCCATGCATGGTATGTACACCATTCTAAGTATATTCTTGTTTTATCTTTCTTCCTAATTAAACTTGTTATGTGAAAATTAGTGATTAAAGCTCTCACAAACTTGATGGCACACTTTATTTTTCTTGCCCCTAATAAACTTGAACCATTGTGTCATCTATGTTGTATATGCTTGCACTTATACGTTGGGAATTAGCAGAACCATGCTATCATGGGGAACGCTTTCAACACCTATAAATATCTACCTAGTTGATATCATGCTCTTTTGTTTATGGATGTCGTCGGTGTGAAATAAAAGGGGAGCTTGTAAGCCCATGGATTTATGTATATGTGTTAGATAAACGCCTGGGCCGCTAGCCTAAGCCATGCTTAATCATGGTGGAAACTTGCAGCATCACCATAGTGAGCAATCTATGAAGCATTCTTCTTATAAAATATATAGATAGAAAAAAGAGATTGAGAAAAAGAAAAAAGAAGAGGAAAGAAGAGAAAAAAGCGTCATTTTCCCATGGTAAATAAGAAGATTGCTGAGATGCTCATTGTCTTCTTGCCTTGTAATTTTGATATGGGATAGCTCATGTATCATTGGGCAAGGGGTACCCCGTTGGCGGTTATCTATGATACACATGTACTTACTATGACAAGAACTTACCAGTAACTAAAGTTCAGTAGCATGAGGAGCGGCCCTCGTACTCAAGGGACATTAGATTGCTAACTTATACTTTGTCAAGCATATACTCCATATTTTGTTCACTTCAACCTTAATCACTTCAAGATGCTTATGATAGGGGAAATGAGAGCTGAAAGCTAACAAGTACCATAATTTTGGAAGCTCTTTATGAAACTTGAAATCTCTGCTTCCCTTTGAAGGGCCTTTCTTCCACCTTTATATTGAGTCTCCACCTTCTATCTTTAGGCACCAATTAAGAGAGCATAGTTGCCATTCTTAGTTATATGTGCATTGTCCCAAAACTTATTGATTGATTCATAAATTGATATTGCTTGTTCTTGAACTATTTGTATCTAGTCACCCTTATGAACTTTGAAGGTGTCCTATGCATTTATGTTTTGCTACTCCATAAGGGACAAGCTGAATGCCACTATGCTATGTTTTCTATATGTGAAACAAACAAACGTCTTTCAATGCATTGTTATTCATGAACCTTTGTTTGTATCCTTTCATGTTGCACCATAGTGCTTTGGCTTATTGTTATAAATTCATCTTTATGCTCATGTTTAGACTACTTTGATCCCAGCTTTCAATGCTTGCAAATGGTTTGATCATGATTGTGATGGTGCATGTCACCTCAAAAATTATTCTTTTTATCACTTACCTACTCGAGGACGAGCAGGAGTTAAGATTGGGGATGCTTGATACGTCGTAAACGTATCTATAATTTTTCATGTTCCATGCTTGTTTAGTATCCACTTTGCTATGCTTTTTCTATACTTTGAGGTATTTTTATACATTTTCTGGGACTAACCTATTAACAAGATGACATAGTGGCAGTTGCCTGTTTTCTGTTGTTTTTGGTTTCAGAAAATCTAGTAAGGAAATATTCTCGAAATTGTACAGGACAAAAGACAAAGTCAATATTTCACCGAGACGAACACAGAGACCGAAGGGCAACCAGAGGGGAACCATAGGCTGGCCACACCCCCCGCGTGCAGGCCCACCCTGGGTCGCGCCTGGGCAGGGTGTGGCCCCCCTGGCCTCCCTCCTGCCTCGCCTCTTCACCTATATAATCCCCCGATGCCCAAACCCTAAGTACCCGATCAGATCTCCACGAAACAGTCCGTAGCCACCGCCACCATCGTCCCTAGATCGGGGGGATCTGAAGCTCTTCCCAACACCCTGCTGGAGGGGAGTGATCATCCCGGAGGCCTTCTTCATCACCATGCAAGCCTCTAGTATGATACGTGAGTAGTTCCACCTTGGACTATGGGTCCATACAATAGCTAGATGGTTGTTTCTCCTCCTTTGTGCTACCATGTTTAGATCTTGTGAGCTCCATTCATGATCAAGATCATCTATTTGTAATCATGCATGTTGTGTTTGCAGGGATCCGATGGATATTGAGATTACTATGTTAGATTGATCAATGATTCTATCTTGTTGATTTTATCATGTATGTGTTGTTTGAGATCTTGCATGCTCTCCGCTTCTAGTAGCTATCTTGGCCAAGTAGATGCTAGTGACTCCAAGAGGGAGTATTTTTGCTCGATAGTGGGTTCATGCCTCTATTGAATCTGGGGTAGTGACAGAAATCTCTAAGGTTGTAGATGTGTTGTTGCTACTAGGGAGAAAACAACAATCTCTTGTTCATGGAACATTTGTATTGTTTACTTTACACACATTGCTTAAAGCAGTTATGTGTTCCTTGCAACTTAATACTAGAGGGGGTTCAGATGATAACCTGAAGGTGGATTACTAGTCATAGATGAAGTTGGATGGAGGTCTATGTATATTGTTGTAATGCCCAATCAAATCTCATAGGATCTTGAATGTCTAGTATTGCATTGTTATACCTTGCTTAGTCCTATGAATTGCCCCGCTGTAATTTGTTTACCTAGCATGTTATGTTATTTATTTTAAGGAGAACACCTCTAGTGAACTGTTGACTCCGGTCCAATCTTTACCATTGATACATCTTCCACTGTTACTGTTTACTTTCTGCAAGCAATCATTACCTTCCACACCATACATTTAATCCTTTGTTTTTAGCAGACTGGTGATATTGACAACCTCACTGTTTGTTGGGGAAAAGTTTTGAGTTTGTGTTGTGCAGGTTCCAAGTTTTTAGCAGCACCTTGGAGCCGTTTTGTGGCATCCCGCAAAAACCACTACTAGAAAATTGTGTTGATTTTGTGCATCGCATCATCTTGACATCATCACGCATATTATTATTTTACCTGAAACTATGTTGCGAAAGACTATTGTTTTCTAAAACTAGCCCTCCTTCTATTTCAAATTAAACCCCTGGATGTTTCCGGATATTTTGTTTGTCTAAAACTAATTACAGAAGTTATTTTAAATTAAATAAAAACCTAAATTATTTTTAGGGGGCAGTCGAATGGGCCGATCCGACCCAGGCGACCAACCCCAGAATAAAACGGTCCACCTAAATCTATTCCCACCCAATCCTAGTCTACCCACCAACCAGTGCCCGCCACCTCACCGTCCCTCCACCTCACCCTCAGCCCAGCCACCTCGCCAATCCACAGCCCTCACCTACACCCCTCTCTCTCTCACCTAGCCCCCACCTACCCCCTCTCCCTTACAGCCTGGACCCACCCTCTCTCTGGCCCCACCCCACCCAGCGCACCCGCTTGCCAGCTCCCCACCTCCCTGCCCTCGGGTCCCACTCCCCACTCCTGCCTCTCTCCCTGGACACGCCACTCACGCGGGCCCCACCACTCCCTCCTCTCCCCCACGCTCCCGCACCCATCCCCGTCCCCGCGTCTCCCTCCTCCCCAACGCGACCCCGGCCCCCGCCTTCTTCCTCCTCTCCGGCCGGTGCCCCCCTTCTCCCTCCTTCCCCCTCGCCCGACCGCCTCCCTCTCCTCCCCAGGCTCCTCCCAGGCTCCTCTCTGCGCGCCCTCTCTCCCGGGCCGCCGAGCTGCTCCTCCGCCCTGCTCGGCCTCCGCCGTCCCCGAGCACCTCTCGCCGGCCTCCGCCCGGACGACCTCCTCTCCTCGCTGCCTCTGGCCTCCTCGGCTCCGGCCGCGCCCGGCGCTCGCCGCCTCCCGCGCCGGCCCGCACCTCCTCCACCGCTGCCCTCCGGCCACCCCGGCCCCCACCTTGCCTGGCCTCGTCCGCCTCCGCGGGTGCTCCCCACCGCCTGCTCCGGCCCGTCTGCGTGCCGCCCCGGCACCGTCCGCCTCCCCGTCGTCGGCCACCTCCTCTGCCTCCCCGGCCTCTTCCCGTGCGCCGCCGTCGGCCGCGCCCTGCGCCGCCCCGAGCTCCACCCCGCGCCGGCCCGTGCTCCTCCCTCTCTGGCGCGCCAGGCGCCGCCCAGGCGGCCTCACGCCAGCCGTCGCCGCCGTGTTCCCCGGCCGCCGCTCGCCCCGCCGCCCAACCACCGTTCCGCCACCGCACCCGCAAGCCGCCGTCCTGGCGCCCTTCTTCCGCAGCGCCTCCGGCCGTCCCTCCTGCACCGTGCTCCTCGTGCTCCTGCGATACCTCCATGCCGGGCCACCTCGCAAGGCGGACAATCGCTGTCTCGCAGCCCTGAATCGCCAGCACCCACCTCGCATGCGTTGTGCCTCGCAGGTGTTTGTGTTTTGGTCTGGAAGAGTTGACACCCCCTGGAGTCAGTGAAGCGAGCAGGCCTTCAACTTGTTCTCTTGTCTCCTGCGGCAAGTTACATGGACCATCGAGATGCCACTTGAGTAATTGTTGCCAATTCAAGATCTTCGTCATGGGGAAAGAATTGCGACTCGGACCCGGAGTATCCCTGGACACCAAGACCTCCACACAGAACCCGATCCCTCGGAACGCCAAGCTCTCCTTCACGGACCCGAAGACCACCAAGTGCTCCGTCATGGATCAGATGAGCGGACCCCGAAGGCCGAACCCTGGCGCGTCAAGTTCTCCTTCCCGGATTCTAGGACTCCGACCTGGTGCGACAAGTACTGCCACACGAGCATAAGACCGGTCGAAAACGCCAAGATCTCCAATCAGAACGCCAAGTTCGCCACCTTGAACGCCGACCCGATACGCGGACCCGACAAGATCTTCTCGACGACAAGATCGACCGCCTGGAACCAAGATCTTCGGCACGTCACGACAAGTTCTCCATCTTGTATCCGATCCTGTCGAACCCTGAACCCTGAGACCGAACCCCGAACCCCGGAACCAAGATCTGCCAAACCCTAATGTGTGACCCTGATCCGAGCCTCTATTTTCTAAATGCTATCTATATAAATTGTTGCATATTAATTGTTCATCTCGCATTCATATCATGTGGTTTGGGGGCCTTATGCCGATTCACCTTATAATTAAATATGGGGCCCATATGCGGACAAATCTAGTCGTATATTGGCCTCATTTAAATTTGTGCATCGAACCGTTGTCATATCTTGCCTTGTTAAAACAACATTTAAATTGGGGGCATCTAAATAACAGGAACCTATTAATTAATCGTCGGTACCCCCGGTTCCGCTTAATCTTGCCTAATTGCACCGCATCTGCATCATACATGCATCATGCCCGATCTTTTGCCATAGTATTAAATAGTGTGTCCGGTGTTTATTCTAGTGTTTTGGTTCTTCGCGGATAAGGCCGTTGAGTTGATGCGAGTGTCGACCCGATCTTCGGATGAACCTTCGACAATGTTTTCAGGCGAGCATCTCCCCCTTTCTACCTATCTTACTTTATAGTATTTATTCCCTACTGTTGATCTATTGCTATCTGTGTTGCGATGCTCTAGTTTCGTACCCGTGAAATCCCTTGCAGCGTTATATTACCTGTTGTTTGGTAGATAGTTGGACTTGCGCGTCGTAGTCGCTTGCTCAAGTGCTGTTGCGTGTCGTCAAGTACCACAGTTGTTGGAGTATTGCCGCATGTTCAATGCTGGAGATGATCATGGCTTTAATTATTGTTCACTTTAATTACTGTTTAACAACTAAAATTGAAGTAGGTAAGCAGAGGCACAGGTGGGCAATAGATGTTATCTGGTTGTTAACCATCCACTTGTGTCCCGTAGGACCCCGAGTACTTGATACCTGTTCCTTGAATATTCGCGCTATCCACATCCGGGAGGATTATGGGACCCCCCTGAGCCAGAGCTTGATTCATTCTTATTTCTTGGGGCCACAAACTATTTTGAGGTTTTATTTACTATCCTGTACTTATGCCATGCTTTACTGCTTTATTACGATTGTGCGAGGAGCACCTGTACTGTTTAGGTAAGCGGAGTGTTTTCGCGGTATCGACAAGCCCAGTTTTGGGTTCCCAGTTGTTTACAACCATTGTCGCAAACCTTGAGTCCGTCTCGGAGTCAGCTAACTTCGTTGCGGGTCTACTCAATGGGGTGGCCCCCTGAAATATTTCTGAATCTTGTGATTGCTTTGTCGTGAAGGCCTCGTTGGGTTTTGATTTGGTTTTTTCGAGGTTGATCGAGTGTGTGTTGCTATTTGTCCACCCCTGCAGGGTAAAACTTTCTGAAAGCCGTGTCCGCGGTTATGGACGACTTGGAGCATAGTATCTCGACCATAGACAACTATAACTAAAGTAGTGCTATAAATTTGACTTTATAATGACTAGTAATCAGCTTCACTATCATGGAATGGCTAAATAAAACTGCCAACAATTGCTTGGTTGGGTTGTCTCTTGCGACCATTGTATCTGACTAGTAAGTATTGCAACTACAACGGAATGGCTAAATAAAAGTGCCAACAACTGCTGGGTTTTGGGATATCTCATGCTAATTGTATCTGACTAGTAAGTGTTGCAACTACAACGGAATGGTTAACTAAAACGGCCCACTGCTTATTTTATCAGGATGACTATCTATACCTGACTAGTAATTGCTGCAACGATAACTGAATAAATAAAACTGCCAACGGTGTGAGTTCCTCGATTGACTTCCTCGTTTGATCTCGAGGGGGAAACACCAGGATGGGTTTGTTTGGTGTTAGAATCAGGTTGGTTCCGGATAGGTCTTTCTTACCCCTTTCTGATGGCCGACAGTTATATCGAGTCTCTATAGGTTGTTTAGTGCATGCTGCGCTGCCGCTGCAGTCCACCATACCTGTGTAGGCGAGGACCGCCGAACTCTAGCCTCGCCGTTTACTGGCCTCAGTACCGACGCTCCTCTTTTTCCTTTGCCCTTTGTCGGCACCCCTTTTGTTTTAGCAGGTTTCGACGTCGTTAGCAGGGTTACCCTTCCGGCTTGGCCTGGGCAGGGTTATGCACGCCATTGGTTATTCTTCAGGTCTCTTAGCCCCATTTGCATCTTGTCCGTAGTCGGACGCTCTATCATTTTCAAGGTGATTTGGATCTTTGTATATTATATCTGTATTCTTGACTCATGGAGTCGTGTTGTATATATATCTGTTCTGTGGGTCCCATCGAGGACTGTTGTGTAATGTTATTAGTTTGTTTTCCACCCGCACGATGGTACCTGGTGGGCACCTTTGAATCGTTTCTATGCGGGTTTGGCGGGAAGTGCTGAAACTTGCATAGGGTCGATTCTGAGGGTGTTACAGAGTGGTATCAGAGCTCAGCAGTTGCGATACCCCACAAGTCCAGCCTGTAGGATAACCTAGCTAACGGCCGAAGTAGAGTGTCAAAACTATTTTTGCAAAATCGGTTGGATAGTTCTGATTAGGTCTGATTTTACTCCTTACCCCTCTGCTATTCTCCTCTTACCTCTACGTGTTTTGAATCCGCTCTCTTCTCTCTCTTCGAGTCCAGGATTTCTCGTTGTTGGGTTCCGTCGTACCTTCAGGGTTTCGCTTCCTCCTTTCATAACGGTGTTCTACCATCCGGTGTTCAAGCTGTCTGAGGAATCCGTCTACTGTGGTACCATTCTTTGTTCCTTCTCGTGCCTTCCGGTGTTTTCCGACGCGACGATATCATCTATGCCAGATCCGATGCAGAGTCTGCATCACCCCTTTGTTTCTGAACCTCGCTTGTCGAGATCTTCAATCTGAATTCTGAGAGTTGGTTGCATAATTTCCTATTCATGTGCAAGGTAATGCTTTGGGTGCGCGATGGACTGATCACCATCCGACTACTCTTACCATTCGCTCTTGCACATTGAATGGTGAATCATTGCAGATATACTCCTTCCGCGGAAGTTAGAGGTGGCCTTACCCTTTTGAGACCTATACCTTCATCTATGTTTCTCCGGAGTGTTCTCTCGACGAATGGGGAACAATCCTTGTTGGTGGTGTCGCTAGTTTCAAGCTGAGCAAGAACCCTTGTTAGCGGTGTCGCGAGGATCTACACGAAGCGCGAAGGATCATATCGTCGGCCTTCTTCCGGTGCCATGAGGCGGATCTCGAGGGCGAGATCCATTGTTAGTGGTGTCGAATTGTGGCATCCCGCCAAAACCACTACTAGAAAATCGCGTTGATTTTGTGCATCGCATCATCTTGAAATCATCACGCATATTATTTTTTTTACCTGAAACTATGTTGCGAAAGACTATTGTTTTCTAAAACTAGCCCTCCTTCTATTTCAAATTAAACCCCCGGATGTTTCCGGATATTTTGTTTGTCTAAAACTAATTACAGAAGTTATTTTAAATTAAATAAAAACCTAAATTATTTTTAGGGGGCAGTCGAACGGGCCGATCCGACCCAGTCGACCAACCCCAGAATAAAACGGTCCACCTAAATCTATTCCCACCCAATCCTAGTCTACCCACCAACCAGTGCCCGCCACCTCACCGTCCCTCCACCTCACCCTCAGCCCAGCCACCTCACCAATCCACAGCCCTCACCTACACCCCTCTCTCTCTCACCTAGCCCCCACCTACCCCCTCTCCCTTACAGCCTGGACCCACCCTCTCTCTGGCCCCACCCCACCCAGCGCACCCGCTTGCCAGCTCCCCACCTCCCTGCCCTCGGGTCCCACTCCCCACTCCTGCCTCTCTCCCTGGACACGCCACTCACGCGGCCCCACCACTCCCTCCTCTCCCTCACGCTCCCGCACCCATCCCCGTCCCCGCGTCTCCCTCCTCCCCAACGCGACCCCGGCCCCGCCTTCTTCCTCCTCTCCGGCAGGCGCCCCCCTTCTCCCTCCTTCCCCCTCGCCCGACCGCCTCCCTCTCCTCCCCAGCCTCCTCTCCGCGCGCCCTCTCTCCCGGGCCGCCGAGCTGCTCCTCCGCCCTGCTCGGCCTCCGCCGTCCCCGAGCACCTCCCGCCAGCCTCCGCCCGGACGACCTCCTCTCCTCGCTGCCTTCAGCCTCCTCGGCTGCGGAAGCGCCCGGCGCTCGCCGCCTCCAGCGCCGGCCCGCACCTCCTCCACCGCTGCCCTCCGGCCACCCCGGCCCCCACCTCGCCTGGACTCGTCCGCCTCCGCAGGTGCTCCCAACCGCCTGCTCCGGCCCGTCTGCGTGCCGCCCCGGCTCCGTCCGCCTCCCCGTCGTCGGCCACCTCCTCCGCCTCCCCGGCCTCTTCCCGTGCGCCGCCGTCGGCCGCGCCCTGCGCCGCCCCGAGCTCCACCCCGCGCCGGCCCGTGCTCCTCCCTCTCTGGCGCGCCAGGCGCCGCCCAGGCGGCCTCACGCCGGCCGTCGCTGCCGTGTTCCCCGGCCGCCGCTCGCCCCGCCGCCCAACCACCGTTCCGCCACCGCGCCCGCAAGCCGCCGTCCTGGCGCCCTTCTTCCGCAGCGCCTCCGGCCGTCCCTCCTGCACCGTGCTCCTCGTGCTCCTGCGATACCTCCACGCCGGGCCACCTCGCAGGGTGGACAATCGCTGTCTCGCAGCCCTGAATCGCCAGCACCCACCTCGCGTGCGCTGTGCCTCGCAGGTGTTTGTGTTTTGGTCTGGAAGAGTTGACACCCCCTGGAGTCAGTGAAGCGAGCAGGCCTTCAACTTGTTCTCTTGTCTCCTGCGGCAAGTTAGATGGACCATCGAGATGCCACTTGAGTAATTGTTGCCAATTCAAGATCTTCGTCATGGCGAAAGAATTGCGACTCGGGCCCGGAGTATCCCTGGACACCAAGACCTCCACACAGAACCCGATCCCTCGGAACGCCAAGCTCTCCTTCACGGACCCGAAGACCACCAAGTGCTCCGTTATGGATCAGATGAACGGACCCCGAAGGCCGAACCCTGGCATGTCAAGTTCTCCTTCCCGGATTCTAGGACTCCGACCTGGTGCGACAAGTACTGCCACACGAGCATAAGACCGGTCGAAAACGCCAAGATCTCCAATCGGAACGCCAAGTTCGCCACCTTGAACGCCGACCCGATACGCGGACCCGACAAGATCTTCTCGACGACAAGATGGACCGCCTGGAACCAAGATCTCCGGCACGTCACGACAAGTTCTCCATCTTGTATCCGATCCCGTCGAACCCTGAACCCTGAGACCGAACCCCGAACCCCGGAACCAAGATCTGCCGAACCCTAATGTGTGACCCTGATCCGAGCCTCTATTTTCTAAATGCTATCTATATAAATTGTTGCATATTAATTGTTCATCTCGCATTCATATCATGTGGTTTGGGGGCCTTATGCCGATTCACCTTATAATTAAATATGGGGCCTATATGCGGACAAATCTAGTCGTATATTGGCCTCATTTAAATTTGTGCATCGAACCGTTGTCATATATTGCCTTGTTAAAACAACATTTAAATTCGGGGCATCTAAATAACATGAACCTATTAATTAATTGTCGGGACCCCCGGTTCAGCTTAATCTTGCCTAATTGCACCGCATCTGCATCATACATGCATCATGCCCGATCTTTTGCCATAGTATTAAATAGTGCATCCGGTGTTTATTCTAGTGTTTTGGTTCTTCGCGGATAAGGCCGTTGAGTTGATGCGAGTGTCGACCCGATCTTCGGATGAACCTTCGACAATGTTTTCAGGCGAGCATCTCCCCCTTTCTACCTATCTTACTTTATAGTATTTATTCCCTACTGTTGATCTATTGCTATCTGTGTTGCGATGCTCTAGTTTCGTACCCGTGAAATCCCTTGCAGCCTTATATTGCCTTGGACACATCCTATTACCTGTTGTTTGGTAGATAGTTGGACTTGCGCGTCGTAGTCGCTTGCTCAAGTGCTGTTGCGTGTCGTCAAGTACCACAGTTGTTGGAGTATTGCCGCATGTTCAATGCTGGAGATGATCATGGCTTTAATTATTGTTCACTTTAATTACTGTTTAACAACTAAAATTGAAGTAGGTAAGCAGAGGCACAGGTGGGCAATAGATGTTATCTGGTTGTTAACCGTCCACTTGTGTCCCGTAGGACCCCGAGTACTTGATACCTGTTCCTTGAATATTCGCGCTATCTACATCCGGGAGGATTATGGGACCCCCCTGAGCCAGAGCTTGATCCATTCTTATTTCTTGGGGCCACAAACTAGTTTGAGGTTTTATTTACTATCTTGTACTTATGCCATGCTTTACTGCTTTATTACGATTGTGCGAGGAGCACCTGTACTGTTTAGGTAAGCAGAGTGTTTTCGTGGTATCGACAAGCCCAGTTTTGGGTTCCCAGTCGTTTACAGCCATTGTCGCAAACCTTGAGTCCGTCTCGGAGTCAGCTAACTTCGTTGCGGGTCTACTCAATGGGGTGGCCCCCTGAAATATTTCTGAATCTTGTGATTGCTTTGTCGTGAAGGCCTCGTTGGGTTTTGATTTGGTTTTTCCGAGGTTGATCGAGTGTGTGTTGCTATTTGTGCACCCCTGCAGGGTAAAACTTTCTGAAAGTCGTGTCCGCGGTTATGGACGACTTGGAGCATAGTATCTCGATCATAGACAACTATAACTAAAGTAGTGCTATAAATTTGACTTTATAATGACTAGTAATCAGCTTCACTATCATGGAATGGCTAAATAAAACTGCCAACAATTGCTTGGTTGGGTTGTCTCTTGCGACCATTGTATCTGACTAGTAAGTATTGCAACTACAACGGAATGGCTAAATAAAAGTGCCAACAACTGCTGGGTTTTGGGATATCTCATGCTAATTGTATCTGACTAGTAAGTGTTGCAACTACAACGGAATGGTTAACTAAAACGGCCCACTGCTTATTTTATCAGGATGACTATCTATACCTGACTAGTAATTGCTGCAACGATAACTGAATAAATAAAACTGCCAACGGTGTGAGTTCCTCGATTGACTTCCTCGTTTGATCTCGAGGGGGAAACACCAGGATGGGTTTGTTTGGTGTTAGAATCAGGTTGGTTCCGGATAGGTCTTTCTTACCCCTTTCTGATGGCCGACAGTTATATCGAGTCTCTATAGGTTGTTTAGTGCATGCTGCGCTGCCGCTGCAGTCCACCATACCTGTGTAGGCGAGGACCGCCGAACTCTAGCCTCGCCGTTTACTGGCCTCAGTACCGACGCTCCTCTTTTTCCTTTGCCCTTTGTCGGCACCCCTTTTGTTTTAGCAGGTTTCGACGTCGTTAGCAGGGTTACCCTTCCGGCTTGGCCTGGGCAGGGTTATGCACGCCATTGGTTATTCTTCAGGTCTCTTAGCCCCATTTGCATCTTGTCCGTAGTCGGACGCTCTATCATTTTCAAGGTGATTTGGATCTTTGTATATTATATCTGTATTCTTGACTCATGGAGTCGTGTTGTATATATATCTGTTCTGTGGGTCCCATCGAGGACTGTTGTGTAATGTTATTAGTTTGTTTTCCACCCGCACGATGGTACCTGGTGGGCACCTTTGAATCGTTTCTATGCGGGTTTGGCGGGAAGTGCTGAAACTTGCATAGGGTCGATTCTGAGGGTGTTACACGTTTCCTTCCTCCTACTGGTTCGATAACCTTGGTTTCATCCTAAGGAAATACTTACTGCTATGCTCATCATACCTTCCTCTTGTGGTTTCCAAACGAAGCTCTACAGTGATCTGAGCCGCATCAATAAGACAAAGTAACTATGTTGCAACAAGAAATGATACAAACAAAGGATCATGAATAACAGTGCATTGAGAGATGTTTGTTTGTTTCACATATAGAAAACATAGCATAATGGTATTCAGCTTGTCCCTCATGGAGTAGCAAAACATAAATGCATAGGACACCTTCAAAGTTCATAAGGGTGACTAGATACAAATAGTTCAAGAACAAGCAATATCAGCATTATGAATCAATCAACAAGTTTTGGGACAATGCACATAGAACTAAGAATGACAACTATGCTCTTTTAGTTGGTTCCTAAAGATAGAAGGTGGAGACTCAATATAAAAGTAGGAACAAAGGCCCTTCACAGGGAAGCAGGGATTTCAAGTTTCATAAAGAGCTTCCAAAAATTATGGTACTTGTTAGCTTTCAGCTCTCATTGCCCTATCATAAGCATCCTAAAGTGATTAAGGTTAAAGTGAACAAATTATGGAGTATATGCTTTACAAATCATAAGTTGGCAATCTCATGTACCTTGAGTACGAGGGCCGTTCCTCATGCTACTCAACTTTAGTTACCGGTAAGTTCTTGCCATTGTAAGTATATGTGTATCATAGAGAACCGCCAACGGGGTACCCCTTTCCCCATGACATAGGAGCTATCCCATATCAAAATGACAAGGCAGCAGACAGTGAGCATCTCAGCAATCCTTTTATTTACTATGAGCATGGTGCATATTTTTTTCTTTCTCTCTTTTTTTTCTGTATATATTTTTCTGAGGATGCTTCATGGATTGCTCACAATGGTGATGCTGCAAGTTTCCACCATGATTAGGCATGGCTTAGGCTAGCGGCCCAGGCATTTCTCTAACACACATACATAACTCCATGGACTTGCAAGCTGCCCTTTTATTTCACACCGCCGACATCCATAAAAAAAGAGCATGATATCAACTGGGTAGATATTTATAGGTGTTGAAAGCGTTCCCCGTGACAGGACGCTTTTGCTAATTCCCAAATTATAAGTGCAAGCATATACAATATAGATGACACAATGGTTCAAGTTTATTAGGGGAAATAAAAATAAAGTGTGCCATCAAGTTTGTGAGAGCTTTAATCACTAATTTTCACATAACAAGTTTAATTTGGAAGATAGATAAAACAAGAATATACCTGCAATGGTGTAACACACCATGCATAGGAATTTACAGTGGACTCTTTGGAATAACTTGGTTTCTTGGGAGTTGGATGCATGAGTAGAGCTTACTCAATACAAGTGGAGGCTAGCAAAATACTGGGAGCGACCAACTAAGAGAGCAATAATGGCCATAATCATGCAGACTGACAAAACATTATTAATCAAAGCATAAAGTGGTACCACAAGTCAAAAACTAAATGGTCATAGAGGATAAGGTGACTGGTTCATAGTCATAACATGGTGTGAGCATGTGCCAAGTCAACCCAAAAATGCATCAAAGTAGAATACCACAATATTATGCTTTTGTATGCTAAAACAATGCATGATTCTTCCAAGGAACATTAAGTAATCGCACTTGTTTGGAACAAGTCATGCTACATCAATAAACACTAATCACAAGGTCAAAACAACATCTAGCATGACATGGTAAAGTCTAAGCCACAGTCAAAACAAGCTCCCTTTGTAACACTATAAGCATGAAACTTTCTACTCTTTTCCAACACCAATCAACTTATTTGAAATAACACGACGAAAGCGGGGGTCCAAATAATTTATTCAAGAAAACTAAGCAAATGAAAACCAAAAACAAAAACTAAGACGCTCCAAGAACAACACAATAGTGCATGAAACAATAAAAACGAAGTGTCTAGAAAGAGACCTGAGATTTTTATTGATGAAGAAGGGGATGCCTTGGGCGTCCCCAAGCTTTGACTCTTCTACCTCTTGAATATTTCTTGGGGTGACACAGGGTGGAATCCCCAAACTTGAGATTTTGTCCATTCTTCATCTCATCACATCATTCTTTCCCTACACTTGAAAATTTCCTTCATATAAAACTTCACACAATCTTCATTAGCAACATTAGTGTATTCAAGAGAATAAACCTTTGGGTTTAGTTTCAACACAACAAAACTTTCATTAAAAACACAAGATACTGTAGCAATTCCTTTAGAAATCTCAATTTACCAAAGAGAACTCAAAAAGAAATCGATAAGAGGCAAATGCAAATAATGGCAGAAATCTGACAAAACATACCAGCAGGTAAAAACCGATTTTTTCGAAGACCTTCTGAAAGGATACAGATGTCGCCTAGAGGGGGGATAGGCGATTAAAAATTTTCCGAGAGTGGCTCAACAAATGCGGAATTAAACTAGCGTTTACTTTGTTAAGCACAAAACCTAGAACTAACTACGGTTCACCTATGTGCACCAACAACTTATGCTAAGCAAGACAAACAACTATGTGATAGCAAGATATATACTTCAAGAACGAAGGCTATCACAAAGTAAAGTGCATAAGTAATAGCTCGGGTATAGAATAACCGAGGCACACGGGGACGACGATATTTTACCGAGTTCCTCCCGACATGGAGTACGTCTCATTTGGAGTGGGGGTGGTATCTAACCACCTACACCACAAAAGGCCTCCCTTATTCTCCGGTGAATCTCACCCCAACAGGATCGATCCACACTTCCACTATCGGTGCACTTGTCGGTGGCAAACCAGAACCTCTCACAAGTTTGGGGCACTTCTCTACAACTTAATTGGAGGCTCCCAACAAACGACACCAAGGCCACAACCTGCAACACCAACAAACCGTCTAGGGTTCCAAGAAACCAAGAGTAAAAAGCATTTCAACTTTCACTCACCAAATCCTCCGGGGAGAACTCAAACCGATGCACCGAATGCAAATGGAAAGAACACCACAAAGGTGATCCAATCCCTCACTCTCAAGTTCCAACAAAGCTACTAAAGCTATTGGGGGAACAAAAAGAGGAGGAATCAAAGAGGGACACAAAATCGCCCAAAATCTAGATCCCCAAAGATACACTCACAAAGAGATGTTTTGGTTTGGTCAAAACGTGGATCTAGATCTTCTCTCTCTTCCACTCAAATATGGGCAAGAATCATCAGAGAGGAAGAGATTAATCAAGCTTTTAGAGTGAGAGAAAATGGGGGCAAAGTTTGGACAAATAGAGGAAGAAGCAGTCAAAACGCTAAACGGGCAAAGCTATTTAAAGGGCAGGGCAAATTCTGCCTGTTGGGGCGTTTTTTCTGAACGGACTGATATTATCGGATTAGACCGGTACTACCGGACCTAACTAGCGAACGCCCAGGAAAAAGTGAGGCAACAGCAGGTGAGCCGCGCGTAGCGCAGGAAGCCAGGGCGAGGTGGGTCAGCGCCAGCGCGCGCGAGCGAGCGGCAGCAGCGGGTAGCGCGCGAGCAAGCGCGGGATTAGCAGCGCGTGCGCGAGCCAAGAGCCAGCAACGCATGCGCGAGGCCCCGCTAGCAAGCGAGCAAGGCAGCAGCCGGTCAACGCGGGCGCGGGCGCTGGCACTCTAGCGATCGAACGAGCGCAGTGGGAGGCAGGGGATCAGGCGGGGCCTATGAGCGGCGCGCGTGAGCGGGATGGAATTGGGAGCGAGGCATCAGAGCGGCTGCATGCGTGCGCGAGGAAAGGAAGGTGTGTTGGGCCAACAAAGCGGGGAGCAGGGCGGCAGGAAGAATATGGGCCGGCCGGTAGTACCGGCCCACCCGGGCGGTACTACCGGGCCGGTCCAGTAGGACCGGACGTCGCAACCGGGCAAGGAAGAAGATAGTGGGAGGCGCTCAGGGGCAGGCAATAGTACCGGCCCGCCCGGGTGGTACTACCGCACAGCCCAGAAAACAGAATTCTTTTCTTTTTCAATAACAGATAGGCAAACATTCAAACGACTATAACTTTTGATTGGTAACTCCGATCGACCCATATCCAATTGCGTTGGAAAGAGGACGACATGATCTACCCTATAAAATTTTGGTTATCACTAAGTGAGAATGTATCATGTATTATAATGTGAGATACCTCACTTGGTGAGAAACCGAAAAACCGCCAAGATCAAAATCGCAACAAGATACAAACGAAATATCCGATTTTGATGAACAAGAGCTTGTTATGGAGATTACCACAAGCTCTATATCCTCACATGGATAAGAACAAATAACAACCAAATACGATTATGCAAGTATGCAAAGGTTTGATCTCTCTCCGAACGATGTGATCGAGTTACTCATTCGAGAGCCCCTCTTGATAGTACGGTTACTATCCTAAACCTGGTCTCCCACACACAACATGAGACCGGAAAAAGGGAAAACCTATCAAGATTATACCTTTTACTTGAGAATTCCACGTGATCTCAATGTAGACGAACTTGAACTTCTCAAGATGGAACGACTTTCTTGATTCCTCATTATCGATCCATGATCACCGAGGATGGCAAGCATCAAACATGAGATCTTCTATAGACGGCGCATTTTGAGCTTGCATAACATATCTTGTTCGCATTTCATCGACCTTGAAGCCAACACATGCTCCAAGTGATGCCAATGGACAAATCCTACAAGTGCAACTTAATACACACATTAGTCCATAAAGATTGTCATTAATTACCAAAACCACACATGGGGGCCCACATGTTCTTTCACCTTCTATTGCTCAAATCAAAAAGTGTTGAACTAACGAAAGTTAGCTAACAACCTAGGGCATTTATTCAGAAAATTACAGCTCAATCTGACATACACAGATTTTTCACGAATTTTTACAGTGAAGCACAATAATCTGTTTCAGGACAACAACTTCCCCAAATCTTACTTCTCTCTCATTAGAGGTTATTATTGGCACAAAAATAAAAAAAAGGACAAGTAGAGGTTATTACATAATTAATAACTTCCAAGACTCAAGAAAACTATTGGGTTATCTCCCAAGAAGTACTTTTCTTTAACGCCTTTAAGTTAGGCACAAGAAGCAAGAATCAAGTATTTTCAAATGAAGGAGCATTAACATCAATACTTGAAATTTCTTTAACTAGGAAAGGTATCTCATCCAAATGAGTTGTAGAGGATCCTCTCTCGGCACTCGTGGGTTCGCTCTTTCATCAAACGGGTTTTCAGGAACTATCCAATCAAAATTCTTTTCTAAGGCTTCATGCATTCCTACAAGTTTAAAAGGTATGGGTATTTTAATTTCCTCTCCATTGGGTTTAGTTTTATCCAAATTTTCTAATGTACCCATAACATCTACACATGAGCCTAGCATATTAAAATGATCAAAGATCTTTTTAGCTTCTTTAGCAACATCATTGAACTCCTTTAGCAAAGTTTCCAGAATAAAATCTCTCTTTTCAGTATCCTCAATTTCTTTAAGTTTAAGAAACATTATTTGCATCAGGGGGTTAAGGTTAACAAACCTAGCCTCCAACATGTGAACTAAAGAAGCTACAACAATTTCATAATTAGGAGCAAGTTCTGCTAAGGATATATCCTCAATATCCTCATGTTTGCTAATATGAGTAAAGAATTCTTCAATGTTTTCTTTCCCAATTATAGAGCCACTACCTATTGAAAGGTCTTTCAGGGTGAACTTAGCGATCAACATGGCGGGCTAGAACAAGGTGACAAGTATAGGAAGAACTAATTTTTTTGTGTTTTTTATAAGAAAGAGCAAACCAAACGAAACTATTTTTTTGTAATTTTTGAAATAAAGAGGCAAGCAAAACTAAGCAAAAGGAACTAAGCAAGACTGGTTGTGAGACTCCCCTTGCAAAGCTATCCTTAACTCCCGGGCATCGGCGCTAGAAAAAGTCTTGATGAGCTTAGATCACTATAGAGCTTCATTGGAAAACCCCAAGAGGAAGGCATGATGAGCACAACAGTAAGTTTTTGAAGGGAATATTCCAGAGAGGCAATAATAAAGTAGTTATTATCGTATTCCTTGTTTATGATAAATGTTTATTTTGCATTCTATAATTGTATTAATGCGGAAACGTTAATACATGTGTGTTTAATAAACAAAAAGGAAGTTCCTAGTTATGCCTCTCTTATAAACTAGCTCGTTGATTAACAAGATGATCAAAGGTTTACTGATCATGGACATTAGATGTTGTTAATAATGAGGTCACAACATTAGTGTAATGGTGTGATGAACATTCATCCGAAGTATAGCATTACGATCAAAGTCATTGAGATTATATTGCTATAACAACTTATGAAGCGATCCTACTCCTTAGACCATGAGATCATGTCAATCACTAACACCGGAAGAGTTTCTAGATAACATCAAACTACTAAAGTTTGATTATAAAGACGGGTTCAGAACTACTAAAGTTTTATGTTGAGGCCCATGGATCGAGAGTGGAATTTGTTCATCCCAATGATGGATAGATATGCTCTGGGCCCTCTCGGTGATATCACATTGATTAGCTTGCAAGCAAGTAATTTGATCACTAGAATGTTATATCACGGGAACAAGAAAAGAGTGCATGTTAGTAACGAGATCAAACTAGGTATGGAGTTACCGATGATCAAATCTCGTACATGTAATATATCACGAAAAAAATGGATTAAGATACTAGCATAAAAGGTTCCGACGATCACAAGAAAGTCATCGTTGAATATGTGGGAGTCAGTATGGGTCTCCAGATCCCGCTTCTGATTATTGATCGGAGAAGGGTCTCGATCATGTCCGCATTATTCGCGAACCGTAGGGTGGCACACTTAAGAGACACCGACATCCAATTGGAGCAAAAGTTTCATGCCGAAAAGAATAACAATCGCAGGAATTTGTTTCACTAGATACCGAAACAGGGTTTTGGGTGAAATTGCAGAAAGTGTTTTTGCATGTGAAATGAAATACTAGCAAGGGGTTATATGAGAATGTTTGTCATTAAATTAATTGACAAAATTCTGAATAAATAAAAGGAGTTTTATTTAATGAGAGTTTGCATTAAATTTGGTGGAAATTTAATGGGAATTTGAGTGGGTTTTTGAGTGGAGGAAATTGAAAGGCTTTTGTGTGAGTGGAGTGTCCACCCACATGAATGAAAGGAGGGGAGGGGGCAGCCCCATGGCTGGGCGCATGGCCCCTTGGGTGCCCCCCTCTCCCTATAAAAGGAGCCCCCTCCCTCTCTCTCTCACTCACACCTCCTTGTGAAGGATCTCTCTCTCCCCCTCTAGTATTTATCCCCCATGGTCTCGGACTAGCGAGATACATGTTCCCGGTGGATATTCGGCAAGAAAGAGTTGTGCTTCCGCTGCATCGCTGGAGCGAGGAGGTGGAGGTTGCTCGGTGCCTCGTACATGTGTGCGAGCACGGATGCGCCGCTGTTTTGTGGCGCTAGGACTTCCTCTAGATCTTGAGATCGGCAAGAGATCATCTACATCAACCACAAGTTTGAACTCGTTAAGCTTTGTCGGTTTTCAAGGTTATGTTCTCTACGGATATACATCCGCTCGTTGCTTGTATCTAGTAGATAGATCTTGGTACATAGTTGTTCCCATCGTAGGATTTTTTTGTTTTCTATGCTGCGAACCCTACAGTGGTATCAGAGCCTGATCTATGCGTAGATGCTTTGCACGGGTAGTACACATATGAGTATGTGGGCGATGATGATCATTTTTCTTAGTTGTACTTCGGATATTGGTGGTATAGTGGGATGAAGCGGCCCGGACAAACTTTATATGTCCTCGCACATGAGACCTCTTCCACGCTTGACATGCCACTAGTTTTGCATAAGTGGCTAGCGAGTGTGTGTCTCTCCTACTATAGTCAATAAATAATTTGCAACGAGTTATCAACAATTTTGTTATCCTTGTTGTGGTTCATGTTTGTAGGTAAGAACGGTTCTATCTTCGAAATCCCTAAGCCACGTAAAACTTGCAATGGATAAATTAGAGACGTCTAGTTTAGATTGTTGCTAGGCTAGTGTTATGATATGGTGATGTTGTAAGTAGAAGTATGAGATGATACTCTTACAACACACATAACGTGTAAGTTCCATAGTCGTTGGCCTTACATATAGAGGTATGATAGTGATCATACCACGGTGCACATGATGGATATCATATGCGGGAACCATATCATTTCACTTATAAACATGTGATGTTTGTTGCATCTTATATTGCTTGTTTGGCGTTTTATTAGCATAATAAGATGATCCCTCATTTAGATATCAAGATAAGAATGTGTTCTTCCTTAATTATGCATCAATTATGTTTCGTCGCTCCAAGACATCATGTGATGATCGGGTGTTCTTGGATCCACGATCATATTACAAGTGTAAGACAGTTACACACGCGAATACTAAGATTCTTACTTGGAGAGCCTAGCATGTACAGACATGGCCTCGGAACACGAACCGAAAGGTTAAGAATGAGTCATATGGAAGATATGATGCCCATTTGATGCTCGCCTTTGAAGCTACACCTACTCCCGTGATGATCGGACTTGGTGTAGTGGACTTGGTTCATGTAATCACCAAAAAGACACGAGGGATGCCATTTTTGAGTGGGAGTTCATTTCTAATTTGGATTAGTAGAACTCAATTTATCATAAATTAAATCAAAGTTAATTTGCATAATTTTTTATAGTCATTAGCATTCGTTCACCACCTTATGCTTAGTTATAATTGAGATGATAGAACTATAGAATTCTGGATATTTACTTTACGAACTGGTATCGTATTGTGTTGAGTGTCAATCTAAAGTTTAAAGTCCTATTGCAAACTTTTAGCAAACTCTGTTTACTCCATGAAATTTAATAATTGGTATTAAATCAAGAGTATCAATTCCAGTGTTAGTATCTTAAGTATCATGTTTGCCTCCATGATTCTTGATTGTTTTAATATCAAGTTTATCTAGGAGCTGAAAGAATTGTTTCAGAAACCATCATGTGTGACAGATATAACGATATCTGAAACATTGTTTTGGTTGCAATATGATAGAGTATAATGTATGTTCTCATATTGGATGAGAATTTTCGAAGGTTGGATATGCTGGACATCCTAATCATCCAAAAGGGTTTCGGAAAGTAACATTATACTCACGGTTCGCCTTCATAAGCTACATTAGCTTGATCATGAAATTCGTCATGATAAGGATGAATAGAAGATGTATGTAAAGTGTTTACTACACTAAAAGATTACTAAAGAATGGATTTTGAAAGAATGCCGATCATTTGATGATGGTGATCTACTTCAAAGTGCAAGTCCAAAGGTATTATTATTTGAATATACACACTTTGTACTATGTGTCATGTATATGGCGCCATTGTTGATGTTGATAGATTCTTTTAAAAATGAAAAGGAAATGCTGAAAGAGAATCTATAAAATATATTTGGCAGAAAAAGGAAAGATTGGAAATATCCAGTTTTAGGTATATTGATGATATACATGTTATTGTTGTATTCTTTGCTTGTTAAACAATGTGGTTCTTGGGTATAGGATACCGAATTGGTTGGTATGAAATTTCATACAGAACGACGCAATTCATGAACTACAATGGCCTAAGTAACTAGCAAGAGAATATGTGATGATGTTCATCGAAAACAAATAAGCTGTTGTTTGTATTTCTCGTTGACATCAAAGTCTGCCTTCATCATTTGTTTTAATAATAATTATTTAAATCAGGTATTATGAGAACAAAGGTTGTTCAAATAATTACCATATTCCATATGAGATGGATTATTTACAAATCTAGTTGGAGAAATCACATCCATAAAAACTAATGCTAAAATGTCGCAAGACAAATGATTGAAACATCACTTACGAAGTGACATTGTCGTTTAAATTATATTGGAAAGAAAACATGAAGAAATTCCATTTTCATGGATTTTTGGAGTCTTTGATTTGATCAAATGACGCTTGTGAGACTTTCCTCGGGATAATTGAAACTTCATTCAAAGGCCAAAGAAGAACGAACGAATAAAATATTGGAATTTATACATATTGATGTATGTAGTCCATTATGTATAGTCGTAAGCGATGGATTTCAACTTCATATGCTTTCTCCGGATATTTGAGTGAATATTCACTTATGAGAAAGAAGTATGAAATATTTGAAAACGTTTCAAAGACTTTCAAGATGAAGTGGAAAATCATTGTAACTATAAAATAAATGGTTTATGATTTTATCATAAGGGATTTATTTGAGTTGTTAGTGTAACAAGAAAATAAATGTTTTACGATTTTATCATAAAGGTATTTATTTGAGTTACAAGTTTAGCAAAAACACCTAGATTTGCATCTCCCGAAACACCATAGGAATATGGAGTTGTAAGATCCCTCCTTTATAAAGGAAAAGGATCCCTGTGATTGCAATGCTAGTCCCTGGATCAATGCTAGCATCCATAGTTTAAGATGAAGTACACAGAAACAAAGGTCATTATTATAGTCATTCCAGAGACAAACATAGTCTTTACAACTCCAAGGCCACAGGCCTAATACAAGAGTTTGAATAAGTAAATAAATAAAAGTCTTTATCTTCATGTGCCACAGGCAAACATGTTGAGTGTAGACTCATGACTCCTAATCCTCATCAGAGTAACCTGCAACATCACAAGTTACAGCCACAGTGGGTCAATACATTGGAATAGTATTGGCAAGTGATACCTTAGTATAATTTAGGTGGACTAGATACTATATGCAATTTGGCTAAGTGTAGCTTGGCTTGCTTTGCTCAAAATAGGTTTTGCCTATTAGTTGAAAACACTAAGTTTTTCTTTGTCAGAACTTTTCCCAAGGAACCACCAATAGACATTGAGGTCCTTCACCCTTGTTCACCCACAAGTTTATACTTAGAAATTGGGATGGGGAGATTCTTGATAGCTTCCATGTCTTGATGCTCAAGTTGTCCTTTTCTAGGGACATGGCTAAGTACTTAGATTCTTCCATCTGCAGAGGTTGTGCACTTTCCCCACCAGACTTGATTTTCACCAAGACAGGACCTTTCAGAAGCGTTCCCTTAGACCAAATGGACGCACTCCAACCTATCATTCCCACTACCACCAACTGTCCAAATGGCTAAGTTCTAGCAACCTATGTGATCCAGGCAGAGCCCATATTGCCAAGTGGCTGCACTAGAAGCTTCTTAACACTTGGCCTCTAAAATCTCTTTGTTCCTGGGTGGCTTTCCACAAGTGAGATACACAAGGTAGACCATAGAAATGGGCCTTGTGTAACCACTCAACATAAACCATTCCTTCCATTCCACCCAGGTGTTTCATTAACTTGGTTGTTTTAGTAGGCAAAACACAAGTCCAAAAGACTTAGAAATACTTTCATCATAGCATGTATATTTCACCAACCCTTGGTTGCTACTAGCTAGGCTAAGCATGGCATAGACAAGCATCTTAACTTAGAAATTTCTAGCAATTCTACAACTACTAGGATTTCCCAACATGGCATAAAAGCAAAATATAGCATGCAACACTAGCAAAATATTTCTAATGCTTAGTAGAAAACATAGGGATAAAATATTCATGAAGCACCACTTGCCTTGGTAGTTTGGAGAGTAGCTACACTCCTCACAATCACAATCACTAGCACCAAAATCTACACAAAGAAATCATAGCCACAAATCACATACAAAACATATACAAAAAAAATATGAATGCATGCAATATGATATGCGATGATTTTAAAACTCAACAAAGACAGTGTACAGTACTGGTTCATAAACAAATTAAAATCTTGCCAAACAACAATTATTTAAACCTTAAATCATTTCCTAAACAATTCATATACTCAAATTAGCCCTACACAAGTTTCTGCAAATAAAACCATTTTAACATAAGCAAAACATTAAACACATTGCATATTTATAAAGGGCTTGCTCTCCTGATTCCATTGATATAAATTTTTTCAAATTCTAACGTGGGGATCAAAAGTTATAGCTAAAACAAATTCAAACATCTAATAGATTCAAATTCCGTTTTTTAAACCTAAACTGCTGCCACGCGTCTTAATCTGATTGGCTGGTACCACTTCGCTCAGGATCGTGTCTATGAGCCGTTAGATCTACATAATATGCATGGCCCAGATCTACTCGTAACGCTTCGATAAGTGATCTAATCTAACACGCTGGATCCAGATCCAACGGTCCTGGATCAAACGACCATAGCTGGGCGGCGCTGGCGGTGGCTACTGGCGGCGGCAAGCTCTTCCTACGGCGGCGCGGCGCTACAGGTGGCTCTGGGGTCGTCGGAGATGCTTACCAGAAACGTGACGATGCGCTGATGCTCAACCTGGCGACGGCTTGGCAAGGGGCGCACGGACACGGTCGCTGGAGCTCGTCGGAGTTTCGGGCGGCGTCTGTTGCTTGCTGTCGAAGACGTTGCCGAGGCTCTGCGTCGACCTAGCACAAGCTAGAGGGTTTAGGAGATGCGCAAGGGCCTGGCGAACAAGACAGTACCAAAGGGGACGCAAGGGGCGGTCTCGTTTTACCTGAATCGCACGTCGGAGTCGAGCGGCGGCTCAGGTGCTCGCGGGTGAGGACGAAATGTCGCTCTGGGTCACAAGAAAGCAAAAGGAGGGCATTAGCGAATGCGCAAGGTCATGCTGGACACAGTGGTTTGAACTAGAGGCAGAGGGGCGGTCTGTACTCACCGAGATTCGTCGCCGGAGTGCGTCTGTCTGCAGCGGCGCAAAGGCAATTGCGGGCAGCCTGGGGGCGTAGAGGTGGTGCTAGGTGAGGGCAAATGGCCGCGGTGCAGAGGGGGTCTTATAGCCAGAGCGGGGGTGAGGATCGCGCGGCGTATCAATGGCAATTAAGCGCGTACTGATTGCAGCGAGGTAACGGCGGAGCGAGCGTCGCGGCCGCGCGTGATTGACGACGAAGACGACGTGGTCGCAGGGTCCACTCATCAGCGAGTTAAACAGAGGGGAGTGGGGTCGTGTGGTCAGTGACCTGGTGGGTGTGTCTGCGAGTGACAGAGAGAGAGGGGGAACCCGGGTGGGCTAAGTGGGCTGGATTCGTAGTTGGGCCAGATAGGTAGCGCTGGCCTTTTTCCATTTCTTTTCTCCTTTTCTTTTTTTGTTTTGATTTTCTGAAATGATTTTCAAATCCAAATCAAATGAGTTTGAATTCAAATCTACTCTAGGTTTTTATACTGCAAACCTTGCACTCAAATGTGTGTCAAACACTACTGTTTAATCAAAACACTTTGATCAAATGAAAATTAAAAATAAAACCAAGCCTTTATGATATATATACAATAGGCATAATATTGGTTTTATTTACTCATTTTGTTTTGAAACTTTGTTCAAACTTTTGTTGGTGCCTAAGTTTGAATTTCAAACCTTACTGAACCAAAACAAGTACTCTTCTCTTTGGAAGATAGCATTAAGGCTAGAGCAAACTTTACATGAAATAATAAGCATAAATGCTTCTGTTTTGAAATGATTTGTTTGAAATGAGATTCATATGATCATGGATGCATGGATGATATGCATGAGTTTGAAACATGATTTTAGTGATGTTACAAATCTAACCCCCTTAAGGTGAATCTCTCCCTCGAGATTCGGATTGGCTAGCAAATAGGTGAGGGTGGTCTTTCCGAAGATCATCTTCTCTTTCCCATGTTGCTTCCTCTTCGGAATGATGGTTCCACTGCACTTTGCAAAGCTTGATAGTCTTAGTCCGTGTGACTCTTTCTGCAGTCTCAAGAATCTTGATAGGTTTCTCCTCATAGGTAAGATCACTTTCCAACTGAACCTCCTCTAAAGGTATAGTATCCTTCAAAGAAGTTTCTTCCATTTCTGGATGACATTTCTTAAGTTGACTCACATGAAACACATTATGAACAGTCACTCCGGACCGACGGCTGTCACTTCTGGCAGATCAATTTCATAAGAAACTTCTCCTTTACGACTTAGAATCTTGAATGGCCCAACATATCTTGGGGCCAACTTTCCTTTGACTCTGAACCTCTTCACTCCACGAAGTGGTGACACTCTAAGATAAGCTCTATCACCAACTTCGTAGGTGACTTCTCTACGCTTTGGATCTGTGTAGCTTTTCTGTCGGGCCTGTGCTATCTTCAATCTGTCCTTAACCAACTTGACCTTATCTTCGGCTTCTTTGATAAGTTCTGGTCCGAACAAACTTCTTTCTCCCACACCATTCCATAATAATGGGGTGGTACACTTTCTCCCGTAGAGAAACTCAAATGGTGCCATCTCAATGCTGGCTTGATAGCTGTTGTTATAAGAAAATTCTGCGTAAGGCAGACTTTCATCTGAAGGGTTCGCAGCATAGAAAACAAAAATTTTCCTACGATGTGAACTATATACCAAGATCTATCTACTAGATACAAACAACGGGCGGATGTATATCCGTAGAGAACATACCCTTGAAGACCGACAAAGCTTAACGAGTTCAACTCGTGGTTGATGTAGACGATCTCTTGCTGATCTCAAGATCGAGAGGAAGTCCTAGCGCCGCAAATCAGCAGCGCATCCGTGCTCGCACACACGTTCGAGGCACCGAGCAACCTCCGCCTCGTCGCTCCAGCGATGCAGCGGAAGCACAACTCTTTCTTGCTGAATAGCCACCGGGAACATGTATCTCGCTAGTCCGAGACCATGGGGGATAAATTCTAGAGGGGGAGAGAGATCCTTCACGAGGAGGTGTGAGAGACAAGTGAGGAGGGGGCTCCTTTTATAGGAGGAGGGGGACCCCAAGGGGGTGGCCGGCACATGGGGGCTGCCCCCTTGCCCTCCCCTCTTCATGTGGGTGGACACTCCACTCACAAATCTCCTTTAAATTCCCTCCACTCAAAAGTCCACTCAAATTCCCATTAAATTTCCACCAAATTTAATGCAAACTCTCATTAAATAAAACTCTTTTATTTTATTCAGAATTTTGTCAATTACTTTAATGACAAACATTCACAAATAACCCCTTGCTAGAATTCTATTTCACATGCATAACCACTTTATGCAATTTCACCCGAAAACCTGTTTCGGTATCTAGTGAAATAAATTCCTGCGCTTGTTCATTCTTTCGGCATGAAACATTTGCTCCAATTGGATGTCGGTGTCTCTTAAGTGTGTCACCCTACGGTTCGTGAATAATGCGGACATGATCGAGACCCCTCTCGGATCAATAATCAGAAGCGGGATCTGGAGACCCATACTGACTCCCACACATTCAACGGTGACTTTCTTGTGATCGTCGGAACCTTTTACGCTAGTATCTTAATCCCTTTGTTTCACGATATATTACATGTCCGAGATTCGATCATCGGTATCTCCATACCTAGTTTGATCTCGTTACCGACATGCACTCTTTTCTCGTTCCTGTGATAAAAACATTCTAGTGATCAAATCACTTGCTTGCAAGCTAATCAATGTGATATCACCGAGAGGGCCCAGAGTATATCTATCCGTCATCGGGATGAACAAATTCCACTCTCGATCCATGAGCCTCAACATAACACTTTATTAGTTCTGAATCCATCTTTATAATCACCCTGTTACGGTGTGACGTTTGATGTTATCAAGAAACTCTTCCGGTGTTAGTGATTGACATGATCTCATGGTCTAAGGATTAGGATCACTTCGTAAGTTGTTATAGCAATATAAACTCAATGACTTTGATCGTAATGCTATACTTCGGATGAATGTTCATCACACCATTACACTAATGTTGTGATCCCGTTATTAACAACATCCAATGTCCATGATCAGGAAACCTTGATCATCTTGTTAATCAACGAGCTAGTTTATGAGAGAGGCATAACTAGGAACTTTCTGTTTGTTTATTAAACACACAAGTATTAACGTTTCCGTATTAATACAATTATAGCATGCAAAATAAACATCTATCATATACTTGGAATACACATAATAAACACTTTATTATTGCCTCTCAGGGCATATTCCCTTCAGTCTCCCACTTGCACTAGAGACAATAATCTAGTTACATAGTGATAAATCTAACACCCATTGAGTTCTGGTGTTGATCATGTTTTACTCTAGGGAGAATTTTAGTCAACGGATCTGCTACATTGAGATCCGTATGTACTTTACAAATCTTTATATCTCCATCCTTGACATGCTCGTGGATGGAGTGAAACCGGCGCTTAATATGCTTGGAATGCTTGTGAGACCTTGGCTCTTTGGCATTGGCAATGGCACCATTGTTGTCACAATAGATCATCATTGGGTCCAACGCGTTTGCCACTACTCCTAGTTCGGATATGAACTCCTTCATCCAAACTGCTTCCTGAGCCGCTTCTGAAGCAGCAACATATTCGGCCTCCGTTGTTGATCCCGCTACCACAGGTTGTTTGGAGCTCCTCCAACTAACCGCTCCGCCATTCATGAGAAATACGTATCCAGATTGAGACTTAGAGTCATACGGATCTGTGTCAAAACTAGCGTCGACATAACACTTAGCGACGAGCTCTTCTTCACCTCCGTATACAAGAAACATATCCTTAGTTCTTCGTAAGTACTTAAGGATATTCTTGACTGCTACCCAGTGTTCCGAACCTGGATCCGATTGGTACCTACTAGTCAAACTAATAGCATGTGCCACATCCGGTATTGTACATAGCATGGCGTACATTATAGAGCTTATGGCTGAAGCATAGGGGACTTTGTCCATTATCTCTCTTTCTTCCGCCGAAGCCGGACTTTGAGTCTTACTCAATGTCTTGCCTTGCAACATAGGTAAGAACCCCTTCTTACTTCCGTCAATTTTAAACTTCTTTAAAATCTTATCAAGGTATGTACTTTGCGATAGCCCTATTAGGCGCCTAGATCTATCTCTATAGATCTTTATGCCTAATATGTATGACGCTTCACCTAGGTCCTTCATTGAAAATTTGCTGTTTAGATAACTTTTAACACTGTTTAAAAGATCTATATCATTTCCGATCAATAATATGTTATCCACATATAATATCAGAAATGCCACATTGCTCCCACTCACTTTCTTGTAAATACAAGCTTCTCCATAAGTTTGGACAAATCCAAACTCTTTGATCACCTCATCAAAGCGGAGATTCCAACTTCGTGATGCTTGCTTCAATCCATAGATGGATCGCTGAAGCTTGCACACCTTGTTAGCATCCTTAGGATCGACAAAACCCTTGGTTGTATCATATACAACTCTTCTTCAATATTACCATTGAGAAACGCGGTTTTGACATCCATCTGCCATATCTCATAATCGAAATATGCAGCAATTGCTAACATAATCCTAACTGACTTTAGCATCTATACGGGAGAGAAAGTCTCATCGTAGTCAACTCCTTGAATTTGTCGAAACCCCTTTGCGACAAGTCGAGCTTTATAGACGGTCACATTACCATCAGCATCAGTTTTCCTTTTGAAAATCCATTTGTTCTCCACGGCCTTTCGGTCGTGAGGTAATTCCACCAAGTTCCAAACTTGATTTTCATACATGGATTCCATCTCGGATTTCATGGCTTCTAACCATTTGTTGGAATCCGGGCTCATCATCGCTTCTTCATACGTCGCAGGGTCATCATTTTCATCAACCATGAAATTCATGACAGGATTTCCGTACAGCTCGGGAGCTGCACGCGTCCTGTTTGACCTGCGAGGTTCGGTAGTACTCTCTTTCGGAGTTTCATGATCATTATCATTAGTTCCCTCTTCAACAGGTGGAGCCAACTCCGGAACAACTTCCGGCGCTGCGCTACTCGCCATACTTTGAAGAGAAGGTTCCACAACCTCTTCGAGTTCTACCTTCTGACTACTCACACCTTTCGCGAGAAACTCTTTCTCTAGAAAGGATCCATTCTTGGCAACAAAAACCTTGCCCTCGGATCTGTGATAGAAGGAATACCCAATAGTTTCTTTAGGGTATCCTATGAAGACGCATTTTTCCGCTTTGGGTTCGAGTTTATCCAGTTGAAGTTTCTTCACATAAACATCGCATTCCCAAACTTTAAGAAATGACAGCTTAGGTTTGTTTCCAAACCACAATTCATACGGTGTCATTTCAACGGATTTAGATGGTGCCCGATTTAAAGTGAATGCAGCAGTTTCTAGTGCATAACCCCAAAATGACAACGGCAAGTCCGTCAGAGACATCATAGATCGAACCATATCTAATAAAGTACGATTACGATGTTCCGACACACCATTTCGCTGTGGTGTTCCGGCAGGTGTGAGTTGTGAAACAATTCCACACTCTTTCATGTGAGTGCTAAACTCGTAACTTAGATACTCACCTCCACGGTCGGACCGTAGAAATTTGATCTTTCTATTACGATGATTTTCCACTTCATTCTAAAATTCCTTGAACTTTTCAAAGGTTTCAGACTTGTGTTTCATCAAGTAGATATAACCGTATCTACTCAAATCATCCGTGAAAGTAACAAAATAACGATATCCACCTCGCACCGACACACTCATTGGACCACATACATCAGAATGTATGATTTCCAATAAATCTGTCGCCCGTTCCATTGAACCGGAAAACGGCGTTCTAGTCATCTTGCCCATAAGGCATGGCTCACATGTATCAAATGATTCATAATCAAGTGATTCCAAAAGTCCATCCGAATGGAGCTTCTTCATGCGTTTAACGCCAATATGACCTAGACGGCAGTGCCACACATATGCGGATATATCATCATTAAGTTTAATCCTTTTAGCATCAACATTATGAATATGTGTAACATTATCATCGAGATCTAATAGAAATAAAACATTCATCATCGGTGCATGACCATAAAAGATTTCATTCATATAATTGGAACAACCATTGTTCTCGGATTTAAATGAATAACCACTTCGCATCAAACACGATCCAGATACAATGTTCATGCTCAGTGCAGGCACCAGATAACATTTATTCAAGTTTATAACTAATCCCGACGGTAAGTGGAGAGGCAGCGTTCCGACGGCGATCACATCAACGCTTGATCCATTGCCGACACGCATCTTGACCTCACCCCTTGCTAGCGGTCGCTTGTTCCGCATCCCCTGATTCGAGTTACAAATATTAGCAACTGAACCGGTATCAAATACCCAGGTGCTACTGCGAGCACTAGTCAAGTGCACATCAATATCATGTATATCATATATACCTTTGTTTGCCTTGCAGGCCTTCTTGTCTGCCAGATACTTGGGGCAGTTGCGCTTCCAGTGGCCAGTCCCCTTACAATAGTAGCACTCGGAATCAGACTTAGGTCCAACTCCGGGTTTCTTTTCAGGCGCGGCAACAGGCTTGCCGCCCTTACTTCCCTTCCGTTTTCCCTTCTTGTCTTTCTTGAAACCAGTGTTCCTATTGATCATCAACACTTGATGTTCCTTTTTGATCTCCACTTCTGCAGTTTTAAGCATTAACAGAAGCTCGGGGAGAGACTTCTTCATGCCTTGCATATTATAGTTCATCACGAAGCTCTTATAGCTAGGTGGCAGAGACTGCAGAACACGATGGATGCCTAAGTCAATGGGAATCGATATTCCCAAGGACACAAGCTTATCGGCGTAACCCGACATCTTGAGTACATGCTCACTAACGGAGCTGTGCTCTTCCATCATGCAGTTAAAGAACTTTTCTGAAGCGTTGTAGCTCTCTACAGCAACATGTGTGTCGAAAATCATTTTCAACTCACCCATTGTATCAAATGCATTGCCGTTTTCGAAACGCTTTCGAAGTTCCGGCTCTAGCCCATACAATATGCCGCAATGAACTAAGTTGTGGTCCTCCTGACGAGTCTGATAGACATTCTTCTCCTCGTCAGGGGCATCATCAAAAGGTGGGGGGCCTAACGGCGCTTCTAGCACATATTGCTTTTGTGCAGCAGAGAGGAGAATCCTCAAATTCATGGCCCATTCGGTAAAGTTGCTACCGTTCGTTGCTAGTTTCTCTTTCTCCATGAACACATTGAAATTAAAAGCAGGTGGTGCCATCTACAACAGAATTTGTAAAGTTTAGACTAAGTGTATGATAGATTGAGTTCAACTAATCTATATTACGAATGAACTCCCACTCAAAAACGACATCCCTCGTGCCTTTTTGGTGATTACATGAACCAAATCCACTACACCAAGTCCGATCATCACGTGAGTCGGTATAGCTTCAAAGGCGAGCATCAAATGGGCATCATATCAACTATATGACTCATGCTTAACCTTTCGGTCCGTGTTCCGAGGCCATGTCTGTACATTCTAGGCTCGCCAAGTTAGAACCTTAGTATTCGCGTGTGTAACTGTTTTACACCCGAAATATGGTCGTGGATCCAAGAACACCCGATTATCACGTGATGTCTTGGAGCGACAAAAACATAATCGGTGCATACTAAAGGAAGAACACATTCTTATCTTGATATTTAAATGAGGGATCATCTTATTATGCTAACAAAGCGCTAAACAAGCAATATAAGATGCTATCAAACATCATATGTTTATTAGTGAAATTATATGGTTCCCGCAGATGATCTCTATCATGTGCATCGTGGTATGATCACTATCATACCTATATGTGTAAATCCAAGGTCTATGGATTTTACACGCTATGTGTGTTGTAAGAGTATCATCTCATACTTCTACTTACAACACTACCATATCATAACACTACCCCAGCAACAATCTAAACTAGACGCCTCTAATTTATCCATTGCAAGTTTTGTTGGAGATATGCCCAAGAGGCAATAATAAAGTGGGTTATTATCATATCTTCATACTTATGATAAATGTTTACATACCATGCTATAATTGTATTAACTGGAAACATTAATACTTGTGTGATTTGTAAACTAAAATAAGAGTCCCTAGTAAAGCCTCTTGTTAAACTAGCTTGTTGGTTAATATATGATCATGGTTTCCTGATCATGAACATAGAGATGTTATTAACAACAGGATCATATCATTAGGAGAATGATGTGATGGACATACTCCTATAGATAAGCGTAGCATAAAGATCAAGTCATTTCATTAGTTCAATTGCTATATGCTTTCTGATACATAGTAACCTAATTCCATCGACCATGAGATCATGCATATCACCTTTACCGGATGGATGCTTTGATGACATCAAACACCACACCGTAACTGGGTGGCTATAAAGGTGGCATTGAGTGTTCGGAAAGTATTGGTTGAAACACATAGATCAAGAGTGGGATTTGTCCATCCATATGACGGATAGATATACTCTGGGCCCTCTCGGTGTAATGTCATCCAATTAGCTTGCAAGCATGTGACTGGTTCACAAGGGATCACATATCACGGGAACGAGAAAAGAGTACTTATCGGTAACGAGGTTGAACTAGGTATGCAGAGATACCGACGATCATAACCTCGGATAAGTAAACTATCGTGAGACAAAGGGAAATTGGTATCGTATGTAAGTGGTTCATTCGATCGCAAAGTAATCGTAGAAATATGTGGGAGCCATATGAATTTCCAGATTCCTCTATTGGTTATTGTTCGGAGAAGTGTCTCGATCATGTCCGCATAATTCACGAACCGTAGGGAGACACACTTAAGGATTCGACGTTGTTTGAGTAGTTATGGTATTATGAGAAAGAGACCGAATGTGGTTTGGAGTCTCGGATGGGATCTGGGATATCACGAGGTGATCCGGAATGGTCCGGAGAATAAGATTCATATAAGGAAAGTCCCGTTTCGGAGTTCGGGAATGATTCTGGTGTTTTCATCGGGAATGTTCTAGAAGGTTCCGGATTGTCCGGCACTCCGGGGGGGGAGGGGTATATGAATGTGTCATTACATATTGGAATGATTGCATCATGTACTAAGTGTTCTTGCTGTCCCAAATAAAGGATTAAATTGAATCCTAAAACAGAAAAGTCAAATGTCCAGTTTGAAAGTCAAACGGCTAAAACAAGAAACTGTGGGAAACAAGCAAGAGGAGTTGGAACCGACTTGGAGGAGGAGTTTCTCTCCTCCAAGCCGGCGGCCAGCCCTAGGCCGAGTTGGGGAGGGACTCCCTCCCTCCCTGGCGCGCCAAGCCCCCTCCCATCTATATAAGGAGGGGCAGGGCTCCCCTCCTAGAACACACAAGTTCCTATCTTCTACCTCCGGTTTAGAGCCGTTTCGGTTTAGAGCTTCTAATTGCTTTAGCCTTCGGTTTAGAGCCTTCTAATTGGTTTAGAGCCTTCTAATTGGTTTAGAGCCTTCTAATTGGTGTGTCTAATTACTAGACCACTAATAGCCTCTCTCATACTCCACCATACTCGCACCGGCTTAAGGCGAAGCCCTGCGGGATCTCCCCTCTACTTCCGGTACCACGCCGTTGTGCTGCCGGAATCGCGAGGAGAGTACTACAACCTCCGCTGCCTGCTGGAACAAGGGAGAGGAAGGTCTTCGTCGAGTACCGAACGTGTGACCGACTGCGGGAGCGCTGCCGGAACGCAGCGCCGGAAGGATCGTCTACGCGATCTTGAGATCGGAAAGAGTACGACTACATCACCCACGAGAATCTGCTCTCGTTAACCGCTTTGGAATCTTCGAGGGTAAGTTATTCCATCGACTCGTTGCTACAATCTAGTAGATAGATCTTGGCTTGTTTGTTTGTATGCGATAAGAAAATTTTTGTTTTCCATGCTACGAACCCCTACAAGTTTTACGTGGCTTAGGGATTTTGAGATAGAACCGTTCTTACCTACGAACATGAACCACAACGAGGATAATCAAATTGTTGACAACTCGCTTGCAAAATAGATATTGACTATAGTAGGAGAGACAGACACCCGCTAGCCACTTATGCAAACTAGTTGCATGTCAAGCGTGGAACAGGTCTCATGTGCGAGGACATGTAAAGTTTGTCCGGGCCGCTTCATCCCACTATGCCACCAATATCCAAAATTACAACAAAGGAGCAACAACATGATCATCATCGCCCACATACTTCATATGTGTACTACCCGTGTAAAGTTCTACGCATAGATCCGGCTCTGATACCACTGAAGGGTTCGCAGCATAGAAACCAAAAAATTTCCTACGATGTGAACTATATACAAGATCTATCTACTAGATACAAACAACGGGCGGATGTATATCCGTAGAGAACATACCCTTGAAGACCGACAAAGCTTAACGAGTTCAACTCATGGTTGATGTAGACAATCTCTTGCCGATCTCAAGATCGAGAGGAAGTCCTAGCGCCGCAAATCAGCAGCGCATCCGTGCTCGCACACACGTTCGAGGAACCGAGCAAACTCCGCCTCCTCGCTCCAGCGATGCAGCGGAAGCACAACTCTTTCTTGCCGAATAGCCACCGGGAACATGTATCTCGCTAGTCCGAGACCATGGGGGATAAATTCTAGAGGGGGAGAGAGATCCTTCACGAGGAGGTGTGAGAGACAAGTGAGGAGGGGGGCTCCTTTTATAGGAGGAGGGGGGACCCCAAGGGGGTGGCCGGCGCATGGGGGCTGCCCCCTTGCCCTCCCCTCTTCATGTGGGTGGACACTCCACTCACAAATCTCCTTTAAATTCCCTCCACTCAAAAGTCCACTCAAATTCCCATTAAATTTCCACCAAATTTAATGCAAACTCTCATTAAATAAAACTCTTTTATTTTATTCAGAATTTTGTCAATTACTTTAATGACAAACATTCACAAATAACCCCTTGCTAGAATTCTATTTCACATGCATAACCACTTTATGCAATTTCACCCGAAAACCTGTTTCGGTATCTAGTGAAATAAATTCCTGCGCTTGTTCATTCTTTAGGCATGAAACATTTGCTCCAATTGGATGTCGGTGTCTCTTAAGTGTGTCACCCTACGGTTCGTGAATAATGCGGACATGATCGAGACCCCTCTCGGATCAATAATCAGAAGCGGGATCTGGAGACCCATACTGACTCCCACACATTCAACGATGACTTTCTTGTGATCGTCGGAACCTTTTACGCTAGTATATTAATCCCTTTGTTTCACGATATATTACATGTCCGAGATTCGATCATCGGTATCTCCATACCTAGTTTGATCTCGTTACCGACATGCACTCTTTTCTCGTTCCTGTGATAAAAACATTCTAGTGATCAAATCACTTGCTTGCAAGCTAATCAATGTGATATCACCGAGAGGGCCCAGAGTATATCTATCCGTCATCGGGATGAGCAAATTCCACTCTCGATCCATGAGCCTCAACATAACACTTTATTAGTTCTGAATCCATCTTTATAATCACCCTGTTACGGTGTGACGTTTGATGTTATCAAGAAACTCTTCCGGTGTTAGTGATTGACATGATCTCATGGTCTAAGGATTAGGATCACTTTGTAAGTTGTTATAGCAATATAAACTCAATGACTTTGATCATAATGCTATACTTCGGATGAATGTTCATCACACCATTACACTAATGTTGTGATCCCGTTATTAACAACATCCAATGTCCATGATCGGGAAACCTTGATCATCTTGTTAATCAACGAGCTAGTTTATGAGAGAGGCATAACTAGGAACTTTCTGTTTGTTTACTAAACACACATGTATTAACGTTTCCGTATTAATACAATTATAGCATGCAAAATAAACATCTATCATATACTTGGAATACACATAATAAACACTTTATTATTGCCTCTCAGGGCATATTCCCTTCATCATCCCAACTGGCTCCATAGTCTAGGGCACATGCCCTCAACATGTCTTCAAGAATCTGATTAGTCCTTTCTGTCTGTCCATCAGTTTGAGGATGAAAAGCAGTGCTGAATTCCAACCTCGTTCCCAATGACTCATGTAGCTGTCTCCAAAAATGGGAAGTGAATTGAGTTCCCCTATCAGACACAATACTCTTGGGCACTCCATGTAGACATACAATTCTACTCATATAGATTTTGGCCAACTTAGCACTTGTATAAGTAGTCTTCACGGGTATGAAATGAGCCACTTTAGTTAGGCGATCTACTACTACCCAAATAGAATCGAATCCTGACCGGGTCCTTGGTAATCCGGTAATGAAATCCATACCAATCTTGTCCCACTTCCAATCAGGAATAGGTAGTGGTTGAAGCAAACCTGCTGGTTTCTGATGTTCCGCTTTCACTCTACTACACACATCACACAAAGCAATATGTTCGGCGATGTCCTTCTTGAGATTATTCCACCAAAATCTTTCCTTCATGTCCATGTACATTTTGGTTTTACCCAGATGAATGGAATACGGTGAGTTGTGTGCTTCTTGCAAAATCAGTTTCCGAAGCTCCGGATCTTGTGGAACACAGATACGTTTCCCATGCCATAAAGTACCCTATTCATCTTCATGGAATCCTTTGGCTTTTCCTTTGCTAACCTTTTCCATAGTCTCTTCAATTTCCTTATCAATCTTCTGGGCTTCTTTGATCTTGTCCAACAAAGTGGGTTGAACATCCAAAGACATGAGATGTCCTTCGGGCACAATCTCCAATCTGAGATCTCTAAATTGGGCACACAAATCATCGGGCAATTCTCCCTTGGTAAGTCCATTCACAAAAACCTTACGGCTTAAAGCATCCGCTACAACATTTGCTTTACCGGGATGGTATTGCAAACTCAAGTCATAGTCCTTGATGAGTTCTAGCCATCTTCTTTGTCTCATATTAATTTCCTTTTGGGTGAAGATATACTTCAAACTCTTGTGATCTGTGAATACTTCACATCGCTTTCCCAAAAGATAGTGTCTCCATGTTTTGAGTGCATGGACAACAGAGGCTAACTCTAAATCATGAGTAGGATAGTTCACTTCATGAGTTTTGAGTTGTCTCGAGGCATATGCCACAACTTTTCCTTCTTGCATAAGTACTTCACCCAAACCATGATGAGATGCATCACAATACACATGGAAATCCTTTTCCAAATCTGGTAAACACAAGACTGGTGCTGTCACAAGTCTCTTCTTCAATTCCTGAAAGCTGAGTTCACAACCTTCAGACCAAGCAAATTTCTCGTACTTCTTAAGCAATTCTGTCATAGGCTTAGCTACCTTGGAGAAATTCTCAATGAACCTTCTGTAGTAGCCTGCTAAGCCAAGGAAACTACAAACTTCTTTCACTGACTTGGGAGATTCCCATTCAGTTACAGCTAAAACTTTAGCAGGATCAACTGCTACACCATCTCCTGACACAACGTGTCCAAGAAATCCAACTTCATTCAACCAGAATTCACATTTGCTGAATTTGGCATAAAGTTTATGTTCTCTAAGATTCTCAAGTATCAAACGCAAATGTCCTTCATGCTCCTCTTTGCTCTTGGAGTAGATTAAAATGTCATCAATGAAAACGACAACAAACTTATCAAGAAATTCCATGAACACCTTGTTCATCATATTCATAAAGTATGATGGAGCATTGGTCAAACCAAATGGCATCACAGTATACTCATACAATCCATACCTTGTGGTGAAAGCTGTCTTAGGTATGTCTTGCTCTCTTATCTTGAGTTGAAAATAACCTGACCGAAGATCAATCTTTGAGAACACACAAGCTCCTTCTAGCTGATCAAACAAGTCATTGATTCTAGGCAAAGGGTATTTGTTCTTGATAGTTACCTCATTGAGTGAATGGTAATCTATGCATAACCTTTGGCTTCTATCCTTCTTCTCCAAAAACAAAACTGGGGCTCCCCAAGATGAAGAACTTGGTTGAATAAATCCTTTCTGCAACTGTTATCCAAGTTGTTTCTTGAGCTCTTTGAGTTTATCAACTGACATCTTGTATGGTCTCTTTGCTATTTGTCCAGATCCTGGTAGAAAATCAATAAGGAACTCCACATCTCTATCTGGTGGCATTCCCGACAATTCTTCCGGAAACACATCCGGATATTCACTCACAATTGGCACACTGTCTATGCTAACCCCCTTAAGAGAATTTAGCTTACTCCCTTTTGATTCAAAGTTAGACTTGAATTTAATCCGTTTCCTTTCCGGGGTTGTGAGTGCAACAGTACGATTAGCACAATCTAGTACTCCTTCATACTTAGCCATCCAATTCAATCCCAATATTACGTCCAGTCCTTGGGAATCTAGGATTATCAGACTCACTGGAAACTTATGCTTTCCAAACTCTATTACTAGATCCCGGCATCCAAGACTTACTATCATATCTCCTCCTGGAGAACTAACTTTTATTGGACACCCAATGTTTTCAGTTGGAAACCCATTTCTATCAATAAATGCTTTTGATATGAATGAATGCGATGCTCCAGTATCAAAAAGAACAAATGCTGGAATACAATTGAGTCTAAACTTACCAGTAACAGCATCAGTCTCCTCATAGATTTCCTCCACATTGATGTGGTTCACTTGTCCCTTCTGAAAAGGGTTGGGCTTGTTGGGTCCTTCAACTTTATTTTCTGGGCACTCATTTGCATAATGCACCATTTTCTTGCACTTGAAGCATTCAACCTGACTAATGTCCTTCTTGACAGGATGGCTGCCACTGCCACTTCCATTACCACTGTGGTGGCTCTTATATCCACCCTTGTGGTTCTTGTACTTGTCATTGTCATGACTACGGTGATGATTGTTGTCATGACGGTTGTGGTTGTGGTGCTTGTTGAATTTACCATGCTTGTGGGATCCTGAGCTTCCACTATCATCATAATGGGAACGCTTGTGAGACGATCCCGAGCTGTGCTTGTCTGAGTGCTTTCTCTTCCTGCTTTCAACTTGCTTCATTTTGCTCTCCAAAATAGCAGCCTTATCACAGAGAGACTGGTATGTGGGAACATAGGATACTGATAGTTGCAAGTTCAGTTCATCATTCAACCCTTCAAGAAACTTTTCCTTCCTCTTAGCATCGGTGTCAACTTCATCCGGTGCATAACGCGCCAGATTGTTGAACTCCTCAATATATTTAGCCACGCTGCGGTGGTGCTGCTTTAGATTATGGAATTCTTTCTTTTTCAGACTCATCACTCCAGATGAGATATGAGCAGTACGAAAGCCATCCTCAAAGATAGCCCATGTCACATCTTCTAAGGGAGTGGTGATCTGGAAGTTATCCCACCAAGTGGCGGCTGGTCCTTCCAGCAAATGTGTTGCAAATCTGACCTTTTCTGCATCAGTACAGCCCACAATTACCAAGTCCTTGTTCACAGAGCGTAGCCAATCATTGGCCACCATGGGATCAGTTGTTCCTGAGAACTTTGCTGGCCTCAATCTCAAGAACCTGGTAAGCATGTCAAAACCCGGTGGGTTGTTGTTGTTGTTATTGTTGTTATTGTTGTTGTTGTTGTTTTGGTTCTGAATGAACGTCGTCATCATTTGCATCAGCTGAGTCTGAGCTGTCATCATTTGCTGTATTTCTGGAGTGATGTTGTTGTTGTTGGGGTTGGGGTTGGCACGACAGGGAGGCATCTGTGGTTTGTTCAATAGAGATAAGAATGAGATACCCATAGATGCTTTCATGCACAATACATCACATAAACAATCACAAAGCATGCAACATAATGATAAAGGTTCAACAACCAGATAACAAGTTCGCAAAGTAAAACACACACAAATAACAAGCCATCCACATGTTGGATGGTCAAATAACAAGTTCCCAACAACAAGTATGATAATAAATGATAAATGAGTAGTCAAATCTACTCCTCGGCATCAACCTCCTCCTCGACAAAGGTAAGACCTGCGTTCTCCATCGCGGTCTTGTATTCCTCGACGCTGGTGGTCAAGGTCTCTATTTTGGCTTTGAGAGCCCTCTTCTGGGAACGAAGCCTCTCAATCACCGTCTGCTAATGCTCGAGCTCGAAGTCCTTGGCCTGCAGTTCTTCAGTCATGTCCCGAATCCTCTTGTTCCTATCCTGGACTCGCTTCTCCTGACTCTTGAACTTTCTGTCCTGGCTCTCGAACTTTGCCTCCATCTCCTTGACTATCCCATCTTGCTCCTCGAAGAGCTTGTCCTTCTCGCGAAGCTGCACCTGGAGTTCGTCATTGTTGAGCATGACGTTGGTCCTATCAGAGTCCACGTGCCTAATGAGAGCCTCTAAGTCCTGGAGGTATAGGTGAATCGGCTCCGGTGTCTCCCTCGAAGTGTCATCGAAGTCGATGGACTCTCCATCCTCATCACGTCTACCGAAGACGTGGAAGTGAGTACCTCTAACCTGTCGAGAGTGTCTCCCTAGAAGACGTCCTATCAGATCCTGCATGACTACCTCAAGGCCTCTCTCCTTGTCATCATGCATGAGCTTGAAGATGATAGCCTTCGTGGTAGGCTCAGTCTGGCGTCCGGGCTGATTGACCTTCAAACCCCAAAGGTCTTTCCTCTCAAACTTGGTGAGGGGAAGCACCATGATGGTAGGAAGAGGGAGATTGAGAAAAGTAGTGAGCTCAACAATACGAGGACCAAAGCGAGTTCCCTGGAAATCCTCAACAGTGCTGATGGTAACATTAGGCATCTATTTATAAGATAGAAAAAGTTAGAACAACACAATTTAAGATAAAACACAAGGCAAAACATCACATGAATATCTTTGGAAATCAAAACACACAAGTCATGGCATACATGGATTCATTACAACAACCAAGGTTCAACTTATTTTAAGCAACATTTGGAAAATAAGGTGATAAGTGGTGGTCCAACTAACGAAGTATATTTACAATCCTATCTCACTGGATCTGTTGGCTAACACAATGTTTCTAGAAGCAACCAGTCTATCTTGTTCACATGACTCCATCACTAAGTTTATAATGTCTCCTCTTAAGGTTTGGTTGGTAGCCTCCAACTCTTGGGTATGTTTCTTCTCTTCTTTTAGGCTATATTGGATGTTGAACATTCTGCACTTGACTCTTTCACCAAGTTCTTTGATGGTCTTCCAAGCTGCATCCCTTGCTGAGTCAAAGAATGTAGGGTGCATCACTGAATTGGTGAACATGCAGAATCCTGAGTCCTTGTGGTTGTCTTCCTTGTTTTTATACAAGTGAAGTTGCGCCCACTAGTACTCAACTCCTTCATCCATCACAGGAAAACCTTTGTACACAGCTGCACCATGTATTTCCATTGCAACCATGAGGTCCTTGAGAGCCTTGGGGAATTCTGTCTCACACTCGAAAGTCATTGTCATGAGTGGTCCTTTCCTCACGGCTTCGTTGATGGAGTTCATCTACAATTAGAGATGAGAAAGAAGATTAGAAAAGTTTACGAGAAGAGTAGACAAGTGTAGAAGTTGTTGAAAAAAAATTTCCTTAGTGGTTTCCAATCCTAGGGTCATAATCCTACAGGCAACACAGTTCTCTGATACCATATGTAAGATCCCTCCTTTATAAAGGAAAAGGATCCCTGTGATTGCAATGCTAGTCCCTGGATCAATGCTAGCATCCACAGTTTAAGATGAAGTACACAGAAACAAAGGTCATTATTACAGTCATTCCAGAGACAAACATAGTCTTTACAACTCCAAGGCCACAGGCCTAGTACAAGAGTTTGAATAAGTAAATAAATAAAAGTCTTCATCTTCATGTGCCACAGGCAAACATGTTGAGTGTAGACTCATGACTCCTAATCCTCATCAGAGTAACCTGCAACATCACAAGTTACAGCCACAGTGGGTCAATACATTGGAATAGTATTGGCAAGTGATACCTTAGTATAATTTAGGTGGACTAGGTATTATATGCAATTTTGCTAAGTGTAGCTTGGCTTGCTTTGCTCAAAATAGGTTTTGCCTATTAGTTGAAAACACTAAGTTTTTCTTTGTCAAACTTTTCCCAAGGAACCACCAATAGACATTGAGGTCCTTCACCCTTGTTCACCCACAAGTTTATACTTAGAAATTGGGATGGGGAGATTCTTGATAGCTTCCATGTCTTGATGCTCAAGTTGTCCTTTTCCAGGGACATGGCTAAGTACTTAGATTCTTCCATCTGCAGAGGTTGTGCACTTTCCCCACCAGACTTGATTTTCACCAAGAGAGGACCTTTCAGAAGCGTTCCCTTAGACCAAATGGACGCGCTCCAACCTATCATTCCCACTACCACCAACTGTCCAATGGCTAAGTTCTAGCAACCTATGTGATCCAGGCAGAGCCCATATTGCCAAGTGGCTGCACTAGAAGCTTCTTAACACTTGGCCTCTAAAATCTCTTTGTTCCTGGGTGGCTTTCCACAAGTGGGATACACAAGGTAGACCATAGAAATGGGCCTTGTGTAACCACTCAACATAAACCATTCCTTCCATTCCACCCAGGTGTTTCATTAACTTAGTTGTTTTAGTAGGCAAAACACAAGTCCAAAAGACTTAGAAATATTTTCATCATAGCATGTATATTTCACCAACCCTTGGTTGCTACTAGCTAGGCTAAGCATGGCATAGACAAGCATCTTAACTTAGAAATTTCTAGCAATTCTACAACTACTAGGATTTCCCAACATGGCATAAAAGCAAAATATAGCATGCAAGACTAGCAAAATATTTCTAATGCTTAGTAGAAAACATAGGGATAAAATATTCATGAAGCACCACTTGCCTTGGTAGTTTGGAGAGTAGCTACACTCCTCACAATCACAATCACTAGCACCAAAATCTACACAAAGAAATAATAGCCACAAATCACATACAAAACATATACAAAAAAAAATGAATGCATGCAATATGATATGTGATGATTTTAAAACTCAACAAAGCCAGTGTACAGTACTGGTTCATAAACAAGTTAAAAACTTGCCAAACAACAATTATTTAAACCTTAAATCATTTCCTAAACAATTCATATACTCAAATTAGCCCTACACAAGTTTCTGCAAATAAAACCATTTTAACAGAAGCAAAACATTAAAAACATTGCATATTTAGAAAGGGCTTGCTCTCCTGATTCCATTGATATAAAATTTGTCAAATTCTAACGTGGGGATCAAAATTTATAGCCAAAACAAATTCAAACATCTAATAGATTCAAATTCTGTTTTTTAACTAAACTGTTGCCACGCGTCTTAACCTGATTGGCTGGTACCGCTTCGCTCAGGATCGCGTCTGTGAGCCGTTAGATATACATAATCTGCACGGCCCAGATCTACTCGTAACGCTTCGATAAGTGATCTAATCTCACACGCTGGATCCAGATCCAACGGTCCTGGATCAAACGACCATAGCTGGGCGGCGCTGGCGGTGGCTACTGTCGGCGGCGAGCACTGCCTACGGCGGCGCGGCGCTACAGGTGGCTCTGGGGTCGTCGGAGATGCTTACCAGAAACGTGACGATGCGCTAATGCTCAACCTGGCGACGGCTTGGCAAAGGGCGCACGGACACGGTCGCTGGAGCTCGTCGGAGTTGCGGGCGGCGTCTGTTGCTTGCTGTCGAAGACGTTGCCGAGGCTCTGCCTCGACCTAGCACAAGCCAGAGGGTTTAGGAGATGCGCAAGGGCCTGGCGAACAAGACAGTACCAAAGGGGAGGCAAGGGGCGGTCTCGTTTTACCTGAATCGCACGTCGGAGTCGAGCGGGGGCTCAGGTGCTCGCGGGTGAGGACGAAGATGTCGCTCCGGGTCACGAGAAAGCAAACGGAGGGAATTAGCGAATGCGCAAGGTCATGCTGGACACAGTGGTTTGAACTAGAGGCAGAGGGGCGGTCTGTACTCACCGAGATTCGTCGCCGGAGTGCGTCTGTCTGCGGCGGCGCAAAGGCAATTGCGGGAAGCCTGGGGGCGTAGAGGTGGTGCTAGGTGAGGGCAAATGGCCGCGATGCAGAGGGGGTCTTATAGCCAGAGCGGGGGCGAGGATCGCGCGGCGTATCAATGGCAATTAAGCGCGTACTGATTGCGGCGAGGTAACGGCGGAGCGAGCGTCGCGGCCGCGTGTGATTGACGACGAAGACGACGTGGTCGCAGGGTCCACTCATCAGCGAGTTAAACAGAGGGGGGTGGGGTCGTGTGGTCAGTGACCTGGTGGGTGTGTCTGCGAGTGACAGAGAGAGGGGGAACCCGGGTGGGCTAAGTGGGCTGGATTCGTAGTTGGGCCAGATAGGTAGCGCTGGCCTTTTTCCATTTCTTTTCTCCTTTTCTTTTTTGTTTTGATTTTCTGAAATGATTTTCAAATCCAAATCAAATGAGTTTGAATTCAAATCTACTCTAGGTTTTTATACTGCAAACCTTGCACTCAAATGTGTGTCAAACACTACTGTTTAATCAAAACACTTTGATCAAATGAAAATAAAAATAAAACCAAGCCTTTATGATATATATACAATAGGCATAATATTGGTTTTATTTACTCATTTTGTTTTGAAACTTTGTTCAAACTTTTGTTGGTGCCTAAGTTTGAATTTCAAACCTTACTGAACCAAAACAAGTACTCTTCTCTTTGGAAGATAGCATTAAGGCTAGAGCAAACTTTACATGAAATAATAAGCATAAATGCTTCTGTTTTGAAATGATTTGTTTGAAATGAGATTCATATGATCATGGATGCATGGATGATATGCATGAGTTTGAAACATGATTTTAGGGATGTTACAAATCTAACCCCCTTAAGGAGAATCTCGCCCTCGAGATTCGGATTGGCTAGCAAATAGGTGAGGGTGGTCTTTCCGAAGATCATCTTCTCTTTCCCATGTTGCTTCCTCTTCGGAATGATGGTTCCACTGCACTTTGCAAAGCTTGATAGTCTTAGTCCGTGTGATTCTTTCTGCAGTCTCAAGAATCTTGATAGGTTTCACCTCATAGGTAAGATCACTTTCCAACTGAACCTCCTCTAAAGGTATAGTATCCTTCAAAGAAGTTTCTTCCGTTTCTGGATGACATTTCTTAAGTTGACTCACATGAAACACATTATGAACAGTCACTCCGGACCGACGGCTGTCAGTTCTGGCAGATCAATTTCATAAGCAACTTCTCCTTTACGACTTAGAATCTTGAATGGCCCAACATATCTTGGGGCCAACTTTCCTTTGACTCCGAACCTCTTCACTCCACGAAGTGGTGACACTCTAAGATAAGCTCTATCACCAACTTCGTAGGTGACTTCTCTATGCTTTGGATCTGCGTAGCTTTTCTGTCGGGACTGTGCTATCTTCAATCTGTCGTTAACCAACTTGACCTTCTCTTCGGCTTCTTTGATAAGTTCTGGTCCGAACAAACTTCTTTCTCCCACACCATTCCATAATAATGGGGTGGTACACTTTCTCCCGTAGAGAAACTCAAATGGTGCCATCTCAATGCTGGCTTGATAGCTGTTGTTATAAGAAAATTCTGCGTAAGGCAGACTTTCATCCCAACTGGCTCCATAGTGTAGGGCACATGCCCTCAACATGTCTTCAAGAATCTGATTAGTCCTTTCTGTCTGTCCATCAGTTTGAGGATGAAAAGCAGTGCTGAATTCCAACCTCGTTCCCAATGACTCATGTAGTTGTCTCCAAAAATGGGAAGTGAATTGAGTTCCCCTATCAGACACAATACTCTTGGTCACTCCATGTAGACATACAATTCTACTCATATAGATTTTGGCCAACTTAGCACTTGTATAAGTTGTCTTCACGGGTATGAAATGAGCCACTTTAGTTAGGCGATCCACTACTACCCAAATAGAATCGAATCCTGACCGGGTCCTTGGTAATCCGGTAATGAAATCCATACCAATCTTGTCCCACTTCCAATCAGGAATAGGTAGTGGTTGAAGCAAACCTGCTGGTTTCTAATGTTCCGCTTTCACTCTACTACACACATCACACAAAGCAATATGTTCGGCGATGTCCTTCTTGAGATTATTCCACCAAAATCTTTCCTTCATGTCCATGTACATTTTGGTGTTACCCAGATGAATGGAATACGGTGAGTTGTGTGCTTCTTGCAAAATCAGTTTCCGAAGCTCCGTATCTTGTGGAACACAGATACGTTTCCCATGCCATAAAGTACCCTATTCATCTTCATGGAATCCTTTGGATTTTCCTTTGCCAACCTTTTCCCTAGTCTCTTCAATTTCCTTATCAATCTTCTGGGCTTCTTTGATCTTGTCCAACAAAGTGGGTTGAACATCCAAAGACATGAGATGTCCTTCAGGCACAATCTCCAATCTGAGATCTCTAAATTGGGCACACAAATCATCGGGCAATTCTCCCTTGGTAAGTCCATTCACAAAAACCTTACGGCTTAAAGCATCCGCTACAACATTTGCTTTACCGGGATGGTATTGCAAAATCAAGTCATAGTCCTTGATGAGTTCTAGCCATCTTCTTTGTCTCATATTAATTTCCTTTTGGGTGAAGATATACTTCAAACTCTTGTGATCTGTGAATACTTCACATCGCTTTCCCAAAAGATAGTGTCTCCATGTTTTGAGTGCATGGACAACAGAGACTAACTCTAAATCATGAGTAGGATAGTTCACTTCATGAGTTTTGAGTTGTCTCGAGGCATATGCCACAACTTTTCCTTCTTGCATAAGTACTTCACCCAAACCATGATGAGATGCATCACAATACACTTGGAAATCCTTTTCCAAATCTGGTAAACACAAGACTGGTGCTGTCACAAGTCTCTTCTTCAATTCCTGAAAGCTGAGTTCACAACCTTCAGACCAAGCAAATTTCTCGTCCTTCTTAAGCAATTCTATCGTAGGCTTAGCCACCTTGGAGAAATTCTCAATGAACCTTCTGTAGTAGCCTGCTAAGCCAAGGAAACTACAAACTTCTTTCACTGACTTGGGAGATTCCCATTCAGTTACAGCTAAAACTTTAGCAGGATCAACTGCTACACCATCTCCTGACACAACGTGTCCAAGAAATCCAACTTCATTCAACCAGAATTCACATTTGCTGAATTTGGCATAAATTTTATGTTCTCTAAGCTTCTCAAGTATCAAACGCAAATGTCCTTCATGCTCCTCTTTGCTCTTGGAGTAGATTAAAATGTCATCGATGAAAACGACAACAAACTTATCAAGAAATTCCATGAACACCTTGTTCATCATATTCATAAAGTATGATGGAGCATTGGTCAAACCAAATGGCATCACGGTATACTCATACAATCCATACCTTGTGGTGAAAGCTGTCTTAGGTATGTCTTGCTCTCTTATCTTGAGGTGAAAATAACCTGACCGAAGATCAATCTTTGAGAACACAAAAGCTCCTTCTAGCTGATCAAACAAGTCATTGATTCTAGGCAAAGGGTATTTGTTCTTGATAGTTACCTCATTGAGTGAATGGTAATCTATGCATAACCTTTGGCTTCTATCCTTCTTCTCCACAAACAAAACTGGGGCTCCCCAAGATGAAGAACTTGGTTGAATAAATCCTTTCTGCAACTGTTCTCCAAGTTGTTTCTTGAGCTCTTTTAGTTCATCAACTGACATCTTGTATGGTCTCTTTTCTATTGGTCCAGATCCTGGTAGCAAATCAATAAGGAACTCCACATCTCTATATGGTGGCATTCCCGACAATTCTTCCGGAAACACACCCGGATATTCACTCACAATTGGCACACTGTCTATGCTAACCCCCTTAAGAGAATTTAGCTTACTCCCTTTTGATTCAAAGTTAGACTTGAATTTAATCTGTTTCCTTTCAGGGGTTGTGAGTGCAACAGTACGATTAGCACAATCTAGTACTCCTTCATACTTAGCCATCCAATCCATTCCCAATATTACGTCAAGTCCTTGGGAATCTAGGATTATCAGACTCACTGGAAACTTATGCTTTCCAAACTCTATTACTAGATCCCGGCATCCAAGACTTACTATCATATCTCCTCCTGGAGAACTAACTTTTATTGGACACCCAATGTTTTCAGTTGGAAACCCATTTCTATCAACAAATGCTTTTGATATGAATGAATGCGATGCTCCAGTATCAAAAAGAACAAATGCTGGAATAGAATTGAGTCTAAACTTACCAGTAACAGCATCAGTCTCCTCATAGATTTCCTCCACATTGATGTGGTTCACTTGTCCCTTCTGAAAAGGGTTGGGCTTGTTGGGTCCTTCAACTTTATTTTCTGGGCACTCATTTGCACAATGCCCCATTTTCTTGCACTTGAAGCATTCAACCTGACTAATGTCCTTCTTGACAGGCTGGTTGCAACTGCCACTTCCATTACCACTGTGGTGGCTCTTATATCCACCCTTGTGGTTCTTGTACTTGTCATTGTCATGACTACGGTGATGATTGTTGTCATGACGGTTGTGGTTGTGGTGCTTGTTGAATTTACCATGCTTGTGGGATCCTGAGCTTCCACTATCATCATAATGGGAACGCTTGTGAGACGATCCCGAGCTGTGCTTGTCTGAGTGCTTTCTCTTCCTGCTTTCAACTTGCTTCATTTTGCTCTCCAAAATAGCAGCCTTATCACAGAGAGACTGGTATGTGGGAACATAGGATACTGATAGTTGCAAGTTTAGTTCATCATTCAACCCTTCAAGAAACTTTTCCTTCCTCTTAGCATCGGTGTCAACTTCATGCGGTGCATAACGCGCCAGATTGTTGAACTCCTCAATATATTCAGCCACGCTGCGGTGGCGCTGCTTTAGATTATGGAATTCTTTCTTTTTCAGACTCATCACTCCAGATGAGATATGAGCAGTACGAAAGCCATCCTCAAAGATAGCCCATGTCACATCTTCTAAGGGAGTGGTGATCTGGAAGTTATCCCACCAAGTGGCGGCTGGTCCTTCCAGCAAATGTGTTGCAAATCTGACCTTTTCTGCATTAGTACAGCCCACAATTACCAAGTCCTTGTTCATAGAGCGTAGCCAATCATTGGCCACCATGGGATCAGTTGTTCCTGAGAACTTTGCTGGCCTCAATCTCAAGAACCTGGTAAGCATGTCAAAACCCGGTGGGTTGTTGTTGTTGTTGTTATTGTTATTGTTATTGTTATTGTTGTTGTTGTTGTTTTGGTTCTGAATGAACGTCGTCATCATTTGCATCAGCTGAGTCTGAGCTGTCATCATTTGCTGTATTTTTGGAGTGATGTTGTTGTTGGGGTTGGGGTTGGCACGATAGGGAGGCATCTGTGGTTTGTTCAATAGAGATAAGAATGAGATACCCATAGATGCTTTCATGCACAATACATCACATAAACAATCACAAAGCATGCAACATAATGATAAAGGTTCAACAACCAGATAACAAGTTCGCAAAGTAAAACACACACAAATAACAAGCCATCCACATGTTGGATGGTCAAATAACAAGTTCCCAACAACAAGTATGATAATAAATGATAAATGAGTAGTCAAATCTACTCCTCGGCATCAACCTCCTCCTCGACAAAGGTAAGACCTGCATTCTCCATCGCGGTCTTGTATTCCTCGACGCTGGTGGTCAAGGTATCTATTTTGGCTTTGAGAGCCCTCTTCTGGGAACGAAGCCTCTCAATCACCATCTGCTGATGCTCGAGCTCGAAGTCCTTGGCCTGCAGTTCTTCAGTCATGTCCCGAATCCTCTTGTTCCTATCCTGGACTCGCTTCTCCTGACTCTTGAACTTTCTGTCCTGGCTCTCGAACTTTGCCTCCATCTCCTTGACTATCTCATCTTGCTCCGCGAAGAGCTTGTCCTTCTCGTGAAGCTGCACCTGGAGTTCGTCATTGTTGAGCATGACGTTGGTCCTATCAGAGTCCACGTGCCTAATGAGAGCCTCTAAGTCCTGGAGGTATAGGCGAATCGGCTCCGCTGTCTCCCTCGAAGTGTCCTCGAAGTCGATGGACTCTCCATCCTCATCACGTCTACCGAAGACGTGGAAGTGAGTACCTCTAACCTGTCGACAGTGTCTCCCTAGAAGACGTCCTATCAGATCCTGCATGACTACCTCAAGGCCTCTCTCCTTGTCATCATGCATGAGCTTGAATATGATAGCCTCCGTGGTAGGCTCAGTCTGGCGTCTGGGCTGATTGACCTTGAAACCCCAAAGGTCTTTCCTCTCAAACTTGGTGAGGGGAAGCACCATGATGGTAGGAAGAGGGAGATTGAGAAAAGTAGTGAGCTCAACAATACGAGGACCAAAGCGAGTTCCCTGGAAATCCTCAACAGTGCTGATGGTAACATTAGGCATCTATTTATAAGATAGAAAAAGTTAGAACAACACAATTTAAGATAAAACACAAGGCAAAACATCACATGCATATCTTTGGAAATCAAAACACACAAGTCATGGATTACATGGATTCGTTACAACAACCAAGGTTCAACTTATTTTAAGCAACATTTGGAAAATAAGGTGATAAGTGGTGGTCCAACTAACGAAGTATATTTACAATCCTATCTCACTGGATCTGTTGGCTAACACAATGTTTCTAGAAGCAATCAGTCTATATTGTTCACATGACTCCATCACTAGGTCTATAATGTCTCCTCTTAAGGTTTGGTTGGTAGCCTCCAACTCTTGGGTATGTTTCTTCTCTTCTTTTAGGTTATATTGGATGTTGAACATTCTGCACTTGACTCTTTCACCAAGTTCTTTGATGGTCTTCCAAGCTGCATCCCTTGCTGAGTCAAAGAATGTAGGGTGCATCACTGAATTGGTGAACATGCAGAATCCTGAGTCCTTGTGGTTGTCTTACTTGTTTTTATACAAGTAAAGTTGCACCCACTAGTACTCAACTCCTTCATCCATCACAGGAAAACCTTTGTACACAGCTGCACCATGTATTTCCATTGCATCCATGAGGTCCTTGAGAGCCTTGGGGAATTCTGTCTCACACTCCAAATTCATTGTCATGAGTGGTCCTTTCCTCACGGCTTCGTTGATGGAGTTCATCTACAATTAGAGATGAGAAAGAAGATTAGAAAAGTTTACGAGAAGAGTAGACAAGTGTAGAAGTTGTTGAAAAAAAATTCCTTAGTGGTTTCCAATCCTAGGGTCATAATCCTACAGGCAACACAGTGCTCTGATACCATCTGTAAGATCCCTCCTTTATAAAGGAAAAGGATCCCTGTGATTGCAATGCTAGTCCCTGGATCAATGCTAGCATCCACAGTTTAAGATGAAGTACACAGAAACAAAGGTCATTATTACAGTCATTCCAGAGACAAACATAGTCTTTACAACTCCAAGGCCACATGCCTAGTACAAGAGTTTGAATAAGTAAATAAATAAAAGTCTTCATCTTCATGTGCCACAGGCAAACATGTTGAGTGTAGACTCATGACTCCTAATCCTCATCAGAGTAACCTGCAACATCACAAGTTACAGCCACAGTGGGTCAATACATTGGAATAGTATTGGCAAGTGATACCTTAGTATAATTTAGGTGGACTAGATACTATATGCAATTTTGCTAAGTGTAGCTTGGCTTGCTTTGCTCAAAATAGGTTTTGCCTATTAGTTGAAAACACTAAGTTTTTCTTTGTCAACCTTTTCCCAAGGAACCACCAATAGACATTGAGGTCCTTCACCCTTGTTCACCCACAAGTTTATACTTAGAAATTGGGATGGGGAGATTCTTGATAGCTTCCATGTCTTGATGCTCAAGTTGTCCTTTTCTAGGGACATGGCTAAGTACTTAGATTCTTCCATCTGCAGAGGTTGTGCACTTTCCCCACCAGACTTGATTTTCACCAAGACAGGACCTTTCAGAATCCTTCCCTTAAACCAAATGGACGCGCTCCAACCTATCATTCCCACTACCACCAACTGTCCAAATGGCTAAGTTCTAGCAACCTATGTGATCCAGGCAGAGCCCAATTGCCAACTGGCTGCACTAGAAGCTTCTTAAAACTTGGCCTCTAAATCTCTTTGTGCATGGGTGGCTTTCCACAAGTGAGATACACAAGGTAAACCATATAAATGGGCCTTGTGTAACCACTCAACATAAACCATTCCTTCCATTCCACCCAGGTGTTTCATTAACTTAGTTGTTTTATTAGGCAAAACACAAGTCCAAAAGACTTAGAAATATTTCCATCATAGCATGTATATTTCACCAACCCTTGGTTGCTACTAGCTAGGCTAAGCATGGCATAGACAAGCATCTTAACTTAGAAATTTCTAGCAATTCTACAACTACTAGGATTTCCCAACATGGCATAAAAGCAAAATATAGCATGCAAGACTAGCAAAATATTTCGAATGCTTAGTAGAAAACATAGGGATAAAATATTCATGAAGCACAGGTTGACTTGGTAGTTTGGAGAGTAGCTACACTCCTCACAATCACAATCACTAGCACCAAAATCTACACAAAGAAATCATAGCCACAAATCACATACAAAACATATACAAAAAAAATATGAATGCATGCAATATGAAATGTGATGATTTTAAAACTCAACAAAGCCAGTGTACAGTACTGGTTCATAAACAAGTTAAAAACTTGCCAAACAACAATTATTTAAACCTTAAATCATTTCCTAAACAATTCATATACTCAAATTAGCCCTACACAAGTTTCTGCAAATAAAACCATTTTAACAGAAGCAAAACATTAAAAACATTGCATATTTAGAAAGGGCTTGCTCTCTTGATTCCATTGATATAAAATTTGTCAAATTCTAACGTAGGGATCAAAATTTATAGCCAAAACAAATTCAAACATCTAATAGATTCAAATTCTGTTTTTTAACTAAACTGTTGCCACGCGTCTTAACCTGATTGGCTGGTACCGCTTCGCTCAGGATCGCGTCTGTGAGCCGTTAGATCTACATAATCTGCACGGCCCAGATCTACTCGTAACGCTTCGATAAGTGATCTAATCTCACACGCTGGATCCAGATCCAACGGTCCTGGATCAAACGACCATAGCTGGGCGGCGCTGGCGGTGGCTACTGTCGGCGGCGAGCACTGCCTACGGCGGCGCGGCGCTACAGGTGGCTCTGGGGTCGTCGGAGATGCTTACCAGAAACTTGACGATGCGCTAATGCTCAACCTGGCGACGGCTTGGCAAAGGGCGCACGGACACGGTCGCTGGAGCTCGTCGGAGTTGCGGGCGGCGTCTGTTGCTTGCTGTCGAAGACGTTGCCGAGGCTCTGCGTCGACCTAGCACAAGCCAGAGGGTTTAGGAGATGCGCAAGGGCCTGGCGAACAAGACAGTACCAAAGGGGAGGCAAGGGGCGGTCTCGTTTTACCTGAATCGCACGTCGGAGTCGAGCGGGGGCTCAGGTGCTCGCGGGTGAGGACGAACATGTCGCTCCGGGTCACGAGAAAGCAAACGGAGGGAATTAGCGAATGCGCAAGGTCATGATGGACACAGTGGTTTGAACTAGAGGCAGAGGGGCGGTCTGTACTCACCGAGATTTGTCGCCGGAGTGCGTCTGTCTGCGGCGGCGCAAAGGCAATTGCGGGCAGCCTGGGGGCGTAGAGGTGGTGCTAGGTGAGGGCAAATGGCCGCGGTGCAGAGGGGGTCTTATAGCCAGAGCGGGGGCGAGGATCACGCGGCGTATCAATGGCAATTAAGCGCGTACTGATTGCGGCGAGGTAACGGCGGAGCGAGCGTCGCGGCCGCGCGTGATTGACGACGAAGACGACATGGTCGCAGGGTCCACTCGTCAGCGAGTTAAACAGAGGGGAGGTGGGGTCGTGTGGTCAGTGACCTGGTGGGTGTGTCTACGAGTGACAAAGAGAGAGGGGGAACCCGGGTGGGCTAACTGGGCTGGATTCGTAGTTGGGCCAGATAGGTAGCGCTGGCCTTTTTCCATTTCTTTTCTCCTTTTCTTTTTTTGTTTTGATTTTCTGAAATGATTTTCAAATCCAAATCAAATGAGTTTGAATTCAAATCTACTCTAGGTTTTTATACTGCAAACCTTGCACTCAAATGTGTGTCAAACACTACTGTTTAATCAAAACACTTTGATAAAATGAAAATAAAAAATAAAACCAAGCCTTTATGATATATATACAATAGGCATAATATTGGTTATATTTACTCATTTTGTTTTGAAACTTTGTTCAAACTTTTGTTGGTGCCTAAGTTTGAATTTCAAACCTTACTGAACCAAAACAAGTACTCTTCTCTTTCGAAGATAGCATTAAGGCTAGAGCAAACTTTACATGAAATAATAAGCATAAATGCTTCTGTTTTGAAATGATTTGTTTGAAATGAGATTCATATGATCATGGATGCATGGATGATATGCATGAGTTTGAAACATGATTTTAGGGATATTACATGAGTGTTTGAGATTTGTAATGAAACCTTGTGTGACATGGTTGGATCAAAGGTGTTATTTATAAAGCTACCATTATGTTTTAAAAGATTAAAGCTTTAGATACTACCGCTTTTACACTGAAAAGAGCTCCATCTTGATCCATTGAAATGACACCATGGAAGTTATGGTTTGGGGTAAAACCCAAGTTGTCATTTCTTAAATTTTGGTATGCTAAGCATAAGTAAGATTTTTACAACCAAAGTTGGATGAGCATGTGTTTGTAGGTTATTTCGAATAACAATTGGTTATTCCTCCATAACACCAAGGACAAAAGGGTTTGTCGCTTGAAACGTGAAGTTTCTTGAAGAGGGAATTTTTCATAAAAGTTAAGTGGGAGGACAATAGAACTTTGATAAGGTTAACGAACCTTAGCTAAATATGCTGAGTTGCGCAGCGCCGGAAAACGTTTCTGGAGGCAGCCACAATGCTCATGGCTTATGTGCCTCAAAGGTTGTGGTCACGGAGATCTAAGTTCTTATTGAACCAAGTAGGTCGGATAAACAATCATATGTTGAGATTTGAGAGTAAATCATTATTGTTTGACAATGATGAACCGACTACATGCAAGGAAGTGATGATGGGCCCTGACTCCGTTAAATGGCTTGAAGCCATAAAATCCGTGATAGTTTCATACACGAGAAATCATGTGTTGAACTTGGAAGACCCTCCGGAAAGGTGTAAAAACCTATCGGTCGTATTTGGATCTATAAAGAAACAGACATGGATGTTTCACATCTATAAAATAGTCGACATGTCGTAAAGTATTTTATGACAATGTTCAAGGAGTTGACTATGCCAAGATTGGATCTTTCATAGCGATATTTAGTCTTGACGGATTAATGTAGCAACCACTACATATAATTTGGTATATGGTAGAAGAATAAACAAAACAAAGTTTTTCTAATAGAATGGTTACCTAGGACGTGTGCATGACACGGTCCAAAGGGTTTTGTTAATTCAAAGGATGCTAAAAGGGAATGCAAACTTCAATGGTTGAAGTAAGCATCGCGGAGTTGGAATCTTCACCATGATGAAACTGTTAAAGAAGTTTAATTTCATCACGAGACGATGAAGATGCTTGCATTTGCAAGAAATTGAGTGGGAGCGCTGAGATATATTTCTAATACAGTATGTGGAGGACATCGTGTTGATTAGAAATGATGTATCTTTTATTGACAAAGGTTAAGAACTTCATTTTGATGAAAGACTTAGGCAAAACCCGAATATTTAGCATGAATGTCTATAGTGGATAGACTGTAATGCTAATATGATTGTGCCAAACGTACATATATGAGATATTGAAGGAGTTCAATATAGAAAAGACAAGAAATGGTTCTTGTCGCATGGAAAAGAATTGAATCAAGATTCAAGCGTATCGACACTTGATAAGTGAAATAAGATTCAAGTGTTTTGACACTTGATGAGTGTAATCACAAGAATGTTTTTGATCAATCATACCATGATATGCACACATCCAGATATGTCCTATGCTCTAAGTGTTATGAGCATATACCAGAATGAATCATAAAATGATCATTGAACAATAGTAAGGAAATTCTTATGATCGTTTGGAAGAACTAAGAATATATTTGTGTAGAGGTGACAAACAATTACAAATAGTTCATTGTAAAGCGTTACATTGATACTAGTTTTGTCACAAGATACAAATTAAGTTTATCTCAATTTAAACTATGGGTGGCACAATGAAATGGAAAGAAAGTTTCCATGATGGATTTGGATGAATTCCAAACTTAAGACATTGTGACGGATACTAAAACAAAAGGCTAAGTATATGACTGCTATAGTAGCAGAAAAGGAGGGCATTCGTGTCAAGTAGTTTGTTATCAAACTAAGGTGTGCTTCGCAACGGGCTAACACTAAAGGGATGTATTGTATGACAATAGTATCGACATGATTTAACCCCAAGGAACTAAAGGTCTCACCAAAATACCAAATTTATACAATGCCATCTCATTGGAGAATGAGTGATGCGTGAAGACGCAAAGACATGCAAATACACACGGACCTGAAAGCGTCAGATTCGTAGATTATGTTAACCACTTGCAATTGCGTATATGGAACACCAGAAAGCCATAGGTGTTCAATACGCAAAGTTTTCAAACTAGATTATTGTCTCTAGTGCAAGTGGGAGACTGAAAGAAATATGCCCGAGAGGCAATAATAAAGTAGTTATTATCATATTCCTTATTTATGATAAATGTTTATTTTGCATGCTATAATTGTATAAATATGGAAATGTTAATACATGTGTGTTTAATAAACAAATAGAAAGGTGCTTAGGGTTTTTCCATCGGGGGGATTTTATATGTGAAGAGGCGGCTACGGAATGTTTCGTGGAGATCTGATCAGGTGCTTAGGGTTTTTTTCATCGGGGGGATTTTATAGGTGAAGAGGCGAGGCAGGGAGGAGCCCGAGGCGCCACACCAGGTGGCGGCACGCCCTAGGGGAGGCCGCACCACCCTAGGGTTTGGCGGCCTCGTGGCCCTCCTTCGGTCTCTGTGTTCGTCCCGGTAAAATATTGACTTTGGCTTTTGTCCTATCCAATTCCGAGAATATTTGCTTACTAGCTTTTCTAAAACCAAAAACAGCAGAAAACAGGCAACAGGCACTGCGGCATCTTGTTAATAGGTTAGTCTCAGAAAACATATAAAAATACCTCAAAGTGTAGACAAAGCATAGAAAACTTGATACTAAACAAGCATGGAAAAAATTATAGATACGTTTACGACGTATCAGGACACACGGTCGCGTTTATAAAGTCAAGGAGGTAGGCCCACTGGTGGTTGCGACGGACAATAGGGACGCAAAAATGCCTACTCGTAGATCGCTCTTGCAAAGGACGATCCTTATCGTCCATTCTCCCTAATCATATGGTGTCTAACAATTGGGACGCAGAATCAACCTAGCCCTGTGGAGGGAGCTTCTAGAAGACCCTAACAATCGTCATAGTTTCCGCAAGGTTAATGAGCTAGTTAACGTGGTTTATCCTAGGTTTGACCAGATTTAAAAACATCATAAGTCTTTCACAAGCATGCGTGGAAATTTCCTCGGGCCCATGGGCACGCCCTAATCTTGCACCTCCTTTGGGAAAACACCGGTTTTTTGGGTTCAGAAAATGGAAAGTCAAGATTTCTCCAAATGTCCACGAAATCTCTAGGTGGAGAAGTCGCTTGCGATGCTGAGAGGGAGCTACGTGTCGGGTTTTGGCTCAATCCATGGAGTGGTTCCATGTTCTGGGCAGTGGGGGATCTAGGGTTGGAAGTCATGTTAACTCACACTCGATAGACATCCTTGTGGTGCCTTGGGTGCCAAAGGACATGGTGTGACTTTCCTATGATTTTATGAGGGCAGTGGGTCACATCCAAGGGCTCTAGGAGCAGTTTTCACATTTTTTATTTTTTTAGATTTTGTTTGGTGCTTCCCAAAAAACGGAAAAACCCGCTGGGGGCCGTGGCAACATGATGGTCGGTGCAATCTTGGACCCAGGCATGCATCCAGCCTAGGTACCCCATGGGGCATCCCAAACCATTTTCCCTGAAAATTGAGAGTGTCTTATAGGGTACATATAGTTAGAAACTGCATTTACCGGGACGTAATTCAAAAAAATACAGTATATGCTTACACCACGAGATAAATACCCACCTCTAGGGAATGGCCATGCACCATGGTGTAGCATCCATGGAAATTACCTCGGGCCCATGGGCGCGCCCTAATCTTGCACCTCCTTTGGGAAAACACCGTTTTTTCGGGTTCAGAAAATGGAAAGTCAAGATTTCTCCAAATGACCACGAAATATCTAGTTGGATAAGTCGCTTGTGATGCCAAGAGGGAGCTAGGTGCCGGGTTTGGGCTCAATCCATGGAGTGGTTCCATGTTCTGGGCAGCGAGGGGGGGAATCTAGGGTTGGAAGCCATGTTAACTCACACTCGATAGACATCCTGGTGGTGCATTGGGTGCCAAAGGACCCGGTATGCCTTGCTTATGATTTTATGAGGGCAGTGGGTCACATGCAAGGGCGCCAGGAGCTGTTTTCACGTTTTTTTTTATTTTTTTAGATTTTGTTTGGTGCTGCCCAAAAAAAGGCGAAACCCGCCGGCGGCTGCGGCAACGCGACGGTCGGTGCAATTTTGGACTCAGGCATGCATCCAGCCTAGGTACCCCATGGGGCACCCCAAAACATTTTTCCCTAAAAATTGACAGTGTCTTAAAGGGTACATATAGCTAGAAACAACATTTACCGAGATGTAACTCAAAAAAATACAGTATATGCTTGCACCACGAGATAAATACCCACCTCCCGGGAATGGCCATGCACCATGGTGTAGCATCCGTGGAAATTGCCTTGGGCCCATGGGCGCACCCTAATCTTGCACCTCCTTTGGGAAAACACCGGTTTTTCGGGTTCAGGAAATGGAAAGTCAAGATTTATTAAAATGACCACGAAATCTCTAGTTGGAGAAGTCACTTGTGATGCTGAGAGGGAGCTAGGTGTCGGGTTTGGGCTCAATCCATGGAGTGGTTCCATGTTCTAGGAAGCAAGGGGGAATCTAGGGTTGGAAGCCATGTTAACTCACACTCGATAGAGTGCCTTGGGTGCCAAAAGACCTGGTATGCCTTGCCTATGATTTTATGAGGGCAGTGGGTCACATGCAAGGGCTCCAGGAGCTTTTTCACATTTTTTATTTTTTAGATTTTTTTGGTCCTGCCCAAAAAAAGGCGAAATCTGCCAGCGGCCGTGGCAACGCGACAGTCGGTGCAATCTTGGACCCAGGCATGCATCCAGCCTAGGTACCCCATGGGCACCGCAAACTATTTTTCCCTGAAAATTAAGAGTGTATTATAGGGTACATACAGTTAAAACCGCATTTACTGGGCAGTAACTCAAAAAATACAGTATATGCTTACACCACGAGATAAATACCCACCTCCCGGGAATGGCCATGCACCATGGTGTAGCATGCATGGAAATTGCCTCGTGCCCACGGGAGCGCCCTAATCTTGCACCTCCTTTGGGAAAACACCGGTTTTCGGCTTCAGAAAATGGAAAGTCAAGATTTCTCCAAATGACCACGAAATCTCTAATTGGATAAGACGCTTGTGATGCCGAGAGGGAGATAGGTGTCGGGTTTAAGCTCAATACATGGAGTGGTTCCATGTTATGGGCAGCGAGGGGGGGAATCTAGGATTGGAAGCCATGTTATCTCACACTCGATAGACTTCCTGGTGGTGCCTTGGGTGCCAAAGGACTTGGTATGCCTTGCCTATGATTGAGGGCAGTGGGTCACATGCAAGGGCTCTAGGAGCTGTTTTCACATTTTTTTATTTAGATTTTGTTTGGTGCTGCCAAAAAACGGCGAAACCCGCCGGCGGCCATGACAGTGCGATGGTCGGTGCAATCTTGGACCCAGGGATGCATCTAGCCTAGGTACCCCATGGCACACCCCAAATTATTTTTCCCTGAAAATTGAGAGTGTCTCATAGGGTACATATAGTTAGAAACCGCATTTACGAGGCTGTAACTCAAAAAAATACAGTATATGCTTTCACCACGAGATAAATACCCACCTCATGGGAATGGCCATGCACCATGGTGTAACATGCGTGGAAATTGCCTCGGGCCCATGGGCACACCCTAATCTTGCATCTCCTTTGGGAAAACACCGGTTTTTCGGGTTCAGAAAATGGAAAGTCAAGATTTCACCAAATGACAACGAAATATCTAATTGGAGAATTCGCTTGCGATGCCGAGAGAGAGCTAGGTGGAGGGTTTGGGCTCAATCCATGGAGTGGTTCCATGTTCTAGGCAGCGAGGGGGGAATCTAGGGTTGGAAGCCATGTTAACTCACACTCGGTAGACATCCTGGTGGTGCCTTGGGTGCCAAACGACCTGGTATGCCTTGCCTATGATTTTATGAGGGCAGTGGGTCACATGAAAGGGTTCCAGGAGCTGTTTTCACATTTTTATGTTTTTAGGTATTTTTTTGTGCTGCCCAAAAAAGGTGAAACCGCCGGCGGCCGCGGCAATGCGACAGTCGGTGCAATCTTGGACCCAGGCATGCATCTAGCCTAGGTACCCCATGGGGCACCCCAAACCATTTTTCCCTGAAAATTGATAATATCTTATAGGATACATACAGTTAAAAACCACATTTACCGGGCCGTAACTCAAAAAAAATACAGTATATGCTTGCACCACGAGATAAATACCCACCTCACGGGAATGGATAGTATATACTAGATGCAAGTAACCGGTAGAATAGATATTATCTACTAGATGCAAGTAACAATTAGAATAGATATAATCTATGATACCTTTAATCCGGATTCACGGATGTAGTATAATAGCCTTTTCCCTAGAATACCTAGGTTTAATCGAACCTTGGAAAGCAATGCTAAAAGAAAATAAATAAGGACACGTCTACAAGACTTTGTTTCTTCATTTTACCTTAGTTTACCAGACCAATCTAGTTTACTTTTTATAGTGGGTTGAATAAATGGATGGAGATAGGCTATGGTTGAAGATCTGCCTGCATCTGCACATCATATGGGATAAAAGATAATAATAAGCATAGTCATGTGTAGTGTTTGAATGGAGATAATCTCTTGTGGGCAACACATCCTAATATACTAGAGCCCCCGTGATGCAGCGGGCATAGCAATAGTATTTTAATCCAACCGAGTGCACACTGAAGCCACAGGTTACAAACGATTATTAAGTGAAGAACACAGATTAAAGCATTAAGTGGTGATATTATTGTGATCCCGAATGGGTCGCTAAGAAAAGACTATACTACCCTTTATGTCAATGGGGTTCCTATGAGATCGCCGCTAGCCAAGTATCTCACCTCAAGCCTTTATCAATCTATGGGATCTTGGGTACCTACAAGTCCATAGATCAATACAAGATACAAAGAAACAAAAGATACAAATCTCAATTGCAAACAAAATAGAATACTCCCATGATTAGATGCACATAGTTTCTACGAGGTTTCTCCCCAACCCGCAGCCCGTGAGGACTACTCACTCATAACAAATAGACCAAGGATAGAAAATATTGTGCAAAATACTTAGATTGAAATCAAATATTCTTACAATGGTCGCCAAATCACAAGGATATCGAAAGTACAAAGCAATGGCTATGGCTAGTAGAGGGATGGATGGTGGAGTGGATGAACAATGGCGTGGATCTCCTTTGCTGGTGTTGTGATGAAATATGAGAATGGTGGCTCCCTAGGCGGTGGCTGGAGTCTCAAAATATATAGGCATCTTCACAAAGGTTGTAGGTTTTGACGAGATGAAGCCGTCGGCACCCCTTACAGGCGGGCCGCACAGGCGGGCTTCGCCCGTACATTAGGTCGTTACGTGTACTAACGCCTGGAATTTGCTTCCCAAATACTTTGTCGTGTGGACCTCCTCAAATTCCTTCATTATGATTCCTGATTTCGCATTAAAACCCGTGATTTCTTGCACAACATATTTCAAAGCAAGGTTTTGCATATCTTTGCAATTATTAGTCATTAGTACCAAGGATTGAGAGTTTATTGTCAATTGCTTGACTAAAAACAATGTTTAAACATAGAGAAAGATGGCAAATTTCAGAGCCATCAACTTTCCCAAAGCTCAAACCTTGAAACAACAAGAATAACTATAAGGAATTTAGTTTAAACTTGAAACAACGAGAATAAGAATTCACTTACAGTTGGTAGTCATATGTGCATAAGACTTCATTCATTTGCGAGGCTTATCAAAGTTAGAGAGATGATAAGAGTACTATACAAGATTCAGCAATTCAAGACAATCAAAGTAGAGTGTAATATCAATATGAATAACTAGAAGGGTAGCAATCAATCCAATTCTTCTAGTTAATTCTCAGCTTGCCAAGGAACACTACAATGTTTAAACGGTATGATTGAGTAACATAGTTTCATGTCCTAAGTAATATAACAATAAAGTGTCTTATTTACACCCACGTCAATAAATCAAGTCTATCAAAAACACTTCTAATCCAATCATTGTTTTTCAAAAAAAAATGTAGAGTAGTAATGAGACCATGCCATGGACTTGTTATGTTGATCTTCAAAGATATATTTTCCTTTTCATTCTTTTCAAGGATTCTTGGCTATTTATTTTGCAAGTGCTTGTACAACCTTTGAGAATACCAATACTTTTCCCCATACATTGACACTGATGCCAATCATGTCATCAACTCATAGCCGAAATCTGGGATTATACCATAGATCATTCAAAACCTAGCGGAATTGTTTGCATCCCAAGGGTGTGCACTAGGAACATAAATAGCAGATTTTTTTCCTTCTCTCTCTATTTTTATGAGCTAGTACCACTGTTTGATCTACAAAGTTAGCTTTGGCATGCATCACAACTACCACTAGACTTTATTTCAATCAAACAACTTATTTCAAGAGTGTCGTCAAGCCTATAAAAATATCTATGGGGTTAAGTATATTCAACGGTGTACTCTAAAGGCAATCATTCATCAAACAAGTCGTAAATTTCAGTCTTTTTATTATTGTACTTATTTGGCATTATTATTTCCAAGGCAATACTCGGCTAGCTAAAAGAACTAGAGCAAGAGATTCAACAACAAACCATCATACTAATAGAAAGCTTTACTTTAACTAAATTAAATTACTCCCACATGCATAACATCTTAGCAAATCGACTAAGATAAACAACTCAAACTTAAAAAGTGGGAGACATAGGAAATACCTATCATAAGAGACTTCATGATTCTCTTCCTTATAGAGATGTGTTCCTTCAAAAACTCAAACACGATTACTCTCATAATAATATAAAAGCAAAGAGGCAAAGTGCGAATCCACATTTATGAAAAAAGGAAAAACAGAAAAATCTTTTTGTATTTTTGAGGAAAGGGATTAAAGAATAGAAAAGATCTCGCGACCAAGCAAGGGTTCTAAGAAAATAAAAACAAACAAATAAAACAATAGCAAACTAAAAGGCAAATGGAAAAATCAAGGTGTTGTAACAAGCCAACACGAGTGTTTCAAAGATCCCAAGGAGATGGAGTACAACCTCATTATTACACAAATAAATTTGCAAGGGGAACACATCCCCAAGCTCAAGATTTTGAAATCCCCTTTGCTTCTCATTATGGTGGCGGTGGATAATTTCCCATGTTCCATTGGCCATGCCAATTTTGGAACTGGGCGTTGAGGCTTGTAGTAGCATCTCAAAGGTTGATGGAGAGGTTGTTCATGTTTTGGATATTTCCTTCGAGTGCATAGATGTCTTCATAGGTGTAGTATTAGTTTGGTGGTTGCTCATCTTGTTCGGGTTCTTCTTGTTCTACTTATTCATCTTCTCCTCCTCCTCCTCCCATGGGTATCTCTTGTTGGGTAGATTAGACTCAACCTGCGTGTCATAACGCAAACGTCCCTCCTCGGTAGAGAAAATACCATTAGGAAAAGGAGATGGAATCAAGTGATCCGCTCCAGGTATATCGAGGAAATATCTACCATGAGTTTTGGAGACCATACCACATGCTCTTAGAGTAGGGAGACCGATACAGTGACTTCCTACCAACGGTTGGATACTACCTAGATTGATGTGAAGTGCATATGCAAGGACGGTCACAACTCCCCCTTCGTATATGGGTCCACGAGATTGAAGAGCATGTTGCTTAAGGTAAAACACAAGCAAAGCGCCTAAATTTGGCATTAAGTTACAATTAACAATAGCAGCTTTAGCGAGGATTAACATGTCCGCCTCATTAACTCTAGTAAACTCACAACGTTCCTACAAGGTGTTAGCAATCACATAAAATAAATAGCGAATAACAGGGTGATTAATTTGGTTTCCCTTGGGTGTGTTTCCACGAATTATCATTAAGTTGAAGTATTGCCAAGGTGAAGGATCTAAAATAAAAGTAGTTGTGTTTACATCAGTGGCGTTGTTGGCAAACCCAAAAAATTGAGGCCATTGGTGGATTGTTAGCATGTACTCATGGTTCATAAGGCGGAATTTCACGCGATCAACTCTGGGCCTTTGTTCCTAGGTACAATAGTAATGATCCATCATATGCGTCGAGGTGCTGAAGGACTCAAGTGTCAAGCGGCGATACGTGACAACATCCTGAAATACAAAGTCATACAAACCAATATTGTTGTAAACTAAATCGAAATCAGCACGAATGCCAAGTTGGTTCAGGATGTAGGAACACGCACACTTGGTGGACTTGATTTTCCGAAGCTTGAGATAGTTGAAACGGCTCAGCTGGAACTCCTCGGTGAACTCGATACCAAGTGACTCGGGTCAAGGTATCAATGGGTGGTGCGGAAGATGCCACAGCACCACACGTATACGACTCCTCGTGTTCATCTAAAATATTAAGATAGAATAAATAAGGAATACTATAAATTGCTAATAATAAATTTTGATCTAATAGAAAACATAGCATATGTGATCCTCTACACTAGTTACAAAATAATTCTCCTCTAAAAAAATACTAAGCATGCTCAATATTAAGATTGAATCAAAAACAAGACCTAAGTCTAGATTAATAATGGTGAATGATTGAGTGAAGCTTTTGCAAAAATAAGTTGAGGACCGGATGAGAATCATACCTTAAATTGATTGAGTGCGAGGAATCGAAGAAAGATTGAGTAAATTTGAAGATCCAATGAAGATGGTTTGGAGTTTGGAGGAAGAAGAATGAGAGATTGATATTTGAGGATTTCAGGTTACCTTCCTCTGGGTGTTTATGCTGTCCGCGTACGTGGTATGGGCGGGCGGTACGGCCGGACTGTCCATACCGAGTGACTTAACTTGGGGGCGACGACTGCTCCCAGACGGTGCACTCGGTACGGGCGCGCGAGACGGTCGCATACGCCCATACTGCTGGTCGTTATCGGTGCAATATGATTTGCTTGAAAACTGATGTTCGCTCAAGGACACGGTACAGACGCGCCGTACGAGTGCATCCGACCGTACCAAAGGTCGTTATCGACACTGTTCACTGTGGCAAAAATCAAACTTTCTATTTTTCTTCGACTTGAGATGGTAGAGTCGCACGGTATGGTCCCTTCCGACCGTACGATAGGTCGTTAAGTAGACTGTGAGCTATAAAAACTTCAAAAAATTTGATTAGTATCTCCGTGCGCCTTTTCACATCTCATCATAAGTAAAATAATATTAAACATACTACATAAAAATCCAGCAATACTTTAGGCCATGTGTTAGTAAAAATAAAAGATCGAGAATTACCTTATTTATTCTCCTCTCTCCAAATGTCTTCTTGAACACTCTTTATTTAAAACAAAACAAAAACAAAAACTAACAATACTAACACAAAATTAAAATTTTATTTCACATGGGTTGCCTCCCATGAAGCGCTTCTAGTTAAGGTCAATTAGCTTGACCCTGATGGCAATCATTTAGGTTTGAGGAGTGGAATACCCACTCCAAAATAGTTGGCTTTCAAAGTAATAATACTATCATCATCATTAGGCTTGACCTTCTTTTTCCTAGGAAAGTGGACTATAAAAGGATCTCTAGATGGTATCCCAATTCTCATATTCCCTTCATGTAAATTAGTCAAAGCTTTAATAGTTATTAGGAATGGCCTACCCAAAATTATAGGTGCTATGGGATCTTCAGACATGTCCATAATAACAAGTTCAATAAGTGCGGGACTGCCTTTAATTTCAACAACTATATTTTCTTTTATCCCAACTATTTGTTTATAGGTTGAATCCGCTAGGTGGAGTCTTAATTCAGTATTAATAAATGGCCCCAAGTTTAATTTATCAAATAAGCTTTTGGAAATTGTTGAGACGCTTGCACCTAGATCACAAAGTGTGGATATCTCATTGACTCCCAATTTAACTTTAATAGTAGGCTCAAATATATCATCTAGCTTAGTAGAAAGCTTATCAGCTAGTCTTTTGTACTCCAACTCTATCTCACAAACTTTAGATGCTACTTGTTGTATAAATTTGGTACATATCATCGTTACATTGTTCTATACCACTTTTTTTATGGTGATCATATTTAATAGATCTTTCACGGTATACTCCGTTGTTGGCGCATTGCTATAATCTAGCTCTTCAATTTTTTCTTCATTGGTTGTAACCCTCATCATCTTGAGGTCTTCTACCAGATTTGGCTCGGGTTTTCCAGCAAAATTTGCTAGTATGAGAGCTTGGCTCTCAACAACTTTACCCAGTTAAGCCTCTACGGTCTTTGTCCTTTCCTATGGAGTCTAAACATCATTTCTAATTGCAACAACATGGTTAGATAATTTTCCTATACTACTTTCATGGTTCTCCGTAATTTTAATAAGCATATTATTTTGCTTGGTTTGAGCTTGTATAAATGTTCTAAAAGTTTGTTCCAAGGAGATATTGCCATGATTTGATCCATTATTATTATCATAACTATTACAAGGAGCACCTGCAGGATTTGGATAATGTTTTTGAGCATTAGAAGCATAACGATTCTTCCGTGCAGGATTAAAAGGAGTGAGAGCTATAAAATTAACATCATTAACATCGGTAGCGATAGTATTAACTTGGGTACCATCTTTACTTTTTACTATGCTTAGCAGCTCGTCTACCTTAGATATAATCTCTTCATTATTTACCTTGGTGATTGAGCTTACTATCTTCGAGGTTCTTTCCACATGCCATTGGGTATGGTTATTTTGCATATCATCAAGAAGTTTCTTTGCAACACTCACTTGCTTTTCCATGATTGTTCCTCCTGCTGCAGTATCTAGCATATACTTAAACATTGGATTAAGACCATTACAAAACAAATATAATATAAGCCATTCTTCCATCCCATGACTAGGACATTTTATTACGTCTTCTTTCATCCTTTCCCACGCAAGCGCTAGTGGTTCACGGTCTTCTTGTCTAAATCTTGTAATATTGGATCTTAGCTGCATAGTTTTAGCTGGTAAAAAATTTAGTCATAAACAAATTAGTACATTCCTCCCAAGATTTAATAGTGCCCTTTGGTAGAGCTAGCAACCAATCCTTAGCCTTTCCTCTAAGAGAGAAAGGAAACAATCTTAACTTAACAACATTTGAATCTACATCCTTAGTACACATCATGTCACAAATTTCAGTGAAAGTGTTTAAGTGCAAACCCAATCCTTATAAGATGAGCCCCCCAAATTGGTTCTGTTGAACCAAGCTTAAAAGGTTAGGCTTTATTTAATAAGATTCTGCATCAACAACGGGCTGAGTATTAGGTGCACGAATAAAGTCATCAGTGAGAGTAGCATACTCCCAAGTCTCTTTTGAGCCATGGCTCTTATATTTTTTATAATTTTTAAGTAATAAAAAAAATAACAAGTAACCCAACTCCACACCCCGCGCTGACCCAGTCACCCGCACATCCTTGGCTCTACTCCCACCGCATGGGACCCGCCCACGCTCCCGTCCCACATCCTCCTCCTGCAATACCACCAACCCCGGAGCACTTATTCCCCTTCGACGCGACACCTCCCTATGTGTCGCCACCAACCACACCGAATGCCTCTCCCATCTCCCCTCCTTGTTGCATTTCTCCCCGCTGCCGAGCCCCTGCAGCCTTGCGTCACCGCTGGCCTCTCTACTGTCTCTGCGCCCTAGGTCCAGCCGCCACCTCCCTCGCCTTCGTCCTGTGTGGCTCCACCACGCACCGCCCGACCACCCCAGCCTCTGCTCCGAGCCGATGAGCTGCGCCAGCCCTAACGCCGCGACCGTCCTCCTACCCTTGCGCCGACTCAAGCCCCACTTGATGCCTCATTGCCGTGCCGATTCCCCTGGCCCTGCTGCCGCCTAGAGCCATCCGTCCTCACGACCATCGCCCTCGCTATCCTCTGCTTCGCCCGCTTTCCTTGCGAGTCCCGCTTCGCCGTCGCCCTCGCCCCACCATCTTCCTCGCCAGCGAGCTCCGCTCGACCGGCGCCCCGTACGTTGGTGGCGTTGCATCAACGTGGAGTGCTTCGTCGGGAAACCCCAAGAGCAAGGTATGATGCAGCACAACAACAAGTCTTCCCTCAGTAAGAAACCAATGTTATCGAGCCAGTAGGAGGAAGGAAACGTCTCAAAGGTGTTGCAAGCAACGTGGAAACCTGCACAACACAAACTCAAGACTTTGCCCCAACTAACAACGAGGTTGTCAATCTCACCGGTTGCTGTAACAAAGGAATAATTGTAAGGTGTGGAAGGTGATGATGGTTTGCAGCAAGTAAATAGTAACAGTGGAAGATGTATCAATGGTAAATATTGGACCAGGGTCCATAGTTCACTAGAGGTGTTCTCCTTAGATAAACAAACATGGCATGCTGGGTAAACAAATTACAGCAGGGCAATTGACAGGACCGAGCAAGGCATAACAATGCAATACTAGACATAAAGATCCTATGAGATTCGATTGGGCAATACAACAAGATACATAGACTGCCATCCAACTGCATCTATGACTAGAAGTCCACCTTTGGGTTATCATTCGAACCCCCTCCAGTATTAAGTTGCAAGAAATAAAAAACTGCTTTAAGCAAAGTGTGTAAGGTAAACAATCCACTTGTTCCATGAACAAGAGACCATTGTTTTCTCCCTAGTGGCAACAACACATCTACAACCTTAGAGATTTCTGTCACTTCCCTTGATTAAATAGAGGCATGAACCCACTATTAAGCATAAATACCCCCTCTTGGAGTAACTAGCAACTACTTGGCCAAGATAGCTACTAACAACAGAGAGCATGCAAGATCACAAACAACACATACATGATAGAGTCAATAAAGACAAAACCATTAATCAATCTGACATAGTAATCTCAATATCCATCGGATCCCCGAAAACACAACATGCATGATTACGAATAGATGAGATCTTGATCATGAACGGAGCTCACAAGATCTAGACATGAAAGCACAAGGAGGAGATACAACCATCTAGCTACTACATGGACCCGTAGTCCAAGGTGGAACTACTCACGCTTCATACCGGAGGCTGGCATGATGAAGAATAAGGCCTCCGGGATGATCTCCCCTCCGACAGGGTGCCGGGAAGATCTTTAGACCCCCTGATCTAGGGACGATGGTGGCGGTGACTAAAGACGGTTTTTTGGAATATTGATCGGGTGCTTAGGGTTTAGGCATCGGGGGATTCTTATAGGCGAAGAGGCGAGGCTGGGAGGAGGCCAGGGGGGCCACACCCTGCAAGGAGCAGCCTAGGGTGAGCCCACACCTGGGGGGTGCGTCCGCCCTGTGGCGCCCCTCTGTCTCTCCTCTGGACTTTGTGTTCTCCTCGGTGAAATATTGACTTTGGCTTTTGTCCCGTCCAATTCCGAGAATATTTCTTTACTAGCTTTTCTGGAACCAAAAACAGTAGAAAACAGGCAACTGACACTATGGCAACTTGTTAATAGGTTAGTATCAGAAAACATATTGAAAGCACCTCAAAGTGTCAACAACGTAAAGCAAAGTAGATACTAAACAAGCATGGAACATCAAAAATTATATATACGTTTCTGGCGTATCATACGTCCGTCTAGGATGCCTCCCTGCCCGCTGGGAGCCCGCGTCTCTATGACCTGCGCGACGCCCGGACCCGCAAACTCGCCACCATCGTTGCTCTATTTCTCCTCGGGTCGTGGTCGTCTCCAGGTTTACCCCAAGCGTAGCCATTGGCAAGCCTTTGTTGTGCCCTCCCTCTGTGTGGCCTCAGGATGTGTACCTGCTGTGTATCTGTAAACCTCCATGTCGCCATGTTATTGTCCAAGAGACCAAGACCCACAAGATCTTTGCTGCCGGTGTCATGCCCGTGTACTCGTGACCCTACTTGTTGCCAAGATCTACATATGTGCATGTCCTTCGCTATACCAACATTGCTTCTACACCGACATGTCGCATCGCATCGACATCAAGATCCAAGTTCTACTCCGACACTCGAAGTCTGTACCCGAAGACGATGGCATTGAAACCGAAGCACATTGTCGTGCCACCCAAGTTCTCCTACATGGATCTGAAGACCCGAACCCCGCCGAACTCTCGGAACCCCAAGATCTCCGAACCGAGATGTTTGACCCCCTCTTGAGCCCCTATTTTATAAATTTCCATATTATACTTGTTGCATATAATTAATCATGCTTGCATACATGTTTGGTGGTTTGGGGGTATTTTGTTGGATCATCTAATAATTAAATATGGAGACCATATGCAGGCAAATATAGTCTTATTTTGGCTCTATTTAAATTTGTGTAGCGAACCGGTGATATATTTTGCCTTGTTAAGACAACATTTAAATTGTGGGGTATCTAAACTACATGAACCTTCTAATTAATTGTCAGGACGCCGATTCCGCTTAATAATTCCAAATTGCATCGCACATTTGCCATGTCATGCATCATACATGCATCATGCCCGATCTTCTGCCGTAGTATTAAATAGTGCATCTAGTGTTTCTTCTAGTGCTTTGCTTCTTCACGGATTAGACCGATGAGTTGATGCGAGTGTTGACCCGATCTTCGGATGAACCTTTGGCAGTGTTTCTAGGCGATCATTCTCTCCTTTCTACCTATTTTGCTTTTATAGTCTTTACTTCCTTCTGTTGATCTATTGCTACCTGTGTTGCGATGTTTTAGTCTTTTCGTACCCGTTAAATCCCTTGCAGCCTATATTGCCTTGGACACCTCCTATTACCTATTGTTTGGTAGTCAGTTGGCCTTGCGAGTCGTAGTCGCTTGCTCACATGTTGCTTCGCGTTGTCGGTGTTCCACCATTGTTGGGGTTGGCATATGCTTAATGGTGGAGATGATCATGGCTTTAATAATAGTTTAATAATTAAATATTGAAAGAAGATAACTAATGCAGAGGCATAGAGGGGTAATAGTTGAGATTTGGTTATTATCCTGCCCCCCTGTGTCCACTTAGGACCTGAGTTCTTGATACATGTTCCGAGACTGAGCGCGCTAACCACATGTGGGGTGTATGAGCACCCCTATTGTCTTAGTACCCGATTTCAAAGTACTGTTCTAGGGGCCACAAACTAGTTCGGGCTTTATACATTACTACTGTACTTATGCCATGTATGAGATGTTTATTACCTATTGCTCGATAAGCGTTTATTACTTTTGCGTAGGTGTGACACTCTATCACGGGAATATATTGTCTATGGCCTTTGCTCGTATGACAAGTGCACGCAACCTCAGGGTCCGTACGAGGAGGATTAGCTATACGTTGTATGGATATCTCTTTCGGGTGCCCCCCATGTACTTGCTTTGGGTTTGGGTAAGCGTCATGTCCAAGGCCCCGCTGACATACCGATGGGTGTATGTTAACTGACCTGGCAAAAAAGGTCGGAGCGCGTGTGGAAACTTTGGTGCACCCATGTAGAGTTAAATCTTTTCGAAAAGTCGTGTTTGCGGTTATGGATGACTTAGAGCACAGTTTCTAGATTATAGACAACTATAACTAAAGTTTACTATTATAATTTGACTTGTATCTGATATGACTAGTAAGTTGGATAACCATCATGGAAAGAATGAATAAAATTGCCAACCGTGTGAGTTTCCTCGACATGACTTCCTCGTTTGGTCTCGAGGGGGAAATACCAAGATGGGTATGATTGGTGGTAGTATCAGGTTGGTTCCGAATAGGTATTTCTTATCTCTCTCTGATAGCTGACAGTTGTACTGAGTCTCTATAGGTTGTTTAGTGCATGATGCGCTGTCACTTCAGTCCATCATACCTATGTAGGCGAGAGCCGCCTAATTCTAAGTCTTGCCATGTACTGGCCTCAGTATTGACCGCTCTATTTTTCCTTTGCCCTTTGTCGGCACCCCTTTTGTCGTAGAAGGTTTGAGATCGACATTGTTAGCAGGGTTACCCTTATGGCTTGTCCTAGGTAGGGATATGGACGTCATTGGTTATTCTTCAGCGCTCTTAGCCCCATTTGCTTCTTATCCATACTCAGATGCTGTATCGTTTTTGATGTAATTTGGATCTTTGTATGGTATATTTGTACTCTTGACTCATGGAGTCGCGTTTTATGTATATATCTGTTCTGTGGGTTCCATTGTGGACTAATGTGTAATGGTATTGCTTTGTTTTCCATCCACACCAAAGTGCCTGGTGGGCACCTTTGAATTGTTTCTATGTGGGTTTGGTAGGAATCGCTGATCCGAGGGTGTTACAATGGATGATGGAGGTGATGAACAATGGATGAACGATGGTGTGGATCTCCTTTGGTGGTGTCGTGATATAATATGAGAATGGCGGCTCCCTGGCTGGTGGCTGGAGCCTCAAAATATATAGACGTCTTCATGAAAGCTGTAGGGTTTGACAACACAAAGCCGTCGCAACCTGGTATGGGCGGACGGTACGGGCGGGCCCTGCCCATACCAGTGGTCGTTATGCTTGATGATTCCTGGGGAATGGCTTCCCAATTACTTGGCCACGTGGACTTCCTAAAAAACCTTCATTATGACTCCGGATTTTGCATTAAAAGTCATGATTTCCTGCACAACACAATTCAAAGCAAGGTTTTGAATAACTTTGCAATTATTAGTCATTAGTGGCAAGGAATGAGAGTTTCTTGTCAACTTCTTGACTAAAAACAATGTTTAAACATGATGGAAGAGTGCTAATTTTGGAGCCATTAGTGGGCCCACCTCTAGGAACCTTCTAGAATGTCCCATCTCATGAAAACATTCGAACTTTCCCTGAAACCCTAATTTGGACTTCCCATATACTTTTATTTATCTCCAAACCATTCCGAAGGACCTCATGATATCAAAGATCTCATTCGAGACTCTGAAACAACATTTTATTCTCACCATACATATTCTCAACAAAGACTAGCGACAACAAAGGTTAAGTGTGTTACCCTACGGGTTCGAGAATATGCAGGCATGATCAAGATAAATCTTCGATCAATAACCATCAGCAGGATCGGGATGCCCATAACGGTTCCTACACATTCAACGAAGTTCTTTTTGGTTGAACCACGATGTCAAAAATTCAAACAATCTGGTATATGATTCCTTTTGTATCACAATATGTTGCTTAGCCGAGATTCGATCATTGGTATCACTATACCTAGTTCAATCTCGTTACTGACATGTTATCTTTACTCGCACCGTGGAATAGGATCCATATGACCAACTACTTTAGTCACTGAACTCTTGGATGCTATACTACCGAGAGGGCCCAGAGATATCTTACACTCCGTCATACAAAGAAACAAATCTCTATCTTGATTCACACAACACAACATACACCATCGGAGATACCTGAAAGCCACCTTTCTAATCAACCAGTTATGGATTGACGTTTGATGTCCACAAGGTATTCCTCTAATGCCCGAGAGTAACATGATCTCATGGTTTGAGAAAACTATATTTGACATGTTCATAAAGCGATAGTAAACAAACTAAACACTGCGATCAGAAGCTATGCTCATTACTAGGAAAATGGTTGTTTGTGGCGCACATGGAATGGCCATCCGTGGTGCACTAGCCGTGCGCCACTAGCCTCGCGCTGCGGCTAATTCCTAGCCGTGACGCACTGCCTAGTGCGCCACGGTTGTGTCGAGATAGGCGTAGCGCACCTGCTAGTGCGCCACGGCTATGTGGGCAGGTGCGCTACGCGTTTGATCTTCTGTGGCGCATGTCCCAGTGCGCCACTAAGCTGCTGAGGTGCGCTTTAGACGTAGTGCGCCACAAAAGCTAGGTCATGTGCGCCACATGTGTTTTTTTGTTTTTTTTTTTTAATTTCAGAGCCAGATTATATACAATACAGATTATATACAATATTACAGGCAGATATACACACACAGATACAAGATATACAATTATATATATAAATACACAATTTGAAAAACAAGATTGAAACAAATACATATAGATAAGTCTCATACATGAATACATAGTATAAGTTACATTGTTTCGATCAAGTTACAAAGTATTTGGCGACATGCGAATACATGTGTCGATCGAACAAGTTAGAGCTCGGAAGCTCGCCTAGACATCTAAACTAGCTAGACACAAACGCGGGATAAACAACCAAAGAAGATAAACATGATCACCGCTGCGACGAAGGTGTAGGTCTTCATCTGGTTCCTTGTCCTAACTCCCGCTAGATAGCGCGTGTATCTAGCTTCCGCCTCCGCCATAGTGTTGTACCCTTTGTAGCTATTGCCGCTGAAACGGTGCACCTGTCTCCGGCAGTCTTCCCAATCATCGTAGACTCCGGGAACCCGTCCCTTGTACACGACGTACCACGTCATCTATAAGTTGACAATAATAATTAACCGATGATTGAAAAAAAACATATATAATTAAAGTCGCATATGAAGATACACTTATAGAAAGTACTCCTAAATCAAAAAGACCAAACTCAAAAAGCATTGCCTCATATATAACTAGGTTGTTCGACACAGGAATATGCTACGATGGAACTGTTCGCCAAGTAGGATGCACAACACCTGGACCTGTGCATAGCACAAGGAGAACAATCCCATCGCAGCATATTCACATATAGTGTGCCACGACATTTCAATCATCGGCATTATTCTCGAAAAAGACCAAAGTAACTCGAAAAGAATACCTCATATATATACATAGGTCGTTGGACACAGGAATATGCTACGATGAAACTGTGAGCCAAGTAGCTATGCACAAGACCTGGACTTGTGCATATCACAAGGCTCACAATCCCGTCGTAGCACATTCACATATATATTGTGCCAAGACATTTCAATCATCGGCATTATTCTCAAAAAATACCAAAGTAAATCAAAAAGAATGCCTCATATATATATATATACATAGGTCGTTGGACACATGAATATGCTACGATGGAACCGTAAGCCAAGTAGGATGCACAACATCTAGACTTGTGCATAACACAAGGCTTACGGTCCCGTCGTAGCACATTCACATATATATTGTGCCACGACATTTAAATCATCGGCATTATTCTCGAAAAAGACCAAAGTAGCTCGAAAAGAATGCCTCATATATAACTAGCTAGGTCGTTGGACACAGGAATATGCTACGACGGAACGGTTAGCCAAGTAGGATGCACAATTCCTGAACTTGTGCATATCACAAGGCTAACTATCCCGTCGTAGCACATTCACATATATATTGTGCCACGACATTTTAATCATCGGCAATTCTCGAAAAATACAAAAATAACTCGAAAATAATGCCTCATATATATACATAGGTCGTTGGACATAGGAATATGCTACGATGGAACCGTGAGCCAAGTAGGATGCACAAGACCTGGACTTGTGCATATCACAAGGCTCACAATCCCATCGTAGCACATTCACATATATAGTGTGCCACGACATTTCAATCATCGGCATTATTCTCGAAAAAAGAGTAAGGAAAAAAAAGGGCCAAAGTGAGCAAAGGACCAAAGAGTAAGCAAAAAAACCAAGCATTAATTTATATATAATAATAATAAGCAAAAGAAGTAACCGATGATTCATAAACCTAATAAGATAAGTATAGTAGCATGTACAGTTGTCCACACACACACAAAGGTCATATATAGTTTGTAACTACAACTAGGCCAACATCAAGCCTTCTGGCTCGGCTTAGGGAACGGGAGGACGCCTTGTCTCGTCATGAACTTCCTATAGTCACCCTGCATCTCTAGGCGATCTTCTATGTCACGGTTATTCGGGATATTTCCTCCGTAGAAGATCCCCCCCGAAGTCATGACATCACAAAAGATGATTGCCCCAAACTGCTGCTGGATGCGATACATCTCTTGTCTAATATCTGAATCAGTGATCTTGGCCTTTGCTTCGGCCCACTGTTTGAGATGATCTGGCAGCGTAGAATTCTGCTGGTCAAGTAGGAACGCCCTCATGTGATTGAGTGCGTAGTAGGCTTCCTTCTTACTGTTTTCCGGCTGCTTCATGCAGGGGAACTCCGTTACGTGGTTGAAGACGTGCCTGCCGAACTTGACCTTCGTACGCATGAAGGTGGTGACTTCCGTCGAGGCAAAGCCAGTGAGAGCATCATCTAGAACTTCCTTGATCTTGTCGTAGTTTTTCTTCTTTTCTAGACTCCCCGAGTCGAAATACGTGGCGTGGGAATGCTTCGGCGATAAGGAGATGAGCGTGCAGTGTTCATCTCTGCGCAAAAAATTCAAATGGAATGTGTTGGAAAAAGAATGATGATAATCTAATAAAGCCAATCGACGGTGGCGAGTGAATAAAGACTTACTCGGGAAAGTAAGGCACGAGAATGTATTCATTTGTCTTGTTCGCCACGAGGATTCTTTTTAGGTATGAGGCCACGATACGTCATTCAGCGGGGGAACCCAAGCATCCGTCACGCATGTAGTAGGGGTCCACTATAGCAATGCCCGGTGTGTTCTCTCTAATAATCTGCATGGCCAGGATGAGAGAAAACAGACGGACCATGGTATAGTGGAGCGGGTATAGGTGGAACATATTGAAGATGTCGTCGAACCGCATGAAGAACAGATCCGCAGGGGCATTGTCGACGAAGCCCAAGCCTGGTGGCACCTTAACCACGAATACCGGGTGCGAGGGATCTTTCTCCGATAGAAGGCGTCTCTCTATCATCAGCACACTGTCATGCACACTCTGCAGTTTCGAACTGGCGAGCTTACGCAAATTCTTAGGTAGCATGGGCTCACCCGCCACATGAATCCTCCATATAATACCCTCGGGTCTTGGTGGCCCGTCCCGAAACCTGATCGGATTCGCAGTTGTTGACGCCACCGGCTGGCTCGAGTACTAGATTTTCTTTTTCTGCCCTTTTTTTCCTTTTGGAGAGCGGGCATGCACCGCAATCTGAGCACCGAACGCCCTATGTAGTGTGTCAGGGCTTAGAATAAAGGGCCGGTTGGTTGTATCAGCTGGCTCTGTAAAGGCGCAAGCTGGAGGCGTCTCCTGAGAACCAAACAGACGCTTGGTGATAGTGGCTTTCTCTGTGGGGCCACCAGCTAGGTCTTCGTTGCTAAAATGAGTGTTGAAGAAGTGATCATTCCAGTCTTCGTTGTCCTCGGCCGGATCCTGCGCCATGTGCATATCATCAACATGATCATCTGACCCACCGCGTGGAGGTGACGGCGAGGGCGGTAAGGGGGCCTTGCCACCGCTTGTCACTGGCACGACAGGCGGTGCTGTTGTCTGTGGCGTGATGGCCCCCGCCGTCCCCAAACGGATCATGATCTTTGGCCATAGCAAGAATAAGCCAAAACAAGTTCTGAGGACAGCCGACTCTTCTTCATCCGCTCCTGGGGGTTGAATGGGAGGTTCCAGGTCGTCGCAGCCCCTTAGCACCCGACTAATTTTAACCCTGTGCACTCTATGGCATCGGCCTTGAGTGGAACGTGCGCTGCAAGGGTTGAACGATGGTACCCTTGGCAACATCCCTCAGCTCGTTGTTCACGTATCATAAGAGAGTGCATGGAACATCCGTCTGCGGAAAACATGTACGGCGTCGTCAGAGATGCCATAAGAGTAATAGATGGCGTGAAAGGCGGTAAAGCAATTTGTTTACCGTGATGGCGTCGAGATCGGCTAATGTCGACGCACCGCATACGGCGACGGTCGTGCAAGAGACGGAACTTGATGGCCCGGTGCTGGCCGCCGGTGTATTCTCCCTACCGACGGGTGCTTGGAGCTCCGGTGCCGCCGCGACGATGGCAGGGGGGCACCAACATGTACTCCGGCGCCGCGGTGATGGCAGGAGGAGTCACCAACACTTGCGGCGCCGCGGTGCTAGCGGGCGGAGTCACGAACACATAGTTCACCTGATTCGTCGTCACCGCGTTGTTCGAGTGGCTGCTGACCATGCTTGGAATCGGGCACGGCCCTACTCAACCACCCGCACTCCAGTTCGCTATTGACTCCACCAAGGTAGGCAGGAAGGACGTGAGGGTGATTGCCAGGTTGTCTTGGACGATCTGCGGGATCCGCGCCACTTGTTCCTTAAGTTCTTGAACCTCGCGGTTTTCCTCCTCGCTCCTTCCCGACGGCGCCACATGCGTCCTAGGCGGTGGACCAAAATGATCCACCCAATTCTTACCCCCGAGGTCGGCCAGACGGCCAGTCGACGACGACTTCTTCGTAACCGGCCCTATTTTCTTGGCCCGGTTCATCGCCCTGTTAAAAGGGTTATCCCACCGGGTGGCCGCCGTCGACCCCTGGGATGAGGAACCCTGGGATCCATGACTAGCAACAATTTCCTCCTCCTGCAGAAGAAGTAACAGTGAATCATTTAGATCATCGATTAGATTGCAATCGAGTTGATCCGTGGTAATTAGATTATACTTACCACAATTTCCTCGAATTCCTTCACCGCAGGATCCGCGGTGAGTTGTTTGGTTTTTGGGTCCACATGGTAACGGGCCCTGATGAAGTTTCGAACCTGCCCGGGTTCAAATTTCGCAAAGGGGGTTTCTATCCCCTTGGATCTATACTCTTCGTCCTCCTTATTCCATTTGGCCTCTACGGTTCTGTATCCACCAGATCCGAGATGGTGATGACCTATATTCATCGCCTGCAACACCTTTCCCCGATTACTATTGTCCAGGGCTCTTTCGGATTCACACCTCTCCTTGAACTCCTGGAACTGATCTTCGGTGATCTGCGGGTCAATCTTCTGGATCTCCTCGAGACTTTTGCCTTCTTTATAGATCTTATTCTTTATCCGGGTTCTCCAGCTGGCCAGGGCGGTGCTCATCTTTGTGAGGGCGGATTTTTTTACTTCGTTCCCATGATAATTTGTGTTCTGATACTTAGCGGGGAACTTGTATCTTTTGTGCAGCTTCTCGAAGAGGAGTGTGCGCAAGTGGCCACTATCTTTATGCCGGAGATTCTCGGTGTTGATCGAGATGGTTGTCCGGGTGATCGCCGCCACTTTCCCACCGTACCCTTTGACGACAAGGGCGGGCTCCAAAGGAACCCCTGATGGGCTCACTTCGGTAATTTCCTCCCTGACGGTGCCGACCGTGTTCGGGCGCCGGTCCTTCGGCTTCTTCTTCTTCTTAGGAGGATTGCTACCACTCCATGTTCCCTCGCCGCCATCAGTGGTTTCATCACCCGTCGTTCCTTTGGCTTCTTCCTCCGCATCTTCCATCTCATCATCCTCACTCTCCAAAGGATGGTATTCTTCATCGTCTTCTAGCCGATGGGCCGCCTCCCAGAATGTCAATTGTTTATTCGGAGGTCTGAATTCTCCTTCAGTGTTGTTGCGCTTAGAACATCCAGACTCGTCGTTGTCACACATATTTTCACTAATAAAAAACAAATAATTGGTTTAATGCACGGAAAAATCCGGAATTGACCTTTGCTAATTTTCTTAAACTAGGAGTGCCCGATTTCTGCCGAAACGGAAGTTAATCAACATTCCGACAAAAATCGGGACTCATTTCATACAAGAACCTGCATACACGACATAATAAAGTGCTTCATATACAAGCACAAGCACAATCCCACTAGTTCCACCCACTGCTCTAATCTAAACCTGTGAGCACCCAGGTTCGAATCCTGGTGCCCACCTTTTTTATTTTTATTTTAAAAATATTTTTAAATGTTCCAAAAAATGCCCAAAAGTGGTGATATATTCCATAAAAGTTTTGTTTTGTTTTTAAAATACTTTTAAATATTACAAAAATGCCCGAAAGTGATAATATATGTCATAAAAGTGGTAGAAATTAAATATGATTCAAATATGTCATAATAATTTGTCCATGATACAAATATGTCATAATAATTTGTCCATGAATATTACAATCTTTTTCGACCACGCGTTTTACAATATTTTTTGAGCTAGCATTTTACAATTTTTTTCCTTCTTTGTCGCGGTTGAATAATTTAGCCCCGGCACTTTAATGTTTCTTCTTTCGAACGGGCTACCTGTTTTGGGTAGGATTTTTATTTTTCTTCTTGTGATGTATGTTGTTGCATCGTAGTCGTCGTCATCTTCAATCTTTGGATCGCCGTACTGGTCGAAGTCTTGCTCGTTGGTGACTCCATCCTTTCCGATGATGTTTCTTTTTCCTCTCCTCACGACAACACGGCTAGGCTTTGTCGGGTCGGTAATGAAAAAACATTGGTCCACTTTGGTAGCCAGTACCCTTCATTTTTCGCGGCCACGTTTGCACCGGCGGCCTTGGATTTGGCTACTTCGGGTATAACCATGGTTGTGAAATACCGGTCTTCTCTTTCGACGCTCTTTGCCCATCTGACACGGAACATCGGCACCTTTTCTCCACAGTAGTCGAGCTCCCAGATCTTCTCGATTCTTCCGTAGAATCTTTCCTTCACGTTGTCATCGGTGTAGAATTCTGACGTTACGCCTGAGTTCTGATAATAACACTTGTTGTCCTTTTCCTCCGTGTAGAATGTGTAGCCGTTGATATCATACGCCTGATAGGTGACCAGGTTTTGCATCGGTCCCTGCGACAAGGTGAATATGATCTTTTTCGTGTTAGAAGAATGCGATCACGGGGGATTATCAAGGAGCGTCTGTCTAAACCAACGCGTGAAATCTGAGTTGTACTCTTTGATTATTTCTCCCTGCGTCCTCTGTATGCCCTGCTGTACTTCTTCTCGATTAACCTTTTGTGCTTCTGTACCCAAGGATCGACCAGTTCTAAGTCTGCGCGTCGAAAATCGAAGTCTGCATGCAGTATGCGACGACCCTCTCGGTGACCAGATCCGTCGAGCTTGCCAAGGTGCCTGTTGACGGGAAGACCGACAGGGTTCTTGATGTCTAGATAATTCGTGCAGAAAGAGATGCACTCTTCGGCCAGAAATCCCTTGGCTATGCTTCCATCTGGACAGGACCTGTTGCGAACGTATCCTTTGATGTGTTCGTTCATCCTTTCGAACGCCATCATGCTGCGGAGGAACATCGGCCCGAGTTGTACGATGTCCTCCACGACATGGACCAGCAGATGCACCATAATGTCGAAGAATGCGGGTGGGAAGTAGACCTCAAGCTCGCATAGTATCACCACGATCTCCTCCTGTAGCCTCCCGAGCTGATTCACGCCAATCGACTTCCTAGAGATGACGTCGAAAAACTTGTAGAGGCCAAATAACGTTTCATGGACGTGTTCGTCCATTATCCCTCTTAGTGCGACCGGAAGTACCTGCGTCATTAGCATGGCACAGTCGTGAGACTTCATGCCACTGAACCTCTGCTTCACCTCGTCTAGATATCTGCTTATCTTGCCCGCGTAGCCGTAAGGAAATTTGACTCCTAGAAGGCACTTGAAAAACTGTTTGATCTCATCCTGGCTTAGAGTGAAGCAAGAAGGAGGGCAGTAATATTCGTTATTCTTGAACTTTTTACCCTTCTGACGACCTTGTGTCATCTCCGACTCATGATCATCGTCATCTTCCTGATCATCAGGAGTAGTGCGTCCTCCGTGAAGCTCCTTCCGAATACCCAAGCATATCAGGTCGTGCCTTGCTTTTGGACCATCTTTCGTCCTATCTGGCATGTTGATTATGGTGGCGACCAGACTCTCGCACACGTTTTTCGTGATATGCATGATGTCGAGGCTATGAGGCGTGCGGAGAAACTTCCAGTATGGCAACTCCTAGAAAACAGACCTTGTTTTTCATACCTTCATCAGCGGCTTGTCTTGTTGCTGCCTCTTTCGCTTCTTTCCAGGCTTAGGACAATCTTTCCAGTTTTTTAGCAACTCTTCCACTTCTTTGATGCTCCTACGCTCTGGGATTCCTCGGGTCTCGGATTTGCCATCGAACAGGTCTCCACGTTTTCTCCATGGATCATTCTTGCTGAGCCACCTCCGGTACGCCATGAACACGGTTTTTGATGACCCTAGATCTTTCTATAATTGGAGATAGCTTGTGTTATCCATGCACCTAACGCATGCACAGAATCCTTGGATAACCTGCCCCGAGATATACCCGCAACCTGGATAGTCTTGCACCGTAGTGACCAACGCGACTCTCATAGTGAAATAATCTTGTGCGACGGCGTCGTAAGTATTGGATCCAGATTCCCATAACGTGGCTAGCTCCTCTTTCAACAACCCGAGATACAGATTGATGTCGGTACTAGGTTGTTTCGGTCCTTGAATTAGCATACTCATTTGTATGTACTTCTTCTTCATGCACAACCATGGAGGGAGGTTGTACATCCATACAAACACGGGCCAAGTGTTGTGCGTGCTGCTCTGGCTACCAAACGGATTGAGTCCATCGGTGCTCACACCAAGCCTGATGTTCCTCGAATCTCCACCGAATTTGTGAATTCGAGGTCCAATGCTTTCCACTGGCTAGCATCTGAAGGGTGCGTCAGCAGCTCATCCTTTTTGGGGTCAACATCTCCTGGCTTCTTCCTTTCCGCATGCCATCGCATGAGCTTTGCTTCCTTAGGGTCCGTGAAATAGCGCTGCAGACAAGGAGTGATAGGAAAGTACCATACCACTTTTCGAGGTGCTTTCTTCCCTTTCTTGTATCGACTCACGCCGCACACCGGACATGTGGTTTTCTCCGCGTCCTCGCCCCGATAAATGATGCAATCGTTGATGCATACGTGATATCTAACATGCGGTAGATCGAGAGGACAGACGATTTTCTTGGCGTCCTCGATACTAGTTAGACATGCGTTCCCCTCCGGGAGACGATCGTGCCAGAATGCCATCATATCGTCGAAGCTTGCGTCGCTCAATTTGTGTTTTGCCTTCATCTCCATAGCCTTGAGCGTTACATTCAACCGGGTATCATCGGGCCTGCATCCTTCATACAATGGAGTAACCGCGTCTTTCTCAAGTTTCGTAAGCTTGGCTTTCTCTCTAGCGGCAGCCCTGGCGTTACTCGTCTGCTTGAGAAGCAGCTCTTGCACATAAGGGTCCCGCACCCAGCCTGACGTTGTTCCATCGTCGTCTCCTCCTCCGGCATCTAGATCATCATCATCCTGGTCTGCTTCCGCACCTTCACCATCTCTAGGAGACTCTTCATCATCTCGTTCTCGCTGTGATGATGATCATCGTCATGTTGCCCACCTTCACCCTCTCCATCGTCTTCGTCATCGCTTATCCAACGAGTGTATCCATCCATGAAACCATGGCGGAGCAGGTGCGCCTGCAGATTCCCGAAATCTGGGTCGATCACCCAGTTGAGTTTGCATCTTCTGCACGGACATCTTATCTCCGTCTTGTTATTTCGTATCATGTCGGCCGTCGCACATTTCAAAAATCTAGCCACAATGTCTTCGCTCATTATGAGCACCATTTTTGCCTGCACTGTGTACACAGTACAATTAGAAGTCTATTAGAACCACATAATCAATGCATGCATGCAATGGTCGATAGAAAATTTCGGCATGACCTATCCTAAAATTAGGACCTTTGCGAAATGCCAAAGTTTTGCCAAAATGGAAATGAATCAACATTTTGGCAAAACAAATGGCAACTTGTTCACATACAAACACAAGAGAGAGAGACCGATCCATACACACATGAACATATCATTATCCTCTCCATACACACATGCATGAGCATCATCGATACTCTCCATGTACACACACATATGACCATCGATCCTCTCATACACACATCATGAGCATCGATCATCTACATACATATGAGCATATCATCCATATACACATGAACACATCCTTATATGGACAACTTACCGAGATGAGAGACCAATCACGAGAAAGATGGAAAGGAGAGGTGCGCGCGAGACCGGAGAAGGAGATGAGAGACCGGAGACCTTCCTCTATTACTTATATAACATCCAAGGCAAGTTCTACATGCTAAAAATGGTGAATGGGTGGAGAAATTGAGGTGGAAAGGAGAAGATCCCGACTAGATCTAAGGAGGAAGAAGAAGGGAAAAGTGAAGTGTGGGGTGGTGGATGATCACACATGTGCACATAAAGTGGAGCTGCCAAAAAAAATCGCCACATCCGTGGCGCACTCGGCCCTAGTGCGCCACAGGGATTAGTAACATCCGTGGCGCACATGCCATAGTGCGCCACAGATGTGTCTGGCCGTTTCACAGCAGAGAGGGGCATGCGCTTAGGCGTAGCGCACCCCCTCCATGTGCGCCACAGTTGACACTAACAACCGTAGCGCACCTACCCTATGTGTGCTACGGATGTCTGGCGTGTGGCCAACAGGGCCCTGACCCACACATATCTGTGCATACTATGGTCATGTGCGTCACGGTTGTTCTAGTTGCTAGTAGGGCACTGCCCATAGGTGAGCCACGCCTGTTTTAGCCGTGGGGCACTTTAACCATGTGAGCCACGGATATGCTGATTACCTATAGCCATTTTCCTAGTAGTGGCTTATTGTTAAGAGTCTTATCCATCACATCATTCACTAATGAAGTAATCCTATTATCAAGTGACATCCATGTCCATGTTATAGGAAATCTTAACCATCGCTATACTAACTAACTAGTAGAAGAGGCTTATTAAGAACCCTGTGTTGTTTATTTATCAGACGTGTATATAGTTTTCATCACATACAGTTATAGCATTGACAATAAACGACTTCGTTAATCTCAAGACCCGTCGGCTCAGTCTCTCGGAGATGCTAATAGGGGTAGGGTTTGCGTGCGTGTGTTCATATGGGTGAATGTATGACGCATTGTGAGTGTCTGCGCTTGTACTATATTTCTAAAAAAACGATATCATAAACAAGGAAATATGAATAATAATAGAGGCATGGCATATTTTCAAGAGTCTTCTACTTGCACTAAAGTTAATAAGCTAGTTTATATTGTAAGAATCTTGCACCCATGGAGTGTGCTGATCATATTTTGCTCATGGAGCTTTTTTTGCGCACTTTTTTCTAGAGATGTTTCTTTTTTTTGTCTGTGACTAGTTTCTAGGGTGACGGCCTGACGGGTGACGTGAACACATGTCAATCGTGGACCCAGAATATCAGGAGTGCTTTCCTAACAAAAATAATCTCCTCTTAATCTAATTTGAACAGCTTGAATAAATCCTTTTGCGTGCTTTCACGGGTCTGCAGTCTGCACAAAACTCTTTTGCGTGGAACACATCTCTGTCGCTCATCTCTCTCTCTCTCTCTCTCTCTCTCTCCTCTGTAGGAGGAACTAGGCAGGGGACACCGACGACAAAGGCGACGGCCGACGGTGACGGTCGGCCGCTGCGACGAAGGCTAGCACCGCGCTCTCTCTCTGCTGCCGCTTCTCTCCTCACCCCTCTCCGCAGCGCGCCCTCTGCCCCTCTCTCTGCCCACTCACTCCCAGCCCACGCCCTAAAGCTGCTCACGGAACAACAGCTCCTAACCGAGCCCGCCGCCGCCGCCTTCCAGGTCACGGAATGGAAGTCGCAAGCTCGTCTCCATAGGGTTTCTCCTTAGCCGCAGCCGCAGGTAAGCCCAGCGATGTTCCCCTCTCTATTTTCCATCGGTTCTTTCAAGTGGTACGGTAGTCAACAATGGTGATCAGGGCGTGGCCGCGGGGTTATAATTGAATGCAGTCACTTAATCAATTTATTTGTGCTGCAGCAATCTTGGAAATTGATTTTTTTTCTTTGTGTCTCAGCAGGGCGCGATGGCAAGCGATCTGCCCATGTATGACTCCCTCTCGCTTTGTTGTTCTTTTTTTCTTCTGGCACCTGTCAATGTTTTCTCCAGAAAGCAATACACTAAATAAAGCAACCTGGCCATGTATTAAGATGAGATAAATTAATTAATGTTTTACACGCTTGAGTCTGTTTATCCACCTCAGGCCACCGATTATGGAGTCACCCGAAGCTACACCATTTGAGGGAGCTCATTGCACTATCCAGGTCCCACCAGAATCAGGTTGTGGGCAGACCATTTTTGCCTTGCCATCGGACGATTGGGGTATCATGTTTTACATCAGGAAGGATCGTTGGGGATCTTTCCACACATATCCTCGTGTTGGTGGACCATTTAAGAGCCTCCAGGAAGCTGAAAATGCTATCAATTGCTATCTTCTTGAGCGCCGGGACCCAAATATGTAAGTTTCTCAATTTCTGCTCTACATTTCCATCGATCCATTTCTCCCTGTCGTGTGTGTACAACCTGCATTTTATGACGTAGGCCACGAAAGAGGATCTCATCATTAATCAGGGAGAAAACTTATGACTTAAGGTCAGACTAGAAACGATCTAATAGGCAAAAGACCATCCTGCATTAATAATACAGTTCCTGTTTAGGGGCCATTTAAATTTACGAGAACAGTTGAGCTATTAAAATACTGCATAATGATAAGGATAGTTGAAACTAACAATGCTATGAACTGTATGTAGGCATCTGAACTGTAATTTGCATTAAACATTGCTCTCTTGCCAGGAACCTTTACAGCTTTGTTCTCTTGCTCGAACTAAACATTGCTCTCTTGCCAGGAACCTTTACAGCTTTGTTCTCTTGCTCGAACTAAACATTGCTTAACACTGGGTTCGGGAGCTTCCTTTTTTATGTATAAAACTACATGGATAACTTACAGCCATATAACTATTTCAGTTTTGTTCTGTTTTTGTTGACTATGGCCATTAGTTATATTAGAGCTAACTCGGGAGCTGTTTGGTTCCATCCTACAACCCCCGGTACCATTCATCTTAACCATCTGTCTGCCTGTTAACATTGCCTGACTGCTTGGTACAAACTTGTACTCCCCACTTTTGAGAAATCTCAGTATATCTTATAGAATGCTCTGATAAAAAATAGGTTCGTCGTTGGGGTTTCTGATATTGAGATGCGTGCACTACGTCGTAAATATTGGCCTGATGGCACAAAGAAGATGCCTCCAGATTTTTATCCTGTGGACATAACCCGTGATTGGATGCATCAGTTGGCTCAATCTTTGGTGGACAAGTATAATGAGGATCATAATCTTGGGGAGGTTTGCTCTCTGTCTCTGCGCTCTGCCATCACTCTGTCCTGCTAACACTGTCTTATTGTCCTACTCATTCATCCGAGAATTAATTGCTGACCGATGCTTGATATTGTAGGATCTTGCATATCAACTAAAAAAAGTTGTGTGCTTCCAGTCGATTTGTGAGGTTGATATCTTTACCTGGTGCTATCATATCAATTTCTCTGCACAGACTAAAGGAGTTGGTTACATCGAAGATCTATTCTTTGCTGAAGCCATATCTAAGAGGAAAGGAGAACGTGAGGAATTGGTGCCCAGCTGTCTGTGCGTGCTTGCACCTGTTGACAATGGTATATACTCTTATCTCAATTGAAGAATTTTCAGTTTGTGGTTCGTACTAACATGAACCTAGATAGTTGCGTTCATGTCTTTCTGGCTTAGTATATGATCTCTGCTGTGTCGACCTGTGTGCTGTCACCTCATACATTATCCTTGAAGCTTCACACTTGTAATATCTCAACTGGTTAATGCACATGTATCATTACCTCTGATTCTTCAGTTGTTATTATGTGTTTGTGCCCTGCTGTTTATTTAATGAAGGTACCTGCCATGGCTGTATAAATAATGGAAGCGGTGATCATATGAGGCATCCCAGCGACGCTGCTGCATACACTGGTGGTCACGTGAGGGATGCATTTTTGCCGTTTGGCGGACCTGAATTACCACCCGTGGCCGTGTCATACCCTCACCCCCCACCTGACTGTGATTTTGACGTATGTATGATGCACAATTTCATATAGATATAGCACTCATCAATTTTGTTCCTTTGTTAACTACTTAACTGGTAACCAAACGCCATTTACAGTTTGAAGCAGCTGAGGAGACTAGGCTACATAACCTGTTAACGGTAATGGCAATACACACCTCTTGCTGAATTTGTTACCCAGATGTTGGCCACTTGATTTATCTTGTTCCATGCTTGTCTTTAGGGCCCTGAAGCACATGCCTTCCAGAAATACATGAGCACCCCTTGTAGCTTTACACCTGTTCCTGAAGAAATGATGGAGGAGTGGCTAGCTCTGTGTGACCCCTGAATTGGAAGATGCCAGCCCCTTTTCGGAATGAATGTCTGTTTCGCCATCAGCGGAATTTCACAGTTAGTAGTACTGATCATTGGCAAGTTGTAGACCAAGTATTTGGTATTTCCTGTTGGTACCAAGTTGGTTATTAGAGAGTAATGGACCTATCGTATAGCTTATCACTATGTATGTACGTACTTTATTAGGCTCTGGTGATGATGGTCCCGTTTATAACTCATTATATAGTACTGTAGCTACTTTACTTTATTCTCTGTTAAGTTATGGTGTGCTTGCTCGATGATATGTCGTGTGTTACCTGCGCCGTGGGCTTCAAGTGATGTTCTTGTGTGGATTCAGAGGTATACCACATCTCAGTTGTGTTGTGGTATCCTGCTGATTGTACTAGTGGTCAGGCGTCGCGTGCTGTTTTTGGCAATGTGTTTGAGCTCTGAATCAGCAAATGTATTCACCCATGATGGTATAATAATAACTGTGGCATCAGTTGAGCTAGTTTGTCATACTCCCTCTGTTTGAAAATATAAGATGTTTTAGGTTTATAAATAAGATGTATCTAGACATCTTTTAATGTATAATGTATCTAGACACTTTTTAGTGTATAGGTTCATATACACTAAAAGATGTCTAGATACATCTCCTTCACAAATCTAAAACATCATATATTTCTAAACGGAGGGTGGACATTGCAAGGCTTTCTTCCCCGAATCGTGGACTCAGTCATGTCTAAGATCTTGAGAACAGGCGCAGACCTGGTTCGAAAATCTGCTGGTATGGACATGATTTATTTTCTCCCTTCTTCAGAAACAAGATTGAGTCAGCACTATTTGTTACCGATCTGATGGTTGAAATTGATCGCTACCAAGATCCACACAAGGGGAAGTTGTGATTGAGCACCATGATAGTTACACACCCCTATGCAGATCATTCATTTTTATGTTCAGATCCGTGTATAAAATTTCTCTTCTTTTCTACCAAATGACAAAACATGAAAAGCTGAAACTTTACAGGTCAACTATATATTGGATTTCTTTAAAAAAACAATATATTGAAATTTCAATGTTTATAAAATAACTCCAGATTGTTTGGTGCATTGTAAGCATCTAAAATAAGGATTTCATCTTGGAAAACGATACAGATCCTCCAGGGGATCCAACTTATCGATCCCTGGGTCGTCCCGTGTATGAGGCCCACCCACGACCCTTATCCCTTCCACAACTGTCTCTCCCTCTACGCTTTCTACGCGCGCCGCCTCCTGTTCCTGCAGCCGCCGAGCGCCGCGGCCAAGCCTAGCACCTCCTCTCCTCCCGCCGTCCAGGGTGAAGCCCCCGACGCCGGCTCGCTCCCCGCGCCTCCGATTCCTGGCGCCGCCGCGCGCCGTCGAGCTCCGGTTCCAGCCGCCGCCGCCGAGCTCCGTCTCCTCTCGCATCTCGCCGACGACCTTGCCTCACCGTCGGGAGCCCGAGGCCCTCTTCTTCCTCGACACCCATGTCTGCAAGCCTCTCTCTCTCTCTCTCTCTCTCTCTCTCTCTCTCTCTCTCTCTCTCTCTCTCTCTCTCTCTCTCTCTCTCTCTCTCTCTCTCTCTCTCTCTCTCTCTCTCTCTCGTATGTGCAGCTTGACTGCATCCATGGCTGCATGATGTACAGGGGCAGACGAGGGCGCCGTTGCTGCTGCTGACCACTCGTCGTGGAGGCGGCGCCGCCCGCGCTGATGGTTGGCTGCATCATGCAGGAAGCTCGCCAGAAGTCGTATGGGCCAGGTCGCGGTCATCGTCAACCTCCTCGGGCCACAACCATGGCAAAGTCGGGGTGGTTGCGCCGCCCGCGCATCTTCAAGAGAATGGCGGCCCTGCTCATAGGGGCACCGACGTTTGCTCCCTACGGAAGCCGACTGTGCTACCCATGGCGGCCGGAGTTGCTCCTGGCGGCGATGCTACTCGCGTTGCTTCTCGAGGCGTCTGGCTACAAATTTTGCTATCTACGACGTCCAGAGTTGCTACATATGATAACCGATAATGCTACATTGGATTGACGAAGTTGCTACTGACAACAACGGCTTTTGCATTTTTTTGGGGACGAAGCGAAGAAGCTGATTTTGCTACATACTCATTTATAATTTGCTATGTACTCGTTTCGTTTTTGCTACATTGATCTTCTCCAAATGCTACCATGTTTCTTTTATAAATTATCGCTACAAATTCTGGTTGGTGCCCCTACAATGCTCTGACGAACTCGACCTTTTGCTACACTAACATAAATTATTTGCTACAATTATTCTCCGATTTTTCTACATTAGCACATTTCTTTTGCTATAAAGTATCCGACGAGAGTCTCCGGCGAAAATCTCCGGTGAAGTCGGTTTTGCTACATTAGAATATTTTTTTTGCTACACGGCCGCCGCGAGGTCTTCGGCGAACTCTCCGGCGAAGTCCAGTCTATTTTTCTATTTTCGGATTTTGCTACATGTAGCAAAAACAGGTTATTTTGTAGCAAAATCGGATGCTTTGTAGCAAAAACGGGTTTAAACCAAAGAAAAATGGACACGTGGTTGGCTTGGACCCGAGGGATAAAAATGATCGATCCCCTGGGACCCGCAGGGGTGTCACGGAGTAGTACATTGCTGGCTTTTGCCTGTTAGAGCATCTCTAAGAGCTTACCCATATATGGATAAGAGGGGCAATAACCGTTTTTTTGGGTAAGATGGGGCAAAAACATAACTCCAACAGCTTACCCAAAAGTGGTCCCCACCGAAATTTTTTGGGTGATCGCTCATTTTTTAGCCCCTCCTACCCATTTTTGGGTAAGACTACACAATTTTTAGGTAAGAAGCCACATCAGCGAAACCATCCCGGTAAGGCCCAACCGCTCCTCGCGGATACTTCCTCTCGCGAGCTTCCTGGCGCCGCGCCACCGTCCTCGCCGTGTGTGTGCTCGCCAGTGACCGTCGGTCGCACCGCCCAACCTCGTCCCCACCTCTCCCGACACCCGACGTCCTCCTCCCGACCCAATTGCTTCTCCTCCCGGCCAAGATTGACCATAGAGGTCGCATGTGCCGGCGGCCTCAATTCGGCCAAGCCGAGGCCCAGTCTAACGGCGGAGCACCTCCCCCGCCACCCAAACTTCGAGCTCCGCCACCCTCCCCTAGCCGCGAGCTGTGATAGTGAAGGCCGGAGCAGGTGGAGGTCGTTGCCGTCGTTCGATTTGATACGGGAATACGCGGCCGGCGCCGCCTATCTGGGCGCAAAGTTGGGTGCGACGGCAACTGGTCTTGGCGCAAGGTTGGGCGCGGCGGCCGCCACCTATGGGCGCAAAGTTGGGCGCGACGGCAACTGGTCTTGGCGCAAGGTTGGGCGCGGCGGCGGGGCGCTGTGGCGGGGCTAGGCGCTGGTGGGTGGGTGCTGCGGCAGGCTAGGCGTGGCGGCGGGGCTTGACTCACGGGAGAGAGTTGATGGTGGGATTGATTGGGAAGAAGGAAATAAAGAAATTGGAGAAAAAAAAGCATATCTCACTGACATTTGAGTCCCACGAGTGTGTGCAAATTTTGGATAACCAATTTTGGGTAAGCTAGAAAAGTAGACAACTTTCTCATTATCCAAACCTTCTCTTTCATCTTATCCAAATAACTTTTACTTACCTATTTATGGGTAAACTTTTGGAGATGCCTTACGGAAGCAGTTACCCTGTACTCAATATGCCTAGTCTTCAGGAGTTCAGGTTCATTGAACCTAGTCTGCTTGGAGAAACAAGTATTTTCATCTTCTGGGCAAACACCTGTACTGGCTAAACAAGAGGATGTACTCCGTATGACTAATCTCGTTTAGAACCCAAACACACCAAGATGAACAATGTTGCAATCCTTTCAAATGATTTTGATGATTTCTTGCATGGCTCTTCTGTTGCAGACTTGCAGTAGGTGGCCACGTTTTCTTGTAATGATTTGCTTGTGCAGTTGACCATACAAAATCACGAGCCACTTTGCTGTTCGTTCCTGATTCCTCTCCCAACAATAAAAATAAATAAAAATGCGAACACTAGTCAACGCTGAAATCGAAACACCTGAGACCGCGGCGTCATCCCCCTTCCTCCGCGCCGGAGACCGCGCCGCCGGCGCCGCAACTTCCCAGCTCCTTCTGCCCGGTCCTACACGCGTCCCCCCATGGAGGGAGCAGCTCACCGTCCGGGGCGTCGCCGTGGCCGCGGTGCTGGGTTCCCTGCTGTGCGTGGTGATCCACCGCCTGAACCTCACCGTCGGGGTCATCCCGGCCCTCAACGTCGCTTCCGGACTCCTCTCCTACTTCCTCACCACGGCGTGGAGGGCCGCCGCTGGGAGGCTGGGGCTCGGTCGCGGGAGCCCGTTCACCAGGCAGGAGAACACCGTCATCCAGACCTGCGCCATCGCCTGCGCCGGCCTCGCGTTTAGCGGTACGCGCCTCACTTGCCCTGTTCCGCGTCAAGAGTGTTAATTACAAAATTTGGCAGTGAATTTCTCCAATATTTAGTTGAAGGATCATGATAGTATCTTCTTCCTAGGTTGCTCGGTATCCTATATCTTTGCCATGGATAGGAAGACGTATGAGCTTGTAGGACCTGACTATCCGGGTAACCGGGTGGAAGACGTTAAAGATCCCTCGCTTGCTTGGATGATCGGTTTCCTCTTTCTCATTGCTCTCCTCGGGCCATTTGCAATTGTCATCCTGCGCAAGGTATATTTTCTTTTCCGGAAATGTTGCAAAATTCATGTTACCTACATACTTACATATTACGTTCAGATTTTGCACCGCCCTTCATGGCTAGCTGCTGCAAATTTTGGACCACACATTCTGCTAATTCTGTGGAGCTAGCTGTAGACATATTTGTACTTTGGTGTACAAAAATGTCGAGTAGGCATTTCCTGGTGGGACTTACATTCTGTAAATTGCAAGGTTGTGGTATTGTTTCTCAAGTAAAATATTACAGGTATTGGTGATTGATTACAAGCTTGCATTTCCTGGTGGGACAGCTACAGCTCTGATGATTAATAGCTTGCATGGAGAAAAAGAAGCTGATCTTACAGGGTATGGCAATTACCAATTACTCCTACTTAGCTAAGTTGTGATAATTAATAAGGACATGGTGTTTTTTTGCGATGCATGCGCATAAGTCTTTTAACCGTGCTGTAGATAACAAGAATTTATTCTGCGCTGTATAACCAGTCCTGAGAATATGCATGCCTTGTACTTTACAATGCCTGATTACAAATCTTCCCACCCAGTAATTGATGCAAAGTCATGCAAAACTTGCATCTGTTGTCACTAGATTGGCTGTGCATATGTTCTGAACACTGAAGAAACAACACTTACGCTAAAGTGGAGCCTCTAGGCACCAGAGATGCATGAGCAATAATTTTTTTATCTCTATAAATTTAGACAATTGTGCATGTCTGAATGATAAGGACACCTGAGTTTTTGGACAGAACCCTTATCATACGTGGCACCACAAAACTAAAATTTCATGCATGTTTGCTGCATTCACATGTCAGTTAATTCATGTAATTATTTCACATGTTTTTGGGTTTTTGTTATGTTGTTTTACAGAAAGAAAGTCCATTGCCTTGTAAAGTACATGGGCCTTAGTTTTGGCTGGAGCTTCTTTAAATGGTTCTTTAGTGGAGTTGGTGATTCTTGCGGTTTTGACAATTTTCCAACATTTGGACCTGAAGCTTTTAAGAACACGTAAGTTCTTAATGTCTTTCCCCCCCTGCACACTCTTCTTCCCTACACACACTTAACATTATGATTGGAGTGGAAGCTGGCCAATTAGTTGCAGCAATCAAAGTATGATGATTCTGGACTTCATTTGCTATTGCCAACTCTTGTACTAGCCATTTTATTTCTATTGATATTTTGTTCTTGCGCTATAGCTATGGACTATTTTGTGTTAAATAAGATTTTCGTGATCATCTGGGATTATCTGAGATCTGTAGAGAACTAAACATACTGTATAGTCGATGAGCTCATTTTCATTCTTCACAGAATCACAACTGAAGGATTCCAATCTGCAGTGACATACCTTACAATTTACTGTGCTAGTGACGTTTTCAGATACAGAGAAGAATTGCATTGTTAATGACTTGTTTGCCATATATGTGTGCTTTTACTTCTGAAATGTCATATTCATATTGTAGTAATTATATATGATTATCTGGGAAGAAACGTGTACTCATTTACCTATTCAAGCTTGAATACAAGTCGCATGATATATATAATGTGTGATCAAGTTAAGAATGTCCACTTGTCTGAACTCTGAAGTTATGTTTATCACATCCCGGCAGGTTCTATTTCGACTTCAATCCCAGTTATGTTGGGTATGGTCTTATTTCTCCCCATATTGTTAACTGCTCAGTTTTTCTTGGGTCGGTCATATCCTGGGGGTTTCTTTGGCCATTTATCAGTAAACAAGCTGGTGATTGGTACCCAGATAACCTTAGTAGCAGTGACTTCAGAGGTCTTTATGGTTATAAGGTACATATATGTAATTCTGTATTCCTTATAGTCATTTGGCTGATAAAAGTTTTCTCATTGGATGCAATTGCACCAAGTCTGGAATTACTGTGAAATTCATTCAAAGCATCTCTTTTGAAGCGATTGGTTTTGCAAACAAATATCGTATCGTCTGCAGTTAATGCATAAAGTGACATGGGTTACATGTGGATTTTCTTTCACTATCTGGGTTGCTATTGTATGTGAAAAGTAATGTAACATAGCTATGCTTGATTTTCTTCATAATGATGCTTATCTCTGCAGGTTTTTGTAGCCATTTCTATCATACTTGGAGATGGCCTCTATAACTTGGTAAAAATCTTTGTTATCATTGCAAGCGATATCTGCAATGCGCAATCAAAACAGCATGATCAGCCTTTTCAAGCTCTTCAAGGTAACAGTAACATCAGTAGTTCATGCTGTATTACTTTTGTGCCTTTCTAGTAATTCAACGTTCTAAACATTTTATGACTTGAATTTGTGGCCGGAGAGCATTAATCGTACAATGTATAGGTCATTTCTTCTTCACTAATCCATTTTTTTTTCTTATAGTACAGTTCTATCAAGTATTTGCTTGCAGGATATCATATTTCTGAATCGTTTATTCAACCTTGGTGCATTCAGCTTGTTTCTTTGTATTTTTCAGATAATGTGAACTCAAGACAAGTAATGGATGATAAGCTTCAAACTGAGATATTCTTCAAAGATAGCATACCCACAAGTTTTGCTGTTTCTGGTTACATTGTACTCGCAGCAATATCCGCCGCAGCTGTTCCCTCCATATTTCCCCAGCTGAAGTGGTATCTTGTGCTTGCCTGCTACTTCCTTGCTCCTGCCGTTGCCTTCTGCAACTCCTACGGGATGGGCCTCACTAACTTGAACCTTGCGCCCACATATGGCAAGATTGCCCTCTTCGTATTCGCCTCCCTCGTCGGCGGCAGTGATGGTGGCGTCATCGCGGGCCTTGCAGCATGCGGCATAATCATGTCCATTGCCTGCTCCGCGGCAGATCTCATGCAGGATTTCAAGTGTGGCTACCTCACCCTCTCCTCGCCGCGGTCAATGTTCATCTCCCAGCTAGCCGGTGTCGCCCTTGGATGCGTCATTGCTCCGCTCACGCTTTGGCTCTTCTGGACGGCCTTCGATATCGGCAACCCTGATGGTGAGTACAAGGCCCCGTTTGCCATCATCTTCAGGGAGATGGCCATCCTCGGGGTCGAAGGCTTTGCCTCTCTGCCCAAGCACTGTCTCCAGATCTGCTGCGCGTTCTTCTTGGCATCGTTGGCTGTCAATCTCCTGAGGGATGTGACGCCCGCCAGTGCGTCGAGGTTTATCCCCATACCGATGGCGATGGCTGTGCCGTTCTACATCGGCGCTTTCTTCGGTGTGGACATGTTTGTTGGGACGGTGATCTTGTTCGTGTGGCAGAAGGTGAACCGGAGGGATGCTGATGATTATGCGGTAGCAGCGGCGTCCGGATTGATCTGTGGGGATGGAATATGGAGCATTCCATCTGCTGTTCTGTCTATCCTGAAAATTGACCCGCCGGTCTGCATGTCCTTTATGCCGTCTTCTGATTCCAGGTGAGAAGATGGATTCATCCAAGTCTCAGTCTAGGACATGAAATATGTGCCATTGAGTAATTAATCTCTGTAATTAGTACATACGTACATAATAGATACTCCCGCCTGTCTGTCATTTATTCTTCGGTGTATAGTTTGACAAAATAGAAAGAGAGCAAGAAAAATGAACCACTGGACTTTGGAGCCATATCGCTCCGACGAACTACCTGCCTTACACATCCAATTTCTTCCACCTGCCTTTCGGACCTTCTGTGTTTTCCTTAGACAAATCTTAATATATACTCCCTCTGTTTCAAAATATAAGACGTTTTAGGTTTGTGAAGAAAATGAATCTAGACTTGGTTTAGTGTGTAGGTTCATTCAACTTTGAGATGAATCTACACATTAAAAAAAGTCTAAATTCATTTTCTTCATAAACCTAAAACATCTTATATTTTAAAACGAAGGGAGTAGAACACACGACCCCAATCCATGACTTGGAAATGGTTATTTCTTGGTTAGACGCAGGATAGCAGAACCATATAAATAGGACTATTACCAACAGGGACTGATTACCAACCTGAGCAATATGCTCTCATACTACACACGGAAACCACAAGAGTTGCCCCAGCTACACATACCTCGTTTGTAAAAATTCAAAAACAGCATTTTCAAACTTTCAGAAAGTTCTAAAAAAGATCATAGACCCAGATACTGAAGTGTCCTATCAACATGCAAAATATCAACTCGGAATACCTTGTATTATTGGATGCGCAAAAAATGCCAAAATGATAAATTCTGACGTCTAAATGTGCGAATAGTTCAAAACTCAAAACCCCAAATGTATAGAGTTTTTGCACAGCCAAAAATACAATGTATTTGGAGTTGATACTTTGCACGCTGATAAAACACATCATTATCTACATCTACCAGGTTTTTTTTGCGAAATACATCTACTAGGATTTGTTTTGAATTTTTTGGAAACTTCAAAATGCCGTATTTGAATTTTGAAAAAAAGGCTACTCCCTCCGGTTTATAATGGTCTCTATTTTATTTAGATTCGTATATATCTACTAGTTAAGTTTATCGGATTTACTAGTTCTCAGACGCACGAGAACTTTTTATGTCTCATTCACCTTTCACACCGTTAGATTTATCTCGCGATTCATGTAATGTATGAGTTGCACATAAGTTACAACTAGATTGTAACTAATAATTTACAAATTTTATAAGCTACAACCTAGTTTTAACTGAGAATTAGCATAAATGGTAAGATGATATCAACCGATTAAGACATAAGAAGTTTCCATGCGTTTGAGATCTAGGCGCTCGGTAATTTTTTTTGACTAGATGCATTCGATATTTAGTGGAAGAGAGTATGTGCAGCTCGCTCATAGACAGTGTCAGTACCCAAAAAACTCTTCCGTTTCTCAAGATTTCACCTGCGCTTTGCAGTAGTACTATCGAGCGTGGCTGACACACTTTTCCTTCAGTGTCTCCAGAGTCGATCAGATCAGTCTTGACATGCTTTAGGCCACCTGCCCTGTCTAGAAACACACACGTACCTCTCCCCTTCCTACAGGACGACGCGCCACGTATCCCGACGTTCTCGACGTGTCACACGGCGGCCTGAGAATTCCCGCTGCATGCAGTGAGTGAAGCCTCTCGGTCGCCTCTCTCCTGGTCTCATGCACGCAGACGCTCGGCAGCAATCGCAAGTCTCAACACAGAAGCAGAGCGAATCCCCCCGAGAGGAAAGAAGGAAGAAAGGAAGGTGGAGGGTGGGCGCCATCGACCATGGAGATGCTGAGCATGCTGAAGGTGGGGTACACGGTGCTCCGCAGCGAGACGCCGGCGACGGACCTCGTCAACACCTTCATGGACTGGGCGGCGCGCCGCTCGCTCCTCCTCCTGGCGCTCTTCATGCCCCCCTACTACGTCTACAAGCTTGCCTCCTCGTCTCTCGCCATCGTCTCGCCCGAGGACGTCGCCGGGAAGGTCGTGCTCATCACCGGCGCGTCCTCCGGCATCGGCGAGGTACTAGCTAGTTAATGGAACTTGTGGGTTAGAGTTACTCTTATTCGATGACGTCACTATGCTGATCCGCTTTCTCTGGTTCCATTTGAATTGCCTGCGTTCAGCAAATAGCGTACCAGTACGCGAAGAAGGGGGCGAGACTGGCCCTGGTGGCGAGGAGGGAGGGAAGCCTGCACGAGGTCGCCGCGAAGGCGATGGATCTCGGCTCGCCGGACGTGCTCGTCGTTCCGGGCGACGTCGCGAGGCCGGAGGACTGCAAGGCGTTCGTCCAGGCCACCGTTGAGCGCTTTGGCCGACGTAAGTCGTGATGAGTTTTCCTTATTACTAGTCAGCATGCGTGGTTCAGAATGTTGTTCTGTATGTTTATCTGAATCCACTTGCTGAAGTCAGACCTGATCTTGATATTCACCTAATTCTCCGGTTTGCAGTGGATCATCTTGTGAACAATGCCGGTTTGGCCAACGTGTGCTGGTTCGAGGAAGTGCCCAACGTCGCCGATCTCAAGCAAGTCTTGGTACTGTTACATTCAGCAAACCTTGTTCATAACCCTCTGTTCTTACACTTTCTCTGTCACTCTCACTCTGTTTCTGAATGTACTTCTACCTAATCTGTGTTGATGGTGCTGTGGAGGTGTGGCAGTGGTCGCTCAAGTCATTGCCTCAATAGTGGTATGTATGTGCTGCAGGACGTGAACTTCTGGGGCACAGTGCACCCAACCCACGCCGCTCTTCCTCATCTGAAGAACAGCGGCGGGAAGATCTTCGTCAACTCCTCGGCCGCGGCGATGCTGGCAATGCCAAGAATGAGCTTCTACAATGTACATCTCCCTAGACAGTGCACTTCCTTTTCGCCTTCCTAGTGTGCAGACGATGATGTATGCCTGCATTTTAACGTATTGACTGATGCAATGTTTATTTTACTGCAGGCCAGCAAGGCTGCCGTGCTGAACTTCGCCGAGACACTGCGGATGGAGCTCGGCGACGAGGTCGGCGTAACGGTGGCGACTCCTGGGTGGATCGAGTCGGAGATGACCAAGGGGAAGCACCTCTCCAAGGAAGGGAGGTTGGAGGTCGACCAAGACACGAGAGATGTGAGCTACTGCATGCACGATCGACCCAACACTACACATAATGATGTTGTCAACGTACGTCCTCCTCATCTCATTTGTGAATTTCAAAACGTGGATGCATGCAGGCTCAGCTCGGGCTGTTCCCGGTGGTGCGCGCTGAGCGGTGCGCCGAGGCAATCGTGGACGCCGTCTGCCGCGGCCGGCGCAGCGTCACCGTGCCGGCGTGGTACCGGGCGCTGTTCCTCTGGCGTTCGTTCGCGCCGGAGGTTGGGGACGTCTTGCAGAGGGCGTTCTACCACCGGAGCGCCGGGGACGGCGGCGGCCAGATGAGGGCGAGGAGGGTCCTCGAGCTCACCGGCGCCAAGCGCGTGCTGCAGCCGCCGTCGCTGTACACCTCGGAGATCAAGCGGGAGTAGACATGCTAGGTGATGTTCCACTGTTTGTGCTGTAACGTGAACGAAATAAAACGGATAAATGTACTTCCGAAATAAAACGGATAAATGTACTTCCGATGTAAAAATTATGTGTTCGCAAGTTGTGCTCGGAGTAAGATTGTACCCTGCCAAACTCTGTTATCTCGAATGGCAGTTCTGGTGCTCCAGGTTTAGGATGAAACTGTTTAGTCTGAGTAAAACCAGAAATAACGGGCCTCATGTGTATTTCAGATTTTTTTAAATCTCGAAGTCGATTTTCTTAAATCTCGAAGTCTAGATTTGTGGCAGCTTGGGCCCATGTTTGTGGCAGCTTTGGTCCATGTTTGTGGTAGCTCAGCTGAAAGTGGAGTGGAAGAAACTCAAGTTTAGTCTCACATGAAAAGTTGAAGGAGAGTTGCACCACCTTATAAGATGGAGTGTTGTACACTTATAAGGTGGAGTGTTGTACACTTTATAAATGAGTGACAATAAGAGAGATATAGGTGTTGTCGTGACGAGTCTACTCTATCGTGGACTACTCTAACCGACCCCAACATGCGTAACGTGGACTCGACCCATGTTCGTTTCTGTTAGAGTTTCCTGAGCCGCTCTATATAAAGTCCTGTGAGGCTACCGCCATAACACCACCAAAAACCAATATAATATTTTGCCATCCTCTCTGCTTGCGCCGCCACCGTAGTCTACTCCATCCCGCTTGCTGGCGTGCACCGGCGGTCGGGAGAGCAGGTCTTCGAAATCGCTCGCCTTTGTGATCCTGTACAAGAGAGAGCGAATAAGGTTTTTGGGAAGCGTTCCACGCGACTGCTTAAGTTCGTCATCATGGCGCGTCTTCCAGGTCGTCAAATCGAAGCTCGTGCTCGTCGTCTTCAACGCCAACTTCTTCGACAGTCTACTGCAAACGCTGCACCAACAACGACTTCATCGGTAACCGATCAGTACGTATATCGTCGTCAGATCTGTTGCTTTAGTATGGCTATTAGTGCGTATACTCTACTACTGTTTATGTTGATCAATACATCTAGTATGTTAGAGGTTCACGTGATTGTAGCTGTTGTTGTCATGATTTATATTCTAGAATTAATCGTGGAAATTATGCCTAATAATCCAACACTTCCGATGTAAAAGTTCTGTGTTCGCAAGTTGCGCTCGGGGTAAGATTGTACCCGCCAAACTCTGTTATCTTGAATGGCAGTTCTAGTGCTCCAGGTTTAGGATGAAACTGTTCTGAGTCTGAGTAAAACCTGCAAAAAAGTATGCATCGTCCGGAAATGCACCTCCCGGGTCGCTCCCGCCCAGTGACACCGGAGGTAACATCAGATCCTGCCGCTAGTACCCTCCCTCTTGGGTGTCCCTACCGGTATTTTTTTTTGAACAAGAGACGGGTGCAAGGCACCCAAAAAGTTTTTTAGCTCAGAAGCATTGTACATCCATAATTACAAGCCCATTTTCTTCAACATAATTACAAGCCCATCTTCTTCAATCTGTAGGACAGATGAGATGATAGGACAGCAGGGGTTGCTATGAGCTAAGGTTCTGCAAGAGCTAGTAGGCAAGGATCCCAATGATCTGATTGCCTGATGAGCATAGCAATGTGCAACGTCATTGATTTCTCTAAAAATGTGATAGATTTGTGAGTCCAGATTTTTAACGAGCTTGTGAAACTGGGCTAATTGTTTCCGAATTTCCCAAGGTACCGCATGATCCCTTTCATCCGAAGCAGCTGCTGCCAAGGTGAGGTTCCCGCAATCAAAGAAGAAAACAGGGTTTGTATATTGAGATTATGGGCAACTGCTGCTGCTAGGAGTAGAGCTTCAGTCTCTGCTTGGATTGGTGATAAAACATCTTCCTTTGAAGCTATTATAAAGATATATGTAATCTGCTCTTGAATCTGACATCGCACATAAACTCCAAGACCTACAGTTGTTTTAGTGCAATTCTTCCTCTTTTTTCAGCTGACGTCAACATAGATTTTTGGGTTTTGAAAGGGAAAATCTGAGTCATCGTGTGTCCTTGAGGTTTGCTGACTCGAGACTTACATTTTTGTAGATTCAATTTCCTTGTAATGCTGTTGTGTACCTCTTGAATGAGGGCTTGCGTCTGAAAGAATATCTGATGCGGCTTGCTTTGTTTTGATCTGAAAAACTCCTCATTCCTGCATTTCCACATACACCACAAGAAAGTACAAATAGTCTCCAAGTTTGCATAAGGGTGATTATGATTCAATAAGACATTAATCGTTGATGTTAAGGAGTAATTTTTATTCACAAAATAATCTGTTCTAATATTTCAAGGTCTTAGATACCATGCTGCTCTAGCAAAAGGGCAGGAAAAGAAAATATGAATGTCATCCCCAGTAAGCCCACACCTACAGCAATATTTATTTATATGTTTGGAATAAGTAGAAGCTCTGTCACATGAAGGTAGCGCTTTTCCTAACAATCTCTAAATAAAAGTTTTTATTCTTGGCAGAATTTGCTTAGCTTTCCAAACCTTGTTTAAAAGTTTCATGGTCTCCTCCTGAACTGCCTGTGGCTTTGGATTACCTGCATAAAAAAGAGCCTGCAAACATGCCTTATATGCAAGCTTAGAGTTGCACTTGCCATTTGAGGCTGGTCTCCAACACAAAATGTATCCTTGGGTTTCAGAAGGGATGATGGGTGTATTCTTTATTACTTGGGCCATAGGTTGGATAAAAAGGCTGTCAACAAGGGGAATATTCTAGGTTTTTGTATTTGGGAGACATAAATATTTCACAGTAGCTGGATAGGCAAAAGGAGGGTCTTGGATAATGAGGTGATCATACACATTGTTCCAAGTAGTGCACCAAGGAGAAATCCAAACAGAGATATTGTCATCCACCAATTGATAAAGAGAGTTATCCTTAAGGATGGAGTGAAATTTGAGAATAGAAGTCCAAAAAGCCGATTTAGGAGTATTGGGTCTGGGATTCCAAACGATTATTGAGGGAAGTATTTTGATTTTAAAATTTTGTGAATGTAACTATCAGGTTTCTTCGCAATTCTCCAAGCTGCTGAAAGAATAAGACCATAATTGACAGCTTGAATGTTGCGAATCCCTAAGCCTCCTTTATTTCTTGGAGTGCAGATATTCTTCCAGGCGGCAAGGTAAAGAGGCTTTGATTTTGATTCAGAGTTGATACCATTCCACCAAAAATTCCTAATGATAGTGGTGATTTTTCCACGGATTTTTTTTGTGAAAAATTATGTTGGACATGTAATAGACTGGGATAGAAGGGAATACTGATTTAATGAGTTCTAGTCTTGCTTCATGGGATAGAGAGTTTGCTTTATAGGTTGATAGCTTGTTCCTGAATTTATCTGAAACAAAATTGTAAGCTTCTGATCTATTCTTAGCATGAAGAATGAGAGGGTGTCCCAAGTGGATAAAAGATGCATCCATAATTGGAACAGGAAAAAGAGTAAGGATATCCTACTTGCTAGTTAGATCGACATTTTTGCTAAAGAGGATTCCAAATTTTGTCCAATTAGGCAATTGACCATAAGCTTTGCATAACGTGTCAAGGGTTCTCATGATACTAGTGGCCTCTATCATAGTGGCTTGACCACAGATAAGTAAGTCATCTGCAAAAAAGAAGAGAGTGGATGGGAGGGCAATTTGGTCCAAGAGACACTCCTGTTAGATTTGCATGGGCCAGAGCTTCTTGGAGAGACAGGGATAGCTCATTAATTGCAAGGACAAAAAAGGTATAGCGACATAAGGAATCCTTTTCTGATTCCTCTTTGACTAACAAATTTTTCATAAGATTGACCATTGATTATTACTGAGAACCTTGGGGAGGATATGCATGTGTGAATGAGCTTGACAAAATGACCATGCAGACCTTTACGAGCAAGAGCATTTGCAATGAAGTTCCATTCTAACCTATCAAAAGCTTTTGCAAGATCAATTTTAATCATGAAGGATTTTTCTTTCCAAGAGGACAATTGAAAGGTGTGAGTGATTTCCCGTGCTACAATAATGTTATCACTGATTCTCCTTCCCTCTATTAAAGCTTGTTGAGATGGGTGAATATAGTCAGGGAGGTGAGGTTTTAGCCTATTATCCAGGAATTTCGCAATAATTTTATAGATTACATTACAGAGGCTTATAGGCCTATAATCAGTTGGGACTAAAGGAACTAGCTTCTTTGGTATTAGAGAAATGTGGGTATCATTAATATGTCTTTGGAGTTTAGCATTATAGAAGAAGTTCTTTACCAACTCGTAGACATCATCTCCTATCTAGCTCCATGTTGCCAGGTAAAATTCAACATTGAAACCATCTGGTCCTGGAGAAGCATTCCTCTTCATTTCCTTTAGGGTGTTTAGAATCTCCTACTTATCTGGGATTGTGTAAGTGGGGTCACTTGATATTGGGAGATCATTATGATTCTGCACATGGTTAGTTGTAGTGCAAGAGGAGGAGAATATATTCCTAAAATAAGTAACAAAGGTATTTGCAATATGATCAGGCATGAACTGAATGTTATCATTTTCATCTTTGATAGAGAAAATAGTATTCCTTTTCCTTCTTTTTGCAATGGCTCTGTGGAAGTAGGTAGTGTTGCGATCCCCATCTTTGATCTAGTTCTTTTTTGCTTTCTTCATGTAAAATTCATTAAGCTTAGCGTTATTTTGTTCATACATGTTGACCATCCTCATCTATTTTTCATGATCTTGCTTGTGCAGAGGTTGGGTTTGAATCTCATTGATTTGAGCCTCCAGATCTTTCAGCTCCTCCTGCAAAGTTTTTTTCCTGCACCAGACTTTTAACTTTCTCCTAAGAGTGTTAGTCCTCTGATAAAACAATTTTGTTTGAGTTTTGTTTCAACAATCTTTTGCTACTTCATGAAAATAAGCTTCCCTAATCCACCAGTTCTCAAGTTTGAAAACATTTTTCCTTTTGATGCTCGTACCATTTGTAGAAAATAGAATAGGAGCATGATCATTGTAACAATACACGAGAGGCATATTATAAATATTAGAGATAGGATACTTTAAGAACCAATCATGATTTGCTAAGCATCTGTCCAAGCGTTGGAATAATAGTTGAGATGAAAAACGACGATTCGTCTAGGTGTAAGCAATCCACTATATCCAAGATCAAACAAACCACAATTTTTTTAAGAATAGAACAGAAATTAAACATATCTGAGTCATACATGATATCATTTAAATCGCCCATATAGAGGATCAGCAAGTTGCGATTATCATACACAAAATTTGCAACTTGCCCCCATATAGCATCAGTGTGGCGATGATAGGGATCTCCATATATACAGACTAACCCAAACTCAGTACCATTTGACTTATCAGTAGCTATAGATAGTACTATATGAAACGAAGAAGAAACGATGGAGAGCTTGAGGTCATCAGTCCACATCAACCATAAGCCCCCAGATTTCTTCACCGCAGGCACTACAATACTGTCATACATGTTAAACCGAGAGCGGATATTTGAGTTAGAGAATTTTGCAGTTTTTGTTTCAGATAGGAAAATTACCTGAGATTTTTTAGACGTAACCATTCTGGCAAGGTGGCACATTTTTGGACTGTCAAGGCCCCTGCCAATGCCTTAACAGTTCCACGCCATGGCCCTCATGGCGAACATGGCGCCTTGAAGGCTGGCGCCAAAGCCTGATCTTGTTGTAGAACGACATGGTCGTGTGGTACAACAACACTGTCATTTTTGCTAGTAGCCTGCAAATCCACGTGAGAAATAACAACATCACTTACAGATTGATTCTTGGGTCCACTATCTCCACAGAAAGTGGCACTATCATTGAAATGATGATCATGGCTAGCCACGTAGAGTTTCCCAACCATTCTAGGAGGAGAGAAAGCCCCCATCCTAGAATCCCCTGATCCCAAAGATAGAGGCGATGGAGTCTGGAGTGGCCGGGGGTGAAATTTTGCTGTGTTGGTAGAACTTGCTGGAGACTGGTTGCTAGGTGTCGCAGAAAAGGGGTACTGAGCCATTCCCACAGAAGGGATCCTACTGCGGCACAGAGAGCTGCCACTACCCATCTAACTAGTTCCTCCCGAACGGTGCCAAGTGGAAGCGCCAGGGCGATTGATAGTAAATCCCCTAGAAGGTCGGTGGTTACCACCAGCTTGAGTTGTTGCAGTTGCATCCCACCGAGACCTTCTAAGACGAGGCCTAGCCGCTGCAATGGTGGCCTCCCCTTCTGCGGCTGCATGTGTTTTGTCTGAAAATCCCACCTTGGAGGTTCTTCCACTCTTAGTTTGAGAGAAAGTTTAGGTTCCTTTTGCTTGGATGCGGATGGAGGAGCTTCTGTGTACTTCTTCTCTCTCTTGTGCGGCATGATCAAGGGCAAGGAATGCCTGTGCTGAGCCCTTGCTAGAGTGCCCCAAGACTCTATATGACACCGAAATGGAGGTTGCATTGATGTTGATCGATGGAGATCTTCTCCCCCCTCAATGTACTTCCTCCTAGTCCTGCTTCTTCCTAGGTGGCTGATGGGATTTCAGAGCATTCTCCGATGCCTGCCTTTTCCAGTTGGATTGGGCTTGGAAATCAGGTGGTTGTTGTGGGAAGTAAGAAGGGGTTTCAATGAGATAAGGAAGATTTTCCTTAGTGGAGGTAGGAGGATGCTGGTTGAGGTAGGGGCAATTTTCTCGGGCATAACGACAGTGATTTGTTCAATGGGCTGCTGGGTAGTAATGGTGTCAGTAGGTAGGAAGAGTGAATTAAGCAGAGGAACTTGCTGGCGTTCAGTGATAGCTAGAGTCGGAGATGAAGCGACATGCAGTTCCAAGTGGCGACTTTGCTTAGCTGTCAAGTTCTGAATGTCGACTGATCTGGGAGTCACTGTGTGTTTACTAAATGGTCCTAATAAGCCTTTTCCTTTTTATTTATTGGGATCTGTCTAGGCTTTGTTGGTCTCCCCCAGCGAATTCACATTTCTGTCTGAGACTCCAATTGTGTTGGTCACATCTTTTGCCTAGTTTCCCACCTGAACTGGATTAGTGGCTTCAATTTCCATGTCGTTAGTGGCTTCTGGAAGGACTAGGATGCTACTCTTATTTGCCTCTATGCTCCTAGTATCTTCCTTCCCATGTTGACCTTTGCTGATAACTGCATGGTCTCTACGTGTCCTCTGAGGTGGTGAGTTTCCTACAACGTGGCTTCCATGCCTCTCTTCTATGTGAATCAGTCTACCTGAACTTTGACTAGTATGAGGCTGGTGAATATTGCCTTCTTCAACCTGTGTTTCTCTCTCCATTGATGATGAACTTGCTTGGTTCCTGATACTAAGTCCTCCTCTATTTATTTCCATATTTTTTAGCACTTCTAAAGGTGATATACCTTGCGTTTCACCTCTCCTTCGCTCTTGTGTAGTAAACACTACACTGAATCTGCTTATCTCATTTTGTTGAAATGTACTGAATACTTGAGTTACTTTGTTGTTGGAGCACTCTGGTATTTTCTGATCATTAACCATCCAATCTCCATATCTCTGAAATGGAACCTCTGTCTGATCCTGCGTATATCTCATATTTTCTACTATTATGCTTTTACTTAGTTGACAAGTTGCATTTGTATGGAACATAACTCCACAGAATAGACAGATTCTTCCTATTTTCTCATAGTGAAGATATGTCATTCCTTCTTGATTTTGTCCTAGGCTTAGCTTTACTCTATCAAAGACAGGATTGCACACTCTATGCTTTATTACTGCCCAGACATATTCCTAAGGGATTTCTATTTTCGTGCCCCTGGTTCGTTAGATGTACTCAGTTTTCCCCAGCCGCTTAAATTTTCCTCACTTTCCCGTCGCCATGTTAAGAAACCCTCACAGGCGCTCGGACGGAGGGATGCCGTCAGGTCAAAGGCTTGACCGTTACATGTTGACTGGTGGTACCGCATTAGGGCGGGTCAGGCGTTAAGCATTACATTACATGGCCTCGACCGTTACATGACGACCAGTGGGGCCGCGTTGGGGCGGGTCCTGCCGTGGCCGATACATGCTGACGGGTGGGGGCCAGGATACACGTCGGACTCGCCGTCCATCTCTCGCTGCCTTGTGGGCCGCTTTTTTCATAATTGGGTGGCCGGTGCAGGCAATGACAAATGAGGCCATTCCATGGGGCCATCAAAGCCAATGAACATGGGGCCGTCATGTGGGGCCGTCGAAGCCAATGATTGATGGGGCCGTGATGTGGAGATGGAGGGGGATTTGCATATTCACCATATTCTACGTTGCAACTTGCATATTTGTCATTTTGTGTGTCAATGACATGTGGTGATCATGTGGCAAATATGCAAATTTCAAAGAAAAGGTTGTTTCTACGGGGTCATTGAAGCCAATGAACGATGGGGCCGTCGAAGCCAATAACCGGGGCCGTGATGTGGGGTTGGATGGGGGATTTGCATATTTGCTACGTTTTAGATTGCAACTTGTATATTTTCCATTTTGTGTGTCGCTGACATGTGGTGGTCATGTGCCAAATATGCAAATTTCAAAGAGAAGGTTCGTCCTGTGGGGACATCAAAGCCAATGAACGATAGGGCCGTCATGTGGGGCCATCGAAGCCAACCGATGGGGCCGTGATGTGGGGCTGGAGGGAGAATTTGCATATTTTCCATGTTTTAGATTGCAACTTGCATATTTGCCATTTTGTGTGTCGCTGACATGTGGTGGTCATGTGGAAAATTTGCAAATTTCAAAGAAAAGGTTCATCCTGTGGGGCCATCAAAGTCAATGAACGATGGGGCCGTCATGTGGGGTCGTCGAAGCCAATGACCGATGGGGCCATGATGTGTGGCTGGAGGGGGGATTTGCATATTTGCCACATTTTAGGTTGCAACTTGCATATTTGCCATTTTGTGTGTCGCTGACATGTGGTGGTCATGTGGAAAATATGCAAATTTTAAAGAAAAGGTTCGTCCCATAGGGCCATCGAAGCCAATGAACGATGGGGACATCATGTGGGGCCGTCGAAGCCAATAACCGATAGGGCCATGATGTGGGGCTGGAGGGGGGATTTGCATATTTGCCATGTTTTAGATTGCAACTTGCATATTTGCCATTTTGTGTGTCGCTGACATGTGGTGGTCATGTGGCAAATATGCAAATTTCAAAGAAAAAGTTTGGCAGATATGAAAAATTGGCAAATATGCAAATATCCCGGAGCAGCTACTCCCCAAACATTGACAGGTGGGGTCGTGTATGGCACACGTGAGGTCGGCTCTCTCACTCATCCACTCCCAGCCCCCAGCCCGGAGTAGCTCCTACCCCACCGGCGGTCAGAGCAACCATCGTCGGCGCGTCGGCGCCTCCGTCCTACAGTGGCGTCAGACGGACTTCCGCGCTTCACCTCAACCACGACTCCTGCACTTGTTTCGTCCGTATGCATTGTACGTTGAGGCAGTACCGACCGCAGGCAGGTCCGCCGCCCACGATGACCGGGATTTTGTGCGCCATCATAGCTCGGCACACAGTCGCAACAATTTCTAGTAGTGCTTGGTAAGACCTTCGCTCTTGCTCAGCCCACCCTAATCGATTCGGTTCCCGTAATTTCCTCGATATTGCAGGGGTAAATTAGTCTTCAATGTCTGGTCGTAGCGGGTACACCGATGAGGGTGGGGATTCGATCATGTCGTGGCCACGTTCTCCTTCTCCTACCATGTCAGAAGTGCAGGTAGCTCCTTCTCTTTGTACTACCATTGAATTTGAAGTGCCGCCATGGCTTGTCGGACTGATTTTAATTGGGTGTGTTTTGGGATTGTTACAGTGTTCTATGTTGGCCGATGATCCATGGTACATTGCATACCAAGATGAATCAACCCAATGGTCTAGCCAGAGGATGGATTTGGAGGATATGGTTGTCAATTTAGGTGATGAATTGCCCATAAAAACCTGTTGATATTAGAGCTAAAGCGTATTGTCGAGGAAGAAAAGAAGAACTCATAGCTTATTCGCAAAGAGAAGTTGACACTTGAGGCTGATCTTGTCGTATCTGATCAAGTGGTAGAAAATCGAAAACATGAATTTCAAGTGAAGGGGGAGGAGAATAGTAGATTCATGTGGGCAGTTTTAGTAGTTTTCATCCCCGTCCTAACAGTTACACTATGGGGTTGTGGTGAAGGTGGCACATGTAATGATTAGTTGAATTGGTATCTAATTTAGAGAGTAGAACTGTTATTCGATGGATGGTTGTGAGTTCCTGCTAATTTAGTCACTTTGCAGTCCCAAAGTTGTCATGAGAATGCATTGCGGGCCCGAGTTGCTTGCCATTGGATCTAGCTGTCCATAGTTGGCGTGCCAAATGCCATGTAGACTTGCAGCATTGACGGCAGCATCCATTCCCCGTTCTTCCTGACGCCCCATTCTTCTTCTCTTGAGAGGCGATCTGTAAAAGAAAGTACTGCTCCCTCCGATCCAATTTAGTAGACTCAAATTCGTCAAGATATAGATGAATCTAATACTAATTCATGTCTTGGTACAATCGAATCTAGATAAATCTAAATCAAATAATACAAGCCCACCGAAGATTGTAAAAGCAAGTACTGCTACTTATGAATCAGCTTTAGAGCATATCCATCGGTCTCATGGCTCAAATACATACTCCCTCCGACCCATATTAGCAGTAAAACTTGAGTAGATACATTTCATATCTAGATGAATCCATGCCAACTAATATGGGTCGGAGGGAGTATCAAATTTATTCAAATAGGTTCATGGGGGCTTGACCTACGCCGTCGCGGTGATGTTGAGGATGATGGATTCAATCATCGTTGCATCGATGACCACTGTCCGCACAGCCGCCGCCTTGACGTCTTTCATCAGCAATGGATCCGAGGAGGTGAACAGGAGTGAGACGGACAGAGAAAGGAATTTCAGATGCTTAGATCCTCACCATCGCACGCCGTTCCAGCCGCCACGCTTGGATACGCGCCACCGCAAGCCGTTCCAACCCCCACGCTTAGGTTCGCGCTGTTGCACGCCGTTCCGACCGCCAGGCTTAGATCCGTGCCGTCGTACGCATTCTGACCCCCACGCTTAGGTCTGCGCCAGCGCACGCCGTTCAGACCGCCAGGCTTGGGTCCACGCTTCCGCACGCTGTTCGGACCGCCACACTTAGAACCGCACCGCCATACGTTGATATGAGGGGAGGAAGATTCGGATGGTATAAGTGCGATAGGGAAATGGAGGGAGAGACATCCAACCCGTTAGGCTCTCCTCTCCGTACAAGGTAGGTGCACCCATCGGGAGAGAGAGACCTCCGGCCTATCGGGCTCTCCTCTCCGTACAAGGTAGGTGCGCCCATCGGGAGAGAGAGAGACCTCCAGCCCGTTGGATCATGATGTATCCAATGGTGGTTGTCCAAGATCTGTGTGACATACATCTCGACCAATCAGAGCGCAACAGCCAAACTGAGCAAGTTGAGCTGTTGTGAGGGTTTGAGTCAGGAGAGAGGGGAAAAGTGAGGAAAAACTTTAGCGGGAGGGGAAAAGTGAGGAAAACTTTAGAGGAAGGGGAAAACTAAGTAGAGCTAACGAAATCAAGGGCACTTAGATAAAAAAATGAGTAAGGGAAATTCAAGCTTTTGGCATAAAAATGGAAAATGTGTTATTTTGAACAAAATAATTCGTCCTGGCCTACATTATATTGTTTACAACTCAAATATACACAAGTGTTCCAAATTTTGCCTCATTTAGACAAAGTATGTTTTGGGATGGGTTATTTTAGAGGTTGATCGAGTAGAAAGCCATGCATCTTCACAGCTAGTAGCTCATTCCAACAAGGGTTTAATAAGTGGTTTAGGGGATAAGTCCATTTCTCTTTATTTCCTTTTCCTTTATTTTTCATGCTAGGTTGTAGGCAACATAACAAGACTCCATTTGAAGATTGCACTATGTTTTGACTTTCTTTGAATTAAACTAACCCTAAAACCATTTTTTGAATTTAATCACTTAGAAAAAGAAAAATGTGGATTATTACAAGTTAATCCAAAATTTCCAATTTCATATGGTAAATCAATCCAAGATACACAAGTGTGCCAAATTTGGATCAATTGGTCAACTCGTTTAAGCCATGAACTAGCTAAACCCCATGTGTTGACCACATGTCGAGGGAAAAACTGAGCAGTGCTAAGCAACTAGGTGTATGACCATAGAAACTTGCAATAACACATACATTATGGGATTATCCAACATACAAACTTTGGAGCATCACACTAATTCGAATTAAATACAAACATTGACAGTAGTTCAAATTTATCATACAAATTCAAATTAATAATTCAAATCCTTTTTTTCCTGCTCATAGTGTTTTTCGCTAGGTTCACCACCTTGCTCCTGGTGATCCTAGCTAGAATATTCTCGGAGTCCACAATCAGCTTGTTCCATTTTTTCCCTTTGTTCTTTTTCTTTGCATCCAATGAATCAAGTGCTTTAGTTTGTCGTACAATTGGTTCAATCACGTTTCGATCCGCTGGTTCATACGGTTCAAAAAGCATTGTCCCCATTTCTGCCATATCTGCTGGTGTAATTCCTTTACGCTTGAACTCTACTTCAATCTCCCATACAATTGATGTAATATCATCTCGATCGAATGGTTCAATCTCCCATGCATTTGGTTCAATGTCCTCTCGATCGACTGGTTCAATCTCCCCTGCATTTGGTTCAATCTCCTCTGCATTTGGTTCAATCTCCTCTCGATCAATTGGTTCAATCTCCCCTGCATTTGGTTCAATCTCCTCTCGATTCATTGGTTCAATCTCCCCTGCATTTGGTTCAATCTCCTCTGAATTTGGTTCAATCTCCTCTTGATCCGTTGGTTCAATCTGCAATGTATCCATGTCTTTATTCTCCTCTCGTTCAAATGCTTCATTCTCATCTGCATTTGCTGCTCCCGCCTGATTATCCATTCCATAAGCTGGGTCCACTGTATTTTTACAAAGCCTGGCAATGTGACCTAGGATCCCACAACGCTTGCACTTATGTTGTCAAGGTGGTGCACCACCCTCTGCACTAGATCTTGTCCTATTCTTCCTTGGCCTACCTGCTGGTCTAGTAAAAACTGGAGGGTATAGCTTGAAGCCTGGATCCACTTCCATCCATTGGTCTTTTCCCAACAAGGCTGGAACATTCTGAGCATATGCTGCCCTAAATTTGGCAACGGAGAAATAATGTCACATCCCAAATTTTAGATTTGGTTCTGCATATCATTCATATCATTGCATCATACTTTTCCATGCAAAACCCTCGATTTAAAAGAATCGGCGAAACGCTATTTTCAAAATCCTTTTCTATTCTACTATGAGGCTCCTGCGGGAGGCATTAGTAGGACTAGTGTAGTCCACCCTTGTATCCTAGTGGTTTCACTCAAACATTGACCCTAGGTTGTTCCTCTCGATTTTACAAAAACGTAGGAGCAAGAATCACTCGATTCAGAGCTCGTACGGAAAAGTTACGACCGTTTTATTAAAAGATAGAAAATCGGCCCGACTTCGCCATGTTCGCCTCCAACTGCGCGGCCCGTGTCCGTGTAGGACCCCACGAGGGGGCCCCACTTAAGAGGCTGCCGCCGCCCCTGCCTCGAACACCGCGCCTGACCCCGCCTCCGGGACCCCGCGCGTCGCCTCGTCTCCTGTGCCCGCCGCCGCCCCAGGTACCCCGCCGCCTCACCGCGCCGCTTCTGCCGCCCGCTAGTGCGCCGCGCCGCCTCGCTGCTCGCCCGCGCCGCGCCGCCCGCAGCCGCCCCACCGCTCGCCGCGCCGCCAGCCGCGCCGCTCGCCACCGCTGCATGCGCGCGCGCCGCCCGCGTCCCGCACCCGCGCCGCCGCCGCCGCGCCGACCTCGCCGCCGCGCCGACCCCACCGCCGCGCCGCCGCCGCCTCGCTCGCGCCGCCGCCGCGTTGATCGCCTTCGTTCCGCGCTGACTATCTCCCTTTCGCGCAGGAAAAACGCCATCGCCGGAACCGATCGTCGCCGCCGTCCCGAACTCGCCGCCGTTCGTTTCCGGTGAGTCCGCAGCCGCCTTTGGATTTCAGATCAGTGGTTAAGATCAGCCATTGACCGGTCAGCCCCAGGAGTTGACTAGTCAGACGCCCAGTCAGCAGCCGCGTTGGCCAGTCAATAAACACAGTTGACTGGGTAATTACTTTAATCGATTTAGTTGGCAGATTTCGGTAGAAACTTGTAAATTGCATAGAAATTAAACCGCTGGGCCAAAAATTGCAAATAAAATATGTATAGATTCAGTGAGTCGTGTAGAATCTTGCTGTGCCATTGTTTCACACTTTTGCAGCAAGGTTTAGTACATTTTAATCAATTGAGTTAATGGCCTTTTTGGAATAATTAATTCGTAGAAAAAGATCTGTAACTCTAAAAATTGCGTATGATATGTCCCTGGATTCCGTGGAACGAGGGGAATCTCATCGTGAATTAAAAAGATAGGCTTACAGCGAAAACTTCTGCAGAAACTGTCTAGTGGTTTTCTGCAGTGTTTTAATTACTCCGGGAGTTTTATAATTCCTTTTTGAGTAATTCCCATTGGTACTGTTCCTAAATAGCAATGCCTATACTGTAGAATTTTTCCCAAGATTTTACAAACAGTATACTACCGGTAGTGAATTATTTAAGTTCTAGCTCTAGTTTTGAGCATTACTTTTTACATAATAGTTTTCCTAGCGCTAAAACTATTTTCCATGCATGCAATCAGTAGTGTTATTGAATAGGATTATGTGGTGCAGCTGTGGCACCAATTCACTTGCCTTGCATACCTTCATGCATCATCTTTGTTGCATATGCTTGTGGATTATTTGTTTATGATTGCAATTGTATCGTGTAGATTGTGACGAATGCAACGCTTGCTCGTGTGTGGATTGTTCTTCCGACTGCTACAACCAAGGCAAGTAGATGCTACTTTGTTCATAATATCGTCCTACTATTTTCAATGCATTGTCGTGTATTTTGTAGATGCATGTGTAGGATGATACTATCGCTATGCTATGTCCTATTATGTGGTAGGACCCTCCTTGTAGATGAAACACCGTTGGTAGATGTGCTTAGCCATGCTATGTTGAACGTGGGCTGGGTTACATCATTGAGACTTGTTTCTAAAAGTATTGGTTTGTGAAAACTAAAAGAACTTAATCAATGAACCTCCTGGGTGTGATGGTATTGATAATTTTTGGTGGTTTCATTGCGGAAAGGCACCCAGGTATCGAGAGAAATTGATTGGTTTCTTTTTTTGGTAGCTTACGTGTACAACCATGTGCCAATAATGAAATGGGCGGTTGGTTGGACTTAGTAGGTTGTGGTAACCCGAACCCGCGTATCCAGAGATGTAGAATTTTGGTAGGTTGGACCGGTGCGCGTCGGGATTGGGGTGCTACTTCCCGAACAGTCTCTTCTTGGACTTCTCCCTATCATCACCCAAAATGAGAGTGATGGTACGAGCTGGGCTGGCCAAGTCACATGGGTAAAGTGTACAAACCTCTGCAGGGTGTATAACCTAATCGATTAGCCGTGTCCCTGGTTATGGACAACTGAGTTGCTTGATATTGATTCCATGACATGTTCTCGCTCATTCTAATTTCATAATTGTTTTAATATTGTTGGGTTAACTTAATTGGGATCTTTTCAAAGAAAATCAAAAACTGTTTATGAAAGTAGGACAAAGGTATTTGCAAATGCAAGCCAGACACAGCTCCACTTGCCAAATATGCATGTAGATGTTAGCACTATTGTCTCCTTTACTAGCTCTACTTGCCATACATTCCATGTATTGACCCTTCGGGGCTGATACGTTTCATGTTGCAGGATATTCCGATTCTAAGTAATCGATATAGGCCACGGTACTCCACTCGGCACTTGTTCACTTGTGGGCAACTTGAAGAATGGAGGATTTACTTTATTTATGTTGCTACCTGAATAATTTGAGCTAGCCTTGAGCTAAGCTTTTATTGTAATAATGGTACTCTGGATCATTGTTATTTATGATACACGGATATTTTGCTATGTTATTCATCTCATTCTATTGTGGGCCAATGAACCGATCCAGGGATTGTCATGTCACATAGAAGCCTCGGTCTTTTCAGAACCGCGGTGTTACAAGATGGTATCAGAGCACGTGTGTCGACTGTAGGATCGTGACCTAGGATTGGATTAGGAAGCCATAGAATTACTAAAGCCTATAGTAACTCTGTCTTTCATCTTATGCCTTTCACCCTCGTAAATCCTTACCATATGCTATTCTCACACTTTCCTCTTTTACTTGATAGATGGGAGAAGTCAGGACTGAGTATGCCACCATGGAGTCACCAAGGCCCTTTGCAAGACAGTTAGCACAGCTCTCGCAGTCATTGGGATTGCCACTGCCCATGTTCAAGGGAAGAAGGCTGTACACCTATGGATATGGAGAGGATGCATGGGAGATCACCACCTTCATATTCAGAGATGTCGCCTTACCAAACCCTGTGCACCTGATCTACACCAAGACATACTGCAACTAGGGACTTGGAATCAACTTGGCCATACATGAAGCCCTGTCTCGCCAGTGCCATAATGTCCGACACCTACTGCCAGCAGATTCACCCTACCGTGACTATGGGAGGCGTGATGAAGATGGGCACATTGTGGTTACCCCGGGCGACAGGAACAACATGCCGCCCCTTCGGAGGCACATAGAGGACATGGAAAGGGAGAATGGAGCTCTAGCTGAGAAAGTGATGATGATAAAGGAGATTGCAGATTTTGCTAGCAATGGTATGGTGGTCCAAGGACAGGAGATTGACACCCTGCATGAAGCTGTGGGAGTTCTGGAGAATGCCCTAATAGCCAGAGATGCAACCATAGTTCATCTTCATGGTACGGTGCAGGAGAACACCCAGAATATACAACAGTTGCAAGGGACCGTCCAGGAAAGGGATCAAACTATTGAAGCTATGACAGCCCAAATTGCCGCTCTCCAAGCGCAGCTGAATCCACCCTCTGATTATGACAATGGAGATGATGCCAACAATGGGGATGATGATGACAGTGGGAACGATGATGTCGATGAGGACGAGGATGATGATGATGGAGACGATGATGGTGGAGGAGATGAAGTTGTTGCAGTTGCAGCTGAGAGTGAAGAAGAAGAGGAGGATCCTGAGGAGGTGGAGTTTGATATCTCAAGTGATGATTCAGGAGAAGTGTACACTTCTCCGCCATGGTTGTACCGCGAACCGAAGCGCCAACGCATGAGTGCAAGGACCTACCGCAACCTCTTCAAGAAGTAGATAGAAGTCCACCAGTTAGTCCACGTTAGGCAAATTCGTTAGGATTAGTCTCGATCGACGTGAAGCTTAGTTCGTGTTAGTTTAAGAGTGTTTAGTTGCTTATTTGTGTACTCCAATATCCCAGGAATTATTTGTGCGAATTTTATGAAAGAGTTATGGCGATTTTGGTTAACATCTGTGTTATTTCGCTGCAGTTTTTCTGCTGATACAGCAGTACTGTACGATTTTTCATATTTTTCTGGTAACTGGGAAAAATCTGAAAAAAATTCGGCTGATGCGAAACTCTCTGTACTATATGTGCAAAAATCAGCTAAATTTTCTGACGAGTTTAAGTCAGGCGGAAAAATTCGTGAACGCTGCTGGACTGTTCTGGCAGATTGCTGTTTTTGTTGTTTAGTGGATTAACTGTTTGGTTAACCATTGCCAACTCTTGTAAAACTATTTCAGTAGGTATATACTGCTAGGATAACCCCTGGGATATTGCTGGATCACTTGTTTGTTGATGTGTTGCTTGCTTGTGATTGTCTGCTATTGTTTGTTGTTGTTTGATCATATGCATGGGTAGAATCCTATTGTCGTAGTTGATTCTTTCTAAACTTACCTGTGCTGAACCGCAGATGCCTCCCCGCCGTCAACCCACTGAGTTGGAGCAGCTCATGGCAGCTCAGGCACAACTGACCCAAGTGATGACTCAGTTCATGGCAACTCAGAACAACAACAATGGAAACAACCAGCCTCAGGGAGATGCTCTCACCAGATTTCTGAGGCTAAGGCCAGCTAAGTTCTCTACTGCAACGGAACCAATGGTTGCACTCGACTGGTTGCGTTCAGTCAACAAGGATCTGGTAACTGTCGGATGCACTGATGCTGAGAAGGTGAGGTTTTCCGCTCACCTACTGGAGGGACCAGCCGCTTCTTGGTGGGACACTTTTCAGATCACCCACCCGCTGGACACTGTGACTTGGGCAATGTTTGAGGAAGGTTTCAGGACCAACCACGTGTCTTCAGGAGTTCTGAGCCTGAAGAGGAAGGAGTTCTGTAACTTGCGCCAAACCAATCGCACCGTGGCTGAGTACATTGAGGAGTTCAACAACCTGTCCCGTTATGCACCTAAGGATGTTGACACTGATGCAAAAAGGAGGGAGAGATTCCTGGATGGCCTCAGTGATGAGCTTTCAGTACAGCTACTGGTGGTTTATTGCCCCACTTTCCAGGAGCTTATGGACAAGGCCAGGATCTTGGAAGGGAAGCACAAACAGGTGGAAAACCTCAAGAGAAAGAGTAACAATCATCACTCTGGTTCACATCACAAGTCTCGCACTTCATATGATGGATACTCCAAGCATGGAGGGAGTGACCATGGGAACCATGACCGCCACCACCATGGAGGCGATGGGCATCGTCATGACAACCATAGGAGCAACCACCACAGCCACAAGGGAGGACACTCTCACCATTCTGGAGGACACGGTGGACACGACCGCAACCGTGATCGCAACTTTGTGAAGAAGGATCTGAGTGAGGTGACGTGCTTCAAGTGTAAACAGAAGGGACACTATGATGACAACTGTCCGGAGAGGAAGGGACTGAAGCCGACCAACAACGAGAAGGCCACAGTGAACCACATGAATGTGGAGGAGATCCCAGATGAGCCTGATCTTGTGATTGGTAAGTTCCCAATCAACACTCACCCAGCTTTTATACTTTTCGATACTGGTGCATCACATTCATTCATATCAAGGGCATTTGTGGATAAGTATAAGCTACATACCGAGTCTATGAAAGGGTCTATTAGAGTGAGTTCACCTGGAGGAGATATGATAGCTAGCGCGGGATGCCGCAATTTAACTGTGAGGATTGGAACACACAACTTCAGTGCACATTTGGTAGTGTTGGAATCACAGGGATTAGACGTTATTCTGGGTATGGATTGGATATCTATGCATGAGGGACACATAGATTGTGCACAGCGAGCTGTTTCACTCAAAACCCCGGATGGTAAGAGGATTAGATTCAAGTCGGCTGTACGACCAGGAAGGTGTAAGTTGAATTCTCTTAAGGGGGTTAGCATGGATACTGTGCCAGTGATTAGGGATTACCCCGACGTGTTTCCGGAAGAGCTGCCAGGGATGCCACCTGACAGGGAAGTAGAGTTTCTTATCGACCTGATGCCAGGAACAGGACCAATAGCAAAGAAACCATATAAGATGGATGTGGATGAGCTGAAGGAATTGAAGAAGCAGTTGAAAGAGCAGCTGGAAAAGGGATTCATTCATCCTAGTTCGTCGTCATGGGGTGCACCTGTTCTGTTTGTGGAGAAGAAAGACAGCAGCAAGAGATTAGTGGTGGACTATCGCTCGCTGAACGAGGTGACCATCAAGAACAAGTACCCCCTGCCAAACATAAATGATTTGTTTGATCAACTGGAAGGAGCAAAGGTGTTCAGCAAGATTGATCTGCGATCAGGCTACTTCCAATTGAAGATCCGGGAGGAGGACGTACCAAAAACCGCCTTCACCACTAGGTATGGTTTATATGAGTATACGGTTATGTCTTTTGGACTAACGAATGCCCTGGCATATTTCATGACCATGATGAACAAGGTATTTATGGAGTACTTGGACAAGTTCGTGGTGGTGTTTATTGACGACATACTAATATATTCCAAGGATGATGCTGAGCATGAGAAACATCTGCGACTGATTATGGAGAAGCTGAGGGAACACAGGCTGTATGCCAAATTCAGCAAGTGTGAATTCTGGCTTAACACTGTTGGATTTCTTGGACACATGGTGTCAGGAGAAGGAGTCGCTGTTGATCCAAGCAAAGTGACTGCAGTGACAGAGTGGAAAGCACCCAAGAATGCGGGAGAGATTCGCAGCTTTCTGGGACTTGCTGGATATTACAGGAGGTTCATTGAAAACTTTTCCAAGATTGCTAAGCCGATGACTGAACTTCTGAAGAAGGAGAGGAAGTTTGAATGGTCAGACGTATGTGAAGCCAGCTTTCAGGAACTGAAGCGTCGACTAGTGACCGCGCCTGTTCTGTGCTTACCAGACCTTTAGAAGGATTTCCAAGTGTACTGCGATGCTTCTCGACAGGGACTTGGGAGTGTGCTAATGCAAGATGGGAGAGTGGTGTATTATGCCTCGCGACAACTCAAGCACCATGAGCGGAATTACCCCACACACGACTTGGAGTTAGCGTCAGTGGTTCATGCGCTCAAGGTATGGAGGCATTACTTAATGGGAAAACACTGTGATGTATACACCGACCACAAGAGCCTGAAGTACATATTTACACAGAAGGAACTGAACATGAGGCAAAGGAGATGGTTGGAACTTATCAAGGATTATGATATGAATTTGCAATACCACCCAGGAAAGGCCAATGTAGTAGAGGATGCTCTGAGCCGGAAGGTTTATGCCAATGGATTGACAATTGGTGAATTGCCTGAGGATTTGTGCAAGCAATTCAAGGACCTTAGACTGGAGGTAGTATCTGAAGGATACTTGGCAACCATGGAAGTCCAACCAACGCTACAGGACAGAATTAGGAAGGCTCAAGTAGGAGACAAAGAGATAGATGAAGTTAAGGAAAAGATGAAGGAGGATCGAGCAAGGGAATTCCGCGAGGATGAGCAAGGAACCCTGTGGTACGGAGATCGTTTGTGCGTTCCCAACAATCCGGAGATAAGGAAGTTGATTCTGCAGGAAGCTCATGACTCGCCGTATTCCATACATCCGGGCAATACGAAGATGTATATGGACCTAAAGGACAGATTCTGGTGGAACAACATGAAGGGAGACATCGCAGAGCATATTGCCCTATGTGATGTATGTAGCCGAGTAAAGGCGGAACACCAGAAGCCAGCAGGACTGCTACAGCCATTGCCCGTGCCGGGTTGGAAGTGGGATAGAGTGGGCATGGACTTTATCACAGGATTGCCCAGGACCAGGTCAGTATATGACTCCATATGGGTAGTGGTCGACCATTTGACCAAGGTAGCCCACTTTATACCGGTAAAGACAACCTATACGAGTGCAAAGTTGGCCAAGATCTACATGGACAGAATTGTGTGCTTACATGGAGTCCCTAAGAGTATCGTATCTGATAGAGGCACCCAATTTACCTCACACTTCTGGCGCCAGCTGCACGAGTCACTCGGTACTAGATTGGAGTTTAGCACAGCGTTTCACCCGAAGACTGATGGACAGACCTAGAGGGTGAATCAGATTTTGGAGGACATGATGAGAGCTTGCGCTTTGGCTCATGGTTCTAGTTGGGATGAGAATTTGCCATACGCTGAGTTTTCCTACAACAACAGCTATCAAACCAGCATCAAGACGTCACCGTTCGATGTACTGTATGGGAAACGGTGCCGGACACCATTGCTATGGGATGGAGTAGGAGAACGTCAGTTGTTTGGACCCGATTTGATCAAGGACGCTGAGGAGAAGGTCGCCTTGATTAGGGACAGGCTGAAGGTAGCACAATCAAGGCAGAAGAGCTACGCTGATGCCAAGCGCAAGGAAGTGGTTTATGAGATAGGTGATAGAGCATACCTCAGAGTGTCGCCACTTCGTGGAATCAAGAGATTTGGAATTAAGGGTAAGCTGGCACCTCGGTTCATTGGACCGTATCGGGTCTTAGCATGCAAAGGAGAAGTTGCTTATTAGTTGGAGTTGCCAGAGGCTCTGTCCGCTGTTCACAATGTGTTCCACATGTCACAGCTGAAGAAGTGCCATCCGGAGATGGTAGATACACCATTGAGAGACACTGTGCCGCTAGAGGAGGTTCATCTTGAGAATGACTTGACCTATGAGGAGAAGCCGGTCAAGATTCTGGAGACAGCGAAGAGGATTACCCGTACCAAGACAATCAGGTTTTGCAAGGTGCAGTGGATCCACCACACCGAAGAGGAAGCCACTTGGGAGCGTGAGGATGACATCCGAGAGGACTACCCACACCTATTTGCTAGCCGTGCCGAATCTCGAGGACGAGATTCATCTTAAGGGGGTTAGTCTTGTCACATCCCAAATTTTAGATTTGGTTCTGCATATCATTCATATCATTGCATCATACTTTTCCATGCAAAACCCTCGATTGAAAAGAATCGGCGAAACGCTATTTTCAAAATCCTTTTCTATTCTACTACGAGGCTCCTATGGGAGGCATTAGTAGGACTAGTGTAGTCCACCCTTGTATCCTAGTGGTTTCACTCAACCATTGACCCTAGGTTGTTCCCCTCGCTTTTACAAAAACGTAGGAGCAAGAATCACTCGATTCGGAGCTCGTACGGAAAAGTTACGGCCGTTTTATTAAAAGATAGAAAATCGGCCCGACTTCGCCGTGTTCGCCTCCAACTGCGCGGCCCGTGTCCGCGTAGGACCCCACGAGGGGGCCCCACTTAAGAGGCCGCCGCCGCCCCTGCCTCGAACACCGCGCCCGACCCCGCCTCCTGGACCCCGCGCGCCGCCTCGTCTCCCGTGCCCGCCGCCGCCTTGGGATCCACCCGCCGCCGCCGCCTCCTGCCCGCCGCCGTCGCCCCAGGTACCCCGCCGCCTCACCGCGCCGCTTCCGCCGCCCGCCAGCGCGCCACGCCGCCTCGCTGCTCGCCCGCGCCGCGCGCGCCTCCACCCGCCAGCGGCGCCGCGCCGCCTGTAGCCGCGCGCCGCCCGAAGCCGCCCCACCGCTCGCCGCGCCGCTCGTCGCCGCTGCATGCGTGCGTGCCGCCCGCGTCCCGCACCCGCGCCGCCTTGCGCCGCCGCCGCACGCCCGCGCCGCCTCCGCCGCGCCGACCCCGCGCCGCCGCCGCCACGCGTCGCTGCCGCCTCGCTCGCGCTGCCGCCGCGTTGATCGCCTTCGTTCTGCTGACTGTCTCCCTTCCGCGCAGGAAAAACGCCGTCGCCAGAACCGATCGTCACCGCCGTCCCGAACTTGCCGCCGTTCGTTTCCGGTGAGTCCACAGCCGCCTTTGGATTTCAGATCAGCGGTTCAGATCAGCCGTTGACCGGTCAGCCCCAGGCGTTGACTAGTGAGAAGCCCAGTCAGCGCCCAGTCAGCAGCCGCGTTGACCAGTCAACAGACACAGTTGACTGGGTAATTACTTTAATCGATTTAGTTGGCAGATTTCGGTAGAAAATTGTAAATTGCGTAGAAATTAAACCGCTGGGCCAAAAATTGCAAATAAAATATGTGTAGATTGAGTGAGTCATGTAGAATCTTGCTGTACCATTGTTTCACACTTTTGCAGCAAGGTTTAGTACATTTTAATCAATTGAGTTAATGGCCTTTTTGGAGTAATTAATTCGTAGAAAAAGATTTGTAACTCCAAAAATTGCGTATGATATGTCCCTGGATTCAGTGGAACGAGAGGAATATCATCGTGAATTAAAAAGATAGGCTTACAGCGAAAACTTCTGCAGAAACTGTCTAGTGGCTTTCTGCAGTGTTTTAATTACTCCGGGAGTTTTATAATTTCTTTTTGAGTAATTCCAATTGGTACTGTTCCTAAATAGCAATGCCTATACTGTAGAATTTTTCCCAAGATTTTACAAACAGTATACTACCGGTAGTGAATTATTTAAGTTCTAGCTCTAGTTTTGAGCATTACTTTTTGCGTAATAGTTTTCCTAGCGCTAAAACTATTTTCCATGCATGCAATCAGTAGTGTTATTGAATAGGATTATGTGGTGCAGCTGTGGCACCAATTCACTTGCCTTGCATACCTTCATGCATCATCTTTGTTGCATATGCTTGTGGATTGTTTGTTTATGATTGCAATTGTATCGTGTAGATTGTGACGAGTGCAACGCTTGCTCGTGTGTGGATTGTTCTTCCGACCGCTACAACCAAGACAAGTAGATGCTACTTTGTTCATAATATCGTCCTACTATTTTCAATGCATTGTCGTTTATTTTGTAGATGCATGTGTAGGATGATACTATCGCTATGCTATGTCCTATTATGTGGTAGGACCCTCCTTGTAGATGAAACACCGTTGGTAGATGTGCTTAGCCATGCTATGTTGAACGTGGGCTGGGTTACATTATTGAGACTTGTTTCTAAAAGTATTGGTTTGTGAAAACTAAAACAACTTAATCAATGAACCTCCTGGGTGTGATGGTATTGATAATTTTTGGTGGTTTCATTGCGGAAAGGCACCCAGGTATCGAGAGAAATTGATTGGTTTCTTTTTTTGGTAGCTTACGTGTACAACCATGTGCCAATAATGAAATGGGCGGTTGGTTGGACTTAGTAGGTTGTGGTAACCCGAACCCGCGTATCCAGAGATGTAGAATTTTGGTAGGTTGGACCGGTGCGCGTCGGGATTGGGGTGCTACTTCCCGAACAGTCTCTTCTTGGACTTCGCCCTATCATCACCCAAAATGAGAGTGATCGTACGAGCTAGGCTGGCCAAGTCACATGGGTAAAGTGTACAAACCTCTGCAGGGTGTATAACCTAATCGATTAGCCGTGTCCCCGGTTATGGACAACTGAGTTGCTTGATATTGATTCCATGACATGTTTCTCGCTCATTCTAATTTCATAATTGTTTTAATATTGTTGGGTTAACTTAATTGGGATCTTTTCAAAGAAAATCAAAAACTGTTTATGAAAGTAGGACAAAGGTATTTGCAAATGCAAGACAGACACAGCTCCACTTGCCAAATATGCATGTAGATGTTAGCACTATTGTCTCCTTTACTAGCTCTACTTTCCATACATTCCATGTATTGACCCTTCGGGGCTGCTACGTTTCATGTTGCAGGATATTCCGATTCTGAGTAATCGATATAGGCCACGGTACTCCACTCGGCACTTGTTCACTTGTGGGCAACTTGAAGAATGGAGGATTTACTTTATTTATGTTGCTACCTGAATAATTTGAGCTAGCCTTGAGCTAAGCTTTTATTGTAATGATGGTACTCTGGATCATTGTTATTTATGATACACGGATATTTTGCTATGTTATTCATCTCATTCTATTGTGGGCCAATGAACCGATCCAGGGATTGGCATGTCACATAGAAGCCTCAGTCTTTTCAGAACCGCGGTGTTACAAATAATCCGACGCATACTGATCAACTTCACCCTCTTCACCTCCTATAACACCCATGAAAAACAATGCATGTATGCAGGGTTTCCCACTGAGCTGCCATTTCCTGCAATGGCATGTCCTACCAACCAAACTCACTGGATACCTCCATTGCCTATCTTTACTATCAGTGTATGTTACCTCAGCCTCCATTCCTCTTCTAATGTATTTCATCTTTAATTGTTTTGCCCTGGCATGCAAAGCCTTAATGAAAGATGGGAGGACGAGATGGCTAGCATATACTGTTGATGCAATTCTTTGACGCAAATCGATCTTTATCGTGATCATCTGTGAGACCCTGGCACATGGCTCAATAGGATTGATAGGAAACCCATACCAACAAGTTGCAACTTCTTTTCCGGAAGCTCATTCGAAAAGAACTCTAAGGTTAAGCGTTCTTGGCCTAGAGCAATTCTAGGATGGGTCACCGAAGTGGGTACCAGGTGCGCATGAGTGAGGACAAAGTGCGCAGAAAAGACTAGTGTTGGTCTGTGGGGTTAGTCTAGAGATCCTATTGAGCTGCCAGAAGTGACAGCCGTCGGTCTGGAGTGACCGGGGGTGTTATAAGTGGTATCAGAGCCGACCTTCACGGTTACATGGGCGTGTGCGGGTCAGTGGCGGACATGTGTAGCATGGCGCGTGTGGCCCAGAGTGGACACGACATGGCAATGTGCCGGCACTGGACGCACAGACATGTTCCAAGAGGGGACGTTCCTGGCTTGTGGTTGATTGACAAGGACGTCGATCTTCTAAGGGTGGGTGTATGTGAGACCCTGGCGCATGGCTCAATAGGATTGATAGGAAACCCATTGACGAGGTTTGATCTCGTCAATGCCCATTGTTATGGACTTGGGTTTTGGAGAATATGGGGATGCTGGAGATCGCGGAACGGTTAGCAAACAAGCAACACGAGGACACGAGATTTACCCAGGTTCAGGCCCCCGGAGGGAAAACCCTACTCCTGCTTGTCTGCTCTTGATTACGGTGGAACCGGTGATTACAGGGGTGCGCAGATGCGATCTGGCGTGGAGGTGTGTATGCGAAAGTATGAGGGGGAGATCTAGGTAACGCCCTCCTGGACTTTATATAGACTTAGGCAGGTCCCAAGCACAGATCTAGTCGGTTACAGGTTCTAGGGTTTACCCCTTTGAATTTCCTATCTACTGTAGTCTTGTTCTCCAAGGATCCGAGGGCGTCATGGGCCTTGGCCACCCGAAAATCCTCATGGGCCGGCGTATATTTGTCGTGGGCCTTCCTTGGGCTGGACCAGGTATGCTGAGATTGTGTACCCGCGGGGTATAACCATGTCAGTAGCCCCCGAGTATTCAGTCGAATCGTAGATTCGGCTGATGACTCTTCAATCCTTCGGGTGCAACTCTGTCTTTCAAGAGAATGTGTAGGGATTGTTGATGCGTGTGCCTGACTCTCCCGACGGATCAGGGTCAGTTAACTGTCTTAGGACAAAACAACACAATCTTCTTCAGGTTCGAGTCCCTCAACTCGAACCCGGAACATATGCTGGTGTAATTCGACTCAGGCCGCAGAGGACTTACAGGAGTGGAATTCCAGTGAATTTAATTGATGTACCCAACGCGTCCGTCAGGATTTTTCATCGCGCCTGTTGGCACGGGTTTATACTAGCAGAGCGCAGTCATGTGCGTTACCAGGCCATCAGATGTTATCTGTAGGTCTTATCTTTGCATCGTAGACACAACATCCGAAGTTTTATCACCGCGGAGGTGTTTCGGGTAGCCAAGGAGAATGCTACTCACTTAGTGTTTAGTTGGGGCAGAGTTGCCGAAAAGTTTTTTGTATCCTGATCCGAAGGATCACAGTCGAAATTTTATAGGGTGCGCGACCAGCGCTCCCTATGGGAGTAGCCCCCGAGTGACTGTTCGAGTCGTAGACTCGAGTGGAGACTTTAATTCAGCCGTTGTTCAGTGTCAGGTCCGTAGGACACAAAATAAATTCGGATGCTGAAATCCATCCTCCCTATGGGAGTAGCCCCCGAGTCCGTAGTGGAGTCGTAGACTCAACGTAGGACTCGAAGAGACAATTCAGTGCTGTAACGTGTTGTTCTTTTTTCGGGTGCGCGGCCAGCGCTCCTGATAGGAGTAGCCCCCGAGTAATTGGTCGAATCATAGTTTCGAGTGAGTACTCTTAGCTTTGAAGCCGAAGAAATTGTAGCTGTTGCTAATGTAGCTTTTGATGACGTCAGTGCTGACGATCGATGACCTCAAGCGTCTGATGCGCCAGAGATGACTTAACTGGACGAACATGGGTCCCACTTTCTGACCTTGAATTGACCGGTCACGCGCGGCATGGAGATAATTACGGCGTCGCCTCGATTTCCGCGCGTAGTGGACGGCGTGTTAGCGACGGTTCGTTGCGATGCTGACACGTGTATGGCCAGATCCTGTCATTGGCGTTAGGTCTTCTCGATGGACGGTTGTCGTGCATCGTCTTCGTATTTATAATCATTGGGGAAAACTTTATTTTGTTTTCACCGCAGCTATTCTCGTTTCACTCCTTCCTTGTTCTCTGAGAGTTCTCGTTGCGCGCTGGAATATCCTTTCACATTTCTTTCTTCCATCCTGCACTCTCGTCGCCGGCGCCACCGTACCGCGATGGGGAATTCGAATAAGTCTTCTTCCGCGGTTGGTACCAGCGCTGCTGGAGGGAAGAAAAGTGCCGCCGCTACTCGTGTCACCGATGGTGGCTGGCGGCGATCGGAGACGCGGGAGAGTGATCTCTACAAGCTTCGTGAGCGGGGCTTGATCCCGCAGGATAGGGAGGCCGTAAAACTCCCAGGCAACGAGGTAATCCCCCATCCCCCCGCTGGGTTTCGGGTTATGTTCCTCGCCTTCGTTATTCGCAGATTTTCCTTCCCAGTCCCCGACTTCCTTCATGGACTGCTTTTTCTGTACGGTGTCCAATTGCATCATCTTTCCCCCAATTCTCTTCTTCATATTGCTTGTTTCATCACTTTTTGCGAGTGCTGGCTTGGTATCGAGCCGCACTTTGGCCTCTTCTGGAAACTCTATTCCGTGAAGAGGCAATCTGGTTCGAATGGTGTGTATCCCATTGGGGGTTGCATCATCTCCCTCAAACCCAATCTGCTTTTATTTTCTTTTTCCATGTATGAATCTATCCAGTAATGCCGGAGGCGATGGTTTTATATTCGCGACTCCACAGTGGCTGGGCAGCATTTTGGTCTTGCTCCTTTCGACCCCTCCCAAATAATCGAGCCGAAGAGGTCCTGGAAAAACCAGATCTTGGATGGCGAGGTGGCGGAGATAGAGGCTCTCTATCACCGAGTGGAGGATCTCCAGTTGATTCCGGAGAAGGAGGTCAATGGTGTAGATATCATCCGCACATTTCTTGAGCGTCGGGTGCAGCCACTCCAGGCTAGGGTGCACCCGATGTTCCTTTATACTGGCTGCCGTGATCCGACGAGAGTTTCAGCTGAGAAATTCTCCCAGGGAGATCTCAACAGGGCCCTTCGTTCGCTGCTGAAGTTCAAGGCTGGAGAGGATATACCGGGGAAGTCGCTGACTCCTCCGTTTTCTTCTTCGCTTCCTGTTCCACAGGTGTAGATCCGTGCGCGTAGCGCTATTTTCGATTGCATTGTATTTTCATTTGTTTGCTACAAATTTTCTTTTCTTGTGCAGAGCTTCAAAGTGTCGGGAATGTCGCCTCCATTACCCGGAGTATTTCCGGATGCTCCAGATAATGATGTGGTGGATTTCATGTCCGAGCTGCCGTCGGCGCGGTCTCCGGCTGAAGAGGCCAACGAGTCGAGCGAGGACCATACTCGCAAACGGTCACGGAGCTCCAGCGAGTCTTTAGATGCCTCGACTTCTCCGACTCCTAAGAACCCACTGTGTCTTGAACGTCACAGTGATGGGCATGGAGGCTCTTCCTCTCCGATTCCTGCCGTTCCCGTGCGGGATGTAGCGCCGCACCCGCCGGCGAAGCGGAAGAAGGAAGAAAAGAAGGAAGAGAAGAAGGAAGAGAAGAAAGAGGAGAAGAAAGTCTGAAGGACCCCTCCTGTCTTCAACCTGAGCGAGCTGGACTCGTAAGTTTCCTTTGTCCTGCACTGCTTTTTCTTGCCTGTTTACTTTGTACTTATGCTAATTTGTCCTTGTGCAGGCACTCTTCCAACGAATCCTCCAGCGATGGGGCTCGGGAGATGATGGGGGAGTCGAAAGTCGCGTATCCTCCTCCTCAGACGGTGGCTACCTCTGAGGGAGCTGCTCCGAACCTTTCTCCGCAGGAGGTTTAGGTGGTTGCGCCTCAGAAGGTTGCCAGCGGACCTTCGAGTCGCCATCGGATCATGTGAGTAGTTCTGCCTCCTGCCACGGGGGAAGCCCCCGAGCGTCTGTAAAGGAGTTTTTGTTGCGTGTTCTTCTTTCGAGTCTCGGGGGGAGCTCCCGAGTGCTTTCGTGTGTGTAATTTGTTTCTGCTCTTTCTTTTGGGCGTAGGCCCCGAGTCCTTCTCTTGACCAGTGCTTCTTTTTCCTGCAGCCTTTTGTGCATGATGCCAAACGACTGGTGCAGCAGCACCTGGTGCTGGAGGCCAGCCTCAAACAACTTCAAGGTACTTTTATGCCTTGATGTTTGCTTCTTCTTGTATTCTTGTCCTGTTATCTGACGCTTGTATTATTTGAATACAGAGGAGCACAAAACCTCCCTTCGTGAGATTGATGCTCTCAAAAAGAGCCTCGGTTAAGCGGAGAAGAAGGCCGAGGTCACAATTGGTGCGAAAGAGCGCCTCGAGCTGGAGCTGGCCACTGCGGCCGAGGCTAAGGAGCGCCTGCAGCGGGAGGCCACGGACCGCGAGGAGCAGCTTGCTACCGCCATAGCCTCGCGCGAGAGAGAGGTGGTCAGCAAGCTTATGGCGGCTGCCAAGGCCGTTTCGGGTGAGTATCTTCGTCGTCCTCTTTTTTATTTCTTGTATTTTGTGTCTAGTGCTGTCGTTCATTCTGCTTCCTTGCTTTTTTAGATGCCGCAGGCATCGAGTTTGATCGCGGTGCTCTGGAGCACGGGAGTGCTCTGGATGATGCTGCTGCGGCGGTTGAAGATCGCTGCGGCACCTTCGTCAGCTCGCTTGCCAAGGCCAAGGAGGTTCTTGGGCGCTTGTACAAGGAGCTTGTCCCCAAGGGCGCGGCCCTTGATGATGTTGATGCTCTGGTGGAGGCGCTGTCAGCCGAAGCACCTGCGGCGTACAAGCGCAAGCAGAAGGGCATCAGTGCATCCGTCGGGCTGGCAATGGCCTTGGCGGCTGGGGCGGAGCTGGACCTTCCCCAGGTCACTTCCCAGATGCCGACGACTGCTGATGGATCCGAGGTAGCCTTCGCTACCTATTCTGCTCGCTGTAAGCGTTATGGGCCGAAGCTGATTGATCTGCTGGCCGAGTACGCACTACGGCAGCAGGGGGAGGCCAAGGCGAGGCAATCCGGCTCCGAGGCTACTCAGGGTGCCGCGTCTTAGGCGCTGTATCTGTAGGATAGTTGTAGTATCTTTTGTTGTAATTATTTTGATGAACAAATCCTTGTGCCACGTAGTGGCTCTTGATGCACTTAATGAATTTGTTGAGTTATGTGCTCCTTCGTCTGCGTGTTCATGTCTTTGCCTTTCTGTTGATCTAGGGTCCTTCGGGTGCTGATCCCGTTGACACCTCGCCTGCAGCGCCACTGCGGCCATCCTTGGATGATTCGTCGCAGCTTGCGTTTCTTCGAGACCGTGTTCGTAGTCTCGAGAAAGAGTTGCTTGGGGTGCATGGCCATGCCGACGTTTGGAAGTCCAAGGCGGATCGTGGTGCTGCTAGAGAGGAGTACTTGATGGCGGAATTGCTTCGATTATCCGAGCAACTTCAGTGTAGGTTTTTCGAGTTGTTGCCCATTTCTTCGGATGCGCCTGCTGGCATTGCATCTTACTTTTGTGCAAGTATTGCAGGTGCTAACCTTGCTCCAAGGGAGGAGAAGGAGCTTGTTGCTGTTCGGGTCAATTGTTTGACTCAACAGGACATGGAAGCCGGCGGGTTCTTCTGGATGGATCGTGACCGTGCTATGGTACTTGCGACGGTGCAAGATCGCGTTCACCAAGTATCGCGGGTGCTTCGTCAGGTGCAGACTTCGCTCGCGTCGGTTCTGCATGTGATGTTTCCACTGGATGCTGCGCCAACAACCCTTTCTAGTCTTCTGTCGAAGTTTCGGAACGTGAATCATGTCAAGGAATTGGTGCGGCACCAGCTCGTCGCAGGAGTAAAGGCTGCGTTGTCCCTTGTGAGGCTGCATCGCCCTGATGTAGATCTGTCCGCTGTAGAGGCTGGGCCAGCCCTTCTACCATATGGTGGTGTATGGGATATGCATCCGCATTACGCGGCTGTAAGGCAGTATGCCGAATAGATTGTAGATCTATTTGAGCACCGTGCTCAGGTTGTTCTTCAGAATAGGTAGTACCTGTAAAAGAGATAGATGTAAAATTTGTATATATTTAACTGAAGGGAATATGCCCGAGAGGCAATAATAAAGTGGTTATTATCGTATTCCTTATTTATGATAAATGTTTATTTTACATGCTATAATTGTATTAATACGGAAACGTTAATACATGCGTGTTTAATAAACAAAAAGGAAGTTCCTAGTTATGCCTCTCTTATAAACTAGCTCGTTGATTAACATGATGATCAAAGTTTCCTGATCATGGACATTGGATGTTGTTAATAACGAGGTCACAACATTAGTGTAATGATGTGATGAACATTCATCCGAAGTATAGCATTACGATCAAATTCATTGAGTTTATATTGCTATAACAACTTACGAAGTGATCCTAATCCTTAGACCATGAGATCATGTCAATCACTAACACCGGAAGAGTTTCTTGATAACATCAAACGTCACACCGTAACAGGGTGATTATAAAGATGGATTTAGAACTAATAAAGTATTATGTTGAGGCCCATGGATCGAGAGTGGAATTTGTTCATCCCGATGACGGATAGATATAATCTGGGCCCTCTCGGTGATATCACATTGGTTAGCTTGCAAGCAAGTGATTTGATCACTAAAATGTTATATCACGGGAACGAGAAAAGAGTGCATGTCAGTAACGATATCAAACTAGGTATGGGATACCGATGATCGAATCTCGGACATGTAATATATCGCGAAACAAAAGGATTAAGATACTAGCATAAAAGGTTCCGACGATCACAAGAAAGTCATCGTTGAATGTGTGGGAGTCAGTATGGGTCTCCAGATCCCGCTTCTGATTATTGATCTGAGAGGGGTCTCGATCATGTCCGCATTATTCGCGAACCGTAGGGTGACACACTTAAGAGACACCGACATCCATTTGGAGCAAAAGTTTTATGCCGAAAAGAATAACAAGCGCAGGAATTTATTTCACTAGATACCGAAACGGGTTTTCGGGTGAAATTGCAGAAAGTGTTTCTGCATGTGAAATGAAATACTAGCAAGGGGTTATATGTGAATGTTTGTAATTAAAGTAATTGACAAAATTCTGAATAAATAAAAGGAGTTTTATTTAATGAGAGTTTGCATTAAATTTGGTGGAAATTTAATGGGAATTTGAGTGGGATTTTGAGTGGAGAAAATTGAAGGGGCATTTTTTGAGTGGAGTGTCCACCCACATGAATGAGGGAGAGGTGGGGGCACCCTCCATGGCTGGCGGACATGCCCCCTTGGGATGCCCCCTCCCCTATATAAGGAGCCCCTCTCCTCACTTCTCACTCACACCTCCCCGTGAAGGATCTCTCTCCCCCTCTAGAATTTATCCCCCATGGTCTCGGACTAGCGAGATACATGTTCCCGGTGGCTATTCAGCAAGAAAGAGTTGTGCTTTCACTGCATCGCTGGAGCGAGGAGGTGGAGGTTGCTCGGTGCCTCGAACGTGTGTGCGAGCACGGATGCGCTGCTGTTTTGCGGCGCTAGGACTTCCTCTCGATCTTGATATCGGCAAGAGATCGTCTACATCAACCACGAGTTTGGACTCTTTAAGCTTTGTCGGTCTTCAAGGGTATGCTATCTACGGATATACATCCGCCCGTTGTTTGTATCTAGTAGATAGATCTTGGTACATAGTTGTTCCCATCGTAGGAATTTTTTTGTTTTCTATGCTGCGAACCCTAGAGTGGTATCAGAGCCGGATCTATGCGTAGATGCTTTGCACGGGTAGTACACATATGAGTATGTGGGCGATGATGATCATTTTATTGCTTCTTAGTTGTACTTTGGATATTGGTGGCATAGTGGGATGAAGCGGCCCGGACAAACTTTACATGTCCTCGCACATGAGACCTGTTCCACGCTTGACATGCAAATAGTTTTGCATAAGTGGCTAGCGGGTGTCCTTCTCTCCTACTATAGTCAATATCTAATTTGCAACGAGTTGTCAACAATTTGGTTATCCTCGTTGTGGTTCATGTTCGTAGGTAAGAACGGTTCTATCTTCGAAATCCCTAAGCCACGTAAAACTTGCAATGGATAAATTAGAGGCATCTAGTTTAGATTGTGGCTGGGCTAGTGTTATGATATGGTGATGTTGTAAGTAGAAGTATAAGATGATACTCTTACAACGCACATAACGTGTAGGTTCCATAGACCTTGGCCTTACACATAGAGGTATGATAGAGATCATACCACGGTGCACATGATGGAGATCATATGCAGGAACCGTATCATTTCACTAATAAACATGTGATGTTTTGATTGCATCTTATATTGCTTGTTTGGCGTTTTATTAGCATAATAAGATGATCCCTCATTTAGATATCAAGATAAGAATGTGTTCTTCCTTAAGTATCCACCGACAATGTTTCGTCGCTTCAAGACATCACGTGATGATCGGGTGTACTTGAATCCACGAGCATATCTCGGGTGTAAGACAGTTACACACGCGAATACTAAGGTTCTTACTTGGCAAGCCTAGCATGTATAGACATGGCCTCGGAACACGGACCGAAAGGTTAAGCATGAGTCATATGTTTTTGATATGATGACCATATGGATGCTCGCCTTTGAAGCTACACCGACTCACGTGATGATCGGACTTGGTGTAGTGGATTTGGTTCATGTAATCACCAAAAAGACACGAGGGATGTCGTTTTTGAGTGGGAGTTCATTTCTAATTTGGATTAATAGAACTCAATTTATCATAAATTAAATCAAAGTGAATTTTCATAATTTGTTGTAGTTATTGGCATTCGTTCACCACCTTATGCTTAGTTGTAATTGAGATAATAGAACTATAGAATTCTGGATATATACTTTATGAACTGGTATCGTGTTGTGTTGAGTGTCAATCTAAAGTTTAAAGTCCTATTGCAAACTTTCAGCAAACTCTATTTACTCCGTGAAATTTAATAATTGGTATTAAATCGAGAGTAACAATTCTAGTGTTAGTATCTTAAGTATCATGTTTGCCTCCATGATTCTTGATTGTTTTAATATCAAATTTATCTAGGAGCTGAAAGAATTGTTTCAGAAACCATCATGTGTGGCAGATATAATGATATCTGAAACAATGTTTTGGTTGCAATATGATAGAGTATAATATATGTTCTCATATTGGATGAGAATTTACGAAGGTTGGAGATGCTAGACATCCTAATCATCCAAAAGGGCTTTGGAAAGTAATGTTATACTCACGATTCGCCTTTATAAGCTATAGTAGCTTGATCATGAAAGTCGCCATGATAAGGATGAATAGAAGATGTATGTAAAGTGTTTACTACACTAAAAGATTACTAAAGAATGGATTTTGAAAGAATACCGATCATTTTGATGATGGTGATCTACTTCAAAGTGCAAGTCCAAAGGTATTATTATTTGAATATACATGCTTTGGACTATGTGTCATGTATATGGCACTACTTTTGATGTTGGTAGATTCTTTTAAAAAGGAAAAGGAAATGCTGAAAGAGAATCTATAAAATATATTTGGCAGAAAAGAAAAGATTGGAAATATCCAATTTAGGTATATATATGATATACATGTTATGGTTGTATTCTTTGCTTGTTAAACAATGTGGTTCTTGGGTATTGGATACCGAATTGGTTGGTATGAAATTTCATATGGAACGACGTAATTCATAAACCACAATGGCCTAAGTAACTAGCAAGAGAATATGTGATGATGTTCATCGAAAACAAACAAACCGTTGTTTGTATTTCTCGTTGACATCAAAGCTTGACTTCAAGATTTGTTTTAATAATTGTTATTTAAATCAGGTATTATGAGAACAAAGGTTGTTCAAATAATTACCGTATTCCATATAAGATGGATGATTTACAAATCTAGTTGGAGAAATCACATCCATAAAACCTAATGCTAAAATGTCGCAAGACAAATGATTGAAAGATCACTTACGAAGTGACATCGCTGTTTAAATTATATTGGAAAGAAAACATGAAGAATCTCCATTTTTCATGGATTTTTGGAGTCTTTGATTTGATCAAGTGACGCTTGTGAGACTTTCCTCGGGATAATTAAAACTTCGTTCAAAGGACAAATAAGAACGAACGACTAAAATATTGGAATTTATACATATCGATGTATGTAGTCCATCATGTGTAGTCGTAAGCGATGGGTTTCAACTTCATATACTTTCTCCGGAAATTTGAGTGAATGTTCACTTAATGAGAAAGAAGTGTGAAATATTTGAAAACGTTCAAAGACTTTCAAGATGAAGTGAAAATCATTGTGACAAGAAAATAAATGGTTTATGATTTTATCATAAGGGATTTATTTGAGTTACAAGTGTAACAAGAAAAATAAATGAATTATGATTTATCATAAAGGGATTTATTTGAGTTGCAAGTTTAGCAAAACACCTAGATTTACATTTCCCGAAACACCATAGGAGTATGGAGTGTTTGAGATTTGTAATGAAACCTTGTTTGACATGGTTGGATCTAAGGTGTTATTTATAAAACTGCCATTATGTTTTAAAAAGATTAAAGCTTTAGAGACTTCCGCTTTTACACTAAAAAGAGATCCATCTTGATCCATTGAAATGACACCATATGAGTTATGGTTTGGGGTAAAACCCAAGTTGTCGTTTCTTAAATTTTGGTATGCTAAACATAAGTAAGATGTTTACAACCAAAGTAGGATGAGCATGTCTTTGTAGGTTATTTCGAATAACAATTGGTTATTCCTCCATAACACCGAGGACAAAAGGGTTTGTCGCTTGAAATGTGAAGTTTCTTGAAGAAGGAATTTTTCATAAATGTTAAGTGGGAGGATAATAGAACTTTGATAAGGTTAACGAACCTTAGCTAAATGTGCTGAGTTGCGCAGCGCCGGAAATGGTTCGGGAGGCTGCCATAATGCTCATAGCTTATGTGCCTCAAAGGTTGCGGTCACGGAGGTCTAAAGTTCCTATTGAACCAAGAAGGTCGGATAAACAATCAAATGATTGAGATTTGAGAGTAAATCATTATTGTTTGACAATGATGAACCGACTACAAAGAAGCGATGATGGGCCCTGACTCCGTCAAATGTCTTGAAGCCATAAAATCCGTGATAGTTCCATACACGAGAAATCAAGTTTTGAACATGGAAGACCCTCCGGAAATGTGTAAAAACCTATCGGTCGTATTTGGATCTATAAAGAAACTGACATGGATGTTTTACATCTATGAAATAGTCGACATATCGGTAAAGTATTTTACGACAATGTTCAAGGAATTGACTATGACAAGATTTGATCTTTCATAGCGATATTTAGTCTGGACGGATTAAAGTAGCAACCACTACTTATAATTTGTTATATGGTAGATGAATAAACAAAACAAAGTTCTTCTAATAGAATGGTTACCTAGGACGTGTACATGACACGATCCAAAGGGTTTTGTTAATTCAAAGGATGCTAAAAAGGGCATGCAAACTTCAATGGTTGAAGTAAGCATCACGGAGTTGGAATCTTCACCGTGATGAAAAAGAGTTTTCATCAGGAGACGATGAAGATGCTTGCATTTGCAAGAAATTAAGTGGGAGCGCTAAGACATATTTCTAATACATTTTGTGGAGGACATCTTGTTGATTAGAAATTATGTATCTTTTATTGACAAAGGTTAAGAATTTTATTTCGATGAAATACTTAGGCAAAACCCGAATATTTAGGATGAATGTCTATAGTGGATAGACTGTGACGCTAATATGGTTGTGCCAAACGTACATATATGAGATATTGAAGGAGTTCAATATAGAAACGACAAGAAAAGGTTCTTGTCGCATGGAAAAGGAATTGAATCAAGATTCAAGTGTATCGACACTTGATAAGTGAAACAAGATTCAAGTGCTTTGACACTTGATGAGTGAAATCACGAGAATGTTTTGATCAATCATACCATGATATGTACACATCCAGATATGTCCTATGCTCTAAGTGTTATGAGCATATACCAGAATGAATCATAAAATGATCATTGGACTATAGTAAGGATATTCTTATGATCTTTTGGAAGAACTAAGAATATATTTCTGTAGAGGTGACATAGTTCATTGTAAAGCGTTACATTGATACTAGTTTTGTCGCAAGATACAAATTAAGTTTATCTCAATTTAAACTATGGGTAGCACAATTTAATGGAAAGGAGATTCCATGATGGATTTGGATGAAATCCATAGTTAAGACATTGTGACGAATACTACAACAAAAGGCTAAGTATATGACTGCTATAGTAGTAGCAAAGGAGGAAATTTGTGTCAAGTAGTTTGTTATCAAACTAAGGTGTGGTTCGCAACGGGCTAACACTAAAGATATATTGTACGACAATAGTATCGACGTGTTTTAACCCCAAGGAACTAAAGGTCTCACCAAAAGACCAAATTTATACAATGTCATCTCATTGGAGAATGAGTGATGCGTGAAGACGCAAAGACATGCAAATACACACGAACCTGAAAGTGTCAGATTCATAGATTATGTTAACCACTTGCAGTTGCGTATATGGAACACCAGAAAGCCATATGTGTTTAATACGCAAAGTTTTCAAACTAGATTATTGTCTCTAGTGCAAGTGGGAGACTGAAGGGAATATGCCCGAGAGGCAATAATAAAGTGGTTATTATCGTATTCCTTATTTATGATAAATGTTTATTTTACATGCTATAATTGTATTAATACGGAAACGTTAATACATGTGTGTTTAATAAACAAAAAGGAAGTTCCTAGTTATGCCTCTCTTATAAACTAGCTCGTTGATTAACATGATGATCAAAGTTTCCTGATCATGGACATTGGATGTTGTTAAGAACGAGGTCACAACATTAGTGTAATGATGTGATGAACATTCATCCGAAGTATAGCATTACGATCAAAGTCATTGAGTTTATATTTCTATAACAACTTACGAAGTGATCCTAATCCTGAGACCATGAGATCATGTCAATCACTAACACCGGAAGAGTTTCTTGATAACATCAAACGTCACACCGTAACAGGGTGATTATAAAGATGGATTCAGAACTAATAAAGTGTTATGTTGAGGCCCATGGATCGAGAGTGGAATTTGTTCATCCCGATGACGGATAGATATACTCTGGGCCCTCTCGGTGATATCACATTGGTTAGCTTGCAAGCAAATGATTTGATCACTAGAATTTTATATCACGGGAACAAGAAAAGAGTGCATGTCAGTAACGAGATCAAACTAGGTATGGAGATACCTATGATAGAATCTCGGACATGTAATATATCGCGAAACAAAAGGATTAAGATACTAGCATAAAAGGTTCCGACGATCACAAGAAAGTCATCGTTGAATGTGTGGGAGTCAGTATGGGTCTCCAGATCCTGCTTCTGATTATTGATCTGAGAGGGGTCTCGATCATGTCCGCATTATTCGCGAACCGTAGGGTGACACACTTAAGAGACACCGACATCCATTTGGAGCAAAAGTTTCATGCCGAAAAGAATAACAAGCGCAGGAATTTATTTCACTAGATACCGAAACCGGTTTTCGGGTGAAATTGCAGAAAGTGTTTCTGCATGTGAAATGAAATACTAGCAAGGGGTTATATGTGAATGTTTGTCATTAAAGTAATTGAAAAAATTCTGAATAAATAAAAGGAGTTTTATTTAATGAGAGTTTGCATTAAATTTGGTGGAAATTTAATGGGAATTTGAGTGGGATTTTGAGTGGAGAAAATTGAAGGGGCATTTTGTGAGTGGAGTGTCCACCCACATGAATGAGGGAGAGGTGGGGGTACCCTCCGTGGCCGGCGGCCATGCCCCCTTGGGCTGCCCCCTCCCCTATATAAGGAGCCCCTCTCCTCACTTCTCACTCACACCTCCTCGTGAAGGATCTCTCTCCCCCTCTAGAATTTATCCCCCATGGTCTCGGACTAGCGAGATACATGTTCCCGGTGGCTATTCGGCAGAAAGAGTTGTGCTTCCGATGCATCACTGGAGCGAGGAGGCGGAGGTTGCTCGGTGCCTTGAATGTGTGTGCGAGCACGGATGCGCTGCTGTTTTGCGGCGCTAGGACTTCCTCTCGATCTTGAGATCGGCAAGAGATCGTCTACATCAACCACGAGTTTGGACTCGTTAAGATTTGTCGGTCTTCAAGGGTATGTTCTCTACGGATATACATCCGCCCGTTGTTTGTATCTAGTAGATAGATCTTGGTACATAGTTGTTCCCATCATAGGAATTTTTTTGTTTTCTATGCTGCGAACCCTACATTGACTGGGCGTGTTTTGCCCTTTGTTATAAAGGTTTGGTTGTTGTTTGAGCACGTAGTGCTTTGTTTGCATACGTGTCCTTTTCGTTAGCCTGACGTGGTTAGCTACTCAGGTGTACACGTGTTATCCTCAGTCGATGAAATCGTGAGGTGGGGGGAGCCCCCGGGTGCGTTTGTAGAATGAAGTAAAGGTGCGAATAGAAAAACGAAATTTTGGGGCGAGACACTTAGCTTTATTTATATCGTAATGGAGGATGTACATTGTTTGGCTGGGTAGCCTTGGCTGAATAGCCTTATTGAAAGTAAAGGGGTAGGTAGCTATGGGTAGAATCGTCGCAGCTGTGCAACGTTCCATGGGTTGGAGTATGCGACTCCAGACTCCACGTGCTTGAGGCGATAGGCGCCACCTGGGATGACTTCGATGACGATGTAGGGTCCTTCCCATGGTGACTCGAATTTCTTCGGTCGCTCTTGCTTGAGTCGCAAGACGAGGTCTCCTTCGACGAAGGACCTGGGGCGCAGCCGTCGGCTGTGGTAGTTGCGGAGACTCTGCTGGTACACCGCTGATCGAGCTGCTGCTATGTATCATGCTTCATCGAGTGTGTCGATGGCGTCTTCGAGTGCAGCCGTGGATTCGTCTTCGCTACAAGCGACGACCCGGGGGGCCTGGTGGCGTACTTCGGCTGGTAGCAGGGCTTCGGCTCCATGCACCATGAAGAACGGCGTGTAGCCAGTGGAGCTGTTAAGCGCGGTACGCAAGCTCCATAGGACGGAGGGTAGCTCTTTTGTCCAGGCTCCGGTGAGTCGCTCGAGCGGGCTCATGAGGCGCTTCTTGATGCCAGTGCCGATTAGGCCATTGGCCTTTTCCACCTGCCCGTTCGTTTGCGGGTGTGCCACAGAGGCGTTTGTGATGTTGATTCCGAGGCCTTCGCAGAAGTCTTGGAATTCTTTGGATATGAAGTTTGATCCATTGTCGGTGATGATGCTATGCGGTACGCCGAACCTATAGACAATGGATTCAAAGAACTTGACGGCAGTCTTGCCCTTTTGGTTAGTGACCGACATTGCTTCGATCCACTTGGTGAATTTGTCGACTGCGACCAGGAGGCAGACGTGCCCTTCTTTCGAGGACCTTGGCAGTTTGCCGATCATGTAGAGGCCCCATTGGGCGAAGGGACAGGCCAAGGGTATGGGACTGAGCTCTGACCCTGGTGCGTGTGGTTTGTCGGCGAACCTTTGGCACCCTTTGCATCTTCGGACGATCTCTTTTGCGTCATTCATGGCCTTTGGCCAGCAGAATCCAGCTCGTAGAGCTTTAGCGACAAGGGAGCGAATGCCTGCGTGATGGCCGCAGATGCCCTCATGGATGTCTTGAAGTATGGTTTTCCCGTCACCGATGGTGATGCACCTTTGTAGTACACCCGAAATGCTGCGCTTGTACAGCTCGTCATTGATGATGGCGAAGGCTTTTGACCGGCGAGATATGCGCCGGGCATCCGTCGGGCTGTCAGGCAGTTCTCCATCTATTAAGTATTGGAGGTACGGTCATGTCCAGGTTTCTTCGACTGCTATGACCTGCATCAGGTTGACCATAGAGACCTCTGTGTCCAGTTTTTCGGGCCCTTCATGACCTTCGGGTAGCATAGCCCCCGAGTGTTCTGCTTCTTCGGGTGATCCCTTGGGGAATTTCTGCTTGATGGATGGCACACAGATCTGTTCGAGGAACACAGCTGGTGGCACCCTTGCGTAGGTGGAGCCGATGTTGGCAAGTCTGTCGGCCTCCTCGTTGCTTTCTCTTCCAACATGCCGAAGCTCACAGCTGTCGAATTCTCCTTCGAGTGCGTTGTAGAGTGCGCGGTACGCGATCATGTTTTCAGCGTGTGCGTCACACTCATTCATCGTTTGTTAGACGACGAGGTTGGAGTCACCGTAGATGACCAGGCGCGTTGCGCCGCAGATCTTTTCCATCCTCATGCCGTGGATGAGGGCTTCGTATTCAGCTTCGTTGTTGGAAGCTCGGAATTTCATCCGAAGGACGTACTTCATCTTTTCGCCCTACGGGGAGGTCAGTATGATCCCGTCTCTTGCTCCAGCTTCACGCTTGGAGCCGTCGAAGTGCATCGTCCATGACTGCGACATGTCTGGGGTGTCTGGCAGCTGTAGCTCCATCCAGTGTACAAGGAAGTCCGGGAGGACCTGAGACTTGATTGCGAGTCGCTTCTCGTAGACGATGTCTAGGGGTGACAGCTCGATGCCCCACAGGGCCACGCGTCCTGTGGCCTCTGGGTTATTCAGGATATTGTTCAGGGGTGCCTCATTGACGACCATCACCTGGTGCTCCTGGAAGAAATGGCTCAACCGACGAGCCGTCATGAACACGCCATAGGCGAGTTTTTGGTAGTGAGGGTACCTTTGTTTTGTTGGCGTCAATACCTTGCCGAGGTAGTAAATTGGGCGTTGGACCCCATGGGTCTTTCCTTCTTCGGGTCGCTTGACCACTAGCACGATGCTGACCACCTGGTGTGTGGCTGCTATGTACAGCAGCAGGGGCTCGCGCTCCTTTGGCGTGACCAAAACGGGTGAGGTGGAGAGCAGTCGCTTGAGATCTTCGAATGCGTCGTCCGCTTCGGGCGTCCACTCGAATTTATCTGCCTTGCGTAGCAGCTGGTAGAATGGCAGGGCTTTCTCGCCCATGCGGCTGATAAACCTGCTCAATGCCGCTATTCGCCCTGCGAGCTACTGGACGCCCTTGAGATTCTTCGGCTTTTCCATTGCCATGATGGCCCGAATTTTCTTCGGGTTCGCCCCGATCCCTCGCTGGGATATGAAGTAGCCAAGGAGCTGTCCTGATGGGACGCCGAAGGCGCACTTTTCAGGATTGAGCTTGATCCTGTAGCGGTCGAGATTATCGAACATCTCGCGGAGATCGTCGATGAGCGTTCTGGCCTCCCTGGTTTTGATGACTATGTCGTCAACATAGACTTGGACGTTGTGACCGATCTGGTCCTTCAGGCATGCCTGCATGCATCGCTGGTACGTGGCACCTGCGTTCTTTAGCCCGAAGGGCATTGTGTTGTAGCAGAACACTCCGAACGGTGTGATAAACGCCGTTTTCTCTTGATCTTCGACCTTGAGTCGAATCTGGTTGTAGCCTGAGTAGGCGTTGAGGAAGGAGAGTTTATCGCATCCTGCAGTCGAATCAATGATCTGGTCGATTCGAGGAAGAGGGAAGTGGTCCTTTGGGCAGTGCTTGTTCAGCGACGTGAAGTCCACGCACATCCGCAGGATGTCCGTGTCCTTCTTGGGACCATCATTGTATTTGCGAGCCACTCGCTTTCTTTGATCTCCCTGATGAAGTCTGCAGCGAGTAGTCTGTTGATTTCCATCCCGATGGCTTCGGCCCGTGGCTCGGACAGTCTCCAGATGGACTGCTTGACGGGCTTGGTGTCTAGAAAGATGTTGAGTGCATGCTCGGCTAATTCCCTGGGAACTCCTGGCATGTCCGCAGGACACCAGGCGAAGATTTCCCAGCGCTCACGGAGGAATTCGACGAGCGCGCTTTCCTATGCGGGGCTGAGGTCGTTAGCGATCAACGTCGTCTTGGAGGCATCCGTCGGGTGGACCTGCACCTTCTTTGTGTTGACGCTGGAGTCGAAAGACATGTCAAGTGCGTTTTGTCGTGCGACTGGGGGTTCCCCATTGTCCGTCACCTCGCGGAGCCTTACGAGCTCATCCTGCATACCGAATGACTGGGAGATTCTGTTGAAGTCCCTATCGCAGTGGTCCAATCGGGTGAAGCTTCAGTGGACCGTGATGACGCCCCTGGGTCCTGGCATCTTGACTAGCAGGTATGCGTAATGTGGGACAGCCAAGAACCTTGCGAATGCTACATGCCCGAGGATGGCGTGGTATTATGATGGCCAGTCCACCACTTCGAATTCGAGCTGCTCGCATCGGAAGTTGTCCGGCTTGCCGAAGATGACGTCGAGCCATATTTTGCCTAGGGGGAATATGCCCTTTCCTGGGATGATGCCGTGGAACGTTGTGTCTGACTGTTCCAGGCTGCACAGCGGGATCCGCATTGCTGCTAGAGTACTTGCGAACATCAAGTTGATGCCGCTGCCGCCGTCCATGAAGACGCGGCTCATCTCGAAACCTCCGATCTGTGCCTCCAGCACCAGGGCAGCATGACCTAGGCGAGGGATCTAGCAAGGATGATCCGAACGACTAAACGTGATGCAGGACTCCGATCCGCTGAGGTACTCAGGGATGGCGAGTGGAGTTGTCACGGCCAGGTTGATCTGACGAGTGATTTTCTTCTGCACCCTATTCGTGGGGCGCCCCTTCTGGATCATCAGTGCTCCTTTCGGCGGGGGATACCCGTGGCCAGCGTTGTTCTGTGCTGGTGCGACTGGTTGGTTCAGGCCTCCTACAGGTGGTGGTGGAGGAGCTCCATGCGCTATCTCACCTGGTACGGGTGCGTTCCCGAATCCAGGAGGTGGAGCTTGCTGCCTCATCTGGACCATGCTTTCGCTGTGCTTCTGGAACTCGCGGCAGTCCTTGAGCATGTGGCTTTCTTTCTTCTTGCCATCCTGATTGTCGATGTAGAAGTGGATGGTGCATGGATCCAAAAGTTTTTTGTATGCTGAAGGTCCGTTATCGCGATCGCGGTGCTGCCATGACTGTGTTGGGCGTCCTCCATCGCGGAAGTTGCCTCCGCGGTATCCGCTACTGTTGCGGTTGGCATCGTTGCGACGATCGGTGTAGCCGGCCGCGACCATGTCGGGTCCATCACGATCGTCGTAGACGCACGATCTCCTCTTTCTACGGCGCTCTCGTCGTCGGCCGTAGTCGTCCTCTTCCTCCGAGTGCGCCCGGTTGTCGGAATCTTCGCCGTCAGCCCACCTGTTGGCGATGTCCATGAGGTGGTCGAGTGTCTTGGGTTTGACGCGCCCAAGTTCCTCCTTGAAGTCCTGGCGTTTGACGCCGTCCTTGAAGGCGTCGATGGCCCTCTCTTAGGAGATGTGCGCTGCGGAGTTCTTGGTGTTGGACCAGCGTAGTATGTACGAGCGAATGGATTCGCCCGTTCGTTGAGTACAGGCCCGCAACTCCTCGATTGAGGTGGGCCTCTTGCTGGTGCCTTTGAAGTTTCAGATGAAGCTGTAAGCTAGCTACTCCCAGCTTCGGATGGACCCTGAAGATAGGCTGCTAAGCCAGATCCGGGCTGCGCCTGTCAGCTGCAGCTGAAGGCATTGCATGGCGGTTTCTTTGTTTCTGCCGTGCAGTTTGGCGGATGACAGGTGGTCGCTGAGCCACGCCTTTGGGTCTTGTGTGACGTCGAACTTCGGAGTATCCGAAGGAAGTTTGAAATTTCGCGGCATCCTTGTTCGTCGAACAGATCTGCTGAAGCATCGGGCTCCGCAGAGTTCTCCTTCGTCTTCATCCATCTCGGATTCAGACGAGCATGCGCGCTTGGCTCGTGCTTTGTCGATTTTGCGCTGTGTGAGCGCGTCTCTGGCATCGTAATCGCGGTTGCGATGGAGCGAGCTCTTGTGCCTTCAGGGAAGGTCATGGTCCTCTTCTTCGGATGAAGGAGTGGGGCTGCGGTCGAACCTGACCGTAGCTTTCTTTTTCGGCTCCGTAGGAGTTTCTTGATGGAGCGCAGCTCCGACGAGTCCGAGTCCGAGTCCGGTGAGTGCGGACTTGTGCATGGATCTTTTCGGGTCCCCTTCCAGAGGTGGGTGGGCCGCGAGGTACACAGTGGCTGCTATGATCGCAGCTTGCGGTGTCTTCGGGATGATGTTGCCGTCGGCATCCATCTCCATGAAGGATGCGTGGAGGGTTCGGGTCGCTTCACGGCGCTCCTTGGGGTCCATGTTTTCCATCTGGGAGCGGTGCTTGTTGCCGTGGTTGCCGTTCGAGCTAGAGCCGATTCCCATGGCGGAGAGCGCAGCTCGTCGTGCGCTGGACTCTGAGGCTGCTTGCTTGCGTTTGTCAAGCACCTCTTGCATCTTGACCTGCTTCTTGTGCTCCTCGATCAGGAGCAAATGGTATGCCATGAGCAGGTCCCGTGAGGAGTCTACAGGCAGGATCGTGCTACCCGCCACGGCGGCGCGTGCCTGTGCCCATCCTTCTTTGAGCAAGGTGGATGACATGGCCGGTGTTGTCCCCTTCGGGTGGGGGGGGGGGACTGGCTTCTTCTGTTCCCGCCATTTCGGTCTTGCGGGTTAGGTGTCGGGTTGGGTGTTTGATGCTCCATGTCGCCCTGGATGACTACGGCGCATTGGTAGCGCTCGTAGATTGGTCCGCTGCTGCCGCAGCTTTCAGATCCGGAATCGTAGGTCCCTTCATCCGATGGCGGATCACACAGATCGGAGTTGCAGCTGCTGCTGTCGTAGAACTCATCTGTTGATGATGATGTGCATAGCACAGGGTGTGGGGCCCATGAAGCGGGCCTGATTGATGGTAGGGGCACCCGCTCGGGGAGGCGGAGGGTGCCAGTTTGCCCCACCTGGAAGCAGAAGCTCCCGAATAGGATCTCGAGTCCGTCGCCTACGGGCTCGAAGTCCTTCATGGTGGCCGGTGAGAGGGCGGTGAAGTCGAAAGCGCCGAAGAGGAGGTGACTCTCCATCGCCGCGGAGTTGTAGATTGCTCGGGTTGGGACCGTCACGATCGCACAATCAGCGTTCCCAGTTCCCACAGACGGTGCCAATTGACGAGGTTTGATCTCGTCAATGCCCATTGTTATGGACTTGGGGTTTGGAGAAGATGGGGATGCTGGAGATCGCGGAACGGTTAGCAAACAAGCAACACGGAGACACGAGATTTACACAGGTTCAGGCCCCTGGAGGGAAAACCCTACTCCTGCTTGTCTGCTCTTGATTACGGCGGAACCGATGATTACAGGGGTACGCAGATGCGATCTGGCGTGGAGGTGTGTATGCGAAAGTATGAGGGGGAGATCTAGGTCGTGCCTTCCTGGCCTTTATATAGACTTAGGCAGGTCCCAGGCACAGATCTAGTCGGTTACAGGTTCTAGGGTTTACCCCTTTGAATTTCCTATCTACTCTAGTCTTGCTCTCCAAGGATCCGAGGGCGTCATGGGCCTTGGCCACCCGAAAATCCTCATGGGCCGGTGTATATTTGTCGTGGGCCTTCCTTGGGCTGGACCAGGTATGCTGAGATTGTGTACCCTCGAGGTATAACCATGTCACCCATACTAACAAGTTGCAACTTCTTTTCCGGAAGCTCATTCAAAAAGAACTCTAAGGTTAAGCGTTCTTGGCCTAGAGCGATTCTAGGATGGGTGACCGACTGGGAAGTGGGTACCGGGTGCGCATGAGTGAGGACAAAGTGCGCAGAAAAGACTAGTGTTGGTCTGTGGGGTTAGTCTAGAGATCGTATTGAGCTGCCAGAAGTGACAGCCGTCGGTCCGGAGTGACCAGGGGTGTTATATCATCTGCCTAATCTTATCAAATATTTGCCAGCATAAGCCCTTTCAATGACTTGACCTTTGCATTGAAACTCTCTGCAAGTTTACTTGTTACATAGTCTACCTTGCAAATTTCATTGAATCGGCTTCTTGACCACACCATTCCATGATGTGCATCCAAGTACTCCTTCACCGCAGGTTTTTGTTTATACAACACTTCCAAATGATACAGATGCTTTCTCAAACTACATGTGTATGAAGATGGCCATAGGTTGTCAGTATAAACTTTACCCTTGAATTTCTTTGTAAAATTCTGCACTAAGTGTCACATACATTCCCTATGCTCCACTCCGGGGAATACTACTTCTACAGCTTTCTCCAATCCTTTGCAAGCGTCCGTGTAGATAGTAAGTCCTGGTGGATGACCTATAAGGTCGCGCAAATTCCCCAGAAACCAAATCCAACTTTCCTCTGACTCAATCTCCAAAACTCAATAAGCAACATGAAACATCCAATTGTGGCCATCAACTGCAGTAGCAGCTACTAGATGTCCTTTAAATATGACATGAAGAGCTGTTGCATCCACAGCCAAATAAGGCCTGCAACCATCCAAAAACCCTTGCCACCAAGCTTTGAAACAAACAAAAGCCCTTCTAAAGCACTCCTTCTCCATTGTCTTCCCTCTTATTTTGTACTGAACTTTATGCATGTCTATCTATACAACACTACCTGGACTAGCCATCTCCACTTCAGCTTTGAAGTTGTAAAGCAACTGAAAACTTTCATTCCGTGGACCATTGATCCTCTCAAGAGCCATTTCCTTTGCATAGAACATCCTCATGTAGGGCACTATAATATTAAACTTTTTAGAAAATTATTTTATGAGCACTATTACACCAAGTGATGGGTTCGCTCTCATCCAATCCTTGATTGCATCTACCAACCACCTAGTCTTTGCTAGTTTTGTTTTGTCCTTTGGCTGTCCCCCTTGAGGTGGACAAGAATGTTCGAACCGGTTAATTTTTATCTAAAACATAATTAAAATGTCAGGTACAGCTAACAAACTCTACACAGTGATCTAAAATACACAAGTGGTTGTAATACCTGAACCAAACTGCTCCTGAGCATAGTGAATGCATGCATCCTCCACCTACACCTCTTGTATGGGCACTTCACTATGAACCTTGCTGGCTCACTCTTAATAACATCATAATCATTATTGGTGCGAATGCAATATGTAGTAAGGGCATTACGACAGTCTCTCATCGTGTCAAATATGGTGCCTTCTGAAATCTTAGGATCGTCCCTATCCCACTCAATTACTGGCAAGTCCTCACCATCGTACTCAGCTAAAACGAGGCCGTCATTGTTCTCCTCGTTCTATTCGTCATCAGTGTCATCAAATCTGGCACCCTGGGCAATTTCATCCATGTATTGATCCTCTAGTGCCTGTTTACTGAATCTATCTACAAATTCAGGAAACTTCAACTCATCCTCATCATCTAGTGGCGGCACTCCCTCGCCAGGCTCTGCCTCGTCCTCCACATCGGCCACACGAGCTGGCTCACAGTGCGAACAGATGGTACTACTGTGGACCTACAAGGATCGCCGGGGTGCACACTATTAGCAGAGACAGCAGAGACACATGATGCCCGACCACCTGATGATGCATGACCACCATATGGTGATTTAACACTCTTTCCCGTGTGCTCAACTTTAGGTTGCACATGGAGACGAATTCGACCAAAATGTTCAGCAACATTCAAAGAGAAAAGCATTACCACTGCTAGTTAGTGGGAGCAATCTTTGCTCGCTAATGTTTAAATATTGCAAATCAACTAAATTGCCACTTCTCCAAGGAAATTTATAATAGATTTTATCTATCAAATCTATGCGAGTTATGGAGGTTGCAACCACCGCTGGGAAGTAAAATCCAGAGAGATATTGTTCACAACCACGAATTACGCTAGTATCCAGTCTAATCGCCAGCCGAAATGCCAGCGCTGGATCAATCCTATTCGAAAAGCAAGGAAGTTAGTTGAGCACCAGCGATTCGCGCTCAAATACTGCCAATAATCAACCCACAAAAGGGAAACGATGATCACCCAAATGGAATCCATGCGTTAGATCCCTGCGATTCCACCCAATCTTCTCCTTGCTCAATGTGGATGGACAGTGCACCAACGAGTGTTGCATATTGTTCCACGAAAGGGGTAGTTCTAGCGGGGGAGGGAGCAGAGCCGGAGGTGGAGTGGGATCCGCGGCTATGGGGAGGGGTGGTTCTGGGGCCGAGGATGACATATGGTAGGAGGGCACGACGACAGGGAAGCGGAGGGGCGATGTGGGAGTTGTTCCAGGCTCGAGGGAAGCGAATGCTTTGGGTGAGCGAGAATGGCCGGTCCGACGTGTCTCCATGTGGCCCCACCCTTCACCACATATGCAAGACCCGTCCCAATGCGGCCCCACCCTTCACCACGTATGTAGGACCTGACCCACACACGACCCAACCCGCCAGCATGTAACGGTCGAGGCCACGTAACATAACGCTCAACGCCCGACCCTCCCCAACGTGGTCCTACCCGTCAGCATGTAATGGTCAAGCCTTTGACCTGATGGAATCCCTCCGTGTGAGCGCCTGCGAGGTTTCTTAACATGGCGAGGGGAAATATGAGTAAAAGTTAAGCGGCTGGGGAAAACTGAGTACATCTAATGAACCAGGGCACGAAAATAGAAATCCCTATTCCTAATAGCTAAATAACGTATTTTCCTTAAGTTGATGAAACTCTGAGGGTGTACCAATAATTCTAATCAACTCTTCTAACATGGAGATGCTTCTATTGTTCCAAGGTATACCATAGGCACTTAGTGTCACAAAGATATATTAGAACATGTATTTCGGCTTGTTTCTATATCTGATAGAATTCTCGTGCTCTATGATGTACCCTTCTCCTTCTGGCTCAGCTAACTCTAAGAATATAGTGTTGGAGATATGCCCAAGAGGCAATAATAAAGTGGGTTATTATCATATCTTCATACTTATGATAAATGTTTACATACCATGCTATAATTGTATTAACAGGAAAGATTAATACTTGTGTGATTTGTAAACATAAAAGAGTCCCTAGTAAAGCCTCTTGTTAAACTAGCTTGTTGGTTAATATATGATCATGGTTTCCTGATCATGAACATAGAGATGTTATTAACAACAGGGTCATATCATTAGGAGAATGATGTGATGGACATACTCCTATAGATAAGCGTAGCATAAAGATCAAGTCATTTTAAATAGTTCAATTGCTATATGCTTTCTGATACATAGTAACCTAATTCCTTCGACCATGAGATCATGCTATCACCTTTGCCGGATGGATGCTTTGATGACATCAAACACCACACCGTAACTGGGTGGCTATAAAGGTGGCATTGAGTGTTCGGAAAGTATTGGTTGAAACACATGGATCAAGAGTGGGATTTGTCCATCCATATGACGGATAGATATACTCTGGGCCCTCTCGGTGTAATGTCATCCAATTAGCTTGCAAGCATGTGAATGGCTCACAAGGGATCACATATCACGGGAACGAGAAAAGAGTACTTATCGGTAACGAGGTTGAACTAGGTATGCAGAGATACCGACGATCATGACCTCGGATAAGTAAACTATCGTGAGACAAAGGGAAATTGGTATCGTATGTAAGTGGTTCATTCGATCGCAAAGTAATCGTAGAAATATGTGGGAGCCATATGAATTTCCAGATTCCTCTATTGGTTATTGTTCGGCGAAGTGTCTCGATCATGTCCGCATAATTCACGAACCGTAGGGAGACACACTTAAGGATTCGACGTTGTTTGAGTAGTTATGGTATTATGAGAAAGAGACCGAATGTTGTTCGGAGTCTCGGATGGGATCCGGGATATCACGAGGTGATCCGGAATGGTCCGGAGAATAATATTCATATAAGGAAAGTCCCGTTTCGGAGTTCGGGAATGATTCCGGTGTTTTCATCAGGAATGTTCTAGAAGGTTCCGGAATGTCCGGCACTCCGGAGGGGAAGGGGTACATGAATGTGTCATTACATATTGGAATGATTGCATCATGTACTAAGTGTTCTTGCTGTTCAAAATAAAGGATTAAATTGAATCCTAAAACAGAAAAGTCAAATGTCCAGTTTGAAAGTCAAACGGCTAAAACAAGAAACTGTGGGAAACAAGCAAGAGGTGGTTGGAACCGACTTGGGGGAGGAGTCCCTCCAAGCCGGCGCACCAACCAAGGCCGACTTGGGGAGGGACTCCCCTCCCCTTGGTCGCCCCTCCCACCCATAAAAGGAGGGGCAGGGCCTCCTCCTCTAGACACACAAGTTCCTATCCTCTAATCTCCGGTTTAGAGCCGTTTTGGTTTAGAGCTTCTAATTGCCCTAGCCTTCGGTTTAGAGCCTTCTAATTGGTGTGTCTAATCCCTAGACCACTAATAGTTCTCTCTCATACTCCACCATACTCGCTCCGGCTTAAGGCGAAGCCCAGCGGGATCTTCCCTCTACTTCCGGTACCACGCCGTTGTGCTGCCGGAATCTCGAGGAGAGTGCTACAACCTCCGCTGCCTGCTGGAACAAGGGAGAGGAAGGTCTTCGTCGAGTACCGAACGTGTGACCGACTGCGGGAGTGCTGCCGGAACGCAGCGCCGGAAGGATCGTCTACGCGATCTTGAGATCGGAAAGAGTACGACTACATCACCCACGAGAATCTGCTCTCGTTAACCGCTTTGGAATCTTCGAGGGTAAGTTATTCCATCGACTCGTTGCTACAATCTAGTAGATAGATCTTGGCTTGTTTTGTTTGTATGCGATAGAAATTTTTTGTTTTCCATGCTACGAACCCCTACAGTGGTATCAGAGCCGTGTCTATATGTAGATCTGTTGCACGAGTAGAACACAATGGTCATTGTGGGCATTGATGCTTTTATTGTCGATTGCTTCTTGTGTACTTTGCATCTTGCGGTATGTTGGGATGAAGCGGCCCGGGCTAACCTTACATGACATCGTTCATGAGACTTGCTCCATGCTTGACATGCAACTTGTATTGCATAAGTGGCTTTGCGGGTGCCTGTTTCTCCTAGCATAGTTAAGATCCAATTTACAACGGGTGATTAACAATACTAGTATCAATGTTGTGGTTCTTGTTCGTAAGTTAGAACGACACTTATTGAAAGCCCCAAACCACGTAAAATATGCAAAGAAAGTAGAGGCGTCTAACTTTGTTTTGCAGGGGTGTGCAGTGATGTGATATGGCCATGATTGTGATTATATATGATGTATGCAATGTTCCTTATTGTAAGTCGGCAACCGGCAGGAGCCATATGGTTGTCTTTAATTTCTGTTAAGACCCGCGTGTCTATTCAAAGTAGTTGTAATAGTTGAAGCCGGTGGACGACAACCATGGAGCAGCGTCATTGACCTTGATGCAATGCCGGTGATGATGGAGATCATGTTCGTGCTTGAAGATGGAGATCGGAAGCACAAGAAGAAAGGCCATATAATATCACATATTATGAATTGCATGTGATGTTAATCCTTTATGCATCTTGTATTGCTTAGTAGACGACGGTAGCATTATAAGATGATCCCTCATGCACATGAATTTCAAGTCATAAAGTGTTCACCCTTAGTTGGCACCGTTGCTAAAGCTTGTTGTTTCGAAGCACCACGTGATGATCGAGTGTGTTAGATTCTGCAAGTGTATACAACGTGGGCAAGCCAGATTTGCTCATGCGGAAGCTAAGGTTTGATCTTGACGAGCCTAGCATGTACAGACATGGTCTCGGAACACGGATCACCGAAAGGTAAAGCATGAGTCATATAGTAGATATGATGAACATGTTGATTGTTCGCCATTGAAGCTACATCAACTCTCGTGATGATCGGTTTTGATGTGGTGGATTTGGTTCGTGTGATCACTAAAAACAATGTGAGGGATGTTGTTTTGAGTGGGAGTTCACCTAGATTAATTTAATTATTAATTAGAACTCAATTTATCATAAATTAAATCAAAGTGAATTTGCATAGTTGTTGTAGTCATTGGCATCCGTTTACCACCTTGCGCTTAGTTATAATTGAGATGATAGAACTATAGAATTCTGGTTAGTTACTTTACGAACTGGTATCGTATTGTTTTGAAGTGTTAATCTAAAGTTTAAAAGTCCTATTGCAAACTTTCAGTAAGTTCCGGTTACTCCATGAAGTTTAATAATTGGTATTAAAACAAGAGTGACAATTCCAAGTGTTAGTGTATAAGTATCATGTTTGTCTCCATGATTCTTGATATTCAAAGGATTGTCTTAATATCAAGGTTATCCAGGATCTGAAAGAGGTGTTTAAGAAACCATGATGTGTGGAAGATATTGTGATATCTGAAACGAAGTTTTGGTTGCAACATGATAGAGTATAATATGACAAAAGTCATGTTCTCATATTTGATGAGAATTTGCAAAAGGTTGGAGACACTAGTTGTCCTAATCCACCAAAAGGTTTTGGATAGCAACATTATACTCACGATTCATCTTTATAAGCTAAAAGTAGCTTGATCATGGATAATTCCATGATAAGGGTGAATATTTGATGTAGGCAAAATATTTACTACACCAAGATATTACTAAAGAAAGGAATTTGAAAGAACACCAAACATTTGATGATGGTGATCTACTTCAAAGTGCAAGTCCAAAGACATTGGTATTTAATTATACACGCTTTGGACTATGTGTCATATGTATGACTCCACTATTGATCCTGATAGATTCTTTCAAACAGAAAAGGAAATACTGAAAGAGAATCTCATAAATATATGGTAGAAAAGAAAAGAGTAGAATTGTTCAGTTTGAGTATATAGATGATATATATGTTATGGCTATATTCTTTGCTTATCAAACAATGTGGTTCTTAAGTATTTGATACTGAATTTGTTGGTGTGAATCATCATACGAAACAACACAATTCATGAACTACAATGGCCTAAGTAACTAGCAAAAGAATATGTGATGATGTTCATCGAGAACAAATAAAGGGTTATTGTGTTGCTCATTAAAACATCAAAGTTTGCCTTCAAGATTTGTTTTATCAGGTATTATGAGAACAAAAGGGTTGTTCAAATAATTGATGTAATCCATAAAAGATGGATGATTCACAAATCTCGTTGGAAAAATCACATCCATAAAACTAGTGCTAAAGATGTCGAAAGACAAATTTATTGAAAGATCACTTAGGAAGTGACATCGCCGTTTAAATTATATTGAAAGAAAACATGAAGAAACTCCATGTGGATGGAATTTTAGAGTCTTTTGATTTTTGATCAAATGACGCTTGTGAAACTTTTCTAGAAATAATTAAAACTTCGTTCATAGGCCAAAAGGGAACGAATGACTAGCTTATTGGACCTTGTACATATTATTGTACGAAGTCCATTATGTGTAGTCAAGAGCGATGGATTTCAACTTCATATGCTTTCTCCGAAAATTTGAGTGAATATATGAATATTTACTTAATAAGGATGAAGTGTGAAATATTTGAAAAGTTCAAAGACTTTCAACATGAAGTGCAAAATCATTGTAACAAGAATATAAATAGTTTATGATAAGATCATAAAGGAAGATATTTGAGTTACAAGTTTAGCATAATACCTAAGATTTAAGAAATCATTCCGTGGATTTGCATTTCCCGAAACACCATAAGAGTATGGAGCGTTCGAGATATGTAATTAAACCTTGTTTGACATGGTAAGATCGAAGGTGTAATTCATAAAACTGCCATTGTATTTTAAAGATTAAAAGCTTTAGAGATTACCGTTTTCCACTGAAAAGAGCTTCATCATAATCCGTTGAAATGACACCATATAAAGTTATGGTTTGGGATAAAACCCAAGTAGTCCTTTCTTAAACATTGGTATGCTATACATAAGAAAGATGTTTGCAACCAAAGTCGGATGAACCTGTCTTTGTTAAGTATTCCTCCATAACACCGGAGACAAAAGTGTTTGTCGCTTAGAACGTCAAGTTTCTTTGAGAAGGAATTTTTCGTGAAAAGTTAAGTGGGAGGACAATAGAACTTTGATAAGGTTAAAAGAACCTTAGCTATATGTGCAGAGTTGCGCAGCGCCGAAAAGTGTTCCGGAGGCAGCAATAATGCTCATGGATCACGTGCCTCAAAGGTTGTGGTCATGGAGATCTAAGTTCCTATTGAAACAAGTAGGTCGGGTAAACAATCAAATACCAAGATTTGAGGGTTGAATCATTATTTGAGAATAATGAACCGACTACATGCAAAGAAACGATGATGAGCCCTGACTCCGTCAAATGGCTTGAAGCCATAAAATCCGTGATAGTTCCATACACGAAAAATCAAGTTTTGAACTTGAAGGACCCTCGAGAAAGGTGTAAGACCTTACAGTCGTGTTTGGATCTATAAAGAAATAGACATGGATGTTTTACATCTATGAAATAGTCGACATGTTGGGAAAAAGTTCACAACAAAGTTCAAATGTTGACTATGACAAGATCTGATCTTTCATAGCGATATTTAGTCTAGACGGATTAATGTAGCAACCACTACATATAAATTTGTTATGTGGTAGTTGAATAAACAAAACAAGTTCTTCTAATAGAATTGTTACCTAGGACATGTGCGTAACATGGTCCATAGGGTTTTGTTAATTCAAAGGATGCTAAAAGCATATGCAAACTTCAATGGTTGAAGTAAGCATAGCGAAGTTGGAATCTTCACTATGATGAAACTGTTAAAAGAGTTTAATTTCATCAGAGACAATGAAGATGCTTGCGTTTGCAAGAAATTAAGTGGGAGCGCTAAGACATATTTCTAATACATTATGTGGAAGACATATTGTTGATTGGAAATGATGTATCTTTTATTAACACATATTAAGAATTTCATCCTGATGAAAGACTTAGGCAAAACCCAAATATTTGGCATCAATAGACGCTAATATGGTTGTGCCAAAAGTACATAGATGATATATTGAATGAGTTCAATATAGGAACTACAAGAAAGGTTCTTGTTGCACAGAAAGAATTGAATGAGTTCAATATTGATGATATATTCAAGTGTATTGACACTTGGCAAGTGAAACAAAGATTCAAGTATAGATTGATACTTGATGTATGAAATCACAAAGAGTATTTATATCAATCATACTGTGATATGTACAAATCCAGATATGTCCTATGCTTTAAAATGTTATGAGCATATACCAGAATGATTCATAAGATGATCATTGGACGATAGTAAGGATATTCTTATGATCTTTTGGAAGAACTAATAATATATTGTTTGTAGAAGTGACAAATAGATGGTTAGTTCATTGTAAAAGTACTACATTGATACTAGTTTTGTCACAAAGTACAAATTAAGTTTATCTCAATCTAAACTAAGGGTGACACAATATAATGGAAAGTAAGTTCCATAATGGATTTGGATGAGTTCCAAAGTTAAGACATTGTGACAGATACTACAACAAAAGGCTAAGTATATGATTGCTATTTTAGCAGCAAAAGAGGGCATTTGTGTCAAGTAGTTTGCTATCAAACTAGGTGTAGTTCACAGTGGGATAATACTATGAAGATATATTGTACGACAATATTATCAACATGTTTTTAACCCCAAAGAACTAAAGGTCACACCAAAGGACCAAATTTATACAAATCCATCTCATTAGAGAATGAGTGATGCGTAGAGACGCAAATACATGCAATTACACACGGACCTGGAAGTGTCAGATCCGGAGATCAGTTGACCACTAGCAATCGTGTACATACAACACCGGAAAGCCATAGGTGTTGAATACACAAAGGTTTGAAACTAGATTATTGACTCTAGTGCAAGTGGGAGACTGTTGGAGATATGCCCAAGAGGCAATAATAAAGTGGGTTATTATCATATCTTCATACTTATGATAAATGTTTACATACCATGCTATAATTGTATTAACAGGAAAGATTAATACTTGTGTGATTTGTAAACATAAAAGAGTCCCTAGTAAAGCCTCTTGTTAAACTAGCTTGTTGGTTAATATATGATCATGGTTTCCTGATCATGAACATAGAGATGTTATTAACAACAGGGTCATATCATTAGGAGAATGATGTGATGGACATACTCCTATAGATAAGCGTAGCATAAAGATCAAGTCATTTTAAATAGTTCAATTGCTATATGCTTTCTGATACATAGTAACCTAATTCCTTCGACCATGAGATCATGCTATCACCTTTGCCGGATGGATGCTTTGATGACATCAAACACCACACCGTAACTGGGTGGCTATAAAGGTGGCATTGAGTGTTCGGAAAGTATTGGTTGAAACACATGGATCAAGAGTGGGATTTGTCCATCCATATGACGGATAGATATACTCTGGGCCCTCTCGGTGTAATGTCATCCAATTATCTTGCAAGCATGTGACTGGCTCACAAGGGATCACATATCACGGGAACGAGAAAAGAGTACTTATCGGTAACGAGGTTGAACTAGGTATGCAGAGATACCGACGATCATGACCTCGGATAAGTAAACTATCGTGAGACAAAGGGAAATTGGTATCGTATGTAAGTGGTTCATTCGATCGCAAAGTAATCGTAGAAATATGTGGGAGCCATATGAATTTCCAAATTCCTCTATTGGTTATTGTTCGGAGAAGTGTCTCGATCATGTCCGCATAATTCACGAACCGTAGGGAGACACACTTAAGGATTCGACGTTGTTTGAGTAGTTATGGTATTATGAGAAAGAGACCGAATGTTGTTCGGAGTCTCGGATGGGATCCGGGATATCACGAGGTGATCCGGAATGGTCCGGAGAATAAGATTCATATAAGGAAAGTCCCGTTTCGGAGTTCGGGAATGATTCCGGTGTTTTCATCAGGAATGTTCTAGAAGGTTCCGGAATGTCCGGCACTCCGGAGGGGAAGGGGTACATGAATGTGTCATTACATATTGGAATGATTGCATCATGTACTAAGTGTTCTTGCTGTTCAAAATAAAGGATTAAATTTAATCCTAAAACAGAAAAGTCAAATGTCCAGTTTGAAAGTCAAACGGCTAAAACAAGAAACTGTGGGAAACAAGCAAGAGGTGGTTGGAACCGACTTGGGGGAGGAGTCCCTCCAAGCCGGCGCACCAACCAAGGCCGACTTGGGGAGGGACTCCCCTCCCCTTGGTCGCCCCTCCCACCCATAAAAGGAGGGGCAGGGCCTCCTCCTCTAGACACACAAGTTCATATCCTCTAATCTCCGGTTTAGAGCCGTTTTGGTTTAGAGCTTCTAATTGCCCTAGCCTTCGGTTTAGAGCCTTCTAATTGGTGTGTCTAATCCCTAGACCACTAATAGTTCTCTCTCATACTCCACCATACTCGCTCCGGCTTAAGGCGAAGCCCTGCGGGATCTTCCCTCTACTTCCGGTACCACGCCGTTGTGCTGCCGGAATATCGAGGAGAGTGCTACAACCTCCGCTGCCTGCTGGAACAAGGGAGAGGAAGGTCTTCGTCGAGTACCGAACGTGTGACCGACTGCGGGAGTGCTGCCGGAACGCAGCGCCGGAAGGATCATCTACGCGATCTTGAGATCGGAAAGAGTACGACTACATCACCCACGAGAATCTGCTCTCGTTAACCGCTTTGGAATCTTCGAGGGTAAGTTATTCCATCGACTCGTTGCTACAATCTAGTAGATAGATCTTGGCTTGTTTTGTTTGTATGCGATAGAAATTTTTTGTTTTCCATGCTAAGAACCCCTACATATAGTATCTGATCCAACTAACCATGGATGATGCTCAAATACCCACATCATTGACTGAAAATTGTGAAAACTTGCTTTAAACACATAGTAGTGTACTTGTGTGATTTCTCTGTAGTTTGCTCTCCAAGCTCTCTTCATGTGCTGCTGCAATGTTGATAAAGATATTTGTCTCGGATTCCCTCCTATTGCTGCAACTTTTAAGTATATTGCAAACTTACTGTTCCCTTCTTCCTCTTGCTATTTAGCTGAGATTGACATAGCCTGCAGATTAAGAGTAGATAAGGGATTTCTGGGGCCTGTAGAGTTGGTGGATTGTGGGGTGCTGAAAGGATGCCATCTTTTCTCCTTGGTGACAGCGGCAGAGAATGATCCAAGCTCTCAGGATCTGCCATTATTTTTATTAGTGAAGAGCAGCCAATCTTTTCGAGTTGGCTAATGATGGCTTGATGAGTCGGTGTGTTGACATTGTGGGAAGGATCGATGGTGGAGGCTATTGTATTTCTGGTGTTGGATTGCTAATCTGTTTGTTTGCTGTGATTCATGGCAAGCTAGGGAAGAGGATGGAAGGTAGAGGTGAGTGGAGGAGAGGGGGAAGGAGGACGACATCATGCCATACGCCACTAGGGACCTCTATAAACTGCCGTGACAAGGAAATTGGCTTTGGTTTAATAAGTTCCCTACCGGTGGTGGCGTTCCCCTTGCGACAAAGGTTGCAGGGGAGGAGAGGGCACTTGTGGTGACCGGTGGCGGCGGTGCATGGAGGCGCGGCCCATCCTTGGGACTAGGGCATGGTAGCCGGAGCAGAGGGTGGCGGCAGCGCAACTCCGGCCATCTCTGGCGTGTAGCGCGGCGAGACTACGAGCTGCATCTCTGGCACACAACAACTGGGGTAGGTCTAGACTTTAGGGCCCGATTTGGACCGGACGTGCCATGGACGGACTACGGATTTGGTTGCTTCGTAGCCTCCTAGTGTGCTTCGATAATGAAGATGGTCCTAGGGTTCTTCTGGCAACATAATGGTGGTCTGCTTGGTGTTTCGTCTCATTGATCTGGCCAGTGGTAAGTTCTCGATGGCTCCATCGATGATCTCCATTGGGTGCTTCATGCTTGAAGATTGATGGATTGGATGGGATTCAGTTGGGCGCACCTTTGTTTTTCTGACCGTTCGGTTTCAGGAGGGAGCGCGGCGAAGTCCCATTGTCTATTACCATCATGGGTTATGTCTTTTGTGTTCCATGGTGAAGTCAGAGACGAACAATACCATGGAGACTGTAATATGAGGACTAGCAACGGTTGTTGAGCCTTTGAGGTGATGAGGAACTTTCTTGGTGATCCGTGGCTCATAACAGTGGTATCGGCAAGTGGGGCGACAACACATGAGAAGTACAAAGTCTATCTTTTAGTGTGAAAATCCAAGGTCTGGTCTTAATTGGTTGTGCCTTGCAATGTCGTTGTTGAAGGAATTATTTGGAGAGGGTGGACTTTCTCCGGGTGAAAAGTTATGATCTATGATCATATGATGACGGTGTTTGTGCAATGTTTCTTTCTTGGAGTCATCGCTTTTGGAGAATTTAGACTTTGGGTGTTGTCTTGGTGGTGTTTGTACTACTTATTTTTTGGGACTTGTTTCTTCTTATTTTTTGTTTTTCTAGTCTATGTGTGCCTTTAGAGCACTGCATTTTTGTAGACGCTAGGTGTAATTGGTATCTTTGCGATATTAATATATTCATTTTATTGAAAAATATATGCATCGTACATCGTCGCCTATTCCCAGGGTGACCCGGGATGATTCCTGTTTCCCTAACCCTAACACCGCCACTTCCCATGCCTCCCACCGTGCTGACGCTGGAGGATTGAAAGGGTAATTGCCCGTATGTGTGGTTTTGGTGATTAATGACAATCCCTATGGACTAATGTTGTTATTGAGTTTTATATGAAGGAATATTCCATAGGTCATGCTTGTAGTGTATGTGTTGGATTCAAGTATGGATGCCATGAAGATAAAGATATACCTTGAGTTTTGGCATCAAGATCATGGATTTGAAGAGAAGAATATGACATGATCAAGATCTTTAGATTGTGATCTCAAAAGAATAATTCAAGATGTGACTCTAAGCCGGTGTCATGATAGATGTGGGACCCCGGATTTATGGTCCGAGAATCCTCGGTATGCATACAATTCACATTCCCATGATCAGTGAGCCGTGAGCATAACCGACCAGTATCATTAAAACATCCATAAAGTAACGATTACAAAACTTACAATATGGCCATTATGGCGATTACAACACAAATAGCGGAAGTCTTCAATCGCAGAGCCCATGTCATGCCTTAACCTACAGGCAATTGACTGGGAGACGGCCTAGCTCACATAGACGTCAGCTTCTTCATCGTTTCTCGATCTTCTAAAAATCTGGCCAAGTAAATAGCCAGGGACAATGCCGGTGAGTACTTTTAATGTACTTACAAACCACCTTAAGATAATAATCAATACAGGATATGCAATATGGTAGTGTGGTTAGGATGGCTCCATAAGAGGTTCTTTTATAAAATAGTTTCTCTTGTAGACATAGCATGTCTCTATATCTTTGCTGAAAAACTTTTATAAAACATTTTGGATTTTTTTAGAAGTTTTGTAAAACACTAGGATTGGGTCACCCATTTGTTTTTCCTTCCGGCCATCCCATGACCAAACTCCTTCATCCTCTTTCCGACCATCTCATGGTCTAAACATTTCCAAAGCCTTTACTTTTCCGAAGTCCTTTTTGAAATCAAAACTAGCACCGCTCTACAGTAGTTTGTCCAACCTGTCCTTAACCGCGGAAACGGCTATTCGAATAGATTTACACTCTACAGAGGTTGTACATTTTACCCAAACCATTCGATTACCCGTCCCTGATCTACACCTATCGTGGGTCGAGTAATCGATCAAGACCTTCGGGATGCCCGCTCCGATACAAGTGCCTACCCTATGAGTGTTATTCCCCTCAACATCGGGATGCCCTATATAGTTCCCAAGCCAACCGAAGCGCGTTTTTCACATCGAGGGTGTGCGCTTTCAATGAGGGGCTCATAGTATCGCGTGGAGGTCCGTAGACCCTTAGTTCCTTCTCCCGGTCGATGGTACACATGGACCATTTTTCCGGAGAAGGCCCACCCTCCAGGATTTTGGGATTCCCCGTAGTAGTTGCGGGCAAATTATACCAGAGTTGAAAAACTTCCAATCCAGCCATGTCCCATTCTAGAGTAATGTGGTTGCACGGGTTAAGTTGTTAGAGCTAAAGCTGCAAAGAACCGGGTGCATTTTTGCAAACTTTTTTCCTCCATCATTTTTGTAAAACAAAACCTTTCTCATTTTTCCAACCTCTCTTGGTGGGTGAAACCTCACCAAGGTTTCCTCATAAAACTTTTTATAAACATTTTTCCCGGGGTCTTCCCATCCTATTCTTTTTACTTGGGCTAAAACGGGGTCTCCAAGGGGTTATGATGTTAAAACACCATCTACCATACTAGGGGAAAATAGGTGTCATCAAGGGGTGTTACTTAGTAGTAGAAATGGGGTAGTGGTTTGGAGGAGCCAAACATTCCCAGATATAAAACATACTAGTAAAACCATGCAATTTATACAAACAAGTACGAAATCATGCATAAGTATAAAAGTAGGGCAAGGGCTTATGAGCAAGAAGATGGCTTGCCTATGACCAACCTGATGTCCCTAGACTTCTTCAAGAGAATACCAGAATACCTAGGAATACCAATAATAATAGAATAACCCGATGCGCGCTTCTTCTCGACGTCACACAATCGCGACTATCGCCGTTATCGAGCAAACATGCAAAAAAGCAAAACACCAATCAATACATGGCATACAAACATCAATACAATTCAGCAAGAAAACATTATTTACTTTAGTAGGTTTTGACCAATTGGAACTAAAGCAATTGATCTCCTTTTAGTGGCATTTGTGGTATTAATATTAAGAATTTAGAGGCCCTATTACATATTCAAGGGGTTTTAAGGCAAGTCCAAGTTTTGTATGATATCATTGTATAAAAATGATACCATCATATAAGTATTGACAACATGAAGCCAACAAAAGTGGTTTCACTATTTTATCAATTTCCCTTGATTTATAAAGTATTTTCTAGTGATTAAAACTCTAGTTTTAGGAAATAATTCACTAGAAAAGTTCCGGAGATCCAAAAATTATTTACTTGGGAGATTAAGTAGTGTTTGGTGGACTGAATCAAGGGGAGTTGGAATCATATTGAAATATTTACCATAACGCCCTCAGGAAATTCCCAAAGGCGGTACTGGAGGATTTTTGTCTTTTCAACTAGAATTAATCTATAAGGGCTTTTGATGTGATTACAAAGACACATGTTAGGTAGCTAGGATACCTTTCTGTAGAAATTGGGCTCACTCTTTTTGGATTTGCGTAACTACTATGGTGAATTTATTGGCGAGTAAACCATGCATAGAAATGTTTAATTCACCAAAATTCAAAGGGATGTCAATAAATATTGGGCTCCTGAGTTTTGGAGGATATAGGTATGAATGTCAGCTGGGAGTTGGAACTAGGTCACTACCTATTTTGAGTTGACCTAGAGAATTTCCCAAAGATTGAATTGCCCTGTTTTGTTATTTTTACCAAGGGCATTTTAGGAATCAAATTAAGATAGGACCATGTGACATGAAAGGTACTGGAAATGCCTTGCAGACCAAAAGGGTGCACCTCAATTTGAATTGTATATCTCACAAAAAGTTTTATTTTGTAGAAAGGATACCTCAAGGATTTTGATTTATTATATTTATTCTAGTTTAGCCTCTGGTCCAAACAGGGTTACTGCATGTTGAAGAAGATATGTAGGTTCTTAGGTAAAATTAAATCTATACATATTAAGGCATTTTCCATTTTGGTTTTGATTTAAATAAAACGAGTGATTTTCAGATCTGGGGGAAAAGTAAAAATAGCAATGGTAGTCACTAGGCCTAGATCTAAACGAGAATGGGCCGAAGGAGGAAATTCAGCCCAGCTGATGACGGCTCATGCGGGAGGCACCGTTCGAATCCCGCAGGGCGGGACCCATCCATCAGTGGCGTTGGGCGCCGAATCATTAAGGAGTGACGGGGGCCTTTCGATTGGGAGGGCATCGATGTCCCTTACCTCGTCTTCTTCCTATGGTTAGGGAAAACACAGGGAAACCCTAGCAGGCAACAGGGTGGAGCAGGAAGGCTTACCCGAGGTTGCGGGCGCTGGGGAGCGGTCAGAGATGAAGTGGCGTGGCACGAACACTCTAGAGAGGGGCGGGAAGGCCCGTATTTTCTTTGGGCAAGGGCTCGCATGACAGCACCCTAGAGGTCCCAGCGAAGCTTTGACGGGGAGGATACCTGGGGCATGCGAGAGCAGAAAAAGGGCAGGGTGAGATAAAAGTGGAGGAGTAGGGTGAAGCACAACAACATGTAGAGGAGAAAGGGGCTGGGAAGAGAGGTCTAGTCTCAGATCTTGCCGATGGCCGAGGGGGCCTTTCTTCTCCTCTCCTGGTCAGTATAGAGCGAGGGGAGCTAGTGGGAGAGGTAGGTTAAGGAGGGGAGACTGAATGAGGCAGAGAGAGGGGCAGTTCTGGCCTTAGGCCTATTTAATCTTGAGGGAGGGTAATCATGCTAGAAATGTTCATTATGGACATGATGGGGGTAGGGTTGGCCATGGGATGTTGCCAGGTGGAGGGGAGGGGTAGTGTGGGATGTTTTGGTCGTGCAGGGACAGAGAGGGAGGGGTGCGGTGCTTCAAGGGCAATAAGAGGGACAAGAAAACACATGCCTTGTGTCTCCTCCATGTACAAGCACAAGGGACAAGAATTGAGTTTAGCTATAGTGGATTCTAAAGTGATCATGACCAGGGGTGTGCTGGGTGCTGGAGAGGAGTACTTGACAGGTTTGAAGGGGGTTTGGATGGGGTTTGATCATAGTTTTGATTTTGATAAAACCTTGCCATAGTGATGGTTGTCAAAGAAGTTTCCAAGTTTGATCTTGGCAGGAGGGGATAGAAGTGCTGGTAGATGGGTATGGTCAATAGACACCTCCTGGAATTATTTGGGATTTTTCATAATCTTTTAGATGTAATTACTATCATTTATTCAAATAGTGCTGAAATGGTTTTCAGGACTTGATTGGATATTTTTACATTGGACAAGGTAGGTTTTTATGTGATATGGTACTAAATACCATATCACATATTGGGAATTTTCTTGGAATTTATTGATATGGGGGAGTATTTTTAAGTTATTATTTCATGTTTCCGCCATCTAGGAAAAAGGGCAAAAAGAAATAATAAAGCATCTCAAAAATATTTATTTATTGAGATGGGAAGATATGATATGATATGATATGATATATAATCAAATGTTCCTTGGGTTGGCAAGGTGATTTGGAGAAAAACAAACTTGCCTTTATAGACAAAGTTTCCAGGGTTTTGCCAAAAATGGGAATTTGAATGGTTTTAGGATCCAAATAATTATGGTAATTATTTGGAAAATGTTTATATCCAAGGTGGATGATGTCAACTTGAAGTATCTATCATAACCAACCTTGGTTTTTTCAAAAAGTGAGTTGGTTTTGGAAAAGAACAAGGATTAAAGGATTAAAGGTTTTGTTATTTTTATGTCACCTAAACATGGATGAATTGGGGATCTCAGAGCTCACCTTGGTACAAGGGATAGATGGATGGATAGACCAAATTATGTATATGATCAAGTTGCCAAGATTTGGGCCTGGTTGTATTTGAGGTGATCTAGAAGAGATGGCAAACTTTGTTGAAAACAAGGTTGCCATAACAGATGAGTCATGATGCCTCCTAAACCATGTGGGTTTAAGAAGCACAGACCTCCAATGGTAACAAGTGAAGTATGGAGTGATCAACCATGGTTATTAGATCATAACCATGCAAAGAGTTTGTCAAGGGGAGGTAACATATAGATGTGAGCTTGTGCCAAAGTAGGCAAGATGATAAGATTTGTAGAAAAGATTATTATCTTGACTACAAAACCATCATGGATGAGTGGGAACCAGTATGGTTTATCCCAAGGAAAAGGTGGGATTTGGTAGTACTAATGATGTACTACAATATGGTTCAAGTACATTCTCAATAATGCACACAGATTAGAGTAGGTGGAGTTCCAAAGATTGAAGCTAGTTAAAGATTCTAGCCTTGGCCAAATTTGGCAGATTTGTGGATTTGAAAAAGTATGCAAGGGGTATCAATTTAGAGAGGGTGCAAAGGTTTATACTTATCATCAAGTGGATGATATGTAAGTATAGATTAGGTAGAGGGGATCCATGCTTGTAGTTGGTCTTTGATGAGTTGGGTGCTGATACAAAGGATTAGTACAGGATTGATCTGGTTAAGTAGATTAAGGATTCACTTGTGGAACTCTGGATAGATTTAGTTTGAGATATTTGGTTTGATATTGATGATCTCAACTATTGGTTTGATACCTAAGGATGAGCTACTAGATTAACTCACTCTAGTTCGTAAGCAAACAAGGCAATCAATAGATCAAGGCAATTCATCTTACTAAGCAATCAGATACTACTGAAGTTACCATCAAGTCTAACTTGAGGTAAGCATGGGTATTTTGAAGGGGTTGTTCTTTGAAGTAAGGTAAGGACCTCTTGGTATTTCTACCAAGGTTAGAATGAAAAGGTTTTATGAAAGCTTATGGAAAAACCTAAAGAGAAGAGTAGTTGAAGTTTTGTCTTGAAAACTTAAGGAGATTATACATAGTTATCCATAGTTTTGTTCATATAACTAGTAAGATATTTTGTTGTGGAAAAGTCATCTTGGATCATGTTTGAAATGTTAGAACATTTGAGAATATGAGAGATGAGCCAAGACATCTCTTTTGCAAAATAGTTTTTGTCAACTAGGGTTGAGGTAGGGAGTATATTACCTAATACACAATCAGTTGCATGAACACAAGCAAACAAGTAAGAAAACATTGAACACTTAATAACAACAAGTTTTTGTTCCCCCTAATTTTTGCCTTTTTTGACAAAAGATCAGGGTTGCTGAAATTGGGATGTTATAATAGCCTCATTAGTTGAGCTATGGTTGACTAAGATTTAGAGCATGTAATCAAATGAAGAGTTATTTATGTACCTCAAGATATTGAGATGGAGCATTATAAGATACATGATTGACCTATACAAATATTGAAGAGTGATTTCAAGTTCGTCAACACATGAAGCATAAAGAATGTATCACATGGATCTTGTGGTATGGTAAGCCTTGTCAATTATGCATCATGAACTAACCCATTATATATGTGCCTTTGCGTTTTTATATGGGATAGGTATCTTTCCATGGGAATGCTTCAAAAGTGAAGGTTTCATATAGCCCATGAGAGAATGACATCAAGTGGTGATCGTCATCAAGGCTGAGAAGGGAAATTTCAAGATAAGCATCTCGAGAAGATCATTTGCTTGAAGCTTGTTGTCCATAATGGTGAAAATGGACATGTGAATACGTGTATAAATGAAGATATCCCATAGTGGTGTATGGGGGGAGACAATTACGAGTCTTCATGAAGCAACAATGATCAAGTGATGCATTTTGGCTTGGATGGAGCTTGAAGCATTGTCATCAAGATCAAGCGGGATGCGCAGGGAAAAGTTATGGCCTTGCTAGGTTTTCCTTTTACCGTTCTCAAGGTGGTTATTGTGATACTGGGTTATAGGATAGATAGTCGCACTATCAAGATGGGCTTTCGGTTGGGTAACTTGATCAGATCGTCTTAGGGAGCTCAATCCTTTGCATAATTTGCATCTTCCTATTTTGTTTCTTCTTGGTGGTTATCCATGTGAAGTTCTTGAGCTTGTTTCTAGCTCTTCAACAAGCCCAAGTTCATCGAAAATGGAATTCGTATGCATCTTCTATGGCATTTCCGAGTTTGAAGGTTTTATCGGTTCTTCTTTTAGGGAGACTTCTTATCTTTGTTCATTTGGTTATTTCCTCCTATGTGGACTATGATGTTTATCTTCACCATCTTGTAGATCTCTTGGTCCTTATATAAAAAAACAAGCCCAAGATCATCAAAATCGGAGTCCGGACGCAAAAGTTATCACCGTTTTCGTGTGCCCTGTTTTATTTCGGCGGCACCGAGTCTGGGGCCGAAATTTCCGGCGACCGACGGAAATTTCTGGCAAACCACCGAAAATATTTATGTATGCTATTTCAGCTATGATCAGAAATTTTTCGGTCAACCGGAAATTCTGGCGCCAGATCCGGTGGCGCCGGTTTCCCTGCCGGAACGTGTCTATTTAGCTCATTTTGTCTCCAACGGTCACCCCCTTGAAGGGGTATAAAAGGGGGGCTTCTTCCGCAAAGTTCCAGGCTTCTTGATCATGTTTTTTACCACCATTGTTGACCCCTTTGAGCTTTGTTCCTATCCCTTCCCTGCTATGATTCTTGCATATTTTTGAGGGCTTTGGAAGGGGACATCTAGATCTACAATCCTCACTAATACATTCCTCCTCTAAGTGAGGAGAACCCATTGGCTCTAGATCTTGGAGTCATTTGTTGATTTCCACCATTGTTCTTCCTCTCTAATTCCTCCTTAGCACTTGTTTCTAAGGTGGGATTTGAGAGTGAAGGATTTGAGCATGCTTAGTGTTATTGTTTTGCATTCTTGCATAAGTTTTGAGCTATCCATTACGATTTGTTTGAGTGAGAGACCGTGAGCTTGTTACTCTTGGAGGGTAACCTCCTAGTTGGCTTGGAGGTTGGTACCGCGGTGTCCTCTTCGTGGAAGATTGTGAAGAGACTCGGGCTTCTCCTTCGTGGAGCTTGTGAAGTGGTTGTGGAGCTTGCTATCTCCAGATTGGAGGAAAAGCTAGCCATAAGGAAATGGTCTATTCCTTCGTCAGATAGACCTAGAGAAGAAGGTGAGACTTCGTGGCATTGGGAAATCCTTCATGGAATCCCACACCTCTCCAACATGACGTACCTTACTTGTAAGGGGACATGAGAATACATCTTCGTCTCCGCGTGCCTCAGTTATCTCTATACCCGATCTTACTTTCCTTGTGATAGCCATTGATACGTTGCAAACGTATCTATAATTTTTATGCTCCATGCTTGTTTTACACGATGCTTTATGTTTTTCTTGCACTTCGTGGCATTTTATGCATTTTATGGAACTAACCTATTAACAAGGTGCCACAATGTCGGTTCATGTTTTATGCTGTTTTTCTATTCCAGGTTATTACCAAAGTAAATATTCTCGGAATTGGACGAAACAAAAGCCAAACCTCCTATTTTTTCCGACACGAAGATGGAGTTCAAAGCAAAGACGGAGGAGGGCACCGAGGCGGCCACACCATAGGGTGGTACGGGTCCCCCTGCCCGCGCCTGGCTATGGTGTGGGACCCTCGAGCCTCCACCGACCTCGCCCCTTTGGCTATATAAACCCCCCGAGACGAAAACCCTAAACATGAGATCAGAAATCCATGAAAAGTTCCGCAGCACCGCCGCCACCGAAGACGAGATTCGGGGGACAGAAGTCTCCATCGACTCCACCACCATCTCCATCGCCGTTGCTGACTCACATGATGAGGAGGGATGTCAACACACGGATTTTTAATCCCAGATGTCGGTTATGCCATACATCGCAATCCCAGGATTACCATTTTTGCGAGACATAACAGATTGGATATCACAGTACATCATCCATTACAAACCATACATAAGGTCTTACAACAATATAAAGGATCTCATGATCCAGTCCTAATACAATCATAGCAGTGGAATAACGTAATAATAACGATAGCATGGGCGAAGCTCCATCTTCATGGTCACAGGCAATGCTGACGATAGGAGATGATCCTAGTTGTTGTAACCTTCCTGCGGTCCATCCTCCTGATAGTCCTCTTCATAGTCCGGCCACGGGAATAGCCAGGGATAAAACCATGAGTACTCTTTAAGTACTCGCAAACTAATACTAACAAGTGAAGTGGTTTTGAGTAGGAATACTAAGCGCTAGGTTGTTTTGCAAAAAGCCAGATTTATCCCTAACTGAGTTCAGAAGCAAAGAAAGCTATTTGAAAGTTTTATAACTCCTAAGTGGGAACTTGAGTTTTCATATCACAAACCTGTTGTGGTCAAGTCAAAGTCATGATTCATTTCATAAGTCATTTTGAAAACATCTGACGACGGAACAGTATGGCCACTCCAACTGTCCATAACCGCGAACGCGGCTATTCGAATAGCTTGACACTTTGCAGAGGTGGTACACTTTCACCACAATATTCGATACATCCGTCAGGAAAAATCCTGAATTCACCATACTCAGTATGCGGATAATCAATCCTAACCTTTCAATTACATGCCCTAGTATAGGCACCTCTCCTATGAGTTTGGCCTCCCAACCATGACCAACTGTCATCTTGAAAACTACACAGGTGGACAATCTTCAAAAGGTAGCCTCATCTCAAACCTTGGCCGCAAGGGAACCCATACTAAGGTATATAAACTTCCAGTCAAGCCCTACCCAAATTTCGGGTATTGTGGTTGTACGGTAAAATTGGAATGGTATCGCATCCAGACAACCATCAGTTTTATAAAGGGCTATGGATCATGCCTCAACATTTTCATCATCAAAATCATCTGGTGTTCAAGAACACATGTCAAAACATTTCAGTAGAATGACTCATCATTCTAAGGTTTTCATAACCATTTTCACCAAGAAACCCCATCTAAAGTGATCAAGTTTTATGCTTAGCACTAGCATCTATAAGTGGGGGTAAACACTAATGAGGGGTGGTAAAGAAGTGTGAATGATCTAAGTTCAATATCATGCCTCAGGATGACATCAAGATTATATAACTTAGGCCAAATTTTATGCTCTTTATGCTACCTTTAAATATCTTTCCAAAATCTACAAGTCACTAAGTAAACTCAAAGAGTAAGCTTTGATAAAGAAATAAATAACTAAGATTGCAAGTAAAACTTGGTTTGGTATAACGAAGGCATGCCTAATGAATTGCATAAGTTATATAGTTTTCACAATTGCAAGTGTTTTATTCCATAGGTAACATGCAAGTGGTAGCTTGCCTTGTGCAGAGAAGTGGTTGAAGTTCTCCTCGGCTTCTTCCTCGTAGTATTCTCCTTCTCCTCGTATACTTGTTCGGTACTAGCGTCTATAAATAAATACGAGGTACACAATCACCAAACAATACTTAACTAATTCTATTTATCACACCAAGGTTCACACTAGATTATCTAGCATCATCACTATTATCACAAGGATTAAAGCACTTGTTTTATTTATTTTATTTTAGAAAAGTAATTTCTACTCATTGAAAAACTACTTAAGATTTAATATTCTCCAACTAAAATAGGGGATCATGTTGACACATGTCATCACCACATATTTCAGTACTTGGGAATGTGATTTAAAGTGGTGTCACAATTTAATAAGGTTTAACATTTTTATTTTTATTAATTAAAGTGGCTAGAATTTCCTATGGGGCATTCTTTTATTACTTGTCCATTATTTCTGCAAGTAAACCTAGATATTTTTATATATTCAAAAGGTCTTACTAAATGTGATTTTTGAGAGTTGGAATCAACTCAAAAGCTTTTGTGGTTAATTTTGAAAAATGTTTGAATGTAGAAAATCTTCTGCCTTGTTATTTTTACAATAGGGATCTACAATTCCAAATGATTTGAATACAATGGGATTGGATTAAGAATTCCAGTACCTTTCTAGCAAAATTGGTTTTATGCAATTTGGTTCAGTGAATCTCTCTGAAATGATTTTTGAATCTATAGGCAGAACTAGGTTTGAACTTAAATTGATAAAACTGAAATTCAAACTACTGGGTCACGCGGGAGTGTAACTGGGCCGACCCATGGCACAGAGCGCGAGCGGGTGGGTTTAAGTGGCTGTCCCTACCAGTCAGCGAGACAGGGGGGTGCGAAGGGGTACATGGCAATCTAGACCGTGCAATCAACATCTAATCCAACGGTTGGGGCTTGTCATCTCCGTCGGGCAGCGCCCGCGAGACAGAACCCTAACATGGCCAGTGGGGGTCTGTGGGGGATCACCGGGGCTCCGGCGATGGTCGGTGATGCTGGCGAAAGACGAAGTTGACGACTTTGATCCTCCTGGTACCGGCAGCTCCTCCTGGGGCGGCTCAAATCGATGGCGCCTCTTCTCCTCCTCCACGGTAGACTCCGGCGAAATGCTGGCCACCTAGTGCTCGCCTTGCTCCGGGGATGAGGTGGGGTGGTTCTGAGAGAGAGGGGAGTGAGATGGTGTGCTGAAATCGAACGGGGGGCCTCTATTTATAGTGCGAAGAGGGGACCGAAGGTTGTGGGTGGAGCTCATCGTGGTCGTTGTCACAGTGAGCTAACATCATGGTTGTGGGTAGGGGACGGTGCTCTATCTCCTGGCGAAGCTCAACGGCATGGTGGAAAGGCTTGGGGCGATGCGAATTGGTCGGAACATTGCGATGCTCTAAACGGGTCCGATGGGAAAATTAATGGCGCACGAGCTCTCCTGGTCACGCGGCGATGAACGGGCATGTCCGGGCGGTTCCTAGGGCGGTGGTGATCACACACGCAAGCGGCGAGGGTGGGGCGCGGTCTGTGCTCGCGTGTCAAGTGCGGCGCTCTAGCGCGCTCTCGGCATGGCACAGAGGCATAGTGCGCGGTAGTTCTAGGGTGGTCCAGGGGCTGGCAGTGCTTGGGATCTGGACAGGGGGTGGAGGTGGACGGTGTCTTGTGTCCCAGACAAGGTGTCTAGGCTTGGTGAGGCTCCTAGCTTGCTGTCGACAATGGGATGGCAAGTTAGGCTTGACAATGGTTACCATTGATGACATTGTCAAGCTTACAGTGAGCTAGAGATTGTTAAATGAACTAGATGATCTACTAAGATTGTGATGTGAGCTAGAGGGGAGACAAGTTAGGCACAAACACTGCTCACTATAGTGTTTGATGTTTTGTTTGATTTGTGTTTACAAGGTGTTTGATGAAATGGCCGAAAGAGTTTTGAATTTGAATTTTTAGTGAAACTTGGTGGGTGTACTAGTCACATACTAGGTAGTCTCTGGTTGCTTGAATTGTCAAGGTGCACTGGTTTGGTTGGGTTTTGAGAAATGGTGATCTTCACATATGATATAGATTCAATTTTGAATTGTCATTTGAATCAAGTTGCCAAATGTTTCTGTGAGTTTGAAAGGTGGACTTGGGTTCACTTTCACTTGGTATAGCAAGGGGTGAAAAGAAATAGAATTGTTTCTGTTTGAAATCTTGGACTAGAAACACTCAAAGTGGTCTAGTGAGCAAGATTGGCAAAAATGACCATTTGCTTGTTTTGTTTGTTTTTGAATTTCTCTTGATTTGTTTCTGCTTGGAAATGATTTAGATGATGTTGTTTTCATCTTTAAACCATTCCTTTCCATTTACAACAATCACACAAGTCCATTCATGCATTCATACATTCATCACATACACACATGCATTCATATGATTTTAATTAACAAAAGTATTTGTTAACCCTAATTTTGGTGATTGAAATTTGATAATCCTTGATCAATATTTTTGGGATGTTACAAACTTTACCTCCTTAAACAAAATCTCGTCCCGAGATTTGAGAAAAAGAAAACTAGGATTTAAAGAGAATGGGGAACTCTGTCCTAATGTAATATTCTCGCTCCCAGGTAGCTTCTTCTTTGGTGTGGCTACTCCACTGAATCTTGAGAAACTTGATGCTTCGGGTCCTGGTAGTTCTGAAGGCTTCCTCCAAAATACGGATGGGTACTTCGGGATACATCAGGTCATTGTTGATCCCTATGGTTTGGTGATCAATGTTCTTGAAAACTTCAGTCTTCTCCGGGACTTCTAGGCATTTGCGAAGTAACGATATATGGAACACATTATGCACTACTGACATCTCCTCTGGCAGTTCCAGTTGATACGATACTTATCCTCGATGATTCAGAATCTTGAAAGGTCCAATATATCTGGGGGCTAACTTTCCTTTGAGCTGGAAACATTGCAATCCTTTCAAAGGCGACACTTTGAGATACACAAAATCTTCGATATTGAAAGTAAGGTCTCGACGTCTCTTTTCGGCATAACTCTTCTGTCTGGATAGGGCGGTCTTGAGGTGCTCACAGATCTTGTGAACTTCCTCTTCCGCTTCTCGTAGGATGTCGGGTCCGAAAATCTGACTCTCTCCTACTTCCGACCAATTCAAAGGGGTACGACACTTCCTTCCATACTTGAATTCAAATGGGGCTATTTGCAAGCTGGCTTGATAACTATTGTTGTATGAAAATTCTGCAAAAGGTAGGCAATCTTCCCATTTGTATCCATACTCTAGCACACAGGCTCTCAACATATCTTCGAGTATTTGATTTACTCGCTCCGTTTGTCTATCGGTCTGAGGGTGATAAGCTGTGCTGAAATCCAGTCTTGTTCCTAGTCCTTCTTGGACTTTCTTCCAAAACCTCGAGGTAAACTGAGTTCCTCGATCCGACACGATCTTCTTGGGGACTCCGTGCAAACTGAAGATTCTAGCAATGTATAACTCTGCTAGTTTCGAACTCTTGTAGGTGGTCTTGACTGGTAAGAAATGGGCGACCTTGGACAGTCTATCAACTATGACCCAAATAGAGTCATTCCCCTTACTAGATGTAGGCAAACTGGTGATAAAGTCCATTCCAACGGAATCCCATTTCCATTCTGTAATCTGCAATGGTGCAACAGTCCTGCAGGTCTCTGATGTCCCGCCTTGACTCTCTGACAAATATCACACTTGGCTATGTAGCTTCTGATTTCTCTCTTCATCTTATGCCACCAAAATCGCTCCTTCAAATCCTGATACATCTTCGTTCCTCCGGGGTGGATAGAATAAAGAGTATCATGGTATTCTTTCAAAATAGCTTGTTTCAATTCTGAATCTGCTGGCACCAGATACGTCCTTTGTACCATAGAACTCGTTCTTCATCTTCGGTGAATCTGGGTATTTTGCCTGTACCGATACAACGTTTGATTTCATCGATACTAGCATTTCCTTTCTGCGCCTCCTTGATCTGACTGATCAAAGTGGGTTGAAGTTCTATGCTAACCAAAAATCCTTCACTTACTAACTCCATTCTAAAATCTTCCATCTCCTTGTACAAACTTGGTTGCTCCTTCAGAATCATGGAGTTCAAGCGGCATGGTAATCTGCTAAGGGCATCTGCTACCACATTGGCTTTACCGGGGTGATAGTGGATGTCCAGATCATAGTCCTTGATTAACTCTATCCATCTTCTCTTCCTCATATTCAGCTCCTTTTGAGTGAAAATATATTTCAGGCTCTTGTGATCCGAATAAATCTTACAACGGTTTCCCATAAGGTAATGTCGCCATGTCTTCAGGGCTAGAACTACGGCTGCTAGTTCAAGATCATGGGTAGGATAATTCTGCTCATGTTGCTTCAGTTGTCGGGATAGATATGATATTACTTTGCCTTCTTGCATTAGTACACATCCGAGATCGATCTTGGATGTGTCACAATATACATCAAAGGGCTTCGTGATATCCGGCATGATCAAGATTGGGGCTGAGATCAATCTCTTCTTGAGTTCTTGAAAACTCACTTCGCATTTGTTCGTCCATTCAAACTTCTTATCCTTCTTCAACAATTGGGTCATGGGTCTTGCGATGCTCAAGAATCCTTCTATGAACTTGCGGTAATATCCCGCTAATCTGAGAAATGCACGAACTTGGGTTTGGGTTGTTGGGGCTTTCCATTCTTCAACAACCTTTACCTTTGCGGGGTCAACGGCAATTCCTCCGGCTGATACAATATGTCCGAGGAATCCTACGTCATGTAACCAGAATTCACATTTGCTAAACTTGGCATACAACTGATGCTCCCTAAGGGTTCCAAGGATGGTCCTTAGGTGTAGCTCATGTTCTTCTTATGATTTGGAATAGATCAGAATGTCATTGATGAACACAACGACAAACTTATCTAGGAAGTCCATAAAAATCTTATTCATGTTCATGAAATAAGCGGGGGCATTGGTTAACCCAAAAGACATGACAGTGTACTCATACAATCCATATCTGGTGGTAAAGGCAGTCTTTGGAGTATCCTCTGCACGAATCTTGAGTTGATGATAACCAGTTCTAAGATCAATGTTAGAAAACACTTTGGCACCAGTCAACTGGTCAAACAGATCTTCTATCTTCGGCAGTGGGTACTTGTTCTTGATGGTGACATCATTCAGCTTCCGATAATCTGTACACAAACGGTCACCTCCATCCTTCTTGTCCATAAACAAGATAGGTGATCTCCATGGTGACACACTTGGTTAGATCAATCCTATCTCCAGCATAGCATCCAGTTGCTTCTTCAGCTCCACTAATTCATACGGGTTCATACTATAAGGTCTCTGGGCTATGGGTCCAGTTCCAAGGATTAGTTCAATGATAAACTCGATATCCCGATCTAGGGGCATACCAGGCAAAACATCTACAAATACATCAGCGTATTCACAGACTGTTCTGACTTGGTCAATGGTTGGTTGGGCTATACTCTTGTTGCACTTGAGTTGACGGGGCAAGGTTTCAGATACATGCTCTACTGATATTCCGACGGTACTGGTCATGGTTATGGCTTTCTTGGCACAGTCGATTAATCCTTTATGTTTCGACATCCAATCCATTCCTAGTACTACTTCCAAACCTTTAGTTCCAAGTACTATTAGATTAGCATAAAAATCTATGCCATGGATTCAGATAGGTATGACCTTGCAAATTTGTCTAGCTTTGGTGGTTGAACCAGGTATTTGAACTATCATAACATGCTTCAATTTTGTTGGTTGAATCTTAATAGTGCATGCAAATTCTTTGGTAACAAACAAGTTGTAACACCCTCAGAATCGACCCTATGCAAGTTTCAGCGATTCCCGCCAAACCCGCATAGAAACGATTCAAAGGTGCCCACCAGGCACTTTCGTGCGGGTGGAAAACGAGGTAATAACATTACACAACAGTCCTCGATGGGACCCACGGAACAGATATATATACAACATGACCCAAAGAGTCAAGAATATAGATATACGGTACAAAGATCCAAATCACCTTGAAAAGATGGAGCGTCCGACTACGGACAAGATGCAAATGGGGCTAAGAGCCCTGAAGAATAACCAATGGCGTCCATAACCCTGCCCAGGCCAAGCCGGAAGGGTAACCCTGCTAACGACGTTGACCTCAAAACCTGCTTAAACAAAAGGGGTGCCGACAAAGGGCAAAGGAAAAAGAGGAGCGTCAGTACTGAGGCCAGTACACGGCGAGGCTAGAATTCGGCGGTCCTCGCCTACATAGGTGTGGTGGACTGAAGCGGCAGCAGCAGCATGCACTAAACAACCTATAGCGACTCGATACAACTGGCGGCTATCAGAGAGGGGTAAGAAAGACCTATTCGAAACCAACCTGAAGCTACCATCAAACAAACCCATCCTGGTGTTTCCCCCCTCGAGAACCAAACGAGGAAGTCAACCGAGGAACTCACACAGTGGGCAGTTTTATTTATTCAGTTATCGTTGCAGCAATTACTAGTCAGGTGTAGATAATCATCCTGATAAAATAAGCAGTGGGCCATTTTAGTTAACCATTCCGTTGTAGTTGCGACACTTACTAGTCAAATACAATTAGCATGAGATATCCCAAAACCCAGCAGTTGTTGTACTTTTATTTAGCCATTCTGTTTTAGTTGCAATACTTACTAGTCAGATACAATGGTCGCCAACGACAACCCAAGCAAGCAATTGTTGGCAGTTTTATTTAACCATTCCATTATAGTGAAGCTGATTACTAGTCATTATAAAGTCAACTTTATAGCACTACTTTAGTTATAGTTGTCTATGATCGAGATACTGTGCTCCAAGTCGTCCATAACCGCGGACACGGCTTTCAGAAAGTTTTACCTGGCTGGGGTGCAAAAATAGCAACACACACTCGATCAACCTCGGAAAAACCAAATCAAAACCCAACGAGGCCTTCACGACAAAGCAATCACAAGATTCAGAAATATTTCAGGGGGCCACCCCATTGAGTAGACCCGCAACGAAGCTAGCTGACTCCGAGACGGACTCAAGGTTTGCGTCAATGGCTGTAAACGACTGGGAACCCGAAAATGTGACTGGGCTTGTCGATACCGCGAAAACACTCCGCTTACCTAAACAGTATAGTGTGCTCCTCGCACAATCGTAAATAAAGCAGTAAAGCATGGCATAAGTACAGGATAGTAAATAAAACCTCAAACTAGTTTGTGGCCCCAAGAAATAAGAATGAATCAAGCTCTGGCTCAGGGGGGTCCCATAATCCTCCCGGATGTGGATAGTGCGAATATTCAAGGAACAGGTATCAAGTACTCGGGGTCCTACGGGACACAAGTGGACGGCTAACAACCAAATAACATCTATTGCCCACCTGTGCCTCTGCTTACTTACTTCAATTTTAGTTGTTAAACAGTAATTAAAGTGAATAATAAGTAAAGCCAAGATCATCTCCAACATCAAACATGCGGCCATACTCCAACAACTGTGGTACTTGGCGACACGCAACAGCCCTTGAGCAAGCGACTACGACGCACAAGTCCAACTATCTACCAAACAACAGGTAATAGGATGTGTCCAAGGCAATATAAGGCTGCAAGGGATATCACGGGTACGAAAACTAGAGCATCGCAACATAGATAGCAATAGACCAACAGGAGGGAATAAATACTATAAAAGTAAGATAGGTAGAAAGGGGAAGATGCTCGCCTGAAAACATTGCTGAAGGTTCATCCGAAGATCGGGTCGACACTCGCATCAACTCAACGGCCTTATCCGCGAAGAACCAAAACACTAGAATAGACACCGGATGCAATATTTAATACTACGGCAAAAGATCGGTCATGATGCATGGATGATGCATGGCATGGCAAAGATGCGATGAAATTAGGCAATATTAAGCGGAACCAGGGTCCCGACAATTAATTAGATGGTTCAAGTTATTTAGAAACCCCGCAATTTAAATGTTGTCTTAACAAGGCAAAATCATATCACCGGTTCGCTACACAAATTTAAATGAGGCCAATATTAGACTAGATTTGCCCGCATATGGGCCCCATATTTAATTATAAGGTGAATCGGCATAGTGCCCCCAACCCACACAAATATGCATGCGAGATGAATGATTATTAATATGCAACAATTTGATGTTTTACATTTATAAAATAGGGCTCGAGAAAGAGTCACACATTAGGGTTCGACGATCTTGGTTCCGGGGTTCGGGGTTCGCTCTCAGGGTTCGGATCTGGGTTTCGACGGGATCGTTCTCGGACTCCGGGAAGGACTTGGTTGGCGTCGGGGGCACATCGGGTCCGCCCTGGTCGGTGTTGATCTTGTCGCATTCGTGGTCTTCGGGTCCGCGTAGACGGTCATGGCGTTCAAGGTGGAGAACTTGGCGCTCCGTGGCGAAGTGCTTGTCGTATCTGTGAAGAAGAGCATGTCGGTCCACGGGGTTCGGTCTCGACAGGATCGGTCTTCAGACACGAGGCTTCAGGGTTCGACCATCTGATCCATGTCGACGATCTTGGCACTCCATGGAAGGGGACCTTGGGTCGAGCATCGCTGTCCCCAGATTCTGGATCCCGGTGGTTTATGTCGGTCTCGAGTGGCACCGGCGGTAGTCAAACTTGGCAGATCCCGGCGGTCTTGTCATCGATGAAGATCTTGTCGTTTTGTCCAGGTTCTCCATGTTCAGTTGCTCTTGGCATCGGTTGTCGTGGTACTTGGGTCTTTGGACGATCTTGTCGAGATCTTGCCAAAGAGGGTCCACGGACTTGCCTTTCTTCTTGGAATCTTCTTCTTCTTTGCAACTCCAAACAGCTGAAGCAGCTTCTTGAGAACCATCCTGTAATACAACAAGCCCCGGGCTGGCTGGCTTGTTCGAGCACTTGCTCCCCTGGCGGCGCTGGAGTCGAGCTCGTGCGGGGACGAGGGCATGCGGCGGTCTCGCAGGCGAGGAGACGGAGGAGTCCGGCAGGGAGGAGGCGGACCGGGAGGGAGGACGTTGGTCGTGGGGGGGGTGGCGGTTGTAGGCGAGGCAGAGGGGAGGGAACCGCGAGGCCGGTGGCTGGGAACGGCGGCGCCATGGCCAGCGGTGGAGCTTGCAGAGGAGGAAGGAGAGGAGCGGCGGCGTCGGGCAGAGGCGGCTCAGGGCCCGCTGGCGGCGGCCGGAGGCGAGGCGGGCGAGGCCGATGCGGAGGAGGCGGCGGGGTTGCGCGGGCCCGGCCGGAGGCGAGCGGCGGCGCCTGGCCGGAGCGCGCGGGGCGAGGAGGAGAGGGCGGGGCGGAGGCGAGGAGGGAGGCGGCCGTGGCAAGGGCCAGACGAGGCGCTCGGTAGGGGAAGGGCGGAGGGCGATGGCGAGGTGAGGAGGGCGGTGGCCGGAGAGGGGAGGGGCAAGCTCGGGCGCGCCGGGGAAGGAGGTGCAGGGCGGCCGGCGGGAGCGGGAGCGAGGGGGAGCGGCCGCGGGCGGTGGCGCCATGGCCGGGGCGTGGCCGAGCGTGGCGGGGGAGCGGCGTCTCGCCGGAGCGGGGAGGAGCGGTGAGGGAGAGGGGACCCGAGGAAGGAGGAGGGAGGAGGCTGCGGGGGGGCGTGAGGGAAGGGAGCGGGGCTGTGGTGCGGGTGGGGCCAGAGAGGTGGGGCCGGGTGGTGGGGTCGGGGAGAGTGGGCGTGGGAGAGAGGGGAGGTTGGCCAGGGAGTGGGGCCGGCGCAGGAGGTGGGGCCGGGCTGCATAGAGAGGGGGTAGGGAGGCTGTGTGTGAGAGAGGGAGAAGGGGAGTGGTGGTGGATTGATGAGGTGGCGGGGGTGAGATGAGGTGGAAGGGAAGGTGAGGTGGAGGGAGGGGATTGGTGGGTAGGTTAGGACTAGGTAGGAATAGGATTTAGATTTTAGGCTGATTATTTTTGTAGAATGTTTGTTTGTTTTTGTTTTGTTTATTTTAAAACAACACTACTTTGCAATAATTTATAGGTGAATAAAATATTCGATACGATCAGGGTTTTGTATTTGAAATAAAGAGGGGTATTTGTACAAAGCAAAACTAGGCTTTTAGCAAATACTTTTAGGCAAACAGATGCATGCTGAGGTCATGATGATGCAATGCACAAAACAACGCGATTTTCTAGTAGTGGTTTTGCGGGATGCCACACAAGTGCGATGCTCCAGAATCAAACAACACTCTTGCAAGTACTGAGTTAACAGAAAACATACCCAGCACGACATCTGGCGTTTCTTGGGCTTCTTCAGCATTCATGAGAAACAGACGGCCATTGCGGTTGAGCGAATTCCCTGGGGCAAATCTTCTTCCAGGTTGAACACGACACTGCTGCTGAGCTTGGGAATTCACATTGGGGGCTGCTGCAGTCTTCTTGGGGCACTCATTGGAATAGTGACCCTTGGTTCCACATTCATAACAAGTCACTTGGGACTTGTCCTTTGCTGCAACAGGCACAACATTGCTTCCAGTCCTTGGGGCAGTATTGGTGTTGGTGGCGACGTTGTTGTTGTTGAATGTAACATCCCTAAAATCATGTTTTCAAAGCTTTCATATCATTCATGCATTCATAATCATTTTAGGATCATTTGCAAAGTCATTACAAAATCAGGAGCATTTGAATGCCTATTATTTTATGTAAGCAAGGCATTGATCCAATGCTACTCTCTAGTAAGATATTATTTGTTTTAATCCAAAGATGTTTGATCCTAAGGTTGTTTGATAATTTCCAAAGCTTGGACAAAGATTTCAAAAACAAAGAAACAAATTTAAACCATTTCTATGTCTTTATTAAGCAATGGGTAAAAACATTGTTTATTTTAAAATTCCAAAGTGCCAAATTATTTTAAAGTGTACAACATTGTTCTGCAACCAAATGTGTACAAATTTCACTTTACAAAAATCCAGAAGTGGTTTGAATTCAAACTTATTTGAAACTCATTTGAAAATGTTTCCTGGAAAATAAAACAGAAATAGAAAAAGATAAAAGAATTAGAATTGGGCCGGCGCCACCATTTCGGCCAAGTAGCCAAAACAGCCCACCCGGGGTTTTCATTTCCCCTCTATTTCTCACCGCAGCAGCGCACACCCACCCGCTGACACCTTGGACCCACCTTGACCCGTCATCGTCGTCCTCAATCACCGCACGACGACCGCTCCGCCGTTACCACCGCGCCAGTGACGCCGTGTTTAAAACCTCGTTTAATTCCATTGATTCGGCACGTAACTCTCGCCCCTGCTCTGGCTACAAAACCCCCTCTCCACCCCGCTCCTTTCCCCTCACACCACTCGATTGCTCCGCCACCGGGCTGCCTCTATTTCGCGTTGCATCACCGCAGACAGAGCCAGCTCCGGTGAGATATTCTGGTAAGTCTGGTGTTCGTGCCCACTTCTCATTCACCCTAGAATAATCCCCTGAGACTTGCGCATCTCCTGATCCCCTCAGTTCTTCTGCTCGTGATCGAGAACGTCGAATTCGACAAGCTCCGTAGGCACCCGACACTGTCTCCAACTCCGACGAGACCCAGCGACCTCTGCAGCGCGCCCTGACCCTGCCCGTCTGCACGTTGAGCTTCCTCGTGATCTTGCGAGTTTGGTAAGCCACACCACACCCCCCATCCCCTCCTGTATTCGCCGGACCATCACCGCCAGTAGCGCCGCCGCCAGCACCCAGCTGCGCCGCCAGATTTTCGTCGCAAGCTTCGCAGCCGTTAGATCTAGATTTGAGGCTCAGGATTAGATCACTTATTTGAACCGTTATGCGCATATCTGACCGTGCGCTGCCACTAAAATATAACGGCTCTCGTTGTTCGATCCACACGAAATGGTATCGATGAATCAGAAAGCGCCGCGTGTCTGTATGTTTGATTTAAAATCTGAAATTAGATCTATTAGTGATTCAAACTTGCAAAATTCATAACTTTTGATCCACATGTTCAAATTTTGTAAATTTTATATCATTGGAATCAGGAGAAATAATTCTATCCATTTATGCAATGTGTTTAATGTTTTGCTTCTGTAAAATTGATTATTTTTGCAGAGAAATTTATAGGCTTATTTTGGGTATAGAAATTATTTGAAAAATGATTTAGAGACTAAATAAAGTTTGTTTAGTGTGTATTTGTCTCGTTTTATGATTCAGTACTGTTTCACTTGTATTGTTTGATTTATAAAAACCATCACATAGCATTTGCATGCATTCATATATTTTTGCTTGTATATTTTGATATGTGATTTTGGTGCCATTATTTTATGTGTAGATTTTGGTGCTAATAGTGATTGTGGTTGTGAAGATTGTTGGTACTTCCCAAACTACCAAGGCAAGTGGTGCTTCATATATTTTGTCCCAATATTTTACCTATGCATTAGAAATATTTTGTATAGGACTTGCATGATTATTTTGCTAAGTATCTATATTCTATGCTTGGGAAATCCTAGTAGTTGTAGTAATGTTAGAATTTCCTTTAAGTTAAGATACTTGTTATTTCCATGCTTAGCCTAGATAATAGCAACCAAGGGTGGAATATAATCATGCTATGGAAAATATTGTTAAGTCTTTGACTTATGGTTTTCGTTAATAAAACAACTAAGAGAATGAAACACCTGGGTGGAATGGTAATTTCTTGGTGAATTTTGGTTGGGTGGTTACACAAGGCCCATTTCTATGGTTTACCTTGTGTATCTCACTTGTGGAAAGCCACCCAGGAACAAAGGGATTTGAGATGCCAAATGTTAAGAAACTTCTAGTGCAGCCACATGGCATTATGGGCTCTGCCTGAATCATATAGGTTACAATAACTTAGCCATTTGGACAGTTGGTGGTACTGGGATGATAGGTTGGAACGCTTCCATTTGGTTTAAGGGAAGGCTTCTGAAAGGTCCTGTCTTGGTGAAAATCAAGTCTTGTGGGGAAAGTGCACAACCTCTGCATATGGAAGAATCTAAGTACTTAGCCATGTCCCTGGTATTGGACAATTGAGCATCAAGATATGGAAGCTATCAAGAATCTCCTCATCCCAATTTTCTAAGTTAACTTGTGGTTGAACAAGGGTGAGGGTCCACCAATTTCTATTGGTGGTTCCTTGGGAAAATTTTGTCAAAGAAAAACTTAGTGTTTTCAACTAATAGGTAAAACCTATTTTGAGCAAAGCAAGCATAAGCTACACTTAGCTAAATTCATGTAGTAACTAGATGTTAATACTCTACTAAGGTATCACTTGCCAATACTATTCCAATGTATTGACCCACTGTGGCTGTAACTTGTGATGTTGCAGGTTACTCTGATGATGATTAGGGGTTATGAGTCTACACTCAACATGCTTGCCTATGGCACATGAAGATGAAGACTTTATTTATAATGTTATGATTGAACTCTTGTATTAGGCCTATGGCCATGGAGTTGTAAAAGACTATGTTATCTCTGGAATGATGATGTAATAATGACCTTTGTTTCTGTGCACTTCATCTTAAACTGTGGATGCTAGCAATTGATCCAGGGACTAGCATTGCAATCACAGGGATCCTTACCTTTATAAGGGAGGGTTCTTACAGATGGTATCAGAGCACTGTGTTGTCGGTAGGATTATGACCCTAGGATTGGATTAGAAACCACTAAGGAAATTTTTTCAACAATTTCCACACTTGTCTTTTTTTCCTCTCGTAAACTTTTCTAATCTTCTTTCTCATCTCTACATGTAGATGAACTCCATCAACAAAGACGTGAGGAAGGGACCACTCATGACTATGACCTTGGAGTGTGAGACAGAATTCCCCAAGGCTCTCAAGGACCTCATGGTTGCCATGGGAATACATGGTGCAACTATGTATAAAGGTTTCCCCGTGATGGATGAAGGAGTGGAGTACTGGTGGGTGTAACTTCACTTGTACAAAAACAAGGAAGACAACCACAAGGAATCAGGATTCTATATGGTCACCAACTCAGTGATGCACACCACATTCTTTGACTCTGCAAGAGATGCAGCTTGGAAGGCCATTAAGGAGCTTGGTGATAGACTCAAGTGCAGAATGCTTAACACCCAAAATGACCTTAGGGAAGAAAATAAGCATACCCAAGAGTGAGAGGCTACCAATCAACGTTTAAGAGAGGACATCATAGACTTAGAAATGGAGTCATGTGATCAGGATCGAAAGATTGCCTCTAGGGATGCCCTGTTATCCAACTTGGCAAGTGAGATGGGATTGTAATGTACTTCGTTAGTTGGACCACCACACTTATTGTTTTATTTCCAAAATTTATGTCTAAGTTATGTTGAACCTTGGATGCTTGTAATGGATTTATGTATGCCATGACTTGTGTGTTTGATTGCCAAAGATATGCATGTGATGCTTTGTCTTGTGATTTATCTCTATTGATGTTGATTCTAACTTGTCTCTATCTTATAAAAATAGATGCCTAATGTTACTATCAGCACGGCTGAAGAGTTCAAGGGAACTCGTTTTGGCACTCGTCTTATTGAGCTCACTAGTGTTCTCAATCTTCCGCTCCCTAGCATCATGATGCTTCCCCTCACCAAGTTCGAGAGGAAGGACCTTTGGGGCTTCAAAGTTACCCAGCCAGGACGCCAGACTGAGCCAGCCACGGAGGCTATCACCTTCAAGCTGATGCATGACGACAAGGAAAGAGGCTTAGAGGTAGTCATGCAGGATTTACTTGGGCTTCTGTTAGGGAGGCACTCCAGGGAGCTTAGAGGTACTCACTTTCACGCCTTCGGAAGACACGACGAGGAGGGTGAGGCTATTGAGTTCGAGGATGCTGCTAGAGAGACGGCAGAGCCGATTCGTCTGTACCTTAAGGACCTAGAGGTTCTTCTTAGGCACCTAGATACTGATAGGACCAACGTCATGCTTAGCAATGACGAGCTCCAGGTGCAGCTTTGTGAGAAGGACAAGCTCTTCACGGAGCAAGACGAGGTAGTCAAGGAAATGGAGGCTAAGTTTGAGAGCCAGGACAGGAAGTTCAAGAGCCAAGAGAAAAGAGTCCAAGATAGGAACAAGAGGATTCGAGAGATGAATGTAGAACTAAAGGCCAAGGACTTCGAGCTCGAGCATCAGCAGGGTGTGATTGAGAGACTTCGTTCACAGAAAAGGGCTCTCAAAGCCAAGATAGAAGCTTTATCTACCAATGTCGAGGAATACAAGACCGTTATGGAGAATGCAGGTCTTACACTTGTTGACGAGGAGGTTGATGTAGAGGAGTAGTGATGACTACTCATTTATCTACCATTTACCATGCTTATGATTATTGAGTCGCAATGACCATCCAACATGTGGATGGCTTGCTATTGGTGTGTTTTCTATTCAAACTTGTTGTTTATGTCGTTGAACCTTATGATTATTTTGATGCTTGTTTGGTGATTGTCTAAGTAATGTATTGTGCATGTTAAGCATCTATGGGTATCTCATTCTTATCCTTATTGAAAACCACAGATGCCTCCTCGACGTGCCAACCCCAACCCAAACAACAACAAAGTCACCCCCGAGATGCAGCAGTTGATGACAGCACAGGCACAGCTGATGCAGATGATGACCACTTTCATGCAGAATCAGAATAACAACAACAACAATAATAATAATAATAATAATAACAACAACAACAACAATCAGAACAATCCACCAGGATTTGACATGCTCACCAGATTCCTAAGACTGAGGCCTGCAAAGTTCTCAGTAACTACTGATCCCATGGTGGCCAATGATTGGCTACGTTCGGTGAACAAGGATTTGGTAACTGTCGGCTGCACCGACGAGGAGAAGGTCAGGTTTGCAGCACACCTGTTGGAAGGACCAACAGCTACTTGGTGGGATAACTTCCAGATCACCACTCCCATTGAGGATGTGACATGGGCTATCTTTGAAGATGGTTTCCGTACAGCTCACATCTCATCCGGAGTGATGAGTTTGAAGAAGAAGGAGTTCCATAACCTCAAGCAGAAATGGTTGAAATAGTACGGTGGGCCCAAATGCCACTCATAGGTAGACCTTTCGGCCGTCCCAACCATTTCCAAACATCGGGACAAGAACGGGCGGCGTAATCGGCAGGCGAAGGGATCAACTACATACACAAATGAGTATGTATGCAAGCCACCATACAACAGTACATCAGAGCCATTCCATCTAAAAGAAATAGGAATATTGCAACGCCATACGGCAAGATCCAAATATCCTAGATAGATATAATAGTTTAGGATATCTCCTCATACATCAAACATCAGAGTATCAGGCGGAAGCGGCAAACAAGATCCGAGTACGGATAAGAAGCAAATCGGCATAAGATGCCCCATAAATAAACACATCCCGCCCACAGATCTCACGGATCCCCGTTCTCGGAATCTCTACACCGAATGATCGTTGCCCACATCATCCGTCTCCTCCACCCAGTATCCATCTTGTGAGTGTACCTGTTCATCTGAATCAAATAATTTATCGTGTGAGACCCTAGGGGTACTCAGCGAGTCTTTAAGCCTCTAAAGGGGACACAACCTGGGGTGACGCGATTGCAGCAAAAGATAAACCCTAACAGTTCTATAGAAACTCGCTAACCATCCGCCTAACCAAAGATAGACGGATGTCCGGGAATTAATAACAACAGTTATAACAGTAATATTAACAGATCCATCCTCCTCCTCGCTTACCAACGAGGAAGCGGACGAACAACCCCCATCCGTTGGCAGTTTTATTATCCATTCCATGAGTGTTGCACTATTTACTAGTCAGTTACTTAGTCAAATTAAAAGCGGTACTTTAGTTATACTTGTCTATGTTCGAGAAACTGTGCTCCAAGTCGTCCATAACCGCGGACACGGCTTTCAGAAAGTTTTACCCTACAGGGGTGCACAAATAGCAACACACACTCGATCAACCTCGGAAAAACCAAATCAAAACCCAACGAGTCCTTCACGACAAAGAAATCAGAGGATTCAGAAATATTTTAGGGGGCCACCCCATTAAGCTACCCGCAATGAAGTTAGCTGACTCCGAAACGGACTCAAGGTTTGGGTGGACGGCTGTAATCGACTGGGAACCCGAAAGTGTGACTGGGCTTGTCGATACCGCGAAATCGTGTCCCGATCCTAAACAGTACTACATCGCACAATTTAAATAAAGCAGTAAAGCATGGCATAAGTACATGATAGTAAATAAAACCTCAAACTAGTTTGTGGCCCCAAGAAATAAGAATGAATCAAGCTCTGGCTCAGGGGGGTCCCATAAGCCTCCCGTATGTGGATAGCGCGAATATTCAAGGAACAGGAATCAAGTACTTGGGGTCCTACGGGACACAAGTGAGCATGAAAAACCAAATAGCAGATATTGCTCACCGATGCCACTTTCATTAGTTATCCCATACTACTCAGGTTAAGTTGTTTAGGTACCTCGTTATCCATCAGACACTCACATACCCCTACACATGCTATTCTACGGCTCGCATGGCTCAAACAACTCCTGTAGTAATGGCTCATGGGACGGAGGAACAAGCTTCGGTGGGGTTTAAAAGTAAAGGCTATGCAATACTTGGGATTCAATTTAATGCAATCGCGACTCAATGATGCAAGAATAAGATAGAGGCAATAGGTACTATATGTATGCAAGCATGTGGTAGTGCTTGCCTGGCAGCTCAGTTGAAGCGAGAGAAGGATCTAGGTAGTGCTCCTGGGTTTCTTGATATATCCCCTGCTCAGCGTCTATTCGAAGAAGAACCAAACAAACAAGGGCCAACATAAATAAAGTGCACCAGCATAAGAATAAAATGCGACAAGCAAACAATCATGCCATGATGAATGATGCACAATTTGCATGGCAATAAAGTAGCATGGCATGGGTGAGGTGTGGAATGCCATAATAAATCATTTTATTGAGTTTTGGTCACATTTTATACTCAAATAAGTTGATGTATACTTTATATTTATATGATGCATGCTGCAAAACAGAACAAGGAATGCATAAACAGAAAGGTCTCGTCGAGCTGATCATTTTAGACATATCATTTGTCAAATTTGGAGTTATAAAACGAAAGTTATTAATTTATTAAGAAAAGGGCATTTTATTGTAATTTTAATCAACTTGGAAAATAAAGTGTTCAAAATATATTTTGGAGGGCATATTTGAATCCCTCATATTTTTCTGATTTGAAAACATATATTATTTGTATTATTTGAATTCATATTTTAAAAGTTATTTAAAAACTGATTTGAATTTGAATTTAAATCAAATTAGAAAAGTTTAAATTAAAACAGAAAACAGAAAAACCTTTTGTTACTCAGCCAGTCCTAGCCACAGCCACAGACAAGTGGGCCAAGGCTGACTAGGACACACGCGTCCAGGAAAAAGCTTTTCTCAGCGCGGGTTGAGCTAGCGTCAGCGACTGACGGGTGGGACCGGCGTCCAGCGGGTCCACCGCGCGCGCGACCCAGCCAGGGCTTGCCACGCAGCAGATCCGGGGAGTGCGGGTTGAGGGTCAAAGAAACCTAGGGGCCTATTTAGAAAAGCTTCTAGGAGGTGCAGATGTTAACTGACGAAACTGAATTGATCAACGCGAAAACTGCTAGCTGATTCGATTTTTGGATGAATATGGCGACCAAACCATAGAGAATTTAGCATCTGTGTAAAAACAAAAGTCATAGAGGGGATCACGAGCTCCATATTTCGTTCAGGGACATAAGCAGGAAAACTAGGTTGGCGCTGGGTATAAGCCGATGAACAGAGAGGACAATGGGGGTGTTAACCGATGGAACTGTCAAAAACTCATCAACGCGATGCAGAGTTTTCTTCTAAGTTTCCCGGATGATTCCGAGCTCTACCGGCCACGGATTGGAGGGATATTTGCAGCGTCTAAGAAAGAGTAGTGCCGAGATCTTCTAGGAGTAAAGCACTGCACCGGAAGATGACCGAGGCGGTTGGCATCTTGCGCTCAACATCGAGAAACCGAGTGTCATCTGATTGTCGAGCGCCGTCAGTTTTTGGCAGCGAGAAGTGCTGACCTTCCGGTGATGATTCCGAGAGCTACAGGGTACCAAACAAGGCGATCTTGGGCTCGTTAGAAAGAGGGAAACACCTTCTTTGCAAGGGTATGAACAGAGTCGCCACAGGTTGTCGGGGTGCGTCGGAAAACAAGGGGAAAAAATAGGACTTGCACGGCTTCCATTGCTGTTCGACAGGCTGCGCGCGCGGCGGCTGCTATGGCTGCATGCACGCGAGAGGCGGGGCGGCCGTCGCGGCCAGGGCATGGCGAGGAGGGAGGAGAGGATAGGGGCAGGCGGGGGTGAGGGGAAGATGCGGCTCCGGCTGACAGACTAAATGCACACGCGTCAACTGGTAGAGGCTCACGGACAGATGACGACGGGGCTCCGACGATGGTGAACATAAAGACAGAGAAGAAGAGCGGGGCAGGGAATCTCACCGGCGTGCTGCGAGAGGAGCAGCGGAGTACAGGGAGGAAAGAGGATGGCGCCTTGGTAGTGTAGGCGGTGACGTCGGCCTGCGGGTGCACGACGTCCGGTAGCACGCACACAAACGTCTCCTCCATGCTTGGGGTCTCCCGCGGCTTTAGCAGGATGATAAGGCTCCTCCTTGTGGCTTAGGCTCTGGTTATGACGGTGTCCAGCGATTGGCGAAGCTTGACAACGGCGGTACATGGTCATGGACACTGATAGGGCTTGGCTGGAAGAATGGAGGGGCAAGAAGCAAATCGGGATCTGAGATGGAGATGGTGTTGGTTTTAGAAATCATTGGCTACCTTTTTATAAAAGATCTAGATAGGGAGGGGCTGCGGGTATAGCTGGGGTTGTTGCCTTCCTGGAAAAAAGCAGTAAGAGAGGATGGGAGGCTCACATGGAGGTCGTGGTTTTGCAAAAAGGAGAGAGAGAGAGAGAGCTTTCTATCTCCCTTCTTGCTGTCCACCGAGAGATGAGGGGGGACCAAGGAGGAGTGGTGGAGCTGGGCTTTACCTTCTTTCAATACATGACAAGGAGGAGGGGTAGCCATGTGGGGCATGCATGATAGATAGAGGAGAGAGGCCGAGAGAGAGGAAGGGAGCTAGGGAGGCTCGGCTTAGGGTTTAGGAGGGAGGGTGAGATGATAGAGAGATGAGGTATGGTGCTTAGGGTTTAAAGAGAGGGATTAGGTGGAGGGGTTTTCTTTTGTCAAGATCAAGCAAGAACATGCCAAGCTCAAACAAGATCTAGACAAGAAAAAGAGAGGGTGAGCTAAAAGGTGGTGAGGTATGGATGGAGGTGGTTACATGGCCCATGCAAGTGCATTAAATGCCATGTCTTAATCTTGTGAAAACAAAATAATTAATCATGGCATTTATACATATGCATTCCAAAATATGGGGTAAGGGCCAAGCTAAGGATTTACATGAAAGTCCCAAGTGGAGTAGATGGGGATGATCATATTTGAATACAAATGGGACATGCTAGTGTGTAGGTGCCACTAGATATTTAGTAAGCCCAAAAATATCCCAACATGATAATAACCCCAAAACAACCCATATGGAAGCTAGGTAAAAGGTTCCACTCACAAGGCATGCAAAGGTGGCCATGTGGCTCTCATAAACCAATACTGTGGAAACAATATGGTGCCTATATGAGAGCATGTGGAGATAGAATTGGATCCATTCCAATCCACATGAGCTAGAGGTAAAACCAAATAAGTTGCAATGCTCATATATGGTGGAATGGTGGAATGATGGGGTAATGACAAGAAGGGTGGTGGAGTTAGTAAAAGATATGCCCCCAACTCAACTTGGGCATTTAAACAATATATCAAGAGGCAAATACAATTTACAATGCATATGAGAGAAGAACCAACACAAAAAGGGTTTTATATGATGCTCAAATGCAAGGTGGCATGATGACATGAGCATGATATAATTATGATGCAACAATTATATATAGGAAGTAGCATTTATATAGACTAGGCTAGTAGCATTGCAATTGTTAGACAATTGGGATGCTACAACTCTCCCCCACTAAACAAGAATCTCGCCCTGAGATTCCTAGGAAAAAGAAAACAACACAAGGAGAGGCGGGTGTTCGAACGAAGGTGACCCTCACGTTCCCAAGTTGCTGAACAACGGAATGGTGCGACCACTACACCTTGCAAAACTTGCTAGACTTGTTGCGAGTCTTGCGTTTTTCTTGAGAAACAACGGGTTAGAAGAGTTGAAGGATTGTCATGAGACAAGAAGGATATGATGGACATAGCTCCGGTTTTCCCAAGAAACATGATAAAAGAATAGAACCACTTGTGAAAGGAAAAGAAAAGATGATGTATCATGAACAAAGAAAGACACACCGTTAAGATTAAAGATTTACTGATACTAGCGAGGATGAAATCTTTGTCTCGCCGGAAGAAAGGAGCTAGATTGGAGAGGTTTTGAACCACTATTACAATAGCATCGTATCTTCTCTCGGATTTGAGAAAAGAAGTTCGGAAACAATATTGCCTTCAAACAATAGAGTCCCTTGATAACAACAGAAAGATTTAGTTAGACATCTTCGGATTAGATTCTTGTTGCGCCGGTAAGAACCAAGGATCACGCAATTTAGGTGCGCAGATATAACTTCTAGAGACGGATGTGAAGCCAGATCATGGTGGAATCCCGAGAAGTAAAGACTATGGAGGATCTGGAGTTTATTGTAGAGATACTTATTGCTTTCTTTAGCCTTGAGGCTAACGCAATAGATTTGCGGCTGATGGCATCAACCATAATTGGCTTTACCACAGAAAAAGAATTGATGAAACAAAGGGAGAGATAGTTTCCTTTAATCTTGTTTGGGGGTATCGAGCATCGGTAGAAAGACGAGGATAGAAAAAGGTTTGCGTTTGTTTCCACCAGATAATTGAGGATTTTGCTCCGTGTAGAAAGGGTGAGATCACCAACAAAAGATTATTGATTACTTTCTTTGAAAGAGCACTCCGGAAAAAACAAGGACGGAAGTAAAAGTATCAAGGGATAAAGGCCACTTCTAACTTCCGTGGAATTAGTGAAATCACATTAATTCACCAATTCAATGTACAAGAGCGAATGATAAGAGTAGTGGTATGGTAGCTACTCCATCCTGCACTCAAAGCATTACTCCGCACATGAATAAGAAAATCATGCAACCCAACTACCGAAACAGACTGAAGGTGTTGGCAAAACTCATAGAACTCCGTTAGAAAACAAGGATAGATGCAAACGATTCGCCAGATTCATATATAGATAAAGATGATGATGTTGTCGTCATGTCGGAAGTACCAAGCCACCGGAAAGATATGAAGGAAGATTACGGAGACAACTGCAAAATTTCACAGATATAGAAAAAGATAGCACCACTTGAACAGAAGGAATACAAGATCTGGAAGGTCTTCATGGCCTCCGGTGGATTGAGAATAGATGATAGAACGAGAGGGTTTCAAGAGATTACTTAACGAGATTGAGGTGAAAAGAACTCCATGTTGTTCTTGAAAAGATTGAGAGAGATTTAGCGGTCTTGAGGAAAATCTTTAGCGGAACGACGATGATAACTTGCCAACAAGGAACAACTCCGGATTGGTTGAAGATGGAGGATGGAATTAACAATGGACTTGCTGATTCCAGAGTTGAAGTAATGTATTTAGCAGAAGGACGTGGTCGAGATATGTGACTTCAAAAAGTCAGAATTCTCACTTTGAGACTTTGCACACAGGCAGTGCTCACGAAGCTCGAGAGAAAGAGACACAGATGATCTTCCATGTCCTTCCATAGATATCGAATAGGCAAGCATATTATCAACATATACCACCATGGATTAACAAGATATTCCCCGAATACCAAGTTCAAGAGGCGGGATAACGAACAATTGCTCGAAACACTTTCTGAGCTCAACGCTCTTTGAAAGATCAACGTTACGAGTAAGGATTCCTATTGAAGAAGATGCGCTGACAGAATAGGTTAACTGGTCCTTCGGAAGAAAAAGAGATGTCACCTAGTTCACATTGTCGATCGGATCACCGGTTACAAAGATAAAGATATTTTGGATAAGAATGATAGCTCATACCTTAAGCAAAGCTATCAGAGACGAAAAGATGCAATTCCCTCGTATCCAGGAGAATTGTGCAGATATGGGGTTCAAAAGGATGTGCAGCATGATGGACAGATGATAGACCGTCGTAGTGCTTGGAGAAACTCTGGATTGCCAAAGATGCTTGAATATGCATAGATATGATCGCGGTGTACTCAAAATCACAGGAGATAACAGTCACCATTTGGAGGATAGTGGTGATTGCATTTTCCATATTCCACTCCATCATTCAGATCTATATGACACTTATCATGAGTGGAATATAGCTATGCCGAGAACCAAATTACAATCATCAGCATCGGATCGACACATGTTATGTAATTAGCCCAAGAGGATTGGAGATGAAATGAAACTCTAGGATCAAGCGCCGGTGACAAAAGAATGAGTTAGCATGGACATGCTGATAAAAGGAAGATAGATAATGTTTCACACATGACTGAAAAGGAGTGTGGTACACAAATATATCAAATAAAAATTTTCCGCAAATTTCGGCATTAAAATACCATTAGATGCGCAAAATCACTTATCAGGTGGAGATTAGCAACTGATGATTTCACAGAATGTGGAGTTGCTAGAAGGAAGGACACCCTTAAAAAGATGGCATCGGTTAACAAGGAGTCAGATAGATCGCGCCGGTATTCAAAAGCCTGTCAGTATGGAATGTACCAACAGTTGATAACCAAAAGGCAGATAAAGATAACATGTTGGATGCAGCAGATAGACAATGAATTACACACACACACACACACACACACACACACACACACACACACACACACATTCTATGGTACTACGGAAACCCAGAACACGTGAATCCTAGTTTGAATTTTAAGAAGAGGATTGAAAACGTTACACTTCCTTACCAGAAAAGGGTGGGTGGGTGGGTAAGAAGAAAAGTGGAAGCAGTCCTACTCTCGCGTTTTGTTTTTCCCTAGTATACATAACTACCAAAAATATTTTCTAGACTGACAACGACCATTTGGCTGAGACCCTGAAGGGCGGGATGGCTCTGATACCAATTGTAACTACCTCGGTGAATTACGCTCCTAGTTACAAGCCTGGATGAGCGGAAATGGTTGAAATAGTACAGTGGGGCCCAAATGCCACTCACAGGTAGACCTTTTGGCCGTCCCAACCATTTCCAAACATCGGGACAAGAACGGGCGGCGTAATCGGCATGCGAAGGGATCAACTACATACACAAATGAGTATGTATGCAAGCCACCATAAAACAGTACATCAGACCCATTCCATCTAAAAGAAATAGGAATATTGCAACGCCATACGGCAAGATCCAAATATCCTAGATAGATATAATAGTTTAGGATATCTCCTCATACATCAAACATCAGAGTATCAGGCGGAAGCGGCAAACAAGATCCGAGTACGGATAAGAAGCAAATCAGCATAAGATGCCCCATAAATAAACACATCCCGCCCACAGATCTCACGGATCCCCATTCCCGGAATCTCTACACCGAATGATCGTTGCCCACATCATCCATCTCCTCCACCCAGTATCCATCTTGTGAGTGTACCTGTTCATCTGAATCAAATAATTTATCGTGTGAGACCCTAGGGGTACTCAGCAAGTCTTTATGCCTCTAAAGGGGACACAACCTGGGGTGACGCAATTGCAGCAAAAGATAAACCCTAACAGTTCTATAGAAACTCGCTAACCATCCGCCTAACCAAAGATAGACGGATGTCCGGGAATTAATAACAACAGTTATAACAGTAATATTAACAGATCCATCCTCCTCCTCGCTTACCAACGAGGAAGCGGACGAACAACCCCCATCCGTTGGCAGTTTTATTATCCATTCCATGAGTGTTGCACTATTTACTAGTCAGTTACTTAGTCAAATTAAAAGCGGTACTTTAGTTATACTTGTCTATGTTCGAGAAACTGTGCTCCAAGTCATCCATAACCGCGGACACGGTTTTCAGAAAGTTTTACCCTATAGGGGTGCACAAATAGCAACACACACTCGATCAACCTCGGAAAAACCAAATCAAAACCCAACGAGGCCTTCACGACAAAGCAATCACAGGATTCAGAAATATTTCAGGGGGCCACCCCATTAAGCTACCCGCAACGAAGTTAGCTGACTCCCAAACGGACTCAAGGTTTGGGTGGACGGCTGTAAACGACTGGGAACCCGAAAGTGTGACTGGGCTTGTCGATACTGCGAAATCGTGTCCCGATCGTAAACAGTACAGGTGCAGTACATTGCACAATTTAAATAAAGAAGTAAAGCATGGCATAAGTACATGATAGTAAATAAAACCTCAAACTAGTTTGTGGCCCCAAGAAATAAGAATGAATCAAGCTCTGGCTCAGGGGGTCCCATATGCCTCCCGGATGTGGATAGCGCGAATATTCAAGGAACAGGAATCAAGTACTCGGGGTCCTACGGGACACAAGTGAGCATGAAAAACCAAATAGCAGATATTGCTCACCGATGCCACTTTCATTAGTTATCCCATACTACTCAGGTTAAGATGTTTAGGTACCTCGTTATCCATCAGACACTCACATACCCTACACATGCTATTCTACGGCTCGCATGGCTCAAACAACTCCTGTAGTAATGGATCATGGGACGGAGGAACAAGCTTCGGTGGGGTTTAAAAGTAAAGGCTATGCAATACTTGGGATTCAATTTAATGCAATCGCGACTCAATGATGCAAGAATAAGATAGAGGCAATAGGTACTATATGTATGCAAGCATGTGATAGTGCTTTCCTGGCAGCTCAGTTGAAGCGAGAGAAGGATCTGGGTAGTGCTCCTGGGTTTCTTGATATATCCCCTGCTCAGCGTCTATTCGAAGAAGAACCAAACAAACAAGGGCCAACATAAATAAAGTGCACAAGCATAAGAATAAAATGCGACAAGCAAACAATCATGCCATGATGAATGATGCACAATTTGCATGGCAATAAAGTAGCATGGCATGGGTGAGGTGTGGAATGCCATAATAAATCATTTTATTGAGTTTTGGTCACATTTTATACTCAAATAAGTTGCTGTATACTTTATATTTATATGATGCATGCTGCAAAACAGAACAAGGAATGCATAAACATAAAGGTCTCATCGAGCTGATCATTTTAGACATATCATTTGTCAAATTTGGAGTTATAAAACGAAAGTTATTAATTTATTAAGAAAAGGGCATTTTATTGTAATTTTAATCAACTTGGAAAATAAAGTGTTCAAAATATATTTTGGAGGGCATATTTGAATCCCTCATATTTTTCTGATTTGAAAACATATATTATTTGTATTATTTAAATTCATATTTTAAAAGTTATTTAAAAACTGATTTGAATTTGAATTTAAATCAAATTTGAAAAGTTTAAATTAAAACAGAAAACAGAAAAACCTTTTGTTACTCATCCAGTCCTAGCCACAGCCACAGACAAGTGGGCCAAGGCTGACTAGGACACACGCGTCCAGGAAAAAGCTTTTCTCACCGCGGGTTGAGCTAGCCTCAGCGACTGACGGGTGGGACCGGCGTCCAGCGGGTCCACCGCGCGCGCGACCCAGCCAGGGCTTGCCACGCGGCAGACCCGGGGAGTGCGGGTTGAGGGTCAAAGAAACCTAGGGGCCTATTTAGAAAAGCTTCTAGGAGGTGCAGATGTTAACTGACGAAACTGAATTGATCAACGCGAAAACTGCTAGCTGATTCGATTTTTGGATGAATATGGCGACCAAACCATAGAGAATTTAGCATCTGCGTAAAAACAAAAGTCATAGAGGGGATCACGAGCTCCATATTTCGTTCAGGGACATACGCAGGAAAACTAGATTGGCGCTGGGTATAAGCCGATGAACAGAGAGGACAATGGGGGTGTTAACCGACGGAACTGTCAAAAACTCATCAACGCGATGCAGAGTTTTCTTCTAAGTTTCCCAGATGATTCCGAGCTATACCGGCCACAGATTGGAGGGAGATTTGCGGCGTCTAAGAAAGAGTAGTGCGGAGATCTCCTAGGAGTAAAGCACTGCACCGGAAGATGACCGAGGCGGTTGGCATCTTGCGCTCAACATCGAGAAACCGAGTGTCATCTGACTGTCGAGCGCCGTCAGTTTTTGGCAGCGAGAAGTGCTGACCTTCCGGCGATGATTCCGAGAGCTACAGGGTACCAAACAAGGCGATCTTGGGCTCGTTAGAAAGAGGGAAACACCTTCTTTGCAAGGGTATGAACAGATTCGCCACAGGTTGTCGGGGTGCATCGGAAAACAAGGGGAAAAAATAGGACTTGCACGGCTTCCATTGCTGTTCGACAGGCTGCGCGCGCGGCGGCTGCTATGGCTGCATGCGCGCGAGAGGAGGGGCGGCCGTCGCGGCCAGGGCATGGCGAGGAGGGAGGAGAGGATAGGGGCAGGCGGGGGTGAGGGGAAGATGCGGCTCCGGCTGACAGACTAAACGCACGCGCGTCAACTGGTAGCGGCTCACGGACAGATGACGACGGGGCTCCGACGATGGTGCACGTAAAGACAGAGAAGAAGAGCGGGGCAAGGAATCTCACCGGCGTGCTGCGAGAGGAGCAGCGGAGTCCAGGGAGGAAAGAGGATGGCGCCTTGGTAGTGTAGGCGGTGACGTCGGCCTGCGTGTGCACGACGTCCGGTAGCACGCACACAAATGTCTCCTCCATGCTTGGGGTCTCCCGTGGCTTTAGCAGGATTACAAGGCTCCTCCTTGCGGCTTAGGCTCTGGTTATGACGGTGTCCAGCGATTGGCGAAGCTTGACAACGGCGGTACACGGTCATGGACACTGCTAGGGCTTGGCTGGAAGAATGGAGGGGCAAGAAGCAAATCGGGATCTGAGATGGAGATGGGGTTGGTTTTAGAAATCATCGGCTACCTTTTTATAAAAGATCTAGATAGGGAGGGGCTGCGGGTATAGCTGGGGTTGTTGCCTTCCTGGGAAAAAGCAGGAAGAGAGGATGGGAGGCTCACATGGAGGTGGTGGTTTTGCAAAAAGGAGAGAGAGAGAGAGGGAGAGAGAGAGAGGGAGAGAGAGAGAGAGCTTTCTATCTCTCTTCTTGCTGTCCACCGAGAGATGAGGGGGGACCAAGGAGGAGTGGTGGAGCTGGGCTTTACCTTCTTTCAATACATGACAAGGAGGAGGGGTAGCCATGTGGGGCATGCATGATAGAGAGAGGAGAGAGGCCGAGAGAGAGGAAGGGAGCTAGGGAGGCTCGGCTTAGGGTTTAGGAGGGAGGGTGAGATGAGAGAGAGATGAGGTATGGTGCTTAGGGTTTAAAGAGAGGGATTAGGTGGAGGGGTTTTCTTTTGTCAAGATCAAGCAAGAACATGCCAAGCTCAAACAAGATCTAGACAAGAAAAAGAGAGGGTGAGCAAAAAGGTGGTGAGGTATGGATGGAGATGGTTACATGGCCCATGCAAGTGCATTAAATGCCATGTCTTAATCTTGTGAAAACAAAATAATTAATCATGGCATTTATACATATGCATTCCAAAATATGGGGTAAGGGCCAAGCTAAGGATTTACATGAAAGTCCCAAGTGGAGTAGATGGGGATGATCATATTTGAATACAAATGGGACATGCTAGTGTGTAGGTGCCACTAGATATTTAGTAGGCCCGAAAATATCCCAACATGATAATAACCCCAAAACAACCCATATGGAAGCTAGGTAAAAGGTTCCACTCACAAGGCATGCAAAGGTGGCCATGTGGCTCTCATAAACCAATACTGTGGAAACAATATGGTGCCTATATGAGAGCATGTGGAGATAGAATTGGATCCATTCCAATCCACATGAGCTAGAGGTAAAACCAAATAAGTTGCAATGCTCATATATGGTGGAATGGTGGAATGATGGGGTAATGACAAGAAGGGTGGTGGAGTTAGTAAAAGATATGCCCCCAACTCAACTTGGGCATTTAAACAATATATCAAGAGGCAAATACAATTTACAATGCATATGAGAGAAGAACCAACACAAAAAGGGTTTTATATGATGCTCAAATGCAAGGTGGCATGATGACATGAGCATGATATAATTATGATGCAACAATTATATATAGGAAGTAGCATTTATATAGACTAGGCTAGTAGCATTGCAATTGTTAGACAATTGGGATGCTACAACAAAAGAGTCACCACAGTGGAGGTGGAAGTGGAAGTGGCAGTCAGCCTACAAAGAGAGATATTAGTCAGGTTGAATGTTTCAAGTGTAAGAAGCTGGGGCATTATGCAAATGAATGCCCAGAAAATAAAGTTGAAGGACCCAACAAGCCCAACCCTTTCCAGAAGGGACAGGTGAACCACATCAATGTGGAAGAGATCGATGAGGAACCTGATGCTGTGGCTGGTAAGTTCAAACTCAATTCTGTTCCAGCACTTGTTCTTTTTTATACTGGCGCATCGCATTCATTCATATCAAGAGCATTTGTTGAAAGAAATGAACTTCCAGTTGAAACTATTGGGTGTCCTATAAAAGTAAGTTCTCCTGGTGGAGAAATGATAGTGAACTCAGGATGTCATGACCTAGTCATAGAGTTTGGGAAGTATAAGTTTCCCGTTAATCTGATAATCCTAAATTCCCAAGGATTGGATGTCATTTTGGGAATGGACTGGATGACTAAGTACAAGGGAGTGCTAGATTGTGCCAATCATACTGTCACACTCACAACCCCAGATAATAAAAGGATTAGATTCAAGACTAACTTTGAATCAAAGGGGAGTAAGCTAAATTCTCTAAGGGAGTTAGCATAGACAATGTGCCAATTGTGAGAGAATATCCGGATGTGTTTCTGGAAGAATTGCCGGGAATGCCACCAGATAGATATGTGGAATTTCTGATTGACTTGCTACCAGGATCAGGACCAATAGCAAAGATACCTTACAAGATGTCAGTTGATGAGTTGAAAGAACTCAAGAAAAAACTTGGAGAATAGTTGCATAAAGGATTTATTCCACCAAGTTCTTCATCTTGGGGAACACCAGTCTTGTTTGTGGAAAAGAAAGATAGAAGTCAAAGGTTATGCATAGATTATCGTTCACTCAATGAGGTGACTATCAAGAACAAATATCCTTTGCCCAGAATTAATGACTTGTTTGATCATCTAGAAGGAGCCTGTGTGTTCTCAAAGATTGATCTCCGGTCAGGTTATTTTCAGCTTAAGATAAGAGAACAAGACATACCTAAGACAGCTTTCACCACTAGGTATGGATTGTATGAGTACACTGTGATGCCATTTGGTTTGACCAATGCACCAGCTTACTTCATGAATATGATGAACAAGGTGTTCATGGAGTTCCTTGACAAGTTTTTTGTCGTTTTCATTGATGACATTTTGGTCTACTCCAAGAGCAAAGAAGATCATGAAGGACATTTGCGTTTAATACTTGAGAAGCTCAGAGAGCATAAGCTGTATGCCAAATTCAGCAAGTGTGAATTCTGGTAGAATGAAGTTGGATTTCTTGGACACGTTGTGTCAGGAGATGGTGTAGCAGTTGATCCCGCAAAAGAGTCAGTTGTAACTGAATGGGAATCTCCTAAGTCAGTGAAGGAAGTTCGTAGTTTCCTTGGCTTGGCAGGATACTACAGAAGATTCACTGAGAATTTCTCCAAGGTAGCTAAGCCAATGACGGAGTTACTAAAGAAAGACAAGAAATTTGCTTGGTCTGAAGGATGTGAACTCAGTTTCCAAGAATTGAAGAAGAGACTAGTGACAGCACCAGTTCTATGTCTGCCAGATTTGGAAAAAGATTTCCAAGTGTATTGTGATGCATCTCATCATGGATTAGGTGTAGTTCTAATGCAAGAAGGGAAAGTTGTGGCTTACGCCTCGAGACAACTCAAAACTCATGAGGTAAATTACCCTACTCATGATTTAGAGTTGGCCTCTATTGTCCATGCACTCAAAACATGGAGACATTATCTTTTGGGAAAGCGATGTGAAGTGTTCACAGATCACAAAAGTTTGAAGTATATCTTCACTCAGAAAGAAATCAACATGAGACAAAGAAGATGGCTAGAACTCATCAAGGACTATGACTTGAGTTTGCAATACCATCCCGGTAAAGCAAATGTAGTAGCTGATGCACTAAGCCGTAAGGTATTTGTGAATGGCCTTACTAAGGGAGAGTTTCCAGATGATCTGTGTGCCCAATTTAGAGACCTCAGATTAGAGATTGTGCCTGAAGGACATCTCATGTCATTGGATGTTCAACCCACTTTGTTGGACAAAATCAAGGAAGCCCAAAAGACGGACAAGGAAATTGAAGAGATTAATGAAAAGATTGGCAAGGGAAAAGCCAAAGGATTCCATGAAGACGAATAAGGTACTTTATGGTATGGAAAATGTATCTGCGTTCCACAAGATCCGGAGCTTCGGAAACATCAGAATGTACATGGATATGAAGGAAAGATTTTGGTGGAATAATCTCAAGAAGAACATCGCCGAACATATTGCTTTGTGTGATGTATGTAGTAGAGTGAAAGCGGAACACCAGAAACCAACAGGATTGCTACAACCACTACCTATTCCTGATTGGAAGTGGGACAAGATTGGCATGGACTTCATCACCGGATTGCCAAGGACCAGGTCAGGATATGATTCTATTTGGGTAGTAGTGGATCGTTTAACTAAAGTGGCTCATTTCATACCTGTGAAGACAACCTATACAAGTGTTAAGTTAGCCAAGATCTGTATGAATAGGATTGTGTGTCTGCATGGAGTGACCAAGAGTATTGTGTCTGATAGGGGAACTCAATTCACTTCTCATTTTTGGAGGCAACTACATGAGTCATTGGGAACGAGATTGGAATTCAGAAATACTTTTCATCCTCAGACTGATGGACAGACAGAAAGGACCAACCAGATTCTAGAAGATATGTTGAGGGCATGTGCCCTAAACTATGGAGCTAGTTGTGATGGAAGTCTGCCTTACGCAGAATTCTCCTACAATAACAGCTATCAAGCCAGTATTGAGATGGCACCATTTGAGTTTCTCTATGGGAGAAAGTGTACTACCCCATTGCTATGGAATGGTGTGGGAGAAAGAAATTTTTTCGGACCAGAACTAATCAAAGAGGCTGAATACAAAGTCAAGCTAGTAAAGGACAGATTGAAGATAGCACAGTCCCGACAAAAGAGCTACACAGATCCTAAGCGTAGAGAAGTCACCTATGAGGTGGGTGATAGAGCTTATCTTAGAGTGTCACCACTTCGTGGAGTATAGAGATTTGGAGTCAAAGGAAAATTGGCCCCAAGATATGTTGGACCATTCAAGATTCTGAGTCGTAAGGGAGAAGTAGCTTATGAGATTGAATTTCCATAATCATAGCCTGCCGTTCACAATGTGTTTCATGTGAGTCAGCTAAAGAAATGCCATTCAGAGATGGAAGAGACTTCTTTGAAGGATACTATACCTTTGGAGGAGGTCCAATTGGAAAGTGATCTCACTTATGAGGGAAAACCCATCAAGATTCTTGAGACTGCAGAAAGAGTTGATCGGACTAAGACTATCAAATTCTGCAAAGTTCAATGGAACCATCATTCCGAAGAAGAAGCAACATGGGAAAGAGAAGATGATCTTCAGAAAGACCACCCTCACCTATTTGCTAGCCAATCCGAATCTCGAGGGCGAGATTCACCTTAAGGGGGTTAGATTTCTAACATCCCTCAAATCATGTTTTCAAAGCTTGCATATCATTCATGCATTCATAATCATTTTAGGTCATTTTCAAAGTCATTACAAAATCAGGAGCATTTGAATGCCTATTATTTTATGTAAGCAAGGCATTGATCCAATGCTACTCTCTAGTAAGATATTATTTGTTTTAATCCAAAGATGTTTGATCCTAAGTTTGTTTGATAATTTCCAAAGCTTGGACAAAGATTTCAAAAAAAAGAAACAAATTTAAACCATTTCTATGTCTTTATTAAGCAATGGGTAAAAACATTGTTTATTTTAAAATTCTAAAGTGCAAAATTATTTTAAAGTGTACAACATTGTTATGCAACCAAATGTGTACAAATTTCACTTTACAAAAATCCAGAAGTGGTTTGGATTCAAACTTATTTGAAACTCATTTGAAAATGTTTCCTGGAAAATCAAACAGAAATAGAAAAATATAAAAGAATTAGAATTGGGTCGGCGCCACCATTTCGGCCCAGTAGCCAAAACAGCCCACCCGGGGTTTTCCTTTCCCCTTTGTTTCTCACCGCAGCAGCGCACACCCACCCGCTGGCACCTTGGACCCACCTTGCCCCGTCATCGTCGTCCTCAATCACCGCGCAACGACCGCTCCGCCGTTACCACCGCGCCAGTGACGCCACGTTTTTCGGCGCGTAACTCTCGCCCCTGCTCCGGCTACAAAACCCCCTCTCCACCCTGCTCCTTTCTCCTCACACCACTCGCTCGCTCCGCCACCAGGCTGCCTCTATTTCGCGTTGCATCGCCGCAGACAGAGCCAGCTCCGGCGAGATATTCCGGTAAGTCTGGTGTTCACGCCCACTTCTCGTTCACCCTAGAATAATCCCCTGAGCCTTGCACATCTCCTGATCCCCTCCGTTCTTCTGCTCGTGATCCAGAATGTCGACTTCGACAAGCTCCGTAGGCACCCGACACTGTCTCCAACTCCGACGAGCCCCAGCGACCTCTGCAGCGTGCCCCGACCCTGCCCGTCTGCACGTTGAGCTTCCTCGTGATCTTGTGAGTTTGGTAAGCCACACCATACCCCCAACCCCTCCTGTATTCGCTGGACCATCGCCGCCAGTAGCGCCGCCGCCGCCAGCACCCAGCTGCGCCGCCAGATTTTGGTCGCAAGATTCGCAGCCGTTAGATCTAGCTTTGAGGCTCAGGATTAGATCATTATTCAAACCATTACGCGCAGGTCTGACCATGCGCTTCCACTTAAATCTAACAGCTCTCGTTGATCGATCCACATGAAACGGTATCGACGAATCAGAAAGCGCCGCGTGTCTGTATGTTTGATTTAAAATCTGAAATTAGATCTATTAGTGATTCAAACTTGCATTATTCATAACTTTTGATCCACACATTCAAATTTTGTAAATTTTATATCATTGGAATCAAGAGAAAGAATTCTATCCATTTAAGCAATGTGTTTAATGTTTTGCTTCTGTAGAATTGATTATTTTTGCAGAGACATTTATAGGCTTATTTTGGTTATAGAAATTATTTGAAAAATGATTTAGAGACTAAATAAAGTTTTTTTAGTGTGTATTTGTCTTGTTTTATGATTCAGTACTGTTTCACTTGTCTTGTTTGATTTAGAAAAATCATCACATAGCATTTTCATGCACTCATATATCACATAGCATTTGCTTGCTTCAGTTCTTTGAATTCATCTCTCATCCTCTTGATCAAACCCGGTGGCACATGGGTTCTACTGAACTTGATTTTGAATTCATCCCAAGTCATCATCTATCCTCCATTCATGGCGCGAACCCTGTTCCACCAAGCTCTTGCATCTCCTGCCAAATAGTGGGTGGCAAGCAGTACCTTCTTGTTGGCTTCCACTCCTGCAACTTCTAAGTTGTTCTCCATGGTTTGCAGCCAGTCATCGGCATCTAGGGGCTCAGACTTAGTAAAGATGGGTGGATTGGTGTTTTGAAAGTTCTTGAGATTTGATCCATGGTTGTCCTGATTTCCATGGCCTTGGTTGTTGTTGGCCATCTGAGCTATGTGTTGAAGGGTGGCTAAGTTGGCTAGACGTTCAGCTCTTTCAGTTTCGCGGTCCGAAACCAACATTTGCAAAATTTGCAACATCGGGTCCGGGGATGAACATCTTCCTCCACGAGGCATCTAAATATTGAGATAGATCATGAGAAAAGAGGGAGATTTATAAGGTTTGGGGTTTTTGTTTTTGTAAAGTTTTCAAAATTTTACTCAGATTTTTCTAGCAACTTGCTTTTCATTCATTCATTCATAGCACACGATACAAACACACACCACAACAAGGAAAAACATATGGTTTTAAGAACCATTCTGTGAAACTACAATACAGTGGGACCGGATACAACTCACTAATGCTAGTGCTCAAGTGCTACTACTCCTCGGAATCTATAGAGGTCCCAACCTTTAATAAGGTAGAGATCCCTGTGTTTACAATGCTAGTCCCTGGATCAATAGCTAGCATCCACAGTTAAGATGTAATATCAAGAAACAAAGGTCATAATACAACTTTATAACTAGGAATAAAATAATACATTACATCTTACATAGCTCATTTGGCTATCTCATTACAATGCAACAGAAATAACTATATATCATGGAGTCCTTCATCTTCAAAGTGCCACAGGCAATCATGTTGGTTGTAGACTTGTAATCCTAATCAACACACTTCACTAACATCAAACAAACCTACAACATAATAAGTTACAGCCACAAGTACATTTGAATTGTATTAGCAAGTGATACTATGGTAGTATAGTGGAGTCTATCATATATATGCATTTGGCTAAGTGGAACTTAGGCTTGCTTTGCTCAAAATAGATTTTCCTTATCATTTGAAAACACTAAGTTTTTGTTTGGCAAAATCACCCAAGGCATCTACCAATCATTGATTGAAGATCCTTTAACCCTTGTTCAACCACAAGTTTTTAACTTAGAAATTGGGATGAGGAGATTCTTGATAGCTTCCATGTCTTGATGCTCAAATTGTCCATTGTCGGGGACACGGCTAAGTACTTAGATTTTACTCTCTCGAGAGGTGGTGCACTTTCCCCACAAGACTCGACATGCATCGAGACAAGATCTTTCAGAAGCCTTCCCTTAGAACAAAATGGACGCGTTCTGAACCTATCATCCCCTATCACCAATTGTCCATTTGGCTAAGTTATTGCAACCTATATGATCCAGGCAGAGCCCATAATGCCAAGTGGTTGCACTTGAAGCCTCTCAACATTTGACATCTCAAATCTCTTTGTTCCTGGGTGGCTTTCCACAAGTGTGATACAAAAGGTTCACCAGTCCCCTGGCCTTGTGTAACCACTCAACAAAAATCCATCCAAGCAATACCATTCCACCCAGGTGATTCATTCACATAGTTGTTTTATTAAACAAAACACAAGTCATAGACTTAGAAATATTTCATAGCATGAGTATAATCCACCCTTGTTTCCTACTAGCTAGGCTAAGCATAATAGTAGCAAGAGTCTTAACTTAGGAAAAATTCTACTAAGGCATCATCAACTAGGATTTCCCAAGGCATAGCTTATACTTAGAAAACTCCATGCAAGTCCTACTCAAAATATCACTAATGCATAGTGAAAATAATGGGACAAAAGTATGAAGCACCACTTGACTTTTTGGTAGAGAATATAAGTTCACTCCTTAATCTTGCAATAGTCACACTCTTCAAATTTCACTACAATTCAATCAAGGCACAAATTCAATCTAGCATTCAACAATTCATCACATAAAATAAAGAAAATAAAACAATGCATGCAATCATGCAAAAGATTGTTTTATTTGGATGGGTGGTTTTTAATAGGCTATAAACATTATAAAACACCTATTGGTCATTTATAAATGTGGCAAAACCATTTGATATCAATTTAGTGAAAATGGCCACTTTAAATCATTTTTGTTTTGCTAGAAATGATTTAAATCAAAGTAATAATTTCTAGTGTTTGAAAAATATATTTTTAAACACAAATGTTAGTGTTTTAAGGTCAAGTGTTTAATATTAAAACCATTTGCAAAAGGTTTTACCTATAAACCATTTTTATACCAAAGCAATGTTTTATTTTGTTGGAAATGCCTTTAAACAAGGTAATAATTTTATAGGGTTCACAAAATATATTTTTAAATCTCAAAACTTGGTGTTTAGGACCAGACAGTTTAATTCAAGTCAATTTCAAAAGGTTTCACTCAAAAATCATTTTTAAACCATAATCAATCTTTTTATTTAGCTAGAAATGATTTTATTCAAAGGAATAATTACTAAGTGTCACAAAATATATTTTTAAATCTATACATCTAATAGATTCATTTCTGTTTTTAAAACAACACTCTGGCCACGTGGAGAATTCCTATTCGCCGGTACCATTTCGTTTGGATCGAGCGCTGTGGTGTTTTGGATTAAAAGCAGATCGTGCGGCACAGATCTAGTCATACCGGTTCACTTAAGGCATCTATCGTGTCCATACGATCAACATCTAACGGCTTAGATCTAGACGACCAAAGATGGGCGGCGCGTCGACGGTGGATGGCGGCGGAGCACTCTAGCTACGGCGGTTTCAGCGAATCAGGAAACAAGGGAGAGGATGGAGTAGCTCACATGGTTCGCAGGGGTGCGGATAAGCTTGACGTGGTCATAGTATTCCAAGGGGCGCACGGTGGTGTCAGGGATTGCTCGCCGGAGACAACGACGACGGCGTCGGGCGTCTATGTTCATCAGCGGGGGCGAAGCTGCAGGTCACGAGAGACGAGTGGAGAGGGGCATTAGATGTGGGAGAGTGTGGCAAACACATGTGTGTCGTCGGGAGAGAGAGGGGAGGACGGGACTTATGGGGAGACATCGCCGGAATCGAAGCAGACGGCGGCGTGTTCTGTCAATGACGTTGACGAGCCTACGGTGCTCGCGCGGGCGAGTGGGTGGTACTGGGAGGTTCGCAAGACGATGGGGAGTAGGCTCGTAGAGGCCAGAGCAAGGGGAGGCATTGGCTAGCCGGAATTGTCGCCGGAAGGTCATCGGGGCAGGGGCGTTGCAAGCAGAAATCCAGGCAGCCTGGTGGCTCCGGTCGCGTGAGGTTTGAGGGGAAAGAAGGAGGGAACGTGGGCGATTAAATGGGTGGGGTTACTGGACTGATTCATCACGGCAGTAAAGCAAATTTAATCCACGGAGTTAGAGGCAGAAACGGCGACGAGGGGGAAGGAACTGTCACGGGGTGAGGAAGACGATGACGCGGCAGTGGGGCCTAGCGACAACGAGAGAGAGAGGGGGTGCGGTGGGGTCAGCAAGTCAGTGCCTGTGTGGGTGGTTCTGCGAGTAAGAAATCATTTCGGGAGGGGAAAGAGGAGACGGGTTGCGCTGGGCTTAGTGGGCTTGTTGGGCTGGGCTGGCTCTTGTCATTTTTTTATTATGTTTCTTTTTTCCTTTTCTGAAATTTTTTTCTGTTTTGATTTTATCCAAATGATTTCAAACCTTGTTTGATTTCAAACTTTTCCCAAAACTTTCAATAAGTTTTTGATGTTGTTTAACAATGTATTTTAAAGTCTATTTTAGAATAATTCGTTTATTCTTTTATGGTTTATTAATTATTTAAAATGGCACTTTCCTTTATTTAAATAAGATTTAATTATATTTTCAAAACTCTTATTTGATTTCTAATTTTTCACCAAAACTTCTTTAGTAGGTTTTATTTATTTCATTTAGTGCAAACAATTCACTTGAAGTATTATTTAAAATATTTTAATATGATTTATTAATCATTTTAAATTGGACAACTGTCTTTATTCAAATAAAATCAAATATGGTTTTAATCCCATATAAATTTTATTCAAATAATTCTTTTAAGTTAATTAGATAACTTTTTAATCCACTTTAGTAAATTCCCATTTATTATTTTCTCATAATTTAAGTAATCATTTTCATTAGGGATTTGTCTCCATTTAAATAATTTGAAAATGGTTTTAGTCCCATATGATTTTATTTGAATATTCCTTATCCCTTATTTTATTTGAATTATCTTTATTCTATTTGCTCATGGATTTAACTCAAGATTTAAATTATCTTCCAAATAATTTTTCTTGTTTTAGGCAAATTTGCCTTTATTTAAATAAAATTGGATATTGTTCAATCCTTATGATTTTATTTAAATAATCATTTATTCCTTTTATTATTCCATAATCTTTCATTTCATTTGTTTGGCCAAGATTTAATTTGGCTTTTAAATATTCCTTATTTAATTATTTCTTTCTTTATCTTATAAAATCCATATCTTTTATTTATAGATCCAAAATTGGTGATTCCAATTTGTAGAATTTTATTTAATACTTGTTTATCCTTTTAAATCTCTTAGGATTATTTTGCTCACACTTTGGTATGGATTTTAGATAGCAGCTTTTATTAGCTTTGGAAATTTAATTTCCTTATCTTATTAAATTCATAAGATTTTATCTATGGCTCCAAATTAAGTGAAACCAATATTTTATTTATCATTTTTTATCTTTTATAAATGTTTGTTGAAATTTTTTTATATGGATCAAATCCATAGTCTTGGAGAGATCTTGGAAATGATTTTCTTCCATTAGTGTTTTAGAGTTTTGGTTTAACTTTTCCAAGTGTTTAAATTTTCAAGATACATTTATTGATGAATGCATTTCACTTGATTTGAATTTTGTTGGATTCCCTTTTATTCAAGGTTGATTCAAGATGTAGGGGTTCGTAGCATGGAAAACAAAATTTTCTACCGCATGCAAACAAACAAGCCAAGATCTATCTACTAGATTGTAGCAACGAGTCGATAGAGGAACTCACCCTCGAAGATTCCAAAGCGGTTAACGAGAGCAGATTCTCGTGGGTGATGTAGTCGTACTCTTGCCGATCTCAAGATCGCGTAGACGATCCTTCCGGCGCTGCGTTCCGGCAGCGCTTCCGCAGTCGGTCACACGTTCGGTACTCGAGGAAGACCTTCCTCTCCCTTGTTCCAGCAGGCAGCGGAGGTTATAGCACTCTCCTCGCGATTCCGGCAGCACGACGGCGTGGTACCGAAAGTAGAGGGGAGATCTCGCAGGGCTTCGCCTTAAGCCGAGGTGAGTATGGTGGACTATGAGAGAGGGCCTTGGCGATCTAGGGTTTAGAGGCACCAAGGGGTTTAGAGCAACCAGCAGCTAGGGATTAGCTAGATGGCGGTTTAGAGGAGATCTAGGGCAGCCGCATCTAGAACGGGGGGCGGCGGCTGGCCTAGGGTTTAGAGGGGCGCCGGCTAGGGGACAAGGTGTAGGGAGAGGGGGCTCCCCCTCCCTTTATTTTATAGGTGGGAGGGGCGGCTAGGGCTAGCCGAGTCCTCCCCCAACTCCCTTGTTGGCCGGCGGTTTGGAGGAGAGAAGGGAAACCTTCTCTTCCCAGGTTTCGTTCTCTCCCTCCACCTCACAAAATAGCCGTTTGACTTTTCAAATTGGCGTTTGACTTTTCAAACTAGGATTTGATTAAACCCTTTATTTTGTTCAGCGATGACACCTAGTACATGATGCAATAATTCCAACTTGTTATGACACATTCATGTACCCTTCCCCTCCAGAGTGCCGGACATTTCGGAATCTTCTAGAACATTCCCGATGAAAACACCGGAACCATTCTTCAACCCCGAAACAGGACTTTCCTTATATGGATCTTATTCTCCGGACCATTCTGGATCTCCTCGTGATATCCCGGATTCCATCCGAGACTCTAAACAACATTCGGTCTCTTACTCATCATTCCATAACTACTCAACAACATCGAATCCTTAAGTGAGTCTCCCTACGGTTCGTGAATTATGCGTACATGATCGAGACACTTCTCCGATCAATAACCAATAGAGGAATCTGGAAATTCATATGGCTCCCACATATTTCTACGATTACTTTGCGATCGAATGAACCACTTACATATGATACCAATTTCCCTTTGTCTCACGATAGTTTACTTATCCGAGGTTTTGATCGTCGGTATCTCTGCATACCTAGTTCAACCTCGTTACTGATAAGTACTCTTTTCTCGTTCCCGTGATATGTGATCCCTTGTGAGCCAGTCACATGCTTGCAAGCTAATTGGATGACATTCCATCGAGAGGGCCCAGAGTATATCTATCCGTCATATGGATGGACAAATCCCACTCTTGATCCATGTGCCTCAACCCATACTTTCCGAACACTCAATGCCACCTTTATAGCCACCCAGTTACGGTGTGGTGTTTGATGTCATCAAAGCATCCTTCTGGTGATGGTGATTAACATGATCTCATGGTTGAAGGAATTAGGTTACTATGTATCAGAAATCTTATAGCAAATGAACTATATTAAATGACTTAATCTTTATGCTACGCTTAACTATAGGAGTATGTCCATCACATCATTCTCCTAATGATATGACCCTGTTGTTAATAACATCTCTATGTTCATGATCAGGAAACCATGATCATATATTAACCAACAAGCTAGTTTAACAAGAGGCTTTACTAGGGACTCTTTTATGTTTACAACTATGTGCTACCACCCTTAAAAAGGTTTTCAACTAAATTACATCTTGGGTTACTTGGGATCTTGTTGTATCTTCTATGGACACTTATTTGCATAATGGCCTAGCTCTTTGCATTTGAAACATGTGATAAGGTTGAGGTCTTGAGGTGGCTTCTCTGGACAACATGATGCATAATGTCCTAGCTCTTTGCAGTGGTTGCACATCACTTGGCTAATATCCTTCCTCATCTTGGGTTTCACTAGCTTTTGTTTGTCTTCTTGGCTCTTCTTCTTTTCTGGGCATTCACTGACATAGTGTCCCATCTCTTTGCAACTGTAACATTGCAACTGGCTTTTGTCCTTCTTCTTCTTTTTGGGTCTCTCCAAAGCTAGGAGTTCTTCTAGTTCATGCTCTTCATATCTCACCTCAAAGGTGGGAAATCTTTTTCTCTTCTTGGGGCAGTTACTAGATATATGACCTTCCTCTTCACAAGAGTAGCAACACTTTGTGGTCACTTTGGATTTGTCCTTATGAGGAATGGTTCTGACTTTGCTTTCATCCTTCTTAGTAGAAGTTGTTTCCTCATGGGGGTTTCCAAACATTTGATGCATTCCATCTTGTTTCATTTGTTAAACTATAGGATTTTTTTCCATGCAATCCCCCAAAGAGAGGGATCGGGTTCCATTATCAACAGATAACAGAACAACAAACCACACAAGTTCATGTCACACAGATTTTTGATCCACCTAGGGTATCAAAGCGGATAAGTCTCCATATTACAAACCAAACGAACCTAACTGGAAAGGAGAAATAAGGGGAAAAGCTAGAGACGCAAGAACACCGCCCTCAGGATAGCGATAGAAGTTCAAACATGAAAAGAAACTAACAACCCAGACTAACAGGAAGGCTCGAAGACTCAGTTCCTTTTTCACCAACCAACATCAAATCCTCCTTCTTTTCCCCCGCCATCTCTCAAGCTCAGGGGCTTCATGGGCATGATCTTCAGGTATCGCCGGCAGTCCCAAGAAAGGAACAGGGGCCACATCCATAGCCGCAGCATCAGCCAGCGCATTCTGTTGCAGGGCATCAGCCCCAGCAAGCAACATCTCTCGTTCCTCCTCACCATGTAAACCTACCCAATAACGAATGAAAACACATGCATATATAACCATATCAACAGGGGAATTAATAAGTTTTTTTTCAAAGCAAGCTCTGTTTCTGAGCTTCCAGATATCCCAACAGATCGCTGCCACCACCGTAATTTGCACATTTCTGCTAACTCCCAAAAACTGAGGAGCCCACCAGAAGTACTAAGAAAAGGAGCCAGGCCTATTCCCAGCACCGATAGTTTTAGAAACCACCCCCCATACATATTTCTCTGCCACACAGGTGAAGAACATGTGCCCAATGTTTTCATCTTCACGACAAAACCTGCAAGTAAAATCCCCTTCCCATCTTTTTCTCATGTTATCTTTAGTGAGAATAGCATTGTGCCAAATCAACCACAGCCAAATTTTAATCTTCAGAGTAATTTTTTCTTTCCACATATGTTTGAAACTCCTGTCAACCCCCACATTCGAAAGGTGAGAGTACATAGATTTGACAGAAAACCTGCCAGATTTATTCCACAGCCACACAGGTCTGTCTTTTTCCTGACTCAAACTCACCCCATTCAACAAGCCTTTTAATTGTTCATGATGATTCATCCCATCAGCATCTAGCCATCTTCTAAAAGAACATCTCCACCCTCTTCTAGCCATATCAGCAACAGTAATCAATTGATTCTGACAGACATCAAACAGATCAGGGAACTTACTTTTCAAAGGGATATCTAAACACCAAGCATCATGCCAAAAGTCAGTCAGCTCCCAATTGCCAACTTTCATTTTTCTGCCAGCCAGATAGAGGGCCCTGATCTTAATTAGATCATTCCAGCAAGGGTAATCACTCTGTTTGTGTCTCACAGCACTGATCCCCCCTTTTTCATATATTTTTTCCTCACAAAAACTTGCCAGGGCCCTTCCTCAGCCTCAAGCCGCCACCACCACTTGCAAAGAAAGAAGATATTAAACAGTCTAATATTCTTGATCCCCAAGCCTCCTTTTTTCCTGGGTCTACACACAAATTTCCACTTTACCAGATGATACTTTCTTTTACCGACCTTGACATACCAGAAAAAGGCTCTGGTCTGCTTTTCAATTTCCTCCACATTTTTTTGTGCAAAAGAAACATAGACATGGGGTAAACAGCCACACTAGATACACAATCGGTAATTTTAACATGCCTACCTCCCAGAGATAGTGCACCACCCATCCAACCATCTAACTTTTTTTTCAGCCTATCCCCAATAAAACCCACCTCAGCCACTGTGCATCTTCTACTACAAACCGGGAGCCCCAAATATTTAATAGGCCAACTACCTTTCTGACAATTGAACAACTCAGCATAATTGGATAGCTTATCCTCATCATCCAACACCATCATCACCTCACTCTTCTCAAAGTTAATTTTAAGTCCAGACATGGATTCAAACAAATATAACATCAGTTTCAAATTTCTAGCCCCCTCAATATCATCCTTAATGAAAAGGATAGTGTCATCAGCATATTGCAAAATAGCAATCCCTTTATCAAACAGATTATGAACTGACCCTGTAAACAACCTACTATCTTGGGAATTAAGAACCATCTTAGCCAAACAATCCCCTGCCAGATTAAACAAAAAGGGAGAAAAAGGATCCCCTTGCCTGACCCCTTTAAAACTGCCAAAATAGGGACCAACTTCCCCATTCACCTTAACAATGAGAGTACTCTGAGTCACTACACTCTTCAACCAAATCAACCAGTCTTCACTGAAACCTTTCTGCTTACAACAATAAAACAGGAAATCCCAATTGACCTTATCATAGGCCTTTTCAAAATCAATCTTCAGAATCACACCCTACTGCCTCTGAATTCTCGATTCTTTCAGGATTTCATGTAACAAGGTAACCCCATCAGAAATAAATCTCCCTTTCATAAAAGCAGTCTAGCATGTATCAATCAATTTCCCCATCACGGCTCTGTTCTAACTGTCAAAGTCTTGGTAAAAAATTTAAACAGCACCTGAAGCAGACAAATGGGCCTATATTTCTGGATTCTATCAGCATCATCACCTTTGGGAAAAATAGTAATCACCCCATAGTTAATACTCCTCAGATCAATTTTATGAGCATAAAAATCATAAAACACAGCCATAACATCTTTTCTTATAATCACCCAACAGCGTTGATAGAATTCAATAGGAATCCCATCAGGGCCAGCTGCTTTATTTTCTCCATCTGATCAATAAACTCCTTCACCTATTTCTCAGTAAAAGGCACACCCATCTTCTCCCTGTCTTCATCGTTAAGTTTCTCCCAAGCCTGCCAATTATCATCAGAAAGTCTAACAGAAAAACCTCCAGTAGGACCAAACAAAGTTTTGTAATAATTGGTGGCATGCAGCAAGAGGTCATTAGTCCCCTGAATCTCATTCTCCCCATCTTTCATAGAAAAAATCATTTTCTTTCTCCTCACCCCATTAGTAATCCTGTGAAAGTATTCAGTGTTATTATCACCTTTCAACAACCAGTTATCTCTCGATCTTTCTTGCTAGAATCTCTCTTCATTCCCATATACTTCCAGCAGTTCTTTCTGAATTGATGCTTTCCGTTTCAATTTTTCTGCACTAAGCAAAATCAATTCCTCAATACTTTCCAGTTCCTGAAGCTCCTCCACTAACTCTTTCTTCTTTTTTTCTCCAACCCCCTAATATGAGCACCCCACCCTTTCAGATCATTCTTGACATTCTTAATCTTTTTTTGCAAACTATCAAGACTGTTCTTAATCTTACCTTTGACATTCATCACTCTGTAACCAACTTTTCTCAAACCTAAACTCCTTGCGACCCCCTTCCTGCCCTTCCATAGTATCCAAAATAAAAGGACTATGATCAGAAACCTCTCTAGACAGCTTGTGTACTGTAGTAAGAGGAAATAACCTCTCCCACTCCTTGCAAACTAGTATCCTATCAAGTTTCTCCAAAGTAGGATTTCTCTGGTTGTTGGACCAAGTGAACTGTCCCCCAGACATTTGAATTTCCCTCAAACCATATGCATTAATAATCAAGTTAAACATGTGCCCCCACTTGTTCAAAGAATGACCCTTGTTTTTCTCAGAAACAAATCTAATCACATTAAAATCACCACCCACCAGCAAAGGAATTGACTGGTCCTGGCAAACATCATCTAATTCTATCAAAAACTCCTCCTTATTTTCCTCTTGAGCAACCCCATAGACCACAAACAAATGCCACTGAACCTGTTTCTTTACATCAAACACCCTCATCTTAACATGGAACCTGCCCATAGACACATCCATCTGAGTCAAGTTGGAGGAACGTAGGCCCCCCAAAATGCCCCCAAATATTCCCATAGAAGGCAACCAACTCCAGGAGAATTGATTCATAGGATCAATTCTCCTAAAAAAGGTCAGTAGAATAATCATTCTTAATAGTTTCTTGCAAACCAATGAAATCCACTTTTTCCTGTCTCAACAAATCATTCAAATAAGCACTCACACCTTTTTTCCCCACACCTCTAATGTTCAAAATAACACCTATCATAATATAGTTTTTCTCTCCCTTGTTCCAGTCACAACACCACTCATAGGGTGATAGTTGTGGACCTTCACAGCAGCCGCCTTTAACTTTCTATTCTTCCCAAAAGAACCAGATTTCATCTTCTTCTTATTTCTTCTAGAAATCACAGGAGTAAATTCCCCTTCATCATTACTATCTTCCTTCCAATCAAGAAACATGACTTTCTCACTCAAATCAACCTCTGCCATAGTCTCAACATGTTTCCTATCATGTAAACTATGTCTAGCAATTTCTAAATCTTTCAAAGAATTGATATGATCTAAAGATATAGATGAAGCATCAACTCCCATCTCCAAAGCTATATGCATAATAACATCACCATCCAGGGCAGCAAAGGAATTATAAAAAGTTAAGTTGGTACCTAACAGATCTCTAGTAGACTGTTGAGCCAGATGTCTTTCTTCCATGTTCCCAGCCCCACCTTGAGCAGCCACCCTTGAACTCATCCTTACAGCTTGTTCATCCACACCAGTTACATTCTCAGATTCAGATCCCACACTTTCTTGAGTAGAGAGAACATCAGGTTGAGACAAACCAACAACCACCACCTCCTGATCTTGGCTTTCCATCTCCATATCATGAGCACCCCCCATCACAGAACCTTCACCATTACCCTTTTTTCCACTATCAGAAGAAGAACCAAAGGATTCCTCAGTAGACACATCATCATCCCTTTGCTGACCAGCCTCACCCTGTCCCCCTTCATCCCCCAGCAAATGGCCATACTGTTTCTTGAGCTCATAATACTTATCACTACCCTTGTCCTTCAACAAATCTCTGATAAAATCTTCAAATCTTTGAGGACCAACAGCAACAGGAGGAATGATCTCATTAACCAAAGGAGGAGCCAAATTCTGGATGACTTCCATGTGAACATCACCCAACCCAACACTACCCACCATAGCTCCATGAACACCATCTTGTGGGCCCACGGTAGCTTCTTTGTCCTGAACATTACCACACCCAGAGTTACCACCCTCCACATTCTCCCTGATAACAATCCCCCTTGAATGACCACCACTTCCAGAACTGGCCCAGATATAGCCATCTTAGTTCCAAAAGACACTTCACCAGAATCTTCCTGTTCCACCAGGACCCCTTTACCCTTCTCCAACCCACCTCCACCAGCACCACCACCAGCATGTTGGCAACCACCACTTACCCCACCAGCACCTGCACCAGCCCCAGACCCTTGGCCATTATCACCATCAGGCCTATTATGCCTAGCTTATTCCTCATTCCTCCCATCCAGCACATTGGCACCATCCTGCCCATCAACACCCACAGATACAGGAATGGTTGGCACTGCATCATGAGCAAAAATCTCTCTAGTATACTTGAATTCATAAATCCCCCTGCATCTCCCCCCTTCTGGTATTAGAAACCAGAGTCACATCCAAACAGGCAATATTCACCCTCACATAAGCTAGGTTCCTCAAACTATTCCTGTCCAAGGCCAAAGGTTTGCCCACTAGAGAAGCAACATAAAAACAGTTGATTTCTCCCTATATTTCATAGGGATACCAACAATCCTAAACCAGGCCTCCTCCAACCATTCAACTGGTTCCAAGTCCCCATTCCACTTAGACAACTGTATAACAGCATCTGGAATTGTCTTCATAACACCTTCCCAAAATGGAAGTCATCAATAGACCTAGCTGAAGGAAACCTCATCAAAAATTCCACATCATTAATGGGTATAGCATTGAATCTCCAACGAGACCCCAAAGCATCAGCCCATATCTGGAATTCTTTTTCAAGGTCCTTCCCAGTGACATCACCTCTGACCACACTTATATGAGCATAGTGTAACTGTTCCATGGACTGAACAGCAGATTCCATAACAGGAATAGAGTGAAAACCCTGCTCAAAATCAGTACTGCCAAAGAAGAGAGGAACATATTCCCAGGGCTTCTTCTCTTGACAGACCAAAATACTATGATCTTTGCCACAATTCTCACACACTTGCTCTTCCTGCACCACATCAAGCAACTGCAAATCCCCTGAATCACCGACAACATTCACATTTCTCTGCACACTTACTACTGGTGGTGGTATAGAGGACCCCACCAGAGTAGTGGTCACAACATCAGACTGATTAACTGTCAAAATCGGAGACAAACTCAAAGGACGACTCCCCCCAATAGGCACATTAACAAAAGTAGATGCAGATGTGTTCAATCCAGAAACAGGGCGACTCACAGGAATGGAAGGATTCACCACAGTCCTAGGAATGGTAACCTGCTCCACAGTGCGAGTAAAAACTGGCTCTCCTCTTCTAGTGTTTGCATCAGAATTACCTAATCTGCCTGGAAACAAAGAAGCCGTAGAATCGGACCCAGAACCTTGCTGCATCTCAGGACAGTGACTCCATCGGCCCCAATTGTAGGCCTTCTCTGCTTCACGACAAGGCGCCTCTACCAGAGCCCTGTCCCGCGCCATGGCTTCACGATGCTGATCCTCCAATCTGGCCTTGCTCTCCGCCTGCCTCAACATATCATCCCGCCGCCGCGCCTCATCGCGACGACGTTCCTGCTCCCGAATCCACTCACTCTCTCTATGATCCTCCTCCATCATCCTGTGATCAACAGGGGGCGCCCTTGTCCATACCCAGATCCAAATCTGTTCGCATAGGGACCAGATCGGACTGGAGGACGAGAAGGGGATACGCGCCCACCACGAAAATGACGATCCATAGATGAATCTGCCGCCACAACCTGAGCAAACGATCTACAGTCACCTGAATCAACCCCACTCCACCTCACCGGAGAAACATCTTGCAGCGACGAAGGATGAAAAACTGGCGAACCCCGAACGAAAACCACTTTGCACACCTCGCGCGATCTAGGATTTGCGAGAGACGAAGTGGAACCGAGTCTCGATCTAGGGTTAATGGAAATGGGAGGTGGAGGGAACTGGCTGGAAGACGTGCTCCGGTGTACTAGTACCCCTCTCCTCGACTGGCAAGTGGCCCTCCTCCACCGATGACCCACCGTCAGCGCCCGTACACCTCCTGGAACCACCCAGCTGTATCACCCGGCACATACGCGCATAGGGCGGCATGCCGGTGACACCGCGAGAATGTGCGCCCTGCGCCACAACCGTCGGTCCCATGAGAACATGCCAACGGTTGTGTACCAAACGCGCCCCAAACGAAATATCCAACGTCGAGCTCCAAATCGCTAAATCCTGTCCCGAATCATCTCGCAGCGACACCTGTCCTGAACCATCCCTTGGGATCGACCCCTGCCGACATGGACTGATTGTTGCACCATCCACGTCCCTGATTATGGCCCTCCAATCCCTGCCAAAGCAAGGTGATCACCGGAGTAACCCACCGCCTACGTGAGATAGAGGAGAGGAGAGGAGAGAGACGACATCCATAATCCTTTTCTGTTGAACTATAGGATAGATGGGGCATTGGATAGGGACATGATCATTTCCTTCACATAGAAAACAAGTCACGTGAGATGTGGGGCATTGTTTAGATGGATGTTTCTCTTCACAATTAGGGCATTGATCCTTATTCTCCTTAGAATTGTGTTCTATGTCTCCACAAATATTGCAAGCTTGAGTTCCTTCTATAATATCATCCTTGACATCATTGTTGTCACAATCTCCTTGGGAAGAGTTGCTTATCACGTTGATCATTTGATTGGTCATCCTTTGAAACAATTGGGATTGGGTTTCCAAAAATTTTTGCAAGGTTGGGTCTAACTCATTGTTGTTGGCTAAAAACTGAGTTGTCACTTGATTCAACTGGGCTTGGGTTGCTAAAAGCATCTCTTGGTTGTTGTTGTCACCACTCTTGATGTTGGAGTCTCTTGGAGAAGTCATCTGTTTGGGTTGGATTGGGATTAGAATAGGCAAAAGATTTCTAGAGGAAAATTCTAATCACACACAATAATTCACACATGCAATGTGCAAGCAATCACAATCAAACATTCCACTCAAACAACAAGTTCAAGCACATTTTTAGGCAACAAAATATTTTTCCTACACCACATAAGTTGGTGTGTTTGATCTAATCTAAACATTAGTATGGTGGTCCAACTATATGGTTTTCTTGAGATCATTCCATTCTTCTTGGTTGTTTCTTCATGAATGAGATCATTGTATCCTTGGAAAAATTCTTGCATCTTGGTCACAAAACATCAAAGGTGATGATGGTTCCTTCTAAGTTGTGTTTCTTTAGTCTTCAAGTCTTGAGTAATATTCTTGTCTCACTTGTAGTCCTTAGTGATGTCCAAATTGAAGTCATTGGTGGAACTAAAGTTGAAGTCTTTGATGATGTTGAAGTCATTTGATTTGGTGAAGTCATTTGATCATGTTGAAGTCTTTGCTCATGGTGGAGGCTTTGTCAATGAAGTTTGAAAAGGAAGGGATGTAGAATCAAAACAAAAAGGGTTGAGGAAAGAGTTTACAAGATTGTTTGTAAATAACTTTTGGAACAAAACAACTCCTATTTTTCTAAGGGGTTTTGTCCAATCCTAGGGTTACAATCCTACAGGCAACACGGTGCTCTGATACCATTTGTAGAGGTCCCAACCTTTGATAAGGTAGATATCCTGTGTTTACAATGCTAGTCCCTGGATCAATATCTAGCATCCACAGTTAAGATATAATATCAAGAAACAAAGGTCATAATACAACTTTATAACCAGGAATAAAATAATACATTACATCTTGCATAGCTCATTTGGCTATCTCATTACAATGCAGTAGAAATAACTATATAGCATCGAGTCCTTCATCTTCAAAGTGCCACAGGCAATCATGTTGGTTGTAGACTTGTAATCCTAATCAACACACTTCACAAACATCAAACAAACCTGCAACATAATAAGTTACAGCCACAAGGGTCAATACATTTTAATTGTATTGGCAAGTTATACTATGGTAGTATAGTGGAGTCTATCGTCTATATGCATTTGGCTAAGTGGAGCTTAGGCTTGCTTTGCTCAAAATAGATTTTCCTTATCATTTGAAAACACTAAGTTTTTGTTTGGCAAAATCACCCAAGGCATCTACCAATCATTGATTGAAGATCCTTTAACCCTTGTTCAACCACCAGTTTTTAACTTAGAAATTGGGATGAGGAGATTCTTGATAGCTTCCATGTCTTGATGATCAAATTGTTCGTTGCCGGGGACACGACTAAGTACTTAGATTTTACTCTCTCGAGAGGTGGTGCACTTTCCCCACAAGATTCGACATGCGTCGAGACAAGATCTTTCAGAAGCCTTCCCTTAGACCAAAATGGACATGTTCTGAACCTATCATCCCCTACCACCAACTATCCATTTGGCTAAGTTATTGCAACTATGATCCAGGCAGAGCCCATAATGCCAAGTGGTTGCACTTGAAGCCTCTCAACATTTGACATCTCAAATCTCTTTGTTCCTGGGTGGCTTTCCACAAGTGTGATACAAAAGGTTCACCAGTCCCCTGGCCTTGTGTAACCACTCAACAAAAATCCATCCAAGCAATACCATTCCACCCAGGTGATTCATTCACATAGTTGTTTTATTAAACAAAACACAAGTCATAGACTTAGAAATATTTCATAGCATGAGTATAATCCACCCTTGTTTCCTACAAGCTAGGCTAAGCATAATAATAGCAAGAGTCTTAACTTAGGGAAAATTCTACTAAGGCATCATCAACTAGGATTTCCCAAGGCATAGCTTATACTTAGAAAATTCCATGCAAGTCCTACTCAAAATATCACTAATGCATAGTGAAAATAATGGGACAAAAGTATGAAGCACCACTTGCCTTTTTGGTAGAGAATATAAGTTCACTCCTTGATCTTGCAATAGTCACACTCTTCAAATTTCACTACAATTCAATCAAGGCACAAATTCAATCTAGCATTCAATAATTCATCACATAAAATAAAGAAAATAAAATAATGCATGCAATCATGCAAAAGATTGTTTTATTTGAATAGGTGGTTTTTAATAGGCTATAAACATTATAAAACACCTATTGGTCATTTATAAATGTGGCAAAACCATTTGATATCAATTTAGTGAAAATGGCCACTTTAAATCATTTTTGTTTTTCTAGAAATGATTTAAATCAAAGTAATAATTTATAGTGTTTGAAAAATATATTTTTAAACACAAATGTTAGTGTTTTAAGGTCAAGTGTTTAATATTAAAACCATTTGCAAAAGGTTTTACCTATAAACCATTTTTATACCAAAGCAATATTTTATTTTGTTGGAAATGCCTTTAAACAAGATAATAATTTTATAGGGTTCACAAAATATATTTTTAAATCTCAAAACTTGGTGTTTAGGATTAGAGAGTTTAATTCAAGTCATTTTCAAAAGGTTTCACTCAAAAATCATTTTTAAACCATAATCAATATTTTTATTTATCTAGAAATGATTTTATTCAAAGGAATAATTCTTAAGTGTCACAAAAAATATTTTCAAATACAAAAGTTCGTTTCTATGGTCACCAGGTTCAAAACAATCCATTTACAAAATATTTTACCTTAAAAACATTTTTAGAATAAGTTTTATACTCAAAATATGCCTACACATGTTTTTGCAAAAACATCTAATTTTACAGAAGCAATTCATTAAACAAATGGCATGGTTGGATAGAATTCTTTTTCCAGATTCCATTGATATAAAGTTTGCAAAATTTGAATGTGTAGATTAAAAGTTATGAATTTTACAAATCTATACATCTAATAGATTCATTTCTGTTTTTAAAACAACGCTCTGGCCACGTGGAGCAATCCTATTCGTCGGTACCATTTCGTTTGGATCGAGCGATGTGGTGCGTTGGATTAAAAGCAGATCGTGCGTAGGGCTGGACTATCGAGCAGCTCGACTCGTTAAGGCTCAGATCATTAAACTCGTTAAGGATAACGAGCAAAAAGTAAAGCTCGGATTAGTTCGTTAGATGTTATCGAGCGTTCACAAGCTGCTCGTTAAGAAAATACCTAGACAAAGGCAAACCGATAATTAAAAACGACAATTATAACCACATATATACCTATATTAAAATATGACAGATAATTATCGATAGCAGTGCTTGGATGGCATGTTACGCTTATCCACGTGAATTGGTGTGAGTAGGGAGGCCTGGAATGGACGAGAAGGACTCCAGCCAGTAGGTCTCGGTCGGTGTCATGGTCAGCAGATCTAGATCGAGAAGGTGGAGATGGGGTATTACTCAATGGGCCAGTTGTTTGTCTTAGATGGGCTGCCGGATTAGACATGTAGCAACATAAGTGGGCCATACCTTGGTTGTTACCGAGCTTAACGAGTAGCTCACGAACATCGTTAACTCGATCATTTAGCTCGTTAAGGATATCGAGCAAAAACTGTAGCTCGGCTCGAATCGTTAAGGAAACGAGTCGATCTCGAACGAGCCGAGCAAACGAGTGCTTGTTAAACTCGTCGAGTTTTGAGTTTTATGTCCAGCCCTAATCGTGCGGCACAGATCTAGTCATACCGGTTCACTTAAGTCATATATCGTGTCCATACGATCAACATCTAATAGCACAGATCTAGACGACCAAAGATGGGCGGCGCGGCGACGGTGGATGGCGGCGGAGAGCTCTAGCTACGGCGGTTTCGGCAAAGCAGGAAGCAAGGGAGAGGATGGAGTAGCTCACAGGGTTCACAGGGGTGCGGAGAAGCTCGATGTGGTCGTAGTATTCCAAGGGGCGCACGGTGGTGTCAGGGATTGCTCGTCGGAGACAACGACGACGGCGTCGGGCGTCTCTGTTCATCGGCGGGAGCGAAGCTGCAGGTCACGAGAGACGAGTGGAGAGGGGCATTAGATGCGGGAGAGTGTGTCGAACACGTGTGTGTCATCGGGAGAGAGAGGGGAGGATGGGACTTACGGGAAGACGTCGCCGGAATCGAAGTAGACAGCGGCGTGTTCTGTCAATGATGTTGCCGAGCCTACGGTGCTCGCGCGGGCGAGTGGGTGATACTGGGAGGTTCGCAAGAAGATGGGGAGTAGGCTCGTGGAGGCCAGGGAGCAAGGGGAGGCGTATGCTAGCCGGAATTGTCATCGGAAGTTCGTCGGGGCAGGGGCGTTGCGAGCAGAAATCCAGGCAGCCTGGTGGCTCCAATCGCGTGAGGTTTGAGGGGAAAGAAGGACGGAACATGGGCGATTAAATGGGCAGGGTTACTGGGCTGATTCATCGTGGCAGAAAAGCGAATTTAATCCGCAGAGTTAGAGGCAGAAACGGCGACGAGGGGTGAGGAAGACGATGACGCGGCAGTGGGGCCTGGCGGCAGCGAGAGAGAGAGCGGGGGTGCGATGGGGTCAGCAAGTCAGTGCCTGTGTGGGTCGTTCCACGAGTAAGAAATCGTTTCGGGAGGGGAAAGAGGAGGTGGGATGCGCTGGGCTTAGTGGGCTTGTTGGGCTGGCTCTTGTAATTTTATTATTCTGTTTCTTTTTTCCATTTCTGATTTCTTTTTCTGTTTTGAGTTTATCCAAATGATTTCAAACCTTGTTTGATTTCAAACTTTTCCCAAAACTTTCAATAAGTTTTTAATGTTGTTTATCAATGTATTTTAAAGTCTATTTTAGAATAATTCTTTTATGGTTTATTAATTATTTAAAAATGGCACTTTCCTTTATTTAAATAAGATTTAATTATATTTTCAAACTCTTATTTGATTTCTAATTTTTCACCAAAACTTCTTCAGTATGTTTTACATATTTCATTTAGTGCAAACAATTCACTTGAAGTATTATTTAAAATATTTTAATATGATTTATTAATCATTTTAAATTGGACAACTATCTTTATTCAAATAAAATCAAATATGGTTTTAATCCCATATAAATTTTATTCAAATAATTCTTTCAAGTTAATTAGATAACTTTTTAATCCACTTTAGTAAATTCCCATTTATTATTTTCTGATAATTTAATTAATCATTTTCATTAGGGATTTGTCTCAATTTAAATAATTTGAAAATGGTTTTAGTCCCATATGATTTTATTTGAATATTCCTTATCCCTTATTTTATTTGAATTATCTTTATTTAATTTGCTCACGGATTTAACTCAAGATTTAAATTATCTTCCAAATATTTTTTCTTGTTTTAGGCAAATTTGTCTTTATTTAAATAAAATTGGATATTGTTCAATCCTTATGATTTTATTTAAAATAATATTGTATTCCTTTTATTATTCCATAATCGTTCATTTCATTTGTTTGGCCAAGATTTAATTTGGCTTTTAAATATTCCTTATTTAATTATTTCTTTCTTTATCTTATAAAATCCATATCTTTTATTTATAGATCCAAAATTGGTGATTCCAATTTGTAGAATTTTATTTAATACTTGTTTATCCTTTTAAATATCTTAGGATTATTTTGCTCACACTTTGGTATGGATTTTAGATAGGAGCTTTTATTAGCTTTGGAAATTTAATTTCCTTATCTTATTAAATTCATAAGATTTTATCTATGGCTCCAAATTAAGTGAAACCAATTTCTATGGTTTTATAATATTTTTATTTTATCATTTTTGATCTTTTATAAATGTTTGTTGACAAATTTTTATATGGATCAAATCCATAGTCTTAGAGAGATCTTGGAAATGATTTTCTTCCATTAGGGTTTTAGAGTTTTGGTTTAACTTTTCCAAGTGTTTAAATTTTCAAGATACATTTATTGATGAATGCATTTCACTTGATTTGAATTTTGTTGGATTCCCTTTTATTCAAGGTTTGTTCAAGATGGGTTTTTAAGTTTCCATTTAGAAATAAAAAGTTTCTTTTCACCCTAAATTTCAACAATTATTTATTTTGTTTATTTATTTTTCACATTTCAAAATTTGGAAAATTTTGGGATGTTACAGAATCAGTTTCCTCGTCATCCTCATCATCATCAATGAAGGCGAAGTCATGCTCATCGGTGAAGATTCCATGGCTTGATCCTCTAGAAATTCATCATCATCACTAAGGTAAGAGTAGGGGTCTCCACGGATGTCCTCCCCTGCATTATCCCTCTCCTCAAGTTGCATGTCCCTCTCGTGGACGGTCTCCTCCAACTCTGTGATCTTGTGACGAAGACGGGCAATGATACGCTCCTTCTTGTCAAGCTGACGGCTTCGAGACTGGCGATCCTTCACTAGCATGGAAATGGTCTGATCCTTCTGGACAGCGATGGCATAGTTGTGGTTGGCGTAGGAACGAGCATTGTCTAACCCCTTCTGCCGGTCATACATCATGAAGCTGAGGTGATCCACTTGGTTCTTCAGCTCAGGGTGATATGGTGCCTCCAGTGGCTGTCCCATAACATCACGCCTTCGGCAGAACTCAAAGCGGGTACCCTTGATCTGATTGATACTCTGCCCACACAGACGGGCAAGAGCTTCCTGCATGGCCCTGGCAAGTCCATCGAGCCAGTTGTTCTCTCTAATGGGGAACTGAATTCCCCCTGAGGTGGGGGCTTTTATCTTTCCTCGGAGACTTGCAACAATCAGCCATTGCAATTCCTCTCCTTCATGATTGTTGAACTGATCTCCAAAGAACTCGGGGTGCGGGCGTTCCAGAAGTTCCGAAAGCTTGTCCAAGTCATGCTCAGAGATGAGATCTCCTCCATTTCCCAGCTGATAGAACTTGCTATACTTCACGTCCATATATAAGAATATAGGATAGGTAAGTTCGTAGAGTGATCAAGTGTGTCAAATTTTATGTAAGTTTGCAAGATTTTTTTTAAGGAGCATGAATTTTCATGAAAGAATCTAAGTGATAAGAATGAGAATACATTTTCATAAATACTCACTTCCTTGGTTTTGAAACTAAGTTTTTGATTCAAACGTCCATTCTAAACTAGGGTCTCCTATGGTCAGGATCGCTCTGATACCAACTTGTCAACACCTGGATTTTTAATCTCAGATGGTTGTTATGCCATACATCGTAATCCTAGGAGTACCATTTTTGCGAGACATAACAGATTGGATATCACAGTACATCATCCATCACAAACCATACATAAGGTCTTACAACAATATAAAGGATCTCATGATCCAGTCTTAAAACAATCATAGCAGCGGAATAACGTAATAATAATGGTAGCATGGGCGAATCTCCATCTTCATGGTCACATGCAATGCTGATGATGGGAGATGATCCTAGTTGTCGTAACCTTCCTGCGGTCCATCCTCCTGATAGTCCTCTTCATAGTCTGGCCACGGGAATAGCCAGGGACAAAGCCATGAGTACTCTTTAAGTACTCGCAAACTAATACTAACAAGTGAAGTGGTTTTGAGTAGGAATACTAAGCGCTAGGTTGTTTTGCAAAAAGCCAGATTTATCTCTAACTGAGTTCAGAAGCAAAGAAAGCTAGTTGAAAGTTTTATAACACCTAAGTTGGAACTTGAGTTTTCATATCACAAACCTGTTGTGGTCAAGTCAAAGTCATGATTCATTTCATAAGTCATTTTGAAAACATCTGATGATGGAACAGTATGGCCACTCCAACTGTCCATAACCGCGGACGCGGATATTCGAATAGTTTGACACTCTACAGAGGTGGTACACTTTCACCACAATTCGATACATCCGTCAGGAAAAATCCTAAATTCACTAGACTCAGTATGTGGATAATCAATCCTAACCTTTCAATTACATGCCCTAGTATATGCACCTCTCCTATGAGTTTGGCCTCCCAACCATGACCAACTGTCATCTTGGGAACTGCACAAGTGGACACTCTTCACAAGGTAGCCTCAGCTCAAACCTTGACCGCAAGGGAACCCATACTAAGGTATATAAACTTCCAGTCAAGCCCTACCCAAATTTCAGGTATTGTGGTTGTATGGTAAAATTGGAATGGTATCGCATCCAGACAACCATCAGTTTTATAAAGGGCTAAGGATCATGCCTCAACATTTTCATCATCAAAATCATCTGGTGTTCAAGAACACATGTCAAAATATTTCAGTAGAATGACTCATCATTCTAAGGTTTTCATAACCATTTTCACCAAGTAACCCCATCTAAAGTGACCAAGTTTTATGCTTAGCACTAGCATCTACAAGTGGGGGTAAACACTAATGAGGTGTGGTAAACAAGTGTGAATGATCTAAGTTCAATCTCATGCCTCAGGATGACATCAAGATTATCTAACTTAGGCCAAATTTTATGCTCTTTATGCTACCTTTAAATATCTTTCCAAAATCTACAAGTCACTAAGTAAACTCAAAGAGTAAGCTTTGATAAAGAAATAAATAACTAAGATTGCAAGTAAAACTTGGTTTGGTATAACGAAGGCATGCCTAATGAATTGCATAAGTTATATAGTTTTCACAATTGCAAGTGTTTTATTCCATAGGTAACATGCAAGTGGTAGCTTGCCTTGTGCAGAGAAGTGGTTGAAGTTCTCCTCGGCTTCTTCCTCGTAGTATTCTCCTTCTCCTCGTATACTTGTTCGGTACTAGCGTCTATAAATAAATACGAGGTACACAATCACCAAACAATACTTAACTAATTCTATTTATCACACCAAGGTTCACACTAGATGATCTAGCATCATCACTATTATCACAAGGATTAAAGCACTTGTTTAATTTATTTTATTTTAGAAAATTAATTTCTACGCATTGAAAACTATTTAATATTTAATATTCTCCAACTAAAATAGGGGATCATGCTGACACATGTCATCACCACATATTTCAGTACTTGGGAATGTGATTTAAAGTGGTGTCACAATTTAATAAGGTTTAACCTTTTATTTTAATTAATTAAAGTGACTAGAATTGCCTATGGGGAATTCTTTTATTACTTGTCCATTATTTCTGTAAGTAAACCTAGATATTTTTATATATTCAGAAAGGTCTTACTAAATGTGATTTTTGAGAGTTGGAATCAACTCAAAAGCTTTTGTGCTTGAATTTTGAAAAATGTTTGAATGCTGAAAAGCTTCTGCCTTGTTATTTCACAACACTGATCTACAATTCCAAATGATTTGAATCCAAAGGGCTTGGATTAAGAATTCTAGTACCTAGCAAAATTGGTTTCATGCAATTTGGTTCAGTGAATCTCTCTGAAATGATTTTTGAATCTATATGCAGAACTAGGTTTGAACTTAAATTGATAAAACCTAAATTCAAACTACTTGGTCACGTGGGAGTGTAACTGGGCCGGCCCATGGCGCACAGCGCGCGTGGGTGGGCTTAAGTGGCTGTCCCCACCAGTCAGCGAGACAGGGGGTGCGAAGGGGTATGGGGCAATCTAGACCGTGCGATAAACATCTAATCCAACGGCTGGGGCTTGCCGTCTCCATCGGGCAGCGCCGACGAGACAAAACCCTAACGCAGCCAGTGGGGGTCTGTGGGGGCTCACCGGGGCTCCGGTGATGGTCGGCGATGGGGGCGAACGACGAAGTCGACAAGGGCGATCCTCCTGGTACCGGCACCTCCTCCTGGGGCAGCTCTAATCGACGGCGCCTCTTCTCCTCCTTCATGGTAGACTCCGGCGAAATTCCGGCCACCTGGTGCTCGCCTTGCTCCGGGGATGAGGTGGGGTGGTTATAAGAGAGAGGGGAGTGAGATGGTGTGCTAAAATCAAATGGGGGAGGCCTCTATTTATAATGCAAAGAGGGACCAAAGGTTGTGGGTGGAGCTCGTCGTGGTCGTCGTCACAGTGAGCTAACGGCATGGCTATGGGTAGGGGACGGTGCTCTGTCTCCTGGCGAAGATCAATGGCATGGTGGCGAGGCGTGGGGCGGTGCGAATTGGTCAGAACGTTGTGATGCTCTGGACGGGTCCGACGGGAAAATTAATGGCACACGGGCTCTCCTGGTCGCGCGGCGACAAACAGGCATGTCCGGGCGGTTCCTGGGGCGATGGTGATCACGCACGCAAGCGGCGAGGGCGGGGCGTGGTCTGTGCTCGCGTGTCAAGTGCGGCGCTCTGGCGCGCTCTCGGCATGGCACAGAAACATAGGGCGCGGCGGTTCTAGGGTGGTACAGGGGCTGGCGGTTCTTGGGCTCTGGATAGGGGGTGGCAGTGGACGGTGTCTTGTGTCCCTCACAAGGTGGCTAGGCTTGGTGAGGCTCCTAGCTTGTTGTCGACAATGGGATGGCAAGTTAGGCTCGGCAATGGTCACCATTGATGACAATGTCAAGCTTACAGTGAGCTAGAGCTTGTTAAATGAACTAGATGATCTACTAAGAGTGTGATGTGAGCTAGAGGGGAGACAAGTTAGGCACAAACATTGCTCACTATAGTGTTTGATGTTTTGTTTGATTTGTGTTTACAAGGTGTTTGATGAAATGGCCGAAAGAGTTTTGAATTTGAATTTTTTAGTGAAACTTGGTGGGTGTACTAGTCACATACTAGGTAGTCTCTGGTTTCTTGGAATTATCAAGGTGCACTGGTTTTGGTTGGGTTTTGAGAAATGGTGATCTTCACATATGATATAGATTCAATTTTAAATTGTCATTTGAATCAAGCTGCCAAATGTTTCTGTGAGTTTGAAAGGTGGGCTTGGGTTCACTTTCACATGGTCTAGCAAGGGGTGAAAACAAATAGAATTGTTTCTGTTTGAAATCTTGGACTAGAAACACTCAAAGTGGTCTAGTGAGCAAGATTGGCAAAAATGACCATTTGCTTGTTTTGTTTGTTTTTGAATTTCTCTTGATTTGTTTCTGCTTGGAAATGATTTAGATGATGTTGTTTTCATCTTTAAACCATTCCTTGCCATTTACAACAATCTCACAAGTCCATTCATACATTCATCACATACACACATGCATTCATATGATTTTAATTAACAAAAGTTTTTGTTAACCCTAATTTTGGTGATTGAAATTTTATAATCCTTGATCAATATTTTTGGGATGTTACAAGGGAGTAGTTCTACCCTGAGGCTAAAGGCTCTACCGGTAGCTATGTGTTCATATCTCTCTCCATGGTGTGATCTTTATGTGATCATGAGCTTTGTAATCTAGTTGAATAAGTAGGTGCTACTCTTTGTATATTATGCTACTCAAGTGCTTTTATTAATGTGATCTCCAGAGAAACCTTGTCCCACGTGTGTGAAGGTGATAGTGTTTGCACCATGTGTGGCTCTTAGGCTAAAGATTACAGAAATACTTATTATGAGTTATAATTTGAGTTGGATGTCTCTATGAAATTGTGGTGTTTGTGTGGAACCATCTAGCACTCAAGGTGACAGTGTGGGGTTACCTAGATGGGGAATGGGAACTTTAAGGTGTGCTTTTATAGCCCTACATGGTGAATTGGTGTTCATTATCCAACCGGACAATAGTTCAGGGTAGCATAGTGAAGAGAATATTTATGTGTTCAATTATATTATCATTGTTGAGAGTGTCCACTAGTGAAAGTATGATCCCTAGGCCTTGTTTCTAAGCATTAAAGCACCGTCTATAATCATTCCTGCTACATGTTTGCTTGCTACCATTTTTATTTCAGATTGCAATTACCACTTATAATCATCCATATTACTTGTATTTCACTATCTCTTCGCTGAACTAGTGCACTTATACACCTGGCAAGTGTATTGGGTGTTTTGGGGACACAAGAGACTTCTTGTATCTTAATTGAAGGGTTGCTTGAGAGGGATATATTTGAACTCTTCCTCCCCGAGTTCGATAAACCTTGGGTGATTCACTTAAGGGAAACTTGTTGTTGTTCTACAAACCTCTGCACTTGGAGGCCCAACACTGTCTACAAGAATAGAAGCGTGCGTAGACATCAATCTCTTTTCTGGCGCCGTTGCCGGGGAGGTAAGGTAAAAGGTACTCACATCCTCTGGCTACTAAGCTATCTTCTAGTACTGCTGTTGGTGTGTGAGTTCTCAAAGTTATTTCCTTTAGATTCTGCAATTATATCTTTTTGTTTCTTGTTTTTATTTTCACTAGTTAGGCTTAATGGAAAAAAAAGAGAGCTTGATAGTATTTATCTTGAGTTAGGACATGAAGTGTTTGAAGAGAAAAATAAAAAACCTAGGGAACTTTATTTGAATGTTAATAGCAATGTTATTAGTATGAATCCTTTGAACACCATTATTGCTAATGCTATGGAAATGTCTAAGCTTGGGGAAGCTAGTTTTTATGAAAATGATCTTTTTAGTTCCCCATCTTTAGAGGAGAAAATTTGCTATGATGATACTATACCTCCAATATATGATGACTACAATGATGAATATGATATTTTCAGTCCACCTACTATTGAGGAGAAAATTAATTATGATTACAATATGCCTCCTATATTTGATGACTATGGTAATGAGAATAATAATGATAGCTATTTTGTTGAATTTTCTCCCACTCCGATTAATAATAATGGTTATGCTTATATGGAGAGTAATAATTATTATATGCATGTGGCTCATGATAAGAATGTTTTATGTGATAGTTATATTGTTAATTTTATTCATGATGCTACTGAAATTTATTATGAGAGAGGGAAAAATGGTTTTCTGTATCTCAACAATATTAAGTTTCCCCTCTTTATGTTGAAAATTTTGAAGTTGCACTTGTTTTGCTTTCCTATGCTTGTTGCTTTGTGCCTTCATGACTTGTTTCTTTACAAGACTATTTTTTATAGGAAGTGGGTTAGACTTAAATTTATTTTATATTTGCTTATTTATGCTCTCTTTTACTTCAATTCATATTTCTTATGTGAGCATCATTGAAATTATCATGCCTATCTTAATGGCTATAAAGAAAGAGCTTTTGGGAGACAACCCATTATATTTTTGCTTTCAGTTTATTTTTGTTTATTTGAGTCTTGGAAGTTGTTACCTCTGTAGAAACCTCTCCTTATCCTTTTTATTTTGTTTTTGTGCCAAGAGTAGCCTCTAATAGGAGGAAGGTAGGATTTGGGGAAGTTGTTGTCCCGAAACAGATTTATGTGCTTCGCTGTAAAAAAATGTGAAAAATCAAAGAACGTCGTATTGATCTGCAATTTTTTGTGTGAATGCCCCAGGTTATTATATAACTTTTGTTAGTTTTTAACTTTTCGATTTGAGAAATAGAAGATTTTATAAAAATTGGTCTTTACCTGCAGGTCTGTTTTGACAGATTTCTGCCATTATTTGTATTTGCCTCTTAATAGATTTCTTTTTTGAGTTATTTTTATCACTTGAGATTTTAAAAGGAGTTGATACAGTAGCTAATGTTTTAGTGGATGTTTTACTTGAGTTGAAACTGAACCCAAAGGTTTATTATCTTGCATACACTAATGTTGCTAATGAAGATTGTGTGAAGTTTTGTATGAAGGAAGTTTCCAAGTGTAGGGAAAGGAGAATGATGTGATGAGATGAAGGATGGACAAAAGCTCAAGCTTGGGGATGCCCATATAACCTCAATAAATATTCAATAGGTACAAGTGTCAAAGCTTGGGGATTCCCAAGGCATCCCCTTCTTCATCAACAAAAATCTCAAGACTTCTTTTAAGATACTACATTTTTATTATTTCATGCACTTTCTGTTGTTCTTCGAGCGTCTTTGTTTTTGTCTTTAGTTTTCTTTTGTTTTGTTTTCTCCAATGTAACATCCTGATTTTTTTTTATGGATGAATTTTTTTTATCAAAGGATGTTGCGGCGAATAAAATAAAATAATTTTATTTATTGGTTTTATGTTTTTAAATCAATTCCAACTTTATTGGAATTATTTAGATATAAGAAGAAGAATAAAGTATCTCTTATTACTTCATGTTTATTTAATTATTTTAGTCAGATTTCCTTCTGAATTACCAATTTATTTCTTATTTGGTTCTTCCCAAAAATCCTATGGGATTTGGTCCAGCCATGCACATGCAAAGTACACTAGCACGTCATGTTATTTTTTTTTCTCATATCACGTCCGTATGCTGCATGCATCAAGTCGCTTACTCTCTCTTCTCTTAATTCTTTCCTTTATTTGAACCACCGAATCACCAAATCGATCAGCTCTCGGTGGGGTCGAGCAGACTAGTTCTACCCAGACCACCAAAGCCAATCGGACTAGCATAGACAGCCTAGCCGAGACAGCACACGAAGGCTCTCCGGTCTGAACCATGCAGCGGTCGATCCGATTCTACACGCACGCACACCGGGACGGCGTCTGCTTCCAGCGATCCAAGTCGCCCAAGCGTCAGGGACATGCAGAAAGCCGAAGCGCTGCTCCTTCTTCGTCTTCCCGCACCCACGTAGAGCAACTGAAACGCACGTATCTAAAACTGTAGCTCTCGACTCTCTCCCAAGGGTCGGACCATCACCTCGCTTCTCCATATGAAGCACAGAGTCGCCTTCCATTCTCTCCTTTCCCATATCTGCTGACACCCTGTCCATAGCCCGCTCGAGGATCTATTCTTTTGGAGCTCCGACTTAGATCGCCGCCGCCTAATCCGGCCAACAGTGGCACCTTTGCTAGATTCCTTTCGCCACAAGCACCACGTAGAAACCAGCAACCCGTTCAGACGTTTTGCTTATCGATCCGTCACCTACAGCTCGTCAATTTCGCCATCTACTGAAGCTCGGTCTAGAAGTTCTTCGGACGAATTCGCCACGCACGGTGAGAATCGGAGCAATTCTTTTTAATCGCAGTCTCATATCACACGTGCCTACCTCCTAGACATAATCTCCGGCTATTAGTTTGTAGTTTGTCACGCGCCCGGTCGATCGGATGCCACCGGATGGCATCAACCTTGTAGTATACCTTGCACATGTCGAATCAATTTGACCCCAACACCAAAAGTGTGCCAGATAATCTTAGAAATCTAGTAGTGGTATTTTTTTTATAGTTGTTGGGTATACTTTGAAAATTATAGATTCATGTATATATAAGCTAAAGTGTTCACTGTCGGGTGAACACGTACAGTAGTCTGCAAGTTAGATTTTTGTTCCAGATCATCTATGCTAGACTAGATGTTTTAGAATTATTTACATGATAGGATTTTGTCATAGAATTTAAATAGTGTTTGTTTATAGTCCTTGGTACCGCTGGTATATTCTGCAAAGCTTTTCCGGTTTGTTTATATCGTTCATTTAGCGTTAGATTTGTTGCTGCTAGAATAAGGTTATATTAATAATAGCTATTGATTTATTGTTTAGAAGATTATCATGTTTACTTGTATCTCCATGTTATGATTGTATGCATCGTTACACTGTTGTTGTTTTTTTTTTGTTTTTTTTTTGTGAAATCTTCTGGCTGTACTCGTTTTTAGCTGTACATACCTTCAGCTCTCTAGTGTTTCTAAGTTATGATCTATGCGTAATAGTTGGTACTACTATGTTGTCTATTTTAAATTATTGTGTGAGCATGTGATAATGGTTTCATTGAATTTTCTATCACATGAGTAATTGTAAACCAGTCGATATATGTTTAGCATGCATGTTCTTTGCTTGTGCATTGCATATTAAATCAAGAATTTTACCACCTATCATAGTGGTTATATAAAATAAATATTATTTTTCTTAATATGTTATTATTAGGTGTAATGTGTAGCTCCGACCACTAGACCTCGAACCGTTTAGCCCTTGCTAGCCCTCTTCGGATTTTATTTGAAACTTCTTCGTTTGGATTTTATTTGTGGTTATTTGAAGTTTGTATTTATGTGTGGTTCATCGTTATGACGCGTAGGGAGTGACGGGTTCGAGCAGGATCAAGATTTCGGGGAAGAACCCTTTCACAACAACGAAGGCATGCCCCTTACCATGTCTTATCCCAGCTTTATAAAGTGCATTATATTTTATTGTTTTACAAATATATGCTATTTTGGTTACGCACATACCTTGATACACCTGTCGCCATACAATAACCTGAGTAGATACTATATAGTAGTCTTATTAGAGTAGAATTGCTTAGCCATGCTCAATAATAAGTAGGATCCTTGATCTCCCCTCTTCGGAGGAATTGGGTGACCCTCAGGTCACATATCCCCTTTTGAAACTTGATGAGCTCGCTGAGCTAGCCGTTGTTGCTTTCTCTACCCTATTCTACTCTGGGTGAAACTTACCATCTAAACACTGGCGCGGGCGGCAGCTGGATCAAAGGAAGGAGCGATTGGCTGCCCTTCACTAGATGAAGGGGGCAATCCGTCGTCTGTGCCGCATGAGGTCCTAATAAGTATTGGATTTGAAGATTGTGACCAACCGTACAACCACATGCTATAATGGGCACTGGCTTGGTCAAGTAAGTTAGTCAGCCTTAGGTGTTGATGTCGCCGTACCGCTGATGAGGTGTCTGCCTGCGGGAGAACCTTCGGCACAGATGGGGGGACCGGTTTGGGGACGTACTCTCAGTTCCGTGCGCCATACCCGGTGGGCATGTCACATCTTTGGGGGATCTAACTAAAAGACCCTGTCACAATCCATCTGCCGGTACACCAATTGGTGTGTATTAAACCAGCGACGGCTGGTGGGCGTCAAGACGGGATTGTGTCGTGTGGGAAAAGTGTACAACCTCTGCAGAGTTTAAACTATTCGAATAGCCATGTCCATGGTCATGGACGACACATGAATCTTTCTTGACATACGGGAACCTGTCTTGCTACTTCCCTCTTTGCCCCTATCCTTATCCCGGAATCTGTGAACTGTGTGAGTTGTCGCGGACAATCACACTATTGAGAATTACCACGTTGATGATAAACATGTTTTCGTCAAAAAAACTGCTTTCATCAAAGCTATTACAATTTTGCAAATAAAATTGGCTTTATGCAAAAGAACCATATAACCTCCACATAAAGCCACATGTAGATATTATAGATTTTGCATAAGGGGTATGTTGAGTACGTCATGTACTCATGGCAATACTTTTGTTGATACTTCAGAGTACTATGGAGAAGGAGATGACTATGATTACTACGATGACGCTGATGAGTGAGGCCTCGTGGACTACATCGACTGCCTGTGGCTGAGATGGAGTCGCTACGCATTCTATATTTCCGCTGTGTTTCTGGATGTAATAAATGTCACTAGACATTTCACTACGTTGTTATTCAGACTTTGTAATAAATTACTATTTTGTACGTCTGCAATGATATACATTTCGCTGTGTCGTCAACGTTGATCTTGGGATTGACGAATAAACACAGGGGGGTCTGGAAGTTAAATTCCGGTCCTCACAGAAGTGGTATCAGAGCCGACGTCGACCTAGTCACGTGGCCTTAGATAAAATGGAAATCCTTTAGTATGCGTATATTAACAAAACATATGTTACAAAATAATAGGATTCCTTATTGTTGCTCGTCTATTCATTTAGCTTTTACAAAAATGTGTTACTGATATTCTCCTCTTATTCAAATGTGCGTAGATGGCCGTACCTGCGACCCGCCGGATCGAGGAGTTTGGGAACCTTGGTCGAGAGTTTCGCGACATGCTAACAAGGTTGGGTTATGACCATGACCCTGAAGCAACTGGATACACCTTCCGGAATGTCTGGGACGAGGAGACTATGAGGGTTACCTTGGTGGTATTCCCGAACTTATCACCGCGTGGAAGACGCGCAGGAACAAGAGGACACCAATTCACTGCTGATGGAGAGGACTTTGTGGATGCCACCATCCATACTATTCACCAGGCAATGCAGAGGATGGCCGGTATATACCAAGATGAGTTACGGAACACACAGTTCCGCTACTTTGCCTACCGAGATGAGGGAGGTGCGCTCCGTCAGAACATGAGGTACCAGAATGAGGATGATCCCACACTCACTCGCATGGCATCACTCAACTTCGGACTAGAGAATCGCTTGGTTGCAGTCACCGGTATGCTAGAGGATGCACGCCACCTTATCCATCACTATCAGGATCGAGCACATACTTTGGAGGAGAGATTGGTGGAAGCTAACACAACCTTAGCTGCCGTCAATGCTGCACGTGAAGCTGCTGAAGCTACTGCTGAAGATGCCATCGCCACGGTGCATATGACCGAGGTCGCTATGGAGACCGTGCTGGAAGTCAATGATGGTGGTGAAGGACAGGGACTGGAGCTACCGCAACCTGAACCCAATGCACAGCGTCGCATGACATTTTACGACAATGCGCGTGGCATCCGGTACCATGCACGTATGCGGGTCACAAGGAAGAAGAAATGTCAGCGTGCAGCGAGGCGTCGTCTTTCTCTCCAGGCCGTTGCACCAATGCTCGCACTTCCGGCGCCATCACCAGTGCAGCAGGAGCATGTTGATCAGTCTCAGGGGGAAGAAACAGAGCCTGAAGAAAGGATTCCAGCAAGCTCGGATGAAGCAGAGTCTAGCTTGGCACCTGGTCAGCCGAATGCAGGATTGCATGGGTACCTGGACGAGTAGACTACACTGAGCCATGAGAGAGACTTTATTTAATAATATGTGAGACGTTAGTTATTTTTAATAATTGCATGTGTGTTGAGTAGACTATACCGATCTATATGTGGTATAGCTATTACTCTATCTTGAACCTTTTTATGTGTGAGTTTTTAAGACAAATTGGTTCTCGTTTGGATTTCTTTGATGTTCCAATTGTTTGTCCGTGTAAGTTTGGTTTTGGGGTAGTTTATTTCCCTCTTGTCTATTCTAATCTTGAGCGACAACAGGATGAACGCCAACCGAGGTCGTGGTCGCGGTGGACGAGGACGCGGACGTGGACGCGGTCGTGGACCAGCGTTCGAGGAGAACTTTGCTGAGGGTGAAGTCCATGACACTGATACCGATACCGAGGATGAGGGACAGCAACCACCACCACCGCCGCCACTCAACATGGAACAAATAATGTTGATGCAAACACAGTTACTGCAGCAGATGGCTGCCAACATGGCGAATCAGAACCAAAACCAAAACCCGAATCAGAATCAAGGTCATCATCCTCCACCACAGTCCAAGATAGCAGAGTTCATGAGGACAAAGCCACCTACTTTCGCAGGATCAACGGATCCTATAGAAGCTGATGATTGGCTGAAGGACATTCGCAGGAAGCTCATTTTGGTCAATGTTGATGCACAAGACCGTGTGAAGTTTGCGGCGCACCAACTCCAGGGTGTAGCTGCAGATTGGTGGGAGAGTTTTTATGATGCACATGATGATGCTGAGGCGATCACCTGGAATGAATTTTCAGAAGCTTTTCGCACTACACACATTCCTGCTGGTCTCATGGAGCTGAAGAGGGATGAATTTCGAGCTCTTGTCCAAGGAAAGATGTCAGTCTCTGAGTATTGGGACCGTTTTACTCAGTTATCACGCTATGGGAAAGCAGATATTCCTACTGAGGCAGACAAGACTGCTAGATTCCTGAGGGGTTTGAACCCAGGTCTGAAGGATAGATTGGTATCCCATGATTTTCCAAATTTCCAGAGCCTGGTAAACAAGGCTATCCTGCAAGAGAACTCAAAGAGAGAGTTAGAGGAACACCGAAAGCGCAAAGCACCACAGGGTCAGCAAGGAGCTGGAAGCTCCCGCCAGAAGAATAATAACCACTCTGGTTACCGTGGAGCATCTGCCAAGTCAGCAAATCCTAGTCATAACTTTCAGCACAATTCCTACCGTACTCCGAGAGCTGAAGTTGGAGGAAACCATGCCAACACTGCTGGAAAGGCGTGCTACAACTGTGGCGTAGAGGGACACTTTTCTGCTGCATGCCCAAACAAGAAGAACACAGGGCCAACACCAGTGAAGTTCAATTTGGGGTCTGCTTCCAAGACACCAACAGTGGGGCGTGGGCGAGGCATACTGCCTACACCAGGAGGCGCATCTAATGCCTCGGGACAGCCGGGTCGTGGTCTAGTCAACCATATCACAGCTGAACAAGCCAATGAAGCCTCAGATGTTGTTCTTGGTATGTTCCCAATCAACTCATGTTATGGTTCAGTACTTTTTGATTCTGGAGCTTCTCATTCATTTGTTTCCAAGCAATTTGCTGAAAAACACCATTTGAAAACTGAGGGTATGAGTCAGTCAATGGCAGTACAATCACCTGGGGGAATTCTCATGTCGGGTTTAAAATGCCCTAAAGTGATCATAACGATCGAGGGAGTAGAGTTTCTAGCAAACCTCATAGTGTTAGACTCTAAAGGGTTAGATGTCATTCTTGGCATGAACTGGTTAGGGAAACACAAAGCTATGATAGATTGTGGACTTAGAGCCGTATCATTAACCAGTACTGAGGGAATTGTGGTGAATTACAAGCCCGAGGTAACATCAGAAACTGCAGTAACCAGTTTGTTGAACAGCTTGAAGGAAATGGTTGTGTCAGATGTTAGGGTGGTTAAGGAATACCCGGATGTGTTCCCAGAGGAATTACCAGGTCTTCCACCAGACCGTGAGATAGAGTTTGCTATTGAGTTAGTGCCAGGCACTGCCCCTATTGCAAAGAGACCATATAGAATGCCAGCAAATGAGCTAGCTGAAATGAAGAAGCAAATCCAGGAACTTATAGAGAAGGGATATATTAGACCTAGCACCTCGCCTTGGGGAGCACCGGTGTTGTTTGTAAAGAAGAAGGATGGTTCCATGCGCATGTGTGTGGACTACCGTGCTCTGAATGAAGTAACCATCAAAAACAAATATCCTTTGCCAAGAATAGATGATTTGTTTGATCAGTTGAAAGGAGCTTCTGTTTTCTCAAAGATAGATCTCAGGTCAGGATACCATCAGTTAAAGATTCGACCAGAAGATATACCCAAAACAGCTTTTGTCATTCGTTATGGGTTGTATGAGTTTCTAGTGATGTCATTTGGACTCACAAATGCACCAGCTTACTTCATGAATCTCATGAATAAAGTTTTCATGGATTGCTTGGATAAATTCGTCGTGGTATTCATTGATGATGTGTTGATTTACTCCCGTAATGAGGAAGAGCACGAGAAACATCTACGGATTGTTCTAGAACGGCTTAGAGAACATCAACTCTATGCCAAGTTTAGCAAGTGCGAGTTTTGGTTGAAGCAAGTGGATTTTCTTGGTCATGTTATTTCAGCTGAAGGAGTAGCAGTGGATCCATCTAAAGTGGAGTCAGTACTTAGCTGGAAGCAACCGAAGAATGTGTCAGAGATACGGAGCTTCCTCGGACTTGCGGGATATTACCGCCGCTTTATAGAAGAATTCTCAAGGATCGCAAGACCAATGACACAGTTGATCAAGAAGGAGAACAAATTTGAGTGGACACCAGCGTGTGAGACCAGTTTCCAAGAACTCAAGAGGAGACTAACTTCTGCTCCAGTGTTAACTTTGCCAGATATTCGGAAGGATTTTGAAGTTTATTGTGATGCTTCCAAACAAGGTTTGGGTTGTGTTCTTATGCAAGAAGGCAAGGTCGTAGCTTATGCATCGAGACAACTACGTCCACATGAAGTGAACTATCCCACACATGATTTGGAATTGGCTGCCGTAGTACATTCTTTGAAGATCTGGAGACACTATCTTATTGGTAATCGATGTGAGATATATATAGATCATAAGAGCCTGAAGTATATTTTCACCCAACCAGATTTGAATCTTAGACAGAGAAGATGGCTGGAATTAATTAAGGACTACAACATCGGCGTAAATTATCACCCTGGTAAAGCCAATGTCGTAGCTGATGCATTGAGCAGAAAGGTTTACTGCAATAATCTTATGATTCAGGAAGCTCAACCCGAACTGCATGAGGAATTCAGAAAAATAAACTTGAACATGAGTCTTGCTGAGAAGGAAGATATGTTAGAAGTCAAGTTTACTCTAGAGGATCAAGTAAGAGAAGCTCAGAAGAACGACAGGGGAATCGAAGAGATTCGATCAAAGATCAAGTTAGGAGAAGCACCTGACTATAAGGAGGATGAAAGGGGAAATATTTGGTTCCGAGATCGTTTAGTGGTGCCAGACCAGAAAGAACTCAAGGATTTAATCATGAAGGAGGCACATGACTCATCATACTCCATACACCCGGGAAGTACGAAGATGTATCATGATCTTCGGGACAGTTTCTGGTGGTCTAGCATGAAACATGAAATTGCAGATTATGTATCTCGATGTGATGTATGTCGAAGAGTCAAGGCCGAGCATCAGAAGCCTGTAGGACTACTTCAACCACTTAAAGTTCCTGAGTGGAAATGGGAAGAAATCGGGATGGATTTCATCACAGGGCTTCCGAGGACATCATCGGGATATGACTCTATTTGGGTTATCGTAGATCGGTTGACCAAGTCAGCTCACTTTATTCCAGTGAAGACTTCTTATAATGGGGAGAAATTGGCTGAGTTATATATGGCCAGAATTGTTTGCTTACATGGAGTTCCAAAGAAGATTGTCTCTGATCGAGGTACTCAATTCACGTCAAGGTTTTGGAAGAAGATCCATGAAGTCTTAGGCACACAGTTGAATTTTAGTACCGCTTACCATCCACAGACTGATGGACAGACTGAGCGAGTGAACCAAATATTGGAAGACATGCTTCGAGCATGTGCTTTGACATGCAAGCGCACTTGGGACAAGAGTCTGCCATACGCAGAGTTTTCTTACAACAATAGCTTTCAGGCAAGATTACAAATGTCTCCATTTGAATTCTTGTATGGACGAAAGTGCCGTACCCCACTAAATTGGCATGAAGTGGGAGAAAATCAAGTTTTTGGACCCGACACTCTTGAAGAGGCAGATAATCAAGTAAAGATGATTCAGGAAAGGTTGCGGGCCGCCCAATCTAGACAGAAAGTCTATGCCGATAGACGCCGTCATGATTTAGCATTTAAGAAGGGGGATGATGTGTACCTGAAGGTATCCCCACTTCGCGGGATGCGACGTTTTGGATTGAAAGGGAAGTTGACACCTCGATATATTGGACCCTTTACAATCACCGCCAGGCGTGGAGAGGTTGCTTATGAGTTGGCGTTACCAGAGAAATTGTCCAAGGTACACAACGTGTTCCACGTGTCTCAACTAAAGAAATGTTTTGATAAACCAGAGGAAGTGGCTCGGAAAACTTCTTTGGATGACATAGAAGTTCAGGATGATTTGACTTATGAGGAATATCCAGTTAAAATTCTCGATGAGCAGTTAAGAACCACTAGAAGAAACGTGATCAAATTCTGCAAGGTTCAATGGAGTAACCATAGTGAGGAGGAAGCGACATGGGAACGAGAGGATGCCCTTCGCGCGGAGTTTCCAAATCTTTTCTCTTAGGCCGAATCTCGGGGTCGAGATTCCTTATAAGGTGGGTAGAACTGTAACATCCTGATTTTTTTTTTATGGTTGAATTTTTTTTTATCAAAGGATGTTGCGGCGAATAAAATAAAATAATTTTATTTATTGGTTTTATGTTTTTAAATCAATTCCAACTTTATTGGAATTATTTAGATATAAGAAGAAGAATAAAGTATCTCTTATTACTTCATGTTTATTTAATTATTTTAGTCAGATTTCCTTCTGAATTACCAATTTATTTCTTATTTGGTTCTTCCCAAAAATCCTATGGGATTTGGTCCAGCCATGCACATGCAAAGTACACTAGCACGTCATGTTATTTTTTTTTCTCATATCAGGTCCGTATGCTGCATGCATCAAGTCGCTTACTCTCTCTTCTCTTAATTCTTTCCTTTATTTGAACCACCGAATCACCAAATCGATCAGCTCTCGGTGGGGTCGAGCAGACTAGTTCTACCCAGACCACCAAAGCCAATCGGACTAGCATAGACAGCCTAGCCGAGACAGCACACGAAGGCCCTCCGGTCTGAACCATGCAGCGGTCGATCCGATTCTACACGCACGCACACCGGGACGGCGTCTGCTTCCAGCGATCCAAGTCGCCCAAGCGTCAGGCACATGCAGAAAGCCGAAGCGCTGCTCCTTCTTCGTCTTCCCGCACCCACGTAGAGCAACTGAAACGCACGCATCTAAAACTGCAGCTCTCGACTCTCTCCCAAGGGTCGGACCATCACCTCGCTTCTCCATATAAAGCACAGAGTCGCCTTCCATTCTCTCCTTTCCCATATCTGCTGACACCCTGTCCATAGCCCGCTCGAGGATCTATTCTTTTGGAGCTCCGACTTACATCGCCGCCGCCTAATCCGGCCAACAGTGGCACCTTTGCTAGATTCCTTTCGCCACAAGCACCACGTAGAAACCAGCAACCCGTTCAGACGTTTTGCTTATCGATCCGTCACCTACAGCTCGTCAATTTCACCATCTACTGAAGCTCGGTCTAGAAGTTCTTCGGACGAATTCGCCACGCACGGTGAGAATCGGAGCAATTCTTTTTAATCGCAGTCTCATCTCACACGTGCCTACCTCCTAGACATAATCTCCGGCTATTAGTTTGTAGTTTGTCACGCGCCCGGTCGATCGGATGCCACCGGATGGCATCAACCTTGTAGTATACCTTGCACATGTCGAATCAATTTGACCCCAACACCAAAAGTGTGCCAGATAATCTTAGAAATCTAGTAGTGGTATTTTTTTTATAGTTGTTGGGTATACTTTGAAAATTATAGATTCATGTATATATAAGCTAAAGTGTTCACTGTCGGGTGAACACGTACAGTAGTCTGCAAGTTAGATTTTTGTTCTAGATCATCTATGCTAGACTAGATGTTTTAGAATTATTTACATGATAGGATTTTGTCATAGAATTTAAATAGTGTTTGTTTATAGTCCTTGGTACCGCTGGTATATTCTGCAAAGCTTTTCCGGTTTGTTTATATCGTTCATTTAGCGTTAGATTTGTTGCTGCTAGAATAAGGTTATATTAATAATAGCTATTGATTTATTGTTTAGAAGATTATCATGTTTACTTGTATCTCCATGTTATGATAGTATGCATCGTTACACTGTTGTTGTTTTTTTTTTGTTTTTTTTTTGTGAAATCTTCTGGTTGTACTCGTTTTTAGCTGTACATACCTTCAGCTCTCTAGTGTTTCTAAGTTATGATCTATGCGTAATAGTTGGTACTACTATGTTGTCTATTTTAAATTATTGTGTGAGCATGTGATAATGGTTTCATTGCATTTTCTATCACATGAGTAATTGTAAACCAGTCGATAGATGTTTAGCATGCATGTTCTTTGCTTGTGCATTGCATATTAAATCAAGAATTTTACCACCTATCATAGTGGTTATATAAAATAAATATTATTTTTCTTAATATGTTATTATTAGGTGTAATGTGTAGCTCCGACCACTAGACCTCGAACCGTTTAGCCCTTGCTAGCCCTCTTCGGATTTTATTTGAAACTTCTTCGTTTGGATTTTATTTGTGGTTATTTGAAGTTTGTATTTATGTGTGGTTCATCGTTATGACGCGTAGGGAGTGACGGGTTCGAGCAGGATCAAGATTTCGGGGAAGAACCCTTTCACAACAACGAAGGCATGCCCCTTACCATGTCTTATCCCAGCTTTATAAAGTGCATTATATTTTATTGTTTTACAAATATATGCTATTTTGGTTACGCACATACCTTGATACACCTGTCGCCATACAATACCCTGAGTAGATACTATATAGTAGTCTTATTAGAGTAGAATTGCTTAGCCATGCTCAATAATAAGTAGGATCCTTGATCTCCCCTCTTCGGAGGAATTGGGTGACCCTCAGGTCACATATCCCCTTTTGAAACTTGATGAGCTCGCTGAGCTAGCCGTTGTTGCTTTCTCTACCCTATTCTACTCTGGGTGAAACTTACCATCTAAACACTGGCGCGGGCGGCAGCTGGATCAAAGGAAGGAGCGATTGGCTGCCCTTCACTAGATGAAGGGGGCAATCCGTCGTCTGTGCCGCATGAGGTCCTAATAAGTATTAGATTTGAAGATTGTGACCAACCGTACAACCACATGCTATAATGGGCACTGGCTTGGTCAAGTAAGTTAGTCAGCCTTAGGTGTTGATGTCGCCGTACCGCTGATGAGGTGTCTGCCTGCGGGAGAACCTTCGGCACAGATGGGGGGACCGGTTTGGGGACGTACTCTCAGTTCCGTGCGCCATACCCGGTGGGCATGTCACATCTTTGGGGGATCTAACTAAAAGACCCTGTCACAATCCATCTGCCGGTACACCAATTGGTGTGTATTAAACCAGCGACGGCTGGTGGGCGTCAAGACGGGATTGTGTCGTGTGGGAAAAGTGTACAACCTCTGCAGAGTTTAAACTATTCGAATAGCCGTGTCCATGGTCATGGACGACACATGAATCTTTCTTGACATACGGGAACCTGTCTTGCTACTTCCCTCTTTGCCCCTATCCTTATCCCGAAATCTGTGAACTGTGTGAGTTGTCGCGGACAATCACACTATTGAGAATTACCACATTGATGATAAACATGTTTTCGTCAAAAAAACTGCTTTCATCAAAACTATTACAATTTTGCAAATAAAATTGGCTTTATGCAAAAGAACCATATAACCTCCACATAAAGCCACATGTAGATATTATAGATTTTGCATAAGGGGTATGTTGAGTACGTCATGTACTCATGGCAATACTTTTGTTGATACTTCAGAGTACTATGGAGAAGGAGATGACTATGATTACTACGATGACGCTGATGAGTGAGGCCTCGTGGACTACATCGACTGCCTGTGGCTGAGATGGAGTCGCTACGCATTCTATATTTCCGCTGTTTTTCTGGATGTAATAAATGTCACTAGACATTTCACTACGTTGTTATTCAGACTTTGTAATAAATTACTATTTTGTACGTCTGCAATGATATACATTTCGCTGTGTCGTCAACGTTGATCTTGGGATTGATGAATAAACACAGGGGGGTCTGGAAGTTAAATTCCGGTCCTCACATCCAATAAGTTGGTTGGATTCCAGCACACTTATTTTGGAGAAGTCACACCCAGTTCTTCATTGCCTAGTACACTCTAGTTTTCACTCTTATTATTCTGTGAGTGTTCTCCTTTGCTAGCACTGAGTTTAGCTTTAGTTTTCTTCTTCTTTTTGCTTAGAAATTTTTAGTTCTTCTTTGTATTTAGGTGAGACAAGCTCTCTGGTCTTTATTGATTATATCTTTGTGAGTTGTTCCAAATAAGTCGATTGGTGTTGGAAAAGAGTAGAATGTTTGAAAGATTTCCAACCTTTAATAAGGTAGAGATCCCTGTGTTTACAATGCTAGTCCCTAGATCAATAGCTAGCATCCACAGTTAAGATGTAATATCAAGAAACAAAGGTCATAATACACTTTATAACCAGGAATAAAATAATTTATTACATCTTACATAGCTTATTTGGTTATCTTATTATAATGCAGCAGAATATAACAATAGCATGGGGTCCTTCATCTTCAAAGTGCCACAGGCAGACATGTTAGTTGTAGACTTGTAATCCTACTTCACTAATATCAAACAAACCTGCAACATAACAAGTTACAGCCACAAGGGTCAATACATTTGAATTTTATTGGCAAGTGATACTATGGTAATATAGTGGAGTCTATTATCTATATGCATTTGGCTAAGTGGAGCTTAGGCTTGCATTGCTCAAAATAGATTTTCCTTATCATTTGAAAAACACTAAGTTTTTGTTTGTCAAAAAATCACCCAAGGCATCTCCCAATACAAATTGGTGATCCTTCAACCCTTGTTCAACCACAAGTTTTAACTTAGAAATTGGGGTGAGGAGATTCTTGATAGCTTCCATGTCTTGATGCTCAAATTGTCCTTTGCCAGGGACATGGCTAAGTACTTAGATTTTACACTCTGCAGAGGTGGTGCACTTTCCCCACAAGACTTGGTTTCACCAAGACAAGATCTTTCAGAAGCCTTCCCTTAGACCAGAATGGACGCGTTCCAACCTATCATCCCCTACCACCAACTGTCCATTTGGCTAAGTTATTGCAACCTATATGATCCAGGCAGAGCCCATAATGCCAAGTGGCTGCACTTGAAGCTTCTAAACATTTGACATCTCAAATCTCTTTGTTCCTGGGTGGCCATCCACAAGTGAGATACACAAGGTAAACCATAGAAATGGGCCTTGTGAACCACTCAACACAAACCATTCCTTCCATTCCACCCAGGTGATTCATTCACTTAGTTGTTTTATTAACAAAACACAAGTCCAGAGACTTAGAAATTTTCCATAGCATGAATATATATTCCACCCTTTTTTTATACTAGATAAGCTAAGCATGATAGTAGTAGGAATCTTAACTTAGGAAATTCTACTAAGGTTTCATCTACTAGGATTTCCCATGGCATAGTTTACACTTAGCAAAATTCCATGCAAGTCCTACTTAGAAATATCACTAATGCATAGTGAAAATAATGGGACAAAAGTATGAAGCATCACTTTCCTTGTTGGTAGAGAATATAAGTCACTCCTTGTCCTTGCAATATTCACACTCTTCAAATCACTACAATTCAATCAAGCAAGGCACAAATTCAATCTACCACTCAAGCAACATCACACATAAAATAATAGAAACAAAACAATGCTTGCAAGCTTGCAAAAGGTTATTTTATTTGTAAAAGTGGTTTCTAATAAGTTATGAACATTTGGAAACAGCATTTGGTCATTTTATAAAGTGGCAAAACCATTTGCAAAAGATTCTATCTCTAAACCATTTTTAAACCAAATCATTATTTCATGTGGTTGGAAATGCCTTTAGCAAAGTAATAATTTTTATAGAGTTTACTAAATACATTTTCAAGTCATAAAACTTGGTGTTTGGGGTCAGATAGTTCAAAACAAAACATTTCCCAAAGGTTTTCTTCCAAAACCATTTTTAATAATTAAACCATATTTTTATTTGTCTAGAAATGGTTTAAATCCAAGATTCATTCTTTTGCTTCACCAAATACATTTTTGAAACCACCAATTGATTTCTAGGGTCAGTAGGTTAAAAAAACCATTTGCCAAAGATTTTATCTCAAAATTGATTTTAGAACAATTTTTATATTCTAAACATGCACACACAAGTTTCTGCAAAAAACAATCAATTTAACAGAAGCAATTTACTAAACAAAGTGCATGGTCAGAAATTACTTGTCTTGCTGATTCCATTGATATAAAATTTGAAAAATTTGTACGTGTGGTTTGAAAGTTATGAATTTTACAAAATTGAACATCTAATAGGAAAGTTTCTGGTTTTTTAAACAGTCACAGGCCACGTGGCTTGCTCCTATTCGCCGGTACCGCTTCGGCTGGATCGCGCTCTCTAGTGCGTTGGATATTATATAGATCGAGTGGCACAGGTGGCTCCATACCGCTTCAGTTAAGTTTCTATCGTGGCCACGCGATCAATATCGGACGGCGCTCAGCACGCTAGCCAGAGATGGGCGGCGCTGGCGGCGGCAGGTGGCGGCGGATCGGTCCGACGGTGGTGGTGCTGGCGATGCAGGAAGCGAGAGAGAGTAAGGAGATGCTCACCGAGTTCGCCGTGGCGTGGGGAAGCTCTACGTGTTGGTTGTAGACGAAGGGGCGCTCTCATGTGCTGGCGATTGCTCGCCAGAGTCGTGGTCACCGTCGGTGGCGCTCAGACATCGACGGGGGCGAGGCTACAGCGCACGAGAAGGAAAAATAACGGTAGAGTTAGATGCATAGAAGATTAGGGAGTGCGGTAGCATCACAGAGAAGGGGCGGCGCAGTCAGAGACTACCTGTGGAGCTCGTCGGAGTTGGAGCAGACGGCGGCGACGTTCAGACGAAGACGGAGTCGACGATACAGGGCACGCGCGAGTGAGCTGATGCCACGGGGAGGTTCGCCAGGGGGTGGGGAGCAAGTGAGCGTGGTCGAGGGGGCAAGGGGCGGAGGAGGCTGGACGGAATTGAAGAAAATGTTCGCCGGAGACAGTGGCGGTGTAAGCGGAAATGGGGACGGCCTTGGGGCGTAGAGGTTCTGGCGAGTGAGGGGAATGAGAGAGGGGGCACAGGCGAATTAGTATGCGTGATCACGGGGTCGTTTAATGGTGTGGTTAACGCGTATTCACGCCGGCATTCATTCGCAGCAACGGTCGGCGAGGTCAGCGGGAGGGTGAGGAAGAAGGGAGCTGGCGGTGGGGTCCTTTGTCAGCGTGAGGGAGAGAGGGGAAGTGGGTCCGTGTGTTTAGCGACCGAGTGGGTGAGTTCTGCGGTGAGAAAACGTTTCGCTCGGGGTAAGAGGTAGAGGTGGGCTGCTGGGCCTTAGTGGGCTGGCTGGGCTGGGCTGAGTCTTTTACATTTTTTATGTTCTGATTGTTTTTCTTTTTCCTTTTCTAATAATCTGTTTGATTTTGAATAAGCAATTCAAACACTCATTTGAATTCAAACCTCAACCAAAATTTGTGTAGGTTTAAATACTGATTAGTATTACAATCTGAAGTCAATTTTTGGAATAAAATCTATTCTTTTTGGGGTCTTCTAATTATTTAATTAGGCCCTTGTTTTAAATCAAATAAGATTTAATGGTAATTTCAAACACCATTTAAATTTCTAAATCCTTCCAAAACTTTTCAGTAGGTTCTTATTCAATTATAAGGATGTCAAAATAATTCACTTTGAATTATTTGGAATAATTTTAATATGATTTATTAATCATTTTAAATTGGGTACCTGTCTTTATTCCAATGAAATTAAATATAGTTTTAATTCCATAAATATTACTTGGAAGATTTATTTTATTTAAATTAATTAAACAACTTTTATTCCACTTGGGTAATTCCAAAATAATATTTTCTCAAGATTTATATCAATTATTTCTAATAGGGGTTTTGTCTTTATTCAAATGGAATTTGGTTTAAGCCATTTTATTTTATTTTGGAAATTCTTTATCCTTTTATTTTATTTGGGTTTTGGATTATATTAATTCCATTTGCTTATGGATTTGGCCAAGATTTAATTTGGTCTTTAATATTCCTTATTGAATAATTTCTTTCTTCATCATATAAAATCCATATCTTTTTATTTATAGATCCAAACTTGGTGATTCCAATTTGTAAAATCTTATTTAATCTTTGTTTATCCTTTTAAATTTATTTAGGATTATTTGCTCACCATTTTGTATGGATTCTAGATAAGTGTTTCATTAGTTTTGGAAATTACTTTTCCTTAGCTTATTAAATTCATAGAATTTTATCTATGGCTCCAAAATAAGTGAAACCAATTTATATGGTCTTATAACATTTCTATTTGTCTTTCCTTGATCATTTTGAAATGTTTGTTTACAACTTTTCTATTTGGATCAAAACCATAGGCTTTGAGATATCTTGGAAATGATTTTATTCCATTAGGGTTTAGGGTTTGGATTTATTTTCCAAGTGTTTAAATTTCCAGATGCATTTTATGAGGAATGCATTTCTTTTGATTTGGATTTTGTTGAATTCAAACTTTAATTAAAGTTTGTTCAAGATGGGATTTTAATTTCCATTTAAAAACAAAAGTTTCTTTTCACCCTAAATTTCAATAATTATTTATTTTGTTTATTTATTTTTCACATTACAAGATTTGGAAAATCTTGGGATGTGACAGGCTACCACCCTTAAAATAAATCTCGTCCCGAGATTTGGGGAGGCTAGGGGTTACAAGTTGGCTCAAAGCATCTAGGGTACTACCACCCTTAAAAAATTTCCAACTAAATTACATCTTGGTTTGCTTGGGATCTTGTTGAAATCTCTCTGGGCAAACATCTGCATAGTGTCCTTTGTTTCCACACTTGAAACATGTGACAAGGCTGAGATCCTTCCTAGGCTTTATCTTGTGCTTCATCTTTTCTGGACAATTGCTTGCACAATGCCCTTGGTTACCACAATTGTAACATGTGATAAGATTGAGTTCTTCACGTATCTTCTGTGGACAAGCTGACACATAATGGTCTAGTTCTTTGCAGTTGTTGCACCATACTTGGCTAATCTCCTTATACTTCTTCTTCTTGGGTTTCTCCAAAGCTAGGAGTGCTTCTAGTTCATGTTCTTCATATGTTATCTCAAAGGTAGGAATGTTTCCTGGTCTCCTTGACCTTTTCTTATTCCTTGGATAATACATATGTCTCCTCTTTGGTCCTTTAAATTGGGTCATATTGCATGGAGGTGCAAGCTGAGATTTTCCTTTGTCTTCATCCTTCTTGGTAGACTTGGCTCTCTCATGGTAGTCTGCAATCAGTTGTTGCACTCCACCTTGTTTCCTTTGTTGAACTATGGAATAGATGGGGCATTGGATAGGGACATGATTATTTCCTTCACATAAGTAACACGTAGCTTGGGTTGTGGGGCATTGATTAGTTGGATGTTTCTCTTCACAATTGGGGCATTGATCTTCATGATCTTTGGAAGTGTGATCCTTGTCTCCACAAACATTGCAATCTTGGGTTCCTTCTAGAATATCATCTTTGTCATCCTTGTTGTCACAAACTCCTTTGGAAGAGTTGTTTCCCATATTGATCATTTGATCTGTCACCTTATGCAACAATTGGGTTTGGGTTTCCAAAAACCTTTGCATGGTTGGATCTACCTCACTGGTGTTGGCTATAAATTGAGCTGTCACTTGGTTCAACTGGGTTTGGGTTACTATGAGTTCTCTCATGTTGTCCTCTTGGTTGTTGTTGTCACCATCCTTGATGTTGGAGTCTCTTGGAGAAGTCATCTGTTTGGGTTGGTTTGGGATTAGAATGGGCAAAAGATTTCTAAGGAAATAATTCTAATCACACACATCACAATTCACACAAGCAATGTGCAAGCAATCACAAACAATCATTCCACTCAAACAACAAGTTTCAAGCACATTTTTAGGCAACAAAAATTTTTTTTGTTACACCACATAAGTTGGTGGGTTTGACTTAAACTAAATATGGTGGTCCATCTATTTGGTTCACTTGAGATCATTCCTTCCTTCTTAGTTGATTCTTCATGAACAAGATGTTTGTACTCTTAGAAAATTTCTTGCATTTTGGTCTCAAAACTTCAAAGTGATGATAGTTTCTTCTAAGTTGTGTTTCCTTAGTCTTCAAGTCTTGAGTAATATTTCTTGTCTCACTTGTAGTCCTTAGTGATGTCCAAAGTTGAAGTCCTTGGTGAAAATAAGGTTGAAATCACTTGAAGATGTTGAAGTCATTAGAGTTGACGAAGTCCTTTGCACATGGTGAAGTCTTTGGCCATGGGGTAGGTTTTTCCATCAAGTTTGAAATAAAAGAGATGTAGAGTCAAAACCAAAATGGTTGAGGAAAGAGTTTACAAGATTGTTTGTAAATAAATTTTGGAACAAATACAACTCCTATTTTTTTCTAAGGTGTTTTGTCCAATCCTAGGGTTACAATTCTATAGGCAACACAATGCTCTGATACCATCTATAAGATTTCCAACCTTTAATAAGGTAGAGATCCATGTGTTTACAATGCTAGTCCCTGGATCAATAGCTAGCATCCACGGTTAAGATGTAATATCAAGAAACAAAGGTCATAATACACTTTATAACCAGGAATAAAATAATTTATTACATCTTACATAGCTCATTTGGCTATCTTATTACAATGCAGCAGAATATAACAATAGTATGGGGTCCTTCATCTTCAAAGTGCCACAGGCAGACATGTTGGTTGTAGACTTGTAATCCTACTTCACTAATATCAAACAAACCTGCAACATAACAAGTTACAGCCACAAGGGTCAATACATTTGAATTGTATTGGAAAGTGATACTATGGTAATATAGTGGAGTCTATTATCTATATGCATTTGGCTAAGTGGAGCTTAGGCTTGCATTGCTCAAAATAGAGTTTCCTTATCATTTTAAAAACACTAAGTTTTTGTTTGTCAAAAAATCACCCAAGGCATCTCCCAATAGAAATTGGTGATCCTTCAACCCTTGTTCAACCACAAGTTTTAACTTAGAAATTGGGATGAGGAGATTCTTGATAGCTTCCATGTCTTGATGCTCAAATTGTCCTTTGCCAGGGACATGGCTAACTACTTAGATTTTACACTCTGCAGAGGTGGTGCACTTTCCCCACAAGACTTGGTTTCACCAAGACAAGATCTTTCAGAAGCCTTCCCTTAGACCAGAATGGACGCGTTCCAACCTATCATCCCCTACCACCAACTGTCCATTTGGCTAAGTTATTGCAACCTATATGATCCAGGCAGAGCCCATAATGCCAAGTGGCTGCACTTGAAGCTTCTCAACATTTGACATCTCAAATCTCTTTGTTCCTGGGTGGCCATCCACAAGTGAGATACACAAGGTAAACCATAGAAATGGGCCTTGTGAACCAATCAACACAAACCATTCCTTCCATTCCACCCAGGTGATTCATTCACTTAGTTGTTCTATTAACAAATCACAAGTCCACAGACTTAGAAATTTTCCATAGCATGAATATATATTCCACCCATATTTTCTACTAGCTAAGCTAAGCATGATAGTAGTAGGAATCTTAACTTAGGAAATTCTACTAAGGTTTCATCTACTAGGATTTCCCATGGCATAGTTTACACTTAGCAAAATTCCATGCAAGTCCTACTTATAAATATCACTAATGCATAGTGAAAATAATGGGACAAAAGTATGAAGCATCACTTGCCTTATTGGTAGAGAATATAAGTCACTCCTTGTCCTTGCAATATTCACACTCTTCAAATCACTACAATTCAATCAAGCAAGGCACAAATTCAATCTACCACTCAAGCAACATCACACATAAAATAATAGAAACAAAACAATGCTTGCAAGCTTGCAAAAGGTTGTTTTATTTGTAAAAGTGGTTTCTAATAAGTTATGAACATTTGGAAACACCATTTGGTAATTTTATAAAGTGGCAAAACCATTTGCAAAAGATTCTATCTCTAAACCATTTTTAAACCAAATCATTATTTCATGTGGTTGGAAATGCCTTTAGCGAAGTAATAATTTTTATAGGGTTTACTAAATACATTTTCAAGTCATTAAACTTGGTGTTTGGGGTCAGAGAGTTTAAAACAAAACATTTCCCAAAGGTTTTGTCAACACCCGGATTTTTCAATCCTAGATGCCTGTTATGCCATACATCGCAATCCCAGGATTACCATTTTTGCGAGACATAACAGAATTGGATACCATAGTGCATCATCCATTACAAACGATACATAAGTTCTTACACAGATAGGGATCTCATGATCCAGTTCTTAATACAACATCAAGCAGCGGAATACGTAACAATAACGGTAGCGTAGGCGAAGCTCCATCTTCGGGGTCATAGGCAATGCTGACGATGGGAGATGATCCTAGTTGTCGTAACCTTCCTGAGTTCCATCTTCCAGGTACTCCTCTTCATAGTCTGGCCATGGGAATAGCCAGGGACAAAGCCATGAGTACTCTTTAAGTACTCGCAAACTAATACTAATAGGTAAAGGGGGGTTTTGGATAATAGGACACTAGGCTCTAGGGTTGTTTTGCAAAAGCCAGATTTATCTCTACTAAGCTCCAAAGCTAGTCACAATTTTATAAATCCTAAGCGGGAACTTGTATTTCATATCAAAACTCTATTGTGGTCAAGTCAAAGTCTCAATTCATCTCACAGGTCATTTTGAAAAGTCTGACGGGGGAACAGTATGGCCACTCCAACTGTCCATAACCGCGGACGCGGCTATTCGAATAGTTTGACACTCTGCAAAGATTGTACACTTTCACCACAACATTCGATACATCCGTTAGGAACAAATCCTGAATTCACCATACTCAGTATGCGGATAATCAATCATAACCTTTCGATTACACGCCCTAGTATAAGCACCTCTCCTGTGAGTTTGGCCTCCCAACCATGACCAACTGTCATCTTGGGTACTGAACAGGTGGACAATCTTCAGAAGGTAGCCTCAGCTCAAACCTTGGCCGTAAGGGAACTAATACTAAGGAATATAAGTTTCCAGTCAAGCCCTACCCAATATTCGGGTATTGTGGTTGTACGATAAAATTGGAATGGTATCGCATCCAGACAACCATCAGTTTTATAAAGGGCTAAGGATAAACACATGTCCAAAACATTTCAATAGAATGATCCATCATTCCAAGGTTTTCATAACCATTTTTCCACCAAGTATTCCCATCTAAAGTTTATCAAGTTTTATGCTTAGCACTAGCATCTACAGGTGGGGGTAGTAATGATGAGGGGTGGTAACTAGTGGAGTTTCAACTAAGTACAACCTTATGTCTCAGGCTGATGTCAAGGTTCCTAACTTAGGCCAAATTTTATGCTCTTTATGCAACCTTCATCATCTTTCCAATATCTACCAGTCACTTAAGTAAACTCTAAGTAAGCTTTGATAAAGAAATAAAGTAAGAGGCTTGCACATAAAACTAGGATTGGTTTATCAAATGGGTATGATCACATATGCTTAAGGCATAGTAACAAGTAGGGGTTTGTTGCATCAGTAGGGTATCCTGCAAGTGTTAGCTTGCATCAATGTCAATATAAGTTTGCCTTGTGCAGAGAAGTGGTTGAAGTTCTCCTCGGCTTCTTCTTCGTAGTATCCTCCTTCCTCCTCGTATCCTTGGTCGGTACTAGCGTCTATGAATAAAGACGAGGTACACAATCACCAAACCATACTTAACTACTTGCAATCATCACACACAAGGGTCCTATGGATGATCTAGCATCATCCCTAACATTACAAGGTTAAGGCTTGGTTTAAATCTTTTTATTTTTAGAAAAGTAATTTCTACTCTTTGAAAAACTACTTAAGATTTAATATTCTCCAAACCCAACATGGGATCATGTTGACACATGTCATCACCACATATTGTAGTCCATGGGAATGTGATTTAAAGTGGTGTCACAATTTAATAAGGTTTTACCCTTTTATTTTAATTAATTAAAGTGGCTAGAAATGCTTATGTAGCATTCTTTTATTACTTGAACATTATTTCTGCAAGTAAACCTATATATTTTTATATATTCTGAAAGGTATGGTTAAATGAGATTTATGAGAGTTGGAATCAACTCAAAAGCTATTATGGTTTAAATTTGAAAAATGTTTGAATCCAGAAAAGATTCTGCCTTGTTATTTTGACCATGGGTGAGCTATAGATCCAAATGACTTGAATCCAACGGGCTTGGATTCAGCATTCACAGACCTTTCCAACAAAATTGGTTTCATTCAATTTGGTGCACTGAAACGATCTGGGTTGATTTTTGAAGTTGGGTACAGAAGTGTGTTTGAATTGAAATAGAAAAAGTTTAATTTGAATAACTGGGCTGCGCGGGAAAAATTACTGGGCCGGCCTGCTAAGCGCAGTGCTCCCGCGGGCTGCTTAAGTGGGTGTCCCCACTCGTCAGTGACACGGGGCTGGGCGAAGCGGTATGGGGCGACGTGGATCGTTCGATCTAGTTCTAATCTAACGGTTGGGAGTCATCGTCGACGCGAGACAACTCCGGCGAGAACGAAACCTAGCGTGGACAGTGGGGGTTGCTGGGGGCTCACCGGGGTACTGGCGAGGGTCGGCGAGGCGGGCGAACGACGAAGTCGACGATGTCGAACTCAGGGGTGGTCGCGGCAGCTCCTGGGGCGGCTCCAATCGCTGGCTCCCTTCTTCTCCGACAGCGGCAGGCTCCAGTGAAATTCCGGCGGGGTGGTGCTCGCCTTGCTCTGAGAATGGTGTGGCACGATCAGTGAGGAGAGGGGAGTGAGATGTTGTGAAGAAATCGTGCGGGGGTGGCCTCTATTTATAGTCGAGCGAGGGGACCGTCGGGGCGCACGGTGAGCTCATCGAGGGCGATGTTACAGGCGCCTAAAGGCATGGGCAAGGGTAGGGGACGGTGCGGTGTCTCCTGGCGATGCTCAACGACATGGTCTCGAGGCATGGGGCGGTGTGGTTTGGTCTGGAACGGGCGGTGCTCTGCGCGGCAGAGGAGGTGTCTTCGACGGCGGGCGGTGGCTGTGCGGCACGGGGCGGCAAACAGGGATGTCTGGCGGTCTCCTGGGTTGATGGTGATCATGTATGCACACGGCGAGGGTGGCGCACGGTCTGTGGGTGATGGTCGAGGGTGGCGCTCTGGCGCATGCTCGGCATGGTCTGGGTGCGGCTTGTGCGCGTGGTCCAGGGCCTAGAAACGCTCGTGGCTGGGATAGTGAGTGGCGGTGGACGATGGGCTGCCTCCTAGACATGCTGGCTAGGCTTGCTGCTGCTCCTAGCTTGCTGTCGACTATGGGGTGGCAAGAGGGTGCTCGGCTATTCACCATTGATGAAAATGGCAAGCTCACAGTGGTGCTAGTGCCTGGCTAATCTTCCTAGTTGATCTACTGAGTTGTGTGTGAGCTAAATGGGGAACCAATTAGGCAAGAATCACTGCTCACAATAGTGTTTGATGTTTGTTTGATTTGTGTCTGCAACCTGTTTGATGAAATGGCCGCATGAAATCAAGTTTTTAATTTTGAAATGATTTTTGGTGGGTTTGCTAGCTTGGTGCTGGTGAGTCTGCAGATGCTTGGGTTTTGAAAATTGAGCTTGTTTGAGTAGTTTTTGAAAAAGTGGGATCTTCCCATATGATAAAGATTCAATTTTGAATTGTCATTTAAACTATGCATTTGAAAGTTTCTGGATGATCACAAAGTGGGCCTTGATACCTTGTTATGAGTACATTCAAGGGGTGCAAAGATCCAGAAAAGTTTCTGTTGGGTTCTGAAAGTTTGAGACAGCCAAAGTAGGCATGTGAGTTAAATTGGCCAAAATGACCATTCATTTCATATATGTGTTTTGATTTACTTGTCTTTAGGAAAAGTGTGGGAAATGTTTTAGATGATGTTTATTTCACCTAAGAAACATTTTACAAGCAAAGAAACAAACAAGGTGGTTTTAAAAGAATTCAAAATCCATGCATACCCTATGCATGCATTCATGATTTTATTTAGAAAAGTTTTTGTTAACCCTAATTTTGATGATTAGAATTTGATGATCCAAGCTTAGTATTTTTGGGATGTTACAAACCTTCCCCCCTTAAACAAAATCTCGTCCCGAGATTTGAAAAAGGACGAAAAGATTACCTAGGATTTGAAGAGATCGGGAAACTCCGTCCTGATGTGATCTTCGCGCTCCCAGGTAGCTTCCTCTTCTGTGTGGTGGCTCCACTGAATCTTGAGAAACTTGATGCTTCGGGTTCGGGTAGTTCGAAAAGCTTTTTCCAAAATGCGGATGGGTACTTCGGGATAGGTCAGGTCATTGTTGATCTCAGTGGTCCGATGGTCGATATTCTTGAACACTTTGGTCTTCTCGGGGACTTCGAGACACTTGCGAAGTAACGAGATATGGAACACATTGTGCACAGCTGACATCTCTTCAGGTAGTTCCAATTGATACGATACTTCTCCTCGACGGTTCAGAATATTGAAAGGTCCGATATATCTGGGGTCTAACTTTCCTTTGAGTTGGAAACGTTGCATTCTCTTCAATGGCGACACTTTCAGATAAACAAAATCTCCTATGTTGAAGGCGAGATCTCGACGTCTCTTGTCGGCGTAACTCTTCTGTCGGGATTGGGCGGTCTTGAGGTGCTCACGAATCTTGTGAACCTTCTCTTTTGCTTCTCGTAGGATGTCAGGTCCGAAAATCTGACTCTCTCCTACTTCCGACCAGTTCAAAGGGGTGCGACACTGTTAGACCCCTCCTTTATAAAGGAAAGGATCCCTGTGATTGCAATGCTAGTCCCTGGATCAATGCTAGCATCCACAGTTTAAGATGAAGTACACAGATACAAAGGTTTTTTATTACATTCATTCCAGAGATAAAACATAGTCTTTTACAACTCAGGGCCAAAGGCCTAATACAAGAGTTTATGGAATAAGTAAATAAACACAAGTCTTCATCTTCATGTGCAACAGACAAGCATGTTGAGTGTAGACTCATGACTCCTATTCATCATCGGAGTAACCTGCAACATCACAAGTTACAGCCACAGAGGGTCAATACTTTGGAATAGTATTGGCAAGGGATACCTTAATATATTTTAAGTGGACTATTTTACTATATGCATTTTGGCTAAGTGTAGCTTGGCTTGCTTTGCTTGAAAATAAGTTTTTCCTATTAGTTAAAAACTCTAAGTTCTTCTTTGTCAAAAACATTCCCAAGGAACCACCAATAGACATTGAGGTCCTTCACCCTTGTTCACCCACCAATTTTTATTGTAGAAGTTGGAGTGATGAGATTCTTGTAGCTTCCATGTCTTGATGCTCAAAAGTGTCCATTTCCTTGGACTAGGCTAAGTACTTAGGTTTTCCATCTGCAGATGTTGTGCACTATCCCCACCAGACTTGGTTTCCCAAGATAGGACCTTTCAGAAGCTTTTCCTTAGTCAAATGGACGCGTTCCAACCTATCATCCCATCTACCACCCACTGTCCAAAAGACTAAGTTCTAGCAACCTATATGATCATGGCAGAGCCCATATTGCCAAGTGGTTGCACTGTAAGCTTTCTCAACACTTGGACTCCAAATCCCTTTGTGCCTGGGTAGCATACCACAAGTGAGATACACAACCCAAGTCCATGGCCTTGTGTAACCACTCAACATAACCCAAACATTCCATTCCACCCAGGAGGTTCATTTGACTTAGTTGTTTTATTAAGAAAACATAAGTCTCTTGACTTAGAATATTTTCATCATAAACCATATAGATGTTCACCACCCTTGTTTGCTAAGTAGCTAGACTAAGCAGAATATGATAACCTAACTTAGGATAATTTCCTTAGCAATTCTACTATTCCATTCTACTTAGGATTTCCCATCTTAGCACTAGGCAAAATATCATGCAATATTTTAGCAAAATATCTAATGCTAGTACAAAACATAGGACAGAAATATTCATGAAAATATCACTTGCCTTGGTATTGGGGAGAGTAGCACTCTTCACAATCACAATCACTAGCAAAATCTACACAAGAAATTATAGCATACAATTACACACAATTATATACAAACAAAAATAATATGAATGCATGCATGCAAGAATTTACTAAGTGTGATTTTTGAAAAAAATTCTACCAAGTATGCTTATGTCTACAGAAACTTAACAAATCATAAATTTGCCAACTAAACTTATTGGGCTCAAATACAGTTTACCAAAATAATTCTCTATTTAAAATGGCCTTAAACATGTACTACAAATAAAATCATTTTTAACTGTTACTATATGCTAAATAAATTGGATATTCTGAAAGGTCTTGTTTCACTGAATCCAATGGTATAAAGTTTGCAAAAATCTAACGTGGGAATCGAAAGTTATAAGCATTTGAAAATGGGATCTAAATCTGATTTGAATTTCTATTTTTGAATCAACCCTAGCCACGCGTCGCGTTATTACTGGCGCGTACCGGTTCGCACCGGATCACCCTTCTGTGCCGTTGGATCTAAGTAACGCTGCACGGCTCAGATCTGTCCATACCCCTTCGTTAAGTGAAATGTTTCTACGCGTAGGATTCAGATCTGACGGCTAAAAACCTCCTAACCAAAAACGAGCGGCGCTACCGGCGGCGACAGGCGGCGGCGCGTCAGTCAGTGGCGGTGCCGGCGTTCTAGGTCGCCCGGGGAAGGGAGGAGATGCTTACCAGAACCGCAGGAGGCTGCTGATGCTCAAGGTGGCAATGGCTTGGGAAGGGGCGCACGGGTTCGTCGGAGATTTCTCGCCGGAGTTCGCGAATGCGTCAGCCACGGTCAGTCGTCGACGTTGGCGAGGTTCCTCGTCGTGCTAAGCCAAAATAGGGGTACTGTCAGATGCGCAAGACGATGAGGATTCTAGGCGTATCAGTCAGAGGGCAAGGGGCGGTGGTTACTTACGGAGGGAGGTCGCCGGAGTTCGTCCAGAAGACGGTGGCGGCCAGTCGTCGACGTTGCAGAAGCTACGGGTCATGCGAAGGTAAACGGAGGGTGTCAGAAGGTGCACAGAGACTCACTGAACAAGATAAAGTAAACGCGAGACCGAGGGGAACTCTATGCTCACCGGAATTTGCCGGCGCAGTCTTCGGAGACGGCGGGGTTGCAGAGAGCAATGCGCTCAGCCTGGTGGCGCTCTGGGTTCTTATAGCCTGGTCACTAGCGAGAATCACTCGGCCAATAACTCGAATTGACGCCGCGAATTAAACACAGAAACGCTCGCGTTGATTTGGGGATGAACGGGTCGTGCAGGTGGAGACGATGCTGACGTGGAGGAGGCCCGTTTGTCAGCGACGTGCGCGAGGTGGAAGTGGGGTCTACTTGTCAGCGGCTGAATGCGTGCGCTCGCGCGTGAGAGAGGAAAGGAAAGTTCCCGGGTGGGCTTGCTGGGCTCGTTTTCCTGCTGGGCCAGATTCTGGCCGCGCGGCCTTTTCCTTTTGTTTAAGTCTTTTTCTTTTCTAATTCTATTTTCTGGAATGATTTTTGATATGAATTCAAATCCTTTTGAATTCAAACAAAACTGGAGATCTTTGCAGGGTTCTGTGGTTTCAATTTCAGACATTTAACTAAGTAGTTACTTTGTAAGGTCCTGGTCAAGCTTGGGTGTTGAACAAAGCAAGTTTTGTCTTTAGTTTGTGAATGAATGAAATAGGGTTTAGAAAATATTTCTAAATTGGAAATTTGGGTAAAAATGCTACACCTGAACTTTCCAACAATGGATGCAAGTAATCAAGTTCCTAAACAATCCAATCCCAAAGGGTGTTGGCCAATTGAGTTGAATTTGCACACATGAAATCATAGCTCAAATTTCTGTCTCCAACTGATTTTAAGAAAAACCCTAAATGGATGAATGATGCAAGGATGCTATGAATGAGTTTTGGAATATGAATTTAGGGATGTTACAAATCTAACCCCCTTAAGATGAATCTCGCCCTCGAGATTCGGTTTGGCTAGCAAATAGGTGAGGGTGGTCTTTCCGGAGATCATCTTCTCTTTCCCATGTTGCTTCCTCTTCGGAGTGATGGTTCCATTGCACTTTACAAAACTTGATAGTCTTGGTCCTGGTAACTCTTTCTGCGGTCTCTAGAATCTTGACAGGCTTTTCCTCATAAGTGAGATCACTTTCGAGCTGAACTTCTTCCAAAGGTATGGTATCCTTCAAAGAAGACTCTTCCATTTCTGGGTGGCATTTCTTAAGCTGACTCACATGAAATACGTTATGGACTGCTGATAGAGATTCTGGCAATTCAACTTCGTATGCAACTTCTCCTTTGCGACTTAGAATCTTGAATGGCCCAACATACCTTGGTGCCAACTTTCCTTTGACTCCAAATCTTTTCACTCCACGGAGTGGTGATACCCTGAGGTAAGCTCTATCCCCAACTTCGTAGGTGACTTCTCTACGCTTAGAATCTGCGTAGCTTTTCTGTCGGGACTGTGCTATCTTCAATCTGTCCTTAACCAATTTGACTTTCTCCTCGGCGTCTTTGATAAGATCTGGTCCAAATAAGCTTCTTTCTCCCACACCATTCCATAACAATGGGGTGGTACACTTCCTTCCGTAGAGTAACTCAAACGGTGCCATTCCAATACTAGATTGATGACTGTTATTGTAAGAGAACTCTGCGTATGGCAAACTTTCATCCCAACTTGCTCCATAGTCTAAAGCACAGGCTCTCAACATGTCTTCAAGAATTTGGTTGGTTCTTTCTGTTTGTCCATCCGTTTGTGGATGAAAAGCAGTGCTGAATTCCAATCTCGTTCCTAAGGATTCATGAAGCTGTCTCCAAAAGTGAGATGTGAACTGGGTTCCTCTATCTGATACTATACTCTTAGGCACACCGTGAAGGCATACAATTCTGCTCATGTAAATTTTAGCTAACTTGGCACTTGTATAGGTTGTCTTCACCGGTATAAAATGAGCCACCTTAGTTAGGCGATCCACTACTACCCATATGGAATCATACCCTGACCTGGTCCTTGGTAATCCGGTAATGAAATCCATACCAATATTTTCCCACTTCCATTCAGGAATAGGTAGTGGTTGAAGCAAACCCGCTGGTTTCTGGTGTTCCGCTTTGACTCTGCTACACACATCACACAAAGCAATATGTTCGGCGATGTCCCTTTTGAGATTGTTCCACCAAAACCTTTCCTTCATGTCCATGTACATCTTGGTATTTCCCGGGTGAATAGAATACGGAGAGTTGTGTCCTTCTTGTAAGATCAGTTTCCGCAACTCTGGGTCTCGTGGAACACATATACGTTTCCCATGCCATAAAGTACCCTGTTCGTCAACACGGAAACTCTTAGCCTTCCCTAGACTAATATTTTCCTTAATCTTTCCAATTTCCTCATCAGTCTTCTGAACTTCTCGGATTTTGTCCAATAGAGTGGGTTGAACATCTAAGGACATGAGATATCTTCTGGTACAATCTCCAATCTGAGTTCTTTGAATTGCTTACACAAGTCATCTGGCAATTCTCCTTTTGTGAGGCCATTTACAAACGTCTTACGACTTAGAGCATCGGCTACTACATTTGCTTTACCGGGGTGGTATTGCAAACTTAAGTCGTAATCCTTGATAAGTTCTAGCCATCTTCTTTGTCTCATGTTGATTTCCTTCTGAGTGAAGATATACTTCAAGCTTTTATGATCGGTGAACACTTCACAATGCTTTCCCAAAAGGTAATGTCTCCATGTTTTGAGTGCATGGACGACAGAGGCTAACTCCAAATCATGTGTAGGATAGTTTACTTCATGAGTTTTGAGTTGTATCGAAGCATATGCTACGACTTTACCATCTTGCATAAGTACGGCACCCAAACCTTGATGAGACGCATCACAATATACTTGGAAATCCTTTTCCAAATCTGGCAGACATAGAACTGGTGCTGTTACAAGTCTCTTCTTCAATTCTTGGAAACTGACTTCACAACCTTCAGACCAAGCAAATTTCTTGTCCTTTTTTAACAATTCTGTCATTGGCTTAGCAACCTTCGAGAAATTTTCAATGAACCTTCTGTAGTAACCTGCTAAGCCGAGGAAACTACGAACTTCTTTCACATTCTTGGGTGATTCCCATTCTGTCACAGCTGAAACCTTAGCAGGATCAACTGCCACACCATCTTTTGTCATCACAAGACCAAGAAAGCCAACTTTCTCTAACCAGAATTCACACTTACTGAATTTGGCATACAGTTTATGTTCTCTCAGTTTCTCAAGTATCAAGCATAAGTGTCTTTCATGTTCTTCCTTGCTCTTGGAGTAGACTAAGATATCATCAATGAAAACGACAACAAACTTGTCAAGAAATTCCATGAACACCTTGTTCATCATATTCATGAAGTATGCTGGGGCGTTGGTTAATCCAAAAGGCATCACAGTATACTCATACAATCCATACCTTGTGGTGAATGATGTTTTTGGTATGTCTTGCTCTCTTATCTTGAGTTGAAAATAACCTGACCGGAGATCAATCTTCGAGAATACACATGCTCCTTCTAACTGATCAAATAAGTCGTTGATTCTTGGCAAAGGATATTTGTTCTTGATTGTAACCTCGTTGAGAGAACGGTAGTCAATACATAACCTTTGGGTTCTATCCTTCTTTTCCACGAATAAAACTGGGGCTCCCCAAGATGAAGAACTTGGTTGAATAAACCCTTTATGTAACTGTTCTCCTAGCTGCTTCTTGAGCTCTTTCAATTCATCAACTGACATTTTGTATGGTCTCTTAGCTATTGGTCCTGATCCTGGCACCAAATCTATCAAAAACTCCACATCTCTATCCGGAGGCATTCCTGGTAGCTCTTCCGGAAACACATCCGGATACTCACATACTATTGGTACACTGTCCATGCTAACCCCCTTAAGAGAATTCAGCTTACTTCCTTTGGATTCAAAGTTTGACTTAAATTTTATTCTTTTTCCTTCGGGGGTCGTGAGTGTAACGGTACGATTGGCACAATCTAATACTCCTTCATACTTAGCCATCCAGTCCATTCCCAAAATTACATCCAGTCCTTGGGAATCCAGAATTATTAGGTTCACTGGAAACTTATATTTTCCAAACTCTATGACTAAGTCATGACATCCCGAGTTTACTATCATTTCTCCCCCTGGAGAACTTACTCTTATAGGACACCCAATGGTTTCTACCGGTAGTTCATTTCTTTCAACAAATGATTTTGATATGAATGAATGAGATGCACCGGTATCAAAGAGTACAAATGCCGAAATTGAATTGAGTCTGAACTTACCAGCCACGGCATCAGGCTCCTCATAGACCTCCTCCACATTGATGTGGTTAACCTGTCCTTTCTGGAAAGGATTTGGCTTGTTAGGTCCTTCAACTTTCTTCTCAGGGCACTCATTAGCATAATGCCCCAGCTTTTTGCATTTGAAGCACTCAACCTGACTGATGTCCTTTTTAGGAGGTTGGCCTCCACTTCCACTACCATTTCCACCATAGTGGCTCTTATGTCCACCCTTGTGGTTCTTGTACTTGTCCTTGTCATGACTGCGGTGATGCTTGTTGTCATGACGATTGTGGTTGTGCTTGTTGAATTTCCCATGTTTATGGGATCCTGAGCTGCCACTGTCATCATAGTGAGATCGTTTGTGAGACGATCCCGAGCTGTGCTTGTCGGAGTGTTTCCTCTTTCTACTCTCGACCTGCTTCATTTTACTCTCCAAAATAGCAGCCTTGCCACACAAAGATTGATAAGTTGGAACATATGCCACAGCCAACTGTAGATTCAGTTCATCATTTAAGCCTTCCAGAAATTTTTCCTTTCTTTTGGCATCTGTGTCAACCTCGTCCGGTGCATAGCGCGCCAGATTGTTGAACTCTTCTATGTATTCTGCCACGCTGCGGTGGCGCTGTTTCAGGTTGTGAAACTCCTTCTTTTTCAGACTCATCATTCCTGATGAGATATGAGCGGTGCGAAAACCATCTTCAAAGATAGCCCAAGTCACCTCATCAATAGGAGTGGTGATCTGGAAGTTGTCCCAGCATGTGGCGGCTGGTCCTTCCAACAGATGTGCTGCGAATCTGACTTTTTCAGCATCCGTGCAGCCCATGGTCACTAAGTCCTTGTTCACGGAACGTAGCCAGTCGTTGGCCACCATGGGATCAGTTGTTCCCGCAAACTTTGCTGGCCTCAAACGCAGAAATCTGGTGAGCATATCAAAACCCGGAGGGTTGTTGTTGTTGTTATTGTTGTTGGGGTTATTGTTATTCTGGTTTTGGATGAATGTTGTCATCATTTGCATAAGCTGTGTTTGCGCATTCATCATTTGCTGCATTTCCGGGGTGATGTTGTTGGGGTTGGGGTTTGCGCGACGGGGAGGCATCTGTGGTTTGTTCAAATAGATAAGAATGAGATACCCATAGATGTTTTATGCACAATACAACTTAAGAAAACACATAACAAGCAACATAAGAATAAAGTTTCATCAACCACATCATAAGCTCAAGAGGTAAAACACACAAGTGGCAAGCCATCCACATGTCGGATGGTCCAATAACAAGTTCACGATAACAAGTATGAATAAGAAAGGTAAACGAGTAGTCAAGTCTACTCATCAGCGTCAATCTCCTCCTCGACGAAGGTAAGACCTGCGTTCTCCATCGTGGTCTTGTTCTCCTCAATCGTAGTGGTCAAGGAATCGACCTTGGCCTTGAGGGTCCTCTTCTGGGAACGAAGCCTCTCAATAACCATCTGCTGCTGCTCAAGCTCGAAGTCCTTGGACTTCAGTTCCTCGGTCATGTCCCGGATCTTCTTGTTCCTATCCTGGACGCGTTTCTCCTGACTCTTGAACTTGCGGTCCTGGGCCTCGAACTTTGTCTCCATTTCCTTGATCATCTCATCTTGCTGCGCAAAAGGCTTGTCCTTCTCGCGAAGCTGCACCTGAAGCTCGTCATTACCTAGCATGACGTTCGTCCTGTCCGTATCTACGTGCCTGAGAAGAGTCTCTAAGTCCTGAAGATAAAGACGTATCGGCTCCGCAGTGCTCCTCGAGTCGTCCTCAAAGTCGATGGACTCTCCATCAACATCACGTCTTCCAAAGACGTGGAAGTGAGTGCCTCTAACCTGACGGGAGTGACGGCCTAACAGTCGTCCTATCAGATCCTGCATGACTACCTCCATGCCTCTCTCCCTGTCGTCGTGCATCAGCTTGAAGATGATGTCCTCCGTAGTAGGCTCAGTCTGGCGTCCGGGCTGGTTCACTTTGAATCCCCAGAGGTCCTTCCTCTCGAACTTGGTGAGTGGGTACACCGTGATGGTAGGAAGAGGAAGATCAAGCAGAGTGGTAAGCTCAATGATACGGGGACCAAAACGAGTAACCCGAAACTCCTCAACAGTGCTGATGGCAATAGGCATCTATTATAAGATTGAAAAAAGTTAGAACAACGCAATTCAAGGTAAAACAAGACAAACATTCATACATATCCATGAAACTTAATTGTCACACAAGTCATGCATACATAAGTTTATTACATCACTCAAGGTCCATACTTATTTAAAATATCTTTTTGAAATAAGGTGATAAGTGGTGGTCCAACTAACGAAGTGTCCTTACAATCCAATCTCACGGGATCTATTATTAAACACAATGTTCCTAGAGGCAATCCACCAATCTTGCTCTCTTGACTCTATCACTAAGTCTATAACATCTCCCCTTATCTCTTGGTTGGTGTCTTCCAACTCTTTAGTAAGCTCCTTCTCCTTCTCTAAGTCCTTTTGGAGGTTGAGCATTCTGCACTTGACTCTAGCACTTAGTTCCTTGATGGTCCTCCAAGCTGCATCCCTGGCTGACTCAAAGAATGTGGTGTGCATTGTTGTGTTGGTGTACATGCAGAATCCCCTTTATTTGTGGTTGTCTTCCTTGTTTTTGTACAAGTGAAGTTGCACCCACCAATACTCCACTCCTTCGTCCATCACTGGAAAGCCCTTGTACACAGCTTCACCATGTGCATCCATTGCCTCCATGAGGTCCTTGAGAATATTGGGAAACTCAGTTTCACACTTCAAGGTCATGGTCATGAGTGGTCCCTTCTTCACGGCTTCGTTGATGGAGTTCATCTACAAAGGAAGTTGAAAGAGATTAGAAAAGTTTTACGAGAATAATAGACAAGTGTAGAAGTAGTTGAAAAACTTTTTCCTTAGTGGTTTTCCAATCCTAGGGTCATAATCCTACAGGCAACACAGTGCTCTGATACCATCTGTTAGACCCCTCCTTTATAAAGGAAAGGATCCCTGTGGTTGCAATGCTAGTCCCTGGATCAATGCTAGCATCCACAGTTTAAGATGAAGTACACAGCTACAAAGGTCGTTTATTACATTCATTCCAGAGATAAAACATAGTCTTTTACAACTCAGGGCCAAAGGCCTAATACAAGAGTTTATGGAATAAGTAAATAAACACAAGTCTTCATCTTCATGTGCCACAGGCAAGCATGTTGAGTGTAGACTCATGACTCCTATTCATCATCGGAGTAACCTGCAACATCACAAGTTACAGCCACAGAGGGTCAATACTTTGGAATAGTATTGGCAAGTGATACCTTAATATATTTTAAGTGGACTATTTTACTATATGCATTTTGGCTAAGTGTAGCTTGGCTTGCTTTGCTTGAAAATAAGTTTTTCCTATTAGTTAAAAACTCTAAGTTCTTCTTTGTCAAAAACATTCCCAAGGAACCACCAATAGACATTGAGGTCCTTCACCCTTGTTCACCCACCAATTTTTATTGTAGAAGTTGGAGTGATGAGATTCTTGTAGCTTCCATGTCTTGATGCTCAAAAGTGTCCATTTCCTTGGACTAGGCTAAGTACTTAGGTTTTCCATCTGCAGAGGTTGTGCACTTTCCCCACCAGACTTGGTTTCCCAAGACAGGACCTTTCAGAAGCTTTTCCTTAGTCAAATGGACGCGTTCCAACCTATCATCCCATCTACCACCCACTGTCCAAAAGACTAAGTTCTAGCAACCTATATGATCATGGCAGAGCCCATATTGCCAAGTGGTTGCACTGTAAGATTTCTCAACACTTGGCCTCCAAATCCCTTTGTGCCTGGGTGGCATACCACAAGTGAGATACACAACCCAAGTCCATGGCCTTGTGTAACCACTCAACATAACCCAAACATTCCATTCCACCCAGGAGGTTCATTTGACTTAGTTGTTTTATTAAGAAAACATAAGTCTCTTGACTTAGAATATTTTCATCATAAACCATATAGATGTTCACCACCCTTGTTTGCTAAGTAGCTAGACTAAGCAGAATATGATAACCTAACTTAGGATAATTTCCTTAGCAATTCTACTATTCCATTCTACTTAGGATTTCCCATCTTAGCACTAGGCAAAATATCATGCAATATTTTAGCAAAATATCTAATGCTAGTACAAAACATAGGACAGAAATATTCATGAAAATATCACTTGCCTTGGTAGTGGGGAGAGTAGCACTCTTCACAATCACAATCACTAGCAAAATCTACACAAGAAATTATAGCATACAATTACACACAATTATATACAAACAAAAATAATATGAATGCATGCATGCAAGAATTTACTAAGTGTGATTTTTGAAAAAAATTCTACCAAGTATGCTTATGTCTACAGAAACTTAACAAATCATAAATTTGCCAACTAAACTTATTGGGCTCAAATACAATTTACCAAAATAATTCTCTATTTAAAATGGCCTTAAACATGTACTACAAATAAAATCATTTTTAACTGTTACTATATGCTAAATAAATTGGATATTCTGAAAGGTCTTGTTTCACTGAATCCAACGGTATAAAGTTTGCAAAAATCTAACGTGGCAATCGAAAGTTATAAGCATTTGAAAATGGGATCTAAATCTGATTTGAATTTCTATTTTTGAATCAACCCTAGCCACGCGTCGCGTTATTACTGGCGCGTACCGGTTCGCACCGGATCACCCTTCTGTGCCGTTGGATCTAACTAACGCTGCACGGCTCAGATCTGTCCATACCCCTTCGTTAAGTGAAATGTTTCTACGCGTAGGATTCAGATCTGACGGCTAAAAACCTCCTAACCAAAAACGAGCGGCGCTACCGGCGGCGACAGGCGGCGGCGCGTCAGTCAGTGGCAGTGCCGGCGTTCTAGGTCGCCCGGGGAAGGGAGGAGATGCTTACCAGAACCGCAGGAGGCTGCTGATGCTCAAGGTGGCAATGGCTTGGGAAGGGGCGCACGGGTTCGTCGGAGATTTCTCGCCGGAGTTCGCGAATGCGTCAGCCACGGTCAGTCGTCGACGTTGGCGAGGTTCCTCGTCGCGCTAAGCCAAAATAGGGGTACTGTCAGATGCGCAAGACGATGAGGATTCTAGGCGTATCAGTCAGAGGGCAAGGGGCGGTGGTTACTTACGGAGGGAGGTCGCCGGAGTTCGTCCAGAAGACGGTGGCGGCCAGTCGTCGACGTTGCAGAAGCTACGGGTCATGCGAAGGTAAACGGACGGTGTCAGAAGGTGCACAGAGACTCACTGAACAAGATAAAGTAAACGCGAGACCGAGGGGAACTCTATGCTCACCGGAATTTGCCGGCGCAGTCGTCGGAGACGGCGGGGTTGCAGAGAGCAATGCGCTCATCCTGGTGGCGCTCTGGGTTCGGGTTTTGGGGGAGAAGAAAGAGGGGACAGAGGGGGTTCTTATAGCCTGGTCACTAGCGAGAATCACTCGGCCAATAACTCGAATTGACGCCGCGAATTAAACACAGAAACGCTCGCGTTGATTTGGGGATGAACGGGTCGTGCGGGTGGAGACGATGCTGACGTGGAGGAGGCCCGTTTGTCAGCGACGTGCGCGAGGTGGAAGTGGGGTCTGCTTGTCAGCGGCTGAATGCGTGCGCTCGCACGTGAGAGAGGAAAGGAAAGTTCCCGGGTGGGCTTGCTGGGCTCGTTTTCCTGCTGGGCCAGATTCTGGCCGCGCGGCCTTTTCCTTTTGTTTAAGTCTTTTTCTTTTCTAATTCTATTTTCTGGAATGATTTTTTATATGAATTCAAATCCTTTTGAATTCAAACAAAACTGGAGATCTTTGCAGGGTTCTGTGGTTTCAATTTCAGACATTTAACTAAGTAGTTACTTTGTAAGGTCCTGGTCAAGCTTGGGTGTTGAACAAAGCAAGTTTTGTCTTTAGTTTGTGAATGAATGAAATAGGGTTTAGAAAATATTTCTAAATTGGAAATTTGGGTAAAAATGCTACACCTGAACTTTCCAACAATGGATGCAAGTAATCAAGTTCCTAAACAATCCAATCCCAAAGGGTGTTGGCCAATTGAGTTGAATTTGCACACATGAAATCATAGCTCAAATTTCTGTCTCCAACTGATTTTAAGAAAAACCCTAAATGATGAATGATGCAAGGATGCTATGAATGAGTTTTGGAATATGAATTTAGGGATGTTACAGACACTTTTTTCCGTACATGAATTCAAATGGGGCCATTTGCAAACTGGCTTGGTAACTATTGTTGTAGGAAAATTCTGCAAACGGCACACAGTCTTCCCACTTGGATCCATATTCTAGCACACATGCTCTAAGCATATCTTTGAGTATTTGGTTTACTCGCTCTGTTTGTCCATCGGTCTAAGGGTGATACACGGTACTGAAATCTAGGCGGGTTCCTAAACCTTCTTGGACTTTCTTCCAGAATCTCGAGGTAAACTGAGTTCCTCGATCCGATACTATGTTCTTGGGGACTCCGTGCAAACTGACGATTCTAGCAATGTATAACTCTGCTAGCTTCGAACTCTGATAGGTGGTTTTAACGGGCAAGAAATGGGCGACTTTGGACAATCTGTCCACTATGACCCAAATAGAGTCATTTCCCCTACTAGAAGTACGTAGTCCAGTGATAAAGTCCATTCCTACAGAATCCCATTTCCATTCCAGAATTTGCAAAGGTTGCAACAATCCAGCAGGTCTTTGATGTCCTGCCTTGACTCGCTGACATATATCACACTTGGCGATATAGCTTCCAATTTCTCTCTTCATCTTATGCCACCAAAATTGCTCTTTCAAATCTTGATACATCTTAGTCCCTCCGGGATGGATAGAATAAAGAGTATCATGAGCCTCCTTCAAGATAACTTCTTTCAACAATCTGCTGGTACACAAAGGCGTCCTTTGTACCACAGAACTCCTTCTTCGTCCTCGGTGAATCCGGGTACTTTGCCCGTACCGATACGATACTTGATTCCGTCGATACTGGCATTTCCCTTCTGTGCCTCTTTAATCTGACTGATCAAAGTGGGCTGAAGTTCTATGCTAGCCAAAAATCCTTCACTTACTAATTCCATTCGAAAATCTTCCATTTCCTTGTGCAAACTTGGTTGCTCCTTCAAAATCATGGAGTTCAAGCGGCACGACAATCTGCTAAGGGCATTGGCTACCACGTTGGCTTTACCAGGGTGATAGTGAATGTCCAGGTCGTAATCTTTGATTAGCTCAATCCATCTTCTCTACCTCATATTCAACTCCTTCTGAGTGAATATATACTTTAGGCTCTTGTGATCCGAATAAATCTCACAACGGTTTCCCATTAGGTAATGTCTCCATGTCTTCAGGGCTAGGACTACTGCTGCGAGTTCGAGGTCATGGGTTGGATAGTTTTGCTCGTGTTGCTTCAATTGTCGAGATAGATAAGATATAACTTTGCCTTCTTGCATTAGCACACATCCGAGACCAATCTTGGATGCGTCACAATACACATCGAAGGGCTTCGTGATATCCGGCATGATCAAGATTGGGGCTGATATCAATCTCCTCTTGAGTTCTTGAAACCTCGCTTCACATTTGTCGGTCCATTCAAACTTCTTGTTCTTCTTCAGCAATTGGGTCATGGGTCTGGCGATACTCGAGAATCCTTCTATGAATTTGCGGTAATATCCCGCCAATCCGAGAAATGCACGAACTTGGGTTTGAGTGGTTGGGGCTTGCCAATCTTCTACATCTTTCACTTTGGCAGGGTCAACGGCAATTCCTCCAGCTGATACAATGTGACCGAGGAATCCTACCTCCTGTAACCAGAATTCACATTTGCTAAACTTTGCATATAGATGATGCTCTCTAAGGGTTCCAAGAATGGTCCTTAGGTGTAGCTCATGTTCTTCTTCTGATTTGGAATAAATCAGAATGTCATCGATGAAAACAACGACAAACTTATCCAGGAAGTCCATAAAAATCTTATTCATGAGGTTCATGAAATAAGCGGGGGCATTGGTTAATCCAAAAGACATGACTATATACTCGTAGAATCCATATCTGGTGGTAAAGGCGGCCTTTGGAATATCCTCTTCACAAATTTTCAGTTGATGATAGCCAGTTCTAAGATCAATCTTAGAAAACACCTGGGCACCGGTCAACTGATCAAACAAATCTTCTATCTTGGGCAAGGTATACTTGTTCTTGATGGTGATATCATTTAATTTCCTATAATCCGTACACAAACGGTTACCTCCATCTTTCTTGTCCACAAATAAGACAGGTGATCTCCATGGTGCGCACTTGGTTGAATCAATCCAATTTCTAGCATGGAATCCAGTTGCTTCTTCAGTTCTGCTAGTTCCGACGGGTTCATACTATAGGGTCTCTGGGCTACGGGTCCTGTTCCGGGGATTAGTTCGATGATAAACTCGATATCCCGATCTGGGGGCATACCGGGCAAAACATCGGGAAATACGTCGGGGTATTCACAAACTATCCGAACTTGGTCAATGGTAGGTTGGGCTAGACTCTTGTTACACTTGAATTGGCGAGGTAACGTTTTAGATATATGCTCGACTGATATTCCGGTGGTACTGGTCATGGTGATGGCTTTCTTAGCACAGTCAATCAATCCCTTATGTTTGGACATCCAATCCATTCCTAGTACTACTTCCAAACCTTTAGTTCCGAGTACTATTAGATTAGCATAAAAATATATGCCATGGATTCGGATAGGGACGGCTTTGCAAATTTGCCTAGCCTTGGTGGTTGATCCGGGAATTTGCACAATCATAACATGCTTTAGTTTGGTTGGTTGAATTTTACTAGTGCAGGCAAATTCTTCGGTGACAAATGAATGCGATGCACCAGAGTCAAACAACACTCTTGCAAGTACTGAATTAACAGAAAACATACCCAGCACGACGTCTGGCGCTTCATGAGCTTCTTCAGCATGCATGAGAAAAAGACGGCCATTGCGATTGAGTGAATTCCCTAGGGCAAATCTTCTCCCTGGCTGGACACGACGCTGCTGCTGAGCTTGGGCGTTGGCGTTGGGGGTTGTAGCATTCTTCTTGTTGGGGCATTCGTTGGAATAGTGGCCTTTATTTCCACGGTCATAACAGGTCACTTGTGACTTGTCCTTGGCTGCGAAAGGCACAGCATTGCTTCCAGTCCTCGGGGCAGTGTTGGTGTTGGCGGTAGAATTGTTGGTGTTGAACTTGGGTTGGGCACGGGTGAAATTGCTAGAGTTGCCGGGGTTATTGTGATTTCCTCCGGGTCTAGGGTTTCCACGGTTGGGGTAGGTCGGACGGGTCATAGGGGGTCTGTTGGTTCTTGGGGAAAATCCTGGAGATGGGTTGGGGCGATACTTTGGGGTCTAATGGGTTCCGGGTTGATGCATCATGCGACGCTTGCGGTTCTCATTGGCTTGGTTGATCTTTCCTTCCATCTGGATAGAAGAGTCGACAAGGGCTTCAATATCAGCAAAGGGGATATTGACTAACACCGTCTGCATCTCGTCATGCAGACCATTTAGGAATCTTTCTTTCTTCTTGGCTTCGGTGTCTATCTCGTCTGGGGCATACCTAGCTAATGACAAAAATTTGTCACGGTATTCCACTACAGTCATCCTTCCTTGCTTCAGCTCTCTGAACTCGTCTCTCATTCTCTTGATCAAACCTGGTGGCACATGGGTTCTGCTAAACTTGACCTTGAATTCCTCCCAGGTCATCATCTGGCCTTCGGTCATTGCACGAACACTGTTCCACCATGCCCTGGCATCTCCGGCTAGATAATGGGTGGCGAACAGGACTTTCTCGTTGGCTTCCACTCCGGCGACTTCTAGGTTGTTTTCCATGGTTTGCAGCCAATCATCGGCATCTAGGGGTTCTTCTGACTTGGTGAAAATGGGTGGGTTAGTATTCTGGAAATTCTTGAGCTTAGATCCATGGTTGTCCTGATTTCCATGGCCTTGGTTGTTGTGGGCTAGCCGGGCTATCTGTTGCAGAGTGGCTAGGTTGGCTTGACGTTCTGCTCTTTCAGCTTCGCGGTCAGAAGTCAACATTTGCAGGATCTGCAACATCGGGTCCGGGGCTGAACCACTTCCTCCACGTGGCATCTGAAGATTAATATAGATCATGAGAAAAGAGGGAAATTTCTAAGGTTTTGGTTCTTTGAAAGGTTTTAAATGTTTGACTCAGATTTTTCTAGCAACTTGATTTTCATTCATTCACTCATAGCACACAGTACAACACACACCACAACAAAGAAAAACAAATGGTTTTAAGAACCATTCTGGAAACTACGATACAGTGGGACCGACTACTACTCACTACGCTAGTGCTCAGTGCTACTAGTCCTCGGAGTCTGTTGCTTCATCATCTTCAGCATCATCGATGAAGGCGAAATCATCCTCATCGGTGAAGAAGTCCATGGCCTGATCCTCTAGAAAATCATCGTCATCGCTGAGATAAGAGTAAGGGTCTCCACGAAGATCCTCTCCGGCATTCTCCCTTTCCTCCAACTGCATGTCTCTCTCGTGGATGGTCTCCTCCAGAGATGAGATGCGGTGGCTAAGACGGGCAATAATGCGCTCCTTTTTGTCGAGCTGACAGCGGCGAGACTTGTGATCCTTTGCTAGCATGGCTATGGTCTGATCCTTCGTCTTGATAATGGCAGACTTGTGGTTGCAATAGTCACGGCAGTTGTCCAACTCCTGCTGACGATCATACATCATGAAGCTAAGGTGGTCCAATTGAGTCTTCAGCTCGGGGTGGTATGGGGCTTCTAGTGGTTGTCCATTGGCATCACGCCTTGGGCAAAACTCAAAGCGAGTACCCTTGAGCTGATTGATGCTCTGCCCACACAGACGGGAAAGAGCTTCCTGCATTGCTCTGGCAAGTCCATCGAGCCAGTTGTTTTCCCTCAAGGTAAACTGAATTCCCTCCGCAGTGGGAGGTTCAATCTTTCCTACAAGACTTGCAACAATTAGCCACTGCAGATCTTCTCCGCCTTGATCATTGAGCTGAGCTCCAAAGAACTCGGGGTGCGAATGCTCCAGAAGTTCCGAAAGCTGATCCAGATCCCTCTCAAAGATAAGGTCTCCCCCATTCCCAAGTTGGTAAAACTTGCTATACTTCACGTCCATCTATAAAAATAGAGGATGAATAGATTAGCAGAGTGATCAAGTGTGTCAAAATTTTATGTATTTTGCAAGAGTTTTTGAGGAACATGAATTTTTATGAAAGAATCAAAGAGATAAGAATGAGAATAAGTTTTTGTAAATATTTGTTTTCTTTGGTTTTGAAACTAAGTTTATGATTCAAACGTCCAGTCTAACTAGGGTCTCCTATGGTCAGGATGGCTCTGATACCAACTTGTCAACACCCGTATTTTTCAATCCTAGATGCCTGTTATGCCATACATCGCAATCCCAGGATTACCATTTTTGCGAGACATAACAGAATTGCATACCATAGTACATCATCAATTACAAACAATACATAAGTTCTTACACAGATAGGGATCTCATGATCCAGTTCTTAATACAACATCAAGCAGCGGAATACGTAACAATAACGGTAGCGTAGGCGAAGCTCCATCTTCGGGGTCACAGGCAATGCTGACGATGGGAGATGATCCTAGTTGTCGTAATCTTCCTGAGTTCCATCTTCCAGGTACTCCTCTTCATAGTCTGGCCATGGGAATAGCCAGGGACAAAGCCATGAGTACTCTTTAAGTACTCGCAAACTAATACTAATAGGTAAAGGGGGTTTTTGGATAATAGGACACTAGTCTCTAGGGTTGTTTTGCAAAAGCCAGATTTATCTCTACTAATCTCCAAAGCTAGTCACAATTTTATAAATCCTAAGCGGGAACTTGTATTTCATATCACAACTCTGTTGTGGTCAAGTCAAAGTCTCAATTCATCTCATAGGTCATTTTGAAAAGTCTGACGGGGGAACAGTATGGCCACTCCAACTGTCCATAACGGCGGACGCGGCTATTCGAATAGTTTGACACTCTGCAGAGATTGTACACTTTCACCACAACATTCGATACATCTGTCAGGAACAAATCCTGAATTCACCATACTCAGTATGCGGATAATAAATCCTAACCTTTCGATTACACGCCCTAGTATAAGCACCTCTCCTGTGAGTTTGGCCTCCCAACCATGACCAACTGTCATCTTGGGTACTGCACAGGTGGACAATCTACACAAGGTAGCCTCAGCTCAAACCTTGGCTGTGAGGGAACTAATACTATGGAATATAAGTTTCCAGTCAAGCCCTACCCAATATTCGGGTATTATGGTTGTACGATAAAATTGGAACGGTATCCATCCAGACAACCATCAGTTTTATAAAGGGCTAAGGCTCATGCCTCAACATTTTTATCACCAAAATTCTCAAGTGTTTGGAAACACATGTCCAAAACATTTCAATAGAATGATCCATCATTCCAAGGTTTTCATAACCATTTTTCCACCAAGTATTCCATCTAAAGTTTATCAAGTTTTATGCTTAGCACTAGCATCTACAGGTGGGGGTAGTAATGATGAGGGGTGGTAACTAGTGGAGTTTCAACTAAGTACAACCTTATGTCTCAGGCTGATGTCAAGGTTCCTAACTTAGGCCAAATTTTATGCTATTTATGCAACCTTCAGCATCTTTCCAATATCTACCAGTCACTTAAGTAAACTCTAAGTAAGCTTTGATAAAGAAATAAAGTAAGAGGCTTGCACATAAAACTAGGATTGGTTTATCAAATGGGTATGATCAGATATGCTTAAGGCATAGTAACAAGTAGGGGTTTGTTGCATCAGTAGGGTATCCTGCAAGTGTTAGCTTGCATCAATGTCAATATAAGCTTGCCTTGTGCAGAGCAGTGGTTGAAGTTCTCCTCGGCTTCTTCTTCGTAGTATCCTCCTTCCTCCTCGTATCCTTGGTCGGTACTAGCGTCTATGAATAAAGACGAGGTACACAATCACCAAACCATACTTAACTACTTGCAATCATCACACACAAGGGTCCTATGGATGATCTAGCATCATCCCTAACATTACAAGGTTAAGGCTTGGTTTAAATCTTTTTATTTTTAGAAAAGTAATTTCTACTCTTTGAAAAACTACTTAAGATTTAATATTCTCCAAACCCAACATGGGATCATGTTGACACATGTCATCACCACATATTGTAGTCCATGGGAATGTGATTTAAAGTGGTGTCACAATTTAATAAGGTTTTACCCTTTTATTTTAATTAATTAAAGTGGCTAGAAATGCTTATGTAGCATTCTTTTATTACTTGAACATTATTTCTGCAAGTAAACCTATATATTTTAATATATTCTTAAAGGTATGGTTAAATGTGATTTTTGAGAGTTGGAATCAACTCAAAAGCTATTATGGTTTCAATTTGAAAAATGTTTGAATGCAGAAAAGCTTCTGCCTTGTTATTTTTACCATGGGTGATCTATAGATCCAAATGACTTGAATCCAACGGGCTTGGATTCATCATTCACAGTCCTTTCCAACAAAATTGGTTTCATTCGATTTGGTGCACTAAAACGATCTGGGTTGATTTTTGAAGTTGGGTATAGAAGTGTGTTTGAATTGAAATAGAAAAAGTTTAATTTGAATAACTAGGCTGCGCGGGAAAAATTACTGGGCCGGCCTGCTAAGCGCAGTGCTCCCGCGGGCTGCTTAAGTGGGTGTCCCCACTCGTCAGTGACACGGGGCTGGGCGAAGCGGTATGGAGCGACGTGGATCGTTCGATCTAGTTCTAATCTAACGGCTGGGAGTCATCGTCGACGCGAGACAACTCCGGCGAGAACGAAACCTAGCACGGCCAGTGGGGGTTGCTGGGGGCTCACCGGGGTACTGGCGAGGGTCGGCGAGGCGGGCGAACGACGAAGTCGACGACGGCGAACTCAGGGGTGGTCGCGGCAGCTCCTGGGGCGGCTCCAATCGCTGGCTCCCTTCTTCTCCGGCAGCGGCAGGCTCCAGTGAAATTCCGGCGGGGTGGTGCTCTCCTTGCTCTGAGAATGGTGTGGCACGATCAGTGAGGAGAGGGGAGTGAGATGGTGTGAAGAAATCGTGCGGGGGTGGCCTCTATTTATAGTCGAGCGAGGGGACCGTCGGGGCGCACGGTGAGCTTGTCGGGGGCGATGTTACAGGCAGCTAAAGGCATGGGCAAGGGTACAGGACGGTGTGGCGTCTCCTAGCGATGCTCAACGACATGGTCTCGAGGCATGGGCGGTGTGGTTTGGTGTGGAACGGGCGGTGCTCTGCGCGGCAGAGGCGGCGTCTTCGACGGCAGGCGGTGGCTGTGCGGCACGGGGCGGCAAACGGGGATGTCTGGCGGTCTCATGGGTTGATGGTGATCGTGTATGCACGCGGCGAGGGCGGCGCGCGGTCTGTGGGTGATGGTCGAGGGTGGCGCTCTGGCGCATGCTCGGCATGGTCTGGGCGCGGCTTGTGCGCGTGGTCCAGGGCCTGGCAACGCTCGCGGCTGGGACAGTGAGTGGCGGTGGATGGTGGGCTGCCTCTCAGACATGCTGGCTAGGCTTGCTGCTGCTCCTAGCTTGCTGTCGACTATGGGGTGGCAAGAGGGTGCTCGGCTATTCACCATTGATGATAATGGCAAGCTCACAGTGGTGCTAGTGCCTGGCTAATCTTCCTAGTTGATCTACTGAGTTGTGTGTGAGCTAAATGGGGAACCAGTTAGGCAAGAATCACTGCTCACAATAGTGTTTGATGTTTGTTTGATTTGTGTCTGCAACCTGTTTGATGAAATGGCCGCATGAAATCAAGTTTTTAATTTTGAAATGATTTTTGGTGGGTTTGCTAGCTTGGTGCTGGTGAGTCTGCAGATGCTTGGGTTTTGAAAATTGAGCTTGTTTGAGTAGTTTTTGAAAAAGTGGGATCTTACCATATGATAAAGATTCAATTTTGAATTGTCATTTAAACTATGCATTTGAAATTTTCTGGATGATCACAAAGTGGGCCTTGATACCTTGTTATGAGTACATTCAAGGGGTGCAAAGATCCAGAAAAGTTTCTGTTGGGTTCCGAAAGTTTGAGACAGCCAAAGTAGGCATGTGAGTTAAATTGGCCAAAATGACCATTCATTTCATATATGTGTTTTGATTTACTTGTCTTTAGGAAAAGTGTGGGAAACGTTTTAGATGATGTTTATTTCACCTAAGAAACATTTTACAAGCAAAGAAACAAACAAACAATGTGGTTTTAAAAGAATTCAAAATCCATGCATACCCTATGCATGCATTCATGATTTTATTTATAAAAGTTTTTGTTAACCCTAATTTTGATGATTAGAATTTGATGATCCAAGCTTAGTATTTTTGGGATGTTACAGGTTTTCTTCCAAAACCATTTTTAATAATTAAACCATATTTTTATTTGTCTAGAAATGGTTTAAATCCAAGATTCATTCTTTTGCTTCACCAAATACATTTTTTGAAACCACCAATTGATTTCTAGGGTCAGTAGGTTCAAAACAAACCATTTGCCAAAGATTTTATCTCAAAATTCATTTTAGAACAATTTTTATATTCTAAACATGCATACACAAGTTTCTGCAAAAAACAATCAATTTAACAGAAGCAATTTACTAAACAAAGTGCATGGTCAGAAAGTACTTGTCTTGCTGATTCCATTGATATAAAATTTGCAAAATTTGGACATGTGGTTTGAAAGTTATGAATTTTACAAAATTGAACATCTAATAGGAAAGTTTCTGGTTTTTAAAACAGTCACATGCCACGTGGCTTGCTCCTATTCGTCGGTACCGCTTCGGCTGGATCGCGCTCTCTGGTGCGTTGGATCTTATTTAGATCGAGTGGCACAAGTGGCTCCATACCGCTTCAATTAAGTTTCTATTGTGGTCACGCGATCAAGATCAGACGGCGCTCAGCACGCTAGCCAGAGATGGGCTGCGCTGGCGGCGGAAGGTGGCGGCGGATCGGTCAGACGGTGGCGGTGCTGGCGATGCAGGAAGCGAGAGAGAGTAAGGAGATGCTCACCGAATTCGCCGTGGCATGGGGAAGCTCGACGTGTAGGTTGTAGACGAAGGGGCGCTCGCATGTGCTGGCGATTGCTCGCCGGAGTCGTGGTCATCGTCGGTTGCGCTCAGACGTCGACGGGGGCGAGGCTACAGCGCACAAGAAGGCTAAATAACGGTAGCGGGGGCAAGGGGCGGGGAGGCTGGCCGGAATTGAAGAAAATGTTCGCCGGAGACAGTGGCGGTGTAAGCGGAGATGGGGACGGCCTAGGGGCGTAGAAGTTCTGGCGAGTGAGGGGAATGAGAGAGGGGGCGCAGGCGAATTAGTATGCGTGATCGCGGGGTCGTTTAATGGCGTGGTTAATGCGTATTCACGCCGGCTTTCATTGGCAGCAACGGCCGGCGAGGTCAGCGGGAGGGTGAGGAAGAAGGGAGCTGGCGGTGGGGTCCTTTGTCAGCGTGAGGGAGAGAGGGGAAGTGGGTCCGAGCGTTCAGCGACCGAGTGGGTGAGTTCTGCGGTGAGAAAGCGTTTCACTCGGGGTGAGAGGGAGAGGTGGGCTGCTGGGCCTTAGTGGGATGGCTGGGCTGGGCTGAGTCTTTTACATTTTTTTTGTTCTGATTGTTTTTATTTTTCCTTTTCTAATAATCTATTTGATTTTGAATAAGCAAATCAAACACTCATTTGAATTCAAACCTCAACCAAAATTTGTTTAGGTTTAAATACTGATTAGTATTACAATCTGAAGTCAATTTTTGGAATAAAATTTATTCTTTTTGGGGTCTTTTAGTTATTTAATCAGGCCCTTGTTTTAAATCAAATATGATTTAATAATAATTTCAAACACCATTTAAATTTCTAAATCCTTACAACACTTTTCAGTAGGTTCTTATTCAATTATAAGGATGTCAAAATAATTCACTTTGAATTATTTGGAATAATTTTAATATGATTTATTAATCATTTTAAATTGGGTACCTGTATTTATTCCAATGAAATTAAATATAGTTTTAATTCCATAAATTTTACTTGGAAGATTTATTTTATTTAAATTATTTAAACAACTTTTATTCCACTTGGGTAATTCCAAAATACTAATTTCTCAAGATTTATATTAATTATTTCTAATAGGGGTTTTATCTTTATTCAAATGGAATTTGGTTTAAGCCATTTTATTTTATTTTGGAAATTCTTTATACTTTTATTTTATTTGGGTTTTGGATTATATTCATTCCATTTGCTTATGGATTTGGCCAAGATTAAATTTGGTCTTTAATATTCCTTATTGAATAATTTCTTTATTCATCATATAAAATCCATATCTTTTTATTTATAGATCCAAACTTGGTGATTCCAATTTGTAAAATCTTATTTAATCTTTGTTTATCCTTTTAAATTTATTTAGGATTATTTGCTCACCATTTTTTAAGGATTCTAGATAAGTGTTTCATTAGTTTTGGAAATTACTTTTCCTTAGCTTATTAAATTCATAGGATTTTATCTATGGCTCCAAATTAAGTGAAACCAATTTATATGGTCATATAACGTTTATATTTGTCTTTCTTGATCATTTTTAAATGTTTGTTTGACAAATTTTCTATTTGGATCAAAACCATAGGCTTGGAGATATCTTGGAAATGATTTTATTCCATTAGGGTTTAGGGTTTGGATTTATTTTCCAAGTGTTTAAATTTCCAGATGCATTTTATGAGGAATGCATTTCTTTTGATTTGGATTTTGTTGAATTCAAACTTTAATTAAAGTTTGTTCAAGATGGGATTTTAATTTCCATTTAAAAACAAAAGTTTCTTTTCACCCTAAATTTCAATAATTATTTATTTTGTTTATTTATTTTTCACATTAAAAGATTTGGAAAATCTTGGGATGTGACAATGTTTCATGCTTATGGTGGTACAAAAAGAAGCTTGTTTTGACTGTGTCTTAGACTTTATCATGTCATGTTAGATGTTGATTTGACCATATGCTTAGTGATTATCTTTGTAGCATGATTTGTTTCAAACAATTGAGATTGCTTAATGTGCCATGAAAGAATCATGTGTTGTTTTAGCATACAAAAGCATAATATAGTGGTATTCTCATTTGATGCTTTATTTGGGTTGACTTGGCACATGCTTACACCATGTTATGACTATGAACCAGTCACCTTAGCCTCGATGATCATTTAGTTTTTGACTTGTGATATCACTTTATGCTTTGATTAATAATGTTTTGACGCTCTGCATGATTATGGCCATTATTGCTCTCTTAGTTGGTTGCTCCCAATATTTTGCTAGCCTCCACCTGTACTGAGTAGGATCTCTACTCGTGCATCCAACTCCCAAGAAACCAAGTTATTCCCAAGAGACCACTATAAATTACTATGCATGGTGTGTTACACCACTCCAAGTATATTCATGTTTTTATATATCTTCCAAATTAAATTTTTGTTATGTGAAAATTAGTGATTAAAGCTCTCACGAATTTGAAGGCACATTTTATGTCTTGCACTTAATAAACCTGAACCATTTTGACTATCTTATGATGCTTATATGCTTGCAAATTATAAGTTGGGAGTTAGCAAAACCATGTTGTCATAGGGCACGCTTTCAACATTGCACTTATTCTATTTAGTTGATATCATGTTCTTTTGTTTATGGATCTCGTCGGTGTGAAATAAGATGGGATCTTGTAAGTCCATGGAGTATGTATATGTGTTACAGAAACGCCTGGGCGGCTAGCCTAAACCATGCCTAATCATGGTGGAAACTTGCAGCAAAACCATAGTGGCATTCCATGAAGCATCCTCAATAAAAAAACCTATGCAAATATCAAATAAAAAGATCGCTGAGATGCTCACTGTCTGTTGCCTTGTCATTTTGATATGGGATAGCTCCTATGTCATGGGGCAAGGGGTACCCCGTTGGCGGTTCTCTATGATACACATATACTTACAATGACAAGAACTTGCCTGTGACCAAAGTTGAGTAGCATGAGGTCTCGGTACTCGTACTCAAGGGGCGTGAGATTTTCAACTTGTGATTTGTCAAGCATATAACTCATATTTTCCCTCACATTAACCTTAACCATTCAAGATGCCAATGATAGGGTCAATAAGAGCTCAAAGCTGATAAGTACCATAATTTTTTGAAGCTTTATAAAACAATTTAATCCCTACTTCCCTCTATGAATGGCCTTTCTTTTTTACTTTTTGTTGAGTCTCCATATTCTATCCTTATGCACCAATTAAGAGAGCATAGTTGTCATTCTGAGTTCAATGTGCATTGTCCCAAAACTTGTTGATTGATTCATAATTATGGTATTGCTTGTTCTTAAATTATTTGTATCTAGTCACCCTTATGAACTTTGAAGATGTCCTATGCATTTATGTTTTGCTATTCTATGAAGGACAAGCTGAATACCACTCTTGCTATGTTTTCTATATGTGAAACAAACAAATGTCTTTCCAAGCATTATTCATGATATTTTGTTTGTGTTGCCTTTCATGTTGCAACATAGTTGCTATGTATTATTGTTAGAAATATATCTTTCATGCTTATGCTTAGAGTACTTTGATCTCAGCTTGCAATGCTTTTACATTAACTTGATCAAGATTGTGTTGGCTGCATGTCACCTCAAAAATTATTTTTGTATCACTTACCTACTCGAGGACGAGCGGGAGTTAAGCTTGGGGATGCTGATACGTTGCAAACGTATCTATAATTTTTTATGCTCCATGCTTGTTTTACACCAATTGCTTTATGTTTTGCTTGCAATTTGTGGCATTTTTATGCATTTTCTAGAAGTAACCTATTAACAAGATGCCACAATGTCAGTTCATGTTTTCTGATGTTTTTCTATTCCAGGTTTTTACCAAAGGAAATATTCTTGGAATTGGACGAAACAAAATCCAAACCTCCTATTTTTCCCGACATGAAGACGGAGTCCAAAGCAGAGACGGAGAAGGGAACCGAGGAGGCAACACCATAGGGTGGCGCAGGTCCCCCTGACCGCGCCTAGCTATGGTGTGGGCCCCTCGAGCCTCCACCGACCTCGCCCCTTCGCCTATATAAACCCCCCGAGACGAAAACCCTAAACATGAGATCATAATTCCACAAAAATTTCAGCAGCACCGCTGTCACCGAAGACGAGATTCGGGGGACAGAAGTCTCTGTTCCGGCACCCTGTCGGGATGGGAATTGCCCCCGGAGCCATCTCCATCGACTCCACCGCCATCTCCATTGCCGCTGCTGAATCCCATGATGAGGAGGGAGTAGTTCTCCCCCGAGGCTATGGGCTCTACCGGTAGCTATGTGTTCATCTCTCTCTCCATGGTGTGATCTTTATGTGATCATGAGCTTTGTAATCTAGTTGAATAAGTAGATGCTACTCTTTGTCTATTATGCTACTCAAGTGCTTTTATTAATGTGATCTCCGGAGACACCTTGTCCCACATGTGTGAAGGTGACAGTGTGTGCACCGTGTGTGGCTCTTAGGCTAAAGACATAAATACTTATCATGAGTTATAATTTGAGCTGGATGTCTCTATGAAATTGTGGTGTTTGTTTGGAACCATCTAGCGCTCAAGGTGACACTGTTGGGTTACCTAGATGGGAAATGGAAACTTTAAGGTGTGCTTTTATAGCCCTACGCGGTAAATTGGTGTTTGTTATCCAACCAGAGAGTAGTTCAGGGTAGCATAGTGAAGAGAAGATATTTATGTGTTCAATTATGTTATCATTGTTGAGAGTGTCCACTAGTGAAAGTATGATCCCTAGGCCTTGTTTCTAAGCATTAAAACACCGTTTACAATCAGTACTGCTACATGTTTGCTTGCTACCATTCTTATTTCATATTGCAATTACCACTTATAATCATCCATATTACTTGTATTTTACTATCTCTTCGCCGAACTAGTGCACCTATACACCTGACAAGTGTATTGGGTGTGTTGGGGACACAAGAGACTTATTGTATCTTAATTGAAGGGTTGCTTGAGAGAGATATCTTTGACCTCTTCCTCCCTGAGTTCGATAAACCTTGGGTGATTCACTTAAGGGAAACTTGCTGCTGTTCTACAAACCTCTGCACTTGGAGGCCCAACACTGTCTACAAGAATAGAAGCGTGCATAGAGATCAGCCATTGAGCTTGAAGTAATTATATCTTGCTTAGCTTAACTTCTTGGTGGTGCACTTGGTTAATCCTAGTGTATTTAGGTTTTGTGCTTGTAAAATAATAGTTAGTTTACTTCCACAGTCTATTAAGCCAAAACCGTAATAGTTTTGAAATTGCCTATTCACCCCTCCCCCCTCTAGGCGATATCTCTATCCTTTTAAGGATGCCATCGGGCGAAGCTCTCCCGGAGGTGGATAGTAGCTATTTTGAGGCATCTCCAGGGTTCACGGCGGAGGACCTAGGATCTGGCCATTCCGTGTTGGTTCGTCAATGGCTAGTGGCGTGAGCAGCAGCGTGGCGATTGTTTCAGTGGTGTCGGGCGGGCGTGGCGGTTGATTTCAGACTCTTGGCTAGATTTATGGCTTCTTGGTGTCGGGTGGGGTTCTAGGCTCCCTCTAGGTTGGACTTTTGTAGAACTACCATCGGGATAGGGTGGCATCTCCTTGTCTTCTCTAGTGGCCGGAGCAGCGATGCATGTTGGTTCTGACCCAGATCTGGCCATCACTAGAGGTGAGGCCTGATCGGGGACCCAATGACTTCCACCGCGGGCGGTTGTCAGGTTGGAATAGCAATTGTTTGGTTCAGTCGTTGTCGTGGGCACCTCCCCATGTTTGAGCTCTGGGTGAAAACCATAGTCCGATTTTTCGACTCAACGAAGGTTGCACATCATGTCGTAACCCTATTGGCAGCGTCATCATTGAGCTCAGGTACCTGCTAGCCGTAGCATATCGGTGTCTTTGGGTATGCCTTATGTTGGTGCGGATATCCCTTGGCTCTAGCATGGGGTCTCCCTGTTGACCTCCTATCTTTTAGACAGGTCTTCATTGTCCTTGTTCTACCCTCGTTGTTGGCTAGCAGGATTGGTGCTCATGGCTTGGAGTGAGAATATAGACGACCCTATTCAGCAATAGCATGGTGTGTCTGGGACAACGGTGTCTAATGGTTTCCTAGGGAGGCACAACTTTGTTCATGCTTGGTAGTCTAGGATGCCTATTGTTAGGTGAGTCTTCTCCGGTTTGTTGCTAGACTCTGAGTTGGTGTCCTCGCTACCCTCCTGAATGTTGTTGTTCTTATGATCTGATTTTGCAACCATGTTTCGTCACCACCTTGTATTCACTTGGCCGTTTCGGATTTATTCATAAAGCAGGACAAAAGCCTGTTTCGAGCTAGGAATCATCTATGATTGTTGCGAACCTCCCCTAAATTTCCCCCATGGTGCTAGCCAATGGTAGTATCCTAACTATGACAACCAACCACTTTGTTATCACATTTACCTAGATCGCACAATCCAATTTTCTTCGAGCCAGCGGCTCCAATCACAATCGAGGGTGGCTGTGAAGCGTGTGCTCACAACAAAGATCAATATGAAACAATGTTTCCACTCCCTAGACTTTTTGCACGTCGCCTTCAATGGTGTGAGGATGCCATGTCGACGAACTCAGTGTCCTCATAGAAAGAAAGGAAACACCTATGCTTCACGGTAGTGGTGGCGAGGGGGAAAGGCGAAGGTGGAAGCGTAGGGACGACTAGGTGATGTGGTTCACTAAGAGGGATAAATAGGCGGCTATTACATGGTAGGTGGGTTTTCCAAATTAAAGTCATCGTCAGGATATGTGCCTATGCTTGGGGATACATATTGCTGCTTGGGTAGAGGGAGAGGACACTTGGTGAAAATGGCAATGAATGTGTGCTGAAATAGGTGAACATTGGTCAATTGCATGTCCACGACGCGATCCAAACAGACTAAAATAGACACATTTCAGGAGTTTCTCGAACCCTAGCCATTATGATGAACGAAGAACGCCTGCCGTTTAAATTGAACTATTTTTTGCACGGGGTGGCGTTCCCACCATCTTGAGTGGTCGATAGTGCCCAATAAAATTGCAAAAACACTATACAATTGGTGTTGTATTCTATAAAAACTACATCATAAAACCACGTGTCCTGAGTATCACCGTTACAAAAACATTGATTGGATGGTTCAGACTCGCTAATGGTGTTTTCTGACCTATGGAGCCCACTGGCATGGCGTCATGAGTGAATTTTTACAGCATGTTTATCTTTTTTTTGCATAAGTAATGATAGGATTTTGGTATTTTACTATGCTCTCGTGCATATTTTATGCTTGTTCACAAAAATCCCGGAATTAAAGGTGTAAACGAACCAATCAATTAGAGAAGTCATTTATGGCCACAAATATGCTAACTAGAGGCCATAAAAGCCTTCCAAACAATTATCACACACATGGGAAGAAGATCAAAGAAAATCCTTCACGGAGAGAAGAAATAGAGGCTTTAACGAACATCGATACGGGTAGAGCCTATCTGTACCGTGCACCCATACCATGTGGCGTTGAAGCTGCCGCCTCAAATAGCTCCACCTCGTGTAGACGGATCTGAGATACGACATTCAGAGACACCATAATTCGCGAAAACATCGCCTCCAGAAGGGATCATGAGGGGGAATGAGAAGAAGGGCATCAATCCTTGCCACTATGAAGATCATTGAAGTCCTAGACATATTATGTGAATGTATGTGTTAGTTATCTCTCTTAATGTTATGTGAATGTGAACCACATAACAATTGCCTTATGGACTTGAGAGGGAATTACCCTTTGGCATGTGATGGTGTGAAAATGCTAAATGACATATTGCTTCGGATCACTACTCATGTGCTCAAGGGGGATCAGGAGACACTCACAAATTCTAGTCCATGACCATGGGGTTAACCCTTAACTGTTGGGGGTCAGGATGGCTGGCCTATGATTATAGCTGTGGTTATGAGATATGAAATATAAGATGGCTGATCTTTGATCATCTAAATTGGAAATCTTCCCATACATACACATGAAAAAAGATATAGATTATCCAAATCATAAGTAATTCATCTATGAGTGGTAGATCTAACAGTCTCCAAGAACTCTTTAGCCCTGTTGTAGTTTCAAGTAGTTTACACCGCGAACATCTGCTCTCATTCTTTAGTTTAATATTTCTTCGTTCACACAAACACTTTTAAACACCCTTTTTGCACTCGCTAGAAACCAAAGATTACTCTTGGTTCTCTTTAGTTGTTAGTAGAAAATAACATTTTAAGACCATTACTAGTAGCTCTTTGTATTTTGATACTCTTATTTCGAAACTAGCTACAAACGATATGTGCACTTGCAGACATCATGTCGCTAGGAAAGTTGCTAGCAGTTAACAGACTATGTGACTTTCCTAAGCAAACCCAAGAGAGAACAATGTGGATAGACTAGACACACTCTATCTCACGTGCACTAGCCCTGATGCTGAGTCCATGGAGATGGTGAATCCCTTCAACACCTCTACCAACAACATAGAGGGAAGCGGGGTTTGGTGGTGTGTGTGTGTGTGTGAATTTTTCTTGGGGAGCGCGACTATTGCGCCAACTCAAACTCAGTTGTGGTGAAGCAGTCATTCTTTCTGGCAGAGGCAGCATCTGTGGCAAAGTCCTGGAAGGGGGACATGTCACAAATCCATCGCTTCGTTGTCAATTTGGAAAGTTTGAGATTCAGGTTTGGGTGCCAGGTTTTGGAATAGAGGGGATTCCAAATTTAATGTTGATTGATATATTTTAGAGTATGAATATAGGATGTCTAATTCCATATTTTTGAAGACCGTGAAATTTTAGAAAGGAAAATAGGGCATCCTGGCATCATTTTCTGGTTGAGACTCAGGGCTATGTAGTAAATGAAAACAGTTATTGTGTTATGAAGTTAATCACTGGAATGGCTAAGGTGGAGAATATAATAGAGAAATGTGAGGAGAATAAGTTCAATTATGAAGGGGAAAACTAAACTTCCTGCAAACGTCAGGCACTGAAGAAGAAAAGCAATTACATATTTTAAAATTAAGGTTTTCTAATATTGTTTACCCTGTTCATGATTTTACCAGGCATGATATTGCACAAGAAAATGAGGAGTCATACATGTTGTACCTATATTCCCAATGGAGCAATAATTTGTAGTATGATTAGCAGGTAGTTGACGGTGAAGATGGGGAGACCAGTCTGACTCGGGGGAGTAACAATATGGAAATGGGATCTAGCTTGTGAATATGATTCATACAATGATGCAGAAAATGAGGAAGAAGGTTTAGAAGAGGATTCAAATATGATTTTCAGTTTGACATGGGAGAGTACAGACAAGCTAAAAACATGAAGAAGATGAAGGTAAAAAGAAGTTGAGCTCAGTCATAAGATCATTGAGGAGGAAGTGAGATGATCCACTTTATCATCATTGTGAAGGTGATACACAAGAAAAGAAGATGATATTCTATTATTCTGACAGTGGTGAAGAAGATGTCATTGATTGAATGCTCACTCTTGATCTTGACCCTGTGAAGAAGTTTAAGCTTGCTAGTGGGGGTGGGGCGTAGATAGATCATAGATCGCACTGTAGCCAACACCCATGAAAAACTGCGTCATGGTGTAAAACTACGATGGAACAGTAGCAGAAAATTGCTTCATGATGGAAGTGAAACACGATGAATTGGAAGTACGACCCGACTACAAACGCATGCATTGGAAGTGTGACCCAACTACGAACACGAAATACACATCTAGTTAGATACACGGCAACTTTCCATGAGTAATAACTTGCGATACCGAAAAATTTCCGTACATCACTTTAGTACACAACTTATATTGTGAAATAGAGGGAGTAGATGACACAACCCTCTTGTTGGATCAGGTGTCATTGATCCAGGGACACCACAATGATATGAATATAGCCTTTGGACTCCTATACCACGTGAGATGAAGACACCTGCGGAAAAAAGAATTATGTTTCATATTTTTTTATCATGGTTTTAGTTTAAATTTTAATTAAAACAAGGATAATAATTATGAAATTGGAGGGCCTGGAAATATAATCTGTAACATAATAAACATTCATTTAATCCATAGTTCCCAGCGTTCCACGACATAACAGGTAATCCAAGACAGACTACACACGTTCAAAACTCGAGTATTCGTAGGTGTTTTTGCGTTGTCTTGGGAGGAACACAAATTCTATTACACAAAGCCCCCAACGCCCTAAAAAAAACCTAGCCGCCGCCTCCTTCCCCGTCGGTGATCGATGGGTCCTCGCCTCCTCCGCTTCCGCTCACGCGGGCGGGAGGGGGTGGGGACCCAGGACCTACGCTCGGCGTTTAACAAGGTCCCTAAAGTTAGTGTTTATGTGGTGTCGTGGTGGCGCATCTCAGATGGCGGTGGATGCGCTACATCGAATAAAGGTACCCCGGTTGCAACCCCATCTCGATGACGTTTGCGGCGTCGAGAAGCCTGTGGGATTTGGTCTTCGCCGGGCGTGTGCTTCGGCTTTGTGTGGTGTTGATCTTGTCGATGATCTGGTCCTGACGATCTTGGAGTGCGGTGGTGCGGATTGCTGCTGGTTTGTGGTGGATGGTGGAGGATCCGGCCGCTTGATAGGTGGGGTGGCGTTGGCCCGTTGGATCCGGCGTTGAAGATGTTTGGAGGGCTCCTCCGGCCGATGTTTCTTAGCAGCAGGCTAGATCCAATCTTATGGGGCCGATGGTTATTGTGGCTCTTTAACGCCTCATGGCTAGGGGTTTCTTCAGTGCCAAATTATGGACCAGCTGTTGTTGTTGTTCTTCTTCGGCGACGGCGAAGGATTGGGGTTTTTAGTAGTTGCGGCGAGGACGGTTTGCAGTTATCCAACCGTTTGTTTTCTCCTTGTTTTCTTTTGTTTGTATTGGTATCATCCTTGTATTATTACATTTATAAATACAAGTAATGTATGCCCATCAGCCCATGAACGTATAAAGTAAAAAAAACTTGAGTATTCCTTTTTCGCAAGAAATTCGAAATAGACTTTTTCACCGCGTCCACACGGAGGAGAGCAAAAAATACAAGGGACCGGAAATATGACGCAAGTCAGATAGTACCTTCCATGAACAAGGACTCGCGGTGCCGAAAACTTCCCATCCATAACGCGTAGCCCCAGCCCCCAACGGCTAGTTTCCGTGCTCCCCGTCCTCCCACCGCCTCGAAATAAAAGGTCCGGACCTCCCACCCCGTCTCTCCCGTCTCTAGCCCCCGCAATCCAATCCCCACCGAGAGCAAGAAGTAGCAGTAGCAGAGAGGAATCGGCGGAGGAGGAAGAGAGAGTCAGCTCGCTACTTCCTTCGATTTTCTCAGGAGCTCGCCGCCTCGCCGGACCTTCGGGAGGAGGTGGTGGAGCGAGACCCCGTACCGCACCGCAGAAGAAACCAATGGCGACGAGGCATCACCAGGCCGCGGCTGCCGCTCCGCAGCCGGCGAACCGAGGTGCGGATCTTTCTTTCCTTGCGCTTTCTGGCCGCTTCTTCCTCGAGATCGGTCGTTCTGGCAACGTTCTTGATTGATTTGGTCGGGGTCGTGGTCGTGGGGTGTCTTGTGGGCGGCAGGATCTTTGGGAGCCTGGTGGGGAATTCGATTGATTGCGTTCGCGACCTTCTTGATCTGTTCGTCGGTTTGCTTTGGTGCGATTCTTGGAGAAACTTTTCGGTTTTGAGGTGGTCCGTCCTGTTCGTCAGCTGTTTTTCCTAGTACGAATCTTTCTTTATTGCGCTTTCTGGCCGCTTCTTCGTGGAGATTACTCGTTCTGGGCAGCAGGATCTTCGGGAAAATCGATTGATTGCATTCGCGAACTTCTTGATTTGTTCGTCCTTTTCTGCTTTCGAGTTCTATTTTCTGTTCTCTTTGTGATTCCTTGGCCAAGAACGGATTTTGATGTTCCCAGCTTCCTCTAATGTCTGAGTTCTTGATCCTTTTCTTGCCTGATTTGTTCATCTTCAGTTCTTGACCCTTTTATCTTTTGGCGATGGTCAGGCGCTGCAGTCCAGCAGAAGGCCGCCGGTCGACCTGATGCAAGAAGGCGACCGCTCGGTGATATCGGCAATGTCCTGGAGGGGATCAATCGCCCGATCACCCGGAGTTTCGGTGCGCAGCTCGTGAAGAAGGCGCAGCCCAACTGCGCTGTGACGAACAAGGTACGAACACGCACCGCCTCCTCCCCACCGCTCCTGCGTTTCTTGCCTAACTTCTTGACGGAATCTCATGTTTGTCCTTGCGATTTCCTGAAGCTGGTGGCCAAGAAGCCAGCCCCTCGTCCTGAGCAGGCCGCCAAGGCCATCACCGCTGACAAGGACGAGAGCAGGAAGCTGCCAGAGGGCGTCGCCCACAACCTCCCCAGGAAGAAGGTTGTGAACACGCTCACCTCAGTGCTATCGCACCGCTCCAAGGTACTGCTCCAATGCCTCTGTGATGTGACTAACCTCTGCTCTGTGATGTACTGCTCCTTTTCACTGTATGTATGAATTCAGTCAGTGTTGTGACTGGCCTGTTCCTGTCAATGGCAGGAAGCGTGTGGCCTCAATCTCAGGCCAAAGGAGGTCGTGGTCGTGGAAGACATCGACAAGCTCGACGGCGACAACGAGCTGGCCGTTGTCGACTACATCGACGACATCTACAGCTACTACAAGACAGCTGAGGTTACTAGCGCGATCTTCCTTCCTCTTCAGCATGTTTGGCCTGTATCAAAATGACATCTGAAATTGCTCAACAATCTGTGTTGTGTTGTGTTGCAGCACGAGAGCCGGCCGGCCAACTACATGGGGAGCCAGCCCGAGATCAACCCCAAGATGAGGGCGATCCTGGTGGACTGGCTCGTGGAAGTGAGCCACAAGTTTGAGCTGATGCCGGAGAGCCTGTATCTCACTATCTACATCGTCGACAGGTTCCTTTCCATGCAGGCGGTGCCTCGCCGGGAGCTGCAGCTCGTCGGGGTGGCGGCGATGCTTATCGCCTGCAAGTACGAGGAAATCTGGGCGCCCGAGGTATGTATTTTTCGTTTCATCTGAGAAGCTCATGAATTTTGAATTTCAGTTTGTGAATGAACACTGAATCCTGAAGTGGCTTGTGTGTGTTTGCCTCCTGTTGCAGGCAAGTGATTTCATTCACATCTCAGACAACACCTACTCGCGGCAGCAGGTCCTCGGCATGGAGAAGAGCATCCTGAACAGACTTTCGTGGAACCTGACTGTCCCCACGCCGTACATGTTCCTGGTGCGCTTCGCCAAGGCCGCCGGCGCCGGGAGCGACAAGGAGGTATATGAGGAACTGGACTTCTATCATCTCTCTTTTGTTTGTCCCTCTCTGCCATGGAATGGAATTGCTTGGTGCTGAAACTCCATTTTCTCTCTTGATGATAACGAATGCAGCTGGAGCACATGGTGTTCTTCTTCGCGGAGATGGCGCTGATGGAGTACGAGCTGGTCCCGCTCCGCCCGTCGCTGGTGGCAGCCTCTGCCGTGTACGCTGCCCGGTGCACGATGAAGAAGAGCCCCATCTGGACAGAGACCCTGAAGCACCACACCGGCTTCGACGACCTGCAGCTCATGTAAGTAGTCCTCCTCGATCTGTGTACCTTCCTTCTTCAGTTGGATGTCGGTCTGTTTCAGGGAATCTGGATACTCATATCTCGTTGGTTGGTTGGTTTGTTTCAGGGAGGTTGCCAAGGTCCTCGTCGCCTCTCACGCCGCCGCCCCACATAGCAAGCTGAAGGCCGCGTACAGGAAGTACTCCGGCCAGCAGTTCGGCCGTGTGGCTCTGCACCCACCCGCAGCAGCCTTGCTTACTTGCTCTACTGATTGATAGGGACGATACACCATGGTGTAACAGCTACAGTACAATTCTTTTACATGTGTTTTTCTCTGTTACTGCTCTGCTATACTCTTTGGATACACCGAGGTGTAACAACAGATATTATAGTGATACTACTGTTTCTGTATGAGTGTTCATCCAGTTTCTGTGAATACACGTGTATCTGTTGTCATGATGGTTCCTGATTTGCTAGTGTTTTCTACTTTGCTAGTTCTCACCACTCTTTTCCTGCCATTTTACTTGTGATACTGAAGTACTCCATGGCCTTTCCATGTGTGGTATTGGTCGTCAATTCAGTCTGTAGAAAATATACAGAAGTGTTCCCACAGTGTGCTCCCACTCAAATATTCCATGGCCTTTCTTTGTGGTCTCTGAGTTTTTTGTTGAACAAAATAATAGTGTGCTTGCAACAGTTCTGGATAATGAAAGTAATCTCTCTTAAGATGCAATAAAATTTCATTGGAACTCTTCCACCACTTGGTCTCTGAGTTTCTTGTTGAACAAAATAATATTGTGCTTGCAACAGTTCTGGATAATGAAAGTAATCTCTCTTAAGATGCCATAAAATTTCATTGCAACTCTTCCACCACTTGGAATTTTCCTTTCCAATGGAAATTTCATTTCAGTTCAGAATCATAGTGAAGTGTTCCCATAGTTAAGACATAAACTCAAATTTTCCATGAGTGGTCTCTGAATATTTCTTGAACTAAATTTAAAATCTGTCGTGGCGGGACAATGGAAGTATTCTGAATCATTTAAAATGGGACGACGCTAGGCGTCCACGGACGATACGTGCTATCCATCGTCCTGGTCCGGAGCCGTCCGATCGGCCAGATCGTAGCCGTCCAATCACCCAGCCTGTTATAACCCCGCAGAAGCTTAAGAAGCAAAAAAACAGTTTGCTTGCAGCAAAACGATAGCAGGACGAAGCCTGCAGATCCCCGCGGCTATTCCTCGCCGCTCGGCGCACGGCGGCGCCGCGGCGACAGCGGCAGCAAAACCCGGCGGCGCCCATGGCTCACCTGCGCCCATCCATCAAGTACCCCACCCCTGTTCATCCTTACCATGCCAATCCACCGCCAATCGTCGCCTTGAGCAATTCTTCGAACTCTGCAGCACGGAGGCGCCATGGATCAGATTCGGCGAGCTGCGGCGCCGGAACTCAGTTGCAGCAGCAGTTGCGCAGCCGGTACAACAATCCCGGTGTGTTCTTCGATCAAGACCCCGAGATTGATCTCCTAGCTCCTTCATCGGTAAGAATTTTGAAGCTAGGGTTTGAAGTCAATGGCAGCTAGGGTTTGAAGTCCATGGCAACAATTTTTGCTTTCAACTTGCTATAGCAGCTAGCTTCGGTAACAAAAATCAATGTAGCAAAGCTGCTAGCAAAAAATAGTATAGAAATTAGTATTTACTATATTGTTGCATTATTTAGTTGATTTGCTAGAAAATTAGTATTGTTGCATGTACCAATTATGGTAGCAATTGATTATGGGAGCAATTTATTCTTGTAGCAATTGATTCAGAAAGCATGCTGCTCACATGGGAGAAGCTTAGGAATTGGTTCATACTAAAAATAGTTTTATATGTTGCGTTAATTTGGTAGCAACAATATATGTTGATTTTGTAGAATTTTGCTATCTTGTGATTTTCCATCTCTGAAGCTTATTCTGAAATGCAGGGATTTGTAGCTGATAGTATGCTTGGAGGTTTTGACCTGAACCAGTCTCCAAAAGCTTATGATGCGGACATTGGAGAAAGCAATAATGAAGGACAACAAAGAACCGAATTTCAACCTGGGCCTCAAAGTGTAGCAAGTGACAATGCTTCAATCGCTGCTGAAAATACCGGGGAAGAGATTTGCTCTCAGCCAGTTGTTCCTTATGTTGGTATGACCTTTGATGACCTTGACGTGGCACAGCAAGTGTATAATGACTATGCTTTCAAACTTGGCTTAGGGATACACATAGGAAATACAAAATACAGCATGGCAAGGGGAGTAGCAAAGGACACTATTCTGAGCAGGGTGTTTGAGTGTGTGCACACCGGGAAGACTGTTGACGAAGCAAAACAACATTGCAACACAACTGATCTTGCTGCTAACAGAAAAGATGCTACAATCGACATGAGCAACACTTCTGCATAGAAACCTCGCAGCAAGCAAACATGTTTGAAGAAGGATGTCACTGACTCAAGGCAAAGAAACAGATTGTTGCGGCTTGGTTGTAAAGCAAAGATGCTTGTTGGGAAGCGAGACGAGAAGTGGATTGTGACAGTTTTCAACGAGGAGCATACCCATCCAATGGTGCAGCAAATTGGCAAGCATAGGTATTATCGTTCTCAAAGGAAAGTTTCCGAAGAAGATTTCCAGCTAATAAAGACCTTACATGAGCAAAACATAACGACAGTGCAGATGATGGGGTGCCTCGGTAGTGTTCATGGGGGTGATCCTAGATGCCTTGGTTATGTGAAGCGTGATGTTTCCAACATTAGAATAATGCTGCGAGAAGAAGTTTCAGAGTGTGATTTGAGCATGACAATTGAATACTTCGAGATGAGAAAGGCGGAATGCACTCAGTTCTTCTTTGAGAAGCAAGTAAATAAGGACAACGTTGTGCGGGCACTCTTTTGGGTTGATGGAAGGACAAGGGCATTGTACCCCAAGTACAAAGACTGTGTGTTCTTCAACATGACCTTTTGCACCAACAAATACAACCTCCCATTTGCTCCGCTTGTGGGTATCAACAACCACACACACACAATAGTTTTGGGATGTGCTCTCCTGCCTGATGAAACAATTGAAACTTTTGAATGGGTTTCAAACAAGTGAAGAAAGCTGCAAATGGGTTGTGCCATGACCATATCATGACTGATTAGGACCAAGCAATGGGCAGGGCGATCAAAAATGTGTTTCCTGATGCTGTTCACAAATGCTGCCTATTCCATGTGATGCGTCTTGCAAGAACGAAACTCGGACCTCACTTGAGAGAAGGTCATCCATTCAGAGAAGCATTCTATGCATGTATCTATGGCACTGACACGGTTGCTGAGTTCGAGGTCTGCTGGCAGACAATGCTACAAACCTTTGAGATGGCTGAGAACACTCACCTGCAAAACATGTGGAAAACAAGGAACATATGGGCACCTGTACATTTCAGGAAAAGTTTCTTCCCATTCACCAACACAACTGGCAGATCTGAAGGTCTAAACAGCTACTTCAAAACACTAGTTCGGCCAAGTGACACGATATGGAACTTTGTGCAGCAATATGAGTTGTGCCAGAACCTGATGCTTGATCGTGAAGACAATGCAGGTTTTACAATGGATACGACAACAACGCCACTTTGGGGCAGGTGAGTGCTATAATATTTTTTGCTTCAGTAGTATGTTGTTGCTTCAGTAGTGTGTTTTTTGCTTCAGAAATTGTGTTTTTGCTTCAGAAGTGTCTTATTTGCTTCAGAAGTGTGTTTTTGCTTCAGTAGTGTGTTTGTTGCTTCAGAAGTGCATTTTTGCTTCAGTAGTGTGTTTGTTGCTACAAAATGTGTTTTTGCTTCAAGTAACTTTGATAGCATTCCCCGACAATGTGTGAAACTTAATTTCCTTGATGTTGGAGCACTGAAAAGCAGGCCCTTGAATTCTACACGAGGGAGGTTTTTGGCAGGTTCCAGAAGATTCTTGAAGCATCAACAAGGTTTTATCCACTCCGGGCAGAGGAAGAAATGCACTGTTTCGATCTTGTACCAAACCCCGAATTCGATCTCAAGACATATCGGGTTGAAGCAAACATTGAAGAGGGGATATACTTGTGTGGCTGAAACTCATTTGAGATGTGTGGACTGATATGCCCGCACATCATTAGGGTGATGGTGCAATTGAACATCCAGAAAATACCAGACCGATACATGCTCCAACGTTGGTCTGCTGCAGCAACAACACCTGCCCCTGATCCTAGTTCCAATGCAGCAATATTTGGTGTGCCAGGCACAAATACTCTCAAATACAACTCATTGCGCAGGAAGTTTAATGACTGGGCATCGGATGCATGTTTCAATGATGAAACATATCGTGTTGTGTCAACAATGATTGATGAAGCAAGAAAAATTGTTGCTGCCATGAGGAGTGCTCCGGATGATGCGCAGCAAAATTCTGTGGCTCATGAACAAGGCTTGCCTCCACACCAAGGTGAACAACAACCTACAGACACACAACAGTAACAGCAAGATGCTCCAGATGATGTTCCCAGTAGCATGTTGAAGAACCCGTCACGAGTTAAGCCAAAGGGGCGTCCAAAAGAAAAGTTAGTTAGAATAAAGCAACTGGTTGAGATTCGGGATGAAAAGAATGCAAAACGAAGGAAGAAAGCACAAGAAGGCGAACTACATCCCACGGAGAATAAGACAAAGAAGGCAACAACCAAGCGGAAGCCAAGGGTGCATAAGTGCCCGTACTGCCATGAAGAGGGTCACACGGTGCAACAATGTGTGTTATTCCAAGCTATGATGTCGGGCAATGCTGCGAAGATAGATTTGAATCTCTAGTTTTGAGTACCTATTTTTTCTTCCGTACATACAGTCACCATTGCCTTGTAAAGTGCTTCCATACATACAGTAAAAGTTCATATTGAGTGTGTGTGTAGCAACATGTGTGAACAGTTGTATCAACTTTTCAGATTTTACCATATTGTCATTCCTGTAGCATTTGTGGTAGCAAATTTTTATTACATTGTGAGCAAGAAAGTTCAACCATGTTAGCATTTTTTCTCTTATAATGCAGCAAAACTATAATTACGTACAGATATTCAAAATTTTGTTTCTGGCAGCATATCTGGTGTGATGGGTAACAAAAACAAAAAAAATAAGCTGTCATGTGGTGTCCTGAATTTGAGAGCAAAAAATCCGCAGGATGATAGGTAGCATTTCTTATGCACTGTTGCAGCTGTTAATATATTGGTTTGTAGCAAATATGTACTACTAATGTAGCAAAAATGATCTTTATACTGCAAACATGAATGAATCCAGCATTTGAGTAGCAGAATCAGGACAATAAAAAAGGAAGGAGGACCATCAACACCAAATTGTCATTAACATTTGTCTTAATTTCAGAAGAACTAGTTATGTGATTACACCGAACCATCATTCACGGTTACATCGCACTACAAAAGAAATTTTTCATTAGCTAACAACTTTCTTCCATCACACTACTGCTACTACATAAGCTAATCTACTTTGGGTTCAACTCCTCTTCCATGAGGTTCTCCACGGAATCTTGGTTCTCCCTTGCTTCAATGAGATCTGCTGCAAGAGTCCTGCGAAGATCCGGGTAGTAGTTGTTGTCGAATTCCTCCATGACCTTGCCGTTGAAATTCTCCATGAAGAGGATGCCAAAGAATCCACAGTCAAATCTGGAAAATGCAGAAAAGAAGTAAACAAGAAGCTAAATGTGAGCAATAAACTAATGATGGAAGAATTTGAAAAAGGAGAAGCTAGACCTAAAGGATGCAAACTTACAAAGTTACTTGCTACGGATAATCAGGAGTCTTGAGAAGGTATAGCTCCATGTCTTTAGAAAGTTTAGGTGCTAACTTTGATGCATCAATAAGAGTGGTGAAGTTCAAAAACTTCACCATTCAAACAAGAAAAGGTTGGTTATTAAATGAAGCAAAAAAGAAAAGACGGAAGCTACTAAAAATAGCATGAACATTTCTTGCTTCATCATACCAAGTTTCGTGCAAGCTCATCCAAGAGACCAGCCCCCTTGTCCATCTTCATCGAATCAAAGATGAGGTATTGCTTCATCATAATGTTGACAGTAGGTACAGCCCAGTGCACATTCCTCACAGTAGGGAAATAAAGCTACATCAAAGCATGTAAACAAAAACAAGATTAAACAGGATGTAGCATGTAGCAGTACATGTAGCAAGAAAAAACAACTCACGATATCACACTTTAGGATCTTGTACTTTGCACACTGATCATTCAACTCATCCAAACAAGTTGTGTTGAATGTCTTCGGATCAGCAACCAATTTTTCCTGTTATCGAGGATAACAACAAGATCTTGCTCACCATAATACGAAGCAAATAAAATAGAAAACAGAAAAAAACTACCGCAGCAAGATATTGCTCACCACAATGTTATGCGTGAATGCATATCTTCTTTTCTGGCGTGCACTGTTCTTGCAGATAATCATAGCCTCGTGGTTGAACTTCTCAATCCACACATCCATCACCTCGGTGCTAAGAAATGCACGTGGATTTAGAGATTCTTTAAAACCCTTGTATGTGCAAAAGTAGCGTCCAATTTGCACGAAACACCTCCTGCAACCAAAAAGCAAAACACATCATTTAAATCTGAACATGTAATCTACACCCCCCTACTACAGATGCTGCAAAGCTCATGTAATGAAGCATATCGAACAAATGGAAAAAATGAATCAAACCAAATTGATGAAGCAAATATTTTAGAGTAAGTAAGCTACTAAATAACACAATTGTGGCACAAACAGGACACTAATGAAGCATCTACATGAAAAAGTTGGAAAAGGACAAAAAGACATCTAAATCAGTGTAGCAAATAAAATACAGTTAATGTGCTAAAAGTTAAAACAAATGTAGCAGATTTCAATAGCTTCTGAAGCAAAACAAAATGTGACAGAAAACTCACTGCCCCTGTCCCTCCTCCTTCCACTTCTTTGTGAGCCTCTTAAATGTCCTTCCATTTGAGACAAACCTGGTATAAATTTCATCCTGATCTTTAGACACCTTTATCTTCTTGCTCTTTGGAGGTGTAAGTTCCTCCTTTGCTGCCCGCTTGAACCTCGTCTTCTTCTCATGTGTCACCATCCTAGAGCTTCCATCACCCTTGGCACTAGAATCAATAGGCACGACACCTTGCAAAAGACAAAAAAAGTCGTTTTTTTAGCACAAACGACGCTTGTATGGGAGGCCAACACGAAAAAAAATGTAGCAAAACAAAAGTAAGCAAAAGCTATGCATAAAGGTAAAAAAATGCTACGAAAGGGATAAAGGTACATACATGGTTCAGTTCGATCCACTGCACTAGGTGTCTCAGCAGCAACTGAGGGAGTGAAATCTGGTACCTCCACAGCTGGTATACCTGCAGCCACTTTACCTGCGTCTCCTTCAACATCATCAGAATCTTGCGAAAATAGCTCAAAACCTGGAGCTTCAGGAACACGATTCCATGCTTCAGGGTCTATATGTGCAGAACAAGGTGACGGGTCACGGCGCCGTGGTGACGTGACCGGGCTATCAACAGGTTGTTGCTCTGGCACATCAATTCCGCCCATGGTTGATGAATCCAAAACTACTGCAGACTGTGGCATATCCAGTATGTGAACATGTGTTTGCAACTCAAACTCTTGCTGCTTCTCACCTCTAATAGTTGTTGCCTCATCCTCTTTTGCTTCATCCTCTATTGCTTCCGTATCGTCCTATTTTGCTTCATCCCTTCTTGCTTTAGCAACATCCTCTTTTGTTGCATACACACTTGCGTCAACATCATCAGACTTGTTCAAACCGTCAAATGGTTCTTGCTCCTCCAAAACTTTTTCACGTTCTTCTTCATTGTCTAGTCCTGCATCAGATGGAAACACGGTGCTAGGACCAGCCTCGTCCTTCAATTGTGCATCAATGTCGACCAATAGCGCAACCATGCGTTGGGAATGCATCTGTTTCAACCCAACAGCAAGATTCTTCATTAGTTTCAACATCAGACGCCCAAAAGTCATTATGCTTCTCGGCCAAGTGTTTGAAGCGAACAGGTACCTAATAGTAAGAAAAAGGAAACAAAAGAAACAAAAACATCAAAAACTAAACATAAGCATGGCAATAAAAAATCTACACCATGTTAGCAGCTACAGAAAACTAATGAAGCAGAATATAGAAAATAATGTAGCAAAAATGTTATAGTTCTGCAAGGGAAACAAAATCTTGTATGCAATTTGGAAGCAAAATATGTACACCAATGTAGCAACTACAGAAAACTAATGAAGCAAACTATTAAACCTAATGTAGCAAGAATGTTATAGTTTTGCAAGAATGTTATAGAATCTTGAAGCAATCTGATGCATACAAGGCAGCAAAATATTTTAGATAAGTAAGCAACCTATCTAAGGAATTGTAGCAATACTGAAACATTAATGCAGCAGATTCTATACCTCTAGTTCTTGGCTACTGGGAAACACTAGCCATTCATTTAATGAGGCAAAAAGATTGACTTCAGATTCATCTAAAGTAGGAGCTGGAGGATCTTCGTTTACTTTCTCATTACCAAGATCAGTATTGTACGGAGTTTCCGATAGGGGGAGAAACTGCACACAATGAGGATATAGTCATATGACAAACAAAAACACAAAAAACACAAACAAGATAACCCATTCAATGATGCCAGAAATGCCGTATTGGGCGCCAACCGAAAACTATAGTATTGTTCAATATCTTAAGCTCAATGTCGTGTTCCACAACAAATTCAAAGTCGTTGTTTGTCACGAAGCATACTCTTGGCAGTGACTTGTTGAATACATGGCCGCGGTTTCGTGGGAAGCTCAAATGGTCCATGTATGAAATCTGTTATAGGCAATGGAACAACAAACTAGTAAAGGACAGAAATCCGAAGTTGAACGAAGCATAATCCAAACTAAAAAAGTATGAAGAGGAGTAACGTACACCAAGGAAAGCAAAAGGGCCAGTGATCAAGAACTCATATTTGGTCTCTCCCTTGGTGAGCTTTAGTGGCATCGCCTTTTGCTTCCGAATATGATCCACTTGTGCCATAGCTAAATCCAGAAGGTGTTCATCCCAAGCATACTCATCTGTCTTGGTGGGGTCAACCATGGAAGCAAGATATTCAATGCTAATGTTGTTGGAGCTCTTAGGAGCAACCATGAGAGCCAAGCAAAGAAGGTCCCATGTCTGGATTATCGTTGCCTCATCAGTGTTGGCACACGATTCGAGCAAAGCTACTGCAGTAGCTATCTCAGTCCTGGTGCTGCCAGCTTTGTAAATGTCCTGAAGCTCACAGGGGTCATTTTTATTCAGGAGTTCTACAGGTTTGTTGCCGCAGCGAATTCCGAACACCTTCTTCACCATATCACTTGTGAAAACCATAATGTTTTTGCGTGTTTTATACTCCCGCGGATTAGGATCAGTGTGCAATGCAATGTAATCTATCAACCCACTAGGAATCCTGAATGGCGACACATCTAAATATGATATGAACACACTCTTCGAAGCAATAACTGCATGCTTTTCGGGATTAAGACCGTTTGCTAGGGTGAGCAAACGCTTCTCAGATAGGTGGTTTTTAGACATCCATGTCTTCGCCCTATCCTCCTGCACAACATCAAACACGAAAAACAAAACTCAGTGCAGCAACACTAGTTGACCATGTAGAGGTTGCATTAAAGCAACAAATCTAAAATAGATAGATGCACAGTAGCAAAAAAAAACAAAAAAGGTAAGGACAAAAACTGCCTAGAGAAGTTATTGAAACAATTAAAAGAGTAGGGCAAAAAAGTAGTTTTATGGGGCACCACATAAACAAACATTGTAGCAAAACATGCATATGTAGCAAACAGATTGGAATGGGACACCATCACAAGCAACAATGTAGCAAAAAAGGACAACTGTGCCTATAAAAGCTACTGTACCAAATTCCATCTGAAATTTCTTGAATAGCTAGTTGTATGGGGCACCATATTAAGCAATGGTTGCAGCAAAAAACAAAAACCAACCAAAGATTCCTAGCAATTCATTACAGACACTAGCTATAGGAGCAATTCCTTACATAATTAGTAGCTGCAGCAGCAAAACATATCAAAAATACAGATCTATAAGCTGTATGCAGCAATTCTCAAAGGAAACATATCAAAATTAGTAGCTCTATACAGATCTATAAGCAAGCTGTATCCTAGCAAAACATATCAAAATTAGTAGCAGCAGCAACAATTATCACAGACACTAGAACATCACAGTAGCAAAACTCACAGACACGACAACACACGAAACATAACAAGGGGAACGCAGCAAAATGCAGGGAAACCCTAACTGCGAAAACGAGGATGAACTCACCGCCATGGTTAAGGCCGCGCTGGTTGGCTTCCCCTTCCGATAGGTCTTCTTCTTCAACGGCCCTGCAAAACACGGTGGCTACTATCGCGATTCGAGATCCGAAGGGGAAAACAAGGGAGCGTGCTGGGGGAGAAAGCAGGAAGGGGAAATCGATACGGAGGCGAGGGACACGAACCGACTGTTCTGACCACCGGCGGCACCATCCCCGGCCAGCACTAACCATCGACGAGGGCCTCGCTCTGCGCTCCCCTCCGTCTTTGTCTTGGTCGCCTTCGTCTGCGCCTAATCTGGAAACTGCCCAAATGAAGAGCGGGCCGACAATTTGGGCAATCTTCCGGGCCGTCCGGGTCTTGTGCACGTGGCGCGATTTGGACGGTTGGATCACGTCCGATCCAACGGCGCACGAGCAGGACGACGGGACGACACGGTCATCTGGGGGATACACATCATTTTCCTTTAAAATGCTGCCAATTGAGGCAAACTACACCAAAAATACCGCAGGATGATAAATCAACAACCAATGGGAAATACATGAAGCAAATTAAGTAGGAACTGTCGAGTGATACGTGAACTTGTTAGCGTGTACATCAAGTATAGGCCATTAGTATCCTGGCTAATCTAATCTTGTATAGTTGTAGCCTAATGCACGACGTTGTAACCGGACCAGCCTTTGGTGGCCTCCAACATAATGTCGTCGTCTTCTTCCTTCAACTGGTCTTGTTTTCTGACATGGTCACCTTCAAGATCTTCCATAACAACCATGCTCTGGAAGGAGCATGATTTGCCATTTTTGCAAGGCGCACTCTAGGACGAGGGACACATCAGGATTGCCATTTTCGAATGTCCTATAATACATCATCGGTTAGAGTTAAAATAAAACATCATCTGAAATTGATCTAAATAAATTAGGAACAAATAATACTTAATTATTACATCACAATACAAATAATTCATCAAATGGCTCATCAAGTAGCACACGAATCAACAAACAACATATAGTTTTCACATACAACAATAAGACATAGAGATAAATCTAGCCGGTTTGTTTGCCATTCAACATCCACTCCTCGATGAGATCCTTCTGGAGATCCTCGTGCACATCTGCATCTCAAATGTTATGGTATGCCTCGATGAAGTGCTCCTCTCGATCTCCACCACTACATGGCCACACAGATTGACCCATCTAAGTCATAGACACCATACACCTCATTCTTCACACGCTCATTCTCAATGATCATGTTATGCATGATTATCAAGCTTGCATGATATGCCAAAAGATCTTTTGATCCCAAAACCTTGTCGGTTCTCTTACAATGACAAACTAGGCTTGCAAAATTCCAAATGCTTGCTCCACATCTTTTCTAGCCACCGCTTGAGCATTATGGAATTGTAGTTTTTTCTTACCTTGGGGGCTTAAATTGGCTTCACAAATGTAGACCACTTCGGATAGATGTATCTGCAAGGTAGTAGCCCATGAAAAGTAACCGGACGAACGGGACTCATAATTTTCAAGCTTGGTAAAAATAGTTGACCGTTAAAGAACATTGATGTCATTGCAAGAACCGGAAATCCCAAGAAAAGCATGCCAAATCCATGTCTCATAATAAGCACCTGCCTCAAGAATGATGGTGGAATCCTTCATGTGTCCTTTAAATTGTCCATGCAATGCTACTGGACAATTCTTCTACATCCAATCAATGCAATCAATGGAACCTAGCATACCTAGAAACCCTCGATGTTGAGTTATGCTCCATTAGCCGAGCTATGTCTTGAGCATTGGGTGATCTTAAGTACTCACTAGCAAACACTCGAACCATCGTCACTGTAAAGCGCTTCACACACTTGATGCCCTGGCTCTCACTCCTGGCCAAGTGATCATCCACCAGATCTTCCGAAATACCATATGCCATGATGCACAATGCGACAATAATATTTGGATAGGTGCTATCCCTCGGTGCAAATTCCTGCACTGCTCGAAGAATCTATCATGTAGCTTGACACAACCCACAAAGTGATTGAACAAAGCTAGAAACATCTAAAACTGGCGGCGAATATACCACTCAGGAAACACAACATGTTTGGCAAAGTAGTTGAGCGTGAGCTTGCGGTCCGCATTCATTCGAAGCTTTTGAATATACTCACGACCAAAGACGTAACCACCATGCTTCGGCCTCTTGTTCTCGTGCATAAAAAAAACCATAGCAAAATCCTCATCCTCCTCCATCTCAAACTCCTCATCGGAGGAGGTGTAGTCGAATACAACCATCTATAAAAATAATAACTAGATAAAAATCTTTTACTACGATGCGACATTTTTTTAGAATAATATAGTTCAAGAATTTACCTTTGAGGCAAAATGTCAAACACCTCGTGCGCGCGTTGAAGCGTGGCTGCGGCGTGGTCACTGGTTTGGCACCGGCGGCTGAGGGCAGCTTCTTGTCCCTCAACATAGCTAGGCGAACGTCAGTGGGTGCAGAATCGAGCCGCACCAGCGCTGTTGGCGGACGGCGGCGGGTCAGGGGATAGTCATGCGCCTAAGTGGACAGTAGGATGGATTGAGGCGAAGCAAAGGTCCGTAGGCCCGCCGAAGGATGATCGAGGAATGTCGGAATCGACCGGCGTTTGCGTGGTGCGCCGGCCAATTCAGATCGGCGGTTGCGGCAGAATATGCCGTGTGGAGCAATAGAGAAGCGGAAGAAGGTCGGCTGACGGACGACAGGGTCATACGGATCGATTTCGGAAGGGGCCGGTCTATTTGGTCATCGACGATGATTGGGGTAGGTGGCGATCACGCGGCGGGAAGAAACATGAAGTTTCAATGTGGCATTTGGGCACTTGCGTGCGGCCGTTTTTGTTTTACATCATCATATACATCACCTGGGGCCAAAATATAGTTCACCTCCCAAAATTATACACCATCATATAGGTCTATATCACATGTTGGAGCTTTATAAATTTTGACCTAGTATATGTATAATTATCGACATCCATAATACCAAATTTGTATAATGTGAAAGTATATTTTGTGATAAAACTGTAATAATATACTCCCTCTATCTCAAAACAGATTTCAAAATTTCATCAAAATTTAGATATATCTACTTACTAAATATATCTATTTAAATTTTAATAAATCTAAGACACGTATAAGACGGACGGACGAACGGATGCATTCGTGACTCAGAGTGCGGCCCCGAGTTTGCAAATCTCAATGTTCTTTGTTGTAGCTGTTAGGATTTATTTTAAACATGTAAATAAGATAATCCTTTGTTGTAAACCGTCACGACGGTTCTCCCGTTCCCACCGTCTCACGAACGAACGCGACTCTTCTCTATGTCGGTTCTACTGTATATAAACCTGATCATCGATGGAATAAAGTAATAGTTGATTCATTTGTCTCTATCACCCTTTACACGTTATCAGCACTTTGTCTCTACCAAGAGCACAAGAGGCGAACTCCGGCGATCACCGGAGTAGGACGAACAGAAAACAAGAAGAAAAGAAGAGGTAAGAATGCCTGGAGGAGGTTTCAGCAACTTCTTTCTTCGTCTTCTTCGGGCGGACGGACATCGTCGCCGCCGTCGCCATGGAGCTGGTGGCCGTCGCCGCCACAACCGGAACCTGTAGCATCTCCAACAACTCGGCCTTCGTCGCCACAGGTTTGGAGGTCGCCGCCTTCGCGGTGGTGACGATGGCGCTGGACCATCAGGCATCCAGGCCTGACCACCTGCGCCGTTCGCGATGCCGGAGCCGCCGCCGCTGCCGGCGTGGATACTCGCCGGACCAGCGGCGTCGAACCTATACGCCGACGAGGAGATGGAGCCGGAAGGCGATGAGATGGAGGTGGACGAGCCGGAGCTCGCCGCCCCGCCTCCACCACCGCCATGCTGCGAGCACGGCTGGGCCTGCCCACGCCTTGCAGCATATCAGGCGCCCGTCGAGGAGGAGACTGAGCACGTGCCGCCCGCAGCACCCTCACCACCAGGGTCGCCGGATCTGCCGTCCCCGACTCCGACGCATGAACTGGTGAACGCCGGTGCTGCCTCGTCAAGCACAATCATTGGGCGATACCTTCCGGCGCCGGTGAACTCGTTCGGAGATTTATTCGCCAATGGAGCCGGAAGCTCCGCCGCCCCTTCACCACCTCCGAGCCGCCGCATCCGCTTCATCATCTCGCGCTCCGGTCGACGGCCGAAGGAGCAGAGCTTGGTGAGGCATGGCCTCCCCAACGGCCACGCCAATGAAGTGGTGCCTGGGATGCACCTGGCCGGCGTATCTTCTTCTTCGAAGGAGGAGGATGACGCGCCGGGAGCATCCGCACCTCGCCGGTGAACGGCCGCCGCTAGCGGCAAGTGGTGGTGGCGATTCTCGAACTGCCGCCGCCACAGAAACAGGGAAAAGCGTGTGCGCGTGGGAGCGGTTCCGTCGGGAGCGTACGCGTGTGGAGCGGTTTCCCCGGAAGCGCAAACGCGTGGAGTTAAAACCGCTCCCTCACTGCCTTATCTGTTCACTTGCAATTTGTTTTTTTTTTCTAGTGGATTCCAGCTCACGTACGGTGATGGGTCATGTACCTACGTCTAGATGTCTCCTGGACTGGTACGACTTGGTCGATTTATTTTCTCGGTCACATACTCATGTCCAAAGACGTCTAGACCTTTTAGTACTCACGTGAAATTAAAAAAAATGGCTGGAAGTTATATATTGCGATGTGTAGATTTCACCCACTAGTTAAAATTTTCGTTTTTCTTCTATCTGGCTGTTTAGTTTCAGCTTTTATACATAATGTGCATGTTAGTATTCTAGCATTAACTATGTAGTGTATGCACATTTAAATGTTAATATTAGACTGTTAGCAATTTTTAATTGCTCTATGTTGACTATGTTTGATAAAATAATATGACAAATTTTAAATTTGCGCATAACTTATGGATTGGTTAAATATCAATGAAATACTTTATACACAACTGTGAGGTCTACGCCACCAAGTTGGCGACTACCTTCAATGTGTTTTATTAAACACAAGGTTGTGTGAAGTATCATAAGAGGTCGGTCTACACTACTTTGTAGTGATTACCTTGTGTTTAAAGCAAAAATGAAAGTGCACATGTAAATGAGATCTACACTACTTGGTAGTGACTATCTCTATGTGTCCTATAAATATGATCTACACCACATATGGTGATTATCTATTTGTAGAATGTCATATGATGGGTCGAATAGACTTTTCCTAGACCTTAATGTGAATCAAGCATGCTATTTTACACACAATTAATTTACTTGTTGGTAAATTAATGGGCATGATATTTTTCATATAGGCTATGGATAACATATCCAAGAAAGAATTTGCTGAACTTGCACTTGATGGCAGAAACTATCTGACCTGGGCAATGGATGTCAAGATTAACTTGTCATCCAGGAATTTGATCAGCACTATAACCACACCTGCTCAAGGTGCTCCTGCTATATCAGAACCGACAAAGTATGCTGCTTTACACTTCATTCGACATCACCTCGATCCCGCTCTGAAAGATGAGTACATGATGGAAGAAAATCCTCTATCGTTATGGGACTCCTTAAAGGAGAGCTATGATCAACAGAGATCGGTGATGTTGCCTGAAGCGCAAAGACAATGGGCACTAATTCGCTTCCAGGATTTCAAGTCCGTTGCGGCATACAACTCCGCCGTACATCAAATCAACTCAAACTTGAGATTCTGCAACAATGCAGTTTCGGATGCGGATCTCATTGAGAAGACGCTCTCTACTTTCCATCCTAATATGAGGTTGATTGCTGAACAGTATCGTAACCAAAAGTATAGGAAGCATTCTGAATTGATATATGCACTCCTTCAGGCAGAAAAGCACAATAAAATTCTTGATAAGAATAACCTTTCCCGTCCAACGGGAATATTGCCGCTGCCTGAAGCACATTTCAATTCTTACAATGCTCAAAACTTCCGTGGTTCAAAGAAGAACCGTGTGAGGTCTAAGGGAAAGTGGAAACGCAATGAGAATCAGAATAGTCATAGACTCCAAAAGGGCAAGAATCATTTCAAGAGAAATGATAGGGGCAACAATTCTCAAGGTTGTTATCGATGTGGTTGTAACACTCATATTGCAAAGAAGTGTACAACTTCTAAGCATTTGGTGTCGCTGTATCAACAATCAATCAAAGGCAAGAAGGCCCAAGGGCACCAGTACGAAGCTCACTTCACTGGACCGATGGTCGAGAGTTCCCAAGGTGTTCAACAGAACAGTGTTCAAAAGAACATGGAGAACCATGATCAGCCTCAGCAAAAGGAAGGACCAACACTTCATGCTGAAGACATGGTAGTGGATTTCACTTCTACAAGTGACATATATGGAGACCAACTTTAAACTCCTAGTAGTGTCATAAGTATTGTGATAATGTCCTTACATATATTGTGTGTTGTAAAATATTTGTGTCATAAGACATATAGTATTGTAATAATTATGTAGTCGAACATAATGTATTGTAATACGTGAGCTGACATACATAGTATATATTGTATTGTATGTGTATATTCTATATGAGTTTGGATAAAATACTAAATTTTAGTCTTTTTGCTCTATATAAATCTTCTGAAAATCCAATGGAGGAGGAAATTTGCTTAGCGGACACTGGTGCCTCTAACACAATATTACAAGAGGTTAAATACTTCCAAACTCTGAAAAAGAGTAAGGGGAGTGTCATGACTATTGATGGTCGTGACACCGTCATTGTTGGTTCTGGTTAGGCCACATTTACACTCCCAAATGGATGGTTGCAATTGAGGATGAATTGCGCTCGCTTACCAAGAGAGGGGTATTTACTAAAGTGATACCTACTCCTCAGCACGTTTTCCCCGTAGGGGCGAAATGGGTTTTTCTTCGAAAGAGGAACGAAAACAATGAGGTGGTGAGATATAAGGCGAGGCTTGTAGCACAAGGGTTTACACAGAAACCTGGCATTGATTACGATGAAACATATTCTCCTATGATGAGTGGAATCACGTTCCGATACTTGATATCACTGGCAGTGCAAATGAATTTGTATATCCAATTGATGGATGTGGTGACCGCATATTTATATGGGTCGCTGGATATGGATATCTACATGAAAGTCCCTGAGGGAATGAAGATTCTAGATCCAAAGGCTGATCGCAAAATGTATCGCGTAAAGCTACAGAGGTCGTTATACGGCTTGAAGCAGTCGGGCAGAATGTGGTACAACCGACTAAGTGAGTTCCTTTTGCAGAAAGGGTACTTAAACGATGATGATTGCCCATGTGTGTTCATCAAGAAATCTACTGATGGATTTTGTATAATTTCTGTGTATGTGGATGATTTGAATATCATTGGTACTACACAAGAGATAAATGAGGCTAGTAATCATCTAAAGACGGAATTTGAGATGAAAGATTTGGGTAAGACCAAATTTTGTCTCGGTTTACAACTTGAACATATTTCTTCAGGAATATTAGTTCACCAGTCTGCTTATATCCAAAAGATATTGGAGAAGTTCAATATGGATAAATCATACCCATCTAAAACACCTATGGTTGTTAGGTCTCTTGATAGAGATAAAGACCCTTTTAGACCTAAGGATGACGATGAAAATATATTGGGACCTGAGTTCCCATATCTTAGTGCAATGGTGCACTAATGTATCTAGCAAACTGCACGAGACCTGATATATTGTTTGCAGTTAATCTTTTGGCTAGATACAACGCATCGCCAACGAAAAGGCATTGGGTTGGCGTGAAGAATATTCTAATATATCTTCAGGGCACCAAAGATCTTGGTTTGTTCTATCAGAAAAATCAAGAGAGAACCATGGTGGGGTATTGTGATGCTGGATATTTGTCAGATCCCCATAATGCCAGATACAGACTGGATTTGTCTTCTTACATGGAGGTAGAGCCTTCTCTTGGAAGTCGACAAAGCAAACATTGGTGGCTACATCCACGAATCATTCTGAGATAATTGCTTTGTATGAAGCTTCACGGGAATGTGTATGGCTTCGCAGGATGATGAACTTTGTCCAAGTTTCAAGTGGGATTGGTTCGCTAGAATCGCCCACCGTTATCTATGAACATAATGCTGCTTGTATTGTACAGATGCAGACAAGTTATATTAAGAGCAATATTACAAAACACATTGCTCCTAAGTTGTTTTACCCTCATGAGCTACAAAAGAGTGGGGAAAAAAATATTTTACAAACGAAGTCATGTGATAATCTCGCTGATTTGTTTACCAGGTCCTTATCAAGTTCGTTGTTTCACAAATATGTACATGGAATTGGTATGAGAAGACTTCGTGACTTGCAAAGTTCTGGGGGAGAAATCTCCCAGGTTAAGACTTGTTGAAGATCATCAGATCTTTGTTATTGCACTCTTTTCCTTTGTGAGTTTTTCCTAATGGTTTCTCATGTAAGGTTTTTAACGAGGCAATACCAGTACAAGCATGGATGACATATGTCATTTTCTCCTTATTTTTCCACTGGTTTTTTGGAAGGAGTTTTTCATGGCATATTGTGTATTTCTCTTCTATTTTTCCCACAGGATTTTTGGAGGAGATTATTCCAGGATGATCAGGCGCAAGGATAAGTAAGGATTAGGGGGAGTGTTAGGATTTATTTTAAACATGTAAATAAGATAATCCTTTATTGTAAACTGTCACGACGGTTCTCCCGTTCCCACCGCCTCACGAACGAACGCGACTCTTTTCTATGTCGGTTCTACTATATATAAACCTGATCATCGATGGAATAAAATAATAGTTGATTTATTTATCTTAGCACGCCGAGCATACAGGGTCGATTTTAGCATGACGCGTGGACCATACCAAGAATAAAACACGAAACATTGTTCGGGCGGTGCCGGTGCACGGGCACGTAGCCGCTGAGACGGCCATCCGCATGCTCCAAGGTCTCTCCACGCGTCTCCTGCGCCGCTGAAAGCGCATGCCAGCATATAGCTAAGCACCGCTCTGCTTTGGGCCCATAGCATACCGCAGCGGTGTCAATCGGCAAGAAGGGCGCCGACGACGACGACGATGCTGATGAGCAAGCTCGCCGGACTGGCTCTGGAGCTGGCGCTCGCGGCGCCGCTCGTGCTCTTCCTCCCGGCCTACTACGTCTACAAGCTCACCACCTCCTTCCTCAGCTCCGTCTTCCCCGAGGACGTCTCCGGCAAGGTCGTCCTCATCACCGGCGCCTCCTCCGGCATCGGCGAGGTATACCTACCTACACACATCTCTCCAAGACGCCTCAGCTTATATATACACTTGGATCATTCACACTGAGCAACGCGACTGAACACCCACGTGATCTATTTGAGCTCGTTCTATCAACTTGTGATTGTAGCACCTGGCTTATGAGTATGCGAAGAGAGGAGCCTACCTGGCTCTGGTGGCGAGAAGGGAGGCGAGCCTGCAGGGGGTCGCCGACACCGCGTCGGCGCTGGGCTCGCCGGGCGTCCTCGTCTTGCCGGCCGACGTGTCCAAGCCTGATGACTGCCGGAAGTTCATCGACGACACCGTTGCCTACTTCGGAAGATGTAAGTCTGGACTGAATGACACGATACAGTACACTACAGCTAAATATTGTCACGTGAAAGTTTCTGGAGAATGGATTAACTAGACTATACGCAGTTCATAATCATTGCGATTTTTTGTGGATCATGTCAAAAGATTGTCAATTGTGCCATTGGATCACCAGGACTGTGTTTTTTTTCCTTTCAGTGGACCACCTGGTGAACAACGCTTCGATTTGGCAGGTCTGCAGGTTCGAGGAGGTAGAGGACGTGAACAACTTCAGAACACTGATGGTATTTTGAACAGCTATTTTAAGCTATACCCTTTGTGATCAGTTTTCTCGTTTTGTCGCGGTATTTTGAACAGCATGTCCCATTGTTTGTTGCACGTAGGACATCAACTTCTGGGGCCATGTGTACCCGACTCGTCTTGCAATTCCTCATTTGAAGAAAACCCATGGCCGGATCGTCGGCGTCACCTCAAACTCCTCGTACATATTCATCGGAAGGAACACCTTCTACAATGTGCGCAGTCAAAATCCCTTCTACTACCTTAAACTCTGAATCGGATTTTCTCTTAGGAAACAATTCCGGATCAGATGCACAGGTACGATGTGGATATGCTGCTGACGCAAATGAGCATATATGCGCGTGCAGGCTAGCAAAGCGGCGGCGCTGAACTTCTACGACACGCTTCGGATGGAGCTCGGCGGCGATGTCCACATAACCGAGATCGTCCCGGGGGTGGTCGAGTCGGAGATCACCAAGGGGAAAATGCTCACCAAGGAGGGGGAGATGAAAGTTGACCAAGACCAAAGAGACGTACACAAACACAAACGCCACACACTATTTTCATTGCAGCACTACCATTTCATCTTGATGACAGTAGCTAACTGTGATCGCAGGCGATCCTCGGGCCAACACCGGCGGAACCGGCCGCCCTCTTCGCGAGGAGAGTGGTGAGGGAGGTGTGCCGGGGAGCGAGGTACGTGTTCGAGCCGAGGTGGTACCTGGCAGTGTACATGTTCAGGGTCTGCTTCCCGGACATCCTGGCCTGGAACTCCCGGCTCCTGACCGTGAACTCTGTTGGGCCCGAGACGACCGACACGCTGGGGAAGACGATCCTCGACTTGCCAGGAGTGCGCTGGTTCACCCAGCCAGAGTCGCTGCGGACGCCGGAGATCAGGGCCGGGTGAAATCAGGTAGTAGCATGTATCCTTGGCTGGACCTAGTAGGAGCCGCTTGGAGTGGCCTGTCGCGATACCGTGTTGGTAGTATGATGATGTAGCTTTTCTGAAATGTACCGTGCTTGTCCGTGACTAATAAGCCACACGGTGAGACTTGTAAGTTGTAATAATTTGCTTAACCTCGTCAGAAGGTGAAGTGTCTGGGATATACAGGGAGGTGAGCCAGTAATGCCGAGCTGACAGCAGACGCAGGAGTGCCTCCTTCTGCCGACAATAAGCGCTTTTATTAGACTTACAAAAGTTTGCATTAAGGCAACAGAGAAGTAGGAGGAAGAGTAGAATAAGAGAAAAGCCACAAGAGTTAACTAGCTCCTTCAGGCCTTGTTTTGTGCTAGAGGTTGTGAGGGGATTGATGGGGTTAATCCCCTATAAAACTCTTCCATCCCCACTATCCGGTAAGCATAGTCTTGTTTTGACACCAGGTCACGGGAAGGAGGTGACACCAGGTCACGGGAAGGAGGCGGAGGCAGCGACGGAACTGCTTTGCTCGCTCGGGAGGGGAGAAAAGAGAAAGCGATGTGAGGGTCGTGGATTAGAAATACTGGGGATTAGCAGGTTTATCGTGGATTAGAAATGCTGGGGATTAGCAGGTTTATCGTGGATTAGAAATGCTGGGGATTAGCAGGTTTATCGCTCGGGGGAAAAGGCGATGCGAGGGTCGTGGATTAGAAATGCTGGGGCTTAGCAGGTTTATCGCTCGGGGGAAAAGGCGAGGTGAGAGTCGTGGATTAGAAATGCACTACAATCTCAAGGTTTTTTGGGGATTAGCGGGTATATTCTGGTTAATCCCAGACTAAACCGGTCAGTTTGGGGTTCCTTCAGGTTTCGTGTTAGGACGGTTTAATCCTCTTTGATCCTGGCTAATCCCTTTATAAAATGAGGCCTTCGGTTAGAGCAACTCCAACAGCTACCCATATATGGGTAAGAGGGGTGATACGTCGTAAACGTATCTATAATTTTTGATGCTCGCTTGTTTTGTATCAACTTTGATATGTTTTGTCTACACTTTAAGATATTTTTATATATTTTTTGGAACTAACCTATTGACAAGATGTCACAGTGTCAGTTGCCGGTTTTCTGCTGTTTTTTGTTTCAGAAAGCTAAAAAATGAATATTTTCGGAATTGGACGGGGCAAAAGCCAAAGTTCATATTTTTTCCAGAACGATACGGAAAATCAAAGACGAGACGGAGGAGGACACCAGGGTGGCCACACCCTAGGTGGGCGCGGGCCCACCCTGGCCGCGCCCACAGGGGGTGTGGGCCCCCTGGCCCTCCACCGACCTTGCCTTCTTTGCCTATAAGAAGCCCCGACTCATAAACCCTAAGGAATAGACCAGAAAGCCAAGAAAATTGTCGTAGCACCGCCGCCACCGAAGGGGAGATTCGGTGGACAGAAAGTCTCTGTTCTGGCACCCTGCCGGGATGGGGAGGTGCCCCCGGAGCCATCTCCATCGATCTCCATCGCCATATTCATCATCGTTGTTGATTCCCATGATGAGGAGGGAGTAGTTCTTTCTCGAGGCTAAGGGATCTACCGGTAGATATGTGTTCATCTCTCTCTATGTATGATCTTGTTGTGGTCATGAGCTTTGTAATTAAGTAGATCTACCTTGCTACTCAAGTGCTTCAATAGATCTTTGCTCTTACCATGTGTGAAAGTGACAGTGTGCACGCCATGGGGCACTTAGGCTTGAGTCTGCATAAATACTCATCATGCTTTAATAGATCTATGATTTTCCCCACGAGTGTGAAAGTGACGGCGTGCACGCCGTGTGTGGCACTTAAACTAGACTACATATATATTTGTTATGAGTTATATTTGGAGTTGGATGTCTTTATGAAATTGTGGTGTTTGTTGGAACCATCTAGCGCTCAAGGTGATAGTGTGGGGTTATCATGATTGGGAAAGACGGACTTTCAAGTGTGTTGTTATAGCCCTACCATGTATTAGAGTGTCCAACCGGAGAGTAGTTAAGAGTAGTATCATGAGAGAGTGTTCACTAGTGAAAGTATGATCCCTAGGCCTTGTTTCTAAGCATTGAAACACTGTTTGCATCTAGATCTGTTGCATATTTGCTTGCTTCCATCTTTATTTCAGTTTGCTTTTAATATCTCCCACGTCAACAACAAGTCAGAAGCTCTTTTCTGGCACCATTACCACTTGTTTTGACACCAGGTCACGGGAAGGAGGTGACACCAGGTCACGGGAAGGAGGCGGAGGCAGCGACGGAACTGCTTTGCTCGCTCGGGAGAAAAGAGAAAGCGATGTGAGGGTCGTGGATTAGAAATGCTGGGGATTAGCAGGTTTATCGTGGATTAGAAATGCTGGGGATTAGCAGGTTTATCGCTGGGGGGAAAAGGCGATGTAAGGGTCGTGGATTAGAAATGCTGGGGATTAGCAGGTTTATCGTGGATTAGAAATGCTGGGGCTTAGCAGGTTTATCGCTCGGGGGAAAAGGCGAGGTGAGGGTCATGGATTAGAAATGCACTACAATCTCAGGGTTTTTTGGGGATTAGCGGGTATATTCTGGTTAATCCCAGACTAAACCGATCAGTTTGGGGTTCCTTCGGGTTTTAGGACGGTTTAATCCTCTTTGATCCTGGCGAATCCCTCTATAAAATGAGGCCTCCGGTTAGAGCAACTCCAACAGCTACCCATATATGGGTAAGAGGGGTGATACGTCGTAAACGTATCTATAATTTTTGATGCTCCATGCTTGTTTTGTATCAACTTTGCTATGTTTTGTCTACACTTTGAGGTATTTTTATATATTTTTTGGAACTAACCTATTGACAAGATGTCACAGTGTCAGTTGCCGGTTTTCTGCTATTTTTTGTTTCAGAAAGCTAAAAAATGAATATTTTCGAAATTGGACGGGACAAAAGCCAAAGTTCATATTTTTTCCAGAACGATACGGAAAATCAAAGACGAGACGGAGGAGGACACCAGGGTGGCCACACCCTAGGTGGGCGCGGGCCCACCCTGGCCGCGCCCACAGGGGGTGTGGGCCCCCTGGCCCTCCACCGACCTTGCCTTCTTTGCCTATAAGAAGCCATGACTCATAAACCCTAAGGAATAGACCAGAAAGCCAAGAAAATTTTCGTAGCACCGCCGCCACCGAAGGGGAGATTCGGTGGACAGAAAGTATCTGTTCTGGCACCCTGCCGGGATGGGGAGGTTCCCCCGGAGCCATCTCCATCGATCTCCATCGCCATATTCATCATCGTTGTTGATTCCCATGATGAGGAGGGAGTAGTTCTTTCTCGAGGCTAAGGGATCTACCGGTAGCTATGTGTTCATCTCTCTCTATGTATGATCTTGTTGTGGTCATGAGCTTTGTAATCAAGTAGATCTACCTTGCTACTCAAGTGCTTCAATAGATCTTTGCTCTTACCATGTGTGAAAGTGACAGTGTGCACGCCATGGGGCACTTAGGCTTGAGTCTGCATAAATACTCATCATGCTTTAATAGATCTATGATTTTCCCCACGAGTGTGAAAGTGACGGCGTGCACGCCGTGTGTGGCACTTAAACTAGACTACATATATATTTGTTATGAGTTATATTTGGAGTTGGATGTCTTTATGAAATTGTGGTGTTTGTTGGAACCATCTAGCGCTCAAGGTTACAGTGTGGGGTTATCATGATTGGGAAAGACGGACTTTCAAGTGTGTTGTTATAGCCCTACCATGTATTAGAGTGTCGAACCGGAGAGTAGTTAAGAGTAGTATCATGAGAGAGTGTTCACTAGTGAAAGTATGATCCCTAGGCCTTGTTTCTAAGCATTGAAACACCGTTTGCATCTAGATCTGTTGCATGTTTGCTTGCTTCCATCTTTATTTCAGTTTGCTTTTAGTATCTCCCACATCAACAACAAGTCAGAAGCTCTTTTCTGGCACCATTACCACTTGTATTTCACTATCTCTTCGCCGAACTAGTGCACCTATACACCTGACAAGTGTATTGGGTGTGTTGGGGACACAAGAGACTTCTTGTATCTTGATTGCAGGGTTGCTTGAGAGGGATACCTTTGACCACTTTCTCCCTGAGTTCGATAAACCTTGGGTGATCCACTTAAGAGAAACTTGATGCTGTTTTATAAACCTCTGCACTTCGAGGCCCAACAACTGTCTATAAGAATAGAAGTGCATAGACATCAAGCTATTTTCTGACGCCGTTGCCGGGGAGGCTAAGGACGTATTCACAAGGGGAGTCCTCCTTAACCTTTCTATTTACTTTATTTTTAGTTTCCTTAGTTTCTTTTGCTTGGTTTTGTTTTCCTCTTTTTATCAAGAACTCCAAAAAAAATTAGTTTAGTTTGGTTTGATTTCTCTTATAAAAAAACAAAAAAATAGCTCCTGCTCTAGTTGCTGGTTTGTTATTGCCTTGCTTTGTCATGCTTTCTATCAATGGATGGTTTCTTTGAAACTAGTTCTTATTGGAAAGGTGGGTTCATGAAAGAACAAAAGTACTGTTATAAGGAACACCGTTTGTCACAAAAAAGGAAACACTTATGGGCACAAATTGATAAACTAAATACTATTGCTAGAAAGGTGTGCTCTCCTTATAATGTTACTTATTGCTTTGATAAAGCTTGCTGCTGTAGGAGGTATAAACACCTCCCTTTTTAATGTGAGTATAATGATAATGTTACCATATCCTCTTATGTTAAAGGAAATTATGACCTTTATGATGTGGAACAAATTGAAGAATTTATTGCTTTCAAGGGTGCATTTGAACTTGCCAGTTTGCTTGAAAATACTGATGATGCACCATATGAATATGAGGTTTTTGAGATACTTAAATTTTGCTTTGATAATTACAAGGAAGAAAATGGCTATATTCTTGAATATTGTAATAAGTGCTTTCCACAAATGGAAGAGATAAATGCCTTGCAGGAGCCTATGGAAGAAGAAATTGCTGAAATAGGAAGCTGATTAGATGAAAAAGAGAAGGATGAATGTTATGCTCCTGTGGTTTCTTTTGAAATATCTACTATGGGTAAAACTTGTGATGATTCTCCTATGCATGTTATATAGTGATCATAATTGGGAAAAGCACACTACTTTTGATATTGAAAATCTCTTTGGTACCAATTCTGAAAATTCTATTGCCTATGATGATACATTACCTCGAATTTATGATGATTACAATGATGATATTTTCAGTCCACCTACTATTGAGGAGAAAATTAATTATGATTACAATATACCTCCTATTTTTGATGATTATGGTGATGAGAATAATAGTGATAGCTATTTTGTTGGATTTGCTCCCACTACAATTAATAAGAATGCCTTTGCTTATGTGGAGAGTAATAATCATTTTATGCATGTGGCTCATGATAAGAATATTTTATGTGATAGTTATATTGTTAATTTCATTCATGATGCTACTGAAAGTTATTATGAGAGAGGGAAACATGGTCTTATGTATCTCAGCAATCTTGAAGTTGCACTTGTTTTGCTTTCCTATGCTTGTTGCTTTGTCCTTTCATGACTTGTTTCTTTATAAGATTCCTATGCATAGGAAGTTGGTTAGACTTAAATGTGTTTTATATTTGCTTCTTGATGCTCTCTTTTTCTTCAATTCATATTTCTTATGTGAGCATCTTCTTAAACTATCAAGCATAACTTAAAGGCGTTAAAAAAAGTACTTGTTGGGAGATAACCCAAGAGTTTTCTTGAGTCTTGGAAGTTATTACTTCAGTAATGACCTATCCTTATCATTTTTGTTTGCTTTTTGTGCCAAGAATGACCTCTAATAAGAGGGAAGTAAGATTTGGGGAGTTGCTGTCCCGAAACAGATTTCTGTCCTCCACCATAAAAATTCGTAAGGAGTCTCTGTAAGTCGGATTGAGCTGAAAATTTACGAATTAATCTCGCAGTATGTTAGCTAACTTTCGTTAGTTCAACACTTTTTTATTTTAGAAACATAAGATTTTCGAAAAAAACGGTTTCTACCTGCTGGTCTGTTTTGACAGATTTCTGCCATTATTTGCATTTGCTTCTTATTGATTCCTTTTTGGCTTCCTTTTGGAAAATTGAGCTTTTTGAGGGAACTATTACAGTAGCTTGTGTTTTTAGTGAAAGTTTTGCTATTTCAAAACCAAAACCCAAGGGTCTATTATCTTTTGAATACACTAATGTTGCTAATGAAGATTGTGTGAAGTTTTGTATGAAGGAACATATTTTGGTGTAGAGAAAGAATGATGTAATGAGATAAAGAATGGACAAAAACTCAAGCTTGGGGATGCCATCCCTTGTCACCCCAAGAAATATTCAAGAGGTACAAGTGCCAAAGCTTGGGGATGCCCAAGGCATCCCCTTCTCCATCAATAAAAATCTCAGGTCTTTCTAGACACTTCGTTTTTATTGTTTCATGCACATTTGTGTTGTTCTTGGAGCGTCTTAGTTTTCGTCTTTGGTTTTTGTTTTCTTAGTTTGCTTGAGTAAGTTGGTTGGATCACAACACACTTATTTTGGAGAGAGAGAGACACTCTGTTTTCATTGCATAGAACACTCTAGTTTTCATTCTTATTGTTTTATGAGTGTTCTCTTTTGCTAGCACTGTGTTTAGCCTTAGTTTTCTTATGCTTTTTGCTTAGAACTTTTTAGTTCTTCTTTGTGGATGTGTGAGACAAGATCACTGGTCTTTGTTAATTATTATCTTTATGAATTGTTTCAAATAAGTCGATTGGTGTTGGAAAAAAGAGTAGGAAGCTTCATGCTTAAGTGGTACAAAAGGGAGCTTGCTTTGACTGTGACTTAGGCTTTATCATGTCATGCTAGATGTTGTTTTGACCTTATGCTTAGTGATTATTGTTGTAGCATGACTTGTTCCAAACAATTAGGATTGCTTAATGTGCCTTGAAAGAATTATGTGTTGTTTTAGCATACAAAAGCATAGTATTATGGTATTCTCCTTTGATGCTTTGTTTGGGTTGACTTGGAATATGCTCACACCATGTTGTGACTATGAACAATTCACCATAGCATCTATGATCATTTAGTCCTTGACTTGCAGTACCACTTTATGCTTTGATTAGTAATGTTTTGTCGCTCTACATGATTATGGCTATTATTTCTCTGTTAGTTGGTCGCTCCCAGTCTTTTGCTAGCCTCCACTGGTATTGAGTAAGCTCTACTCATGCATCCAACTCCCAAGAAACCAAGTCATTCCAAAGTGTCCACTATAAATTCCTATGCATGGTGTGTTACACCATTCCAAGTATATTCTTGTTTTCATCTATCTTCCAATTAAAAAGTATTTTGTTATGTGAAAAATTAGTGACTTGATGGCACACTTTATTTTTCTTTCCCCTAAGAAACTTGAACCATTGTGTCATCTATGTTGTATATGCTTGCACTTATACATTGGAATTAGCAGAACCGTGCTGTCACGGGGAACACTTTCAACATTGCACTTGTACTTTATACACATTTGATATCATGCTCTTTTGTCTATGGATGTCGCCGGTGTGAAATAAAGAGAAAGCTTGTAAGTCCGTGGAGTTATTGTTGGAGATATGTCCCAGAGACAATAATAAAAGTGTTTATTATTATATCTTTGTGTTTATGATAAATGTTTACATTCATGCTATAACAGTATTAACCGGAAACATTAATGCTTGTGTGATTTGTAAACTAAATTAGAGTCCCGTAAAGCCTCTTTATAATACTAGCTTGTTGATTAATAGATGATCGTGGTTTCTCGATCATGAACATTGAGATATTATTAATAACAAGATCATATCATTAGGAGAATGGTATGATGGACATACTCCTATAGATAAGCGTAGCATAAAGATCAAGTCATTTCAATAGTTTATTTGCTATAAGCTTTCTGATACATAGTAACCTAATTACTTTGACCGTGATATCATACTAATCACCATCACCGGAAGGATGCTTTGACGACATCAAACACCACACCGTAACTGGGTGGCTATAAAGGTGGCATTGAGTGTTCGGAAAGTCTGGGTTGAGGCACATGGATCAAGAGTGGGATTTGTCCATCCATATGACGGATAGATATACTCTGGGCCCTCTCGGTGGAATGTCATTCAATTAGCTTGCAAGCATGTTACTGGCTCACAAGGGATCACATATCACGGGAACGAGAAAAGAGTACTTATCGGTAACGAGGTTGAACTAGGTATGCAGAGATACCGATGATCAAAACCTCGGATAAGTAAACTATCGTGAGACAAAGGGAAATTGGTATCGTATGTAAGTGGTTCATTCGATCGCAAAGTACGTAGAAATATGTGGGGGCCATATGAATTTCCAGATTCCTCTATTGGTTATTGATCGGAGAAGTGTCTCGGTCATGTCCGCATAATTCACAAACCGTAGGGAGACACACTTAAGGATTCGATGTTCTTTAGTAGATATGGAATGTTAGTAGGGATACCGAATGTTGTTTGGAGTCTCGGATGGGATCCGGGATATCACGAGGAGATCTGGAATGGTCCGGAGAATAAGATTCATATAAGGAAAGTCTGATTCCGGAGTTCGGGAAAGATTCCGATGTTTTCATTGGAGAGGTTCCAGAAAGTTCTAGAAGGTTCATCGGTCCGGAAGGGGAATGGTCCATGAATGCGTCATGGGTAAGTGGAATGATTGGATCATATCTTAGGTCACTTGGTGTGGAGATTTGTGAGAGAGAATTAAAGCTCTAAATTGAAAGTCAAATGGGAGGTTTGAAAAGTCAAACTGGAAAAATGGTTTCCTAGTGGAAGAAGGAAAGAGTCCTTCCAACTTGGGTTTGGAAGTGGTTTCAAACTCCTCTCCCTCAAGGCTGCCCCCCTCTCATAAATAGAGGGGGAGGGCTGCCCCAACACCACAAGCCCTAGCCCTCCTCGCGCCAAGCCGTCGCCGCGCCAAGCCGCCGCCTCGTCGCCGCCACACTAGCCGCCGCTGACACCTCCTCCTCCTCCCGGTCTTCTAAACCCTAGATCACCGAGAAACCCTAGATCCACCATAACACGCACCGGCTTAGGCGAAGCCCTGCGGGATCTTCCCTCTACTTCTGACACCACGCTGTCATACTGCCGGAATCGCGAGGGGAGAACTACAACCTCCGCTGCCTGTTGGAACAAGGGAGAGGAAGGTCTTCATTGAGTGCCGAACGTGTGATCGACTGCGGAAGCGCTGCCGGAAAGCAGCGCCGAAAGGTTTGTCTACGCGATCTTGAGATCGGTAACTGTACGACTACATCACCCACGAGAATCTGCTCTCGTTAACCGCTTTGGAATCTTCGAGGGTGAGTGCTTCTATCAACTTGTTGCTACAATATAGTAGATAGATCTTAGCTTGTTTGTGTGCATGCGGTAGAATTTTTTTGTTTTCCATGCTTCGAACCCCTACAGTGGTATCAGAGCCGTGTCTATATGTAGATCTGTTGCACGAGTAGAACACAATGGTCATTGTGGGTGGTGGTGCCTTTATTATCAATTGCTTTTTGTGTACTTTGCATCTTGCGGTATGATGGTATGAAGCGGCCCGGGCTAACCTTACATGACATCGTTCATGGGACTTGCTCCACGCTTAACATGCAACTTGTATTGCAAAAGTGGTTTTGCGGGTGCCTGTCTATCCCATCATAGTATAGATTTAATTTACAACGGGCACTTGATAGTTCAAACATAAACATTGTGGTTCTTGTTCGTAAGTTAGAACGACACTTATTGAAAGCCCCAAACCACGTAAAACATGCATTGAAAATTAAAGGCGTCTAACTTTGTTTTGCAGGGGTGTGATGTGATGTGATATGGCCATGATTGTGATTATATATGGTGTATGCAATGTTCCTTATTGTAAGTTGGCAACCGGCAGGAGCCATATGGTTGTCTTTTAAATTCCGTTAAGACCTGCGTGTCTATTCAAAGTAGTTGTAATAGTTGATGTTGGTGGACGACAACCATGAAGCGGCGCCATTGACCTTGACGCCATACCGGTGATGATGGAGATCATGTTCGTGTTTGAAGATGGAGATCGGAAGCACAAGAAGAAAGGCCATATCATATCACATATTATGAATTGCATGTGATGTTAATCCTTTTATGCATCTTGTATTGCTTAGTTCGCGATAATAGCATTATAAGATGATCCCTCAAGCACAAAATTTCAAGTTTTAAAGTGTTCATCCTTAGTAAGCACCGTTGCTAAAGCTCGTGTTTTCGAAGAACCACGTGATGATCGGGTGTGTTAGATTCTGCGAGTGTATACAACGTGAGCAAGCCAGATTTTCTCATGCGGAAGCTAAGGTTTGATCTTGACGAGCCTAGCATGTACAGACATGGTCTCGGAACACAGATCGCCGAAAGGTAAAGCATGAGTCATATAGTAGATATGATGAACATGTTGATTGTTCTCCATTGAAGCTACATCAACTCTCGTGATTATCGGTTTTGATGTGGTCGATTTGGTTCGTGTGATCACTAAAACAATGTGAGGGATATTGTTTTGAGTGGGAGTTCACCTAGATTAATTTAACTATTAATTGGAACCCATTTTATCATAAATTTAGTCTAAACTATTGCAAATATGTTGTAGATCAATGGCGGCCCCTACCATCAATTTTAATGAGTTCCTAGAGAAAGAAAAGTTGAAAAACAACGGAAGAAACTTCACGGATTGGTTCCGCAATTTGAGGAATGTCCTCAATGCTGGTAATTTGACCTATGTGCTGGATGCACCGCTGGGTGACCCGCCTGCAGCTGATGCTACCGATGAGGTAAAGAATGTTTTCCTCGCTCAGAAGAATCAGTACTCCATAGTTCAATGTTCTATCTTGTATGGTTTGGAATCAGAGATTCAGAAAAGGTTTGAGAACCATGACCCACATGATATTGTCTGTTAACTCAAAATGATATTTTAGGCTCACGCGGCAGTTGAGAGTTAAGAGGCTTCTGAAAAGTTCTTTAACTACAAGATGGAAGAGGGCAGCTCCGTTAGTGAGCACGTGCTTAATATGTCTGGGCACGCAAGCAAGCTTCAAAGCTTAGGTATAGTGATTCCTAATGCTTTGGGGATTCACCGTGTCCTCCAATCACTACCACCAAGTTACAAGAACTTTGCGATGAACTACAATATGCAAAACATGGACAAGTCCTTGCCCGAACTCTTCTCCATGTTGAAGTCTGCAGAAGTGGAGATCAAGAAAGATCACCAAGTGTTGTTGGTCAATAAGACCACCAAATTCAAGAAGCAAGGCAAGTCTAAGAAAAAGGGAAACTTCAAGAAGGGTGGTAAGAAAGTTACCGCACCGGCGAAGAAGACCAAGGCTGGGCCTAAGCCTGATACTGAGTGTTTTTACTGCAAGGGAGACGGTCACTAGAAGCGGAATTTCCCTAAGTACTTGGAGGATTTGAAGAACGACAACATCAAGAAGAAAGGTATATCTGATATACATGTTATTGATGTGTATCTCACTAGTACTCGTAGTAGTGCCTGGGTATTTGATACTGGTTCGGTTGCTCATATTTGTAACTCGAAACAGGTGTTTCAGAATAAACGGAAGCTAGCGAAGAACGAGGTGACGATGCGCGTTGGAAATGGATCAAAGTTTGATGTGATCGCGGTCGGCACACTACCTCTTCATCTACCATCGGGATTAGTTTTATACTTAAATAATTGTTATTTGGTGCCTGCGTTGAGCATGAACATTATATCAGGATCATGTTTATTGCGAGACGGTTACTTGTTTTCAACACCTGGATTTTTAAACCTAGATGCATGTTATGCCATGCATCGCAATCCTAGGATTACCATTTTTGCGAGACATAACAGATTTGGATACTACAGTACATCATCCATTATAAACCATACATAAGGTCTTACACAAATAAGGATCTCATGATCCAGTTCTTAATACAACTCAAGCAGCGGAATACGTAATAATAACGGTAGCGTAGGCGAAGCTCCATCTTCGGGGTCACAGGCAATGCTGACGATGGGAGATAATCCTAGTTGTCGTAACCTTCCTGGGGTCCATCCTCCAGGTACTCCTCTTCATAGTCTGGCCACGGGAATAGCCAGGGACAAAGCCATGAGTACTCTTTAAGTACTCGCAAACTAAGACTAACAAGTGAAAGGGGTTTTTGTAATAGGACACTACGCTCTAGGGTTGTTTTGCAAAAAGCCAGATTTACCTCTACTAAGATCAGAAGCAAAGAATACTAGTTGAAGTTTTATAACACCTAAGTTGGGAACTTGTATTTCATATCACAACTCTGTTGTGGTCAAGTCAAAATCTCAATTCATTTCACAAGTCATTTTGAAAACATCTGACGGGGGAACAGTATGGCCACTCCAACTGTCCATAACCGCGGACGTGGCTATTCGAATAGTTTGACACTGATGGAGGGGTTAACCTCTTGGGTGCCCGATCTTCACGGATCTCGTGGTCAAATCAATGGGAAAGCGAGGGGAAAGGGAGAAGGTAGCGGAAGCGAACACACACCTCGCGAAGAACACGATGAACACACGCAAAACTCACACGATACAAGGCCGATTGCTCCCGAACGGTGGCCTCCGGTCCGATAGAATCCTCGCAAGGAAAGATCGGTCAACGTGCTCCCTCAAATCCACATCGGAGAGGGAAGAACACCTTGGGGAGGGTCTTGACAACTTGGAGACGAGACATGAACTCCAAGGCCTTGTTCAACGATGGATGCGTGATGCAAAGTCCAATCGAGGTTGGTGACGATAATCGGTCCCCTTGGTAAAGGGGATGAGGCAAAACTAGAGATTCCACAATGGGGGTTGTCTTTAGTCTATCATCTATGCCTAAGGGATACATGAGGGGTGGGGGCTCTATTTATAGGCCAACCACATAAACAAGGGTAGTTTGGGGATAAACTAGGCGAATAGGTAAGTAAAGGGGGGGATACATGGGTTGTGGCCCAACTAGTGCGCGCGGGCACTGACATGACCGGTAGTACCGGACTTGGGACCGGTAGTACCGGTCATCACCGGTAGTACCGCCTTGGGGACCGGTAGTACCGCTTGCGACGGTAGTACCGCAAGCCAGTACCGGGGCATCCAGTGGCGGTGGCGCAGGCTTCAGTACCGGGCGGTAGCAGGGGGCGGTAGTACCGCTGACCGGTAGTACCGGTTCCGCCGACCGGTAGTACCGCTTGAACCTGGTAGCTACCGACATGTCTTCTTCTGTCTCCTCTTCCAAGCCTCCGTCTTGTCGGGCTTGATGCTCCTGGCTTCCTCCCTGGCCTCCGTACTTGTCAATGTGAACCTATCACGCATATGTGACGGAGTATGAAGTAGCATACCATTCAATAGGGTAGGAAGGGGGCTCGCATAGAGGAACGGATTCACCTTTGGAGTCCATGACGACTTGGCGTAAGTTGGGGACCAAGATGTGGTAACGACCGTAGGTCGGGCTACATCAGCTCCCCCCCCCCTTCAAAAAGAGTCGTCCTCGACTCTACATGCTCATCACAAAGTAGAAGCGGTCGAGAGACCTTCTTGATCCTGGGGTTCACCTTATAGTCGTCCTCGGGAAGATTGACTTGACAATACTTCAATGTTCCTTCACCTTCCTTGAAGCCTACAAAGCTCACAACAAAAGCAAAGCAACACTCAAAGCGTAGCCAATTCATGAAGATTATAGCATGAGTCCTCAAGTAGAAGTAAGTCACCTTAGCTTGTAGAGATAGCTCGATGAAGGGTAGCCATAGGTAACTCTCTTCGGTTCTTCTTGTCAACATATAGTCCATAGAGGTTGACGTGTAAGCACTTGTACCTTCACACAACAAAGACCAAGCAAAATATTTTCGTGCGTGATAGAGGAGCATGTCAAATGTGGCATGTCCATTCTTGTTCACAACACGATTATCACAACTCAAGTATAGCAAACGGGATGCATATGCATGGTCAATGTGCATGGAAGTCGTTGCAATATCATCCAAATGTGGGAACTCAAAAACTCCATATAGCATCTTATTGTGGCACTCAAAGCAATCGAATAGACATTTTATCAACATCTTTGATGCAAAGCTTGGAGAATTTGGCAAAAACACAAAAGGAAGCATATCCAAAGAAACATCATTATGTGTGCAAACCAACCATTGGAAAGAGCAATTGTTCAACATGTTGGATGTCACACATAATTCATCAAAAGCAAATATCTTGGGAAAATGAGTATCCCAAGCGAAATCAAAAACAACACGTTTGCAAACAAACCAAATGGAAGAGAAAGTGGTCCTTATGTTTGTTGCAACAACAAGACGAGATTTTTGGAAGCTCTCATGACAATACATGCTCTTAAAGGAATTGTGGTTGCACACAAAACATCGAGAAGGTAAATTGTTCAACATTTTAGTTGCAACACACAAAGCATCATTATCTAAAAGCGAAGAAACATGAATGTCACAAGGGAAGATAATACCATTAACATGCTTGCAATCAAACCATAGGAAAGAGAAATTTGCCAACATGAAAGATGCAAAGCATGCAAAAGGTATCAGAGCTGGGTTCGATCTTGAACTCACTTGTGGGATGCTCTCTAGAGCTCTTTTTGTCAACTCGTGCTCAACCGAGGTTGACATTCTCGTTCGGGTACCTACACACATCATATGTAAAAGGAAGAACGTGTGTGCATGGTAGAGATACACATCATCCATCATGACGTATCTCTTCTTGTGCACATCACCATTAATGTCAATCAAGTATGAAATAGGTGCATGGTGAGTATGCAAGTGGGGAACATGCTTATCATGGCAATCATCAAAATCTCCAAAAATTGAGAAAGCTATGGGGGCCATCTCATTATAACGCATGTGGTCAACATTGTTGCAAGCATTCATCTTATGGCAAGCAACGGGAAAAATTGAATGACTGGCATGACAAAGCATGTCCATAGCAATTGGAGGATACACACAAGATGCATAGCATGGCATGTTTATGGCAATGAGTTCGCAATCAAACAATTCCACATGATCAATATGATGCAAAGGCAAATCATCACATGGGAATATGAATGAAGCATATGTAATGTCACAAGTATCATACATAGCATGCATATCCTCACAATTCATCATGTCCACTAGTGGTATCATGGCATCATCAACACCCTTATTGTTACCTTGTTCATACCTCTCATATGAAGTGGGTGTTGTGGAAGTAGTGGCCTCATTGTGGACGACTTCGTCTTCTTCATGTAGCCATGGCGTAGCATCATCTTCGTGCACCATGTACATCTTCTCCAATTGAGGCATCATTGCTTCATAGCTTGGCGCTTCTTCATCCATAGAACCTAGCACAACACAATAGAACACACTAGAGGTAGAGGGTAAGTTGTTAGAAATCAAAATGGTCTCACTTGACCTAGAAACTACCACTCTCAACTCACTAGGAGTATCACTCATGCCCTCCAAGTGGAAGCACTCAATCTCACATAAGGTGGAGTCACTCGTCTCACTCTTGTTCTCACTCAAGTGGGCTAAGTGGCTCTCATACTCACATGGGATTGGTACCACATCATCACTCAAGCATATGGGGGTAGGCTCGGGTTCCTCAACTCCATGTGCCTCCTTTGGTGAAGGGAAAATCCCATGCTCACCATTCTTGACCTTGTCGCCTCCAAGGTTGGATGCCATAAGATGGGGCATCATTGCTCTCCTCCATGGTCGAAGGGAAAATCCCATGCTCGACCGTCTTGTGGCCATCTTGTAGTAGTAGTGGAGGTAGGCTCATGCTATCCAACTTGGCGAAGTAGAGGTCTACATTTTCCTCGTTGGCGAGGTTGTGGAAGTCAAGCGTAGGCATTGAAGCTTGATGGCGTGGAGGAAGGCTTGCTCTTGGTGCCATTGTGGTGGTGGCACGAGTAGTTGAAGGTGCCCTATGATGGTGTCGACGGAGGTCATTGGCGTGCCTTGCCGATGGTTGATGTAGGTGGCGCGCTTGGTCGTCCACATGACACTCGCGACGGTGATCATTTGCCTTGGCACTCTTCTTGTTCTTGTGGTGCCTTCTTGAGCTTGCTTGAGCATTATGGTTGGTGCTCATCTTGAATTCTTCGTCTTTATGGCGAAGATGCCTTTGACGATGTCTTGTATCCTCTTTATGGTGGTGATGCTCATGAGAGGATGTTTGTCGATGAAGAGTCTTGTTTCTTGGCGCCTCTTGATGCATATGATGTTTGGACGCCACTCTTATTTCGATAGGAGTTGGAGCCTGGAGCCTTGGCGGTGATGAAGTTTGGCGCCTTGGAGATGGTAGAGCTTGACGCTTTGGAGGTGATGGAGCTTGGTGCCTTGGAGATGGTGGCTCTTGACACCATCTAGGTGGTGGCACATGTCGCCTTGGAGGTGAATCATCGAAGTAAATGGTGCCCTTTGGTGTGGCACGCTTGGCCTTGAAGGTCGTGGAATCTTGATGATGCGCCTCCTCTTGCTTGGCATAGTAGGCTTCCATCTCCACACGGTGGAGGAATTCTTCATGGCTCATGGAGGAGCCATCAAAGTCGATGAAGTTCTCCGTGTCCTCCATGCTTGGCGAGGCGTCATCGATGTCGCACTCGAAGTCGTCCATGCTTGGGGAGTAGTTGTTGGTGTAGTACTCCATATCACCCAAGCATGTGGAGCCATTGTCGGTGTAGTGCTCCATAGGCTCCATGCATGAGGAGCCATTGTCGACGTAGAGCTCCATGTCTTCCATGCATGTGGAGTCGTCGTAGGTGTAGTGCTCCGGGTCCTCAAAGCATGCGGAGCCATTGTCGGTGTTGTGCTCCGTCATGTCCTCTATACTTGTGGAGTCGTAGTCATGGTGGCTCATCATGGATTCTTCACAGAAATTATCCTTGGTCCCGGAGTCCCTAGACATGCTTCACAAGACCAAGTGTTGTATATGGAAGTGGTAGAGGGTGTTAGGGATACAACGTCAAACCTTACTTTACCTTGGAAGATCGTATCGTGCAAGTGGCCACACTTGAGAGCAATAAACCAAGCAAAGTGAAGTTCACGTGGAACACCAAAACCAACTACCAACAAAAAACACACACACACAAGGCCTATGGTGGATAGGTATGGAAAATGGCATGTCAAGAACCAATCCGAAATCAAGATATTGTAATGGCAAGTAAAGAACCACAATGATCACAAAGCAAAACAAGTTAATCCACAAGATAGGAAATATGTACAAGGAAACACACACAGTGGGATAAATGGGACTTGTGCGACGGAGAAAGTGAGCTAAGAACCAAATGATTACCTAGCGAAGACTATAAGCTCGTGTCACACAAGTACAAGGAGAGACGCTAGTTCGATTGCACAAAATTGGTGGGCTACAAGATATGCACAATAAGTACCACCTATATGATGTTCATCGAGCTTGCGCTTCCTATTCTATGAGGCACATGTGTATCTCTTTTTTTCTTTTTTTTTCTTTTTCTATATTTTTTTTCTTCTTTTGTATCACTCTTTTTTTTTTCTTTTTTCACTTGCCTCTTCCTTATGCCAACAACTATACAAGATAACTATATGAGATAGCGCTCACAATGTTTGCTCGGAATTCTACAAGGTATCAAATGTGCATAGCCCAAGCAATCATAAGAGGAACTAGTCTCAATAGGTGTTTGTTGCTCACAAAGATAGTGGGGTTCACAAAGGAATGCAAGTGGGGAGAAGTCGCGGAATGTTTATACCTTTCGTCGACGATCTTCACCCTTTATTGTTGGATTCCGCCTTGATCACGGAATTTGGATGGAGTAGATAGCATGAACCACGTGGATGATGATGTAAATCTCCTTCTCCTCTTCGAAACGAGCTAAAGAACACCAAAATCCGAGTTCGTATGCAAATGTTATGCCCAAAACGGTGAGAGGCTGAAATCTGGAACTTGCTGTTTTTGATCAGAATGGGGCGGTAGTACCGGTCTTTTGGGTCCGGTAGTACCGGTTAAGTGCGGTAGTACCGGTTTTTGGACCCGGTAGTACCGCTTGGACCTGAAACTCACAGTTTTGACTCGTTTTCGCGATTTTGGGGTGATTTGGGCGGAAAATCTTCAAGAAAAACACCAAATCGAAGGGGGAAATCAAGGGATTAGGCCATGGGAACGCAAAGGAAGGTAGATCAACAAGTTTAGCAAGCAATCCACGATCAAAACCTACCAAAACGCACTCAAATCACAGATCGATCCAAAACACGAATTGGGGCTGTTTTTGGTGGAATTTTCGAATTTATGGGGAAAAGACCAAATCGATGAGAAATCCGTGGCAACCAAAAGCTGCTGATACCAGATGATGGAGGGGTTAACCTCTTGGGTGCCCGATCTTCACGAATCTCATGGTCAAATCGATGGGAAAGCGAGGGGAAAGGGAGAAGGTAGCGGAAGCGAACACACACCTCGCGAAGAACACGATGAACACACGCAAAACTCACACGATACAAGGCCGATTGCTCCCGAACGGCGGCCACCGGTCCGATAGAATCCTCGCAAGGAAAGATCGGTCAACGTGCTCCCTCAAATCCACATCGGAGAGGGAAGAACACCTTGGGGAGGGTCTTGACAACTTGGAGACGAGACATGAACTCCAAGGCCTTGTTCAACGATGGATGCGTGATGCAAAGTCCAATCGAGGTTGGTGACGATAATCGGTCCCCTTGGTAAAGGGGATGAGGCAAAAATAGAGATTCCACAATGGGGGTTGTCTTTAGTCTATCATCTATGCCTAAGGGATACATGAGGGGTGGGGGCTCTATTTATAGGCCAACCACATAAACAAGGGTAGTTTGGGGATAAACTAGGCGAATAGGTAAGTAAAGGGGGGGATACATGGGTTGTGGCCCAACTAGTGCGCACAGGCACTGACATGACCAGTAGTACTGGACTTGGGACCGGTAGTACCGGTCATCACCGGTAGTACCGCTTTGGGGACCGGTAGTACCGCTTGCGGCGGTAGTACCGCAAGCCAGTACCGGGGCATCCAGTGGCGGTGGCGCAGGCTTCAGTATCGGGCGGTAGCAGGGGGCGGTAGTACCGCTGACCGGTAGTACCGGTTCCGCCGACCAGTAGTACCGCTTGAACCTGGTAGCTACCGACATGTCTTCTTCCGTCTCCTCTTCCAAGCCTCCGTCTTGTCGGGCTTGATGCTCCGGGCTTCCTCCCTGGCCTCCGTACTTGTCAATGTGAACCTATCATGCATATGTGACGGAGTATGAAGTAGCATACCATTCAATAGGGTAGGAAGGGGGCTCACATAGAGGAACGGATTCACCTTTGGAGTCCATGACGACTTGGCATAAGTTGGGGACCAAGATGTGGTAACGACCGTAGGTCGGGCTACATCAGACACTCTGCAGAGATTGTACACTTTCACCACAACATTCGATACATCCGTCGGGAACAAATCCTGAATTCACCATACTCAGTATGCGGATAATCAATCCTAACCTTTCAATTACACGCCCTAGTATAAGCACCTCTCCTGTGAGTTTGGCCTCCCAACCATGACCAACTGTCATCTTGGGTACTGCACAGGTGGACAATCTTCACAAGGTAGTCTCAGCTCAGACCTTGGCCATGAGGGAACTAATACTAAGGTACATAAGTTTCCAGTCAAGCCCTACCCAATTCTCGGGTATTGTGGTTGTACGGTAAAATTGGAATGGTATCGCATCCAGACAACCATCAGTTTTATAAAGGGCGAAGGCTCATGCCTCAACATTTTCATCACCAAAATCATATGGTGTTTGGAAACACATGTCCAAAACATCTCAATAGAATGATCCATCATTCCAAGGTTTTCATAACCATTTTTCCACCAAGTATTCCCATCTAAAGTTGATCAAGTTTTATGCGTAGCACTAGTATCTACAAGTGGGGGTAAGTACTAATGAGGGGTGGTAAACTAGTGGAGTTTAACTAATTTCAATCTCATGCCTTAGGATGACATAAAGATTATCTAGCTTAGGCCAAGTTTTATGCTCTTTATGAAACCTTCAATTATCTCTCTAGAATCTACCATTCACTTAAGTAAGCTCTAAGTACTAGCTTTGATAAAGAAATAAAGTATAAAGCTTGCAAGTAAAACTAGGATTGGGTATCATCAAATGTATCTAACCAAGCATGCTTATTGCATTACATAGGTTATTTATCTCTCAAAATTGCAAGTGTTAGCTTGCACATTCAACTAGTAGTATTAGGCTTGCCTTGTGCAGAGCAGTGGTTGAAGTTCTCCTCGGCTTCTTCTTCGTAGTATCCTCCTTCCTCCTTGTATCCTTGGTCGGTACTAGCGTCTATAAATAAATATGAGGTACACAATCACCAAACAATACTTAACTACTTTCAATCATCACACAAAAGGGTCCTATAGATGATCTAGCATCATCACTAACATTACAAGTTTAAAGCTTGGTTTAATTTCTTTTATTTTTAGAAAAGTAATTTCTACTCATTGAAAAACTACTTAAGATTTAATATTCTTCAAACCAAACATGGGATCATGTTGACACATGTCATCACCACACATTTCAGTACATGGGAATGTGATTTAAAGTGGTGTCACAATTTAATAAGATTTAACCTTTTATTTTAATTAAATAAAGTGACTAGAAATGCCTAAGTGGCATCCTTTTATTACTTGGACATTATTTATGTAAGTAAACCCATATGTTTTTATATATTCTGAAAGGTATGATCAATTGTGATTTTTGAGAGTTGGAATCAACTCAAAAGCTATTATAGTTTAAATTTGAAAAATGTTTGAATGAAGAAAAGCTTTTGCCATGTTATTTTTACCAAGGTTGATCTATAGATTCAAATGATTTGAATCCAACGGGCTTGGATTCGGCATTTCCAGACCTTTCTAACAAAATTGGTTTCATTCAATTTGGTTCACTGAATCGAGCTGGGTTGATTTTTAAAACTAGGTACAGAACTGTGTTTGAATGAAAATGGAAAAATCCAAATTCAAACGAGTGGGCTGCGCGGGAACTGCTAATGGGCCGGCCTGCTACGCATAGCGCTTACGCGGACTGGTTAAGTTGTCGTACCTACGCGTTAGTGAGACGGGGGGTGCGAAGCGGTACAGGGTAATGTGGTGCGTTGGATCTAGTTCTAATCCAACGGCTCTGGTTCATCGTCCACGTCGGGCTGCGCTGGCGAGACAGAACCCTAACGCGGCAGATGGGGGTCGTGGGAGGCTCACCGGGGCTCAGGCGAGGGTCGTCTAGGAGGGAGAATGACAAAGTCGACGACGGCGAACCTCCTGGTACCGACAGCTTCTCCTGGGGTGGCTCCAATCGATGGCTTCCTTCTTCTCTAGCAGCGACGGGCTCCGGCCAAATTCCGGCGATGCGCTGCTCGCCTTGCTCCGGGAACAGGGTGGAACGATCAGTGAGGAGAGGGGAGTGAGATGGTGTGCTCAATTCGGCTGGGGGTCGTCTCCTTTTATAGGCTCGACGGTGAGACCGAACGGGATGGGCAGGCGACGGTGGCGACATGGCTACGGGCTGCTAGAGGCATGGCCGAGGGTGGCGATCGATCGGTGGTCTCCTGGCGATGCTCTATGGCTTTAATGCGTGTGTAGGGGCGGTGGCAAACGGTCGAGAACGCTCGATGCTCTGCGAGGCAGAGGCGGCGTCTTCGACAGCGAGCGGTGGCTACGGGGCACGGACGGTGAAATGGGAATGTCCGGCAGTCTCCTGGGATGGTGGGGAGCATGTTGGCGGGCGGCGAGGGCTCGAGGTGGTCGGGTTGCGTGGGAACGGTGCGTGCTCTGCGGCGCACGTCGGCATGGTCGACAGCGGCATGGGCGCGGCATTCCTGGCGGTTGTGGCTGTTGTCTGCGAGGCAGGGCTGGTCGAGAGGGGGCGGTGAGGCATGGGCTACCTCCCAGACATGTTGGCTAGGCTTGGTGCTTCTCCTAGCTTGTTGTCGACATGTGGGTGGCAAGGGTGCACTCGGCCTGCTCACCATTGATGACAATGGCTAGCTTACAGTGGTGCTAGAGATTAGTTTAGGTTGTTAGATGATCTACTAAGGCTAGTGGTGTCCAGAGAGGAAACAAGTTAGGCCAGAATCACTGCTCAAAATAGTGTTTGTGATTTTGTTGATTTGAATCTGCAAGGTGTTTGATGAAATGGCCGCATGAATTCAAGTTTTGAATTTTGAAATGATTTTTGGTGGGTGTGCTAGGCAGGTCCTGGTGAGTCTGTGGATGCTTGGGTTTTGAAAGTTGAGCTTGTTTGAGTGGTTTTTGAAAAAGTGGGATCTTCCCATATGATATAGATTCAATTTTAAACTGTCATTTAAACTATGCATTTGAATGTTTCTGGATGATCACAAGGTGGGCCTTGATACTTTGTTATGAGTACTATCAAGGGGTGCAAAGATCCAAAAAAATTTCTGTTAAGTTATGAAAGTTAAAGATATCCAAAGTAGGCATGGGAGTTAATTTGGCCAAAGTGACCATTCCCTTATTTTGTTTGTTTTGATTTATTTGTCTTTGGGAAAAGTGTGGGGATTGTTTAGATGATGTTTATTTCACCTAAGCATCCTTTTACAAGCAAAGAAACACATAAGCAAGGTAATTCAAAAGAATTCAAAAGGGGATGCATACACACATGCATGCTTTCATATTTTTATTTAGAAAGTTTTTTGTTAATCCTAATTTTGGTGATTAGAGTTTGATGATTCTAGTTTAATATTTTTGGGATGTTACAAACCTTCCCCCCTTAAACAAAATCTCGTCCATAGATTTGAAAAAGGACGAAAAAGATTACCTAGGATTTGAAGAGATCGGGAAACTCCGTCCTGATGTGATCTTCGCGCTCCCAGGTAGCTTCCTCTTTCGTGTGGTTGCTCCACTGAATTTTGAGAAACTTGATGCTTCGGGTTCTGGTAGTTCGGAAAGCTTCATCCAAAATACGGATGGGTACTTCGGTATAGGTCAGGTCATCATTGATCTCTATAGTCCGGTGATCAATATTCTTGAACACTTCAGTCTTCTCTAGAACTTCTAGACACTTGCGAAGTAATGAGATATGGAACACATTGTGCACGGCTGACATCTCTTCGGGTAGTTCCAATTGATACGACACTTCTCCTCGACGGTTCAGAATCTTGAAGGGGCTGATATATCTGGGGGCTAACTTTCCTTTGAGTTGGAAATGCTACATTCCTTTCAATGGTGACACTTTCAGATATACAAAATCTCCTATGTTGAAGGCGAGGTCTCGACGTCTCTTGTCGGCGTAACTCTTTTGTCTTGACTGGGCTGTCTTGAGGTGCTCACGAATCTTGTGAACCTTCTCTTCTCCTTCTCGTAGGATATCGGGTCCGAAAATCTGACTCTCTCCTACTTCCGACCAGTTCAAAGGGGTGCGACACTTTCTTCTGTACATAAATTCAAATGGGGCCATTTGCAAACTAGCTTGATAACTATTGTTGTACGAAAATTCTGCAAATGGCAGACAGTCTTCCCACTTAGATCCATATTCTAACACACATTCTCTCAGCATATCTTCGAGTATTTCATTTACTCGCTCCGTTTGTCCATCGGTATGAGGGTGATACGCGGTGCTGAAATCGAGGCGAGTTCCTAAACCTTCTTGGAGTTTCTTCCAGAATCTCGAGGTAAATTGAGTTCCTCGATCAGATACGATGTTCTTGGGGACTCCATGCAAACTAACGATTCTAGCGATGTATAACTCCGCTAGCTTCAAACTCTGATACGTGGTTTTGACGGGTAAGAAATGGGCGACTTTGGACAATCTGTCCACTATGACCCAGATAGAGTCATTTCCCCTACTAGAAGTAGGCAATCCGGTGATAAAGTCCATTCTAACGGAATCCCATTTCCATTCCGGAATCTGCAATGGTTGCAACAATCCAGCGGGTCTTTGATGTCCGGCCTTGACTCGCTGACATATATCACACTTGGCGATATAGTTTCCGATTTCTCTCTTCATCTTATGCCACCAAAATTGCTCTTTCAAATCTTGATACATCTTAGTTCCTCCGTGGTGGATAGAATAAAGAGTATCATGAGCTTCCTTGAGAATAACTTCTTTCAACTCAGAATCTGTTGGTACACAAAGGCGTCCTTTGTACCACAGAACTCCTTCTTCGTCTTCGGTGAATCCAGGTACTTTGCCTGTACCGATACGACGCTTGATTCCGTCAATACTAGCATTTCCTTTCTGCGCCTTTTTGATCTGGCTGATCAAAGTGGGTTGAAGTTCTATGCTAGCCAAAAATCCTTCACTTACTAATTCCATTCGAAAATCTTCCATCTCTTTGTGCAAACTTGGTTGCTCCTTCAAAATCATGGAGTTCAAGCGGCACGGCAATCTGCTAAGGGCATCTGCTACCACATTGGCTTTACCAGGGTGATAGTGAATGTCCAGATCGTAATCCTTGATTAACTCAATCCATCTTCTCTACCTCATATTCAGCTCCTTCTGAGTGAATATATACTTCAGGATCTTGTGATCCAAATAAATCTCACAACGATTTCCCATCAGGTAATGCCTCCATGTCTTCAAGGCTAGAACTACGGTTGCGAGTTCGAGGTCATGGGTTGGGTAATTTTGCTCATGTTGTTTCAATTGTCGAGATAGATAAGAGATAACTTTGCCCTCTTGCATTAGCACACATCCGAGACCGATCTTGGATGCATCACAATACACGTCAAAGGGCTTTGTGATATCTGGCATGATTAAGATTGGGGCTGAAATCAATCTCCTCTTGAGTTTTTGAAAACTCGCTTCACATTTGTCGGTCCATTCGAACTTCTTGTCCTTCTTCAGCAATTGGGTCATGGGTCTGGCGATACTCGAGAATCCTTCTACGAACTTGCGGTAGTATCCCACCAATCCGAGAAATGCACGAACTTGGGTTTGAGTGGTTGGGGCTTACCAATCTTCGACATCTTTCACCTTTGCAGGGTCAACGGCAATTCCTCCGGCTGATACAATGTGGCCGAGGAATCCTACTTCCTATAACCAGAATTCACATTTGCTAAATTTGGCATACAACTGATGCTCTCTAAGGGTTCCAAGAATGGTCCTTAGGTGTAGCTCATGTTCTTCTTTTGATTTGGAATAAATCAGAATGTAATCGATAAAGACAACGACAAACTTATCCAAGAAGTCCATAAAAATCTTATTCATGAAATAAGCGGGGGCATGGTTTAATCCAAAAGACATGACGGTATACTCGTATAATCCATATCTGGTGGTAAAGGCAGTCTTGGGAATATCCTCTGCGCGAATCTTGAGTTGATGATAGCCAGTTCTAAGATCAATCTTAGAAAACACTTTGGCACCGGTCAACTGATCAAACAAATATTCTATCTTGGGCAAGGGGTACTTGTTCTTGATGGTGACATCATTCAGCTTCCGATAATCCGTACACAAACGGTTACCTCCATCCTTCTTGTCCACAAATAAGACAGGTGATCTCCATGGTGACGCACTGGGTTGAATTAATCCAATTTCCAACATGGAATCCAGTTGCTTCTTCAGTTCTGCTAGTTCAGACGGGTTCATACTATAGGGTCTCTGGGCTATGGGTCCTGTTCCGGGGATTAGTTCAATGATAAACTCGATATCCCGATCTAGGGGCATACCGGGAAAAACATCTGGAAATACATCGGGGTATTCACAGACTATCCGGACTTGGTAAATGGTAGGTTGGGCTATACTCTTGTTGCACTTGAATTGACGAGGTAAGGTTTCAGATATATGCTCGACTGATATTCCAGCTGTACTGGTCATGGTGATGGCTTTCTTGGCACAGTCAATCAATCCTTTATGTTTGGACATCCAATCCATTCCTAGTACTACTTCCAAACCTTTAGTTCCAAGTACTATCAGATTAGCATAAAACTATGCCATGGATTCGGATAGGGACGGCTTTGCAAATTTGCCTAGCCTTGGTGGTTGAACCGGGAATTTGAACGATCATAACATGCTTCAGTTTGGTTGGTCGAATTTTACTAGTGCATGCAAATTGTTCGGTGACAAATGAGTGCAATGCACCAGAATCAAACAACACTCGAGCAAATACTGAATTAACAGAAAACATACCCAGTACAACATCTGGTGCGTCCTCAGCTTCTTCAGCATGCATGAGAAAAAGACGGCCGTTGCGGTTGAGTGAATTCCCTGGGGCAAACCTTTTTCCTGGCTGAACACGACGCTGCTGCTGAGCTGGGGCATTTGCATTGGGGGCTGCGGCATTCTTCTTGTTGGGGCACTCGTTGGAGTAGTGACCCTTATTTCCACAGTCATAACAAGTCACTTGCGACTTGTCCTTTGCTGCAACAGGCACAACATTGCTTCTAGTCCTCGGGGCAGTGTTGGTGTTGATGGTAGCATTGTTGTTGTTGAACTTGGGTGGGGCACGGTTGAAATTGCTAGAGTTGCCGGGGTTGTTGTGATTTCCTCCGGGCCTTCGGTTTCCACGGTTGGGATAGGTCGGACGGTTCATCGGGGGTCTGTTGGTTCTCGGGGCAAATCCTGGAGATGGGTTAGGGCGATACTTTGGGGTCTGATGGGTTCCTGGCTGATGCATCATGCGACGCTTGCGGTTCTCATTGGCTTGGTTGATCTTTCCTTCCATCTGGATGGCAGAGTCGACAAGGGCTTCAATATCAGCAAAGGGGATATTGACTAACACTGTCTTCATCTCATCGTGCAGACCATTGAGGAATCTTTCCTTCTTCTTGGCTTCAGTGTCGATCTCATCCGGGGCATACCTAGCTAATGAAAAGAATTTGTCACGGTATTCCACTACGGTCATTCTTCCTTGCTTCAGTTCTCTGAATTCGTCTCTCATTCTCTTGATCAAACCCGGTAGCACATGGGTTCTGCTGAACTTGACCTTGAATTCCTCCCAGGTCATCATCTGTCCTCCGGTCATTGAACGAACACTGTTCCACCATGCTCTGGCATCTCCGGCTAGATAGTGGGTGGCGAATAGAACTTTCTCTTTAGCTTCCACTCCGGCGACTTCTAGGTTGTTTTCCATGGTCTGCAGCCAATCGTCGGCATCTAGGGGCTCTTCCGACTTAGTGAAAACAGGTGGGTTGGTGTTCTGGAAATTCTTGAGCTTAGATCCATGGTTGTCCTGATTTTCGTGGCCTTGATTGTTGTGGGATAGCTGAGCTATCTGCTGAAGGGTGGCTAGGTTGGCTTGACGTTCCGCTCTTTCAGCTTCGCGGTCAGAAACCAACATTTGCAGTATCTGCAACATCGGGTCTGGGGATGAACCACTTCCTCCACGTGGCATCTGAAGATTGAGATAGATCATGAGAAAAGAGGGATATTTCTAAGGTTTAGGGACTTTGAAAAGTTTTTAAGGTTTGACTCATATTTTTCTAGCAACTTTCTTTTCATTCATTCATTCATAGCACACGATACAAACACACACCACAACAAAGGAAAACAGATGGTTTTAAGAACCATTCTGGAAACTACGATATAGTGGGACCGAATACTACTCACTACGATAGTGCTCAAGTGCTACTACTCCTCGGAGTCGGTGTAGTCGCCATCCTCATCATCCTCATCGTCATTGATGAAGGCGAAATCCTCCTCATCGGTGAAGAATTCCATAGCCTGATCCTCCAGAAAATCATCATCATCGCTGAGATAGGAGTAGGGGTCTCCATGAAGATCCTCTCCGGCATTCTCCCTTTCCTCCACCTGCATGTCTCTCTCGTGGATGGTCTCCTCCAAATACGAGATACGGTGGTGAAGACGGGCAATGATGCGCTCCTTCTTATCGAGCTGACGGCGACGAGACTTGCGATTCTTTGCTAGCATGGCGATGGTCCGATCCTTCGTCTTTATGATGGCGGACTTGTGGTTGGAGTAGTCACGTCAATTATCTAACTCCTGCTGACGATCGTACATCATGAAGCTGAGGTGGTCCAACTGAGTCTTCAGCTCGTGGTGGTATGGGGCTTCCAGTGGCTGTCCATTAGCATCACGCCTTGGGCAAAACTCAAAGCGAGTACCCTTGATCAGGTTGATACTCTGCCCACACAGACGGGCAAGAGCTTCCTGCATGGCCCTGGCAAGTCCATCGAGCCAGTTGTTCTCTCTTAAGGTGAACTGAATTCACTCGACAGTGGGAGGTTCAATCTTTCCTCGGAGACTTGCAACAATTAGCCACTGCAGATCTTCTCCTCCTTGATCATTGAGCTGAGCTCCGAAGAACTCGGGGTGCGGACGCTCCAGAAGTTCCGAAAGCTGGTCCAGATCCCGCTCAAAGATAAGGTCTCCTCCATTCCCCAACTGATAAAAATTGATGTACTTCACGTCCATCTAAAAGAATATAAGATGAGTAAGTTAGTAGAGTGATCAAGTGTGTCAAATTTTATGTATTTTGCAAGAGTTTTTGAGGAACATGATTTTTTATGAAAGAATCAAGGTGATAAGAATGGGAATAAGTTTTTGTAAATATTTGCTTCCTTTGGTTTTGAAACTAAGTTTTTGATTCAATGTCCAGTCTAACTAGGGTCTCCTATGGTCAGGATGGCTCTGATACCAAAGTCAACACCCGGATTTTTAAACCCAGATGCCTGTTATGCCATACATCACAATCCCAGGATTACCATTTTTGCGAGACATAACAGATTTGGATACCACGGTACATCATCCATTACAAACCATACATAAGGTCTTACACAAATAAGGATCTCATGATCCAGTTCTTAATACAACTCAAGCAGCGGAATACGTAATAACAACGGTAGCGTAGGCGAAGCTCCATCTTCGGGGTCACAGGCAATGCTGATGATGGGAGATGATCCTAGTTGTCGTAACCTTCCTGAGGTCCATCCTCCAGGTACTCCTCTTCATAGTCTGTCCACGGGAATAGACAGGGATAAAGCCATGAGTACTCTTTAAGTACTCGCAAACTAAGACTAACAAGTGAAAGGGGTTTTTGTAATAGGACACTACACTCTAGGGTTGTTTTGCAAAAAGCCAGATTTACCTCTACTAAGTTCAGAAGCAAAGAATGCTAGTTGAAGTTTTATAACACCAAAGTTGGGAACTTGTATTTCATATCACAACTCTGTTGTGGTCAAGTCAAAATCTCAATTCATTTCACAAGTCATTTTGAAAACATCTGACGGGGGAACAGTATGGCCACTCCAACTGTCCATAACTGCGGACACGGCTATTCGAATAGTTTGACACCCTGCAGAGATTGTACACTTTCACCACAACATTCGATACATCTGTCAGGAACAAATCCTGAATTCACCATACTCAGTATGCGGATAATCAATCCTAACCTTTCAATTACACGCCTTAGTATGAGCACCTCTCCTGTGAGTTTGGCCTCCCAACCATGACCAACTGTCATCTTGGGTACTGCACGGGTGGAAAATCTTCACAAGGTAGCCTCAGCTCAGACCTTGGCCGTGAGGGAACTAATACTAAGGTATATAAGTTTCCAGTCAAGCCCTACCCAATTCTCGGGTATTGTGGTTATACGGTAAAATTGGAATGGTATCGCATCCAGACAACCATCAGTTTTATAAAGGTCTAAGGCTCATGCCTCAACATTTTCATCACCAAAATCATCTGGTGTGTGGAAACACATGTCCAAAACATCTCAATAGAATGATCCATAATTCCAAGGTTTTCATAACCATTTTTCCACCAAGTATTCCCATCTAAAGTTGATCAAGTTTTATGCGTAGCACTAGCATCTACAAGTGGGGGTAAGTACTGATGAGGGGTGGTAAACTAGTGGAGTTTAACTAATTTCAATCTCATGCCTTAGGATGACATAAATATTATCTAGCTTAGGCCAAGTTTTATGCTCTTTATGCAACCTTCAATTATCTCTCTAGAATCTACCATTCACTTAAGTAAGCTCTAAGTACTAGCTTTGATAAATAAATAAAGTATAAAGCTTGCAAGTAAAACTAGGATTGGGTATCATCAAATGTATCTAACCAAGCATGCTTATTGCATTACATAGGTTATTTATCTCTCAAAATTGCAAGTGTTAGCTTGCACATTCAACTAGTAGTATTAGGCTTGCCTTGTGCAGAGCAGTGGTTGAAGTTCTCCTCGGCTTCTTCTTCGTAGTATCCTCCTTCCTCCTCGTATCCTTGGTCTGTACTAGCGTCTATAAATAAATACGAGGTACACAATCACCAAACAATACTTAAATACTTTCAATCATCACACAAAAGGGTCCTATAGATGATCTAGCATCATCACTAACATTGCAAGTTTAAAGCTTGGTTTAATTTCTTTTATTTTTGGAAAAGTAATTTCTACTCATTGAAAAACTACTTAAGATTTAATATTCTCCAAACCAAACATGGGATCATGTTAATACATGTTATCATCACACATTTCAGTACATGGGAATGTGATTTAAAGTGGTGTCACAATTTAATAAGATTTAACCTTTTATTTTAATTAAATAAAGTGACTAGAAATGCCTAAGTGGCATCCTTTTATTACTTGGACATTATTTATGTAAGTAAACCCATATGTTTTTATATATTCTGAAAGGTATGATCAATTGTGATTTTTGAGAGTTGGAATCAACTCAAAAGCTATTATAGTTTAAATTTGAAAAAAATTTGAATGCAGAAAAGCTTTTGCCATGTTATTTTTACCAAGGTTGATCTATAGATTCAAATGATTTGAATCCAACAGACTTGGATTCGGCATTTCCAGACCTTTCTAACAAAATTGGTTTCATTCAATTTGGTTCACTGAATCGAGCTGGGTTGATTTTTGAAACTAGGTACAGAACTGTGTTTGAATGAAAATGGAAAAATCCAAATTCAAACGAGTGGGCTGCGCGGGAACTGCTAATGGGCCGGCCTGCTACGCATAGCGCTTACGCGGGCTGGTTAAGTTGCCGTACCTACGCGTCAGTGAGACGGGGGTGCGAAGAGGTACAGGGCAATGTGGTGCGTTGGATCTAGTTCTAATCCAACGGCTCTTGTTCATCGTCCATGTCGGGCAGCGCCGGCAAGACAGAACCCTAATGCGGTAGATGGGGGTCGTGGGAGGCTCACCGGGGCTCAGGCGAGGGTCGGCGCGGCGGGCGAACGACGAAGTCGACAACGGCGAACCTCCTGGTACCGGCAGCTTCTCCTGGGGCGGCTCCAATCGCTGGCTTCCTTCTTATCCAGCAGCGGCGGGCTCCGGCCAAATTCTGGCGATGCGCTGCTCGCCTTGCTCCGGGAACAGGGTGGAACGATCAGTGAGGAGAGGGGAGTGAGATGGTGTGCTCAATTTGGCTGGGGGTCGTCTCCTTTTATAGGCTCGACGGTGAGACCAAACGGGATGGGCAGGCGACGGTGGCGACATGGCTACGGGCTGCTAGAGGCATGGCCAAGGGTGGTGATCGATCGGTGGTCTCCTGGCGATGCTCTATGGATTTAATGCGTGTGTAGGGGCGGTGGCAAACGGTCAGGAACGCTCGATGCTCTGCGAGGCAGAGGCGGCGTCTACGACAGCAAGCGGTGGCTACGGGGCACGAGCGGTGAAATGGGCATCTCTGGCGGTCTCCTGGGATGGTGGGGAGCATGTTGGCGGGCGGTGAGGGCTCGAGGTGGTCGGGTTGCGTGGGAACGGTGCGTGCTCTGCGGCGCACGTCGGCATGGTCGACAGCGGCACGGGCGTGGCGTTCCTGGCCGTTCTGGCTGTTGTCTGCGAGGCAGGGCTGGTCGAGAGGGGGCGGTGAGGCATGGGCTACCTCCCAGACATGTTGGCTAGGCTTGGTGCTTCTCCTAGCTTGTTGTCGAATTGTGGGTGGCAAGGGTGCACTCGGCCTGCTCACCATTGATGATAATGGCTAGCTTACAGTGGTGCTAGAGATTAGTTTAGGTTGTTAGATGATCTACTAAGGCTTGTGGTGTCCAGAGAAGGAACAAGTTAGGCCAAAATCACTGATCAAAATAGTGTTTGTGATTTTGTTGATTTGAATCTGCAAGGTGTTTGGTGAAATGGCCACATGAATTCAAGTTTTGAATTTTGAAATGATTTTTGGTGGGTGTGCTAGGCAGGTGCTGGTGAGTCTGTGGATGCTTGGGTTTTGAAAGTTGAGCTTGTTTGAGTGGTTTTTGAAAAATTGGGATCTTCCCATATGATATAGATTCAATTTTAAACTGTCATTTAAATTATGCATTTGAATGTTTCTGGATGATCACAAGGTGGGCCTTGATACTTTGTTATGATTACTATCAAGGGGTGCAAAGATCCAAACAATTTTCTGTTAAGTAGAAAGTTAGAGATAGCCAAAGTAGGCATGGGAGTTAATTTGGCCAAAGTGACCATTCCCTTATTTTGTTTGTTTTGATTTATTTGTGTTTGGGAAAAGTGTGGGGATTGTTTATATAATGTTTATTTCACCTAAGCATCCTTTTACAAGAAAATAAACACATAAGCAAGGTAATTCAAAAGAATTCAAAAGGGGATGCATACACACATGCATGCTTTCATATTTTTATTTAGAAAGTTTTTTGTTAATCCTAATTTTGGTGATTAGAGTTTGATGATTCTAGTTTAATATTTTTGCGATGTTACACTTGTTTAAGTCTAAGAATAATGGTTGTTCGATTTATATGAGTAATATGTTTTATGCACATGCACCTTTGATAGATGGTCTATTCTTATTGAATCTCAATTGTTGTAATACACACATTAATAACATTGAAGCTAAACGTTTGAAACTTAGTGATAACTCGACCTATATGTGGCACTGTCGTCTTGGTCATATTGGAGTGAAGCATATGAAGAAACTCCATTCCGATGGACTTCTTGAATCACTTGATTTCGAATCACTTGAAATATGCGAAGCGTGTCTGATGGGTAAAATGACTAAGACTCCATTTTCTGGTATGATGGAGCGAGCTACGGACTTGTTGGAAATCATACATACCGATATGTGTGGTCCAATGAGTGTAGCATCACGCGGTGGTTATCGCTATGTTCTTGCCTTCACGGATGACTTGAGTAGATATGGGTATATCTATTTCATGAAACATAAGTTCGAAACTTTCGAGAAGTTTAAGGAATTTCAAAGTGAGGTAGAGAATCAACGTAACAAGAAGATTAAATTTCTACGATCGGATCGTGGAGGTATCTAAGTTACGAGTTTGGCGAGCATTTGAAGAAATGCGGAATACTTTCACAATTGACACCACCGGGAACACCACAACGTAATGGTGTGTCTGAACGTCATAATCGAACTCTCTTAGATATGGTTCGTTCTATGATGTCACTTACAGATTTACCGCTATCATTTTGGGGTTATGCATTAGAAACAGCAGCATTCACTTTAAATAGGGCACCATCTAAATTCGTTGAAACGACACCATATGAATTATGATTTGGGAAGAAACCTAAATTGGCGTTCCTTAAAGTTTACGGTTGCGAAGCTTATGTAAAGAAGTTACAGCCAGACAAGCTTGAACCCAAAGCGGAAAAATGTGTCTTCATAGGATACCCGAAGGAAACTATTAGGTATACCTTCTATTATAGATCCGAGGGCAAAATCTTCGTTGCCAAGAATGGATCCTTTCTATAGAAGGAGTTTCTCTCGAAAGAAGTGACTGGAAGGAAAGTAGAACTCGACGAGGTTGTTGAACCTTCTCTCGAACTTGCGACTAGCGCAGCACCGGAAGTAGTTCCTGTGGCGCCTACACCAATAAGAGAGGAAGCTAATGATGTTGATCATGAAACTTCGGTTGAAGTTACTACAGAGCCTCGCAGGTCAACAAGAAATCATACCACTCCTGATTGGTATGATCCCGTTATGAGTGTCATGTTGGTGGACAACACCGATGACCTTGCGACATATGAGGAAGCGATGATGAGCCCAGATTCCAATAAATGGCAAGAAGCCATGAAATCTGAGATTGGATCCATGTACGAAAACCAAGTATGGACTTTGGTGGACTTACCGAATGGCCGGAAGGTTGTCGAGAACAAATGGATTTTCAAGAAGAAAACAGATGCTGATGGTAATGTTACTGTCTATAAAGCTCGACTTGTCGCAAAAGGGTTTCAACAAACTCAAGGAGTTGACTAAGATGAGACTTTCTCACCGATAGCGAAGCGAAAGTTTGTGAGGATTATGTTAGCAATCGTTGCATATTATGATTATGAGATATGGCAGATGGATGTCAAAACGGCATTCCTCAATGGAGAAATTGATGAAGAGTTGTATATGGTACAACCCAAAGGTTTTGTCGATCCTAAAGATGCTAACAAGGTATGCAAACTTCAACGGTCCATTTATGGATTGAAGCAAGCATCCCGGAGTTGGAATCAACATTTTGATAAGGTGATCAAAAGCTTTGGTTTTATACAAACTTATGGAGAAGCTTGTATTTACAAGAAAGTGAGTGGGAGCTCTGTAGCATTCTTAATACTATATGTAGATGACATATTGTTGATTGGGAATGATGTAGACCTTCTTAATAGTGTCAAGGATTATTTGAATAATAGTTTTTCAATGAAAGATCTTGGCGAAGTAGCTTACATATTAGGCATAAAGATTTATAGAGATAGATCGAGCCGCCTAATATCATTGTCACAGAGTAAATATTTGGACAAAGTTCTAAAGAGGTTTGGAATGGAAGATAGCAAGAAAGGGTTCTTGACCATGTTGCCCAATACAACCTTGAGTAAAACTCAAAGTCCTGCAATGGCAGAAGATAGAGAAAGGATGAGTAAGACTCCCTATGCCTTAGCCATAGGATCTCTTATGTATGCCATGCTACGTACTAGACCCGACATTGCATATGCTGTTAGTTTGACTAGCAGATATCAAAGTGATCCAGGAGTAGATCATTGGACAGTGGTCAAAAACATCCTTAAGTACTTGAGAAGAACTAAGGATATGGTTCTTTCTTATGGAGGTGATGAACAGCTCGTTGTTAATGGTTACACCGATGCTAGTTGGAACACCGATCCGGATGATTCTAAAACACAATCTGGATACATATTTACTTTGAATGGTGGAGCAGTTAGTTGGAGGAGTGCAAAGCAAAGCGTTGTGGCGAGATCTTCAAATGAATCGGAATACATAGCTGCTTCAGAGGCTTCACAAGAGGCGATATGGATGAAGGAGTTCATTACAGAGCTCAGTGTGGTTCCAAGTGCGTTGGACCCAATGTATATCTATTGTGATAACATGGGCGCCATAGCCAATGCGAAAGAACCAAGGTCACACAAGAAGCTGAAGCATATCAAGCTACGTTTTCACACTATTCGAGAGCATGTCCAAGATGGTGACATAAAGATTTGCAAAGTACACACATATCTGAATGTGGCGGATCCGTTGACTAAACCTCTCCCGAGGGCAAAACATGACCAACACCAAACTTCCATGGGTGTTCGGTATATTACCATGCAATCTAGATTAGTTGACTCTAGTGCAAGTGGGAGACTGTTGGAAATATGCCCCAGAGGCAATAATAAAAGTGGTTATTATTATATCTTTGTGTTTATGATAAATGTTTATATTCATGCTATAATAGTATTAACCGGAAACACTAATACTTGTGTGGTTTGTAAACTAAATTAGAGTCCCTAGTAAAGCCTCTTTATAATACTAGCTTGTTTATTAATATATGATCGTGGTTTCTCGATCATGAACATTGAGATGTTATTAATAACAAGATCATATCATTAGGAGAATGGTATGATGGACATACTCCTATAGATAAGCGTAGCATAAAGATCAAGTCATTTCAATAGTTCGTTTGCTATAAGCTTTCTGATACATAGTAACCTAATTCCTTCGACCATGAGATCGTGCTAATAACCATCACCGGAAGGATGCTTTGATGACATCAAACACCACACTGTAACTGGGTGGCTATAAAGGTGGCATTGAGTGTTCGGAAAGTATGGGTTGAGGCACATGGATCAAGAGTGGGATTTGTCCATCCATATGATGGATAGATATACTCTAGGCCCTCTCGGTGGAATGTCATCCAATTAGCTTGCAAGCATGTGACTGGCTCACAAGGGATCACATATCACGGGAGCGAGAAAAGAGTACTTATCGGTAATGAGGTTGAACTAGGTATGCAGAGATACCGACGATCAGAGAAATTGGTATCGTATGTAAGTGGTTCATTCGATCGCAAAGTAATTATAGAAATATGTGGGAGCCATATGAATTTCCAGATTCCTCTATTGGTTATTGATCAGAGAAGTGTCTCGGTCATGTCCGCATAATTCACGAACTATAGGGAGACACACTTAAGGATTCGATGTTGTTTGGTACATATGGAATGTTAATAGGGATATCGAATGTTGTTCAGAGTCTCGGATGGGATCCGGGATATCACGAGGAGATCCGGAATGGTCCGGAGAATAAGATTCATATAAGGAAAGTCTGATTCCGGAGTTCGGGAAAGATTCCGATGTTTTCATCGGAGAGGTTCTAGAAAGTTCTAGAAGGTTCACCGGTCCGGAAGGGGAATGGTCCATGAATGTGTCATGGGTAAGTGGAATGATTGGATCATATCTTAGGTCACTTGGTGTGGACATTTGTGAGAGATAATTAAAGCTCTAAATTGAAAGTCAAACGGGAGGTTTGAAAAGTCAAACTGGAACAATGGTTTCCTATTGGAAGAAGGAAAGAGTTCTTCCAACTTGGGTTTGGAAGTGGTTTCAAACTCCCCTCCCTCAAGGCTTCCCCCCTCTCATAAATAGAGGGGGAGGGCTGCCCCAACACCAAAATCCCTAGCCCTCCCCGCGCCAAGCCGCCACCGCCGTGCCAAGCCGCCACCGCCGCGCCGCCCCCGCACGCCGCTGCGCCGCTGCCGCCTCGTCGCCGCCGCCGACACCTCCTCCTCCTTCCGGTCTTCTAAACCCTAGATCCACCATAACTCGCACCGGCTTAGGCGAAGCCCTGCGGGATCTTCCCTCTACTTCCGACACCACGCCGTCGTGCTGCTGGAATCGCGAGGGGAGAACTACAACCTCTGCTGCCTGCTGTAACAAGTGAGAGGAAGGTCTTCATCGAGTACCGAACGTGTGACCGACTGCGGAAGCACTGCCGGAACGCAGCGCCGGAAGGATTGTCTACGCGATCTTGAGATCGGCAAGTGTACGACTACATCACCCACGAGAATCTTCTCTCGTTAACCGCTTTGGAATCTTCGAGGGTGAGTGCTTCTATCGACTCGTTGCTACAATCTAGTATATAGATCTTGGCTTGTTTGTGTGCATGCGGTAGAAATTTTTTGTTTTCCATGCTTCGAACCCCTACAGTTATGTATGTGTGTTAGAGAAACGCCTGGGCCGCTAGCCTAAGCCATGCCTAATCATGGTGGAAACTTGCAGCATCACCATAGTGAGCAATCTATGAAGCTTTCTTCTTATAAAAAAAGAGACATATTGAAATGAGGAAAGATAGAAAAAAGCACCATTTTCCTATGGTAAATAAGAAGATTGCTGAGATGCTCATTATCTGCTTGGCTTGACATTCTGATTATGGGATAGCTCTTGTATCATGTGCAAGGGGTACCCTGTTGGCGGTTCTCTATGATACACATGTACTTACTATGACAAGAACTTATAGGTGACTAAATTTGAGTAGCATGCGGTGCGGCCCTCGTATTCAAGGGACATGAGATTGCCAACTTATACTTTGTCAAGCATATACTCCATAGTTTGGTCACTTTAACCTTAATCACTTCAAGATGCTTATGATAGGGGCAATGAGAGCTGAAAGCTAACAAGTACCAGAATTTTTTGGAAGCTCTTTATGAAACTTGAAATCCCTAGTTCCCTTTGAAGGGCCTTTTTTCCACCATTATATCGAGTCTCCACCTTCTATCCTTAGGCACCAATTAAGAGAGCATAGTTGTCATTCTTAGTTCTATGTGCATTGTTCCAAAACTTATTGATTGATTCATATTGTTGATATTGCTTGCTCATGAACTATTTGTATCTAGTCACTCTCATAAATTTTGAAGGTGTCCTATGCATATATTTGCTACTCCATGAGGGACAAGCTGAATGCCACTATGCTATGTTTTATATATGTGAAACAAACAAACGTCTTTCAATGCATTGTTATTCATGAATCTTTTTTTGTATCATTTCATGTTGTAAGCATAGTTACTATGTCTTACTGTTAGAACTCCATCTTTCATGATCATGTTTAGAGTTCTTTGATCCCAGCTTTCAATGCTTGCAAATGGTTTGATCTTGATTTTGATGGTGCATGTCACCTCAAAAATTATTCTTTTTATCACTTACCTACTCGAGGACGGGCTGGAGTTTAGCTTGGGGATGCTTGATACGTCGTAAACGTATCTATAATTTTTTATGCTCCATGCTTGTTTTGTATCAACTTTGCTATGTTTTGTCTATACTTTGAGGTATTTTATACACTTTCTGGAACTAACCTATTGACAAGATGGCATAGTGCCAGTTGCCTGTTTTCTGCTATTTTTTTTTGTTTCAGAAAGCTAAAAAAATGAATATTCTCGGAATTGGACGGGACAAAAGCCAAAGTTCATATTTTTTCCTGAGCGATACGGAAAATCGAAGATGATACGGAGGAGGACACCAGGTGTCCACACCTTAGGTGGGCGCGAGCCCACCTTGGCCGTGCCCACAGGGGGTGTGGGCCCCTGGCCCTCCATCGACCTTGCCTCCTTCGCCTATAAGAAGCCCCCGACTCAGAAACCCTAAGGAATAGACCAGAAAGCCACGAAAAGTTTTGAAGTGCCGCCGCCACCGAAGGGGAGATTTGGGGGACAGAAAGTCTCTCTTTCGGCACCCTTCCAGGACGGGGAGGTGCCCCCGGAGCCATCTCCATTGCCATATTCATCACCGTTGTTGATTCACATGATGAGGAGGGAGTAGTTCTTCCTCGAGGCTAAGGGCTCTACCGGTAGCTATGTGTTCAGCTCTCTCTATGCATGATCTTGTTGTGGTCATGAGCTTTGTAATCAAGTAGATCTACCTTGCTACTCAAGTGCTTCAATAGATCTCTACTCTTCCCATGTGTGTGAAAGTGACAGCGTGCACGCTATGGTGGCACTTAGGCTTGAGTCTGCATAAATACTCATCGTACTTTAATAGATCTATGCTTTTCCCCACGTGTGTGAAAGTGACAGCTGCACGCCGTGTGGGGCACTTAAGCTAGACTACATATATATTTGTTATGAGTTATATTTGGAGTTGGATGTCTTTATGAAATTGTGGTGTTTGTTGGAACCATCTAGCACTCAAGGTAACAGTGTGGGGTTATCTAGATTGGGAAAGGAGGACTTTGATGTGTGTTGTTATAGCCCTACCATGTATTAGAGTGTCCAACCAGAGAGTAGTTAAGAGTAGTATCATGAAGAGAATATATTTATATGAGAGAGTGTTCACTAGTGAAAGTATGATCCCTAGGCCTTGTTTCTAAGCATTGAAACACCGTTTTCATCTAGATCTGTTGCATGTTTGCTTGCTTCCATCTTTATTTTAGTTTGCTTTTAGTCTCTCCCACGTCAACAACAAGTTAGAAGCTCTTTTCTGGCACTGTTACCACTTGTATTTCACTATCTCTTCGCCGAACTAGTGCACATATACACCTAACAAGTGTATTGGGTGTGTTGGGGACACAAAAGACTTCTTGTATCTTGATTGCAGGGTTGCTTGAGAGGGATACCTTTGACCACTTCCTCCCTGAGTTCGATAAACCTTCGGTGATCCACTTAGGGAAACTTGCTGATGTTCTACAAACCTCTGCACTTGGAGGCCCAACAACTGTCTACAAGAATAGAAGTGCATAGACATCAAGGGGCAATAACCGTTTTTATGGGTAAGAGGAACAAAAAACTAGCTCCAATAGTTTATCCATTAATGGTCCTCCACTAAATATTTTGGGTGATTATCATTTTTTGCCACCTCCTATCCATATATAGGTAGATGGACATAAATTTTGGGTAAGATCTACCTTCTATCCATATGTTGCCACATTAGCAAAAAGAGGGGCGGGAGGGCATCAACCATTCACGGGGAAAAATCACCCTCACACGCCTAACGAAGCCGCTGCCCGTCGTTGTCTCTCCGGTGGTCGGCGATTGCCATGTGCGCCGCCACTCTGCACCCTCCTCCTCCTTGCCACCCTCCGGCATTCTTCCATGCCTATGCAGGTCTCAATTCGGCCGGGAGCAAGCCGTAGAGGTCGCCCCGCCGACTCGTCGTTGGTGCTGATTCATCGCGGTGGGGGCCTTGTCAGGGCCACGCGTAGCTCCGCCGCCACCCACCTCCTGCAAGCTTCGGCCCCCTCCCACCTCCTGCGAGCAACGCGCGTCTCGGTCACCTCCTGTCGACCTCCAGTTCCCGTCGATCGCCACGCGCAGCTTTGATGCCTCCCGTCGACCGTCGGCCTCAATTCTGGCCAGCGTGCCCTGGCGGTAATGCGGGCGAGGCCTGGACATGCGGCAACGCAAGCAAGGCTTCGGCAAGCAGCGGCTCTAGCGAGGCCATGGTGTGGCATGCGTGCAGTGCACATCGTCGGGAATGTACTTGATTGCTTTCTTATTTTTACATGTAGGGTCCTTGGTGTAGAAAATATGGACCTAAGTGTAATTTGTGAGTTCCTGAGTACCCAACTATCGTTAAAAATGGATAAGTTGTTGGAACAAAAAAAATAGGTAAGAAGGACATTCGCTCTCCCTTAGCTATATCACTTTTCTTACCCAAAATATGGGTAAGCTATTGGAGTTGCTTTTACAACTGCTACAAGAGACGACCACTACATCACAAAATGAATTCCATGGGACATTTTCGTGCTTCATCGACATCGCACTTGGAACAATAGACATGAAACTTCCACTTTTGATTCTACAATTAGATTGCCAACAGAACTTGCCCAATCACGAAATTCATGGAAATATCTTAGACAAAGCTTACATATCCGAATGATGTTCAATTATAAGCATTGGGGGAGGTTAGTTGTTATTTGGTGGGTGGGTGGGTGCAGGTGTGTGTCGGGGGGGCAATTGCGACCCCCCATTTCAAAGTGTTTTTTTACATTAATACTCTATTTTTACATTAATACTATGTATTTAACAAGTTTTTATCACACATTTTTAGTTTGACCCCTCACCTCTCAATAATATTCTTTGGGGGGAGGGGGAATCGCGACCCCCCACTTCAAAGTATTATTTTTCACATTCATACTCTGTATTTAACAAGTTTTTATCACACATTTTTTAGTTCGCCCCCCCCCCCCCCCCACTTCAAAGTGTTTTTTTTACATTAATACTCTGTTTTTTTTACATTAATACTCTATATTTAATAAGTTTTTATCACACATTTTTTAGTTCCCTCACCTCTCAATAATCTTCTTTGTCCCCCAAGCTCTGCCACAATTATGAGAAACAAAGCAGTAGATGCATGTGGAAACAAAGTTAAAAGTAAAGATAGCACACTAGGCCACATGTCTTGTAGAGGCTGAAAATGTGACAATGACACTAAAAAATTTCCACCGCAATCGACAGAACATTTGCTTATCTTCTTGGGAAGGTCTTCACAAGAACATTCAGTCTTAGTTAGGGCCTGTTTGATTCACGGGATAGAAAAAACATAGGAATAGGAAAAACGCAAGATTAGAATGTCTTGTCCAATTGAATTCTATAAGATTTGGAGCCTACGAAAATTTTTCTTGAAGAAGTATTTGATTCACAGGAAAGCAAAGGAATTGTAACATGAGGTTGAGATGGATGGAAAGTTTCCTCCAAAACATAGTGCAATACAATCCTATGAAAAAAATCCTTCGCATCCCCCCACTTCAAAGTGTTTTTCCACATTGATACTTTGTATTTAACAAGTTTTTATCACACATTTTTTAGTTTGACCCCTCACCTTTCAATAATCTTCTTTGGACCCATCTATGATTTAGGTCAATCTCTACCACAATTATGAGAAACAAAGCATTAGATGCATGTGGGAACATAGTTAAAAGTAAAAGATAGCGCACTAGGCCACATGTCTACTTCTAGAGGCTGATAATGTGACAATGACACTACACAATTTCCACCATAATAGGCAGTACGTTTTCTTGTCTTCTTGGGAAGGTCTTCACTAGAACATTTAGTCTTAGTTAGGACCTGTTTGATTCGCGGGATAGGAAAAACATAGGAATAGAAAAAACGCAAGTTAGAATGTTTTGTCCAATTGAATCCTATAAGATTTGTAGCCTATTTTTTCTTAAAGAAGTGTTTGATTCACAGAAAAGCAAAGAAATTGTAACATGAAGTTAAGATGGATGAAAAGTTTCCTCCAAAACATAGTGCAATGCGATCCTATGGAAAAAATTCCTAAGAGCCAAATACTATAAATCAAATGATGCACATAGGAAAAATTCCTATGGATAAAAATCGTCCAAAATTCCTATAAGATTCCTTTAAATCAAACTTAGCCCTTAGTGAAAGATCCCCACATGTCAAATCACATCATGTAAGTTTGTAGATTGAATTTCACGAAGGCGTGAACTCTGTGAAACAGAGACGCCAAGGCTTACCTCTAAGAGCAACTCTAAAAGAAGCTGGAAAAACCCGCGCGCGAAAATTGCTATGCATAGTGCGCTATCTAGTTTTAGCGCGCGTTGTGCTTCTCGTAAGCGCTAAATACGGCGCGCAAAAATAGAGGCTAAATACAACAAATAAAAGAAGACCTCAACGTTGTGCCCCAAACCATTTCCACCACTCCTCGATTAGATCTTTTTGAAGATTATCATGCGTCTCATTGTCACGAATGGCATGATATGAGGCAATGAAACGTCCCCCACCCTGTGCTCTCTCTTATGCACTTGCACGGGAATCCCCATCAAGTCATACTGGTGAATGCGATCTATATCTTTGCCACGATCATCGTCTATGATCATGGTATGCATGATGACACAAGTTGTCATGATGTACCAAAGGCATTCTTAGTTCCAAAATCTAGCCGGTCCTCTGACAATAGAAAATTGGCTTGCAAAACCCTGAAGGCTCTCTCCACATCTTTCCTAGCCGCCGCTTGTGCGGCATGGAAATCCTTTTGTTTCTTACCTTTGGGTTTGTGAATCGGCTTCACAAAAGTTTGCCACCTTGGGTAGATGTCATCGGCAAGATAATAGCCACAGTTGTATGTGTGGCCATTTGCTTCAAACTCCACTTGTGGTCCTTCATGCAATGCAATCCTTGACATAAGAGGATACCGTTAAAGAACATTGATGTCATTGCAGGAACCGAGCATTCCACAAAAAGCATGCCAAATCCAAGTCTCATAATCTGCCACGGCTTTAAGGATGATAGTGCAATCCTTATTGTAACCTTTGAATTAACCATGCCATGCCGTAGGACAATTCTTCCAACTCCAATGCATACAATCAATAGAGTCAAGCATTTCAGGGAACCCTGAGCCTTGTTGAAAGAGTAATTACCCCTATGTGTGGTTTTGGTGATTAATGACAATCCCTATGGACTAATGTTTTCACTGAGTTTTATATGAAGGAATATTCCATCGGCCATGCTTGTAGTCTTTGTGTTGGATTCAAGTATAGATGCCATGAAGATAAAGATATACCTTGAGTATTGGCATCAAGATCATCGAGTTGAAGAGAAGAATATGATATGATCAAGATTTTGAGAGTGTGATCTCAATAGAAGAATTCAAGATATATCTATAAGACGGTATCATGATAGCCTCATTAGTTGATATATGATTGACTAAGATTTAGAGCATGTAATCAAATTAAGAGTTTTTTATATACCTCAAGATATTAAGATGGAGCATGATAAGATACATGGTTGACCTATACAAAGAGTAAAGAGTGATTTCAAGTTGGTCAACACATGAAGCATAAATAATGTACCACATGATCTTGTGGTATGGTAAGCCTTGTCAATTATGCATCATGAACTAACCCATTATATATGTGCCTTTGCGTTTTCTATATGGGATAGGTATCTTTCCATGGTTATGCTTCAAAAGTGAAGATCTTATATAGCCCATGAGAGGATGACATCAAGTGGTGATCGTCATCAAGGTTGAGAAGGGCAAGTTCAAGATAAGCATCTCGAGAAGATCATTTGCTTGAAGCTTGCCATCCATATTGGTGATAATGGACATGTGAAGACATGTATTAATGAAGCTATCCAATAATGGTGTATGGGAGAGCAAATTAGGAGCCTTCACGAAGCAACAATGATCAAGTGATGCATTCCGGCTTGGATGGAGATTAAAGTGTTGTCATCAAGATCAAGCGGGATGCGCAAGGCAAAGGTATGGCCTTGCTAGGTTTTCCTTTTACCGGTCTCAAGGTGGTTGTTGGGAGACCGGGTTATAGGATACATATCCAAACTATTAAGAGGGGCTTTCGGTTGGGTACCTTGATCACATCGTCATAGGGAGCTCAATCCTTTGCATACTTTGCATCTTCCTATTTTTTTGCTTCTTGGTGTTTCTCTTCTTGGTGTTTCTCCATGTGAGGTTCTTGAGCTTGTTTCTAGCTCTTCAACAAGCCCAAGTTCATTGAAAATGGAATTTGTATGCATCTTCTATGGCGTTTTCGAGTTTGAAGGTTTTATCGGTTCTTCGTGTAGAGAGGCTCCTTACCTTTCTTTATTTGGTTCTATCCTTATTTTCTGGACTATGATGTTTCTCTACACCATCTTGTAGGGCTTGTTGTCCTCATCAAAACAAGCCCAAGATCATCGAAATCGTATTCCGGACGCAAAAGTTATTGCCGTTTTCGGGTGTCCTGTTTGGTTACAGCGGAATTCCGGCGGACCGAGTTTGTGGTCGGAACTTCCGGCGACCGCCGGAAATTTCCGGCAAACTGCCGAAAAACTATTCTGTATGTTGTTTCGGTTTGTACCGAAACTTCCGGTTTTGACCGGAAATTCCGGCGGCTGATCCGGCGGCGCCGATTTCGTCGCCGGAACGTGTTCACCCAGCGCATCTTGCTTCCAACGGTCATCCCCCTTGAAGGGGTATAAAATGGGGGCCTCTTCCCCAACGTTCTAAGGCTCTTGAGCACGTTTTTGACCTCCATTGTTGACCTCTTTGAGCTTTCTTTCTCTCCCTTCCCTCCTATGATTCTTGCATCTTTTTGAGGGCATTGGAAGAGGAGATCTAGATCTACAATCCCCACCAATCAATTCCTCCTCTGAGTAAGGGGAACCCATTGGATCTAGATCTTGGAGTCATTTGTTGGTTTCCACCATTGTTCTTCCTCTCTAATTCCTCCCTAGAACTTGTTGCTTTGGTGGGATTTGAGAGTGAAGGATTTGAGCACCCTTGGTGTTCTTGCTTTGCATTCTTGCATAAGTGTTGAGCTCTCCATTATGATTTGTTCGAGTGAGAGACCGTGAGCTTGTTACTCTTGGAGGGTGGCCTCCTAGTTGGCTTGGCGGTTGGTACCGCGGTGTCCTCTTCGTGGAAGATTGTGAAGAGACCCGGGCTTCTCCTTCGTGGAGCTTGTGAAGTGGTTGTGGAGCTTGACATCTCCGGAGTGGAGGAAAAGCTAGCCATAAGGAAAGGGCCTATTCCTTCATGGGATAGACTTGGAGAAGAAGGCGAGCCTTTGTGGCGCGTGAGGAATCCTTCGTAGAACCTCCCACCTCTCCAATGTGACGTAGCCCCCTTCCCAAAGGTGGTGAACACGGGAATACATCTTCGTCTCCGCGTGCCTCGGTTATCTCTATATCCGAGTTTACTTTCTTTGTGATAGCCATCGAGCTTGAAGTACTTATATCTTGCTTATCACTTGTGGTATATTTATCTTGTGCTATCTTGCTTAGCTTAATTTGTTGTTGGTGCATTTAGTTGAGCCTAGTGTATTTAGGTTTTGTGCTTGTAAAATAAACGTTAGTTTAATTCCGCATTCTATCAAGCCAAAACCGTAATAGTTTTGAAATTGCCTATTCACCCCCCTCTAGGCGACATCTCTATCCTTTCAATTGGTATCAGAGCAAGGTCTCTCCTTGTTTAGGCTTCACCGCCTAGAGTGTAAAGATGTCGGCTAGGAGTATAGTGCACAATGACACAATTATCTTTGATGGCACAAATTATGCTTTGTGGAGAAATTGCTTGCTTTGTAATCTTAGGACCTTGTGTCCAAATATTGAGCGATTTCTAGATGTAGGTTTTTCTCCTCCGATGGATACTCAAAATCTATCTTTAGCGGATGAGAAAAATTTACATCTCGAAGCTCAAGTATCTAATGAGATTATTTTCTCTTTGAGCCCCACAGTTAATTTGTTCTTGACGATTGTAAAGTGCAAGTCGTCTCATGAGAAGTGCACCAAGCTTAAAGAAATATTTGGTGGTTCCATTTCTAATATTGTCGGTGGTTTCTCCAAGGAGATCTCTTTTCCTTCACATCATGAAGAGCTCCAAGTTGCTTCCACCTCCGACCGCGATGAGTTCTCATCCTCACTACTTCACCAACGTGTGGCAAGACACAAGGTAAATATATGGTGAGTGGTGTTGGGAATTGCAATGTTGATATTGTGCTCGCTAATGATGATCCTTCGTCTCTATCCCATTGCAATGTTTCTTCTTTGGACTTAAGCACTTCTTGCAACAATAATGTTATATCCCCTTTTGTTGCTAGTCCTTGTATATCATCTAGAAATTATTTGAGTACTAGTGTAGATGATATGCTTGATTTGCCTTGTTCCCATGAACAAAATTCTTCTATTTCCTCTAGTTGTTTATCTAACAATGTAGAGGAAATCAAACATTCTATGGAGCAAGACATGATCATGAATGAAGATTCAATAATATCCTCATCTTCATCCTCACTTGCTCACATGTGCCTTATGGAAAGAGGATCAAAGGTATCTCCTACTTTGGATCCCAATATATCTTCTAAAGATAATAGCAATGATAATGATGATAGTGATGATGACATTGATGAGGATACTAGTGCTCTCTTGCTTGAGTTGACTTTTTGTGTACCTCTCTTCGTGGTAATAATAAGGCTGTTACTTGTCTCAAACACGTTATGGACACCATAACTAAACAATTGGGAACCATAGAGGAGTTGGATTTCCAACTTGATGATGGGAGTCGGAGATTTAATCTCCTTAAGCAAGAGCTTGCCGAGGAGAAGCACACTAATTGTCTCCTCACACAAAAAATTAAATCTTATGAGCTTGAAAAGGAAAATTCTATTAATGATGCTTGTGCTACTAACTCTACTTCTTGTGAAGCATCTACCCTAAAGGAGAACGTTGAGCTAAGGGCTCAACTTGAGTTGCTAACTAGCAAGTATAGGAAATTGGAAGAAAGTCATGAAAAGCTCTCGGGCTCTCATAATGATCTTCTAATCTCCCATGATGGGCTAATGTTAGCTCGTGAGGCAAGTATTACCAATATAACATCTTGTGAGCCTCTTTTGGACATTAGCACAACTTCTACTCAAAATGCTTTTTTGCCATGTGCTAGTCCTAGTAATCCATCTAGCCATACTATTGATAAACCTTGTGTTGGATTAATTGCTTTGCCTTGTTGCTCTAACAATGAAGCTTATACTTCCTCTAGTACTTGTATTTCTACTAGCCATGTAGAGGAAATCAAAGAGCTCAAGGCCCAAGTCACTTCCTTGAGGAATGACTTGGAAAAGAGTCTTGAAGGGAAATTCACACTCGATAATGTCTTGAGTGTGCAAAAATCCCCTAATTATAAAAGTGGACTTGGATTCAACTCCAATAACAAGAACAAGTCCAATATAAACAAGAAGAAGGGCCAAAACCAAGTAAAGAATTTGGCCAAGATTATTTGCTTCAAGTGCAAGGTTGAAGGACATCATGTAAGATCTTGTCCATTGAAGAAAAAGCACTTGAGTGAGAAGCAACAAGGGAAGCGGCCACAAGCTCATGTTCAAGCCCAAGTTGAAGTGAGGCCACTTCCGAAGAAGAATCAAGATAATGCTCCCCAAGCCAAGAAATCAATAAAGAAGAGAAAGGGGAGCACTTGTTGCTACATATGTCGTGTGAAGGGGCACTTTGCCTCTTCATGTTCAAACGGTACCTTATCTAACCCTATCATTGTTGATGATGATTATTCTCTTAGGAAGGATAAGGATGACAATGTGTTTGCCAAGTTTGTTGGAACTCAAAGTGGTGTCAAGAAAAGAACCATTTGGGTTGCCAAGCCTATTGTGACTAACATCTTAGGACCCAACTTGGTTGGGGGCCAACTAGCTCAAACTTGATCAATAGGTGTTTTTGGAGGGCATTGGAGACTTGGCTAACTCATGAAGAATTAAGGGATCTTCATATATTATATTTTATCAAGCCAGGTCATAAGGATTATCATTTCCCTATCTTATATCCAATGTGCCTCTTCGCGGTAACTTGTACTTAACTCATTTATTTTGTAAGTTACTTGCCCCCTTTACATGTTTTGGTTTTGTACCAAGTATGTGTTTGTATTTGGTGTGCCTCATACTTGATTATTTTGTGTATTCAAGTATGTATAGGTGTTTGGCACATCATTTACTCGTGTGTTTTGCTTGGAGCTTCTAATGCATCTTGATGATATCTTATTTGGCTCTTTTCGAGTGGTTAATGGAACATACCATTTTGGGGGAGTGAAATGCCTCGCATCTCTCAAACCTTAAAATGTGTGAACATGAGTACTACCACTTAGTATTGATATTGCAAGCTTATCTGGTCACTATGTGGTGTGTCATACTCATGAGAAATTCAAATTCTAAATGTCCATTAATTCTCTCTAGTTGATGTTGCTTTTCCTCTTGTTAAGAAAATCAGAATATCACATTATGGGGGAGTAATATGCTACTTTTGCATATCACAATCCTAGGAAATGTGAACACATGAGGTAGTGCCACTTAGAGTTGATATTGTTGATTATCTTGTTTCTAGGTGGCATGTTGGCTCAAACAAGGTCCTATTTTTGTTAGAAGCTTTTATTGCTTATCTTTTTTGGTCTTTGTTTGAGCAATAAATTCTTAATGCGGTCTTCCTCAAATACATATCTCTACATCTTTTTGGGAGACCATTTGCTTCAAGTTATTCTAATCATTGCTTTGCATCGTTGTGTGACTAGATTGAAGCTATCAAGAATCTCTATCTTTGAATAGTGCTTAATCTTTTTATTCCTATCCTATGTTTTTTTTGTGAAGATTTATCTTTAATATCCGTGCAATATACCATCGTAAATCAATTCCAATACACTCATTGTCTTCGACAATTAATATACTTATGTGTGGTAGCATTTATGGATCATCTTCACCTTGGATTTCACCTCTTATTGCCTTATTTTCTTTTCAAAAAATTGTTGTGGATCCCATTGTCTTCCTTGATTTTTTAACATCTCTTTGATGATGTTTTTGATTATTATAAAATGTGTTTTAGTGGAAGACAAACCTTTTCTTCTCGAAACCTTGTGCCATTGTGAAAAGTGTTAAGGGTTTGGTTTATTTGTTGAAACCTTGCTCTTTTGGGAGTTTGGTATCTCATTCTTTCTTCTCTATTTTATTTGCTTGAATGAGATAAATCATTGAGTATTTTTGTTTTTATTTCATCTTTTTGCTCAATAGTTTTTTCTTAGTTCATTGGTTGAACTTCATTGAACAAATCTTGTGTTGATTTGATTCTTTTATATAGTTTGGGCAACAAATGTGTTTTGTCACACCTTGTATGCCTTCTTGAATATTTTTGTGTTTTTCCAAATTATATCTTCTTTGGATATTGAAAGTCTCCATGTGTTTGCTTTCTTTGATCTAATATATAGGGTATACTCCATCAAATCCTTAAACGTCTAAGATGTGCATGAAATTCAAATTTCATCTCTAAATATGTACATATTTTTATGGAGTGTGTCCTATGTGTTGTGGTTAGTCTAACCACTTTGGACCCAATAAGTTTGGGGAACAAGATGTACTTGAATGTTGTTTTAGGTACATTGGATATGCAGTGGATGCCTGTCTCGTCTATAAGGAAGTGTTGTCACCACATGATAATTGGAGCCAAGCTAGGATGATCGAAAAATTCTTATCTACTACATCATACCATTGCTATCTCGGTAACAAGTATCTTATTCATGCATACTATTCTTTCATCCAATCTCTTGTAGGTTGCATCTTGGCATGAATTTATCCGTTTGTAAATGTTGCGGTTCTTGCAAGGATCTTTGAAAGACTTCTTTACCCTTATTGCTTATGTGAGTAATTTGAGATGATGCATATAATGGGGAGTATATAAAATCATGTTCATGATTCACCAATTCCAAATATGCCTTCTAGCAATTTATTGCATATCAATTCCTCAAGGTACTCTCATGTGCAATATTGTTGAAATTGCTTTGGATCCTTCCTTTTGCTACTTGTTGCCTTTCTCAAAGTATCCCAACTAGCATTTGTTCCCTTAGTGTTAGTTGTGATGTTTTTGAGGTTTTCATTTTTTTCTTTAGTGAAGTTCATTGATATATCATAAGAGAAAATAGAGCCATGGGCTATATATGCATTTAAGCTTGTCTTGACAAGTGTATTTATTTATATCTACTCCTTGTATCTTGGTTATGTTCTAAATAATATAGAGGGAGTGAGGATTCCATGTTTGTGCATATTGTATTCAAATACAATAATTAAAATTTATGCATGAACCTTGGGGAGCTTCCTTATTTCATTTAGAGCACTATTTGTCCATTTGATTTTTTGGATCATTGGATTGCTGTGGCATCCCGCAAAACCACTACTAGAAAATCGCGTTGAATTTGTGCATTGCATCGTCATCATCATGCATTGTTTGCATAAAACTATTTCGCAAAGCCGTTTTGTTTTCTAAAACGCCCCACCTCTATTCAAATATCAAAACCGGGTCGCCGGAATATTTTACCTTGTCTGCTATTAGTTTGCAAAAGGCCTGTTGGAATTAAATAACACATTTAATTGTTTTAGCGGGGCAGTCGAACGGGCCGTTTCGACCCGAACGACCACCCCCTGAAATTTAAATCGGTCCACCCCAACAAATCCTACAGCTACCCAGAAAACCTACCCACCCCTTTGGCCACCTCACCCTGGCCAATCACCATGTGCCACCTCGCCCTCTCCCTATCCCCCACCCAACCAGATGTTGCCACATCACCCTCATCTCTCTCCCCCCCTCTAAACCCAAGCCACACACACGCACCCCACACACCTGATCCCCACACCACCAACCCCCAGCTGGCCCCACCCCAAAAGCACACAGCACACACGCATGCACCGCCCCAGCCCCTCCCTCTCCCTGCACGTGGGCCCCCCTTTCTCCCCTGGTCCACCCGCCAGCATCCACCCACGCAGCCCCTGGAACCACGCCTCCCCGTGCCCCGCACGCCACCCGCGCCGGCCCCATCTTCTCCCTCCCCGCACGCGCGCCTGCAGCCCCTCCTTCCTCGCCCGCCCCGCTCGAACCTCTCCGGCCACCGCCGCCCAGCACCCCTCCTCCCGCTCCCCTCCGGCGACCTCCCTCGCCGGCGCGTGCCCCGCTCGTCCTCGCCAGATCCTCCTGCTCCGCCGCCGCTCCCCTTCCCCTCCGCCCCGCCGGCGTCCTCCAGTCCCCGCCCCAGCCGTGGCCGCGCCTCCGCCCCAGCGTGCGCCTCCGCGCTCGCTCGCCGCTCCGCCGTCCCGCGCAAGCCGCCCCGCCGGAGCCGCCCTCGGTCGCGCGCCTCCCGCGCCCCGCCCGAGCCCGCCAGCGACCCCCGCACGCCGCCTCCGCCGTCCGACCTCGCCCCTTCCTCGAGATCCCCGCCCCGGCGCCTCGGCGTCCGCAGCACCGAGCCGCTGCCTCCCTGCTCCGCCGCCTCCGGCCGCGTTGCTCGCCGACGCCGCCGCGGCCAAGCACATCCCTAGGCGGCCCCGCGTTCCCCGCCTCGGCCTCCTCTCTGTGCAGCAGCACCCCGAGCCGCCCCTGCTCTGGCCGGCCCCGCACCCCCTTCGGCCGGCCGCGTCGCCGTCTGCCCGTCCGCCTCCTCCGCGTCTGCCGGAGCCGCGCCGCCGCGCCGGGCCCGCCTCGCCGGCGCCTTCCTCGCCCGCCCCCTTCGCCTTCCCTGTCCGCGCATAGCAGCTGGCCCCGCCTGGACCCACCTGCCCGCGGGACCACCCCGTCGTCGCCGATGCCATCCGCCTCCGCCGTGCCGGTTCCCTGTGTAGTACCAAGTTGGAGCCAAGTTGGTGGGTGTGGAAACAACAAGCTCGACACCGACAAACGAGTGGAACCCCGAGTACTTCGTCGTGGAAATTAGGGGCGATGATGCCGAATCGACAAGATCTCCTTCACGGAATTCGAGAAGCCTGTTCGGGTGCCTGAAGACCAAACTCGTCGAGACCCTGAAGACCCCGAAGCCGAAGGTCACCTACAAGGGACGCCAAGGACTCCCCCTGAAGCCGCCACGACCGTCTACATGAGGCCGCTGCCCTGAAGACCGATCTAGAGCGCCAAGGTCTTCGACACGGAACACCGAACCCCGACGAACCCCCCCGGACGCCAAGACCGACTCGACGGCGCGGACCCGACAAGAGCTGCACGACGACAAGACCGACAACATGGCCGACCACCGCGGATGCGCCAAGATCTACCCCGTCATCTGAGAACGTTCCGTCGAACCCCGAACCCCGAGACCGACCCCGAACCCGAACCCCAGAACCCAAGATCGTCGAGAACCCTAATGTGTGCACCTTTCCGAAACCCTATTTTAGAACATAATAACAACTTGTTGCATATTCAATCATTCATCTCGCCTGCATATCTGTGGTTTGGGGGCCTTATGCCGATTCACCTAATAATTAAATATGGGGTCATATGCGGGCAAATCTAGTCTTATATTGGCCTCATTTAAATTGATGTAGCGAACCGGTACTATATCTTGGCCATGTAATGCATCATTTAATTTGCGGGGTAAATAAATAACTCGAACCGTTTAATTAAATGTCGGGACCCTGGTTCCACTTAATATGACCTAATTGCATTGCACCTTTGCCATGCCATACATCATACATGCATCATGCCGATCTTCTGCCGTTGTATTAAATAGTGCATCCGGTGTTTCTTCTAGTGTTTTGCTTCTTCGCGGATAAGGCCGTTGAGTTGATGTGAGCTTCGCCCCGATCTTCGGTTGAACCTTCGACAATGTTTTCAGGCGAGCATCTCCCCCTTTCTACCTATCTTACTTTTATAGTGTTTTACTCCTTCCTGTTGATCTATTGCTATCTGTGTTACGATGCTTTAGTTTCCGTACCGGTGATATCCCTTGCAGCCTTATATTGCCTTGGACACATCCTATTACCTGTTGTTTGGTAGATAGTTGGACTTGCGCGTTGTAGTCGCTTGCTCAAGTGCTGTTGCGTGTCGTCCAGTGCCACAGTTGTTGATGTATTGCCGCATGTTGCTGTTGGAGATGATCCTAGCTCTACTTACCGTTCACTTTAATTCCTGTTTAACAACTAAAATTGAAGTAAGCAGAGGCATCGGTGGGTGATAGAAAATGTTTGGTTTCCGAACGCCCACTTGTGTCCCGTAGGACCCCGAGTACTTGATACATGTTCCTTGATTTATCGCGCTATCCACATATGGGGAGTATGGGCCCCCCTTAGCCAGAGCTTGATTCCGTCTTATTTCTTGGGGCCACAAACTAGTTTGAGGTTTTATTTACGATCCTGTACTTATGCCATGTTTTACTGCTTTATTTACGATTGTGCGACAGATAGCACCTGTACTGTTTAGGATCGGGACACGATTCCGCGGTGTCGACTAGCCCAGTTTTGGGTTCCCAGTCGTTCACAGCCGTATACCCAGACCTTGAGTCCGTCTCGGAGCTAGCTTACTTCGTTGCGGGTAGCTTAATGGGGTGGCCCCCTGAAATATTTCTGAATCTTGTGATTGCTCTGTCGTGAAGACCTCGTTGGGTTTTGATTTGGTTTTTCCGAGGTTGATCGTGTGTGTGTTGCTATTTGTGCACCCCGGCCGGGTTAAAACTTTTTGAAAGCCGTGTCCGCGGTTATGGACGACTTGGAGCACAGTATCTCGACCATAGACAAGCATAACTAAAGTTTACTGCTATAAATTTGACTTTATAATGACTAGTAATCAGCTCCACTATAATGGAATGGCTAAATAATACTGCCCACAATTGCTTGTTTGGATTGTCGCTTGCGACCATTGTACCTGACTAGTAATTATGGCAACTACAACGGAATGGCTGAATAAAAGTACCAACAACTGCTGGGTTTTTGGGTTATCTCATGCTAATTGTATCGGATTAGTAAGTGTTGCAACTACAACGGAATGAATAACTAAAAGTGCCCACTGCTTATTTTATCAGGATGATTATCTATACCTGACTAGTAATTGCTGCAACGAAAACTGAATAAATAAAACTGCCCACTGTGTGAGTTCCTCGGTTGACTTCCTCGTTTGGACTCGAGGGGGAAACACCAGGATGGGTATGTTTGGTGTTAGCTTCAGGTGGGATCCGGATAGGTCATTCTTACCCCTCTCTGATAACCGCCAGTTGTATCAAGTCTCTATAGGTTGTTCAGTGCATGCTGCCGCTGCCGCTCAGTCCACCATACCTATGTAGGCGAGGACCGCCGAATTCTAGCCTTGCCGTGTACTGGCCTCAGTACTGACGCTCCTTCTTTTTCCTTGGCCCTTTGTCGGCACCCCTTTTGTTTAAGCAGGTTTTGAGATCGACGTCGTTAGCAGGGTTACCCTTCCGGCTTGGCCTGGGCAGGGTTATGGACGCCATTGGTTATTCTTCAGGGCTCTTAGCCCCATTTGCATCTTGTCCGTAGCTGGACGCTATATCGTTCTCAAGGTGATTTGGATCTTTGTACTGTATATCTGTATTCTTGACTCATGGAGTCGCTGCTATATATATCTGTTCTGTGGGTCCCATCGAGGACTGTTGTGTAATGTTATTACTTCGTTTTCCACCCGCACGAAAGTGCCTGGTGGGCACCTTTGAATCGTTTCTATGCGGGTTTGGCGGTTTTCGCTAAAACTTGCATAGGGTCGATTCTGAGGGTGTTACAGAGTGGTATCAGAGCTCAGCAGTTGCGATACCCCACAAGTCCATCCTGTAGGATAACCTAGCTAACGGCCGAAGTAGAGTGTCAAAACTATTTTTGCAAAGTCGGTTGGATAGTTCTGGTTAGGTCTGATTTTATTCCTTACCCCTCTGCTATTCTCCTCTTACCTCTACGTGTTTTGAATCCGCTCTCTTCTCTCTCTTCGAGTCCAGGATTTCTATTGGTTGGGTTCCGTCGTACCTTCAGGGTTTCGCTTCCTCCTTTGATAACGGTGCTCTACCATCCGGTGTTAATGCTGTTTGAGGAATCCGCCTGTTGTGGTACCATTCTTTGTTCCTTGTTTGTGCCTTCCGGTGTTTTCCGACGCGACGACATCCTCTATGCTAGATCCGATGCAGAGTCTGCATCACTCCGTTGATCCGAACCTCGCTTGTCGAGATCTTCAGTCTAATTCCGAGAGTTGGTTGCATAAACCGCCTATTCGTGTGCAGAGTAATGGTTTGGGTGCGCGATGGACTGATCACCATCCGACTACTCTTATCATTCGCTCTTGTACGTCAAATCAGTGGATCCAGCAGTTTTACTCCGTCTACGAAAGTTAGGGGTGGCTTTATTTGTTGATACCTCTACCTTCGACATGTTGTTCCCGGAGTGTTCTCGCGACGATCACGGACAACGACCTCTTGTTAGTGGTGTCGCGAGGATCTACACGAAGCGCGAAGGATCAGATCGCCGACCTTCCTTCCGGTACCATGAGGCGGATCTCGAGGGCGAGATCCATTGTTAGTGGTGTCGAATTGTGGCATCCCGCAAAACCACTACTAGAAAATCGCGTTGAATTTGTGCATTGCATCGTCATCATCATGCATTGTTTGCATAAAACTATTTCGCAAAGCCGTTTTGTTTTCTAAAACGCCCCACCTCTATTCAAATATCAAAACCGGGTCGCCGGAATATTTTACCTTGTCTGCTATTAGTTTGCAAAAGGCCTGTTGGAATTAAATAACACATTTAATTGTTTTAGCGGGGCAGTCGAACGGGCCGTTTCGACCCGAACGACCACCCCCTGAAATTTAAATCGGTCCACCCCAACAAATCCTACAGCTACCCAGAAAACCTACACACCCCTTTGGCCACCTCACCCTGGCCAATCACCATGTGCCACCTCGCCCTCTCCCTATCCCCCACCCAACCAGATGTTGCCACATCACCCTCATCTCTCTCCCCCCCTCTAAACCCAAGCCACACACACGCACCCCACACACCTGATCCCCACACCACCAACCCCCAGCTGGCCCCACCCCAAAAGCACACAGCACACACGCATGCACCGCCCCAGCCCCTCCCTCTCCCTGCACGTGGGCCCCCCTTTCTCCCCTGGTCCACCCGCCAGCCTCCACCCACGCAGCCCCTGGAACCACGCCTCCCCGTGCCCCGCACGCCACCCGCGCCGGCCCCATCTTCTCCCTCCACGCACGCGCGCCTGCAGCCCCTCCTTCCTCGCCCGCCCCGCTCGAACCTCTCCGACCACCGCCGCCCAGCACCCCTCCTCCCGCTACCCTCCGGCGACCTCCCTCGCCGGCGCGCGCCCCGCTCGTCCTCGCCGGATCCTCCTGCTCCGCCGCCGCTCCCCTTCCCCTCCGCCCCGCCGGCGTCCTCCAGTCCCCGCCCCAGCCGCGGCCGCGCCTCCGCCCCAGCGTGCGCCTCCGCGCTCGCTCGCCGCTCCGCCGTCCCGCGCAAGCCGCCCCGCCGGAGCCGCCCTCGGTCGCGCGCCTCCCGCGCCCCGCCCGAGCCCGCCAGCGACCCCCGCACGCCGCCTCCGCCGTCCGACCTCGCCCCTTCCCCGAGCTCCCCGCCCCGGCGCCTCGGCGTCCGCAGCACCGAGCCGCTGCCTCCCTGCTCCGCCGCCTCCGGCCGCGTTGCTCGTCGGCGCCGCCGCGGCCAAGCACATCCCCAGGCGGCCCCGCGTTCCCCGCCTCGGCCTCCTCTCTGTGCAGCAGCACCCCGAGCCGCCCCTGCTCTGGCCGGCCCCGCACCCCCTCCGGCCGGCCGCGTCGTCGTCTGCCCGTCCGCCTCCTCCGCGTCTGCCGGAGCCGCGCCGCCGCGCCGGGCCCGCCTCGTCGGCGCCTTCCTCGCCCGCCCCCTTCGCCTTCCCTGTCCGCGCACAGCAGCTGGCCCCGCCTGGACCCACCTGCCCGCAGGACCACCCCGTCGTCGCCGATGCCATCCGCCTCCGCCGTGCCGGTTCCCTGTGTAGTACCAAGTTGGAGCCAAGTTGGTGGGTGTGGAAACAACAAGCTCGACACCGACAAACGAGTGGAACCCCGAGTACTTCGTCGTGGAAATTAGGGGCGATGATGCCGAATCGACAAGATCTCCTTCACGGAATTCGAGAAGCCTGTTCGGGTGCCTGAAGACCAAACTCGTCGACCCTGAAGACCCCGAAGCCGAAGGTCACCTACAAGGGACGCCAAGGACTCCCCCTGAAGCCGCCACGACCGTCTACATGAGGCCGCTGCCCTGAAGACCGATCTAGAGCGCCAAGGTCTTCGACACGGAACACCGAACCCCGACGAACCCCCCCCGGACGCCAAGACCGACTCGACGGCGCGGACCCGACAAGAGCTGCACGACGACAAGACCGACAACATGGCCGACCACCGCGGATGCGCCAAGATCTACCCCGTCATCTGAGAACGTTCCGTCGAACCCCGAACCCCGAGACCGACCCCGAACCCGAACCCCGGAACCCAAGATCGTCGAGAACCCTAATGTGTGCACCTTTCCGAAACCCTATTTTAGAACATAATAACAACTTGTTGCATATTCAATCATTCATCTCGCCTGCATATCTGTGGTTTGGGGGCCTTATGCCGATTCACCTAATAATTAAATATGGGGTCATATGCGGGCAAATCTAGTCTTATATTGGCCTCATTTAAATTGATGTAGCGAACCGGTACTATATCTTGGCCATGTAATGCATCATTTAATTTGCGGGGTAAATAAATAACTCGAACCGTTTAATTAAATGTCGGGACCCTGGTTCCACTTAATATGACCTAATTGCATTGCACCTTTGCCATGCCATACATCATACATGCATCATGCCGATCTTCTGCCGTTGTTTTAAATAGTGCATCCGGTGTTTCTTCTAGTGTTTTGCTTCTTCGCGGATAAGGCCGTTGAGTTGATGTGAGCTTCGCCCCGATCTTCGGTTGAACCTTCGACAATGTTTTCAGGCGAGCATCTCCCCCTTTCTACCTATCTTACTTTTATAGTGTTTTACTCCTTCCTGTTGATCTATTGCTATCTGTGTTACGATGCTTTAGTTTCCGTATCGGTGATATCCCTTGCAGCCTTATATTGCCTTGGACACATCCTATTACCTGTTGTTTGGTAGATAGTTGGACTTGCGCGTTGTAGTCGCTTGCTCAAGTGCTGTTGCGTGTCGTCCAGTGCCACAGTTGTTGATGTATTGCCGCATGTTGTTGTTGGAGATGATCCTAGCTCTACTTACCGTTCACTTTAATTCCTATTTAACAACTAAAATTGAAGTAAGCAGAGGCATCGGTGGGTGATAGAAAATGTTTGGTTTCCGAACGCCCACTTGTGTCCCGTAGGACCCCGAGTACTTGATACTTGTTCCTTGATTTATCGCGCTATCCACATATGGGGAGTATGGGCCCCCCTTAGCCAGAGCTTGATTCCGTCTTATTTCTTGGGGCCACAAACTAGTTTGAGGTTTTATTTACGATCATGTACTTATGCCATGTTTTACTGCTTTATTTACGATTGTGCGACAGATAGCACCTGTACTGTTTAGGATCGGGACACGATTCCGCGGTGTCGACAAGCCCAGTTTTGGGTTCCCAGTCGTTCACAGCCGTATACCCAGACCTTGAGTCCGTCTCGGAGCTAGCTTACTTCGTTGCGGGTAGCTTAATGGGGTGGCCCCCTGAAATATTTCTGAATCTTGTGATTGCTCTGTCGTGAAGACCTCGTTGGGTTTTGATTTGGTTTTTCCGAGGTTGATCGTGTGTGTGTTGCTATTTGTGCACCCCGGCCGGGTTAAAACTTTTTGAAAGCCGTGTCCGCGGTTATGGACGACTTGGAGCACAGTATCTCGACCATAGACAAGCATAACTAAAGTTTACTGCTATAAATTTGACTTTATAATGACTAGTAATCAGCTCCACTATAATGGAATGGCTAAATAATACTGCCCACAATTGCTTGTTTGGATTGTCGCTTGCGACCATTGTACCTGACTAGTAATTATGGCAACTACAACGGAATGGCTGAATAAAAGTACCAACAACTGCTGGGTTTTTGGGTTATCTCATGCTAATTGTATCGGATTAGTAAGTGTTGCAACTACAACGGAATGAATAACTAAAAGTGCCCACTGCTTATTTTATCAGGATGATTATCTATACCTGACTAGTAATTGCTGCAACGAAAACTGAATAAATAAAACTGCCCACTGTGTGAGTTCCTCGGTTGACTTCCTCGTTTGGACTCGAGGGGGAAACACCAGGATGGGTATGTTTGGTGTTAGCTTCAGGTGGGATCCGGATAGGTCATTCTTACCCCTCTCTGATAACCGCCAGTTGTATCGAGTCTCTATAGGTTGTTCAGTGCATGCTGCCGCTGCCGCTCAGTCCACCATACCTATGTAGGCGAGGACCGCCGAATTCTAGCCTCGCTGTGTACTGGCCTCAGTACTGACGCTCCTTCTTTTTCCTTGGCCCTTTGTCGGCACCCCTTTTGTTTAAGCAGGTTTTGAGATCGACGTCGTTAGCAGGGTTACCCTTCCGGCTTGGCCTGGGCAGGGTTATGGACGCCATTGGTTATTCTTCAGGGCTCTTAGCCCCATTTGCATCTTGTCCGTAGCTGGACGCTATATCGTTCTCAAGGTGATTTGGATCTTTGTACTGTATATCTGTATTCTTGACTCATGGAGTCGCTGCTATATATATATCTGTTCTGTGGGTCCCATCGAGGACTGTTGTGTAATGTTATTACTTCGTTTTCCACCCGCACGAAAGTGCCTGGTGGGCACCTTTGAATCGTTTCTATGCGGGTTTGGCGGTTTTCGCTAAAACTTGCATAGGGTCGATTCTGAGGGTGTTACAGAGTGGTATCAGAGCTCAGCAGTTGCGATACCCCACAAGTCCAGCCTGTAGGATAACCTAGCTAACGGCCGAAGTAGAGTGTCAAAACTATTTTTGCAAAGTCGGTTGGATAGTTCTGGTTAGGTCTGATTTTATTCCTTACCCCTCTGCTATTCTCCTCTTACCTCTACGTGTTTTGAATCCGCTCTCTTCTCTCTCTTCGAGTCCAGGATTTCTCGTGGTTGGGTTCCGTCGTACCTTCAGGGTTTCGCTTCCTCCTTTGATAACGGTGCTCTACCATCCGGTGTTAATGCTGTTTGAGGAATCCGCCTGCTGTGGTACCATTCTTTGTTCCTTGTTTGTGCCTTCCGGTGTTTTCCGACGCGACGACATCCTCTATGCTAGATCCGATGCAGAGTCTGCATCACTCCGTTGATCCGAACCTCGCTTGTCGAGATCTTCAGTCTAATTCCGAGAGTTGGTTGCATAAACCGCCTATTCGTGTGCAGAGTAATGGTTTGGGTGCGCGATGGACTGATCACCATCCGACTACTCTTATCATTCGCTCTTGTACGTCGAATCAGTGGATCCAGCAGTTTTACTCCGTCTACGAAAGTTAGGGGTGGCTTTATTTGTTGATACCTCTACCTTCGACCTGTTGTTCCCGGAGTGTTCTCGCGACGATCACGGACAACGACCTCTTGTTAGTGGTGTCGCGAGGATCTACACGAAGCGCGAAGGATCAGATCGCCGACCTTCCTTCCGGTACCATGAGGCGGATCTCGAGGGCGAGATCCATTGTTAGTGGTGTCGAATTGTGGCATCCCGCAAAACCACTACTAGAAAATCGCGTTGAATTTGTGCATTGCATCGTCATCATCATGCATTGTTTGCATAAAACTATTTCGCAAAGCCGTTTTGTTTTCTAAAACGCCCCACCTCTATTCAAATATCAAAACCGGGTCGCCGGAATATTTTACCTTGTCTGCTATTAGTTTGCAAAAGGCCTGTTGGAATTAAATAACACATTTAATTGTTTTAGCGGGGCAGTCGAACGGGCCGTTTCGACCCGAACGACCACCCCTGAAATTTAAATCGGTCCACCCCAACAAATCCTACAGCTACCCAGAAAACCTACCCACCCCTTTGGCCACCTCACCCTGGCCAATCACCATGTGCCACCTCGCCCTCTCCCTATCCCCCACCCAACCAGATGTTGCCACATCACCCTCATCTCTCTCCCCCCTCTAAACCCAAGCCACACACACGCACCCCACACACCTGATCCCCACACCACCAACCCCCAGCTGGCCCCACCCCAAAAGCACACAGCACACACGCATGCACCGCCCCAGCCCCTCCCTCTCCCTGCACGTGGGCCCCCCTTTCTCCCCTGGTCCACCCGCCAGCCTCCACCCACGCAGCCCCTGGAACCACGCCTCCCCGTGCCCCGCACGCCACCCGCGCCGTCCCCATCTTCTCCCTCCCCGCACGCGCGCCTGCAGCCCCTCCTTCCTCGCCCGCCCCGCTCGAACCTCTCCGGCCACCGCCGCCCAGCACCCCTCCTCCCGCTCCCCTCCGGCGACCTCCCTCGCCGGCACGCGCCCCGCTCGTCCTCGCTGGATCCTCCTGCTCCGCCGCCGCTCCCCTTCCCCTCCGCCCCGCCGGCGTCCTCCAGTCCCCGCCCCAGCCGCGGCCGCGCCTCTGCCCCAGCGTGCGCCTCCGCGCTCGCTCGCCGCTCCGCCGTCCCGCGCAAGCCGCCCCGCCGGAGCCGCCCTCGGTCGCGCGCCTCCCGCGCCCCGCCCGAGCCCGCCAGCGACCCCCGCACGCCGCCTCCGCCGTCCGACCTCGCCCCTTCCCCGAGCTCCCCGCCTCGGCGCCTCGGCGTCCGCAGCACCGAGCCGCTGCCTCCCTGCTCCGCCGCCTCCGGCCGCGTTGCTCGCCGGCGCCGCCGCGGCCAAGCACATCCCCAGGCGGCCCCGCGTTCCCCGCCTCGGCCTCCTCTCTGTGCAGCAGCACCCCGAGCCGCCCCTGCTCTGGCCGGCCCCGCACCCCCTCCGGCCGGCCGCGTCGCCGTCTGCCCGTCCGCCTCCTCCGCGTCTGCCGGAGCCGCGCCGGGCCCGCCTCGCCGGCGCCTTCCTCGCCCGCCCCCTTCGCCTTCCCTGTCCCCGCACAGCAGCTGGCCCCGCCTGGACCCACCTGCCCGCGGGACCACCCCGTCGTCGCCGATGCCATCCGCCTCCGCCGTGCCGGTTCCCTGTGTAGTACCAAGTTGGAGCCAAGTTGGTGGGTGTGGAAACAACAAGCTCGACACCGACAAACGAGTGGAACCCCGAGTACTTCGTCGTGGAAATTAGGGGCGATGACGCCAAATCGACAAGATCTCCTTCACGGAATTCGAGAAGCCTGTTCGGGTGCCTGAAGACCAAACTCGTCGAGACCCTGAAGACCCCGAAGCCGAAGGTCACCTACAAGGGACGCCAAGGACTCCCCCTGAAGCCGCCACGACCGTCTACATGAGGCCGCTGCCCTGAAGACCGATCTAGAGCGCCAAGGCCTTCGACACGGAACACCGAACCCCGACGAACCCCCCCCCCCCCCGGACGCCAAGACCGACTCGACGGCGCGGACCCGACAAGAGCTGCACGATGACAAGACCGACAACATGGCCGACCACCGCGGATGCGCCAAGATCTACCCCGTCATCTGAGAACGTTCCGTCGAACCCCGAACCCCGAGACCGACCCCGAACCCGAACCCCGGAACCCAAGATCGTCGAGAACCCTAATGTGTGCACCTTTCTGAAACCCTATTTTAGAACATAATAACAACTTGTTGCATATTCAATCATTCATCTCGCCTGCATATCTGTGGTTTGGGGGCCTTATGCCGATTCACCTAATAATTAAATATGGGGTCATATGCGGGCAAATCTAGTCTTATATTGGCCCAAGTTAAATTGATGTAGCGAACCGGTACTATATCTTGGCCATGTAATGCATCATTTAATTTGCGGGGTAAATAAATAACTCGAACCGTTTAATTAAATGTCGGGACCCTGGTTCCACTTAATATGACCTAATTGCATTGCACCTTTGCCATGCCATACATCATACATGCATCATGCCGATCTTCTGCCGTTGTATTAAATAGTGCATCCGGTGTTTCTTCTAGTGTTTTGCTTCTTCGCGGATAAGGCCGTTGAGTTGATGTGAGCTTCGCCCCGATCTTCGGTTGAACCTTCGACAATGTTTTCAGGCGAGCATCTCCCCCTTTCTACCTATCTTACTTTTATAGTGTTTTACTCCTTCCTGTTGATCTATTGCTATCTGTGTTACGATGCTTTAGTTTCCGTACCGGTGATATCTCTTGCAGCCTTATATTGCCTTGGACACATCCTATTACCTGTTGTTTGGTAGATAGTTGGACTTGCGCGTTGTAGTCGCTTGCTCAAGTGATGTTGCGTGCCGTCCAGTGCCACAGTTGTTGATGTATTGCCGCATGTTGCTGTTGGAGATGATCCTAGCTCTACTTACCGTTCACTTTAATTCCTGTTTAACAACTAAAATTGAAGTAAGCAGAGGCATCGGTGGGTGATAGAAAATGTTTGGTTTCCGAACGCCCACTTGTGTCCCGTAGGACCCCGAGTACTTGATACCTGTTCCTTGATTTATCGCGCTATCCACATATGGGGAGTATGGGCCCCCCTTAGCCAGAGCTTGATTCCGTCTTATTTCTTGGGGCCACAAACTAGTTTGAGGTTTTATTTACGATCCTGTACTTATGCCATGTTTTACTGCTTTATTTACGATTGTGCGACAGATAGCACCTGTACTGTTTAGGATCGGGACACGATTTCGCGGTGTCGACAAGCCCAGTTTTGGGTTCCCAGTCGTTCACAGCCGTATACCCAGACCTTGAGTCCGTCTCGGAGCTAGCTTACTTTGTTGCGGGTAGCTTAATGGGGTGGCCCCCTGAAATATTTCTGAATCTTGTGATTGCTCTGTCGTGAAGACCTCGTTGGGTTTTGATTTGGTTTTTCCGAGGTTGATCGTGTGTGTGTTGCTATTTGTGCACCCCGGCCGGGTTAAAACTTTCTGAAAGCCGTGTCCGCGGTTATGGACGACTTGGAGCACAGTATCTCGACCATAGACAAGCATAACTAAAGTTTACTGCTATAAATTTGACTTTATAATGACTAGTAATCAGCTCCACTATAATGGAATGGCTAAATAATACTGCCCACAATTGCTTGTTTGGATTGTCGCTTGCGACCATTGTACCTGACTAGTAATTATGGCAACTACAACGGAATGGCTGAATAAAAGTACCAACAACTGCTGGGTTTTTGGGTTATCTCATGCTAATTGTATCGGATTAGTAAGTGTTGCAACTACAACGGAATGAATAACTAAAAGTGCCCACTGCTTATTTTATCAGGATGATTATCTATACCTGACTAGTAATTGCTGCAACGAAAACTGAATAAATAAAACTGCCCACTGTGTGAGTTCCTCGGTTGACTTCCTCGTTTGGACTCGAGGGGGAAACACCAGGATGGGTATGTTTGGTGTTAGCTTCAGGTGGGATCCGGATAGGTCATTCTTACCCCTCTCTGATAACCGCCAGTTGTATCGAGTCTCTATAGGTTGTTCAGTGCATGCTGCCGCTGCCGCTCAGTCCACCATACCTATGTAGGCGAGGACCGCCGAATTCTAGCCTCGCCGTGTACTGGCCTCAGTACTGACGCTCCTTCTTTTTCCTTGGCCCTTTGTCGGCACCCCTTTTGTTTAAGAAGGTTTTGAGATCGACGTCGTTAGCAGGGTTACCCTTCCGGCTTGGCCTGGGCAGGGTTATGGACGCCATTGGTTATTCTTCAGGGCTCTTAGCCCCATTTGCATCTTGTCCGTAGCTGGACGCTATATCGTTCTCAAGGTGATTTGGATCTTTGTACTGTATATCTGTATTCTTGACTCATGGAGTCGCTGCTATATATATCTGTTCTGTGGGTCCCATCGAGGACTGTTGTGTAATGTTATTACTTCGTTTTCCACCCGCACGAAAGTGCCTGGTGGGCACCTTTGAATCGTTTCTATGCGGGTTTGGCGGTTTTCGCTAAAACTTGCATAGGGTCGATTCTGAGGGTGTTACAATTGCTTACTTCATCCGTTGAAGTTTCTTCACCGTTTTATCCTTGTAGCAATCTTTGATTCTCAATATAGCTTGATTTCCTCCAAATATTCATCATTTTTTTAGGGTAAAACAGTAGGGCAAAAAACCCCACTGCAATTTTTATATATTATAGAGAGTTACAAAAGAATATTTACAAACATATTCCACCTCAAAAAAGAGGGATAACATTCTAATCAGCTATCTCCTGTCTAAATTGGTTTCAATCCAAACCTTAAGGCCCTGATAATACTTCTTCTTAATTCTATAAAGGACCCATCTTAATTCCTGGGCTACAATAGCCTTCCAGGTCTCCATCGACGCATGCTGATTGTTGAAAATTTCATTATTTCTGCAAATCCAGATGCTCCAAGTTCCAAGTATCAGAATTTCCATTGCAAAAGGGACCTTGAGGTCTTTTTTAATACTGGCTAAAACTTCAAAGATGCTTTGATCAGCCGTATTGACCTGTGAAATTTCAGCCCAGCAGGCTCTTGCAAAGGGGCATTCCCAAAACAAATGTAAACTGGTTTCTTCACTATTGCAGCCCTGGAAGACACAGTCATAAGATGCCAGAGAAAAACATTTCCTTTTCAGAAGATTTCTTGTGTTGAGTCTATCAAGCAGTAAGAGCCAGAAGAAGAATTTGTGCTTTTGTTGACAAGAAGATTTCCATATCCAAGAGAAATGTGGCTGAACCGGTTGGTAACCGACTAAAGAGCAGTAAGCCTTTTTGACCGAAAAATTACTGCCCCAAATATAAGACCAACAATCAAATATTTGTCCTTTTGGTGAGGAAGCTTATGTTGGAGGCAATTATCATTCCACATATCAGTCCAGAATAGTGTGGATTTCCCATTTCCAACCAAGCACTTTGCAAGTCCTTTAAAAATGTCAATCAGTTTTAGATGAGCTTTCCACCAAAAGGATCCCTCAAGACTTCTTCCAGGTAGCTTATCATTACAATAGTAAGTATTCCATACCAAGTGAACCCAAGGGATATCCTTATGATTATAAAACTTATCCAAATTCTTCAAAAGAAGAGCAGAATTTTGAACATTAAGATCAAGAACTCCCAATCCTCCCTGGTTTTTGGGTCTACAAACTTTCTTCCATGCTACAAGAGCAGTACCTCTAGCTTGAACATCAGAAGTTTTCTTTCTCCACAAGCATTGCCTCATATATTTAATCAACTACTCCTTGATAGTGACAGGGAAAATATTCATCATTGGATATGTGCATTTGATTTTACTCAAATTATGAGAAATGCACACCTTGGGGGTGAACTCATACTATATTGGCCTTCTAACTTTGTCATCCATTTTGGTACTTGTTGTCAATGGGGAGAAGTTTAGAGGGTTTAAGGGAAATGGTTTTATACTTAAGATTGGTTTGTTCTTAATTGTTTGCCTTTCATGCATTTCATCTTTATTATGTTTTGCATGGTTGTATATATAGTATAAACTCTCCCAAAGTTTATTCTTGACAATGTATGCGATGAAATTCAAGTTCATCACACATGCATATATTGTGGGGAAGTTTTCTCTATATATGTTGGTTCTACTCACATCTCTTTCATTAGTTGTAGTTTGTGTAAGTAGAATCAGTTTTGATATGTGCTAGTAGCTTTGTGTTACTTGACCATATCAAATGCAACCTCTTGTACACAACTTATTCTCGGATAAGCTGCGTACTAGTTTCTAATATTCATTATATAAACCTTCTTGTTGTGATTGTCATCAATTACCAAAATGGGGGAGATTAAAAGAGTAATTTCCCCTATGTGTGGTTTTGGTGATTAATAACAATCCATATGGACTAATGTTTTCACTGAGTTTTATATGAAGGAATATTCCATAGGTCATGCTTGTAGTCTGTGTGTTGGATTCAAGTATGGATGCCATGAAGATAAAGATATACCTTGAGTATTGGCATCAAGATCATCGAGTTGAAGAGAAGAATATGATATGATCAAGATCTTGAGAGTGTGATCTCAATAGAAGAATTCAAGATATAGCTCTAAGACAGTGTCATGATAGCCTCATTAGTTGATCTATGATTGACTAAGATTTAGAGCATGTAATAAAATTAAGAGTTTTTTATATACCTCAATATATTGAGATGGAGCATGATAAGATACATGGTTGACCTATACAAAGAGTAAAGAGTGATTTCAAGTTGGTCAACACATGAAGCATAAAGAATGTACCACATGATCTTGTGGTATGGTAAGCCTTGTCAATTATGCATCATGAACTAACCCATTATATATGTGCTTTTGCGTTTTCTATATGGGATAGGTATATTTCCATGGTTATGCTTCAAAAGTGAAGATCTTATATAGCCCATGAGAGGATGACATCAAGTGGTGATCGTCATCAAGGTTGAGAAGGGCAAGTTCAAGATAAGCATCTCGAGAAGATCATTTGCTTGAAGCTTTACATCCATATTGGTGATAATAGACATGTGAAGACATGTATTAATGAAGCTATCCAATAATGGTGTATGGGAGAGCAAATTAGGAGCCTTCACGAAGCAACAATGATCAAGTGATGCATTCCGGCTTGGATGGAGATTGAAGTGTTGTCATCAAGATCAAGCGGGATGCGCAAGGCAAAGGTATGGCCTTGCTAGGTTTTCCTTTTACCGGTCTCAAGGTGGTTTTTGTGAGACCGGGTTATAGGATACATAGCCGCACTATTAAGAGGGGCTTTCGGTTGGGTAACTTGATCACATCGTCATAGGGAGCTCAATCCTTTGCATACTTTGCATCTTCCTATTTTGTTGCTTCTTGGTGTTTCTCCATATGAGGTTCTTGAGCTTGTTTCTAGATCTTCAACAAGCCCAAGTTCATCGAAAATGTAATTCGTATGCATCTTCTATGGCGTTTTCGAGTTTGAAGGTTTTATCGGTTCTTCGTGTAGGGAGGCTTATTACCTTTCTTTATTTGAATCTATCCTTATTTGCTGGACTATGATGTTTCTCTGCACCATCTTGTAGGGCTTGTTGTCCTCATCAAAACAAGCCCAAGATCATCGAAATCGGAGTCCGGATGCAAAAGTTATCGTCGTTTTCGTGTGCCCTGTTTGGTTCCAGCGAAATTCCGGCCTGACCGAGTCTGTGGCCGGAAATTTCCGGCAAACCGCCGAAAAACTATTTTGTATGTTGTTTCGGTTTGTACCGAAACTTCAAGTTTTGACGCCGGAACGTGTTCGCCCAGCGCATCTTGCTTCCAACGGTCATCCCCCTTGAAGGGGTATAAAAGGGAGCTTCTTCCCCAAAGTTCTAAGGCTCTTGAGCACGTTTTTTACCTCCATTGTTGACCTCTTTGAGCTTTCTTTCTCTCCCTTTCCTCATATGATTCTTGCATCTTTTTGAGGGCTTTGGAAGAGGAGATCTAGATCTACAATCCCCACCAATCAATTCCTCCTCTGAGTGAGGGAAACCCATTGGATCTAGATCTTGGAGTCATTTATTGGTTTCCACCATTGTTCTTCCTCTCTAATTCCTCCCTAGAACTTGTTGCTTTGGTGGGATTTGAGAGTGAAGGATTTGAGCATCCTTGGTGTTCTTGCTTTGTATTTTTGCATAAGTGTTGAGCTCTCCATTACGATTTGTTCGAGTGAGAGACCATGAGCTTGTTACTCTTGGAGGGTGACCTCCTAGTTGGCTTGGCGGTTGGTACCGCGGTGTCCTCTTCGTGGAAGATTGTGAAGAGACCCGGGCTTCTCCTTCGTGGAGCTTGTGAAGTGGTTGTGGAGCTTGCCATCTCCGGAGTGGAGGAAAAGCTAGCCATAAGGAAAGGGCCTATTCCTTCGTGGGATAGACTCGGAGAAGAAGGTGAGCCTTTGTGGCGCGTGAGGAATCCTTCATGGAACCTCACACCTCTCCAACGTGACGTAGCCCCTTTCCCAAAGGTGGTGAACACCGGAATACGTCTTCGTCTTCGCGTGTCTCGATTATCTCTATATCCAAGCTTACTTTCCTTGTGATAGCCATCGATTTTGAAGTACTTATATCTTGCTTATCACTTGTGGTATATTTATCTTGTGCTATCTTGCTTAGCTTAATTTGTTGTTGGTGCACTTAGTTGAGCCTAGTGTATTTAGGTTTTGTGCTTGTAAAATAAACGTTAGTTTAATTTCGCATTCTATCAAACCAAAACCGTAATAGTTTTAAAATTGTCTATTCACCCCCCCCCCTCTAGGCGACATCTCTATCCTTTCACTTGTTCTCCTCCAAAAGCCTAACTGTGTCTTCGACATTGGGGGCTCTCAAGTAGACGGCGCCAAACACACGCACAATTGCAACGGCAAAGCGCTTGACACACTCAATGGCTTGACTCTCACTCATTGCCAAGTGGTCATCAACAAGATTTGGGGATCTTTTTCTTGAGCGATGAAGGGGCCAGGGCGTGAGGAAAGAAGCGACGAAAAAAATGACATAGTGGGGATCCGGCAGAAAGGCCCACAAGCAGAGAAACCAGACCGCATCATGCACCGCAAGTGCGCTGAAAATCCTTCCTGCCCACCACGATTAAGCTATAGAAGAATTTGCCGGTATACCATATGCCATCATACGCAAGGCAGCGGTCACCTTCTGGTAGGTGCTATGCCTAAGCTCTCCGGCAGCATTCCTCCTCCGTTCAAAGAACCGATCATAATGGGTCACCTCTTCGCAAATGCGCCTAAACAAACCAATGCTCATCCTAAAACGCCGACGAAAATACTCCTTCGGAATGGTGGCATTGTCGTTGAAATAAATCCGCATCAACCTCTCGTGCCCTTCGATCATTTCCCTCCACAACTTGCGCCTACCAAAAACCGAGCCACCGCGCTTCGGTTCTTTCGTCGCTCACCAAGCTAATAGCATCGATATGTTCTCCTCTTTCTCAAACTCTAGTTCATCGTCGAATGAATCATACGAGATCCTCTACAAGCACAAAAATACACTCACTTCGTCTACCGAAACTAAAATATGGCACGGCCGGCGGCGAAGAAACATACCTTGCGGCGGACATTGTGCTGAGCACGTAGCGTGCACCAAGTAGCGTCCCGGCTTGAGGAGGACATGGCGGTGTGGGCAGCGCGGTGCCGCGGCAGCTCCGAGATGGCAGTGGCTCCGAGACGACTGAGGCGCGGCGACGGTGGCACAAAAAAAAAACGTCGCGCGGGCAGCTCGCTCCGATTCACGCAGCGGCGAGCTAAAGGGAAGGTGCGGGGAGGAGCGAATCCTCAGCTACTACGCGCAGGGAGGCGCTTCCGTGGCAAATCGAAGCAGCGGCGCCGGCGAAATGAGGACAGCACAAGCAAGTGATTTTTCAGCGGCAGTTGGTCTTCACGCACATCGCCGAGAGATAGTGCGCTGGCCGGCGTGCAGCAAATTTGCCGTGTCGCAAAGAGCATAATGCCACACACGGATTTTTTTTTAACGACCGCTAGGGAAGAAAAACAGCCGCGCGTGTGCTATATTGGTGGTTATTTTTTGCGCGCGGGGTTTTCTCCTATTGGAGTTGCTCTAAGAGTTCAAATATACAGACACGGAAAAGGAAAACACAAAATAATGAGCGCATGGGTTACTCTCCCATTGTGAGGCTAAGTGCAGCATCCACGGTGAGCCAATTTCTAGGTGGATCCAACATTGGCAACTAAGGTCAACAACACAGTCGAAATACCGCAGAAGCCACATACATTTTGCTCACCCGGTTCCCAAACGAACAAGCATGGTAAAGGGGGTCATGGCTTTCGATCCACCACTTCTGATCAAAGTTTGTAAGATCCAAGTGTTAATAATCCACCGAGATGGAATGGGCCAAACAAATTCCTGATCATAACCCATATGAATCAAGTACCAGCATCTGAAAATGAGATGAGCCGCCATCTCTTGTTCCTGTTTGCATCTCGTGTTCCTGTTTGCAAGGGAGACATTGTCCCACAGCTAAGCCACTGCCAGCAAATCACATAAAACATAAAAATATACGCTGCAAACAAAATTCGGCACATCCTGAATTTCTTACACTGAAACATGTTAACAAGTTCAAAACATTGAAGGAAGACAAAGCACAAGTTACTAAGGTGCAAAATAATTTCCCACCATTCACACAATGGCACAGAATTGCCTCGTTTAATAAAAACATAATGGAATAGAATAGTTGACAAGAAAAACACCTGAAATTTTAAATTTGAAAAAGTGATAACTCATCACATAAACCCACTACATGTTCAACCAATTTGCAGAGCTCCCCAATGCTAATTTCAACATAATATTAGAACACAAAAGATTCGACTTTTAAAATAGTTTACCATTTGGATCTTTGACAAGATTTCTGACAAGTAATTTCGTTTTTAGGAGAATTAATGTGGTCAATGGCCTTGTGATGTGTTTTGATCACCACAAACATTTCCACATTTCTATATTTTCCAATAAAAGGCAAAATCAATATTACTTTATGCAACTATAAATGGTCCAAATTGTTGAAATTATCACAGTTTAATAAAAACACTAAGGCCCCCTTCTTTTCAGCTTCTTGGCCAGCTTCTCCCAGAAGCTACCCTCGACCAGCTTCTCCCAGAATCTCATCCACCAAAATCGTTTATACTTTTAAATTGACATTGAAACTACTAGTTAAGAAGTTTGAACGAATTTTGAAAATGAGATTCTGGGAGAAGCTGGTCGAGGGTAGCTTCTGGGAGAAGCTGGCCAAGAAGCTGAAAAGAAGGGGGCCTAAGCACTTTTCCATAAACTGCTCCATTGGTGCCCTTAGGTATAACTTCACAAACAGAAAACAGCCATTGAGTTATTAAAACAATGAGCTGGAGCATATTAGCAGTCTGGGAAAGAAAGGTCATTCTTAGCCAGGTCAACTAGTTTGAACGTGGTGCATGCAACGATTGTGCTCCAGTTTATAGAATTTGTAAAATATTACGTCAACAATTGTTACATATGCTACCTAGCAAAAAAAGTTACATACGTGAAAAAAGGTAACATTTCAACAAAGAGACATCACACGTCAGAAAAATACCTTACAATAGACAAAATGTCATGTGCAAGTGACTAACTGCATATACACATTCTGCAAAAAAAAAGAACCGAGTTCACATTAAGAACTTTTAGAAGAAAACAGTGTGTATGCAGTGCTCTAGGCCCGTTAGCAGTGGCCATTTTATGTTCAAGCCATCACGCCAGTTGACTCCACACTTTTCTCTACTATATGTACAATGTCTTCCTGAACCCAGAAGAGTTTTAGGCCTGACAGTGACACTGCCACACCACTAATAGGCGCTAGGCATTCCCCTCCAGCCAAAAGCAAGCAAGCAGCCACCTAATCCTCACTACGTGAGAAAAGAAAATCCACTATTAGCTCAGCCGCTCCAATCTTGCATGTGACATTAGGAAGGTCATCGATCTTTATCAAAATTGAAGATATAATGTGCCCTAATGCACTATTGGGCATGCTAGAATGCAAATTTATGAGGCAAATATGATCATATATAGGAAAAAGAAGAGAAATTATAACAACGTATGAACAAATATGCCAAGATCCTTGTCTTTTCTCTGTCCCAGATGACCCTCCCTATGATCATGAGATTTACAAGGTACTCAAGACAACATATCCCACGTCTCAGAAGTTATCTTAATTTCTTGGAACATATTTCATGTTCTGACGGTTTTGGGAGAGACCACCTCAAATAGTGGGAAAATCTGAATGTGTACAACATTCTCCTTTTAGTGCCAGCAGATTCTATTTTTCCATTCAGTGATTCTTTTTAGCTTGATGCTTCAGTTTCTCACCTTTTTAAACAATCCTACTGAAAAGAATCATGTCCCTCAGGCAAATTTCTGAATTTTCTTCAAATATTTGACACATTTTAAGATACTATCATTGCGAGAACAAACTGTTTTTACTTTTTACATAGTTCCAGCTCCACAGTGAGTAGAAGATGAGAAAATAGATAGCAACTGATGTGAAGCTGGGATAAGAAACATGGTAGCTTATACTTCACAGCTGAAGCAAAGATGTAATATACCTACAAAGGAGAACTGAGTGCTGCTTATGCCTTGAGCTGAATACTTCACATGTGCACTTGGACATGCAGAAAGGCTGAATATAATCACGGAGTGGTATCCATAAAGTCCAAACTTCGGATGTGCCTTTGAGCAGAAAATGTTTTCATCCTCTGAAGCAGGAGCCATGCATCAGCAGTTGAACAACCTTCAGTCATCTCACGCACAATAAGTGCGGAAGATTTTCTGTTGAACTCGATAACCATTGTTCCCTACAATCAAAGTGGGTGAGATACACCCAAGATTTAAGATGCTGCAAAATGAAATAAGGAACTAGAATCCTATGAAATGAATTTGGTTTTATTGGTATCTGAAAGAAATCTAATTCTCATAATCCATGTGGCTAGTTTACGGGCTGATACTATAGACTTATGAACACAACTAGCAGCACGCTATGAGGTATTTGCAAAAGCTTTATGAAGAGTGCTGCTAGGTGGCTAGTATGATCACAAAGACCCCCCTCCCCCTCCCCCTCCAAGTAAGGAAATAAGGACCATATGTCAAAAGTATTAACAGAAATATACGTGCAGTTTTAGGAAAGAACAAACCTCAAATCTTGCCAAGTAGTGCTTAAATCTGTTCATAGTTTGTTTCATGGCGATGTATGATGCTGAGTTTGGGTCAGAAAGATCAGCATTCATCTCTTCACAGGAGTGACCAATTATATTACGGATAACCTGTGTCATGTAATATGGTAAGGTTGTGGTCAGGCTAAGAGAATATTAATTAAGCAGATATACTCACATCAACGTCAACAAAAGCCTCTGAAATGTGACTTCCATCATCTATGCAAATATGAAGCTCATATTCTTTCCGTTGCTTATATTGAAATCGTTTGACTGCGGTGATCAGACCCTGTTGCAGTTTCATCCATTAAAAAAAGCATTTTCACAAATGACTGAAAATAAATACACATGCAAGAGAATCTTCCAGCACTCTTGAACCATGGAAAAAATATCCAAACCAGAAATATGATAAGGACACAGTTTTATGTCAAAAATTATTAACAAAAGGGCTAAAAGGATAGCTAAATCCAAAAAGGTCTTAAGAAGCAAAGTTGCAAACCTTAATTTTTCCTTGAATATATGGTCTTGTATCCTTTTCTATGAACCAATCCGACTTCATGTTGAAAATGTATGTAAATGGTTTTTCATTTTCACCACTTAGAATGACAGGATGTTCGATCTGATTAATCTTGTCATCAACAGTTGAAGACCGTGCAGCCTCCACACCATTAGCACCAGTTCTACCAATGCCTTGTGGCTCATGCTGGGAATCATACCCACCAGGAGTTGACGTAGAAGGTTCTTGTTGGTTGCTAGCAGCAGTAGCTTGGTCCTGCATGGTGATTTCCTGGACACGTTGTATTTGTTGGTGGAGATTGTTCGCCATAATAGGGTGGTCAACATATTCTTCTACCAATGTCTGTGCAGTTCTGCTAGTGCTTTGTTGGGGCTCATATCTATTGCTAGCAGCAGTAGCTTGGTCCTGCATGGTGATTTCCTGGACACGTTGTATTTGTTGGTGGACATTGTTCGCCATAATAGGGTGGTCAACATATTCTTCTACCAAAGTCTGTGTAGTTCTGCTAGTGCTTTGTTGGGGCTCATATCTATAGGTAGCGGGTGCAGAAGCTTCTGCATTGTTCCTAGTAAGAGAAGCAGATCGGTCTTGCGTGGCAAATTCTTGGAAATGCCGACTTTGTTGTTGGACACCATTTACTACAACTGGAGGGTTAACACGTTCTTCTACCATTGTTTGTGTAGTTCTACCAACTTGAGAGGCATTATCTGTGAATTGAATAACAATGACGCATGAATAAATCATATGATACAAACTTGCAACATTAAAATCTTAAACAATGAAAAACTGAAACATATGGGCTACCTGCTTGATAAACAGACTTTCTTTTGCACAGTATAGTATGCCAGAGGAATAACAGCAAATGCAGGAAAAGCATTTTCTCTACAACAGGTGGGCCTCTAAGAAACTGTGGTAAGGAAAATAAACACGTTTGGTACAGCAACTTTGGGGCACGCAAAAGATATTTGCAACAAGAGCCAAGCAATTATAAGTAGCCCATAATATCTGAATATAATGGAGGGTTCACAACAGATATGAAGCATATACAGTCACATGTATTGCCCCTTGACTACAAGAAACTACAAACTGTCATTCTGCGGCATAGATTCAACAATCATGTCAGGTAACCAATTGCATTACACGTTACTAGCAGAATAGATAATAATTGATTGTAATTCAGTTCCTCTCTAATCTCTATAACACTATCTAAGAAAAGTATCTCTAAAGCTAACCGAAGAAGTACAATTTATATAGTACCTAATCCGATTTGATGAGAGGAGTTTACTGCTCTTGGTATTGAGATCCCTTGATCAGCACCATTTGTAACGCCTATATTACTTGGCCAGGCAGTTAGAGTGGCTCTGGAGGACAAAGGTAATCCACCTTGCTTCCTGCAGCATGAACAGGTGAACATACATGTGATATTTAGAGCAATATATACCGAAATACTGACAAACTACCAGCATCCTGTAAAGAAAAGCGATGGACAGAACATTGAATAGCAAAACTGCAAAAATAGAGCACGTGGCTGACTGGAAGCATATAAGCCTTTATTATTCAGTTCACAAACTTGGAAGTTATATTGCTAGGGAATGAAAGAGAACAAAGTCTGCTATGTACTAACACACACACAGTGGTTGTGAGTTGTGTCTCTTGCTGATCAAGAGACGCAACAGATCCTAAGCTGAAGTGTGTGCATTGTAAATGATCTAATTCAGCCATCCAAATTTTTTACCAACCAAGGGCAGGGTGTTCCTGCATTGCATTATAAGAAAGAGTGGACACCTGCAAAATGGTCGTATTCATTCATCTAACTGGACACTGCAGAAATAATTACTGAGTTCTTGCTTAAATCCAATGGGAAACACTATACCTTGCAATGAAATGTCATATACTCAAAGTATGATGTGTTTACTACTGGAAAAGGACAATGCATACCTTTTGCCACGAGGTGGTTTATTTACTTCAGAAACAAGTCTGACACGTGCTGCTTCCAATTCATCAACCACCCCACCAAGAATCTCAATAACCTCAGGGACTAGCATAAGTAGCCCCCTCTTTATGTGCACATTCCTTAGAACAATCTGAGATATGTAAAGAAAGTTACGAGCTGTTGATACAAAATTAGGAAATGGAAAAAAAATATGCCTTTGATCTGAGGCCGCATTCTGATTATCGTTTACTTGATATGTTGTCTGCCACCATATCACTAACATGTATGATACTGGTGCATAAAAGGTGCATCTACCATTTTGTTCTATCCCAGGAACAATCATTATTTCACAGAAATCTAGTTTCAAAACGCAGACACTGCTGATGCCCGTTGAGTTCCTGAGAACACCTCGCTTTCAATTGAGTTTTAAATTCTTGATTACAATCAATTTTTCGCCAGCACCAACCAACACTTCACGTACAGAAGTACCATACTTCTATATTTCCCAAGCAAACAGCTATAAAAACGTGTGCACTGAAACCATGCCAGGTGGTATCATGGAAAGCAGAGAAACAAACTTATTGAGTTCATGTAGAGTATCTGGTCCTATTCTTTCACAGCTATTCGGTTCCAGAAGTGGACGTTCATGCTACAATCCAGATAGTTTAGGTTTTTAATAGCCCACTGAGATAGTTATTACATATTGGTGCACATACTAGTTATCTGGTGGGTGAAACAAACATAAGAGTGATGAATGTATTCACCTGCTTCAGAAGTACAGTACATGAATTAATTTAACATGGGTGCCACAATATTAGCTACTTAGGTATCTATCTCTAATCTTATATGTTTCCTGTTTTAAGTAATATTCTATCTTTATTCTATTAGGCCATCACTACCTAATACTATTGACATGCACACAAGTATGTGAAGAGTACATTCCCATGCCAAATGCAAAAATGGGTGCATTTAAGTACATTCTGTGGAAAGGCAGCATATAAGTGTAAGGTAGGAAAGAACGATAAATCCAAAGATATAAAGAGAGCACATGGAAAGATGACCTTAAAACCAGCAGGAGCAAGAACTTGCAGGTCTTTGATAGGCCTGTACTCCATTCCATATATGCGTTGGATGCCATCTGTCATTGATAACTTCAAACATCTTTTGGGCCCCGGATGCGCATCACGATATCTTTCCCTTAAAGGAGTTGAGATGTTGACAATTTCATCAACCTACAAAACACGGAGCTACTTAGAAGGTTTGCTCGAAGGGGGGAGCAGAAAGAAAATCATGAAACCATTGTAGATAAGCAAAGACAAATAAGCATATGTTGAAGTTAAATAGCTTCGTTTACCAAATATGGAACATAAGCTGGGATTAAAAAATACACAATTTGCATCAGTGCATTATAAGCCATACATAATGAGTAATGAAATTATGACAACCATCTTTAATAAAGCAATGCAACCAAGAGTAAGTAAATAGTCAGACACGGTGTTTCAGGCTTATGGAACATAGATGAAACCGACAGTGACAATAGTACTTTCAGTTCCAAAAATTTGAAGGGTCATATATTAGTTCTGTTATGGTTCTTCCTCACATCTCCAATTTTATTTTTCTCATTCAGCTGAGAAGCCTAAGCATAAACATCTTATGCTCCTAGTATAATGAAACTAAGACTTGACTGGACAATTGTATGGCTGCATAAGATGCAGACCTTCAATGTTGGGTAATAAATTTGCATTCATCATACGAATTATTAACTGATAATATTAGTTGCGTTCATGATACAATCCTAATATCGGAATGACAACACTACTGCTATTAGGTGGACCAACCAAATAAGCTATGTGCATCTTTCTCTTCCCCTAGAGTGCAGATAGAATCTGGTTTTGGCACCAGATTAATAATATGATTGTAGATAATACTCGTTCCGTTTCTGAAAAGAAACATACAAATTGTGTCCAACATCAAACAATGTAAAGTTTGACCAAGTTTATGCAAAAAAATATATCAACATATACAAACCAAATACATATCATTAGATACATCATGAAATATATTTCCATATTATATCTATATAGTTTCATAGTTGTTGATAGCTTTTCCTATAAACTTGGTCAAAACATTGTTTGAATTTGGACAGATTTATACACCTTCTTTTCAGGAACGGAGCTAGTAGCACATTACAACCTAAGAAGGGAAGAGATGATCAGTCCTACCACCTTGAAGATGCATGTTATGGGGTTAAGCTTAAGGGGCCACATGATGCTTAGGATTGTTTCCTGAACACCCTGATGACCCAGAACTCTATAAAGTATAAGCTAAGATAGCTAGGATGAACTAAAATGCATAATCTGCACCTCTACTAGTACAAAAAAAGTAGCAGTGATGTCAACAATATTGACCATTCTATGTGGCAGGAAGTCACCTTCAAGCATCAGAGAAATACACTACCAACTGAGGAATTGTGTATTTGTGGTGCAATGGGTTAGTTGAAGGAAAGCAAATAAATTGAAGATTTAGAGTCCAGTTTGAACGCCCTACTTTAGATGAGTCTTGAATATCACCGACTTTGAGCATGCAACAGCACAATGCTCAAACATGATGGCAAATTACAGATATTTCCATCAAATCATCTACAAGACCACAAACCATTCCATAGATTGCATAACTATGATGAACTAGGACGGGCACCAAAGCAGTACTGACAACCACACCTCAGTAAGAAACGCATAACCTGTAAGGTAGGACAGAATGTACTTAAATGCACCCATTTTATAGAGGATCTGCAACCTGTAGAACAAATGGCCCGTCGAGGACGGTGGCGTCCATGCCCCCAACACCCTCTGGGAGCACACCAGCGCCGCACACATTCATGTCAGCAAAGAGGAACTGCTCAAAGCACCGCCTGCCCTGCACTTCCGTGCCACCGTCGTTGAACCCAGGCAGCTCCGCAGCACAATATTCAAGCCACTCTGGCCGCACGCGCAGCCTGAGCCGCCGCAGAAACGCATCCACCGGACGCAGCCGCATGCTCAGTGCAGATGGCGGGGTCGAGGCCGCGAGTGGGGTCGAAATTGGTGTCCTGGCTCTGGGTGGAGTTGGAGTCGAGGTTCGAGCCGGAGTGGATGCGGCAGCAGGCAGTGGAGTTGAAGTTGGGGTTCTGGCCGGAGGAATGGGCGCGGGAGCAGGGGATGGGGTTGGTGTTGGGGTGCGGAATAGAGGAGAGGGTGCTGCAGCGGGAGGTGGGGTTGGTGTTCGAAACAGAGGAGCGGATGTGGGAACCGGCGGTGGAGTTGGGGTTGGGCTCCGGAACAGAGGAGCGGATGTGGTAGCCAGCAGTGGAGTTGGGGTTCGGGCGGATGGTGTGGGTGCGGCAGCCGGCGATGGAACTGGGATTGGGGTTCGCGCCGGAGGAGTGAGTGCGGGAGGTGGAGTTGGTGTTGGGGTTCGGGACAGAGGAACCGGTGCCGGAGCGGGAGGTGGGGTTGGGGTTGGGGTTTGCACCGGAGGAGCGGAAGGTGGACATGGAATTTGGGGCGGAGGATGCTGAGGCGGAGCGGGAAATGGTGGGGAGAGGTCTTCGGCGACGTCGGTGAACAGGGAGTCCCCGTCAGAGTCCCGAATCTCGTCGGGGGCGTCGCTGAAGGGGGAATCCTCGTCGGGGTCCTGGATCTCATCGACCTCCTGGTCGTCATCGGAGATCTCGATGGGAGGGGAGGGTGGAGGCGAGGACGGGACCGTGTAGGGGAGGGGGAAGGGGCTAGGGTTTTGGGAGGAGGGTCGGCCGACGCTTCCGCCGCCGCCACTAGCAACGGAGACAGAGGCGGAGGCGGAGGCGGAGGCAGGAGTGGTGGCGTCGTCTTCCTCGTCGGAGTCGGAGGTGATGATTAGGTTCCGGCGGCGCATTTTTGAAGAATTTTTTAGGGGCAGTTTGATCGGAGGAAGGGATGGGGGCAGGTTTTGGTGGGGTTTTGGTGGCGGTTTCCCTCCAAAGTTTGGAATGGTCGAGCAGCGAGGGAGAGAGGGTTTGGAATTGGGGCAAGAATTGAGGCCGGGTTCGTCGGGATGACGGGTGGGTCCACCATGCCTGTGCGCTTTTTGTTTTTTGAGCGGAGCCGATAGGGGAAATGGGTGGGTGGGCCGGCATTGGGCTGCTGCCTCAGGTTGCGAAATCGACTGGTTTTTCTGTTCGGCCGACTCAGGTCTGGGCTTCTCTGGTGTTTGCTGGAAAAATTGGACACATCCCCATGGTGACCTTCTTTGTCAAAAAAAATAAAAAGGGCCTACTACGTGTCCCCCGGGGAATATTTCCCCAAAATCCCTCGGGTCCTCCTGCTGACACGTGTCCACCAAAATTCCGTTTTTGCTACACTTAGACCCGTTTTTGCTATATAATTCCCCGCTTTTGCTATACTATAGCAGAAAACGGTTTGTCATAGAAATAGAAAAACAGACTAACCTCGCCGAAGAGTTCGCCGGTGACCGTACGCGTGTAGCAAAAAAAAATACTAAATGTAGCAAAACCGACTTCGCCGGAGATTCACCGGAAACTTCCGCCGCAGACCTCGCTGAATACCGAGTAGCAAAACAATTGCTCTTTTGTAGCAAAATCAGAAAACAGATGTAGCAAGATTATAATGCTAATGTAGCAAAAGTCTAAGACATCGCCGGAGACTCTCGCCGGGATAAACCTCGTCGGAGACCTCATAGCAAAAAAATTACGTTGTTGTAGCAAAACCACAAAACGATTGTAGCAAAATATTTTTTCTAATGTAGCAAAAATGACATCGCCGGAGACATCACCGGAGACTCTTGCCGGAGATCTGGTAGCAAAACCATAGAGATTGATTGTAGCAAAAAACTTGTGCCAAAGTAGCAAAAAATATATGCATACATAGCAAAATTAATACGCTAAGGTAGCAAAACTCTCATAGCAAAGACAGATACAAAAGTAGCATCACCCGACCAACTAGAGTAGCAAGCGCTCTAAACTAAGGTAGCATCACCGGACGGTATATGTAGCAAAGCAGTCCGCCATCAGTAGCATCCCCGGCATCCCCTAGCACCAGCACTCAGATTGACAACCACATGTTAGTGGCGAGGCGCTGGCACATGGGAGGAGGTCGGAGGTGGAGCAAAGCGGCCACCCGTGGTCCTGGTGGCTGTTGAGGACGGCGACGGCCACCGTCAAGCCGCCACCTGTGGAAGCTCGGACACCTCCTAGCCCTTGGTTTGCTTGGCGGCTGCAGGGTGGAGACGGAGGGCTCTTGGTTTGCTTGGCGGCGGTGACAGGAATCGGAGGTGACACTGCGCGGGCGTCGCGGCGGCAGGAACCGGAGGCGGCGGTTGTGCCCGGCGGCGACAGGAACCGGAGGCGGCAGTTGTGTGGCGGCAGAAGGAACCTGAGGCGGCGGCTGCGCGTTGGAAGCGGGGTGATGCAGTTCACGTGATACAAGACGAAGCAGTTCCGTGCAACGATAAGATGGGCCTCCACGCGCGTACGCTAGCCACGACCCGGGGGATGGAACGCAAATATCCCCCGAGGGAATAGTATCATTTGCCAAATAAAAACTGACGTCTCTTTCTTATTAGACGGTCTGAAAAGGTAGGGATCATGATTCATGAGTGACCGAGTAGTCGGTCCGTAAGTGTACTATACCAAGGAGTTTTTCGATTCGATGCTTCAATCGATGTCCCTCCCCCCCCCCCCCCCAATCCTTGCCCTTTCGTATCTAAAAAAAGGATGGTTTGTCGTTTTTTGGCCTTCTTGTTTCATGTTTAATACCGAAGTTCATAGCCGAACGTTGGCAAACTCCCGACTCCGTGGAGTGAACGGTGCAGATTTTGAAAATATAAAAATTTGTCAGGTTTTCTTGATCCATGTAGCCCAAAATACAAAAAAGAAATCATATTGGGATTGTACACGCTTCTAGGATACTTCATTGGCTACATCTAGGATTTTTTCTGAATTTTTTAGACTTTGAAGTATCGTATTCAGATTTATCAAAACCAACTATAGATGTAAGCCTGAGCTCTAAAGTTATTCGTGGCTCGTCAAGGATTTGGTCACTCCTCCTTTATGGGCCGGCCGGACAAGGCTTTTAATTCCGAAGAAAAATATTACTCCTCTGTCCTTTCCACCCAGCAATTTTACACTATCCCTAAAAAAAGGCAATTCTACAGTGGATCCGATACTGAAACCCAAACAAATACGCTGGTAGATAGGCTGTTTTTTTAAGAATTTCTCTAGGAAGCTGGGTATAAGGGTTGGCATCTGCGACGAAGATCATGTGAGCCTTCGTCATGTAACTAGACATACATATATTCTCGAATGGAAAGAAGTTGAACATGCATATCAGGGTATGCATATATTAGTTTATTTATGGTGTGTATGAAAATAAAACATCCGAAGCGTCTGTAGTCCAACGGTTAGGATAATTGCCTTCCAAGCAATAGACCCGGGTTCGACTCCCGGCAGACGCAGTTTGAATTTTTTTTCTGTTCTGTTCATAATGAGTTTTTTTTTCTCTTGTCACCATTGCCGCGTGCTCAAATTTTCTTGAACAAGCCTGCTCTAGTTTACGTGAGCTTACACGGCCCTTGATATTTGTCTCCTCTGACAGGACGCATGCAGGTCATGTCAAAATAAGCAAGACACGCAGTTGTCCTCGCCACAGCAAAGACCAAATTAACCTTCCATCAAACAAACATCTAGTCGAGGAGCAGCGTACACCTCGTGTCGAGAGCTTCGCGTGAGGCACGAGCGAGGAGAGACCCTTTCTCTCCTCCCCGTCGCCGCCCAGGTGGTGGGAGAATCAGCATGCCATCACTCTCGCTCCGGCCAGCTAGCTCGCAAGCAATTAATTCCTCGATCGCGCGCGGTCTTCTTTTTATATTTTCTTTTCATTCTTTCACGCTCGGGGGTAGCTACTATCCCCGGCGGTGATTCTGCGAAAGCGATGCTCGATTTGATCCGGCTCCTGGTGGTGGTGTTTTGATTTACAGTGGAAGAGTCCTCACGTTTCCGGTGAGTGCGCGTGGATCAGTGGATGGTAGAGTGTCAAGTGAAATCCCGCTTAAATCCGTCTTCTAGTTTATTTCTCAAAATCTAGTGTAAATTTTTATTCAAAATATACACTAGAATTTAACATGAACTACAAATAAGATTTAGATGGGATCTCACTTGACACCTGATGATGGGATTTTCGTACGTCAGGTGATGAAGATCGAGTGGCAGCAGCGACTGTCAATCCGTCAACGGCACGTGCGAGCTTGGTTTAGACCCAGACACTTCATGTGATGCTGTGCTCCCCTTTAGTCCAACAGGCAAATCTCAAACTACTACTACTACTACTACTAGTCTACTCTAAAAAGATGAATTGAACTGTGGTGGTCTGCGTTTACTAGCACTATGGTATTATTACTATGACAGTTTATGCTACACTACTGCCAAAGTCCAAACTGGAGATCATGTTTATCGCCATAAGATAGTGACCGCGCCGTAGACTATCTGTTGAAAGAAAAGCTAATGACCACGGCAATGATAATCCTCGTTTAGACTCGCTCGCTCGCTCCAGTTAATGGTCGGCCATCAGAAAGGGATAAGAAGGACCTATTCGGAACCAACCTGTTACTACCACCAGACAAACCCATCCTGATATTTCCCCCTCGAGACCAATCGAGGAAGTCAACCGAGGAACTCACACCGTTGGCAGTTTTATTTATTCAGTTATCGTGGTAGCAATTACTAGTCAGGTGTAGATAATCATCCTGATGAAATAAGCAGTGAGTCGTTTTAGTTAACCATTCCGTTGTAGTTGCAACACTTACTAGTCAGATACAATTAGCATGAGATATCCCAAAACCCAGCAGTTGTTGGTACTTTTATTGAGCCATTCCGTTATAGTTGCAATATTTATTAGTCAGATACGATGGTCGCAAGCGACAACACAAGCAAGCAATTGTGGGCAGTTTTATTTAGCCATTCCATTATAGTGAAGCTGATTACTAGTCAGTTACTTAGTCAAATTTATAGCACTACTTTAGTTATAGTTGTCTATGATCGAGATACTGTGCTCCAAGTCGTCCATAACCGCGGACACGGATTTTAGAAAGTTTTACCCGGCCGGGGTGCACCAATAGCAACACACACTCGATCAACCTCGGAAAAACCAAATCAAAACCCAACGAGGCCTTCACGACAAAGCAATCACAAGATTCAGAAATATTTCAGGGGGCCACCCCTTGGAGTACACCCGCAACGAAGCTAGCTGACTCCGAGACGGACCCGAGGTTTGGGTGGACGGCTGTGAACGACTGGGAACCCAAAACTGGGCTTGTCGACACCGCGAAAACGTGTCCCGTTCCTAAACAGTACAGTGTGCTCCTCGCACAATCGTAATAAAGCAGTAGCATGGCATAAGTACAGGATAGTAAATAAAACCTCAAACTAGTTTGTGGCCCCAAGAAATAAGACGGACTCAAGCTCTGGCTCAGGGGGGGTCCCATAATCCTCCCGGATGTGGATAGCGCGAATATTCAAGGAACAGGTATCAAGTACTCGGGGTCCTACGGGACACAAGTGGACGGTTAACAACCAAATAACATCTATTGCCCACCTGTGCCTCTGCTTACTTACTTCAATTTTAGTTGTTAAACAGTAATTAAAGTGAACAATAATTAAAGCCACGATCATCTCCAACATCAACATGCGGCAATACACCAACAACTGTGGCACTTGACGACACGCAACAACACTTGAGCAAGCGACTACGACGCGCAAGTCCAACTAGCTACCAAACAACAGGTAATAGGAGGTGTCCAAGGCAATATAAGGCTGCAAGGGATATCACGGATACGAAAACTAGAACATCGCAACACAGATAGCAATAAATCAACAGGAGGAAATAAATACTATAAAAGTAAGATAGGTAGAAAGGGGAAGATGCTCGCCTGAAAACATTGCCGAAGGTTCATCCGAAGATCGGGGCGAAGCTCACATCAACTCAACGGCCTTGTCCGCGAAGAAGCAAAACACTAGAATAAACACCGGATGCAATATTTAATACTACGGCGAAAGATCGGGCATGATGCATGTATGATGTATGACATGGCAAAGGTGCGATGCAATTAGGCCATATTAAGCGGAACCGGGGGTCCCGACAATTAATTAAACGGTTCAAGTTGTTTAGGTACCCCGCAATTTAAATGTTGTATTAACAAGGCAAAATATAGCACCGGTTTGCTATACCAATTTAAATGAGGCCGATATAAGACTTGATTTGCCCGCATATGGGCCCCATACTTACTTATGAAGTGAATCGGCATAAGGCCCTCAAACCACATGACAATATGCATGCATGAACAATTTAATATGCACGAGTTTATATTTCATTTATAAAGATAGGGCTCGAGAAAAAGGGTCACACATTAGGGTTCGGCAGATCTTGGTGTTCCGGGGTTCGGGGTTCGGTCTCAGGGTTCAGGGTTCGACGGGATCGAGGTTCGGACTCCGGGATTCAGGGGCTTCGGATTTGGGAAGTAGATCTTGTCGCACGAGCGTCAATGCTTCCGGGAAGGAGAACTTGTCGTCCAGGGTCTCGGTGTCTGGGGTGAAGTACTCGGCGTCCTCGAGGGAGTACTTGTCGTATCTGTGAAGGAGATCATGTCGGTCCACGGGGTCGGGCTTCGAAGCCAGGAAGGAGTACTTGGCGTTGCCGAGCGGAAGTCTTGGTGATCCTCGGGTCCGAGAAGATCTCGTCGCACGGTGTCCGGGTAGGCGAACTTGTCGGTTCCGCGGTTTCGATTGTCGGTGTCGGCCTCGGGTCTCGGCACTGGGAGATCTTGTGGTTCCGAGGGTCTTGTTGTTCCTTATTGGAGATCTTGGGGTCCGAGAGGAAGAACTTGGGTCGGCATCGGATCGGTCTTGTACTTCGAGTGTCGTTTAAGATCTCGTCAAAATATTGTGTGGTCTTCGAGAGGTAACACTCCTCGGGTTCACAAACGGAGGGCGACGTAGCCGAGGTTTATCAACACCGGTAGCAATCATGACTCCGACAACTGCTGAGATAACGGTGTCCGAAAAGACGAATATGGCAACTGATACTGCTCCAACATACACTGCAACTAAGCAAGCAAAGAATAGAGCCAGGAATCCTCCAGCAGCCGCCAAGGACATAAGGACCGAAACAACGATGGCATAGCTGTTGCAACCAGCAGGAAGGACATGAAAAACAGAAGGCCAGTCAGTGCTATCAACGTAATAGCTCCAACCGAGACGACGAGGATAGCGCAGAGGCCGCTGCCCTGCTTGGTCCAGGCGACCAGGTCGCGTGCGGAGTCCCTGGCGGCCTCCTGGGCGACGATGACGGAGGCGCGCGTTCTGGGGGAGGGAGGCGCCAAAGGGCCTGCGAGGGCACCGGCGAGGTCCTGCCCGCGGGGTCGGCGCCGGCTTGCAGGGGCCTGGAGGAGGCGCAGGTGCCGACGGGGGAGATGCGGGCCGGGGCTGCAGAGGAGCTGCGGGGCGGGGCAAGGCAGGCACGGCCGGAGCGGTCGCGGCGGAGGAGGCCGATGGCGGTGACGGGGATGCGGCCGGGCCAGGGGAGCGAGGGGCGATCGACGGCGACGTGAGGACGAGGCGACGACCACGGTCGGGACAGGGGCCACGCGACGGCGGCGGTTTGCGGAGGAGAGCGGCAGCGAGGGCGACGAGGTCGGAGGCGACCGGCGGGAGGGTGCGCCTGGCCGGCGAGGCGAGCAGAGGCTCCTGGCGGCGGGCTCCTGGGGTCGCTGGGAGCAGGGGCTCACGAGAGGAAGGAGAGGGAGGGGAAGGGGCGCCGCCAGGGAGACAGAGGAGGAGGACGGAGGCGGAGGATGAGGGGCGCGGAGGCGAGGCGGCTGCTCGCAGGGCCGGGGTCGGAGAAGGCCGTGGCGGCAGCGGAGGTTGGGGAAACGGGGACGCTGCGAGGAAGAGGGTCGGGGCTCACGAGTGGGTGGGGATCGAGAGGAGAGGCAGGGGAGAGAGATGGGGTCGATGGTTGGTGGAGCCGGGTGGCGTGCTAGCGTGGGTTTGTCCTGGGTCGTGTCGGGTGCGTGCGATGCGTGAGTGCTGTGTGCGTGTGTACCAGGCTGGGTGTGTGCGGGAGGTTGGGTAGGACGCATCCGGCGGCAGGGTGTTGGGTGGTTTGTGAATCAGGGTTAGGGTTGGTTAGAGTAGAATTAGGGTTTGGGGTTGTAGGCTGGTAGGCTGGGCCTTTGGGCCTGGCCGGCTGCCTCCCCTAATAAAACTTTTCATGATTAATTTTATTTTTAAAGGATTTTTGCAAGACGTTTTTAGACAAATAAAATATCCGGAAAAACCGGGTTTCGCATTTGAATAAAGAAAGAGATATTTTTAGAAGACAAAATAGGGACTTTCGAAAATAGTTTTAGGCAAAACATGCATGATGATGTAATGATGATGCACAGCATACAAACAACCGCGGTTTTCTAGTAGTGGTTTTGCGGGATGCCACAGTTTCACCTTCTCCCAACAATCCATACAGTAGATGATAAACATCGATCGATCGAGGATCTTGGTCAGGATGATAAACCCGTATAGTTTAGGCGGCTATTAATTAAGCACGACAAAAGACCTCGTGCGAGACCCCGGCTCGGCCCCCGCGTTCCTCCTAGAGGTGACACAGGGGAACCCTAGCTCCCACCGGCGGCGGCCCCCAGCCTAGCTCTCCTCTCCCGCCGCCTCCAAGAGGCTCCGTCGGGCAAAGCCCGGGCGGGGATGGCGGCGGCGGGGCCTCTCCCCCGGGCGGCGGCTCCCCTGCAGGCGGCGGCGGCTCGCAATCCCGTTCGATCTGGCGGCGCGGAGCAGCGGGATCGCGGCGAGCGGCGGCCCGACGGCGTCGGAGGCGGTGGATCCTGCCTCGCTCGGTGGTGGTGCCTCTGCACCGCGGACGGCAGCTCCGGGCTCGTTCGTGGGCCGTTTGGGATCGGATGGGCTGCGGGGTTGGGTCCAAGGCTGCAAGGGGCGTGGCGGCGCCGGGCATCTCCGGCCTCCTGGCACCGTGGTGGTGCCGGTGACCAGCCAGGCTTCGGCGGCGGGCTGGACCTCCACTGTCCAGTCTGTCCTTGGTGGATGTGGAACGGTGGTCTTCGCTTCCCCATCGCTGGCATCGAGGTTCGGCTCTCCTCTCGTTTGCGGTGCGGCCAAGGGTGGCTAAGTCAGTTCCTTTCCGACGGTTCTGGGCTGACGGATGTGCCGGGGCGAAAGCCCTGCTTGAAGCTGGCGACGACGACGCCTGCGGGCGCCGTTTCCTCCTTGGGGGCATCGTCATGGCACTGCCCGTGTTGCCTCTTCTCGAGCGCCGGGGGAAACCCTTGATTCGACTTGCCGGATCGGACAGCGGCGGCACCACGGTGTCGTCCCCTTCTTGGAGGCGCTGTCTAGGCTTCTCGTGGAATCCCGGAGAGGCATGACGAAGTCCAGGTTGGCAGCTGCTTTGAGCATGGGCTTCCGGGGCGCAATGTACATCGTCGGTGGTGCTTCTTGGTCGACTTCTACCGATTGGTCCAGTCCCGCCGCTCGCTCGCCGACTCTTAGGCGCTTAGGGGTGGATGGTGCGTTGGCTGTGCCGCCCTTGGTAGTTTTGGTCTCCTGGAGTTTCTTCCTTCGATCGTGACGCAATCCGGGAGCTCAGTGTATCCCTTCCCCACCATTCGTGTCGGGAGGCGGTTTGAGGAGAGTCCTTGTTGTTTCGCGGTTGTGGGTTGTGTTGTAAGCTGTGTGGCGTCAAGTTTGTATCGTGTAGCCTTCGCGGCGTTGTACCGGCCATCTTGGTCTTTCTTCTATGAAAACGATACACCTTTCAGGGTGTATCCTTAAAAAAAAAAAGACCTCGTGCGATATGGGATGGGATGGGCACGAATCCAGTGCCGGATCGAAACATGCACTCTTTTTAGATTTTTCTCGCATATATAGTACCAGCCGCTCTCGCGAATCTACGAACGAGAATGGACCGGAGATGCCATCGTCGTCGCGACTCATGGTACCCTGCCCGCATGAATAGTATTTCCGGCAGTGGTGTGCTGGATAATGAGAGCGCGGCGCCAAGCCGGACACGTATGTACCTAGGCAGCGACGCTTCGCCGGCCGGCCGGCGGCACACAACATGACGCTTGGCTGCTAGCATACGGTGGCTGCAGTGGGCTTATCCAGGGCAATGTACTGTTTCCGTCGGTGCCATGTAACACTCGCGTCGCGCACACGTTTCCACGGCCGGTGTGGCCTTCTGGTCCACTCTCCTTCAATGTATTTCCTCCGTTTTAAAATATAAGACGTTTTAAAATTATAAAAAAAATATATCTAAACTTATTTCAGTGTGTAGATCACTTAAAATCTGAGTAAACCTCATACTAAAAAAGTCTAGATATATTTATTTTACAAAACTAAAACATCTTATATTTTAAAATGGAGGGAGTATATCCGATTTCCTCCGAGGAACAAAACTTTGTGGCCGGCGAGCAGCGACTCTCCCGGCCTCCGTGAGCTACGCTGCTCTCCTCCAAGAACACCTTGCATGGTGCACTTTTTTTTGCGTAACATTCGATCCACACTAGCTAGGATCGATAACACCGGTGACGGTGCGGCGTCTTCACCACAGAAGCCACGTACGTACAATGACACTTGGGGCAAAAGCACGCAGCAGCCTAGCTTTTCTTATCCAATCTCATCTCACCACATGGATAAAAGGAGAAGATTCCACTACATTGAGAATCGTTCTATGATGATGGTGTCAACCCAACACGGACATTTTATCAGAGTCGTTACCTATCGGCACGAGATTCATAGTTGATTCATGCCTAGAATAAAAACATAATTAATCTAAAAATTCCTAGGAATGAAACCATAATAATCTAAAATTTTGATTGTGGCACGGATCTTACAGCATGAATCTACGGTGAATCTTATGCCGATAGGTAACAACTCCTTTAAAAAAGCATCCGTGTGGTGTCACCTGATGATGATGATGTCCCGTGCATATGCGAGGATTGATTATGTGGTAAAGGGAAGATACTAAACAAAGCTTAATCTTCATCAAATCAACATGAAACCTCTCTAAGGTGGAGTGATGGTTGATATTAACAAAATGTACCAATTTTTTTTAAGTACCTCGCGATCAGCATCTCGCCCCTTCATGGCAACAGACGAAAAAAAAAACAAGATACCTTGCTCCGCTAATGGTAGGAGTCAAACATGCCCATGGTCGGATTCTTGTGCTTTCACACGACCCACACCACCACTCCCGGTACTCCCAAGTTAGAAAACATCAACAAAAATACAGTGATTTTTTTAAGAATATAGTAATATAGAAACAGTACACAATATTCATGTGTATCGAATTCAAATTTGAAACCCATAACTAAAAAAATATAAATCTAGTTCTCAACAACAACCAATTTAATTAGGGTTGTGAATTTATCCATTAGCAACATTAGTGTTGGATTTGGCTATTTTTCTCGAGCTAGACGCCTATTTTGGATTTGAAACTTGGTCACACATACATACTACCTCCGTTCGGGATTATTAGTCCTAAGAACTTTTTTATATTGTTTGAGATTGTAAGGACTATCTCATTTATTAGTCTCTCTTGTCCAATGCATGTTCTTCTTTTTCCCTCACTTCTCTTATGCATGTAAAACTATTGGTGCATGAGAGAGTTATGGAGTGTCTTGGTATTAGCAACTTGGCCCTTAGGACTAATAATCTCAAATCAGAGGTAGTATGATGTAATATTAGTGTTTTTTCTATGTATAATTATAGAAAGGTTCAGATGGGCCAAATAGACTAGTGCATCATAAGTACTCGAAGAGTAGGGTACTAGTGTGCTTCTATAGAAAAATAGCACGTGCCAAATGTACCTACCTACCAATAGTATGTTTTAGGTAATTGTTTGGGTAGTAGTCCTTAACCTGAACAAATAGACATTATGTCTATTCACGAGACTTTTAAATTTTGTAGCTTAGGGCGTGTTCGGAAGTTCTCCAGCTTCTGGCTTTTCGAAAATCCAAGGTGGAGCGGTGCCGGACACATCAACTCTGAGAAGCTAGATCCGCGGAGCTGAGTCTTTTCTACGTACAAAACGCGGAGCGACCCTTTTGCAGTTCCGCGGAACTGGAAAGCACGGAGCAGTGGATATTACATCGATTTTGCCACCGCCAAGTCATATACCAGTTCGACATGCCTTTTACCTCCATCTTTTCCCCTCCTCTCGAGCCTGAGACCTGCGGCGAGGAGGGCGTCGCCACTTGACGCTACCTCCATCAAATTCCCCGGTCGGCGGTCGCCACCCACCAGCTCAACTGTGTGCCGCCACGATCTCATCGGCATCCTCTCCGGACCTCGATCCGACCAAAAGCAGCTTCGGCTGCCGCTCCCTAGACCTCCTCCGACCCCGACCTCTTGAGCAGCAGCAACCCCGACCTCGAGCTGCTCCGGCCCGGCCTTATCTAGCCACCTCTTCCCAGCGCTTGAACCAGCAACAGCTCGCGGTTCTTCTACCACAAAGCTTCGGCCTCCTCCACACGCTGGATGTACCAGGGAGGACGTGGCAGCGAAGGGATCCGTCCTGGCGGGTTCTTGGACGGCGGGGAGAGAAGGATCGACGGGAGAAATCGGGAGTGAGGGGGTCGCCGGGGAAAACTAGACCGCGGGTAATCCCGACGTTAGATTGAACAAGACAACCAGAAAATAAAAAAGTAAACAAGAAAACATTGCGCTGCATCTAATTGGTTTAGTGGGCTGAATTCCTTCCCATTTAATGGCCCAAAACAACTTAGCGAGCTCCCAGGCCATTCTAAAAGGGTGGAGCTGCACCGAACGTTTTTGGTGCCACACAGAAGCTAGAAGCGGGCATACGGAGCAGGATCGGTGGATTTAGAGAAGCCGGAGAACTTCCGAACACGCCCTTAGTGTAACTTTCAGTCTCTCTACTAGTTGGCCTTGATGGCCGCTTGAAATAATGGATCCTTTCTCCCCGCACGAACGGCGACGTATTCATGTCCAGCTAGCTAGGACAAAGTGGTGAGACGACATCTGAACTAATGTTTGTTTTCCTCTCAGCTTTGTTTTTTCTGTTGGAAGAACACACATGCTATAGACTTGTAGTCGGTCAGAACAGAACCGTAGCACTATCATTTAACCTGACAATCTTGTATTTCTAGGGTTTGGCGTCCCTGTCAGGCAGGTCAGCTACTGTCAGGCGTGCTTGCTGGTAATCAGCGCTAAAGAACCCTATAATACCAATTGTTTGCTCATGTCTACCCGCAAAAAAAAATTGTCTGCTCATGTCCACGTCATCTCCAACGCAACAACTTATATTTTTATTGCAGCAGCTGGATTGACTCCCACGCACAGTCCTGCTAGAAAACCACCAGTGTTAACCTGAGTTTCCCGATCACCGGAGACGTAAAAGTTTCAGGCTCCGTCCTCCTATGAACATTTTTTGCCCACTAGTATTAGTTAGGGAGCAGATCGCAGCTATAGCTAGCTGGAACTTGATTTTCTTGGAGCTAATAAACCACCAGTGTTAACAAGAGTTTATCGATAACGGGAGGACGTAGAAGTTTCAGGGTCCATCCACGTTAGTTCGGGAGCAGATCGCAGCTAGCTGGAACTTGATTTTCTTGGAGCTGTTGGTCGATGCGGAAACTGCCGGCCGGATTGATTCCCGAAATAACCAGATGCTTTCTCAGTTCTCTGGTACCAACACGTAGGCGTTCTCGAAGCTAAAAGTAGAGATTGTGAAATAACTAGTACCCTCTTATCAAATGCCACATGTGACGTTATCAATCACTACAACAAACCAGAAGGCACAAGTCCATGTCGACAATCACATCTTTAGTGACCCAACGAGAGAAATTTGTGACACCAGATCAAAACTAGCTTATGCACTGAGAAATATATCCAGAGTGGAAAATAAGCTGATGGAAAACGTGATTTTTCTGGTTCCATGGCGCGACGGCCTGCACACCGTCTGATCCGGGAGTGTGTTCGGTTGGATGGCTACTTTGCTTTTTTTGTTGCCACGTGTCAAAATACCAGGCTGTCGCGCAAGAAAATCGCCACGTGATGCGGGTCCAAGCTCTTTTAGGCCTTGTTTGGTACTAGAGTTTTTTAGGAATTAGAGAGAATAATCCCTACCAAACCCTAAATCCCCACTTGTTGCTAAATGTATGTTTGGTTCTAGAGTATTGAACTAATTCAATCCCCGCTTATCCCCACTTTTTCCTAAGTTTTAGTGTATTTTTTCTAATATTCAATACACTATCCATACCTAGTGGATTAGTGTGGATAGAAGTTTTGTGTGGAATATAGGGGTTTGGGTAAAGGTGGGGGCTTCACCCAATCTCCTTAGGGATTATCCATGCTAATTCCTACCACTAATACCAAACAAGGCCTTAGGCAAGTCCTTTTAACGGACAGCTAATGTAGCTTATGTGTCATTGACACAAGGAAAATTCTTTTTGCGTGGAGGCTTGTCCTTTTGAAACACCGGGTCTTAACTCGATACATGTTTTATGGTGTATTTTTTGGGTTTTACCGGGTGTTTATGGCACTCGATAAAAGATCTGATTCAGTATATATGGAGAGATGGTCATGCAACATCTAATTCGTGTGTAGTATTTTATATTGTTTGTGCGTCTGCCTCCCATGGTGGAAATGGCTCATATGCAGGTTATTCATGCCATCCACTATTTTTAGCCCATCAATTGTCCACTCATCTCCACTAATATTCATTAATGATAAATATATCTTTACAAAATGTCTACGCCATATTTTCCAAGTATACAATTGTTCACATCATATTTCTTTAGTCGCCAAAATGTACAAAAATTTCACATCAATTAGGTTTAGCCTTGTACCATTTTGAGCAATTAATAAATCTTGCATATTTCACAACTTGAAGTTTCATGCATTTTATACTAGCATGCATTTCATTCACACAATAAAGTTCTTGCATAGATTCCCGCATCAAACACGCGGGGATCCTTCTAGTTCACAATGGATTTATGGACAGTAAGAGTCAAACCAGAAAGTATTTATTAGAAACATATTCTACTCCAAGTAGAAAGCTGGAAAGGCCGGGTCGTCGATTGTCGTCGAGCTGTTTGATCGATGGAGAAGAAGCAAATTTACACGATGCCAATACCGAAGGACGACACATGTGTGCAACGCTAGCTCGATGGAAACAGGGATGTTCCTTTGACGTACGCTTAGGCGGTGTCAATTCGCTATCAAAGAACGATCAGTGCATATTGCGACAATCAGGTCTAATATGATATCTTTATGCGATTGCATGAACGACTGGTATGAAATAAGAAAATCAACATATAAAGTGTTAGTTTTATGTTATCAACCTTTACACACACTGGCTTCAGGTCCGGTTCCGGTGCGCTCTTATCATCGTTCCTCCTTTTTTTTTCTCAGAAATTATCATCGTTCCTTTCCTTGTGTGGCTACTACAACTCTACAAGATCCGTTCGCTCTCGATCTCTCATGAATACCTGACGGGGCGTGGCGTGGTGGATGGCATGATTCGTTCCTTCCGTAGATTTTTCACAGCCTCGATATCCGATGTGGATAACGGAAAGCGCGGCGCCAGCGGCATCACATCCGGCCGGACCGGCCCGCATATCTATCGCTCGCCTAGCTAGGCCTCCTGCCGCCGATCCATGCGGCCGGCTACGTGGACGCGCCTGGCACCGTCGCGTCCTTTTCTCGGCACAGTCAGGCGACCACGTATCGTACGGTGCGGCTGTGCGCCTCGATCGTGTGCTGCTTGTCGTCCTCCGTCGGCCGTGGTAACGCACGTTGCTCCGAGGAAACAGGATCCGGGGATCTCCTCCGATCCGGTCGAGAATGGAGAGCACAAATCGCCAAAATTAAGAGGAACATCCATCCAAGAGAGAAGACGTGCCAAAACGACAGTTGGTTGCGAGATGCGTGTAGCCAGCCTTCTGCTATAGTTTTCCGCTTTCGTATTCAGGTGACGTGGCAGCACTGCGAGCTTTCTTATCCAATCTCATTGCATCGCCCCGGCGGCCTAGCTAGTGGATAAAGCGAAAAAGAACAGGAACAAGATCCTAGCTAGCTAGTAGTAGAGATATTATCCATCTAATTATCCTCTCCAGGGGATTTGAGCTAAGAGCCACGTGTGTGCGTGCGTGCGTGCGTGCATGTGTAAGTTTCGTTAATTATTTGGGTCGAAAACAATGAGCACTCGCGATTAAAACACGAAACGATGTGATTCTATGGATCAAGTTCAAAACGCCACAAGTTCAATACATGACCACTCGATTTTGTTCTTGCCTCCAAACTACCGATCTCTACGTAGGACGATTAGCAATCCATGGCTCGTGGATCCTCTCATTAGTGCCCATCATGTGGTCACTTAATCTGGCGGTGCTCATATCTCGTTGAACTGTTCTTTGTGTCTTCCTCGTGCCTATGTGTGTGCAGAATGTTTTCGAGATAGAACGGCGGTGAAACGTTCTCAATAATGTACTCACCATTGTGCTCTAACCAATTTTTTTTTTGAAGAAATTTCATGTAATATACACTTTGTATCCTGCCTAACTATTGCTCCCTCGTCTTGTTCAAGTTAAAAAAATCTTCTTTTTTTGCAGTAAGATAAAAAATATTTTATATTATTGCTGCCTTGTTGAACATTACTTTTGAAAACTGAACTTTGTTTTCGCAATAACAATGCTCATAGGACGATATCTTCATCTTTCACCTGATGTGTACCTTTCAAGAGCAAATTACACAAACCACCATCTTTTGCTGCGCGTGTTGCACAAAACACTCACTTTACATGTTGTTTGCACAAAACACCAGCTATACATGTAATTTGTTGCAGAGAGGTCTAAATCTGATATTAGTTTGCTTAACAACAAACCTGACCCTAGGGCCCAAATGTTAAAGACGATGTGGCATCCACATGGCATCACTACTTTTTTCAAACATTTCAAAAAAAAATGTAAAAAGTTCAATAACTAATATAATATAAAAGGAAATCAGGAAAAGTCTGAAACTGTTTAGATCATTGGGTTAAAATAATTATCACTTTTTGTGAGATTTGGCCTAAATTTTTCAAAAAAATAAAGAAAATCTAGTAACAAAAACAATATGACTTAAGTAATCTGGGAAAGTTTGGGCTTGGTTTGGGACAGAGATGACAAACCAGAGATGGGACAGATACAAGCTAGCTGAATAAAAGTAGCGGAAGAAAAAATAGCTTATGAGATGCCAACATGCCGTCAGGTTTGCTGTTAATCAATGTAATACCAGATTTAGACCTCTATGCAACAAATTACATGTATAGCTGGTGTTTTGTGCAAACAATAGGTAAAGTAAGTGTTTTGTGCAAAACGTGTAGCAAAATATGGTAGTTTGTGCAATTTTCTCACCTTTCAAAGTAGTGCACCTCCGGGCTAATGATTTCTTAAAATATATGACGCTTGCCTCTCAGGCTTACGCATTACCTTGTCGTATTCACTACCAACTAGCACCCTGTAAAGATCAACCTGACACCGGCTTAGGTTTATGGCTTTGTGCGTTGTTTTTCTCGAAACAAGTTTTCGCACATCTTTATAAATAAAACATACCGATGAGGCTGTTGCTGGATCAGACAGCACAACGCCCAACGGATACAAGAGATTGAACAACCAAAAATGCTAGAGCCACGGCTAACACATACCCAAAAGAAAAGGAAACGAAAAAGACGGCGAATCGACAATACGAGGGTGACAAGACACCGCTGTGCCCTCCGAATTTGTCCCGCCCCGCACCTGGCACCCCAAATCACCCAGTGCCAAAACAGCACCTTCAGGAAGGGAAGCGTCGTGGCGACGACACTGCTGTCCAGTCCAGTGCACTGGTCCTAGGTTTCCCCCTGGCACTCAGAGTAGAGTGGAGTAAGCCTATCCGCGACGCCCTCCAAGGAGGAAAGGCGCCACCCAAAGGCGACACCGCGGCGGAGTCAGACGGGCCGACAAGGATTTCTCCCTAACTCCACCCACAACAAAACTCCGGACGCTTCGAAGCACCACCACCAATCTCGCCACCCACTAGCATGCGCCATCACAATAGCGCTGTCACCATCGCCAACGTCTCATCGAAGACACTAGCAAGCAGTCCGCGGGACAGATGCAATAGACCAAGCTCGAGCTGGGGACTGCAACACAACAACCAGCGGGAGGAACCCACCTCCACCACCAAGGGTGGTCATCGCTCGGACAAAGAAGCAGGGTCACACCAGGCCTGCGTGGGCCCGCCCGAGGCCCGAGGGGCCCGTAAAGCCCCCGCCGCCGTCACCAGGATGACAACGGCGCTGCGAACGCGCCGGCCCGCTATAGCCCAGATCGGGCCCGAGGGGCCAAGATCTGGACCGGGTGAAGACCGACGCCAGACATCGTGCTGGCACATCGCCGCATCGCCCCGGCGTGCTAGACAACGCCGCCGCCCACAGCCACCCGGAGCAGCTCCGGACCGCCAGTTTCCGAGGAGCACCGCCGCTGCTGAGAAGCTCACCCCGATGGGCTCCCATGGCGCGGGGAGAGGAGAGCCGCCGCCGCCCAGCGTGCAATATGATTCATCGTTGTGTGATTTAGTTTGAACTCGATATATTGTTAAGAGTCTATATGTGTTACGAAACACCAGTAAGAGTTGGATATCATCGACAACACGTCAAGAACGGACCTATAGACCCGTTGATGATACGGGTCAGCATCTCGCAGAGATTGCTGAAATCGACACCTTCTGGTAACCGGTCAATCCGTGCGAAGTTTAACACTAGCAGTAGATATTTCTGTACAACATGTGAAAATCGCATTATAATGTACCGCAATCATGATTTAACAAATGCCCGAAGCAACGATTAGGACCGTAGCGTTTAAGCTAGCTTGACAGTGCTAGCTAGATGCTCGAGTTCATTAAACTAAAATAGTTTAAAGCGCAAGTGTGCAACCCTATTATTGCTGTCAAGCAGCTCAACTACTGTCGGGCGTGTCTGCTGATGCTGCGCGCGCCAAAATGCCGAGACCGCTGCAACTTCCCATCAGCTGCCACCAGCCCCCGATCGCCACATCAGCTCCGACTAAACAATCGGCTGGTAGGAATATTATTTTTAGCAGCCGGCCTGGAAAAAAAAATCCCCAAGTGCTAGACAACAAGGGTCAGTATCTACGACCAACTCATGGGATTAGCCTAACGGAATCTCCCAGCGTAAGAAAATCGCAGTGCTGAAGCGCACGTGACTGCTGACTAGCTACCGCGCGCGCAAACATTCCTCCCCATCAAAATAATGTTTCGGTCTCAATCTCACGGGTAAAATAACTTTAGGGATCGGTCACGTGTACGAACACCCTTTGTCGAGTGCTGCTGCTGCAACCTTTGGCAATGAAAAACTGAACCGGGCCGGGACAACGATTTCTGGACCTCCGCACTTGACACTCTCGACCCATCACTAAAACCAAGTCCGTATCTGTGGAGTGTGAACGATCGCATCTTATGTGTGTTCGCGTGAAATAATAAGTCATTCACGCAAGGTTTTCAGTGACTACGCTGGCGGTTGCTGAACATGATTGACTAGTAATCATTTCACTAAAAATAAACTAGACCACTCTGGCGTGGAACCAATCGACATAAGACGCTAATGACAGACAGATACGAATAGGGTTTCTTTGAAACAAATACGTAGTACTAATTCTTTCATGAAAAATTGAACGTTGCAATTTAATCGAAAACCCACTTAGTAGTAGGTTTGTATAAACTTCTTGGAGACACAAACTTGGACTATGATGACACACCTTCTCTCTTTCTCCGGTTGTGTTTCCTGTTAATTGATTGATATCAAAATTTGGCAGTATAACCGCATCGATGGCTACTTTTTTTTTTCCGAGCGCATGTTTTTGTTTTTGCCACATACATGTAAGCACCTTTTCTTTGTATTTCATATGGTTATTTTTTTTACAGGATTCAGCAAAAGAATGATTATTCGAAAGTTTTCCTGATTCCTGTAATTCCATAATCACTTACCCTTTTTCTAGAAAAATAACAAAGGTTTGAGCGCATCCTCAAGCGGATTCGCAAATAGATTATGGCAAAAGATTAGCAAGTGATTATGTTGATGTGAGGAATAAATAATTTGGAATTCAACTGCATCGTACGATTGTTCTTATCTGCCATAGTACTAGTTTGGGCCCATGCTATTGGGATTTTGATTAATGAGTAATCCACTTGCAGAAGAAAATGAAGATTTATACCTTGCCCTCGGGCACAAGTTGTTAGGGTATCTTCACCGGGCCGATCCATTTATTCACCCCAAACGATCTGTTTTTTGTCCATTTAGATCGGGCCATAGTCGATTTGGGAAAGTGGTCTGCTTGTTTGGTCCTTTGCGGGCTTCTTCGGCCGGCCGCGCTTCTTGACAGCGGGAATGGTGGAGGGCGCAACATGAACCATGGCGGCGAGATCCATCGCCTTCCCTCCCGTTCCCGCTAGTGAAAATTTGGAAGAGGTTTTTTGCAGTTGGAAGTGGTGTGGTTTCTGTCAAAGATAATGGGAGGACGCGTTCGGACAAGCATGCTATTCGGGCCGACGCAACCGAGACCCAGATTAGGTGCATGGATGGATCGAGCCGAACGCGCGTTTGGATAGATTGGGACACTGGGACGCCGCACATGTCCCACGCATCCGTGCGGACGAGTTCGGACATGCTCGGACGGGATGGGTCAAGCTGGTGAAGATGGCCTTAGGAATCAAGGTCCTGAAATTCCTCGTAACCATATGCAAGTTGTACGACTTTTCCTTGACTAAATGCTAAAAGAAAATAATGTAGCCCGTCAAGTTAATCATACACCACATGTTTATGACTTAATATTCTTTGGACATACGCTTGATCAAAACACATAAAAAGCCACTGTCGTAGCACAACTCATTGGGTGCAAATGGCCTGAATTATTAATTGGACCACTAGAAGCACTATTCTTAATAATTCTGCAAGCTTTTTTGCAAAGCTAATCTTGCAAGTCAATCATGTCTGTGCAGTCAACATATACAAACATGCATGTGGGAATTTCCTTCTGAATGGTAGAGCTTTAGACGGCACCGCCTTGCTCAAGTGGTGAAAGGAGGTTGATCATTTGCCCTTCTTTATTTGTCACGATTATCTTACGGAAATGGTGTTTTCCGTGCTAGCAACATAGTACAAGTTTGTGAAACAAAAAACGTTTGTTTTGATGTTTGAAGGACTCAAAACTTTGTACTCCTTCCGATTCGAAAATAACTGATTTAGATTATTCTATATTGCATGTATGTAGACACTTAATTAGAGCATCATACACATCGGGTAGTGTCTTCCCTAGCGCCACGTGGTGGGACCTCCCCTCGACAACCGACATGGAGTGTCTCTAGCGCATCCAAGGGTGCATGACCGACTTCACGGAGGGGAGAAGCAAACAAAGCATCCAAACTAAGAGCCATTGTTTACCATTTGTAGATTTTCAAAACTGTAAATGTCGAAATATCAGTTTTCTAGTGAATTTGTTTGATGAAGCTTTGTAATTGTGGGCCAAAGGCACAAGGATCCGCCACAAATTTTAACTAGAGTATGTCCATTCAGTGATGGGGGACATAAAATATGAGATACTGGAGAGACCAAAAGCCTAAAATTTCTCCGTGTAAACCCTTCCATAAAAAATTTAGGACTTGGTCAAAACCTAGGTGGGGCGGTCAATCCGTGAGAAGTTTAGCACTGGCAGTAGATATTTGTGTACAACATGTGAAAATCGCAAGATAATGTACTGCAATCATGATTTAACAAATGCCCGAAGCAACGACGACTAGGACCGTAGCATTTAAGCTAGCTTGACAGTGCTAGCTAGATGCTCGAGTTCGTTAAACCAAACTAGTTTAAGTGCAAACCCCTATCGGGCTATCGCTATCAAGCAGCTCAACTACTGTCGGGCGTGTTTGCTGATGCTGCGCGCGCCAAAACCCAAAACGCCGAGACCGCTGCAACTTCCCATCGGCTGCCACCGGCCCCCGATCGCCACATCAGCTCCGACTAAACAATCGGCTGGTAGGAATATTATTTTTAGCAGCCGGCCTGGCAAGGTGTACTACTCCCTAGGCCTTGGAAAAAAAATCCCCAAGTGCTAGACAACAAGGGTCAGTATCTACGGCCAACTCATGGGATTAACCTAACGGAATCTCCCAGCGTAAGAAAATCGCAGTGCTCAAGCGCACGTGACTGCTGACTAGCTACCGCGCAAACATTCCTCCCCATCAAAATAATGTTTCGGTCTCGATCTCACGGGTAAAATAACTTTAGGGATCGGTCACGTGTACGAACATCGTTTGTCTGTCGAGTGCTGCAACCTTTGGCAATGAAAAAGTGAGCCGGGACAACGATTCCTGCTCTTTGGACCAGCTAGTCGGCCGAATATTCTGATAGGCTCCGGAAGTAGTAACACGAGTGGATTGTTCTGCACCTCCGCACTTGACACTCTCGACCCATCACTAAAACCAAGCCCGTATCTGTGGAGTGTGAACGATCACATCTTATGTGTGTTCGCGTGAAATAATAAGTCATTCACGCAAGGTTTTCGGTGACTACGCTGGCGGTTGCTGAACATGATTAACTAGTAATCATTTCACTGAAAACAAACTAGATCATTCTCGCTTGGAACCAATCGACATTGTTAGAGTATACGTATCTGTTAGGGATAGATCAGGTCACTTGTCTTATACTTCACGTAGGTTACTTGACTTGTACTCCAAGATGATTCATGTACGTTTATATATACTCGTCCATGAGGCTCAATAATACATCTAACATATTCCGTCAATCTCATACACTTACATGGTATCAGAGCGGCACGGTCCTTGACCTAGCCGCCGTCTTCGCTTCCGCACCGCGCCGCCCCTGGGGAGGTCAATCTCCATGATCTCCGTCGGGGGCCGCGCAACCCGTACGCAGGGTTCGTCCACCGATCCGTGATCGGCTGCCCTGCAAGTTTTTTTTCGATCTCTTGATCGCTTTTCTTTTTTGGTTACCGATCTTAGATTGGACTGAGTCGCCCATCGCCGTCGTCATCGCCGCGCCTCTACTCCGACCATCGGCATCGACGATCTACACCGCGCCCGTACGCCTGTCACCTGCGCCGCTGTGCCTTCCTTGGTAGGCCGTCGCAGCCTCATGACTGGCTGCCGCGCACCGCGGCCGGCTGCTGCGGCTTCCTCGGGAGGCTGCCGCGGCCGACCCCCCCCCTCAGATTGTCTTTGTCGTCATCTCCCGGGATTGCACCGACAACGACGCCGTAGATTCCGATCTGCCGTCGTCACGGACTTGGCGCGTACAGCGCTGCCGTCGGTCTGATCAACCGATCTGGCGCTCGTCTCCGCCGAGTGCGTCCCCGAGCACGCGTCTACCACCGATCGAGCATCGGGCTGCCGCTGCGTCGCCCCTTCGGGCCGTAGCGTCGCCGCCTTTGGTCCCCGCCGTCGGCTACCAACGCACCTTCTCAGGCGTGTCCGTCGCTGTTGGTTCTCATGCCGCTGCACCGACTCGCGCCCTGCAACTACGCCTCCCCATCGGGCAGTAGCGTCGCTGCACGCGGTCATCGCCGTCACCCCGTAAGGACGTCGCAGGCTTCCACCGCGCCACCTCCCTCGGCGCGGGTCGCCGCCGTCCGCGCATGGTCTTCGTCACGTCGTCGGGTTCTTCCTCGCCTACTTCAAGCACCGCCACCGCATCTCCACAGGTAGCCTGCATGGCCACTCCTGGCTGTCGTAGGTCCCGCCGACTGCCCCTCCGTCTAGGCATCCAGTATGACCACTCTTGGTCGTTGCTGGTTCGCCGCCTTCTACGTCTTCGTCCAGCACGAATTCGTCGCCATCGTCCTTGACTACACCTACCCGTCTACTCTGACAACCGCGGCCTGTATCGGCACTTCGCCGATCTGCGCAACGCAACCGTCGTAGAGTCCTCCTCTGCTAGTCTCCTCTCCGACATGGTGTGAAGTTGTTTCTACTGGTCCAGTTCTTCGCATGCCTGGTATTGGCAACACCGGTGCGTCCTTCGTCCCCGATGCGTTCCCGAGTCTGGCAAACTCGGCGCCAGCGCCTCGTCTTCATCGGCCTTGACAATGTCTTCTTCGGCATCGACTACCTTCTCTATGTCTGCCAAAACCGCGTCACCGATTTTGTCTACGCGTACTCGGTTCTGGCAAAACCGGAGTATACCTTCGTCCCTGACGTGCGCCTGGTTCTGGCAAAGCCATGGCCGCACCTCGTCCTCGACGGCTCGGACTGCATCGGCTTCGGCATCGCTCTCTCCGACGACTGCCCTGACGCGTCTCCGTCCTTCTACTGGCTGCACTATGCGCACGCGGCTTAATATGCGGCTACCTCGACACAGGAAACCCCGACCACGACATCGACCACGGCGACCCCTCGCGCGGCTACCTCGACCAAGGTTGCAGCACCCACCGCTCTCGGCTCACTTGACACCGGCACAAGAGCTACCACCTCGCCTGAGCTCCTCACCAGCATCCTCTACGGTCCAAGCTTCTGCGACGTGACACCGTCTACAACGTTCCCGCTACCACTGCGGGGGTATGTCAGTACACTGGTCTACTTCGGCTCTCCAGTCTGACCGTTCGTGACGTTCCAGTTGTTCACGATGCTACCGCTACAACTGCGGGGGATGTTAGAGTATACGTATCTGTTAGGGATAGACTAGGTTATTTGTCTTGTACTCCAAGTAGGTTACTTGACTTGTACTCCAAGATGATCCCTGTACGGCTATATATACTCGTTCATGAGGCTCAATAATACATCTAACATATTCCGCCAATCTCATACTCTTACAGACATAGGACGCTAATGACAGTATATGAATAGGGATTCTTTGACAGTATATGAATAGCACATTTTTTATACTCCTTTCGACCCATATTAGTTGACTTGGATTTGGCTAGATTCGGATGTATCTAGTACTAAAACATGTCTAGATACATTCAAATCTAGACAAATCCAAGTCAATAATATGGGTTGGAGGGAGTAGTTCATATGATTATTTTTTTACAGGATTCAGCGAAGCATGATTATTCGAAAGTTTTCCCAATTTCTTTAATTCATAATCACTTAACCTTTTTTCTAGAAAAAAGAACAAAGGTTTGAGTGCATCCTCAAGCGGATACGCAAATAGATTATGCCAAAAGATTAGCAAGAGATTATGTTGATGTGAGGAATAAATAATTCCGAATTCAACTGCATCGTACGATTGTTCTTATCTGTCATAGTACTAGTTTGCGCCCATACTATTGGGATTTTGATTAATGAGTAATCCACTTGCAGAAAAAAATTGAAGACTTAGAGGACCTCCACTCGTTCGGCATTCCCATGCCAAAATCCGGATAGCCCCGGACAATATAATTTTTGGTCTAGGAATAACCAGTTTCTCGCTCGTGTTCTCAGACCGAGTTCCCGGATTTTCAAATTTTAATCAAAATTGGTAAAATTGGGACGAATAGGCGATTTTATTAATAATGGCGAGTTCATACATATTACATCAAATTCAGCGAACACCTGAATTTTGACTTTATTTGGCTAAAAATAACTTAGAAATAGCCGACGCCGACGCCGACGACGATGCCGATGCGGCCGGACGCCGCTCACATACCGAAGTTACGGTATAAGCATGTGTAGTCGGCGTCCGCCTTGCCGTCGTCATTGCTCGGTGACCAAGGTGGGCGGGAGCTGCTCTGGCCGGCGTCGTCGTAACACCACGGCTGCGACGAGGGGCTGGCGTCCTCGTCTTCGTCAAGGACGATGAGCGGCACGCCCTGGTAGGAGAGCTCTTGGTGAGTTCTACAGGCGGCCTCGCGCTCGGCCTCCTCCTAGTGGCGCTGAATTCGGTTGGCCTTCTCGTTCTCCCAGTCGTCCCTGGACCAGGCGAGGGCATCCGGCTCTGGCATCGGCGGCACGTCGTTGAGAGAGTGCGCCATTGCCATCCTCATGGCGAAGGCGTCCTCGTTAACGGGGACCGCCCAGTCCGCCGGCTCTGGCATCGGCGGCACATCGTTGAGAGAGTGCGCCATTGCCATCCTCATGGCGAAGGCGTCCTCGTTAACGGGGACCTCCCAGTCCGCCGGATCTTGCTTCGACTGGTGTAAGCGAAGCCGGCCAGTCGGCGGCGATGGAGCGCGGGGCTCGTTGATGATGATGCCTCGCGACCTCGTCCTCGACAGCGAGCGCATCAACGTCTTGGCCTCCCGCTTCACGAGACGCAGCGCTTCGCCGCTGGCTCGCGGCGACTGTGTCGGCTGATGACCCACAAGTATAGGGGGTGTATCGTAGTACTTTCGATAAATATGAGTGTCGATCCCAACGAGGAGCAGAAGGTGCTGAATAGCGGTGTGGAGCAGGAAATCCCTGTGAATACTTAGCAAATAGATTTTTTGTGGTTTTCTGGTAAGACAACAAAACAAAATGCAAGTAACAAATAACAAATGCAACAAGTGGCCCAATCTTTTCTTAGCAAAGGACAAGCCGGTGAAAATACTTATAAGGACCAAACATTCTCGAGGACACATGGGAATCCTGTCAAGTGCTTTCACTTCATATAACTGAGTACTCTTCTTTGGTGTTGTAAGTGTTGTGTGGGTGAACCTGTGCTAATGTACCGACCTTACTTGGACTAATACATACTTGTGATTAAATCCCCTACAAACATCCATAACTACACGAAAGTAATTAAGATATAAATTTAACCACAACCTTAAACTCTGAGATCCTACGCTTCCTTGTGCAAAGGTGTCCAAACGGGGGTCAGGTTTCTGTCACTCCGGCAACCCCACAATTAGTAGCCAAATATACAATGCATTCCCCTAGGCCCATAAATGGTGAAGTATCATGTAGTCGACGTTCACATGACACCACTAGAAGAATAGCACCACAACTTAAATACTAAACCATTGAATAATAACTCAACACAAATTCACTAATAACAACATGACTTCTCCCATGTCCTCAAGAACTAGACGAACTACTCACAAGACATCATATGGATCAAGATCAAAGATGATATGATAATGGATAACAATCTGAACATAAACAATAATCCAACGGTTCCACTCACAAGCATCAACTACAATAGTAATTAACACCGGGAAAGTTTCCCCTAAGAACTAAAGCAATATCCAACACAATTGTTACAGCGGGACGGAGTGGTGATGATGGTGCTGGTGGAGATGATGGTGTGGATGATGATGATCCCGATGAAGCCTAGCTTGATGATGTTGTTAATGGCGACGATCTCCCCTCTCCGGGAAGGAAATCCCTCGGTAGAAATTTGTCTGCCGGAGAGATCTTTCTCTCTCGGCGTTTTCCGCCCCCCCAGAGGCGGCGGAAATCTCTATATGGTTGCTCCCCGAGGCTTAGGGTTCCGTAGGGAAGATATAGGCAAAGGGGCGGAGTCGGGAGCCGGGTCAGGTGGGCCCGCGCCTAGGGGGATGTGGGCCCCCTGCGGCCCTTCTTCGTCCCTCCTTGCTTCCTCAATCTTCTGGAAAAATAATATTTTCCCATATTTTTCTGGTATTTTTCTGATCTTTGCGAAATTGCATTAAAACGCCCTCTTTTCCATCAGAATCCAGACTCTGACAGTCCATCCTCCAAGAATCATCAAACATGCATAAATAGTGGAAAAGACATAAGTAATACCTCATAATAAGACAAATATCAATGAATAGACGTAGATTATGATATAGAATGGTGATGCAAATTGGGCGTATCAACTCCCCCAAGCTTAGACCTTCGCTTGTCCCCAAGCGAAAACTGAGATCAGTAAACATGTCCACAGGTTTATGGAGTGAAGTGACGATAAAAGAATACGAACAAGAAGCATCACACTTACCATTGCACAACCCATAGAAGAAAGCAACTCACCATTATATAACTTAGCTTGCAACCAAGTATATCAGTCACAATAGAGATGCATAAAGATAAATCATAATTGGAATTGGCAAACTTGTTCTTGGTCAGAGAACACCTGGCAAACAGTTTTACAAAAATCTTTTTGTAGAAGTTTTCAACAGGAGCACTCTTTGGTCTAAAAGGTTTTTCACAAGTGAAGGCTTTCAAAGTAATACTCAATAGATAAGAGTCTTGTGCAAACAAGGAAGATAGAGAACATGATTGAATAAATCACCATATGAATAATTGAAACACAACAACTCAAATGATTGATGGAGATAGAGAGGAAGTAGGTTTACTGACTCAAACTGGTAACTAGGAGAAAGGTCCCTTTATAGAGGGTAGCAGGGATTACAAGTCATAAAGAGCTTCCAAAATATTATGGTACTTACTAGCTTTAAGCCTTCATTGCTCCTATCATAGGCATCTTGAGATGATTAAGGTTAAAGTGCACAAAGATGGAGTATATGCTTGATGAAATATAAGTTGACAATCTCATGTCCCTTGAATATGAGGGCCACTCCTCATGCTACTCAACTTTGGTCACGGGTAAGTTCTTGTCATTGTAAGTATTTGCGTATCATAGAGAACCGCCAACGGGGTACCCCTTGCATATGGTACAGGAGCTTTCCCATAACCAAAATGACAAGGCAAGCAGACAATGAGCATCTCAGCGATCTTTTTATTTACTATGTGCATAGCTTTTATTGAGGATGCTTCATAGATAGCTCACTATGGTGATGCTGCAAGTTTCCACCATGATTAGGCATGCCTTAAGCTAGCGGCCCAAGCATTTCTCTAACACAAAATACAGACTCCATGGACTTACAAGTTCCCTCTTTATTTCACACCATTGACATCCATAGACAAAAGAGCACGATATTAACTGAGTACAAAGTACATGTGCAATGTTGAAAACGTTCCCCGTGATAGCACGGTTCTGCTAATTCCAACTTATAGATGCAAGCATATACAACTTCGATGGCACAATGGTTCAAGTCTATTAGGGGCAAGAAAATAAAGTGTGCCATCAAGTTCGTGAGAGCTTTACTAACTAGTTTTCACATAATAAAATACTTTTTAATTCGAAAGGTAGATGAAACTTGAGAATTTGCTTGGAATAGCAAAAGTGCTACTAGGTAGATATGGTGGACACAAATGGCAAAGGTTTTTGTTTCAAACGGATTGGAAACATGAGAAGTATGCCTTCTCAAAACAGGTTTTTGGCTAGCAAGGCTGGGTAGCAAGCAAGAGAGTTGAAAGAAACAAGCAAACATACAAGTAATAAATCCAAACATGCAGTCTTCCTTGAAGACACAAAAGATCTTAAATAAAGAATACTAAGCTTATGAGCCAACAAGAAAGAAAACAAATGATACAAAATACCTGTAAGTTTTTTTCTCCTTTTCTTTCAAACTTAAAAAAGTATTGCTACTGACCAGAACTCGGTTTGCCAAAACCAATTTAGATCCACTTGATGATCCCAAAGTTATGCGGATACTGATCAACAAGATCCATCATATAATAGAGATTGCAAACTAAAATAAGAAGTGCAAAAAGTAAAAGATGAGACTTCTCATTAATATTCCAATAAAGGCACTCACACCAAGGGATACATAGATAAAACTAAAGGAGAGATACTTACACATGCAAACCAATCTATAAGATAACCTCTCTACCACAGACATGAATCTACTAAAAAGGTAAAAGATAAAAGATAATGGCGGTGATACCGCGACACTCCCCCAAGCTTGGAACAAGCCAAGGGGATGCCAAACTTGATGACGAATTACTCCTTTGATGGTGGTGGTGTTCTTTTGATAAGCTCCTGAATAAGCTTCCTCAACTCCTCAATCTCAAAGGTTAGAGTACGAATCAACTCTGAGTTTTGCTCAATGCGGTTCATGATCATGTCGGACTGAGAGTTCCAGTCCTTGCTATTCTTTCCCCACTCTTCTTTCTTAGTGTGTTCCTCCCCTGCATGGTTAGAACGAGGCATATCCCACATCGAGGGCAAGTTCCCTTTGGGCACATATTAATATTGACGCTCATGTATAAGAGTATGGAAAGGTCTCTTGGTGCGTGGAGGAGATGACCGTGGATTTTAGACAAGACGCGGAGGTTTCCCTCCTGTAGACATCCGTGGTGTCCTCTTAAGCTTGGTAGGTATTGACATCAATCCAATGCTTGCGAGGGTAGCGCGGGTGTCCGGTTTCTTGTCCTCCTCCATGTCTCCTTCATAACCTACCAAAATCTCCTCCTCCTTGGGTTTGTGAGGATCGTCTTCCTCGGGCTTCTTGCTTTTGTCGTTGGCAGAGACCATGGTGCTCTAAACTTGATAAGATTTCCTGACAGAAACAGATCGAAATGAAAACACGACGAGAACACGATGCACGAACCTCGGTGGATCTAGGGGTTTATATATTACGAAGTTTTAATGCATAAAGAAGGTTTTGACACGGAAACAAGACGGAGACGGAGTTCGGGGGAATCAAACCCCCTCCAGGCGCGGCCAGGCTGGGCCCACGCCTGGGGTGGTTTGTCCACCCCGGACTCCGTTTCCTCTTTAGTTCCGTCTCATAGCTTTCATTATGTATTAAAAACATCAAAAATACAAAAATATTGGAGTTTCACGAACCTTCTGTTTTCACCACTTTTACCTATTCAAAGACGAACTCTGCAGACTCCTTTTCTCCTTCTCCTGGAATTTTCCTTTCCTCACAAGGCAATACACAAACTTCAATGGCAACATTAGTGTAAGCAAAACAACAAACCTTTAGGTTCACACTTCAACTGAAATCTATCAAAACAAAGGCTTCTATAAGAGGCAAATGCAAATGATAACAGAAATCTGTCAAAATAGACCTGTAGGTAAAGATTGATTTTTTCGATAATCTTCTGTTGCTCAAATCAAAATGTGCAGAACTAATTAAAGTTGGGTAACAGCTTAGAGAACAAGCTCAGAAAAATACAGCTCCATCCGACGTACTCTTCTCCCTCACGAATTTTTACGGTATAGCACAAAAAATCTGTCCCAGGACAGCCACCTTTCACAACTCCTCTACTTCACAAAAGTAGTTGAACTTGACACAAAAACCAAAAAAAAAAGGATAAGGAGCGGTTATTACTGAAGTAATAACTTCCAAGACTCAACCAAACTCTTGGGTTATCTCCCAACAAGTACTTTTCTTTTATGCCTTTAAGTTAGGCTTGAAATCTTTCAAAGATGCTCACTTAGGAGATATATATTTGGAGTGAAAAAGAGCATCAAGTAGCAAATAACCAAAACACTTGAATCTAACCCACTTCCTATGCATGGTAGTATCATGAGAAAACGAATTGTTGAAACAAAAAGCCACAAGCATAGGAAGACAAAATAGATGAAACTTCAAAGCCTTCAACATAAAACGGGAAAACTTAACATTATTGAGATGCATAAAACCATGTTTCCCTCTCTCATAGTAACTTTCAGTAGCACTTTGAATAAAGTTGACAATATAACTATCACTGGAAACAACTTTATTATAAGAATGAGCATACTTACAGTCACCAAAAAGTGGTCCAAGGTCATAAACCGGATCAATAGAAGAAGTTGTTCCATCCTGAAATCTTTATTAGGCAAGCCATTTTCACAAGGAGCTTTAGCAAACTTGGAAAAGTTAAACTCATAAGAATCTCCATCAAACCTAGTTAAAACCTTTTCCTTACAATCAATAATATCTCCACAAGTGTTCAAGAAAGGTCTACCAAAAATGATAGGACACGTTTTGCTAGCTGCAAAATTAAGCACTAGAAAATCAGCAGGATACTTAATCTTACCACAAAGAACCTTCATATGTCCAAAACGTATCTACTTTATCAAACAATTTGCTATTGTTTCTCCTCTAAACTTGTGTGATTTGGATACAACTAACACGGGCTGACGCTGTTTTCAGCAGAATTACCTTGGTGTCTTGTTTTTGTGCAGAAAATGAACTATCAGGAAAAATCTCGGAAAATATGCCAAAAATTATATTTCACCAGAAGATCCATAGAGCCAGAAGACGAGACAGAGAGGAGTCCTGGGAGGGGCCCACACCCACCCCAGGCGCAGGCCCACCACTGGTCGCGCCTGGAGGGGGTGCAGCCACCCCAGGCACCCCCTCGGCCTCCCTCTACGCCTATAAGTTGCCTTTGACCTAAAAACCAAGGGAGGTATGATAGTTTTGCAGAAAGAGTTCCGATCCGCCGCCGCCACCAGAAACCAAGATTCAGATCCAGAAACTCCATTCTGGCACCCTGCCGGGATGGGGAATTTGGAGAGGATCATCGCCATCGTCATCACCAACGCATCTCCATCAACCACCGATGTTTCCCTCATCCATGAGTGAGTAATTCCCTGATGTAGGCTTGGGGATGGTAGGGATTGGATGAGTTCTATCATGTAATCGAATAAGATCTGTTAGGGCATAGTGCCTTGTATCTCTATTAGTGCTATTTGACTTTGTTGCAACTTGTTATGCTTAATGCTTGTCACTAGGTCCCGAGTGCCATCATCTCAGATCTGAACTTATTATTGAATCATTATGATAGTATTGTTTGTGATATTATCTACAATTTGTGTACACATATCATTGTCCGGATCCAAAGGCCCCAAAGTGACAATAATTGGGACAACCGGAGGGGATGGCTATGGTGTGAGGATCACATGTGTTCACGGAGTGTTAATGCTTTGCTCCGGTGCTCTATTAAAAGGAGCAACTTAATTGACAGTAGTTCCCTAGAGGCCCCGCTGCCGCGGGTTGGCTGGAGAGAAGATGTTGTGCAAGTTCTCATTGCGAGCACGTATGACTATATTTGGAGCACATGCCTAGGATTGTTTAGTACTTGGATGCTTGTTATTATTTATCTGCAATGCACTAGATCTTGAAGTTACATGTTTAGACTCGTCCATGCAACGCATGTCCATCCATCCCTATGCCTACCGCACTCAAATCCTACTTTTTACCGTTAGTGTTACTATTGCTCCTATTTCACTATTAATGTTGCTGTTGTTGTTGCTTTGCTATTGCTACTGATAAACTTCTGTGAGCAAGAACTATTTCCAGGTGCAGCTGAACTGACAACTCAGTTGTTGAGGCTTGCAAGTATTCTTTGGCTCCCCTTGTGTCGAATCAATAAATTGGGTAATACTACCCGCGAAGACTGTTGCGATCCCCTATACTTGTGGGTCATCAAACCTCCACATCTCTTACAATGCCAATGGGGAAAATTGTCTCCTTATTAGCAAGGTGAATAACCACATCGATGTCCTCAAGCTCACAAGGACCAATCTTATGCATAATTTCCCTATAAATCTCATAAGGAATAGCAGTAGAACTAGCACCCATATCACATAAACCATAGTAGCAATGATCACCAATTTTAATAGAAAGCACATGAACACTAGCTTTTCTAGCCTTACTAGGATGAGAGATAATATTAGAAGCGCCTTCACAGAAGACAATGTGCTCATCCTCTATATTTCTAGTGGCAGGGTCTTTCACAATAGCTACGACAGGTTCACCATTCAATTGCTCATCAGGCTCCATAGTTTTATTTGTGCTCTTGATAACCACATTAGCTATAATAGAATGTTCCCTGACCTAAGCAGGGAAAGGGATTTTCTCCACATAAGGTTCAGGCAAAATAGGATCAACAGTACAAACCTCTGTGCTAGCAGGAACATGGGTGACAATGTCTTTATAAGGAGCATGGTACTTGTCCCACTCTTTCTTGGGAATTTCAATATAAGAGGCAAAGGCATTAAAACATTTTGCAAGAACTTGAGGGTCAAGACCAAACTCACTGCTAATATCACGAAAGCTATCAGTTCCCATAAAGGATTTAATGCATTCATAATCATAGTTTATACCTAACTTTCTTCCTTTGTCATTCTCCAAAGCTTCAGAGTTATCTTGAATACGGTCTAGTAGATCCCACTTAGCTTCTTCCTTCATACGTGTGAATGATCCAGCACAAGAAGCATCTAGTAAACCTTTATCATGAAGAGAAAGCCTAGCATAAAAGTTATTGATAATAATATTGTTAGGGAGTTTATGAATAGGACATTTAATAATTAGTAACTTCAATCTCCCCCAAGCTTGAGCTGTACTCTCTCCATCAAGAGGCCAAAAGTTATATATCAGATTTCTATCCTTATGAATCTCACCGGGAGGATAAAATTTAGAGTAAAAAGAGAGATGCCATCTCCTCCCATTCCATGGATCGTCCATTATTCAACAGCTTATACCATTCTTTAGCTCTCCCTTTCAAGGATATAGAGAGTAACTTCTTCTTCACCTATTCAGTTGTGATACCTGCACACTTAAACAACCCGCATAATTCATGGATAAAGAGAAAATGATCACTAGGATGGACAGTTCCATCCCCAAAATAATAATTATCCATAACACGATCAACAATACTCGTAGGTATCTTAAAAGGATCTATCTCAACAGGTGGTGGTTCATCTACTACCCTAACAGTTGTAGTAGTTTTCCCAAACATAAAACCAAGTGGGTTATCCATATTGGAAACAAAGTAACAAGCAATAACAAAAACAATACTCACAGTAGAAGTCTCCTTTACCAGTTCCACTCTTCAATAGCGCTTCACTCCCCGGCAACGGCACCAGAAAATAGTCTTGATGACCCACAAGTATAGGGGGTGTATCGTAGTACTTTCAATAAATAGGAGTGTCGATACCAACAAGGAGCAGAAGGTGCTGAACTGTGGTGTGGAGCAGGAAATCCCTGTGAATACTTAGCAAATGGATTTTTAGTGGTTTTCTGATAAGGCAACAAAACAAAGTGCAAGTAACAAATAACAAATGCAACAAGTGGCCCAATCCTTTCTTAGCAAAGGACAAGCTAGTGGAAATACTTATAAGGACCAAACGTTCTCGAGGACACATGCGAATTCTGTCAAGTGCTTTCGCTTCATATAGCTGAGTACTCTTATTTAGTGTTGTAAGTGTTGTGTGGGTGAACCTGTGCTAATGTACCAACCTTACTTGGACTAATACATACTTGTGATTAAACCCCCTGCAAACATCCATAACTACAGGAAAGTAATTAAGATATAAATCTAACCACAGCCTTAAACTCTGAGATCCTACGCTCCCTTGTGCAAAGGTGTCCTAACGGGGGTTCAGGTTTCTGTCACTCCGGCAACCCCACAATTAGTAGCCAAATACACAATGCATTCCCCTAGGCCCATAAATGGTGAAGTATCATGTCGACGTTCACATGACACCACTAGAAGAATAGCACTAGAACTTAAATACTAAACCATTGAATAATAAATCAACACAAATCCACTAATAACAACATGACTTCTCCCATGTCCTCAAGAACTAGACGAACTACTCACAAGATATTATATGGATCAAGATCAAAGATGATATGATAATGGATAACAATCTGAACATAAACAATAATCCAATGGTTCCACTCACAAGCATCAACTACAATAGTAATTAACACCGGGAAAGTTTCCCCTAAGAACTAAAGCAATATCCAACACAATTGTTACAGCGGGACGGAGTGGTGATGATGGTGCTGGTGGAGATGATGGTGTGGATGATGATGATCCCGATGAAGCCTAGCTTGATGACGATGTTGATGGCGATGATCTCCCCTCTCCGGGAAGGAATTCCCCCGGCAGAAATTTGTCTGCCGGAGAGATCATTCTCTCTCAGCGTTTTCCGCCCCCTAGAGGCGGCATAAATCTATCTGTGGTTGCTCCCCGAGGCTTAGGGTTCCGAAGGGAAGATATAGGCGAAGGTGCGGAGTCGGGAGCCGGGCAGGTGCGCTGCACCTTCCCTAGGCGCGAGGTCAGGTGGGCCCACACCTAGGGGTGTGTGGGCCCCCTGCGGTCCTTGTTCATCCCTCCTTCTGGCTTCCTCAGTCTTCTGGAAAAATAATATTTTCCCATATTTTTTCTGGTATTTTTCTGATCTTCGTGAAATTGCATCAAAACGCCCTTTTTCCATCAGAATCCAGACTCCGACAGTCCATCCTCTAAGAATCATCCAACATGCATAAACAGTGGAAAATGCATAAGTAATATCTCATAATAAGACAAATATCAATGAATAGAGGTAGATTATGATATAAAATGGTGATGCAAATTGGGCGTATCATCGGCGTAGAGCCATATGAGCGTGAGGTTGAGGCTGCCCATCTTCTTGGCAGCCAATTCTCCGTAGGGGCGCGCCTCGCCCTCGCCGCGGGCGGCGGCGAGCGGGGGAAGCCCAGCCTCGTACGGTTTCCTGCGGCGATTGTTGGCTGTGCGTGGTGCACTTCGTTGGAAACCCCAAGAGCAAGGTGTGATGAGCACATCAGCAAGTTAATACGTCATAAATGTATCTATAATTTTTTATGCTCCATGCTTGTTTATTATCCACTTTGCTATGTTTTGTCTGCACTTTGAGGTATTTTTATACACTTTCTGGAACTAAACTATTGACAAGATGCCACAGTGCCAGTTGCCTGTTTTCTGCTGTTTTTGGTTTCAGAAAGCTAAAAAATGAATATTCTCGGAATTGGACGGGACAAAAGCCAAAGTTCATATGTTTCGGGGAGCGATACAGAAAATCGAAGACGAGACGGAGGAGGAAACCAGGGTGGCCACACCCTAGGTGGGCGCGGGCCTACCCTAGGCCGCGCCCACAGGGGGTGTGGGGGCCCCCTGGAACTCCACCGACCTTGCCTCCTTCGCCTATAATAAGCTCCCGACTCAGAAATCCTAAATAATCCATCATACTTCCAGAAAAATTTCCGTAGCACCACCACCACCGAAGGGGAGATTCGGGGGATAGAAAGTGAAAGAGCATTTCCTATCCCTAGTGATTTTGGTGTTTTATAACAACACACATATCAGACTAATTATTTGCCAAGTGTATCGCCAGGTGCATTGAAAATGTTTTGCAATGGTCAAATAACTGTCTGCCTGGCGCGGTACCATACCGCTTTTTGCTACCGGATGCGGCAGAAGGTTTGGACTAGCTGTCAAAAAGCCTCTGCCGGGCTAGGTAGGTAGTACCGCATTTTAGTACCTAGCGCGACAGTAGCTTTTTGACCACTTGTCAAAAGCTACTGCCTGCTCCGATACTAGCCTTTTTCCAACCTGTAAAGGCCACTGCTCACCCCGGTACTAAAATGCGGTAGGCAGTAGCCTTTTGTATGTTGGCAAAAGCCACTAGCTGCCTAGGTAGCAAAATGCGGTAGTACCGCATTTTGCTACATGGCGTGACAGAGAGTTTTTTCGACCAAGTTGCTGATTCCACTGCGCGTCCGGTAGTACCGGTTGCCATTTGCGGTACTACCGCTTTATGGTAGCACCAAGTGTGCTACCGCTGTGGCCAGGTCCTATGAAGTTTGAAAATTGGTCTTCCGGTACCAGGTCCGGTAGTACCGCTTGAACTTCCGGTACTACCGCTGCATTAAAGACTCCAAGGGCCAGATTTCTTGGAGGGGTATAAATATCCCTCCACCTACCTTGGGACAAGATGCTCATCCACATTAAAGTCAACACTACTAGGAAAACGGCTATAGGTAATCATCACATCCGTGGCTCACATGGTTGAAGTGCCCCACGGCTAAAACAGGCGTGGCTCACCTGTGGGCAGTGCCCTACTAGTAACTAGAACAACCGTGGCGCACATGACTATAGTGTGCCACAGATGTTTGTGGGCCAGGGCCCTGTCGGCCGCACGCCAAACATCTGTAGCGCACTATAGTCATGTGTGCCACGGTTGTTAGTGTCATCTGTGGCGCACATGGGGGGGGGGGGGTGCGCTACGCCCATGGGGGGGGGGTGCGCTACGCCTAAGCGTACGCCCCCCTCTGCTGTGAAACGGCCACAAACATCTGTGGCGCACTCGTCCTAGTGCGCCACAGGGAGTAGGACCATCCGTGGCGCACATGGCATGGTGCGCCACAGATGTTTGTAATCCTGTGGCGCACTAGGGCCGTGTGCGCCACGGATGTGTCGATTTTTTTAGGACAGCTCTTTATGTGCACATGTGTGACCACATCCACCACCCCACACTTCACTTTCCCCTTCTTCTTCCTCCTTAGATCTAGTCGGGATCTTCTCCTTCCCACCTCAATTTCTCCACCCATTCACCATTTTTAGCATGTAAAACTTGCTTTGGATGTTACATAAGTAATAGAGGAGGTCTCCGGTTTCTCATCTCCTTCTCTGGTCGACGCGCGCACCTCTCCTTTCCATCTTTCTCGCGATCGGTCTCTCATCTCGGTAAGTTGTCCATGTAAGGATGTGTTCATGTGTATATGGATGATGTGCTCATATGTATGTAGATGATCGATGCTCATGATGTGTGTATGTGGAGAGGATGGTCATATGTGTGCGTATATGGAGAGTATCGATGATGCTCATGCATGTGTGTATGGAGAGGATAATGATATGTTCATGTGTGTATGGATCGGTCTCTCTCTCTCTTGTGTTTGTATGTGAACAAGTTGCCATTTGTTTTGCCAAAATGTTGATTCATTTCCATTTTGGCAAGACTTTGGAATTTCGCAAAGGTCCTAATTTTAGGATAGGTCATCCCGAAAATTTCTATCGACCATTGCATGCATGCATTCATTATGTGGTTCTAATAGACTTCAAAATTGTACCGTGTACACCGTGCAGGCAAAAATGGTCCGCATAATGAGTGAAGGCATTGTGGCTAGATTTTTGAAATGTGCGACGGCCGACATGATACGAAATAACAAGACAGATATAAGATGTCCGTGCAGAAGATGCAAACTCAACTAGGTGATCGACCCAGATTCCGGGAATCTGCAGGCGCACCTGCTCCGCCATGGTTTCATGGATGGATACACTCGTTGGATAAGCGATGACATAGATGATGGAGACGGTGAAGAAGGTGGCCAACATGACGATGATCATCATCACGGCGAGAACAGGCGAGATGATGAAGAGTCTCCTGGAGATGGTGAAGGTGCGGAAGCAGACCGGGATGATGATGATCTAGATGCCGGAGGAGCAGACGACGATGGAACAACGTCAGGCTGGGTGCGGGACCCTTATGTGCAAGAGCTGCTTCTCAAGCAGACGAGTAACGCCAGGGCTGCCGCTAGAGAGAAAGCCAAGCTTGCGCAACTTGAGAAAGACGCGGTTACTCCATTGTATGAAGGATGCAGGCCCGATGATACCCGGTTGAATGTAACGCTCAAGGCTATGGAGATGAAGGCAAAGCACAAATTGAGCGACGCAAGCTTCGACGATATGATGGCATTCTGGCACGATCGTCTCCCGGAGGGGAACACATGTCCAACTAGTATCGAGGATGCCAAGAAAATCGTCTGTCCTCTCGATCTACCGCACGTTAGATATCACGTATGCATCAACGATTGCATCATTTATCGGGGCGAGGACGCGGAGAAAACCACATGTCCGGTGTGCGGCGTGAGTCGATACAAGAAAGGGAAGAAAGCACCTCGAAAAGTGGTATGGTACTTTCCTATCACTCCTTGTTTGCAGCGCTATTTCGCGGACCCTAAGGAAGCGAAGCTCATGCGATGGCATGAGGAAAGGAAGAAGCCAGGAGATGATGATGACCCCGAAAAGGATGAGCTGCTGACGCACCCTTCAGATGCTAGCCAGTGGAAAGCATTGGACCTCGAATTCCCAGAATTCGGTGGAGATTCGAGGAACATCAGGCTTGGTGCGAGCATCGATGGACTCAATCCGTTCAGTAGCCAGAGCAGCACGCACAACACTTGGCCCGTGTTTGTATGGATGTACAACCTCCCTCCATGGTTATGCATGAAGAAGAAGTACATACAAATGAGTATGCTAATTCAAGGGCCGAAACAACATGGTACCGACATCAATCTGTATCTCGGGATGTTGAAAGAGGAGCTAGCCACGTTATGGGAATCTGGAGCCAATACTTACGACGCCGTCGCACAAGATTATTTCACTATGAGAGCCGCGTTGGTCACTACGGTGCAAGACTATCCAGGTTACGGGTATATCTCGGGGCAGGTTATCCAAGGATTCTGCGCATGCGTTAGGTGCATGGATAACACAAGCTATCTCCAACTAGAGAAAGATCCAGGGTCATCGAAAACCGTGTTCATGGCGCACCGGAGGTGGCTCGGCAAGAATGATCCATGGAGAAAACGTGGAGACCTGTTCGATGGAAAATCAGAGACCCGAGGAATCCCAGAGCATAGGAGCAGCGAAGAAGTGGAAGAGTTGCTGAAAAACTGGAAAGATTGTCCTAAGCCTGGAAAGAAGCGAAAGAGGAAGCAACAAGACAAGTCGCTGATGAAGGTATGGAAAACAAGGTCTGTTTTCTGGGAGTTGCCATACTGGAAGTTTCTCCGCACGCCTCATAGCCTCGACATCATGCATATCACGAAAAACGTGTGCGAGAGTCTGGTCGCCACCATAATCAACATGCCAGATAGGACGAAAGATGGTCCGAAAGCAAGGCACGACCTGATATGCTTGGGTATCCGGAAGGAGCTTCACAGAGGATGCACTACTCCTGATGATCAGGAAGATGACGATGATCATGAGTCGGAGACGACACAAGGTCGTCGGAAGGGTAAAAAGTTCAAGAAGAACGAATATTACTGCCCTCCTTCTTGCTTCACTCTAAGCCAGGATGAGATCAAACAGTTTTTCAAGTGCCTTCTAGGAGTCAAATTTCCTTACGGCTACACGGGCAAGATAAGCAGATACCTAGACGAGGCGAAGCAGAGGTTCAGTGGCATGAAGTCTCACGACTGTGCCGTGCTAATGACGCAGGTACTTCCGGTCGCACTAAGAGGGATAATGGACGAGCACGTCCGTGAAACGTTATTTGGCCTATGCATGTTTTTCGACGTCATCTCTATGAAGTCGATTGGCGTGAATCAGCTCGGAAGGCTACAAGAGGAGATCGTGGTGATACTATGTGAGCTTGAGGTCTACTTCCCACCCGCATTCTTCGACATTATGGTGCATCTGCTGGTCCATGTCGTGGAGGACATCGTATAACTCGGGCCGATGTACCTTCGCAGCATGATGGCGTTCGAAAGGATAAACAGACACATCAAAGGATACGTTCGCAACAGGTCCCGTCCAGATGGAAGCATAGCCATAGGCTTTCTGGCCGAAGAGTGCATCTCTTTCTGCACGAATTATCTAGACATCGAGAACCCTGTCGGTCTTCCCGTCAACAGGCATCTTGGCAAGCTCGACGGATCTGGTCACCAAGAGGGTCGTCGCATACTGCATGCAGACTTCGATTTTCGACGCGCAGACTTTGATCGAGCAAACCTCGTCGCGCTACAACATTTAGAACTGGTCGATCCTTGGGTACAGAAGCACAAAAGGTTAATCGAGAAGAAGTACAGTGACCGAGGCATACAGAGGACGCATGGAGAAATAATCAAAGAGCACAACTCAGATTTCACGCGTTGGTTTAGGCAGACACTCCTTGATAATCCCCCGTGATCGCATTCTTCTGACACGGAAAAGATCATATTCACCTTGTCATAGGGACCGATGCAAAACCTGGTGACCTATCAGGCGTATGATATCAACGGCTACACATTCTACACGGAGGAAAAGGACAACAAGTGTGATTATCAGAACTCAGGCGTAACGTCGGAATTCTACACCGATGACAACGTGAAGGAAAGATTCTACGGAAGAATCGAGGAGATCTGGGAGCTCGACTACTGTGGAGAAAAGGTGCCGATGTTCCGTGTCAGATGGGCAAAGAGCGTCGAAAGAGAAGACCGGTATTTCACAACCATGGTTATACCCGAAGCAGCCAAATCCAAGGCCGCCGGTGCAAACGTGGCCGCGAAAAATGAACCGTGGGTACTGGCTACCAAAGTGGACCAATGTTTTTTCATTACCGACCCGACAAAGCCTAGCCGTGTTGTCGTGAGGAGAGGAAAAAGAAACATCATCGGAATGGATGGAGTCGCCAACGAGCAAGACTTCGACCAGTACGGCGATCCAAAGATTGAAGATGACGACGACTACGATGCAGCAACATACATCATAAGAAGAAAAAGGACAACCCTACCCAAAAAAGGTAGCCCGTTCTAAAGAAGAAACATTAAAGTGCCGGGGCTAAATTATTCAACCGCGACAAAGAAGGGAAAAAAGATTGTAAAACGCTAGCTCAAAAAATATTGTAGAACGCGTGGTCGAAAAAGATTGTAATATTCATGGACAAATTATTATGAAATTTATTTATACTTTGAATCATATTTGTAACACTTTTATGACATATATCACTACTTTTGGGCATTTTTGGAATATTTAAAAGTATTTTAAAAACAAAACAAAACTTGTATGGCATAAATCACCACTTTTGGGCATTTTTTGGAACATTTAAAAGTATTTTTAAAATAAAAATAAAAAAGTGGAGCACCAGGATTCGAACCTGGGTGCTCATAGTTTAGAATAGAGCTAAGGGGCAGAGCCAGTGGGCTATGACAGTACTAATGTTAACTGGAGGAGTGGCTGCCCTCTTATTTGGTAGTCCAACACACATAGGCGTAGCGCATAATCGTAGCGCACTTGGCCAGGGTGCGCTACGCCTATGTGGGTTGGACTAGTCAACCGCCCCGCTCACAATCTGCGCCGCTCCATCTCACAGACACCACACCGCGCAGCTGCTCTCGAGGAGGAGTAGGCCCGCCACCGCGGCGCTGCGCTGTGCTCTCGAGGAGGAGGAGGAGGCCCGCCACCGCCGCGCTGCGCTGCGCTCTCGAGGAGGAGGAGGAGGCCCGCCACCGCCGCGCTGCGCTCTCGAGGAGGAGGAGGCCCGCGCTTGTGGAGGAGGAGGCCGCTGCCGATCCGTGGAGGAGGAGGAGGACCGCCGCTTGTGGAGGAGGAGGATCGCGCCGCCGCCCGTCGTCGTCCGCCCTTCGTCCGCCCGTCAGAGGTGAGCGTCGCCCCTCCCCTGTCTCTCCCTCTCTCCCTCTCTCTCCCTCTGTCCCCCCTCTCTGCAGGCCATCGTTGCCCCTAGGTTTAGGCTTGTAGGTTGAGGCTTGTAGGTTGCCCCTCTCTGCAGGCCATCATTTCCCTCTCTCCCCCCTCTCTGCAGGCCATCGTTGCCCCTAGGTTTAGGCTTGTAGATTTTTTGTTAGAAACAGAGAGCAAACAGAGGCTTGATGTTCTGTTAGAAACAAAGAGCAAACAGAGAGCTTGTAGGTTTAGACTTGATTTTTAGCTTGTAGTTCTTGTAGGTTTAGGCTTGTAGTTCTTGATTTTTAGCAAACAGAGAGCTTGCAGATGTTCTATCCATGACTTAATCTGCTTGCTCTTTTTTCTATTAGCATGTAGCTTGTAGTTCTTGTGTGTTTGCTCTCTGTTTCTGCTTGTAGTATTGTCCCTACTGCCGGTTTATATAGAAGTTGGGGGAGGGGTAATGGTAGATAGAGAGGAGGAGGGGGAGGAGGAGCAGAGAGAGTGGAACAGGACAACCAAACCAAAGAACAGGACAACCAAACCAAAGAACAGAGAGCTATAGAGGTTTTCTATAGCTCTGAATTTTCTTTAGAGCATTGCAAAGAACAGGAGATAATGATGCAGGGATTCTAAAACATGGAACAGGACAACCAAACCACTTCCCATCCATATAATCTTTTTGTTTTCTTTACAATCCCTTCATTACTTAGCTCTGCCTAGGATGCAAAGGCTGAGGCTTTGATGATGTTTGTATACAAAAGCTATTGCTTGCTTATGAAACTATCCAATGATGATCTAGTACTCCATATGAGTACAGAGCTGAGGATTTTCTATTGCCCCCTCTATTTTCTTTAAGATGCAATAGTAAGAACAGATGCAAGGACCATGTGCTGGTGAACCATGTGCTCTGGATTAGTGCTGAACCATGTGCTCTGGATTAGCTAGTAGTAAGAAAATATGCAAAAGTAGTTACACCTCACAGGAACTTGATCAACATCATAAATTCAGAACAGTAAAAAGGAAGATATGATCATGCAAGGAATGGTTTTTAGTTACATGTGTGGTTATTTCAAATGCAGTAATGATCTTGCTGTCATCACTTGGTCATTTCAAATGCAGTAATGATCTTGCTGTCATAACTTGGTTATTTCAAATGCAGTAATAATCATGCAAGGAATGGTTTTTAGTTACACCTCACAGGAATGCTGTCATCACTTGGTCATTCGCTTGCTGTCACTTGCTGTAATGATCTTCTAGTATAGAACTTGGTCATTTGTTGTATTCTCATTTGCTTGCTGTCACTTGCTTAAATTGATAGAAAAGTATATATGGTTGTGGCACTGTGCTGGGACTGGATGGATGTGGTTGTGAAATGGTTTGGAAGGAAAAATAGAGTAGTGTTGGTTTTGCTACTATCTGTGTTGGGACAACAACACCTTGAAATTGTGCTTGTGCTTGTATATGAAGCACTTTATTATGTCGTGTATGCAGGTTCTTGTATGAAATGAGTCCCGATTTTTGCCGGAATGTTGATTAACTTCCGTTTCGGCAGAAATCGGGCACTCCTAGTTTAAGAAAATTAGCAAAGGTCATGCCGGATTTTTCCGTGCATTTAACCAATTATTTGTTTTTTATTAGTGCAAAGATGTGTGACAACGACGAGGCTGGATGTTCTAAGCGCATCAACGCTAAAGGAGAACCCAGACCTCCGAATAAACAATTGACATTCTGGGAGGCGGCCCAGCAGCTAGAAGACGATGAAGAGTACCATCCTTCATAGAGCGAGGATGATGAGATGGAAGACACGGAGGAAGAAGCCGAAGGAACGACGGACGATGAAACCACTGATGGCGGCGAGGGCACAGGGAGTGGTAGCAACCCTCCTAAGAAGAAGAAGAAGCCGAAGGACCGGCGCCCGAACACGGTCGGCACGGTCAGGGAGGAAATTACTGAAGTGAGCCCATCAGGGGTTCCTTTGGAGCCCGCCCTTGTCATCAAAGGGTACGGTGGGCAAGTGGCGGCGATCACCCGGACAACCATCTCGATCAACACCGAGAATCTCCGGCATAAAGATAATGGCCACTTGCGCACACTCCTCTTTGAGAAGCTGCACGCAAGATACAAGTTCCCCGCTAAGTATCAGAACACAAATTATCATGGGAACGAAGTAAACAAATCCGCCCTCACAAAGATGAGCACCGCCCTGGCCAGCTGGAGAACCCGGATAAAGAAGAAGATCTATAAAGAAGGCAAAAGTCTCGAGGAGATCCAGAAGATTGACCCGTTGATCACCGAAGATCAGTTCCAGGAGTTCAAGGAGAGGTGTGAATCCGAAAGAGCCCTGGCCAATAGTAATCGGGGAAAGGTGCTACAGGCGATGAATATAGGTCATCACCATCTCGAATCTGGTGGATACAGAACCGCGGAGGCCAAATGGAATAAGGAGGACGAAGAGTATATATCCAAGGGGATAGAAAACCCCTTTGCTAAATTCGAACCCGGGCAGGTTCGAAACTTCATCAGGGCCCGTTACCATGTGGACCCAAAAACCAAACAACTCACGCGGATCCTACGGTGAAGGAATTCGAGGAAATTGTGGTAAGTATAATCTAATTACCGCGGATCAACTCGATTGCAATCTAATCGATGATCTAAATGATTCACTGTTACTTCTTCTGCAGGAGGAGGAAATTGTTGCTAGTCATGGATCCCAGAGTTCCTCATCCCAGGGGTCGACGGCGGCCACCCGGTGGGATAACCCTTTTAACAGGGCGATGAACCAGGCCAAGAAAATAGAGCCGGTTACGAAGAAGCCGTTGTCGGCTGGCCGTCTGGCCGGCCTCGGGGGTAAGAATTGGGTGGATCATTTTGGTCCACCGCCAAGGACGCATGTGGCGCTGTCGGGAAGGAGCGAGGAGGAAAACCGCGAGGTTCAAGAACTTAAGGCACAAGTGGCGCGGATCCCGCAGATCGTCCAAGACAACCTGGCAATCACCCTCACGTCCTTCCTGCCTACCTTGGTGGAGTCAATAGCGAACTGGAGTGTGGGTGGTTGAGTAGGGCCGTGCCCGATTCCAAGCATGGTTAGCAGCCACTCAAACAACGCGGCGCCGACGAATCAGGCGAACTACGTGTTCGTGACTCCGCCCGCTAGCACCACGGCGCCGCAAGTGTTGGTGACTCCCCCTGCCATCACCGCGGCGCCGGAGTACATGTTGGTGCCCCCCTGCCATCATCGCGGCGGCACCGGAGCTCCAAGCACCCGTCGGTAGGGAGAATACACCGGCGGCCAGCACCGCGCCATCAAACAGCCCTTCCGTCTCTTGCACGCCTGTCGCCGTATGCGGTGCGTCGACATTAGCCGATCTCGACGCCATCACGGTAAACAAATTGCTTTAATTACCGCCTTTCATGCCATCTATTACTATTATGGCATCTCTGACGACGCCGTACATGTTTTCCGCAGACGAATGTTCCTTCGACTCTCTTATGCTACGTGAACAACGAGCTGAGGGATGTTGCCAAGGGTACCATCGTTCAACCCTTGCAGCGCACGTTCCACTCAAGGCCGATGTCAGATAGCATGCACAGGGTTAAAATTAGACGGGTGCTAAGGGGTTGCGACGACCTGGAACCTCCCATTCAACCCCCAGGAGCGGATGAAGAAGAGTCGTCTGTCCTCAGAACTTGCTTCGGCTTATTCTTGCTATGGCCAAAGAGCATGATTCGTTTGGGGACGGCGGGGGCCATCACGCCACAGACAACAGCACCTCCTGTCGTGCCAGCGACAAGCGGTGGCAAGGCCCCCTTACCGCCCTCGCCGCCACCTCCACGCGGTGGGTCGGATGATCATGTTGATGATATGCACATGGCGCAGGATCCGGCCGAGGACGACGAAGACTGGAATGATCACTTCTTCAGCACTCAGTTTGGCAACGAAGAAGACCTAGCTGATGGCCCCATAGAGAAAGCCACTATCACCAAGCGTCTGTTTGGTTCTCAAGAGACGCCTGCAGCTTGCGCCTTTACAGAGCCAGCTGATACAACCAACCGGCCCTTTATTCTAAGCCCTGACACACTACATAGGGCGGCCGGTGCTCAGATTGCGGTGCCTGCCCGCTCTCCAAAAGGAAAAAAGGGCAGGAAAAGAAAATCTAGCAGCTCGAGCCAGCCGGTGGCGTCAACAACTGCGAATCCGATCAGGTTTCGGGACGGGCCACCAAGACCCGAGGGTATTATGTGGAGGATTCATGTGGCGGGTGAGCCCATGCTACCTAAGAATTTGCGGAAGCTCTCCAGTTCGGAACTGCAGAGTGTGCATGACGGCGTGCTGACGATAGAGAGACTCCTTCTATCAGAGAAAGATCCCTCGCACCCAGTATTCGTGGTTAAGGTGCCACCAGGCTTGGGCTTCGTCGACAATGCCCCTGCGGATCTGTTCTTCCTGCGGTTCGACGACATCTTCAATATGTTCCACCTATACCCGCTGCACTATACCATGGTCCGTATGTTTTCTCTCAGCCTGGCCATGCAGATCATTAGAGAGAACACACCGGGCATCGCTATAGTGGACCCCTACTACATGCGTGACGGCTGCTTGGGTTCCCCCGCCGAACGACGTATCGTGGCCTCGTACCTAAAAAGAATCCTCGTGGCGAACAAGACAAAGGAATGCATTCTCGTGCCTTACTTTCCCGAGTAAGTCGTTATTCACTCGCCACCGTCGATTGGCTTTATTAGATCATCATCATTATTTTCCCAACACATTCCATTTGAATTTTTTGCGCAGAGATGAACACTGCACGCTCATATCCTTATCGCCGAAGTATTCCCACGCCACGTATTTCGACTCGGGGAGTCTAGAAAAGAAGAAAAACTACGACAAGATCAAGGAAGTTCTGGATGATGCTCTCACTGGATTTGCCTCGACGGAAGACACCACCTTCGTGCGTACGAAGGTCAAGTTCGGCAGGCACGTCTTCAACCACGTAACGGAGTTCCCCTGCGTGAAGCAGACGGAAAACAGTAAGAAGGAAGCCTACTACGCACTCCATCACATGAGGGCGTTCCTACTTGACCAGCAGAATTCTACGCTGCCAGATCATCTCAAACAGTGGGCCGAAGCAAAGGCCAAAATCAATGATTCGGATATTAGACAAGAGATGTATCGCATCCAGCAGCAGTTTGGGGCAATCATCTTTCGTGATGTCATGACTTCGGGGGGGATCTTCTACGGAGGAAATATCCCGAATAACCGTGACATAGAAGATCGCCTAGAGATGCAGGGTGACTATAGGAAGTTCATGACGAGACAAGGCGTCCTCCCGTTCCCTAAGCCGAGCCAGAAGGCTTGATGTTGGCCTAGTTGTAGTTACAAACTATAGATGACCTTTGTGTGTGTGGACAAGTGTACTTATCTTATTAGGTTTATGAATCATCGCTTACTTATTTTGCTTATTATTATTATATATCAATCAATGCTTAGATTTTTTTGCTTACTCTTTGGTCCTTTGCTCAATTTGGTCCTTCTTTTTTTCCTTACTATTTTTTCGAGAATAATGCCGATGATTGAAATGTCGTGGCACACTATATATGTGAATATGCTACGATGGGACTGTGAGCCTTGTGATATGCACAAGTCCAGGTCTTGTGCATCCTACTTGGCTCACCGTTCCATCGTAGCATATTCCTGTGTCCAACGACCTATGTATATATATGAGGCATTCTTTTCGAGTTATTTTTGTCTTTTTCGAGAATATGCCGATGATTGAAATGTCGTGGCACAATATATATGTGAATGTGCTATGACGGGATAGTTAGCCTTGTGATATGCACAAGTCCAGGAATTTTGCATCCTATTTGGCTAACCGTTCCGTCATAGCATATTCCTGTGTCCAACGACCTAGCTAGTTATATATGAGGCATTCTTTTCGAGCTACTTTGGTATTTTTCGAGAATAATGTCGATGATTGAAATGTCGTGGCACACTATATATGTGAATGTGCTACGATGGGATTGTACGCCTTGTGCTATGCACAAGTCCAGGTGTTGTGCATCCTACTTGGCGTACGGTTCCATCGTAGCATATTTCTGTGTCCAACGACTTATGTATATATATGAGGCATGCTTTTTTAGTTACTTTGGTCTTTTTCAAGAATAATGCCGATGATTGAAATGTCGTGGCACACTATATATGTGAATGTGCTACGACGGGATTGTGAGCCTTGTGATATGCACAAGTCTAGGTCTTATGCATCCTACTTGGCTCACCATTCCGTCGTAGCATATTCCTGTGTCCAACGACCTATGTATATATATGAGGCATGCTTTTTGAGTTTGGTCTTTTTGATTTAGGAGTACTTTCTATAAGTGTATCTTCATATGTGACTTTAATTATATATGTTTTTTTCTCAATCACCGGTTAATTATTATTGTCAACTTATAGATGACGTGGTACGTCGTGTACAAGGGACGGGTTCCCGGAGTCTACGATGATTGGAAAGACTGCCGGAGACAGGTGCACCATTTCAGCGGCAATAGCTACAAAGGGTACAACACTATGGCGGAGGCGGAAGCTAGATACACGCGCTATTTAGCGGGAGTTAGGACAAGGAACCGGATGAAGACCTACACCTTCGTCGCGGCGGTGATCATGCTTATCTTCTTTGCTTATTTATCCCGCGTTTGTGTCTAGCTAGTTTAGATGTCTAGGCGAGCTTCCGAGCTCTAACTTGTTCGATCGACACATGTATTCGCATGTCACCAACTACTACTTTGTAACATGATCGAAACAATGTAACTTAGACTATGTATTCATGTATGAGACTTATCTATATGTATTTGTTTCAATCTTGTTGTTCATATTGAGTATTTATATATATAATTGTATATCTTGTATCTGTGTGTGTATATCTGCTGTATTATTGTATATAATCTGTATTGTATATAATCTGGTTCGGAAATTAAAAAAAAATAAAAAATACATCTGTGGCGCACATGGTCTACCTTCTGTGGCGCACTACACCTAAAGCACACTATGGAAGCTTAGTGGCGCACTAGGCAGTGCGCCACAGAAGATCCCAGGGGTAGCACACCTGCCCAAACATCTGTGGCGCACTAGCAGGTGCGCTACGCCTGTCTCTACACAACTGTGGCGCACTAGGCAGTGCGCCACGGCTGAGAGATAGCCGTAGCGCAAGGCCCGTGGCGCACTGCGGATGATGTTTCCAGGTGCGCCACTAAAGGCCATTTTCCTAGTAGTGCAAGACCACCATTGGAGCCACCAAATCTTCAAGATCTCCTCAATCCACCACCCAAAGACCTTGATCTTTGGGGAATCGAAGGAGGAGTCCCCGATCTACTACTTCACCAAAAGGGATCTTCATTTCCCCCTCATTCAATTGAGGCCCCCTTTGCTCTAGTGTTTTCTTGGAAACCCTAGTTCTTGTTTTGGTTCTTACAAGCTTGTCTTTGATTGCTTTGACAACTTGCTTGTATTTAGGAGCCTCCGATTAAGTTGTGGATGTGTGCCCCAAACTTGTAAAGGTGTCGGCTTCCACCTTGAAGGTTGCCGTTATAGTGGAAGATGAATCGATCCCGTTGGGGTGAGATTCATCGGAGAACAAGGGAGGCCTTTCGTGGCGTTGGTGGTTTGAAACCACCCCCTCTCCAAACGTAGACGTACTTCCCCTCAAAAGGAAGGAACTACGGGAAACAAATCCTTGTGTCTCCGCGTCCACCACTTTGGTTACTTCTATCCTTTACCGCACTTTACTTACTTATTCTTACCTTGTGTTGTGGTAGCTCTTGCATAATTGTCATATAGGTAAATTCACCTTAGTTGCATTATCTAGAGAATTTACTTTATTGTCAAACCTTAATTTGAAAAAGAAGAAAATTGGAAGTAGCACCTATTCACCCCCCTCTAGGTGCCCATACGATCCTTTCAGAAAGTCTACAAGAATAGAGGTGCGTAGACATCACAAGTTTTCCCTCAGTAGAGACCGAGGTTATCGAACTAGAAGGAGGAAGGAAGCGTCTCAAAGGTGTTACAAGCAACGTGGAAACCTGCATAACACAAACTCAAGACTTTATCCCAACGAACAGTGAGGTTGTCAAGGTCACCGGTTTGCTGTAACAAAGCATTAACTGTATGGTGTGTAAGATAATGGTGGTTTGCAGCAAGTAAACAGTAACATTGGAAGATGTATCAATGGTAAAGATTGGACCGGGGTCCATAGTTCACTAGATATGCCCTTCTTAGATAAACAACATGGCATGAAGGGTAAACAAATTACAGCAGGGTAATTGATAGGAACTGAGCAAGGCATAACAATGCAATACTAGTCAGAAGGATCCTATGAGATTCGACTGGGCAATACAATAAGATACATAGACCGCCATCTAACTGCATCTATGACTAGAAGTCCACCTTTAGGTTATCATCCGAACCCCCTCCAGTATTAAGTTGCAAGCAACAGACAACTGCTTTAAGCAAAGTGTGTAAGGTAAACAATCCACTTGTTCCATGAACAAGAGACCGTTGTTTTCTCTCTAGTGGCAACAACACATCTACAACCGAAGAGATTTCTGTCACTTCCCTTGGAAACTAGAGGCATGAAACCGTCATCGAGCATAAATACCCCCTCTTAGAGTCACTAGCAACTACTCAGCCAAGATAGCTACTAACAACGGAGAGCATGCAAGATCACAAACATCACAGACATGATAGAATTAAATAGACAAAACCATTAACCAAACTGACATAATAATCTCAATATCCATCGGAACCCCGCAAACACAACATGCATGATTACAAATAGATTAGATCTTGATCATGAACGCTGCTCACAAGATCTATACATGAAAGCACAAGGAGGAGATACAACCATCTAGCTACTACATGGACCCGTAGTCCAAGGTGGAACTACTCATGTTTCATACCGGAGAAGAAGGCCTCCGAGATGATCTCCCCTCCGGCAGGGTGCCGAGAAGAACTTCAGATCCCCCCGATCTAGGGACGATGGTGGCGGAGGCCACAGACGGTTTCATGGAGTTTTGATCGGGTGCCTAGGGTTTCTGCATCGGGGGCTTCTTATAGGCAAAGAGGCGAGGCTGGGAGGCGGCCAGAGGGCCCACACCCTTCCCAGGCGCGGGCCAGGCTTGGCCGCGCCCAGGGGGTCTGGCCGCCCTGTGGCGCCTCTGCGTCTCTCCTCTAGACTTCATGTCACCCACGGTAAAATGTTGACTTTCGCTTTTGGCCCGTCCAATTCTGAGAATATTGATTTTCTGCCTTTCTGGAACTAAAAACAGAAGAAAACAGGCAACTGGCACTGTGACAACTTGTTAATAGGTTAGTTGCAGAAAACATATAAAAAATACCTCAAAGTGTAGACAAAACAAAGCAAAGTAGATACTAAACAAGCATGGAACATCAAAAATTATAGATACGTTTCTGACGTATCAGCGATATGCTCTAGGACCGCCGTGAGCGTCCGTCTCGACACTTCACTAGCAACGGCGAGACGCCGCATTGTTGAGTTTCAGTGGCGATCTGGGCTAGCGTTGGTAGGCGGCGAGCTCCCGGAGCCGGCGCTCGGTGAAGAACTGCCCCGGTAAACAAGGTTACAGGGGTCTTCGGCAAGGTCCGAATCCTCCATCGCCGTGATGGCGGCCTGAATCCCCTCCACCATCTCGTCGTCCTGAATTACCCGCGAAACCGGCATGCTGCCAGCGCGGAGATTTCAGTTGGGCGGGCACCGGAAGTCGGGCGACGCCATGTAGCCGGCGTCGTGCAACATTCGGGCCTCCGACGGCTGGAGGTTACGCCAGCCGAAGCCGTTCGCCGCTGCGGGATCGCCTGGGTACCTCTCCGCCATGGCTTTTGCCGAGAGCTTCTACTCGTCAGAGTTAGAGTTCGTGGTCGGGGGAATGAGGAGGCTTGAGAGTGTGCGATGTGAGCCGGCGAGGGCGCTAGCTTTTATAGCCTAAATGGACGACAAAGGCAGGAGGGGGTAGCGGCGTGGGCGGGAAAAGTGGAAACGTCGGGGAGGCGAGCCGGCGGTGGCGTGCCATTATGGCGACGCGTGACCGACGAGACGGGCAATCATTGTCCGACGGTCCGTCGTTGGAGCCGAGGCAAAGGGATGATGACGTCTCGGCTTCCAGTCGCTGACAGCGGGGCCACAAGCGGAGCCATTTTTTCACTGATTCCGTTGCATCCGACGTTTTCAGGGCGTTCCTAGCGCCCCGGGATCGGTCTGGAAACGCCGGACGAATGTTGGTCCAAATCCGGATAAAAACGGTATCCTGAGAACGCGATTTTTCGGCGTTCAGATAAAAATTTCGCCTAAAAACAGCCTCGTGGAAACCCGAGTGGAGATGCTCTCATAACTTGCCCTCGGGCGCAGGTTGTTAGGAACCGAGGTCCTGGAAATTCCTCGTAACCATATGCAAGTTGTGGGACTTTTCCTTGACTAAATGGACTAACTGCTAAAAGAAAATAATGTAGGGCGATCAAGTTAATCATACACCACATGTTTATGACTTAATATTCTTTGGACATACGCCTTGATCAAAACACATAAAAAGCCACTGTCGTAGCCCAACTCATTGGGTGCAAATGGCCTGAATTATTAATTGGACCACTGGAAGCACTATTCTTGATAATTCTGCAAGCTTTTTGCAAAGCTAATCTTGCAAGTCAATCAGGTCTGTGCAGTCAACATATACAAACATGCATATCGGAATTTCCTTCTGAATGGTAGAGCTTTAGACGGCACCGCCTTGCTCAAGTGGTGAAAGGAGGTTGATCATTTGCCCTTTTTTATTTGTCACGATTAATGTTGTTTTCCGTGCTAGCAACATACAAGTCTGTGAAACAAAGCAAACCAACCTATGGTTGGATGGCTAGGAGGGTGGTTGTACCTTCAGTGCACCAAAGTTTAAACATTAGGTTTGACACCGTGTGTTGCATAAAGATGGATATTTTTTCAGTGGGAGACGATGTTTCCATCGACAGTGAGTCGTCAGTGATGACTTCGTCAATCTTAAGACCCGATCCATCGGCTCAGTCTCTTGAAGATGCTCGTAGGGATAGGGTGTGCGCGTGTGCGTTCATAGGGGTGGGGTGCATGTACATGTTGTGAGAGTGTACGATTGTATTGTGTTTCTCAAAAAAAAAATCCGTGAAACAAAAACAGTTTGTTTTATAACGTAATTGAAGGACTCAAACTTCGTACTTCTTCCGATTCAAAAATAACTAACTTGGATTTTTCTATGTTGCATGTATGTAGACACTTAATTAGAGCGTTGTACACAACGGGTAGTGTCTTTCCTAGCGCCACGTGGTGCGGCCTCCACTCGACAATCGACATGGAGTGTCTCTAGTGCACCCAAGGCCAAGGGTGCATGACCGACTTCACAGAGGGGAGAAGCAAACCAAGCATCCAAACTAAGAGCCGTTGTTTATCATTTGTATTTTGCATGGCTAGATCTTCTAAACTATAAATATCAAAATGTCAGTTTTCTAGTGAATTTGTTTGATGATGCTTTATAATTGTGGGCCGAAGGCACTAGGATCCACCACAACTCTTAACTGTAGTATGTCCATTCAGTGGTTGGGGACAGAAAATATGAGATACTTGAGGAGCCAAAATCCTAATTTTTTTCCGTGTAAACCCTTCCATAATTTTTTTTAGAAAACATAGGTGAAGCGGTTGATGAGGATACAATCATGGATCATGCTGATTTCAACTGTTTGAACTGGAAAGAAATATTGAGCCTCATTGAAAAATATCACAAGGTGAATTCATTCCTAGTTGGACATGATACTTTGATTTATAAGAACTTTATACTACCTAAATTATTGTGTTATTGTTTGACTAGATTTGGCATCTATCGGGCTAGCGCCAGCGGGAGGAGAGGGAGGAAGGCGACCGAGAGATGGAAGACGCACTAGGAGGCAATAAGGAGAGAAGGCATGATAAAGAGAGATATGTGGCGCGCCAGGACACGTTTGAGGTGCACCACGACATATGGCCTGCGCGCCAAGTAGACCGAACCCATCTATGGGTCGGTATGTATCAGTTTGAGTCGAACCGAGTCAGTTTGGGCCAAGTTATGGCTGTTTTTAGGCCCGTTTAGTGGGGAGGACGCCCCAGCACTTATATATTCCCTAGCAGCCGCCGCAATTAGGGTTAGACCACGTTTAGATTAAACCAATACTTGTTTCGTTGAACTGCTGCAAGCATTCATCTGAAATTATATGTTCCTCTTTGATTCGATCAGGAATATCTATCATACCTCCACTTTTGATTCGATCTGGAGTTTGCTACTGAAAGTCTTCGTGTTTTCTGCTGTTCCATTGGGAATTGGTAGATTGCAAACCGCTTCGTGGTCAGCGGCTACGTGCGCAAGTGTGTGAAGTTGCGAATACCATCTGGGTTGAGATCTGTTGCATTGGCAGCGGGGGAACAGCCGGTGATTCACAGCATCCCACAAGTTATCTCCATTACCTCCACTATCATCTACGCCGTGCTCAACAAGAAGATCGGGCCACCCCTTATCATCTTGGTATCAGATCCTCAGGTTTACTCGGTGAGCAATTCATTCCCATAGATTAGTTGTTTTAGTCCTATACAGAAAAAGCCACACAAAAATATTAGGGTTCATAGTGTATTGCCATAGACTAGATAACACCGTTCGTGAGTTCTAGTTGCTGATCGTAGTATTTTTTGTGTAACCTTTCTTCTAAATCTGAGTCATAGTTTTTGTCTAGTTTTTGTCTAGTTTTCGTCAAAGTTTGTCTCATAATCGGAGTTTTAGACTGTTTCTAGACTGTTCGTCGTGTTCTGGAGTTTTAGAGTTGCTAGATCTATTTTAGGAAAAAAAAAAATCCCGCGCATCGCTGCCTCTCGCCGGACCTGAGACGTTTCTCAGCTCGTGAGCGAGCGAGCGAACAAAAAAAAATAAAAAAAAAAATCTCGCGTCGCTCCTCGCCTGACCTCAGACCTGTCTGAGGTACTACGAGCCTGAAAAAAAAAAATCTCGCGTCGCTCCTCGCCTGACCTCAGACCTGTCTGAGGTACTACGAGCCTAAAAAAAAAAATTATTATTTTTCTATTTTTTTTACTGAGTCCACATAGCGTTCCTATCTTTGTGAGCCTTAGTAAGCCTTTCTTGGTGTCTAGAACTATCCTACGAGACTAGCATGCTTAGTGCTCTTCGGGCTGCTTAGTTTAGCAATCTGGTGCCCGTTTTGTTGAGTCATTGCTAGCGTCTCTCCTTGTGCATTGCAACACGAGCATTACTCCGATATACCTTAATTTTGAGCTCATTTTTAGAGTTGCAATTGCCCCATTTATCTCCACTGTGTGTGTTTCCGTGGGTCTTTGTCATACGGTCAGCACTAGGATTTCTGAATTGGTGTTGTTAGGTATCCATACCAAGCTCCACTACATACCCCTAGTTGTTGTGTGATAGTCTTTCCCTCGGTATTCGCTTCGTCACATCCGTGCACGTTCTGCTCATACAAGTTGGTAAGCTATCCTAATTCACTTTGGAACGGTAAGATACATGTTTCCTTTCAGTTTCGAGTGAGTTGTGAGAGTTCCACCACCAGATTTCCTTTTCTGTACTAATGTACTGATCATGACTCCTACTTGTGTTGATGAGATGCAGAAATCAAACGATGTTTACCATGACTATTCAGGTATTATGGTCGGCATGGCATATGATGCCACTAAAGTCAAGTGGAGATTGGACAGTTCTGCATCATCCACAGAATATACGTCTTGGGAATCTCACATGCTCAGTGGTTTTGCGAGATGTCGTACTTTCGATAGCAAGTTTAATGGCCATACAGAATATATTCTCGCTCGCCGACGTGTCGATGCAAAGGTAACTCGTTGGTGGAAGGACGCTAGGACTGTGTATGGTGTCATAGGTAAAACATTCCTTTGGGAGGATTTCAAGCAATTTCTGCGTTCTAGGTTTTTGTACAACTACACATGGCCTATTCCAGAAATTTTGAGAGTGGACGTCAATGAGACATGTGAGGTGTCTACTAACATAATCATGTCTACTTCTAGTGTTGTACCTTGTGATATGCAGGTTTCTTTTGAAGAAAGGGAGCCGCCTATTTTACAACCTATATCACACGATCGGGTGTCATCACTTGAGAAAGCTGTTCCAATACCTACTACATATAGGGAGGATGACATTGATAATGGCACTGATTTGGGGCTACAACCAACCAATAAGGAATTCAGTGAGTCTACTCCTTTGCCGGTTGATTCTTGTAACTTTACAAGAACAAAAATTTCAGCACCGAGTGATGCTTTGCAAAATCTGAATTTTAAGCATGTAGTACTGATTACACATGCGCAAAGACTTGCTCGAATACCACCTACTGATATTGTGTATTCCATCATGCTACATGAACCTATGAATATGAGTTGTGCTATGGATAGGATTTCTGAAATTTCATGTCTGAATTCTAGCACATATTCTCCTTATTTCATCTTTAATCTAATTGGTGAATATAGCATGGATGAAAATTTTCTTGTGGATCACATATGCATTACGTGTGATAGAATTGCTGAATTGAAACTTGTTGTGTTTAGCCATACATGCTATGTGTCAAGATATCTTTGTGGTGGGATAGATACTACAATTTGTGATACTATGAAATTAAATTCTCATCTAGTTGATATTGTCCACCCAGCAAAAGTAACTTTACCTATGTTGGATTGTTCCACTCTTTCTAGATTTGAATCAGATTTTTCATACACCTTGTGTTTGTCCCACAACGTGTTGCATAAGTGTGCTTCTACTATATACTTCACTAATATTTGCAATTTGAGTTGCATATTACATACTAAACAAAATGATTATGTTCATAATAATCGGAATAGCGTAGTTGAAGTATGGCCTGAATCAATTCGGTTTTCACATAGTTTGAATTGGTTTGATCTTGTTCATCACAAATTTGATCATAGATCTTCTTTGAGAAAACTGAATTTAATATTGAACAACAAGACTATATATTTATTTGGATTTCAACATGATCATGATTCTTTGTACTTCACTTATACCTGCAATTTAAGTTGCTTGATGAATAGTAGACATATTATTCACGTGAACAAAAATGATACAACAGGTTACGTATACATATACTCTGCATATGCGTTGTTCTTTTTGTTCCTTCCACTTTCAGCTTACCCAACGCTGAGGACGGCTTTTCTTGAAGAAAGGGAGGATGATGAGGATACAATCATGGATCATGCTGATTTCAACTGTTTGAACTGGAAAGAAATATTGAGCCTCATTGAAAAATATCACAAGGTGAATTCATTCCTAGTTGGACATGATACTTTGATTTATAAGAACTTTATACTACCTAAATCATTGTGTTATTGTTTGATTAGATTTGGCATCTATCGGGCTAGCGCCAGCGGGAGGAGAGGGAGGAAGGCGACCGAGAGATGGAAGACGCACTAGGAGGCAATAAGGAGAGAAGGCATGATAAAGAGAGATATGTGGCGCGCCAGGACACGTTTGAGGTGCACCACGACATATGGCCTGCGCGCCAAGTAGACCGAACCCATCTATGGGTCGGTATGTATCAGTTTGAGTCGAACCGAGTCAGTTTGGGCCAAGTTATGGCTGTTTTTAGGCCCGTTTAGTGGGGAGGACGCCCCAGCACTTATATATTCCCTAGCAGCCGCCGCAATTAGGGTTAGACCACGTTTAGATTAAACCAATACTTGTTTCGTTGAACTGCTGCAAGCATTCATCTGAAATTATATGTTCCTCTTTGATTCGATCAGGAATATCTACCATACCTCCACTTTTGATTCGATCTGGAGTTTGCTACTGAAAGTCTTCGTGTTTTCTGCTGTTCCATTGGGAATTGGTAGATTGCAAACCGCTTCGTGGTCAGCGGCTACGTGCGCAAGTGTGTGAAGTTGCGAATACCATCTGGGTTGAGATCTATTGCATTGGCAGCGGGGGAACAGCCGGTGATTCACAGCATCCCACAAGTTATCTCCATTACCTCCACTATCATCTACGCCGTGCTCAACGAGAAGATCGGGCCACCCCTTATCAGCGGTGGCCCCAGTGGTTTGCACTAATCTGTGCCACTGATCTCCATTGTTGCTTGATCAATTTCCACTCTAATAATCGACATGGAACATATGAGCTATGTCGTTGTTACTCGGATGTCACAAACTATATCAAATGTTACAGTTGAGTGAAAAAACTCTTAGAACTCTACAAACGATCAAGAAAAAGTAAAATAAACTAAAATAAGACAAAATAAAAAACATAATACCCAAAAACAAACTCGAAAGCCGGAGGACGCCCTCTGATAGGACTAGTACCAAACCAGAATCATGCCCGAGTAGATGCGGTGGACGGCTCCTGCTCAAAACAAACTTTTGCCTTGTTTCATAAATAAAGCCACACGGTTGAACCAATACAAGTAGATGAGGAGATCCTCTTATATAGCAGATCAAACATAAACAAAAAAAATGCACAGAGTACCAAAAATTGTCACCGAAGACACCTGAACGAGATTGTAAGGAATGGAAGCTCCACTTCGATGCCCCAGGAGGGTAACAACACACTGTGTCATCCTCTTCGACAACACGACGGTCGAGAGTTTTCGCTCAGTGCTCTAGCGCGGAGAAGGTACCCATAACTGCACCGCCAAGAGGGTTAGGACACCCGTAGGCATGATCAGAAGCCATGCGTGACCCCTCTCTCCTCCTTTCCTATGAAAAATTAGTGCATGCCTTGGTCAGTTTGCAATCCATAAATGATGAGACTGATTTTTGGGGAGTAATTCAGGACAATTAATGTATATATTAGCCTAATATATCACTATCTCTATAAAAATCGCTATTATCCCAACAATCATGTATGGAGAGAGTGCCTAGGATTTTTTCCTTATCATTAAGAGGTAATTAATAGTACTCCCGAATGCACATTATCCATCTCTTATATTATAAGTAATATAGCTATCCAAGTTAATATTATAATCAACAAGGAGTGATCAATATTATAAAAAATATCACACATGGTATTATACTATCAAATCATCCACGCGTGAAGCGCATATAAGCCACCGTTTGGGTTTTGATGATTTATGATAAAAATAATTTAAAGATGCTGAAAAGATTTTGGTAAGATTTTTCCATATCTTTTGTGATCCTTTAATCACTTTGAGGAAATGTATACTCGTACTATCAAAAGAGTAGCCATGGTAATACTTAGAAGTTTATCCCTCACAATATTCCAAGCAGTCTTTTGTACTTTTGTTGTTTCGATCCACTGAATGGTTCTTCTCCCCCGAGTATGTGTGTGTGTGAGAGAGAGGACCTGGTGCGTTTGAGTGTAGTGTCTTCTACAAACTTTTGTGATCTCTATCGTCGTCACACCTAGTGAGATATCTACAGTGAGTTTGAGTAGAGAAATAGCACAGAAGCTTTTGCTTTCACCAAGCCGAAGACCAAATCCTTGTTAATACTGAAGAGTGTTCACTTCCTATATAGAGTAAGTGTCTCACAAGCCGAGAAGTTTATAAAGACCAGAAGATCCCTACTATGTGTGAAAATCTTGCAGTACTGATTGGCCGTAAATTGTCTTGCTGAAGAAATATAGGTAGGCGTTGTTTGTCCTGACCTTGGTGGTCTAAGGACTTGTGTCCAAACCTTTCAAACAAAATATATAATTTCCTCGAACCATCTGAACATATTGGCTTTTGTGATTCCCATTCCCTATCTCTTTACTTTGTGCAAGCCACTTTTGTCTGAAATTCTTTCTCATAAAATTGTATGCGTAGAGTTTTTGTGAATTAATATCTCATGCTCTTAAACTTGGACAAACTCAAGATTTATTTTTAGTCATCGAAGCGTCTGTAGTCCAACGGTTAGGATAATTGCCTTCCAAGCAATAGACCCGGGTTCGACTCCCGGCAGACGCAGTTTGAATTTTTTTTCTGTTCTGTTCATAATGAGTTTTTTTTTCTCTTGTCACCATTGCCGCGTGCTCAAATTTTCTTGAACAAGCCTGCTCTAGTTTACGTGAGCTTACACGGCCCTTGATATTTGTCTCCTCTGACAGGACGCATGCAGGTCATGTCAAAATAAGCAAGACACGCAGTTGTCCTCGCCACAGCAAAGACCAAATTAACCTTCCATCAAACAAACATCTAGTCGAGGAGCAGCGTACACCTCGTGTCGAGAGCTTCGCGTGAGGCACGAGCGAGGAGAGACCCTTTCTCTCCTCCCCGTCGCCGCCCAGGTGGTGGGAGAATCAGCATGCCATCACTCTCGCTCCGGCCAGCTAGCTCGCAAGCAATTAATTCCTCGATCGCGCGCGGTCTTCTTTTTATATTTTCTTTTCATTCTTTCACGCTCGGGGGTAGCTACTATCCCCGGCGGTGATTCTGCGAAAGCGATGCTCGATTTGATCCGGCTCCTGGTGGTGGTGTTTTGATTTACAGTGGAAGAGTCCTCACGTTTCCGGTGAGTGCGCGTGGATCAGTGGATGGTAGAGTGTCAAGTGAAATCCCGCTTAAATCCGTCTTCTAGTTTATTTCTCAAAATCTAGTGTAAATTTTTATTCAAAATATACATTAGAATTTAACATGAACTACAAATAAGATTTAGATGGGATCTCACTTGACACCTGATGATGGGATTTTCGTACGTCAGGTGATGAAGATCGAGTGGCAGCAGCGACTGTCAATCCGTCAACGGCACGTGCGAGCTTGGTTTAGACCCAGACACTTCATGTGATGCTGTGCTCCCCTTTAGTCCAACAGGCAAATCTCAAACTACTACTACTACTACTACTAGTCTACTCTAAAAAGATGAATTGAACTGTGGTGGTCTGCGTTTACTAGCACTATGGTATTATTACTATGACAGTTTATGCTACACTACTGCCAAAGTCCAAACTGGAGATCATGTTTATCGCCATAAGATAGTGACCGCGCCGTAGACTATCTGTTGAAAGAAAAGCTAATGACCACGGCAATGATAATCCTCGTTTAGACTCGCTCGCTCGCTCCAGTTAATGGTCGGCCATCAGAAAGGGATAAGAAGGACCTATTCGGAACCAACCTGTTACTACCACCAGACAAACCCATCCTGATATTTCCCCCTCGAGACCAATCGAGGAAGTCAACCGAGGAACTCACACCGTTGGCAGTTTTATTTATTCAGTTATCGTGGTAGCAATTACTAGTCAGGTGTAGATAATCATCCTGATGAAATAAGCAGTGAGTCGTTTTAGTTAACCATTCCGTTGTAGTTGCAACACTTACTAGTCAGATACAATTAGCATGAGATATCCCAAAACCCAGCAGTTGTTGGTACTTTTATTGAGCCATTCCGTTATAGTTGCAATATTTATTAGTCAGATACGATGGTCGCAAGCGACAACACAAGCAAGCAATTGTGGGCAGTTTTATTTAGCCATTCCATTATAGTGAAGCTGATTACTAGTCAGTTACTTAGTCAAATTTATAGCACTACTTTAGTTATAGTTGTCTATGATCGAGATACTGTGCTCCAAGTCGTCCATAACCGCGGACACGGATTTTAGAAAGTTTTACCCGGCCGGGGTGCACCAATAGCAACACACACTCGATCAACCTCGGAAAAACCAAATCAAAACCCAACGAGGCCTTCACGACAAAGCAATCACAAGATTCAGAAATATTTCAGGGGGCCACCCCTTGGAGTACACCCGCAACGAAGCTAGCTGACTCCGAGACGGACCCGAGGTTTGGGTGGACGGCTGTGAACGACTGGGAACTAAAATGCATAATCTGCACCTCTACTAGTACAAAAAAAGTAGCAGTGATGTCAACAATATTGACCATTCTATGTGGCAGGAAGTCACCTTCAAGCATCAGAGAAATACACTACCAACTGAGGAATTGTGTATTTGTGGTGCAATGGGTTAGTTGAAGGAAAGCAAATAAATTGAAGATTTAGAGTCCAGTTTGAACGCCCTACTTTAGATGAGTCTTGAATATCACCGACTTTGAGCATGCAACAGCACAATGCTCAAACATGATGGCAAATTACAGATATTTCCATCAAATCATCTACAAGACCACAAACCATTCCATAGATTGCATAACTATGATGAACTAGGACGGGCACCAAAGCAGTACTGACAACCACACCTCAGTAAGAAACGCATAACCTGTAAGGTAGGACAGAATGTACTTAAATGCACCCATTTTATAGAGGATCTGCAACCTGTAGAACAAATGGCCCGTCGAGGACGGTGGCGTCCATGCCCCCAACACCCTCTGGGAGCACACCAGCGCCGCACACATTCATGTCAGCAAAGAGGAACTGCTCAAAGCACCGCCTGCCCTGCACTTCCGTGCCACCGTCGTTGAACCCAGGCAGCTCCGCAGCACAATATTCAAGCCACTCTGGCCGCACGCGCAGCCTGAGCCGCCGCAGAAACGCATCCACCGGACGCAGCCGCATGCTCAGTGCAGATGGCGGGGTCGAGGCCGCGAGTGGGGTCGAAATTGGTGTCCTGGCTCTGGGTGGAGTTGGAGTCGAGGTTCGAGCCGGAGTGGATGCGGCAGCAGGCAGTGGAGTTGAAGTTGGGGTTCTGGCCGGAGGAATGGGCGCGGGAGCAGGGGATGGGGTTGGTGTTGGGGTGCGGAATAGAGGAGAGGGTGCTGCAGCGGGAGGTGGGGTTGGTGTTCGAAACAGAGGAGCGGATGTGGGAACCGGCGGTGGAGTTGGGGTTGGGCTCCGGAACAGAGGAGCGGATGTGGTAGCCAGCAGTGGAGTTGGGGTTCGGGCGGATGGTGTGGGTGCGGCAGCCGGCGATGGAACTGGGATTGGGGTTCGCGCCGGAGGAGTGAGTGCGGGAGGTGGAGTTGGTGTTGGGGTTCGGGACAGAGGAACCGGTGCCGGAGCGGGAGGTGGGGTTGGGGTTGGGGTTTGCACCGGAGGAGCGGAAGGTGGACATGGAATTTGGGGCGGAGGATGCTGAGGCGGAGCGGGAAATGGTGGGGAGAGGTCTTCGGCGACGTCGGTGAACAGGGAGTCCCCGTCAGAGTCCCGAATCTCGTCGGGGGCGTCGCTGAAGGGGGAATCCTCGTCGGGGTCCTGGATCTCATCGACCTCCTGGTCGTCATCGGAGATCTCGATGGGAGGGGAGGGTGGAGGCGAGGACGGGACCGTGTAGGGGAGGGGGAAGGGGCTAGGGTTTTGGGAGGAGGGTCGGCCGACGCTTCCGCCGCCGCCACTAGCAACGGAGACAGAGGCGGAGGCGGAGGCGGAGGCAGGAGTGGTGGCGTCGTCTTCCTCGTCGGAGTCGGAGGTGATGATTAGGTTCCGGCGGCGCATTTTTGAAGAATTTTTTAGGGGCAGTTTGATCGGAGGAAGGGATGGGGGCAGGTTTTGGTGGGGTTTTGGTGGCGGTTTCCCTCCAAAGTTTGGAATGGTCGAGCAGCGAGGGAGAGAGGGTTTGGAATTGGGGCAAGAATTGAGGCCGGGTTCGTCGGGATGACGGGTGGGTCCACCATGCCTGTGCGCTTTTTGTTTTTTGAGCGGAGCCGATAGGGGAAATGGGTGGGTGGGCCGGCATTGGGCTGCTGCCTCAGGTTGCGAAATCGACTGGTTTTTCTGTTCGGCCGACTCAGGTCTGGGCTTCTCTGGTGTTTGCTGGAAAAATTGGACACATCCCCATGGTGACCTTCTTTGTCAAAAAAATAAAAAGGGCCTACTACGTGTCCCCCGGGGAATATTTCCCCAAAATCCCTCGGGTCCTCCTGCTGACACGTGTCCACCAAAATTCCGTTTTTGCTACACTTAGACCCGTTTTTGCTATATAATTCCCCGCTTTTGCTATACTATAGCAGAAAACGGTTTGTCATAGAAATAGAAAAACAGACTAACCTCGCCGAAGAGTTCGCCGGTGACCGTACGCGTGTAGCAAAAAAAAAATACTAAATGTAGCAAAACCGACTTCGCCGGAGATTCACCGGAAACTTCCGCCGCAGACCTCGCTGAATACCGAGTAGCAAAACAATTGCTCTTTTGTAGCAAAATCAGAAAACAGATGTAGCAAGATTATAATGCTAATGTAGCAAAAGTCTAAGACATCGCCGGAGACTCTCGCCGGGATAAACCTCGCCGGAGACCTCATAGCAAAAAAATTACGTTGTTGTAGCAAAACCACAAAACGATTGTAGCAAAATATTTTTTCTAATGTAGCAAAAATGACATCGCCGGAGACATCACCGGAGACTCTTGCCGGAGATCTGGTAGCAAAACCATAGAGATTGATTGTAGCAAAAAACTTGTGCCAAAGTAGCAAAAAATATATGCATACATAGCAAAATTAATACGCTAAGGTAGCAAAACTCTCATAGCAAAGACAGATACAAAAGTAGCATCACCCGACCAACTAGAGTAGCAAGCGCTCTAAACTAAGGTAGCATCACCGGACGGTATATGTAGCAAAGCAGTCCGCCATCAGTAGCATCCCCGGCATCCCTAGCACCAGCACTCAGATTGACAACCACATGTTAGTGGCGAGGCGCTGGCACATGGGAGGAGGTCGGAGGTGGAGCAAAGCGGCCACCCGTGGTCCTGGTGGCTGTTGAGGACGGCGACGGCCACCGTCAAGCCGCCACCTGTGGAAGCTCGGACACCTCCTAGCCCTTGGTTTGCTTGGCGGCTGCAGGGTGGAGACGGAGGGCTCTTGGTTTGCTTGGCGGCGGTGACAGGAATCGGAGGTGACACTGCGCGGGCGTCGCGGCGGCAGGAACCGGAGGCGGCGGTTGTGCCCGGCGGCGACAGGAACCGGAGGCGGCAGTTGTGTGGCGGCAGAAGGAACCTGAGGCGGCGGCTGCGCGTTGGAAGCGGGGTGATGCAGTTCACGTGATACAAGACGAAGCAGTTCCGTGCAACGATAAGATGGGCCTCCACGCGCGTACGCTAGCCACGACCCGGGGGATGGAACGCAAATATCCCCCGAGGGAATAGTATCATTTGCCAAATAAAAACTGACGTCTCTTTCTTATTAGACGGTCTGAAAAGGTAGGGATCATGATTCATGAGTGACCGAGTAGTCGGTCCGTAAGTGTACTATACCAAGGAGTTTTTCGATTCGATGCTTCAATCGATGTCCCTCCCCCCCCCCCCCCCCCCAATCCTTGCCCTTTCGTATCTAAAAAAAGGATGGTTTGTCGTTTTTTGGCCTTCTTGTTTCATGTTTAATACCGAAGTTCATAGCCGAACGTTGGCAAACTCCCGACTCCGTGGAGTGAACGGTGCAGATTTTGAAAATATAAAAATTTGTCAGGTTTTCTTGATCCATGTAGCCCAAAATACAAAAAAGAAATCATATTGGGATTGTACACGCTTCTAGGATACTTCATTGGCTACATCTAGGATTTTTTCTGAATTTTTTAGACTTTGAAGTATCGTATTCAGATTTATCAAAACCAACTATAGATGTAAGCCTGAGCTCTAAAGTTATTCGTGGCTCGTCAAGGATTTGGTCACTCCTCCTTTATGGGCCGGCCGGACAAGGCTTTTAATTCCGAAGAAAAATATTACTCCTCTGTCCTTTCCACCCAGCAATTTTACACTATCCCTAAAAAAAGGCAATTCTACAGTGGATCCGATACTGAAACCCAAACAAATACGCTGGTAGATAGGCTGTTTTTTTAAGAATTTCTCTAGGAAGCTGGGTATAAGGGTTGGCATCTGCGACGAAGATCATGTGAGCCTTCGTCATGTAACTAGACATACATATATTCTCGAATGGAAAGAAGTTGAACATGCATATCAGGGTATGCATATATTAGTTTATTTATGGTGTGTATGAAAATAAAACATCCGAAGCGTCTGTAGTCCAACGGTTAGGATAATTGCCTTCCAAGCAATAGACCCGGGTTCGACTCCCGGCAGACGCAGTTTGAATTTTTTTTCTGTTCTGTTCATAATGAGTTTTTTTTTCTCTTGTCACCATTGCCGCGTGCTCAAATTTTCTTGAACAAGCCTGCTCTAGTTTACGTGAGCTTACACGGCCCTTGATATTTGTCTCCTCTGGACAGGACGCAGGTCATGTCAAAATAAGCAAGACGCGCAGGTGTCCTCGCCACACAAAAGACCAAAACGTCCAGTCGAGAAGCAGCCTACACACCTCGTGTCGAGAGCTTCTCTCCTCGCTGGTGGGAAAAGATGAGGCACGAGCGAGCGAGGGAGAGTCCCTTTCTCTCCTCCCCATCGCCGGCCAAGGTGGTGGGAGAATCGGCACGCCATCTCTCTCGCTAAGCTCGCAAGCAATTAATTCCACGATCGGCAGTTCTGGTCAAACACTTCACGGCCGATCAGCCGAATCTGCGCAGAGATGTACGTTAGCCAACGGACCGTGCTCCCTGAAAAAAAATGAAGTAGCCGGTCTTCTTTTTCTTCTCATTCTTTCACGCTCGGGAGTAGTATCCCCGGCGGTGATTCCGCGAAAGCGATGCTCGATTTGATCCGACAGTGCAGTACTACAAGTGGTGGTGTTTGATTTACAGAGGAAGAGTCCTCACGTACGTTTCCGGTGAGTGCGGATAAGCATGTCTAACAGACTCTTTAAAAGAACCAAACCCGTATAATAACCGCCGGAATACAGGTTTCGGCTCTATCCGGCCTTCTAGCAGACCCCGTAAAAAGGCCCAAGATCCGATTTTCGCTGTTTTCGGTTACGGGGCGGGTCTTCGCCCCCTACTTGTGCGGGGTGGAAGCGGGGATAGAGGGCCAAACCAATATCTCCAAAACCGCGGCGCGGACATTTCAGTTCCCCCCATCCGTTTTCCCCCGCGCGCCGCCGCAGCCACCCGCACGCCGCCGCTGGAATCCGTCAGATCCGCGACCCTCCGCCGCCCGCCGAGCTGCGTCGACGCCCGCCGCACCCCCGCCAAAGATCTGCGTCCCTCCGTGCGCGTTGCCGCACCCCCGCCGCGGTCTTCTCCGCCGTTTTCGCCGATGAGTATTCTGCCGCGTTCTTCTTCGTTCTCGCCGGTAAAATGGACGTGTTTGGGGCTGATGTATGCTTCACCGTGGTAGATGGCTTCGGAGGATGTGCACATGGCGGATTTGGACGCGACGTCGACCGATTGGTCCTCGTCGGATTCCGAAGCTTTTCTTGCAGCTCATCGAGGCATTAAAAATGCCGAGACTCATCACCAGCTCACCCAAGATCTGATTGATCACCATTGGCAGTTGCATGGCCAATGAGTTATTACATTCATTTTCTATTGTTGTATGTGTGAAACATTCATTTCCTATTGTTGTATGTGTGAAACATTTGTTATTTGTTTAATTCTTTCATTAGAACATTTGTTGACATTTCCGAAAAATATTATTGTAATAATTATGACGATTATTGTGTGATGTAAAACATTTATTTTATGTGAATGTTGTGTTGGTTCTAATATCCAATTTGTAAAAAAACCCTGTTTTGAGGGGTTGAAAACTCGTCCGAGCTAGCAGACTCCGTATCCCCACCCGTTCTGTTTTACGGGGTGGGGATACTGGGTCTGCTAGCTCGGACGAGTTTTCGGCCGGCGAAAGTGAATACAGGGCCCTCTACTCGTGTTTTAAGGGGCGAAAAAATACGGGACCTGTTATACATGCTCTAAGCGGATGGGGTTTTCGTACTTCAGGTGATGAGATCGAGCAGTATCGGTGTCAATGGCGCGTACGAGTACATGACAATTATGAATTATCGATGTCTAGAAATAGCAATCTCATACTCGTCCTTAGATTACTTGGCCAAAAAATTAAAATTTTATAATTAAATTATATATAGCAATTTAAACGGACAGAATATAGGTATAGCTATGGGTACGAAGCTATATTCATATCCATATATGTGACTACTTAACGGGTAGGTATAGATATTTTTACATGGATATAAAAAAATACTCATACCATGATCGTATGTGTACGGTACCGTGGATACTCGTAAGTAAAATTGCCATGATTTACTGCGGCAAAGACTCGGCCACTTCATGTGAGCTGTGCTCCCCTGCAGTCCAACAGGCAATCTCGCACTACTCCTAGTCTACTGTCTATAGTATGCAGCAGTGCCGATAATGTCTAGGTACAGATTGACGATCATGTTTAACCGCCCAGATGTGACCGCGCCGTAGACTATCCGCGGAAACTAAACTTGGGCTGCATTGAATGAAGCTCGCGATAGATCCTCGTTTGGTTTGAGAACCAAAATTGCTCACTCGTTTCAAAGACTAATCAATCATATGCCGGAGAGACCGAAGCACACTATGCATCAGTGTGTATGCAGCACTGCCAAAATCCAACATTTATCGCCCGGACGTGACGCAGCGTAGACTATCCGTGGAAAGAAAAGCTAATGACCACGGCCGGCAACCCGACTCCGACTGAAAGTGGCCCAAGTCGATAGGCAGAGGATTTGTCCGAAACAGCGGGGCGTGTATGTGAACGCCGAAAGATTCTCAAATCATGTACTGTACGTACTTCTGGTCAGTCCCTACTTTGCCTTGCGTGCACAATATTTTTGGGAGTTAGCTTTTTTTTGAAAAAACTATATATTAATATCACGAAGATACCAATTATACACGGTCTCTACAACAACGAATGTTTTAGCGGACTTACGGATACATACAACCCAGAAAAAAGAAATATATAAAAAAGGTCCCGCTAGAGGAAACTAGGTGTGGTGACCCAGCATATCACTGCATGTTGTAGTATACTATAGTCGTGGACGAGTACCATTCCGCAAATATTACATCCTCAGAGTGGTACAACAGAACCAAAGCGGGTCCACAACATACATTGTCATTATTACAATCAGAAATTTACATGACGACTTTGAGATCCTCCTAGGTCCATAAAGGTATCTCGATGACTCAGGACTAAACTATAATAACTCGGAGATCAGAAGTAAGAGGCAACTAAGGTTTATACGAGATTTAATATAGATAGAATATAGAGATCTATGCTACTGGACTAGATCACTATATATGCTACATCTACACTTCAGATACGTCAGTCTCCATTCCATAGATGTTTTCATAATTTTTTCCTTCGACGCTTCCGGATACTTCTGATTCTTCATAGCGGAATTCTGCTTGGTCTTCAATTGGATATAGTATTTCCTCTTCCTGACCGTTAATGTCTTCAGAATCTAGCAAGGGTTAAAAAGATACGTTGAGTACGAGCGTACTCAGCAAGTTCACTAAAAAGGAGTGTTTGATGCACTATATCTACAGCCACAGACCATAGGTCGTAGGCAATGCAAGTTTTTGTAAACATTTCTCAAAGGTTGCTTTTATTCTTAAAAGCTATGTCCGTCAGCCTTCACGGGTTTACCAGAACTTTCATGGAGTTCCTTTCCCGCCGCGTTCGCAGCTCCTTCCCGGAACAGGGAGTAACAGGTTACAGTTCTTACACTCTGCAGAGATGCGTTACTTTACCCATGAGAGATCTTAGCTTTGTTGCACATCCGGGCGCGTTTTCCCGTTCACACTTCCTTGGTATGAGGCCTAGACTAAGATCCAAGCCAATCACTGTCCTTCTCCGCGACCCCGCATACACCACAATTGTTGTATGCCCAAATTCAAGGTAGACTTTTCCCCATATAAAACGGCTATACCTTAGTTGGATATATACAACAACCATTAACACTAGATATCTGTCTTTTGTAAGCCCAGATCCATGGTAGACTTTTCCCGTATAAAACGGCTATACCCACGATCTGCAACTTACAAATGCCCAGAACAGTGTCCAATGCATGCGAAAGGGAGCCGATCCAGCTGACTTCTTCGTCCCATTCCAAATCTCATGGTTAACGCGTAATATACGGCGCAAGAATCACTGACGACATTGGTGGTTAAGTCCTAGATAATATGTTCCTTTACCACCGGAACATTTCATAGAAGGTTATTACCTCATGGTAAATAACCTATAATCATATTATTATGAAAATAGTGTTTTCAGACCTTTTCGAAATGCAGGTGATGACAACACTGAATTTGTAAAATACTTTACAAAAAATAATCAAAGGAGATGAGCAAGTGTGAGCTTGCCTTGATATAGCGAAGTATTGTAGTCGAATGTCTCGACTTGACCCTGGACCTCGGGTTCTACAAAAGTACCATCCCCGGTAAGGACAATGTTTAGAGAAGCAATATGTTTTTATGCATAAGTAATGCTATGCATTTTGTAAAACCTTAAGTAATTCCTCAACATTACATGTGAGTTGTATTTAGGTGATTTGTTTAGGATGTGAATTATCTTTAAGTTTACTTTATAAAGGAGTGTAGTTGTAAGGGTTTTTGGATAACATATAAGATATGAAAGTAAGGTACAATTGTAATACAATTCTAAGATTGGGTGATACCATGTAACCATTACAAGGTTTATGTTTTAATTTTGTTATGGTTTAAAAGAAATGGTATAGTGTTGCTTTTGAAAGTGGCAAAAAGAATAACATTTGAAGAAAATATTATTTATGTTAAGTTCATCAACTCTAAAGATTAATAAGATTAAAGTTATGGTTTAAGATAAGGTTTAAATGATTTTGAGTCATTATATACCTAGCTTATGATATGTCAGACCAAAGTTAATTATAAAGATATAATTGGGCTTGGGATATAATATTTATGGCATTAACAACAATTAGGGTTTTTCCTAAGTATAATGAAACTTAGTCTTAAAGACTTAAAAATAGTATCCTAAATTATAATTATATGTTTGACTATTTTAGAGTTAAAAGATTGTGTTTTTAACATGATTATTTCTTACTTAGGAAATAATGTTAAATAATTAATAAAACAACTATCCCATTTTAATAATTGAAGATATATGATCTAAGAATTTTAAAATGTTTTAGGAGTAATATATTTAGTATTATCTTAGTAAGTATTCTTACTTAAAATCTTAAAATTGAATTTTATTTTATTTTAAGTATTATTTTGATTTTTGTTTATAAAATTTCTCAATTATTGAATGACTTTAAATATTTGTTTTAAGTTTTATTTGTAAAAATTTTAGTTAGTAATTTTTATTAGATAAGAGATTTAACTTTATGCATGAAAGTGATTTTTATTTATTTTTAGGAATTATTCTGAATTTATTAAATTTCATTTAGTTACTTAAGGGTATTAAAGTTTATCTCCATTTTATTAAACTTAAGTAAATATGATTATATTTTTCTTAGGTGGAGATTATTTTGATAAGCATTTAGATGTATTAAATATATTTTTAGGATTTTTATACATTTTTCTATAAATAAAATAGTGTAAAGGGGTATTTTGGGTTATTTAATATTTAGCTTAACTTTATTTTTTTCTTTTACTACCCTGGCTTGGTTCTTGGGCCAGCCCAACCTAATTCTAAGCCCATCCCATCTCCCATTTGGGCTACACCCCTGGACCTGGTCGACCAAATAGGTCAAACTGACCCCCTTCTTCTCCTCGCTGGCTTGTTCCTCATCCACTCCCCCTCTGGCGATGTGGTGCCGTCGCCGTCGCCGTGCAACCATGGCCGGCTCTGGCCTCCTTGGCCGCCGCCATTGGTTGTCCTTGACACTTCTCCCTCTGCTACACCCTTCCATCCAATTATATTTGTGTTACGAACCCTCTTCCGCTCGTCCCCGCTGCACTCCCGTGGCTAGGGTTTCGGCCTCGACTCCGACGTCTTTGGTGACCCCTGGATGGTGATGATGGCAAAGTGGTGGTGCGGTTATGGTGATCTGGTGATGGTTGGTTGCTGGTGCCGCCTCTTCTACGCACAGACATCCATCGGTGCGGCTTGGTGCGGGTTGAGTATCACGGTGCCCTCGTGCCGCCGCGCTGTGGTCGCCATTGATGGCCAGTGCTGCTTCCTCTTCTCGGCCTAAGCGAGGACCCCGGGTAAGTTATCCCATCTACCCTCCCACATTTCTTCTGAGTGTCTCTGTTTCTCCTGGATGTCAAATCCTAATCTATTCTAGCAGTGGTTTATTGTATCATGCATAGCTTATAGTGGCCTTGCTACTGATCTTGCTAAGTGAATGGAATTAAAACTACATTGATGATTTTGGTTTGTGCTTCCCTGAATCCTGTACTCAATGTGGCTTGTTAGCTGATTCATTTGACTTGACAATGTACATGGTGGTTTGTAGATCTTAATAAGATTAGATGAGGATGATGTTGAATTGGGATTCATAAGCTGTGCTTCAGAAATATATGTTGGTCATTTGTGATGGATTTTGGGGTAGTCAACCAATATATTATCTTGGCAGAGAAGTAATCATTTATATGATTCCTAAATATTTACTAGGAAAATGATTAGATTGTAGTTGTTGTTGATTAGCAGATGAGTTATGTGCTTTAACAACTAATGGACTGCTACAAATGTTTTCTGAATGAATTATTCAGTTGAGTTTGTATTCATTTTCACTGAACCTTTGTATCCAGGAAGGTTTTTGGTGGCTTTTGGGCTTGTATTATTGATGTGGTACTTTGTAGAAAGATGCACAGAATAAGAACAAATGCTCATGATATGCTGCTGCCTCTTGGATCCAATGTTTGCCTTGTGAATGGTTGTTCAGAAGAAATGATGTAAATTCTAGATTTGGTTCCAGCTATAACTTATCATTTGAAGATGTCCAAGAAAACTATATATTTTGATTCCTAATAAAATCTTATTAGGAAAATGATTTATCTTGTTTAGCTTGATTAAAGATAATTCAAGTGCAATGCTTGCTTGGTAACTAAAGAGGAATTGAGTTCATGTGTATGGAGACAGAGATCTGATATGCATCCTTGATTCCTGGATTATCCTCTAGGAAAATGATAGAAATGATCTTGTTTAACTAACTTGGGCTAGCTATTGAAGGACAACTTGTATGCTGGCTCTGTTGCCTTGGGCTGCTACTGTGGTGCCTCCAATCTTGGAGTGTGCACAGTGGTAGCCCAGGTAATATGACTTGTTGTTGTAATCAACAATGTAATAGTTGGTGTTGGTGTCCAAAAGATAGGAATCTAAATCATGATGCAAAAGGCTGAAGCTGGTTTGGTAGATTAATTATGGAGTTGTATGGATGGATTCTATTTAGCTCTAGGATGATCTGGCATAGCAATTCTATGCCAACCGAGAGCTCCTCTCCCTATATGATTAGCTCTCTTGAGTTGATAAGGATTGGTATTTCCAGATGTGTGTGTGAGATACAAGAATAGTTACTACATGATACAGTAGTTGGTTCTGATGATTTTTACCTGATGTTGGTGAGTGGCTTATGGACTGTTGTAGATCTTCTACTTGCTCTTGATCAGCTGCTGGAGATCTTGATCTTCTTGAGTTACTATAACGTCCCTGCTACTAACAGCCTGCTCCTCATCAAGCTGCTGCTAATCTTGATCTCCTCCTTGTCCTAGCTCCTGGATGGCTCCACTGAGCAACCAGAGTTAGGGATGTGGTGGTGATCTGGGTGAGTCTTGTGTTGTAGATGTGATGCACCAAATTGATCTGGGAATGAATCAGTGTTTGTGTTCCTGATTTAATGGAAGTAGTGTGCTTGACACTCTTGTACTACTGAGATAGAGGAGTGTGGTTTCGGCTAGACTATTGGGGTAAGTGAGAAAGAATCTTGGAATTCCCTCACTGTTACCTTTATACTCCTGTACTGGTTGCTGTGGTGGTGACAACACATGCTATGCATGTATTGTGTAAGCTGTTTCTATGCTTGCCTCCTGTGTGTGGATCAGATCAAGTAGATATTGGATATTTGCTAATGGTTTTACCTTTACTACTTACTGTATTGGTAAAACTTGCCCCACTTTTGTCAACTGCCAATTAGGTTGTTCTGAGGCAAAGCATTCTGATAAGAACAGATATTCTTTTGGTGAAACTTGCCCCTATTTAAATATGCTCAATGATGTGAATAGCAATGCATTTCATTGCCATACTGAGAGCAAAACTTATTCAACACTAACTCTGTTTCTTTTTTTATATTCTATTTGGTTTACTTTGTGCTTTTTTAGGAACAAGATCCGAAATTGAGAAGATGTGAAATGAAGATTAGATTTAGGATTTTCTTATTATTTCATTTATAATTTGTAATATTCATAATTTTTGTAACATATTCCTTGGAATATGTTTACTTGTACCTATTAGTTCTTATTGTAATACTCTCATCTGTTTGAGTAAATATAAGGACATTGTAATATTTTTTTATTAATGTAATAAAGCATTCCTTTATTATAAAGGAACATTGTTACATATATTATTGTAATAAAGAATTATTTTTATTTATTTCATTCTTGTAATTTATTTTACTTTTCTTTATTAACTTATTTGTTTCATTTTCATTTTCCTTCATTCTTTTATTTATAAAATAATACTGTAATGTTGGTCTTAAATAATCTTTATACTTTTATTATCATACTTGTATTAGTATTATTATTATGAATAATTATTCATAAGTAAAATTTTTGCCCTCATAACCCAACAAAACAATAGAGGTCATGTCAAAATTCATCTCACTCCCCTTTTGATAACACTAAACCTAATTCATCGGAGTGAGAATTCTGATCACTCTAGTCTTTTCATTTGGCAAAAAAATTACCCGGATTTTCAGATGCATGCATGCAAATGCACAAAATCCTAAATCTACCCTTCATTTAGTCCTAAATGCTGGGATGTTACAGACTTCCCCCCTTAAATTAAACTTCGTCCCGAAGTTTGTGGTTTCTTGTTCAAGAAGGTTTCCGATAGTCTCGTCCTGTGTTTTCTTCTTTCCTCCCAGTTTCTTGTCTTTCCAAAGTAATGTTTTTAATAAACTCAGCACTCTTTGAGATTACTTTCTACCTTGATTCGATTATTGTTAATGCCTAATGTTAATTTATACTTCCTCCCGAAGCTTCATGAGATTACTTTTAACCCTGAACAACTTTATTGACGAAGGACTACTGATACTAAACATACCTGTCGTAGCCTTGTCAACGTGGTTCCATCCAAAGTTTCCACCCCTTGATGGTGGTTTTACTCCTTGAGTAACCAACTTGTTGGGACATTCAGATCTCCTATGTACATCTAGACCACACCTATAGCACACCTTTCCGGTCTTCCAACAATCTCTCCTTATATGACCTGATGCTCCACACTTATTGCATATGATTTGTTTCTTTCGTTTTGATGCCTCATGTTTTGATATATCATTTGCGGATATGAATCTAGGCATAAAACTTAAGTTTGATGTTGATTCTGGAGATTGCATCTTCTTTGGTTCTCTTATAGCTCGCTTCTTGGCTAATTTCTTCCTCTCTTCCGATAGCATCTTGTAATCATCCTCGAAAGTAATTGCTACATCAACTAGCTCTTGGAAACGTTGTGTTGAAGCCCCTCGTATTTTCATCTTCACATAAGGGTTTAGTCCTTCCAAGAACCTTCTCTTGCGCTTCTCCTCCCTATTTACCTCATCAACTGCATAACGAGATAATTGGCTAAACTTGCTAATATATTTCATCACGGTTTCATCATTTTGCCTTAGGTCCTTGAATTCTCTCCTCTTAAATTCCATAATGCTCTCAGGAACATGATGCTCACGAAACTTCTGCTTGAATTCTTCCCAAGTGAATATCTCTTCTGGTGTGAGCATGGATAATTGATTTTCCCACCAATTTGCGGTAGGTCCTGATAGAAGAAATGTTGCATAACGTAACTTCTCCTCATCATTGCATCCAACTGTTTTAAGCTTCCTTTATGTATCCATCAGCCAATCCTCCGCATCCATAGGTTCTAGTGCAGACACAAAAGGGATTGGTTTGTCATTTTGGAAATCAGAAAGACTTACTCTAATATATGTGTTCCCCTCTTCGGGTCCAATTCGTTTGAGTATCTCTTGCATGAACTTATTTTGATACTCTTGCATCATTTGCATGTATTGCATAAAATTCTCCTCTGTCAACGGACAATTTGAGGATCCAGTTGCGGGTATATCCTCATTACTTTCCCTCTACTTAGCTTCTTGCTCCATACGCTATCCTTCAGACCCAGCCTATACTCCCGTATCCATACCCTCTCTAGTCCTGTTACATAAAGCGATTACTCATACTTACATCATGCATATGTTTTCTGAGATCAACTCTATGCACAGTGCTAGTCACACAAGGAAATCAAAAACCAAATCCAAAATAACAACCAAACCTATACCATGTATTATACATGGTTTTTATAAACTATTACAAACAATCCTCACCATTATGGCTTAACTCTCAACTAATATATTACTCATATTTTCCAAACCTCGCATACTCACATGAGCATACTCTCACTTATTATGTCCTGCCTCACATATACTGCAATACACATTACTAGATATGTACCTTATTTAAGCCCTCTACTTCTGTGGATTGTCTCTCTTCACTATTCTCCCACTTCTTAGTACTTCATGGAATTTCGTCCATGATGACGTGAAGTCCGACAACAACCTTGTGGGTATATAAACATCCAGAGGGTGTGCAATTTTGATTAGAAGTACAAATATTGAGATTAGCCATTGAGAAATGACTAGAAAATGCGTGATATCCCATGTAATTCTCAGGTCCACCTCCATGCGCACTTTCGAAGCAAGACGTATTTTCTCCTCTCTTTTTTATGAATCAGACATACATATAGATGTAATAACTATCAATGCCTTCTTCCAGGTCAATAGGGTTGGTACTACCCCCATATGGATCATAGGTTCCAGACTAATCTTACTGGTTTCTACTCCTTTATTAGGATCACAGGGTATAGGATCCTTCCTGGTTCCAGTCTAAGATTCTATTCCCCATCCATCGTAGTTCCAAACTGGAATACTTGGATTGGATGTTTCCTAAGTTTCCTGTTTTCTCTTACACTCGTCCATGGTCTACATGTTTATAAGGCCCATTCTGATAATTAGGCATAAGTTTCGGACTATGGTCCCTCAAACTTATTCTCTTCATACACCACTTTTGAGAAGACTATTCTAAATTGCCTAGCTTCTCTATATGATTCTTTTTTTCATTCTATTGCTTTAGTAGGATCAACATAATTCTCAAAGTTGTATCCAACTCCTGGACTAGAAACTTAATGTGCGTTATGATAGGTACTGAATAATGTCCTATTATGATCTATGTGTTCGGAAGCTAAGGTGGATTTAGTTTGTACAAGTGCAGCATGATCCAACTTAAGTTCCGAATTTATGGAATCTTGAGGTATAGTAGCATGAGAACTACCTACCAATCCTCTTGGATTCCTGTTTTCGAAGCATGGTTATTGCCTCTATAACTGCAATTCGATACGCCGCTGCCATAAATCTCATCTTCCCTAATGGCATTTCTTCACTTATCCCTACCTTTTTAGTATGATAAGCACTACACGATACTTGACTAACACTTTCTTGAAATGGAAACTATAAACCTTGACAAAAAGTCGAGATTTACAATTCCATATTCCATAAGAGTTATCTCAAAAGTTTTGTCCAATCACCAAAATGGTAATTTAAAGTCCTATACATCACTTGAACATTCCGGTTTGATTACCGAGATGCCATTCCCTACTGTAGGTAAGAGGTTATAATTAGTCCTACTAGTTTATAACTTAGTATTATTACCCAAATTGCATCATAATAAAGAATTATCGCACTGGAAACATGACAATGTAATTCTCAAGTGAATTCTCATCATATTTCTAGAGAACTCTTTACCGTTGCTAGCATACTTGCTACAAGTTCTACCCATTTAATAGGTTTCCAACCTAAGGTCAAAGCTTTTGCTCTGATACCAGCTGTGGTGACCCAGCATACCACTTCATGTTGTAGTACTATAGTCGTGGACATAACACTATGGAGTACCATTCCGCAAATATTACATCCTCAGAGTGGTACAATAGAAACAAAGCGGGTCCACAACATACATTGTCATTATTACAATCAGAAATTTACATGACAACTTTGAGATCCTCCCGATGACTCAGGACTAAACTATAATAACTCGGAGATCAGAAGTAAGAGGAAACTAAGGTTTATACGAGATTTAATATAGATAGAATATAGAGATCTATGCTACTGGACTAGATCACTATATATGCTACATCTACACTTCAGATACGTCAGTCTCCATTCCATAGATGTTTTCGTAATTGTTCACTTCGACGCTTCCGGATACTTCTGATTCTTCATAGCGTAATTCTGCTTGGTCTTCAATTGGATATAGTATTTCCTCTTCCTGGCCATTAATGTCTTCAGAATCTAGCAAGGGTTAAAAAGATACGTTGAGTACGAGCGTACTAAGCAAGTTCACTAAAAAGGAGTGTTTGATGCACTATATCTATAGCCACAGACCATAGGTCGTAGGCAATGCAAGTTTTTGTAAACATTTCTTCAAAGGTTGCTTTTATTCTGAAAAGCTATGTCCGTCAGCCTTCACGGGTTTACCAGAACTTTCATGGAGTTCCTTTCCCGCCGCGTTCGCAGCTCCTTCCCGGAACAGGGAGTAACAGGTTACAGTTCTTACACTCTGAAGAGGTGCGTTACTTTACCCATGAGAGATCTTAGCTTTGTTGCACATCCGGGCGCGCATTCCCGTTCACACTTCCTTGGTATGAGGCCTAGACTAAGATCCAAGCCAATCACTGTCCTTCTCCGCGACCCCGCATACACCACAATTGTTGTATGCCCAAATTCAAGGTAGACTTTTCCCCATATAAAACGTCTATACCTTAGTTGGATATATACAACAACCATTAACACTAGATATCTGTCTTTTGTAATCCCAGATCCATGGTAGAGTTTTCCCCGTATAAAACGGCTATACCCACGATCTGCAACTTACAAATGCCCAGAACAGTGTCCAATGCATGCGAAACAGAGCCGATCCAGCTGACTTCTTCGTCCCATTCCAAATCTCATGGTTAACGCGTAATATATGGCGCAAGAATCACTGACGACATTGGTGGTTAAGTCCTAGATAATATGTTCCTTTACCACCGGAACATTTCATAGAAGGTTATTACCTCATGGTAAATAACCTATAATCATATTATTATGAAAATAGTGTTTTCAGACCTTTTCGAAATGCAGGTGATGACAACACTGAATTTGTAAAATACTTTACAGAAAATAATCAAAGGACATGAGCAAGTGTGAGCTTGCCTTGATATAGCGAAGTATTGTAGTCGAATGTCTCGACTTGACCCTGGACCTCGGGTTCTACAAAAGTACCATCATTGCCCGGTAAGGACATTGTTTAAAGAAGCAATATGTTTTTATGCATAAGTAATGCTATGCATTTTGTAAAACCTTAAGTAATTCCTCAACATTACATGTGAGTTGGATTTAGATGATTTGTTTAGGATGTGAATTATCTTTAAGTTTACTTTATAAAGGAGTGTAGTTGTAAGGGTTTTTGGATAACATATAAGATATGAAAGTAAGGTACAATTGTAATACAATTCTAAGATTGGGTGATACCATCTAATCATTACAAGGTTTATGTTTTAATTTAGTTATGGTTTAAAAGAAATGGTATAGTGTTTCTTTTGAAAGTGGCAAAAAGAATAACATTTGAAGAAAATATTATTTATGTTAAGTTAATCAACTCTAAAGATTAAGAAGATTAAAGTTATGGTTTAAGATAAGGTTTAAATGATTTTGAGTCATTATATACCTAGCTTATGATATGTCAGACCAAAGTTAATTATAAAGATATAATTGGGCTTGGGATATAATATTTATGGCATTAACAACAATTAGGGTTTTTCCTAAGTATAATGAAACTTAGTCTTAAAGACTTAAAAATAGTATCCTAAATTATAATTATATGTTAGACTATTTTAGAGTTAAAACATTGTGTTTTGAACATGATTATTTCTTACTTAGGAAATAATGTTAAATAATTAATAAAACAACTATCCCATTTTAATAATTTAAGATATATGATCTAAGAATTTTAAAATGTTTTAGGAGTAATATATTTAGTATTATCTTAGTAAGTATTCTTACTTAAAATCTTAAAATTGAATTTTATTTTATTTTAAGTATTATTTTGATTTTTTTATAAAATTTCTCAATTATTGAATGTCTTTAAATATTTGTTTTAAGTTTTATTTGTAAAAATTTTAGTTAGTAATTTTTATTAGATAAGAGATTTAACTTTATGCATGAAAGTGATTTTTATTTATTTTTAGGAATTATTCTGAATTTATTAAATTTCATTTAGTTACTTAAGGGTATTAAAGTTTATCTCCATTTTATTAAACTTAAGTAAATATGATTATATTTTTCTTAGGTGTTGATTATTTTGATAAGCATTTAGATGTATTAAATATATTTTTAGGATTTTTCTACATTTTTATAGAAATAAAATAATGTACAGGGGTATTTTGGGTTATTTAATATTTAGCTTAACTTTATTTTTTTCTTTTACTACCCTGGCTTGGTTCTTAGGCCAACCAACCTAATTCTAAGCCCAGCCCATCTCCCATTTGGGCTACACCCCTGGACCTGGTCGACCAAATCGGTCAAACCGACCCCCTTCTTCTCCTCGCTGGCTTGTTCCTCATCCACCCCCCTTTAGTGATGTGGTGTCGCCGACGTGCAACTGGCCGGCTCCGGCCTCCTTGGCCGCCGCCATTGGTTGTCCTTGACGCTTCTCCCTCTGCTACACCCTTCCATCTAATTCGATTTGTGATACGAACCCTCGTTCGCTCGTCCCCGCTGCACTCCCGTGGCTAGGGTTTCGGGCTCGACTCCGACGTGCTCTGGTGACCCCTGGATGGTGATGATGGCAAAGTGATAGTGCGGTTATGATGATCTGGTGATGGTTGGTTGTTGGTGCCGCCTCTTATACGCACAGACATCCACTAGTGAGGCTTGGTGCGGGTTTATTACCACTAAGCCCTCGTATCGCCGCGCCGTGGTCGCCATTGATGGCCAGTGCTGCTTCCTCTTCTCGGCTTAAGCGAGGACCCCGGGTAAGTTATCCCATCTACCCCCCCACATTTCTTCTGAGTGTCTCTGTTTCTCCTGGATGTCAAATTCTAATTTGTTCTAGAAGTGGTTTATTGTATCATGCATAGCTTATAGTGGCCTTGCTATTGATCTTGCTAAGTGAATGGAATTAAAACTAGATTGATGATTTTGGTTTGTGCTTCCCTGAATCCTGTACTCAGTGTGGCTTGTTAGCTGATTCATTTGACTTGACAATGTACATGGTGGTTTGTAGATCTTAATAAAATTAAATGAGGATGATGTTGAATTGGGATTAGTAAGCTGTGCTTCAGAAATATATGTTGGTCATTTGTGATGGATTTTGAGTACTCAACCAATATATTATCTTGGCAGAGAAGTAATCATTTATATGATTGCTAAATATTTACTAGGAAAATGATTAGATTGTAGTTGTTGTTGATTAGCAGATGAGTTATGTGCTTTAACAACTAATGGCCTGCTACAGATGTTTTCTGAATGAATTATTCAGTTGATTTTGTATTCATTTTCACTGAACCTTTGTATCCAGGAAGGTTTTTGGTGGCTTTTGGGCTTGTATTATTGATGTGGTACTTTGTAGAAAGATGCGCAGAATAAGAACAAATGCTCATGATATGCTGCTGCCTCTTGGATCCAATGTTTGCCTTGTGAATGGTTGTTCAGAAGAAATGGTGTAAATTCTAGATTTGGTTCCAGCTATAACTTATCATTTGAAGCTGTCCATGAAAACTATATATTCTGATTCCTAATAAAATCTTATTAGGAAAATGATTTATCTTGTTTAGCTTGATTAAAGATAATTCAAGTGCAATGCTTGCTTGGTACCTAAATAGGAATTGAGTTCCTGTGTATGGAGACAGAGATCTGATATGCATCCTTGATTCCTGGATTATCCTCTAGGAAAATGATAGAAATGATCTTGTTTAACTAACTTGGGCTAGCTATTGAAGGACAACTTGTATGCTGGCTCTGTTGCCTTGGGATGCTACTGTGGTGCCTCCAATCTTGGAGTGTGCACAGTGGTAGCCCAGGAAATATGACTTGTTGTTGTAATCAAAAGTGTAATAGTTGGTATTTGTTGGGCCACGTAGAGATAAAACAAAACTTTTTCCTCTAACGTGGTGATCCCAAGATCTAGCTGAGGTAGAAGGCCACGAGGTTTACCACTAGACGCGCGGTTGCGGATTACTGATGAAGCGCGTCAGTTGATGCAGTGCAGTCCTCACGATCCGATCGTCCTGGTTCTGATCGTACAGCACCTCTGCTGGTATCCACACGTACAAGGAGGAGCACCGGCGGCGAACTGCTAGGTTCGTTACGGCGGCTGGACTGCTGTGGAGCTAGGGTTTCCAACACATGGAATGACCTAACCGAACAACGATTAACCTTTTCTGGGTTTCTGTGCTCCACTATATATAGGGAGTGAACATGGGCTCCGCTCGCGCGACCCATTCACTAAAGCCCATATAAAATTAGTCACCGTGAGTCCAACTCACTAACTCAGTCCTAATCTGGTTTAGGTCCAACCCAACCAGATTATATGTTCAGATCCAATCCGAACTTGCTCCCGCTCTTAAGTGTGTGACCCCGCAGGCTCATGGTTACTTCGACACGATTTGAGTCCAACTCACAATCGATCAATCGGCATCGGCTCCTAGCAGAACTTGCCGATTCCCAAGTACCAAAGAGTCATGACGACTTGCCTTTCCAATGCGACTTACGCCTGAGTCCCTTTTGCCTCACGATATACCTTGTTAGACTATAGGCGAATATATGTCATCCCTTAAAATAGTCCAACTCTCTTCTCGATCCGAGATAAGTGATTCACCCGACTAACTCTTAGCCGATCGCCTCGGTTAACACTTAACCGAGTCGTGCATGGCCATGCTTTCCGAATCATATCTCACGAGAGGGCCCAGAGAATATCTCTCCGAGTGGAGGGGCAAAATCCCATCTTGGTTATTCACATCACGCAGCTTGATTCTCAGTCGACCCGAACCCTGCCTTTATAACTGCCCAGTTACGGATCAGCATTTGACAGAACCTAAGTCGGTGATCCTCAACTCGGACTATGCAACAACCTCAGGTCTAAGGATTACATTGATTGAGATATACAAATGACAGCTAAGTTCGTTGTACCTCAATATGGGTCAATCCGACTCGCTAAACTCTTTAGCCGAATCTGTGTAAGTTGGAATAGCATCTCCATGCCCATGACAAGTGGAACCGAGTCATCAAGCCAACTTTCACATTGGTCTAAGTTGTGTGTCCAGCACAACCTCAATGACCAAGGATATTTAGTACAAACAACATGAATGCATAGTTCCACAACTGAATCACATATTCAATGATACACATCAGATGTTTATACAAGGACTACTTAATAACTTTATGAATACAATGGGAAATATCATCATACATGATTGCCTCTAGGGCATATTCCCAACAGTCTCCCACTTGCACTAGAGTCAATCTTCCGACATCACATGTCTAAGCATCTAATGCCCATGGCTCTTAAGTGCGCCTCATGCTTCGGCTGGGGTAACGGCTTTGTCAACGGATCCGCAATATTTGCATCCGTGTGTACCTTGCATAACTTGATATCACCCTGATCCACGAACTGGCGAATCAGGTGGTACCGCATGAGTATGTGCTTGTTCTTCTGGTGTTGTCTAGTGGCTTGTGCAATAGCACCATTGTTGTCACAATACACGTCCAACGGATTGGACGAGCCCTGAACCACACCAAGATCCATGAGGAAATTCCTCATCCAAACAGCTTCCTTTGCTGCCTCCGAGGCGGCAATATACTCAGCCTCTGTTGTAGACGCAGACACAGTCTCTTGCTTGGAACTTTTCCAGCTCACAGCACCTCCGTTTATAATAAACACGTATACGGATTGCGAACGAGAATCATCAGAGTCGGTGAGATAACTCGCATCCGTGTAACCCTTTACACTGAGTTCATCTTCACCACCATAAACCAAGAACATATCCTTAGTCCTTCTCAAGTACTTTAGGATATTTTTAGCCGCTGTCCAGTGGATCTCTCCAGGATCAGCCTGGTATCTGCTCACAACACTTAGAGCATAGGAAACATCCGGCCTAGTACAAATCATGGCGTACATGATGGATCCAACTGCAGAAGCATATGGAATCGCACTCATCCTACTTCGCTCATCAGTTGTCGAAGGACACTGAGTCTTGCTAAGTTTTACACCATGGGACATCGGTAAGAACCCCTTCTTAGACGATTCCATGTTGAACTTTTTCAACACTTTGTCCAAATAAGTACTCTGACTCAATCCAATGAGCCTCCTTGATCTATCTCTATAGATCCGGATTCCGAGGATGTATGTTGCCTCACCCAAGTCTTTCATTGAGAAACTCCTTTCCAATGAATCCTTGGTTTCTTGCAACATCTGGACATCATTTCCAATCAGTAATATGTCATCCACATATAAGATTAGAAAATTTACTTTGTTCCCACTAAACTTCTTGTACAAACAAGAATCATGATCACTCTTGATGAAGCCAAACGATTTGACTACCTCATCAAAGCGAATATTCCAACTCCGAGATGCTTGCTTCAACCCATAAATGGATTTCTGAAGTTTGCATACTTTGTCAGCATTAGCCGGATCGACAAAACCCTCGGGCTGTATCATATACACGTCCTCGGTTAAATTTCCATTAAGGAAAGCCGTTTTGACATCCATCTGCCATATCTCATAGTCGAAATAGGCCGCTATAGCTAACATGATCCGAACTGATTTAAGCATCGCTACGGGCGAGAAGGTCTCGTCGTAGTCAACTCCTTGAACTTGTCGGAACCCCTTCGCGACAAGGCGTGCTTTATAGATTGAAACATTTCCATCCATATCAGTTTTCTTCTTAAAGACCCATTTGCACTCGACGGGTCTTGCACCGTCTGGCAGATCAACCAAGTTCCAAACTTGATTTTCATCCATGGACTTTATCTCGGATCTCATGGCTCCAAGCCATGACTCGGAATGAGATCCCACCATCGCTTCCGAATAATTTGTCGGCTCATCACTGTCTAACAGTAACACATCACGAACACTTCGTAATCTTGCCGATCTTCGTAGTACAGGTGCTGCTGTCGGCTCAGCTGCCACGATCGGCTCAACCTCCAAGGTTTTTGCCGATTCGCTATTAGCCGATTCGCTATTAGCCGATTCCTCTCGAATTTCTTCGAGTTGCACCGTGCTCCCACTTACTCCCCGACTGAGAAACTCTTTCTCAAGGAAGACACCGTTCCGAGCGACAAACACTTTGCCCTCTTCTCGGTTGTAGAAGTAGTAACCCAAGGTTTCCCTCGGATACCCCACGAAAATACATTTATCCGACTTGGCCGTAAGCTTGTCCGACTGAAGTCGCTTGACAAAAGCTTCACAACCCCAAATCTTAAGAAAAGACAAACTCGGCTTATTGCCTGTCCACATCTCATGCGGTGTCTTCTCTACCGATTTTGATGGTACTTTGTTTAGTGTGAACGCCGCTGTTTCTAGACAATAACCCCAAAATGATAAAGGCAGATCTGTCCTACTCATCATTGATCGTACCATGTCCAACAAGGTCCGATTCCGCCTTTCCGAAACACCATTCCTTTGTGGCGTTCCTGGCGGAGTAAGTTGAGGAACTATTCCATAACTTTTCAGATGGTCATCAAACTCATGGCTCATGTACTCGCCTCCTCGGTCCGACCGAAGAAACTTTATTTTCTTGCCGAGTTGATTCTGTGCTTCATTCTGGAATTCTTTGAACTTTTCAAAGGCTTCCAACTTATGTTTCATTAAGTAGATATATCCATACCTACTCAAATCATCAGTGAAGGTAATGAAGTACTCATAACCACCCCTGGCTGTCGTGCTCATTGGTCCACATACATCACTATGTACTAGTCCCAACAAGTCGGACGCCCTTTCGCAACTCTTTGCAAAAGGTGTCTTGGTCATTTTGCCGAGTAGGCAAGATTCGCATGTCTCGAACGACTCCAAGTCGAACGAAGTTAGGAGTCCATCATCATGGAGCTTCTTCATGCGTTTCCAACTTATATGACCAAGCCGACAGTGCCAAAAGTAAGTCATATTCAGATCATTTGGTTTCAACCTTTTAACATTTATGTTATAAACCGACTCACCATCAAGATTCAAAATAAATAACCCGTCCTGGACGGGTGCAAAGCCGTGAAACATATCATTCAAATACAAAGAACAACCATTATTCTTGATATTCGACTCATAGCCTTGCCTCATCAAACATGAAGCAGAAATAATGTTTCGACTGAGCACTGGAACATAATAACAATTATTTAGTTCCATAATGAATCCGGAAGGTAAATGAAGTTGCATCGTGCCGACTTCCAACGCAGCAACTCTTGCTTTGTTGCCGACTCGAATATCAACCTCGTCTCTTGCTACGCTCCTAGTTCTTACCAGTCCCTGCAACGAGTTGCAGATGTGAATAACTGACCCGGTATCATATACCCAAGAACTATTAGGTGCATCAGCAAGATATATGTCTATAACATTGCAAACAAGTGTACCTGAGTCGGAAGTCATACCTCCACTCTTGGCTTTGTCGGCCAAGTACTTGCTGCAGTTCCTCTTCCAGTGACCATCCGCCTTGCAGTAGAAGCAAGTGGATCCGGCTGAAGGAGATGGCTTAGTCCCTGAGGAAGCGCTTAGGACCGGGTCCTGAGCCTGCTTTCCTCCTGACTTAGCCTTCTTCTTAGTCCAAGAACTCTTCTTGAACTTAGCCTTATTTTGCACCATCAACACTTGACTGGTGCCCTTCTTGAGATCCGCCTCTGCCTGCTTGAGCATCCCATGCAATTCAGTGAGCTTCTTATCCATACCATGCATGTGGTAGTTCGAAATGAACTGCCCATATGCACTAGGAAGAGAGTTCAGAATTATATCCGTAGCGAACTCTTCGCTTATGGGGTAGCCAAGCCTCTCCAAAGACTGCACGTAACCAACCATTTTGATCACATGCGGACTCAGTGGATCACCATCCTTTAGCTTGCAACTCAGCAAAGCCTGAGAGACTTGATACCTCTCAGTCTTCGCCTGAGCCTGGAACATACTTTTGAGGCTTTCGATCATATCGTAGGCCTCAACATGCTCGAACTGCTTTTGCAAGTCCGGTTCCATGTGAGCAAGCATAAGACAGCTAATATCCGTGGACTCATCCTTAGCCCGACGGTAGGCATTGGTGGCTGCGACAGTCGCATTCTCATTCGGCTCATATGGAAGTGGGTTGTCTAGGACATGGTCCTTCTTTTCTTGTTTGAGAACAATTCTCAGATTTCGATACCAGTTGGTAAAATTAGTGTCGTTCAGTTTATCTTTCTCAAGAATGGTTCTCAACGCAAAACCGGATATCTGAGAGTGACTGCTACTTGGTGCCATGATCTACAACAGAAAATATGCAAAACACTCAAGACATGTATTCATAAAAGAGCAAGCATATTAAACATTTTAATATTTTATGCTCCCACTAGAACCAACACCCCTCCGATGGTTACTTAGTGATTCAGGATCCTAAATAAGCAAGTCGGCTAGTGAGCTTTAGCATCACCGCTAGCCGCCAAGTGATCTAGGTAGACAACTCCTTGTCAATCGCATCTCATGCGACTCCTATTGGACGGGTGGCATCACATGCCCCGGCTCCCATCCGACCTTTCCCCGAGTCCCACAACCGTTGTGATAGACCCGTCTAGCTTACCGAGTGTTTCTGCAGTAAGAGTCCGACTCGAACCCACCTAGTCAGAAAGAATTGGCAGCACCTCAATTTTATGAGCCCACTACCAAAAATGTCCGACTTGTGATGGTGCAAACACTGGCGGGAAAACCGACTAGACCTTCTTTGAGGGATTAAATTTTACCGACTATCTAATAGAGGTAAAACTGAGACATAACAATAACACAAAATAAAGCAATTATAATGTGAAATGGTATGGCTCTCTTCATGGCGATCTCCATCTCCACAAAGCCTGTAATCCGACTCGTGCCAACTCTTGTCACTTGCCGTCTTACTCCATGTCGCCGACATGTATAACGCCTTGCATGCCTTCCGGGTTCTCAAACAGCTACACTAGCTTAGTAAAGTAAATTACATAGAGAATCCGACACGCAGGTCGTTTATACAATAAAATGACAGCACCTAGGCTCCAGCCGGCTGACAAAAACCGTGATTCGCAGATCACGTATGGATTACACACATACATCACATGCACATGAACCATACCATTCACAACTTCCTGCAAAAACAAGTTATGCATAGATACAATATCTACCGGCGTTGTGAAACTCGCAACGACATCTAAGGCGCTACGACAGGGCGAAGCCGGCGATCCGAACATGGATTCCGACCATCGTTCCGATTCGATCAAACTCTTTGATCTTCGATCACCGCTTCTGGATTTACGTGTCACAATCTACCCCGATGGCGGAAGCCGACCGGTAGGGGTATGTCGTTCCACGACCTCAGCAGTATGATCACGGAAATCAGATCTACCACTCCCCGAGTACAGTTGATCCAATCAACTTCATACAAAACCGATCTATCTCATAGATCGACCACCAAAAACAGCACATAGATCTCATCTATAGCCTACCGCATATCACATATGCGAGATCTCGAGCCTAAAACCAGAAGCTATCGCTCTGATACCACTGTTGGGCCACGCAGAGATAAAACAAAACTTTTTCCTCTAACGTGGTGATCCCAAGATCTAGCTAAGGTAGAAGGCCACGAGGTTTACCACTAGACGCGCGGTTGCGGATTACTGATGAAGCGCGTCAGTTGATGCAGTGCAGTCCTCACGATCCGATCGTCCTGGTGCTGATCGTACAACACCTCTGCTGGTATCCACACGTACAAGGAGGAGCACCGGCGGCGAACTGCTAGGTTCGTTACGGCGGCTGGACTGCTGTGGAGCTAGGGTTTCCAACACATGGAATGACCTAACCGAACAACGATTAACCTTTTCTGGGTTACTGTGCTCCACTATATATAGGGAGTGAACGTGGGCTCCGCTCGCGCGACCCATTCACTAAAGCCCATATAAAATTAGTCACCGTGAGTCCAACTCACTAACTCAGTCCTAATCTGGTTTAGGTCCAACCCAACCAGATTATATGTTCAGATCCAATCCGAACTTGCTCCCGCTCTTAAGTGTGTGACCCCGCAGGCTCATGGTTACTTGGACACGATTTGAGTCCAACTCACAATCGATCAATCGGCATCGGCTCCTAGCAGAACTTGCCGATTCCCAAGTACCAAAGAGTCATGACGACTTGCCTTTCCAATGCGACTTACGTCTGAGTCCCTTTTGCCTCACGATATACCTTGTTAGACTATAGGCGAATATATGTCATCCCTTAAATAGTCCAACTCTCTTCTCGATCCGAGATAAGTGATTCACCCGACTAACTCTTAGCCGATCGCCTCGGTTAACACTTAACTGAGTCGTGCATGGCCATGCTTTCCGAATCATATCTCACGAGAGGGCCCAGAGAATATCTCTCCGAGTGGAGGGGCAAAATCCCATCTTGGTTATTCACATCACGCAGCTTGATTCTCAGTCGACCCGAACCCTGCCTTTATAACTGCCCAGTTACGGATCAGCATTTGACAGAACCTAAGTCGGTGATCCTCAACTCGGACTATGCAACAACCTCAGGTCTAAGGATTACATTGATTGAGATATACAAATGACAGCTAAGTTCGTTGTACCTCAATATGGGTCAATCCGACTCGCTAAACTCTTTAGCTGAATCTGTGTAAGTTGGAATAGCATCTCCATGCCCATGACAAGTGGAACCGAGTCATCAAGCCAACTTTCACATTGGTCTAAGTTGTGTGTCTAGCACAACCTCAATGACCAAGTATATTTAGTACAAACAACATGAATGCATAGTTCCACAACTGAATCACATATTCAATGATACACATCAGATGTTTATACAAGGACTACTTAATAACTTTATGAATACAATGGGAAATATCATCATACATGATTGCCTCTAGGGCATATTCCCAACAGTATTGGTGTCCAAAAGATAGGAATCTAGGTCATGATGCAAAAGGATAAAGCTGGTTTGGCAGATTAATTATGGAGTTGTATGGGTGGATTCTCTTTAGCTCTAGGATGATCTGGCATAGCAATTCTATGACAACTGAGAGATCCTCTCCCTATATGATTATCTCTCTTGAGTTCATAAGGACTGGTATTTCCAGATGTGTGTGTGAGATACAAGAATAGTTACTACATGATGCAGTAGTTGGTTCTGATGATTTTTACCTGATGTTGGTGAGTGACTTATGGACTGTTGTAGATCTTCTACTTGCTCTTGATCAGCTGCTGGAGATCTTGATCTTCTTGAGTTACTATAACTTCCCTGCTACTAACAGCCTGCTCCTCATCAAGCCGCTGCTAATCTTGATCTCCTCCTTGTCCTAGCTCCTGGATGGCTCCACTGAGCAACCAAAGTTAGGGATGCTGTGGTGATCTGGGTGAGTCTTGTGTTGTAGATGTGATGCACCAAATTGATCTGGGAATGAATCAGTGTTTGTGTTCCTGATTTAATGGAAGTAGTGTGCTTGACACTCTTGTACTACTGAGATAGAGGAGTGTGGTTTCGGCAAGACTATTGGGGTAAGTGAGAAAGAATCTTGGAATTCCCTCACTGTTACCTTTATACTCCTATACTGGTTGCTGTGGTGGTGACAACACATGCTATGCATGTATTGTGTAAGCTTTTTCTGTGCTTGCCTCCTGTGTGTGGATCAGATCAAGTAGATATTGGATATTTGCTGATGGTTTTACCTTTACTACTTACTGTTTTGGTAAAACTTGCCCCACTTTTGTCAACTGCCAATGAGGTTGTTTCGAGGCAAAGCATTCTGATAAGAACATATATTCTTTTGGTGAAACTTGCCCCTATTTAAATATGCTCAATGATGTGAATGGCAATGCATTTCATTGCCATACTGAGAGCAAACTTATTCAACACTAACTTTGTTTCTTTTTTATATTCTATTTGGTTTACTTTGTGCTTTTTCAGGAACAAGATCAGAAATTGAGAAGATGTGAAATGAAGATTAGTTTTAGGATTTTATTATTATTTCATTTATAATTTGTAATATTCATAATTGTTGTAACATATTCCTTGGAATATGTTTACTTGTACCTATTAGTTCTTATTGTAATACTCTCATCTGTTTGAGTAAATATAAGGACATTGTAATGTTTTTTTATTAATGTAATAAAGCATTCCTTTATTATAAAGGAACATTGTTACCTATATTATTGTAATAAATAATTATTTTTATTTATTTCATTCTTGTAATTTATTTTTCTTTTCTTTATTCACTTATTTGTTTCATTTTAATTTTCCTTCATTATTTTATTTATAAAAGAATACTGTAATGTTGGTCTTAAATAATATTTATACTTTTATTATCGTATTTGTATTAGTATTATTATGAATAATTATTAATAAGTCAAATTTCTCCCCTCATAACCCAACAAAACAATAGAGGTCATGTCAAAATTCATCTCACTCCCCTTCTGATAAAACTAAACCTAATTTATCAGAGTGAGAATTCTGATCAGTCTAGTCTTTTCATTTGGCAAAAAAAAATTTCCCGGATTTTCAGATGCATGCATGCAAATGCACAAAATCCTAAATCTACCCTTCGTTTAGTCCTAAATGTTGGGATGTTACACTAGGCCCAAGTCAGCCTTCTCTTATATTTGCCACATTGGATTTTTTATTAGTTCGAGAAGAGAGAAACAAGAAACAGAAGGTTATCTTTCCTTATCTAAGGGATAATCTCTTAGAAATAAGAGAAGAATATTTTCTTCATTGTACCATATGTTTTCCCTTAGCCAATCAATTTCTTACTAAAAATAGTTAATTCTCATTAATTGCTAGAGATAGCTATAAAAGATAATGTATTGTACAGGTTATATATTGTGTCTTCTATAAATGATGTAAAGAGTTAAGAAAAGGCATGGCTTCTGTTGGGGATATACTTTTCGGGTATACCCACAGGACTCGCTGAACAGGGTGGCCCACCAACGGGTTAGAGCTTTGCTTCACGGGCGGCCCAGTCAGAGAAAGAGGAGGAGCAAGTTCTGGCTACGATAAGGTCCAGAAGAGTTACCGACTTAGGCCTGTAGTATTACTTGTAGTCTAAGCTGTATATAGTTACCGAATCTGTAACGTAGCGGAATAGGTCTCTCCCTATAACCCTAGGCCCGAGTGACTATATAAACCGACCTTATGGGAGCCTTTAGGGCACAACCAATCAATCGTACACCACAATCAACTCGCACAGGCGAACCTCTCTTGTAATCCATTGTAACATCCCGCTTACGCCGATATATTACTGGGTTGCTAGCAGGAGTTTGATCCGATCACCACAGTCGGATCTGAACCTGGGTAAACTTGTGCTCACCGCTCCTGGAACATCTGACGTCTCACACCCCATCCTTCCAACGCCACTAGGAACCCCTATGGCGTACTTGTCGACAATCCGACGATAGTTGGCGCCCACCGTGGGGAAGGTGACCTTTGGAGCGTCGTTCCAGGCGGAATCTGCGCGTGTAGGAATCGGCGAAACAATCGCCATGGGTCCCGTGGTCTACGCTATGATGTCCCTCTCATCCTCCTTGATGAGACTTGGATTATGGCTTCGAAACCCGTGACAACCTACACGATCATGTCAATCGGCCAGATCGATATTTACCTCGGTTTCGCTAAACCCGCCCAACCCACCCTAGAGGTGATGACCATGGCAGAAGAAAAATCCGGATCTACTTTGTCCGTAGAGGCGGAAGAGTTCAGGATCCCGGAGAAAATCAAACCCACTCAGCCCACTCCTGAAGTGGAAGAAGAGGTGGAAGAAGAAGCCAGATCCGATCTATCTAGCGAGATCGGATACACATACGAGGAATACATCCGCTACGGATCCATCTTTGCTGATGTCGAAGCGGAAACCAAATTATACAAGTACCTCAAGAACATGAACAAGAAGAAGCATTTTTTCGTATACCACATAAGCAATGGATCCGACTTTGTCGATGCTGGAGCTGGTAGCGATTCAGTCCTAGACGCAATCAAAGAAAACGCTGACTCACCTGGCTCCCCAACAGAGTCAATCACGTCACAGCAGCTTCGAGACTTCGACAAAGAGATAGAGGAGTAGGAGAAAGAGCACGTCTCCATACAAGTGCAAGGTGATCCAGAAACTCCTCCTAGTCCATATGATAGCATGGATGAAAGCTACACCTCACAGGATGACATGGATACCGGAGATTCCTCCGAGGTCCAGAAACCTACCATGACGGAAAGTACCGATGAAAGTTTATCCCCCGGTGCCGTACCAAAAGCCATCTTTGCCACTGGTACGCACGTTAAGGCTATTGGGCGGTCAAAGAAGAAGAAGAACAAGAATCCGACTCCGGCAGACCCGGGCATCAAGGAAACCAACGAAGAAAAAGTTGATGAAGAGATCGAGATGGAGAATCAGGACGGAGATCCGATTAATCCCACCCTGATCGATCCTCCTGTGGATGGGCATGTTGTCACCAATGGTGCACGTGAAATCTATAGAGATGCTCTCACAATTCCAATCCCAACAGCTTCAGATCTTACGCCGAAGGCACTGGAGAAAAGGGCCGAGGACCTGGAAAAGCTCCGCTTGTTTCTACTTGAATAGGCCGCGCGCCTCGTCGAGATGATACAATAGTTAGACAGTAATCCTACCAGATATCAGTCACATTTCAAGCGATATCCAAACAAAACAAGGGGAGGTCCATTTCTTGCAAACAAGAATCCGGATATCCATAAAGATCTATTCGACGGAAAAGATGGAGAGAAGATCCGAGTCTATAGCACGCCGGTGGAAAACACTGCTGCAGATCAAGCCATCCTCGCCAACAATCTGTCTCCGCAGCAGGTCCAGCAGTGCGTCGTGTTGTTGTACAAAGGATTAAAGCAGCAGAAGACGACCGCGTCATTTAGTGGCAAGCTGGCCTCAAAATCCGAATTTTGCCACACTGGCGCTGACCAAAGCGCTGATGTAAGACTCTGCAGGGATACGACTCAACGCTATCGTCCCCGTGGAGAAGAAGAGAATTCAAGAACCGGCTCAAACAACCACTCCCACCGGCCAGCACGTGACTGGGCAAGAGTTATTTCGGTTGCGGCCAAAGACACCATCAGGGCAATGGTTCCTCATCAGGACCATCATCGGCAAAAAAGTCGCTATATAGAAGACCCGGAAACACGCCGCCAGCAAGAGGAGAAAGATCGACTAAGGATGCCACCACCGAGCCGTCCCTCTGGCAACGCCGGACGAAGAGATGATCCGGATCGTCCTGAATCTAGTAGGGACGATGCCCGAAGAAACAGGCATCAAAGTCAGCATAATGAGGCTCCACCACCACCACCACCAAGAAACCCAGTCGGAAATAATCCACCAGGGCCCCCATCGCCTCCCAGCAACGACCATGAAGGATCACGTCGTAGCCATGGGAGCCGCAGGGGCGGAGGCGGCAATGGTGAGAGAAGAAGCAGGAACTGACTCCACCGCGCAGAAACCGCGAGCGTCCAAGGCACAGATCTCTCTCACCAAACAACGCTCGCTATCGCATCGAATCGAACATAGAAGTGCGGCGGTACGAAGAAGATGATGTGTACGTGGGACCCAAGTGCTTTGGTCTACGTATACGTCAGACCAAATTTCTGGTTGACTTTGGCATCACCACACACATTCAACCCTACGACGGTGCAGCTCGGACAGATATTTGGCTTCAAAACTTTTTCCAGGCTTGCTGCATCGCCAAAGGAGGAAACAGCCTGGTTGTAGTTTGATATCTCCCACTCATGTTGAGGAAGACGGCTCGATCATGGCTCAATGAACTGCCAGAGAATTCAATTCATAACTGGTATGATATGCAGAGTGTGTTCTTTTCAAACTTCGAGGGAACATATAGGAGGCCCTGCACAGTCGGAGACTTACAGCGTTTCACCCAAAGACCCGGAGAAACCTGCCGGGATTACCTCGGATGCTGGATCGATACGAAGAACTCCTACGAAGGAGTAAACGAGCAAACCGCGATAGAAGCTTTTATCGTAGGCCTTCCAGTCGGACTTTTACGTCACAGGCTGAAGCGTGACCACGTCATAGATTTGGGAGAAATGATAGAGACGACAAGCAAATATGCTGACGCCAATGATGATTCAGAAGGGCTGCTAAATATTCTGGCCAATCCCAATGCAGCCAAACAGCCAAAGAAAACTCAGAAGTGCAAGAACAGCTCGGATGAAAAGCCGGCTCCGGACAACGCAGTTGTTAACGCAACATTCAGATCCGGAGGATGAGGAGGGCGCGGAGGCGGCCATGGTAGAGGCCGAGGAACTTATTGAATCCAGGGCAGAGGAGACCAGCAACTCGGAAGAACCTATACCTAGGATGACATTGCCAATAATCCATGTGTCCACCACTTGGATAGTAACGGAGGATCTACCCATACAAATGTCGAGTGTCATTTCAATGATGACATCAAGAAAGACGAATCCGCTGGCTACAGAGCCAAGCGACGAAAAGGAAAGAAAAAATCCGAGAAAGGAAAGGAGCCTAATGAAGATTCTGACATGAAAGAGGCGGAAGCCGCTGCAGAATCCAAGCCAGATGGGAAGAAAACTTTTCCGACTAAGAAATACGCATATGTCTGCTTCCTTGGATCCCAACCAGCTAAGGACAAAAAAGGCGGTTCTTTGTGAGGTCAACGCCATAGTTCCGGCTGTCCCACAGTTCCTGGACTGGTCAGAGGTTACCATCACCTTTGATCGTTTAGATCACCCGAGGAAAACACATCATCAGGGAAAGTACCCTCTGGTCATCAATCCTCTTATTGATGGCTATGAGTTCTCTGAAACACTCATGGATGGTGGGAGAAGCATCAACATCCTCTACATTGAAACGCTCCACCACATGAAGCTACACGAGAGCGAGTTGAGTTATAGCAGTGTAACTTTCCATGGCATTGTACCAGGAAGACAAGCAAATTCTCTGGGTGAGATTACTCTGGACGTGACATTCAGAACCCGAGATAATTACCGGACCGAGCCACTCTCTTTTGAGGTGGTACCGTTCAAAAGTGCTTACCACGCCATCTTCGGACGTCCGGCTTACTAGGCGTTCATGGACCGTCCCTGTTACATCTACAACATGATTAAAATTCCAGGTCCAAAGGGAGTAATCACCATACGAGGAAATCCAAGGAAGGCGCGAGAGTGCGACGAAGGATATGCTGCCTTCGCCGAAGCCGTGCTACACGCCCAGGAGTACCAGGAGATCAAGAAGACCATCAATCCGTCCGAGATGCCCACTATGAAGAACAAGGTGCTGAAGCCAAGTTTGCAGTTCAAGGCGTCAGACGAGACGAAGAAGACGTCGCTGAAGGAAGATGATCCCTCCAAGACGACGAACATAGGGGTAGGCTTGGGCCACGCATAGGAAAGCGCGCTCGTCGAGTTCCTCAAAGCTAATAGTGATATCTTCGCATGGTAGCCATCTGACATGACCGGAGTACCTAAGGAACTTGCCGAGCACTCTCTTAATGTGTACCTAGACGCTAAACCCTTGAAACAGTCTTGATGATGGTTTGATGATGAAAAGCGCAAAGCAATAGCCAATGAATTAGCCCGCCTAGAGTTAGCGGATTTCATAATAGAGGTCATCCATGCAGATTGGGTGGCAAATCCTGCACTCGTCCCTAAAAAGGACACCATTAATTTAAGGATGTGTGTTGATTATACCTCTTTAAACAAGGCATGCCCAAAAGATCCGTTTCCTTTGCCAAGAATCGATCAAGTTATTGACTCAACGGCAGGGTCAGAATTACTCTATTTTCTCGACGCATATTCCGGATATCACCAAATACCGATGAAAAAGTCGGATCAAATTAAGACATCTTTCGTCACTCCTTTCGGAACCTTCTGCTACAAAACTATGCCTTTTGGCTTAAAGAACGCAGGAGAAACATACCAACGTACCATGCAACGTTGTCTCGACGACCAAATCGGACGCAGCGTCCATGTATACGTAGACGACATAGCAGTTATGTCTAAAAAGAAGAAAGCTTTAATTTCTGACTTCGATGAAACATTTGCTAGTCTACGAAAATTCAATATGATGCTAAATCCTAAGAAGTGTTTCTTTGGAATTCCGACCGGAAAATTGTTAGGTTTCATCGTCTCTGAGCAAGGCATAGAGGTGAACCGGGACAAAATAAAGGCTATCTTAAACATTACCATGCCGACTCGCCTGAAGGACATACATCGCATCACTGGTTGCATTGCAGAAGTGAGTTGGTTCGTCAGCCGACTCGGGGAAAGAGCCGCACCTTTGTATAAACTCTTGAAGAAAACCGACAAATTTATCTGGAACCCAGAAGCCGAAACTGCCCTACAAAGTTTAAAAGATCTCCTTTCAAACCCACCAGTTCTCGCAGCGCCAGAACCTCAGAAACCTATGTTACTTTACATTGCAGCGACCAACAAGGTCATAAACGTGGTAACAGTAGTTGAGCGCGAGGAAGAATGCCACGAGCATAAGGTGCAACAGCCAACTTATTACCTGAGAGAGGTCCTGACGGAATCAAAGCAACGGTATCCACATCATCAAAAGCTAGCCTATAGAGTGTTCTTTGCATCCAGAAATCTACATCACTATTTTCAAGAGCACAAGATCACAGTAGTGAGCACAGCTCCTCTGCAAGATATAATCAATAACCGCGACGCCACTGGACGTGTCACAAAGTGGGTAATAGAGCTTGCAACTTTCGACATTGAGTACAAACCACGTACAACAATCAAGTCCCAAATTCTCGCCGACTTTGTCGTTGATTGGACAGAAACGACAGAAAGCTCAGGCCCTCCAGACTCGGAATTTTGGACCCTTCACTTTGACGGATTAAAAGCATGAGGAGGCTCGGGGGCTGGCGTGCTGCTCAAATCACCCCAGGAGATAAGTTGTTCTATGTGTTGCAAATACACTTCACGGCAACCAATAATATTGCTGAGTACAAAGCACCGCTACATGGAATACGCATGGCCAAAAACATTGGCATATCAAGACTCATGTGTTATGGAGACTCGGATTTAGTTGCTCAGCAAGTATCCGACATCTGCAATGCAAACAAGCACATGACAGCATACAAAGCTATTGTGGATGAATTATCTAAATCGTTCGAAGGTTTTGAGGTTCAACACATCCCACGAGCAGAAAATGAGGAAGCAGACGCACTATCAAGAATAGGCTCTGCGCGGAAACAAGTACCGGATGGAGCTTTTCTAGAGCATTTAAGGGTCCCCTCCATAGTCGGAGTTGATGAGGAATATCCGACGAAATCCGACTCACCTTTAATAGAAGTTCTGGCTGTAATTTCCTGCTGGACAAAACCCTATTTGGATTTCCTGATAGACGGAAAACTACCCGAAGACGAAGTCTTGAGTCGGCAGATTGTCCGACGAGCAAAAGCCTACACTATAAGAAATGGCGAGCTCTATAAACGGAGTGTTTCTGGCATGTTTTAGAGATGTATTTTTTAGAAGAAGGAGTGGAAATCTTAAGAGAAATTCACGAAGGCGAGTGTGGTTACCATGCTGCAGTCAGATCCTTAGTGGAAAAAGCTTTTCGACATGGATTCTTTTGGCTTATAGCTAAGGGGGAAGCCGAAAAATAGGTCAAAACATGCAAGGGTTGCCAAAAGTACGCTCATCAGGCACATGTTCCGGCTAAACAGCTGCGAACAATCCCTATTACATGGCCGTTCGTGGTCTGGGGGCTTGATATGGTAGGGCCATTTCGCACAGCAAAATGTGGATTTACTCACCTACTAGTGATGGTGGATAAATTTACAAAATGGATTGAGGCTAAACCCGTAACAAGTTGCGATGGAGCCATATCCATAAGATTCGTCGAGGATGTAATCATCAGATTCAGATATCCGCATAGTATAATTACTGACAATGTGAGCAACTTTTCCATGGGTGAACTTGCCGAATTTTGCGAAGAACAAGGGATCCGACTTGATATTGCATTAGTTGCACATCGACAAGCCAATGGACAAGTCAAAAGAACTAATGGCCTCATTCTACAAGGAATCAGACCTCGCCTTGAGGAACCACTTCGTCGAGCTGCGGGGGCTTGGGCAGAAGAATTACTGTCTGTGATATGGAGCTTACGTACAACTTCTAACAGATCAACCGGCTATACTCCTTTCTTCTTGGTCTACGGTGCAGAAGCAGTTCTTCCAAGTGATCTGATTCATCAGGCTCCACGAGTCAAAGCATATATCAAACAAGATGCAGAATTTTCTCGGCAATATGATCTCGATATAATCGAAGAAGTACGTGTCGTTGCTGAGCAGAGATCTACATCCTATCAGTAGAAGTTGCGCAAGTATCATAGTCAAAGAGTACAAAACCGTTCTTTTAGAAAATGCGATTTAGTTCTCCGACTTGTGCAAAAGAGAAAACACAAACTTTCCCCAATTTCGGAAGGACCTTTTATGGTTAGCAGAGTTCTGTATAATGGTTCATATTATTTAACCGACATGAGACCAGTCAAGGAAAGACCTGATACTCAAAAAAGGAAGAGAGCTGGTGGCAGCACAAACCCTAATGAAATAGACCGTCCATAGAATATTGCACAGCCACGCCCCTCCTATTCTTAGTTATATTTCCTTGTAATCATATATGTACATATTCAAAGTGAAATAAAATATTGGTTTCCTCATATTGTTATTTTTTTAGATGTTTTTGCCATCTTATTTCCAAAAGTGCATGTAATTTTTTCAAAAATCCCAGAATGCTTGAAAGTACTTTATGCTGATGTTCGTTTTGGCTATGATTTTTGAATGTCTAAAAATGTTACCATAGGGTGCAAAGTTTAAAATATTGTCTATAATTTGATTCTTTATCTGATTGCTTAGACGCGGGCATTTTCCGAGTAATGAGTTGTTGGTACTAGAAGCCGGCTTTTTTTTTCTGAGTTTAAATTGGTTTAGCAATTGTAATCCATTGCTCGGCAAAGTTTCCGTGCTAAAGGTTAGACAACCCATGAAAGGGACGAGGCAGAGAGCCATATAAACCGATAAGTATAGGCATAAAAAACAAAAAGTGCTTTAGAAATTTTCAAGCACGTGCCTAAAAATATATAAGCAAAAGTGCTAAGATAGTAAAAGCATCAGTTTTTACAGACCAGCACAAAATAAAATATTGTATCCATCATTACATTGCCATAAGTTTAAGATAATGCATTGAAATTGTTTATGCTGCAGGCGGTGGTGATGAAGCAGGTGGAGCACTGGAATCAACAGCAGTATCGCCCTCGATCTCAGACTCAGAAGCATTGCTGACTTCTGGCTCTTGGGGCAAGGGAGGAGCGGTGACGGATTCGAAGAATGACGTCTTGTAGTTGGTCATCTTCGCCACCCGACAAGCGTAACCTGCACAAGATTATTGGATGGCCTTGATATCTTGTGGGTTACCTTCATCATCCTCCTCGGCAATGCCCTTGGTGACGTGCCAGATTTCCATCTCGCTATGGTGGATCATCACTATGGTCAGAGCTATTTGCGCAGCAGTTTGAGCGTAGGAGATCTTCCAGTCCTTAATCAACTTCAGAATCTCTTTAACTTTGTCCCTCACCTCATGCACTGACATTGTGTGCAAGTCCGAAAGCTTGACGGCTTCAACAGCCTCTTCTAGAGTTTGGCGGAAGTTGAACAAGACATCTCCGACGAGCTTAATGTGCTCGAGGCGAGGTTCAGAAGTGGAAGAGTCAGAAAGATTCAGGGGGGCCAGGAAAGAACCAAAAAGTCAAGATTCGGCTGAAACGAAAGTCGAAAAATAAACAACATAAAGTAAAAAGATTCGGAAATCTTACCATGCACGGAGTGATTCCATTCAGCATGCTCCTTGCGAAGGCTGTCTAGTCACTTGCTGAGGCCTGGGCAAGATCCTTATGGATATCAAAGTCCTTTCTGAGATCAGCAAGTTCCTTATCTCGGAGGGCTAGGAGCTTCTCGAGCCTCACGGTCTTGTGGTTGCTTGACTCCGGGACAACGGCTACGGATTTCTCTGATTCCAAAGTTAGCTTTTCAAGCTTTTCCCAGAGTTCAGCATTCTCTGCCTGCAAGACCTTGAAGTTTTCGGCTTGCTCCACCATATTGCTAGATTGGCATAACAATTCTGCAAAGACAAAAATATCAGTCGGATAAAGAAAATTCGACTATGACATAACATTTAACTGACAAAGAGGAAGCCGGAAAAGTTTACCTTCTTCTTCATATTTCTCAACTTTCAACTTTGAATTCTCAAAGTGCAAAGCTTTGATTTCTTTGCGCTTATTGGAAATATTCTTGAGTAATTCCAGGTTGGAAGATGCAATTTTCTGTAAGTTTAGAGATGGAATACCGTCAGACGGCTACTAAGACTCGGGCTGCAAGTTTAACTAAGTAAAATTACAACACGAGCCTTGGGGCTACACTACATCGTTCTTTTACAACCTAAAATCATCAACCCTGATCGAGCAACGTTTATCCGACTTTATGCTTGGGGGCTAGAGGATATGATAATAAATGCAAATAAGAATCAGAAACTTACAATGTGTTCGAGGTGCAACTTTTGAAAATCCGAGCTTGGTGCTGTGAAACACCTTCTCGGTAAGGGTGAGGGACGGAACATCCGTTGCTGGGAGTTCGCCAGATGCAACTTTATCATCCCGGACCAAAATTTGGTCTAGGAGGCTGACCAGCTAGACGTCTTCCTCCTCTTGGCTCACTGCCTCTGGTGTCAAGATTTGCTTCTCAAGACTGGATTAAGCCAGCCTGAGGATCTCCTCCTTCTCTTTCCTCTTGAGACCAGGGACATCAGATTCAACCAAAATTTCCACCGTTCCTGTGGTCATCACCATGGGATCATTACCCTTTATGGGTTCACCCTTGTTAGTTGCCTGGTCATCAATGGTGACCAGGGCTTTAGAGATCTTGCCAGCATCAGGGGAAGGAGAAGCTCCCTGTGCTGACGGAGTAGTGGATGGGGTCGACGGCGGCACAACAGGGGAGATAACAAGCTTCTGCTGACGCATTTGCTTGCCGGGCTTGCAGTCCGGCTTTATCTTGTTCTTCAACATTGATTTAGCTCTAGAGCACGGAAATCCTAAGATTTAGGTGTGCTCTGGAAAGATAACAAAGTTACAAGAGTACTAAAAATGAAAGGTGAGGTGCTTAATTTTTAACTACTAGCAACACTTGGCTACCAGCAGCAACAAATTCCTTTGCCTTATGCTTCTTGGAGGCGGAGGCGGCAACTTCCTGCACCTCATCATCCTCCGTCTCCTCCGGGTCATCTGAAGCATAGCCCTCTAGTGGATCTAGCTCGGACTCAGAGAGTTTCTCGAGCTGACAAGAGTCAAAAACGCATCGATGAAAATAGAGTCGGAGAAAGAACAAAAAAGAACGATAAAACGCGAAAGCGGAGTCGAAATATTTACCGGAGTCAGAGGACGATTGGATGTATACATCTTCATGGAAACTTCCGGAACTTTTCGTTCCACTCTTTCCTTGATCAGGTATTGCATGAGGGTCCTATAGTCCTTCGCCGAAAGCCGGCTCAGGCTGATCTTCATGATGTCCTTCTTGTCACCGGTGATTTGGTGCATGAGGCGGTCTCCGTGGTGCTGGAGAGGCTGAATCCGGCGCTCCAGCCAGCAGTGGATCAAGTCGGATCCATGAAGCCCCTCATGCTTCATCAAAAATTCGATCCGCCTCTTGGCGAGGATCAAAACATCCGACAGCTCCGGCGCCTCTGCGTCCCATGAATCTTGGTGGGGAGCGGCACCGTTGATGAACGCCGGAAGACCTTTCGTCTTTCCTACAGCCGGAATATCCTTATGGTAGAAGAAAGTTCCGGCCCAGCGTTTGACGGACTCGCTAGCATTAATCCTAGGATAGATCCGATTCCTCCTAAGGACTAAGCTAAGAGTACTGGTGACATAAGGCACACCGACACTAATGGAATTCTTCCGAGTACCATAGTAGTACCGGAAAAGGGTGAGACTTGGCCTAATGCCAAGAAACCCCTCACACAGAGCTGCATGAACACTAAGCTCGAGCAGAAAGTTGGAAGGAAGATTATGGAGTTGCACACCGTAATGGTTGAGGACCTCAACGAAGAAGTCCGACGGAGGCAAGCTGAGGCCACGGTCAACGTGAATGCCGAACAACACCCTCTCGCCGTCGAGCGGCGCGGGGATGGCATGTCCCGAGGCGCTCCGCCACGCGCCGGCGACGATGAACCCCTCATCCTCCATAACTTGGAGCTCCGCAGTATCCATGGTGCTGGGGATCCAAAGACCCCGCATCGTCTTCTCGTCCGCTGTCGATGGGCCCGCCGCCGCAGCTCCTGAGGACGAGGCATATTGTAGCACCCCCGGGATTAGGATTAAACTAACCTCAGATCACCATCTAAGATAATTTCAATTCCAAACACGGAAGATCACAGTACGATTCGGTAACTTTATAGAACACAGGGATTCAACAGCATAAGTTTAAACTCTTAACAGAGTAATATATTAGAGTTATTACAAACCAGAGGTCATAGACCCAACATTACATCACACAGTGAAAGCAAATTATGTTGTTCTACATAACAACTTAGCAAAAGGACTAAGAGGCCATAAACACAAGTGACGTCCATCCCATAGTCCTCAGGCTGCTACCTGGGACCCCAACCTACTCATCGATGTTAACGTAGAAGCCACCTTTAGTTGCAACCAGATCCTCTGTAGAAAAACAACAATGGCGCAAGGCCGAGTACGAGAATGTACTCCGCAAGACTTAGATAACCTAGTATCTACATGCTCTGGCTAGAAAGGCTTTATTTGGATTTTCTTTTGCGTAAAGCAATCTTTATTTGTAAACAAGAGAGAGAAGAGGCTCGCCTACTCAGAATCTTTCAAAAGGGATAAGATAGCGACTTCATCATCTTGTTCATCATATCTTGGTAACCACCAGCTTCATCAGAACCTCCTATATAGGATCACCCCCTCGACCCAGAGGAAGCATCCTTAAGCACTCGCGGATCAGCAAGTTTTATGGTGGTTAATCTAATCTATGATCTTAAGTTCGGTCGCCAAGTCATTCATAACCGTGAACACGGCTTTTCGAAAAGATTAATACCCTGCAGGGGTGTACAACTTTACCCACACGTACCAACCGACTCTTAATGCCAAATTATTAGCCCTCTTCCTTGGACGGCTGGCAGAGGGTGGTTGACCACGACCTTTACCTTGCTTTCGCCAAAACCATGAGTCACGCAATAAGTATGGTTCCGCTGTAACGGGTCAAATCCCGAAGCCGGTACTTAAAGATGTGAGGCGAGGTCGGTTTACCAAGGGCACTATCTGCCCCAAGCAACCCGGTCCACGCTTCCCTACCTGTTATGATGCACCTCCTTCACCTCCTCTTTCGAAAACGTTTTCAATGCGTATGCCAGATGGAAAGCCCGAACTATGTGACTCATGGAATCTACTAGGCAAGTTAGTTAGTCGAGGGGTTGTCCAGTCCCCGTGTGGTTGTACGCTCATCTTGGTTCCAAAAGTAAGAACTCAGTTCCTAGTGGTGGCGAGCATGGGACTACAAAAACCACACCCAACGTGGCCTCCCATACTAGCCTTAGCATGTTTATTTATCTCCATAGATGATACCTCCACCTCCTACCTTTCTAGATTCTTTGGCACCTTTGAATCATCATCTGAATGTATCAGACAGTACTAATAAGCATGGCTAAGCTGTCGGTCGTATAAGCTCTAGCAACGCTCAGATGCCACACCTAGGTATGCTAGGAGCAGTGGATCAGGAGTATAAGGCTACAAAAGGGGAAACAATACAGCAGATAGGTAACCCTAGCTATTGACAAAAGACCACATTGGAATCGTGTGCATCATAGCGAGAAAGTAATATACTTTGTAAAAGTAGGTTCAGAATGAGAGGCTACGCTTGCCTTGTTCGTCAGTAGACATGTATGGATCTTTGGTGTTGTTGACTTCAGCTTCGAGTTCAGTTCCTATTCGCGAAGAACCAAATACCGGAAAAAGGGTAACCAACATTCAATACATGGCATATGCAATTATAAAACAATATGGATGATATGAAAATTTGAATTGTATTGAAAAGAAACCCTAAGGCATGCTCGACCATTTAATCGGGGTTCCGAGGGGTGAAAACCCTAACTCGGGGAAACTCCGGAATCACCTATGAAAGTTACTAGGTTCTTGTAAATAAACTTGTTATGAAAGTTGATTAACAATGCATGATTATAACTTAGATGGATAGCTCTCATTTTTCTGAACATTTTGATATATTATTTGTATTTTTCTGATTTAAAATAAATTAGTTATGAATTTCCCCAATTTTAAATCATTTTTTAATATTATAAAATAATTTATATTTTGGAATTACTTTTACATTCTTATTAAACAGAAACATTTCTGAAATTATTTATTTGACTTATAACAGGGGCCCACATGTCAGGGATTTCTTAATTACACAAATAATTTATAGTAAAATAATAAAACAAAAAAAAGGGTTATGATGCCAGCATGACGCCTTGCTGACGCCATCAATGGGGAAGCCCCAGGTCAAGAACTGATCCCTCGATCCCGTGCGCGCCTGGATGCGTGCTTGGCCGCGTTGGAGAGAGCGGGCCGCGGCCGACTTGGTGGTGGTGGCGCAGCCCTCGAATGTTCGCCGGAACAGTGTCCACAGCGAGCATCCGTGGCGGCGAGCGGCAGTGTAGGACGCGGGCGACGAACCATGATGCAAGGAAGGAAACGCGGGGGTGCTTAGGCACCGCGAGCTCACCCTGGTGCCTATGGTGGTGTCAGGGAGGCCGGGGAAGGTCGGGGTCACCAGCGATGTCGACGGCGAGCGGCAACCAGAGGCGGAGAAGAAGTCGACGATGATCTCGATTTTGTATGCCCGGTGTCGATTCCTTTGGCTAGACGAACCAGAACGACGAGGCGGTCCCGACGGTGCTCTCGGAACGGCGTGGGGTGTCCGGAGACGGCGGGACGCGGCGGAGCCCGAGGGCTAGGGTTCGGCCGGAGGAGAAATTGGGGAGAAGAAGAAGATAGGGTTCGTCCTGGAGGCAGCAGGGGGTATGGACTTCATCACCAGATTGCCCATGACACCAAAAAGGAAGGATATGATATGGGTAATTGTAGACAGACTCACTAAGAGTGCACATTTTATTCCGGTGAATAAAAAAGATAATGTCGAGAAGTTAGTTGAAGTATATGTCAAAGAAATAGTAAGTAAGCATGGAGTACCCAAAAAGATCGTAACTGATAGGGGATCAGTGTTTACTTCAGCATTTTGGAAGCAATTGCATGAAGCACTTGGTTCAAGTTAGATTTCAGCGCATCATATCATCCTCAGACATGAGGTCAAACTGAAAGAACAAATCAATTACTAGAAGACATGTTAAGAGCTAGTGCACTAGATTTTGGAGGAACATGGGAATATCATCTACCATTGGCAGGATTTTCTTAGAATAATAGTTATCAGAGCAGACCTGACCTATATTTAAAAGCCTTGTAAGATTCTGGAAGAAAACTGGAAAAGATTAAGGAACAGAGCAATCAAATATTGCAAGGTACATTGGGAACACCACCCTGAAAGGGAAGCCACATGGGAGAAAGAAGAGGATTTAAGGAAAGCCTATCCAGAACTATTCAGGTACATCTCCACAAACTTCAGGACGAAGTTTAATTTAAGGGGGGAAGTCTGTAACATCCCAGCATTTAGGAACTAACGAAGGGTAGATTTAGGAATATGGAATGTTTCATGCATTCATCTGTGAAAATGTGGGTAAAATTTTCGCCAAATAAAAACCTAAAGTGATCAATGTTTCTTTCATACTTTGAGATTAGGTTTAGTCTTAAAGGATGATTGTAATAACCTTTGATATGATCTTTGAGGAATTATGTGTTTGAAAAGTAAATTTGAAATTTTATATTTGAGAGTTTGAATTATACTTTAAATGAATTAGGAATAAGTTTTGAATCTTAATTTAATTAAGAGTTAAATATTAAAACTTAAACATTATCTAAAGAAAACAATCATGAATATGAAAACTTATTTCATATTATCAATATATAATCAAGTTACAAAAAAATGTAACTTACTGAAATCATTTCCAAACTTCACAATAATAAAGGAATAAAGAATAAGAATATTTCTTTACTGAAAATTATATAATCTTTATTACTGAGGAATAAAATGAAGATTACAAAATAATAAAATGAAAATTACAAAAATATGAAGAAGATTACATTGGACTATTCTAAAACTAAACCTAAACTAAAATCTTCATCTTTATATCTATACCTGCAAAACAAACAGTACCTAAAAAAAGAAAAAAAGAGAAAGTTAGAGTTAGTGTTATTTTCTCTCAAACATGTCAGTGAAGTGCACTAGACAAATTCATCATAGAGAAATTTATAAAAAAGGGGCAAGTTTCACCAATATGAAAGAATCCATCTTTCATAAACTTTAAGCCAGAAGTCAAATGACAGCCAAGAGGGGCAAATTCACCAACCAGGTGAAAGTAATCTGATCAAAGTAACTTCCAAGACCAAATCATGTCCACAAGTGCATAGCAAACACAGAGGCAGGACACACACCAACATGCATATGGTGTGTTGTCAGCCTCACAACACAGCCCCAAACTTACAAAATCACTAGCACAGCCATGGTGAGGCACTAGTGCATCTCTCCACTGCTTTCACACAAGAACAACCACCTTAGGCAGCAGCTTACCAAGCACAACATCCAAACTAAACCACAAAAGATCAACCAAGCATCACCAGGATGGTGACATAAGGAGGGGGAAGGATCAGCTATACAGCAAGGCCAAGTCCGGGAGCTAGGAGGAGCAGGCTAGCTCAAGGGCAAGTCTAGGAGCTAGGAGGAGTAGGCTAGCTCCAGGTCAAGAACGGGAGCTCAGCAAAACAAGATCAAAATCACCACCTTACTCCACAATCATCAGATTTTGTGGTGAGTATCATAAAACCATAACATGATCTAATCCTAGTATCTAGACAAAAGCATGTGTTGTTTTATGAAACAATCTCTCAATAATCACCTAAGTGAGGTGAATATATCCTAGAGATTTCAAGTATAAAGATCAGAAATCAAACTAAGCCAAAAGCACCAATCTCTCAGACCAGCCTCACAGAGTTTGGTGTTAACATATGAAACTTAAATAATTCTTCATTTGTTCTTATCAGACCAGGGCACATCTCCCAGAGGGAGTACCACCTCTAATCTTACAAGTTACAAACAAATTATTTGCTCAAATAACTAGGACTTAAAATCCTAGAGCCTCAGACCAACATCACAGGCAGGAGAGTTAAGAGAAGCTTTCATTGTATCTTGCCAGTATTAATCACAAGTATTGTCAGAGCTAAGATCAGGAATAAAATTCAACCACTTTTGTGCCAGATTATAATGGTATCACAAGGATAAGTTCTAATGATCTAATCCAAATCTTTACTTAGATTCAACAAATAAAAGGGACAAGCCCATAAATATCATCTTCCTGAGGCCAAATGCTAGGAATCAACATCAAATTCATCTATATATCCACAGAAAATCATTAACATGTAATGATTATATTCAGTATGTATATTCTCATACAAACCCACCATTATAATTGCAGTAAGCAATTACTGAGAGTACTACTGTTAGTATAAGCATCCTGACAGTGGAGAGTTCTCAGATCAACAACATTTCCAATTAGGGATTCCATAGAAACACTAACACTGGATCATAGTAAATTACCACTGGAATAAGTCTGACAAGCCACTAGCATCATCAAAGCCAACTACAAACAATGATCCACAGCAAACAATCACTCCTCATGCTCAAGGATGATCACCACTAGATCTAAAGCATCATGGATATGATCAATAGGGGGTTATGAACCCTAATCAGAATAAGAATCCTAATTAGGAGATGAACCCTAATCATAACATAGTCCCTAGGCACGAGTACCCACTAGATTCACACAGAGATATTCGTGGTGATAGGATGAACAAGATCCACAGAGGCAACTTACCCGGAGTCCTCGCTGACGAATAAAAATTCTAGAAAATAAAATAAAAATCCAAAAATTATAAATAAAATATTTTTGGATTCACAAAAATCCAAACTATACAAATAAATTGAAATATAAAATTTTTGACATATAAATTTTATTAAGAAATTTTGTAAACTATATATTCCTTATGGAATTTTACAAAATTATTGAAAGATGATAAAAATAAAAAAAAACACTTTCATCACATATTAATATTGTAGTATTGATGAAAATACTAAAAAAATATTTAGTAACAATTTGTAATCTTTAAGTGATAATTCCTAAAATAATTATTAAATCAATAAAAGTCAAATAAAAGGAAAATAAAATAAAATAATTCAATATATGTTATAAATATTAAAAAGTAATATTTATAAATCCTTTATTATTAAAAAGAACCTTGTATAATAATAGGGTAAATGCATATCAAGTTAATGATGCATTACATTACTTGCATAATCATTTTGCTTCTTTAAATATTGTCCTTACCGGGCAATAATGATGTTGTTGTAGACATGGAAGCTCAAGGTCCAGTGCGAGCATCACACTTCATTACCTTGCCATCACAAGGCAAGTTCATCACTTGCTCATGTCCTTTGAACAGTCTTTATCAAAGTACTTGCAAATTTTGTGTTATCATATATGCTATAAAAGAAACAAAATATTATTTTCACAAATAAAGAAATCATAGATATCATCCTAAGTGATGATATAATGGAGCAATAGAACTTAAGGTTCTAGTTGCAAACAATGATGCTCAAGTAGGGACTTAATAACCTCTGACATGAGTGATTCTAGCACCGTATATTACGTGTTAGCCATGAGATTTGGAATGGGACAAAGAAGTCTGCTGTATCTTCTTCCTCTCGCATGAATCCGGATGTGCAGGTCATGGCTGTTATCCTTGAAGCATGCATATTAATTGGTAATTCGTAGAGGATATGCAGCATATGGGTGGGAACCCTCATCGTCCCACGATAGTTCTGGCATCTAACGGTTTGTACAAACCATTGCCGTAATTCATTATGTGGGCATGGTGTACACCAAGGAGGCATGCGAGGTCGCGAAGGGGGCAGTGATTGGCTTGGGCCAACTACTGGGCCCCACATCATGGAATTGTGGACGGCGAAGTACGCCCGGTTGTGCAACAAGGAGTTGATCTCTCATGGGTTAAGTAACGCACCACTGCAGAGTGTAAGAACTGTAACTTGTTACTACCTGTTCCAGGAAGGAGCTACGAACGCGGCAGGAAAGGAACTCCATGAAAGTTCTGGTTAACCTGTGAAGGCTGATTGTCATATTTTTCAGAATAAAATCAATCTTTGAAGAAAGATTTACAAAAAGTGCATAGTGCCAAGGATTCATAATCCGAGGTGGTAGTTAGAGCATCAAACTTCTCACCTTTCATATAATGAACTTGTTGGGTAACGCTATTACTCATTCTTTCCTTTGATCCCTTGCTTAGACTCTGAGGATCATGTAGACGTGCCAATGTATGCAGCTGAATGCCAAGATGAGGTGTTCTACGAGGAACCTGATCTGTCCGGAGGTGTTGAAGGAGTGGATTACGAGATCCGCTACGGTGTCGATGATAACGAGTCCAACTAAGTATCCTAGTTAGTAGTAACCAACTGAGCCAAGCAGCATGAACTCTATAGAATAAGTTGAACCTTTTGGAAGCCTTGAACTTCCGGTATTGTAATAATAATAATGTGTGTATTTTTGTAATATGGACCCGCAATGTTTCTGTTGTACCACTCTGAGGGATGTGATATTTACGGAACGGTGTTCTGTGGATGTCATGTCAACGACTATAGTGTACTACACATGCAGTGGTATGTTGGGTCACCGCAGTTGGTATCAGAGCTAATTGCTTTGACCTTAGGTTGGAAACCTAGTAAAGGGTATTACCTGTAGGAAAATTAGCAACGATAAAGAATTCTCTAAAAGTAATATAATGGGTATTCAAATGAGAATATTCTGTTATATATTTTAGTGCGATAATTCTTTGTTATGATGCAATATATTATTGGATAGTAATCAAAATTATTTTTCTGATATACAGAGATATGGCACCAAAGTTTCCAAAACAGACTTTGGTAAGGAAAGAGGGGACTCTTGATGATTATCAAGGATCATTTATAGACCGACTTCGTCAACTTTTAAGGCTCTTTAGTTGTCCAACTAGAATTCCAGTGAACACTATCACTTACCTTGATGTCCGGATGTTATCCAAGTATCGTGTGAGTATCCAACTTCCAGAGAAGCTTGGATTATATCATGATCTACCTATAGGAGAAGGTAGGAGTCATTTAGCAGCATATCATGTTGCTTTTGTTGAGGTGATGGCTAATATCCGGGAGCAGAAATCCAAGGAGTTAGAAGGTAGCACATTCTATGTGATACCCCATGATTCTATAGACTCGGAGCCTATACCGGATCATATTACTTTGGTAAAGAAGCATCCTAAGTTAGCTTCCAAGTTTATGGATAGATATCGAACACTCGTTTCGTCTTTTTACAAGACCCATCAAGTGATGGTCGAAGACAAAAATGATATGTTAGAGGATCTAACTAATCCGGAAAAGAAAGCAGTTAGCATTCCAGTTAGAGAAGGAAGCAAGTAGTAGTGCAACACCTATCTTTAAGGATATACCTATAGACCCTGAATCTTTTATACCATATCCTTATTCACCAAGACCTGAACCTATACATGATCCTACTATGGATATGAGGTATGCAGTACCACATGGCTCAGAGGATGGTTCTGACTCAGAACTTCCTATTGAGAAATCAGATGGTTGGAGGATGGGATCATATAATGGATCTCATGAACACCAGATGTCCACAGATGCTTCTGACAGAAATGTTGGACAATCTAGTTGGATGGGTGTAAGGATGAACCCTAATAACAGAAGTAGAAATACCATGTCCATAGATAACCAAGATGAAGAAGAAGAAGATCCTGAGGAGAGAGTGTTTGAATCATCAACATCTTCTCAAAACCCAGGGAATATACATTATCCAGTGTTTAACTATCTTGCCCAAGAGAGCACCTGGGAAGTAGCAGGATCTGCGTATCCTGTTGATAACTCAAGAAATGAAGCTCAGGAGATGCAGGATGGACATGATGTTGAATATGTTTCTGAAGACTTTTCAGCTGAGCTGGAGGGAGTCAATGCGCTCATGTTGAGTAATGACTCAAGTCCTGACACTTCAGATACAGCGTATATTCCTTCTGGAAGGCCATATGTTCCACAAACCGTGCGACGAACAACACGTCATCACGGTTGGACATCAGGCATGTATGATGAGCGTAGCTACTACTAGAAGGAGGCAATTAGTTAGTAGTATCAAGTATCATGTATTGTACCCCAAGTAATAAGGCAGTTTTGTGATTATACCTATATGGTATATGTTGTAATGACTATGTATCATTATGATATTATGTAAAATATGTGAAATTCATATTTGGATTTTCTTTGGATCTTCATTGTGTGACTAGTTCTGTGCGTAAATTCGAGCTCAGAACACATGCGCATGATGTAATTATGAGTATTCACTTTATGTTGCAGGACTAGAGGGTCATGGATACGGGAATAGGAATGGAAACTGAGCAGCAGCGGATGGAGCGAGAGGCCAAGGAAAAGGCCGATGCAGATGCAGCAAATCAAGAAGCATTACCACCACCACCACCAATGAGGCCGTTAATGGAGCAGAACTTTATGCAATGCATGCAAATGATGCAAGAGACCCAGAACAAGTTTATGGAAGAGTTGCTGGGGCGAGCAAATCAGAGGGCACCTGAAGGTGGAGGAGTGGGTCTATCTGATTTCCAGAATGCAAGACCGTTACCTTTTGCATCAGCTCCTGAACCAATGGATGCAGAAGACTGGCTAGCAGATACTGAAAGGAAGTTGAAGACTGTACGTTGCAATGATGAGGAGAAATTGAGGTATGCAACTCATCTGCTGACTAGACCTGTAACATCATGGTGGGAAAATCAATTAGCCATGCAACAACCAGGAAGGGAGTTTACCTGGGAAGAATTCAAGCAGAGATTCCATGAATATCATGTTCCGGAAAGTGTTATGGAGTTGAAACAGAGAGAATTTGAGGAGCTTCAGCAAGGATATACTAGTGTCATGAAGTACATCCGGGAGTTTAGTCAACTGTCTCGCTATGAGGAGGAGGATGTCAACACTGAAGAGAAGCAGAAGAAGCATTTCCTGCGTGGATTAAATCCATTTGTGAGGATGCAGCTAAGGTTAGCCAATAAGCAAACTTATCAGTAGTTGTTGGATGCAACCATTACTTTTGAAGATGACTACAAGAATGTCCAAGAGGATCGGAGGAAGAGAGCCAAGAAGGAAACCAAGAGGATTCAGGCAAGCAAACCTAAACCCAACCTGGAGTTCAAACCTCGAAATAGGAATTATGGTAACAATAACAATAACAATAACAAGGGTAGTGGTGGAAGTCAATCCAATCCGAGAAGGAATGTTATTTGTAACAATTGTGGAATTCCAGGGCATTTCCAGAGGGAATGCAAAAAGCCTGTAGTGATTTGTTACGGTTCTGGTCAGAAGGGGCATATCAAGCCAGATTGTCTGAGCAAACCACCTGGAGGATGTCTTACCAAGGGTGGAGGACAAGCCAGTGGAGGAAATGGACAGCCCAATAAAGGAGGAAATAATGGCAAGAACAACAATGGCAATAGGAATCGACCTACCGGGAAACTGAACTGTGCAACCCTCGAGGAGGTGGATAATTCGGAGCATGCAGTGATAGGTACGCTCAATATCCTTACCAATCCCGGCAAACTTCTATTTGGTATTGGTGCAACTACTTCATTCATTTCTGAAGAATTTTGTGATAAGTTCGGGATTAGAAGGGCAACGTTAGAAAGTCCTATGACCGTAGTTACGACAGGAGGGAATGTGATTGTACGCCACATAAAACAAGATTATCTTTATGTGATTCCTTTGAAGGGAATTGCAGTAGTGCTGGGGATGGATTGGATGATGGAACACATAGCTCATATAAATTGTGAGGAGAAAACTGTCTCAATCAAAACTCCAGGTGGATCAAGGATAGTTTACCAAGCAGATAAGCACAGTCATATCATGGTGGATCTGCAGTTGAACTCAATGAAAGAGGTCAAATTGGAAGAGATTCCTATAGTAAATGAATTTCAAGATGTTTTTCCAGCAGAACTACTCGGAATGCCACCAGACCGGGAGATAGAATTCACTATTGACCTAATTCCTGGCACAACACCAATAGCTCAAGCACCATATAAGATGGTACCCAAAGAGTTGAAAGAACTCAAAGAGAAAATCTCCATGGGGAACACCAGTAATCTTTGTGGATAAGAGAGATGGTGGAAAAAGAATGTGTGGTGATTATAGAAACTTAAACAACGTTACTATCAAGAATAAGTATCATTTACCAAGAATTCAAGATTTGTTTGATCAGGTGAAAGGGGCTGGAATATTCTCAAAGATCGATTTAAGATCTGGATACCATCAAATAAAAATCAAGCCGGAAGATGTTCCAAAAACATCATTTGTTTCAAGATATGGACACCATGAGTATCTGGTAGTACCATTTGGTTTGACCAATGCACCGGAAATATTCATGAATCTGATGAACACGATCTTCATGCCGTATTTGGACAAGTTTGGAATAGTCTTTATTGATGATATTCTGATATACTCCAAGGATAAGGAAGAGCATGCTGATCATTTAAGAATAGCATTGCAGACTCTAAGGGAACACAAACTTTATGCTAAGTTCAGTAAGTGTGAATTCTGGCTAGATGAGGTAGAATTCCTTGGTCATGTGATCAGTAAAAGATGGAATTGTTGTGAATCCATCTAAAGTTCAGTCAGTACTAGAGTGGACTGCACCGACCAATGTGAAGCAAATTCGAGGTTTCTTAGGAATGGCTGGTTATTATCAGAGATTCATTGAAGGTTTCTCCAAAATAGCCGGACCAATGACCAAATTATTAAGAAAGAATACACCATTCAAGTGGGATGAGAAATGGGAAGCAAGTTTTCAAGAGTTGAAGACTAGATTAACCACAGATCCAATCTTAGCAGTTCCTGAAATAGGGAAGGACTTCACAGTATACTGTGATGCTTCTAAAGAAGGTTTGGGTTGTGTATTAATGCAAGATCGGAAAGTGATTGCTTATGGTTCAAGACAATTGAAACCACAAGAAGTCAACTATCCAACTCATGATTTAGAGCTAGCAGCAGTAGTTTTTGCGCTTAAAGGATGGAGGAATTTTCTTTATGGAGCCACATGTGAGTTATACACTGACCATAAAAGTCTCAAATATTTCTTCACTCAAAAGGAATTGAATATGAGACAGAAGCATTGGTTGGAACTAATCAATGATTATGATTTAACAATCAACTATACCCCAGGGAAAGCAAAAGTTGTAGCAGATGCTTTAAGCAGAAAGAGTGCTTATATTCTGTAACATCCCTAAATTCATGTTCCAAAACTCATTCATATCATCCTTGCATCCATCATCATTTCAGAAAACAGAAACATATGGTATCATGATTTTATGTGGACAGACTTATTTTAAAATGGCCAACACCACTTGTAAGTTTGATTGTTGTGAACCAGGAAGGTTGCCTTCTATGAGCATAGGATTTTTTCAAATGGAAATGGGTTCCAAAAACCATCTTTCAAATTTTAAACCAAGTGCCTAGCCTCTGATATTTTGATCTCCAAGCTTGACCAATCCTTTACAAAGCTACCCCATGGATATATAACCATTTTTTAGACTACTGCTCACTACAAAAATCCCAGAAAAATTTGAATTCAAATTGAACTTGATTTCATTTGAAAATCTACCTAGAAAATCAAAATAGAAAAGGAAAAAGAAATAAACAAAGGGCCACGCGCCAGGTTTTAGGCCCAGCATCGAATCGAGCCCAACTAGCCCACCCGGGGGTTTCCTTTTATTTTCTCACGCGCGAGCGCACGCAGCCTGTCGCTGACAGACGGACCCCACTCTCACTTCGCGCACATCGCTGACGAGCGGGCCCTGCCCATGCTGTCCTCGTCTTCCCCAAACCTCGCCCGCGACCACGTCGCAGCTGCAGTCACGGCCGGTAATGGCGCGGCGTAAATGGGCATTAATCCGCGAGCGTTTCCTGTCGAGGCTCCGGCTATAAGATCCCCACCTCCTAGCGATCATTTTCCCCCAGTCATTTCTGCCTTCACGCCACCAGGCTGCCCACGACTCACACAACACCGCCGCAGACAGAGCTTGCTTCGGCGAACGATTCCAGTGAGAACCGTGCGCCCCTTTCTCTCTGATTCATTCGAGCCATTTCGCAATCGCCTTGCGCACCTCCTGACCCCACCAGTTCATCCTGTACTGCCCCAGGTCGCCGTTCCCGCTCGACGCCACAAGCATCTGACGACCACCTCGACTCCGGCGACCAAAATCCGTAAGTCCCGTGCGCCCCTTCACTTCTGACTCACACGAGATTGTTCGCCACGTTCTTGCGCATCACCTAAACCCACTGGCTTGTGTTAGGGCGACGCGTAACCTCGGCAACTACTCCGACAACAACCACCCGGCGCCGCCCGTAACTCCGACAAGCAATCCTCGCCGTGTCAGCACGCCCCTCCGCAAACTAGTACCATGTCGAGGTTCAGCACGCCTTTGCGGATCCGGTAAGCACCTTCTTGCATCCTGGAACAATCTGGAATGCTAGCGCCGCCGTAGACCGAGCGCTCCGCCGCTCGCCGACGCCGCGCGCCGCCAGGACATGGTCGCTTGCTCGCGTGTCGTTGGATCTTGATCCAAGCGTTAGGATAGATTCATTAATCGACGAAGAGGTACGCGATCTGGAGCGTGCGATATATTTAGATCCTACGTCTACAGAGCTCGATCCGGTGCGAACCGGTATGCGCAAATCACAACGCGACGCGTGGCAAGTGTTAGAACTAAAAACAGATTTAAAACCAGAATTTGATCCAAATTTCAAATACTTATAACTTTTGATTGCCACGTTAGAATTTTGCAAACTTTATACTGTTGGATTCAGTGAAACAAGACCTTTCTGATTGCCAATGTGTTTAACAAATAGTAACAGTTAAAATGACTTTATTTGTAAAAACATGTTTAAGGCTAGTTTAAATATAGATTTATTTTGTAAATTGTATTAAGTGCCAAATAAGTTTAGTTGGCAAACTTGTGACTTGTTAAGTTTCTGTAAACATATGCATGCTTGGTAGAGTTTTCAAAATCACCACTTAGTAAATTCTTGCATGCATGCATTCATATTATTCTTGGTTGTATATAATTGTGTGTAATTGTATGCTATAATTTTGTGTAGATTTTGCTAGTGATTGTGATTGTGAAGAGTGCTACTATCCCCACTACCAAGGCAAGTGATATTTTCATGAATATTTCTACCCTATGTTTTGTACTAGCATTAGAGTTTTTGCTAAGTCTTGCATGCTATTTTGCCTAATGCTAAGTTGGGAAATCCTAAGTAGTGTAGAATTGTAGAATTGCTAGGGAATTTTCCTAAGTTAAGTTATCATACCATGCTTAGCCTAGATATTTAGCAAACAAGGGTTGGTAAAAATCTATACTTACTATAATGAAAATATTTCTAAGTCATGAGACTTATGCTTTCCTAATAAAACAACTAAGTCAAATGAACCTCCTGGGTGGAATGGAAGGATTGGGTTATGTTGAGTGGTTACACAAGGCCATGGACTTGGGTTGTGTATCTCACTTGTGGTATGCCACCCAGGCACAAAGGGATTTGGAGGCCAAGTGTTGAGAAAGCTTACAGTGCAACCACTTGGCAATATGGGCTCTGCCTTGATCATATAGGTTGCTAGAACTTAGTCATATGGACAGTTGGTGGTAGTTGGGATGATAGGTTGGAACGCGTCCATTTGACTAAGGAAAGGCTTCTGAAAGGTCCTGTATTGGGAAACCAAGTCTGGTGGGGAAAGTGCACAACCTCTGCAGATGGAAAACCTAAGTACTTAGCCTAGTCCAAGGCAATGGACAATTTGAGCATCAAGACATGGAAGCTACAAGAATCTCATCACTCCAACTTCTAAGTAAAAATTGGTGGGTGAACAAGGGTGAAGGACCCCAATGTCTATTGGTGGTTTCTTGGGAATGTTTTGACAAAGAAAAACTTAGTGATTTCAACTAATAGGAAAAACCTATTTTGAGCAAAGCAAGCCAAGCTACACTTAGCCAAAATGCATATAGTAATATAGTCCACTTAAAATAAACTAAGGTATCACTTGTTGGAGATATGCCCTAGAGGCAATAATAAATGTAGTTATTATTATATCTTTGTGTTTATGATAATTGTTTGCATTCATGCTATAATTGTATTAACAAGGAAACATTGATACTTGTGTGATTTGTAAACTTAATTTGAAGTCCCTAGTATAGCCTCTATACATCACTAGCTTGTTGGTTGATAAATGATTGTGGTTTCCCTATCATGAACATTGAGATGTTATCAACAACAAGATCATATCATTAGGAGAATGATATGGTGGACATACTCCTATACATAAGCGTAGCATAAAGATCAAGTCATTTCAATAGTTCAATTGCTATATGCTTTCTGATACATAGTAACCTAATTTCTTCGACCATGAGATCATGCATATCACCTTTACCGGATGGATGCTTTGATGACATCAAACACCACACCGTAACTGGGTGGCTATAAAGATGGCATTGAGTGTTCGGAAAGTATTGGTTGAGACACATGGATCAAGAGTGGGATTTGTCCATCCATATGATGGATAGATATACTCTGGGCCCTCTCGGTGGAATGTCATCCAATTAGCTTGCAAGCATGTGACTGGATCACAAGGGATCACATATCACGGGAACGAGAAAAGAGTACTTATCGGTAACGAGGTTGAACTAGGTTTGCAGAGATACCGACGATCATAACCTCGGATAAGTAAACTATCGTGAGACAAAGGGAAATTGGTATCGTATGTAAGTGGTTCATTCGATCGCAAAGTAATCGTAGAAATATGTGGGAGCCATATGAATTTCCAGATTCCTCTGTTGGTTATTGTTCGGAGAAGTGTCTCGATCATGTCCGCATAATTCACGAACCGTAGGGAGACACACTTAAGGATTCGACGTTGTTTGAGTAGTTATGGTATTATGAGAAAGAGACCGAATGTTGTTCGGAGTCTCGGATGGGATCCGGGATATCACGAGGTGATCCGGAATGGTCCGGAGAATAAGATTCATATAAGGAAAGTCCCGTTTCGGAGTTCGGGAATGATTCTGGTGTTTTCATCGGGAATGTTCTAAAAGGTTCCGGAATGTCCGGCACTCCGGAGGGGAAGGGGTACATGAGTGTGTCATTGCAAGTTGGAATTATTGCATCATGTACTAAGTGTATTCGCTGTCCAAAATAAAGGGTTTATTCAAATCCTAAATTGAAAAGTCAAACGGCAAGTTTTGGAAAGTGGAAAAGAGGAGGAAGGAGGGAAACCGAGTTGGGGAGGGAATCCCTCCTCCAACCGGCGGCCCACCTCCAAGCCGAGTTGGGGAGGGACTCCCCTCCCTCCCCTTGGCGCGGCCAGCCCCTCCACCTATATAAGGAGGGGCAGGGCTCCCTCCTCTAGACACACAAGTCCCTCACCTCAAACCCTAGAAGCCGCAGCCCTCCATAGCCGCCGCCACCTAGGGTTTTTCCCTAGCCGCTGACTTGGGGTCCTTGGAACCCTAGCCGCCGGCTCTAGCCCCTCCTCCTTGGTGTGTATAAACCCTAGATCGCCGAGGAGCTCTCTCATACTCCACCATACTCGCTCCGGCTTAAGGCGAAGCCCTGCGAGATCTCCCCTCTACTTCCGGTACCACGCCATTGTGCTGCCGGAATCTCGAGGAGAGTGCTACAACCTCCGCTGCCTGCTGGAACAAGGGAGAGGAAGGTCTTCGTCGAGTACCGAACGTGTGACCGACTGCGGGAGCGCTGCTGGAACGCAGCGCCGGAAGGATCGTTTACGCGATCTTGAGATCGGGAAGAATACAACTACATCACCCACGAGAATCCGCTCTCGTTAAACACTTTGGAATCTTCGAGGGTAAGTTATTCCATCGACTCGTTGCTACAATCTAGTAGATAGATCTTGGCATGTTTGTTTGTATGCGATAGAAAATTTTTGTTTTCCATGCTACGAAACCCTACAGTGGTATCAGAGCCGTGTCTATATGTAGATCTGTTGCACGAGTAGAACACAATGGTCATTGTGGGCGTTGATGCTTTTATTGTCGATTGCTTCTTGTGTACTTTGCATCTTGCGGTATGTTGGGATGAAGCGGCCCGGGCTAACCTTACATGACATCGTTCATGAGACTTGCTCCACGCTTGACATGCAACTTGTATTGCATAAGTGGCTTTGCGGGTGCCTGTTTCTCCTAGCATAGTTAAGATCCAATTTACAATGGTGATTAACAATACTAGTATCAATGTTGTGGTTCATGTTCGTAAGTTAGAACGACACTAATTGAAAGCCCCAAACCACGTAAAACATGCAAAGAAAGTAGAGGCGTCTAACTTTGTTTTGCAGGGGTGTGCAGTGATGTGATATGGCCATGATTGTGATTATATTTGATGTATGCAATGTTCCTTATTGTAAGTTGGCAACCGGCAGGAGCCATATGGTTGTTTTTAATTTATGTTAAGACCCGCGTGTCTATTCAAAGTAGTTGTAATAGTTGAAGCCGGTGGACTACAACCATGGAGAGGCGTCATTGACCTTGATGCAATGCCGGTGATGATGGAGATCATGTTCGTGCCAGAAGATGGAGATCGGAAGCACAAAGAAGAAAGGCCATATCATATCACATATTATGAATTGCATGTGATTTTAATCCTTTATGCATCTTATTTTGCTTAGTAGACGACGATAGCATTATAAGATGATCCCTCATGCACATGAATTTCAAGTCATAAAGTGTTCACCCTTAGTTAGCACCGTTGCTAAAGCTTGTTGTTTCGAAGCACCACGTGATGATCGGGTGTGTTAGATTCCGCAAGTGTATACAACGTGAGCAAGCCAGATTTTCTCATGCGGAAACTAAGGTTTGATCTTGACGAGCCTAGCATGTACAGAAATGGTCTCGGAACACGGATCACCGAAAGGTAAAGCATGCATCATATAGTAGATATGATGAACATGTCGATTGTTCGCCATTGAAACTATATCAACTCTCGTGATGATCGGTGTTGATGTAGTGGATTTAGTTCGTGTGATCACTAAAACAATGTGAGGGATGTTGTTTTGAGTGGGAGTTCACCTAGATTAACTTTATTAATTAATTTGAACTCAATTTGTCATAAACTTAGTCTAAACTATTGCAAATATGTTGTAGATCAATGGCAGCCCCTACCATCAATTTTAATGCGTTCCTAGAGAAAGAAAAGTTGAAAAACAATGGAAGCAACTTCGCGGATTGGTTCCGCAATTTGAGGATTGTCCTCACATCTGGTAATTTGACCTATGTGCTGGATGCACCGCTGGGTGACCCACCTGCAGCTGATGCTTCCGATGAAGTAAAGAATGTTTACCTCGCACGGAAGAATCAGTACTCCATAGTTCAGTGTGCTATCTTGTATGGTTTGGAATCGGAGCTTCAGAAAAGGTTTGAAGATTCAGACCCATATGATATTGTCGAGGATCTCAAATTGATTTTTGAGACTCATGCGGCAATTGAAAGCTATGAGGCTTCTGAAAAGTTCTTTAACTGCAAGATGGAAGAGGGCAGCTCCATCAGTGAGCATGTGCTTAAGATGTCTGGGCACGCAAACAAACTTCAAAGCTGGGGTATAGTGATTCCTAATGCTTTGGGGATTTACCGTGTCCTCCAATCACTACCACCAAGTTACAAGAACTTTGTGATGAACTACAACATGCAGAACATGAACAAGACGTTGCCAGAACTCTTTGCCATGTTGAAATCTGCAGAAGTGGAGATCAAGAAAGAGCACCAAGTGTTGTTGGTCAATAAGACCACCAAATTCAAGAAAGGCAAGTCTAAGAAGAAGGGACACTTCAAGAAGGGTGGTAAGAAAGTTACCACGCCGACGAAGAAGACCAAGGCTGGACCTAAGCCTGATACTGAGTGCTTTTACTGCAAGGGAGAAGGTCACTGGAAGCGGAATTGCCCAAAGTACTTGGCGGATTTGAAGAACGGCAACATTAAGAAGAAAGGTATATTTTATATACATGTTATTGATGTGTATCTCACTAGTACTCGTAATAGTGCCTGGGTATTTGATACTGGTTCGGTTGCTCATATTTGTAACTTGAAACAGGTGCTGCAGAATAAACGGAAGCTAGCGAAGAACGAGGTGACGATGCGCGTGGGAAATGGATCAAAGGTTGATGTGATCGCGGTCGGCATGCTACCCCTTCATCTACCATCGGGATTAGTTTTATACTTAAATAATTTTTATTTGGTGCCTGCGTTGAGCATGAACATTATATCAGGATCTTGTTTATTGCGAGACGGTTACTTGTTTAAGTCCGAGAATAATGGTTGTTCGATTTATATGAGTAATATGTTTTATGCACATGCACCTTTGATAGATGGTCTATTCTTATTGAATCTCGATAGTGGAAATACACATATCAACAACATTGAGGCTAAACGTTTGAAATCAAGCGATAATTCGACCTATATGTGGCACTGTCGTCTTGGTCACATTGGAGTGAAACGTATGAAGAAACTCCATTCCGATGGACTTCTTGAATCACTTGATTTTGAATCACTTGAAAGATGCGAAGCATGTCTGATGGAAAAAATGACTAAGACTCCATTTTCTGGTATGATGGAGCGAGGTACAGACTTATTGGAAATCATACATACCGTTGTATGTGGTCCAATGAGTGTAGCATCGCGCGGTGGTTATAGTTATGTTCTTACCTTCACGGATGACTTGAGTAGATATGGGTATATTTATTTCATGAAACATAAGTCCGAAACTTTCGAGAAGTTTAAGGAGTTTCAAAGTGAGGTAGAGAATCAACGTAACAAGAAGATTAAATTTCTACGTTCTGATCGTGGAGGTGAATATCTAAGTTACGAGTTTGGCGAGCATTTGAAGAAATGCGGAATACTTTCACAATTGACACCGCCGGGAACAGCACAGCGTAATGGTGTATCCGAACGTCGTAATCGAACTCTCTTAGATATGGTTCGTTCTATGATGTCACTTACAGATTTACCGCTATCATTTTGGGGTTATGCATTAGAAACATCCGCATTCACTTTAAATAGGGCACCGTCTAAATCCGTTGAAACGACAACGTATGAATTATGGTTTGGGAAGAAACCTAGATTGTCGTTCCTTAAAGTTTGGGGTTGCGAAGCCTATGTAAAGAAGTTACAGCCGGACAAGCTTGAACCCAAAGCGGAAAAATGCGTCTTTATAGGATACCCGAAGGAAACTATTGGGTATACCTTCTATCACAGATCCGAAGGCAAAATCTTCGTTGCTAAGAATGGGTCCTTTCTAGAGAAGGAATTTCTCTCGAAAGAAGTGACTGGAAGGAAAGTAGAACTCGACGAGGTTGTCGAACCTTCTCTCGAAATTGCGAGTAGCGCAACACCGGAAGAAGTTCCTGTGGCGCCTGCACCAATAAGAGAGGAAGCTAATGATGATGATCATGAAACTTTGGTTGAAGTTGCTACAGAGCCTCGGAGGTCAACGAGAACTCGTACCACTCCAGATTGGTATGATTCCGTTATGAGTGTCATGTTGGTGGACAACACCGATGACCCCGAGACATATGAGGAAGCAATGATGAGCCCAGATTCCAATAAATGGCAAGAAGCCATGAAATCCGAGATTGGATCCATGTACGAAAACCAAGTATGGACTTTGCTGGACTTACCGGATGGCCGGAAGGCTGTCGAGAACAAATGGATTTTCAAGAAGAAAACAGATGCTGATGGTAATGTTACTGTCTATAAAGCTCGACTTGTCGCAAAAGGGTTTCGACAAATTCAAGGAGTTGACTACGATGAGACTTTCTCACCAGTAGCGAAGCTAAAGTCAGTGAGGATTATGTTAGCAATCGCTGCATATTATGATTATGAGATATGGCAGATGGATGTCAAAACAGCATTCCTCAATGGAGACATTGATGAAGAGTTGTATATGTTGCAACCCAAAGGTTTTGTCGATCCTAAAGATGCTAACAAGGTATGTAAACTTCAACGGTCCATCTATGGATTGAAGCAAGCATCCCGAAGTTGGAATCAACGTTTTGATAAGGTAATCAAAAGTTTTGGTTTTATACAAACTTATGGAGAAGCTTGTATTTACAAGAAAGTGAGTGGGAGCTCTGTAGCATTCTTAATACTATATGTGGATGACATATTGTTGATTGGGAATGATGTAGACCTTCTTAATAGTGTCAAGGAATATTTGAATAATAGTTTTTCAATGAAGGATCTTGGCGAAGCAGCTTACATATTAGGCATAAAGATTTACAGAGATAGATCGAAACGCCTAATATCATTGTCACAGAGTACATATTTAGACAAAGTTCTAAAGAGGTTAGGAATGGAAGATAGCAAGAAAGGGTTCTTGCCCATGTTGCCCAATACGACCTTGAGTAAAACTCAAAGTCCGACATCGGCAGAAGATAGAGAAAGGATGAGTAAGACTCCCTATGCCTCAGCCATAGGATCTCTAATGTATGCCATGCTATGTACTAGACCCGACATTGCATATGCTGTTAGTTTAACTAGCAGATATCAAAGTGATCCAGGAGTGGATCATTGGACAGCGGTCAAAAATATCCTTAAGTACTTGAGAAGAACTAAGGATATGGTTCTTTCTTATGGAGGTGATGAACAGCTCGTTGTTAATGGTTACACCGATGCTAGTTGGAACACCGATCCGGATGATTCTAAATCACAATCCGGATACGTATTTATTTTGAATGGTGCAGTAGTTAGCTGGAGGAGTGCAAAGCAAAGCGTTGTGGCGAGATCTTCAACTGAATCGGAATACATGGCTGCTTCGGAGGCTTCACAAGAAGCGATATGGATGAAAGAGTTCATTACAGAGCTGGGTGTGGTTCCTAGTGTGCTGGACCCAATGTCTATCTACTGTGATAACATGGGCGCCATAGCCAATGCGCAAGAACCAAGGTCACACAAGAAGCTGAAGCACATCAAGCTACGTTTGCACGCTATTCGAGAACATATCCAAGATGGGGATATAAAGATTTGCAAAGTACACACAGATCTGAATGTGGCGGATCCGTTGACTAAACCTCTCCCGAGGGCAAAACATGACCAGCACCAAACTGCCATGGGTGTTCGGTATATTACCATGTAATCTAGATTAGATGACTCTAGTGCAAGTGGGAGACTGTTGGAGATATGCCCTAGAGGCAATAATAAATGTAGTTATTATTATATCTTTGTGTTTATGATAATTGTTTTCATTCATGCTATAATAGTATTAACAAGGAAACATTGATACTTGTGTGATTTGTAAACTTAATTTGAAGTCCCTAGTATAGCCTCTATACATCACTAGCTTGTTGGTTGATAAATGATTGTGGTTTCCCTATCATGAACATTGAGATGTTATCAACAACAAGATCATATCATTAGGAGAATGATATGGTGGACATACTCCTATAGATAAGCGTAGCATAAAGATCAAGTCATTTCAATAGTTCAATTGCTATATGCTTTTTGATACATAGTAACCTAATTCCTTCGACCATGAGATCATGCATATCACCTTTACCGGATGGATGCTTTGATGAAATCAAACACCACACCGTAACTAGGTGGCTATAAAGATGGCATTGAGTGTTCGGAAAGTATTGGTTGAGACACATGGATCAAGAGTGGGATTTGTCCATCCATATGACGGATAGATATACTCTGGGCCCTCTCGGTGGAATGTCATCCAATTAGCTTGCAAGCATGTGACTGGATCACAAGGGATCACATATCACGGGAACGAGAAAAGAGTACTTATCGGTAACGAGATTGAACTAGGTATGCAGAGATACCGACGATCATAACCTCGGATAAGTAAACTATCGTGAGATAAAGGGAAATTGGTATCGTATGTAAGTGGTTCATTCGATCACAAACTAATCATAGAAATATGTGGGAGCCATATGAATTTCCAGATTCCTCTGTTGGTTATTGTTCGGAGAAGTGTCTCGATCATGTCCGCATAATTCACGAACCGTAGGGAGACACACTTAAGGATTCGACGTTGTTTGAGTAGTTATGGTATTATGAGAAAGAGACCGAATGTTGTTCGGAGTCTCGGATGGGATCCGGAATATCACGAGGTGATCCGGAATGGTCCGGAGAATAAGATTCATATAAGGAAAGTCCCGTTTCGGAGTTTGGGAATGATTCCGGTGTTTTCATCGGGAATGTTCTAGAAGGTTCCGGAATGTCTGGCGCTCCGGAGGGGAAGGGGTACATGAGTGTGTCATTGCAAGTTGGAATGATTGCATCATGTACTAAGTGTATTCGCTGTCCAAAATAAAGGGTTTATTCAAATCCTAAATTGAAAAGTCAAACGGCTAGTTTGAAAGTCAAACGGCAAGTTTTGGAAAGTGGAAAAGAGGAGGAAGGAGGGAAACCGAGTTGGGGAGGGAATCCCTCCTCCAACCGGCGGCCCACCTCCAAGCCGAGTTGGGGAGGTACTCCCCTCACTCCCCTTGGCGCGGCCGGCCCCTCCACCTATATAAGGAGGGGCAGGGCTCCCTCCTCTAGACACACAAGTCCCTCACCTCAAACCCTAGAAGCCGCAGCCCTCCATAGCCGCCGCCACCACCTAGGGTTTTGCCCTAGCCGCCGACTTGGGGTCCCCGGAACCCTAGCCGCCGGCTCTAGCCCCTCCTCCTTGGTGTGTCTAAACCCTAGATCGCCGAGGAGCTCTCTGATACTCCACCATACTCGCTCCGGCTTAAGGCGAAGCCCTGCGAGATCTCCCCTCTACTTCCGGTACCACACCGTTGTGCTGTCGGAATCTCGATGAGAGTGATACAACCTCCGCTGCCTACTGGAACAAGGGAGAGGAAGGTCTTCGTCGAGTACCGAACATGCGACCGACTGCAGGAGCGCTGCCGGAACGCAGCGCCGGAAGAATCGTCTACGCGATCTTGAGATCGGGAAGAGTACAACTACATCACCCACAAGAATCCGCTCTCGTTAAACACTTTGGAATCTTCGAGGGTAAGTTATTCCATCGACTCGTTGCTACAATCTAGTAGATAGATCTTGGCTTGTTTGTTTGTATGCGATAGAAAATTTTTGTTTTCCATGCTACGAAACCCTACATCACTTGCCAATACTATTCCAAAGTATTGACCCTCTGTGGCTGTAACTTGTGATGTTGCAGGTTACTCCGATGATGAGTAGGAGTCATGAGTCTACACTCAACATGCTTGCCTGTGGCACATGAAGATGAAGACTTATGTTTATTTACATATTCCATAAACTCTTGTATTAGGCCCTTGGCCCTGAGTTGTAAAAGACTATGTTTTATCTCTGGAATGAATGTAACAAACGACCTTTGTATCTGTGTACTTCATCTTAAACTTTGGATGCTAGCATTGATCCAGGGACTAGCATTGCAATCACAGGGATCCTTTCCTTTATAAAGGAGGGATCTAACAGATGGTATCAGAGCACTGTGTTGCCTGTAGGATTATGACCCTAGGATTGGAAAACCACTAAGGAAATTTTTTCATCTACATCTACACCTGTCTATTCATCTCGTAAAACTTTTCTAATCTTTTCATTCTCAACTCCATTTGTAGATGAACTCCATCAACGAAGCCATGAAGAAAGGACCACTCATGACCATGACCTTGGAGTGTGAACTGAGTTTCCCAATATTCTCAAGGACCTCATGGTGGCAATGGAAGCACATGGTGCAGCTGTGTACAAGGGCTTTCCCGTGATGGATGAAGGAGTGGAGTATTGGTGGGTGCAACTTCACTTGTACAAAAACAAGGAAGACAACCACAAAGAAAGGGGATTTTGCATGTACACCAACACTATAATGCACACCACATTCTTTGAGTCAGCCAGAGATGCAGCTTGGAGGACTATCAAAGAACTAAGTGCTAGAGTCAAGTGCAGAATGCTCAACCTCCAAAAAGACTTAGAGAAAGAGAAGGAACTTACCCAAGAGTTGGAAGCCACCAACCAAGAGTTAAGGGGACATGTTATAGACTTAGTGATGGAATCAAGAGAACAAGATTGGTGGATTTCCTCTAGGAACATTGTGTTTGCTAATAGATCCAATGAGATAGGATTGTAAGGACACTTCGTTAGTTGGACCACCACTTATCACCTTATTTTCCAAAAATGATACCTTAAATAAGTTGGACCTTGATTGATGTAATGGTTTCATGTATGCATGACTTGTGTGATTTTGTGATTCCAAGGATGTGTATGTAATGTTGTTGTTATTTATCTTAAAATGGTGTTGTTCTAACTTTTTCAATCTTATAAATAGATGCCTATTACCATCAGCACCGTTGAGGAGTTCCAGGTTACCCGTTTTGGTCCCCGTATCGTTGAGCTTACCACTTTGCTCGATCTCCCTCTTCCCACCATCACGGTGTACCCACTCACCAAGTTCGAGAGGAAGGACCTCTGGGGCTTCAAGGTGAACCAGCCCGGACGCCAGACAGAGCCTACTACGGAGGCCATCGTCTTCAAGCTGATGCACGACGACAGGGAGAGAGGCATGGAGGTAGTCATGCAGGACCTGATAGGACGTCTGTTAGGCCGTCACTCCCGACAGGTTAGGGGCACCCATTTTCACGTCTTCGGAAGACGTGATGTTGATGGAGAGTCCATCGACTTTGAGGACGACTCGAGGGACGCGGCAGAGCCGATATGTCTCTATCTCCAGGACTTAGAGACTCTCCTCAGGCACGTGGACACGGACAGGACGAACGTCATGCTCAGCAATGACGAGCTCCAGGTGCAGCTTCGCGAGAAGGACAGGCTTTTCGCACAGCAGGATGAGATGATCAAGGAAATGGAGACGAAGTTCGAGGCCCAGGATCGCAAGTTCAAGAGCCAGGAGAAACGCGTCTAGGATAGGAACAAGAAGATCCGGGACATGACCGAGGAACTGAAGTCCAAGGATTTTGAGCTAGAGCAGCAGCAGATGGTTATTGAGAGGCTTCGCTCCCAGAAGAGGGCTCTCAAGGCCAAGGTCGATTCCTTGACCACTACGATTGAGGAGAACAAGACCACGATGGAGAACGCAGGTCTTACCTTCGTCGAGGAGGAGATTGATGCTGATGAGTAGACTTGACTACTCGTTTATCTTTCATATTCGTACTTGTTATTGTGAACTTATTATTGGACCATCCGACATGTGGATGGCTTGCCACTTGTGTGTTTTACTTCATGAACTTATTATATGGTTGTTGAACTTTTATTCTTATGTTGCTTGCTATGTGTTTGTTTGTGATGTAATGTGCATAAAACATCTATGGGTATCTCATTCTTACCTCTATTTGAACAAACCACAGATGCCTCCCCGTCGCGCAAACCCCAACCCCAACAACATCACTCCAGAAATGCAACAGATGATGAATGCTCAAACACAGCTTATGCAGATGATGACAACATTCATCCAAAACCAGAATAACAACAACAACCCCAATAACAACAACAACAATAACAACAACAACAACCCTCCGGGTTTTGATATGCTCACCAGATTTCTGCGTTTGAGGCCATCTAAGTTTTCGGGGACAACTGATCCCATGGTAGCAAATGATTGGCTACGTTCTGTGAATAAGGACTTAGTGACCGTGGGCTGCACGGATGCTGAAAAAGTCAGGTTCGCAGCACATCTGTTGGAAGGACCAGCCGCCACATGGTGGGACAACTTCCAAATCACCACTCCTTTGGATGAGGTGACTTGGGCTATCTTTGAAGATGGCTTTCGCACTGCTCACATCTCATCAGGAATGATGAGCCTAAAAAAGAAGGAGTTTCACAACCTGAAGCAGCGCCACCGCAGCGTGGCTGAATACATAGAAGAGTTCAACAATCTGGCGCGCTATGCACCGGATGAGGTTGACACAGATGCCAAAAGAAAGGAAAAGTTTCTGGAAGGCTTGAATGATGAACTAAACTTGCAGTTGTCTGTGGCATATGTTCCAACTTATCAGTCTCTGTGTGACAAGGCTGCTATTTTGGAGAGTAAAATGAAGCAAGTCGAGAGTAGGAAGAGGAAACACACCGACAAGCACAGCTCGGGATCGTCTCACAAACGATCTCACCATGATGACAGTGGCAGCTCGGGATCCCACAAGCATGGGAAATTCAACAAGCACCACAACCACAACCGTCATGACAACAAGCATCATCGCAGTCATGACAATGATAAGTACAAGAACCACAAGAGTGGACATAAGAGCCACCACAGTGGAAGTGGAAGTGGAAGCCAGCCTAAAAAGGACATCAGTCAGGTTGAGTGCTTCAAATGCAAGAAGCTGGGGCATTATGCTAATGAGTGCCCTGAGAAGAAAGTTGAAGGACCTAACAAGCCCAATCCTTTTCAGAAAGGACAGGTTAACCACATCAATGTGGAGGAGGTCTATGAGGAGCCGGATGCTGTTGCTGGTAAGTTCAAACTCAATTCAATTTCATCATTTGTACTCTTTGATACCGGTGCATCTCATTCATTCATATCAAAGGCATTTGTTGAAAGAAATGAACTACCGGTAGAAACCATTGGGTGTCCTATAAGAGTAAGTTCTCCGGGTGGAGAAATGATAGTAAACTCAGGATGTCATGACTTAGTCATAGAGTTTGGAAAACATAGGTTTCCAGTGAACCTAATAATCCTGAATTCCCAAGGATTGGATGTGATTTTGGGAATGGATTGGATGGCTAAGTATGAGGGAGTACTAGATTGTGCCAATCGTACAGTTACACTCACAACCCCAGAAGGAAAAAGAATAAAATTCAGGTCAAACTTTGAATCCAAAGGAAGTAAGCTGAATTCTCTTAAGGGGGTTAGCATGGATAGTGTACCAATTGTGTATGAGTATCCGGATGTGTTTCCGGAAGAGTTGCCAGGAATGCCACCAGATAGAGATGTGGAGTTTTTGATAGATTTGGTACCAGGTTCTGGACCAATAGCAAAAAGACCATACAAAATGTCAGTTGATGAACTGAAAGAGCTCAAGAAGCAACTAGGAGAACAGTTGCAGAAAGGATTTATCCAACCAAGTTCTTCATCTTGGGGAGCTCCAGTTTTATTCGTGGAAAAGAAGGATAGAACACAAAGATTATGCATTGACTACCGTTCACTCAACGAGGTAACCATCAAGAACAAATATCCTTTGCCAAGAATCAACAACTTGTTTGATCAGCTAGAAGGAGCATGTGTGTTCTCGAAGATTGATCTCTGGTCAGGTTATTTTCAACTCAAGATAAGAGAGCAAGACATACCTAAAACAACTTTCACCACAAGGTATGGATTGTATGAGTACACTGTGATGCCTTTTGGTTTAACCAATGCTCCAGCATACTTCATGAATATGATGAACAAGGTATTCATGGAATTTCTCGACAAGTTTGTTGTCGTTTTCATCGATGACATGTTGGTCTACTCCAAGAGCAAGGAAGAACATGAAAGACACTTACGCTTCATACTTGAGAAACTGAGGGAACATAAACTTTATGCCAAATTCAGCAAGTGTGAGTTCTGGTTAGAGGAAGTTGGTTTTCTTGGTCATGTTATGACAAAGGATGGTGTGGCAGTTGATCCTGCTAAGGTTTCAGCTGTGACAGAATGGGAATCTCCCAGGAATGTGAAAGAAGTTCGTAGTTTCCTCGGCTTAGCAGGTTACTATAGAAGGTTCATTAAAAATTTCTCAAAGGTTGCTAAGCCAATGACTGAATTATTAAAGAAGGACAAGAAATTTGCATGGTCCGAGGGTTGTGAAGTCAGTTTCCAGGAATTAAAGAAGAGACTTGTGACAGCACCAGTTCTATGTCTGCCAGATTTGGAAAAGGATTTCAAAGTATATTGTGATGCGTCTCATCAAGGTTTGGGTGCCGTACTTATGCAAGACGGTAAAGTTGTGGCCTATGCCTCGAGACAACTCAAAACTCATGAAGTAAACTATCCTACTCATGATTTGGAGTTAGCCTCTGTCGTCCATGCACTCAAAACATGGAGACATTACCTTTTGGGAAAGCGATGTGAAGTGTTCACCGATCATAAGAGTTTGAAGTATATCTTCACCCAGAAGGAAATCAACATGAGACAAAGGAGATGGCTAGAACTTATCAAGGATTACGACTTAAGTTTGCAATACCACCCCGGTAAAGCAAATGTAGTAGCAGATGCTCTAAGTCGTAAGGCATTCGTAAATGGCCTTACCGATGGTGAATTGCCAGACGACTTGTGTAAGCAATTCAAAGAACTCAGATTGGAGATTGTACCAGAAGGACATCTTATGACTTTGGATGTTCAACCCACTCTGTTGGATAAGATTAAAGAAGCCCAGAAGACGGATAAGGAAATCGAAGAGATTAAGGAAAGGATTAGCCAAGGGAAAGCTAAAAGTTTCCATATTGACGAACAAGGTACTTTATGGCACGTGAAACGTATTTGTGTTCCACAAGACATGGAGTTGCGGAAACTGATTTTACAGGAAGCCCACAACTCTCCGTATTCTATTCACCCAGGAAACACCAAGATGTACATGGATATGAAAGAAATATTTTGGTGGAACAATCTAAAAAGGGACATCGCCGAGCATATTGCTTTGTGTGATGTGTGTAGCAGAGTAAAAGCGGAGCATCAGAAACCAACGGGTTTGCTTCAACCACTGCCTATTCCTGAATGGAAGTGGGAAAATATTGGTATGTATTTCATTACCGGATTACCAAGGACCAGGTCAGGGTATGATTCCATATGGGTAGTAGTGGATCGCCTAACTAAAGTGGCTCATTTTATACCCGTGAAGACAACTTATACAAGTGCCAAGTTAGCTAAAATCTACATGAGCAGAATTGTATGCCTTCACGGTGTGCCTAAGAGTATTGTGTCAGATAGAGGAACACAGTTTACTTCTCACTTTTGGAGACAGCTCCATGAATCTTTGGGAACGAGGTTGGAATTCAGTACTGCTTTTCATCCTCAAACTGATGGACAAACAGAAAGGACTAACCAAATCCTTGAAGACATGTTGAGGGCATGTGCCCTAGATTATGGAGCAAGTTGAGATGAAAGTCTGCCTTATGCAGAATTTTCTTATAACAACAGCTACCAATCTAGCATTGGGATGGCACCATTTGAGTTCCTTTACGGAAGGAAGTGTACCACCCCATTGCTATGGAATGGTGTGGGAGAAAGAAGGTTATTTGGACCCGATCTTCTCAAAGACGCCGAAGAGAAAGTCAAATTGGTTAAAGACAGGTTGAAGATAGCACAGTCCCGACAGAAAAGCTACGCGGACTCTAAGCATAGAGAAGTCATCTACGAAGTTGGGGATAGAGCTTATCTTAGAGTGTCACCACTTCGTGGAGTGAAAAGATTTGGAGTCAAAGGAAAGTTGGCACCAAGGTATGTTGGGCCATTCAAGATTCTAAGTCGCAAGGGAGAAGTTGCATATGAAGTTGAATTGCCAGAGTCTCTGTCAGCTGTCCATAATGTGTTTCATGTGAGTCAGCTTAAGAAATGTCACCTAGAAATGGAAGAATCATCTTTGAAGGATACCATACCCTTGGAAGAAGTCCAGCTAGAAAGTGATCTCACCTATGAGGAAAATCCTGTCAAGATTCTTGAGACCGCAGAAAGAGTCACAGGGACAAAAACTATCAAGTTTTGCAAGGTGCAATGGAATCATCATTCTGAAGAGGAAGCAACATGGGAAAGAGAAGATGATCTTCAGAAAGACCACACTCACCTATTTGCTAGCCAATCTGAATCTCGAGGGCGAGATTCATCTTAAGGGGGTTAGATTTGTAACATCCCTAAATTCGTGTTCCAAAACTCATTCATATCATCCTTGCATCCATCATCATTTAGGGTTTTCTCAAAACATTTCAGAAAACAGAAACATATGGTATCATGATTTTATGTGGACAGACTTATTTTAAAATGGCCAACACCACTTGTAAGTTTGATTGTTGTGAACCAGGAAGGTTGCCTTCTATGAGCATAGGATTTAAGTGTAGATTTAAACCCAAGTTTTTCAAATGGAAATGGGTTCCAAAAACCATCTTTCAAATTTTAAACCAAGTGCCTAGCCTCTGATATTTTGATCTCCAAGCTTGACCAATCCTTTACAAAGCTACCCCATGGATATATAACCATTTTTGAGACTACTGCTCACTACAAAAATCCCAGAAAAATTTGAATTCAAATTGAACTTGATTTCATTTGAAAATCTACCCAGAAAATCAAAATAGAAAAGGAAAAAGAAATAAACAAAGGAAAAGGGCCACGCGCCAGGTTTTAGGCCTAGCATCGAATCGAGCCCAACTAGCCCACCCGGGGGTTTCCTTTTCTTTTCTCACGCGCGAGCGCACGCAGCCTGTCGCTGACAGACGGACCCCACTCTCACTTCGTGCACATCGCTGACGAGCGGGCCCTGCCCACGCTGTCCTCGTCTTCCCCAAACCTCGCCCGCGACCACGTCGCAGCTGCAGCCACGGCCGGTAATGGCGCGGCGTAAATGGGCATTAATCCGCGAGCGTTTCCTGTCGAGGCTCCGGCTATAAGATCCCCACCTCCTAGCGATCATTTTCCCCCAGTCATTTCTGCCTTCACGCCACCAGGCTGCCCACGACTCACACAGCACCGCCGCAGACAGAGCTTTCTCCGGCGAACGATTCCGGTGAGAACCGTGCGCCCCTTTCTCTCTGATTCATTCGAGCCATTTCGCAATCGCCTTGCGCACCTCCTGACCCCACCAATTCATCCTGTACTGCCCCAGGTCACCGTTCCCGCTCGACGCCGCAAGCATCTGACAACCACCTCGACTCCGGCGACCAAAATCCGTAAGTCCCGTGCGCCCCTTCACTTCTGACTCACACGAGATTGTTCGCCATGTTCTTGCGCATCACCTAAACCCACTGGCTTGTGTTAGGGCGACGCGGAACCTCAGCAACTACTCCGACAACAACCACCCGACGCCGCCCGTAACTCCGACGAGCAATCCTCGCCGTGTCAGCACGCCCCTCCGCAAACTTGTACCACGTCGAGCTTCAGCACGCCTTTGCAGATCCGGTAAGCACCTTATTGCATCCTGGAACGATCTGGAACGCTAGCGCCGCCGTAGACCGAGCGCTCCGCCGCTCGCCGATGCCGCGCGCCGCCAGGACATGGTCGCTTGCTCGCGTGCCGTTGGATCTTGATCCAAGCGTTAGGATAGATTCATTAATCGACGAAGAGGTACGCGATCTGGAGCGTGCAATCTATTTAGATCCTACGGCTACAGAGCTCGATCCGATGCGAACCGGTACGCGCAAATCACAACGCGACGCGTGGCAAGTGTTAGAACTAAAAACAGATTTAAAACCAGAATTTGATCCAAATTTCAAATACTTATAACTTTTGATTGCCACGTTAGAATTTTGCAAACTTTATACTGTTGGATTCAGTGAAACAAGACCTTTCTGATTGTCCAATGTGTTTAACAAATAGTAACAGTTAAAATGACTTTATTTGTAGAAACATGTTTAAGGCAAGTTTAAATATAGATTTATTTTGTAAATTGTGTTAAGTGCCAAATAAGTTTAGTTGGCAAACTTGTGACTTGTTAAGTTTCTGTAAACATATGCATGCTTGGTAGAGTTTTCAAAATCACCACTTAGTAAATTCTTGCATGCATGCATTCATATTATTTTTGGTTGTATATAATTGTGTGTAATTGTATGCTATAATTTTGTGTAGAATTTGCTAGTGATTGTGATTGTGAAGAGTGCTACTCTCCCCACTACCAAGGCAATTGATATTTTCATGAATATTTCTACCCTATGTTTTGTACTAGCATTAGAGTTTTTGCTAAGTCTTGCATGCTATTTTGCCTAATGCTAAGTTGGGAAATCCTAAGTAGTGTAGAATTGTAGAATTGCTAGGGAATTTTCCTAAGTTATGTTATCATACCATGCTTAGCCTAGCTATTTAGCAAACAAGGGTTGGTAAAAATCTATACTTACTATAATGAAAATATTTCTAAGTCATGAGACTTATGCTTTCCTAATAAAACAACTAAGTCAAATGAACCTCCTGGGTGGAATGGAAGGATTGGGTTATGTTGAGTGGTTACACAAGGCCATGGACTTGGGTTGTGTATCTCACTTGTGGTATGCCACCCAGGCACAAAGGCATTTGGAGGCCAAGTGTTGAGAAAGCTTACAGTGCAACCACTTGGCAATATAGGCTCTGCCTTGATCATATAGGTTGCTAGAACTTAGTCATATGGACAGTTGGTGGTAGTTGGGATGATAGGTTGGAACGCGTCCATTTGACTAAGGAAAGGCTTCTGAAAGGTCCTGTCTTGGGAAACCAAGTCTGGTGGGGAAAGTGCACAACCTCTGCAGATGGAAAACCTAAGTACTTAGCCTAGTCCAAGGCAATGGACAATTTGAGCATCAAGACATGGAAGCTACAAGAATCTCATCACTCCAACTTCTAAGTAAAAATTGGTGGGTGAACAAGGGTGAAGGACCCCAATGTCTATTGGTGGTTTCTTGGGAATGTTTTGACAAAGAAAAACTTAGTGATTTCAACTAATAGGAAAAACCTATTTTGAGCAAAGCAAGCCAAGCTACACTTAGCCAAAATGCATATAGTAATATAGTCCACTTAAAATAAACTAAGGTATCACTTGCCAATACTATTCCAAAGTATTGACCCTCTGTGGCTGTAACTTGTGATGTTGCAGGTTACTCTGATGATGAGTAGGAGTCACGAGTCTACACTCAACATGCTTGCATGTGGCACATGAAGATGAAGACTTATGTTTATTTACATATTCCATAAACTCTTGTATTAGGCCCTTGGCCCTGAGTTGTAAAAGACTATGTTTTATCTCTGGAATGAATGTAATAAACGACCTTTGTATCTGTGTACTTCATCTTAAACTGTGGATGCTAGCATTGATCCAGGGACTAGCATTGCAATCACAGGGATCCTTTCCTTTATAAAGGAGGGGTCTAACATATTCAGCCTAGTAATCAGGAGTTACCAAAAGAGTTACAAATGGACTTGGAAAGATTAGAACTTCAATTTATTAAAACAGAGGTTCTTGGAGGATTAGCTACTATGTAGGTAGTTGCAGAGCAGGACAGTGATCTTAAACAAGAAATTTTTAGACATCAAACAGAAGATCCTTTTATTGCTGAGGAAATTCGGAGGATATCTCAAGGGGAAAAATCAGTTTTTTGCCTTGGAGATTATGGGTCTTTATGGTTTCAAGACCGTCTATGTGTTCCAGATGTGACGGAGATTAGAGATGTCATACTCAGAGAAGCACATAATACTCCATATTATATACATCCAGAGAGTACTAAGATGTATATGGATTTGAAAGAACTATTCTGGTGGAATAACATGAAGAGAGATATTGCTAAATATGTATCTGAATGCCATACTTGTCAAAGGGTGAAGGCTGAACATCAAAGTCCAGCAGGACCATTACAACCCTTGGAAATTCCTGAATGGAAGTGGGAAGAAATAGGTATGGACTTCATCACCGGATTGCCCATGACACCAAAAAGGAAGGATATGATATGGGTAATTGTAGACATACTCACTAAGAGTGCACATTTTATTCCGGTGAATCAAAAAGATAGTGTCGAGAAGTTAGTTGAAGTATATGTCAAAGAAATATTAAGTAAGCATGGAGTACCCAAAAAGATCGTAACTGATAGGGGATCAGTGTTTACTTCAGCATTTTGGAAGCAATTGCATGAAGCACTTGGTTCAAAGTTTGATTTCAGCACAGCATATCATCCTGAGACAGGATGTCAAACTGAAAGAACAAATCAAATACTAGAAGACATGTTAAGAGCTTGTGCACTAGATTTTGGAGGAACATGGGAAGATCATCTACCATTGGCAGAATTTTCTTATAATAATAGTTATCAGAGTAGTCTGAAGGCAGCTCCATACCTAGTTTTGTATGGAAGGAAGTGTAGATCACCAATATGTTGGTATGAGCCTGGAAGAAGCAAAGAATTTGCGCCAGATTATATCAAGGAAAGACAAGATATCATTGATAAGATCAGGGATAGACTGAAAATAGCCCAAAGCAGGCAGAAAAGTTATGCAGATCAAAGTCGAAGATCATGGCATCCAGAAGTGGGAGATATGGTCTATTTGAAATTAAGTCCAATGAAAGGGGTGAAAATATTCGGAGTTAAAGGAAAATTAAGTCCAAGATACATCGAACCATTCAAGATACTGAGTCAAAACAGAACTATAGCTTATGCTTTAGAGTTACCATCAAGATTGGCTCAACTACATAATGTTTTCCATGTGTCACAACTTCATAAATGTTTGAAAGTTCCAGATGATGCAATCACACACCAAGAGATAGAACTACAAGCAGACCTGACCTATATTGAAAAGCCTTGTAAGATTCTGGAAGAAAACTGGAAAAGATTAAGGAATAGAGCAATCAAATATTGCAAGGTACAGTGGGAACACCACCCTGAAAGGGAAGCCACGTGGGAGAAAGAAGAGGATTTAAGGAAAGCCTATCCATAAATATTCAGGTACATCTCCACAAACTTCGGGACAAAGTTTAATTTAAGGGGGGAAGTCTGTAACATCCCAGCATTTAGGAACTAACGAAGGGTAGATTTAGGAATATGGAATGTTGCATGCATTCTTCTGTGAAAATGTGGGTAAAATTTTCGGTAAATAAAAACCTAAAGTGATCAATGTTTCTTTTATACTTTGAGATTAGGTTTAGTCTTAAAGGATGATTGTTATAAACTTTGATAAGATCTTTGAGGAATTATGTGTTTGAAAAGTAAATGTGAATTTTTAAACTTGAGAGTTTGAATTATACTTTAAATGAATTAGGAATAAGTTTTGAATCTTAATTTAATTAAGAGTTAAATATTACAACTTAAACATTATCTAAAGAAAACAATCATGAATATGAAAACTTATTTCATATTATCAATATATAATCAAGTTACAAAAAAATGTAACTTACTGAAATCATTTCCAAACTTCACAATAATAAAGGTATAAAGAATAAGAATATTTCTTTATTGAAAATTATATAATCTTTATTACAGAGGAATAAAATGAAGATTACAAAATAATAAAATGAAAATTACAAAAATATGAAGAAGATTACATTGGACTATTCCAAAACTAAACCTAAACTAAAATCTTCATCTTTATATCTGTACCTGCAAAACAAACAGTAACTAAAAAAAAGAAAAAAAAGAGAAAGTTAGAGTTAGTGTTATTTTCTCTCAGACATGTCAGTGAAGTGCACTAGACAAATTCATCATAGAGAAATTTATAAAAAGGGGCAAGTTTCACCAATATGAAAGAATCCATCTTTCATAAAATTTAAGCCAGAAGTTAAATGACAGCCAAGAGGGGAAAATTCACCAGCCAGGTGAGAGTAATCTGATCAAAGTAACTTCCAAGACCAAAGCATATCCACAAGTGCATAGAAAACACACAGGCAGGACACACACCAACATGCATGTGGTGTGTTGTCAGCCTCACAGCACAGCCCCAAACTTACAAAATCACTAGCACAGCCGTGGAGAGGCACTAGTGCATCTCTCCACTGCTTGCACACAAGAACAGCCAGTTTAGGCAGCATCTTACCAAGCACAACAGCCAAACTAAACCACCAAAGATCAACCAAGCATCACCAGGATGGTGACATAAGGAGGGGGAAGGATCAGGTGTACAGCAAGGCCAAGTCCAGGAGCTAGGAGGAGAAGGCTATCTCAAGGACAAGTCCAGGAGCTAGGAGGAGCAGGCTAGCTCTAGGTCAAGCACATGAGCTCAGCAAAACAAGATCAACATCACCACCTTACTCCACAATCATGAGATTTTGTGGTGAGTATCATAAAACCATAACATGATCTAATCATAGTATCTAGACAAAAGCATGTGTTGTTTTATGAAACAATCTCTCAATAATCACCTAAGTGAGGTGAATCTATCCTATAGATTTCAAGTATAAAGACCAGAAATCAAACTAAGCCAAAAGCACCAATCTCTCAGACCAGCCTCACAGAGTTTGGTGTTAACATATGAAACTTAAATAATTCTTCATTTGTTCTTATCAGACCAGGGCACATCTCCCAGAGGGAGTAGCACCTCTAATCTTACAAGTTACAAACAAATTATTTGCTCAACTAACTAGGACTTAAAATCCTAGAGCCTCAGACCAACATCATAGGCAGGAGAGTTAAGACAAGCTTTCATTGTATCTTGCCAGTATTAATCACAAGTATTGTCAGAGCTAAGATCAGGAATAAACCTCAATCACTTGTGTGCCAGATTATAATGGTATCACAAGGACAAGTTCTAATGATCTAATCCCAATCTTTACTTAGATTCCACAAATAAAAGGGACAAGCCAATAAATATCATCTTCCTGAGGCCAAATGCCAGGAATCAACATCAAATTCATCTATACATCCACAAAAAATCATTAACATGTAATGATTATATTCAGTATGTATATTCTCATACAAACCCACCATTATAATTGCAGTAAGCAATTACTGAGAGAACTACCGTCAGTATAAGCATCTTGGCAGTGGAGAGTTCTCAGATCAACAACATTTCCAATCAGGGATTCCATAGAAACACTAACATTGGATCATATTAAATTACCACTGGAATAAGTCTGACAAGCCACTAGCATCATCAAAGCCAACTACAAACAATGATCCACAGCAAACAATCACTCCTCATGCTCAAGGATGATCACCACTAGATCTAAAGCATCATGGATATGATCAATAGGGGGTTATGAACCCTAATCAGAACAAGAACCCTAATTAGGAGATGAACCCTAATCAGAACATAGTCACTAGGCACGATTAGCCACTAGATTCACACAGAGATATTCATGGTGATAGGATGAATAAGATCCACATAAGCAACTTACTCGGAGTCCTCGCTGACAAATTGAAGAGGAAGCAGATTGGCCGACGAGCCCGTGGCAGCACAGGGAGCACCCCAGAGGGCGCTGCAACCTGCACCAGCCACGACGACGGCCACAGCAGCACACGAACACAACACACCACCACAGGACGGACTGCGGCGGCGGCAACACTTTCCCCGAACCCTAGGGCTCGGGAACGGGGTGAACTTGGCCACGGGGAAGCCCAGGAGTCAAATCGAATTGGACCAAATGAACGAGCGTAGTCGCAAACCTCGCCCTGCACCACGACAACGGCCAGGGGCCACGACGGTGGCCATCGCCAGCGGCGGCGCCCGAACCCCACGGGGTCGGGGAGAGAAGAGGTGAGAACGAAGAAGAAACAGAGAGAATGGGCTGGGTGGGACGAAACTCCTTAGGGTGAGGATTTTGACCCTACCCTATTGGGCCACAAGGGGCCCAATAAGCCCAAATGGCCAGCCCAAGTCAATTAAAATCTGTTTTAATAAATAGGAAAAGACCAAAATGCCTCTAAACTCAATAAAAATTCTAGAAACTAAAATAAAAATCCAAAAATTATAAATAAAATATTTTTGGATTCACAAAAATCCAAACTATCCAAATAATTTGAAATATAAAAATTTTGACATATAAATTTTATTAAGAATTTTTGTAAATTATATATACCTTATGGAATTTTACAAAATTATTGAAATATGATAAAAATAAATAAAAATCACTTTCATTACATATTAATATTTTATTATTTATGAAAAATACTAAATAAATATTTAGTAACAATTTGTAATCTTTAAGTGATAATTCCTAAAAGAATTATTAAATCAATAAAAGTCAAATAAAAGGGAAATAAAATAAAATAATTCAATATATGTTATAAATATTAAAAAGTAATATTTATAAATCCTTTATTATTAAAAAGAACCTTGTATAATAATAGGGTAAATGCATATCATGTTAAATGATGCATTACATTACTTGCATAATCATTTTGCTTCTTTAAATATTGTCCTTACGGGGCAATAATGATGTTGTTGTAGACATGGAAGCTCAAGGTCCTGTGCGAGCATCACACTTCACTACCTTGCCATCACAAGGCAAGTTCATCACTTGATCATGTCCTTTGAAGAGTCTTTATCGAAGTACTTGCAAATTGTGTGTTATCATATATGCTATAAAAGAAAGAAAATATTATTTTCACAAATAAAGAAATCATAGATATCATCCTAAGTGATGATATAATGGAGCAATAGAATGATGTGGACATCCCTACTATTGATACAACCGTTGTACCTACAGCAACACACATACAAGGACCCATCACAAGATCTCGTGCCAAACAACTTAACTATCAGGTACTTTCGTTTCTTGGAACTATTCCTTACATACATGAGAATATGATGCTGCCTAAATCAGATACATTTCTTACTCTTAGGAATGATGGACCAAGCATGGATGAGAGGGACAAGCATTGGAGCATGGCCATGCATGGAGATGGCAGCAAGCATGTGATGATCCAAGAGAAGGCCACGGATGAAGATTTCAGAACTTTGAGGCCACCATAATGAAGAAAGAAGGCTTGGACGAAATATTCAAGATCAATACTTTACGAATTCGTCCATAGCATAATATGGTGCTGCGACACCTTTATTTTGGGCCAGGCCCATGTAATTTTCGCAGGATTTTAATTAGCCACTTTTTAGAGTTCGTATTTGAGGGGAAAAGGACTTTTAGGGTTGGATTCAGCCACCACTTCCATGGCTGGCCGAAACCCCACCTTTTCGCCCTTAAATACGCCCCATAGCCGAACCTCTAGACTCGGATTTTGTTTAGACATTAAGTTAGCCCTAGTCGCAACTTCGTCAAGGCTCGAGCGTCGCAGAGGCCTCTTGTACTTCGCACCTATTCAGGATCCCACCTCTTTCAATAAAGCTTTCCTCTTAATCCGCAATATCTTGATTGCAATATTGGTTCTTACTTGTTCTCGATTTCAGGTAGGAATTAAGACCCTCGCTGGTCAGGCTGATCGTGTTCACGCAGGATCGGTAACCTCCAGGAGATTGGCCTAGCGATTGCATTGGCGCTCGTGCTCGCACGTGTAGTCGGATCGTCAAGCCCGAACTCCACCAAATCGATTATCGCCATCTCATCGAAAGATCGGACACCTTTGCCCCATCAAGTGGTATCAGATTTCAGGTTGCTCGGTGAGATTTTACTGTTTTTCATAGATTAGATCTGTTTTTACCTATAACCCACGAAAACGCCAAAAACACAGTTAGAGTTTAGATCCATCCCATAACCAATCTACGTCTCGCATTATCTTTTCAGTTTTTGCATTGTTGAATTTGTGTCTACATCGTCGCGTCGAGTTGCTGGTCTTAGTGTCTCGTCCCTTAGAGTTTCGAGTTCTGATCATACTAGTCACCGCCACACTCGCCGCTCACCGCCGCCATATTCCGCCACCATATTCCGCCGCCATATACCCAGCCACCATAAACCCTCATACTCCGCCACCGCCTTCCTACCGCGACACAGATCCGATCAGTTTTCCTACCGCGGTACGAGTCCGAGTAGAGTTACTGTTTCCTAGTTATTTCTTTTGACTTTCCTTCTTTGTTGTTTCCGTGTTCCGCTAAAGTCCGTGTCGCGCTAAGAGTCCGGTCGTAAGTCCAGAAGGAGAGCAAAAAAAAAAAAAGTCTGGAACCGCCTCCGAAAATTTTTTCTGGCTATACTATTTTTCGACCCCGGGGATCACTTTTCTCCATCGGCCGTTATAGCAATATTTTTTTGGCGTCTGCGCGCTTTCCGGAGCAAAATAAAAAATTTTCAAAATTTTTTTTGGGGCTAACCTATTTTTAGACCCCGTAGATCAATTCTAGACACTCGCCATCATAGTGATTTTTCACCTCTCGGTTCGCTTTTCAGGGTGCCATATCATCATACAGTGCTTGTTGTGTCGCGTCGTGACATCGTTGGTGATCTAGGCTCGCGTCTCTAGTACGGTCTAGCCTAGGACCAGCATAGTACCGTCGTTGAGCATTCTTTCAACTTTTGCATTGCTGTTTTGATAATTGCTAACCCCCTTTGCTAAGCCTTCCCAGAGCTCCACAGATACTCTCCACGTGCGGTGTTTCGACTCCTGGTTATCGCTTGGTTCAATCTCTGGACCCACTGTCCTCGTGGTTGCACATCGCCTTTTCCTGCTGTTTGGTAAGAACTTGTAAGAGCTTCGTATATTGCTTGACGGATTACGCGTGACTTCCACCATATTCCTGTAGTATATACCTGTGCTTTTTAAGGACTAACCATGACAGATACTTCACGGAACCCTGCCACCATGACGAACGAAGAACTACATGCCCACTTCTCCGCGCTCCTGGTCAGTCGCGCTGAAGACGTGGATACGCGCCTAGGGGAGTTTGACACCAAGCTCACCAACACCGTGGACAAGATCGATGGACTCGAGAAATCCTTCAACGCCAAGCTTGACGTTCGGTTCAAGGAGCTTCTGAACCGATTGCCCGCACCCGCACCGGCACCCACACATGGCGCACGGCGCATTCCGATCACGGCTCGGACTGCTGGTACGGCTGCCGCCGCACCCCCGGCGGCTCCTGCTGCGACTGACGTTCCTCAGACTTCCGCCGCGGCTGCTGCTGCGACATTGGGGACAGACGACGGGTACTACTACGACCCCGACGACGACGATCTGTTTGACGAGGAGGTTGAACAACCTCCACAGGTACCTGCTGGTCGTCCCCGACATTACTACCGCAACGCTCGCCCACCGGTACGTACTGATGATGATCATGTTGCAAAGCTTAAATTAAATATTCCATATTTTGAGGGTAAATATAATCCTGATGCATATCTTACATGGGAGATGGAAGTAGAACAACGTTTTGCATGCTTAAAATATCCTGAGAATATGCGTGTTAGTGCTGCTACATGTGAATTTACTAAATTTGCTTCCCTTTGGTGGTCTGAGTATTGTCGTTTAAATCCTACTACTATTCCTAGTACTTGGACTGCGTTAAAAACTGCTATGCGTGTTCGTTTTGTACCTCCCACTTATCAACGTGATTTACTAAAGAATCTGACACGCTTAGAGCAAGGGAAAAATTTCTGTAGAAGAGTATTATCAGGAATTGCAAACGGGGATGGTAGGTGTGGTCTTGTTGAATCTAATGAACAAATGCTTGCACGTTTCTTTGGTGGATTAAACAAGGACATTCAACACATATTAGATTATAAGGAATATAATTCTATCACTCGTTTGTTTCATCTTGCTTGCAAAGCTGAACGTGAAGTGCAGGATCGCCAAACACCATGGAGGAGGACTAATAATTCTGCAGGTCGCACATCCACTTGGACATCCCGACAATCAGCGCCTCCTCGTGATTCGCCTCCAGCTACTACCACATCCAAGGCCACCACAAGATTTCCAGCTGCTCCTCCACCATCATCCAATGCTCCTGCTCGTAGTGCATCTTCTATGGCTTCCACGGGTAAGACAAAGGATATACAATGCCGCAAGTGCTGGGGTTTTGGTCATATTGAGAGACAGTGCACAACACAACGTGTGATGATGGTGCGAGAAGATGGTGAATACGATTCAGCGAGTGACTTCGATGAAGATACACTAGCCCTTATTTCTGCTCGAGATGGAGACAATTCTGATGATGATGCAGAGCCAGAGGTAATGGGAGCTGAAGCTGCTGATCAATACAAGAGTTTAATTACACAACGTGTGTTAAGTGTGCAATTGAGCAAATCTGAGCAAGATCAACGCCACAACCTGTTCCAAACACGTGGTGTTGTCAAGGAAAGAGCTATACGGATCATCATTGATGGAGGGAGTTGTAATAATCTGGCCAGTGTTGACATGGTAGAGAAGCTTGCGCTTCCAACAAGACAACGCCCACATTCATACTACATCCAATGGTTTGAGAGTTCTCGCAAGATCAAGGTAACAAGAACGGTACGCGTGCATTTTACTATTGGTACATATTCTGATTTTATTGATTGTGATGTTGTACCTATGCAAGCTTGTTCTTTGTTACTTGGTAGACCATGGCAATTTGATAGAGAATCTGTTCATAATGGCAAAACTAATCACTATTCTCTTATGCATGATGGAAAGAAAATTGGTCTAAAACCTATGACTCCCGAACAGATTTTAAAAGATGATCTTGCTAGAGCTAGTAGAGCTAAAACTGAGGAGAAAAATAAAAGTGAGAATCAGATTGTTGCTGCAGATTTTATACCACCAAAGAACACTAAATCTGATTCTACACATGCTACTAAAATTCGTTTGAAGAGTCCATGTATGCTTTCAAATAAAATTGATATTGCTGAACTAGATGTAAACAATACTCAATGTTATGCAATTGTCTGCAAAGAGGTTTTGTTTTCATTTGAGGATATGCCTCCTTCTTTGCCACCCGCTGTTGCTAACCTTTTGCAGGAATATGAGGACGTCTTTCCCGCTGAGTTGCCACCAGGACTACCTCCTATTAGAGGAATTGAGCATCAAATTGATCTAATTCCTGGTGCCACGTTGCCCAACCGCGCGCCATATAGAACCAATCCAGAGGAGACAAAGGAGATACAACGCCAAATTCAGGAACTACTCGACAGAGATCATATTCGTGAGTCCCTTAGCCCTTGTGCTGTTCCTATTATTTTGGTACCTAAGAAAGATGGTTCTTCGCGCATGTGTACTGATTGTAGAGCTATCAATAATATTACTATTCGATATCGTCATCCTATTCCATGTTTAGATGACATGCTTGATGAATTGAGTGGCTCTACCATGTTTTCTAAAGTTGATTTGCGTAGTGGTTACCACCAGATTCGTATGAAATTCGGAGATGAATGGAAAACAGCATTTAAAACTAAGTTCGGTTTATATGAGTGGTTAGTAATGCCGTTTGGTTTAACTAATGCACCTAGCACTTTCATGAGATTAATGAACGAAGTTTTACGTGCTTTCATTGGACGTTTTGTGGTAGTCTACTTTGATGATATTCTGATTTATAGCAAATCTTTAGAGGAACATTTGGACCATTTACGTGCTGTTTTCAATGCTTTACGTGATGCACGTTTGTTTGGTAACCTTGAGAAGTGCACCTTTTGCACCAATCGAGTTGCGTTTCTTGGCTATGTTGTTACATCACAGGGTATTGAAGTGGATCCAGCCAAGATTGAAGCTATTGAGAATTGGCCGCAGCCCAAGACGGTCACACAAGTGAGGAGTTTTCTTGGCCTCGCTGGTTTTTATAGGCGCTTTGTCAAAGACTTTGGATCAATTGCCGCGCCGCTGAATGAGCTTACCAAGAATGATGTGCCCTTTGTTTGGGGCGATGCACAACAACAGGCCTTCGTTATATTGAAAGATAAGCTAACACATGCTCCCTTACTCCAACTTCCTGATTTTACTAAGACTTTTGAGCTTGAATGTGATGCTAGTGGAATTGGTTTGGGAGGGGTGTTATTACAAGAGGGAAAACATGTTGCATATTTTAGTGAGAAATTGAGTGGGGCTAGTCTGAACTATTCTACTTATGATAAAGAATTATATGAGTTGGTTCGGACATTAGAAACTTGGCAACATTATCTATGGACTAAGGAATTTGTTATTCATTCTGATCATGAATCTTTGAAGCATATTCGTAGTCAAGCTAAGTTGAATCGTCGTCATGCAAAGTGGGTTGAATTTATTGAGTCTTTTCCTTATGTTATCAAACATAAAAAGGGTAAAGATAATATTATTGCTGATGCTTTGTCACGCCGTTATGATTTGTTATCTCAACTTGACTTCAAAATATTTGGATTGGAAACTATTAAGGAACAATATGTGCATGATGCTGAATTTAAAGATGTGTTGCGGAATTGTAGAGATGGTAGAACTTGGAACAAGTTCGTCTTCAATGATGGATTTGTGTTCCGTGCTAACAAACTATGCATTCCAGATAGCTCTGTTCGTCTTTTGTTGTTACAGGAGGCGCATGGAGGAGGATTGATGGGACACTTTGGTGTCAAGAAGACAGAGGATGTTCTTGCTGCACACTTCTTTTGGCCACGTATGCGTCGAGATGTTGAGAGATTTGTGGCACGCTGCACTACTTGTCAAAAAGCTAAGTCTCGCCTTAATCCACATGGTTTATATATGCCTCTTCCTGTTCCTAGTGTTCCTTGGGAGGATATTTCTATGGACTTTGTTTTGGGATTGCCACGAACACAGAAGGGGAGGGATAGTATTTTTGTTGTTGTGGATCGGTTTTCTAAGATGGCACACTTTATTCCTTGTCATAAAACGGATGATGCTGCGCATATTGCTGATTTGTTCTTTCGTGAAATTGTTCGTTTGCATGGTGTGCCAAATACTATTGTCTCTGATCGTGATACTAAATTTCTTAGCCACTTTTGGAGATGTTTATGGGCTAAGTTGGGGACTAAATTGCTGTTTAGTACTACATGTCATCCCCAAACTGATGGTCAAACTGAAGTAGTAAATAGAACTTTGTCTACTATGTTACAGGCTGTTTTAAAGAAGAACTTAAAATTGTGGGAAGAGTGTTTACCTCATATAGAATTTGCTTATAATCGTTCATTGCATTCTACCACAAAGATGTGCCCATTTGAGATTGTGTATGGTTTTGTTCCTCATGCACCTATTGATTTATTGCCTTTACCTTCTTCGGTGCAACATAATTTGGATGCTACACAACGCGCTGAAATGATATTAAACTTGCATAAGACTACTAAAGATAACATTGAACACATGAATGCTAAGTATAAACTTGCTGGGGATAAAGGGAGAAAGCATGTTGTGTTTGATGTTGGCGATCTTGTTTGGTTACATTTGCGTAAAGATCGTTTTCCTGATTTACGCAAGTCTAAGTTAATGCCACGTGCTGCTGGTCCCTTTAAGGTGTTAGAGAAAATCAATGATAATGCATATAAACTTGAGTTGCCTGCAGATTTTGGTACGGTTAGTCCTACATTTAACATTGTAGATTTGAAGCCTTACTTTGGTAAGGAAGATGAGATTGCGTCGAGGACGACTTCAATTCAAGAAGGGGAGCATGATGTGGACATCCCTACTATTGATACAACCGTTGTACCTACAGCAACACACATACAAGGACCCATCACAAGATCTCGTGCCAAACAACTTAACTATCAGGTACTTTCGTTTCTTGGAACTATTCCTTACATACATGAGAATATGATGCTGCCTAAATCAGATACATTTCTTACTCTTAGGAATGATGGACCAAGCATGGATGAGAGGGACAAGCATTGGAGCATTGCCATGCATGGAGATGGCAGCAAGCATGTGATGATCCAAGAGAAGGCCACGGATGAAGATTTCAGAACTTTGAGGCCACCATAATGAAGAAAGAAGGCTTGGACGAAATATTCAAGATCAATACTTTACGAATTCGTCCATAGCATAATATGGTGCTGCGACACCTTTATTTTGGGCCAGGCCCATGTAATTTTCGCAGGATTTTAATTAGCCACTTTTTAGAGTCCGTATTTGAGGGGAAAAGGACTTTTAGGGTTGGATTCGGCCACCACTTCCATGGCTGGCCGAAACCCCACCTTTTCGCCCTTAAATATGCCCCATAGCCGAACCTCTAGACTCGGATTTTGTTTAGACATTAAGTTAGCCCTAGTCGCAACTTCGCCAAGGCTCGAGCGTCGCAGAGGCCTCTTGTACTTCGCACCTATTCAGGATCCCACCTCTTTCAATAAAGCTTTCCTCTTAATCCGCAATATCTTGATTGCAATATTGGTTCTTACTTGTTCTCGATTTCAGGTAGGAATTAAGACCCTCGCTGGTCAGGCTGATCGTGTTCACGCAGGATCGGTAACCTCCAGGAGATTGGCCTAGCGATTGCATTGGCGCTCGTGCTCGCACGTGTAGTCGGATCGTCAAGCCCGAACTCCACCAAATCGATTATCGCCATCTCATCGAAAGATCGGACACCTTTTCCCCATCATAGAACTTAAGGTTCTAGTTGCAAACAATGATGATCAAGTAGGGACTTAATAACCCCTGACATCAGTGATTCTAGCGCCGTATATTACGCGTTAGCCATGAGATTTGGAATGGGACAGAGAAGTCAGCTGTATCTTCTTCCTCTCGCATGAAGCCGGATGTGCTGGTCGTGGCTGTTATCCTCGAACCGTGCATATCAATTGGTAATTTGTAGAGGATATGCAACATATGGGTGGGAACCCTCATCGTGTTGGGCCACGCAGAGATAAAACAAAACTTTTCCTCTAACGTGGTGATCCCAAGATCTAGCCGAGGTAGAAGGCCACGAGATTTACCACTAGACGCGCAGTTGCGGATTACTGAAGAAGCGCGTCAGTTGATGTAGTGCAGTCCTCATGATCCGATCGTCCTAGTGCTGATCACACATCACCTCTGCTGGTATCCACACGTACAAGGAGGAGCACCGGCGGCGAACTGCTAGGTTCGTAACGACGGCTGGACTGCTGTGGAGCTAGGGTTTCCGATACATGGAATGACCTAACCGAACAACGATTAACCTTTCTGGGTTACGGTGCTCCACTATATATAGGGAGTGGACGTGGGCTCTGCTCGCGCGACCCATTCACTAAAGCCCATATAACACTAGTCACTGTGAGTCCAACTCACTAACTCAGTCCTAATCCGGTTTAGGTCTAACCCAACCAGATTATAGGTTCAGATCCAATCTGAACTTGCTCCCGCTCTTAAGTGTGTGACCCCGCAGGCTCATGGCTACTTGGACACGATTGGAGTCCGACTCTCAATCGACCAGTCGGTAGCGCCTCCTAGCAGAACCGCCGACTCCCAAGTACCAAAGATTCATGACGACTTGCCTTTCCAATGCGACTTACGTCCGAGTCCCTTTTGCCTCACGATATACCTTGTCAGACTATAGGCGAATAATTGTCATCCCTTAAATACTCTGACTCTCTTCTTGATCCGAGATAAGTGATTCACCCGACTAACTCTTAGTCGATCGCCTCGGTTAACACTTAACCGAGTCGTGCATGGCCATGCTTTCCAAATCATATCTCACAAGAGGGCCCAGAGAATATCTCTCCAAGTGGAGGGGCAAAATCCCATCTTGGTTATTCACATCACACAACTTGATTCTCAGTCGACCCGAACTCTGCCTTTATAACTGCCCAGTTACGGATCAGCGTTTGACAGAACCTAAGTCGGTGATCCTCAACTCGGACTATGCAATAACCTCGGGTCTAAGGATTACATTGATTGAGATATACAAATGAAAACTTGTTCGTTGTACCTCAACATGGGTCAATCCGACTCGCTAAACTCTTTAGCCGAGTCTCTGTAAGTTGGAATAGCATCTCCATGCCCATGACAAGTGGAACTGAGTCATCAAGCCAATTTTCACATTGGTCTAAGTTGTGTGTACAGTACAACCTCAATGACCAAGGATATTCAGTACAAACAACATGAATGCATAGTTCCACAACCGAATCACATATTCAATGATACACATCAGATGTTTATACAAGGACTACTTAATATCTTTATGAATACAATGGGAAATATCATCATACATGATTGCCTCTAGGGCATATTCCCAACACATCGTCCCACGATAGTTCTGGCATCTAACGGTTTGTACAAACCATTGCCGTAATTCATTATGTGGGCATGGTGTACACCAAGGAGGCATGCGAGGTCGCGAAGGGGGCAGTGATTGGCTTGGACCAACTACTGGGCCCCACATCATGGAATTGTGGATGGGAAAGTACGCCCGGTTGTGCAACAAGGAGTTGATCTCTCATGGGTAAAGTAACGCACCTCTGCAGAGTGTAAGAACTGTAACTTATTACTCCCTGTTCCGGGAAGGAGCTACGAACGCGGAAGGAAAGGAACTCCATGAAAGTTCTAGTCAACCTGTGAAGGCTGATTGTCATAGTTTTTCAGAATAAAATCAATCTTTGAAGAAAGATTTACAAAAAGTGCATAGTGCCAAGTATTCATAATCCGAGGTGGTAGTTAGAGCATCAAACTTCCCACCTTGCATATAATGAACTTGTTGGGTAACGCTGTTACTCATTCTTTCCTTTGATCCCTTGCTTAGACTCTGAGGATCCCGAAGACGTGCCAATGTATGCAGCCGAATGCCGAGAAGATGTGTTCTACGAGGAACCTGATCTGTCCGGAGGTGTTGATGGAGTGGATTATGAGATCCGCTACGGTGTCGATGATAACGAGTCCAACTAAGTATCCTAGTTAGTAGTAACCAACTGAGCTGAGCAACGTGAACTCTATAGAATAAGCTGCTGAGCTCAACTCCTAGTCAGAGTTATTACTTTTAAATTCCGCTGAAACACTTCATATTTTGGTTTGTAAGTTGAATCTTTTGGAAGCCTTGAACTTCCGGTATTGTAATAATAATAATAATGTGTGTATTTTTGTAATATGGACCCGCAATGTTTCTATTGTACCACTCTGAGGGATGTGATATTTACGGAACGGTGTTCTGTGGATGTCATGTCAACGACTATAGTGTACTACACATGTAGTGTATGCTGGGTCACCGCATGGTTGCTGCTCACGGCAAGGGAGAGAGAGAGGAAAGAAGATGGACCAGCCTGGTAGGGCTCTGGCTCTATTTTTTCTGCCAACACAGTTTTCTTTTTCTGTTTTGATTTCTGTTTGTAATTTCAAACTCAAATACTGTTTTGAACATTTCAAAAGCACCAGAGACTTTGCAAAAGTGTATAAAATATTGAGGGGACCATTTTATTCAAAACGATCTCGAATGATACGAACTTGATCTTCTGCTTCCTGGATCATATCTAGACCAAAGAGATTTATTTCGCCGGTTTCTAACCAGTTCAAAGGAGTACGACACGTTCTTCCATATAAGAACTTGAAAGGTGCCATTTCTATACTGGACTGGTAACTGTTGTTATAGGAGAATTCAGCAAAAGGAAGGCATTTCTCCCAGTCCTTACCAAAAGATATGACACACGCTCTTAACATGTCTTCAAGGATTTGATTCACTCTTTCAGTCTGGCCATCGGTACTAGGGTGATAAGTTGTACCGAAGGAGAGGCGAGTTCCCATAGCAGCTTGGAAGGTTGTCCAGAACCTTTAGGTGAACAAACTCCCTCGGTCCGAGACAATTTTCTTCGGAATCCCATGAAGAACAACTATTCGATATATGTATAGATCTACTAACTGACTAGCATAGATACTCTCTCGAACAGGAAGAAAGTGATCAACCTTGGACAGATAGTCAACGATTACCCAGATGGCATCATTTCCTTTCTGAGTCTTCGAAAGACCAGTGATGAAATCCATACCAACTTCATCCCATTTCCACTCAGGTGTTTTATGTGGTTGCAAGAGACCAGCGGGTCTTTGGTGCTCAGCTTTGACGCGACGGCAAACGTCACATTCAGCAACAAAACGAGCGATATCCTTGTTCATACCAGATCACTAGAATCTTTGACAAAGATCCCGATACATCTTGGTACCTCCAGGGTGGATGGAAAGAGGTGATTCATGAGCCTCTTGGAGAATTAAATCCCTCAATTTTGTTCTCTTTGGCACTACCATACGGTTACCAAAGTAAATAGTACCTTGATTATCAACAGAGAAACACTTAGCAACTCCGCTAGCAATGTTCCCTTTAATCTCAGCAATTTCAGAATCATGTTTCTGAGCAAGCTTGATTTCATCCTCTATCGAAGACTTCACTTCAAGAGTAGAAACGAATCCATGAGGAACTACTTCAAGATTCAATCGAGCAAATTCCTCATGAAGAGAAGGTTGAGATTGTTTGATCACCAAATTTTTGCAATAAGACTTACGACTTAGCGCATCAGCAACAACATTCGCCTTTCCAGGTTGATAGTTGAGACCCAAATCATAGTCCTTGATGAGTTCCAACCATCTTCTTTGCCTGAGATTCAAATCAGGTTGTGTGAACAAATACTTCAGACTCTGATGATCCGAGTATAACTCGCAACGACTACCGAGAAGGTAATGTTGCCATTGCTTAAGAGCATGAACACCAACTTCAAGCTCAAGATCATGAGTTGGGTAGTTGTTCTCATGTGGTTTTAGCTGACGGGAGGCATAAGCCACCACATGCCCATCTTGCATCAACACACATCCGAGACCTTGGTGGGAAGCATCTCAGAAGACAACAAAGTCCTTGCTAGTGTGTGGGAGAACTAGCACCGGAGCAGCTGTTAACTTGGTTTTCAACACCTAGAAGCTTTCTTCAGCCTTATCAGACCATTTGAACTTCTTATCCTTCTTAAGAAGATCGGTCATCGGCTTTGCAATCCTAGAGAAGTTCTTGATGAATCGACGGTAATAACCAGCCATCCCTAGAAAACTTCAGACATCCTTGACGGATTTAGGAGACTCCCAGTCGAGGATAGTTTGGACCTTATCGGGGATAACAACAACCCCTTTTTCGGAAACAACATGACCAAGGAATACGAGTTCTTGTAACCAAAACTCACATTTGGAGAAATTGGCATAGAGACGATGTTCTCAGAGTTTTGTCAACACCAAACAAAGATGTTCAGCGTGCTCTTCTTCAGTCTTGGTATAAACCAGAATATCATCGATATAGACCACGACGAACTTGTCAAGATACTCCATGAATACGGAGTTCATAAGCCACATGAAAGTGGCTGGAGCATTGGTAAGACCAAAGGACATGACTGTGTACTCGTAAAGACCATAACGAGTGGTGAAAGCAGTCTTTGGAATATCTTCCTTACGAATCTTTATCTGGTGATATCCTGACCTTAAATCCATTTTGGAAAAGATAGTGGCACCACTTAACTGATCAAAGAGATCATTGATCCTAGGGAGGGGATACTTATTCTTGATAGTCACAGCATTGAGTGGGCGATAATCCACAACCAGAAGTGGTATATTGGTATCCCGCTTCTTGACAAAGATGGTAGGACATCCCCAAGATGATGTGATGGGATAAATGTATTCTTTTCCTTCCAACTCCTCTAATTGCTTCTTCAACTCCACAAGCTCATGAGGAGGCATACAATAGGGTCTTTTATAAACAGGAGCAGTTCCAGGAACTAACTCTATGACAAACTCCACACTTCGATCAGGTGGCATGCCAGGCAACTCCTTAGGGAAGACATCCGGGAACTCACAAACCACGGAAACATCTTGAATCTCCAGTGGAGGTAGAACTTCAAGAGCATACAACTCTGCTTCAGGAATAGATACAGCTGAAGGAGATAGTGACCCTACGGTCCAATACTTGACTGTTATGCCAGCAGGACTAGTCAGAGTCACATACTTGGTTGTACAATCAAGGATAGCTTGATAACGGGTCAAACAATCCATGCCCAGAATGATGTCAATGTCAGTTGAATTGAGGGCAATAAGGGAGGTGGGGAAAGTTGAAATGCAAATTCGATTAGATGCCCATGGCTAACCATGGTGGAACACCACCTAGAACCAGGAGACTGAACTAGCAGAGGAACAGATAACCCCTCAAAACTCATCCCATGCATTTGAGCAAAAGCTTGTGACATGAATGAATGCGATGCTCTAGAATCAAACAAAACTTTAGCTAGAATTTGATTGATACGAAGCATACCCATGAGGCCTGATCTAGTACCAGCAGGAGGATAATTTGATCCACCAGCATTATTTGGAGCAGCATTCGAACGGGGAGCATATCCAGAAGTCCTTGGGGTATAAGGAGCACGTGGCACAACACTGTAAGGCACGAAGACACGTCGCTTCTTGTTGCTAGAACCAGCCTTGTTGTACCCCTCCTGGAGACGCTTACGGGTTTCTTCATACTCCACCTTTCCACTCCCGGCCTTCATAGCCTTGTTGACAAGACCTTGGAAGTTCCCAAAGTCCATGAGGTAGATATCACGACGAACCTTAGGATCCAGTCCCTTGCGGAACATATCTTGCTTCTTAGCATCAGTGGAGACCTCTTTAGTAGCATAGCAGGCAAGACGATTGAAGTTGCGATGGTAATCACACACGGAACCAGTGCCCTGCTTAAGCTTGAGGAACTCCTCCCTCTTCTGATCCATCAGGCCCTCAGGGATATGGTAAGCTCAGAAGTCTTCAGTGAACTCTTGCCATGTAACAACATGTTGAGCTTCTTGCATAGCCGAGAAATTTTCCCACCAGGAGTTAGCTGCTCCCTCCAGATGATAGGCAGCAAAAGTCACCCAATCAGCTTGAGCAACATGACCAACCTGAAGTTTGCACTCCATAGTGCGAAGCCAGTAATCCGCATCAAGTGGCTCAGTGGAATAGCTGAAAACTGGCGGAGTGAGACGTGTGAAGTCCTTGATACCAACTTGATTGTTCTGGCGTTGAGCGGTGTTACGCTCAATCCTTTCAAGGAGCCTCATGTTGTCAGCACGGTTGGTTTCGTACATGGCCATGAGTTGAACCATGGACGGCGGTGGAGGAAGGTTGGAAGATTCACCCTCATTTGTAGCACCACGAGCATGAGCACGGGTACGGGCACGAGATGTATCACCCATCCTGGAAGAACAAAGAAAAAGGGTTAGACAAGGGATTCAAAGGAACAAGACGGAAAGATGAACAACGAGTACTTGATATAAAGGTATCATCTTATAAAGCATGCTAGTACCAAAGCATACTAATGTATACACTAACAAGATGACTTACAAACCATGACAATGGAATGCTAAGATGTTACACACCAAGCAAAACTGAGATATCTTGGAACTCTGAGAGTAGCAACCAAGTACGGAGTACTTTAGAAAGACAACCCCAAAACCATGATCCTAGAAGTTTTGAGATATAAGATAAGGAATGAAAACCTTTTCAAACCAAATAGGGTAAGAGAAACTCCAGCATTAGAAACACATCAGAGAAGGAGTAAAAAGAATCCTAGTCAGAGTTTCTGCAAATATTTTTTAACTTTCAAGTAGTTTTGTCAACTTCTAGACTCAACATCGACCAATAAAAGGGTTTCCTACAGGCAGTCCTGCTCTGATACCAAAACATGTAGCACCCCCGGGATTAGGATTAAACTAACCTCAGATCACCATCTAAGATAAGTTCAATTCCAAACACGGAAGATCACACTACAATTCGGTAACATTACAGAACACAGGGATTCAACAGCATAAGTTTAAACTCTTAACAGAGTAAGATATTAGAGTTATTACAAACCAGAGGTCATAAACCCAACATTACATCACACAACGAAAGCAAATTATGTTGTTCTACACAACAACTTAGCAAAAGGCCTAAGAGGCCGTAAAAAAAAGTGATGTCCATCCCATAGTCCTCAGGCTGCTACCTAGGACCCCCAACTAATCATCGATGTCAACGTAGAAGCCACCTTCAGTTGCAACTAGATCTTCTGTAGAAAAACAACAATGGCGCAAGGCTGAGTACAAGAATGTACTCCGCAAGACTTAGATAACCAAGTATCTACATGCTCTAGCTAGAAAGGCTTTATTTGGATTTTCTTTTGCGTAAAGCAATCTTTATTTGTAAACAAGAGAGAGAAGAGGCTCGTCTACTCAGAATCTTTCAAAAGGGATAAGATAGCGACTTCATCATCTTGTTCATCATATCTTGGTAAACACCAGCTTCATCAAAACCTCCTATCTAAGATCACCCCCCGACCTAGAGGAAGCATCCTTAAGCACTCGTGGATCAACAAGTTTTATGGTGGTTCATGTTATCTATGATCTTAAGTCCGGTCGCCAAGTCGTTAATAACCGTGAACACGGCTTTTCGAAAAGATTAATACCCTGCAGGGGTGTACAACTTTACCCACATGTACCAACCGACTCTTAATGCCAAATCATTAGCCCTTTTCCTTGGAAGGCCGACAGAGGGTGGTTGACCATGACCTTTACCTTGCTTTAGCCGAGACCATGAGTCACGCAATAAGTATGGTTCCGCCGTAATGGGTCAAATCCCGAAGCTGGTACTTAAAGATGTGAGGCGAGGTTGGTTTACCAGGGGCGCTATCTATCCCAAGAAACCCGGTCCATGCTTCCCTACCTGTTATGATGCACCTCCTTCACCTCCTCTTTCGAAAACGTTTTCAATGCGTATGCCAGATGGAAAGCCCGAACTATGTGACTCATGGAATCTACTAGGAAAGTTAGTTAGTCGAGGGGTTGTGCAGGCCCCGTGTGGTTGTACGCTCGTCTTGGTTCCAAAGGTAAGAACTTGGTTCCTAGTGGTGGCGAGCATGGGACTACAAAAACCACACCCAACGTGGCCTCCCATACTAGCCTTAGCATGTTTATTTATCTCCATAGATGATACCTTCACCTCCTACCTTTATAGATTCTTTGGCACCTTCGAATCATCATCTAAATGTATCAGACGATACTAATAAGCATGGCTAAGCTGTCGGTCATATAAGATCTATCAACGCTCAGATGCCACACCTAGGTATGCTAGGAGCAGTGGATCAGGAGTATAAGGCTACAAAAGGGGAAACAATGCAGCAAATAGGTAACCCTAGCAACTGACAAAACACCACATTGGAATCGTGTGCATCATAGCGAGAAAGTAATATACTTTGTAAAAGTAGGTTCAGAATGAGAGGCTACGCTTGCCTTGTCTGTCAGTAAACATGTATGGATCTTCGGTGTTGTTGACTTCAGCTTCGGGTTCGGTTCCTATTCGCGAAGAACCAAATATTGGAAAAAGGGTAACCAACATTCAATACATGGCATGTGCAATGCTCAAACAATATGGATGATATGACAATTTGAATTGTATTGAAAAGTAACCCTAAGGCATGCTCGACCATTTAATTGGGGTTCCGAGGGGTGAAAACCCTAACTCGGGGAAACTCCGGAATCACCTGTGAGGGTTACTAGGTTCTTCTAAATAAACTTGTTATGAAATTTGATTAACAATGCATGATTATAACTTAGATGGCTAGCTCTCATTTTTCTGAACATTTTGATATATTATTTGTATTTTTCTGATTTAAAATAAATTAGTTATGAATTTCCCCAATTTTAATTCATTTTAAATCATTTTTTAATATTATAAAATAATTTATATTTTGGAATTACTTTTACATTCTTATTAAAGAGAAACATTTTTAAATTATTTATTTGACTTACAATAGGGTCCCACATGTCAGGGATTTCTTAATTAGAGAAATAATTTACACTAAAATAAAAAAAATAAAAGAAAAGGGTTATGACGCCAGCATGACGCCTTGCTGACGTCATCAATGGGGAAGCCCCAGGTCGAGCACGGATCCCTCGATCCCGTGCGCGCCTGGATGCGTGCATGGCCGCGTTGGAGAGAGCAGGTCACGGCCGACTTGGTAGTGGTGGCGCAACCCTCGAATAGTCGCCAAAACAGTGTCCACGGCGAGCATCGGTGGCGGTGAGCGGCGGTGTAGCACGCGGGGGACGAAACAGGATGCAAGGAAAGAAACGAGGGGGTGCTTAGGCACCGCGAGCTCACCCTGGTGCCTACGGTGGTGTCGGGGAGGCCAGGGAAGGTCGGGGTCGCCGGCGATGTCGACGGCGTGCGACAACCAGAGGCGGAGAAGAGGTCGACGATGAGCTCGATTCTATACGCCCGGCGTCGATTCCTTTGGCTAGACGTGTTGGAGATATGCCCTAGAGGCAATAATAAATGTAGTTATTATTATATCTTTGTGTTTATGATAAATGTTTACATTCATGCTATAATAGTATTAACAAGGAAACATTAATACTTGTGTGATTTGTAAACTTAAATTGAAGTCCCTAGTAAAGCCTCTTCATAATACTAGCTTGTTGGTTAATAAATGATTGTGGTTTTCCTATCATGAACATTGAGATGTTATTAACAACAAGATCATATCGTTAGGAGAATGATATGGTGTACATACTCCTATAGATAAGCGTAGCATAAAGATCAAGTCATTTTAATAGTTCAATTGCTATATGCTTTCTGATACATAGTAACCTAATTCCTTCGACCATGAGATCATGCTTAGCACCATCACCGGAAGGATGCTTTGATGACATCAAACACCACACTGTAACTGGGTGGCTATAAAGGTGGCATTGAGTGTTTGGAAAGTATTGGTTGAGACACATGGATCAAGAGTGGGATTTGTCCATCCATATGACGGATAGATATACTCTGGGCCCTCTCGGTGGAATGTCATCCAATTAGCTTGCAATCATGTGACTGGCTCACAAGGGATCACATATCACGGGAGCAAGAAAAGAGTACTTTTCAGTAACGAGGTTGATCTAGGTATGCAGAGATACCGACGATCAAAACCTCGGATAAGTAAACTATCGTGAGACAAAGGGAAATTGGTATCGTATGTAAGTGGTTCATTCGATCGCAAAGTAATCGTAGAAATATGTGGGAGCCATATGAATTTCCAGATTCCTCTATTGGTTATTGTTCGGAGAAGTGTCTCGATCATGTCCGCATAATTCACGAACCGTAGGGAGACACACTTAAGGATTCGACGTTGTTTGAGTAGTTATGGAATGATGAGTAAGATACCGAATGTTGTTCGGAGTCTCGGATGGGATCCGGAATATCACGAGGAGATCCGGAATGGTCCGGAGAATAAGATTCATATAAGGAAAGTCCTGTTTCGGGGTTGGAGAATGGTTCCGGTGTTTTCATCGGTAATGTTCTAGAAGGTTCCGGAATGTCCGGCACTCCGGAGGGGAAGGGTACATGAATGTGTCATAACAAGTTGGAATGATTGCATCATGTACTAGGTGTCATCGCTGAACAAAATAAAGGGGTTTAATCAAATCCTAGTTTGAAAAGTCAAACGCCAATTTGAAAAGTCAAATGACTATTTTGTGAGGTGGAGGGAGAGTAGGAAACCTACTTGGGGAGGAGTTCCCTCCCTCCACCGCCGGCCCACTTGGAGACCGAGTTGGGGAGGGACTCCCCTCCCCTTGGCGTGCCCCCTCCACCTATATAAGGAGGGGCAGGGCTGCCCCTCCAAGCACACAACACCACGCCCCGCAAACCCTAATCCTAGCCGCCGGCGCCGCCACCTCCTGCTGCCGCCGCCTAGGGCAAGCCGCCGCCGCCACCTAGGCAAACCCTAGCCGCCGGCCTTGCTCCTCCTTGGTGTGTCTAAACCCTAGATCGCCGAGGCTCTCTCTCATAGTCCACCATACTCGCTCCGGCTTAAGGCGAAGCCCTGCGAGATCTCCCCTCTACTTCCGGTACCACGCCGTTGTGCTGCCGGAATCGCGAGGAGAGTGCTACAACCTCCGCTGCCTGCTGGAACAAGGGAGAGGAAGGTCTTCGTCGAGTACCGAACGTGTGACCGACTGCGGAAGCGCTGCCGGATAGCAGCGCCAGAAGGATCGTCTATGCGATCTTGAGATCGGCAAGAGTACGACTACAACACCCACGAGAATCCGCTCTCGTTAAACACTTTGGAATCTTCGAGGGTGAGTTATACCATCGACTCGTTGCTACAATCTAGTAGATAGATCTTGACTTGTATGTTTGTATGCGGTAGAAATTTTTTGTTTTCCATGCTACGAACCCCTACAAGACGAACCATGATGATGTGGCGGTCCCGACGGTGCTCTCGGAACGGCGTGGGGTGGCCGGAGACGGTGGGACGCAGCGGAGCCCGAGGGCTAGGGTTCGGACGGAGGAGAAATTGGGGAGAAGAAGAAGATAGGGTTCATCCTGGCGGCAGCAGGGGGTATTATAGGGTCACCGGCGTCGGTAGCGAGCATCTTGGTGCGGCGGGCATCTCGGCGAGGCAGGAACGGCGCCGGCGTCGACACACAGGTGCTCTTCCTCGCCGGTGTCCTTCTTGCAGGAGGTAGAAGAAAAATAAATAGGGGCAAAGGGGTACCGGGCCGGATCCTGGGCCCCGGGTGGGCCGACCTAGCTGCTGGCTGCTGCTCACGACAAGGGAGAGAGAGGAAAGAAGATGGGCCGGCCTGGTAGGGCTCTGGCTCTATTTTTTTCTGCCAACACAGTTTTCTTTTTCTGTTTTGATTTCTGTTTGTAATTTCAAACTCAAATACTGTTTTGAACATTTCAAAAGCACCAGAGACTTTGCAAAAGTGTATAAAATATTGAGGGGACCCTTTTATTCAGTTTGGGCTCCACTATTTTTGTAATTCCCAAATTTCAAAACCATTTGAATGCTTTTCAAAGAGAGGGGGAAATTAGGGATTTGCATTCTTAAACCACACACTTGATCACATGCAATCATTTTATTGATTTAAACAGATGCATGCAATGCTTAGGTACTAATTACATATATACAAACTTGGGCTGTTACACAGATGCCATAGTTCTTGGAGGAAGAAGGGCTGGTGGGGGAAGGAGAGATTTTTTTCTCAACGTTGTGCATATGGGAACTGATGCGGAAAGCTCAAGGAGTACGAGGAATCAATGAATGAATCGATGGATAGGTGAATCTGAGAAAAAGGGTTTTCTCCCCTCTTTATTTGTCTCTGAGTCAAGATTCGTGCGGTGAGACGCGCGATTATCGCCACACGTATAGGAGAGGGGGAGTTGGCTTCCTCGCGACTCTTTCGCCCCCTCGATTTTCGTGTAGGCATTGAAAAGACGTCCTGTTTCGTAAGGAAGACCCACCAATGGTCGTGCTGATGGAAATCCTGTCAGTGATAGGACCTGGCCTATAAAGTTGTCAGACAGCACGCCTCTGTAAAATCCGGCTTATGTTTCAAACCAAGCAGGGAAAATACTAAAGTCAGAACAAGATATATCCGACTCGACTGACTCGGAATCCTACATCAAAAGAAGAACTTTTCAGGAACCCTTCAAGATTCTCAAGACGAAGAAACCATCAAGCTAGACGATTTATCCGACTTCAGATCTTGGAGACTTCCGGGGGCTACTGTTGGGGATATAATTTCCGGGTATACCCACATGTCTCGCTGACCAGGGTGGCCCACCAACGGGTTAGAGCTTTGCTTCACGGGCGGCCTAGTCAGAGAAAAGAGGAGGAGCCAGTTCCGGCTATGACAAGGCCTAGAAGAGTTACCGACTTAGGCATGTAGTATTACTTATAGTCCAAGCTGTTATAGTTACCGACTCTGTAATGTAGCCGGATAGGTCTCTCCCTGTAACCCTAGGCCCGAGTGACTACATAAACCGGCGCTACGGGAGCCTTTAGGGCACAACCAATCAATCGTACACCACAATCAATTCGCACAGACGAACCTCTCTTGTAATCCATTGTAACATCCGGCTTACGCCGATATATTACTGGGAAGAGTAGGATCCGATCACCGCAGTCGAATCTAAACCTGGGTAAACTTGTACTCACCGCTCCTGAAACATCCAACGTCTTACATCTCATCTTTCCAACGCCACTAGGACCCCCTATGGCGTACTTATCGACAATCCGATGACAACTTGCCTAGCATTGTACATGTACATGCCCTTGGAAACAAGAATTAACTATAGATGCTCGGAGATTTTGCGGTCTCCACTTTTTCCATCTCATGCCGTAAAGTGATGATTATTTTACGGTTCGTGCTAAAGATGCTCTAAATTAACTAGAGTCAACCAGCTGCTTGTGCTAGTCAATTTCACCGGTAGCTACAGCTTCACCTTCTCCCAACCCACGGATGAACATCGTTCGAGGACCTTGGTTGGGATCGAATAACATAGTTTAGGCGGCTATAAATTAAGCACGGCAAAAGACATCAGTGCGATATATGGGATGGGCTCGAATCTGGCCGGACCGAAAGATTTTTCTCACATAGTACGTGCTTCTCCTGATCCTATACCAGCCGCTGTCAGCGAATCTACGAACCCGAATCTATCCGCAGTAGGAACGAGAATGGACCTGCGATGCCATCGTTGTCGTGATTCGCTCGTGGTACCGGCGCACAGGAATAGAATCCCTCACGGCGAGAGGTGCTGGATAACGAGAGCGCGGCGCCAAGCTGGACACGTACGTACGTAGTATATATACATGTATGTAGCCAGCGACGCTTCGCCGGCCGGCAGCACACAACATGACGCTTGGCTGCTAACACTCGTATCGGGCACATGTGTCCACGGCCGGCGTGGCCGCACACGCACTGCGTCGTCGTGTCCTTCATCTTCTGGTCCAGTCCGATCCAGGGTATATCCGTTTCCTCTGAGGAACAAAACTTTTGTGGCCGGCGAGCAGCGACTCTCCCCGCCTCCATGAGCTACACAACTCTCCTCCAAGAACACCTTGCATGGTGCACTTTTCCGCATATTTTGCGTACCATTCGATCCATGCATGCGAACAAGTTGTGCAGATCTTCAGTAGGTGTTATTGATCCCAGCTAATTAAGCTAGTGTGGATCGAATGGTACGCAAAATATGCCGCAAAGTGCACCATGCAAGGTGTTCTTGCAGGAGAGTAGCGTAGCTCATGGAGGCCGGGAGAGTCGCTGCTCGCCGGCCACAAAGTTTTGTTCCTCGGAGGTAAACGGATATACCCTCCTGGACACTGGACCAGAAAAGGAGGTACGCCGCGTGCGGCCATGACGATGGCGCCAACGGAGAGCAGTACAGTACGGTTCCCTGGCTGGACCGGATAAGTCCACTGCATCCACCGTGTGCTAGGAGCAGCCAAGTCGTCATGTTGTGTGCCGCCGGCCGGCCGGCGAAGCGTCCCTGGCTACATACATGTAGTACGTACGTACGTGTCCAGCTTGGCGCCGCGCTCTCGTTATCCAACACCTACCACTGCCGAGGGATTATATTCCTGCGCGCGGAGTCACGACGAGGACGATGGCATCTTGCCCGTGCGGATAGGTTCGGGTTTGTAGATTCGCGAGAGCGGCTGGTATGGGATCAGGATCATGTATGTTTCGATTTAGTACCGGCCGGATTCGTCCCCAGCCCATACCGCACCAGGTATTTTGCCGTGCCTAACTAATACTAGCCGCCTAAACTAACATATATTCGATGTTTATCATCTATGGGTTGGGATAACAAACGAGGATTACCACTGCAGTGCGTGATCATTAATTAGCTTTTCTTTCCAGGGAGGATAGTCAAAGCCGCGTCACGTCCGGTCGGGGCCATAAATGTTGGACTTTGGCAGTGTCGCATACACACTGATGATGCATAGTTATTAGTAGTGTGCTTGGCTCTCTCCGGCAGATGATGGATCAGTCGAGTGAGCGATTTTGCTTCTGAATCTGAAACGAGGATGATTATTGGCGTGATCATCCTCGTGCAGCCCAAGTTTCCGCGGATAGTCTACGGCACGGTAACATCTGGGGGATAAACATGCCACCAAGCTTGGACTTTGGCAGTGTTGCATACACACTGACATATATAGTAGTGTGCGAGATTGCCTGTTGGACTGCAGGGGAGATTGCCGTATATATTTGCGGCCTTAGAGTAAGAACAATAGTAGAGCCAACTACTGCTATAAGACAATGCCACGTCATTTAGAGCCAACCTTATAGCCAACTAGTTAGCTACAAAAGTGTACTATTTTATGAATATATGTCCCACTTGATACTCTCACACAATGCCTAGAAACACGTGCTAGAGCTGGCTCTTGCATTAGAGCTCACTCCCCTTCTCTCTCATATTTTCTTTTCTCCAACTAAGCACATATATATTATTTTAATTCTTATAGCCAGCTGACCGAATCTTATTGTACTTGCTCTCACGGCTAGCAAACCAAGCTCGCACGTGCCGTTGACAGGTTTACGCTGATGCCGCTCGATCTTCATCATCTGATCCTGACGTACGAAAATCCCATCCACTAATCCGCACTCACCGGAAACGTACGTGAGGACTCTTCCTCTGTAAATCAAACACCATCACTTGTACTCCATCCGTTCCGAAATATAAGATATTCTAGCTTTGTAAAACGAATGTATCTAGACACCTTTTAAGGTATAAGTTCACTCCAAACCTCTACGAACCTATACACTAAAAGACGTCTAGATACATTTGATTTATAAAGCTAAAACGTCTTATATTTTCGAACAGAGGGAGTAGTACCGTACTGTCGTATCAATATCGAGCATCGCTTTCGCAGAATCACCGCCGGGGATACTCAGGAGCGCGCGCGATCGCCTAGTCCGTTCCTTTTACTATTTCTCTGTTTTCACCGAGCTCGGTCCGTTGGCAAACGTAGTAGTACATCTCTGCGCAGATTCGGCTGATCGGTCGTACGTGGCTTGCTTGACCAGAACTGCCGCCGAGGAATTAATTGCTTGCGAGCTCAGCTGGGCGAAGCGAGAGATGGCGTGTCGATTCTCCTACCACCACCTGGCCGGCGATGGGGATGATAGAAAGGGACTCTCGTTCCCTCGCTCGATCGTGCCTCATCTTTTCCCAGCAGCGAGGAGCGAAGCTCTCGACACGAGGTGTACGCTGCTCCTCGATTATATGTTTGTTTGATTGGCGAGGACACACCTGCGTGTCTTGCTTATTTTGACATGACCTGCATGCGTCCTGTCCGTGTCCAGAGGGAACAAAATATCAAGGGCCGTGTTGGCTCACATAATAAGATCAACAAAATTAAGCACGCGGCAATGATGGTTACAACTGAAAGAACCGACTAAGTATGGACAGAAAAAAACATGAAAATGCATCTGCCGGGAGTCGAACCCGGGTCTATTGCTTGGAAGGCAATTATCCTAACTGTTGGACTACGCTTGGACAACATTAAAAAAAAAATCTTTGGAGAAAGTTGTCCAAATTTAAGAACATGAGATATTAGTTCCCAAACAATTTACGCGTAAATTTTTATGAGAAATAATTTCAGACAAAAGTGGATTGCACAAAGTAAAGAGATAGGGCAAGTGAATCACAAAAACAATTAGCTCCTATTAGGTGACATTTGGGGAAAGGCGATTAGGTGACATGCATGGCAACCTATGAGCCTAACGCAGAAAGCCTAGCTTTTCTTATCCAATCTCATCTCTCCAGATGGATAAAAGGAGAAGATTCCACTGCATGTGAATCGTAGTACGATGGCGGTGTCAACTGATGATGATATCCCGTGCATATGCGAGGATCGATCATCATGTGGTAAAGGAAATATACTAAATAAAGCTTAATCTTCGTCAAATCAAACCGATGTCCATCTGCGAGGACGCATCATTCCGACTTCACAATATCTCAAATATGTCCCATTTTCGGCTAACCCTTATGAAGAAAATTATAAAACATGTAGTGAAAACCTTGATGAAAAATATGTTTCACTAAAATGGAACGTTTGATGTATATATGTCCATTCTGAAACACGTGTGACACCTCAATGAAACATATTATGAAACCTCTCTGAGGTGGAGTGATGATTGCTATTAACAAAACAAAATGATTTGTATGTAAATACCTCGCAACCAACATCTCACCTCTTCATGGCAACATGAAAAAAACAAGATACCCTGCTCCGCTAATGGCAGGAGTCAACCATGCCCAATGTAGGGTTCTTATGCTTCCACACGCACACCACCACCTCCAGTACTCCCAAGTCCGGAAATGTCAACCAAAATATTATGACATTTTTACGAATATAGTAATATAGGCACAATATTAGTTATTTTACAAAATATCAAATTCAAATCTGAAACCCATAACTAAAAAAATTACATAAATCTAGTTCTCAACAACAACTAATTCAAGTTGGGCGATGAATTGATCCATTAGCAACATCGGTGTTGGATTTGTCTATTTTTCTCGAGCTAGACACTGATTTTGAATTTGAAACTTTGTGGCATAATAAATACGATGTAATATTAGTGTTGTGATTTTTCTTTGTACATTTTAGCAAGGTTCAGATGAGCCAAAATAGACGAGTGCACTGTAAGTACTCGAAGAGTGGGGGTATTAGATATGTTTCAGGGTAGCCATAAGAGAGAAATTTGAGGAGTAGTAGACAGTCCCAATGTTTCGTGCATATCGTGTTTACCTTGTACAAAAATAATAAAAAGGAAATGTTGCGCTCTACCCACTTTTTATTACTTAGCAAGAAAATGTATTTGCAAGATTTGTAAAAACATAACACATATTTTAAAAAATACTAACATTTATAATATCAATTGCATACAATATAAAAGTGATTGTTTTATTATGAGTCTAAATATATTTATTACATATTATAGATATTGGTATTTTTCTAATATATATATATATATATATATATATATATATATAGTCAAAGTTTATAAAGTTTGACTTTGACTAAACCTAGAACGCAGAATAATTTTGGATAGAGGGAGTAAGTTAATTTGCTAAGATTATAAATTGGGTTCTGTTGCTGTACGAAGGTTCATAAAATCCGCTCTTTACCTTGTACCAAAGATTCTGATGCACATAGGGAACTCCTAATAATTTACTGCTAGGATTTTAGGTCTAGCTCAAGTTATGGTCAGTTGTGCATTTGTAGACACTTCCATCGCTGATATTGTACATACTGAACATTGTCCTAGCTTATCCGTGCTAGCCTTATCCGTCGTGGAAGGAAAACAGAACTGAAACCAGATCGAAAAAACGCCCTCTCCTCCTGCGACCTGGTCGCCCCCGCGCGGGCGACTGGGCCGCGCCGCCGGCTCCCTCCCAGGCGGCCCTCCTCCCATACCTTTCCTTCCGCCGTCGCCGGCGTGCGTCGCCGGGCTCGGCCCGGCCGGCGCCGGCGGTGGCGGGCCCTTGCTTCTCCCCCCGGTGTCCTCCTCGCGCGGGACGGCGCGGCACCGGCGGTGCATCTAGGCGGCAGCGGTCCAGCTCAACGGCGGCGGGGCGACCTGGTGCCATGGATGGTAAGTGCGGCGGCGGGAGCTCCAGTTGGTGGCGATGGTGGCAGGGGCTGGTTCGGCTGGAGCCCCGCAGGCCCAGATCTAGGCCCTTTGGGCCTGATCTCGGTTAGCCGGGCAGGCTGGGCTCGACCTTGTTACCCCGGGTAGACTGACGAGCGGTGCGGGATGGGTGGCGGCGACAACGTCGCGCTTGCTGCTGCGTGGCGGCAGAAGCGTCACGGGTCCATCTGGGTCCGGCCGGGTCTATGGTGCCGATCTAGAGGGTAGCGGCAGCAGTGGTCTACGTGCAGCAGCGTGGTGGCGGTGACTTTACGGGCCCTTTTAGGGCTCGGCCGGGCCTGCACGGCCTGGTGTGTCCCTGCTGTTGCGTCCGGTCGGCACCCGCCAATAGCGGTGGAGGATGTCCTCCAGATGACTATATTGCTGCCGCCTTCCGGCTCCAATAGCTTAGTGTGATCATGCTTACGCGTCCGGCCGGCTACCGTCTATGGCGGTGGAGGTTGTTCCCTCCCGCGTGGTTGTGTTACCGTCGTCCTGTCTTCGGCTGTCTTTTCTCAGTCCGGTTGGCCTCGCAGCGGTTGCCATGGTGAGACGACGATGGTGACACAAAACCGTGGTGGCGTATGTTAGTGGGTGAAAAGCTTGGTGGAGCGCTACGGATTGTCCGGGAATGTGGTTTTTTGGGTCGGGAGAAATCTCTGCCGTCATGGCACCGACGCGGCGACGCTTGCGAGTGTCGCCATTCCTTCCTGAAGGGCGTCTGGGGTACCTCTTCCCCACAACCCATAGCGTACCAGGGGAAACCCTACGACTAGTCCGAGCAGCAGCGGCGTTGTCGTCGTTTTCCTTCTTGGAGGTGTTGCTTGGTACGCGGCGATTCGGAGTGCTAGGATCGTGGTGGGACTACTCCGGAGGGCGCAGCGGTGGCGTGTCATCTTCGTTTTCGTTGATCCGCCGATGTTGGCATTCTTTTCTTTTTTTTCTTTTTGCTTCTTTTGGGCTTATTGTTCTGTCTGCCCCAGCTCTGGTATCACATATTGTATCAGGTTTTGCTATATTAATATAGCGGGGCGAAAGCCTATTTCGAGAGCCTTATCCGTCGTTTATCCGTTAGTGGTTTTCCATGCAAATTTGTGTTTTTCTATTTGTGACATAAAAACGCTTGATAAATGACTCTCATGGAAAGTATTATTTCTTGATAGAGAGATCATTACTTAAAAGTTAACAATGCGTTCAATAGTGACAAACAACCCGGTTTGTATTAACCGAAGAAAATAAAACATCATTCACGCCGCTGACAGGCGGGGCGGGTAGAATGATCGTGGGATAGATTTTGCTCAAGCATCCAACGCAGTAATGGGTCTTTGAAATTTTCTAGAAATTAAAAGTTAAATGGTCATGAAGCCCACAGCTTCTGACATCTACCAACTAGTACCATCTCTGTTCCAAGGCTTTAGATACTTATATTTTTTCAAAAGTTAAACTATCTTAAGTTTAACGAAGTTTTTAGAGAAAACTATTCATATTTATAATACGTAATCCATACACATTCGTATGAAACATATTTTTACATGGTATCTATATAATATAATAATTCTTAATATTTTTTTAAAAGTTTAAATAAACATTTTTTTGCTTGACTTTTGAAAAAATATAAGCCTTAAGCCTTGGAATGAGGAAAGTATTGGTTAATCTGGTAGCAACATCAGGCAAGATACCCTACAAAGCTACCCCATGCAAGGAAGCAAGGTGCCGAATCAATGTGCTTCTACTGAAAAATAGCACGTGCCAATGTGCCTACCTACCAGCGTTGCAAACAAATTAAAGAGCATCTTCGCTACATTATGTTAGGTTTGCTTTAGAAATTTGTTTGGGTAATACTTCCTCTTTTTAGAGATATAAGATGTTTTAGGTTTATGAAAGAGATGTATTTAGACACATTTTAGAGTCTAGATTCAAAAGCTAGACACTAAAATGTGTCTAGATACATTTTCTTCACAAATCTAAAACATCTTATATTTTTAAACTGAGAGAGTATCCCTTAACCTAAATAAATAGACATTATGCCTATAGAAGATTTCTTAATTTTGTAGAGCTATATACGCTTTTAGTCCCACATCTTGCAGCGTCAGAGCGTTTTAGTCCCACATCTTGCAAAGTAAGCACTACTAGTCCCACAACTTGCATCCCTAAAACATTTTAGTCCAATTTAATTAGACTTCATCGAGTTTGACTGATTTTGACCAAATTCGTCAACCCTATAGCGACACAGTTTTTTCAAATGATCCTTGTATATTTTTACAAAATAAATAAAAAAATAATAAAGAAGGGAATTGAACTCATGACCTCTGCATTGCTAATCATCTCCTCTAACCATTAGGTTGAACGATGCTGACTGTTACACAAAAGGACGTAACACTTTTATACAATATAAGCGCGCACACACTTAAAAATGCTCACATTAAAAGGACGGAACTAGCGATCTTTATTGATTGAGTGTGTATATCCGGGCTACATCTAAGTATTTATTTTGGATATTCAAAAAATACATATTCTTACGTTGAAAAATTTATAAAGGAATTATAAATTTTCAATCTAAAATAATTTGTGCTCTGGGCTCCGTAGAAAAGACAAAATTAGAGATCCGGGTTTGCAAGCGGTGCACCTTCAAATCTTGTTAGAATTTTCTTTTTTTGTGGCTCCTAATACAAATCAATTAGGGCTAAAATTTTGCACACTAAAATCTTATATCATTGTCCACATGTACGTAATTTTTAAGCTGATTTTGATACTTAGAATTGCATTTTTCAAATGTTCAAATAAAGGCCACCACGTAGCCCGAGTTTTAAAATAAAAGGCCTTCATAGATGAGATTATGCTAACAGCGAATGTGGGCATTTTTAGATGTGGGAGCTTATATTGGATAAAAAGGTTCCACCCTTTTTAGAACCAGATATCATTGCTTAATGTAGCGGCCTAAGGTGGTGAATAGGAACTCAAAGATCATGAGTTCGATTCACTCCCTTGCCACATTTTTATCTATTTTGTACGTCCGCTAAAAAAAATGTGATGCCATAAGTTGACGAATTTGGTCAAAATCAGTCAAATCGATGAAGTCTAATTAAATTGAACTAAAATATTTTATGGATGCACTAAAATATTGCTCCCACGCCGCTTAGTGTAACTTTCACTCTACTAGTTGGCCCTAAAGGCTGTTTGAAATAATGGACGCTTTCAACCCGCATGAACGGCGACGTACTCATGGCCAGCTACCTAGCACACACCGTGGAGAGACAGAGACGACATCTCAACTAATGTTTGTTTCTCCCAGGTCTATTTTTTTTGGGAAGGAGATCAGACTTGAACCGTGTAGCATTTTAATTGACAATATTGTGCTTCTAGCGTCCCTGTCAGGCAGGTCGACGACTCTCGGGCGTGCTTGCTGATCGATCATCAGCGATTCAGCACTAAAGAACCCTATAACACAAATTGTCTTCTCCTGGCCACGTCAGCTCCAACGCAACAATTATATTCTTATTGTGCAGCTGGATTGAGATTGACCCCCATAGTCGTGCTAAGAGCATCTCCACTCGTTGGACGAACTCAGGCCGAAATCCGGTTTTTTTGGCTGGACGGAGCTTGATTTCGGCCTGGGTACGTCGAGTTTCCTACTTGCGTACCCAGGCGAGTTTTTGTGTTTGGCTAAAATTTAACAAATTTCAGCAAGCTTTGGGCGAACTTTAGGCGAATATAAGTGGTTTTGGGCGAATATGGTCGATACGGACGAACTTTGAGCGAATATGGGTGATATGGACGAACTATGGGCAAACTTTGGGCGGATATGGGCGATACAAACAAACTTTGGGCGAATCTGGTCTATATGGACGAAATTTGGACGAATATGGTCAATACGGGCCAACTTTGGCGAATATGCCCGAATTTTGGACGAACTTTGGGCGAATCTGGTCTATGTGGACGACTTTGGCCAAAATTTGGACGAATTTAGGCGATACGGACGAACTTTGGGCGAACTTTCGGCGAATATGGTCTATATGGACGAACTTTGAACGAATATGGTCTATATAGGCGAACTTTGGGCGAATATGGGCGAACTTTGGGCGAACTTTGGATGAATAAGGGCGAATATATGCTGACTAGACGGGTCCACTCGCCGAATTCGCTTCGTTCGGCGTACCCAGAATCCTGGGTTCTGCCTGGGTAGGCCGGACCAAAACACGCCGATATCCGAATGAAAACAGGTCATTGGATACGTGACTGGGCAATTTTCGGCGCCTGGACCGAAATTCGGCGTCTGGATCGGCCTCCTGAGTAGGCGAGTGGAGACGCTCTAATAAACCACCGGTGTTAACAAGAGTTTATCGATAACAGGAGGACGTACTAGTAGTTTCACGGACCTAATAATTTACTTAGCAAGAAAATGTATTTGCAAGATTTGTAAAAACATAACACATATATTGAGTTGAAATTTACCCATGTACATTTTTCTATAATAATCTACATGGTAATTTGCTAAGATCATGAAAAGGACAAAATGAGAATACTACAGTTGGGGAAACAAAACCCTCGCGACTCCCGCACCTCCCGGCCCTCGGGCCGTCGCCCCGAGCGTGGCGGCCGGGATCTTCCGCGGACGCTCTGCCCTCCGCCCCCCAGCCTCGTCCTCCTCTCCCGCCGTTGCCGGTGGGCGCCTTCCGGGCGGCACTCTTGGTGGGCCGCCGACGTCGGCGGCTCTTCTCCCCGCGCGCGAGCGCCGCTGCCGAGGGTGGCGGCTGGCGGCGGTGCTGCTCGGCCGACAGCGGTCCATGGACTTGGGCGTCATGGCGGCGGGGTGCTTCCATTGGCAGCGGGTACCTACAGTGGCCGGCGATTTCGGCCCAGATCTGGGCCCTTTGGGCCCGATTTGGGTTTGAGTGGGCTGGTTCGAGCAATGGTGTCTCTGACGGACTGAGGAGCGCCCTGCGATAGGGTTGGCGGTGTTGATACCATGCCTTCTGCATCGCGGTGGTGGAGCTTCACGGGCCCTTCTGGCCCGGCTGGACCTATGGCTTCCTCGAGGGTAGCGGCGGCGGAGCCCTACGTGCAGCAACATGGCGGCAAGGACTTTACGAGCTCATTCAGGGGTCGGCCGGGCCTCCTCGGCCTGGTGTGTCCTCGCGGCTGCGTCCGGTCGGCACCCGCCATTGGCGGTGGAGGAAGTCCTCCAGGTGGCTCGGCATTTGATGCCCTCCGGTTGCTTGTGGCTTGGTGTGCTCGGGTCACGGCGTCCGGTCGGTTACCGTTTCTGGCGATGGAGGTTGCTCCTTGCGGTGACCTAGCATACCACTGCATGATGTAGTACACTATAGTCATTGACATAACACCAATGAAACACCTATTCACTAGTATTACATCCCTCAGAGTGGTAAAACAAAAATACAGCGGGTCCATTACATGGCTAAAGGTTACAATTCACTCTATACACAAGATCTAGAGAACACTCTAGGTTAAAGAGAGAGAAAAAATTTCTTACAAAGAAGAATCAAAGATAAACATTGCAAAAACTATTATACTATTAAGACTAGTATTTTAACTAAGGGGGTGACATTGCTGCTATTGCAATGCACTACAGCAATAGGTTCTTTGGTTCGAGAGTATATTCCTATCTAATCAGTAACTTCGTCTTCACTTGAGTTGATGTATATGTTGACTTCCTTATCTTCGTTGAAGAGCTTTAGCTTTGGATGATGGTTCCTGGAGCATAACTTGATGTAGATGTTGTCTGCACTGGCTTCAGAATCTAGCAAGGGTTAAGAAGATATGTTGAGTACGAGCGTACTCAGCAAGTTCACTAAAAAGGAGTGTTTGATGCACTATATCTACAACCACAGACCATAGGTCGTAGGCAATGTAGGTTTTCGTAAACATTTCTTCAAACATTGCTTTTTATTCTAAAAAGCTATGTCCATCAGCCTTCACGGGTTTACCAGAACTTTCATGGAGTTCCTTTCCCGCCGCGTTCGTAGCTCCTTCTCGGAACAGGGAGTAACAAGTTACAGTTCTTACACTCTGCAGAGGTGCGTTACTTTAGCCATGAGAGACCTTAGCCTTGTTGCACAACCAAGTCATGACCTTGTCCATACTTCCTTGGTATGGGGCACAGTCTAAGATCCAAGCCAATCACTGCCCTCTCCGTGAGCTCATATGTCTGCACGATACTTCAGGGCCGGCTCACCTCCGTTAAGCCCCCTTTCGGGCAGGCTAAAACCATGATGAGTTTCCAAAGACTCTATGACCTGGTGATGCCCGGACGAGTACCATTTAAATGGACTATATCCCTAAACACCATTCATAGATAATCTAGACACCAAAAGTGTGGGGTGTAAGGGTGCCCACCCATATGTTGGATCCGCACAAGGAATCACAAGGTCATGTTAAGGTCGTCTTTCCTCCATACGAGAGGAAAATGATATAGCTGACTTCTCCGTCCCATTCCAAATCTCATGGTTAACGCGTAATATACGGCGCAAGAATCACTGGCGACATTGGTTGTTAGGTCCTAGATAATATGTTACTTTACCACCGGAACTTTCATAGTAGGTTATTACCTCATGGTAAATAACCTATAATCATATTATTATGAAAATAGTTTTTTCTGACCCTTTTCAAATGCAGGTGATGACAACACTGGATTTGTAAAATTACTTTACAGAAAATAATCAAAGTACATGAGCAAGTGTAAACTTGATTTTTATGATTGCAAGATTATGCACTCACGGTCTTCAAGGCAATATAAGATCTAATATCTCAAATCAGCATCATTGGTCCGGTAAGGACTAATGTTTAAAGAAGCAGGATGTTCTTATGCATAAGTAATGTGATGCACTTTATAAATGCGAATCCCGGGGATAATGTTGTTCTAGGGTTTGGATACTGGAAAAGGTTTCCTTGGGATGTGTTGAACTTTTAGTTAAGTTTCACACTTATGCTTCTTGTTAAGGTTTGTGAGTGTGTGAAACAACATGAAATTATAATAACATAAACAATGAGATACACACCCACGTGAAATGTTACTCAAGATTGCTTACATTATAATGGTTTATCTTTAAATTTTACTTTACAAGTACTAGCCTTAATAAGGATCTTAAGTGTTTATAATCCTAAGTTAACAAGTAAAGTTTGAAACAATATGATTGTGGTTAATTGCCATCTGTTGATTATGATGAAATTCCTTGAATTTTAATCTGTTAAGAGTTGGAAATATTATAAGGTTTGTTGATTGAAGTGGAAAAACGAATAACTTTTGAAGAAAAGATTCCTTTACTAAGGTCTAAACAATCTTTGTGGTTAATAAAATGTGGTCGAGGTTGTTTGTGCTTGCTTGAATAGCTTGGACTTGAGATGCTTTATAACTTAATTATAACAGACCAAAGTTAACTATAAAACATATAACAAAGTCTTTAGTTTTATATTGAAAGTCTTGTGGACTAAAGTTAACTTAAAAAAACATGGATGGTTTGAAAATGTAATGCTTAGGATATTTGTACCTTGTGTACTTTGTAATGTTTCATTAAAGTTACTTAAGAATGGCATTACTTCTATTGGAGTAGTGGTTTCTTAATTGTATAATGGAATAGAATCATTTATCTTTTTATAAAGATGTGGTTATGATTTGTAATCAAGGAAGTAATATTACTTAACTATTTATGGATTCACTATAGTGTTTTAATTTGTTTACAAACTTGTGATTGAAGTAAGTAAAGAGGTTTTATTTAATTCCAACTATTCTTGAAGATTTTATATTTAATAAAGATATTTTTAGAAAATAAATTACATATATATATTTGGAGGATAATTCAATAAATTTGTATTTAAACGGTGTTAAATCATTTTGACTTTATAATATTAGTATTTAAGACTAATACTATTTATTAGACTCAATTGGCTATATTTAGAAATATTAAAAATTTTATTTACCTTTATATGAATTATTAATTAAGTATAGAAATAGGTTTAAATTCAAGTTGTTAAAGTGTTTAAATTTTTATTTACCTAAATAGTGGAATATTATATTTTTAACATGTAGGTATTATTTTTGTGATCATTTTGGTATATTAAATTTATTTTTATGATTTATAAATAATAAGATATGATTTTATAAGATTTATTACTTTATAAACACTTAATAAATAATAATAATAAATATTTAATTAAGTGAAGTACTATTGCATGATTATAGTTTTAAATCATAGTTCTTACTTTTCTAAGATTTTTAGTATTTTATTTATATTTTTAATACTTACCAATATTGAAATATGAATTATCAAGGTATTATTACTTATAAAACCATTATTATTTAATAATGATTTAGAAAATTACCAAAAAAATATTTGATATTAGTTTTAAGTTGTAGATTTTATTTTTCTGAAAATTTTCATATATTAAACATATTTTTCTGAATTATGAAACAAAAGTTATTGATTTTATAAGATTTAATGATTTTATTTCATTTCTTGGATATTTAAATTTGGGTTTATATCACTTATTTATTTCCTAAAAAGAGAATAACTTTTTGTACCAAGGCTAAGCCTACCCAAGGTCACTGACTGGTGGGCCAGTGGCCACATCATCAGCCACACGTGAAAAGTCTAGGTCAAACTAGATGACTAGGCAGAGGATGATGTGAGTATGACATCATCATGATGTCATCAGAAGATGAACATCACATATCGATGTTCGATCTGCTGATTTAGTCCATACACGGGGCTGCGGTTAGGCTTGTTCGAAATAGGATGACACAAGGATCCTAGGAGTGGTGGCGCCGCTAGCGAATGGTCGTCGGAGGATGGTCAACGATGGTGGACAATGGCAGCGGTATCAGGTGCTCGTGGTGGAAGCTATCTAGAGCGAAATACAGAGAAATAAAGGTATTGGGAGAACCGGTGGCTCACCAGGATGCTTGTAGTGACGATGGAAAAGAGAGGCGAGCTTAGACGGCGTCGCCATGGTCGACGGCGAGCGGCGGATAATCGTGTTCTATGCACATGATTACGGCCTCCCGGGCTCGATTCCTCCTCTGAGCAGACGAAGTCCACCACGGTGGAGCTGGTGGTGTCACCAGTTGGTCTTGGGGTGGTCTCAAACGGCGACGACAAGCGACTCCGGTGAGCTAGGGTTCCGAGTCCTATGCGAGAGAGAGATAGAGAGAGCGAGAGGAGATGAGATAGGTATGAGAGGATAGAGGAGGACGCGGCGGTCTTATCTACACCCCTCAGGGTCGGCGGCGAGATCACGGCGGACGAATTTTGATGACGACGACGGACGACATCGACGGTACGCACACAGGTGCTTGTGTGCGTGAGGATGACGACGATGATCATTTTGCAGAAAATCCCCTAAGCTTCTTCGAAACAAACCTGCGGTCCCTCTTCGGTCCCACCCGTTAGCCAGAGAAGAGGACAAGCTGGGCTGACTACTCGGCCTTTGCAAAGTCAGCAGTAGATAGAGGGTTGAAGAACTGGGCCACGGCCAGAAATTGTTTTTTTATTTGTTTTTATTTTCTGTTTTATGTTTTGCTTTTCATATTTGTATTTTAATCTATAATTTGAAATTTTCTAACAAAGTTTATTTTTTGAATACTTGCAGCAACAATTGCTATTGATTGAGATTCATTTTGTAAACCTTTATGATAAATATTTTTATATTTCTTCATTTTCTTTACATGAATCCCTTATAATATTTTGTAGTAGTCTTTGTTATTAATTTTCTTTCTATACTAAACCATGGCTTTATTAAATGATATATCCTTATTTGTTTATAAAACTTAATTCTAGTTAGCTCATAGTTTGGATGGAAATTTTTATTTAATGATCATATATCATTATTGGATGTATGATATGCAAAGGAAATTATTTGGTTATTATTATTCCCATAGATCTTGGGAATAATAAAGTATATATTTTATTATAACTAACATAGTAATTAGGGTTTGAATTGTAAGTTCTTACCCTAGAGTTTAGGGTTCTTACCATATTTATATTCTTTTATTGATGTGAGTAAAGATTTAATAGCTAAAACACATTGTCATTATGTTTGTGATCTTTAATGATATCACGTTTTAAATAGAAAGTTATAAACTGGAATGTCTTATGGAAAAGAATTGATAATGATAACTCCTAAGCATATATGGTTATGATAATTGGAAATGATAGAGATGTGCTTAAATGATTTGCTATAGGAAAATATTCCTATAAAGCATTGTGAAAATAAAATGATTTATCCAACAGATGAGATGGATGTTAAGCTTCATCATAGATTTAGGGTTTAGTGTTTACCAAGAGTTCCTATCTTCCATAATTCATAATTCTGGACTTCTAATTAAGGAATTCCTTTCCTAGATATTCTACTCCTTCATATCCATCATCATGTGCTAACATGATGAGTTTTACTTCACAAGAATATTCTGATCCACCTTTTATTATTCTAAACCCATTGATAAACCCAATGAGCTTGACACTAAAGCTTTTTATAATCTTCTCATATCCATACTTGGTTATATCAACCACTCTTCTGCTGATAACCTCCAATCCAACAAGTAGCTACTTCTAACTCCATTCCTATTCTTCCATAATCATCCCTTACCAATATTTACTCTAATAGATTCATTTATAATTAGATATATATCAAATCCTACTTTCCTCAAAAGTTTACCATCTTTTTAAGAGGAATAACACTACTTCAATAACTCCATGCTACTCTAGTTTTAACTTAGTCATACTATCTTATATCTACTTCACTTCAGTATCTTATATTAAAGTTCAATCATGTTCTATCCACCAATGTCACTTATTCCTTGTATAAGCATTCACTCTTAGTGACTTGAGCATGATCATTACAATCCTTTGATCCTTTATGGTTTAGGTTTCCAGTTGGCTAATAAAGGCCTTCATCAATACAACACTACAGTTGTATTATAATTATCTTCTCAGTGTATCTATCTGACTAAGAGAGATTATTCATTTACTATACCTACTTTATTCAATAGGATTACTCCTGGTAACTTTCTTCAGGATTCATCCTTGTAATCTTCTTTATCACCATATAAATATATATTCCAATTAACTCTTCTGTCATTACAGGAGTGGGTTAACTCCATCAATTATCACATTGATCTTATTCTCTTCCAACTCTTCCATCCTATAGATGATATTCAAATCTAGCATTACTATTTACCCCTTCTTAATTATTTCTTTATAGGCCTTAATTTAATGCTATGATATAAACAAGAGTTAATAGATCAAGTATTGATGGATTAAGAATTGGTGAATCAATAGTTGATTTCTCAACATTGATGAACAACAGATATTAAAATATGGTTCAATAGAGATAGTAAAGATTGATATGGAAAGAAAGATATATGGTGAATGGTCTTGACTTGGTTCCCTTCCTACTCAATCTCACTAAAGAATTAAGGTTAAGTATTACCATGATACTCATGGTATAAGTACATTCCTATTACTTAAGTTATATTTATAACTTGGTATTCATGAGTTGTGGTGATGAATATTATGATATGATCCCTTAAGGACCAGATATTAATCATGAAGCAATGCATTATGATGTAATTTTATCATATTTGATCTACCCTTAGATCAAATCTTCCTTTACCTAAAATAAGTTTTTAGCAAAGGTCATATTGAAACTTATCGCAGTCAACTTGATGATCTACTTCAATTCCATCAAGTTGAGAGAAACTTCAATCACTTTGACAAGTTTTGTTCAAAAGCGCAAAAATTATTCAGATTTTCTATGCATGAATGCAATGCACACATCTGGGTTCAGCTTATTTCTAAGCTCTAATAATGGGATGTTACAGACTCTCCCTCTTAAAATCAACTTCATCCTCGAAGTTCGCAAACTCTCACGTTTTAGAGTAAGGAATTGACTTGTATTGGTTACTGCATTTCTCCCTTCATGGTAACCTCAAATGGAAGTAATGGTAGTATTCCATATCCAGATCCTTTTCTTGAATTCTCATCATACTCAACAATCTTTAACTTGTTGTCTCCAATACTCCAAAGTTCCTTTTACTTTAGTCCCTTAGGAAGTTGTCCTTATTACAAAATTCTTTAATTGGGGTCTCTTATTTAGTTCATTTCCCTGATTAGGTATCCTAATCCAACTCCTTCACTTGATCATCAACTTTCTTACTATATTATATAAGGTCTAGGAAGTCTCACTAAAACAAGTTTTAAATTTCTATTTGCCAATAGTTGTGGTCAAAAGACTATATTTTTGTTCTTGTCATAGTATGGTTGATACTGGTATTCCTTCCGAAATTGGATTTGAACTAATTTAGTTCATACCTATTGGAATTTTCTTGTTCCTCTACACCTGTCCAATTGGATGTGCTTTATTTTCTCTTATGAACCACTTAAGAGTTGTTCCTCTAGAATTAGCCTATTTAATCTATTTTACTACCTTCAAGTTTTTACTTTAACAGGTTTTAGATAATCTTTTATTATTACCTTCAATTCTTCTAGGAGTACTTTTATAATGATGACTTCTTTTAACCCTATGAAAATAAGTCTTAATGTTGTCATAGGTTAGTATTTCTTCTCCAAAATTTACTTGGAATTCGGATAACAATACTTTTGTTTACTGTTTTACTCTCCCCCTTAGGGTTTACTAATAGTCTCTAAACTGATATATAGTAACCACTGGCTTTATAGTCAGAATGTTGGGCTTTGTCTAGATTATTCTTTACCTAGTTAGGGTTGCATGAAAGATTGTAGGTGTATCCACACAATTGTGGATCTCCAAAGCAAATCTTTTAGTATTGTTGGTCTTACTTACTATTTGGATATTTTCGCTTTGGTAAGCTGACTTTGCGAAATGTTTCATAATACTATCACTTAATTTTTTATACTTATCTATGTCTTACTTAACTTAGGCCAAGTTTTATGCTCTTTATGCAACTTTTAAGAAGATCTGGTTAACTATGTCAACCAACACCGGCTGCGGACGAGATACCAACTGTGGATCAGAATCCCGACTATGGATCAAATACCAGCTGCGAATCATCCTAGATTGTAGGTATTACCCTATGGCTTCCAACATCCTTATGGCATTCTCTCTGTACTGTCAGAGCTTGAATACCACCTTGATTCCAATGCTACTTCTTTGTACTTATTCATGATACTTCCATGAACTTGGTACAACTACTTCTTGTTGTTTTATTCTACATGTAAACCTCCTTGGTATACGGAATTCATCACTCCCTTACACGGATTCCCATTCCTATCTAGGTCTATAACATCAAGTAATAACTCGGTGTTACATCATGCATTTGCACACCTAATTAAACTTCATGTATAGATCTAGCCAATCAAGAAGATTCAAGAAAATCCAAGATTTGATAAACAACCAAACATATACCATGTATTATACATAGGTTTTAAATAATTTACAGACGAACTAACCGTTCCGACGGTTTGCCCCTCACATACATTACACAACTATCTTACAAGAACTTCCTGTCTTGTGAGTATATCCTCACTTATTTCGGCAAACCTTTAAAACTACAATACGCATTACCCTCTATGTACATTATTAAAGCACTCATCCCTTGGGATGTCATTCCTTTCTTACTTTCATCTTCCTCTAGTGCTTCCTGGAGTTCTGTCCATGATGACGTGAAGTCCTATGACTGCCTTCTGGAGTGTAAGAGAATCCAAGAGGTGTGTATTTTTGATTATAAGTACCTAGACTGAGATTAGTCATTGAAAAATGACTAGAGTTGGCATAGTCTTCTATAGGATATACCTGTGTTTCCGGCAATGCTTCCTCAAAGTAAGATGGCTCCTTAGCCTTTTCTTGGATCCATTCGTACATACTGGTATAGTAGCTATCGGAATACTCTTCTAAGTCGATTGGATTGGTATCACCCCCATATGGTCCATAAGGCTCTCTATGGTTATGGTTATAGTTGGTCTCTTCTCCGATACCTGTATCACAAGGTATAGGGTTTCCTATGGTTCCACCTTAAGATTCTACTCCCCATTCATACTGGTTTTGTTCAGGGTTATTTGGAATAGATCCAGGCCATTCCTGTTGATCGGAGTTATACTTGGTCCATAGATCTTCAGGTGTCTGGGGTTTATTTTGGTAGTAGGCATAGTTTTCTGAGTGTGGATCATCAAACTCTTCCTCATACACTTCTCCTGAAGGTATGTATTTGGGATGCCTAGCTTCTTTATCTAACTTCTTCCTACGTGCCATTGCCTTATCAGGAATAGTAAAGTCCTCAATGACCGTATCCAGTTCCTGAACTAAGACTTGGTGAGTGTTATGATAAGTGTTTAGCAAAGACCGATAACGATCCATATACTCTACGGCTAGAGTAGGTTCAGTTTGGACTAGAGTAGAGTGATCTAACTCGTGCTCTTGGTTTGAGTTTTCATGGGGTATAATGGTGTGAGTACTACCTTCTAGAGCTTGGGATTTCTGTTCTCGGATCATGGTTATGGCTGCTGCTACGGCAATCTGGTATGCAGATGGCATGCACCTTGCCTCTCCTAATGGCATTTCTCCCTTAAGTCCTAACTTCTTGGGTAACACGATCATGACACGGTATTTAGCTAATAACTGCCCATCATAGTAACTATAAATCTTGACCAGAAGTCTCGATTCACATTCCAAACTCCATAGAAGTTGTCAGATATTATCTGTCCAATCCCCCCCCCCATAGTCATCCAGCGTCATGTTCATCACTTGAACATTCCGGGGTGGATATCAAGGTGCCATGTAGAACTGTAGATAAGAAATTATCATCAGTCACATAGAGTTAAAACTCTTGGTAATGATCGGGATTGCAATCATACTAAAGAATTATCGTACTAGCAACACGACATGATTATTCTTAGTTGAATATCCCTCATATCACTAGAGAACTCTTTATTATTGCTAGTATGTGTCCTACAGGTTCTATCCATTTACTAGGTTTCCAACCTAAGGTCAAAGCATATGCTCTGATACCAATTGCGATGACCCAGCATACCACTGCATGATGTAGTACACTATAGTCGTTGACATAACACCAATGAAACATCTGTTCACTAGTATTGCATCCCTCAGAGTGGTACAACAGAAACACAACGGGTCCAATACATGGCTAAAGGTTATAATTCACTCTATACACAAGATCCAGAGAACACTCTAGGTTAAAGAGAGAGAAAGAATTTCTTACAAAGAAGAATCAAAGATAAACATTGCAAAAACTATTATACTATTAAGACTAGTATTTTAACTAAGGGGTTGACATTGCTGCTATTGCAATGCACTACAACAATATGTTCTTTGGTTAGAGAGTATATTCCTATCTAATCAGTAACTTCGTCTTTACTTGAGTTGATGTATATGTTGACTTACTTATCTTTGTTGAAGAGCTTTAGCTTTGGATGATGGTTCCTAGAGCATAACTTGATGTAGATGTTGTCTGCTGTAGCACCCGGGTAAAACCACTACTAGAAAATCGCCTGTATTTACATCTGTGCATCATCATGATATCTGCATGCATGTTTTAATCTAAAACTATTTTGCTAAAAGCCTATTTTTGTTTTCTAAATTATCCCCTTTCTATTTCAAATGTAGAACCCTCGGTCCGCCCGGATCTTTTGTTTGCCTAAAATATTTTACCAAAAGGATATTTTAAAACTAAATAAAATAATAAAACTATTTTAACCGGAGAGGCAGTCTAGATGGTCAGGCTAGAGGCCCAACCAGCCAAACCACCTACTATCCGGCCCATCTAAAATAAAACCCTAACCCTAAAAACCACCCTAGACCTACCCCAAATCCCACCCTACCTCTCACCCACCGCCAACCCTGGCTATACATGCACACACGAGCACACACGCACGCATGACCCAAACATAACCCGAACCACCCTTGCTCGACACCAACGCACGCAACACCGCCCGGCCCCACCCTGTGACTTCCCTCGCTCGTGAATCCCCTTGTTCCACTCGATCCCCACCTCGCCTTCCTTCCTTCCTCCTTGTCAACCGCCGCCACCTACCGCCTCTGCTTCCTGGCTCTTCCTCGTCGCCGCCAGGCTGCGCCTCTGCCACCCTCTCACTCGGCCCGCAGTGCGGCCAACACCACCGCTTCCTCTTCGAGGTGTTGTCGAGCTCGCCCTGGCCATGGCTCCCTGCCCCGCCGGCTTCATACTCCAGCGCCGCCGCACCTCTCGCTAAGCTTCGATGCCGCCTCCCTCTGGCCGCGTCTCGCCCTGGTACTCGCCCCGACCTCCCGCGCCCACCGCTCCGGCAGCAAGCCAGGCCCTCCCTCGACCTCGGCCCTGCCCTTCCCGCATTGGCCCCGCCAGCAAGGCCTGCTGCCGGCCTCTATGTTTTCCCCTCCGCCGCTCATGCTCGTCGTCGCCCCTGAGCCGCACCGTCGTACCTCCAGCACCTCTGGAACCTCGCTTCGCGTGCTGCCACTGCGAGCCGCCTCCCTGTGTGCCGACCGGGCTCCTTCGCGACCTCCCTTCCGCTGGACGCTGCCGCGGGCTCACGCACGCCCTGGCCATGTTTCTGTGTCGTATCCTCGACCTCCAAGACCTGCCTCGGCTCGCTGTTGTTTTGTTCCCGTGTACCACTGCTACTACTTTCGTATGGTACTGCTTGTGTACCTATATGAGGTGGACGTGTGGTGATCTTGGCTACTTGGGATAATTCAATCTCGTCCAGGAATACGAAGGACCGGTGATGCTGTCTCAAGACCACGCGCGGCCATGTGTAGATCCTCGTTGCCACCGGAGATACAAGGTCCGTCCTTGTGTCGCCAAGACCTCCGATCCTGAATCCGAAGGGCTTCTTCATGGAGCACCGAGGACGCCTTCATGGGACGCCAAGACACCTGTCGAACCCCAAAGCCCAAACCCGCCGAACCCGAACCCCTCGGAGAACCCCAAGATCATCGATACCATGTGTGACCCCCATCCGACACCCCTCATATTTTTTATAATATATAACATATACTTGTTGCATAACAATCATTCATATTCATATATATTTGGTTTGGGAGCCTTATGCCGATTCACCTTAATTAAATATGGAGACCATATACGGGCGAATATAGTCTAATATTGGTCCCATTTAAAATTTGTGTAGCAAACCGATGATATATTTTGCCATGTTTAAACAACATTTAAATTGCGGGTATCTAAATAACTTGAACCACTTAATATTTGTCGGGACCCCGGTTCCGCTTAATATTGCCTAATCGCATCGCACCTTTGCCATGTCATACATCATACATGCATCATGCTCGATCTTTTGCCATAGTATTAAATAGTGTATCCGGTGTTTCTTCTAGTGCTTTGCTTCTTCACGGATTAGGCCGATGAGTTGATGCGAGTGTCGACCCGATCTTCGGATGAACCTTCGGAAATGTTTTCTAGGCGAGCATTCTCCCCCTTTCTACCTATTTTACATTTCTAGTCTTTATTTCCTCCTATTGATCTATTGCTATCTGTGTTGCGATGTTCTAGTTTTCGTACCCGTGATATCCCTTGCAGCCTCTATATTGCCATGGACACATCCTATTGCCTGTTGATTGATAGACAGTCGGCCTTGCGAGTCATAGTTGCTTGCTCAGGTGTTGCTTCGCATTGTCGATGTTCCATCGTTGTTGGGTGGTCGACACATGCTTAATGGTGGAGAGGATCAAGACTTTAATTATTGTTAATAACTAAAATTGAAAGTAGGTAAATAATGCAGAGGCACCGGTGGGTAATAGACAATATTTGGTTTTTAACCGCTCACTGGTGTCCCGTAGGACCCCGAGTTCTTGACACCTGTTCCGAGATCGAGCGTGCTAACCAAAGGTGCGGTGTGTGGGCACCCCCATCGATTAGTACCTGATTTCAAAGTACTGTACTGAGGGCCACAAAGTAGTTTGGGGCTTTATTACTGCGGTGACTCAGCATACCACTGCATGGTGTAGTACACTATAGTCGTTGATATAACACCAATGGAACACCGTTCCATTCACATTATATCCCTTAGAGTGGTACAACAGAAACATCGCGGGTCCAAGACAACACTTTATATTACAGATAGCATATTACAAAAGATCCAGAGAGCTTCCTCGGACAGTGAAGAATATTATACAGAAAGAACCATAAAGATCCACTCGGAGTTACTTTAGAAGTACTACTATTAATATATGTATAAGGCTTGAAAGTACTACTATAGTATTGTTCTACAGAAGTAGGTTCTAGATTCTAGGAGTTTTATTTCTATTCTATGCTTCAACTTGTCTTTGATAGATTCTGGTAAGGTCTTCGACTCCGTTGATCTCCCTTAGATATCTTCGACTCTTAAAGTGACTTATTTCCTAGAAACGACATTGGTTTCTCCGGGATCTAGCAAGGGTTAAGAAGATACGTTGAGTACGAGTGTACTCAGCAAATTCACTAAAGAGAAGTGTTTGATGCACTATCTATAGCCATAGACCATAGGTCGTAGGCCATGTAAGTTTTCGTAAACATTTCTTCAAAGTTTGATTTTATGCTGAAAAGCTATGTCCATTAGCCTTCACGGGTTTACTAGAACTTTCATGGAGTTCCTTTCCCGTAGCGTTCGCAGCTCCTTCCCAGAACAGGGAGTAACAAGTTATAGTTCTTACACTCTGCAGAGGTGCGTTGCTTTACCCATGAGAGATCTTAGCTTTGTTGCACATCCGAGTTATAGGCTCGTTCACACTTCCTTGGTATGAGGCCCAGACTAAGATCCAAGCCAATCATTGTCCTTCTCCGCGACCCCGCATACACCACAACTGTTGGATGACCAAATTCAAGGTAGACTTTTTCCCGTATAAAACGGCTATACCTTAGTTGGATACACACAACAACCATTAACACTAGATATCTGTCTTTTGTAAGCCCAGATCCACGGTAGACTTCCCCCGTATAAAACGACTATACCCATGATCTGCAACTTACAAATGCCTAGAACAGTGTCCAATGCATGCGAAAGGGAGCCGATCTAGCTGACTTCTTCGTCCCATTCCAAATCTCATGGTTAACGCGTAATATACGGCGCAAGAATCACTAGCGACATTGGTTGTTAAGTCCTAGATAATATGTTTCTTTACCACCGGAATTTTCATAGTAGATTATTACCTCATGGTAAATAACCTATAATCATATTATTATGAAAATAGTGATTTCTGATCTTTTTCAAATGCAGGTGATGACCATACTGGATTTGCAAAATGATTTTCAGAAAATAATCAAAGGACATGAGCAAGTGTGAACTTGCCTTGTATGACTGCAAGATTATGCACTCACGGTCTTCGAGATAATAGAAGATCCAATATCTGAAATCAGCATCATTGGTCCGGTAAGGACTAATGTTTAAAGAAGCAGGATGCCATTATGCATAAGTAATGCTATGCAATTTTATAATTCCCAAAGTGAAACCCTTAGTATCTTGAATAAGTTGATCTTAGGTATCTTCTATAAGATTGGGTTTAGCTTTAAGTTTATTTCATAAGCAATGACATTGATAAGGAACTTAAGTGTTAACAAACCAAAATATACAAATACTAATAGAATAATGTGGTTATGATTAATTGTTATCTGGTGATTGGGATAAAAAGTTCTTGAGTTGAGTTCTTAAGAGATGAACGAACTAATATAGACTTGTTTCTGTGAAGTGGAAAAAAGAATAACATTTGAAGAAACTAGTATTTAGTTAAGGTTAATTAATCTTAAGGTTTATTAGGTTTTACATTAGGGTTGGTGACGGTTATGAATGGTTTTAAGTTATCATATTTTAATTGACGATACAAGTGACTAAAGTTAACTTTAAAACATGAATAAACTTCAAATGAGATGTTTATTATTGTTTAAACCAAAGTTAACTATAAAAATAGAAGTGAGTTGTAAGATATGATGAGTTTTAGAATAGCATCTAGTTTTAGGGTTTGGAAAATATAACCTTTTGGAGGATTAGGACGACAAGCATCTCCAACCTTTTTCAAATTCTCATCAAATATGAGAACATAAACTTTGCCATATTATACTCTCTCATGTTGCAACAAAAACATCATTTCAGATATGGCAATATCTTCCAAACATCATGGTTTCTAAAACAACTCTTTCAGATCCTAGATAACCTTGATATTAAAACAATCTTTTGAATATCAAGAATCATGGAGACAAACATGATACTTATATACTAACACTGGAATTGTCACTCTTGATTTAATACCAATTATTAAACTTCATGGAGTAACCGGAACTTACTAAAAGTTTGCAATAGGACTTTTAAACTTTAGATTAACACTTCATAACAATACGATGCCAGTTCGTAAAGTAACTAACCAGAATTCTATAGTTCTATTATCTCAATTATAACTAAGCACAAGGTGGTAAACAGATGCCAATGACTACAACAACTATGCAAATTTACTTTGATTTAATTTATGATAAATAGTGTTCAACTTTTAATCATATTGCTATTGAACTCCCACTCAAAACAATATCCCTCACATTGTTTTAGTGATCACACGAACCAAATTCACTACACCAAGTCCGATCATCACGTGACATGATATAGTTTCAAACGCGAACAATCATCATGTTCATCATATCATCTATATGACTCATGCTTTAACTTTCGGTATTCCATGTTCCGAGACCATGCATTACATGCTAGGCTAGTCAAGATCAAACCATAGCTTCCGCATGAGCAAATCTGGCTTGCTCCCATTGTATACACTCGCAGAATCTAACACACCCGATCATCACGTGGTGCTTAGAAACAATGAGCTTTAGCAACGGTGCCTACTAAGGACGAACACTCTATAACTTGATATTTTTTTGAGAGGGATCATCTTATAATGCTACCGTCGCGAACTAAGCAATACAAGATGCATAAAAGGATTAACATCACATGCAATTCAAAATATGTGATATGATATGGCCTTTCTTCTTGTGCTTCCGATCTCCATCTTCAAGCACGAACATGATCTCCATCATCACCGGCATGGCGTCAAGGTCAATGGTGTCGCTCCATGGTTGTCGTCCACCAGCATCAACTATTACAACTATTTTGAATAATAGACACGCAGGTCTATATGAAATTAAAAGATAACCATATGGCTCCTGCCGGTTGCCGACTTACAATAAGGAACATTGCATACATCATATATAATCACAATCATGGCCATATCACATCACAGCACACCCCTGCAAAACAAAGTTAGACGCCTCTAATTTTCTTTGCATGTTTTACGTGGTTTGGGCATTTCAATAAGTGTCGTTCTAACTTACGAACAAGAACCACAACGTTGATGCTTGAACTATCAAGTGACCGTTGTAAATTGAATCTTTACTATGATGGGAGAGACAGACACCCGCAAAGCCACTTATGCAATACAAGTTTCGAGCGTGGAGCAAGTATCATGAACGATGTCATGTAAGGTTAGCCCGGGCCGCTTCATCCCACCATATCGCAAGATGCAAAGTACACAAGAAGCAATTGATAATAAAAGCACCACCGCCCATAATGACCATTGTGTTCTACTCGTGCAACAAATCTACATATAGACACGGCTCTGATACCACTGTAGGGGTTCGTAGCATGGAAAACAAAAAAATTCTACCGCATGAACACACACAAGATCTAATCTATGATCAAGCCAAGATCTATCTACTAGATCGGTGCAACAAGTTGATAGAGTACTAACCCTCAAAGATCCAAAGCGGTTAACGAGAGCAGATTCTCGTGGGTGATGTAGTCGTTCACTTGACGATCTCAAGATCGCGTAGACGATCATTCAGGCGCCGTATTCCGATAGCGCTCTCGCAGTCGGTCACACGTACGGTACTCGATGAAGACCTTCCTCTCCCTTATTCCAGCAGGCAGCGGAGGTTGTAGCTCTCTCCTCGTGATTCCGGCAGCACGACGACGTGGTGTCGGAAGTAGAGGGGAGATCCCGCAGGGCTTCGCCTAAGCCGGAGCTAGTATGGTGGAGTAGAGGGAGCCCCGGCGATCTAGGGTTTAGAGGGCCGAGGTTTAGAGGTAGCTAGCAACTAGAGTTTAGCTAGTCGGTAGTAGTTTAGAGGAGATCTAGATTGGTCGCAACTAGAGAGGGTGGCGGCGACCAACCTAGGGTTTCTTGGGCGCCTAGGGCAAGGGGGATACCTTGGGGTGCGCCCTACCCCTCCTTATATAGGTGGGGGGCATCCAAGGGTGTTCCTAACCCAGTTGGAAACCCTCCCTAACTCAGAAACCCTCCCTAACTCGGAAACCATGTTGGGATTTGACTTTTTCAAACTGCCTTTTTGACTTTCAAATTAGAGTTTGATTTCTCTCTTCCAAGTGTCCAGCCAAGTGACCTAGGACATGATGCAACCATTACACTTTGTCATGACACATCCATGTACCCTTCCCCTTCCGGATCGGTGAACCTTCTAGACCCTTCTAGAACATTCCAGTGAAAACACCGGAATCATTCCCGAACTCCGAAATTGGACTTTCTGTATATGAATCTTATTCTCCGGACCATTCCGGATCTGCTCGTGATATCCTGGATCCCATACGAGACTCCTAACAACATTCGGTCTCTTTACTCACATTCTATAACTACTAAACAACATCAAATCCTTAAGTGTGTCTCCCTACGGTTCATGAATTATGCAGACATGATCGAGACTCTTCTCTGATCAATAACCAATAGAGGAATCTAGAAATTCATATGGCTCCCACATATTTCTATGATTACTTCATGATCGAATGAACCATTTACATACGATACCAATTTCCCTTTGTCTCATGATACTTTACTTATCCGAGGTTTGATCGTCGGTATCTCTGCATACCTAGTTCAACCTTGTTACCAATAAGTACTGTTTTCTCGTTCCTGTGATATGTGATCCCTTGTGAGCCAGTCACATGCTTGCAAGATAATTGGATGACATTCCACCGACAGGGCCCAGAGTATATCTATTTGTCATATGGATGGACAAATCCCAATCTTGATCCATGTGCCTCATCACATAATTTCCGAACACTCAATGCTACCTTTATAGCCACCAAATTACGGTGTGGTGTTTGATGTCATCAAGGAATCCTTCCGGTGATGGTGATTAGCATGATCTCATGGACGAAGTAATTAGGTTACTATGTATCATAAAGCTTGTAGCAAGTGAACTATATAAAATGACTTGATCTTTATGCTACGCTTAACTATAGGAGTATGTCCATCACATCATTCTCCTAATGATATGACCCTGTTGTTAATAACATCTCTATGTTCATGATGAGGAAACCATGATCAATATATTAACCAACAAGCTAGTTTAACAAGAGGCTTTACTAGGGACTCTTTTATGTTTACAAATCACACAAGTATTAATGTTTCCGGTTAATAAAATTATAGCATGGTATGTAAACATTTATCATAAACATGAAGATATGATAATAACCACTTTAGTATTCCCTCTTGGGCATATCTCCAACAGACACATCCTTCCGGCCTCACAAACTTGGATTTCTCCCAATACGTGGTTGCGGTTCCGGTCAATAGATAAGTTGCATAGCGCACCTTTTCTTTATCTTTGCATCCCACACTTTTAAGCTTACGGGATGTATCCATCAACAAATTCTCCGCCTCCATAGGTTCTTCAACCATGGAAAAACTCCAGGGTTTGGTTTCTAAGAATTCCACCAGTTTAACCCTTGGATGTAATTCCTTGAATTACTTCCCTTGCCTAACCTTTAATGTCTCCCGATAAAACTGGTTCTGCCTCTCGGTTTCAACCTTTGTTCCTTCTTCCATACTCCTCATATAATGAAGAACCTCCTCTTTGGTAGTTAAATATGGCTTTTGATTTGATCCGTCCTTCAGAATTGCCTGGTTAGCCTCCTTTTGTTGTATCACCAACATCTCATGAGCCTTCATCTTTCCAACATTAAAGTGATAATTCGCCTCTCCCTCACGCGAACCCATTTTCCCTTCTAGACCTGTACATCAAGTAAGGACTCCATGAAACATCATGCATATGCCCATAAAGTTCAAACTTCATGCACAGAGCTAGTCACACAATAAAATCCAATAAAATCCAACAAATCCAAATATTACCTCTAGCAAACATACATCAAAAGCCTGTAGAAACAGTACTTCGAGTAAAACATCTCTTGTACTTAGGCTTTGATGTTATACACTACAATTTTCATACATTTAGTGTATGGACTTCTACTGTTATATACCTATTTGTATGGCTTTGTTGCACATCCGAGTTATAGGCTCGTTCACACTTCCTTGGTACGAGGCCCAGACTAAGATCCAAGTCAATCACTGTCCTTCTCCGCGACCCCGCATACACCACAACTGTTGGATGACCAAATTCAAGGTAGATTTTTTCCCGTATAAAACGGCTATACCTTAGTTGGATACACACAACAACCATTAACACTAGATATCTGTCTTTTGTAAGCCTAGATCCACGGTAGACTTCCCCCGTATAAAACGACTATACCCATGATCTGCAACTTACAAATGCCTAGAACAGTGTCCAATGCATGCGAAAGGGAGCCGATCCTGCTGACTTCTTCGTCCCATTCCAAATCTCATGGTTAACGCGTAATATACAACGCAAGAATCACTGGCGACATTGGTTGGTAAGTCCTAGATAATATGTTCCTTTACCACCGAAACTTTCATAGTAGATTATTACCTCATGGTAAATAACCTATAATCATATTATTATGAAAATAGTGTTCTGTGATCTTTTTTAAATGCAGGTGATGACCATACTGGATTTGCAAAATGCTTTACAGAAAATACTCAAAGGACATGAGCAAGTGTGAACTTGCCTTGTATGATTGCAAGATTATGCACTCACGGTCTTCGAGATAATAGAAGATCCAATATCTGAAATCAGCATCATTGGTCCGGTAAGGACTAATGTTTAAAGAAGAAGGATGCCATTATGCATAAGTAATGCTATGCAATTTTATAATTCCCAAAGTGAAACCCTTAGTATCTTGAATAAGTTGATCTTAGGTATCTTCTATAAGATTGGGTTTAGCTTTAAGTTTATTTCATAAGCAATGACATTGATAAGGAACTTAAGTGTTAACAAACCAAAATATACAAATACTAATAGAAAAATGTGATTATGATTAATTGTTATCTGGTGATTGGGATAAAAAGTTCTTGAGTTTAGTTATTAAGAGCTGAAGGAACTAATATAGACTTGTTTGTGTGAAGTGCCAAAAAGAATAACATTTGAAGAAACTAGTATTTAGTTAAGGTTAATTAGTCTTAAGGTTTATTAGGTTTTACATTAGGGTTGGTGATGGTTATGAATGGTGTTAAGTTATCATATTTTAATTGACGATACAAGTGACTAAAGTTAACTTTAAAACATGAATAAACTTCAAATGAGATGTTTATGATTGTTTAAACCAAATTTAACTATAAAAATAGAAGTGAGTTGTAAGATATGATGAGTTTTAGAATAGCATCTAGTCTTAGGGTTTGGCAAATATGATTAGGGATGATCCCTTTTAATTTAAGTGAAAGATAAATTTAACAATATGCAATTTATTAATGGGAGCATAATTAGATGATCTTATAAATTTATTTGAGTTTAGAGTCATTTTTAAGAGTGGTTGAGGAATGGATATTATTCACCCCCTTATACATGAATGATATATAATACTTATTTAAAAGGAGTTTCATTTTGAATTTAAGATTTAAAAACATTTAAAGGCTAATAGTTACATTTAAGTTTTATTTTAATTATGGATTTAGACTTTGTAATCAAACTTTATAGGTTTTAGTGTTTTATAAGAAAATGGGATTATTTCTTACTTAGGAAATAATTTTAAGAATTAACAAAGTGGTTATTTAATTTGATTAAAATAAGTAATGAGTTTTATTTATTTTAAAATGTTTTTGAATAATATACATGGTATTTTTCTAGTGGAATATACTTATTAAAGATCTTAAAAATGAATTTTGTTTATTTTTAAGTCTTACCTTTATTTTTATAAAATTCTTCAAAGAATTAAGTGTCTTTAAATATTTGATTTATATTTTATTTGTAAAAACTCTAAGTTAGTATTTTTATAAAATAGTAAAGTTATTTTTATACACAAAAATGATTTTTATTTATTTTTAGGATTTTTCCTTATTTAATGAAATTTCATTTAAGATTTAATAATGTTTAATCTTTATTTGCATTTTATTAACTTAAATAAGTAAAGTTATATTTTTCTTAGGTGGAGATTATTATTGTGATAATTCTAATATATTAAATATATTTTTATGTTTTTTCTATAATTTTCTATAGCTGGAAATGTTTAAAGGTTATTTTGGTAACTTATTTATTTTTCTTTTATTTCATTTCTTATTTTATTTGGAAATGGGCTTAGTACCCAACATTGGGCTAAATTGGCCCAGCATAGGGGGTACTGGATCGGTCAAACCGACCCAGCCCGCACTCACCTTATCCCCTCGAAGCCTCTCCTCCTCTCTCCTTTCTCCTCGCGTTCCTGGGCGCTGCCACCGCCGGCTTGATTCCGGCGAGGCAGACCGGTGCGACCGCCTTCGTTGGCTGCCGGAGCCCCGCCTTCCCCAGATGAACCTAGCCCTCCAATTCGATTTACGTATTATGATCCTACGTGCCTACCACCAGCCCCAAACCCTAATTCCCCATTTTCCATTACTCCGGCGGGACAACGAGGTTCTCGGCAACCCCGGTGATATGGCGAGGGCGTTTGGATGCTGGGACTTGCTGGTGGTGTGGGCTGAGGCAGTGCAGCGCCATGGCTCACCTCGTGTGGCTGTGCTGCCGTGATGATCTTCATCTCTCTGTCGTCGCCACAACTGTTACTTCGTCGTCGAGCTTAGACTCGTCCCAGGTAGGCACTCCTTCTCCCCTATCTACATCTTCTACTCTTACCCTCTTCTAGTGAAATTTCTGGAACCTTGGCAATATCTTCTATAGCTTTATGTGGTTGACATGCCTCCACTTATTTGATATGTAAGATCCTTTAAATGGGTAAATAATGATTCCCTAATGTCAAATGATTGTGGTTAGAGCTGATTTACTATGGTGAGGATTAATGTCTATGTGTTGTGATGATTTTTAGTTAGAGAAATGTCTTCTCTGACTGATTGGGATGCAGTAAACAATCCATCACTCTCAATACTAGACCAGTTGGTATAGTAAGTGATGGTTTTGTTTGGGATTATTCATCCCAAATATTTCTTTTGAACCTGTTTGCTCAAATGGCTAGTTTACCCAGATTATTTTGATGGCTGTTGATGCATCTCTCATTAGAGTTATGGAATCAAAATGTTAATAGAATATTCCTATAAGATATTGGCTATTGTGGAATAAACTTAGTTTACTAAGTTCTGTAACTGTCTATTTTGGACAGTTCACAATTTTGTTGATTCAAAAGAACTGTCCTAGGGCTCAGCTGCAATGTTAACTTAATGGCTTGAATAGATATAACATTCATATGCATATGTATAGTGAATCTAATTTATGATTTTGATTCCTGGGTTACTACTAGGAAAATGATATGAACTTATATACTGCTTACTAGCAGATGATCAGGAAAACTGTAATGATCGCTTAAATTGTTGCTCCTGTATCCTATTATGACCTTGCTTAGCAATGCCCATACAGTTGTCAGTAGTACAGTAACTTTTACCGCCTTAGGATTGCTACTATGATGCCTCCCATTAGGAGTGAACACAATGGTGATTTAAGGTATGTGATAGGAGTTCAATTGTTGGATATAGTATGATTTCTAGCTATTTAGCTAGGGAAATGATTCTAAGTGGTTTCCTACCTTGTGAACAATTTAATGATGTGGCTTAAATTGTTGGCATTCCATACCTTGGTATACTGAACTTTTGTTTCAGTGACACAATGAGATAACTTGATCGGCCATTTGGATTGACTGACTAAGATTTATAATTTGAATGCCAATGATGCATGGTCTGAGGCTTAAATTTGATAAGAACAGATAAGGTTGCCTTTATAGATGATTCCTAGACTACTTGTCTAGGAATATGATAAAATCATTGGCTTGAATAACTTGAGATCTAGCTAATACAGGAAAATTGTTCTGGTGGCTTCTGCTGTCCTGGGCTGCTACTGTGGTACCTCCAACCTTGGAGAGTGCACAATGGTAGCCCAGGTAGCATGACTTGCTGCTGGGAACATCTACAGTGATGTAGTTGATGTTGGTGTCAAAAGAAATTTAGCTCATGATGCAAAAAGGCTGAAGCTAGTTTAGTGGCTGAAATACATATTCTTTCACTTGGATTTATCTTAGCTCTAGGATGATCCTAGAGTAGCACTTCTACCTAGTCTGAGAGCTCTCTCTCTTTCCAACCTCATTCTCTAAACAAAATGATAAAAACAGATACTTAAGCATGATCTTGGTGTTAAGTAGTAACTTGATGCTAGACTTGAGGTTTCTATGCCAGTAATAGCACTTGATCAGTTAGCCTACTTTGTTCCTGCGATGTAGCTGTTGCTTGCTCCTCCTGATGTGGATCTTGATGATCTTGCTTGTGCTCTGTAGTGAGCTGCTAACCAGTTCCTCCTGGTGTGTTGCCTTTCCTGTGAATTTCTCCCCTCCTAGCTCTTGGATGGCTCCTGGGAGCAACCAGTTGCTGGTGATGGTGTGGTATGACACTCCTGATGGTAGTGTTGTGTTGATGTGCTGTGGAGTGTGGGCAGGTACTTGTTGGCTACGGCTGTTTCCTTCTTATCTGGTTTCCTGGTTTGCTGTGGTGTTGACAACAGCTACTTGCATGTTGATGTGCAAGCTGCTTGCAAGTGGGACCTGCTGGTGTTGTACTGAGGCCCTCACTAGATAAGAACAGATGCTCAATTTGGTGAAACTTGCCCCTTACAGATTAGCTCAATGATGAATTTTAACAGTGCATATCACTGTTCACTTCTAAGAGCAAAACTAACCACTAATCCTTCTTTTATTTTACTTTTGTTTTGTTTTCTTTTTATTTTTGTTGTGTTTTCAGGAAATGAAGATCAAGAAGAGGAAAATGTAAACTATTGAAGGACATCAGAAAGAGTAGCTTAGGAATTCCTTTGTAATAAATATTGTACTTTATTTTTTCTGTTTTATATGTTGTAAAAACATTGTATTATTGTATTCAATTCAATAAAGTTTACTTATTTCATTTTTTATTTATTTTACAATTGTTTTGTAAGGACAATGTCATATAAATTGTTGTAATAAAGAATGTTGTTATTTATTTCAATTGTAATTCTTTTTCCTACTTATTTTTTTTCTAATTGAAAAGATAATGTCTTATATAAAGAATTCTTTTATTTATCTATTGTAAAACAATACTATATGCATAAATATTTATATTAATAAAGAATCCATGTTATATTATTTATGTAATCATTTTATTTCAAGTTATTAAATATTTCCAATTCTTATTTGTGAATTTTTATAAATTCATTTGAATTTCACATTTGAAATTCAAATACATGTTTGAACAAATTTTTCCCTGAAACAAAATTTCTACAAAGGTCATGTCGAAATCTATCGCACTTGCTCCGAAGTTTCCTTCAGTACAAGAGACATCCCGATCCCTCCATAGCTCTTTTAGTTTTGTACGAAAATTCCCTGGATTTTCTTATGCATGAATGCAATGCACAAACCTGTGTCCTCTCTATTTCTAGGTGCTAAATCCTGGGATGTTACAGACTCCCCCCTTTAAATAAACTTCATCCTCGAAGTTCGCACGCTCTTACGTTTCCGAAGATAAAATTGACTTCTTCAGATTCTGGTGACTCTTTTAAATCCAGGATGAAGATAATTGTTGTATCTTCATTCAAGCTTTTCCTTGGATCCTCTTTTTATTTTAAATGAGCCAACTTCTAATCCCATTTGATGTATAAACTTCTTTTGAATCTAGCACTTTTGCCCTGATTAGATCCTCTTGAGTGTTTTCAGTTTAGGGAATCTATTTAAGAAGTGTCTAAGTATTTAGAAAGTCTCCTTAAGGTAAGATTCTGGTTTATACTTTGTCTAAATATAGCTTGACTCTATTATTCATTCATTTATGGTATACTTAGTCCTTATGGCTTACTTTTTAACAATGTTTTGGCTTTCCCTAAACCTTACTCCAGATCTCAACTTCTGATGCTTCATTATTCACTCTCCCCCTTGAGATTTTCTAATGGTCTCATGAGGAACAGATGGTACACCCACATACTTGGAAATAGTGGTGCAAAATCTCTAACTCCTTAAATGCATGTATAAGGTAACTTATATCATTAATACTGTTTCGACTTACCACTTGCTTTGTTGTGGTTGTCGCTGTTATTGACTTCATTTATGGTTTCATACTTCTGCTTTCCTGAGGATGTATCTTCTTCACCTACACCCTCCTTTGATGGTGATTTGGTGGATGTTGTATCTCCTCCCACTGATGTTCCATAAACCTCCTGATGTTCCGAACAACATGATTTCTTGTGGCCTAGGATTCCACACTTATTACATTTCCATTGAAATGCTCCTACATCCCTTTCTCCATTTGGATTGGGCGGAATATTTTGAGTAGATGGTAACCCCATTATTGGTTCTATTACCCCTGCTGTCGATCCATGAGTTAACTGCGGTTTTAAGCAGTTCCTTTTCATGTGTTCTGGTTCTCCACATTGGTAACATATTATCTTAGGTTTTGTACACTCCTTCAAAATGTGGCCTCGAATTCCACAGTTGTGACATATCTTCTCTGTTTTGTATGTTATATGTGGATCCGGACATTTCTTCATCATATGTCCTCCGACCTGACCTGTTGTGGTCTGCTCTTGAATTCTCTTTTTCTTTCCTTCAGGTGCATCAATCTCATTATCTACTGATATTTGTGCACTATCCACCAATTCCTGGAACTCCTTTGCACGCACAATCCTAAGCTGCATCTTCATAATTGCTTGTAGTTCTTTCATGAACTTCTTTTGTTGTTTCGCCTCCTTGTTTATTTTTCTCACTAATGTATTTGGATAAACGGTTAAACTCTTGTACATGTTTCAGAACTGGGAGTTTCTTGTTCTCTAAGGCTTCATTATCCTTCCTTTTCCCATTGTTCTCATGAACAAATTCTTCTCGAAACTTCTTTTTGAACTCAGCCCAGGTATGGACACTGTAGGGGTTCATAGCATGGAAAACAAAAAATTTCTACCGCATGAACACACAATCAAGATCTAATCTATGATCAAGCCAAGATCTATCTACTAGACCGGTGCAACAAGTTGATAGAGTACTAACCCTCGAAGATCCAAAGCGGTTAACGAGAGCAGATTCTCGTGGGTGATGTAGTCGTTCACTTGCCGATCTCAAGATCGCATAGACGATCCTTTCGGCGCCGCATTACGGTAGCGCTCCCGTAGTCGGTCACACGTACGGTACTCGATGAAGACCTTCCTCTCCCTTGTTCCAGCAGGCAACAGAGGTTGTAGCTCTCTCCTCGCGATTCCGGCAGCACAACGGCGTGGTGTCGGAAGTAGAGGGGAGATCCCGCAGGGCTTTGCCTAAGCCGGAGCGAGTACGGTGGAGTCGAGGTATCCCCGGTGATCTAGGGTTTAGAGGGCCGAGGTTTAGAGGTAGCTAGCAACTATTGTTTAGCTAGTCGGTAGCGATATAGAGGAGATCTAGATTGGTCGCAACTAGAGAGGGGGACGGCGGCCAACCTAGAGTTTCTTGGGCGCCTAGGGAAAGGGGTATACCTTGGGGTGCGCCCCTACCCCTCCTTATATAGGTGGGGGGCATCCAAGGGTGTTCCCAACCCAGTTGGAAACCCTCCCTAACTCAGAAACCCTCCCTAACTCGGAAACCATGTTGGGATTTGACTTTTTCAAACTGCCTTTTTGACTTTCAAATTAGAGTTTGATTTCTATCTTCCAAGTGTCCAGCCAAGTGACCTAGGACATGATGCAACCATTACACTTTGTCATGACACATCCATGTACCCTTCCCCTTCCGGATCGGTGAACCTTCTAGACCCTTCTAGAACATTCCTGTGGAAACACCGGAATCATCCCCAAACTCCGAAATTGGACTTTCCGTATATGAATCTTATTCTTCGGACCATTTCGGATCTCCTTGTGATATCCTGGATCCCATCCGAGACTCCGAACAACATTCGGCCTCTTTACCCAGATTCCATATCTACTAAGCAACATCGAATCCTTAAGTGTGTCTCCCTACGGTTCATGAATTATGCAGACATGATCAAGACTCTTCTTTGATCAATAACCAATAGAGGAATCTGGAAATTCATATGGCTCCCACATATTTATATGATTACTTCGTGATCGAATGAACCATTTACATACGATACCATTTTCCCTTTGTCTCATGATACTTTACTTATCTGAGGTTTGATCGTCGGTATCTCTACATACCTAGTTCAACCTCGTTACCAATAAGTACTCTTTTCTTGTTCCCGTGATATGTGGTCCCTTGTGATCCAGTCACATGCTTGCAAGATAATTGGATGACATTCCACCGAGAGGGACCAGAGTATATCTATCCGTCATATGGATGGACAAATCCCAATCTTGATCCATGTGCCTCAACACATACTTTCCGAACACTCAATGCTACCTTTATAGCCACCCAATTACGGTGTGGTGTTTGATGTCATCAAAGCATCCTTCAAGTGATGGTGATTAGCATGATCTCATGGTCGAAGGAATTAGGTTACCATGTATCAGAAAGCTTATAGCAAGTGAACTATATAAAATGACTTGATCTTTATGCTACACTTAACTATAGGAGTATGTCCATCACATCATTCTCCTAATGATATGACCCTGTTGTTAATAACATCTCTATGTTCATGATCAGGAAATCATGATCAATATATTAACCAACAAGATAGTTTAACAAGAGGCTTTACTAGGGACTCTTTTATGTTTACAAACCACACAAGTATTAATGTTTCCGGTTAATACAATTATAGCATGGTATGTAAACATTTATCGTAAGCATGAAGAAACGATAATAACCACTTTATTATTGCCTCTTGGGCATATCTCCAACAGTTTCCCACTTGCACTAGAGTCAATAATATAGTTTCAAACCTTTGTGCATTCAACACATATGGCTTTCCGGTATTGTATTTACACGATTGCTAGTGGTCAACTGATCTCCGGATCTGACACTTTCAGGTCCGTGTGTAATTGCATGTCTTTGCGTCTCTACGCATCACTCATTCTCTAATGAGATGGCTTTGTATAAATTTGGTCCTTTGGTGAGACCTTTAGTTCCTTGGGGTTAAAACATGTTGATAATATTGTCGTACAATATATCTTCATAATACTATCCTGTTGTGAACCACACCTAGTTTGATAACAAACTACTTGACACAAATGCCCTCTTTTGCTGCTATTATAGCAGTCATATACTTAGCCTTTTGTTGTAGTATCTGTCACAATGTCTTACTTTGGAACTCATCCAAATCCATTATGGAACTTACTTTCCATCATATTGTGCCACCCTTAGTTTAGATAGAGATAAACTTAATTTGTACTTTGTGACAAAACTAGTATCAATGTAATACTTTTACAATGAACTAACCATCTATTTGTCACTTATACATAATAATATATTCTTAGTTCTTCTAAAAGATCATAAGAATATCTTTACTATCGTCCAATAATCATCTTATGAATCATTATGGTATACGCTCATAACATTTAGAGCATAGGACATATATGGATTTGTACACATCATAGCATGATTGATAAAGTACTCTTTGTGATTTTATATATCAAGTATCAAAAAAACTTGAATCTTTATTCAATCCTTCATGTGCAACAAGAACCTTTCTTGTAGTTTCTATATTGAACTCATTCAATATCTCATCTATATACTTTTGGCACAACCATATTAGCGTCTCAATTTATCCATATAGACATTGATGCCAAATATTCGGGTTATGCCTAAGCCTTTCATCGAGATGAAATTCTTAACCTGTGTCAATAAAAAGATACATCATTTCCAAACAACAATATGTCTTCCACATAATATATTATAATCATGTCTTAGCGCTCCCACTTAATTTCTTGCAAATGCAAGCATCTTCATCGTATCCGATGAAATTAAACTCTTTTAACAGTTTCATCATAGTGAAGATTCCAACTCCGCGATGATTACTTCAACCATTGAAGTTTGCATATGCTTTTAGCATCCTTTGAATTAACAAAACCCTTTGGACCGTGTCATGCACACGTCCTAGGTAACCATTCTATTAGAAGAACTTGTTTTGTTTATTCAACAACCACATAACAAAATTATATGTAGTGGTTGCTACATTAATCCGTCTAGACTAAATATCGCTTAATGAAAGATCATATCTTGTCATAGTCAACTCTTTGAACATTATCGTGAACTCTTTCCCGACATGTCGATAATTTCATAGATGTGAAACATTCATGTCTATTTCTTTATAGATCCAAATACGACTGTAAGGTCTTGCACCTTTTCAGAGGGTCTTTCAAGTTCAAAGCTTGATCTCTCGTATATGGAACTATCACGGATTTTATGGCTTCAAACCATTTGACGGAATCAGGGCCCATCATCGCTTCTTTCCATGTAGTCGGATCATTATTGTCAAATAATGATTTAACTCTCAAATCTTGGTATTTGATTGGTTACCCGACCTACTTGTTTCAATAGGAACTTAGACCTCCGTGACCACAACCTTTGAGGCACGTGAGCCATGAGCATTGTTGCTGTGTCCAGAACATTTTTCAGCGCTACGAAACTTTGCACATATAGCTAAGGTTCTTTTAACCTTATCAAAGTTCTATTGTCCTCCCACTTAACTTTTCACGAAAAATTTCTTTCTCAAAGAAACTTGACGTTCTAAGCGACAAACATTTTTGTCTTTGGTGTTATGGAGGAATACTCAACGATTATTCAAAATAACATACAAAGATATGTTCATCCGATTTTGGTTGTAAACATCTTTCTTATGCATAGCATACCAATGTTTAAGAAAGGACAACTTGGGTTTTATCCCAAACCATAACTTTATATGGTGTCATTTCAACGGATTATGATGGAGCTCTTTTCAGTGAAAAAACGGTAGTCTCTAAAGCATTAGTCTTTAAAATATAATGGCAGTTTTATCAATTACACATTTGATCTTACCATGTCAAACAAGGTTTCATTGCATATCTCGATTATTCCATACTCATATGGTGTTTCGGGAAATGCAAATCCATGGAACGATTCCTCAAATATTAGGTGTTATGCTAAACTTTATAACTCAAATATCTTCCTTTATGATCCTATCATAAATTCTTTATTTTCTTGTTACATTGATTTTGCACTTCATCTTGAAAGTCTTTAAACTTTTCAAATGTTTCACACTTCATCCTTATTAAGTAAATATTCATATATTCACTCAAATTTTCAGAGAAAGCATATAAAGTTGAAATCTATCGCTCTTGACAACACATAATGGACTTCATACAACAATATGTACAAGTTCCAATAAGCTAGTCATCCGTTCCCTTTGGCCTATGAGCGAAGTTTTAATTATCTCTAGGAAAATTTCACAAGCGTCATTTTATCAAAAATCAAAAGACTCCAAAACTCCATCCACATGGAGTTTCTTCATGTTTTCTTTCCAATATAATTTAAACGACGATGTCACTTCCTAAGTGATCTTTCTTATCAATTGTCTTTCGACATTTTTAGCAATATTTTTATGGATGTGATTTATCCAATGACATTTGTAAATCATCCATCTTTTATGGATTACGACAATTATTTGAACAACCCTTTTGTTCTCATAATACCTGATAAAACAAATCTTGAAGGCAAGCTTTGATGTTAACGAGCAACACAACAACCCTTTATTTCTTCTCGATGAACATCATCACATATTCTTTTCCTAGTTACTTAGGCCATTGTAGTTCATGAATTGTGTTGTTTTGTATGACGATTCACACCAACAAATTCAGTATCCAATACTTAAGAACCACATTTTTTAATAAGCAAAGAATATAGCCATAACATGTATATCCTCTATATACCTAAGCTGAACAATTCTAGTATTTTATTTTCTGCCATATATTTCTGAGATTCTCTTTTAGTATTTCCTTTTCTGTTCGAAATAATCTATCAACATCAATAGTGGATCCATACACATGACACATAGTCCAAAGCATGTATAGTTAAATACCAATGTCAAATACTTGGTGTTCTTTCAAATTCCATTCTTTAGTAATCTTTTAGTGTAGTAAACATTTTATCAAATATTCACCCTTATCATGGAACTATTCATGATCAAGCTACTTTTAGCTTATAACAGTGAATCGCGAGTATAATATTGCTCTCCAAAACCTTTTGGAGGATTAGGACGACAAGCATCTCCAACCTTTTTCAAATTCTCATCAAATATGAGAACATAAACTTTGCCATATTATACTCTCTCATGTTGCAACAAAAACATCATTTCAGATATGGCAATATCTTCCAAACATCATGGTTTCTAAAATAACTCTTTCAGATCCTAGATAACCTTGATATTAAAACAATCTTTTGAATATCAAGAATCATGGAGACAAACATGATACTTATATACTAACACTGGAATTGTCACTCTTGATTTAATACCAATTATTAAACTTCATGGAGTAACCGGAACTTACTAAAAGTTTGCAATAGGACTTTTAAACTTTAGATTAACACTTCATAACAATACGATACCAGTTCGTAAAGTAACTAACCAGAATTCTATAGTTCTATTATCTCAATTATAACTAAGCACAAGGTGGTAAACGGATGCCAATGACTACAACAACTATGAAAATTTACTTTGATTTAATTTATGATAAATAGTGTTCAACTTTTAATCATATTGCTATTGAACTCCCACTCAAAACAATATCCCTCACATTGTTTTAGTGATCACACGAACCAAATTCACTACACCAAGTCCGATCATCACGTGACATGATATAGTTTCAAAGGCGAACAATCATCATGTTCATCATATCATCTATATGACTCATGCTTTAACTTTCGGTATTCCATGTTCCGAGACCATGCATTACATGCTAGGCTCGTCAAGATCAAACCATAGCTTCCGCATGAGCAAATCTGGCTTACTCCCATTGTATACACTCGTAGAATCTAACACACCCGATCATCACGTGGTGCTTAGAAACAATGAGCTTTAGCAACGGTGCCTACTAAGGACGAACACTCTATAACTTGATATTTTTTTGAGAGGGATCATCTTATAATGCTACCGTCGCGAACTAAGCAATACAAGATGCATAAAAGGATTAACATCACATGCAATTCAAAATATGTGATATGATATGGCCTTTCTTCTTGTGCTTCCGATCTCCATCTTCAAGCACGAACATGATCTCCATCATCACCGGCATGGCGTCAAGGTCAATGGTGTCGCTCCATGGTTGTCGTCCACCAGCATCAACTATTACAACTATTTTGAATAATAGACACGCATGTCTATACGAAATTAAAAGATAACCATATGGCTCCTGCCGGTTGCCGACTTACAATAAGGAACATTGCATACATCATATATAATCACAATCATGGCCATATCACATCACAGCACACCCCTGCAAAACAAAGTTAGACGCCTCTAATTTTCTTTGCATGTTTTACGTGGTTTGGGCATTTCAATAAGTGTCGTTCTAACTTACGAACAAGAACCACAACGTTGATGCTTGAACTATCAAGTGACCGTTGTAAATTGAATCTTTACTATGATGGGAGAGACAGACACCTGCAAAGCCACTTATGCAATACAAGTTTCGAGCGTGGAGCAAGTATCATGAACGATATCATGTAAGGTTAGCCCGGGCCGCTTCATCCCACCATATCGCAAGATGCAAAGTACACAAGAAGCAATTGATAATAAAAGCACCACCGCCCACAATGACCATTGTGTTCTACTTGTGCAACAAATCTACATATAGACACGGCTCTGATACCACTGTAGGGGTTCGTAGCATGGAAAACAAAAAAAATCTACCGCATGAACACACACAAGATCTAATCTATGATCAAGCCAAGATCTATCTACTAGATTGGTGCAACAAGTTGATAGAGTACTAACCCTCGAAGATCCAAAGAGGTTAACGAGAGCAGATTCTCGTGGGTGATGTAGTCGTTCACTTGCCGATCTCAAGATCGCGTAGACGATCCTTCTGCCGCCGCATTCCGATAGCGCTCCCACAGTCGGTCACACGTACGATACTCGATGAAGACCTTCCTCTCCCTTGTTCCAGCAGGCAGCGAAGGTTGTAGCTCTCTCCTCGCGATTCCGGCAGCACGACGACGTGGTGTCGGAAGTAGAGGGGAGATCCCGTATGGCTTCGCCTAAGCCGGAGCTAGTATGGTGGAGTAGAGGGAGCCCCGACGATCTAGGGTTTAGAGGGCCGAGGTTTAGAGGTAGCTAGCAACTAGAGTTTAGCTAGTCGGTAGCGGTTTAGAGGAGATCTAGATTGGTCGCAACTAGAGAGGGGGGCGGCGACCAACCTAGGGTTTCTTGGGCGCCTAGGGCAAGGGGGATACCTTGGGGTGCGCCCTACCCCTCCTTATATAGGTGGGGGGCGTCCAAGGGTGTTCCTAACCCAGTTGGAAACCCTCCCTAACTCGGAAACCATGTTGGGATTTGACTTTTTCAAACTGCCTTTTTGACTTTCAAATTAGAGTTTGATTTCTCTCTTCCAAGTGTCCAGCCAAGTGACCTAGGACATGATGCAACCATTACACTTTGTCATGACACATCCATGTACCCTTCCCCTTCCGGATCGGTAAACCTTCTAGACCCTTCTAGAACATTCTAGTGAAAACACCGAAATCATTCCCGAACTCCGAAATTGGACTTTCTGTATATGAATATTATTCTCCGGACCATTCCGGATCTGCTCGTGATATCCTGGATCCCATCCGAGACTCCTAACAACATTCGGTCTCTTTACTCACATTCCATAACTACTAAACAACATCGAATCCTTAAGTGTGTCTCCCTACGGTTCATGAATTATGCAGACATGATCGAGACTCTTCTCTGATCAATAACCAATAGAGGAATCTGGAAATTCATATGGCTCCCACATATTTCTATGATTACTTCATTATCGAATGAACCATTTACATACGATACCAATTTCCCTTTGTCTCATGATACTTTACTTATCCGAGGTTTGATCGTCGGTATCTCTACATACCTAGTTCAACCTTTTACCAATAAGTACTCTTTTCTCGTTCCTGTGATATGTGATCCCTTATGAGCCAGTCACATGCTTGCAAGATAATTGGATGACATTCCACCGAGAGGGCCCAGAGTATATCTATCCGTCATATGGATGGACAAATCCCAATCTTGATCCATGTGCATCATCACATACTTTCCGAACACTCAATGCTACCTTTATAGCCACCAAATTACGGTGTGGTGTTTGATGTCATCAAGGAATCCTTCCGGTGATGGTGATTAGCATGATCTCATGGCCTAAGTAATTAGGTTACTATGTATCAGAAAGCTTATAGCAAGTGAACTATATAAAATGACTTGATCTTTATGCTACGCTTAACTATAGGAGTATGTCCATCACATCATTCTCCTAATGATATGACCCTGTTGTTAATAACATCTCTATGTTCATGATGAGGAAACCATGATCAATATATTAACCAACAAGCTAGTTTAACAAGAGGCTTTACTAGGGACTCTTTTATGTTTACAAATCACACAAGTATTAAGTTTTCCGGTTAATAAAATTATAGCATGGTATGTAAACATTTATCATAAACATGAAGATATGATAATAACCACTTTATTATTCCCTCTTGGGCATATCTCCAACAGACACATCCTTCTGGCCTCACAAACTTGGATTTCTCCCAATACGTGGTTGCGGTTCCGGTCAATAGATAAGTTGCATAGCGCACCTTTTCTTCATCTTTGCATCCCACACTTTTAAGCTTACGGGATGTATCCATCAACAAATTCTCCGCCTCCATAGGTTCTTCAACCATGGAAAAACTCCAGGGTTTGGTTTCTAAGAATTCCACCAGTTTAACCCTTGGATGTAATTCCTTGAATTGCTTCCCTTGCCTAACCTTTAATGTCTCCCGATAAAACTGGTTCTGACTCTCGGTTTCAACCTTTCTTCCTTCTTCCATACTCCTCATATACTGAAGAACCTCCTCTCTGGTAGTTAAATATGGCTTTTGATTTGATCCGTCCTTCAGAATTGCCTGGTTAGCCTCCTTTTGTTGTATCACCAACATCTCACGAGCCTTCATCTTTCCAACATTAAAGTGATAATTCGCCTCTCCCTCACGCGAACCCATTTTCCCTTCTAGACCTGTACATCAAGTAAGGACTCCATGAAACATCATGCATATGCCCATAAAGTTCAAACTTCATGCACAGACCTAGTCACACAATAAAATCCAACAAATACAAATATTACCTCTAGCAAACATACATCAAAAGCCTGTAGAAACAGTACTTCGAGTAAAACATCTCTTGTACTTAGGCTTTGATGTTATACACTACAATTTTTATACATTTAGTGTATGGACTTCTACTGTTATATACTCCCTCCGTTTCAAAATATAACATGTTTTAGGTTTGTAAAGAAAAGGAATCTAGACTTATTTTAGTATGTAGATTCACTCAACTTTGGGATGAATCTACACACTAAAAGAAGTCTAGATTCATTTTCTTTACAAATCTAAAACATCTTATATTTTGAAACAGAGGGAGTACCTATTTGTATGGCTCATAATGTTCCTGGCCTCTGAAATTACACCATTTGCCCATTTGCAAAGGGATAAATTTTGGTAAAATCTGATCCGACTCTAGAGATAGTTGGTTAAATCACTCTATAATTGGTTATAACTTAATTATCCTTGGAGTTACATACTAAACATCATCCTCACATTTATACCCTTTGTTTCTAATCTTAACTTCCCTAAGCACATTTTTATAACGACGAATAATTCTCAAGTTTTAACCAGTTTCATAACCTATATAAATCTACTTGTACTACAAGAATACTGCCTTTTCATTCATGCCACTATGGAATTGGCATATTACATGGGGTTAGATAAGGATAACCCTATTTGTTACTCTTGATAAGATTCTATTCTTCAGATAATAGCTCTTAGTTAAACAAAACATTAGTTACTTCCCCTATAATAACATGTTGTTTAAGGTTTTAGGGCGTACTCCTCTGGTATTTAACACTAGTATAAAGATAATAACAAGGTTTTACTTCATTTCATGGCTTCTCTTAGTAAGATAACACCATGATAAACTACTCCCTTATGAGGGACTCTGACTTGGTGATATACTACTCTAGTTTAGTTATAGTATAGAATAGTCTAGTAGAAGATATATTGTCTACTTACGAAATACTGGATAGGTACTTCCTGAATATCCATCACTTGTATAAGGAAATATAGTGTGGATAAGATGTCTTCCTAAAGTCACTATCCAACATATAGGTTCTACCCATTTACTAGGTTTCCAACCTAAGGTCAAAGCATATGCTCTGATACCAACTGCGGTGACCCAGCATACCACTGCATGGTGTAGTACACTATAGTCCTTGATATAACACCAATGGAACATCGTTCCATTCGCATTATATCCCTCAGAGTGGTACAACAGAAACATCACGGGTCCAAGAAAACACTTTATATTACAGATAACATATTACAAAAGATCCAGAGAGCTTCCTCGGACAGTGAGGAATATTATACAGAAAGAACCAGAAAGATCCACTTGGAGTTACATTAGAAGTACGACTATTAATATATGTATACGGCTTGAAAGTACTACTATAGTATTGTTCTACAGAAGTAGGTTCTAGATTCTAGGAGTTTTATTTCTATTCTACGCTTCAGCTTGTCTTTGATAGATTCTGGTAAGGTCTTCGACTCCGTTGATCTCCCTTAGATATCTTCGACTCTTCAAGTGACTTATTTCCTGGAAACGACATTGGTTTCTCCGGGATCTAGCAAGGGTTAAGAAGATACGTTGAGTACGAGCGTACCGAGCAAATTCACTAAAGAGAAGTGTTTGATGCACTATCTACAGCCATAGACCATAGGTCGTAGGCCATGCAAGTTTTCGTAAACATTTCTTCAAAGTTTGATTTTATTCTAAAAAGCTATGTCCATCAGCCTTCACGGGTTTACCAGAACTTTCATGGAGTTCCTTTGCCGCAGTGTTCACAACTCCTTCCCGGAACAGGGAGTAACAAGTTACAGTTGTTACACTCTGCAGAGGTGCGTTACTTTACCCATGAGAGATCTTAGCTTTGTTGCACATCTGAGTTATAGGATCGTTCACACTTCCTTGGTATGAGGCCCAGACTAAGATCCAAGCCAATCACTGTCCTTCTCCGCGACCCCGCATACACCACAACTGTTGGATGACCAAATTCAAGGTAGACTTTTTCCCGTATAAAACGGCTATACCTTAGTTGGATACACACACCAACCATTAACACTAGATATCTGTCTTTTGTAAGCCTAGATCCACGGTAGACTTCCCCCGTATAAAATGGCTATACCCATGATCTGCAACTTACAAATGCCCAGAACAGTGTCCAATGCATGCGAAAGGGAGCCGATCCAGCTGACTTCTTCGTCCCATTCCAAATCTCATGGTTAACGCGTAATATACAGCGCAAGAATCACTGGCGACATTGGTTGGTAAGTCCTAGATAATATGTTCCTTTACCACCGAAACTTTCATAGTAGATTATTACCTCATGGTAAATAACCTATAATCATATTATTATGAAAATAGTGTTCTGTGATCTTTTTCAAATGAAGGTGATGACCATACTGGATTTGCAAAATGCTTTACAGAAAATAATCAAAGGACATGAGCAAGTGTGAACTTGCCTTGTATGATTGCAAGATTATGCACTCACAGTCTTCGAGATAATAGAAGATCCAATATCTGAAATCAGCATCATTGGTCCGGTAAGGACTAATGTTTAAAGAAGCAGGATGCCATTATGCATAAGTAATGCTATGCAATTTTATAATTCCCAAAGTATCTTGAATAAGTTGATCTTAGGTATCTTCTATAAGATTGGGTTTAGCTTTAAGTTTATTTCATAAGCAATGACATTGATAAGGAACTTAAGTGTTAACAAACCAAAATATACAAATACTAATAGAATAATGTGATTATGATTAATTGTTATCTGGTGATTGGGATAAAAAGTTCTTGAGTTGAGTTATTAAGAGCTGAAGGAACTAATATAGACTTGTTTGTGTGAAGTGGCAAAAAGAATAACATTTGAAGAAACTAGTATTTAGTTAAGGTTAATTAGTCTTAAGGTTTATTAGGTTTTACATTAGGGTTGGTGATGGTTATGAATGGTGTTAAGTTATCATATTTTAATTGACGATACAAGTGACTAAAGTTAACTTTAAAACATGAATAAACTTCAAATGAGCTGTTTATGATTGTTTAAACCAAATTTAACTATAAAAATAGAAGTGAGTTGTAAGATATGATGAGTTTTAGAATAGCATCTAGTTTTAGGGTTTGGTAAATATGATTAGGGATGATCCCTTTTAATTTAAGTGAAAGATAAATTTAACAATATTCAATTTATTAATGGGAGCATAATTAGATGATCTTATAAATTTATTTGAGTTTAGAGTCATTTTTAAGAGTGGTTGAGGAATGGATATTATTCACCCCCTTATTCATGAATGATATATAATATTTATTTAAAAGGAGTTTAATTTTGAATTTAAGATTTAAAAACATTTAAAGGCTAATAGTTATATTTAAGTTTTATTTTAATTATGGATTTAGACTTAGTAATCAAACTTTATAGGTTTTAGTGTTTTATAAGAAAATGGGATTATTTCTTACTTAGGAAATAATTTTAAGAATTAACAAAGTGGTTATTTCGTTTGATTAAAATAAGTACTGAGTTTTATTTATTTTAAAATGTTTTTGAATAAGATACATGGTATTTTTCTAGTGGAATATACTTATTAAAGATCTTAAAAATGAATTTTATTTATTTTTAAGTCATACCTTTATTTTTATTTGATTTATATTTTATTTGTTAAAACTCCAAGTTAGTATTTTTATAAAATAGTAAAGTTATTTTTATACACAAAAATGATTTTTATTTATTTTTAGGATTTTTCCTTATTTAATGAAATTTTATTTAATATTTAATAGTGTTTAATCTTTATTTGCATTTTATTAACTTAAATAAGTAAAGTTATATTTTTCTTAGGTGGAGATTATTATTGTGATAATTCTAATATATTAAATATATTTTTATGATTTTTCTATAATTTTCTATAACTAGAAATGTTTAAAGGTTATTTTGGTAACTTATTTATTTTTCTTTTATTTCATTTCTTATTTTATTTGGGAATGGGCTTAGTACCTAACATTGGGCTAAATTGGCCCAGCAGAGGGGATACTGGATCGGTCAAACCGACCCAGCCTGCACTCACCTTATCCCATCGAAGCCTCTCCTCCTCTCTCCTTTCTCCTCGCGTTCCTGGGCGCTGCCACCGCCGGCTTGATTTCGACGAGGCAGAACGCTGCGGCCGCCTCCATTGGCTGCCAGAGCTCCGCCTTCCCCAGATGAACCTAGCCCTCCAATTCGATTTGCATATTATGCTCCTACGTGCCTACCACCAGCCCCAAACCCTAATTCCCCATTTTCCATTACTCCGGCGGGACGGCGAGGTTCTCGGCAACCCCGGTGATATGGCGAGGGCATTTGGATGTTGGGACTTACTGGTGGTGTGGGCTGAGGCAGTGCAGCGCCATGGCCCACCTCGTGTGGCTGTGCAGCCGTGCTGAGCTTCATCTCTCTGCCGTCGCCACAACTGCTACTTCGTCGGCGAGCTTAGACTCGTCCCAGGTAGGCACTCCTTCTCCCGTCTCTACATCTTCTACTCTTACCCTCTTCTAGTGAAATTTCTGGAACCTTGGCAATATCTTCTATAGCTTTATGTGGTCGACATGCCTCCACTTATTTGATCTGTAAGATCCTTTAAAGGGGTCAATAATGATTCCCTAATGTCAAATGATTATGGTTAGAGATGGTTTACTGTGGTGAGGATTAATGTCTATGTGTTGTGATGATTTTCAGTTAGAGAAATGTTTTCTCTAACTAATTGGGATGCAGTAAACAATTCACCACTCTCAATACTAGACCAGTTGGTATAGTAAGTGATGGTTTTGTTTGGGATTATTCATCCCAAATATTTCTTTTGAACCTGTTTGCTCAAATGGCTAGTTTACCTAGATTATTTTGATGGCTATTGATGCATCTCTCATTAGAGTTATGGAATCAATCTGTTAATAGAATATTCCTATAAGATATTGGCTACTATGGAATAAACTTAGTTTACTAAGTTCTATAACTGTCTATTTGGGACAGTTCACAATTTTGTTGATTCAAAAGAACTGTCCTAGGGCTCAGCTGCAATGTTAACTTAATGGCTTGAATATATATAACATTCTTTTGCATATGGACAGTGAATCTAATTTATGATTTTGATTCCTTGGTTACTACTAGGAAAATGATATGAACTTATGTACTGCTTACTAGCAGATGCGCAGGAAAAATATAATGATTGCTTAAATTGTTGCTCATGTATCCTATTATGACCTTGCTTAGCAATGCCCTTACAGTTGTCAGCAGTACAGTAACTTTTACTGCCTTAGGATTGCTACTGTGAGGCCTCCCATTAGGAGTGAACACAATGGTGATTTAAGGTATGTGATAGGAGTTCAATTGTTGGATATAGTATGATTTCTAGCTATTTAGCTAGGGAAATGATTCTAAGTGGTTTCCTACCTTGTGAACAATTTAATGATGTGGCTTAAATAGTTGGCATTCCATACCTTGGTATACTGAACTTTTGTTTCAGTGACACAATGAGATAACTTGATCTGCCATTTGGATTGGCTGACTAAGATTTATAATTTGAATGCCAATGATGCATGGTCTGAGGCTTAAATTTGATAAGAACAGATAATGTTGCCTTTATAGATGATTCCTAGACTACTTGTCTAGGAAATGATAAAATCATTGGCTTGAATAACTTGAGATCTAGCTAATACAGGAAAATTGTTCTGGTGGCTTCTGTTGTCCTGGGCTGCTACTGTGGTACCTCCAACCTTGGAGAGTGCACAATGGTAGACCAGGTAGCATGACTTGCTGCTGGGAACATCTACAGTGATGTAGTTGATGTTGGTGTCAAAAGAAATTTATCTCATGATGCAAAAAGGCTGAAGCTAGTTTAGTGGCTGAAATACAGATTCTTTCACTTGGCTTTATCTTAGCTCTAGGATGATCTTGGAGTAGCACTTCTACCCAGTCTGAGAGCTCTCTCTCTTTCCAACCTGATTCTCTAAACAAAATGATAAAAACAGATACTTAAGCATGATCTTGGTGTTGAGTAGTAACCTGATGCTGGACTTGAGATTTCTATGCCAGTACTAGCACTTGATCAGTTAGCCTACTTTGTTCCTGTGATGTAGTTGTTGCCTGCTCCTCCTGATGTGGATCTTGATGATCTTGCTTGTGCTCTGTAGTGATTTGCTAACCAGTTCCTCCTGGTGTGTTGCCTTTCCTGTGAATTTTTCCCCTCCTAGCTCTTGGATGGCTCCTGGGAGCAACCAGTTGCTGGTGATGGTGTGGTATGGCACTCTGATGGTAGTGTTGTGTTGATGTGATGTGGAGTGTGGGAAGGTACTTGTTGGCTATGGCTATTTCCTTCTTATCTGGTTTCCTGGTTTGTTGTGGTGTTGACAGCAGCTACTTGCATGTTGATGTGCAAGTTGCTTGCAAGTGGGACCTGCTGGTGTGGATGAGATCAAGTGAAAACTTGATATTTGTGGAATCTTTATCTTATTATTTTTACTGGCATGGTGAAACTTTCCCCTCTCCAAGCCTATGATGTTGTACCGAGGCCCTCACTGGATAAGAACAGATGCTCAATTTGGTGAAACTTGCCCCTTACAGATTAGCTCAATGATGAATTTTAACAGTGCATTTCACTGTTCACTTCTGAGAGCAAAACTAACCACTAATCCTTCTTTTATTTTACTTTTGTTTTATTTTCTTTTTCTTTTTGTTGTGTTTTCAGGAAATGAAGATCAAGAAGAGATAAATGTAAACTATTGGAGGACATCAGAAAACAGTAGCTTAGGAATTCCTTTGTAATAAATATTGTAGTTTATTTTTTCTGTTTTATATGTTGTAAAAACATTGTATTATTGTATTCAATTCAATAAAGTTTACTTATTTCATTTTTTATTTATTTTACAATTCTTTTGTAAGGACAATGTCATATAAATTGTTGTAATAAAGAATGTTGTTATTTATTTCAATTGTAATTCTTTTTCCTACTTATTTGTTTTCTAATTGAAAAGACAATGTCTTATATAAAGAATTCTTTTATTTATCTATTGTAAAACAATACTAAATGCATAAATATTTATATTAATAAAGAATCCTTGTTATATTATTTATGTAATCATTTTATTTCAAGTTATTAAATATTTCCAATTCTTATTTGTGAATTTTTATAAATTCATTTGAATTTCACATTTGAAATTCAAATACATGTTTGAACAATTTTTTCCCTGAAACAAAAATTCTATAAAGGTCATGTCGAAATCTATCGCACTTTCTCCGAAGTTTCCTTCAGTACAAGAGAGATCCCGATCCCTCCATAGCTCTTTTAGTTTTGCGCGAAAATTCCCTGGATTTTCTTATGCATGAATGCAATGCACAAACCTGTGTCCTCTCTATTTCTAGGTGCTAAATTTTGGGATGTTACAATTACTATCATGTACTTATGCCATGCTTTACTGCTTTATTTACGATTGCGCGTGGAGCGCCTGTACTGTTTTGGAACCAATGTGGAACGTTTTCGCGGTATCGACAAGACCAGTCACACTTTCAGGTTCCCAGTCGTTTACAGCCATTGTCACAAACCTCTGGGTCCGTCTCGGAGACCGGCCGACTTCGTTGCGGGTAGCTTAGTGGGGTGGCCCCCATGTGCTTGCTTTGGGTCTGGGAAACGTCGTGTCCAAAACCCCGTCGACATACCGTTGGGTGTATTTTTTGTGATCTTGTACCTACCTGATCTGACAACAAGGGCGTAGGTACGTGTGGAAACTTTAGTGCACCCCTGCAGGGTTTAATCTTTTCGAGAAGCCGTGTCCGCGGTTATGGACGACTTGGAGCACAGTTCTCGATCATAGATAACTATAACTAAAGTTACTGTTATAAATTTGACTTGTATCTGATATGACTAGTAAGTTGGATAACCACCATGCAAAGAATGAATAAAACTGCCAACTGTGTGAGTTCCTCGGTCTGACTTCCTCGTTTGGTCTCGAGGGGGAAACACCAGGATGGGTATGTTTGGTGTTAGTATTAGGTTGGATCCGAATAGGTCTTTCTCATCTCTCTCTGATAGCCGACAAATGTATCGAGTCTCTATAGGTTGTTTAGCGCATGCTCCGCTGCCGCTTTAGTCCACCATACCTATGTAGGTGATGACCGCTGAATTCTAGTCTCGCCGTGTACTGGCCTCAGTACTGACCGCTCCTCTTTTTCCTTTGCCCTTTGTCGGCACCCCTTTTATTTTTGAAAGGTTTTGAGATCAACGTCGTTAGTAGGGTTACCCTTCCGGCTTGGCCTAGGCAGGGTTATGGACGCCATTGGTTATTCTTCAGGGCTCTTAGCTCAATTTGCATCTTGTCCGTACTCGTACGCTGTATCGTTTTCAAGGTGATTTGGATCTTTGTACTGTATATGTTGGGGAGGTAACCCCGGATAGGGTCAAGACAGGGGAAGACAAAAGGAGTCTCCCTTTTCATATGCCGAGTTACTGTTTATATCGGCGGAGTCATGTAAAAGTTGGCCGAGATAAGCACGGCCATAACACCTACGGAAGGAACAATACCTTATCCGGCCGACATATGAGTTAAGTCGGCCGAGTAAGCCTGAATAACTTGAATGCAGGTGAAGGCCGAGCCGAGTTATGCGAGACAGGTCCGAATAACATGAAGCTTGCAGGAGAAGGAGGTGCCTATAGTCAAACCCAAGTCACGGGCTAGGAAGAATCTGACCAGAGCCAAGCACAAATGACAAGGAGCAGAGCGGCAGAAGGGCAGAAGGAGGTCACGGAGGTGACAGTCATGGAGCCCGAGGCGCGCAAGTGGGGTTCTCTAGAACATTGCCATCGTTAGAAGGGGGACACGGAAAGGAGGTCGCCGAGTTACCATATTTGGACAAGCATATTCGAGCCAAGACACCCCTTTATAAGGGGAGACACGGGATCCTGAGAGGGGATCGATTCATTCTACGATGTAAGGCTCGTGTATTAGCTCTCTTCTTCCTGCATACAGCTCGAGAAGAACTTGTAGGCCTAGAAGAAGAGAAATAAAGATCTGCATGTTAGTCATTTGAGTGTAGAAATAACTACATCTTCCCTCCCCGGACTCCTCTAATATCCATTGGCCCCATACTTTAGCCTACCCATGGCATCTGCCGTGCCACCACCATGACAGTTGACGCCCACCGTGGGGCCAGCAGCGGTGCTAGCTGGAGTAAAGATCCGGACGGGAAACTTCATCCACACCGGCGAGCGCGTTGTCTTTGGCTTAGTCCAGAGATTTGATCTGTGACTATGTTAGCGATAACGCGGGCAGCTTCAGGAGGAAAGCTCCTCCGCGCAACAGCGTCTTCATCAACTTGGGCACGCACCAGATCTACGTCAGCATCGACACCTCCTGCGTTTATACTCACCGAGTTATTGATGCAGGAGAACCTCCCCTCAGTGCCGCAAATGGTCCGTGTGGAGCACGCCCCGTCGGTAGCGTCGAGGTGATTGTCGCAGCTGGGGCACAGACGACAGCAGCAGGCGCCGGATCAAGCAAGGAACCGGCGGCAGGAGGATAGGTGACCACGAAGCAAGCAGCTCCACAGCCCGCCGAGGTAGGTCCGTCAGCAGCTAAATCGGCCAAGGTGCAGGAGACAACCCAAAGGCAGCAAGGGTAAGATGGCCACCTTTGGAAAGACCAGAGAATATTCTCTAGGTAACTATAGATAATCTAACCACACCTGTGGCGCCGATACTTGATCCGGCTAATGCTTAGGAAGAGTTGGAAGAGACTAGGCAAAAATTACTGGTAGAGGCAAAAAAGGTGTCGGCCCTGCAGGAATCCTTGAACAGGACCCTGCGAGAGTATGCAAACGCAAATAAACTAGATGTTGCCCCTGAGCGGGTAGATGAATTAAGGTTGAGAGGAAAGAACCTCATGAATGATATCAACAAAGAGCATGAGACTCAAAAGGCAGATTCAGTTGATCTAGGCGTGCCGAGGTATATCACCCCGACAAAGAACCTAAGGGCGGCAAATGCTGCAGCATTGGAATTGGAAGGATTGACCGGGGAAGCCCGGCAGAAACAGCAAGAAAGAGTGAATGAGCTGGTACGCATTGCGAACCAGCAGAATGAAGAAAAGCTTAGGGCAGACCCGGCAAGACCGGGAGCCTCACGTATGGTTCATTCGGCTGGAGCAGCGTCCGCACTATCAGTGGCAGCAGCATCCTCACCCGGAAACAATGCGCGAAAATATAGAGCAGTAACTTCAGGAAAAAGAAATAAGCAAATTGTTCCGTATGATCCAGCAGTAGCCGGAAAAGTCAATGAGAATAGAGGCAATGGAAGCCGAGGTAACAATGGTGAAAGAAACCCCGGCCGTCCCAACAAAGGCAACGGAAGCCGAGGTAATGGAGAACTCGGAAGAGGGAATCATGAGAACAACAGCCCGGCGAAAGGAAGGAGGGACCCACCGCCCGATCCTCAGCCGAGGTATGAACCTCGGCAAGAGCGAGAAGTGAAACTAGCTCACCATAATCAGGCAAACGAGAGGTACAATGATGGTTACTCAGATATGGAGTATGCAAGGCATGGTGGAAATAACCATTATGGAATGCAGGAGAGAATCATGTACAGAAACTTGCCATCAAATGATGCAAGATTAAAACTGGACCGGTTGTACCGGTCCGAGTTGTTAGAGGAGAAGGGTCCGCCTGGTCCGGCATGTTTCGGACCTCGGATCATGGGCGAGCCGCCAGTGCCGAACTTTCAGCTGGCAAGGGGCACGAAAACATACAATGGGAGAACCAAACCACAGGATTGGTTGATTGACTATGCCACTGCAGTAAAAATAGCTAGCGGAAACTTGCGATGGCGGTAAGATATTTCCCGCAAATGCTGGAAGGACCGGCCAGAGTCTGGCTAAATAATCTGCCAGCGGGCAGCATCAACTGTTGGCTAGATTTTGAAGAGATGTTTGTCAGCAACTTCACCAGTACTTACAAAAGACCAAACAGGCCACAACAGCTTGCTATGTGCAAGCAGAGGCCAAATGAGACAGATAGAGAATTCTTGACTCGGTGGTGTAACCTTAGGAACTCATGTGAGGGAGTTATAGAATCTCAAGCGATAGCTTGGTTTGATCAAGGATGCCGATACACCAGTGTATTGTGGCAGAGACTGCAAAGAGATATGCCGACCACTTTGGCAGAAACCATCAGGATAGAGGATTCGTATGCATTGGGCGATCCGACACAACCAGAACTAATGTCGGCAGAGCATCGCTAGCATCAAGATCAATATGCAAGAGATGCAGCCGGATCATCGAGGCACAACAAGTTCAGAGGTAGAAGAAGAGAGGAAAGACCGGATTACATATATGCCTCCAATCAGGTGGCAGCGGTAGTGCAAGATCAGCCGAGTCACGGAAACAATCAGCGGCAGAAAAATGGTCCTCAGCAATGGACACCAAGGAATGAAGGGAAGAGACAGTGGACACCAGAACAGAATAAGCAGTGGCAGGAAAGGCCGAAGTACACGTTTGAATCCATGTTGGATCAACCATGTAAGTTTCACACTCCAAACCCGGCCAAGCCGGCTAATCATACAAGTCGGCAATGCGCCTGGATGAAAAATGCAATGGGGAACCCGGCGGGCATGCAAGCGTCTTCTCATCAAGCGCATCAGCAACAGCAGCCACAATTGACTGGGGCGAATGCACAGCAGTTAATGTTACCCCCTCCTCCTCCGAGGTATGATAACTCGGACCGGAGAGATGCAGTGCATCAAGTGATAAATCAAGGTCAGTACGGAAGGACAAACCCCGGAAATAATGGACGTAATGATTACAGGGAGCATCATCAATCATATTGCATGTTCACAACAGAACAGAAAGACAGGCAAAGTGTACAGCGCCGACATATGGAAGTGAATGCAGTTATGCCGGCGGTACCAAGATATGTACCTTGGTCAGATCAAGAAATAACTTGGAGCATAAAGGATCACCCGAAAATAATGCCGAATCTAGGGTCGTACGCACTCGTACTAGATCCGACTTTTGTTGGGCCCAGCATTAATGTGAAATTTTCAAAAGTACTCATTGACAATGGGAGCAGTATCAATATCATGTACAAAGATACGATGCATAAACTCGGAATAGCGCAGAATATGCTGCAATCCACAAGAACCACATTCCATGGAATAGTGTCGGGACATTCATGCGAACCCATTGGGAAGGTCCGAGTAGATGTATTATTTGGCACAAGGGATAATTGCAGAGCGGAAAATTTGGAGTTTGAAGTGGTGGACCTAGAAAGTTGCTATCATGCCTTACTCGGACCGCCGGCATTGGCCAAATTCATGAGCAGCTGCCACATCACTTACTTGAAAATGAAGTTACCCGGACCACAAGGGGTGATAACAGTAGCAGGAGATTACAGGAAGTCGATGGAATGTGCTTCGGCCAGATCAAACCTGGCCGAGTCATTGGTGATCGCAAGAGAAAAAGAAGGATTTAGGAGGTAGTAGCTCTAGCTCAGTCGGCACAGCTGAATATGCCATCATTAGCCAACCCACATGGAAGTGTTTCTTTCTAGCCGACTAAAGAGACAAAAAAGGTCCAGATAGATAAGCAGTTCCCAGAGCGCACCATCACAATTGGTGCCGGCCTAGATGGCAAATCAGAAGGCGAGCTCACCAACTTCCTCCGTGAGAATCGGGACATATTTGCCTGGTCAACTCAAGACCTGCAAGGTGTACCGAGGGAGTTGGCTGAGCACTCTTTGCATGTAAGGCTAGGAGCAAGGCCGGTGAAGCAACCTCCCCGCCGCTTCGCCGAAGACAGGAGAAAAATAATAGGGGATGAGATAGCTTGGCTCCTTGCGGCCGGGTTCATCATGGAAGTGCTTCATCCGGATTGGCTATCAAACCCGGTATTAGTAGAAAAGAAAAAGGATGACCTGAATGTAGCCGTCATATGGCGAATGTGTATTGATTACACGAACCTAAACAAGGCGTGTCCCAAAGATCCTTTTCCTTTACCTAGGATAGACCAAGTCATTGATTCGACCGCTGGTTGTGAGCTATTGTCATTTGTAGACGCATATTCTGGTTTCCAGCAGATACCGTTAAATCTGGCTGATCAAATAAAGACTGCGTTTATTACCCCGTACGGGGCTTATTGCTATCGCACCATTTCATTCGGCATGCGTAACGCAGGAGCAACGTACCAGAGATGCATGCAAAAGTGTCTACATGACCAGATAGGAAAAAATGTACAAGTATATGTAGACGATGTGGTTATAAAAACCAAAGAGAGCAAAACACTCCTGGATGATATTCGGCAGGCATTCGCAAACCTGAGAAGGTTCCGAATGAAGCTTAACACGGAAAAATGCACCTTCGGTGTACCAGCTGGGAAATTACTCGGTTTTCTCGTGTCCAGCCGAGGTATAGAGGCAAATCCAACTAAAATACGAGCGGTAGAAAGAATGGAATTGCCGAGGTGTCTAAATGATATACAGAAATTCACGGGCTGCCTGGCCTCGCTTAGTCGATTTGTATGTCGGCTGGGAGAGAAGGCATTACCTCTGTATCAACTGATGAAAAAGTCTGATAAGTTCATTTGGACACCGCCAGCAGATAATGCGTTTCATGAACTGAAAAAGATGTTGGTCACAACACCAATCCTGGCCTCTCCATCATCAAAAGAGCCTATGTTACTTAATATAACTGCCACAAACAGAGTGGTAAGTGCGGTGGTTATCGTGGAACGGAATGAAGATGATAAATCAATACAAAGGCCGGTATATTACCTAAGCGAGGTACTATCGGCCTCAAAACAAAACTATCCACACTACCAGAAAATGGCCTATGGAGTATACATGTCGGCGAAAAAACTTAAACATTACTTCGAAGAACATCCGATCAAAGTGATCTGTGAAGCGCCCATAGCCGAGATATTGAGCAACAAAGATGCAAGTGGCCGAATAGCAAAATGGGCAATCGAATAATCACCTTATGCTCCGCAATTTGATAGGTGAGATGCAATCAAATCGCAGGCAGTGGCCGGCTTCTTTGTGGATTGGGCCGAGGTACAATATGAACCACCGTTACTAGATCCGAATTATTGGATAATGCATTTCGATGGATCCAAGCTAAGAAATTGCTTAGAAGCAGGGATAGTGTTGACCTCACCGAAAAAAGAATATGTGCTGCAAATACATTTTGCCGCATCAAACAATGTAGCCGAATATGAAGCACTCGTCCATGGATTAAAGGTGGCAAAGGAAATTGGTATACGTCGGATCCTATGCTACGGGGATTCCGATTTGGTAGTACAGCAAGTATCAGGCAATTGGGACGCACTAGATGCGAATATGGCCCTATATAGGTTCCATGTGCAAAAAATAAGTGGATACTTCGATGGATGCGAGTTTCATCATATACCTCGGGCGGAAAATGACGTTGTAGACACATTGTCAAAACTCGGATCAACTAGGCAATCAATTCCGCCAGTGTCACATCCCAAATTTTAGATTTGGTTCTGCATATCATACATATCATTGCATCATACTCTTCCATGCAAAACCGTCGATTGAAAAGAATCGGCGAAACGCTATTTTCAAAACCCTTTTCTAATCTACTACGAGGCTCCTGCGGGAGACTTGAGTGGAACTAGTGTAGTACGCCCTTGTAGCCTAGTGGTTTCACTCAACCCTTGACCCTAGGTTGTTCTCCTCGATTTTACAAAACTGTAGGAGCAAGAATCGCTCGATTCGGAGCTCGTACGGAAAAGTTACGGGAGCTCGATTCGGGATGATGGCGCGCCGTGCCACCATCCCGCGCCGTCGTTGCATGACCGTCTTGATCCGCGCGCTGACTGTCTCTTTCCCGCGCAGGAGAAACGCCGTCGGTGGAACCGATCGCCGCCGCCGTCCCGAGATCGCCGCCGTTCGTTCCCGGTGAGTCCACAACCGCCGTTAGATTTCAGATCAGCGGTCCAGATCAGCCGTTGACCGGTCAGTTCCAGGCGTTGACTAGTCAGACGCCCAGTCAGCAGCCGCGTTGACCAGTCAACAGACACAGTTGACTGGTTATTTTCGTTAATCGTTTTAGTTGACAGATTTCGGTAGAAACTTGTAAATTGCGTAGAAATTAAACCGCTGGGCCAAAAATTGCAAATAAAATATGTGTAGATTCAATAAGTCGTGTAGAATCTTGCTGTACCTTTGGTTCAGACTTTTGCAGCAAGATTTAGTACAGTTTAATCAAATGAGTCAATGGCCTTTTTGGAGTATTTAATTCGTAGAAAAAGATCTGTAGCTCCAAAAATCACGTATGATATGTCCCTGGATTCAGTGGAACGAGGGGAATCTCATCGTGAATTAAAAGGATAGGCTTACAGTGAAAACATCTGAAAAAACTGTCTAGTGGCTTTCTGTAGTGTTTTAATTACTCGGGGAGTTTTATAATTCCTTTTTGAGTAATTCCAATTGGTACTGTTTCTAAATAGCAATGCCTATACTATAGAATTTTCCCAGGATTTTACAAACAGTATACTACCGGTAGTGAATTATTTGAGTTCTAGCTCTAGTTCTGAGCATTACTTTTTGCGTAATAGTTTTCCTTGCGCTAAAACTATTTTCCATGCATGCATTCAGTAGTATTATTGAATAGGATTATGTGGTGCAGCTGTAGCACCAATTCACTTGTCTTGCATACCTTCATGCATCATCTTTGTTGCATATGCTTGTGGATTGTTTGTTTATGATTGCAATTGTATCGTGTAGATTGTGACGAGTGCAACGCTTGATCGTGTGTGGATTGTTCTTCCGACCGCTACAACCAAGACAAGTAGATGCTACTTTGTTCATGATATCGTCCTACTATTTTAAATGCATTGTCGTGTATTTTGTAGATGCATGTGTAGGATGGTACTATCGCTATGCTATGTCCTATTATGTGGTAGGACCCTCCTTGTAGATGAAACACCGTTGGTAGATGTGCTTAGCCATGCTATGTTGTACGAGGGCTGGGTTACATCATTGAGACTTGTTTCTAAAAGTATTGGTTTGCGAAAACTAAAACAACTTAATCAATGAATCCCCTGGGTGTGATGGTATTGATAATATTTTGGTGGTTTCATTGCGGAAAGGCACCCAGGTATCGAGAGAAATTGATTGGCTTCTTTATTTGGTAGCTTACGTGTACAACCATGTGCCAATAATGAAATGGGCGGTTGGTTGGACTTAGTAGGTTGTGGTAACCCGAACCCGCGTATCCAGAGATGTAGAATTTTGGTAGGTTGGACCGGTGCGCGTCGGGATTGGGGTGCTACTTCCCGAACAGTCTCTTCTTGGACTTCTCCCTATCATCACCCAAAATGAGAGTGATGGTACGAGCTGGGCTGGCCAAGTCACATGGGTAAAGTGTACTAACCTCTGCAGGGTGTATAATCTAATCGATTAGCCGTGTCCCCGGTTATGGACAACTGAGTTGCTTGATATTGATTCCATGACATGTTTCTCGCTCATTCTAATTTCATAATTGTTTTAATATTGCTGGGTTAACTTAATTGGGATCTTTTCAAAGAAAATCAAAAACTGTTTATGAAAGTAGGACAAAGGTATTTGCAAATGCAAGCCAGACACAGCTCCACTTGCCAAATATGCATGTAGATGTTAGTACTATTGTCTCCATTACTAGCTCTACTTGCCATACATTCCATGTATTGACCCTTCGGGGCTGCTACGTTTCATGTTGGAGGTTATTCCGATTTTGAGTAATCGATATAGGCCACGCTACTCCACTCGGCACTTGTTCACTTGTGGGCAATTTGAAGAATGGAGGATTTACTTTATTTATGTTGCTACCTGAATAATTTGAGCTAGCCTTGAGCTAAGATTTTATTGTAATAATGGTACTCTGGATCTTCGTTATTCATGATACACGGATATTTTGCTATGTTATTCATCTTATTTTATTGTGCGCCAATGAACCGATCCAGGGATTCGCATGTCACATAGAAGCCTCGGTCTTTTCAGAACCGCGGTGTTACAAGATGGTATCAGAGCCCATGTGTCGATTGTAGGATCGTGACCTAGGATTGGATTAGGAAGCCTTAGATTTACTAAAGCCTATATTAACTCTGTCTTTCATCTTATGCCTTTCACCCTCTGTAAAATTCTTACCATATGCTATTCTCACACTTTCCTCTTTTACTTGATAGATGCGAGAAGTCAGGAGTGAGTATGCAACCATGGAGTCACCAAGGCCCTTTGCAAGGCAGTTAGCACAGCTCTCGCAGTCATTGGGATTGCCACTGCCCATGTTCAAGGGAAGAAGGCTGTACACCTATGGATATGGAGAGGATGCATGGGAGATCACTACCTTCATATTCAGGGATGCCGCCTTGCCAAACCCTGTGCACCTGATCTACACCAAGACATACTGCAATTGGGGACTTGGAATCAACTTGGCCATACATGAAGCCCTGTCTCGCAAGTGCCATAATGTCCGACACCTACTGCCAGCAGATTCACCCTACCGTGACTATGGGAGGTGTGATGAAGATGGGCACCTTGTGGTTACCCCGGGCGACAGGAACAACATGCCGCCCCGTCAGAGGCATATAAAGGACATGGAAAGGGAGAATGGAGCTCTAGCTGAGAAAGTGATGATGATAAAGGAGATTGCAGATTTTGCTAGCAATGGTATGGTGGTCCAAGGACAGGAGATTGACACCTTGCATGAAGCTGTGGGAGTTCTGGAGAATGCCCTGATAGCCAGAGATGCAACCATAGCTCATCTTCATGGTACGGTGCAGGAGAACTCCCAGAACATACAACAGTTGCAAGGGACCGTCCAGGAAAGGGATCAAACTATTGAAGCTATGACAGCCCAGATTGCCGCTCTCCAAGCGCAGCTGAATCCACCCTCTGATGATGGCAATGGAGATGATGGCAACCATGGTGATGATGATGACAGTGGGGACGATGATGATGATGAGGACGAGGATGATGATGATGGAGATGATGATGGTGGAGGAGATGAAGCTGTTGCAGTTGCAGCTGAGAGTGAAGAAGAAGAGGAGGATCCAGAAGAGGTGGAGTTTGAGATCTCAAGTGATGATTCAGGAGAAGTGTACACTCCGTCACCATGGTTGTACCGCGAACCGAAGCGCCAACGCATGACAGCAAGGACCTACCGCAACCTCTTCAAAAAGTAGATGGAAGTCCACCAATTAGTCCACGTTAGGCACATTTATTAGGATTAGTCTCGATCGATGTGAAGCTTAGTTCGTGTTAGTTCAAGAGTGATTAGTTGCTTATTTGTTTACTCCAATATCCTAGGAATTATTTGTTCTAATTTTATGAAAGATTTATGGCAATTTTGGTTAACATCTGTATTATTTTCGCTGCAGTTTTCTGCTGATACAGCAGTACTGCACGATTTTTCATATTTTTCTGGTAACTGGGAAAAATCTGAAAAAAATTGGGCTGGTGTGAAACTCTATTTACTATATGTGAAAAAATCATATAAATTTTCTGATGAGTTTAAGTCAGGCGGAAAAATTCGTGAATGCTGCTGGACTGTTCTGGCAGATTGTTGTTTTTGCTGTTTAGTTGATCAACTGTTTAGTTAACCATTGTCAACTCTTGTAAAACTATTTCAGTAGGTATATACTGCTAGGATAACCCCTAGGATGTTGCTGGATCACTTGTTTGTTGATGTGTTGTTTGCTTGTGATTGTCTGCTATTGTTTGTTGTTGATTGATCATATGCATGGGTAGAATCCTATTGTCGTAGTTGATTCTTTCTAAACTTACCTGTGCTGAACCGCAGATGCCTCCCTGCCGTCAACCCACTGAGTTGGAGCAGCTCATGGCAGCTCATACACAGCTGACCCAAGTGATGACTTAGTTTATGGCAAATCAGAACAACAACAATGGAAACAATCAGCCTCAGGGAGATGCTCTCACCAGATTTCTGAGGCTAAGGCCAGCTAAGTTCTCTACTGCAACGGAACCAATGGTTGCTCTCGACTGGTTGCGTTCAGTCAACAAGGATCTGGTAACTGTTGGATGCACTGATGCTGAGAAGGTGAGGTTTGCCGCTCACCTACTGGAGGGACCGACCGCTTCTTGGTGGGACACTTTTCAGATCACCCACCCGCTGGATACTGTGACTTGGGCGATGTTTGAGGAAGGTTTCAGGACCAACCACGTGTCTTCAGGAGTTATGAGCCTGAAGAGGAAGGAGTTCCGCAACTTGCGCCAAACCAATCGCACCGTGGCTGAGTACATTAAGGAGTTCAACAACCTGTCCCGTTATGCACCTGAGGATGTTGACACCGATGCAAAAAGGAGGGAGAGATTCCTGGATGGCCTCACTGATGAGCTTTCAGTACAGCTACTGGTGGTTTATTGCCCCACTTTCCAGGAGCTTATGGACAAGACCAGGATCTTGGAAGGGAAGCACAAGCAGGTGGAGAACCGCAAGAGAAAGAGTAACAATCACCACTCTGGTTCACATCATAAGTCTCGCACTTCATATGATGGATACTCCAAGCATGGAGGAAGTGACCATGGGAGCCATGACCGCCACCACCATGGAGGCGATGGGCATCGTCATGACAACCATAGGAGCAACCACCACAGCCACAAGGGAGGACACTCTCACCACTCTGGAGGACACGGTGGACATGACCGCAACCGTGATCGCAGCTTTGTGAAGAAGGATCTGAGTGAGGTGACGTGCTTTAAGTGTAAACAGAAGGGACACTATGATGACAACTGTCCGGAGAGGAAAGGACTGAAGCCAACCAACAACGAGAAGGCCACAGTGAACCACATGAATGTGGAGGAGATTCCAGATGAGCCTGACCTTGTGATTGGCAAGTTTCCAATCAACACTTACCCTGCACTTATACTTTTCAATATTGGTGCATCGCATTCATTCATATCAAGGACATTTGTGGATAAGTATAAGCTACCTACTGAGTCTATGAAAAGGTCAATTAGAGTGAGTTCACCTGGAGGAGATATGATAGCTAGCGTGGGATGCCGCGACTTAACTGTGAGGATTGGTACACACAACTTCGTTGCACATTTGGTAGTGTTGGAATCACAGGGATTAGACGTTATTCTGGGTATGGATTGGATGTCTATGCATGGGGGACACATATATTGTGCACAGCGAGCTGTTTCACTCAAAACCCCGGATGGTAAGAGGATTAGATTCAAGTCGGCTGTACGACCAGGAAGGTGTAAGTTGAATTCTCTTAAGGGGGTTAGCATGGATACTGTGCCAGTGATTAGGGATTACCCCGACGTGTTTCCGGAAGAGCTGCCAGGGATGCCACCTGACAGGGAAGTAGAGTTTCTTATCGACCTGATGTCGGGAACAGGACCAATAGCAAAGAAACCATATAAGATGGATGTGGATGAGCTGAGGGAATTGAAGAAGCAGTTGAAAGAGCAGCTGGAAAAGGGATTCATTCAGCCTAGTTCGTCGTCATGGGGTGCGCCTGTTCTGTTTGTGGAGAAGAAAGATAGCAGCAAGAGATTAGTGGTGGACTATCGCTCGCTGAATGAGGTGACTATCAAGAACAAATACCCCCTGCCGAACATAAATGATTTGTTTGATCAACTGGAAGGAGCAAAGGTGTTCAGCAAGATTGATCTGCGATCTGGCTACTTCCAATTGAAGATCCGGGAGGAGGACGTACCAAAAACCGCCTTCACCACTAGGTATGGTTTATATGAGTATACAGTTATGTCATTTGGACTAACGAATGCACCGGCATATTTCATGACCATGATGAACAAGGTATTTATGGAGTACTTGGACAAGTTCGTGGTGGTGTTTATTGATGACATACTGATATATTCCAAGAATGATGCTGAGCATGAGAAACATCTGCGACTGATTATGGAGAAGCTGAGGGAACACAAGCTGTATGCCAAATTCAACAAGTGTGAATTCTAGCTTAACACTGTTGGATTTCTTGGACACGTAGTGTCAGGAGAAGGAGTCGCTGTTGATCCAAGCAAAGTGACTGCAGTAACTGAGTGGGAAGCGCCCAAGAATGCAGGAGAGATTCGAAGCTTTTTGGGACTTGCTGGATATTACAGGAGGTTCATTGAAAACTTCTCCAAGATTGATAAGCCGATGACTGAACTTCTGAAGAAGGAGAGGAAGTTTGAATGGTCAGACGTATGTGAAGCCAGTTTTCAGGAATTGAAGCGTCGACTAGTGACTGCGCCTGTTCTGTGTTTACCAGATCTTCAGAAGGATTTCCAAGTGTACTGTGACGCTTCTCGACAGGGACTTGGGAGTGTGCTGATGCAAGATGGGAGAGTAGTGTCATATGCCTCGCGACAACTCAAGCACCATGAGCGGAATTACCCCACACACGACTTGGAGTTAGCGTCAGTGGTTCATGCGCTCAAGGTATGGAGGCATTACTTAATGGGAAAACACTGTGATGTATACACCGACCACAAGAGCCTGAAGTACATATTCACGCAGAAGGAACTGAACATGAGGCAAAGGAGATGGTTGGAGCTTATCAAGGACTACGATATGAATCTACAATACCATCCAGGAAAGGCCAATGTAGTAGCAGATGCTCTGAGCCGGAAGGTGTATGCCAATGGATTGACAATTGGTGAATTGCCTGAGGATTTGTGCAAGCAATTCAAGGACCTTAGACTGGAGGTAGTATCTGAAGGGTACTTGGCAACAATGTAAGTCCAACCAACGCTACAGGACAGAATCAGGAAGGCTCAAGTGGGAGACAAAGAGATGGATGAAATAAGGGAAAAGATGAAGGAGGATCGAGCAAGGGAATTCCGCGAGGATGAGCAAGGAACCTTGTGGTATGGAGATCGTTTGTGCGTTCCCAACGATCCCGAGATAAGGAAATTGATTCTGCGGGAAGCTCATGACTCGCCGTACTCTATGCATCCGGGCAATACGAAGATGTATATGGACCTAAAGGACAGATTCTGGTGGAACAACATGAAGGGAGACATCGCAGAGCATATTGCCCTATGTGATGTATGTAGCCGAGTGAAGGCGAACACCAGAAGCCAGCAGGATTGCTACAGCCATTGCCCGTGCCGGATTGGAAGTGGGATAGAGTGGGAATGGATTTTATCACAGGATTGCCCAGGACCAGGTCAGGATATGAATCTATTTGGGTAGTGGTCGACCATTTGACTAAGGTAGCCCACTTTATACCGGTAAAGACGACTTACACAAGTGCAAAGTTGGCCAAGATTTACATGGACGGGATTGTGTGCCTACACGGAGTTCCCAAGAGTATTGTATCTGATAGAGGCACCCAATTTACCTCACATTTCTGGCGCCAGCTGCACGAGTCACTTGGCACTAGATTGGAATTTAGCACCGCGTTTCACCCGCAGACTGATGGACAGACCGAGAGGGTGAATCAGATTTTGGAGGACATGCTGAGAGCTTGCGTCTTGGCCCATGGTTCTAGTTGGGATGATAATTTGCAGTATGCTGAGTTTTCCTACAACAACAGCTATCAAACCAGCATCAAGACTTCACCGTTCGATGTACTGTATGGGAAATGGTGCCGGACCCCGTTGCTATGGGATGGAGTAGGAGAACGTCAGTTGTTTGGGCCTGATTTGATCAAGGACACTGAGGAGAAGGTCGCCTTGATTAGGGACAGACTGAAGGTAGCACAATCAAGGCAGAAGAGCTACGCTGACGCCAAGCGCAAGGAAGTGGTGTATGAGATAGGTGATAGAGCATACCTCAGAGTGTCGCCACTTCGAGGAATCAAGAGATTTGGAATTAAAGGTAAGCTGGCAGCTCGATTTATTGGACCGTATCGGGTCTTAGCACGCAAAGGAGAAGTTGCTTATCAGTTGGAGTTGCCAGAGGCTCTGTCCGCTATTCACAATGTGTTCCACGTGTCACAGCTGAAGAAGTGCCATCCGGAGATGGTGGATACACCATTGAGAGACACTGTACCGCTAGAGGAGGTTCAGCTTGAGAACGACCTGACCTATGAGGAGAAGCCGGTCAAGATTCTGGAGACAGCAGAGAGGATTACACGTACCAAGACTATCAGGTTTTGCAAGGTGCAGTGGAGCCACCACACTGAAGAGGAAGCCACTTGGGAGCGTGAGGATGACATCCGAGAGGACTACCCACACCTATTTGCTAGCCGCGCCGAATCTCGAGGACGAGATTCATCTTAAGGGGGTTAGTCTTGTCACATCCCAAATTTTAGATTTGGTTCTGCATATCATACATATCATTGCATCATACTCTTCCATGCAAAACCGTCGATTGAAAAGAATCGGCGAAACGCTATTTTCAAAACCCTTTTCTATTCTACTACGAGGCTCCTGCGGGAGACTTGAGTGGGACTAGTGTAGTCCGCCCTTGTAGCCTAGTGGTTTCACTCAAACCTTGACCCTAGGTTGTTCCCCTCGATTTTACAAAACCGTAGGAGCAAGAATCGCTCGATTCGGAGCTCGTACGGAAAAGTTACGGCCGTTTTATTAAAAGATAGAAAATCGGGCCGATTTTTCCGAGTCCGATATCCAACCGCGCCCCGAATCGGACTAGGACCCAACGAGGAGGCCCCACTTAAGAGGCCGCCCGCGCCTCGAACCCCGCACCCGACCGCCTCCCTGCCCGCCTCGATCGCCCTGCCCCGCCTCGGGTCTCGTGCCCGCCGCCACCTCGAAGACCGCACCGCCGCCTCGATCTTCGGGACCGCCGCCGCCGCCCAGGTACATCGCCGCCTACCTGCCCTGCCTCGCCACCTCGCCCTGCCGCCGAGCCGCAGCGCCGCGCCCCGCAGCGTGCCCCGCACCCGCCGCTGCAGCGCCCGCCTGCGCCTGCTGCCGCGCTGCGCTGCTGCTGCCGCGCGCGCGCCAGCCGTGCCGCCGCAGTTGCCGCTCGCCCCGCGTGTCCGCTGCCGCGCGCCGCACTCGCCGCGCGCAGCCGCTCGCGCTCGCCCGCATGCACGCACGCCTCGCGCGCCGTGCCACCGTCCCGCGCCGCCGTTGCGTGACCGTCTTGATCCGCGCGCTGACTGTCTCTTTCCCGCGCAGGAGAAACGCCGTCGCCGGAACCGATCGCCGCCGCCGTCCCGAGATCGCCGCCGTTCGTTCCCGGTGAGTCCACAGCCGCCGTTAGATTTCAGATCAGCGGTCCAGATCAGCCGTTGACCGGTCAGTTCCAGACGTTGACTAGTCAGACGCCTAGTCAGCGCCCAGTCAGCAGCCGCGTTGACCAGTCAACAGACACAGTTGACTGGTTATTTTCGTTAATCGTTTTAGTTGACAGATTTCGGTAGAAACTTATAAATTGCGTAGAAATTAAACCGCTGGGCCAAAAATTGCAAATAAAATATGTGTAGATTCAGTAAGTCGTGTAGAATCTTGCTGTACCTTTGGTTCAGACTTTTGCAGCAAGATTTAGTACAGTTTAATCAAATGAGTCAATGGCCTTTTGGAGTATTTAATTCGTAGAAAAAGATCCGTAGCTCCAAAAATCGCGTATGATATGTCCCTGGATTTAGTGGAACGAGGGGAATCTCATCGTGAATTAAAAGGATAGGCTTACAGTGAAAACATCTGCAAAAATTGTTTAGTGGCTTTCTGTAGTGTTTTAATTACTCGGGGAGTTTTATAATTCCTTTTTGAGTAATTCCAATTGGTACTGTTTCTAAATAGCAATGCCTATACTGTAGAATTTTCCCAAGATTTTAGAAATAGTATACTACCGGTAGTGAATTATTTGAATTTTAGCTCTAATTTTGAGCATTACTTTTTGCGTAATAGTTTTCCTTGCGCTAAAACTATTTTCCATGCATGCATTCAGTAGTATTATTGAATAGGATTATGTGGTGCAGCTGTAGCACCAATTCACTTGTCTTGCATACCTTCATGCATCATCTTTGTTGCATATGCTTGTGGATTGTTTGTTTATGATTGCAATTGTATCGTGTAGATTGTGACGAGTGCAACGCTTGCTCGTGTGTGGATTGTTCTTCCGACCGCTACAACCAAGATAAGTAGATGCTACTTTGTTCATGATATCGTCCTACTATTTTCAATGCATTGTCGTGTATTTTGTAGATGCATGTGTAGGATGATACTATCGCTATGCTATGTCCTATTATGTGGTAGGACCCTCCTTGTAGATGAAACACCGTTGGTAGATGTGCTTAGCCATGCTATGTTGTACGAGGGCTGGGTTACATCATTGAGACTTGTTTCTAAAAGTATTGGTTTGCGAAAACTAAAACAACTTAATCAATGAATCCCCTGGGTGTGATGGTATTGATAATATTTTGGTGGTTTCATTGCGGAAAGGCACCCAGGTATCGAGAGAAATTGATTGGCTTCTTTATTTGGTAGCTTACGTGTACAACCATGTGCCAATAAAGAAATGGGCGGTTGGTTGGACTTAGTAGGTTGTGGTAAACCGAACCCGCGTATCCAGAGATGTAGAATTTTGGTAGGTTGGACCGGTGCGCGTCGGGATTGGGGTGCTACTTCCCGAACAGTCTCTTCTTGGACTTCTCCCTATCATCACCCAAAATGAGAGTGATGGTACGAGCTGGGCTGGCCAAGTCACATGGGTAAAGTGTACTAACCTCTGCAGGGTGTATAATCTAATCGATTATCCGTGTCCCCGGTTATGGACAACTGAGTTGCTTGATATTGATTCCATGACATGTTTCTCGCTCATTCTAATTTCATAATTGTTTTAATATTGTTGGGTTAACTTAATTGGGATCTTTTCAAAGAAAATCAAAAACTGTTTATGAAAATAGGACAAAGGTATTTGCAAATGCAAGCCAGACACAACTCCACTTGCCAAATATGCATGTAGATGTTAGTACTATTGTCTCCATTACTATCTCTACTTGCCATACATTCCATGTATTGACCCTTCGGGGCTGCTACGTTTCATGTTGCAGGTTATTCCGATTCTGAGTAATCGATATAGGCCACGGTACTCCACTCGGCACTTGTTCACTTGTGGGCAATTTGAAGAATGGAGGATTTACTTTATTTATGTTGCTACCTGAATAATTTGAGCTAGCCTTGAGCTAAGCTTTTATTGTAATAATGGTACTCTAGATCTTCGTTATTCATGATACACGGATATTTTGCTATGTTATTCATCTTATTATATTGTGGGCCAATGAACCGATCCAGGGATTGGCATGTCACATAGAAGCCTCGGTCTTTTCAGAACCGCGGTGTTACACCCAGGTATCGCCCTAGAGCACCTGAGAAAACGTCGATTATACGATCACCAGAGTCTGAGTCCATTCATATCTCGGCAGAATTAAAAGAAGGAAGTGTGCCAATGGAAATTGACAAAGAGTGCAACCCAGGCTCTCTGAAAGTGAACCTGGCCATCGCACGAATAAATACAGAAGGATTCAAAGCTGTTATGTCGGTAGAAAACATGGAAATAGACAGTGCAATTGTCCCAGAGAAAATCACGCCGACATGGGCGCAACCCATATTCTCCTTCCTCAAGGATGCAATCTTGCCGAGTAATGAGGTACTGGCTAGACAGACAATAAGAAGAGAAAAATCTTACACAATCATAAACAATGCGCTGTACAAGAGAAGCGTCACAAGCGTGCTGCAAAGATGTGTTGACTCGGTAGAAGGCCAAGAAATACTCCTGTATATACATCAGGGAGAATGCGGGCATCACACATCGTCCAGAGCGTTAGTAGCCAAAGCATTCAGACATGGATTTTATTGGCCGACGACATTAAAGGAGGCAAAATAACTAGTAGAAAAATTTAACGGTTGCCAGAGATACGCTAGCAAGATACATATGCCATCATCTGAATTAAAGACAATACCAATCACTTGGCCATTCTCTGTATGGTGCTTGGATATGGTAGGCCCGTTCAAGCCAGCCCGAGGCAGAATGACTCACATTCTAGTTATGGTAGATAAATTCACAAAGTGGATCGAGGTAAAACCTATAAGAAAATGTGATGGACAAACAACAACAAAATTGCTCAAAGATATTATCTTGAGATATGGTTATCCACACAATGTTATTACAGACAACGACACAAATTTTGCTGAAGGAGCCTTTGCTAGGTTCTGCCAAGAAAAGCACATAAGACTAGATGTTGCCTCGGTGGCTCACCCGGCATCAAACGGGAAAGTAGAAAGATCAAATGGACTGGCATTTTCCGGAATAAAACCGCGGCTCGTTGAACCTCTGCAAAGGTCGGCAGGATGTTGGATCGAGGAACTGCCGGCAGTATTGTGGAGCCTCAGAACTACACCGAACAGGTCAACAGGGTATACCCCATTTTTTCTGGTATACGGGGCAGAAGTTGTGCTTCCAGCCGACATAATGCATGATTCGCCACAAGTGACCTAGTACACGACTGCCGAGGTAAATAAGGTAGCTCGGAAAAACGACGTCGACTTACTAGAAGAGGCCAGGGAATTGGCACTATCAAGATCAGCTATTTATCAGCAAGACCTACGTCGATATCACAGCAAGAAAGTCAATCCAAGAGTCTTTAAAGAAGGAGATTTGGTTCTTCGGCTAGTGCAGCGCACAACCCGCATGCACAAACTATCACCCCCATGGGAAGGACCATTCATCGTGAGTAAAGCATTGCACAATGATGCATATTACGTAATCGATGCTCAGTCACCAAAAAAGAACAAGGCAAACAAAGTCGGCGACGAATCGAAAAGACCGTGGAACATAGCTTTACTTCGCCCATTCTACACTTAGGAGCCATATATGGTACGTCGTAATGTGACGCTTCAAGTCGGAATATCAAGCGTGTATTGAAACTCGGCACCTCGCGCGAAGACTCGAGGATTGCACAATGTTGTCTTTATTTTTTAGGACTATGTAGTAAACCTCGGCACCTCGAGCAGTGACTCGGGGACTGCTCTATGTTATTTCTTATTTTGAGTTATGTGTTAAACCTCGGCACCTCGAGCAGTGACTCGGGGACTGTATCGTGTTATTTCTTACTCCTGAATTATGTGTTAAGTTTCAAGACCTCGAGCAGGGACTCGGGGACTGCGCCGTATTGTCCCTTATCTCGGATTATGCATTAAAACCTCGATACCTTGAGCACTGACACGGGGACTGCCCCGTGATTGTTTCTTGTTCTAAAAACACATTTTAAACTTCGGCACCTTGAGCAATGACTCGGGGACTACCCCGTAGTATTCTCTGCATTAACCCATGAAATGTATTTCGGCAACCCAGTTTGTAACTCGGGGACTGCCACATGGTCCAAGGTAATTCTTTGAGCACACGCAAAAACTCGATAACCCAAGTGATAACTCGGGGACTAATTGGTGCAACCCACTATTTGTCGCCAGACACATAAAAGTTACATAGCTCAACAAATAAATATCTCTAACGATAATGCAAGAAAGAATAACAACCCCAGCAAATCGAAGTATGATATGGGATGCAATTTACTGTATCACCTTATCAGATGTGGGCTTAGGGCTTTGTATCTCAGGTAGAAATTGAAAACACAACAGCTAGGCTGTTGAGTTTATAAAGGGCAGGCAAGATATATGCCGAACCAAGGTCAGCCACGTAGAGAAGTACAATCCGAATCTACAAAATCAAAGGTCGCTAAAACAAAGATATAAAGCAATGCGACCCGTTTAAACAAAGTAATAATGATTACCATCACCCATGCCTTAACGGTAAAAGGCAAAAAAGGTTCGCATCACACCAAAAGCCAGACAATTGTTCCATAGACATCATACGCCCGGCATACCGGGGAATGAATATAACTTAAGAGGTTTTTTGAACATAAACAGCGAAAAGGGCCAGAGCACCCTTAAGGGGCAGCAGCATGATCAGGGGCATCAGGAACGACTATCTCGGATGATGGAGGTGCGACCTCGGTCTCCTGTGCAGGGGCATTTTCAGGAACTTGGCGCTCCGAGGTAGACGGCGCCTCGGCCGAAGTTACTTCACCTTCAACAGAAGCAACAGTAGCCTCGGGGGAAATCCTGGGCTGCTGAGAAACATTAGTTTGAGCTTGAGAGTGCCCAGTCTCCTTGGAAGATGATCGCGCGTCGTCATCCTCATCCGAGCTTCCATTGGAATCACGGGAGTTGTCCGAGTCACCCTCTGCTTCATCCTGGTCAGCCGAATCATCATCAGAGGCGTCTTCAATCCCGACGTCATCCGCTGGATTGGGAAGAAAACTCGGCCCTTCAATCCAATTATGCACATCAGCGTACTCAAACAGCTGGAAGGCACGAGCTTGGCGGCGAGCGACGAATTCTGGACCCTCAACCCAGCGAGAGCCAGTGCGCAAGTTTATCAAAGTGTCAAGCGAAATGTCCTCGTACCAAGAAAGAATGGCTATAAGTGCCATGTCAGCACCAGCTCTCCCAGTAGATTCCCTCCAGAGATTTAACTGGGTCTGGGATGCCATTAATCTCTCCACAAGTATTTTGACCTCGTCAATATCAGGAGTTCCAGAAGTATTCGGCCAGAGAACATGGTAGGCCCGAATGGCTGCTTGCACCAAATCCCTGCCCATAATCTTCATTGGCCCAATAGCAGCGCCAACGGCAATCAAGAAGTCTTCCATTGAATATTCTGGACTCGAATTTGCGGGGACACCTCGGCGCTGACGAGCGGAAATCACTGCTTTAGAGCTCACGGGTCTAGCTTCCGGAAAATGACCTACGTGAAATGAAAATATATCAATTAAAAGTAAGAAACAAAATAAGATAACTCGGCCACAGTCGAAAGCTTACGATGAATATAACTCAGCATTTTCTGGAGATCCTGGGTCCAGTCGGCCTTATTTTTCTCAAAGCGAGTGATTTCCTCGCTCATCGTCCGATTCTTCAGCTCGGCAGCATCGAGGAGTTCTTTGTCTTTCTACAGTTGCAGACTTAGTCGATTCTTCTCTTCAGATAACTCCTGATCAACCTTTTCCAATTCGGATTTCTACAAGAGTTTGAGAGACTCAACCTCGGCATGTAACCGGGTTATTTCGTCATCTTTTTCTTTAAGCTGCGTCGAATGAGTGGCGGATTGTTCTAAAAGATGCAGCATCATATCAGGCATGGATATGCATTCTTGATGCGACGCTGCAAATGTTTGTAACTCGGCTATACCAAAGCCAGAAGGTTATAAGAAACCCAAGATAAGTCTCGAACGAAAATCATTAGAGGAGAAGAATAACTAACCTTCTTGGTAAGGCGGATATTAAGATTATTGATACCACCTGCTTTCCAAAAAAAAATGGGTTAGCACCTCAAGTCGAAAAATATTAAGAACTTAAGGAACAATACAAATATTTGTTAAGTTACCAGTTTTCTTCACCACGGGGAGAACTTTCTCATATTTTTCTTCCAATTTCTTGTGCGCCAAGAGCAACCTTTGGAATTCGTCTGTCCGCCGATCATGGGCAACCTGACTACCAAAAGGAATTACACAGTTAGATATTCAAAGCTAAGGCAGATCCGAGTCAAGAAAACTTAACTCGGATCTAGGTGGCTAGATATTCAAAGCTAAGGCAGATCCGAGTCAAGAAAAACTTAACTCGGATCTAGGTGGCCATATATTCAAATCTAAGATAGATCCGAATCAAGCAAAACTTAACTCGGATCTAGGTGGCTAGATATTCAAAGCTAAGGCAGATCCGAGTCAAGCAAAACTTAACTCGGATCTAGGTGGCTAGATATTCAAAGCTAAGGCAGATCCGAGTCAAGCAAAACATAACTCGGATCTAGGTGGCCATATAATCAAAGCTAAGACAGATCCGAATCAAGAAAAACTTAACTCGGATCTAGGTGGCTAGATATCCAAAGCTAATGCAGATCCGAGTCAAGCAAAACTTAACTCGGATCTACGTGGCTAGATATTCAAAGCTAAGACAGATCCCAATCAACCAAAACTTAACTCGGATCTAGGTGGCTAGATAACGCATTTTAAGAAATTTACTAGGCAAATAATGCATTTGAAGCCTAACAAAGCTTCCAAACGAACAACAAGTTATTCGGTTGCAAGCTTCGGGGACTAGTGTATGTATACTATCATTTGAATAACAAACCAAATATCAACATAAGCGTTTACCTCGTTCATCTTGTCGCTTTCAAGAACAATTTTAGCAGCCATGTGCAAACGACTACTAAGGTCGGAAAGTTGAAATGGCTGATTACTCGGATTGCCCTCAAGCTGATCGGCGGCGTTCCAATTGTTGGCATATTCCACCAAAGAGCCAAGGCTGTTCCCACTCTCAGTGCGGGTCATCACTTTACCTCGGACCCGTTGGGTAACCACCACCGCCACGGGACTCTTGTGGAGAGTAAGTTGACTATCAGCGGCCGAGGTGACAACAGGCTTAGCAGAGGAAGCCCCCTTGCGTAATGCAACGGCTATATTGGGTTGAGAGGAACTAGCCGGCCCCTTGTGAGATGCTGAAGGTTTGGTGACAACAACCTTCTTAGCCTTAGAAGAGGTGTCGGTAGGGGCAGCAACCTCGGCACTAGGAGTGGCATCCTTGGAGGAAGGAGGAACTATGGTTTCCAAGGGGGCCGAGATAGTGGCATCCTTGGCTGGAGTTAGAGTTGCAGCTGGAATTGTGGGGGTCAAAGGAATTTCGGGGGAAACTTTGGTGGTCATAAAAAGGGCGGCAGGTTCAATAGGATGATCTGCCGGCGGAGTTATGTCGGCATCATCAATGGAAGCTGTGGGTACGTCTCGCCGAGGCGATGTCTGAGTCGGTGCAGGGAGAATCAACGCGAGAGGGACTAGGAGCTCGAGTATCTTCAGGGGCGGAGGAGAAGGCAGGCGAGTTGTATGACTCATCATACTCGGACTGCTTGGCTTGGCAGAGAGAGGAGCGCTGCAAAAGCACAAAAAGTCGAATCAAAAGACAGGAATAGAGAAGCAAGAAATACAAATGAAAATGAACTCACCCAGTAACTTCGGGCATGGTTTTACGCTTCGGAAGATGCTGGGCTGATTTCTTTGTTCGCTTCTTGGGAGCAGCTTCGGAGGGACCTGCCGGAGCAGTGCGCTTCCTCGAGGTAGAAGGAGTTTGAGAGGCGAGAGGCTCGAAGTCGTGCACCTGACCGACCTGATTAGCTGGGAAAGTAGAAGCCGAAAATGCATAAGAGATAGGCATCGCGGCAACTGCCTCAAGAATTTGGACGTCGTCCGAGTCACCTTCCTCCCCGTGGGCCGAGGTCTTGCCACGGGCGCGAGCCGTAGCGACATCCGACTTAGGAACAAACTCTTCCGAGTCAGGTTCCCCGCTGTCCGGGGTGTTCCGATCTCCGGTCCACGGAAGGGCTATAACCTCGGCATCCTTGGTCTTTTGCTCCGCAAACCTCTGCGAGAAAAGAAACAAAGTGGAGTTAGCAAAAGAAGTCACAAACGCAAGTAGGAATCAAACACAAATGCGTAAACTTACCTCGGGAGGGGGATTCCCGCGAGTGAACGGCTTCAGCCCCAAGGTCCAGTCCTCCGGCATACCAGTCTTGAAGATAGCTCGGACACGCTTGTGAATAAGATAGTCGTCGAGCTCAACCGTCGAAACTCAGTTGGGATCGATAGGACCGCTCATGTAACAGAGCTTGTGCGTGCGAAGCTGGAAAGGGCAGATTCGGCTGCTGACGAATGTGCTCATCAGATCCTCACCATGGAGCCCGACGCGGATCAACTCCTTCAGCTGAATCTCGAATGCCTCGGCCAAAGCATGGCTCTTCCTGGGGTTGTAGTTCCAGTTCTTCTTGGAAGGGGGGCCGATAGAAAAGTCAGGGAGCCGAATATTGTCTTCTTTTCCAGTGTTTTTGACATAGAAAAACGATCTATGCCACTTCTTGCAAGACTCGAGGCCAGCAACACGAGGGAACTCGGATTTTCTCCGAGGTGTGATGGACGCGGCTCCACACTGGGTAAGGGATTTCTCGTAGGGATGAAGGGATTTGTCTGGAACGACGTTAGATCGGATCTGGAAAAATTTGGACCAAACGGACACAGAGGGCCAGAGGCCGAAGTATCCCTCCGAGGCCGAGATATAAGCGGATAGCAAGGCAATGGCATTAGCCAGAAGGTGATGCGGCTGAAGGCAGAAGTACTCAAGGAATTCCCTAGCAAAATCGCTAAGGGGAAGGCCGAACCCACGAGCAAAGTGGGACATGAAAACAACGTACTCACCTTCGTTGAGTACAGGAGAGGATTCGTTGCTGGGTAAGCGACAACTTACCTCGGCAGGAATCCGGCGAGTCCTAATTAGCCACTCAATCTCACGACGAGTGACGGAGGAGCCCTGCCAAGAGCCCCGCTCTGGACCAGACGCTACGTCATCGTCTTCGACGAGCGCACCACTAATAGAACTAGACATAGGATCGCCGGAGGAATCAATGGAAGAAGGACTAGCGACGGAGAGAGGCTTAGAGGCGCAGGGACCTGTCGTGGTTCTAAGCGAGCACGGCGGCAGAACGGAAAAGAACCGCCGCAGGAAATCTAGTAAAATAGCAGATGCGCCTAGGGAAGGAGCCTAGCGATGAGACCGTAGAAAAACTCACCAGCGATGGCACCGGAGCAAGCGGACGACGATGAGGTCGTCGGAGCGAAAGGACTACGGCGTCGCCGTCAAGGATATCGACAATGGCGCAACCGCAGGCGCACGAACAGACGCACGGGTGTGAGGAGGAAGAAGAGGAACGGTGAGCGAAGGGGGAAAGTGAATCCTCTAGCCCCGTACCCTTCCTTATAACTGTGCAGCCCTGACGATAGTGGGATCGTGCGTGCAAGCGCTAACCGTGTAAATCACGCGTGCGGCCGAACCGCTCGCGGCTGAGTGGAGCCACACCGAAGACCACACGACGCAGGAGAGGATCATGCCCCCTGACCGATGCGGTACACGAGGCGTCACAGCGCCGATGCGACGGGCGCAATAATCACTGTAGCTTGTCAGTGGGCACTGTAGAGGAACATAAAACTAGAGGAATAATGATGAGTGGTACACGTAGGACGAGGCATGCACAAGAAGCTGCGCAAATACCTCGAATAGAAAAAAGTAACTGGGAAGTAAGGAGAAATGAATGTTGGGAAACTGATGTGGCCCGACCGAGGTTACGAGCAGGACCACACCAGCTTCGGGGACTAATGTTCGGGAGGTAACCCCGGATAGGGTCAAGATAGGGGAAGACAAAAGGAGTCTCTCTTGTCATATGCCGAGTTACTGTTTATATCGGCCGAGTCATGTAAAAGTCGGCGGAGATAAGCACGGCCATGACACCTATGGAAGGAACAATACCTTATCCGGCCGACATACGAGTTAAGTCGGCCAAGTAAGCCTGAATAACTTGAATGCAGGTGAAGGCCGAGCGGAGTTATGCGAGACAGGGCCGAATAACATGAAGCTTGCAGGAGAAGGAGGTGCCTATAGTCAAACCCAAGTCACGGGCTAGGAAGAATCTGACCAGAGCCAAGCACAAAGGACAAGGAGCAGAGCGACAGAAGGGCAGAAGGATGTCACGGAGGTGATAGTCATGGAGCCCGAGGCCCGCAGGTGGGGTTCTCTAGAACATTGTCGTCGTTAGAAGGGGGACACAGAAAGGAGGTCGCCGAGTTACCATATTGGGACAAGCATATTCCTCGAATATGCTTGCCACGTCAGCCCTAGAGGAGCCAAGACACCCCTTTATAAGGGGAGACGCGGGATCCTGAGAGGGGATCGATTCATTCTACGTCGTAAGGCTCGTGTATTAGCTCTCTTCTTCCTGCATACAGCTCGAGAAGCACTTGTAGTCCTAGAAGAAGAGAAATAAAGATCTGCATGTTAGTCATTTGAGTGTAGAAATAACTACATCTTCCCTCCCCGGACCCCTCTAGCATCCATTGGCCCCATACTTTAGCCTACCCATGGCATCTGTCGTGCCACCACCACGACAGTATATCTGTATTCTTGACTCATGGAGTCGTTGTTGTATATATCTGTCCTGTGGGTTCCATCAGGGACTATTGTGTAATGATATTACTTCGTTTTCCACCCGCACGAAAGTGCCTGGTGGGCACCTTTGAATCGTTTCTATGCGGGTTTGGCGGGATTCGCGGGTGTTACATCTGCACTGGCTTCAAAATCTAGCAAGGGTTAAGAAGATATGTTGAGTACGAGCGTACTCAGCAAGTTCACTAAAAAGGAGTGTTTGATGCACTATATCTACAGCCATAGACCATAGGTCCTAGGCAATGTAGGTTTTCATAAATATTTCTTCAAAGGTTGCTTTTATTCTGAAAAGCTATGTCCATCAACCTTCACGGGTTTACCAGAACTTTCATGGAGTTCCTTTCCCTCTGTGTTCATAGCTCCTTTCCGGAACAGGGAGTAACAAGTTACAGTTCTTACACTCTGCAGAGGTGCGTTACTTTACCCATGAGAGACCTTAGCATTGTTGCAAAACCAAGTCATGACTTTGTCCATACTTACTTGGTATGGGGCCCAGTCTAAGATCCAAGACAATCACTGCCCTCTCCACGACCTCATATGTCTGCACGATCCTTCGGGGCCGGCTCACCTCCGTTAAGCCCCCTTTCGGGCAGACTAAAACCCCGATGAGTTCCCGAAGACTCTCTGACCTGTTGATGCCCGGACGATTACCATTTAAATGGACTATATCCCTAAACACCATTCATATATAATCTAGACACCAAAAATGTGGGGCGTAAGGGTGCCCACCCATATGTTGGATCCGCACAAGGAATCACAACGTCACGTTAAGGTCGTTTTGCCTCCATACGAGAGGAAAAGGATACAGCTGACTTCTCCGTCCCATTCCAAATCTCATGTTTAACGCGTAATATATGGCGCAAGAATCACTGGCGACATTGGTTGTTAGGTCCTAGATAATATGTTCCTTTACCACCGGAACTTTCATAGTAGGTTATTACCTCATGGTAAATAACCTATAATCATATTATTATGAAAAATAGTGTTTTCTGACCCTTTTCAAATGCAGGTGATGACAACACTGGATTTATAAAATTACTTTACAAAATATAATCAAAGGATATGAGAAAGTGTGAACTTGCTTTTTGTGATTGCAAGATTATGCACTCACGGTCTTCAAGACAATATAAGATCCAATATATGAAATCAGCATCATTGGTCTGGTAAGGACTAATGTTTAAAGAAGCATGGTGTTCTTATGCATAAGTAATGTGATGCACTTTATAAACACGAATCCCAGGAATAATGTTGTTCTAGGGTTTGGATACTGGAAAAGGTTTCCTTGGAATGTGTTGAACTTTTAGTTAAGTTTCACACTTATGCTTCTTGTTAAGGTTTGTGAGTGTGTGAAACAACATGAAATTATAATAACATAAACAATGAGATACACACCAACGTGAAATGTTACTCAAGATTGCTTACATTATAATGGTTTATCTTTAAATTTTACTTTACAAGTACTGGCCTTAATAAGGATCTTAAGTGTTTATAATCCTAAGTTAACAAGTAAAGTTTGAAACAATGTGATTGTGGTTAATTGTCATCTGTTGATTATGATGAAATTCCTTGAATTTTAATCTGTTAAGAGTTGGAAATATTATAAGGTTTATTAATTGAAGTGGAAAAACGAATAACTTTTGAAGAAAAGATTCCTTTACTAAGGTCTAAACAATCTTTGTGGTTAATCACATGTGGTCGAGGTTGTTTGTGCTTTCTTGAATAGCTTGGACTTGATATGCTTTATAACTTAATTATAACAGACCAAAGTTAACTATAAAACATATAACAAAGTCTTTAGTTTTATATTGAAAGTCTTGTGGACTAAAGTTAACTTAAAAAAACATGGATGGTTTGAAAATGTAATGCTTAGGATATTTGTACCTTGTGTACTTTGTAATGTTTCCTTAAAGTTACTTAAGAATGGCATTACTTCTATTGGAGTAGTGGTTTCTTAATTGTATAATGGAATAGAATCATTTATCTATTTATAAAGATGTGGTTATGATTTGTAATCAAGGAAGTAACATTACTTAACTATTTATGGATTCACTATAGTGTTTTAATTTGTTTACAAACTTGTAAGTAAGTAAAGAGGTTTTATTTAATTCCAATTATTCTTGAAGATTTTATATTTAATAAAGACCTTTTAAAAAAATAAATTACATATATATAGTTGGAGGAAAATTCAATAAATTTGTATTTAAATGGTGTTAAATCATTATGACTGTATAATATTAGTACTTAAGACTAATACTATTTATTAGACTCAATTGGCATGTTTAGAAATATTAATAAATTTTTATTTACCTTTATATGAATTATTAATTAAGTAAGGAAATAGGCTTAAATTCAAGTTGTTAAAGTGTTTAAATTTTTATTTACCTAAATAGTGGAATATTATATTTTTAACATGTAGGTATTATTTTTGTGATCATTTTGGTATATTATATTTATTTTTATGATTTATAAATAATAAGATATGATTTTTATAAGATTTATGACTTTATAAACACTTAATAAATAATAATAATAAATATTTAATTAATTGAAGTAATATTGCATGATTATAGTTGTAAATCATAGTTCTTACTTTTCTAAGATTTTTAGTATTTTATTTATATTTTTAATACTTACTAATATTGAAATATGAATTATCAAGGTATTATTACTTATAAAACCATTATTATTTAATAATGGTTTAGATAATTACCAAAATAATATTTGATATTAGTTTTAAGTTGTAGATTTTATTTTTCTGAAAATTTTCATATATCAAACATATTTTTCTGAATTATGAAACAAAAGTTATTGATTTTATAAGATTTAATGATTTTATTTCATTTCTGGGATATTTAAATTTGGGTTTATATCACTTATTTATTTCCTAAACAGAGAATAACTTTTTGTACCAAGGCTAAGCCTACCCAAGGTCACTGACTGGTGGGCCAGTGGCCACATCATTAGCCACGCGTGCAAAGACTAGGTCAAACTGGCTGACTAGGCAGAGGATGATGTGAGCATGACGTTATCGTGATGTCATCAGAAGATGAACATCACGGATCGATGATCGATCTGCTGATTTAGTGCATACGCGGGGCTGCGGTTAGGCTTGTTGGAAAGAGGACGACGCAAGGAGCCTAGGAGTGGTGGAGCCGCTAGCAAATGGTCGTCGGAGGATGGTCAACGATAGTGGACAAAGGCGGCGATATCGGGTGCTCGTGGTGGAAGCGATCTAGAGCGAAATACAGAGAAATAAAGGTACTGGGAGAACCGGTGGCTCACCAGGATGCTTGTAGTGACGATGGCGAAGAGAGGTGAGCTTAGACGACGTCGCCATGGTCGACGGCGAGCGGCGGACAGACGTGTTCGATGCACATGATTACGGCCTCCCCGGCTTGATTGCTCCTCTGAGCAGACGAAGTACACCACGGTGGAGTTGGTGGTGTCACCAGTTGGTCATGGGGTGGTCTCAAATGGCGACGGCAAGCGACTCTGGCGAGCTAGGGTTTCGGTTCCAATGTGAGAGAGAGATAGAGAGAGCGATAGGAGATGAGATAGGTATGAGAGGATAGAGGAGGACGCGGCGGTCTTATCTACACCCCTCAGGGTCGGCGACGAGCATCACGACGGTCAAATTTTGATGACGACGGCGGACGGCATCGACGGTACGCACGGAGGTGCTTGTGTGCGTGAGGATGACGACGATGATCATTTTGCAGAAAACCCCCTGAGCTTTTTCGAAACAAACTCGCGGTCTCTCTTCGGTCCCACCCGTCAGCCAGAGAAGAGGACAAGCTGGGCTGACTGCTGGGTCTTTGCAAAGTGAGCGGTAGATAGAGGGTTGAAGAACTGGGCCACGGCCAGAAACAATTTTTTATTTGTTTTTCTTTTCTGTTTTCTGTTTTGCTTTTCAGATTTGTATTTTAACCTATAATTTGAACTTTTCTAACAAAGTTTATTTGCTGAATACTTGCAGCAACAATTGCTATTGATTGAGATTAATTTTGTAAACCTTTATGATAAATATTTTTATATTTCTTTATTTTCTTGATATGAATCCCTTATAATATTTTGTAGAAGTCTTCTTTATTAATTTTTTCTATACTAAACCATGGCTTTATTAAATGATATATCCTTATTTGTTTATAAAACTTAATTCTAGTTAGCTCATAGTTTGGATGGAAATTTTTATATAATGATCATATATCATTATTGGATGTATGATATGCAAAGGAAATTATTTGGTTATTATTACTCCCATATATCTTGGAAATAATAAAGTATATATATTTTATTATAACTAACATAGTAATTAGGGTTTGAATTGTAAGTGCTTACCCTAGAGTTTAGGGTTCTTACCATACTTATATTCTTTTGTTGATGTGAGTAAAGATTTAATAGCTAAAACACATTGTCTATATGTTTATGATCTTTAATGATATCACCTTTTAAAATAGAAATTTATAAACTGGAACGTCTTATGGAAAAGAATTGATAAAGATAACTCCTAAGCATATATGGTTATGATAATTGGAAATGACAGAGATGTGCTTAAATGATTTGCTATAGGAAAATATTCCTATAAAGCATTGTGAAAATAAAATGATTTATCCAACATATGAGATGGATGTTAAGCTTGATCATAGATTTAGGGTTTAGTGTTTACCAAGAGTTCCTATCTTCCATGATTCATAATTCTGGACTTCTAATTAAGGAATTCCTTTCCTAGATATTCTACTCCTTCATATCCATCATCATGTGCTAACATGATGAGTTTTACTTCACAAGAATATTCTTATCTACTTTTTATTCTTCTAAACCCATTGATAAACCCAATGAGCCTGACACTAAAGCTTTTTATAATCTTCTCATATCCATACTTGGTTATATCAATCACTCTTCTACTGATAACCTCCAATCCAACAAGTAGCTACTTCTAACTCCATTCCTATTCTTCCATAATCATCCCTTACCAATATTTACTCTAATAGATTCATTTATAATTAGATATATATCAAATCCTACTTTCCTCAAAAGTTTACCATCTTTTTAAGAGGAATAACACTACTTCAATAACTCCATGCTACTCTAGTTTTAACTTAGTCATACTATCTTATATCTACTTCACTTCAGTATCTTATATTAAAGTTCAATCATGTTCTATCCACCAATGTCACTTATACATGATATAAGCATTCACTCTTAGTGACTTGAGCATGATCATTACAATCCTTTGATCCTCTATGGTTTAGGTTTCCAGTTGGCTAATAAAGGCCTTCATCAATACAACACTATAGTTGTATTATAATTATCTTCTCAGTGTATCTATCTGACTAAGAGAGATTATTCATTTACTATACCTACTTTATTCAATAGGATTACTCCTGGTAACTTTCTTCAGGATTCATCCTTGTAATCTTCTTTATCACCATATAAATATATATTCCAATTAACTCTTCTATCATTACAGGAGTGTGTTAACTCCATCAATTATCGCATTGATCTTATTCTCTTCCAACTCTCCCATCCTATAGATGATATTCAAATCTAGCATTACTATTTACCCCTTCTTACTTATTTCTTTATAGGCCTTAAGTGAATGCTATGATATAAACAAGAGTTAATAGATCAAGTATTGATGGATTAAGAATTGGTGAATCAATAGTTGATTTCTCAACATTGATGAACAACAGATATTTAAATATGGTTCAATGGAGATAGTAAAGATTGATATGGAAAGAAAGATATATGGCGAATGGCCTTGACTTGGTTTCCTTCCTACTCAATCTCACTAAAGAATTAAGGTTAAGTATTACCATGCTACTCATGGTATAAGTAGATGAGATTAATATAGATCAAGATTTAGTTGTTACATTCCTATTACTTAAGTTATATTATAATTTGGTATTCATGAGTTGTAGTGATGAATATTATGATATGATCCCTTAAGGATCAGATATTAATCATGAAGCAATGCATTATGATTTAATTTTATCGTATTTGATCTACCCTTAGATCAAATCTTCCTTTACCTAAAATAAGTTTTTAGCAAAGGTTATATTGAAACTTATCACAGTCAACTTGATGATCTACTTCAATTCCATCAAGTTGAGAGAAACTTCAATCACTTTGACAAGTTTTGTTCAAAAGCGCAAAAATATTTCAGATTTTCTATGCATGAATGCAATGCACACATCTGGATTCAGCTTATTTCTGAGCTCTAATACTGGGATGTAGCTCGTTGCGCGTTATCGTCCGGTGGGTGCAGCGGTTGCGCGTTATCGTCGTTTTCGTCGGGCCGCCGTCGTCGGCATTTGTTTTCTATTTTCTTTCTTTCCTTTGGGCTTGCTTTTTTGCTGTTTGCCCCAGCTGCAGACTCGTTTGTATCGGTGGTTTGCTATATTAATATAGCGGGGTGAAATACTGATTCGAGAGAATACTACGGTTTATACACAATACCACTCTTACTTTCTCATTTTGATACAAGTCACAGCTCACAAGTACCCATGTTATTTTTTGAAATTTTACATGGTTAAGTTTCTAACCAACATGTATGTTCTTGTGTTTCTTCCGTATTTTTTCAGAACTTACAAGTAAGTTAATTTGCTAAGATTATAAAGTGGGTTCTGTTGTTGTTACCTTGTACCAAGGATTCTGATGCACATAGGGAACTCCTAATAATTTACTGCTAGGATTTTAGGTCTAGCTGAAGTTATGGCCAGTCGTGCATTTGTAGACACTTCCATCGCTGAGTACTGAACATTGCCCTAGCTTATCCGTGTTTTATCCGGTAGTGGTTTTCCATGTAAAATTTGTTCTTTTCTATATGTGACATAAAAACTCTCGATAAATGACTCTCATGGAAAGTATTATTTCTTGATAGAGATATCATTACTTGAAGTTAACAATGCCTGCGTTCAATAGTGACAGATAACCCACTTTGTATTAACCGAAAAAAATAAAACATCATTCACGCAGCTGACAGGTGGGGCGTGGAGAATGATCGTGGGATAGATTTTGCTCAAGCATCCAACGCACTAATGGGACTTTAGATTTTTTCCAGAAATTAAAAGTTAAATGGTCCTAAAGCCGATAGCTTTTGACATACAGTACCAACTATATTGATTAATCTGGTAGCAGAGTAAATTGCATGAAGCTATCATAATTCGGGCTGTCAGAACGAGTTAGTACACCAACATTCTTAATTTTGCTTGTGAGTACCAGTTTTCGGACAGACGAACGCGAATCACGCTGATCCCTATCTGATGCCGTTTTTGACAGCGCGGCCCCGCTGTCAGGGTCCACGTGGACAAACGGCCGTTGCCGTGCCGTTTGGACCGACCGCATCGGCTTAGACACACCCTGGTCCATGCTCGGTCAACAGACATCAGTCCCAGCTTGCTCCTACTTAACTTGTTCTTGTCACCGCCTCCGCGCAGCTCCACTGCCGCCGCCACTACCGCTGGGTCGTTGCCGCCGTCCGAGGCCGCTAGCCGTCGCCAGCATGCCTAGCTGGGACGATGAGGAGAGTTCTAGCTCGGACATTCTTGGGGTAAGCTCATTATCTAGGGTTAGGATTGAATTTTGGCGATTTAGAAATTGTTCACTCCTTCCCATTTACCTCATTTGTCTTTGCAATTTCTGCTTGACTAGTACCTGACGGACCTAGATTATGCTCCTGCATTTGTTGAGGATCCAAATTTCAGCGGCATAGCCCCGAATTGCGCCCTGGTTTGTCGCAACCACAAGATGGCACCGCAGCAGTGCGTGGCTTTTGAAGGGAGCAACACTGGCCGTAGATTTTATCTGTGCCCTGTGGAAAATGTGAGTTCTATTCCCAATTATAATAGTTTTAGTTGTTTTGCTCACTGTCTAGTTCTAGTTGATCTGCCTAGTTGCTTTGCTCACTGCCTAGTTCATTTGCCTCTAGCCTAGTTGCTTTGCTTACTGCCTAGTTGCTCTGCCTAGTTGAACCATAGTTGCTAATTTCAATAGATTTTATCTTTGTTGAATCCTAGTTGCTAGTTGCTCTTATATGAAATTGTAAACAGAAGCTTCTTACATATATTAGCCTAGTTGCTTTGCTCACTAGCTTAGTTACATATATTAGTATTTGTTGTTAGTATAACCCATCTCATATGGTTTTATTTATTTGTAATAGCAAGTGTTGAACTGTGGGTTTGTTGCATGGAAAGATGAAGAGTGGCTAGAACATTTGAGCAATGCAATAGTTATTTTGTGGGCTATGTACCATGAAAGTAATGATGCCAGAATAGATGAGAAGGTGGAAAATGGTTAGGTGCTTGCTCCGCTTGCTAAAGAAAAAGCCAAGATAGAGAAGAAGCATGCCACCCTCCTTGTTGATGTCAAAAAATATATGGAGAGCACTGAGAAAGAAGGCCATGGTGGATAATTTGGCTAACATGAATGCTGAGAAAAATGCTGAGAAGAAGGCATAGAAGGAGGTGATGGAATAAAGTGAGAGTGAGATGAATTTGCTAAAGAAATAAGTGGAGGATTTAAAGACTGAAGCTTGCATGCTTAAACAGATCCAGATTACACAATCTGATGTGCTTAGGGTTAGGCAGAAGGAATGGGAGAAACAAAAGCAGGCTATGAAGGCAGAAAAGGAGGCTATGAAGGCAGAAAAGGATGTTCTCAAGGCAGAAAATAAAAAGCTGGACTATTTGCTTTTTGATCTTTTTAAAGAAAATACTGACAACAAGGAGAAACTGAAGAAGATTGCCGCAATCTGTGCTGAGTGAGATGAAGAAAAAGCTGGAGTATCTGCAGTAGTGTGTTAGCTGTGTTGAACCATGTGTGTTGCATCATTTGTGTATGTGAACCATTTGTCTATGTGGTGCATTTGTCTATGTTGAACCATTAGTGTATGTTGAACCATTTGTGTATGTGGTGCATTTTTCTATGTTTGTATGTGGTGCCATTGTTGACAACAACATTTCACATGCCATTGTTGACCAAATTTCACAGAACACAACTGCCATCATAGAACAACATTTGACAGAAAAAATCCATTACATGTCCATTTCACAGAACAAATCCATTACATGTCTATTTCACAGTAGTTTCATCAGCAAAAGAGCAACTGGAGTAAGGCAACAAGTAGTATATGTCCATTATAACAGCTTTTGCAAACAGAAGATGACTAGTACATGTATCCATTACAACATTTCAATGGTTTGATGACCCAGCTCCTCCATCATCATCACCTCCAGCATAACCACAGTTGAAATATCCCCAGGTCTTGCTCTTCTTGTATCCAGGAACAAATCCACCATCATCTTCTCTTTGTCTTGGTGTTCTTCTTGGAGCAACAAAGGAAGTAGCTGTTGGGGGTGCCCTCCCCTTCTAGTAGCTGTTGGGGTAGGTGCATCTGCTGCTGGAGGTGGTGTTGGCTGGACAGATAACAAGAAACAACATAAGATGATCATGTTAAGGATAACATATAACAGAACACATAATAATTTCTGGACATAAACTCACCACATGCTTGTTCTTTCTAATCACCAAATCAGGCCTCAAAGGTTGTGCACAACTAGTGTATTTATGGCCCTGCAGTTTACAATTAGAGCATGTTATGGTTCCCATTCTTGATGTTTGTTTAGGTTTTGGCACCTCAAACTTCCCCTTTCTCCTCTTCTCTTGATTTCTCCCTTTCTTGATATGGAAGACAGGTGGAATGATGTCAGTTGTCCCTATCTTGGGCCAGCCATGCTGCCCAGGGACTGGGTAAATTATGGGCTTGAATGCTTTAACATACATCTCCTTTTTGAAAAAGTGCCTAACATAGTCCTCTGGTCTTTGCTTGGACTTGATGATAGCACTACATGCATGACTGCAAGGCAGGCCTGTGACATTCCACTTCCTACATCCACATGTATTGTCCACCAGGTTGACAGCATGGGTTGCATCACCCTTAGCATTAGTCACTTGCCACAAACCTACATCTGCAATCCTTGGTGTGCAGAATCTAGAGTTCTTCTTGGATATTTCAAGTTGCTCACTGAAGTGGGGAGTGATTTCCCACCTAGCAATACCAGCACTTGTCCTCTTCTCATGATTCCTCACCATCATCTTGTCTTTTATTCCTTCTATCATTGTTCTTATTGGTTTCTTCCTAACATCAAGGATGTATTTGTTGAACACCTCACTCAGGTTGTTTACCACAAGGTCGGTCTTGCAGGTGGTGTCAAATGCATGCCTGCCCCATGTGTGCACAGGGATTTCACTTAGCCACTTCCAAGCTGCCTCACTCTCCTTTCTCAGATTCTCCATGGAAAGATCACGGTGGTGCTTTTGGTAAGCATAGGCAGCAGAATCCATTATCTTTTTTTAGATCTTCACCCCTGAACCCAGCACTTTGGAAGTTTGCATATATGTGCCTTAAGCAAAATATTTGTGGGCTATTAGGGAAAACTATGTTGATGGCTGAAATGAGTCCCTATGTTGATAAGACAAAGTAGTTAACTATTGCAAGACAAACTAGTTAACTATGGCAAGACAAACTAGTTAACTATGGCAAGATAAGCACAAGATAAGACTAACCTTTTGTCTATCAGACATGAACGTGTATCTACCAAACTGCCCCTCTTCTCCACCAAGGGCATATTTAAGCTGAGTTAGAAACCAGCACCAATTGGCTTTGTCCTCTTTGGGTACAACACCAGAGGCAATAGGGTACATGTTGTTATTTCCATCCCTTCCTGTTGCAGCCAAAATTTGAGGACCGGTGCACAGCTTCACAAAGCAACCATCAAGGCCTGTAGAATAAGATAATTATTACACACAGGGAAAAGGAGGTGCACTATAAAAATAATATGAGACTATAATCACCTATGAATGGCCTACAACCATTTAGAAAACCCTCTCTGGCTCCATTGATACAAAATAAGAAACCATGGAATGTTGGGCCAGGACAGGGATTTTCTGCTGTAGGTGTTGGTGTCACAGTTGTCACAACCACCCTGCTACCAAAATCTCTAAGCCTTACATACTGCTCCCTGTGATCACCCAACACAGCATCTAGAGCCAAATTTTTGGCCCTGTAGGTCATATCCTTGCTGACTTCCACACCATGTTGTTGCCTTGCTGCATCTATGAGTGACTGAATTCCTGTATTTGGATCTGACCTGAACATTCCTTCATATGTGTGAGCTAACCATTTAGCACTGACCCTGGTACTTTCATTTGTAGTATTACAAGTGTGTTGTAGTCTCATCTTCCTAATGACAAAGGTTTTCTCACCTTTTATCTCAGATGCCACCATCTTGAAGGGACAACCCTTCTTGATGCAATGAACAGTGACTCTAACATTAGAGTTTCTCCAATACTAGAAATTCCTACTTTGAGCAATGTGCAAATCTATCAAAGCATCCCTGAATTGTTGAACATTGACAAAGCACATATTCAAGCAAAGTTGCTCATGTGGCTGCGACCTTCTATCATCATACCACTTCCTCTCTGGCCTTTTCTTTGCTCTACTCTTTCTGCCTTTTGGTGGCACCATTGACAATGGCTGAAATTCATTGTCTGATTCATCCTCCTCCTCAAGGAAACCAGTGTCATTGTCTTCATCTAATGATGGTATGTAATCTGGTTCCTCTTGTATCTCCACTTCTGAATGACACCTCAAAGTGGGGCCTCTTTTCGCAGGCAATTTCTTCTTATTGACTGAAACAGGTGCTGGTTCCAACTCATGGGCAACTTCTTCTTCGTATGGAGTCACAAACAAATCTTCAATATATGTGTCCCTTCACAGTGCAGCAGGGGATCCTCTCTCTTCCTCCTCCTCTCCTCAATCCTCTCAGCCAGTTCTTTCAGTTCCTTCTTCCTTATTTCTTCCAAATGTGCAACATCAACTTGTCCTATGGCAATGTCCCACATCTATCATCAAGCTCACTCTCTGAACCATTGCCGCCATCAGCATCACTGTCTTCATTTTGTATTGCTTTACCCTTATCCATATTCTGACTCTCTTGAGTTGGAACATGTACTCCTCTACTAGCAGGTGCATATTCATCACCCTGACTTGTAAAAATGCAACCTTCTCCATCAACAACATAGACATCAGGCTCACTCCAATCATAAGGAACATGTTCTTCAAGCAGCACAATAGAAGATGCAGTGGCTTCACTGGACTTGTGTGAAGATTTATTATTCTTTCTAACTACAGCAGGCTTTCCCCTCTTCACAAACAATGACAGCATCCTACTTGATTCAAAATGATTCAGTAGTTCATAGACCTTGCAGTTGTTCTGAACCAATTCATGTACACCCAACATTGTGCAGTAAATGGAATCCTGAAAACTAAACCCTTTTTCCTCAATCACTGCAACTATATTCATATAAGTAATGTCTTCTCTGGCTATTATCCTCTCTAGATTGTCTACACCATACAACTGAAATCTGACTTCCCATATTTCAGGATCCAGACTATAGAAATCGAGTAAAAAATGCAAAATTCAGCAAACCCTAATCCTAGACAGAAAAATTCAGATAGAAAATTGGGGGAAAAGTGAACACGTACTCTACTTCGCCGAGGCCGCTGCTCCACCGTTCGCTTTCCGCCGGATTGTCCACCCAGAGATGCGCCAGCATCGCCGCCGCCCTCGATGGCCGAGACGGCCAGAGCTCATCCAATTCATCCTGCTCTGCCACTCAGCGTCTGTCGCGTGTGCTGTCTCCGTCGACAGCACTGGAGCTCCCAATGCCGCCCTCGTCGCCGGCGCCGCCTCCCACCGGCTCCTCCATCGCCTCCTGGTCGAGCAAGAACGGTGGTAGGAGAAGGCGAGCGAGCGAGCTGGGACTGACAGTGGAGCGAGCGAGCGAGCGAACGGGTGTGTCTAAGCCGATGCGGTCGGTCCAAACGGCGCGGCAACGGCCGTTTGTCCATGTGGACCCTGACAGTGGGGCCACGCTGTCAAAAACGGCAGCGTGATTTGTGTTCGTCTGTCCGAAAACTAATACTGACAAGCAAAAATGAAAAATGTTCGTACTGACTCGTTGTGACAGCCCGAATTGTGATAGCTTCCTGCGATTTACTCCTGGTAGCAACATCAGGCAAGACATCCTGCAAAGCTACCTCACGCAAGAAAGTAATGTGCCGAATCCACGTGAATAGCACCTGCCCATGTGCCTACCTACCAGCGTTGCAAACAAAGAGTATCTTCGCTACATTATGTTATGTCTTCTTTAGAAAATTGTTTGGGTAGTAGTCCTTAGCCTAAACAAATACTCCGACATTATGCCTATTCAAAAGATTTCTTAATTTTATAGCTTAGTGTAACTTTCACTCTACCAGTTGGTCTTAACGGCCGCTTGAAATAATGGACGCTTTCTCCCCGCATGAACGGCGACGACGTACTCATGGCCAGCTAGCTAGCACGCACACCGTGGAGAGACAGAGACGACATCTCAACTAATGTTTGTTTCTCTCAGGTCTATTTTTATTTTTATTTTTGGAAGGAGATTTGTCGTCGACCAGACTTGAACCGTGTAGCATTTTAAGTGACAATCTTCTGCTTCTAGCGTCCCTGTCCGGTAGGTCAACTACTGTCGGGCGTGCTTGCTGATCATCAGCGATTCATCACGAAAGAACCCTATAATACAAATTGTCTTCTCCTGGCCACGTCAGCTCCAACGCAACAATTATATTCTTGTTGTGCAGCTGGATTGAGATTGACCCCCATATATAGTCCTGCTAATAAACCACCAGTGTTAACGATAACAGGAGGACGTAGTAGTTTCAGGGTCCGTCCACGTATGCACACCTTTTTGCCCACTAGTATTAGTTAGGGAGCAGATCGTAGCTAGTAGTACTAGCTAGCTAGCTAGCTGGAATTGGATTTTCTTGGAGCTGTTGGCCGATGCGGAAACTGCTTTGGATTCCCGAAATAACCAGATGCTTTCTCGGTTCGCTGGTACCAACAAGTAGGCGTTCTCGAAGCCGAGAGGGATTGTGAGATAACTACCCTCTTATCATGTAAAGCTTATCAATCACTACAAATCAGAGGACACAAGTTCATATCGACTTGTGTCATCTGGTTTGTAAAAGATTTCAAAGAATAGCCTTTTACGTGAGCCTTTTTAGTAAATAGATAAGGTATAGCAGGGCGGCGTGGCTGTTCGGGCCGGGGCCTGAGGCCCTCCGGCGGGATGGCGGTAAGGAGGTGATGGTGCGCCCTCAGGACGTCTTCAGAGAGCATGGCGGTGAGTTGGGTCGTTGGGCCAAGATCTGGGCTGTGAGGCCGATCTGGCTAGATGGGTCCAGCCACGCCCGGGGCGGAGGTATCTGGCGGTTTCTCGGATCGCCGGTACCTGCAGTCTTGTGCTTGGACCGCCTCTTTTCTCTTTTGTCACTCCGGCATGGAGGTGACTGGTAGCGTGGGGGTCTGCTAGTCTCGCGAATAATGGTGGCGGTCCTAGGATTCCTTATATCGCCAAGATGATGATCTGCCGGTGCTTGTCCCCATCGATCTGGCGAAAGTGGCGTGTTTCAGAAGGCTCGTCGGCGAACTCCCATGGGTGAATAATGCCTACAGTTGCCGAATTGAAGGGATTCGGTCATGCGCACCCAATTTTACTCTGACCGTCTGGGTTTAGAGGGAGCTCTTCGAAGCTCTTTTGGCTGTTCATATCATGAGGCATGTTCTCGTTTCATGGTGTTGAGGGAGAATGTCATGGACACCGAAATCTGAGGGTTGACAATGATAGTTCAAGTCTACGTGGTGACGAGGAATTGGCTTGGTGACTCGTGACTTGGTGCAGTGACATGCAAGTGGGGTCGACTGCACAAGGGAGGTTTATAGTCCTGCATTTTAGGATGAGACCCAAGGTCTGGCCTTAATTGGTTATGCCTGATAATGTCCTTGTTGAAGGTATTGTTTTAAGAGTATGAACTTTCTTCAGGATGAGATCTATGATCGGCGATGACGGTGTGTGTGCACTTTTTTTTGGAGACATCGCTTTTGGAGAAGCTTGACTTCTCGTGTTGTCTTGGTTTTGGTAGTATCGTTGTTTTAACGAATGGGTCACTGTAGTGGGACTTTTTTTGAATTTTTTTTGGTTGTGTGCATCTGTATGGCCGCTAGAGAAATAGTTGTTGCAGAGGCTGAGTATAATTGGTATCTTCTGATATTAATATATGCGCCTTTGCAAAAAAAAAGATATATTTCATTTGTTTTTGAAACAAGCATGTTCTTTACAAAATAAATAAATAAATATCTTTACAACATGTTCACTTCATATTTTCAGGCATACTACAAGTATTGCCAAATATACAACAATTTCACATCAATTATATTTAGCCTTCCACTATTTTGACCAATTAAATGTTGTATACTGTCTCCGGTCCATAATAAGTCTCGCTGATTTAGTATAAAAATTGTAATTCATAACTCGAAGTTTCATGCATTTTATGCCATTTCATTTACAAAATAGGGTTCTTGGAGAGATTCCCGCTGCAAACTCGTGGGGTTCTGGTAAGTTAAATGTTGCATATCTCTCAACATCAGGTTCATGCATTTTATACCAATTTATTTATACACAATAAAATTCTTGCAGAAAAAAAATACCGCTGCGAAGTATCCTTCTAGTCAAAAGAATTTGTAAGGCCCTTCAGCCTATGTACATATAGTCGTATACACTTTTCTGCAATGGATTTATGAACATACACTATTCGGTATTAGTAATGTACATAGCGGCTTTGGATTTCAATTTTGGTTTTTTACCGGGTCCGAGCGAAATGGCCGAAATTCGGCTATTTCGATAAATTTTGGTCAAATCTCGGATGAAATGCAAGAGTTAAAATTTAAATTTGAATCAAAATTTGTATGAAATAGACCAAAATTTAGGAGTTTCAAATAAAATTCTACCAAATATAAAATATTTTAGATAATTTAGTAAAAATCCCCAAATTTAGAAAGTTTTCGTTCGGTAAATTCTCTTACCGGTCCTGGCTGAAATGGATGAATTTCGGTAATCTCAGCCAAAATTCGAAACCTTGATGTACATGCAAGTGTCTAAGAGTTAAACCATTTTTTTTTTCAAAATGAGTTAAACCATAAAGTATTTCTTAGAAATATATTATACTCCAAGTAGAAAGTTGGAAAGGTCGGGTCATCGATTATCGCCGAGCTGTGTTTGATCGATCTAGAAGAAGCAAACTGACACGATTCCAGTACTTACGGCATATTTGATTCTTAGGATAAAAAACGTAGGAATAAGAAAATAATAGAATTGCAATGTCATGACCACTCCAATCCTACAGAAATTCTTATGAACCAAAGTTCGTTTGACTCCACCATACGAAAAACAAAGGATTCTAAAAAAAAGGTAGGATTGCATGTTTGATTTTCTATGAAATCTAGCAGTAATTCTTAGAAAAAAATCCTATAGGAATCAATTTTACAAATCAAATGACCATCATAGTAAAATTTTCTACTGGATTTAATTCTACAAATTTCCTATACAAATCTTTTGACTCAAACAGACCCTTAACAAGGTCACATGTGCGTTACGCAAGGTCTTTCAGATGGATGGAAACAGGTTGGACGGTAGCAAGCAACAACCGAGAAGAGATTCCGAAACAGCTAGGCATGTGGACATCCATAGATTCTGATCCACCTATCAAATGAAAACGGATAAAATTGATCCTCGCAAGAAAGCAAGCAACGAATAATGATCCAATGAAGCAAGCAATGGGAGATACTCTTTTCGTTTTAAAGTATAAGATGTTTTAGTTTTGTGAAATAAATATATCTAAATTTATTTTAATGTGTAGATTCATTTTAAATATGAATGAATCTATACACTAAAAAGGTTTAGATACATTTGCTTTACAAAACTAAAACATGTTAAAACGGAAGGAGTATAATTCAAATTAAGCAGCTGGGTGTGTGAAACGGCCATAGATTTTGATGAGCAAAGCATGCGCACGTCATCCGCTCGGTCTGACGAGCAAAGCATGCGCACGTCATCTGCTTTACAACAATTTCACATGAATTATATTTAGCCTTTCACTATTTTGACAAATTAAATGTTGTATACTATCTTCGGTTCATAATAAGCGTCGCTGATTTAGTACAAAGTTATAATTCATAACTTGAAGTTTCATGCATTTTATACCACTTCATTTACAGAATAGAGGTCTTGGAGATATTCTCGTTGCAAACGTGTGGGGTTTTGACCAGTTAAATCTTGCATATTTCACAACTTTGGGTTCATGTATTTTATACCAATTCATTTATATACAATAAAATTCTTGCAGAAAAAAAATCACACTGCAAACACGCGAAGTATCCTTCTAGTTAAAAGAATCTGTAAGGCTCTTCAACCTGTGTATCGTATAGTCGTGTACACTTTTATGCAATGGATTTACGAACATACACTGTTCAGTATTAGTAATGTACATACAAGTGTCTAAGAGTTAAACCATAAAGTTTTTTTGGAAATGAGTTAAATCATAAAGTATTCATTAGAAATATATTATACTCCCATTCGTCCAAAAATAATTGATTTGATTTTGTCTAAATTTAAGTATATCTAGACGCATTTTAATATATAAATACGTTTGAATCTAGATAAATTCAAATCAGTTTTTTCTGAACGGGAGTACTCCAGATAGAAAGTTGGAAAGGTCGGGACGTCGATTGTGGCCGAGCTGTTTGATCATCGATCTAGAAGAAGCAAACTTACACGATACCAGTACTGAACGACGTCACATGTGTGTCTTCCAGATCGATGTAAACAGGTTGGAGGGTAGCAAGCAACAACCGAGAAGAGATTCCAAAACAGCTGGGCATGTGGACATCCATAGATTCTGATCCACCTATCAAAACGGATAAAATTGCTCCTCGCAAGAAATTAAAGCAAGCAACGATAATAGATCCAGTGAAGCAAGCAATGGGAGAGAGAATCCAAATTAAGCAGCTGGGTGTGGGTGTGTGAAACGGCCATAGATTCTGATGAGCGAAGCATGCGCACGTCATCCGCTCTGAGCGTGCGTGCGTGCCTGTGCGGACTGAAGGAGGAGTATATAACTCGGAGTGCAAAGCTGGATTACTCGGAGTGCAAAGCTGGACTCACTAGAACTAGAACAAACGAACTCGCAAATGACGGAGCGCACCGAAAGGGAACAAGCAACACGACACAATTTTTCTCTCCACACACGCTAGCTTCGGTCCGGTTCCGGTGCGTGCTTATCATCGTTCATTCGTTCCTCCTGTGGCTGCTACACAATTTTTCTCTCCACTATGTCCAAGACTCCCGACGACAGATATCAGGTCTCGCTTCGCTCATCAGAAGTTAGTCTTTACTTTATAGAATTTAGATCAATATATAAGCAGACTCATTATCTGATGTGGACAACGCATCTCCAGTCACTCAATCCAACCGCTAGGACCACAAAAGCATGCTTCAGCAACGCGACCTAAACCAGCATGATCCATCGGACCATCAAATTTAGGGTTGTGATGCGTCTGTGCAGACACCCATGAACAGTGTTTGTGTGTGTCCTCCCACGTGGACCGTTGACCCACATAGCAGCGACCCTTCCACAAAAGGCTGACCGGCGGGAGCAGCCATGGCCGGCCATCAATGTCGTCGCTGACTCACGCGACCTTGTCTGAACTCATGTGTCGGTATTGAAGTCGAAACCACTGAAACCTGCGCGGGTATGATGGCCATGGCTTCTTACAATGCCCCTACGTATGTTCCCCATCGCTCCACCACCTACGCCATTGCCCAAAGAACTAACACCAACACAACGCCGATGGAGGAACCATTGACGAGGGTTCGACTCGTCAATGCCCATTATTATAGACTCGAGTTTTGAAGAAGGATGGGACGGTGAAGATTGCAGAACGGCTAACAGATTTGGAATGCGGGGACACGAGATTTACAAAGGTTCAGGTCCCTGGAGGGAAATCCCTACTCTTGTTTGTCTGTTCTTGATTGATAGCGATGTGGAGGGTTACATGGGCGCGCAAATGAGATCTGGCGTATTGTGTGCTAAAGTATGAGGTGAGATTCCCCTTAATGTGCCCTCCTGGCAGTTATATGGGGAGGCCAGGTTTCAGGATAGGTCGAGTCGTTTACAGATTAGGATTTGACCCTTTGAATTTCTATTAAAAGTTGGCCGTGTTCTCCAAGGGATCGCATCCTTCATGGACCTAGGTCACCCGAATCCTTCCTGAGCTTCACCATCCAGAGCTCAGGATTGTATGGGCTTCTGTCAGGCTGGACCGGGTAGGCTAACATCAGGCACCCGTAGGGCATACCCATGTCAACCATTATGGCTGAAAAATTCGGCAAACGACCACGAGGGCAGCTCGTCCTTGAGTCGGGGGGCGCCATCATCACTCTCCAATGCCACCACCACCATCACTGACGTTCCACGCCCGCGCTTCCCAAATATTCTGCCACCACCACCACAAGCAACGGATTTTGTTGGGCCGCAGTGGGACGTGGCCGGCTGTACGTGCTGCTCCACGAGTGCCAGCAGCAGTGGAGGGAGGTGGACTGCGGGCACCATGACGTCAGCCTCCCTCGCGGATGGCACCTAAACCGGAGCAGGGAGCCGGTGCCGCTGGCACCGACTAGATATGCGGTGCTAGAAACAGAGATAGACCGCAGCATCAGGCGGCTCCCATAGGCGTTGCAGTACGATCGGCCGGACCACATGAAGGACTTCTAGAGGGCTTTCCTTCACTAGGAGCACAAGGCACAGTGGGCGTCGATAGAGGTGCGTGACTCCTAGCAAGGAGGACTACGACGACTTCTTCGCGGACAGCGACAAGGACGAGGACGCTACGACCGCCGCCATCTAGCAGGAGGTGGACCTGCAGCCAGGCTACAACCACCGCCCGCGGATCGAGGATTCTAGGATGTTCGAGGGCCCGCTCAAGGCCTGGGAGGGGTTGGACGACGTCGTCCACCACTAGGAGGGGCTGCCATATCCACCACCACTACTGCCGCACGCACCGCCACCGTCGCAGGCCTTGTGGGAAGGCCAGATGCTCCCGACTCCGCCACACGACGTGTGGCCATCATGACCTAGGATGTTGTAGGGTTTCGTAGCATGGAAAACAAAAAATTTCTATCGCATACAAACAAACAAGCCAAGATCTATCTACTAGATTGTAGCAACGAGTCGATGGAATAACTTACCCTCGAAGATTCCAAAGTGTTTAACGAGAGCGGATTCTCGTGGGTGATGTAGTCGTACTCTTCCCGATCTCAAGATCGCGTAGACGATCCTTCCGGCGCTGCGTTCCGGCAGCGCTCCCGCAGTCGGTCACACGTTCGGTACTCGACGAAGACCTTCCTATCCCTTGTTCCAGCAGGCAGCGGAGGTTGTAGCACTCTCCTCGAGATTCCGGCAGCACAACGGCGTGGTACCGAAAGTAGAGGGGAGATCTCGCAGTGCTTCGCCTTAAGCCGGAGCGAGTATGGTGGAGTATGAGAGAGCTCCTCGGCGATCTAGGGTTTAGACACACCAAGGAGGAGGGGCTAGAGCCGGCGGCTAGGGTTCCGGGGACCCCAAGTCGGCGGCTAGGGCAAAACCCTAGGTGGTGGCGGCGGCTATGGAGGGCTGCGGCTTCTAGGGTTTGAGGTGAGGGACTTGTGTGTCTAGAGGAGGGAGCCCTGCCCCTCCTTATATAGGTGGAGGGGCCGGCGGCCAAGGGGAGGGAGGGGAGTCCCTCCCCAACTCGGCTTGGGTGGTGCGCCGGCTTGGGGAGGAGGACTCCCTCCCCAACTCGGTTTCACACTCCCTCCTCTTTTCCACTTTCCAAAACTTGCCGTTTGACTTTTCAATTTAGGATTTGAATAAACCCTTTGTTTTGGACAGCGAATAAACTTAGTACATGAGGCAATCATTCCAACTTGCAATGACACACTCATGTACCCCTTCCCCTCCGGAGTGCCGGACATTCCGGAACCTTCTAGAACATTCCCGATGAAAACACCGGAATCATTCCCGAACTCCGAAACGGGACTTTCCTTATATGAATCTTATTCTCCGGACCATTCCGGATCACCTCGTGATATCCCGGATCCCATCCGAGACTCCGAACAACATTCGGTCTCTTTCTCATACTACCATAACTACTCAAACAACGTCGAATCCTTAAGTGTGTCTCCCTACGGTTCGTGAATTCTGCGGACATGATCGAGACACTTCTCCGAACAATAACCAACAGAGGAATCTGGAAATTCATATGGCTCCCACATATTTCTACGATTATTTTGCGATCGAATGAACCACTTACATACGATACCAATTTCCCTTTGTCTCACGATAGTTTACTTATCCGAGGTTATGATTGTCGGTATCTCTGCATACCTAGTTCAACCTCGTTACCGATAAGTACTCTTTTCTCGTTCCCGTGATATGTGATCCCTTGTGATTCAGTCACATGCTTGCAAGCTAATTGGATGACATTCCACCGAGAGGGCCCAGAGTATATCTATCCGTCATATGGATGGACAAATCCCACTCTTGATCCATGTGTCTCAACCAATACTTTCCGAACACTCAATGCCACCTTTATAGCCACCCAGTTACGGTGTGGTGTTTGATGTCATCAAAGCATCCATCCGGTAAAGGTGATATGCATGATCTCATGGTCGAAGGAATTAGGTTACTATGTATCAGAAAGCATATAGCAATTGAACTATTGAAATGACTTGATCTTTATGCTATGATTATCTATAGGAGTATGTCCACCATATCATTCTCCTAACGATATGATCTTGTTGTTGATAACATCTCAATGTTCATGAAAGGGAAACCACAATCATTTATCAACCAACAAGCTAGTGATGTATAGAGGCTATACTAGGGACTTCAAATTAAGTTTACAAATCACACAAGTATCAATGTTTCCTTGTTAATACTATTATAGCATGAATGTAAACATTTATCATAAACACAAAGATATAATAATAACCACATTTATCATTGCCTCTAGAGCATATCTCCAACAGTATCCCACTTGAACTAGAGTCATCTAATCTAGATTACATGGTAATATACCGAACACCCATGGCAGTTTGGTGCTGGTCATGTTTTGCCGTCGGGAGAGGTTTAGTCAACGGATCCGCCACATTCAGATCTGTGTGTACTTTGCAAATCTTTATATCCCCACCTTGGATATGTTCTCGAATAGCGTGAAAACGTAGCTTGATGTGCTTCAGCTTCTTGTGTGACCTTGGTTCTTGCGCATTGGCTATGGCGCCCATGTTATCACAGTAGATAGACATTGGGTCCAGCGCACTAGGAACCACACCCAGCTCTGTAATGAACTCTTTCACCCATATCGCTTCTTGTGAAGCCTCCGAAGCAGCCATGTATTCCGATTCAGTTGAAGATCTCGCCACAACGCTTTGCTTTGCACTCCTCCAGCTAACTGCTGCACCATTCAAAATAAATACGTATCCGGATTGTGATTTAGAATCATCCGGATCGGTGTTACAACTAGCATCGGTGTAACCATTAACAACGAGTTGTTCATCACCTCCATAAGAAAGAACCATATCCTTAGTTCTTCTCAAGTACTTAAGGATGTTTTTGACCGCTGTCCAATGATCCACTCCTGGATCACTTTGATATCTGCTAGTTAAACTAACAGCATATGCAATGTCGGGTCTAGTACATAGCATGGCATACATTAGAGATCCTATGGCTGAGGCATAGGGAGTCTTACTCATCCTTTCTCTATCTTCTTCCGATGTCGGACTTTGAGTTTTACTCAAGGTCGTATTGGGCAACATGGGCAAGAACCCTTTCTTGCTTTCTTCCATTCCAAACCTCTTTAGAACTTTGTCCAAATATGTACTCTGTGACAATGATATTTGGCGTTTCAATCTATCTCTATAAATCTTTATGCCTAATATGTAAGCTGCTTCGCCAAGATCCTTCATTGAAAAACTATTATTCAAATATTCCTTGACACTATTAAGAATGTCTATATCATTCCCAATCAACAATATGTCATCCACATATAGTATTAAGAATGCTACAGAGCTCCCACTCACTTTCTTGTAAATACAAGCTTCTCCATAAGTTTGTATAAAACCAAAACTTTTGATTACCTTATCAAAACGTTGATTCCAACTTCGGGATGCTTGCTTCAATCCATAGATGGACCATTGAAGTTTGCATACCTTGTTAGCATCTTTAGGATCGACAAAACCTTTGGGTTGCATCATATACAACTCTTCATCAATGTCTCCATTGAGGAATGCTGTTTTGACATCCATCTGCCATATCTCATAATCATAATATGCAGCGATTGCTAACATAATCCTCACAGACTTTAGCTTTGCTACTGGTGAGAAAGTCTCATCGTAGTCAACTCCTTGAATTTGTCGAAACCCTTTTGCGACAAGTCGAGCTTTATAGACAGTAACATTACCATCAGCATCTGTTTTCTTCTTGAAAATCCATTTGTTCTCGACAGCCTTCCGGCCATCCGGTAAGTCCACCAAAGTCCATACTTGGTTTTCATACATGGATCCAATCTCGGATTTCATGGCTTCTTGCCATTTATTGGAATCTGGGCTCATCATTGCTTCCTCATATGTCTCGGGGTCATCGGTGTTGTCCACCAACATGACACTCATAACGGAATCATACCAATCTGGAGTGGTACGAGTTCTCGTTGACCTCCGAGGCTCTGTAGCAACTTCAACCGAATTTTCATGATCACCATCATTAGCTTCCTCTCTTATTGGTGCAGGCGCCACAGGAACTTCTTCCAGTGCTGTGCTACTCGCAATTTCGAGAGAAGGTTCGACAACCTCGTCGAGTTCTACTTTCCTTCCAGTCACTTCTTTCGAGAGAAATTCCTTCTCTAGAAAGGATCCATTCTTGGCAACGAAGATTTTGCCTTCGGATCTATGATAGAAGGTATACCCAATAGTTTCTTTCGGGTATCCTATGAAGACGCATTTTTCCGTTTTGGGTTCTAGATTGTCCGGCTGTAACTTCTTTACATAGGCTTCGCAACCCCAAACTTTAAGGAACGACAATCTAGGTTTCTTCCCAAACCATAATTCATACGGTGTCGTTTCAACGGATTTAGACGGTGCCCTATTTAAAGTGAATGCGGCTGTTTCTAATGCATAACCCCAAAATGATAGCGGTAAATCTGTAAGTGACATCATAGAACGAACCATATCTAAGAGAGTTCGATTACGATGTTCGGACACACCATTACGCTCTGGTGTTCCCGGCGGTGTCAATTGTGAAAGTATTCCGCATTTCTTCAAATGCTCGCCAAACTCGTAACTTAGATATTCACCTCCACGATCAAAACGTAGAAATTTAATCTTCTTGTTACGTTGATTCTCTACCTCACTTTGAAACTCCTTAAACTTATCGAAAGTTTCGGACTTATGTTTCATGAAATAGATATACCCATATCTACTCAAGTCATCCGTGAAGGTAAGAACATAACGATAACCACCGCGCGATGCTACACTCATTGGACCACATACATCGGTATGTATGATTTCCAATAAGTCTGTAGCTCGCTCCATCATACCAGAAAATGGAGTCTTAGTCATTTTTCCCATCAGACATGCTTCGCATCTTTCAAGTGATTCAAAATCAAGTGATTCAAGAAGTCCATCGAAATGGAGTTTCTTCATACGTTTCACTTCAATGTGACCAAGACGATAGTGCCACATATAGGTCGAATTATCGCTTGATTTCAAACGTTTAGTCTCAATGTTGTTGATATGTGTATTTCCACTATCGAGATTCAATAAGAATAGACCATCTATCAAAGGTGCATGTGCATAAAACATATTACTCATATAAATCGAACAACCATTATTCTCGGACTTAAACAAGTAACTGTCTCGCAATAAACAAGATCCTGATATAATGTTCATGCTCAACGCAGGCACCAAATAACAATTATTTAAGTATAAAACTAATCCCGATGGTAGATGAAGGGGTAGCGTGCCGACCGCGATCACATCAACCTTTGATCCATTTCCCACGCGCATCGTCACCTCGTTCTTCGCTAGCTTCCGTTTATTCTGCAGCACCTGTTTCGAGTTACAAATATGAGCAACCGAACCAGTATCAAATACCCAGGCACTACTACGAGTACTAGTGAGATACACATCAATAACATGTATATCAGATATACATTTCTTCTTGATGTTGCCGTTCTTCAAATCCGCCAAGTACTTTGGGCAATTCCGCTTCCAGTGACCTTCTCCCTTGCAGTAAAAGCACTCAGTATCAGTCTTAGGTCCAGCCTTGGTCTTCTTCGTCGGCGTGGTAACTTTCTTACCACCCTTCTTGAAGTGTCCCTTCTGCTTAGACTTGCCTTTCTTGAATTTGGTGGTCTTATTGACCAACAACACTTGGTGCTCTTTCTTGATCTCCACTTCTGCAGATTTCAACATGGCAAAGAGTTCTGGCAACGTCTTGTTCATGTTCTGCATGTTTTAGTTCATCACAAAGTTCTTGTAACTTGGTGGTAGTGATTGGAGGACACGGTAAATCCCCAAAGCATTAGGAATCACTATACCCAAGCTTTGAAGTTTGTTTGTTTGCCCAGACATCTTAAGCACATGCTCACTGACGGAGCTGCCCTCTTCCATCTTGCAGTTAAAGAACTTTTCAGAAGCCTCATAGCTTTCAATTGCCGCATGAGTCTCAAAAATTAATTTGAGATCCTCGACAATATCATATGGGTCTGAATCTTCAAACCTTTTCTGAAGCTCCGATTCCAAACCATACAAGATAGCACACTGAACTATGGAGTACTGATTCTTCCGTGCGAGGTAAACATTCTTTACTTCATCGGAAGCATCAGCTGCAGGTGGGTCACCCAGCGGTGCATCCGGCACATAGGTCAAATTACCAGCTGTGAGGACAATCCTCAAATTGCGGAACCAATCCGCGAAGTTGCTTCCATTGTTTTTCAACTTTTCTTTCTCTGGGAACGCATTAAAATTGATGGTAGGGGCTGCCATTGATCTACAACATATTTGCAATAGTTTAGACTAAGTTTATGACAAATTGAGTTCAAATTAATTAATAAAGTTAATCTAGGTGAACTCCCACTCAAAACAATATCCCTCACATTGTTTTAGTGATCACACGAACCAAATCCACCACATCAACACCGATCATCACGAGAGTTGATATAGTTTCAGTGGCGAACAATCGTCATGTTCATCATATCTACCATATGATTCATGCTTTACCTTTTGGTGATCCGTGTTCCGAGACCATGTCTGTACATGCTAGGCTCGTCAAGATCAAACCTTAGTTTCTGCATGAGCAAATCTGGCTTGCTCACGTTGTATACACTTGTAGAATCTAACACACCCGATCATCACGTGGTGCTTCGAAACAACAAGCTTTAGCAACGGTGCTAAGTAAGGGTGAACACTTTATGACTTGAAATTCATGTGCATGAGGGATCATCTTATAATGCTACCGTCGTCTACTAAGCAATACAAGATGCATAAAGGATTAACATCACATGCAATTCAATATATATGTGATATGATATGGCCTTTCTTCTTTGTGCTTCCGATCTCCATCTTCAAGCACTAACATGATCTCCATCATCACCGGCATTGCATCAAGGTCAATGACGCTTCTCCATGGTTGTCGTCCACCGACTTCAACTATTACAACTACTTTGAATAAACACGCGGTTCTTAACATAAATTAAAGACAACCATATGGCTCCTGCCGGTTGCCAACTTACAATAAGGAACATTGCATACATCAAATATAATTACAATCATGGCCATATCACATCACTGCACACCCCTGCAAAACAAAGTTAGACGCCTCTACTTTCTTTGCATATTTTACGTGGTTTGGGGATTTCAATAAGTGTCGTTCTAACTTACGAACAAGAACCATAACATTGATACTAGTATTGTTAATCACCCGTTGTAAATTGGATCTTAACTATGCTAGGAGAAACAGGCACCCGCAAAGCCACTTATGCAATACAAGTTGCATGTCAAGCGTGGAGCAAGTCTCATGAACGATGTCATGTAAGGTTAGCCCGGGCCGCTTCATCCCAACATACCGCAAGATGCAAAGTACACAAGAAGCAATCGACAATAAAAGCATCAACGCCCACAATGACCATTGTGTTCTACTCGTGCAACAGATCTACATATAGACACGGCTCTGATACCACTGTAGGGTTTCGTAGCATGGAAAACAAAAAATTTCTATCGCATACAAACAAACAAGACAAGATCTATCTACTAGATTGTAGCAACGAGTCGATGGAATAACTTACCCTCGAAGATTCCAAAGTGTTTAACAAGAGCGGATTCTCGTGGGTGATGTAGTCGTACTCTTCCCGATCTCAAGATCGCGTAGACGATCCTTCCGGCGCTGCGTTCCGGCAGCGCTCCCGCAGTCGGTCACACATTCGGTACTCGACGAAGACCTTCCTCTCCCTTGTTCCAGCAGGCAGCGGAGGTTGTAGCACTCTCCTCGAGATTCCGGCAGCACAACGGCGTGGTACCGGAAGTAGAGGGGAGATCTCGCAGGGCTTCGCCTTAATCCGGAGCGAGTATGGTGGAGTATGAGAGAGCTCCTCGGCGATCTAGGGTTTAGACACACCAAGGAGGAGGGGCTAGAGCCGGCGGCTAGGGTTCCGGGGACCCCAAGTCGGCGGCTAGGGCAAAACCCTAGGTGGTGGCGGCGGCTATGGAGGGCTGCGGCTTCTAGGGTTTGAGGTGAGGGACTTGTGTGTCTAGAGGAGGGAGCCCTGCCCCTCCTTATATAGGTGGAGGGGCCGGCGGCCAAGGGGAGGGAGGGGAGTCCCTCCCCAACTCGGCTTGGGTGGTGCGCCGGCTTGGGGAGGAGGACTCCCTCCCCAACTCGGTTTCACACTCCCTCCTCTTTTCCACTTTCCAAAACTTGCCGTTTGACTTTCAAACTAGCCGTTTGACTTTTCAATTTAGGATTTGAATAAACCCTTTGTTTTGGACAGCGAATACACTTTGTACATGATGCACTCATTCCAACTTGCAATGACACACTCATGTACCCCTTCCCCTCCGGAGTGTCGGACATTCCGGAACCTTCTAGAACATTCCCGATGAAAACACCGGAATCATTCCCGAACTCCGAAACGGGACTTTCCTTATATGAATCTTATTCTCCGGACCATTCCGGATCACCTCGTGATATCCCGGATCCCATCCGAGACTCCGAACAACATTCGGTCTCTTTCTTATACTACCATAACTACTCAAACAACGTCGAATCCTTAAGTGTGTCTCCCTACGGTTCGTGAATTATGCGGACATGATCGAGACACTTCTCCGAACAATAACCAACAGAGGAATCTGGAAATTCATATGGCTCCCACATATTTCTACGATTATTTTGCGATCGAATGAACCTCTTACATACGATACCAATTTCTCTTTGTCTCACGATAGTTTACTTATCCGAGGTTATGATCGTCGGTATCTCTGCATACCTAGTTCAACCTCGTTACCGATAAGTACTCTTTTCTCGTTCCCGTGATATGTGATCCCTTGTGATCCAGTCACATGCTTGCAAGCTAATTGGATGACATTCCACCGAGAGGGCCCAGAGTATATCTATCCGTCATATGGATGGACAAATCTCACTCTTGATCCATGTGTCTCAACCAATACTTTCCGAACACTCAATGCCACCTTTATAGCCACCCAGTTACGGTGTGGTGTTTGATGTCATCAAAGCATCCATCCAGTAAAGGTGATATGCATGATCTCATGGTCGAAGGAATTAGGTTACTATGTATCAGAAAGCATATAGCAATTGAACTATTGAAATGACTTGATCTTTATGCTATGCTTAAGTATAGGAGTATGTCCACCATATCATTCTCCTAACGATATGATCTTGTTGTTGATAACATCTCAATGTTCATGAAAGGGAAACCACAATCATTTATCAACCAACAAGCTAGTGATGTATAGAGGCTATACTAGGGACTTCAAATTAAGTTTACAAATCACACAAGTATCAATGTTTCCTTGTTAATACTATTATAGCATGAATGTAAACATTTATCATAAACATAAAGATATAATAATAACCATTGCCTCTAGAGCATATCTCCAGCAGATGTAGCAGTAGATGCCACTAATGCAGCCTGCGTCACCGTAGCACGGGCCATGGACACCCCGATCATACATCAACCTCACCGAGGAGGTGCGTCGCCGTAGTCGATGCAGGCGAGGCTGTAGCCCTAACCGTAGATAGGATTTAGTTTTTTCTTTTATTTTCTATGTGATTTATCTATGAAATGAATGAAATATTTCAAAATTTTCATAGGTTTTTATTTTTATTTAGATTTCAATTTATTTTTGTCTTCAGCCAACGAACCATCTCGGAGGGAATGGATCACGCCTCTCGGGGCACTGGTTTGGTATGACAGACTACGACCCTTTATCTACACGCGAGCCAACCCAAATGCATCAAATCTGACGATTTGGGTTGTTGGTTCATGTCGCTAGAGATTTCCTAACTGAAGTACAGCGCCAAGGGCCAAGGCAGACATAGAGCCATCGACATTAGGGCATCTCCACCTAGGATACACAAATGGTCATGGCCGGTTCGTCCTCGTGGACAGCCGGAAAACAAAACAAGCTCTGCCGAAAGATCCAAACGAACCGACTGTCTACATACGACCCATCCGTTCACCAAATTCCGGCCACGGTTGGATTGGCCCGGACAGGCGCGCACGTTCCAGCCTGTCTTTGCCAGTCACACATTCTCTTTTATGTGAGAATAAAATGGGTCGCTCCACTGCACATCATACCAAAGGACCAAACTAGCCAACACAAACGGTCGATCAAACAGACCATTTGGTGTCCTTGGGTGGGTTGACCTCTGTAGATGCCCTCGGGGCATTTCCAGCGGGCCGACACATCTGGTCCACGCGTGTTCGAACCGGTTTGACCGGACGGGGGGCGCCGTGTGCGCTCTCTCTAGCGGTGCGGCGCATCCGTACCGACACGTCCGGCGCACCAAATTTGGGTGCCCGATGCGTCGGCGCGAACGTGGGCAGACCGAGCGTGTGTCCTCCCACTGTGACCGCGGGCCTGCTCGTCGGCAACCCAGGCTCGGTGGCATCAGACTGCCCGGCAGAAGAGGCGGCGGTCTGACCGGCGGAAGCGGCAACAACAATGGCCATCAATGCCGGCGCTGACTGACGCGATGCCGCCTGAGTTCCTGCGCCGGCATTGAAGGTGAAGACGCTAGAGCGTGCACGCGCATTGGGCAAGAATTCCTTTAAGCCGGCCCTGCACCTCTCTCACCATCGCCAGCGCCATTGACATATCCACTTCGAGACAAACCTGCTTCCCCTTTAGCACATCCACCACCGCCAGCACCACAACGCCGCCATGAAGATGCCCCACTGGCTGAAGAAGACGACCAAGAGACGAGCGGCTTCAGGGTCTAGATCAAGTCACCGCAGGGGGCGTCGCTCGCCCACGCCGTGCCTCCCCCACGACGTCCCTCTGCCACCAAGGCCATAGACCTATGCTATGGCACGGTAGTTGTCGTGTGTTTCCCCTTCCCGCGACCGCCGGTACTTCCTGATCGATGACTGGTAGCGGTGCTGGAGGGAGAGGGACCGCATCACCCACTACGACGCCTTTGTCCCTAGTGGCTGGCACCTCAACACCGAGAGGGTGCCGGTGCCGCCAGCCCCCAAACTAGGCACCAATGAGTTCGAGGAGGAGATGCAGCACCGCATTGACGCCCTCCCTCGTCCTAGCGTTACAAGCGGGGCTACCGGAACCATCGGTTTTGGGTCCAGCGGGACACAATGACACGATGGAGGGCGTCGTCCAGCAGGAGGCAGATGCCAACGCTGGCCGGTTTATCGGCCAGCTGCCCCGAGTACCAGGCCATCGTCGTTGATGGCTACGACGAGGACGTCATGCTGCGGGAGGCCTTGGCGGCATCCTTCGAGGACGAGAACGGCCGATGGGAGGGGTACTACAACGTCGTCGAGCTGACGTGCTTGCAGACGCAACACATGGTTTTTCTGCCGTCAGCACCACCACTGCCGGCGTGGGCACCACCGATCGTGCCCAACTATCACGAAAGCCTCGAGATCACCGATCTCCACCGCTACATTGCGCCAGCGCCGGAGCCAGTTCCCCAGGGGCAGGTGATCAACCCGCCGGCGCCCGTGCAACCTGGCGTGCCGTCGGTGAACCTCTAGACCCCGCCGGCGTGAGTCGACCTCGTCTCTGATTGACGACAAGTAGATGGCCACGCCGCCACCGCCTAGTAGATGCTAGGGTTTCCTTTTTTATTTTCTATAAATTATCTATGAATCGATGTAAAATTTCTTCAATTTAACGTGTTTTGTAAAATTATAAAAAAAAATTACATACCAATACAAACCGAATGAGTCGCACCGCTGAGCATTCGACCAAACATACTAAACCAAGACCTAAATTATGTACACGGATTAGTGGATCCAATGCATCCTTGGATCGGCCCGCTGGAGATGCCTGACTCCGCTCGCCTCGGCCTCCGCCAGTCCATGCGCGGCTACGTGGACACGCGATGCACGGTCGTGTCCTTTTCTCGCTACACGCAGCCGGCCACGTACGGCGCGCCGTGCGGCTCGTGTGCGTGTCGCCCTCAACGTAACCCGCCGTGCAGCAGGTTACTCCGTGGAACAGGATCCGGGAGCTACTCCACATATATAGCTCCATCTCTCTCCTCCGATCCGATCGAGAATGGTGAGCACAAATCGCCAAATTAAAGAGTGAACATCCAATCCAAGAGGAAGAAGACGTGCGAACGCAGTTGGTTGCAGCCACAGCCACAGGAGATGCGTGTAGCCAGCCTTCTGCTACTGTTGCCCGCGTATTCCGGTGACGTGGCCTCACTGCGAGCTAGAGCCCGCCTTTTCTTATCCAATCTCATCCCCCGGCGGCCTAGCTAGTGGATAAAGCGAAAAAGAACAACGGGAAGATCTTGGGTAAAGTACGGATATTATCCTTTCCCGACGATCTGTGCTAAGAGCCACGTATGTGTATGCGAAAATTCCGTTAATTTTGTGGGTCGAAAAGAATGTGCACTATCGATTAAAACATGGAATTATAAATTCATAACACTAGAAGCGCAATCCACGACCATTTTTGTTCTGAGGATGTGGGAGTTAATACTAGCATAAAACCACCATTTTGTGCTAAAATTTTAAAAACCCACCATTGTACGTTATGGCACTCCGCAGTTAGTACCAAAATGTGATCACTATTCCGCAAATTTTCTATAACTCACATAAACGAATTCGACGATCAATTGATGGCATTTCTGACTACTGGGACCCACGAGGCAGCATCACGGGGCGCCCATGAGCAGCAAGGAGCGGTGGTGTTGTAGCACGGGACACCGACAACGCAAGATGAGGCGGCGACGAGCAGCATGAGGTGACCGCTAGCTGCACGGGGCAACAGGGGGCGGCCACGAGCAATTGAGCACGACAGCGACACAATCTAGTGGCGGGCCCTTGGACGGGAGTAGCAGTGACGACGCACTGGAGAAGACAACCTCCCATTTTTTATTATTTTAGTATATTTTGACTTTTTTAATTGGGCTCACAAGTGGGACTTTGTCGACCTAAGCAAATAGGCCATGACAACTGGGTCCCACTAGTCAGAAACGGTGTCAATTTTGTGTTCAGTTTGAGTTTAGTGCTAATCAATAGTCGTATTTTTTACGAGAATGTAATGAGGTGTTCTTTTTTTGAAATTTTAGCATAAAAATGATGATTTTATGCTATTAACTTGAGGTTGTGGGGATTCATCTCACGATCCCGTCATCCACCCGATTTTGTTCCTGCCTCCATACTGTCGATTTCTCGATAGGATTAGCAATCCGTGACATGTGGATCCTCATTGGTGCCTATCATGTGGTGATTTAATCTCGAGGTGCCCTTATCTTGTTGAACTTTTTTATATCTGTCCCTCATGCTTGTCTGTGCAATATGTTTTTGATAGAACAATAGTGAACGTTCTAAATAATGTACTCATCAATGTGCTCCAAACAATTTTCTGTAGTAATTTCATGTAATATAGACACTACTGCAGAGCCCCCCCTTTAACTCCGGTTGGGAGGGCTCTCTAACATCGGTTCCTCAACCGCTGTTGAGGGTTCGGTGTTAGAGGGGACCCCCTTTAACACCGGTTCTTATACGAACCGGTGTTAAAGGGTGGCGCACGTGGGGCTGTCGCAGGCCTCAGCCCCCCCCCCCCCTTTAACACCGGTTCAGGGCTGGAACCGGTGTTAAAGGTTTTTCTGCCGCGGCAGAGATTTAGGCCGTTTTCCTGTCGCGGCAGAAACTCTGCCGCGGCAGGAAAACGGCATAAATCTCTGTCACGGTAGGCTTCTGCCTCTGCCCCGTTCTGGGCGTATTTCTGCGGGAGGGGGGGGGGAATCGATCGGCAGCGGTATACACATAAATCGTCATCGGTACATACGAGTACATGAATAATTAAGCAACTATTATTATACACAAACATCGTCATCGGCACATACATCGTCATCGTTCATTTTGGTGGATATCTAAAGAGTTCTCCGCCAGGCGTGACGACCTCATCAAGTATGAACCCCGCCAATTCCTCTTGAATGGCACGTATGCGTTCAAATGGTAGGAGTTGGTCCCGCATCCGTTCGATCTGAATATATATGAAGAATGGGCCGTCAATATATATATAAGAATAAAACTCAACACAATTGATGGTAATAAAATAATGTTGTGGACTTTGTTTACTTACTCTAAGTTGTTCTAGTGCGGCTTGGCCCGTCGCACATATCGTGTTGCGAATGAACTCACAAATATAGTATCCACATAAGTTATTGTCGTGTCCCTGATACGCGCACTTTACGAGAATAGAGAGTTCAATCAAAATAATAATCAATAAAGCATGATATAATGGAATTGGAAGCAGAATCAAAGAGATACGCAGACCCAGCTAGCTAGTATTACTTACATTTTGGTCTACAAATTTTAGTTCTTCTGACCATTCATCCACGGTCCTGCCCGCGTACCTTTTCCAAACCCTGTCCGGCAAAGAAAATGGATAAAGGAGTAATTAATTACTTGTTGTCACGAAAGTTGCCGATCTAGTGCGATAATATGATTGAAATTACCTCTGGAGCATCTCTCTAAAGTCTGCCCATATCTCTTTTTCTTTTCGTAACGAGTCCATGACAAGGACTTTTCCTGAGTCGGGTTGAATGACTAGCAGAATAAAGTGAAACCTACGCACGCATAACTCATCATCAGTTACACTTAACATCGAGTAAGCCGAAACAGAATGTGTACAAGAGAGAGGGTAACAGTACTCACGAGAAGTTGTAAGGCAATAGTATTTCCCTTTTGGTTTGTTGTCTCAGTAAAGACTTTAGCAAGTAATCTTCTGTTTGCCCGGGTTTGGTTCTTACCACTTCTTCATGAACTCTATTTGGGTCAACGAACCCAATGTCAAAAGGGCCTCCTTTCATGCATTCCATAACCTTTTTCCTGCATAATAGTATATACATATATGATGAGCATATATATATACATGCAATTAATGAAGTGAATGAGATGAGATAAAAATTACAGAAATAGTACTTACACACAATAAAGGCTGATGGCATCTTTGTCGAGTTCCTTCTGATTGAATAGAAAATGCAAGTCTTGAATGTTGAAGTCGATCGCGTCGTCTCCGCACAAGAAAATCTGATCTCTTATATGCGTCGTGATCCATTCTTCTTTTCTCGTCTTGCAGAAATCAAGGTACCACTTGTGCAATTTTCGCATCTTTGTTGGTAGATTCTTGAACTCCTCTTTCTTGACGAGATTCTTCCCATACTTCCATGGCTGTATGGGGTTGGCATCGCATTTGGGCAAGTTGTCTCCCATGACGTTCAAGTATGCAATGTAAGTCATCCCCATCTCATTGGCCTTTCTTTGTAGCTCTGCCTCGTAATCATTTACGGGAGGAGCGTCCCGTGTGTCGAACATTTGGAGCGGGGCGCATAATTGATTTTCCTGCTCTCCGAGCATGGGAACTGTTTTCTGGGGTGCCTCACGACTGCTACTTTTAGTATCCCTACGGCGCCTTGCATCCGCCTTCAAAATCTGGCGCTCGTAGTCCGGCACAAGTGGGGTTTCAGGTTTCAAAATATTTTTGTAAAACTTCTCCACCACCGCCGGATCTATTTTCTCCTTTGGATCGGCCCGTCTAGGTGCGAAGAATTTCTTGACCTGTTCTTCCGAGATCCTATTGGTCTCCTCGTCGCTGCGATTCCACGGTAAAACCGGCAATGGCTTGGCGGAAGGCTGCGGGACATAGTTTTTTGAACTCTTTGGCGTACGGTTTCCTGCGGATTTCTTTGTGGCAGTGCTACTGATGCTCTTCGTGGCAGTGCTCTTCCGCTTACGCTGAGGAGATGGCTGAAGCACCGGAGATAGCTGACGGGCCAGAGATGGCTGCCGCACAGGAGATGGCTGAAGCGCCGGAGATGGCTGCCGCGCAGGAGATAGCTGAAGCGGCTCAGACTGCTGACGCTGCGGAGACGGCGGGGGTGCCAGTGTCCTCCAATTTGGAAGCACAATGTGTTCCTTCTTCTAAAGAATGGTTGTTTTCACTGCAAATTTGAGTTGAGTTTCCCCTTCACCTGTAGCATGGTCAAGCTGTGCTTTCTCATATTCCTTCACAACCTCATCCACCCCGACAATAGCATAGCCATCTGGAATCGGTCGGCAGTGGTAAGTTCCACCAGCTACAGGAGGTAAGGCATAGCCGACAGCCACCTTAATGGATAATCCCATTAATCTCACATGCAGCTCAACGTGTTCGCTCTCCCTGATCTCATCCACGGGGTATCGAGGACCCGCCGTTTCAAGCGTGGGCTGCACGTTCTCCGTGGAAGACACACTGCTTTTCCGCGTAGAGTCTGGGCCGCCGGCAGCTTCCAATGCAGGCTCTTCGTGCCGCTGAGATGGGCCGGTAGCTTGATGGCTCTGTTGTGCATTCACTTGCGCCTGCAGCGCCGCAAGTGCATGTTCTATCTGTGTCATCCACTCTGTACGCTCTTTTTCTTTTCTGCCGCGCCATCTGTAAGAGTCGCTCCAGTCGGCAAACCCATCCTTCCATGTCATACTCCCCATGCCTCGTGCATGTCCAGGGTGTTCTTTTTTACCGATGGCGCGTGTGAGCTGGCCATTCTCTCTGTCGGGATGGAAGGTCCTGGCGGATGTTTCCTCGTATGCCGTGCTGAGTTCAGTGACGGGTTTGGCAAGGAGGGTTGGAAAGATACACAATCCTGTTTCTGGGTCCAACCTTGCCCCGATTCCGTAGAACCAAGTCTTTGCACATAGGTCCCACCCATCTCTCTAGGGTGTGATCCCTCTAGCGCGCAGGGCCTTCTCAGCTTCCTCCCACTTAGGCCTCTGAGATATGTAGCCACCTGACCCCATCCTCTGGTGATATTCCTTCTTCAGGGCATTAATCGTATTGGTTTCTGACCTCTTTTTAGCTATAGCACTTTTTTTATATGTCTCAAATTTGGGCCAGTGAGGTCTTATCTTCGCATAATATGCGTCTCGAAATTTGGAGTCTCGCCAGATTTGACAAATTTGTTCAATTTTGTCTTCTAGTTGCGGAAAGCGTCAGCCATCTTCTTTAGAGTCCACTCTTTGACCTTTTCCTTTATAACCGGGTTGTTTTCATCCTCCTCTGGCGGAAGGGTGAAATTTACCAACAACGAATTCCAAAGCGTTTCTTTTGATCTGTCATCGACAAAGGTACCATCGCCCTTCTTTGGCTTATTCCAATTTTCAATTATGATTGGGATTTGGTCCCTAACAAGAACTCCAGCCTGACGTACAAATTTGTCTGCGGCCTTCTTGGGCTCCATCGGCCTGCCATCAACACGGACTGCTTCGATCGTGAACTTTGCACGATCTTTCAACCGCTGGCTCGCGCCTCGCTTGCTCTTTTTCTTAGAAGAAGATGGTTGCTGGCTGGTCGATCCAGAGGGCTAAAAGAAGAAAGAAGCGTTAATTAATACATGTAGAAGAAGATTGTTGGTGCAAGTCAGCATAGGCTTAATCAATGCATATACCTCGCCGGACTTTGTAACCACTAAATTGCGTTCACCGGAGTCTTCATCTTCTCCATGACTAATACTTGAGCTGTCGTCATCATGTCCCTCCAAGTTCAGATATTGTGAGGTGTCCTCATCAATAATGTTCTCCGTTATTTCTTCTTCTTGAAGGTTTCTACTAAGTGGATCCATAGTTTCTAAAACAATAATATTATCTAGAGTAAGAGTGTAAACATTCAAGTGGACTTGGATTCATACACAAATATACATTTAAGTGCACATCTACCAACGGTGGTTCATCTACAAGGAAAGCCCTACCTCATAATAGGACATAGCATAGCGATTGTATTATCCTACACATGCATCTACAAAATACACGACAATGCATTGAAAATAGTAGAATAACATCATGAACAAGGTAGCATCTACTTGGCTTTATAGTTGTTGGAATCGTTCAAGCACTCGTAGCAATCACACACGTTGCACTCCTCGCAATCTATCGAGCAAACAATTTCATACAACATAAACAATAGCACATAGAGATCAAACAGATGCAACAAATGCATGCATGGCAATTTAATAAGTCACAATGGTTGTTACTTTAGTTCTCTAAACAATACTGAAGTATATGATGCATGTAAGAGGCCAATTAATGCAATGGAGTATTTGTTATTAATAATTACTTGCCAATATAGGATTTTTAATATTTCTATTGTAACGCATGTTCTAACTGTCGAATTAATTTGTTTCTTGGGTTTACTGGATAGAGGACATTAATACGAACCAGTAGGCGTTGGATTCACCCTAATCAGAGTTACAAATCTTTTCTTATGATTTAAATAGTGTTTAATGGGTTTTAAATCATTTAAATAGTTTCTCTTGTCTAAAAATCAAACTAAAATCAGATATATAATCCCCACGGGGTTGTGATTCCAGGGACATATTATTTGTAATTTTCTGAACATTATTTATTTTCTTATGAATTTATTACTCTAAATAAGCCATTATACCATTTATTTAATTGCTGAAAAACCTTATATTATTTGGCTTAACCATTTGCATATTGATAATCTACACACAATTGTGAATCCATAGGTATATTATTTGTGATTTTTGGACCAGTAGATATTTTACTATGAATTTATTAACCTAAAAGACCATTAAAACTAATTAAATTATTACAGTAAACACACACTGTAAAAGTTAAATCCAACTTGATATTAATAATCTACTCAATTTTCTGAATTCATTGATATATAATTTGCTATTTTTGGATCTACGAATCTTTTTATATGATTTTTGCAAGATTATACAATTTTCTGCAATTTTTATCTTTTCTTCTATTTTTCAGGAGAGTCAACGTTGACTGGCGCTGTGTCATCGCTGACGAGGCAGACAGGTGGCGCATTCTGGTTCGCTGGTACCCTTTCGACCTGGGGACAGATGGTGGCCGTCGGATCTTAGATTGATCGGATGGTGCAGGGCGTCCGAGGCGAGACTCACCGGTGGGGTGACGTGGAGGCGGCGGGCTCGTCGGGCGGGGGTGCTAGTGGCAGATGCGGCGGTCTCCGGCGATGTCGAGGTGGCCTACGAGAGGCGGGGTACTATGGCGAGAAGGTTGGTGACCTCGGCGCGGTGGATTGCTTCCTCAGGCGACAAAGGCAGACGGCTGGAGACGGGCGGCGTCGGAGGTGCTCCGGCGAGGAATTGGGCGCGGTTGGCTGCTCCTGCACGGGGAAGAGGTGGTCAGGGCGATGCGGTAAAGTGAGAGGGAGAGGTCATACGGAAAAGAGAGGGTCGGGGGCGACTGCCTCGTCGAGGACCTCGAGCTCCGAAGCTCGACAATGGAGGCGGCGGCGGCGAGATTCGTGGTGGCGAGAGAGGTGGGTGACAGGGCCGACGATTCGTGGAGGCGACGGCGGCGAGATTCGTGGCGGCGAGAGAGGTGGGTGAGAGGGTCGTGGGCGACTGCCTCGTCGAGGACCTCTGCTCCGATGGGCGGTCCAATGGCGCGCGCGCGGTGGCGGTGGCGGTTCGATGATCTGGCTCTGGGGGAAGAAAGGGGGGAAGGCGAATTTAATACCCCCCTTTAACACCGGTTCCAGACACGAACCGGTGTTAAAGGGGGGATTCCGTTTCGCGCGCGCATTTATTCCCCCCCCCCTTTAACACCGGTTCCAGCCAGGAACCGGTGTTAAAGGAGGGGTGCGCGCGCGAAACGAAATAAATGCGCCCCCCCTTTAACACGGGTTCGTGTCTGGAACCGGTGTTAAAGGGGGGGGCATTTATTTCATGCATTAAAGGGGCATTTTTAATTCAAAAAATATGATATGAATTTAGAAAATTCATATCTTTTTCATTTCAACTCAGAAAAATATGAATAATATATCATAATTTTCAAAAAAATAATATCTATCCATTCATGTAAATCATTTTATATTTACTTTACATGAAAATTTTCAAAATAATTAAAACACTTACATATAAATTTTGATTATTCAATTCAAACAAAAATAAATTGTTAAATCCTAAAACTTTGAACATAAGAAATATAAAGCATCTAAAAATAAATCTAACCCTATTTTATTAGATCAAATCATATTTTAATGCCGCATCTTTTGTACTAACATTTTTGAATTGATTAGATATTTAAATGTCGCATCTTTTGTATACACTTGAATCTCACCAAGCCTCGCTCAACTTGCATTGTTTTTTTTGATAAAATAGCATATTGTGAACCTAAAAATGATTTTTGTAAAAAATCATGAGCATCGTATCATGTACCTGTAGTTCATATCTGACCCACTTCGTGCCGATTTGGTAGGAATTTGTCTTTCTCACCAGAGGTGGACTGAAAGGTTTCAGGTCCCCCTGTTGGTACATTATGCATATAAGGTGGTCTAGTATTTTTGTAAAATGTGTTGGTGGTTTTTTGAATTAGCCATTTGGTGGTTGCTTCACAAAACCGTCTGTTTTTTATGCTCGGAAAATGGAAAATGCCTTTCTGGTGCGATAGAAAGGAAAACTTCCTCTTGCAACATTGTTTGCCATGCCATGATACACATGTATGCACAATATAGCCATATTATCACAAACTATGCCTTGATTCTAGCCATAACATTGGTCATTTGACCCGAAAGCCAAGAAACCTCGAATGAGATAGGTCATTTTGTGAAGGTTTTTTCGAGACATAATCAATATACCAAGTTTGAGATTTTTCCTTCTAACTATGTCACATAATATAACACCACGCGAAGGTTTCGCACTGTTTCGATCTTTTTTTATGTTTTTATCCCCGTTTTAAACTATCGACAAACTTTGTCGAACAACGGGCATGATGATTCTTAGCTCGGGGCCAAGCCTCGCTCAACTTGCATTGTTTTTTTTTGATAAAATAGCATATTGTCAACCTCGAATAAGAATGCAACTAATAGTAAGTTACATAAAGCCGAACTGGAACTGAAAATTAAGATACATAAAAGAACTGAAAATTAAGATACATGTCCAGATTAAGTAACAATCAGCCAAACTTGTTTCGGAATATTGGAGTGATTCAGTCATGCTCCTGCCTACACCTGTAATACTCGCCACTGTAGTCGTCGTACTCGCCGCCGCCGTCATCGCTGCCGTCGTCGGGGTCGCCGTAATTGAACCTCTGGAGAGTACGCGTGGGCTGGACTTGAGGGTAGCGCGTGGGCTGGACTTGAGGGTAGCGCAGACGGGGGTTAGAGTCGGCGGCAGTGTCATAGGCCATGACGCTCTGGAGAGTCCGACCGCGCCACCATAGCCGACGGCCGGCCTCGTTGAAGTTAGGAGGAGGTGGGCCGTCCTCCTCGTGCCTGGCGAGCGCCCTCTCACACCGATCCACGAAGAAGGCTTCCCAAGTAGGGAAATAGTCGGGATGCCATCTAGGATTCCTCCGCTGCTCCGGCGTGAGCTCGAAGTAGTAGTGGTTCGTGATGGCCATCCGGCGCGCCACACCTAGAGGGACAGGAGGAACCAGCACGCCTCCGACGCTCAGCATCCAGCCGACGGGGACACAGTAGCCCGGCGGGCAGGGGTAGGTCGAGGCGCAAAGCGCCTCCGCCTCCCTGGGGGTTAGTGCTACGGTGGAAGCCATGGGAAAGAGTGATGAGGTTGCAGATATGAGTCTAGAGATGTGCAATGACAATGGAGGCCAACCCTACATATATATATATATATATATATATATATATAGTGAACTAGCGGGAAGAACTGGAGGGAAGAACTGGTGGGAAGAAAAATGGCGGGAAGAAGAATTGGCGGGAAGAAAAATGGCGGGAAGAAAAATGGCGGGAAAAAATGGCGGGATGAACCTTTAGTCCCGGTTGGAGACACCAACCAGGACTAAAGATGAACCTTTAGTCCCGGTTGGAGACACCAACCGGGACAAAACACGAGTCAGCACTAATAATAGGGGTGAGTGTCAACATTATGTCGTGCGGCGTGTACCTTGTCCCGGATGGTGTCACCAACCGGGACTAAAGATGAACCTTTAGTCCCGGTTGGAGACACCAACCGGGACAAAACACGAGTCAGCACTAATAATAGGGGTGAGTGTCGACATTATTTCGTAAGTGTCGACACTATGTCGAGCTGCTTGTACTATAAATAGGCATCCTTGTGAGTCCAGTCCTCCAGCCAGTTTGAGGCTATGCCTTACCTCCTTTCGAGAGTAGGGACACCACTACGGCCAGTTTCAGGGAGATGCCGACGGGGCCCAGTCCTCCGGCATCTCCGAGAAACTGGTCATAGAGGCACTCCCTAATATGTGAAATTAGTTAGCTCCCAGGTGTATTGATCTAGTTAGAGAAGTTACAAAGCTGCAAGATGGTTTTCGAGAGCAGGGACACCACTACGGCCAGTTTCAGGGAGACGCCGACGGAGCCTAGTCCTCCGGCATCTCCAAGAAACTGGTCATAGAGGCACTCCCTAATATGTGACCGCGCGCGTTTGGAGATCAGATCTTAATGGTAAGTACGAATCGGGACAACTTCTTCTCATAGTCCCGGTCCATCCACAAAACATGACTAACACTCAAGACATGTATTAATATTAAAAACATGAACTAGAGTTACATAATATGAGCATGAACTTCTTGGCATATGTCCTTCCTTATGATCGCTTCAGACGTAACCATGGAGCATCTTCTTTACTTAACGGAATGCTTGGGTCAGTTTTCACTGTGAAGGGCGGAATTTCATAAAACTTATCATAATCTTCTGACATGTCTGTCTTGTCCTCGATTCCCACGATGTTTCTTTTCCCTGAAAGAACTATGTGACGCTTTGGCTCATCATATGATGTATTCGTTTGCATATTTTTTCTTTTTTTGGTCTGGAGGACATGTCCTTCACATAGAAAACCTGAGCCACATCATTGGCTAGGACGAATGGTTCGTCTAAGTTCTTGTCTACCTTCATAAGATTGTTGAGATCCACCGTTGTCATTCCATACTTCTTGTCTACCTTAACCCCTCCTCCTGTTAGCTTGACACATTTGCATCGAAACAAGGGGACCTTAAAATTAGGTCCATAGCCAAGTTCCCATATCTCCTCTATGAACCCATAATACGTGGTCTTTTGCCCATTGTCTTCTGCTGCATCGAAGCGGACACCACTGTTTTGGTTGGTGCTCTTTTTATCTTAGCCTATCGTGTAAAATGTATTCCCATTTATCTCGTACCCTTGGAAAGTACATATAGTCGAAGATGGTGTCCTGGCCAACAAGTACAGCTGATCCCCAACAGTGGTGTTATTCGTGAGAAGTCTTTGCAGCCAGCCGCCAAAACTCGCCATGTGTTCACTTATAATCCATTCATCAGACTGTCTCGGGTGTTTGAGGCGTATTAAATTCTTGTGTTCATTGATATACGGGGCAACCAAGATAGATCTTTGTAAAACCGTGTAGTGTGCTTGATTGAGAGAATTCCCGTCCCTACATATCATTGCTTTACATCCTAGGGTGCCTTTTCCACGCAGTCTCCCCTCATGTCGTGATTCTGGAACACCAATCGCCTTAAGGTCAGGAATAAAATCAACACAGAACTCAATGACCTCCTCTGTTACACAGCCCTTGGATATGCTTCCTTCTGGCCTAGCACGGTTATGAACATATTTCTTTAAGACTCCCATGTACCTCTCAAAGGGGAACATATTGTGTAGAAATACAGGACCGAGAATGGCAATCTCTTCTACTAGGTGAACCAGGAGATGCATCATAATATTGAAGAAGGATGGTGGGAACACCAACTCAAAGCTGACAAGACATTGGGCCACATCTGTTTGTAACCCTGGTAGGCTTTCTGGATCGATTACCTTCTGAGATATTGCATTGAGGAATGCACATAGCTTCACAATGGGTACTCGAACATTTTCAGGTAGAAGCCCCCTCAATGCAATCGAAAGCAATTGTGTCATAATCACGTGGCAGTCAAGAGACTTCAGGTTTTGGAATTTTTTCTCTGCCATATTTATTATTCCCTTTATATTCGACGAGAAGCCAGACGGGACCTTGATACTGCTCAGACATTCAAAAAAGATTTCCTTCTCTGCTTTGGTAAGAGCGTAGCTGGCAGGAGTTAAGTGGCATCGTTTACCCTTCTCGTTCTCAGGATGCATAGGCTCTTCAGGGGCTTTCAGACGTTGCTGGTCCTGCCGTGCTTCCGGTGTATCTTTTGTCTTCCCATACACTCCTAGAAAGCCTAGCAGGTTCACGCAAACATTCTTCGTCGCGTGCATCATGTCGATTGAAGAGCGGACCTCTAAGACTTTCCAATAGGGTAGGTCCCAAAATATAGATTGCTTCTTCCACATGGGCGCGTGTCCGGCATCGTCATTCGGAACAGATAGACTGCCAGGACCTTTTCCAAAGATTACTTCTAGGTCCTTGACCATACCAAATACCTCCTCACCGGTACGGAGGACAGGCTTCCTCCGGGGTTCTGCCAGACGTTTGAAATGCTTGCCTTTCTTTCTTACTGGATGCAGGTTCGGAAGAAATCGGCGATACCCTAGGTACACAACCTTCTTATATTTATCCAAATATACACTTTCAGTATCATCTAAACAGTGTGTGCATGCATTGTATCCCTTGTTTGTCTGCCCTGAAATGTTACTAAGAGCAGGCCAATCATTGATGGTTACGAAAAGCAATGCTCGTAGGTCAAATGGCTCCCCTTTGTGCTCATCCCACATACGTACACCTGGTTTGGCCCACAGCTGTAAAAGTTCTTCAACTAATGGCCTTAGGTACACATCAATGTCGTTGCCGGGTTGCCTCGGGCCTTGGATGAGCACTGGCATCATAATAAACTTCCTCTTCATACACAACCAAGGAGGAAGGTTATAGATACATAGGGTCACAGGCCAGGTGCTGTGACTGCAGCTCTTCTCACCAAAAGGATTCATGTCGTATGTACTTAGACCAAACCTTAAGTTCCTTGCGTCACGTGCGAAGTCCGGGTACTCTCGCTCGACTTTTCTCCACTGTGACCCATCGGCGGGGTGTCTCAACATCGCGTCTTTCTTACGGTCTTCCATGTGCCATCGCAACAACTTGGCATGCTCTTTATTTCTGAAGAGACGTTTTAACCATGGTATTATAGGAGCATACCACATAACCTTGGCGGGAACCTTCTTCCTAGGGGCCTCGCCCTCAACATCGCTAGGATCGTCTCGTCTGATCTTATACCGCAGTGCAGTGCATACCGGGCATGCATCCAAATTTTCGTACTTCTCACCGCGGTAGAGGATGCAGTCATTAATGCAGGCATGTATCTTCTGCACGTCTAATCCTAGAGGGCAGACAACCTTTTTTGCTTGGTATGTACTGTCGGGCAACTCATTATTTCTTGGAAGAAGATTCTTCATTTTTACCAACAACTTTGAAAATGCGCTGTCAGTCACACCATTCTTTGCCTTCCATTGCAGCAAATCCAGTGTGGCACCTAGCTTTTTGTGGCCATCTTCGCAAGTTGGATACAACAATGTTTTGTGATCCTTTAACATCTGCTCCAGCTTCTCCTTCTCCTTTTCAGTTTCACATTCTTCCTTTGCATCAGTAATGGCCCGACCAAGATCGTCATCAGCGGGCCCATATGCTCCCTCTTGATCTTCATTATCTACCCCCGTTGAACATATTATGATAGTTGTCATCATCCTCTTCTTCTTCGTTGTCTTCCATCACAACCCCTTTTTCTCCGTGCTTGGTCCAACAATTATAGCTGGGCTGTAGGGGTTCGTAGCATGGAAAACAAAAAATTTCTATCGCATACAAACAAACAAGCCAAGATCTATCTACTAGATTGTAGCAACGAGTCGATGGAATAACTTACCGTCGAAGATTCCAAAGCGTTTAACGAGAGCGGATTCTCGTGGGTGATGTAGTCGTACTCTTTCCGATCTCAAGATCGTGTAGACGATCCTTCCGGCGCCACGTTCTGGCAGCGCTCCCGCAGTCGGTCACACGTTCGGTACTCGACGAAGACCTTCCTCTCCCTTGTTCCAGCAGGCAGCGGAGGTTGTAGCACTCTCCTCGCAATTCCGGCAGCACAACGGCGTGGTACCGGAAGTAGAGGGGAAATCCCACAGGGCTTCGCCTTAAGCCGGTGCGAGTATGGTGGAGTATGAGAGAGGCTATTAGTGGTCTAGTAATTAGACACACCAATTAGAAGGCTCTAAACCAATTAGAAGGCTCTAAACCGAAGGCTAAAGCAATTAGAAGCTCTAAACCCAAACGGCTCTAAACCGGAGGTAGAAGATAGGAACTTGTGTGTTCTAGGAGGGGAGCCCTGCCCCTCCTTATATAGATGGGAGGGGGCTTGGTGCGCCAGGGAGGGAGGGAATCCCTCCCCAACTCGTCCTAGGGCTGGCCGCCGGCTTGGAGGAGAGAAACTCCTCCTCCAAGTCGGTTCCAACTCCTCTTGCTTGTTTCCCACAGTTTCTTGTTTTAGCCGTTTGACTTTCAAACTGGACATTTGACTTTTCTGTTTTAGGATTCAATTTAATCCTTTATTTGGGACAGCAAGAACACTTAGTACATGATGCAATCATTCCAATATGTAATGACACATTCATGTACCCCTCCCCCCCCCCCCCCCCGGAGTGCCGGACAATCCGAAACCTTCTAGAACATTCCCGATGAAAACACCGGAATCATTCCGCAACTCCGAAACGGGACTTTCCTTATATGAATCTTATTCTCCGGACCATTCCGGATCACCTCGTGATATCCCGGATCCCATCCGAGACTCTGAACAACATTCGGTCTCTTTCTCATAATACCATAACTACTCAAACAACGTCGAATCCTTAAGTGTGTCTCCCTACGGTTCGTGAATTATGCGGACATGATCGAGACACTTCTCCGAACAATAACCAATAGAGGAATCTGGAAATTCATATGGCTCCCACATATTTCTACGATTACTTTGCGATCGAATGAACCATTTACATACGATACCAATTTCCCTTTGTCTCACGATATGTTACTTATCCGAGGTTATGATCGTCGGTATCTCTGCATACCTAGTTCAACCTCGTTACTGATAAGTACTCTTTTCTCGTTCCCGTGATATGTGATCCCTTGTGAGCCAGTCACATGCTTGCAAGCTAATTGGATGACATTACACCGAGAGGGCCCAGAGTATATCTATCCGTCATATGGATGGACAAATCCCACTCTTGATCCATGTGTTTCAACCAATACTTTCCGAACACTCAATGCCACCTTTATAGCCACCCAGTTACGGTGTGGTGTTTGATGTCATCAAAGCATCCATCCGGTAAAGGTGATATGCATGATCTCATGGTCAAAGGAATTAGGTTACTATGTATCAGAAAGCATATAGCAATTGAACTATTGAAATGACTTGATCTTTATGCTACGCTTATCTATAGGAGTATGTCCATCACATCATTCTCCTAATGATATGATCCTGTTGTTAATAACATCTCTATGTTCATGATCAGGAAACCATGATCATATATTAACCAACAAGCTAGTTTAACAAGAGGCTTTACTAGGGACTCTTATTTTAGTTTACAAATCACACAAGTATTAATGTTTCCGGTTAATACAATTATAGCATGGTATGTAAACATTTATCATAAGTATGAAGATATGATAATAACCCACTTTATTATTGCCTCTTGGGCATATCTCCAACAGTCTCCCACTTGCACTAGAGTCAATAATGTAGTTTCAAACCTTTGTGTATTCAACACCTATGGCTTTCCGGTGTTGTATGTACACGATTGCTAGTGGTCAACTGATCTCCGGATCTGACACTTCTAGGTCCGTATGTAATTGCATGTCTTTGCGTCTCTACGCATCACTCATTCTCTAATGAGATGGCTTTGTATAAATTTGGTCTTTCGGTGTGACCTTTAGCTCTTTGGGGTTAAAACATGTTGATAATATTGTCGCGCAATATATCTTCATAGTATTATCCCACTGTGAACTACACCTAGTTTGATAACAAACTACTTGACACAAATGCCCTCTTTTGCTGCTAAAATAGCAGTCATATACTTAGCCTTTTGTTGTAGTATCTGTCACAATGTCTTAACTTTGGAACTCATCCAAATCCATTATGGAACTCACTTTCCATTATATTGTGCCACCCTTAGTTTAGATTGAGATAAACTTAATTTGTACTTTGTGACAAAACTAGTATCAATGTAGTACTTTTACAATGAACTAACCATCTATCTGTCACTTCTACAAACAATATATTCTTAGTTCTTCCAAAAGATCATAAGAATATCCTTACTATTGTCCAATGATCATCTTATGAATCATTCTGGTATATGCTCATAACATTTAGAGCATAGGACATATCTGGATTTGTACACATCACAGTATGATTGATATAAATACTCTTTGTGATCAAGTATCAATCTATACTTGAATTTTGTTTCACTTGCCAAATGTCAATACACTTGAATATATCATCAATATTGAACTCATTCAATCCTTTCTGTGCGACAAGAACCTCTCTTGTAGTTTCTATATTGAACTCATTCAATATCTTGTCTATGTACTTCTGGCACAACCATATTAGCGTCTATTGATGCCAAATATTTGGGTTTTGCCTAAGTCTTTCATCGGGATGAAATTCTTAATATGTGTTAATAAAAGATACATTATTTCCAATCAACAATATGTCTTCCACATAATGTATTAGAAACATGTCTTAGCGCTCCCACTTAATTTCTTGCAAATGCAAGCATCTTCATCGTCTCTAATGAACTTTTAAACTCCTTTAACAGTTTCATCACAGTGAAGATTCCAACTCCGCTATGCTTACTTCAACCATTGAAGTTTGCATATGCTTTTAGCATCCTTTGAATTAACAAAACCCCTATGGACCATGTTACTCACATGTCCTAGGTAACAATTCTATTAGAAGAACTTGTTTTGTTTATTCAACTACCATATAACAAAAATTTATATGTAGCGGTTGCTACATTAATCCGTCTAGACTAAATATCGCTATGAAAGATCAAATCTTGTCATAGTCAACCTTTGAACATTGTTGTGAACTCTTTCCCAACATGTCGACTATTTCATAGATGTAAAACATCCATGTCTATTTCTTTATAGATCCAAACACGACTGTAAGGTCTTACACCTTTCTCGAGGGTCCTTCAAGTTCAAAACTTGATTTCTCGTGTATGGAACTATCACGGATTTTATGGCTTCAAGCCATTTTACGGAGTCACGGCTCATCATCGCTTCTTTGCATGTAGTACGTTCATTATTCTCAAATAATGATTCAACCCTCAAATCTTGGTATTTGATTGTTTACTTGACCTACTTGTTTCAATAGGAACTTAGATCTCCGTGACCACAACCTTTGAGGCACGTGAGCCATGAGCATTGTTGATGCCTCCGGAACACTTTTCGGTGCTGCGCAACTCTGCACATATAGCTAAGGTTCTTTTAACCTTATCAAAGTTCTGTTGTCCTCCCACTTAACTTTTCACGAAAAATTCCTTCTCAAAGAAACTTGACGTTCTAAGTGACAAACACTTTTGTCTCCGGTGTTATGGAGGAATATTTTAACAAAGACAGTTTCATCCGACTTTGGTTGAAAACATCTTTCTTATGCATAGCATACCAATGTTTAAGAAAGGACAACTTGGGTTTTATCCCAAACCATAACATATGGTGTCATTTCAACGGATTATGATGGAGCTATTTTCAGTGGAAAAACGGTAATCTCTAAAGCTTTTAATCTTTAAAATACAATGGCAGTTTTATGAATTACACCTTCGATCTTACCATGTCAAACAAGGTTTAATTACATATCTCGAACGCTCCATACTCTTATGGTGTTTCGGGAAAATGCAAATCCACGGAACGATTCCATAAATCTTAGGTAATATGCTAAACTTTGTAACTCAAATATCTTCCTTTATGATCTTTATCATAAACTATTTATATTCTTGTTACAATGATTTTGCACTTCATCTTGAAAGTCTTTGAACTTTTCAAATGTTTCTTACTTTATCCTTATTAACTAAATATTCATATATTCACTCAAATTCTCGGAGAAAGCATATGAAGTTGAAATCCATCGCTTTTTGACTACATATGATGGACTTCGTACAACAATATGTACAAATTCCAATAAGCTAGTCTTTCGTTCCCTTTTTGCCTATGAACGAAGTTTTAATTATCTCTTAGGAAAGTTTCACAAGCGTCATGTGATCAAAATCAAAAGACTCCAAAATTCCATCCACATGGAGTTTCTTCATGTTTTCTTTCCAATATAATTTAAACGGCGATGTCACTTCCTAAGTGATCTTTCAATCAATTTGTCTTTCGACATTTTTAGCACCAGTTTTATGAATGTGATTTCTCCAACGAGATTTGTGAATCATCCATCTTTTATGGATTACGGCAATTATTTGAACAACCCTTTTATTCTCATAATACCTGATAAAACAAATCTTTGAAGGCAAGCTTTGATGTTTAACGAGCAACACAATAACCCTTTATTTGTTCTCGATGAACATCATCACATATTCTTTTGCTAGTTATTTAGGCCATTGTAGTTCATGAATTGTGTTGTTTCGTATGACAATTCACACCAACAAATTCAGTATCAAATACTTAAGAACCACATTGTTTAACAAGCAAAGAATATAGCCATAACATGTATATCATCTATATACTTAAACTGAACAATTCTAGTCTTTTCTTTTCTGCCATATATTTATGAGACTCTCTTTCAGTATCTCCTTTTCTGTTTGAAAGAATCTATCAACATCAACAGTGGAGTCATACATATGACACATAGTCCAAAGCGTGTATAGTTAAATACCAATGTCTTTGGACTTGCACTTTGAAGTAGATCACCATCATCAAATGTTTGGTGTTCTTTCAAATTCCTTTCTTTAGTAATCTCTTGGTGTAGTAAACATTTTACCTACATAATATATTCACCCTTATCATGGATTTATCCATGATCAAGTTACTTTTAGCTTGTAACGGTGAATCACGAGTATAATGTTGCTCTCCAAAACCTTTTGGAGGATTAGGACAACTAGTGTCTCCAACCTTTTGCAAATTCTCATCAAATATGAGAACATGACTTTTGTCATATTATACTCTATCATGTTGCAACCAAAACTTCGTTTCAGATATCACAATATCTTCCACACATCATGGTTTCTGAAACAACTCTTTCAGATCCTTAGATAACCTTGATATTAGGAGAATCCTTTGAATATCAAGAATCATGGAGACAAACATGATACTTATATACTAACATTGGAATTGTTACTCTTGATTTTAATACCAATTATTAAACTTCATGGAGTAACCGGAACTTACTGAAAGTTTGCAATAGGACTTTTAAACTTTAGATTAACACTTCAAAAACAATACGATACCAGTTCGTAAAGTAACTAACCAGAATTCTATAGTTCTATCATCTCAATTATAACTAAGCGCAAGGTGGTAAACGGATGCCAATGACTACAACAACTATGCAAATTCACTTTGATTTAGTTTATGATAAATTGAGTTCTAATTAATAATTAAATTAATCTAGGTGAACTCCCACTCAAAACAATATCCCTCACATTGTTTTAGTGATCACACGAACCAAATCCACCACATCAAAACCGATCATCACGAGAGTTGACATAGCTTCAATGGCGAACAATCAACATGTTCATCATATCTCCTATATGACTCATGCTTTACCTTTCGGTGATCCGTGTTCCTGAGACCATGTCTGTACATGCTAGGCTCGTCAAGATCAAACCTTAGTTTCCGCATGAGCAAATCTGGCTTGCTCACGTTGTATACACTTGTAGAATCTAACACACCCGATCATCACGTGGTGCTTCGAAACAACAAGCTTTAGCAACGGTGCTAACTAAGGGTGAACACTTTATGACTTGAAATTCATGTGCATGAGGGATCATCTTATAATGCTACCGTCGTCTACTAAGCAATACAAGATGCATAAAGGATTAACATCACATGCAATTCATAATATGTGATATGATATGGCCTTTCTTCTTGTGCTTCCGATCTCCATCTTCAAGCACGAACATGATCTCCATCATCACCGGCATTGCATCAAGGTCAATGACGCTGCTCCATGGTTGTCGTCCACCGGCTTCAACTATTACAACTACTTTGAATAGACACGCGGGTCTTAACAGAAATTAAAGACAACCATATGGCTCCTGCCGGTTGCCGACTTACAATAAGGAACATTGCATACATCATATATAATCACAATCATGGCCATATCACATCACTGCACACCCCTGCAAAACAAAGTTAGACGCCTCTAATTTTCTTTGCATATTTTACGTGGTTTGGGGCTTTCAATAAGTGTCGTTCTAACTTACGAACAAGAACCACAACATTGATACTAGTATTGTTAATCACCCGTTGTAAATTGGATTTTAACTATGCTAGGAGAAACAGGCACCCGCAAAGCCACTTATGCAATACAAGTTGCATGTAAAGTGTGGAGCAAGTCTCATGAACGATGTCATGTAAGGTTAGCCCGGGCCGCTTCATCCCAACATACCGCAAGATGCAAAGTACACAAGAAGCAATCGACAATAAAAGCATCAACGCCCACAATGACCATTGTGTTCTACTCGTGCAACAGATCTACATATAGACACGGCTCTGATACCACTGTAGGGGTTCGTAGCATGGAAAACAAAAAATTTCTATCGCATACAAACAAACAAGCCAAGATCTATCTACTAGATTGTAGCAACGAGTCGATGGAATAACTTACCCTCGAAGATTCCAAAGAGTTTAACGAGAGCGGATTCTCGTGGGTGATGTAGTCGTACTCTTTCCGATCTCAAGATCGTGTAGACGATCCTTCCGGCGCCACGTTCTGGCAGCGCTCCCGCAGTCGGTCACACGTTCGGTACTCGACGAAGACCTTCCTCTCCCTTGTTCCAGCAGGCAGCGGAGGTTGTAGCACTCTCCTCGCAATTCCGGCAGCACAACGGCGTGGTACCGGAAGTAGAGGGGAAATCCCGCAGGGCTTCGCCTTAAGCCGGTGCGAGTATGGTGGAGTATGAGAGAGGCTATTAGTGGTCTAGTAATTAGACACACCAATTAGAAGGCTCTAAACCAATTAGAAGGCTCTAAACCGAAGGCTAAAGCAATTAGAAGCTCTAAACCCAAACGGCTCTAAACCGGAGGTAGAAGATAGGAACTTGTGTGTTCTAGGAGGGGAGCCCTGCCCCTCCTTATATAGATGGGAGGGGGCTTGGCGCGCCAGGGAGGGAGGGAATCCCTCCCCAACTCGGCCTAGGGCTGGCCGCCGGCTTGGAGGAGAGAAACTCCTCCTCCAAGTCGGTTCCAACTCCTCTTGCTTGTTTCCCACAGTTTCTTGTTTTAGCCGTTTGACTTTCAAACTGGACATTTGACTTTTCTGTTTTAGGATTCAATTTAATCCTTTATTTGGGACAGCAAGAACACTTAGTACATGATGCAATCATTCCAATACGTAATGACACATTCATGTACCCCTCCCCCCCGGAGTGCCGGACAATCCGGAACCTTCTAGAACATTCCCGATGAAAACACCGGAATCATTCCGCAACTCCGAAACGGGACTTTCCTTATATGAATCTTATTCTCCGGACCATTCCGGATCACCTCGTGATATTCCGGATCCCATCCGAGACTCCGAACAACATTCGGTCTATTTCTCATAATACCATAACTACTCAAACAACGTCGAATCCTTAAGTGTGTCTCCCTACGGTTCGTGAATTATGCGGACATGATCGAGACACTTCTCCGAACAATAACCAATAGAGGAATCTGGAAATTCATATGGCTCCCACATATTTCTATGATTACTTTGCGATCGAATGAACCATTTACATACGATACCAATTTCCCTTTGTCTCACGATATGTTACTTATCCGAGGTTATGATCGTCGGTATCTCTGCATACCTAGTTCAACCTCGTTACTGATAAGTACTCTTTTCTCGTTCCCGTGATATGTGATCCCTTGTGAGCCAGTCACATGCTTGCAAGCTAATTGGATGACATTACACCGAGAGGGCCCAGAGTATATCTATCCGTCATATGGATGGACAAATCCCACTCTTGATCCATGTGTTTCAACCAATACTTTCCGAACACTCAATGCCACCTTTATAGCCACCCAGTTACGGTGTGGTGTTTGATGTCATCAAAGCATCCATCCGGTAAAGGTGATATGCATGATCTCATGGTCAAAAGAATTAGGTTACTATGTATCAGAAAGCATATAGCAATTGAACTATTGAAATGACTTGATCTTTATGCTACGCTTATCTATAGGAGTATGTCCATCACATCATTCTCCTAATGATATGATCCTGTTGTTAATAACATCTCTATGTTCATGATCAGGAAACCATGATCATATATTAACCAACAAGCTAGTTTAACAAGAGGCTTTACTAGGGACTCTTATTTTACTTTACAAATCACACAAGTATTAATGTTTCCGGTTAATACAATTATAGCATGGTATGTAAACATTTATCATAAGTATGAAGATATGATAATAACCCACTTTATTATTACCTCTTGGGCATATCTCCAACATGGGCATGAAACCGGATCGAAGCAGGTGGGCGTGAATGGTTCTGGTATTTGAGTAGTCTTTCTTGTTCTGACAGTGAACACGCGGACATCACATAAAACCATTGTGACCACGGTTTGCATTAGCCACAACGATGAAATTTTGTAGGCCCGTAATGTACTCGAAAGTGGGGCGATCACCGTACATCCATTGTCGGTTCATCTGCATTAATATGTAGTATATATCAAAAAATAATAGGGAGATGACCATTTATATATATAGTACATCAATGACACATGAAAGGATAGTTGTCTACCTCGACCGAGACGGAAAGAGCAACAAGAAAACTTATTTTGAGCTCTCGGGCATTTCATCGAACACCTCTTGTGCATATGAAAAAAAAACTAGCACTCTTCATACCCTCTTGCTAGGCTCCAAAATGTGAAAGAATGGAAGAGTGGGGTGTGTGTGGGCTGGGGTGGTGTCTTATATAGCCCCCCCTTTAACACCGGTTCATGCCACGAACCGGTGTTAAAGGGGGGCTGCGCGGGCCACTGTTGCAGGGTCCTTTAACACCGGTTCGTGGCATGAACCGGTGTTAAAGGGGTGCTCTTTTTTGCCGCAAGGGCCACGCTGGTACGGCCCCCGCCTTTAACGAACCGGTGTTAAAGCCCTTTTTCGAGATCAACAAAAGACCTCGTTTCCACTAGCGTATACACTTTGTATCCTGCCTAACTATTGTTCCTCGTCTTGTTCAAGTTAAAAAAATCTTCGCCTTCTCATGCTTATGTATGTGCAACACGTTTTTGATAGCACAGTGGTGAAGGTTCTCAATAATGTACTCATCAATGTGCTCTTACATTTTTTTAATTTTCTACTCCCTCTGTCTGGAAATGACTAACTTAGATTTGTCTAGATTTATATGTATCTAGACACGTTTTAGATTATAGATATATCTAAATTTAAAAAAATATAAGTCACTTATTTCCGAATGTAGGGAGTACAATATACACTTTTAGTTTATCCTGCCTTAGTAGTATTCCCTCGTCTTGCTCGAGTTGAAAAGTTTTCTTCCTTTTATGTTTGTTGTCCGCAAAAAGATGAAAATATTTAATATTAGTAATGCCGTCTTGAACATGTTTTATTTTTCAAAACTAAACTTTGTTTTAAGTAACAATGCTTATATGAACGATATCTTCATCTTTCAGCTGATGTGTAGCTTTCAAAGAGAGTGCACCTTTGGCCTAATGATTCTCTTAAGATATACGACGCCTGTCTCTCCCGCTTACGCATGGCCGCTAACGTATTCACGACCAACTAGCACCTTGTGAAGATCATGCCAACATTGGCTTAGGTTATGGCTTTATGCTTTGTCCTTAAATCGGATCTATATATATTGTTAAGAGCGTAAAAGCTATGATATATGTCTCGAAACACTAGTAAGAGTTGGATAATACCGACGGCACATCACGGACGGACCTATCAACCCGTGGATGATACGGATCAACACAGTACAGATGCGATGTACTACAACCGAGATTTAACAAATGCCCCAAGCAATGACGGGAACCTTAGCATTTAGCTAATATGTTCGAGTTCGTTAAGCTAAAATGGGTTAAAGTGCAAGTGTGCAACCCTGTCGCCGTCAAGTAGCTCAATACTGTCGAAAACGCCCAAGACCGCTGCAACTTTCCATCGGCTTCCGCCAGGCCGGTCGCCACATCAGCTCCGACGAAACAAACAGCTTGTAGGTATTATGTTTAGCAGCCGGCCTGGCATGGTGTACTCCCTAGTCCCTACCCACTGGAAAAATCCCCAAGTGCTAGACAACAGGGGTCGGTATCTACGACCAACCCATGGGATTAGCCTAACAGAATCTCCCAGTTTAAGAAAATCGCAGTGCTCAAGCGCACGTGACTGCTGACTAGCCGTCGATCGATCCGGCGCAAAACATTCCCCATCAAAATAATGTTCCGTCCCGATCCTCGCGGGCAGAGTAAATTTAGGGTTCGCTAACGTGTATGAACATCGTTTGTCGAGTGCTGCAACCTTTGGCCCAATGATTTCTTAAAATATATGATATGCTTTTCTCTCCCACTTACGCATGACCACTGACGTATTGATGACGAAATAGCACCTTGTGAAGATCATCCTGACATATGCATAGGTGTTAGGTGTATGCTCTGTCTTTCATGAGCTTAATTCGTTCCTGGTGAACGTGCATATACTCTGGTACATTGTCAGACATCTAGCCTCTTGTCTCAAGAGGTTTGCAAACAATGGTGACAAGTTGTGGAAAAGCATCATTGTTGCAAAGGACACTCAGAGTCCTAATATATTCTGTTGTGGAAGCTCCAATTCTTCCAAAAAAAAAAAAAAGATTTTATGTGGGAAGTTAGGTCTATCCAATTTGGTTACAGATGAGTTATTGGAGATGGGGCTAAGGTCAGATCTTAGGAAGATGTCTAGTTTGGTACATCACAACACTCTGTACAATTTTAGAAGATCTACTGCACTTGCAATGAATAAATGGATACTGTTTTGCAAGTGTGGGCTGGGAGCTCACCGAAACTCACATTTCGGAGAAATTTCAGTCTCAAACTAAGCAAACAATGGCTGGAGTTAGAACAAAGTGCGGGTAGTATTTCTTTCTCTCATGATTGTGATTCTCCCATATGGAAATACACAACTATTGGCCATTTTTCAACTAGTTCCTGCTATAGCATCATTAGCTTTAGAGAAGTGACTCCTGTATATATATCTGCTATCTAGTCTCTAGTTATTCCTCCACGTATTCCGTTCTTGCTATGAATTCTCTTGAATAATAAACTTATGACAAAAGATAACACGTAGAAAGAAATCTGGATAAACCTACTTGTTGTGTTTTCTATGTTGAAAAGGAATCGGTTGATCATCTTTTTTAAAATGCATTGTAGCTACTCCCTTCAATCCATATTAATTATTGATGACCCACAAGTATAGGGGATGTATCGTAGTACTTTCGATAAATAGGAGTGTCGATCCCAACGAGGAGCAGAAGGTGCTGTTAGCAAACGGATTTTTAGTGGTTTTCTGACAAGGCAACAAAACAAAGAGCAAGTAACAGAAGTAACGAACAAACGGAGCAAGTGGCCCAATCCTTTCTTAGCAAAGGACAAGCCGGTGGAAATACTTATAAGGACCAAACGTTCTCGAAGACACATGAGAATTCTGTCAAGTGCTTTCGCTTCAAATAGCTGAGTACTCTTCTCAGGTGTTTGTAAGTGTTGTGTGGGTGAACCTGTGCTAACATACCGCCCTTCCTTGGACTAATACATACTTGTGATTAAACCCCCTGCAAACATTCGTAACTACAGGAAAGTAATTAAGATATAAATCTAACCATAGTGTTAAACTCTGAGATCCTACGCTCCCTTATGCAAAGGTGTCCTAACGGGGGTTCAGGTTTCTGTCACTCCGGCAACCCCACGATTAGTAGCAAATACACAATGCATTCCTCTAGGCCCATAAATGGTGAAGTATCATGTAGTCGACGTTCACATGACACCACTAGAAGAATAGCACCACAACTTAAATACTAAATCATTGAATAATAACTCATCACAGATTCACTACTAACAACATGACTTCTCCCATGTCCTCAAGAACTAAACGAACTACTCACAAGACATCATATGGATCAATATCAAAGATGATATGGTAATGGATAAAAATCTGAACATAAACAATAATCCAATGGTTCCACTCACAAGCATCAACTACAATAGTAATCAACACTAGAAAAGCTTCCCCTAAGAACTAAAGCATATCCAACACAATTGTTATAGCGGGACGGAGTGGTGGTGATGATGGTGTGGATGATGATGATGATCCCGATGAAGCCTAGCTTGATGACGGTGTTGATGGCGACAGTCTCCCCTCTCCGGGAAGGAATTCCCCCGGCAGAAATCTTTCTGCCGGAGAGATCTCTCTCTCGGTGTTTTCCGCCCCAAAGGCGGCGTAAATCTATCTGTGGTCGCTCTCCGAGGATTAGGGTTCCGAAGGGAATATATAGGCGAAGGGGCGGAGTCGGAGGCCGGGCAGGTGGGCCACACCTGCCCTAGGTGCTGGGTCAGGTGGGCCCGCGCCTAGGGGGTGTGGGCCCTCTGAGGCCCATCTCCGTCCCTCCCTCTGGCTTCCTTCGTCTTTTGGTAAAATAATATGTTTCCATATTTTTCCGATCTTCGTGAAATTGCACCGAAACGCCTTATTTTCCATCAGAATCTAGACTCCGGCAGTTCATCCTCCAGGAATCATCCAACATGCATAAACAGATGAAAAGCCATAAGTAATACCTCATAATAAGACAAATATCAATAAATAGAGGTAAATTATGATATAGAATGGTGATTCAAATGGGGCATATCAACTCCCCCAAGCTTAGACTTCGCTTGTCCCCAAGCGAATACTGAGCTCAGTAAACATGTCCACAGGTTTATGGAGTGAAGTATCGATAAAAGAATACGAACAAGAAGCATCACACTTACCATTGCACAACTCAAATAAGAGAGCAACTCACCATCATATAACTTAGCTTGCAACCAAGTACAACAGTAACAATAGAGATACCTAAAGATAAATCATAATTGGAATTGGCAAAATTGTTCTTGGTCAGAGAACACCTGGCAAACAGTTTCACAAAAGCTTTTTGTAGAAGTTTCAAAATAGGAACACTCTTTGCTCAAAAAGGTTTTTCACAAATGAAGGCTTTCAAAGTAATACTCAATAGATAAGAGTTTTGTGCAAACAAGGAAGATGAAGGACATGATTGAATAAATCACCATATGAATGCTTGAAACACAACAACTCAAAAGCTTGCTGGAGATAGAGAGGAAGTAGGTTTACTGACTCAAACTGGTAGTGGGAGAAAGGTCCCTTGTTAGAGGGTAGCAGGGATTACAAGTCATAAAGAGCTTCCAAAAGATTATGGTACTTACTAGCTTTGAACCCTCATTGCCCCTATCATAAGCATCTTGAGATGGTTAAGGTTAAAGTGAACAAAGATGGAGTATATGCTTGACGAAATATAAGTTGGCAATCTCATGTCCCTTGAATATGAGGGCCACTCCTCATGCATACTCAACTTTGGGTCCAAGTAAGTTCTTATCATTGTAAGTATTTGCATATCATCGAGAACCGCCAACGGGGTACCCCTTACACATGGTATAGGAGCTTTCCCATAACCAAAATGACAAGGCAAGCAGACAATGAGCATCTCAATAATCTTTTTATTTACTATGTGTATAGCTTTTTATTGAGGATGCTTCATAGATGACTCACTATGGTGATGCTGCAAGTTTCCACCATGATTAAGCATGGCTTAGGCAAGCGGCCCAGGCGTTTCTCTAACACAGAATACAAACTCCATGGACTTACAAGTTCCCTCTTTATTTCACACCGTTGACATCCATAGACAAAAGAGCACGATATCAACTGTGTATAGATTACAAGTGCAATGTTGAAAACGTTCCCCATGACAGAACGGTTATGCTAATCACAACATATAGATGCAAGCATATACAACTTTGATGTCCACAATGGTTCAAGTCTATTAGGGGCAAGAAAATAAGGTGTACCATCAAGTTCGTGAGAGCTTTAGTAACTAGTTTTCACATAACAAAATACTTTTTAATTCGAAAGGTAGATGAAGCTTGAGAATTTGCTTGGAATAGAAAAAGCTACTAGGTAGATATGGTGGACACAAGTGGCAAAAGTTTTGGGTTCAAAGGATTTTGGAAACATGAGAAGTATTCCTTCTCAAAACAGGTTTTTGGCTAGCAAGGCTGGGTAGCAAGCAAGAGAGTTGAAAGAAGCAAGAAAACATACAAGTAACAAAGCCAAACATGCAATCTTCCTTGAAGACACAAAAGAATCTTAAATAAAGAATACTAAGCTTATGAGCCAACAAGAAGGAAAACAAATGATACCAAATACATGTAAGCTTTTTCTTTCTTTTTCTCTTTCAAACTAATGCCACTAACCATAACTCGGTTTGCACAAACCAATTTAGATCCACTCGATGATCCCAAAGTGATGCCAATACTGATCAACAAGATCCATCATATAATATAGATTGCAAACTAAAATAAGAAGTGCAAAAAGTAAAAGATGAGACTTCTCATTAGTATTCCAATAAAGGCACTCACACCAAGGGATACATAGATAATCAACTAAAGGAGAGATACTTCCACATGAAAACCAAACTATAAGATAACCCTCTCTACCACAAATATGAATCCACTAAAAAGGTAAAAGATAAAAGGTAATGGTGGTGATACCGCGACACTCCCCCAAGCTTGGAACAAGCCAAGGGGATGCCAAACCTGATGATGGATTACTCCTTCTGTGGTGGTGATGTTCTCTTGATGAGGTCTTCAACAAGTTCCTTCAAATCCTCCATATCGAAGGTTAGAGTACGAATTAACTCCGAATTATGCTCAATGCAGCCCATGATCAACTCGGACCGAGGATCCCAGTCCTTGTTATTCTTTCTCCATTCTTCCAAATTAGAGCGTTTTTCCCTGCACGGTTAGAACAAGGGATACTAGGAGGAAGTGTGTGTGGAGCGAGGATATGACAAGGAGTTCTCCCTCCTGTAGACATCCGTGTTGTCCTCCTAAGCTGGGTAGGTTGTGCCACCAAACCAATACTTGCGACGGTAGCGCGAGTGTTCGGTTGCTTGTCCTCTTCCATGTCTCCTTCATAACCTAGCGGGATATCCTCTTCCTTGGGGAATTGAGGTTCTTCTTTCTCAGGGCTCCTTTCCTTTGTCGTTGGCGGAGGCCATGGTGCTCTAAACTTGAGAAGATTTCCTGACAGAAACAGATCGAAACGAAAACACGACGAGAACACAATGCACGAATCTCGGGGAACCCGGGGGGTTATATATTACGAAGATTCAATGCATAAGGAAGGTTTTGACATGGAAACGAGGTGGAGTCGGAGCTCGGGGGTGGAACACCCCCCTCAGGCGTGGCCATGCTGGGCCCACGCCTGGGGTGGGTTTGTCCACCCCGAGCTCCGTTTCCTCTTTAGTTTTGTCTCGTAACTTCCCTTATGTATTAAAAACATCAAAAATATAAAAAGATTGGAGTTTCACGAACCTTCTGTTTTCGTCACTTTTACCTATTCAAGGACGAACTCTGCATTTTCTGGTGTTTGGCTTCTGATAAATTCTTCTAGAGTTATCATTTGAATAACATCAATGTCTTCGTTATAAGAATCTCCAGAAATATAATGTTTTAGTCTTTGACCATTAACCACATGTGTTGTGTCATCCTTTAGAGAATTTTTTTTGATGGCACCTGAATGGTACACTTCCTTGATAACAAAAGGTCCTTCCCATTTGGAGAGTAGTTTCCCTGCAAAAAATCTGAGACAAGACCTATACAAAAGAACTTTCTCACCAACATGGAACTCCCTTTTGAGAATTCTCCTATCATGCCATCTTTTTAATTTTTCCTTAAAGTGCATAGCATTTTAGTAAGCCTCACCTCTCCACTCATCTAGATTACTTAAGTCGAGCAGTCTTTTCTCACCAGCAAGTCTAAAGTCTCTATTCAACTCTTTCACTGCCCAATAAGCTTTATGTTCTAATTCTAAAGGCAAGTGACAAGCTTTCCCATAGACCATATTGTAAGGAGACATCCCCATAGGATTTTTATAATAAGTTCTATAAGCCCACAAAGCGTCATTCAACTTTTTAGCCCAATTTTTCCTAGACCTATTAACAGTCTTCTGCAAGATAGATTTAATTTCCCTATTGGAAAGTTCTACTTGTCCACTAGTTTGGGGGTGATCAGCTGAAGCTATTCTGCGGTTTACATCATACTTAGCGAGAGTTTTTTTAAAACCCCCATGAATAAAATGAGAGCCTCCATCAGTCATGAGATATCTAGGCACACCGAACCTAGGAAAAATGACATCTTTAAGCATTTTCAAAGAGGTCTTACCATCAGCACTATTTGTAGGTATGGCTTCTACCCACTTTGTAACATAGTCAACAACAACAAGAATATGAGTATACCCTTTTGAAGGAGGAAAAGGCCCCATAAAGTCAAACCCCAATAATCAAAAGGTTCAATAATAAGGGAATAATTCATAGGCATTTCATTGCGTCTAGAGATGTTACCTACTCGTTGGCATTCATCACATGATAAGACAAACTTCCTTGCATCTTTAAAAAGGGTATGCCAATAAAATCCAGATTGTAAAACCTTTTGTGCAGTCCTATCCCTAGCATGATGTCCTCCATAAGCACTGCCATGGCATTTTATCAATATCTCTTGTTGTTCAAATTCTAGAACACATCTTCGCATAATACCATCTACTCCTTCTTTATATAAGTGTGGGTCATCCCAAAAGTAATGCCTTAGATGATAAAAGAATTTCCTTCTTTGCTGGACTGTAAAGCTTGGAGGCAAATACTTGGAAACAATAAAGTTAGCATAATCAGCAAACCAAGGACTCTCATGTGGACTTACCCTTATTGCAGCTAACTGCTCATTTGGAAAACTATCATTAACAGGCAAAGGGTCAAAAGAAATGTTTTCCAAATGAGATAAATTATCAGCAACATGATTATCAGCACCTTTCCTATCCATAATATGCAGATCAAACACTTGCAAAAGCAACACCCACCTTATAAGCCTAGGCTTAGCGTCCTTCTTCGTCATAAGGTATTTAATAGCTGCATAATCAGTATGAATAGTAACCTTGGAATCAAAAATATAAGATCTAAACTTAACACAAGCAAAGATTATAGCTAAGAACTCTTTTTTAGTAGTAGCATAATTGTTTTGAGCAGCATCCAGAGTCTTGCTAGCATAATGAATAACATTCAACTTCTTGTCAACATGTTGTCCAAGGATAGCACCCACAGCAAAGTCACTAGCATCACACATAATTTCAAAAGGTAAACTCCAATCAGGTGGTTGAACTATAGGAGCAGTTGTCAAAGCTTTCTTCAAAGTTTTAAAAGCTTCCTTACAATCATCATAAAAAAGGTACATCTATTTGAAGAAGATAAGTAAGGGGCTTTGAAATTTTGGAGAAATCTTTAATAAACCTCCTATAGAAACCAGCATGACCAAGGATACTACGAATACCTTTGATATCTCTAGGACAAGGCATCTTCTCAATTTCTTCAATTTTGGCTCTATAAACTTCAATGCCTCTTTCAGAGATCTTATGGCCAAGAACAATCCCTTCATTAACCATGAAATGGCATTTCTCCTAGTTAAGAACAAGGTTGGTTTCCTCACATATCTGCAAAACTTTGTCAAGGTTGTGCAAACAGTTATCAAAATAAGTTCCATAGACGGAAATATCGTCCATGAAAACCTCCACAATTTCTTCACAAAAACCATGAAACATAGCAGACATACATCTCTAAAAGGTAGCAGGAGCATTACATAAACCAAAAGGCATACGCCTATAAGCATAAGTACCATAAGGACAAGTGAAAGTGGTTTTCTCTTGGTCCTGTGCTTTCATAGCAATTTGAGAAAACCCAGAATAACCATCAAGAAAGCAAAAGTGAGTCTTTTTCGACAACCTCTCAAGCATCTGATCAATAAAGGGCAAAGGATAATGATCTTTCTTAGTAACTTTATCAATCTTTCTAAAATCAATGCACATTCTATACCCAACCACTACTCTTTGGGGTATAAGCTCATTATCCTCATTAGGCACAACAGTTATTCCCCTTTCTTGGGAACACAATGAACAGGGCTAACCCATTTACCATCAGCAATAGGATAGATAATACCAGCATCAAGGAGTTTTAATACCTCATTTCTTACCACATCCTTCATCTTAGGATTTAGACGCCGTTGGTGCTCAACAACTGGTTTTGCATCAGGCTCTATATTAATAGAATGCTGACATATAGTAGGAGAAATCCCCTTTAAATCATCAAGAGTATAGCCCATAGCTCCTCGGTGTTTCTTCAATATCTCCAATAACCTTTCTTCTTCCTTTCCTAAAAGTTTAGAACTAATAATAACAGGATAAATCTTCTTGTCATCAAGATAACATATTTAAGATCATCGGGTAAAGGTTTTAATTCTAAAACAAGGTCCCCTTTAGGTGGAAGTGTGGTGCCCAAATATTCCACAGGTAAATTATGCGTAAGTAACTCAGGCTGACGAAGGAAAGCCTCATCAATCTCATTTCTTTCCTTCATGAACTGCTGCAAGGCATTGTTAGGAGCAAGAGAAATAGCAGAAAGTTGTTCAACCCTGAAATCCTCATCAGGCAGTTCATTTTCATAAGGAGTTTTGGCAAATTTGGAAAAATTAAACTCATAAGACTCTCCAGCAAACTTAGTCAAAACTTTTTCCTTCTTACAATCTATGATAGCCCCACAAGTGTTCAGAAAGGGTCTACCAAAGATAATAGGATAGGTTTTACTAGCTTCTTTACCAAGTACTAGAAAATCAGCAGGATATTTAATCTTACCACAAAGTACCTCCACATCTCTTACAATGCCAATGGGGCAAACTTGCTCTCTATTAGCAAGGTGAACGACCACATCAATGTCCTCAAGCTCACAAGGACCAATCTCATGCATAATTTCCCTGTAAAGCTCATAAGGAATAGCACTAGAACTAGCACCAATATCACATAAACCATAATAGCTATGACTACCAATTTTAACAGAAAGCACAGGGACACTAGCTTTTCTAACTTTCTTAGGATGATAAACAATATTAGTAGCGTCTTCACAGAAGACAATATGCTCATCCTCTATATTTCTAGTGACAAGATCTTTCACAATAGCTACCACAGGCTCAATATCAATAAGCTCCTCGGACCCTACAGTTTTCTTTGCGCTTTTGCTAACCACATTAGCCATAATAGAATGCTCCTTTACCTTGGAGGGAAAAGGGATTTTCTCAACATAAGGTTCAGGCAAAATAGTATCAACGGTGCAAACCTCCGTACTGACAGGAACATGGGTGACAATGTCTTTATAAGGTGTATGGTACTTGTCCCACTCTTTCTTGGGAATTTCAATATAAGAGAAAAAGGCATTAAAATATTTTACAAGAACTTGAGGATCAAGACCAAACTCATTACTAATATCACGGAAGTTGTTAGTTCCCATAATAGATTTAATGTAATCATAATCATAGTTTATACCTGACATTCTTCCTTTGTCATTCTCCCAAGCTTCAGTGTTCTCTTGAATACGATCTAGAAGATCCCATTTAGCTTCTTCCTTCATACATGTGAATGATCCAGCACAAGAAGCATCTAGTAAATCCTATCATGAAGAGAAATCCTAGCATAAAAGTTATTGAGAATAATATTGTTAGGGAGTTCATGAATAGGACATTTAAGCATCAGTAACTTCAATCTCCCCCAAGCTTGAGTTGTACTCTCTCCATCAAGAGGCCAAAAGTTATCTATAATATTTCTATCCTTATGAATCTCACTGGGAGGATAAAATTTAGAGTAAAAGAGATATGACATCTCCTCCCATTCCATGGATTGTCCATTCTTTAGCAGCTTATACCATTCTTCATCTCTCCCTTTCAAGGATATGGAGAGTAACTTATTCTTCACCTGTTCAGTTGTGATACCTGCACACTTAAACAACCCGCATAATTCATGGATAAAAAGCAAGTGATCACCGGGATGGACAGTTCCATCCCCAAAATAATAATTATCCATAACACGATTAATAATACTTGTAGGTATCTTAAAAGGATCTATCTCAACAGGAGGCGATTCATCTACTACCGTAGCAGTGGTAGTAGTTTTCCCAAACAGAAAAGCAAGTGGGTTATCCATATTGGAAACAAAGTAACAAGCAGTAACAAGAACAATACTCACATCAAAAGTTTCCCTTACCAATTCCACTCTTCAATAGTACTTCACTCCCCGGCAACGGCGCTAGAAAATAGTCTTGATGACCCACAAGTATAGGGGGTGTATCGTAGTACTTTCGATAAATAGGAGTGTCGATCCCAACGAGGAGCAGAAGGTGCTGAACAGTTGTATGGAGAAGGAAATCCCTGTGAATAATTAGCAAACGGATTTTTAGTGGTTTTCTGACAAGGCAACAAAACAAAGAGCAAGTAACAGAAGTAACGAACAAACGGATCAAGTGGCCCAATCCTTTCTTAGCAAAGGACAAGCAGGTGGAAATACTTATAAGGACCAAACGTTCTCGAGGACACATGGGAATTCTGTCAAGTGTTTTTGCTTCAAATAGCTGAGTACTCTTCTCTGGTGTTTGTAAGTGTTGTGTGGGTGAACCTGTGCTAACATACCGCCCTTCCTAGGACTAATACATAATTGTGATTAAACCCCCTGCAAACATCCATAACTATAGGAAAGTAATTAAGATATAAATCTAACCACAACCTTAAACTCTGAGATCCTACGCTCCCTTGTGCAAAGGTGTCGTAACGGGGGTTCAGGTTTCTGTCACTCCGGCAACCCCACGATTAGTATCCAAATACACAATGCTTTCCCCTAGGCCCATAAATGGTGAAGTATCATATAGTCGACGTTCACATGACACCACTAGAAGAATAGCACCACAACTTAAATACTAAACCATTGAATAATAACTCATCACAGATTCACTACTAACAACATGAATTCTCCCATGTCCTCAAGAACTAATCAAACTACTCACAAGACATCATATGGAACAAGATCAAAGATGATATGGTAATGGATAACAATCTGAACATAAACAATTATCCAATGGTTCCACTCACAAGCATCAACTACAATAGTAATCAACACCGGGAAAGTTTCCCCTAAGAACTAAAGCAATATCCAACACAATTGTTACAGTAGGGCGGAGTGGTGGTGATGGTGATGGTGGAGATGATGGTGTGGATGATGATGATGATCTCGATAAAGCCTAGCTTGATGACGGTGTTGATGGTGACGGTCTTCCCTCTCCGGGAAGGAATCCCCCCAGCAGAAATCTGTATACTGGAGAGATCTTTATGGTGTTTTCTGCCCCCAGAGGCGGAGAAAATCTATCTGTGGACGCTCTTTGAGGATTAGGGTTCCGAAGGGAAGATATAGGCGAAGGGGCGGAGTCGGAGGCCGGGCAGGTGGGCCACACCTACCCTAGGCGCGGGGTCTGGTGGGCTCGCGCCTAGGGGTGTGGGCCCCCTGAGGCCCATCTCCGTCCCTCCTTCTGGCTTTCTTCGTCTTCTGGTAAAATAATATGTTTCCATATTTTTCTGGTATTTTTCTGATCTTCGCAAAATTGCACCAAAACGCCTTCTTTTCCATCAGAATCCAGAATCTGGCAGTCCATCCTCCAGGAATCATCCAACATGGATAAACAAATGAAAAGCCGTAAGTAATACCTCAGAATAAGACAAATATCAATGAATAGAGATAAATTATGATATAGAATGGTGATGCAAATTGGGCGTATCAATTATCACTGGATTGGATGTATCTAGCACTAAAATATGTCTAGATACATCCATTTATGCGACAAGTAATATGAATCGGAGGGAGTACTGGAATCAGAGAGACTGTCTCTATTTCTTCAATCTTGAGCTTGGTCATGATTACCTATCGATAGCTAAGTATTGGACTTCAAAAAAGAATTGTCAAGCTTTCAATGCCATTTGTGCTATGGTTCTTTGGAGCATTTGAAAATTTAGGAATGCTTTGATTTTTGACTCCCAAATTTGGATTTCTATTAAGCAGGTATGGTGGCTGATTTTCAGACTATCAAGAAATGGAGACTAATCTTCAAGGAGGCTATGCTGCCTCAGGTGGATCTCTTCTTCGTTATGGTGAACAACAGGTGCAAGGAACCATGCGCTCTAGCATGGGGTAGGTTCTCCCCTCGGCCTAGGGGGACCGGGTGCCCATATGCATGTTGCTCGTGCCATGCCAAGTGTACCGACCACTCCTTCCAGTAGCTTACATGCGTTGGTTACCTCGTCGCTGACACCATTATGGGGTCAGTCGTGGGCGTCCCAGACGAAAGACTGGTCTGCTGCCAGCTGAAGAGACCAGAACTGCACTGAAGAACATATGCGATCACAATAGTGCTAGAGTCTAAATATTTCTAGTTCTTTCTTTTTAATTTGTTCTCGTTGCAGCAGGAGTTATGTCAGTTTATAGTAATAGTTATAGTTCCTTTTCCTTTTAGTTGTTTTCCTTCTTGTACCTTTTTACTTCCCTTGTTTCTTTTTACTTTGTACTACCTGAGGATCTTGTACTGTCAGGCTTGGTTTCATTTGTAATAGAACCCGAGCTCCCTGTTTCGGGGCCCCTTCGATCTAATTTTTTTTGAAACATTCTTAAGACCAAAAAAACTAAGTAAGGTTTTAGAAATTGGGTATTTCTAAACCTCAAGTTTTATAATGTTCAAAAGTTTAAATTATTTGACTCTCAAGTTATGTTTTATAACCTAAAACCTAAGTTACATATTATTTTGGACTTAGATTTCAGGAAATCAAGAAAACTTAAGGAAAACATCCATATTTTTCACCTGAAACTTTGTCATTTTCACATGATTTAGATATTGTCAAATTTAGGAGCAAAATTGGCACACACTTTTGTGCACACATCATATACACATGAAAAATAATTTTGTTTATTTATTATTTTTACTATTTTTTTGATTCCACTATTCACATGTGATCATGAGTACACGTCCATCCTAGTATTTTCGATGATATGTGTTTCGAAACACTAGTAAGTGTTGGATACTTGGATATCACCGGCGACACGTCATAGATGGACCTGTAAACCCGTCGATGATATGGATGATCGCATATCTCAGATGTGAGATTCCTGAAATTGACACCTTTTGAAAACTAGGAAGTCTATGAGAAGTAGAGGTGTGCAAAAACTCACACCGGTGGAATTGTTTGGAACCGAATATGCGTTTTTTGACAAAGGAAATATATTAATAGCGCGAAGATGCCAATTACACACAGCTCCTACACCAACAAAATATCTGAAAGACATCAAGGATGCACACGGCTAAAAAAAGACATCAACACACGGCGACAATCCCTCACATCTATGGCACACAAACCACTGCCAAAGACATCAACCCTGATTACTTAAAAAGTTCTCTAAAAACCACATCTTTAATAAGGGAACAGTACATAAGTGATGTCATCGTCTAATCAAACATCTTAGGGTTTTCACCTTAGAAAAAGTTCGAGCTCTCGAAACAATTCTTCAACAAGATCATTGTCAAGTACATCCAATAAAATTTAGACCGGATTGATAGATGTTTAGTTTATTTCCTTCCACAAATCAAATCCTTACGTTAAGCTAAACCGTGAAACCGGTTTTGCCTACCCCTAGGGCCTCGCTTGGATCATTGTATTTTAGTCCGGTCGTTTTTATTTTATGAAAAGGTTAAGGAGAAGAGGTTCGTATAATACGGTGGTTTTGGCTAAAAAAACGACATTCCAAATGGGGCCTAGGTAGTAATAGAAGATAGCTGTGTACAATATATGTGAAAATCGCACGATGTGCTAGAATCGTGATTTAACAAATGACCCAAGCAACGACGTGAACCATAGCATTTAGCTAGGCTGACAGTGCTAGATGTTGGAGTTCGTTAAACTAAAATGGATTAAAGTGCAAGTGTGCAACCCTGTCGCTGTCAAGCAGCTCAATTACTGTCGCGCGTGCCCGCTGATGTGTCAGCCCCGTCACCACATCAGCTCCGACGAAGCAATCGGCTGGTTGGTAGTACTGGAAATACTTATTTTTAGCAGTCGGCCTAGGAAGGTGTACTTCCTGTTCCAAAAATAAAAATCCTCGGGTGCTAGACAACAAGGGTCAGTATTGTTGAAGTGTATAAGTGGATTGCACTGGTCATTTCCATCAGTTCGGACTTTTGGTTGCGTTGGCTAGTGCATGAAGCTTGACATGGTATCAGAGCTTAATGTCTCGAGTTCGAGTACTGGCTTTCGCAATTTATTCTAAAATTGTTATTGACCCCTCTATGTCCACGTATAGGCCTTTTGAGTTTTGTGCGCTGTCGCTCTCTTCCGGTTGTACGTGCTGACTTCTCTGCGTCACACGTGAAAGGGGATGTTAAAGTGTATAAGTGAATAGTATTGGTCTTTTTTATCAGTCCGGAGTGCGCTTGACTAGCTCGCGCGCTGCATGATCCGACGATCGATCGAGCGCAAACATTCCTCATCAAAATAATGTTTCCGTCCCGATCTCACGGGTAGAGCAGCTTTAGGGATCGGTCACGTGTATGAACACCGTTTGTCGCGTGCTGCAACCTTTGGCAATGATAAAAGTGAGCAGGGACAACGATTTCTGCGCTACCGCTCTTTGGACCAGCTAGTCGGCCGAATATTCTGGTGTGCTTCCGATGTCATCGTAAACACGAGTGTATTGTTCGTGACTGTACCGCACAGTGACCGAAATATTAATATCGATTAGATGCCTTTCTCTTCTTTGGATGTATACTTAGAGACTCAGGAAGCTGGATGGTCTCCGCGAAGGTTCCCGTAATATGACCAAGGAAAAAATTAGCGTGCTAAAAATAGTGTGGTGCTTTTCCAAACCAAACGCTATGCAAATTATAACGAGCTAATAGCGTGCTATTTTTTAAAATAGCGTTTATAAAAAAATAAATATTGACAGATATAGCATGTATTACTAGGGATTTTAGCAACTAAATTTTGTCTAGAGTAATACATGCATAACCAATTAACTAGTGCGGCAAAATGACATAGTCCAGGTCACAATGCTCACCAAATTCAACATGACAAGGTCAATATCATGGGGTATTTACCACAAAATTCATGGAGAAATTACATCTATGGGATGAATGAGCTTATGAGCTTGTGCTATTTTTATATATTGCTATTGCGTTATGACGTTATAGCGTATTTAGCGTCAGTATAAAGTGAATAGCGTCATAGCGAGCAGGTTTTATATAGCGTAGCGTTCGTCTCCCAAATACGCTATAACGGCGCTATAGCGCCGAAATAGCGCGCTGTTTTTTTCCATAAACATGAGACACCGCTGATTGCTGAACATGATTAAATAACTAATCATTTCACTAAAAACACAAGAAAGCCACTATGATCTAGAACCATTTATCAGAATTCAGAAGACAGCTACTGACAAATATGAACATGGCTTCTTTGAAGAAAATTTCATGAAAAATAGAATGTTGCAATTTAAATGAAAACCCTCTCTTATGACATTCGGTTCATATGAACTTGCTGGAAAGTGATTTCGCACATTAGGGATGCAGAGGTGGAACAATTGGGATAAGTGGGATACCACGTTTAAACTACTAGACTAACATAAGTGGGATAAGCGGGATATGTCAAATCTAAATTATCCCACTTGTTCCACTTAGTTTTGAGTTAGTCTAGTAGTTTAAAAGTAGTATCCCACTTGTCCCACTTGTCCCACTTCTGCATCCCACATGGACATTAGTGCTACCTTTACTTTTGGATTTTTAATTTTTTAAAAACTTTACACTTCTTTATCTCTAAAAATTATGGCGTGAAATGTATTTCCCTATGAAGAGTTTATGAAAAAAGTTTTGTTAAAAAATACATTATATTTTGATAAATATAAACTTTCAGAAATTTGTCTTTTTTATATTTTTCAAAATACAAGTATTTTAACGGGATTTTTTCCGTAACTCCTCCTATATATATTTATTTATTTAACATCATAATTTTTGGAGACATAGAAATATGAGGTTTTAAAATTTTCAAAAAATCTGAAAGTGAAGGAAACATCGGTGTCCATGTGAACCAAATCTCTTTTCTGAACTTGCTTTGTATAAACTTTTTGGGAAAAAGGTCCACATAACCCCCCAGACTTTTAGGTTTCGGGCGCTAAACCCCCCAAACTACCAACTAGGGCTCTTAACACCCCAAACTTAATCAAACCAGGCAACTAACCCCCCACGATCGCTTTTAGCAGTATTGGATGGTGGTTTCGCTGACGTGGAGGTTGGATTAGGCCAGGGAGGCGCATGACAGCGACAAAAAGAGTCCAGGGAGGCGCGCTGATAAATCCCCTTTCCTCTCTTCTGTTTAGGGTTCTCCCTCCTCTGTTTTCTCGCGTGTAGAGCATGGCGGCTCACAGCGGAGCCAGCTGTGACAGTTCTTCGAGGGCCAAAGCATCGTCGCGTCGCCGCCGTCCCATCCCGTACCGCCAGTTGCCGTTCGAGTATGCTCCCGCCAAGTTCTGCGATTGCGGAGAGATGATGCCACAGTGGATCTCTTAGAGTGACGATAATCCTGGACGGAGATACCGCAATTGCAAGATACGCTTAGTAAGTTGGTAGCTGTTTTCAGTAATTTGGTTCGTTTCATTCTGTTTTGGATGCCAATTTTGGTTCTTTGTGAATGTTGCTCTGCCAGATAGATGGCGGCATTGGGTGTGACAAATTTGCTTAGGCTAACGATGTGATGTGCAAATTTCAAAGAGATTTAGTCCGAGATCTGCGAGATGCTGTATGGAACAGGGATGACGAAGTTGCAAGGTTCCAACCTGAACTGGTGCATGATGGACTGAAGAAGAACAAGGAACAGAGTAACCAGCTGGGTACGCAAGCAGAGGAAGCAAAGATGAAGATGAAAGAAAATGGAGGAAGCAATCTTTTCATCATGTGGATATTATCTATAGCATTTGCTATGTACTGTGGAGTTTGCATGGCTAGCAACTGAATTATGAGCTTGCAATGAGTTGCAATGTAATGAATTATGGTGAAATAATATAAATCATTTTGTGCTACGTTGTGAATTTTGGCAGCATTTCGTCTATGTTGTGCTATGATTTTTTGCCAATTTTGGGCAGCATGTTGCCTGCATTTACATGTTTTTCCCTTGCAATTGACAACCAAACAAACTCATAGATATATTAAAGTATGAAATCAGATAACTGACCAAACAAACAAAATAATTGTCACTTCCAATTTAAACAAAATAAATTCAAAATAACACTACATCTCATTGAGTTTAGTAACAGACTGAAGCATTGAGTTTAGTAACAGACTGAAGCAAAACAAATTCAGTTCACAACTGACTTTCTTGACTGAAGCAAAACAAATTCAGAACAACACTACACTTTTCCACTAAGGTACCACTCCATTTTCCCAGATTTGGGCACTGGCTGAGTAACTACTTGTGACATGGGGATTGTTTGTGATCTTGGGAAATGCATTCCACCAGAAGATTGAGAAGCTTTGTAACACCCTCAGAATCGGCCCTATGCAAGTTTTAGCGAAACCCGCCAAACCCGCATAGAAACGATTCAAAGGTGCCCACCAGGCACTTTCGTGCGGGTGGAAAACGAAGTAATAACATTACACAACAGTCCTCGATGGGACCCACAGAACAGATATATATAACAGCGACTCCATGAGTCAAGAATACAGATATAATATACAAAGAACCAAATCACCTTGAAAATGATAGAGCGTGCGACTACGGACAAGATGAAAATGGGGCTAAGAGCCCTGAAGAATAACCAATGGCGTCCATAACCCTGCCCAGGCCAAGCCGGAAGGGTAACCCTGCTAACGACGCCGATCTCAAAACCTGCTTAAACAAAAGGGGTGCCGACAAAGGGCAAAGGAAAAACAGGAGCGTCAGTACTGAGGCCAGTACACGGCGAGGCTAGAATTCGGCGGTCCTCGCCTACATAGGTATGGTGGACTGAGCGGCGGCGGCAGCATGCACTAAACAACCTATAGAGACTCGATACAACTGACGGTTATTAGAGAGGGGTAAGAATGACCTATTCGGAACCAACCTGATACTACCACCAAACAAACCCATCCTGGTGTTTCCCCCTCGACACCGATCGAGGAAGTCAACCGAGGAACTCACACAGTTGGCAGTTTTATTTATTCAGTTATCGTTGCAGCAATTACTAGTCAGGTATAGATAATCATTCTGATAAAATAAGCAGTGGGCCATTTTAGTTAACCATTCCGTTGTAGTTGCGACACTTACTAGTCAAATACAATTAGCATGAGATAACCCAAAACCCAGCAGTTGTTGGTACTTTTATTTAGCCATTCCGTTGTAGTGAAGCTGATTACTAGTCAAATCGGATACAAGTCAATTTATAACAGTAAACTTTAGTTATAGTTGTCTATGATCAAGCACTGTGCTCCAAGTCGTCCATAACCGCGGACACGGCTTCTCGAAAAGATTTAACCCTGCAGGGGTGCACCAAAGTATCCACAGGCACTTTGACCTTTTTTGCCAGATCAGTTAACATACACCCATCGGTATGTCGGCGGGGCCTAAGTCACGACATTCCCAGACCCAAAGCAAGTACATGGGGGCCACCCCACCAAGTCGACACCCGCAACGAAGTCGGCCGGTCTTCGAGACGGACTTAGGGTTTGCGTCAGTGGCTGTAAACGACAGCAAATCCCCAAACGGGGACTGTCGATACAGCGAAAACACTCCGCTTTCTAAACAGTACAGTGTGCTCCTCGCACAAACGTAAATAAAGCAGTAGCATGGCATAAGTACAGGATAGTAAATAAAACCTCAAACTAGTTTGTGGCCCCCAGTACAATACTTTGAAATCAGGTAATAATCAATGGGGGGCCCATATCTCCCCACCTGTGGTTAGCGCGCTCGATCTCGGAACAGGTGTCAAGAACTCGGGGTCCTACGGGACACAAGTGGGCGGTCGGAAACCAATTATTATCTATCACCCACCGATGCCTCTGCTTACTTCAATTTTAGTTGTTAAGCAGTAATTAAAGTGAACAATAAATAAAGCAATGGTCTTCTCCAACATTGAACATGCGGCAATTCTCCAACAACTGTGGTACTTGACGACACGCAACAGCACTAGAGCAAGCGACTACGACGCGCAAGTCCAACTATCTACCAAACATCAGGTAATAGGATGTGTCCAAGGCAATATAGGGCTGCAAGGGATATCACGGGTACGGAAAACTAGAGCATCGCAACACAGATAGCAATAGATCAACATGAGGGAATAAATACTATAAAAGTAAGATAGGTAGAAAGGGGGGAGATGCTCGCCTGAAAACATTGTCGAAGGTTCAACCGAAGATCGGGTCGACACTCGCATCAACTCAACGGCCTTATCCGCGAAGAAGCAAAACACTAGAATAAACACCGGATGCAATACTTAATACCACGGCAGAAGATCGGCATGATGCATGCATGATGTATGGCATGGCAAAGGTGCGATGCAATTAGGCCAATATTAAGCGGAACCGGGGTCCCGACAATTTATTAAACTGTTCAAGTTATTTAGAAAACCCCCGCAATTTACATGTTGTATTACATGGCAAAAGATAATACGGGTTCGCTACACAAGTTTAAATGAGGCCATTATAAGGCTAGATTTGCCCGCATATGGGCCCCATATTTAATTATAAGGTGAATCGGCATAAGGCCCGCAAACCACAGACAAGGATGCATGCATGAACATTTAATATGCGACAGTTGATAATATGTTATAAAATAGGGTTTCGGAAAAGGGGTTCACACATTAGAGGTTCGGCAGATCTTGGGGTTCGAGGGGTTCGGGGTATCGGTCCTCGGACTCCGTGAACGGGGCATCGGAGTACCCAAGTCTGTGTGGCGATCTTGTAGTTCCGAGGGTTTTTCTCCGAGTCCGTGATGCGTCCGTGTGGTAGATCTTGGGGGTACCGGTGTCGTCGGGTTCCACGGGTTCGAGCTCGAGAAAACGGAATCCGGGAACGGGTCTTGGCGAACTTGGCGGGGGTTTGTCGGTCTTCGAGTTGGTCTTGCCGTTCGCATCCGCACCCGTACACGCCACGCAACAACCGAACGCGGACGACTCCGGTCGAGGAGAGGCGGGGCCGCGGGACGAGGACGACGGGGCGCGGAGAGGCAACGCACGCGGGGCGAACGGGCCGCTGCAAGAAGATGCTGCGGAGGCGTCGGCGCCGGAGGGAGACGGCCGGAGGGTCGGGTCGGGCTCCGGCGAGGGGCGCGCGCGGGGCCGGCTGTTGCGGCGCAGGCGCGGACGAGGGCGACGCGGGGTCCTGCTGCGGCGACGCTTGGGGACGGGGCATGCAGCAGCGGAGGCGACGGTGGCCGGAGGCGGAGGGGAGAAGCTCGGGCCGGCGGCGAACGCGGGCCGGTGGTCGGCGGGGAGCCGAGAACGGCGGCGGACAGGGCGGTTCCGGCGGCGGGAAGGCGAGCGTGGCGGCGGCGTGGTTGGGCTCGCGAGGACGGGGAGGGAGGCGCAAAGAGAGGGAGGGAGAGGCGATGGCCGGCGAGCAGAGGGGTGGGGAGGGTGGTGGAGCGGGGCGACGGGGCAAGGCCGGTCGGAGCTGGAGAGGAAGCGGGGAGGAGCGGCGGGGTACTAGCGTCGGCGAGGCGAGGTGGGAGCGTGCGCGTGCGGGAAAGACGGTGCGGGGAGGGGGAGGAGCGTGGGCGCGTGGGCCGTGCGGGGACAGGTGGGGCCCAGGGATCGGGTGAGTGGTGGGACTGGCGTGCGTGCGTTGTGTTGTGTGCGTGCAGGGTGTGTGCTGGGGTGGGCCCCAGGGAGAGAGAGGGGGAGAGAGAGAGGGAGGGAAGAGAGGCTGGTGAGGTGGCAGTTTGGGGTTGGTTAGGGGAGGGAGAGGGTGAGGTGTCAGGTGGGGATTGGGTGGGGTGATGTGGAGGGGAGGGCTGGGTAGGTTGTCTGGTAGCAAAAGGATTACGGGTGGGCCGATTGTTGGACTGGGGGTGGTCGTTCGGGTCGTTTCGGCCCGTTCGACTGCCCCCACTAAAATAATTAAACATTTTATTTGTTTTAAACGGGCCGTTTGCAAACCGATAGCAGCCAAAACAAAATAATCCGGAGACCCGGGTTTGGCGTTTGAATAAAAGACGGGGCGTTTAGAAAACAAAACCAGGCTTTTCAAAAATAGTTTTATGCAAGCAAATGCAAGATGATGACGATGCTCAAATGCAATGTGGCATGATGACATGAGCATGCGGTCATGATGATGCAATGCACAAAAACAACGCGATTTTCTAGTAGTGGTTTTGCGGGATGCCACAATTCGACACCACTAACAATGGATCTCGCCCTCGAGATCCGCCTCATGGTACCGGAAGGAAAGGTCGGCGATCTGCGTCTTCTCGCTTCGTGTAGATCTTCGCGACACCACTAACAAGACGTCGTTGATCCCGTTCGTCAAGAAAACACTCCGGATAAACAACGAACGAAGTTAAAGGTAGGGCCACCTCTAGCTTCCATGGAAGGAGTAGAATTGCATCGATCCACCGTTCAATATACAAAGCAAATGATAAGAGTAGTGGTATGGTCGCGACTCCATCCCGCACTCAAAGCATTACTCTGTACACGAACAGATAGATTATGCAACCAACCCTCAAGATTCAGACTGAAGATCTCGACAAGCGAGGTTCGGATCAAAGGAGTGATGCAGACTCTGCATCGGATCTGGCGTAGATGATGTCGTCGCGTCGGAAAACACCGGAAGGCACAAACAAGGAACAAATAAGGGTAACACCATAGACGGGTTCATAAGGCAGCTTGAACAACGGACGTAGCATCACCGTTATCAGAGGAGGAAGCGAAACCCTGAAGGTACGACGGAAACCCAACCACGAGAATTCCTGGACTCGAAGAGAAAGAAGAGAGCGGATTCAAAACACGTAGAGGTAAGAGGAGAATAGCAGAGGGGTAAGGAGTAAAATCAGACCTAATCAGAACTATCCAACCGATTTTGCAAAATAGTTTTGACACTCTACTTCGGCCGTTAGCTAGGTTATCCTACAGGCTGGACTTGTGGGGTATCGCAACTGCTGAGCTCTGATACCACTCTGTAACACCCTCAGAATCGGCCCTATGCAAGTTTTAGCGAAACCCGCCAAACCCGCATAGAAACGATTCAAAGGTGCCCACCAGGCACTTTCGTGCGGGTGGAAAACGAAGTAATAACATTACACAACAGTCCTCGATGGGACCCACAGAACATATATATATATAACAGCGACTCCATGAGTCAAGAATACAGATATAATATACAAAGAACCAAATCACCTTGAAAATGATAGAGCGTCCGACTACGGACAAGATGTAAATGGGGCTAAGAGCCCTGAAGAATAACCAATGGTGTCCATAACCCTGCCCAGGCCAAGCCGGAAGGGTAACCCTGCTAACGACGTCGATCTCAAAACCTGCTTAAACAAAAGGGGTGCCGACAAAGGGCAAAGGAAAAAGAGGAGCGTCAGTACTGAGGCCAGTACACGGCGAGGCTAGAATTCGGCGGTCCTCGCCTACATAGGTATGGTGGACTGAGCGGCGGCGGCAGCATGCACTAAACAACCTATAGAGACTCGATACAACTGACGGTTATTAGAGAGGGGTAAGAATGACCTATTCGGAACCAACCTGATACTACCACCAAACAAACCCATCCTGGTGTTTCCCCCTCGACACCGATCGAGGAAGTCAACCGAGGAACTCACACAGTTGGCAGTTTTATTTATTCAGTTATCGTTGCAGCAATTACTAGTCAGGTATAGATAATCATTCTGATAAAATAAGCAGTGGGCCATTTTAGTTAACCATTCCGTTGTAGTTGCGACAATTACTAGTCAAATACAATTAGCATGAGATAACCCAAAACCCAACAGTTGTTGGTACTTTTATTTAGCCATTCCGTTGTAGTGAAGCTGATTACTAGTCAAATCGGATACAAGTCAATTTATAACAGTAAACTTTAGTTATAGTTGTCTATGATCAAGCACTGTGCTCCAAGTCGTCCATAACCGCGGAAACGGCTTCTCGAAAAGATTTAACCCTGCAGGGGTGCACCAAAGTATCCACAGGCACTTCGACCCTTTTTGCCAGATCAGTTAACATACACCCATCGGTATGTCGGCGGGGCCTAAGTCACGACGTTCCCAGACCCAAAGCAAGTACATGGGGGCCACCCCACCAAGTCGACACCCGCAACGAAGTCGGCCGGTCTTCGAGACGGACTTAGGGTTTGCGTCAGTGGCTGTAAACGACAGCAAATCCCCAAACGGGGACTGTCGATACAGCGAAAACACTCCGCTTTCTAAACAGTACAGTGTGCTCCTCGCACAAACGTAAATAAAGCAGTAGCATGGCATAAGTACAGGATAGTAAATAAAACCTCAAACTAGTTTGTGGCCCCCAGTACAATACTTTGAAATCAGGTAATAATCAATGGGGGGCCCATATCTCCCCACCTGTGGTTAGCGCGCTCGATCTCGGAACAGGTGTCAAGAACTCGGGGTCCTACGGGACACAAGTGGGCGGTCGGAAACCAATTATTATCTATCACCCACCGATGCCTCTGCTTACTTCAATTTTAGTTGTTAAGCAGTAATTAAAGTGAACAATAAATAAAGCAATGGTCTTCTCCAACATTGAACATGCGGCAATTCTCCAACAACTGTGGTACTTGACGACACGCAACAGCACTAGAGCAAGCGACTACGACGCGCAAGTCCAACTATCTACCAAACATCAGGTAATATGATGTGTCCAAGGCAATATAGGGCTGCAAGGGATATCACGGGTACGGAAAACTAGAGCATCGCAACACAGATAGCAATAGATCAACAGGAGGGAATAAATACTATAAAAGTAAGATAGGTAGAAAGGGGGGAGATGCTCGCCTGAAAACATTGTCGAAGGTTCAACCGAAGATCGGGTCGACACTCGCATCAACTCAACGGCCTTATCCGCGAAGAAGCAAAACACTAGAATAAACACCGGATGCAATACTTAATACCACGGCAGAAGATCGGCATGATGCATGCATGATGTATGGCATGGCAAAGGTGCGATGCAATTAGGCCAATATTAAGCGGAACCGGGGTCCCGACAATTTATTAAACGGTTCAAGTTATTTAGAAAACCCCCGCAATTTACATGTTGTATTACATGGCAAAAGATAATACGGGTTCGCTACACAAGTTTAAATGAGGCCATTATAAGGCTAGATTTGCCCGCATATGGGCCCCATATTTAATTATAAGGTGAATCGGCATAAGGCCCCCAAACCACAGACAAGGATGCATGCATGAACATTTAATATGCGACAGTTGATAATATGTTATAAAATAGGGTTTCGGAAAAGGGGTTCACACATTAGAGGTTCGGTAGATCTTGGGGTTTGAGGGGTTCGGGGTATCGGTCCTCGGACTCCGTGAACGGGGCATCGGAGTACCCAAGTCCGTGTGGCGATCTTGTAGTTCCGAGGGTTTTTCTCCGAGTCCGTGATGCGTCCGTGTGGTAGATCTTGGGGGTACCGGTGTCGTCGGGTTCCACGGGTTCGAGCTCGAGAAAACGGAATCCGGGAACGGGTCTTGGCGAACTTGGCGGGGGTTTGTCGGTCTTCGAGTTGGTCTTGCCGTTCGCATCCGCACCCGTACACGCCACGCAGCAACCGAACGCGGACGACTCCGGTCGAGGAGAGGCGGGGCCGCGGGACGAGGACGACGGGGCGCGGAGAGGCAACGCACGCGGGGCGAACGGGCCGCTGCAAGAAGATGCTGCGGAGGCGTCGGCGCCGGAGGGAGACGGCCGGAGGGTCGGGTCGGGCTCCGGCGAGGGGCGCGCGCGGGGCCGGCTGCTGCGGCGCAGGCGCGGACGAGGGCGACGCGGGGTCCTGCTACGGCGACGCTTGGGGACGGGGCATGCAGCAGCGGAGGCGACGGTGGCCGGAGGCGGAGGGGAGAAGCTCGGGCCGGCGGCGGACGCGGGCCGGTGGTCGGCAGGGAGCCGAGAACGGCGGCGGACAGGGCGGTTCCAGCGGCGGGAAGGCGAGCGTGGCGGCGGCGTGGTTGGGCTCGCGAGGACGGGGAGGGAGGCGCAGAGAGAGGGAGGGAGAGGCGATGGCCGGCGAGCAGAGGGGTGGGGAGGGTGGTGGAGCGGGGCGACGGGGCGAGGCCGGTCGGCGCTGGAGAGGAAGCGGGGAGGAGCGGCGGGGTACTGGCGTCGGCGAGGCGAGGTGGGAGCGTGCGCGTGAGGGGAAGACGGTGCGGGGAGGGAGAGGAGCGTGGACGCGTGGGCCGTGCGGGGACAGGTGGGGCCCAGGGATCGGGTGAGTGGTGGGACTGGCGTGCGTGCGTTGTGTTGTGTGCGTGCAGGGTGTGTGCTGGGGTGGGCCCTAGGGAGAGAGAGGGGGAGAGAGAGAGGGAAGAGAGGCTGGTGAGGTGGCAGTTTGGGGTTGGTTAGGGAGAGGGAGAGGGTGAGGTGTCAGGTGGGGATTGGGTGGGGTGATGTGGAGGGGAGGGCTGGGTAGGTTGTCTGGTAGCAAAAGGATTACGGGTGGGCCGATTGTTGGACTGGGGGTGGTCGTTCGGGTCGTTTCGGCCCGTTCGACTTCCCCCACTAAAATAATTAAACATTTTATTTGTTTTAAACGGGCCGTTTGTAAACCGATAGCAGCCAAAACAAAATAATCCGGAGACCCGGGTTTGGCGTTTGAATAAAAGACGGGGCGTTTAGAAAACAAAACCAGGCTTTTCAAAAATAGTTTTATGCAAGCAAATGCAAGATGATGACGATGCTCAAATGCAATGTGGCATGATGACATGAGCATGCGGTCATGATGATGCAATGCACAAAAACAACGCAATTTTTTAGTAGTGGTTTTGCGGGATGCCACAAGCTTGACTTGATGGGGCAGGTTGGGAGCCTCTTTGTTCACTAACTGTAGTTTTCTTCTGTTTCTTCTTCACTAGACCTTTTTGCACAAGAGCAGATTGCATAGGAGCTTGCTGCACAGGAAATAAATGAATTTAGCACTTATGCAAGAAGTAGCTAAAAATAACAAATAAATGCAAATCAATAAGGAAATTACCTGTCTTGCTGTTTTCTCTTGTTGTTTGGCTTTTCCTTTTGATGCTTTATTCACCCTTGCTTGTTCATTCATATCAGATTGGCTACCTTTGCATTTCCTTTTGTTGTGACCTTCCACTCCACACAAGGAACATCTAATAATGATACCTTTTCTGGACATTTTTGTGCCCTTGGGTTTCTCTCCCTCTTCCCGTCTTCTCTCTGTCTTAGGCCTTCCTGGCATGTTGATTTTGATAGGTGGAAAAGGCCTAGGATTGGGAGCAATTGGCCAACTCTCTTTCCCTTCCATAGGTTGCAACACATGCTGATATGTCTGGTCATAGACATCTATCCTGTAGCAAGAAGCAATGAAATCATCTACTTCTTTGCCTACAGTGTATATTGCAGTTATTGCATGACAGCATGGTAATCCTGATAGTTCCCAATATCTGCAAATGCAAGTCCAGTTGTCCAAGATGACCGTGAACCTTCTATGCTGCCCCTCCATAATTTCAAATCCATTGTCTCCATTGTACCACTCCAATTTAATGATTTGGCCTTATTCTCTGCAATCCGGACAGTTATCTTTCTCCTAATTATTTCCATCTGTGAGACAACTGGATAAAATCTTGCTCTCATAATAGCATTGTTGAAAGATTCACACAAATTATTCTCCACTGAATCACAGTAGGAACCAAGTCTGAAAATTGCTCTGCTACAATGTTCAGGCGCTGTCTTCATCATGTCCTTTACTCCATCTGGAGTTTTTTGTGCTAGCTTTGCCCTGTTGTAGTTGAATTGTATCTTGTGAGAAGATTTGGCACATGCCCAGAACATTTTCTGGTATATTTTGTCTCTATGTAGCTTCCTCCAGTTAGCATATATATGCATTGCACACATCCTATGTTCAGCCCCAGGTATAATCTCATTTACTGCCTTGATGAGTCCTTTTTGCTGGTCTGATATGATTACCCATTCCTCACCATTGTTATTTATTTGAATGTCTTTTTGAAGATAGGACAAGAACCAATACCAACTGTCATAATTTTCTTTTTCAACACAAGCCCAAGCTATTGGATATATTTGATTATTTGCATCTCTCCCAACTACACAAAGTAGTTGCCCTTTCACTGGACCTTTCAGAAAACATCCATCCAATCCCACAATTCTTATATAGCCAGCTAGAAAACCCTTTTTGCATCCATCAAGACACACATACATTCTTTCAAAAACTGGCATATCAAGAACATCTGGATTTAATGCCACTGCAACTATGCTACCAGGGTTGCTTCTAACTAGCTCTAAATGATAGTCAAATACTCTTGCATACTCTCCAGATGTCTAGTCAATGATATTTTCCATAACCAGCTTCTTTGCTCTATTGCACTTGGACTCACTGCATCAGCACAAAGATCTTCCAGAATTGCCTCCTGTATTTTCTCTACTCTCCAACCAGGATTATCCTTTATTTCTCTGAAATACTTTTCAGCTATGACTGTACTAGTCACTAGCTTATTGTTCCTCCTGGCCACACAAGTGTGAACATTGTTGTATCTTGATACAATAAACCATGTTGATTTGGAGGTTATTGAGCCATATATACTCCAGGGGCAACCAGTCCAGCTGCAGTTGGAACTAACTTTCTTCTTCTCATCCTTTGGGAAACATAGATGATGAAAGTTTTTCAGCCCATAATTTAGCAATGCTTGTTTAAATTGTCTGCTATCAGTGAAGGCCTGACCTAGCTCAAATTCCTCCACCTCAGCACTCTCATCATAAATTCTATGTTTTGACTTGCTTCTTACTGGTTCACCATCACTATCTTCATCATATGATAGTTCATCATCACTGTCAAAGCAATCTTCAGCATCATTTGCTCCTAGATTGACAGTTTCAGACACAAGGAACTCATCTGGTACTTTGCACCTTCTGAACTCCTCCTCACCAAGCATTTTCTTCTTTAGTTACTTTGCTTGCTCTCGATAGCTCATAGCCTCTTCATCTTCTGTTGAACTGTTGCTGTCATCATCAGCATGAGCATCATTATAGTCACTTTCATCTGAAGTGTCATCATTGTCATTCTATTCATTATCACTGTCCAATTTTACTCCTTTGCCTTTTTGTTCCTTTGTTGGCCTATCTACTTGTGCTTGCATATATTGCTCCCCTGCATCAGTTCCCCTCTGCTCATACTCTTCTTTGTGTGCATCATACTGCCAGGGTGCATTCTCAATGTGATGCTCTTGTACTTCTTCTGATCTGTCAGCACAATCAAGTTCTGCAGGTATCCTAGCATAGATGTCAATCACACCAGCATCAGTCACATATTTAGCCATTGTCTGCACTGATTTTTTTACATGAAGAGAAACAAGTGCAGAACTTGTCGGAGTAGCTGGCATCTTCCAACACAGGGTTGTATTCTACATTGCTTCCTCAGAAATAGCAACATGATCTGCCAAGTGCTTCTTCAACTGTGGAATTGACATCTCTAAATATTTCACAGTTGACATGCCATATCTGCCTCCAGCCCAATTCCACTCTTTTTCCTTCCATTCCATTACCCCGCGGTAATGGAACCGCACAGACAAGTAATCTAGATGCTCCATTCACAAATCCTACAAAATTACACAGAAAGAATCTTCCTTTAGGTACAATTTCATCAGTGGCATTTGACTGAACTTTCAAAACCCTCACTATTCAGATTAAGCGGAACAGGGAACAACATCTAATCAGTTTTACCCCATAATCGACACAGCATTGACAAAAACAAAACCCCAAACATCCCCAAATCTGACCATATTATCCCCAAATCGCCGCCCCTGGTACCACCCCTAAACCCTACATCCAACCACCTCGGAGAATACATGAAACAGGGGAGAAAACAGAGAAAGCAGAGAACAAACCTTCTCTGGTCGTTCAGCCGCCCTCGAATCGTAAACATGCCGCCGATCGTCCGTGCTCGCCGGGGGCGCCGTCGATGGCGAGGAGCAGCGCGACGTAGAATTCGGGAGAGACGAAGAGGCGCTGCAGTTATGACTAGACCGGACCAGGTTCTCCCGACCCAGGGGGTGATTTGAGCGTTGCAGTTATGACTTTGCATGTGTGTCATCTCCACGTCAGCGAAATCACCATCCAGTACTGCTAAAAACGGCCATGCGGGGTTAGTTGCCTGGTTTGATTAAATTTGGGGTGTTAAGAGCCGTAGTTGGTAGTTTGGGGGTGGGGGTGGGGGGAGGTTTAGCGTCCGGAACCTAAAAGTCCGGGGGGTTATATGGACTTTTTTCAACTTTTTGGTAACCCAAACTTGAACTATGCTGATGCACCTTCGCTCTCCGGTTGTTTTTCTTGTTAATTGATTGATTCAAAATTTGGCAGTCCAGTCGCATACCTGACTACATTTTTTTCATTTCTTCCACATACATGCAAGCACCTTTTTCTTTATATATTTCATATGGTATTGTTTTACAGAATTCAGCAAAGCATGATTTTTCATTCCAAAATTTTCCCCGTCCATGTAATGCCATAATCACTTACCCTTTTTCTAGGAAAAATAAAAGGTTTGAGTGCATCATCAAGCGGATACCCAAATAGATTAAGACATTAGATTAGTAAGTGATTATGTTGATGTGAGGAATAACTAATTCCGATTTTTTTTTAAACCGGGCAAGAGGCTTGCCATTCTATTGATATAGTAGAAAAGATTTGACCAGTTTATGAGGGAAACCGTCCGAAAACCATACAACAACACAACACTACACGCCGGCCCCGAGGCCGCACACCACACGAGTAGACGGCCTAACCACCCAAGTTGCCAAGGCCGTCACCCAAAACACCTCAAAAACGCGACAAGGCGGAGGCAAAAACTCGGAGCCGCTGCCCCGACATCCACGCCGACCCCCGGGGCCGCGCACCACCTAGCCGAATACGAGCAAAGAACGACACCGACAAGACACACAAACCGAACACCGACACTTGCAGTGAAGGGCCTCCACAGCGATGCCTCCAAGAAGGGGAGCGACGAACGAGAGCGCCGCCATCACCGGCATCGGCCGAGGCCGGTGTAGGGTTTTCACCCTGGAGCACACCAAACCGAAGTCGTGTCCGCCTGACCACCGAGCCGAGGTAGCCCAGCAGCTTGTCTTCACCAACAACCAACTCACTCCACTGGTCCCTCTGGCCGACGGAACATCCAAAGCGAGGACCACAAGAGGCAAAATGACGCAAGAAGCGCCACCCACGCCTGATCCCGCGAGGGATCTAGGATTTCCCCCGGAGAACCCGGGCAAAGGCATGAGAGCACCACCACGACGACGCCTCCAAGAAGGACACGGCGCCAAAAGGTGTTGCCGCTGCCGGTTCCAGCTGGAGCCAGAACAAGACATTCGCCCGGTAGAGAGTCGCAAACCTCACACCCGTCCCTCGAGGGCCGGCCAGACCACCACCACCAACCCGCATGCAGAACGCCAGCCCCTCGCGCCAGACGAACTGAGGCCACAAACGGAACTAGCTGCCGGGGCATAGAACCACTCCCGCCAAGCCACCTCCTATCTTGGCGAGAAGATGAAACCACCTTCCGGGGCCGCCGCCCCGGCTTCCGTGTGTCACATCAAGCCGACGGGCACTCTCGGAGCTCCGTAGTTGACCGCCATGAACAGATCAAGACGTCCGCCAATGAACCCATCGGACGGTGCAGCTAGACCCAACATCCTGCACGTCACCGCACCTAGGCTCCCCAGCGCTGCGACGAAGCCGCCGTCCAGATCATCACCGCTGCCCACGAGATAGCTGTCGAAGCAACTAGAGCGAACCCGGGCAGCTGCCACCGCGGGCAGGACCGAAGACCAAAACCACAACCATCCTCCTCCTCTCGCACAGACATAGAGCCACCACGACCAAGCCCAGGCGGCCAGCCGCCCGCCCGAGGAGCCAGGCCCTACCGCGCCGCAGCAGCCGCATCCAAGCCACAAGAAGCGCTCCACGTCCGAACGCACGACGGCCGCCGCAGATCTGGGCGTGGGTCCTAGGTCGACGAACACGCTGCCCACTGGCCGACCGCCTCCAGCACCGAGGGAGGGCGCCGCCGCATCGGCCAGGGCTGCAGCCCCAGCGCACCGCCGCCGCCCGCGCAGCCAAGGCCGGACGAGCGCCCGCGAGCCGCAACGCCAAGCGTGGAGGAGAAAAAGCCCCCCCCCCCCCCCCCCCCCTACCACACGGGCTTCGCCCGGCGGTGCACGGCGACGGCTAGGGTTTGCCGCTTGAGTTGCCCGAGGAGGCGACGCGGGGCCAACGCTTCCGTTTTTTTCCGAGCCCCACGTTCTTGTTTCCGCTCCGATACTTAATAATTCGGAATTCATCTGCATCGTACGATTGTTCTTATCTGAAACAGTAGTAGTTAGGGCCCATGCTATTGGGATTTTGATTAATGAGTAATCCACTTGCAGAAGAAAATTGAAGACTTATGCCTTGCCCTCGGGTGCAAGTTAGGTGCAGAAGGAATCGAGGTCTTGGAAATTCCTCGTAACCATCTGCAAGTTGTACGACTTTTCCTTGACTGAATGCTGAAAGAAAATAATGTAGCCCGGTCAAATTAATCATACACCACATGTTTATGACTTAATATTCTATGGACATGCTCCTTGATCAAAACACACAAAAGCCACTGTCGTAACACTGCTCATTGGGTGCCAATGGCCTGAATTATTAATTGGACCACTGGGAAGCACTCATCTTGATAATTATGCAAGCTTTTTGCAAAGCCAATCTTGCAAGTCAATCAGGTCTGCCCAGTTAACATATACAAACATGTTAGAATTTCCTTCTGAATAATAGCAGAGCTTTAGACGGCACCGCCTTGCTCAAGTGGTGAAAGGTGGTTAATCATTTGCCCTTCTTTATTTGTCACGATTATCTTACGAAAACGGTGTTTTCCGTGCTAGCAACGGGCAAGTCCGTGAAACAAAAACGTTTGTTTTATGATGCAATTGAAGGACTTAAAACTTTGTACTTAATAAGAGTGGCGTACTCGATGGGTAGTGTTTTTGTGTACATTTGTAGACAAATATCCTTGTCCTATAAGATATAAAATACTCCACTCTAGGTAGAGTACTTACGGTCACTGCGTGAGTCCTCCCTGGTAGCGCCACGTGGTTGGGATGCTTCGCTCGACAAGTTGACATGGAGTGCCTCTGGCACACCGAAGAGCTGCATGACCGAGTACACCGAGGGAAGAAGCAAACCAGACATCCGAACTAAGAGCCATTGTTTACCATTGTATATCGTATGACTAGATCTTCAAAACTGCACATGATGATATTTCTCTATGTTAGTTTTCTAGTGGACTTGCTTGATGATGCATTATAATTGTGGGCCGAAGGCGCCATGACTTGCCACAACTTTTAACTAAATATGTCCATCAGTGACGGAGCTTGACAAGAAATATAGGGGGCGAGGCATAAAATATATGAGAATGGAGGGGCCAAAGACTCATATTTCTCCATGTAAGCCCTTCCATAAAAACAATCTCCAGGACTTGGTCAAAACCTTGGGGGGCGATGTGCGGTGATCCAGCATACCACTGCATGATGTAGTACACTATAGTCATTGACATAACACCAATAAAACACCGTTCACTAGTATTACATCCCTCAGAGTGGTACAACAGAAACACAGCAAGTCCAAGACATGACTATAGATTACAACTCGACTCTTTACAAAAGATCCAGAGAACACTCTAGGTTAAAGAGAGAGAAATAAACTTCTTACAAAGAAGAATCAAAAACAAACAACTCATAACTATTATGCTAATAAGATTAGCATCTAACTATTTGGCTGGTATTGCTGCTATTGCAATATTTTATAGAAATAGGTTCTATGGCTAGAGATTATATTTCTATCTAATCAGCAACTTCGTCTTCATTTTAGTTAATGTATATGTTGACTTCCTGGACTTCATTAAAGAGCTTGAGCTGTTGATGACGATTCCCTTAAGCAGAAGTTGATGTAGATGTCGTCTGTATTGGCTTCAGAATCTAGCAAGGGTTAAAAAGATACGTTGAGTACGAGCGTACTCAGCAAGTTCACCAAAAAAGTATGTTTGATGCACTATATCTACAGCCACATACTATAGGTCGTAGGCAATGCAGGTTTTCATAAACATTTAGTCAAATGTTGCTTTTATTCTAAAAAGCTATGTCCGTCAGCCTTCACAGGTTTACCTGAACTTTCATGGAGTTCATTTTCTATCGCGTTTGTAGCTCCTTTCCGGAACAGTGAGTAACAAGTTACAGTTCTTACGCTCTGCAGAGGTGCGTCACTTTATCCATGAGAGATCTTAAGCTTTGTTGCACGGCCGGGAATATGTTCCCATTCAAACTTCCTTGGTTTGAGGCCCAACCTAAGATCCAACCTAATCATTGTCCTTCTCTGCGACCCCGCATACCCGACGGATTGCACATCAGGCCTAGGATAAAACTTGTTTCCAATAGCAGCCTAAGGTGTACAACCCTCATAGATACCAGAAGTCGTGGGACGTTGAGGAATCCCATCCATAACCTGCTAACCCTCTACAAGAGGAGTTGCAACAACGGCCCGGTCATTTGTTGGCATGTGAAAGGGAGCCGATCCAGCTGACTTCTCTGTCCCATTCCAAATCTCATGGTTAACGGGTAATATACAACGCAAGAATCACTGGAGACATTGGTTGTTATGTCCTAGATAATATGTTCCTTTACCACCTGAACTTCCATAGAAGGTTATTACCTCATGGTAAATAACCTATAATCATATTATTATGAAAATAGTGTTTTCTGACCCTTTTTGAAATGCAGGTGATGACAACACCGGATTTGCAAAATACTTTACAGAAAATAATAAAAGGACATGAGCAAGTGTGAACTTGCCTTTTGTGATTGAAAGATTATGCACTCCCGGTGTTAGATGCAATATAAGATCCAATATCTGATATCGGCACCATTGGTCTGGTAAGGACTAATGTTTAAAGAAGCAATATGCTTCTGTGCATAAGTAATGCTATGCATTTTGTAAAACACTCAAAGTGAATCCCCAATACTTTGAGTGAAGTGAGTTTAGGTAATACTTTCAAGAGTTAGTTTATCTTCAAGTTTTACTTTACAAATAATGGCATTTATAAGGAGCTTAAGTGTTAACAATCCAAAATATACAAGTAAAGTATAAAGTAATGTGATTATGATTAATTCTTATCTGGTAACTATGGTAAAGGTCCTTGGGTTGAGTTGTTAAGAGTTGGAGGAACTATTATAGAGTTGTTGTTTGAAGTGGCAAAAAGAATAACATTTGAAGAAAAGATTTCTTTTCCAAGGTTTAAACAATCTTTAGGGTTAATAGAATGCGATCGATGTCTCTTGGTGTTTGATCAATTAGTTTTTTTACTAGAGATGCTTTATGTCTTAATTGAAGTAGACCAAAGTTAACTATAAAAACATAAGTGATTTATTAGACATGATGTTTATAAGCTTTGAGACTAAAGTTAACTTTAAAAGGGTAACTAAACTTAAAGTGTATCATGTTTCAGTTCTTCCCAAGTTTTAAATTTATGATAGTATGACTATGGTGTGGAATTATTCACTTTATATTTAAGTGAATGATTAGATTGAATTTGTTTTGTTATTATGAAAATAATATGTATTTATTTAATGGAAGCATAATTAGATGATACTGTTAATGTGTTAGATTTAAAGTCATGTTAACTATTATTTAGATGTTAAGATCATTCCTTCTTAATATTAGTGAATGATGTATAAAATTATCTTAAAGATTGTGGTTTCTAATTTTGATTTAGGGTTTAAAAGAGTATTATAAAGTTAATGATTTATGCTTAAGTTTTATTATAAATCTTAGTGATGGTTTAGAACTTTAGTAATTAGATTTTAAGGTTTTAATATTTTTAGAGAAATATAATTATTTCTTATCTAAGAAATGTTTTTAAAGAATTTTCAAAATAGGTAATAGACAAGGATTTATTACTTTAAAATATTAAAAACCTTTCTGATAGTATTTTTAATATTTTTCTAGTGAAATATATTTATTCAAGATCTTAAAAATGATTTTTATTTATTTTTAAGATCTCATGTTTATAAAATTCCATAAAGGATCAATTGTCTTTGAATATTAACTTAAAATTTTACTTATAAAAGAATTAAGTTAGTATTTTTATAGAATAGTATTTTTATTTTTTATACACAAAAATGGTTTTTATTAATTTTTAGGATATTTTCTTATATTGTTATAATTTATTGAGAATTCTAGTGACTTTAACATTTAATGGTATTTTATTTAACTTAAACAAGTAGTTTTATATTTTGCTTAGGTAGGTATTATTTTTTTGAACATTTTGATATATTATATGTATTTTTAGGATTTTTTTTGTATTTTCTTGGACTCTTGGAAATTTTTAGGGTTATTTTGGGAAATTCTAATTGTTTTTATTTTCTTATTTTATTTATCTTGGCCTGTTTGGTTGGCATGGGCCAGCTTGGCCTAGTTGGACCTGGCTCGGGTCATTCAGACCATGGCCCATCTCACCCCTCCCTCTTATCTCCTACACACACGCACACACCCCTGCTCTTCCCTGTTTCTCTGCTCTTCCTGCACACGCCACCGCCGGTGCCTACCTGACCAACACCGGCTAAATCCGTGCCACCGGCTACTGCTGTGTGCTGGCGCTGGCTCGCCGCCGCCTCCTCCTCCTCCCTTCTCTCTGTCGATTGGGTTCAATCGCGGCCCAGCGCTCCTGGCCGAAACCCTAGCCGCCATGGCTCAAGGTCACGATGCGGCTCTCGTGCCGGTGCCTCCGATTGTTGCTCGTGGAAGAACGTGAGCCCCTCTCCAACTGTCTCGCCTTCTGGTACTTCTTTCCCATGGTGGTGGTACTGGTGGTGGTGCGGCGCTGGTGATGTTGCTGATTTCTTCTCCTGTGGCCACCGCGACCACGGCTTGGCGCGGGTTGCAGCGCCCTCAGGTGCTCCCCATGCCGTCATGTGTTTCGTCACTGGCCAATCTCTGCTTCCTCTTCTAGTGTCTAGCAAGGACCATCTGTAAGTCATACTTCTTCTTCCCCTCTCGGTTCATACCTAGATCCCTATTAGTGGTGATACAACTATCCGTATTTGTGCTGAGATTCTGTTCTAGGGTCAATTTTACTGCTAAAATTATCTGTGGATATTTGCATAATTTGATTTAATCTAAATGACTTCCTGATTTGTCATTTATGTATGTGTTGACCTCTGGCTTGCTAGTGGCTGATGATACATTAGTATGATTTTTAGCTATGTGGTAGTTGATTAATTTGTAAATAAGCCTGGATATGACTTAGGTTTATTGATGTAATCCATGTATAGATGCTATGCATCAACTAGCTTGCAGTAGTTGGACTTGGAATAAGACACTTGTAGTAGTATGAGCTAAATTGTGAGTGGAGGAAAATAGTGTTGGTTCAGCTAGTGTATGTGTTTCTCCCAGACCAAACTGGTGTGTTCTATTCTGAAATATGTGGTCTAGTGATACTAAGTTAGTTAGTGGTTCTACTGCTGGTGTTTGGTTTTCTGATGATCTAATGATTACTATGTGATTTGTATTATCAAATCCTTATTCCGTCCTTCATACATGATATTAATTTCTTGTATCAGTTTTATTTGTGCTAATAAACTAAATGTTGACTGCCTATCCATACTAGAAGTGTATATTATAAAGATAGATAGATATACTCTATTTGTCCTATTTATAATTTCTTCTTTGTTGGTGATCCTATTTATATATATATTCTAAGCATCCTAGGTTGATGTGGTTTATTCCTGGTTGTGTTTTGAGTTATTTTAGTACTTGTTTGATTACATAAAGGTATGGAATACATAATTAGGTTAATTCTAAAAATTTCCTTGTTGGGACCTAGTATTTGAGATATCTATATTAACATTTCTGGACAGAGCATAGCCACTGCCCAACTTTGCTTGCTGCTGCTTGTAACTTGTTGTTGTGATGCCTCTTTCTAGATAGTACACAACAATCTATTATGTGTATGATTTGCTGTCATCTAGACTAGTGGTGCCTCTTTGGTCTCCTGGCTACTGCATGTATGCAATACTTGGCTTTGAGCAACTGTTCTGGCTGATGTGGTACCTCCTTGGAGGATACACATGAACTAGATCATATATATATATATATCCATGCTATAACATTGCTGGTTAGAAGTTTGGACTTTCCCTAGCCATTGGTATCTTAATTTGAGGCTTAAGCTTTGTAGAAGAAAATTATGAATGGATTCTTGCTTGAGGTTTTAAGAAAGGATCTGTCTTATAGAACTTTTCTACAATGAAACAATCTACATACATGATTCCTAGAACATCTATTAGGAAAATGATGTGGCAAGATAAAATAGTGGCTTATGTTAGTGTAGATGTCATTGTGGTGCCTCAAATTTGAGTGTGCACAATGGTTTTCTAACTAGCATGATCTGCTGCACTCCAGTACTAGTATAAATGGAAATGGAACCATTTATTTGAGATGAATTATATGTGGCTAATGATCTGAAATTATCTGGCCAGTGATGCAAAAGGCTGAGGCTTAGATGCACCTATTGATTTGTATAAATAAGGTGATCTAACAGATGATTCCTAGATTCTGTGTCTGGGAAAATGATATGGACACATATTCTGCTTGCTAGCAGATGATTTCTTCTTTTGCTATTCCAGTAACCTACTGGATTTACTACTTGTTGGGTTGCTACTTGATACGTCAGAAACATATCTATAATTTTTGATGCTCCATGCTTGTTTAGTATCTAATTTTCTTTTCTTTGTCTACACTTTGAGGTGTTTTTATATCTTTTCTGGAACTAACCTATTAACAAGTTGGCACAGTGCCAGTTTCCTGTTTTCTTCTGTTTTTGGTTCCAGAAAGGCATAAAATCAATATTCTCGGAATTGGACGGTACAAAAGCCAAAGTCAATAACTTTTCGTGGGGAACAAGAAGTCCAGAGGGGAAACGGAGAAGCGGTCCAGGGTGGCCACACCCCCCAAGCGCGGCCAGGGGTGGGCCCGCGCCTAGGCAGAGTGTGGGACCCCTGGTCGCCTTCTCGGTCTCCCCCTTCGCCTATAAGCAACCCCCAATGCAGAAACCCGAATTAACCGATCAATATTCCACGAAACCTTCTGTAGCCGTCGCCACCGCCGTCCCTAGATCGGGGGATCTGAAGTTCTTCCCAGCACCCTACCAGAGGGGAGATCATCCCGGAGGCCTTCTCTTCGGTATGATGTGTGAGTAATACCACCTTGGACTATGGGTCCATGTAGTAACTAGATGGTTGTATCTCCTCCTTTGTGCTTTCATGTATAGATGTTGTGAGCTCCGTTCATGATCACGATCTAATCTATTTGTAATCATGCATGTTGTATTTGCGGGGATCCGATGGATATTGAGATTACTATGTCAGATTGATTAATGGTTTTGTCTTTATGATACTATCATGTCTGCGTTCTTTGTGATCTTGCATGCTCTCTGTTGTTAGTAGCTATCTTGGCCAAGTAGTTGCTAGTGACACCAGGAGGGGGTATTTATGCTCGATAGTGGGTTCATGCCTCTAGTTTCCAAGGGAAGTGACATAAATCTCTTCGGTTGTAGATGTGTTGTTGCTACTAGGGAGAAAACAATGATCTCTTGTTCATGGAACATGTGGATTGTTTACCTTACAAACTTTGCCTAAAGCAGTTGTTTGTTTCTTGCAACTTAATACTGGAAGGGGTTCGGATGATAACCTGAAGGTGGACTTCTAGTCATAGATGCAGTTGGATGGTGGTCTATGTATATTGTTGTATTGCCCAATCGAATCTCATAGGATCTTTTTGTCTGGTATTGCATTGTTATGCCTTTCTCAGTTCCTGTCAATTGCCATGCTATAATTTGTTAACCCTTCATGCCATGTTGTTTATCTAAGGAGAGGACGTCTAGTGAACTATGGACCCCAGTCCAATCTTTACCATTGATACATCTTCCACTGTTACTTGTTTACTTGCTGCAAACCATTATCTTCCACACCAAATGTGTAATCCTTTGTTACAGAAAACCGGTGAGCTTGACAACCTCACTCATTCGTTGGGGGCAAAGTCTTGAGTTTGTGTTGTGTAGGTCTCCGTGTTGCTTGCAACACCTGTGTGACGTTTCCTTCCTCCTACTGGTTCGATAACCTTGGCTTCTTACTGAGGGAAAACTTGCTGATGTGCTGCTTCACACCTTGCTCTTGGGGTTTCCAACTGACTAGACGTCAAGCACCAAGTTCTTGGCGCCATCAAGGAGACATCACTACTGTGGAGTGCTCTGAATATAGTTTCATCCATCTAGATTCCTTTAAAGTTTCAGGTGGATTTGTCCCTAACCTATGATGCTCAGTCTGAGGTGTAAATTTATTAAGAACATATACTAAGGTTTTTGGTTTTCTTCACTTCTCTGTGATGAGTTTTGCATAGCAGCTCTATGCAAGTCTGAGAGAAATATTACTTCTCATCCTCCTAGACTAGATCTAGTTGAAGGGTAGTTGTAATCATTTATATTGGATGTTGTTCCCCTTATCTACCCCTGATCCTGATGATGCAAACTATTAAGAACATATGCTACATAATTTGTTGATACTTTTATTTACCTTGCTGCCTGATGTAGATAAATTGATAGTAGATCTTGAACAAATAATATGGTAGCTTGGCTTGCCCTTGGTCATCTATTATTACAGTTGTATCTTGCTCCTCTATTAAATACTGTCCTACTTCTTCTTGATCTACTACAGCGACTAAACTCTGGCCTTCTCCTTGTGGAGTTAGTGCCAGTGTTGAAATTTTCCCTTGTTGTTAGCTTGATCTGAATCTCCTCCTTGTCCAATCTATTGGATGGCTTCTTGAAGCAACCATTGATTGGATGAGGTTTTGGTGGGATGATCTATATATTCTTGGGTTGATGATAAGATTGTAAGATGGGGAATGTGCTCTGAAGTGTGGAGGTGGAATGGTAGCTTGTGTCTACGGCTGTGCACTCTTATCTGATTCCCTTGTTGTTGTGGTGTTGACAACATACTATGTTGTATGTGTGTGTAAGCAGCTTGTGAGCTGCTGATGCATGCACACAGTGTTGACGCGGGACGCTTCGTTGGAAACCCCAAGATCAAGGTGTGATGAGCACAGCAGCAAGTTTCCCTCAGTAGAGACCGAGGTTATCGAACCAGAAGGAGGAAGGAAACGTCTCAAAGGTGTTGCAAGCAACATGGAAACCTGCACAACACAAACTCAAGACTTTGCCACAACGAATCTGTCAAATCCCAAGATTTTCCAAATCTTGTAATGTGAAAAATAAATGAATAAAATAAAACTTCGTTGATTTTCAGGGCCAGAAGAAACTTTTTGAATTTAAATGGAACCTCAAACCCATTTGAATTAAATAAAATCCTAAAGGAATTTAATGAGTTAAACATTTAATTAAAGGAAATTAAAAATGTTTTGGAATTACTATTTTGGAATCTTTTAATAAAAGATTTGGTTTTTCAAAAGAAAAGGTGAATTTATAAATAAAGGTTATTTTATAAAGCCAAATTAAACCTTGACCAAACTTTGGAATTAAAACATTTTTGTTTTGAATAAAAATAGCAAAGGTTTATTTAAATAATTTAATAAGAATTTATTATCCAAAATTTATTTAAATAAAATGTTTTACCATTTTAATTGAAACATCAAAACTTAGTAAATTATTTTAAATAAGTTTTCCAAGTATTTTATATTCTCTAATAAAACCTACTGAAGTGTTTTTGGTTTTAATTTTAGTTTTCAAAATAAAGATATTAATAAAACAAATTCTATTTGATTTAATAACTAAGGTCCATTTTATTTAATTATTAAATGGATCCTAAAATAAAGGATTATTTTATTTTAAACAAGTTTTCCAAATATTCTTTATTTCCAAATAAAACCTACTGATTGGGTTTTGAAAGCATTTGGATTTCAAATGAAGATTTTATTAAATAAACCAAACCTTGTTTTACTAATAAACCATGGACCATTTTACTTAATTAATAAAGGGAACCTAAAAAGTTTTAAAATATTATTTTTATTTTGGATTTTGGTTCATGATACTGAACAGAACTAATTTCAATATTACAAAGTTTGGGTGTTGTTTGAATTGTTTGAATTATTTGAATGCTTGAATGGTTGGATGAAGTTCAAATCAGAAAATAGGAAATAGAAAAAGATAAAACAAAGCAAACAGAAAAAAATAAGAGGAAAACGACCAGCCCAGCTAAAGCCCACCCCAGCCCAGTCCAGCCCATCTGCCCTCTCCCCCGAACCATTTTTCCTCACCACAGAAGCAACCCGTTAAGTCACTGACCAGTGGACCTCCCCCTCGTTTCTTTTCCCACTGACCAGCGGACCCCACTCCTCCTGTTCTTCCTCCCCACCCGCACGACTCCCTGTACCCCCTCGCCGGCCGTTGCAGGCGAGTTAAACCCGACGTAATTCGCTTTGAAGGATGGATTAAACCCGCCATTGACCATGCCTGATAAAACGCCAGCACCTCCTCTCTCGTTCCCCTCTGTCTTCTCCCCAAAGCACGCCCCCAGGCCGCCTCAATTCCTCCCCGAGCCCCTTTGTTCCGACGACCTTCCTCGTCGAATTCCGGCCAAGTAACGCCGCCCCTTGCCTCCCTATGCAACCTAGCAGCTTCCCCACTCCCAGACGCACCTCCCAGCTCTTTTAGTTCGACCGCGGGCGCCCCTGAGCTTCGCCAACGACAACCCCCAGCACCTCCACCGTCTGGCTCTACTCCGGCAGAACCTCTCTGGTAAATCAGACTACCCCGACCCCTCTCGTTCACGCACATGCCTTCGCCGTGTCCTTGCGCCCCTGACTGTGTGTTTCGTTTGCCTCGGCGTGATCTGTAGCGTCATCCTCGACCTCGACCGCGCGCGTCCGTTGCCAGAACCAACTCCGGCGAAGAATCCTGCCCGTCCCCGTGCGCCCCTTGCCACGAAGACCACACGACCAGCATCACCTCGTCCTCGCGATCTCGGTGAGCTTACACCCTCCCTGTTTTGCTTCCTGCTTCGCCAGCGCCGCCGCCTACTGGCCGCTCCGCCGCTCGCCGGTAACATCTCGCCGCCAGTTACTGGCTAGTTGATAGGAACCGTTAGATCGTCATACATCGGCTAGGAAAGAAAGTGAGCGAAGGGGTATGCGTCGATCAGAGCCACACAGATCCCTTTTAATCCAACGGTCTGTAGCTGTGCGATCCACACGAAGCGGTACTGGCCAATCACGGCTTGACGCGTGGCCAGTGTTTGAGTTAAAACAGATTTTCGAATCAAATTTATTTGCAAACTTCAAACCTTTGTAACTTTCAAACCACACGTCCAAAAATTACAAATTTTATGTCGTTGCATTCAGGAGAACAAGCCCTAGCCAACTGTGGAATTAGTTTAGCAAATAGTATCTGTTTGTTGCTTATTTTTGCAGATTCTTTTGTGTGCTTGTTTAGATTAGAAAAATTGTTTAAAAATGTTTTTAGGGTTAAAACCTTTGCAAAATGGTTTGATGTGACCTTACTGACCCTAGGAACCAACCCTTGGTGTTAAAAATGATTTTGGAAAGATTTAGGTTGGATTACTTGACTTAGCCATTTTCTAGCCAAATAAAAAGAATGGTTTTTGTTATAAAAATATTTATGGAAAGAAAACTTTAAGAAAATGGTTTGATCAAACCCACTGACCCAAAACACCAAGTTTTGCAAATTAGCAACTCATTTGGTGAACAACTTAATAGTTTTGCCTTGATAAAACATTTTTCACCACATGAAATAATGAATGGATTTAAAAATGGTTTATGGATAAAACCTATTTGCAAATGACTTTGCCATTTTGGTAAATGACCAATTTGGAACTTACAAAGTTTAGAAGCCTAGTGGAGACCATCCTTGCAATAGAACCAACCTTTGCATGCTTATGCATGACTTAGATTCCATTACTTTGTGTGTGTGAAAAATTGTTTGTTTGACTTTGGTTTGGAATGAAAATTAAATGTGTGTTTTCTTGATTGACTTGTAGTGAAGTGTGAGACTAGTAAGATCAAGGAGTGAACCACCATTCTCTACCAAAAAGGCAAGTGATGCTTCATACTTTTTGTCCCATTATTTTCTCTATGCATTAGTGAATTTTGCTAAGTAAAACTTGCATGGATTTTGCTAAGTATGAACCTTGCTATAGGAAAACCTAGTAGATGAATCCTTAGTAGGATTTCCTAAGTTAAAGTTTCCTATTACTACCAAGCTTAGCCTAGCTAATAGAAAACATGGGTGGAAAATATATTCACACTATGGAAAAATCTCTAAGTCTGAGGACTTATGTTTTGTTTAATAAAACAACTAAGTTAATGAATCACCTGGGTGGAATGGAAGGATTGGGTTATGTTGAGTGGTTCACAAGGCCCATGTTTATGGTTGACCTTGTGTATCTCACTTGTGGATGGCCACCCAGGAAACAAAGAGATTTGAGATGTCAAATGTTGAGAAGCTTCAAGTGCAACCACTTGGCAATATGGGCTCTGCCATGATCATATAGGTTGCAAGAACTTAGCCATATGGACAGTGGGTGGTAGTGTTTGATAGGTTGGAACGCGTCCATTTTGGTCTAAGGGAAAGCTTCTGAAAGATCTTGTCTTGGGAAACCAAGTCTTGTGGGGAAAGTGCACCACCTCTACAGAGTGTAAAATCTAAGTACTTAGCCATGTCCCTGGTAAAGGACAATTTGAGCATCAAGATATGGAAGCAATCAAGAATCTCATCATTCAAATTTCTAAAGTTAAAACTTGTGGTTTGAACAAGGGTTGTTTGAAATCTTAAATCTTTGATTGATAGATGCCTTGGAAAGGATCTTCAATCTTTGATTGAGAAAAATGATTTTGTCAAGCAAAAACTTAGTATTTTCAAAATGTTAAGAAAAATCTATTTTGAGCAATGCAAGCCTCAACTCCACTTAGCCAAATTAATATAGAAGATAGACTCCACTATACTACCATAGTATCACTTGCCAATACAATTCAAATGTATTGACCCTTTGTGGCTGTAACTTGTATGTTGCAGGTTTGATTGTTTTTAGTGAAGATTGTTTGATTAGGATTACAAAGTCTACAACCAACATCTGCCTGTGGCACTTTGAAGATGAAGGACCACTTGACCATAGTTACTCCGCTGCAATGTAATGTAATAGCCAAATGAGCTATGTTTGATGTAATAAACTTATGTTATTCCTGGTTATAAAGTTATATTATGACCTTTGTTTCTTGATATTACATCTTAACTGTGGATGCTAGCTATTGATCCAGGGACTAGCATTGTAAACACAGGAGGCTCTATCTTATTAAAGATTGGGACCTCTAACAGATGGTATCAGAGCATTGTGTTGCCTGTAGGATTTGTAACCCTAGGATTGGACAAAACCCCTTAGAAAAATAGGAGTGTATTTGTTCCAAAAACTTATTTACAAAAACATTTGTAAACTCTTTCCTCAACCATTTTGGTTTCAACTCTACTTCTCTTCTACTTCAACTTGATGGAAAAACCAACCCCATGGCCAAAGACTGCACCATGTGCAAAGTACTACTTCAACTCTAATGACTTCAACATCTTCAGCATATTCATCAAAGACTTACAACTTGGATACCACTAAGGACTACGAGTGAAACAAGGATTCATTGCTCAAGACTTAGAGATTGAGGGAATGCAAAAGTTAGAAGGAGTCTACATCATTTGAAGTATTGCAACCAAGAGCTTTTCTCAAGGAAACCATGATCCCATACAAGAAGAATCATGAAGGAAGGAAAGATCACAAGTGAACCATATAGATGGACCACCATATTTTAATTAAGTCAAACACACCAACTTATGTGGTGTAACAAAAATATTTTGTTGCCTAAGTATGTGCTTGAACCTTGATTGAGTGAAGTGTTTGGTTTGTGATTGCATGAACATTGCTTGTGTGAATTGTGATGTGTGTGATTAGAAATAATTCCTTAGAAATATCTTGCCTATTCTAATCTTCCTTCAACCCAAACAGATGACTACTCCAAAAGACTCCAAGGTTGATGACACCAACACCAACCAAGCTGACAGCATGAAAGAGCTCATAGCAACCCAACACCAGTTGAACCAACTGACAGCTCAGTTCATAGCCAACAATAGTGATAAAGATCCAGCATTGCAAAAGTTTTTGGAGGAACAATCCCAACTGATGCTTAAGGTGACTAATCAAATGATCAGCATGGAAGAAAACTATCCCAAAGGAGTTTATGATAACAAAGATGACAAGAATGTTGTTCTAGATGGAGCCCCAGCTTGCATTATTTGTGGAGACAAGGATCATACTTCCAAAGAGCATGAAGGTCAATGCCCTAACTGTGGAGAAGATCATCCTGTTGGAAAATGTCCCATCTCCCAAGCTACTTGTTACCTTTGTGAAGGAAATGACCATGTCCCTATTCAATGCCCCATCTACTCCATGGTGGAACAAAGGAAACAAGAAGGATCCAAGTATGCCAAGAATGTTGAGGGCAAAGGAAAAGGACCACTTATACCTCCAAACAAGACAACCCAGTTCAAAGGATCAAAGAAACCCAAGAAACCAAGACCAGACATGAACCTCGTGCAATGTCGTAAGTGTAAAGAAATGGGACACTATTCCAGTGAGTGCCCAGAGAACAAGAAGAATAAAGAGATTGGACAAGTAGTGTGCAACAACTGCAGAGAGCTAGGCCACTATGTAGCAACTTATCCACAAGAGCTACGTGAAGAACTCAAGGACATCCACTATTTCAACTGCAAGGAACCAGGACATTATGCAAGCAACTGTCCAGAGAAGATGAAGAACAAGTTGAACAAGCCTATGGAAAAACTCAACCTTGGCCCATGAGTCAAGTATGGAAACCAAGGACACATGCAAAGTTTGCTTAGAGAAGTTTTCAAGAAGGCCAATATGTAATTTTTGTTTGAAAAATTTTAAGGGTGGTAGTACCCTAGTTGTTTTGAACTTGCTTGTAACCCCAGCCTCCCCAAATCTCGGGACGAGATTTATTTTAAGGGTGGTAGCCTGTCACATCCCAAGATTTTTCAAATCTTGTAATGTGAAAAATAAATGAATAAAATAAAACTTTGTTGATTTTCAGGGCCAGAAGAAACTTTTTGAATTTAAATGGAACCTCAAACCCATTTGAATTAAATAAAATCCTAAAGGAATTTAATGAGTTAAACATTTAATTAAAGGAAATTAAAAATGTTTTGGAATTACTATTTTGGAATCTTTTAATAAAAGATTTGGTTTTTCAAAAGAAAAGGTGAATTTATAAATAAAGTTTATTTTATAAAGCCAAATTAAACCTTGACCAAACTTTGGAATTAAAACATTTTTGTTTTGAATAAAAATAGCAAAGGTTTATTTAAATAATTTAATAAGAATTTATTATCCAAAATTTATTTAAATAAAAGGTTTTACCATTTTAATTGAAACATCAAAACTTAGTAAATTATTTTAAATAAGTTTTCCAAGTATTTTATATTCTCTAATAAAACCTACTGAAGTGTTTTTGGTTTTAATTTTAGTTTTCAAAATAAAGATATTAATAAAACAAATTCTATTTGATTTAATAACTAAGGTCCATTTTATTTAATTATTAAATGGATCCTAAAATAAAGGATTATTTTATTTTAAACAAGTTTTCCAAATATTCTTTATTTCCAAATAAAACCTACTGATTGGGTTTTGAAAGCATTTGGATTTCAAATGAAGATTTTATTAAATAAACCAAACCTTGTTTTATTAATAAACCATGGACCATTTTACTTAATTAATAAAGGGAACCTAAAAAGTTTTAAAATATTATTTTTATTTTGGATTTTGGTTCATGATACTGAACAGAACTAATTTCAATATTACAAAGTTTGGGTGTTGTTTGAATTGTTTGAATTATTTGAATGCTTGAATGGTTGGATGAAGTTCAAATCAGAAAATAGGAAATAGAAAAAGATAAAACAAAGCAAACAGAAAAAAATAAGAGTAAAACGACCAGCCCAGCTAAAGCCCACCCCAGCCCAGTCCAGCCCATCTTCCCTATCCCCCGAACCGTTTTTCCTCACCACAGAAGCAACCCGTTAAGTCACTGACCAGTGGACCTCCCCCTCGTTTCTTTTCCCACTGACCAGCGGACCCCACTCCTCCTGTTCTTCCTCCCCACCCGCACGACTCCCTCTCCCCCCTCGCCGGCCGTTGCAGGCGAGTTAAACCCGACGTAATTCGCTTTGAAGGATGGATTAAACCCGCCATTGACCATGCCTGATAAAACGCCAGCACCTCCTCTCTCGTTCCCCTCTGTCTTCTCCCCAAAGCACGCCCCCAGGCCGCCTCAATTCCTCCCCGAGCCCCTTTGTTCCGACGACCTTCCTCGTCGAATTCCGGCCAAGTAACGCCGCCCCTTGCCTTCCTATGCAACCTAGCAGCTTCCCCACTCCCAGACGCACCTCCCAACTCTTTTAGTTCGACCGCGGGCGCCCCTGAGCTTCGCCAACGACAACCCCCAGCACCGCCACCGTCTGGCTCTACTCCGGCAGAACCTCTCTGGTAAATCAGACTACCCCGACCCCTCTCGTTCACGCACACGCCTTCGCCGTGTCCTTGCGCCCCTGACTGTGTGTTTCGTTTGCCTCGGCGTGATCTGTAGCGTCATCCTCGACCTCGACCGCGCGCGTCCGTCGCCAGAACCAACTCCGGCGAAGAATCCTGCCCGTCCCCGTGCGCCCCTTGCCACAAAGACCACACGACCAGCATCACCTCGTCCTCGCGATCTCGGTGAGCTTACACCCTCCCTGTTTTGCTTCCTGCTTCGCCAGCGCCGTCGCCAACTGGCCGCTCCGCCGCTCGCCGGTAACATCTCGCCGCCAGTTCCTGGCTAGTTGATAGGAACCGTTAGATCGTCATCCATCGGCTAGGAAAGAAAGTGAGCGAAGGGGTATGCGTCGATCAGAGCCGCACAGATCCCTTTTAATCCAACGGTCTGCAGCTGTGCGATCCACACGAAGCGGTACTGGCCAATCACGGCTCGACGCGTGGCCAGTGTTTGAGTTAAAACAGATTTTCGAATCAGATTTATTTGCAAACTTCAAACCTTTGTAACTTTCAAACCACACGTCCAAAATTACAAATTTTATGTCGTTGGATTCAGGAGAACAAGCCCTAGCCAACTGTGGAATTAGTTTAGCAAATAGTACTCCCTCCGATCCATATTACTTGTCATTAGATTGGATGTATCTAGCACTAAAACATGTCTAGATACATCCATTTCTATGACAAGTAATATGGATCGGAGGGAGTATCTGTTTGTTTGCTTATTTTTCAGATTCTTTTGTGTGCTTGTTTATATTAGAAAAATTGTTTAAATTTTTTTTTAGGGTTAAAACCTTTGCAAAATGGTTTGATGTGACCTTACTGACCCTAGGAACCAACCCTTGGTGTTAAAAATGATTTTGGAAAGATTTAGGTTGGATTACTTGACTTAGCCATTTTCTAGCCAAATAAAAAGAATGGTTTTTGTTATAAAAATATTTATGGAAAGAAAACTTTAAGAAAATGGTTTGATCAAACCCACTGACCCAAAACACCAAGTTTTGAAAATTAGCAACTCATTTGGTGAACAACTTAATAGTTTTGCCTTGATAAAACATTTTTCACCACATGAAATAATGAATGGATTTAAAAATGGTTTATGGATAAAACCTATTTGCAAATGACTTTGCCATTTTGGTAAATGACCAATTTGGAACTTACAAAGTTTAGAAGCCTAGTGGAGACCATCCTTGCAATAGAACCAACCTTTGCATGCTTATGCATGACTTAGATTCCATTACTTTGTGTGTGTGAAAAATTGTTTGTTTGACTTTGGTTTGGAATGAAAATTAAATGTGTGTTTTCTTGATTGACTTGTAGTGAAGTGTGAGACTAGAAAGATCAAGGAGTGAACCACCATTCTCTACCAAAAAGGCAAGTGATGCTTCATACTTTTTGTCCCATTATTTTCTCTATGCATTAGTGAATTTTGCTAAGTAAAACTTGCATGGATTTTGCTAAGTATGAACCTTGCTATAGGAAAACCTAGTAGATGAATCCTTAGTAGGATTTCCTAAGTTAAAGTTTCCTATTACTACCAAGCTTAGCCTAGCTAATAGAAAACATGGGTGGAAAATATATTCACACTATGGAAAAATCTCTAAGTCTGAGGACTTATGTTTTGTTTAATAAAACAACTAAGTTAATGAATCACCTGGGTGGAATGGAAGGATTGGGTTATGTTGAGTGGTTCACAAGGCCCATGTTTATGGTTGACCTTGTGTATCTCACTTGTGGATGGCCACCCAGGAAACAAAGAGATTTGAGATGTCAAATGTTGAGAAGCTTCAAGTGCAACCACTTGGCAATATGGGCTCTGCCATGATCATATAGGTTGCAAGAACTTAGCCATATGGACAGTGGGTGGTAGTGTTTGATAGGTTGGAACGCGTCCATTTTGGTCTAAGGGAAAGCTTCTGAAAGATCTTGTCTTGGGAAACCAAGTCTTGTGGGGAAAGTGCACCACCTCTACAGAGTGTAAAATCTAAGTACTTAGCCATGTCCCTGGTAAAGGACAATTTGAGCATCAAGATATGGAAGCAATCAAGAATCTCATCATTCAAATTTCTAAAGTTAAAACTTGTGGTTTGAACAAGGGTTGTTTGAAATCTTAAATCTTTGATTGATAGATGCCTTGGAAAGGATCTTCAATCTTTGATTGAGAAAAATGATTTTGTCAAGCAAAAACTTAGTATTTTCAAAATGTTAAGAAAAATCTATTTTGAGCAATGCAAGCCTCAACTCCACTTAGCCAAATTAATATAGAAGATAGACTCCACTATACTACCATAGTATCACTTGCCAATACAATTCAAATGTATTGACCCTTTGTGGCTGTAACTTGTATGTTGCAGGTTTGATTGTTTTTAGTGAAGATTGTTTGATTAGGATTACAAAGTCTACAACCAACATCTGCCTGTGGCACTTTGAAGATGAAGGACCACTTGACCATAGTTACTCCGCTGCAATGTAATGTAATAGCCAAATGAGCTATGTTTGATGTAATAAACTTATGTTATTCCTGGTTATAAAGTTATATTATGACCTTTGTTTCTTGATATTACATCTTAACTGTGGATGCTAGCTATTGATCCAGGGACTAGCATTGTAAACACAGGAGGCTCTATCTTATTAAAGATTGGGACCTCTAACAAAATCAGTGAGGTTGTCAAGCTCACCGGTTTGCTGTAACAAAGGATTAACTGTATGGTGTGGAAGGTAATGAATGGTTTGCAGCAAGTAAATAGTGGAAGATGTATCAATCGTAAAGATTGGACCGGGGTCCATAGTTCACTAGAGGTGCTCTCCTTAGATAAACAACATGGCATGTGTCGTGGGAATGACCACGGCAGATGCTGCAATGGGCAGCGAATAGTAGAACGAAGGGCAAGGGCGGCCAGCCATCTGCGGTGCGAGATGAGGGCAAAGACACAGGGATTTACCCAGGTTCGGCCCCCCGGAGGGTAAAGACCTACTCCTGCTAGATTGTATTATGGAGGTGTTTACAATGGGCGTACTCGGCGACTAGGCGGCGAGTAGCTTGGGTGTATGAGGGAACGTGTCTCTACTCACCCCTTAGGGAGGTTTATATAGGCTTACCTCCCCTAGGGTTTACATATCTCAACCGATTCGGTTACAACTTTGGCAATCGTTTAAACCTAGACCGACTGGGCCTATCCACTCGCCTGGGCCTTCAACTTCCAGTCGCCTGGTATCTTGCTGGGCTTTGATCCACTCGCCATTCTGCAGGCCCACTCGCCAGCCTTTGGGCCAGTCGGAAACGTCCTGCTGAGTATACCCCAGTAGGCGTATCCCCATCAGTAGTCCCCGAGGCCGTCGTCGATTAGGCATGGGTGGCTGCTGGCAGTCGGAGTATATGGCTTCAAGTTGGCATCCAGTCGAATCGTCGGCGGGCTCCTGCATGAAAGAATAAATCCGGCGAACCGAGTCGCGTCTTGGGCGAGTCGAGCCAACGGGACACGGTCTCAGCGAGTGACTTTAGCGAGCCGAGTGACAGGAGGCGGACCGTCGGGCGTGGTCAAACTAGCCGTTAAGGTAACTCAACGGTAACTTTTGGCGTAATCATCGCGCGGTAACGGCCCCCTAATTTGGCGGGCAACCTCCGCTATATAAGAGGAATGGTAGGCTATCGGAAAGCCAACCGCCCACCATTTCTTCCGAGTACGCACAACTTCCGTCCGTCGATTCCGCGATCTGATCGACCCGCAATCCTCCGACCTCCAAGTAAATCCTCAGCCATGGCCCTCTCCACTGAATCTTGGGGTAGATCCAAGTGCACCAGGGCGCAGCTGGCCTCCTTCGAGGAGGCCGGAATCCTGCGGGCCGGCTGCTGGCGTATCCCCGCAGCCGGAGAAACGACCCCGAACCCGCGAGAGAGAGAGTTCATCTGCTTCACTAGTCACCTCGAGCGGGGGTTAGGGTTTCCCACCTCCTTGTTCTTCCGGCGCTTCTGCGCCTACTACGGGATCCAGCCCTCGGATCTGGGTCCCCATAGTATCGAGCAGCTCGCCATCTTCGTGGCGTTCTGCGAGTGCTACTTGGGCTGCCGGCCCTATTTTCCCCTGTGGCAAGATCTGTTCCATGGACGGATCAGCCGCGAGGAGGCGGGCGGCCCAATGCTAGCCGCGGGCGGCTTAACTTTTCAACTCAAATCTAAAGCCTCCTTCTTCGACCTGATGCTGCCGGCCAAAGCAGCGAGCGACTGGAAAAAGTCGTGGTTTTATGTGACCGAGGCGACTCCGGAGGACGAAGCGGCGATCCCGCGGTACTCGGCCAACCGTTCCGAGCCGCGCCATCTCCAGGTCGGCAAGCTCCCCGATGACCAGCGGATGGTCGTCGACGAAATGCTCCAGACCATTCGCGGTCTGAAGAAGAAGGGGCTCCAGACGGTGAACTTGTACAACTGTTGGCTTGGGCGGCGGCTCGTTCCGCTCGCCCAACGCGAGCATTATATGTATCAGTACACAGGCCGAGGAGACTCGACGAAGGCCTGCCTCGCCGAGTGGAAGCTGGAGGACTACCTCCTGGCGCTGAAGAGGATCACCCAGGCGGCATACACGGACGCGCAGGCCGGGGTCCCTCCTTACACCGCAAAGCGTCCGGCTCCAACGGTAATCCTTTTATCTTGTTCGCAGTCGCAGCATGTGCAGTCGCGGTAATTCTAACTTTGTTCTGTGTTTAACGCAGCTATTCCAAGTGGTGGAAGGGTGGCTGCCACCCGCCGATGACGAGAGCTCCGGGCCATCCGCCCAGGACACAAGCGAGTCGCCACCCGCCAAGGGTACCGAGGACGACGAGGACGAGTCCGAAGAGGAGATTGCCCCACTGGTCCGAAAGACCCGCGGGCAACCTCAGCGCGAACTCGAGGCGAGCAGGAGCCTCGAGCGTCATGACGATGACGAGGAGCTCCCGGAGACCACCTCGCTCCATCAGGCCACTCCCGCGAAGAAGAAGAAAGGGAAAGAGGCGAGGGCCCCCCTGAGGAGGAAGACGAAGCCGCCAAAGATGGCCTCACCGCCGCACTCTGCGAGCAGCTCTGATGCTCACAGCTCGGCCGGTGACGGCGCGACCCTGACGACAACCGCGCTAGATGCGCCATCCACGGAAGCACCGCTGGCCTCAATGCCTCCTTCCTTCGCGCCGGTCTCCGGGCTGGGGAAGGCTCCGGCTGTGGCGACTTCACCTCGCAAGGAGGTCCCGAGCGTGGTGGTCTCGCCTCGCAAGGAGGCTCCGGCCGCGGTAGCTCCACTTCGCGAGGAGGCTTCCGCCGAAGGCGTCCCGGAAGCGCCAAACGCTACTTCAACGTCAAAGAAGCCATCCGTATCCTGGGCCCCTGACGTCCTGGACCTGGGGCTTAGTCGCCGACTGGGTCCTGAGCTGGAGAAAACGGCCGGCCTTCATACAGGGCTGCGTTTCATTCCAGTCGCCAAGTGAGTGCATTCGGCCTTCACCTTTCTCTTTTAGTACTTCGACTGTTTCTTATCGATTTGTCTTGACGTGCAGGACCGGAGTGAAGAAGATGGGCCACCCGACGGTGGCCAAGGTGCCCTCCGCCGCTAGCGAGGAGGATCCTTCCCGTAAAAGGAAGGTGGACGAGGTCGCCGCCTCCACAGAAGGCAGCAAGAAAGCCAAGGGCGACGACATCGTCGCTGTCTCTGACGACGCGGCAGCCGCGCCGGCTGGGCCCGCAGTGGAAGCGACCGCGTCCACGAAGGGGGGCATTTCGTTGCCTAGACCGGAGGAAGCAAGCTCCTTTGGGGCAGGTGCGTCAATCGCTACCTTCCCCCGCTTCATGACCAAGGTGGCCACAACGAGTGAGGCTGCGGCTCTAATTCTCGCCGCAGGGACCGTCGACGCTGAGATTGACCAACGTCGCGGGCACACACCGGCGCTGCTCGCGTCTGTGGACGCGGTGCAACTTCACGACATGCTTGGCGCGGCCATCCAGGTACCTCCAGTCCCCGAGGATCAAGTCGGTGCTTAGCAGCGGCTTGATTCTTATAGTTACTTGTTTTGTACGTCCGATTCCAGTCCCCGAGTGCGCACCCGCTAAATTTGAGCGGGAGAGCACTGAGTAGTTTTTCGTGCTCACCAGTCCCCGAGTGCGCACCCGCTAAATTTTTAGCGGGTGGGCACTGAGTTATTTTTCGTGGTCACCAGTCCCCGAGTGCGCACCCGCTAAATTTTAGCGGGAGAGCACTGAGTAGTTTTTCGTGCTCACCAGTCCCCGAGTGCGCACCCGCTAAATTTTTAGCGGGTGGGCACTGAGTTATTTTTCGTGTGTACTGACTTTGAGGAAGTGCAGGGTCTGCAACTGGAGTCGGCAGAGCGATTGGCTGCGAAGCAGCGTGCTGAGAAGGAGTTGGCCACTCTGCAAGAAGTAAACAAGGACCTTCAGGCTGTTGCTGCGCAGGCGGAGGTGGCTCGCCAAGGACTTGTCCCTGCTGGCGAACTGACGGCGGCGAAATCTGCGTTAGGCACCGCTGAGCAAAGGATCGCCGACCTCGAACGCGAACTGTGGGAGGCGAAGGAAGAGGCGAGTGAGGCGAACGGGCGAGCTAAGGCCGCCGTTGCGGCTGCGGAGGAAGACCGGAAGGTGTCGGAAGCCCTCATTGTTGGGCTTCAAGACGACCATACGTCGCTTCAGAGTTTCATCACGGGACTCGCCCGCCCGTTGCTTGGTGAGTGCATCTTCCCAGTCTTGTAATTGTATTGTTTGTGGTTTCCCTGGTACTCACGACTGTTTCCGTCTAGCAGGCCGCGTGATTGGTAGCCACGAAGAAGCGAGCTCTCTTGACGCGAAGCAGTGCGTGAGCATGCTCGTCGACTCGGCGACGCTGTCGGCGACGTGCATCCGCGCCTATCTTCAAGAGATGTCTCCCACGGAGGTTATTCCCAGTGACCTCGTTGAGGTGTGGGAGTACTTGGAGAAGGCGCCCGCGGTCGTAGAGTTCATGACGCGGTCGGCGTTTCGACGCGGGGCGTCGACCGCTCTGAGCCTGGGACTCGCTCACTTCCCCGAGGACTTCGACCTCGACGATGTGACGAGTGGGTATCCCTCGTCGACTGGCTCGGTGGATCTGTCTGAGGTTCTTAAGCTGCAGGAGCGTGCCGCCGCGTACTCGGAGCGTGTCTGGGCGATGGGCGACCTCCTTCCCTACCAGGAAACGGTCGTCGCGCCAAACGACCCCGAGCCGCCGCATCGGGACTTCAAGGTTGAACAACCTTTCCGTGCGGCGATGGCGGGTGAGCTGACGACGTATCCGTCGAACCCGTACACCGCGTTCATCCGGAAGCGCCGGGACTCTGGTGCATCATCGTCGAAGCCTGCGGAATAGGGTAGTATGCCTAGATAAGTTAGTAACAGTTCTGCCGAACAGGCATAGTTTGTAATGTAAGACAATGCGACGTGCGATTGAATTGGATGTTGTGTCCATTTTGCTAATAATTGTCGTGTTTTGGAGTGATTTTGGATGAGTCCCCGAGCGCGTCCGCCCTTTTGTGGGGTTCACCTTGTGTATGATGTTTGTTATTATCGTGTGTTTTGTTAGTATAGTCGACTCGCCCGAGCTCGTAGAGCCAGTCGCAAGGCGACTCCCTTGAGCGCTCTGTACTTTACCGTTTTCCCGGACGCGAACGGGGTCGGGTGGCCGAGTCCCCGAGCGTGGTACTTGGTATTTCGAGGCGCGACTCGAGGGTGGTTGAGGACTGAGCGCGTTGGTGTGGGCGCGTCACTCCTGCCTGGCCTGGGGGGTCAGTCGCGTGGCGAGTCCAGGGCGTGCTCTCTTACTTGACGTTTTCCCTGACCGATCGCGACGAACTGGTATTCAGTCCCCGAGCGTGGTACTTAGTCGTTCGAGTCGCTACGCCGAGGATGCGGAGGACCAAGGCCGCTGTGACAAGCGAGGGCAGTTGTCTTGGTTTGCAAAACCAGTCGAGCTAGGCGACTCCAATGGGGCTCCGGATTGGCGTTTTTCGTGGACGACACAGGACCTGAGGTGACTCAGTGCTCCTATATCGCACTACTTGGCCGTGCCGGTCGCTGTACCAAGGGTTGACTTCTGCATGTTAGCATGATGCTGTTATTACGAGTGCGAGTGGCACAAGGCATGGAGAGTAGACGCAATTTGCGGTAACCGTTTCTTTTATTTCATAGTGACTGGAGAGTACATATGTGGGGTTCTAGGAGTAGAACTTCCGGAGGAGATTTACATTCCATGGCCTCTGGACATCGAGTTCGCCGTCTCCGCGGACGTCGATGAGGTAGTAGGCGTCGTTGCCGAGTACGCGCCCGATAACGAACGGGCCTTCCCACGGAGGGGAGAGCTTGTGCATGCCCTTCTTGTCCTGGATGAGGCGTAACACCAAGTCGCCTTCCTGGAAGGTGCGGGTTTTCACCCGTCGGCTGTGGTAGCGGCGGAGCCCTTGCTGATAAATGGCAGTGCGCGATCGGGCGAGGTCTCGTGCTTCGTCGAGTTGATCGAGCCCATCTTGGCGGGCCAGCTCGTTTGCGGCCTCCGTATAGTGGACGACCCGCGGCGAGTCGTGTTCTAGGTCGGTGGGCATGACCGCTTCGGCGCCGTAGACCATGAAGAATGGGGTGAATCCCGTCGACCTGTTGACCGAGGTGCGGATTCCCCAGATGACGGAGGGTAGCTCTTCAACCCAGCATCCAGCGGTGCGCTCAAGTGGTACCTGGAGTCGCGGCTTCAGTCCGTGGAGGATGCTTTGGTTGGCTCGTTCCGCCTGACCGTTGGATTCCGGATGTGCGACTGACGCGAGGTCGAGCCGGATGTGGTGCTCTTCGCAGAATTCGGCCATTGCTCCCTTGGCAAAGTTTGTGCCATTGTCCGTGATGATGCTGTTGGGGAACCCGTAGCGGTATATGAGCTCGCGTAGGAACTTAGTGGCAGTCTTCCCGTCGCATTTCCGGACTGGCTTGGCCTCGACCCACTTCGTGAATTTGTCGACGGCGACCAGCAGGTGGGTGTAACCGGAGGGGGCCTTCTTGAAGGGGCCTACCATGTCCATGCCCCACACAGCGAATGGCCAGGTGATGGGGATTGTCTTGAGCGCCGAGCTTGGTACGTGCGTCTGGTTGGCGTATTTCTGGCACCCAGCGCATCGCTGGACGATACCGACAGCGTCGGCGTGTGCGGTAGGCCAGTAGAAGCCGTGTCGCATAGCCTTGGCGACCAGTGAGCGCGCGGCGGCGTGGTGGCCGCAGTCGCCTGAGTGGATGTCGTGTAGGATTTTGCGTCCTTCAGCTGGTTGGACGCAACGCTGGAACACGCCGGTGACGCTGCGCTTGTGTAGCTCGCCGTCGATGATGGTGTAGGACTTGCATCGGCGAGCAATCATTCGAGCGCTTGTCTCGTCTGCGGGCAGGGTGCCGGCCTCCAGGTAAGCCATGTAGGGCTTGGTCCAGTCGTCTGGCTCGGAGACGAGTGCGACCAAGGCTGCCTCTGGTTGGAGGGGGACTCCGATGTCGATCTCCCTCGGGGGAGAGACTGATGGTTTGGAGATCGTGTCGAGGAACACGCCGGCGGGTGGTGCGAGTCGAGCCGACCCGATACGAGAGAGGGCGTCGGCTTCTTCATTTTTCCGCCTGTCGATCCACTCGACAGAGTAGCCGGTGAAGTGGCCGCCCAACTTGTCCACCTCTTGGCGATACGCCGCCATGGTAGGGGAGATGGCGTCGCAAGTGCCGGCGACTTGTCCCGCGACGAGGTCGGAGTCTCCGTAGCATCGAAGGCGTGTGACGCTCATCTCCTTTGCGGCTCGCATGCCGTGTAGTAGGGCCTCGTATTCAGCCATGTTGTTGGTGCAGGGCGTGAATTCGAGGCGGAGGATGTAGCGGAGCTTGTCGCCCTTTGGTGAAGTCAGCACTATCCCCGCGCCTGCACCGTCCGCGTTCTTGGACCCGTCGAAGTGCAGGTTCCAGTAGTGTAGGTACGGCGGCTTTTCAGGCTGCTGGGCCTCCTCCCAGTCGGCGATGAAGTCTGCCAGTGCCTGGGACTTGATCGCCCTCCGTGGCTCGTATTTAATGTTGTGGACACCGATCTCGACGGCCCACTTGGCGACCCGCCCGGTCGCCTCGCGATTGCGGATGATGTCTTGTAATGGTGCTGAGGAGACGACCGTGATCGGATGCTCCTGAAAGTAATGCGGCAGGCACCGCTGAGCCCTGAAGACCGCGTACACTAGCTTCTGGTACTGCGGGTATCACTGGCGCGACTCGGTGAGGACCTCGCTGATGTAGTACACCGGCCGCTGTACCGGGCGCTCCTTTCCTTCCTCTGGTCGTTCGACGACCATTACGGCGCTGACGACGCGCTCGGACGCCGCGACGTAAACCAGCATGGGCTCTTTGTCAGCGGGTGCGGCGAGTAGTGGTGCGGCGAGTAGCACATTTTTGAGGTCGCGGAGCGCGTCGTCCGCCTCCTTGTCCCACTGGAAGGTGGGATTCTTGCGCATCAGGCGGTATAGGGGCATCGCCTTTTCGCCCAGGCGGGGGATGAAGCGACTGAGGGCCGCTACACGCCCGGCCAGCCTCTGAACGTCGCGCAGGCACTCGGGTTTGCCGAGCCGGGCGATCGTGTCGATCTTTGTTGGGTTTGCCTCGATCCCTCGTTTGGAGACGACGTACCCTAGTAATTGCCCGGCGGGTACACCGAAGGTGCACTTGCCTGGGTTGAGCTTTATCTTGTACCTCCGCAGGTTGGCGAAGGTCTCCGCTAGGTCGGCGAGGAGGTCTCCTTGGCGAGCGGATTTCACGACCACGTCGTCGATGTAGACGTGGATGTTGCGGCCAATTTGGCTCGCGAGGCATTCTTGCATGCACCGCTGGTAGGTCGCCCCGGCGTTCTTGAGGCCGAAGGTCATGGCGGTGTAGCAGAATGCTCCGAATGGCGTGATGAACGCCGTCTTCTCCTCATCCTCGACAGCCATTTTGATCTGGTTGTACCCGGAGTAGGCGTCGAGGAAACACAGCGACTCCGAGCCCGCGGTTGAATCGATTATCTGATCGATCCGCGGGAGGACGAACTGCTCCTTTGGGCAGGCGCTGTTCAGGTTTGTGTAGTCGATACACATTCTCCAGGTCCCGTTTTTCTTCTCGACCAGGACTGGGTTTGCCAGCCACTTGGAGTACTTGATTGGCCGGATGAAGCCGGCAGCGAGCAGGTGCTGCACTTCTCGGCGATTGCTCGACGGCGCTCTTCATTGAAGGGCCGTAGCGACTGCTTGACTGGTCGTACTTTGGGGTCGGCGTTTAATTTGTGCTCAGCGAGCTCCCTAGGGACACCAGGCATGTCGGAGGGTTTCCATGCGAAGACGTCCCTATTCTCACGAAGGAACTCGATGAGCGCGCCTTCCTATGCTGGGCTCAAGCCTGTCCCGATCGTCACCGTCTGGCTGGGGTCGCCTGGGACCAGCTCGACGGTGCGAGTGTGCGTCGTGGCCTCAAAGGTTGAGGTGTTCGTGCCCTCGGAGTTGGGCTTCTTGAGTATTGTGGGGTCGTCATTGTTGACCCCGCTCGCGTATTTGGCGAGCTCGTCGGCGTGATTGGCTTCTGCCGCGATGACGGCGTCGGCGAGTTCATGTCGGGGTCGCCGTTGATGGTGATGACGCCGCACGGCCCGGGGAGCTTCATCGCGTTGTACGCGTAGTGGGGTGCCGCCATGAATTTGGCGAACGCCTGGTGCCCCAGGACGCAGTGGTAGGGGCTGTCGAATGGCACCAGCTCGAAGACGATCCGCTCGGTGCGGAAGTTTGCCGGAGTGCCGAACGTGACTGGCAGCGTGACTTTGCCGATCGGGTACGCCTTCCGACCGGGGACGATGCCGTGGAACGTAGTGTGGGTTGTCTCGATCATCGACTGCGGGAGCCGCATCCGCCTGAAGGTGTCGAGGTAGAGGATGTTGATGGAGCTGCCGCCGTCCATTAGTGTCTTGGGGAGCCAGTAGTCGCCAACCTTGGGCTTGACCACCAGGGCGACTCGGCCTGGATACTCGACGCGTGGCGAGTGGTCTTGCCGGCTCCAAGTGATGGATTGTTCCGACCAGTTTAGGAACTGGGGGACATCTGTTTGGGCCACCGCGTTGACGGCGACGGCGCGGGCGATGACCTTCTTCTCACGCTTCGTGTTGAAGCCCGTGAAGGTGTGGAGCGAGCCGGCTACGTTGCCGAATTTTCCGCTGTTCGGCGGGTCGTTGTCGGGGTCCTCCCGCGCGTGCCGTGCCTTCTCGATTTCCCTGAGGGTGTGGCAGTCGGCGGTGGTGTGCGTTGCGGGCTTTCCTTCCCTGCTGTGGAACGCGCATGGTTGGTTAAGGAGTGCCGCGGGGTCGAACCGTGGCTTGTTCTTGTAATTGCCGCCGTCGCGCCTTTGGCCTCCATCGCGGCGGTAGCTTTTGGGCTCGCGTTGCGCGTGCCCAGCGTTGGCGACGAAGTCGACTCGCCCGTCGTTGCGGCGCTTGCCTGTGAGGCGGGTGCCGCTGTAGCGCAGGTCGGTTCGTCGTCCGCCGTCGTTGCCGCCCGTGCGGCGTTGCCCTCCTGACTCGTCGTCGATTTCTTGGTTGGGGTCCTCCTCGGCGTACCGTTTGGCGATCTCGAGGAGGTCGGGGATGTTGTCGAGTGTGCGGGCGTGTCGCTTGAGCTTGGCGACTAGGGGCTCGTAGCGGCACGAGGTCTTGAAGCAATGGATCGCGGTGTCCGGGTGGATGCCGACCGCGTTGTACCAGAGCTCTTGCCACCGTTGGACCCAGTTGCGGGTCGACTCGCGGGGTCCCTGGACGCATCGTTCCAGGTCCTCGATGGTGGTGGCACGGGTGTAGGAGCACTCGAAGTGCTTGACGAAGGCGTCTCGCATTTCCTCCCAGGAGTCGATACTGTCCTGGGGAAGCGTGTTGATCCATTGCCTGCACGTCCCCTCCATCATCAGTGGGAGGTAACGAGCGGCGAGTAAGTCGGTATGACCCGCGATCCCCATTGCCATCAGGTATGTATCGAGCCAGACTGCGGGGTCGTACGAGGAGTCGTACTTTTCTATCTCCTTTGGCGCCTTGAAGTTTGGCGGGTACTTTTCGCCTCGGATCATTGGTCCGAAGCACTTAGGCCCTAGTCGACTGAGCGACCCCATAGGCTCGCCATCGCGGCGATTAGCTAGGGTGTGCCGCAAGTCGTCAGGCTGGCGTGCGCGCCAGTTTTGGTTGTTGATGATGTGAGTGCGGGCGTCGATGGGTTCTCCGTTAGCGGCGACGAAGTTGGTCGCCGGTCTGGGATCGTTGGTGGAAAGTGCCGCGTTCGCGGTTCGGCGTTGGAGCTGCAGTGGCTCTGGCGGCGGGCAATTGAGGGTGTTTGCCGCCGCTGGGCGGCCGCTTGAGGCCGCCCTGCTTCCTGAAGAGCGTGAGTATACTCGCCCCTGCGAGTCGGCGCCCGCTTTTTGCTGCTCCACGGCCTTTGCGAGCAGGGCCCTGACGTACTGGATTTGCAAGGCGCCGTCGCCGGTGGCCGTGATGCTGTCGGCTGCTGCTCGGCCTGCCACGAGGTTGTCCATCGGGGTGGAGAACAGTGGTAGGCCGTTCGCGTCTCGCTCCCGTGAGGAGACGACTATGCGCGGCTGGTCCCTGGGAGGGGTGCGGTTGGGTGGTGGTGGGGCACCCATCGCCGTTGATCCTGGCGGGGGTCGGGCGCTTCCCCCTGGTGGCGCGTTCTCGCAGATCGCGCGCTCGGCTATGCGAGCCGGGTCGTTCTCGTCGTCGAAGTTCAGGGCGCGCCCCTGAACGGTGGGGTTCAGGCGTGACCTGATCCGCTGCTGGTGGTAGCGTGACAGTTCCTGCGCTGTCACTTGCTCGAGGCGAAATTTTTCGCGCTCGGCCTGCTCCTTGCGTACCGCCTCCGCCAGTTTCAGGCGGAGTTCCTCGACCTCCGTTGCCGTGGCGTTGGGAGGGATTGGCGTGGAGAAAGGATCCTCCGGCGGATCGGCGCCGGTGGCCATGTAGGTCGCGGCGTGGCGACCGATTCCGTCGTGGAGGTCGGCGGAGGTTTCCGACCCGGAGTCGAAGTCGAAGATCCCGAGGATGGAGGGATCCTCGAAATCTCCCGCGTTGGAGACCTGAGCGATGGAACCCGCGGAGGAGGCCGCGGTGATGGATCCGGCGAGTGACGCCGGGGTCGCCGAGTCGGCGTCGTCGGTGAGGGCCGCGTCTTCTGCGGCCGCTGAATTCTCAGCCACGTTGCTGTGGGCCGAGTTGTACTCGGAGGCGAGGCGGTGGATCGTGCGGACCTGGCTCTCGGAGAGCCGATCGCGTGGTGGCGACTCGCGGATGCGAGCCGAGTCCTCCGAGGTGGTGACGTCGGTGAGGCCGACGAAGAGGCTGATCGTGCCGATCGGCAGGATCATGCTGTGCGTGACGGGTCGTGCCGCCGGGACGTAGCTGCTCGGCAAGATCTGGAGCATCTCGCCGATCGCTATCATGCGGCCGGTGGCGACCGTCTCGTTGACGGGCAGATTGGATCTCGCCGCAGAACACCGGCCAGACCGGCCAGGCCCCACGGTGGGCGCCACTGTCGTGGGAATGACCACGGCAGATGCTGCAATGGGCAGCGAATAGTAGAACGAAGGGCAAGGGCGGCCAGCCATCTGCGGTGCGAGATGAGGGCAAAGACACAGGGATTTACCCAGGTTCGGCCCCCCGGAGGGTAAAGACCTACTCCTGCTAGATTGTATTATGGAGGTGTTTACAATGGGCGTACTCGGCGACTAGGCGGCGAGTAGCTTGGGTGTATGAGGGAACGTGTCTCTACTCACCCCTTAGGGAGGTTTATATAGGCTTACCTCCCCTAGGGTTTACATATCTCAACCGATTCGGTTACAACTTTGGCAATCGTTTAAACCTAGACCGACTGGGCCTATCCACTCGCCTGGGCCTTCAACTTCCAGTCGCCTGGTATCTTGCTGGGCTTTGATCCACTCGCCGTTCTGCAGGCCCACTCGCCAGCCTTTGGGCCAGTCGGAAACGTCTTGCTGAGTATACCCCAGTAGGCGTATCCCCATCAGCATGAAGGGTAAACAAATTACATCAGGGCAATTGACAGGAACTGAGCAAGGCATAACAATGCAATACCAGACAAAAAGATCCTACGAGATTTGATTGGGCAATACAACAATATACGTAGACCGCCATCCAGCTGCATATATGACTAGTAGTCCACCTTCAGGTTATCATCCGAACCCCCTCCAGTATTAAGTTGCAAGCAACAAACAACTGCTTTAAGCATAGTGTGTAAGGTAAACAATCCACTTGTTCCATGAACAAGAGACCGTTGTTTTCTCCCTAGTGGCAACAACACATCTACAACCGAAGAGATTTCTGTCACTTCCCTTGGAAACTAGAGGCATGAACCCACTATTGAGCATAAATACCCCCTCTTGGAGTCACTAGCAACTACTTGGCCAAGATAGCTACTAACAACGGAGAGCATGCAAGATCACAAACAACACAGACATGGTAGTATCAAATAGACAAAACCATTAATCAAACCAACATAATAATCTCAATATCCATCGGATCCCCACAAACACAACATGCATGATTACAAATAGATTAGATCTTGATCACGAACGGAGCTCACAAGATCTATACATGAAAGCACAAAGGAGGAGATACAACTACCTAGCTACTACATGGACCCATAGTCCAAGGTGGAACTACTCACGCATCATACCAGAGAGAAGGCCTCTGGGTTGATCTCCCCTCTGGCAGGGTGCTGGGAAGAACTTCAAATCCCCCCCCCCCCCCGATCTTGGGATGATGGTGGCGGCGGCTACAGATGGTTTCGTGGATATTTTATCGGGACTCAGGGTTTCTGCATCGAGGGCTTCTTATAGGCGAAGGGGGAAACCGAGGCAGCGTCCAGGGGAGGCAAACCCTAGCCAGGCGCAGGGCTGGGCCCACCCGCGCCTGGGGTTGGTTTGGCCCCCCTAGTTGGCCCCTCTATCTCCCCTCTGGACTTCTTGTTCCCCACGGAAAGTAATTGACTTTGACGTTTGTCCCGTCCAATTCCGAGAATATTTCTTTACTAACTTTTCTGAAACCAAGAACAACAGAAAACAGGCATCTGGAACTATTGCAACTTGTTAATAGGTTAGTACCAGAAAACATGTAAAAAGCACCTCAAAGTGTAGACAAGCAAAGTAGATATAAAACAAGCATGGAGCATCAAAAATTATAGATACGTTTCCAACGTATCAACATCTCCAAGCTTAACTTCCGGCTCGTCCTCGAGTAGGTAAGTGATAAAAGAATAATTTTTGAGGTGACATGCACCGTCACAATAAAGATCCAACCATTTGCAAGCATTGAAAGCTGGGATCAAAGAACTCTAAACATGTGCATGAAAGATGGAGTTATAACAATAGGACATAGTAACTATGCATGCAACATGGCAAGCTACAAACAAAGATCATGAATAACATGCATTGAAAAATGTTTATTTGTTTCACATGCAGAAAACATAGCATATTGGCAAACAACTTGTACCTCATAGAGTAGCAAATAGATGCATAGGACACCTGCAGAGTTCACAAGGGTGACTAGAAACAAGTAGCACAATAACAAGTAATAACACACTATTCATCAATTAATAAGCTTTGGAACACTACACACATAATGACAACTATGCTCTCTTAATGGTGCCTAAAGGTAGAAGGTGGAGATTCAATAATGGTGTAAGAAAGGCCTTTTTTGTAAAGGAAGCAGGGATTACAAGTTTCAAAAAGAGCTTCCAAAAATTATGGTACTTGTTAGATTTGATCCCTCATTGCCTCTATCATAAGCATCTTGAAGTGGTTAAGGTTAAAGTGGAAAAGCTGGAGTATATGCTTGACGAAGTATAAGTTGGCAATCTCATGTCCCTTGAATACGAGGGCCACACATCATGCATACTCAACTTTGGGTCAAAGTAAGTTCTTGTCACTGTAAGTATTTGCATATCATTGAGAACCGCCAACGAGGTACCCCTTGCACATGGTACAGGAGCTTTCCCATAACCAAAATGACAAGGAAAAGAGACAATGAGCATCTCAGCAATCTTTTTATTTACCATACGCATAGATTTTTATTGAGGATGCTTCATAGATAGCTCATTATGGTGATGCTGCAAGTTTCCACCATGATTAGGCATGGCTTAGGCTAGCGGCCCAGGCGTTTCTCTAACACAGAATACAAACTCCATGGACTTACAAGTTCCCTCTTTATTTCACACCGGTGACATCCATAGACAAAAGAGCATGATATCAACTGAGTACAACAAGGTACAAGTGCAATGTTGAAAACATTCCCCGTGACAGCACGGTTCTGCTAATTCCAACTTATAAGTGCAAGCATATACAACAAAGTTGTCACAATGGTTAAAGTTTATTAGGGGCAAAGAATAAAGCGTGCCATCAAGTTCGTAAGGGCTTTAATCACTAAGTTTTCACATAACAAAATAGTTTTTAATTGGAAGATAGTTGAAAACAAGAATATACTTGGAACGGTGTAACACATCATGCATAGGAGTTTATAGTGGACACTTTGGAATAACTCGGTTTCTTGGGAGTCGGAGGCATGAGTATAACTTACTCATACAAGTGGAGGCTAGCAAAAGACTGGGAACAACCAACTAAGATAGCAATAATGGCCATAATCATGCAGTGCAACAAAGCATACTAATCAAAGAAAAGAGTGGTAATACAAGTCAAAGACTAAATGATCATAGAGGATAATGGTGACTTGACATAGTCATAACATGGTGTGAGCATGTGCCAAGTCAACCCAAGCAAAGCATCAAAGGACAATACCACAATACTATGCTTTTGCATGCTAAAACAACGCATAATTTCTCCAAGGCACACTAAGCAATCCCAATTGTTTGGAACAAGACATGCTACAGCAATAATCAATAATAATAATGCTAAAACAACACCTAGCATGTCATGCTAAAGTCTAAGTCACAGTCAATGAAGTTCCTCTTGCACTTCAAGCAAGAACTTACTACTCCTTTCCAAACACCAAGCAAACTTATTTGTAAAACAACACAGCGAGAACGGGGGTTCAAACTACTTTAGAAAACTAAACAAACTAAGCAAAGCAAACGAAAACTAAGACGCTCCAAGAACAACACAACTGTGCATGAAACAATAAAAACAAAGTGTCTAGACAGACCTAAGCTTTTTATTGATGAAGAAGGGGATGCCTTGGGCATCCCCAAGCTTTGACGCTTGTACCTTTTGGATATTTATTGGGGTGACACCATGGTGGCATCACCAAGCTTGGGAGTTTGTCCATTCTTCATCTCATTGCATCATTCTTTCTCTACACCTAAAATTTTTCCTTCATACAAAACTTCACACAATCTTCATTAGCAACATTAGTGTATTCAAAAGATATTAGACCTCTGGCAAAGCTTTGGAACAACAAGGATTTTCACTAAAAACACAAGATACTGTAGTAACTCCTTCAAAAATCTCAATTCACCTAAAGATAACTCAAAAAGGAACCAATAAGAAGCAAATGCAAATAATGGAAGAAATCTGTCAAAACAGACCAGCAGGTAGAAACCGATTTTTTTCGAACATCTTATGTTGCTCAAATGAAAAAGTGTTGAACTAACGAAAGTTATCTGACATACTTGGTAATTTATTAGTAAATTTTGAGATCAATCCGAGTTACATAGCCTCCTCACGAATTTTTTCGGTGTAGGACATAAGTCTGTTTCGGGACAGCAACTCCCCAAATCTTACTTCCCTCTCATTAGAGGTAATTCTTGACACAAAAAGCAAACAAAAAGTATAAGGAGAGGTCATTAATGAAGTAATAACTTCCAAGATTTAAGGAAACTCTTGGGTTATCTCCCAAGAAGTACTTTTCTTTAATGCCTTTAAGTTAGGCACAAGAAGCAAGAAGAATCAAGTATTTTCAAATGAAGAAGCATTAACATCAAATCTTGCTTTCAAAGGGGGAGGAAAGAGAAACTTCTCTCTCCTCATAGGTAAGTATTCAATACCTTTCTTGGATGGAAAAAGATATTTAATGGTGCCTTCTTTCATATCAATGATGGCACCAACTGTTCTAAGAAAATGTCTTCCCAAAGTAATAGGACAAAAAGCATTGTATTCAACATCCAAAACATAGAAATACACAGGGACATAAGCATTATTAACTATAATGAGAACATCATTAATACTCCCCATGAGTTTCTTATTAGCATTATCATTGAGTGGGACATCCAAATAACAATCTTCCAATGGTGGCAAATCAAGCATTTGATAAATCTTCCTAGGCATAATAGAGACACTAGAACCAAGATCACATGAAGCTTTGAGGTCAAAGTCATTCACTTGCATATTAATAATGGGTTCCCAACTATCTTCTACTTTCCTAGGAATAGAAGCTTTGTGTTTTAGCTTCTCTTCCTTAATCTTAACAAGAGCATCTGTAATATATTTGGTAAAAGCAACATGCATATCACTAGCATCAGGAATTCTAGCAAGCTTTTGCAAAAACATAATCACTTCAGAAATATTGCAATCATCAATATCAAAGTCAAACTTGGCATCACCAGTAGTAGGCTCAATAGGCTTAGGCATAGTAGGAGTAGGAATAGGGGCTACTTGTGGTTTAGTGGTGATTGTGCACACACTATTGTTTCTATCAATTTCAGCTTCCCTTTCCCACTTAGCATGAAGTTGAGCTAACAACCTAACATTTTCATCAATAGTAACATGTATGGCATGAGCAGTAGCAAAGGTGTTTTCCATAGTTTCAGGTTTAGCAGCCATTTTATTAATCAAGGAAGACTGAGCTTCAGACAAAGAGGATATATTTTTCTCAACAGTTAAAAGTTTTTCCTCTATAGTCTTATTGAAAGTGGTTTGTTTACTAATAAAGTCCTTGAGCATGACTTCAAGTTCAGAGGGGGCACTTCTAGCATTATTGTAAGAGCTTACATAGGAATTGACATTATTAGGAGGATAAGTCCTATAATTATTGTTGCTACCAAAACTGTTCCTATGGGCATTGTTGTGGAAATTGTTGTTTCTAATGAAGTTCACATCAACTTCCTCTTCTTGAGCAACCAAAGAGGCTAAGGGAACACTATTAGGATCTAGAGGAGCTTTCCCATTAACAAGCATAGCCATAATAACATCAATCTTTTCACTCAAAGAGGAAGTTTCCTCAATAGAATTTACCTTCTTACCATGTGGAGCTCTCTCAACATGCCATTCAGAGTAGTTAACCATCATATTATCAAGGATCCTTGTTGCAGCACCCAAAGTGAGGCCCATAAAGGTACCTCCAGCAGCTGAATCCAATAGATTTCTTGAGGAGAAGTTCAAACCTGTATAAAAAGTCTGGATAATCATCCAAGTAGTGAGTCCATGAGTAGGGCAATTTTTAACCAAATATTTCATTCTTTCCCAAGATGGAGCAACATGTTCACAATCAAGCTATTTAAATTTCATAATGTCACTTATCATAGATATAATCTTAGCAGGAAGATAGTACTTTCCAATAAAAGCATCTTTGCACTTAGTCCAAGAATCAATACTATTTTTAGGCAAAGAAAGCAACAATTCTTTAGCTTTTCCCCTCAAGGAGAAAGGAAAAAGCTTGAGCTTAATAATATCTCCATCTACATCCTTATACTTTTGCATCTCACAAAGTTCAATAAAACTATTAAGATGGGCAGCAGGATCATCAGAACCATCACCAGAAAAATGCTCTCTCATCACAAGATTCAACAAAGCAGGCTTAATTTCATAAAAGGTAGCATCAAGAGCAGGTGGAGCAATAGGAGTGCTTAGGAAATCATTGTTGTTGGTTCTAGTAAAGTCACACAACTTGGTGTTCTCAGCATAGTTCATTTTGGCAAAGGTGGGCAAGCCAAAAACAGCAACAGCTAGAGCAGGAACTAAAAGAGACAAACAAAACCAAACAAAAGAAACAAAGCAAACTAAAACCAAAGTAAATAGAAAAGAAGTGAAGGACTCCCCTTGTGAAGACGTCCTTAGCCTCCCAGGTAACGGCGCCAGAAAACTTGTTGATGGCGCCTCGTTGACGTGGGAGATTCTTGCTTTACTCCCGGGCAACGACGCCAGAAAAGCTTGACGGCTGTCTACGCACAGGCTGTTGGGAACCCCAAGAGCAAGGTGTGAAGGAGCAAGCAACAAGTTTTCCCTCAGTTGAGACCGAGGTTATCGAACCAGAAGGAGGAAGGAAACGTCACACAGGTGTTGCAAGCAACACGGAGACTGCACAACACAAACTCAGGACTTTGCCCCAACGAACAGTGAGGTTGTCAAGCTCACCGGTTTGCTGTAACAAAGGATTAAACGTATGGTGTGGAAGTTAATGGTTTGCAGCAAGTAAACAAGTAACAGTGGAAGATGTATCAATGGTAAAGATTGGACCGGGGTCCATAGTTCACTAGAGGTACTCTCCTTAGATAAACAACATGGCATGAAGGGTAAACAAATTACAGCAAGGCAATTGATAGGAACTCAGCAAGGCATAACAATGCAATTACTAGTCAAAAAGATCCTATGAGATTCGATTGGGCAATACAACAAGATACATAGACCGCCATCCAACTGCATCTATGACTAGAAGTCCACCTTTAGGTTATCATCAAAAACCCTTCCAGTATTAAGTTGCAAGCAACAGACTACTGCTTTAATCAAAGTGTGTAAGGTAAATAGTCAACATGTTCCATGAACAAGAGACCGTTGTTTTCTCCCTAGTAGCAACAACACATCTACAACCGAAGAGATTATTGTCACTTCCCTTGGAAACTAGAGGCATGCACCCACTATCGAGCATAAATACCCCCTCTTTGAGTCACTAACAACTACTTGGCCAAGATAGCTACTAACAACGAAGAGCATGCAAGATCACAAACAACACAGACATGATAGAATCATAAAGACAAAACCATTAATCAAACCAACATAATAATCTCAATATCCATCGGATCCCCGCAACACAACATGCATGATTACAAATAGATTAGATCTTGATCATGAACGGATCTCACAAGATCTATACATGAAAGCACAAAGGAGGAGATACAACCATCTAGCTACTACATGGACCCATAGTCCAAGGTGGAACTACTCACGCATCATACCGGAGAGAAGGCCTCCGGGATGATCTCCCCTCCAGCAGGGTGTCGGGAAGAACTTCAGATCCCCCCTCCCCGATCTAGGAACAATGGTGGCGGTGACTACAGATGGTTTCGTGGATATTTTATCGGGTACTCAGGGTTTCTGCATCGAGGGCTTCTTATAGGCGAAGGGGGAGACCGAGGCAGTGGCCAGGGGCGGCAAACCCTAGCCAGGCGCGGGGCTGGGCCCACCCGCCCCTGGGGTGGGTCTGGCCCCCTGGATGGCCCCTCCGGCTCCCCTCTGGACTTCTTGTTCCCCACGAAAAGTAATTGACTTTGTCGTTTGTCCCGTACAATTCCGAGAATATTTCTTTACTAACTTTTCTGAAACCAAAAACAGTAGAAAATAGGCATCTGGCACTATTGCAACTTGTTAATAGGTTAGTACCAAAAAACATGTAAAAAGCACCTCAAAGTGTAGACAAGCAAAGAAAAGTAGATACAAAACAAGCATGGAGCATCAAAAATTATAGATACGTTTCCAACATATCAGGTAACCGTTGCACATGGTATAGGAGCTATCCCGTAACCAAAATGACAAGGCAAACAAACAATGAGCATCTCAGCAATATTCTAATTTACCATGGGAATATGGTGCTTTTTCTCTCTTTCCTCTTTTCTCAATGTGTCTCATTTTTTTGTAAGAAGAATGCTTCATAGATGTCACTATGGTGATGCTGCAAGTTTCCACCATGATTAGGCATGGCTTAGGCTAGCGGCCCAGGCGTTTCTCTAACACAGGATACCAACTCCATGGACTTACAAGTTCCCTCTTTATTTCACACCGGTGACATCCATAGACAAAAGAGCATGATATCAACTGAGTACAAAGTACAAGTGCAATGTTGAAAATGTTCCCCGTGACAGCACGGTTCTACTAATTCCAACGTATAAGTGCAAGCATATACAACATAGATGACACAATGGTTCAAGTTTATTAGGGGCAAAGAGTATAAAGCGTGCCATCAAGTTTGTGAGGGCTTTAATCACTAAGTTTTCACATAACAAAATAGTTTTTAATTGGAAGATAGCTGAAAACAAGAATATACTTGGAATGGTGTAACACACCATGCATAGGAATTTATAGTGGACACTTTGGAATAACTTGGTTTCTTGGGAGTTGGAAGCATGAGTAGAGCTTACTCATACAAGTGGAGGCTAGCAAAAGATTGGGAGCAACCAACTAAGAGAGCAATAATGGTCATAATCATGTAGAGCGACAAAACATAACTAATCAAAGCATAGAGTGGTATTACAAGTCAAGGACTAAATGATAATAGAGGCTAAGGTGACTGGTTCATAGTTATAACATGGTGTGAGCATGTTCCAAGTCAACCCAAACAAAGCATCAAAGGAGAATACCACAATACTATGCTTTTGTATGCTAAAACAATGCTTGATTCCTTCAAGGCACACTAAGCACTCTCAATGATTTGGAGCAAGTCATTCTACAGCAATAATCACTAAGCATAAGGTGAAAACAACACCTAGCATGACAAGATAAAGTCTAAGCCACAGTCAAAGCAAGCTCACTTTTGTACCACTATTCAAGCAAGAACTTTCTACTCTTTTCCAACACCAAACAACTTATGTGAAACAACTCACAAAGATAATAATCAATAAAGATCAGTGAGCTTGTCTCACAAATCCACAAAGAAGAACTAAAAAGTCCTAAGCTGAAAGCACAAGAAAACTAAGGCTGAACGCAGTGCTAGCAAAAGTGAACACTCACAAAACAATAAGAGTGAAAACTAGAGTGTTCTAGGCAATGGAAACAGAGTGTGTCTCTCTCCAAAAGAAATATGGTGTAACCAACCAACTTACTCAAGCAAACTAATCAAACGAAAACCAAAAACAAAAACAAAGACGCTCCAAGAACAACACAACTATGCATGAAAAAACGAAGTGTCTAGAAAGACCTGGGATTTTTATTGATGGAGAAGGGGATGCCTTGGGCATCCCCAAGATTTGACGCTTGTACCTTTTGAATATTTCTTGGGGTGACACAGGGTGGCATACCCAAGCTTGAGATTTTTTCCATTCTTCATCTCATTACATCATTCTTTCTCTACACCTAAAAATTTTCCTTCATGCAAAACTTCACACAATCTTCATTAGCAACATTAGTGTATTCAAAAGATAATAGACCTTTGGGTTTAGCTTTAGAACAGCAAAACTTTTCACTAAAAACGAAAGCTACTGTAGCAACTCCTTCAAAAAGCTCAATTTCCCAAAAAGAACCCAAAAAGGAATCAATAAGAAGCAAATGCAAATAATGGCAGAAATCTGTCAAAACAAACCAGCAGGTAGAAACCGATTGTTTCGAGAATCTTATGTTGCTCAAATCAAAAAGTGTTGAACTAACGAAATTTAGCTAACATACTGGGGGATTTATTTATAAATTTTCAGCTCAATCCGACCTATAGAGACTCCTCACGAATTTTTATGGTGAAGGACAAAAATCTGTTTCGGGACAGCAACTCCCCAAATCTTACTTCCCTCTCATTAGAGGTCATTCTTGGAATAAAAAGCAAACAAAAAGGATAAGGAGAGGTCATTACTGAAGTAATAACTTCCAAGACTCAAGGAAACTCTTGGGTTATCTCCCAACAAGTACTTTTCTTTAACGCCTTTAAGTAAGGCACAAGAAGCAAGAAATCAAGTATTTTCAAATGAGGAATTTAGATCAATACTTGCAAAGTATTCTTGTATGAAAGGTATCTCATCCAAATGAGTTTTGGAGGATCCCTTCTTATCTCTCCTTGGTTTACTAATTTCATCAAAAGGATTTTTACGAACAATCCAATCAAAATTCTTTTTAAAGGCCTCATGCATCCCAACAAGCTTAAAGGGTATGGGTATCTTAAATTCCTCTCTAGGCTTAGTTTTATCTGAAGCACCCATAACATCTACACATGAGCCTAGCATATTAAAACGCTCAAAGACCTTTTTGGCTTTCTTAGCAACGTCATGGAACTCTTTGAGTAAAGTTTCAAGAATAAATTCTCTCTTTTCAACATTCTTTTCTTCTTTTAGTTTTAGGAACAAAATTTGCATCATGGGGTTAAGGCTAACAAACCTAGCCTCCAGCATATGAACTAAAGAAGCTGCAGCAATTTCATAAGTAGGAGCAAGTTCTGCTATAGATTTATCCTCAATATCCTCATGCTTGCTAACATGATTGAAGAATTCTTCAATATTATCTTTCCCAATTATGGAGCCACTACCTATAGGAAGGTCCTTCAGGGTGAACTTGGGGAGCAACATGGTGAGTTAGAACAAGGTGGAAACTAGAGCAGGAACTAATTTTTTTGTGTTTTTTATAAGAGAAAGCAAACCAAACTAAACTAATTTTGTTTGGAGTTTTTGATAAGAGGCAAACAAAACCAAGCAAGAGAAACTAAGCAAACTAAAAACAAAGTAAAGAGAAAGGTTGAGGAGGACTCCCCTTGTGAATATGTCCTTGGCCTCCCCGGCAATGGCGCCAGAAATCTTTGATGCATGCACACAGTGTTGACGTGGGACGCTTCGTTGGAAACCCCAAGAGCAAGGTGTGATGAGCATAGCAGCAAGTTTCCCTTAGTAGAGACCGACGTTATCGAACCATAAGGAGGAAGGAAACGTCTCAAAGGTGTTGCAAGCAATGTGGAAGCCCGCATAACACAAACTCAAGACTTTGCCCCAACGAATCAGTGAGGTTGTCAAGCTCACTAGTTTGCTGCAACAAAGGATTAATTGTATAGTGTGGAAGGTGATGAATGGTTTGCAGCAAGTAAATAGTGGAATATGTATCAATGGTAAAGATTGGACCGGGGTCCATAGTTCACTAGAGGTGCTCTCCTAAGATAAACAACATGGCATGAAGGGTAAACAAATTATAGCAGGGCAATTGACAAGAACTAAGAAAGGCATAACAGTGAAATACCAGACAAAAAGATCCTATGAGATTTGATTGGGCAATACAACAATATACATAGACTGCCATCCAACTGCATCTATGAATAGTAGTCCACCTTCAGGTTATCATCCGAACCCCCTCCAGCATTAAGTTGCAAGAAAAAGATAACTACTTTAGCAAAGTGTGTAAGGTAAACAATCCACTTGTTCTATGAACAAGAGACCGTTGTTTTATCCCTAGTGGCAACAACACATCTACAACTGAAGAGATTTCTGTCACTTCCCTTGGAAACTAGAGGCATGAACCCACTATCGAGCATAAATACCCCCTCTTGGAGTCACTAGCAACTACTTGGCCAAGATAGCTACTAACAATGGAGAGCATGCAAGATCACAAACAACACAGACATGATAGAATCAATAAGACAAAACCATTAATCAATCTGACATAGTAATCTCAATATCCATCGGATCCCCGCAAACACAACATGCATGATCACAAATATATTAGCTTGATCATGAACGGAGCTCACAAGAGCTATACATGAAAGCACAAGGAGGAGATACAACCATCTAGCTACTACATGGACCCGTAGTCCAAGGTGGAACTACTCACGCTTCAAACCGGAGAAGAAGGCCTCCGGGATGATCTCCCCTCCGGTAGGGTGCCGGGAAGAACTTCAGATCCCCTCGATCTAGGGACGATGGTGGTGGCGGCTACAGAAGGTTTCGTGGAGTTTTGATCTGGTTCCTAAGGTTTTTGCATCGGGGGATTCTTATAGGCGAAGAAGCGAGGCAGGGGGCGCCGGGGGGCCACATCTTGTTTAGGCATGGGCTGGGCCCACCCGCTCCTAGGGGGTTTTGGCCGCCCTGTGGCGCCTCTTCATCTCGTCTTCTAGCTTCGTGTCGCCCACGGTAAAATATTGACTTTGGCTTTTGTCCCGTCCAATTCCGAGAATATTGATTTTCTGCCTTTCTGGAACCAAAAACAGAAGAAAACAGGAAACTGACACTTTGGCAACTTTTTAATAGGTTAGGTACAGAAAAGATATAAAAACACCTCAAAGTGTAGACAAAGCAAAGCAAAGTAGATACTAAACAAGCATGGAGCATCAAAAATTATAGATACGTTTCCGACATATCAACTGCCTGTGTGCATGCCTCAACCGAATGGATTAGAACAAGTGAAAGCTTGATATTTCTTGATGTTCTACCTTTTTACCTTTTTGTTTGGGTTTGGTGAAACTTGCCCCAGGCCAATGATGTTGTGCCAAGGCAAGCTAATGTGATAAGGACAAATACTATAATGTGGCCCCTATTTGATTAAATACTCGATGATGAACTCAAGTTCTAGCATTTTTAGGCCAAATCTGAGAGTACAACTATTAAACTAACCCCTGTTTATGATCTATCCTATTTGTATATTTCTTTTGCGGGGACAAGGATATTGAAGATATAAAAGATGAAGGGAATATATAGGATTAGTTTTTAGGGTTCTCTTTACATGTAATTTCTTTTCTCTTTTGAAACACTGTAGTAGTATTCACTTGTTGTAATGTGTATTTATTATTTGTAACTTATAAAATATTCAATGTAATAAAGGATTCCTTTTGCCTTATTTATTCAGACTTGTACTTTGTAATATTTACTAAACATTGTAAAACATTCTTTTGAGAATAAATACTTGTAATGTTTAATTCTTATTGTTGTGTCTCTCATATATTTTCATTATTATATATTGTGGGATTTTAATACATATTCTTTTTGGAATAATAATTCCAATGTCTTGTTTAAATCCAACATAATGTGGTGATCTATTATTACTTCATATGCCTTATTCTGTTTCAAATTCACATTTAAATAAATATTATGGAATTCATTTATTTTTATCTAATTGGCTCAATTTGTGGATTTTCTAAATTCATTCGAAGTCAAACTTGAAATTCATTTTCCCCTTCAAAATTCCCCAGATTTGCGCGAAAATTCCCCAGATTTTATTATGCATGAATGCAATGCACAGATGTGTGGCCTCACTATTTCTAGATGCTAAACCTGGGATGTTACACGATGCCCCCTTAGCTTGCACTATGCTCCGCCGTTGATGTCCAATGTTGCTTGATCAACTCCCTTTTTGATAGTTCGTAGTATGAAATAGACGGTCTATCGACGTCGTTACTCGAATGCCATGAATTATGTCGATTCTTGCAATTGAGTTAAGAAAAACTCTAAGAAATCTAATAATATGATACATAAAAACTAATAAAGACCTAGAATAAGAAAAAAACATGCAAAACTAAAGATGAAAGTCGGAGGCAGCCCTCTGCTAGGACTGCTACCACACTAGAAATAATGCACGAGTGGATGCAATAGAGGGATCCTTCTCGAAATAGGCTCTCACCCTACTTTATAAATAAATCCACAACGGCTTCACCGATACAAGGTGATTAGGAGATTCTCTCTTATATGACAGATCAAAGATAAAAAAAGAAAAGTAGACATCAAACCAAAACTTGTCACCGAAGACACCAGAACAAGACCGAAAGGAATCAGAGCTCCACAACGACACCCCTAAGAGGGTAACGGCTCACTGCGCCATCTTCGTAGTGATCACGACGGTTGACGGTTTTCACCTAGAGCTCTAGCACGGAGAAGATAACCACAACGGCTACCAAAGAGGGTTATGAGACCCGCAAGCATCACCATCATTGGCGCTGAAGCACTAAGCTTTCGCTCGGAAAAACTTTTGAACCTATATCGAGAACTCGGACCGCCCGATATCCCCGATTCAGACCTCCACATCATGATCTAGGTCTGCCTTTGTTAACGCACCGCCAACACCAGGATCCCCCGCCACCCTGCTCTTCACCATCCTCATCGCTGAAGGGAGAGACTACCACCATGTCGCTCGCCGTAGAGTCGCTCGCCGTAGAGTCGCACGCGCAGTCGAGTCCATATCTTGCACTCGATGAGTGACCCATATGATCATGGTAAGACCACTAGAGTGAACGAGTGAGGACCAAGCCATCAACTCTCAGACATCGAGGTATAACCAGCAGGCATCCACCTGGGGTCGCACTCAGTGTGCCCGAAATGGGACTGCTCGGCGGTCATTGGATATAGGCATATGTAGCCCGGATCCAGCATCCCAGCCACGCCATGGCCAGGGGTGGGTCCCGAGGTGTACAAGGAACCCATGAAACTGTAGGGTTCGTAGCATAGAAAACAAAAAAATTCCTACGATGGGAACTATGTACCAAGATCTATCTATTAGATACAAACAACGGGCGGATGTATATCCGTAGAGAACATACCCTTGAAGACCGACAAAGCTTAACGAGTTCAACTCGTGGTTGATGTAGACGATCTCTTGCCGATCTCAAGATCGAGAGGAAGTCCTAGCGCCGCAAATCATCAGCGCATACATGCTCGCACACACGTTCGAGGCACCGAGCAACCTCCGCCTCCTCGCTCCAGCGATGCAGCGGAAGCACAACTCTTTCTTGCCGAATAGCCACCGGGAACATGTATCTCGCTAGTCCGAGACCATGGGGGATAAATTCTAGAGGGGGAGAGAGATCCTTCACGAGGAGGTGTGAGTGAGAAGTGAGGAGAGGGGTGCCTTTTATAGGAGAGGGGGAACCCCAAGGGGGTGGCCGGCGCATGGGGTATTCCCCCTTGCCCTCCCCTCTTCATGTGGGTGGACACTCCACTCACAAAATTCCTTTAAATTCCCTCCACTCAAAATCCCACTCAAACTTGCCATTAAATTTCCACCAAATTTAATGCAAACTCTCATTAAATAAAACTCTTTTATTTTATTCAGAATTTTGTCAATTACTTTAATGACAAACATTCACAAATAACCCCTTGCTAGAATTCTATTTCACATGCATAACCACTTTATGCAATTTCACCCGAAAACCTGTTTCGGTATCTAGTGAAATAAATTCCTGCGCTTGTTCATTCTTTCGGCATGAAACTTTTGCTCCAATTGGATGTCGGTGTCTCTTAAGTGTGTCACCCTACGGTTCGTGAATAATGCGGACATGATCGAGACCCCTCTCGGATCAATAATCAGAAGCAGGATCTAGAGACCCATACTGACTCCCACACATTCAACGATGACTTTCTTGTGATCGTCGGAACCTTTTATGCTAGTATCTTAATCCCTTTGTTTCACGATATATTACATGTCCGATATTCGATCATCGTTATCTCCATACCTAGTTTGATCTCGTTACTGACATGCACTCTTTTCTCGTTCACGTGATATAACATTCTAGTGATCAAATCACTTGCTTGCAAGCTAACCAATGTGATATCACCGAGAGGGCCCAGAGTATATCTATCCGTCATCGGGATGAACAAATTCCACTCTCGATCCATGGGCCTCAACATAACACTTTATTAGTTCTGAATCCATCTTTATAATCACCCTGTTACGGTGTGACGTTTGATGTTATCAAGAAACTCTTCCGGTGTTAGTGATTGACATGATCTCATGGTCTAAGGATTAGGATCACTTCGTAAGTTGTTATAGGAATATAAACTCAATGACTTTGATCGTAATGCTATACTTCGGATGAATGTTCATCACACCATCACAAATGTTGTGATCCCGTTATTAACAACATCCAATGTCCATGATTAGGAAACCTTGATCATCTTGTTAATCAACGAGCTAGTTTATGAGAGAGACATAACTAGGAACTTTCTGTTTGTTTATTAAACACACATGTATTAATGTTTCCATATTAATACAATTATAGCATGCAAAATAAACATCTATCATATACTTGGAATACACATCATAAACATTTTATTATTGCCTCTCAGGGCATATTTCCTTCAGTCTGCCACTTGCACTTGAGACAATAATCTAGTTACATAGTGATAAATCTAACACCCATTGAGTTCTGGTGTTGATCATGTTTTGCTCTAGGGAGAGTTTTAGTCAACAGATCTGCTACATTGAGATCCGTGTGTACTTTACAAATCTTTATATCTCCATCCTTGACATGCTCACGGATGGAGTGAAACCGGCGCTTAATATGCTTGGAATGCTTGTGAGACCTTGGCTCTTTGGCATTGGCAATGGCACCATTGTTGTCACAATAGATCACCATTGGGTCAAATGCGTTTGCAACCACTCCTAGTTCAGATATGAACTCCTTCATCCAAACTGCTTCCTGAGCCGCTTCCGAAGCAGCAACATATTCGGCCTCCGTTGTTGATCCCGCTATCACAGGTTGTTTGGAGCTCCTCCAACTAACCGCTCCGCCATTCATGAGAAATACGTATCCGGATTGAGACTTAGAGTCATCCGGATCGGTGTCAAAACTAGCGTCGACATAACACTTAGTTACGAGCTCTTCTTCACCTCCGTATACAAGAAACATATCCTTAGTTCTTCGTAAGTACTTAAGGATATTCTTGACCGCTATCCAGTGTTCCGAACCTGGATCCGATTGGTACCTACTAGTCAAACTAATAGCATGTGCCACATCCGGTCTTGTACATAGCATGGCGTACATTATAGAGCCTATGGCTGAAGCATAGGGGCTTTGTCCATTATCTCTCTTTCTTCCGCCTAAGCCGGACTTTGAGTCTTACTCAATGTCTTGCCTTGCAACATAGGTAAGAACCCCTTCTTACTTCCGTCCATTTTAAACTTCTTTAAAATCTTATCAAGGTATGTACTTTGCGATAGCCCTATTAGGCGCTTAGATCTATCTCTATAGATCTTTATGCCTAATATGTATGACGCTTCACCTAGGTCCTTCATTGAAATTTGCTGTTTAGATAACTTTTAACACTATTTAAAAGATCTATATCATTTTCGATCAATAATATGTCATCCACATATAATATCAGAAATGCCACATTTCTCCCACTCACTTTCTTGTAAATACAAGCTTCTCCATAAGTTTGGACAAATCCAAACTCTTTGATCACCTCATCAAAGCGGAGATTCCAACTTCGTGATGCTTACTTCTGTAACATCCCTAAAATCATGTTTCAAACTCATGCATATCATCCATGCATCCATGATCATATAGAGTTCATTTCAAACAAATCAATTCAAAAACAGGAGCATATGAGCTCATTATTTTATGTGATCAGCATTTGAAGCAAATGCTACTCTCCAATGAGAGATTGTTGTTCATGAAACCAAACTTTGTTGTCTTATTGCTCTCAGGTTGTATTGCTAGATTGCTAAGATTTAAACCAAAGTTTCAAAACAAATATGATTTGAAAACCAATTTCAAAACCTATTCAAACTAGTGCTATGCCACTGCTTATTTTATTGTATTCCAAGTGACCAAGCCAATTCAAAGTGACCACTTGGTTTTATGCCCAGAAATGTGATTGTTGCACACTGCAAAAATCCTGAAAAGATTTGAATTCAAATAGGTTTTGAAATCATTTGAATTTGATTCCTGAAATTGAAAATAGAAAGAGAAAAGGAGAAAAGAATTGGAAATGGGCCTGCGCCACCTATCTAGCCCAACGACGGATTCAGCCTACTAAGCCTACCCGGGTTCCATCTCTCTCTCTCTCTCTCTCTCTCTCTCTCTCTCTCTCTCTCTCTCTCTCTCTCTCTCTCACTCGCAGACGCACCCACCGAGTGACTGACGCCAGGACCCCACCCCCTCTCTGTTTCTCTCGCTGGCAACTGGGCCTCACTGCCGCGTCACCCTTCGTCCCCAAATCACGCCCACGACCACGTCACCGGCCGTTCCCTCCGCCATTCACTGCCGCGTTGATTCCGCGTTTAATTGCCATTGATACCGCGCGAGATCCTCGCCCCCGCTCTGGCTATAAGACCACCTCCCCCTCGCGGCCATTTTCCCCAACAAAGCCAGACAGAAACGCCCCGCAATCGCTCCTGCACCGCGCAGACAGAGCTCACTCCGGCGACCAATCCCGGTGAGCCCCGTGCGCCCCTTCTTCTCTAGTTCTTGCAGACAGCTTCGCAACTTCCTTGCGCACCTTCTGACACCATTGGTTCCTCCTATACCGCCCCAGGTCGTCGTCTTCATCAAGCACAGCAAGGTTCCGACGACGTCCTCAACTCCGGCGATTAAATTCGGTGAGCCCCTTGTTACCCTTCGCCTTTGATTCACACGATCGTGTTCGTCGTACTCTTGCGCATCTCCTGATGCCTTTTATTCATGCTAGGGTGACCAGGAGCGTTGCCAACGTCGTCGTCCACCCGAGCCCGACGCTGTCAGCAACTCCGATGAGCCCATGCAGTCGTGCCCTTGCCAAGCCGTCGCTAGGTTGAGCATCAGTGCATCGCAACGAACCTGGTAAGCGCCTCCGACGACCCCAGAACCCCCTGTAGTGTCGCGCCGCCGTAGAAAGAGCTCGCCGCCGCCAGATTCCACCGCCAGCGCCGCCCATCTATGGTTGCTTGGCCGATGACCGTTGGATCTAGATCCAGCGCGTGTAAATAGATCACTTATCGAAGCGTTATGAGTAGATCTGGACCGTGCAGGATAAGTTAGATCTAACGGCTTGTGAGCGCGATCCTGATCGAACTAGTACGCACCAATTAGATTATGACGCATGGCTAGAGTTTAAGTTTAAAATCAGGATTTGAATCTATTAGTTGTTTGAAATTGTTTTAGCCATAACTTTTGATCCCCATGTTCAAATTTGACAAATTTTATATCAATGGAATCAGGAGAACAAGCCCTTTCTAAATATGCAATGTGTTTAATGTTTTGCTTCTGTTAAAATGATTTTTTTACAGAAGCATGTGTAGGCCTATTTGGTGTATATAAATTATTTGAGAAATGTTTTAGTGTTTAAATAAATGTTGTTTAGCAAGTTTTGAACTTGTTTATGAACCAGTACTGTACACTTGTCTTGTTGAGTTTAGAAAATCATCACATATCGTGTTGCATGCATCCATATATTTTTGCTTGTATTTATGTGTATGTGATTTGTTGCTATGATTCTATGTGTAGATTTTGGTGCCAATAGTGATTGTGATTGTGAGGAGTGTAGCTACTCTCCAAACTACCAAGGCAAGTGGTGCTTCATGATATTTTTATCCCTATGATTTCTACTAAGCATTAGAAATATTTTGCTAGTCTTGCATGTTATATTTTGCTTATATGCCATGTTGGGGAATCCTAGTAGTTGTAGAATTTCTAGGAAATTTCTAAGTTAAGATGCTTATCTATGCCATGCTTAGCCTAAATAGTAGCAACCAAGGGTGGTGAAATATACATGCTATGATAAAAAATATTTCTAAGTCTTTGGACTTGTGTTTTGCCTAATAAAACAACTAAGTAAATGAAACACCTGGGTGGAATGGAAGGAATGGTTTGTGTTGAGTGGTTACACAAGGCCCATTTCTATGGTTTACCTTGTGTATCTCACTTGTGGAAAGCCACCCAGGAACAAAGGGATTTGAGAGGCCAAATGTTAAGAAGCTTCTAGTGCAGCCACTTGGCAATATGGGCTCTGCCAGGATCATATAGGTTGCAATAACTTAGCCATTTGGACAGTTGGTGGTAGTGGGATGATAGGTTGGAGCGCGTCCATTTGGTCTAAGGGAAGGCTTCTGAAAGGTCCTGTCTTGATGAAAATCAAGGCTTGTGGGGAAATTGCACAACCTCTGCAGATGGAAGAATCTAAGTACTTAGCCATGTCCCTGGAAAAGGACAACTTGAGCATCAAGACATGGAAGCTATCAAGAATCTCCTCATCCCAATTTCTAAGTAAAACTTGTGGGTGAACAAGGGTGAAGGACTCCAATGTCTATTGGTGGTTCCTTGGGAAAAGTTTTGACAAAGAAAAACTTAGTGTTTTCAACTAATAGGCAAAACCTATTTTGAGCAAAGCAAGCCTAAGCTACATAGCCAAATTGCATATAGTATCTAGTCCACTAAAAATTATACTAAGGTATCACTTGCCAATACTATTCCAATGTATTGATCCACTGTGGCTGTAACTTGTGATGTTGCAGGTTACTCTGATGAGGATTAGGAGTCATGAGTCTACACTCAACATGTTTTCCTGTGGCACATGAAGATGAAGACTTTTATCTATTTACTTATTTAAACTCTTGTACTAGGCCTGTGGCCTTGGAGTTGTAAAGACTATGTTTGTCTCTGGAATGACTGTAATAATGACCTTTGTTTCTGTGTACTTCATCTTAAACTGTGGATGCTAACATTGATCCAGGGACTAGCATTGCAATCACAGGGATCATTTTCCTTTATAAAGGAGGGATCTTACAGCTTCAATCCATAGATGGATCGCTGAAGCTTGCACACCTTGTTAGCATCCTTAGGATCGACAAAACCCTTTGGTTGTATCATATAAAACTCTTCTTCAATATTACCATTGAGAAACGCGGTTTTGACATCCATCTGCCATATCTCATAATCGAAATATGCAGCAATTGCTAACATAATCCTAACTGACTTTAGCATCGCTACGGGAGATAATGTCTCATCATAGTCAACTCCTTGAATTTTTCGAAACCCCTTTGCGACAAGTCGAGCTTTATAGACGGTCACATTACCATCAGCATCAGTTTTCCTTTTGAAAATCCATTTGTTCTCCACGGCCTTTCGATCGTGAGGTAATTCCACCAAGTTCCAAACTTGATTTTCATACATGGATTCCATATCGGATTTCATGGCTTCTAACCATTTGTTGGAATCCGGGCTCACCATCGCTTCTTCATACGTCGCAGGGTCATCATTTTCATCAACCATGAAATTCATGACAGGATTTCCGTACAGCTCGGGAGCTGCACGCGTCCTGCTAGACCTGCGAGGTTCGGTAGTACTCTCTTTCGGAGTTTCATGATCATTATCATTAGCTCCCTCTTCAACAGGTGAAGCCAACTCCGAAACAACTACCGACGCTGCACTACTCGCCATACTTTGAAGAGAAGGTTCAATAACCTCTTCGAGTTCTACCTTCCGACTACTCACACCTTTCGTGAAAAACTCTTTCTCTAGAAAGGATCCATTCTTGGCAACAAAAACTTTGCCCTCGGATCTATGATAGAAGGAATACCCAATAGTTTCCTTAGGGTATCCTATGAAGATGCATTTTTCCGATTTGGGTTCGAGTTTATCCGGTTGAATTTTCTTCACATAAACATTGTATCCCCAAACTTTAAGAAATGACAGCTTAGGTTTGTTTCCAAACCACAATTCATACGGTGTCTTTTCAACGGATTTAGATGGTGCCTGATTTAAAGTGAATGCAGCAGTTTCTAGTGCATAACCCCAAAATGACAACGGCAAGTCCGTCAGAGACATCATAGATCGAACCATATCTAATAAAGTACGATTACGACGTTCCGACACACCATTTCTCTGTGGTGTTCCGGCAGGTGTGAGTTGTGAAACAATTCCACACTCTTTCATGTGAGTGCTAAACTCGTAACTTAGATACTCACCTCCATGGTCGGACCGTATAAATTTGATCTTTCTATTACGATGATTTTCCACTTCATTCTGAAATTCCTTGAACTTTTCAAAGGTTTCAGACTTGTGTTTCATCAAGTAGATATAACCGTATCTACTCAAATCATTAGTGAAAGTAACAAAATAACGATATCCACCTCGCGCCGACATACTCATTGGACCACATACATCAGAATGTATGATTTCCAATAAATCTGTCGCCCGTTCCATTGAACCGGAAAACGGCATTCTAGTCATCTTGCCCATAAGGCATGGCTCACATGTATCAAATGATTCAAAATTAAGTGATTCCAAAAGTCCATCCGAATGGAGCTTCTTCATGCGTTTAACGCCAATATGACCTAGACGGCAGTGCCACATATATGCGGATATATCATCATTAAGTTTAATCCTTTTAGCATCAACATTATGAATATGTGTAACATTATCATCGAGATCTAATAGAAATAAACCATTCATCATTGGTGCATGACCATAAAAGATTTCATTCATATAAATAGAACAACCATTGTTTCGGATTTAAATGAATAACCACTTCGCATTAAACACGGTCCAGATACTATGTTCATGCTCAGTGCAGGCACCAGATAACAATTATTCAAGTTTATAACTAATCCCGACGGCAAATGGAGAGGTAGCGTTCCGACGGCGATCACATCAACGCTTGATCCATTGCCGACACACATCTTGACCTCACCCCTTACTAGCGGTCGCTTGTTCCACAGCCCTTGATTCGAGTTACAAATATTAGCAACTAAACCGGTATCAAGTACCCAGGTGATACTACGAGCACTAGTCAAGTACACATCAATAACATGTATATCATATATACCTTTGTTTGCCTTGCCGGCCTTCTTGTCTGCCAAATACTTGGGGCAGTTGCGCTTCTAGTGGTCAGTCCCCTTGCAATAGTAGCACTCGGTATCAGACTTAGGTCCAACTCGGGTTTTTTTTTCAGGCACGGCAACTGGCTTGCCGCCCTTACTTCCCTTCCGTTTTCCCTTCTTGTCTATCTTGAAACCAGTGTTCCTATTAATCATCAACACTTGATGTTCCTTTTTTGATTTCCACTTTTGCAGTTTTAAGCATTGACAAAAGCTCGGGGAGAGACTTCTTCATGCCTTGCATATTATAGTTCATCACAAAGCTCTTATAGCTAGGTGGCAGAGACTGCAGAACACGATGGATGCCTAAGTCAATGGGAATCGTATTCCCAAGGAAACAAGCTTATCAGCGTAACCCGACATCTTGAGTACATGCTCACTAACGGAGATGTGCTCTTCCATCATGCAACTAAAGAACTTTTCTGAAGCATTGTAGCTCTCTACATCAGCATTTGTGTCGAAAATCATTTTCAACTCACCCATTGTATCAAATGCATTGCCGTTTTCAAAACGCTTTCGAAGTTCCGGCTCTAGCCCATACAATATGCCGCAATGAACTAAGTTGTGGTCCTCTTGACGAGTCTGATAGACATTCTTCTCCTCGTCAGGGGCATCCTCAAAAGGTGGGGGGCCTAGCGGCGCTTCTAGCACATATTGCTTTTGTGCAGCAGAGAGGAGAATCCTCAAATTCATGGCCCATTCGGTAAAGTTGCTACCGTTCGTTGCAAGTTTCTCTTTCTCCATGAACACATTGAAACTAAAAGCAGGTGGTGCCATCTACAACAGAATTTGTAAAGTTTAGACTAAGTTTATGATAGATTGAGTTCAACTAATCCATATTATGAATGAACTCCCACTCAAAAACGACATCCCTCGTGCCTTTTTGGTGATTACATGAACCAAATCCACTACACCAAGTTCGATCATCACGTGAGTCGGTATAGCTTCAAAGGCGAGCATCAAATGGGCATCATATCTACTATATGACTCATGCTTAACCTTTCGGTCCATGTTCCGAGGCCATGTCTGTACATGCTAGGCTCGCCAAGTTAGAACCTTAGTATTCGCGTGTGTAACTGTTTTACACCCGAAATATGGTCGTGGATCCAAGAACACCCGATCATCACGTGATGTCTTGGAGCGACGAAAACATAATCGGTGCATACTAAAGGAAGAACACATTCTTATCTTGATATTTAAATGAGGGATCATCTTATTATGCTAACAAAGCACTAAACAAGCAATATAAGATGCTATCAAACATCACATGTTTATTAGTGAAATGATATGGTTCCCGCATATGATCTCTATCATGTGCATCATGGTATGATCACTATCATACTTTTATGTGTAAATCCAAGGTCTATGGAGTTTACACGCTATGTGTGTTGTAAGAGTATCATCTCATGCTTCTACTTACAACATCACCATATCATAACACTAGCCCAGCAACAATCTAAACTAGACGCCTCTAATTTATCCATTGCAAGTTTTACGTGGCTTAGGGTTTTCGAGATAGAACCGTTCTTACCTACGAACATGAATCACAACGAGGATAACCAAATTTTTGACAACTCATTGCAAAATAGATATTGACTATAGTAGGAGAGACAGACACCCGCTAGCCACTTATGCAAACTAGTTGCATGTCAAGCGTGGAACAAGTCTCATGTGCGAGGACATGTAAAGTTTGTCCGGGCCGCTTCATCCCACTAGGCCACCAATATCCAAAATTACAACTAAGGAGCAACAACATGATCATCATCGCCCACATACTCATATGTGTACTACCCGTGTAAAGCATCTACGCATAGATCCGGCTCTGATACCACTGTAGGGTTCGCAGCATAGAAAACAAAAAAATTCCTACGATGGGAACTATGTACCAAGATCTATCTATTAGATACAAACAATGGGTGGATGTATATCCGTAGAGAACATACCCTTAAATACCGACAAAGCTTAACGAGTTCAACTCGTGGTTGATGTAGATGATCTCTTGCCGATCTCAAGATCGAGAGGAAGTCCTAGCGCCACAAATCAGCAGCGCATCCGTGCTCGCACACACGTTCGAGGCACCGAGCAACCTCCGCCTCCTCGCTCTAGCGATGCAGCGGAAGCACAACTCTTTCTTGCCGAATAGCCACTGGGAACATGTATCTCGCTAGTCCGAGACCATGGGGGATAAATTCTAGAGGGGGAGAGAGATCCTTCACGAGGAGGTGTGAGTGAGAAGTGAGGAGAGGGGTGCCTTTTATAGGAGAGGGGGGAACCCCAAGGGGGTGGCCGGCGCATGGGGGCTGCCCCCTTGCCTTCCCCTCTTCATGTGGGTGGACACTCCACTCACAAAATTCCTTTAAATTCCCTTCACTCAAAATCCCACTCAAACTTGCCATTAAATTTCCACCAAATTTAATGCAAACTCTTTTATTTTATTCAGAATTTTGTCAATTACTTTAATGACAAACATTCACAAATAACCCCTTGCTAGAATTCTATTTCACATGCATAACCACTTTATGCAATTTCACCCGAAAACCTGTTTCGGTATCTAGTGAAATAAATTCCTGCGCTTGTTCATTCTTTCGGCATGAAACTTTTGCTCCAATTGGATGTCGGTGTCTCTTAAGTGTGTCACCCTACGGTTCGTGAATAATGCGGACATGATCGAGACCCCTCTCGGATCAATAATCAGAAGCGGGATCTGGAGACCCATACTGACTCCCACACATTCAACGATGACTTTCTTGTGATTGTCGGAACCTTTTACGCTAGTATCTTAATCCCTTTGTTTCACGATATATTACATGTCCGAGATTCGATCATCGGTATCTCCATACCTAGTTTGATCTTGTTACTGACATGCACTCTTTTCTCGTTCCCATGATATAACATTCTAGTGATCAAATCACTTGCTTGCAAGCTAACCAATGTGATATCACCGAGAGGGCCCAACGTATATCTATCCGTCATCGGGATGAACAAATTCCACTCTCGATCCATGGGCCTCAACATAACACTTTATTAGTTCTGAATCCATCTTTATAATCACCCTGTTATGGTGTGACGTTTGATGTTATCAAGAAACTCTTCCGGTGTTAGTGATTGACATGATCTCATGATCTAAGGATTAGGATCACTTCGTAAGTTGTTATAGCAATATAAACTCAATGACTTTGATCGTAATGCTATACTATGGATGAATGTTCATCACACCATTACACTAATGTTGTGATCCCGTTATTAACAACATCCAATGTCCATGATCAGGAAACCTTGATCATCTTGTTAATCAACGAGCTAGTTTATGAGAGAGGCATAACTAGGAACTTTCTGTTTGTTTATTAAACACACATGTATTAAAGTTTCCGTATTAATACAATTACTGCATCCAAAATAAACATCTATCATATACTTGGAATACACATAATAAACATTTTATTATTGCCTCTCAGGACATATTCCCTTCAGAAACCACTAGGACAACATGGTCCGTCCAACCCAGATCGGGCCTAGATGAGCTAAGATCTGGCTCAAAGCCCCTGCCGTCCTTGGCCAACACCACCCGCCGTCTTCCAAGGAGCACACCATTCCCGCCCTTGCCACCGCCAACTCGGAGAAGTTAGAAGTCATTCTTCTCACAGTCTCGGCGTCAGCCAGAGGAGGTCTCAGGACCATCCGAAGAGGCCGCCATCCTCCATGGCCGCGCCACTATAAATGCACCACGAAGCCTCCACATCACCGCCGGAGCCCAAGCGGTCCATCTCGACTCGCCCCGAGACCTCCACATGGAGAGAGGGGAGGGCTCTACCGCCAACGGTCGGCCTTCGTCCAGTGACGCTATCCGGCGGCAGCGAGGAGAGGGAGGCGATGAACCGGGGAAGGGAGGCTAGGGTGCCCTTCCCTTGGCCCACTGGAGCGACGCGTGAGGGAGATGATCACACATCCACCTAGTCCAAGGGCCGCCGATGTCCTGGTGGAGGGCTCCCTCCTTTAAAACTCGTGGACGAGCTCCAACTGCTGATGTAAAATGAAAGCACTGCTGCATACTGGACTTGCAATCCTACCCAAAATTAGGCCAGCAAAAAGTTTGCACTAGCATAAGCAAAGGTTGATTGCTGTTGTGTGACGCATTAGCCCCCGAACAGGCACACCGGTTGTTTACTCGCTTGGAGATTCCAACAGACGACGACCAGACCAAACTTTTCTTTTAGAACAAGCGACCAGACCGGCTTTGCTGTCGGCTTCAGCTCACAGCGACGAGGAAAAAAATACTCAAAAAGAAAGCTGACTAGTAGCCGACCGACCTGGTTATATTCATACTGATCGTTCACTGATCGATTGCGCTCCACATTTCTACCAGTCAAAGTGAAGGCTACACGCCTCCACCAGCGCGAACGTACCCGTGGAATACGGCCGCCCAACGAATCACTCGATCGCCCCCTCAAAAAAAGAGGAAGAGATAAACGACTGATGCAATACTATTTGGCTGGCTTTTGGGCTTTCTGGAAAGCCAGAGAAACGCCTCCTTCATTTTGAACCAAGTGATATATTGCCTCTTTCTGAGGTCATTTCCCACGGGCACTCAAAAGGTTCGGTTTAATACTCCGGTCACTCATACTACCAGAAAAAATCGCAAGAATAGTCGAGCGAGCTTGATCGCAAAGGGAGTATAATAGCGTGGCACCTTTTTGTTGGCTTATCACGTAAGGAAAAGTGAAGCCTCAACAATAGCACGTGGGACTCGCTCAACGGAAAAAAATCATACTCCAAGTTCAAAAAAAAAATATAACTTGCTCCCTTCTAAAATAGGATGCATATATCTTTTTATCAAAGTCAATTTTTTAAAAAATTGGCCAACTATATAATTTTTTTATGAATATTTATAATTCAAGGAGTACTATATATAAAAACAGGTATGGAGGTAGTAGGATGCATATAGTCAGTTTTTTTAAAATTTGACCAACTATATAAAAAATTATGAATATTTATAATTTGAGGAGTACTATTAATTCTCTTAGGCTCGTCATAGTGAGAGTATCATATTAATAGTATCATATGATACAACCTCTATAATGCATAGTATCATATACATATTAGTATCATAACATCATACTATTTATTATTATTTTATAGAATCTCAATGAAAATTTATGTACAAAAATTTATTTGCTATTGAAATTTATAGGTATACGTGCTATGATACCGTATCATAACATGATACCACTAGCATACTAGTACATATTTATGGAGTATATCTCTTCATTAATTACACTGCCACATCATATTTTTAATAATATGGATTGCATGATACCATCTATGATACTCCCACTATGACCAGCCTTAACGCTATAAGTTACTAGCATATTTATGGATTACTACTTTGTATGGTCTCACACATTGATTGAGGATTACTACTATTAATTATGAATATTTATAATTCGAGGAGTAAAGCTAATTTTCCCTTATCCTAAGTGGTAATTAAAAGAGAATTAATTAGTACCCCCAAATACACATTATCAACCTATTATATTTATAATTCGAGGAGTAATATATCTCTCCCAACTTAATCATATACAACTATTGTACATGCCCATTAATTCTCTTAACGCTAGAAGTTATTAGCATATTTATGGAGTACTTTGTATGGTCTCGCGCATTGATTGATACCTAGGAGTAAAGTTATAATTTTCCCTTTATCCTAAGTGGAAATTAAGAGAATTAATTAATACCCTCGAATACGCGTTATCCACCTATTATATTATAAGTAATATAGCTCTCCCAACTTAATCCTATACAACAAGGGGTGATTAGTATTATAAAAGAATCACACATGGTACTATACTCGCAAATCATCCATGTATGAAGGGCATATACGCCACTGTTTGGGTTTTGATGATTTATGATAAAAATAAAAAACTTTCATATCTTTTGCGATCCTTTAATCACTTCGAGGAAATGTATGCCCATACTATGAAAAGAGTACTCGTGGTAATAGAAGTTTATCCCTCACAATCTTCTAAGTCACTTTTTTTACTTTTGTTGGTCTGAGGCCCAATGGTTCCCTCCCTCGAGTCTATGTGTGTGTGAGAGAGAGAACCTAGTGTGTTTGAGTGTAGTTTGGACCCTCAGAACATGTTGGACCTTGTGGCGGCATCTTCGACTAAACAATGTTTAAAACATCTAATGTTGTGTACAAGGCGGATTACCTACCCCTGGTGGCTGCGGCACAAACATTGCACACCGTCGGATTGTGTGCACCCGCTCCCTTGACACGGATGCTGGTCACGACCGCAAAGTGTAATTAACGGAGTTGTCTCTCTAGTCATCAATGGTTATCATCCTGCTCAGCTAGCCGTTCACCATGTGCAATCTTCACCTTTTTGTACTTCTACAAGTGAACCACAGTCACGGTGCATGCAATACCGTGCCCGCGCATGAACATGAACAAAAAAAAGGAAATATATGGACTCACGCAGGCACAGTGCATACAAGTATAATAACTGCCTTTGCGCGCGCATACATCTCATACACAGAACTTTGTGGCCTCAACATCATTGGAGATGGATTCCAACTTAGTTCTTCAGTGCTAGTAGTAAGGATAAGGGGTTTGAGCATAGCCGAAGAGTAGCATGCATGCGGGTGAGATAATTGACCCCTGCCTTCACGTACCTCAATGAACAAAAAATATAAACCATCAGTCGCCATGTAAAAGCACCAAATGCATGCATAATACTAGTTTGTTGATGGCCACGGGCTAAATGCATGCATGTGCACCGTGGCAGTGGAGCTACCATGTTGCATTCATGTGTTTTGCAGCCGTTGTGCTCCTGGCCTGAACATCGTTATACTCCCTGGCCAACTCTGGCGTTTATTCTCTTGACACTGTTTGCTCCCTTTATCTTATCTGACAATGGTTAGCCCATGCACCGCGGCCACCATGGCAGCCCACTATTTTGCATATTGTGTATCATGACAATAAGGTTTAGTTCACACTTATCAACTGATCCTACCTTGACAAGACAATTTTGATTAGTAAAACCTAGTGTTATTCTATAGTTTGGACACTTCGATTGTTACTAGTTAGTGCATTTTTGCTTCTATTCGGACCAAACTGAGAGAAAGGATACACACTTGTAGATGGTTCTGAGCTACCAATTGGTCTTCATCATATTCCTTCAAGGGTGGATTCTTTTGGCTCTAGACAAGTTTGGTTTATCAGCATAACTATATGTTTGTCCCTCCAAGTTGTTCAAAATATTGCACTTCTATAAGTGTTAATCCCTCCTAGTGAGTTTGTCTTGGTGGATTCAAGCTTTTTAAGATTCAATTGATGTCAAATTTCAAGGCCAACCTATAAATACCCCTGCCCCTTGATTGTTTCTACTTTATTTTGCATCCATCTTCTACAAAATTTGCGATCTCTGCCCTTGCCATACATTGTGAGATGTCTATAGTGAGTTTGAGAGTATTTAAGACATGACTAGCTTTGTGCACAAAAGCTTTTGATCTCACCAAGCAAAGGCCAAATCCTTGTTAAGTTTAGAGATTGTGCACTTACTATATAGACTAAGTGCCTTAGAATCCAAGAAGTTTATGAAGACCAAAATATCCCTACTTTGTGTGAAAATCTTGCCATAGCGATTGGACGCGAATTGTGTGTCTTGCTGAAGGAAATATAGGTAGGCATTGTTGGTCCTGACCTTGGTGTTGTAAGGACTTAGTGTCCAAACCTCTCCAAATAAATATATGATTGCTCTAACTATGTGAACAACCGGAGCTGCCTGTGTGATTTATGTGTCCTATCTCTCTACTTTGTGTAATCCACTTTTGTCTAAAATTTATTTTTCATATTTTTATGTGAGTGTTTCAAAACTAATATCTCAACTTCTTAAATTTGGAAAATTTCTCCAAGAAAATTTTAATGCCTATTCACCCTTTGTTTCTATACTCGATCTTCCGAGCTTACAATGGATATGGCAAATCACAACTGTTTTGTTTTCGTAACTTAGATCATTTCATGATGTGTTTCAATTTCTATGAAACATGTTCACCGCCCTCTTAATTTTTCAATCTATAGTGCATTGCACAAACTAATTCAACAAGAAGAGGTCGCATGATATTCATTTTTAGGTGATGCACCTGAAAATATTTAGAATGCAAGCTTCCTGAGATTTTGATATGTGTAGCAACATCATTATATTCAGACTAATACAAGACATTAATAGTTAAAGCATCCCTAGAAAACTCAATTGTGACTACAAATGTAGGAACATCTATCGAGTTAATAAATTGTGTTGTGTTCATCGGCTTTATTTCTAATCTTACGTGAAAAAATCATCATGGAAGTATGGTACATTTGTTAAATATATGATAAAATAAAAAAACAAATTGTTATATAAGCTATATTAATGCATCCACCACAATATCACAAAAAATGCTAGTGGAGTAAACAATTAATCCATATTTTGCACACTTTGTTAGCTCTATCGTCACCATACATAGTGAGATATCTTCAATGAGGTTGAAAGTAAAGAAGAGATTATGGTTTAGAGCACCAAATCAAGGGATTTTTATCAAGCAAAGGACAAGTTCTTGTGATTTTTGGTGGGCATGCACTTCTTATATAGACTATGTGTTTGGGAGTCTACAAGATCTTGTGGATAAGCAAAGAAGTTTTTGAAGGTCAGGACATCTCTACTTTATGTGAAAATCTACCCATAGTGACTAGGCAAGGACTCTATGTCCTGCTCAGTGAAATATAGTGCTGTAAGGACTTGGTGCCCAAACCTTTCCAATAAAGATATATGGTTTCTCCAACATGTCGAATTTTGGAGATTACTCCTCGCGATTTCATTGCACTACCTCTTTTCTTTGTGCAATATACTTTTTCAACACTTTGTAGAATTTTATTTCTAAGGTGTTTAGGCAACTAGTTGCTTAACCTCTTAATATTGGCCAACTTCCACTAAGAAATTTGTAATGCCCATTCAACCTTAGTTGTTATACTCAATCTTTCAATGCTTACCATAGCCATAGAGAATCATAACTAGTTTTATTATAACTTACAACGTTCCATGATTTGCTTTAATTTCTATGGAAGATATGCATTGCCTTCTCTATTTCCCATTCTGTGGTGTGTTGAGCAAACTAATCAACAATATGAAGAATTAATATATGGAGAATTAAAATGAAAGTGTCCCCAAAAAATCAGCTAAGAGTACAAATACAGCAGAACCTAGTGAGTTAGTAAACTATGTTGTTTTCTTGATAATCTGATGTAGAAAAATAGTAATGGAAGTAGGGTAAATTTTGTTACAAAGGATATAGAAAATAAATTGGTGAATAAGCTGGATTAATGCCATCCACCACAATCTCAAAGGCATTACTCGTGAGTAGACGATTAATTATTCCATGTGGCTTTATTACATCTCTTGTTCGAAGCACAAAGATGAGCGGGATACGACTAGTGATGATACCAGTTAAAAATTGTTACACATAATGGTCAACAAACTATAGCATACAATGATATCAAGGGATGTGTGTGTGCACATCAGGGTGGAGTTTAGTGTTGTTTGGATAGTTTACTCTCATCAATTTCAAACGCATCATTTTTAAGTAGATTGCTATTTGCTCCATCATTTCTCCATCTTCTGTTGAAGCTTGTGATGGGCGTGAGTAGGATGCGGTTGATGAGAATGGTTAAAAAAAGTTATTGTACATGCACGTGAGCGCGGGAAGGGAGCGGAGAGGTGAATTGAAAAGCCGCACGAGGTTGATGTGGCTAATGTTAATGGTTAAAAAGACCGTTACTACAACTGCAACTGCACATGTACCGTCACTTTTTCACAAACTAATTTTAAAAAGACCGTTACTTTTTCACAAAAAGACCGTTACTACAACTACACATGAGCGGGAAGGGAGGGGAGAGGTGAATTGAAAATCCGCACGAGGTTTATGCGGCTAATGATAATGGTTAAGAAGATCGTTACTACGACAACACGTGAGCGGCGATGGGCGTGAGATGAGGAGGTAGATTGAAAAACCATGTGAGTTCGATGAAAGTTAAAAGACCGTTACGACATGTGCACGTGAGCATGAAGGGGCAAGGCGGGAGAAGTAGATTTAAAGATAATAAAATCTTGTTATAAAAATGAGATGCCATGTCAACAAGTGCATGTGAAGGTGGAGAACTAGAACCGAGTGTATTGAAACATATAGATGACCCGTGAAACCTAAGTGCGACTAAGAATGTTGGCATACTGTGCACTTATTTATTCATAGTATTTTGGATGAGGCTTTGCGGTTGGTTTCTCCGAGACACAATGTTGTCTCTCTTATTCGAGGTATTTATAAAGAATCTATGGAAAACTTGAATGGAATTTGAAGAAATATTTAGGAATCTCCCAGACACAAGCATTTCCCTTTTTTATTTATTGCGTGATCTAGAATAAAGACAATTGTGTTCTCAACCTGTGGTTCAACCTTTAACCCAAGTATATAAGCCGCCATTTTTCTTTCTTGTAAACTTTTTCTTTTGTGAAACTTTCTTGAATACTTTACATTGCTCCTTTCATCATCATTTCCCAAGGTTTGGCAACATACAGAGAAGCCGTCGTAGCATTGTCGCACTACATGTTGTTATCGTGCGCACACATACATAGCAGCTCTCACTACTTGCTAGTAATGCTTATCGTCCAGTCTAAATCATGATTAGGGACAGCTTCACAAAAATAAGAAAACGAAAGGGGGTGAAAGAAATGCTCCTTACAATAACACAGCGCTACAATCGGGATATTTTGGATTGCCAATTAATCACCTGCCCGATTAACTCTGATTCACCAGCCCGACATGCAGATCCCTCTGCCCATTTATAGGCAGGCTCCTCCCACGGACGGAATCCATCGCCATCGGCACGCGCATCGATCCTTACCTCGCTCGCCGCCTCGCCTCACATAAAAGCTGCCGGACTCTGAAGGCTTTCCGCCGGTCGTCTGTCCCCAGCTTATCACACACAAGCTCTCTCTGCTTCCACGTCTCTTCCTTCCTGCTGCCGAGTGCTGACTCTCTCTGTTCCTGCCGAGTGAGAGGAAGCTGAAGCTGTTGATGCGAGTGAGCGTGTCTCCGCCCGCCATGGCTCTCGCCGACGACCATGACGAGTACGCCAAGCTCGTCCGGGGGATGAACCCGCCCAGGTGAACAAATCGATTCGCCGCCCTTTGCTTTTTTTCCTTTGTATTACAGTTCAATTCCTGTTTCTTCTTGGATCGATTTTGGTTCTGGTTTCCATTTCTTGGTGTGTTTTCTTCCTTAAAAAATCAACCACCAGTCTTCGGTGGTTTTGATGAATTCAAGGCTCCTGAATGATATAATTATCTGAAATGATTTATTGTTGAGATTTGGGAATCCTCTGTTCCGTCCGTCGTCCTTTGCTCTGCTCCGGTCTCATGTTCCGTCGAATCGACGTGCTGTTGTTTGCAGGGTTGTGATCGACAACGAGGCCTCCGACGACGCGACCGTCGTCCGGGTGGACAGCGTCAACAGCCACGGCACGCTCCTCGCCGTCGTTCAGGTCATCGCCGACCTCAACCTCGTCATCCGCAAGGCGTACTTCTCCTGCGACGGAAACTGGTTCATGGATGGTGAGTCACGGCGTTATGAATGAATTCTACCCCTTCCGTCTAGCCAAAATTTCCGCGGTTTCTAATAAAGTTTTCTTCTTCGGTTTCCCCTTGATTTCCGCAGTGTTCAATGTCACTGACCGTGACGGGAATAAGGTCCTTGACGAGCCAACCATCTCCTACATCCAAACGGTAATTCGCTACTACATAGTTATTTTTGTACTGGATTGATTGTCGAATTCTGTCTGTGAAGAGCTAGTTTTTGAGGATGGAATTGATGGCTGGCTGCAGACGCTGGAGGCGGAGGACCGTTACTACCCGGAGGTGCGGAACACGGTGGGCATCGTGCCGTCGGAGGAGTACACCTCCATCGAGCTCACGGGCACCGACCGCCCGGGCCTGCTCTCGGAGGTGTGCGCGGTGCTCGCCGGCATGCAGTGCGCGGTCCGGAGCGCCGAGCTGTGGACGCACAACACGCGCGTGGCCGCCGTCGTGCAGGTCACTGACGCGGCCAACACGCCCTCGGGCGGCGGCGCCATCGAGGACGACGCCCGCATCGCCGACATCAGCCAGCGCCTCGGCAACCTGCTGCGCGGGCAGAGCGGCGTGCGCGCGGCCGAGGCCGCGGAGAGCCTGACGCACAAGGAGCGGCGCCTGCACCAGATGATGTTCGAGGACCGGGACTACGGCGTCGGGGCCGCGCGGCCGGACCCTCGGACGGAGGTCTCCGTGACGCACTGCGCCGACCGCGGGTACACCGTCGTGGTGGTCCGGTGCAGGGACCGGCCCAAGCTGCTGTTCGACACGGTCTGCACCATCACCGACATGCAGTACGTGGTCCACCACGGCACCGTCAGCACCGAGCACGGCGACGGCGCCTACCAGGAGTACTACATCCGGCACGTCGACGGGCACCCGGTCAGCTCCGAGGCCGAGCGCCGGCGCGTCGTCGAGTGCCTCGAGGCCGCCGTGGAGCGCCGCACCGCCGACGGGCTGCAGCTGGAGGTCCGCACCGACGACCGCGCCGGCCTGCTCTCCGACATCACCCGCATCTTCCGGGAGAACGGGCTCACCATCCGGCGCGCCGAGATATCGTCCGAGGGAGGGGAAGCCGTGGACACCTTCTACCTGTCGGACCCGCAGGGCCACCCCGTGGAGCCCAAGACGATCGAGGTCATCCGCGCGCAGATCGGCGAGGCCACGCTAAGGGTGAAGAACAATCCTTTCGTCGACGACGGAGGATCCACCTCCGACGTCGCCGCCGGATCGACGGCCTTCATCTTCGGGAACCTCTTCAAGTTCTACCGCCCGTTCCAGAACTTGGGCCTCATCAAGCTCTACTAGCAGCAATACAGAGGTCGTAGGATACAGACTTCATCAGTGTAAATATTGGTCCAGTCCTTCCTGTCAGAGAAGGGAAGATGATGGTGATGATCAAGCTAGTCTGGGTGTAGACAGAGCAGTAGTACCAAGCTAGCTAGCTAGCTCAGGAAAGAAATGGTAGGTCAGTTCAGAAAGGATAGCATCATAGCAACTAGCTTAGTTGGGTATACTGGAATTGGGTTCAAAAACATTCTCTGTAAATACTCTCATCTTGTACATATATCTTCTTGTGGAAAAATGGAGAAAACTTGTAAATACTTGTAGGGCACGTTTGATTCAAAGGATTTTAAAAACACAGGAATAGGAAAACCATAGGAATGGTATGTCATGACATGTGAAATCCTATAGGAATGAAAAACGCAGGAATTAGCTGCAACATCGTTTGATTGCGCCACAGAAAAAACGCAGGAAATTTGTATATAGATTGAGTACATGGCATAGTTGTCATAGACACATAGGAATTTTTCCAAGAGGTCTAACCTCTTGTTAGAAATCCTATGGAAATATAGTATAGGAAAGGAATTCATAGGAATTTGGAAGGGTTCAATCCTTTGAATCAAATAGCCTCTATAGGAAAAAATCCTATGAGTAAAAATTCTACAAAATTCTTTTGTGAATCCTTTGAATCAAACATGCCCGTAGTGTGCATCTTGTGTTTCATGTTTTGCAATGCAAAAAAGAAGCTGCGTATTCACTCTGCGGTGCTGCAGATGCAGATAGCTGAACTGGATGAAGCACATCGGGGTCGTGTGGTCTGTCAGTCGCCGGCGCCAAGTGTACATCCATTCCGCACCAGCGTCAGTCAACATGAGTAGTCCAATTTCCGAAGGTCCCAAGAGGTGTTTCTCAAAGCAACTCCCCAAAGGAGGATGAGGATGAGCCCGAAATGGAGAAAGACCGGTGCTAACTTATTGTGCGCAAACATTTTCACTAGACTATAACCAAAATCCGCCGTAGTGAAATACATTGGTGCTGACTGACATAAACATAAATAGCTAACCTAGTAACTGATGAAAAAAATAGACAAATACACCTAGCAATTGATAGAATTATTTGAAATAATTTAATTAGATTAAAAATCAAACAAAATTCAACATTTCGCTTGATACATATACATTCAAGAGTTTAGGGGGTGGAAAATTACACCTTACCTTTGAAATACGATACGAACAGATTAGGCTCTGTTTGGCAGCTTGATTTCTGTAAAACCAAAGTATTTCAAAATCATGGTATTGCTACATGAGAAACTTTAGTTTTAACAAAACTAGAGCTTCCGGAGAAAAGAGGTTCATACCTCTTTCTTTAGTAAGGCAAAAATAACACAGTTTCAAACTATGGGGTTTTATTGTAGCCAAATAGGTCAAAGTATTGTAAACTATAATATTTTAATAAACCGTTGTATCTTTGGACATAGCGATTTGGCTCACATGTCTAAATACACCTATTATAAAAATATATATTTTATATGAATTTCAAAATATTAAAAAAATTCGGAACAAAATTCCGGATGTGCATCCATACATGCTATGTTTTCTCACAAAGTTTTGCTGTCAGAAGAAATTTTTTGTGGACTATACGAAAAGACAAAAAAAATATCTTGTGAAAAACTATTTTGCAACACCACTTTTTTTCTTTTTTATACAATCAACATAAAATGTCTTTTTTGGTGAAACTTGGTGTACGAACATATAATGTTAAAATCTACATCTGAATATTTTGTTTCAGAATTTTCAACATTTTGAAGTATGTCTTTTTGACAGTGGGTGCATCTATACCTAGAAGCCAAGGTGGATTTCCGTGTATCTTCTAAATACCGAGAAAAAACTATGCTGCCAAATAGACTGATAAGTTTTTTCTAGCAACGGAAGATTGGTGGAGGCCGAAGGGAGGCGATCATGGGCTACTGAAAAGTGATGGCCGGTCTACCGAGTACCGCTGCACTCTTGAGCGGCTTCAGGTGGCTAGAGGAGTAGGGCCTGTTTTCTTTATCGTTTATTTTTATATGTCTGTTTTTTACTTGGTTTTGTCTTCCAAGCGGTATAGACGAGGTGGAGACGACGATGGCGTGTTGGCATAAGCTTTCTCTGGACTCTTCTTATCTCATGGGCATCCGATTCGTAGTTAACAAAGTGCCCGTGAGGGCTAGCGTCACCGAATGTGTTGATTCTCTTCGGATTAGCAATTGGTGCGTCTATCAAGAAGATTTATTTTGGCTGTGGGGATATAGAGATAGTTAAGAAGCTTCATCAACGATTACTTCTTTCTTCTCATTTTCGGGATGGATGTGGTCTTCTAGACCTGTTCGGCAACTTCCCGTCCACAACCAACAATATTAGGCTGGCTCAGGGAGGAACGACAGTAGCGACGAGCCGTCAACATGGTCTAAAGTTTGAAGACGAATGACATCTTAAGAATTTCGTTATATTTTTTGTTCTTTATGATGCTTTGTACCGTCATATGTTTTTTTAATGCGAGTGTCCTTTAGAAAAAGACAGGTAGCCCTCTTTTGGCATCAAAGTATTTTTAAAGTATTAAGAGAATATATTGGTTTCTGAAAAAACTGAAATATTAAATACTTTGAGGTGTTTGGATCCAACAAATAAGATGCTTTCAAAATTGAAGTATTCTACAAAACAATATTTTTTTTGAAGTATTTGAGAAAAAGGTCAGACACTCTTTTTTCTAAAACTGAAAAAGGAGAAAAACTGAGGCCTAGTTTGGCAACAAAGTTTTTTTCAAACTAAAGTATTGCAAAACCATAATATCTAAGTGCATAGGCTAGCAATACTTTCCGAAAAAGAGGTGCAGAGTTATTTTTCCAATACTTCAAAAATAGCACGTTTTGAGAGATATGTTAATACCACAGTTTTTATTCATAGCCAAACACATCAAAATATTTAAAACTGTAGTGTTTTGAAAAACTATAGTATTTGCTGAAATACTTTAAGAGGTCGTTTGACATTCAGGTATTTATTTCATTTAGTGGAAATAAAATGAATACATGGATTCATTTTATTTATATTATGATTCAAAAACACCCATATGTTTAGCTGCCACCGGAATTTGGAAATGACAGGTCTAAGACAGGAATTGAGTTTATACATAGGAATATTTGGATGAATTTGTCAAATGAAATAACGGCTCAATTCCGTGCCAACCAAACAGCATAGGGATGGAATTGCAAAATGAATTCCAAGATTCTAAGTCCAAATGATGGATACCAAACGATCTCTAAAGGTACTTTGCTACCAAACACAGCCTGAAATATTATTTCGCTATTTACTAGGCATTGAAATACTATGGTACTGATATACTTTAATTTAAAAAAAACTTAGATGTCAAACTGCCGACGCGAGGCGACCTGAGCTAGGGGTGGAATCGAGCCGAGCCGAGCCGGCTCGTGGCTCGGCTCGACCAAGCTCGGAAAATTTCGAGCCAAGCCTGGCTCGGTTTGGCACCTGAAAATTTCCAAAAAGTGGGCTCGTGGCTCGGCTCGGCAAGGCTTGGCTCGACGGCTTGTCGAGCCCACCGCTAAACTCTGAACCAACTTACCCCTGCGCTAGCACCCCGCGTGCGATTCCCCTCTGTTCATATAGATGTGTTGTCTCCCATCTTCAGTAGGGCCGTAGGGCCGGCACCACCACCGCCACTGTCGTCGGCCGCCTCATCTGGCCATGCCGTCGTCCTCCTCCATGGCCCCTACCCCCTGCTCCTCCTGAATTAGTTCCCTGCGTACGCGCACGGCGCCGTGTAGGGTTAGTGGCGGCCGCTGCCCACCGGACCTCCGCTGCCCTTGTCCGGCAGCTCACCTGCTTCTTTTCTCCTGTGTCCTCCATAACGACCAGGTGCAGCAGCGACCAGGTGCTTGCCTGCTCCTCTTTTGATCTTCTCCAAGCCCGCTCCTCCTACTCCTACCCCGTTGCTCATGGATCTCCAAGAGAGCAGTTTGTTCTGTAGTTTGAACTGATGGCATGTGTTGGAAGTTGAAGAAAATTATTCAGTTAAAAAACCGAGAGGGTTAATAATTGATGACAAAATATCCATCTTTTCAGTTGTAAAATTTCCAAACTCTATCGCTAGAAGTAATTTACTGCACAATTGCAAAGTGGTTTTTCTAGGAAGCCACTCAAATCAGGTTGTGCTATTGACTGACGTGATATGTAATGTAAGACAGATTAACAGAGACAACTTGAAATAAATCCGATGCAACATTTGTTGTCTCAAATTGTGTCCTTATACTATGTTGGCATCTCCACTATCTTCCATTGAGGAATATGTATTCAGTGTCGGTTCACTGTTGTGCATTGTGTCAGTAAAAATATTATAGCAAACTAGTTTCTGCACCATATTATGTGTATATATGTTATATTCCATACAAAGATTGTAGTTAAATATTATTGTACGTGTGTTAACATGTATATTTATATAGATAATGATAATTTTGAGTGCATGGACAACCAATTGTTGATTAAAATTGTGAACTCTTACATTTTTAGCAAATGATGTGTCAATATTTTTTCATGCACCGAGCCTTCGAGCCGGCTTGCAAGCTTCACCAAGCTGGCTTGTCGAGCCTCGAGCCTGGGCAGTAGGGTTTAGGCTTGGCTTGTCCAACCTTCGAGCCCGAGCCAAGCCTTATCGAGCCTGAGCCAAGCCTTATCGAGCCCAAGCCAAGCCTCGAGCCCGAGCTTTGTGTTCACCCCTAACCTTAGCCTACATTGTTTCGATCGTGAACTGGTCTTTTTTTTAGTGGAGATCGTGAACTGGCGATTGAACGTGCGAGGATGTGAGCGACCAAACGGGTTAGTAGCTAGGCATATGGGCCAAGGGACGCTAGACGGGCTGCATAGACCAAGGGATTCTAGCACAAGCCTTGATCGATTCTGGCAACATTTCCCTGTACTTGCTCCCTTGTGCTATTGGGCTGTTGGTTACGCGGAGAAGGGAGCCCACGCTCCATGGAGCAAGAACATCCATACAATAAGATCACAACGAACACGCTTTAGGCCGGCGGCTCTATATTTTACAAACACGCTTCAGGTCGGTTCTATATTCTACAGTCTTAGTCAAAATTGATGCCGTATACCCTAAGGCCCCGCTTGTTTTGCAGTTTTTGTTACGGGGAGAGATCCGGATATTACCGAGGTATGAAGGATTTAGCCTTACCTCAATCGGTCAGTAAAACTTACGCCCTAAAATCCAGCGAACCAAGCAAAGACTAAGCCTAATATATGTACGCATATTTAAAAATATAGTGTATCTACTTCACTTGCAAAATATTAAAAGTTAACAAGGGCACATTGTTAATGTAAGATGTATATAAATTATTATTAAACACTTAAAAATTATCATATTACTACAAAAAGACTAAAAATGTAGCAAAATATAACAAGTAGTATTACCTACAGGTTTGATTAACCCAAACAGTTATTAAATCACCTTTTTTGCGACCAATGAGTTGATTCTCTTAGTTTTCTTTTAATCCTTTTCGCAACAGCAAACTTATGTTTCGACATTGTATAACATCTAAAATTATGAAATAAATAAATTATACATGAAGGACCCTAATCTAACATGTAACATGCTTGATGCTTCCCTGATTGGGGTAAAAAGTCAAAGGTGACAAGGATGATTAATTCAATGATTAAACAAGTACCAGGTAATCAGGACACAGTCGAAGAGACGAGCAGGGTCATGAGGGCGAGCCCGAGAAAAACTGAGGCCTGCAAGACAGGGACGAGTAGAGCCAGGTGCCAAGGTGGCCGAGGCAAGGCCACAGACTCGTAAGGATGCAGACGAAGAGCCAAAGAGGTGGATCAATTGCAGACCGCTTCGGCTGAGAGCGTGAGATTGATTGCTCGCTTCTTAGCTGTGTGTTTTTCCCTGCCACCTACTCTCCCCTGTAGAGAGGTGGAATAACACGCGCTGTATTACTCTGGTGCACCGGCATGGTGTAGGCGTGGACGACCCCCGTCCATGGGTTGTGGCCGCCGCCCCATGGAGGCGTCGGCTGCTGATTGCCACCGCCGTTACCGCCACCGCCACCGTCGTTGTTGCGGCCACCACCGCCGCGACGGCGGCGGCCGCCACTGCCGCCGCTGCGCTGCTGCGGCTGCTGGGGGGCGGGGAAGGGTGCCGCGGGCGCCGGGGGGCGCGGCGGCTGCTGGAAGGACGCGGGGGCTGGCGGGGCCGGGGTGCGGTACCCGGCAGCGAAGGCGGTGTGGACGGCGCGGGCGCGGAGGTTCTTCAAGCGACGCTCCTCGAGGCGAAGGTAGGCGACGCAGCGCTTGAAGGTGGGGTCGGCCATGAGGGTGAGGTTGGAGGCGGCATTCCCGAGATCCTCGTTGAGGCCGACGGTGAGGGTGGAGAGGATGATCTCGTCGGCGACCTTGAAGCCGAGGTCCTGAAGCTCGTCGGAGATCGCCTTGAGGCGCATGCAGTAGGCGTCGAGGGTTTGGTCGCCCTGCGGTGTGCCGAAAAATTCCTGCTGCAGGAAGACGATCCGCTGCAGCTTGTTGTCGGTGAAGAGCCCGTTGATTTTCTTCCACACCGTGCGAGCGTCGTCGCCCTCACGAACGACGGTCTTGAAGATGTCCGGCGAGATGGTGAGGAAGAGCCAGTGGATGATGGTGGCGTCGATGGCGAGCCAGTCGGGGTCGCGGTTGTCGAGGAGGTCGACGGAGCCGTCCACGTGATCGCGCAGGTGGTACTCGTGGAAGAGGAGGTAGAAGTACGTCCTCCAGGCGTGGTGGTTCTTCTCGGCGATGGAGAGCTTGACGGGGACGTGGTCGGCGATGTGCACCTCACGGATCAGCGCGGGGGGCGGAAGATCGGATGCATCGGAGGTGGACCCGAAGGGGTTGCCGGAGGAGACAGACGACATGGCGCAGGAGGGAGCGGCGGCGGCGCGCGGGGAAGGCGGCGTGACGGCGGCTAGGGTTTGGTGGTGGGGAGAAGGGAGGAAGAGGGAGAAGGGAGGCGCGGCAGGGAAGGGGCGGCGCGGTGGGGAAGGAGGAAGGCGGCGGCGCGGCAAGGGAGCCGGCGGCGGCGGCGGCGCGCGAGAGAGGCGGCGCGGCGGCGGCTAGGTTAGGATCGAGAGAAATCTGATACCATGTAGAGAGGTGAAATAACACGCGTTGTATTACTCTGGTGCAAAGGCACACATATATAGGTACAATGGGAGGCCTTCATACCCTCAATACAAAATAGAGAAGGGCCTAATCACTATTGTCCTATACACAGATATCTACTCTCAACATCTTCTCTATTTTTTTCAACCCAAAATAATAAAACATATATAGCTGTATAGTCTAGAGGATGTGCCACTCACAATCATGGGTCCTAGGCAGCCGCAGAAGGTCGCATAGAGTTGGCTTCTCCGAAGTTGAACATCACTATGATAACAAGTTCACCGTGCATATATATGTGGGGCAGGGGGGGTCTTGAAATTTCCTTTTCACGAAGAACAAGAAACAAGTATGTTAGTATGCGAGTTTGAAGAAAAAAAAATCGATGTCCACAAAATCTCTGTTCCATGAATCATGTCGTTAACATCACGAACCAAAAACAAAGCCGCAAAAAAGGAGGGTATCCCGCACAATTCCTTTCAAGTCAGTGAAATACGACGGACTCACGAATTAATCTCTCGGGCAAAATAAGAATAACATCCACGTTCAATTCTCCATTTTTATTCCATTAGCAAGAACTCGTTTCAATTGCATACAGTAAGAAATTCCAGGCACATGCGCATGCATTTCCCTCATAGAAACTCAGACGAACTCAGAAATAACAGAAACTAGACGGACACGAATTCGAGACATGACGCTACAAACACCTTAGCTAGATAGCCCTTCTCCGGCCACGACAGACGGCAGTGCATGCGCGCGCCCGCGATGGCGACACTGCCGGCGGCGACGACCGAAGACGTCGTCACTTCTTGGGTGCCGACGTTGCCTTCTGGCTGGGTGGCGAGGGCGGGTCGATCACCACCGACGACTCCGGCTCGTCCTCGCCGCCGATCCCAGCGTCGGCAGCGGGCTGCGCTCGTCCGTACAAGATGATGGTCGGAGGAGAGACGCCGTCGGCGGCCGGAAGCTCGAGCCTCCCGCCCTGGCCGTCATCGTACAAGTGGCTCAGGAAGAAGAGGTAGTCGGGGTCGGCGCGGGCCTTATCCTCGGCGCTCAGGTAGTCGGCGACGGGGCGGCGATCGGCCATTCTTCCCAGAAAGGCTCGCTGGCTCAGTAACGATCGGAAGAACTGAAGAGAAGCTCGCTGGCTCGCTCGCTGGGTGAGGCTGAGGCTCGCCATTGAGCTACTACGCGGTATATAAAGAGCTGGCCTAGAGTTACCGCGGTTTCCCTGCAAGAAACAATGTTACCGCGTCTCCTTCCAAAACAGAAAATGTTACCTCGTTCAACTTTTCATCTTGACTCTGTCATTTCTGAACGCGTTCAGACATCATGTATACTATCTATCCCGAAATCGCAAACTGTAAAATGACTGACTCCAGCCTCTCCTCTGAATGTTACTAAAATTTTATTCGAGTAAATTATATCTACCACGGCAGGATAGTTTGGATGGGTATGACTGGCTTGTTGTAGCAGGCTTCCATGGTCGTGACTGGCGGCCAAGAGATTGGAAATAGAAAATGATACTGTTCCCCCGGAGGATCCCGTGATTTTATCCCCCGGGTAGCTCAAAGCCGTGGAACAACTCACGAGTGGTGGGGCTGTGTCGTATCTTCAACCTTTCATCCAACTCCTGTACGTCACCTACTCCCGTACGTCTCCTGTCGCGTGCACCTTCCGCCGTGAGCCTCCTGCCGCCGCACCTCTCCGGTGCCGCGCACCACCGGCAAGCTCCGTTCCTCCTATCCTAAGCAAGCTCCCGCCAACGCGCCCCTCTGCTACAGCCCGCGCCGCCGTGGCCCACGCCACCTGCAGCGAGCACCGCCATGACCCGCGCCGTCTGCAGCGAGTGCCTGCGCGCCCCAGCTAGATGGTGCTTGTTGCTGTGAGCGACGGTCTCCGATGCTGGCTATGGATTGGAGCTCATGAACATCCTTCTCCTCCTCTCCGGTGTTGCCCCAAGGCCTAAACTTCTGGAGCCTATGGCTTCTCTGCGACCACGATGGAGAAGTTGTGGGACAAGCGGCCATGGCCAAGATTCTGCAGCCATGGCGTGCTACCTAAGGCGACCGAGTTGCTTCTACGGTCTCCAGTGTTTGCTACTCTAGCAGACATGTCTTGCTACTTATGTTGACCGATGTTGCTAATTATGTTGTCCGTCAGTGCTACGAGCATTTGCTACTTTATCATGTTTTTTTTGCTACATATTCGTATATTTTTTGCTACTTTCACACAATCTTTTTGCTACAACCAATCTCTACTGTTTTGCTACGATATCCCTGGCGGGAATCTCCGGCGATGTCTTCGACGATATCCCGTTTGCTACATTAGAAAAAACATTTTGCTACAACTGTTTTATGTTTTTGCTAAAATAACGTAAATCATTTGCTACGAGGTCTCCGGCGACGTTTTTCGGCGAGTCTCCGGCGATGTTTCCGGCGATGTCGGTTTTGCTACATTGAAATATGTTTTTGCTACAAGATTGCCGACGAGGTCTCCGGCGAACTCTCCGGCAAGATCTAGTCTGTATGTTCTATTTTCTTGCTACGAGGTATCCAACGTTGCTACAAGTCGTGTCAGTTCTTGCTACATGCGGTCGATGGCGATACTACAAGCGGGTGTTGGATTTGCTACATGTGGCTTCTGATATTGCTACCTACGGCCACAGTCGTTGCTACCTGCGGCATCCTGACCTGCTACCTATGGTGAGAGGCGTTGATACCTGCAGCGAGCGGTCATGCTACACACAGCGACCGAACCTGCTACATATGCTTTGTGGTGTTGCTACATGCGCGAGCGGTGCTGCTATAATGCCATATTTTTTTGCTACAATTTTTCCTCCGACAATGTCTCCGGCGAAGTTAAGCTTTTGCTACATTAGCATGATCATCTTGCTACATCTGTTTTCTGATTTTGCTACAAAAGCACAATTTTTTTGCTACGCGTTATTCGGCGAGGTCTCCGGCGAGATTCTCCGGCGAGTCTCCGGTGAAATCGGTTTTGCTACATTAGTATATTTTTTTTGCTACACCGTCGCCGGCGAGGTCTCCGGCGAACTCTAGTCTGTTTTTCTATTTCTATGTTGAACCGTTTTTTGCTACATATAGCAAAAACGGGATATTTTGTAGCAAAAACGGGGCGTTTGTAGCAAAAGTGGGAGTTTGGCTGTTATTTAGTGGACACGTGTCGTGAGGAGGACCCGGGGGATGGAAAGTTTTAATCCCCCGGGGGACGCCTAGTATGACCAATCGCTCGATCATTGGGTTACACTAGGAATATCCATGTTCAGGAAATGCTTGAGGTTTACAGAAGCAGGAACAGATATATATGTCCATGCGGAACTAGAATTTTTTTGTTTGAGAAATACGGTATAATCATAGACGCTCACAATACATACATGCATCCATCCCAATGATCAACATGCCGTCTCATTAAAAACCCTCCAGCCCTTTTAGGTACTCTAGTAAGAAAAAGCGTGCATAAGAAACCTGTTGCCCTGAGTTTACATAGTGTTCTGACAATCGAGAGTGACCAAGTCCTAAACACAGTCACAAACTGAATCACGAGAACTATCCGACAAACAGAACTTTCCTAGTTGGACTAAAACATGTGCTACTCCATTACACACACGGTCTACCTTCAAAATAGAGATCTCCTTGAAAACTTTCAGTAGCTCTCTGCTTTCGAGATGGCAGCCCAACTGGATGAGTCTTCGTCTGACTTTGAAGTAATTGCAAACACCGCTCGTTGGCAATCTGACTCGAGGGATGCAGGCCAAAGTCGCAGCAATATCAAGTGACGAAGTCCTTCAACATATGCAACAACTTCAGCTTCTTCCGCACACGAGCATAATTTGATTAATTTCCACTCTGCAAGGATAGGATGACCCCGATGATCTCTAACAATGATTATGACGCTAACATTCTTCGAGACAGGGTCCCGGTCGTCATCCATGTTGGCCTTGATAGAGCCATTACTTGGTGGCGACCAAGTCGCCCCAGGGAAGCTGGTTGATCCAGTATTCAACACTGAAAAAGAATGAAGATAGATCACAAGATAAGGAACAGAAGCCGACACCGAAGCCTTCCCATCTCCGTGCACGATGTTATTGCGATGGTGCCAGGCTCGCCAGAGCAAGAAAACGATCTTTCATCTTTGATAGTTAGGTGAATTTCCGAGGAGGGAGAGCACCCATTCGGGCCCTCTTTTATTGAACTCATCATCTGTCGGCATTTCCCAGTGAGCACGCAGCTCCTCCCGAAGCGCCCGGGCCAAAGAGCATGTGATAAGGGCATGGTGCGCATCCTCATCTTGGCAGCCACAAATAGTACAAGTAGGGTCTACTGTGTGAATTCTTCGGTGCAGATTCTGGTGAACTCCAAGCGAATCCAAAGCCACCCTCCATGCAAAAACTCTTAGCTTAGGGGGAACATTCAGCTTCCAAATGAGATCTCAAATTTTCCAATCACTCGATGCTTCTCAGCTAGACTGGCCAGGACTAAGTAGCTGTAACTTTGGTTGCAAACCAATATGGTAAGCAGACCGAACGCTCAAAGACCCATAACTTTCTCCACTCCATGCAATAAAATCCTCAAAGGCACGAGCAGGGATTTTGATATTGAGGATCACGCATCATGTAGATAAAAAGACTCACGAATAGCCACCTTATTCCAGGATATGGAATCATTATTTATAAGTTCAGAAACCCACTTCCTACATGAAGGGATTTTTTCCTTCAACCTGCGTGGCGCCCAGTCTAAAAATCCAATTATCACGAAAAATTCTTACGCTGGTGCCATTACCAATCCGGCAGATTATACCTTTCTTCAAGAGATCAAGCCCATGAACAATTGCCTGCCAATTTTGTGACTGATTTTCAATGAAGGTTGTTTCCAACAAGATTCCAGAGGGGTAGTATCTCGATTTCAAAAGGTGCGCGCATAGGCTGTCTGGGAATTTGAGAAGCCGCCAGGCCTGCCTTGCGAGCAGAGCTTGGTTGAAAACTCGAAGGTCCCGAAACCCAATGCCAGCGTAGGATTTTGGTCGGGCTACCTTGTCCCAAGCCAACCAGTGCATTTTTCGTTTGTTAGTCTCATCCCTCAACCAGAAGTTGAGAATAATTTGCTCAAGTTCGTCAATCGGCCCCATTAGGAATTTGAAAATGCCCATAGCATAGGTCGAAACAGACTGAAGCACAACCTTGATGAGAGTATCTTTCGCGGCGCATGACATATATTTCTCCGACCAATCATTCGCATGCTTAAAAAACTTGCCTTTTGTTGATTTGAATTTTTCCTTTTTTATCCTCCCATCCAGAACTGGAAGCTCCAAATATTTCTCTTCAAAACAACTCGTATCATACTGCAGTATTTCTTTTATGTCGCCTTGTACCTCAGATGTACACCTACCCCCATACATGATGGAGCATTTGTCTAGACTTACGAGTTGCCTAGTTCCTTTTCCGTAACGATCCAGTATTGATTTTACAACCATTGCTTGCGCAACTGACCCTTCGAAAAATAACAAGTTATCATCCGCGAATAAAAGGTGGGATATACCCGGATCTCGTCGACAGATATGCAGCTCCTGAAGAGCATTATTATCAATTTCCTTGCGAATAAGACATGAAGACCATCAGCAACAAAAAGGAACAGAAACGAAGAAAGATGATCACCTTGGCGTATGCCGAGAGATGGGGTGAAGGAGTCTAGCATGTGACCATTAAAGCGAATTGAATAAAAAACAGTGGTGACGCACGTCATCACCCACTGAATCCATTGACTATGAAAGTCTAGTTTCGCTAAAACCCCTTCCAAGAACCTCTAATCCACACGATCATACGCTTTGGCCATATCCAACTTGTAAGCGCAAAAATTCCTACAGGCTGCCGAACCAGTCTGTATAGCATGTATATACTCAAAAACCATCAGTGTGTTATCTGTAATGACACGGCCAGGGATGAACGCACTCTCAGTTGGAGAGATGATATCCTGGAGGATAGGTCTGAGTTTGTTAACCAAACACTTAGATACAACCTTGAAAATCATATTTCATAAGCTTATCGGGGGAAGTCTTTTAGTGCCTCAGGATCATTATTTTTAGGAATAAAAACAATAGTCGTGTCATTGACCTCCTCGGGCATGACACCGGTAGCAAAAAAGAGCTGCATCACTTGCACCACCTCTTCTTTCAACAGGTCCCAATCCTTTGTATGAAGCGGCCTAGGAAACCACCAGACCTAGGGGCCTTTAAAGGGCCGATTTAGAAAAGGGCATCACTGATTTCTTTTTCGTAAAAGGTGCACACGACTTATCATTCCTACCATGGCATCAATGACAGGGGTGGGATTAATTTTTTCCTCTAGAGTATAAAGGTGTTGAAAAAATTCCCTCGCCATGCTTTCCATCTCCTCACTATCAGTCATACAGGTGCCATCATCTCTTTTCAATCTGCACACTTTGTTTTTACGTCCCCTCCAGGAAGCATGTCGGTGAAAATATTTAGTGTTGCGATCCCCCTCTCGAAGCCAAGCAATTCTAGATCGCTGCATCCACATGATTTCTTCTCACTAGATTAGTTCCTCCATCTCATGTTCAATGCCAATATGGGCAGCCATGCCAGCATCATCAGTTAATAGCCGGATCTCATCCAGTTGAACACATTTCTTTTCTATCTCTTTCGGTACTGATTTGAAATGGGTCTTCCTTTATTGCTGCAGATTGTCCATCACCGATTTCAGAGAAGATACAACATCACCAAGATCCCTACTAGTCACTCGACACGACCAAGCCTCTTCCACAACAACTGCAAGTGACCGTTCGTGTTCCTAGACAACCTCATATCTTTGAATTTGTTGATTTGATATACAGTTTCTGGCTTCCTCCAAGAATAGTAGGATGGGACAATGATATGACCGTATTGATGCAATGTGTCGCATCCTGTGCTCCAGAAACAAGGCAGACCAAGAAGGCGAGGTGAATGCTCTATCCAATCTGACTTTGACATTCCTTTCACCCTTCTGACTTTGAAAGAACGCCAAACATTTGATTTGGCTATACACGCTTTGGATTATGTGTCATGTATATGGCGCCACTATTGATGTTGATAGATTCTTTTAAAATGAAAAGGAAATGCTAAAAGAGAATCTATAAAATATTTGGCAGACTGGAAATGTCTAGATAAGGTATATAGATGATATACATGTTATGGTTGTATTCTTTGCTTGTTACAACAATGTGGTTCTTGGGTATTGGATACCAAATTGGTTGGTATGAAATATCATACAGAACGACGCAATTCATGAACTATAATGGCCTAAATAACTAGCAAGAGAATATGTGATGATGTTCATCGAAAACAAACAGTTGTTTGTATTTCACGTTGACATCAAAGCCTGCCTTCAAGGTTTGTTTTAATAATTGTTATTTAAATCAGGTATTATGAGAACAAAGATGTTCAAATAATTACCGTATTCCATATAAGATGGATGATTTACAAATCTAGTTGGAGAAATCATGTCCATAAAACCTAATGCTAACATGTCGCAAGACAAATGATTGAAAGATCACTTACAAAGTGATGTTGTCGTTTAAATTATATTGGAAATAAAACATGAAGAAACTCCATGTTCATGGATTTTTGGAGTCTTTGATTTTGATCAATGACGCTTGTGAGACTTTCCTCGGGATAATTAAAACACTACTCATAGGCCAAAGAGGAATGTATGACTAACTTATTGGACATTGTGCATGTTGATGTATATAGAACATTATGTGTAGCAATGTGCGGTGAATCTTTCAACTTCATATGCTTTCTCCAGAAATTTGAGTGAATATTCACTTAATGAGAAAGAAGTATGAAATATTTGAAGATATTCAAAGAATTTCAAGATGAAGTGGAAAATCATTGTAACAATAAAATAAATAATTTATGATTTGATCATAAAGGGATTTATTTGAGTTGCAAGTTTAGCAAAACACCTAGATTTGCATCTCCCGAAACACCATAGGAATATGGAGTGTTCGATATTTGTAATGAAACCTTGTTTTACATGGTTGGATCAAAGGTGTTATTTATAAAACTGCCATTATGTTTTAAAAGATTAAATCTTTAGAGACTACCGCTTTTCCACTGAAAAGAGCTCCATCTTGATCTTATTCCTTGTTTATGGTAAATGTTTATTTTGCATGATATAATTGTATTAATACGGAAACGTTAATATATGTGTGTTTAATAAACAAATAGAAAGTTCCTAGTTATGCCTCTCTTACAAACTATCTCGTTGATTAATAAGATGATCAAAGGTTTCCTAATCATGGACATTGGATGTTGTTAATAACGAGGTCACAACATTGTTGGAATGATGTGATGAACATTCATCCAAAGTATAACATTACGATCAAGGTCATTGTGTTTATATTGCTATAACATCATAAGAAGTAATCCTAGTCCTTAGACCATGAGATCATGTCAATCACTAACACCAAAAGAGTATTTTGATAACATCAAACGTCACACCGTAACAGGGTGACTATAAAGGTGGGTTCATGCGGTGATCCAGCATACCACTGCATGATGTAGCACACTATAGTCATTGACATAACACCAATGAAACACCGTTCACTAGTATTACATCCCTTAGAGTGGTACAATAGAAACACAGCAGGTCCAAGACATGAGTATAGGTTACAACTCGACTCTTTACAAGAGATCCAGAGAACAATCTAGGTTAAAGAGAGAGAAAGAAACTTCTTATAAAGAAGAATCAGAAATAATCAACTCATAACTATCATGCTAATAAACTAATATCTAAACTATTGGGATTGCATTGCTGCTATATCAATACTCTACTGAAGTAGGTTCTAAGGCTAGAAATTATATTTCTATCTAATCATCAACTTCGTCTTCACTTTAGTTGATGTGCATGTTGACTTCATTGAAGAGCTTGAGCTGTTCATGAAGATTCCCTTGAGCATAAGTTGACGTAGACGTCGTCTGTATTGGCTTTAGAATCTAGCAAGGGTTAAGAAGATATGTTGAGTATGAGCATACTCAGCAAGTTCACTAAAAAGGATTGTTTGATGCACTATATCTACAGCCACAGACCAAAGGTCATAGGCTATGCAGGTTTTCAAAAACATTTCTTCAAAGGTTGCCTTTATTCTGAAAAGCTATGTCCGTCAGACTTCACAGGTTTACCAGAACTTTCATGGAGTTCCTTTCCGCCGCGTTCGTAGCTCCTTCTCGGAATAGGGAGTAACAAGTTACAGTTCTTACACTTGATAGAGGTGCGTTACTTTACCCATGAGAGATCAAATACTTGTTGCACAACCGGGCGATCTTTCCCGTCCACAATTCCGTGATGTGGGGTGATACGTCAGAAACGTATCTATATTTTTTGATGTTCCATGCTTGTTTGGTATCTACTTTGCTTTGCTTTGTCTATACTTTGAGGTGTTTTTATATCTTTTCTGGAACTAACCTATTAACAAGTTGACATAGTGCCATTTGCTTGTTTTCTTCTGTTTTTGGTTCGAGAAAGGCAGAAAATCAATATTCTCGGAATTGGACGGGACAAAAGCCAAAGTCAATATTTTACCATGGGGGACAAGAATCCAGAAGACGAGACGGAGAGGCACCAGAGGGCGGCCAGACCCCCTTGGGCACGGCCAAGCCTGGCCCACGCCTAGGGAGGGTGTGGGCCCTCTGGCGGCCTCCCAGCCTTGCCTCTTTGCCTATAAGAAGCCCCTGATGCACAAACCCTAGGCACCCGATCAATATTCCACGAAACCTTCTGTAGCCGCCGCCACCGTCGTCCCTAGATCGGGGGGATCTGAAGTTCTTCCCGGCACCCTGCCGAAGGGGAGATCATCCCAGAGGCCTTCTCTCCGGTATGATGCGTTAGTAGTTCCACCTTGGACTATGGGTCCATGTAGTAGCTAGATGGTTGTATTTCCTCCTTTGTGCTTTCATGTATAGATCTTGTGAGCTCCGTTCATGATCAAGATCTAATCTATTTGTAATCATGCATGTTGTGTTTGCGGGGATCTGATGGATATTGAGATTACTATGTCAGATTGATTAATGGTTTTGTCTTTATGATTCTATCATGTCTGTGTTGTTTGTGATCTTGCATGCTCTCCGTTGTTAGTAGCTATCTTGGCCAAGTAGTTGCTAGTGACTCCAAGAGGGGGTATTTATGCTCGACAGTGGGTTCATGCCTCTAGTTTCCAAGGGAAGTGACAGAAATCTCTTCGGTTGTAGATGTGATGTTGCCACTAGGGAGAAAACAACGGTCTCTTGTTCATGGAACAAGTGGATTGTTTACCTTACACACTTTTCTTAAAGCAGTTGTCTATTGCTTGCAACTTAATACTGGAGGGGGTTCGGATGAAAACCTGAAGGTGGACTTCTAGTCATAGATGTAGTTGGATGGCGGTCTATGTATCTTGTTGTATTGCCCAATTGAATCTCATAGGATCTTTTTGACTAGTATTGCATTGTTATGCCTTGCTCGGTTCCTATCAATTGCCCTGCTATAATTTGTTTACCCTTCATGCCATGTTGTTTATCTAAGGAGAGCACCTCTAGTGAACTATGGACCCCGGTCCAATCTTTACCATTGATACATCTTCCATTGTTACTTGTTTACTTGCTGCAAACCATTACCTTCCACACCAAACATTTAATCCTTTGTTACAAAAAACCGGCGAGCTTGACAACCTCACTGATTCGTTGGGGGCAAAGTCTTGAGTTTGTGTTGTGTAGGTCTCCGCGTTGCTAGCAACACCTGTGTGATATTTCCTTCCTCCTACTGGTACAATAACCTCGGTTTCTTACTGAGCGAAGACTTGCTGTTGTGCTTCTTCACATCTTGCTCTTGGGGTTCCCAACAGGCTCCCACGTTAACCACACGCTAGCCAACACAAGTTTTCTGGCGCCGTTGCCGGGGAGGCTAAGGACGTCTTCACAAGGGGAGTCCTCCACTTTGATACGCCCAATTTGCACCACATTTCTATATCATAATTTACCTCTATTCATTGATATTTGTCTTATTATGAGGTATTACTTATGGCTTTTCATATGTTTATGTAGGTTGGATGATTCTTGAAGGATGGACTGCCGGAGTCTGGATTCTGATGGAAAAGAAGGCGTTTCGGTGCAATTTCGTGAAGATCAGAAAAATACCAGAAAAATATGGAAACATATTATTTATCCAGAAGACGAAGGAAGCCAGAAGGATGGACGGAGATGGGCCTCAGGGGGCACACACCCCCCTAGACGCAGGCCCACATGAACCCGCGCCTAGGGAAGGTGTGGCCCACCTGCCCGGCCTCCGACTCCGCCCCTTCACATATATCTTCCCTATGAAACCCTAAGGTTGAGGGAGCGACCACAGATAGATTTCCGCCGCCTCTGGGGGGCGGAAAACACCGAGAGAGAAAGATCTCTCTGGCAGATTTTTGCCGGGGGAATTCCTTCCTGGAGAGGGGAGACCGTCGCCATAACACCATCGTCAAGCTAGGCTTTATCGGGATCATCATCATCATCATCCACACCATCATCTCCACCAGCACCATCATCACCACTCCGTCCCGCTGTAACAGTTGTGTTGGATATTGCTTTAGTTCTTAGGGGAAGCTTTCCCGGTGTTGATTACTATTGTAGTTGATGCTTGTGAGTGGAACCATTGGATTATTGTTTATGTTCAGATTGTTATCCATTACCATATCATCTTTGATCTTGATCCATATGATGTCTTGTGAGTAGTTCGTTTAGTTCTTGAGGACATGGGAGAAGTCATGTTGTTAGTAGTGAATCTGTGATGAGTTATTATTCAATGGTTTAGTATTTAAGTTGTGGTTCTATTCTTCTAGTGGTGTCATGTGAACATCGACTACATGATACTTCACCATTTATGGGCCTAGGGGAATGCATTGTGTATTTGGCTACTAATTGTGGGGTTGCCGGAGTGACAGAAACCTAAACCCCCGTTAGGACACCTTTGCACAAGGGAGTGTAGGATCTCAGAGTTTAAGGCTGTGGTTAGATTTATATCTTAATTACTTTCCTGTAGTTACTGATGTTTGTAGGGGGTTTAATCACAAGTATGTATTAGTCCTAGGAAGGGCGGTATGTTAGCATAGGTTCACCCACACAACACTTACAAACACCAAAGAAGAGTACTCAGCTATTTGAAGCGAAAGCACTTGACAGAATTCCCATGTGTCCTCGAGAACGTTTGGTCCTTATAAGTATTTCCACCGGCTTGTCCTTTGCTAAGAAAGGATTGGGCCACTTGCTCCGTTTGTTAGTTACTTCTGTTACTTGCTCTTTGCTTTGTTGCCTTGTCAGAAAACCGCTAAAAATCCGTTTGCTAAGTATTTGTAGGGATTTCCTGCTCCATACCACTGTTCAGCACCTTGTGCTCCTCGTTGGGATCGACACTCCTATTTATTGAAAGTACTATGATACACCCCCTATACTTGTGGGTCACCAAGACTATATTATGGCGCCGTTGCCGGGGAGTGAAGCGCTATTGAAGAGTGGAACTAGTAAGGGAAACTTTTACTCTGAGTATTGCTTTTGTTACTTTGTTTCCAATATGGATAACCCACTTGGTTTTATATTTGGGAAAACTACTACCACTGCTATGGTAGTAGATGAACCACCTCCTGTTGAGATAGATCCTTTTAAGATACCTACAAGTATTGTTAATCGTGTTACGGATAATTATTATTTTCGGGATGGAACTGTCCATCCTGGTGATCACTTGATTTTTATCCATGAATTATGCGGGTTGTTTAAGTGTGCAGGTATCACAACTGAACAGGTGAAGAAGAAGTTACTCTCCATATCCTTGAAAGGGAGAGCTGAAGCATGGTATAAGCTGCTGAAGAATGGACAATCCATGGACTGGAAGGATATGGCATCTCTCTTTTACTCTAAATTTTATCCTCCCAGTGAAATCCATAAGGATAGAAGTATTATATATAACTTTTGGCCTCTTGATGGAGAGAGTACAGCTCAAGCTTGGGGGAGACTAAAATTACTAATGCTTAAATGTCCTATTCATGAACTCCCTAACAATATTATTCTCAATAACTTTTATGCTAGGCTTTCTCTTCATGATAAAGATTTACTAGATGCTTATTGTGCTGGATCATTCACCCGTATGAAGGAAGAAGCTAAATGGGATCTCTTAGACCGTATTCAAGATAACACTAAGGCTTGGGAGAATGACAAAGGAAGAAATTCAGGTATAAACTATGATTATGAATGCATTAGGTCTTTTATGGGTACTGACAACATCCGTGTCATTTGCAATAAGTTTGGCCTTTATCCCCAAGTTCTTGCAAAATGTTTTAATGCCTTTGCCTCTTATATTGAACTTCCCAAGAAAGAATGGGACAAGTACCACGCTCCTTATAAAGACACTGTCACCCATGTTCCTGCTAGTACAGAGGTTTGCACTATTGATCCTATTTTGCCTGAACCTTATATTGAGAAAACTCCTTTTCCTGCTAAGGTGAGAGAGCATTCTATTATGGCTACCGTGGTTAGCAAAAGCGCAAAGAAAGCTGTAGGGTCCGATGAGCTTATTGATATTGAGCCTATGGTAGCTATCGTGAAAGATCTTGTCACTAGAAATATAGAGGATGAGCATATTGTATTCTGTGAAGACGCTACTAATATTGTTTCTCATCCTAAGAAAGTTAGAAAAGCTAGTGTCCCTGTGCTTTCTGTTAAAATTGGTAGTCATATCTACTATGGTTTATGTGATATTGGTGCTAGTTCTAGTGCTATTCCTTATGAGCTTTACAGGGAAATTATGCATGAGATTGGTCCTTGTGAGCTTGAGGACATTGATGTGGTTATTCACCTTGCTAATAGAGAGCAAGTTTGCCCCATTGGCATTGTAAGAGATGTGGAGGTACTTTGTGGTAAGATTAAATATCCTGCTGATTTTCTAGTACTTGGTAAAGAAGCTAGTAAAACCTATCCTATCATCTTTGGTAGACCCTTCCTTAATACGTGTGGGGCTATCATAGATTGTAGGAAGGAAAAAGTTTTGACTAAGTTTGCCGAAGAATCTTATGAGTTTCATTTTTCCAAATTAGCCAAAACTCCTTATGAAAATGAATTACCTGATGAGGATTTCAGGGTTGAACAACTGTCTGCTATTTCTCTTGCTCCTAACAATGCTTTGCCACAGTTCATGGAAGACCATGAAAGTGATGTCTTCATGAAGGAAAGAAACAAGATTGATGAAGTTTTTCTTCGTCAGCCGGAACAGCTTAAGCATAATCTACCTGTGGAAGATTTGGGTACCACACTACCACCTAAAGGGGGTCCTGTTTTTGAATTAAAACCTTTACCTAATGATCTTAAATATGTTTATCTTGATGATAAGAAGATATATCCTATTTTTATTAGTTCTAAACTTTCAGGGAAGGAAGAAGAAAGGTTATTGGAGGTATTGAAGAAGCACCGAAGAGCTATGGGTTATACTCTTGATGATTTAAAAGGAATCTCTCTTACTATATGTCAGCATGCTATTAATACTGAGCCTGATGAAAAACCATTTGCTGAGCACCAATGCTGTCTAAATCCTAAGATGAAGGATGTGGTAAGAAATGAGGTATTAAAACTCCTTGATGGTGGTATTATTTATCCTATTGCTGATAGTCAATGGGTTAGCCCTGTTCATTGTGTCCCAAGAAAGGGGGAATAACTGTTGTGCCTAATGAGAATAATGAGCTTATACCCCAAAGAGTAGTGGTTGGGTATAGAATGTGCATTGATTTTAGAAAAATTAATAAAGTTACTAAGAAAGATCATTATCCTTTGCCCTTTATTGATCAAATGCTTGAGAGGTTATCCAAAAAGACCCACTTTGGCTTTCTTGATGGTTATTCTGGGTTTTCTCAAATTGCTGTGAAAGCACAGGACTAAGAGAAAACCACTTTTACTTGTCCTTATGGTACTTATGCTTATAGGCGTATGCCTTTTGGTTTATGCAATGCTCCTGCTACCTTTCAGAGATGTATGTTTGCTATCTTTCATGGTTTTTGTGAAGAAATGGTGGAGGTTTTCATGGATGATTTTTCCGTCTATGGGACTTCTTTTGATAACTGTTTGCACAACCTTGATAAAGTTTTGGAGAGATGTGAAGAAACCAACATTGTTCTTAACTGGGAGAAATGCCATTTCATGGTTAATGAAGGGATTGTTCTTGGACACAAGATCTCTGAAAGAGGCATTGAAGTTAACAGAGCCAAAATTGAAGCAATTGAGAAGATGCCTTGTCCTAGAGATATCAAAGTATTCGTAGTATCCTTGGTCATGCAGGTTTCTATAGGAGGTTTATTAAAGATTTCTCCAAAATTTCAAAGTCCCTTACGAATCTTCTCCAAAAAGATGTACCTTTTGTTTTTTATGATGATTGTAAGGAAGCTTTTGAAACTTTGAGAAGGCTTTGACAACTGCTCCTATTGTCCAACCACCTGATTAGAGTTTACCTTTTGAAATCATGTGTGATGCTAGTGACTTTGCTGTGGGTGCTGTTCTTGGACAACGTGTTGACAAGAAGCTGAATATTATTCATTATGCTAGCAAGACTCTAGATGCTGCTCAAAAGAATTATGCTACTACTGAAAAAGAGTTCTTAGCTGTAATCTTTGCTTGTGATAAGTTTAGACCTTATATTGTTAACTCTAAGGTTACTATTCATACTGATCATGGAGTTATTAAGTACCTTATGACAAAGAAGGACGCTAAGCCTAGGCTTATAAGGTGGGTTTTGCTTTTGCAAGAGTTTGATCTGCATATTATGGATAGGAAAGTTGTTGATAATCCTGTTGCTGATAATTTATCTCGTTTGGAAAACATTTCTTTTGACCCTTTGCCTGTTAACGATAGTTTTCCAAATGAGCAGTTAGCTGCAATAAGGGTAAGTCCACATGAGAGTCCTTGGTATGCTGATTATGCTAACTTTATTGTTTCCAAGTATTTGCCTCCAACCTTTACAGCTCAGCAAAGAAGGAAATTATTTTATGATCTAAGGCATTACTTTTGGGATGACCCACACTTATATAAAGATGGAGTAGATGGTATTATGCGAAGATGTGTTCCAGAATTTGAGAAATAGGAGATATTGAGAAAATGTCATGGCAGTGCTTATGGAGGACATCATGCTGGGGATAGGGCTGCACAAAAGGTTTTACAATCTGGATTTTATTGGCCTACCTTTTTTAAAGATGCAAGGAAGTTTGTCTTATCCTGTGATGAATGACAACGAGTAGGTAACATATCTAGACGCAATGAAATGCATATGAATTATTCTCTTGTTATTGAACCTTTTGATTGCTGGGGATTTGACTTTATGGGGCATTTTCCTCCTTCAAAAGGGTATACTCATATTCTTGTTGTTGTTTACTATGTTACAAAGTGGGTAGAAGCCATACCTACAAACAGTGCTGATGGTAAGACCTCTTTGAAAATGCTTAAAGATGTCATTTTTCCCAGGTTTGGTGTGCCTAGATATCTCATGACTAACGGAGGCTCTCATTTTATTCATGGGTTTTTTAGAAAAACTCTCGCTAAGTATGATGTAAACCACAGAATTTCTTCAGCTTATCACCCCCAAACTAGTGGGCAAGTAGAACTTTCCAATAGGGAAATTAAATCTATCTTGCAGAAAACTGTCAACAGATCTAGGAAAAATTGGGCTAAAAAGTTGAATGACGCTTTGTGGGCCTATAGAACTACTTATAAAAATCCTATGGGGATGTCTCCTTACAAAATGGTCTATGGGAAAGCTTGTCACTTGCCTTTAGAATTAGAACACAAAGCTTATTGGGCAGTGAAAGAATTGAATAGAGATTTTAGACTTGCTGGTGAGAAAAGGCTGCTTGATTTAAGTAATCTAGATGAGTGGAGAGGGGAAGATTACAAAAATGCAAGGCTCTTTAAGGAAAAAGTAAAAAGATGGCATGATAGGAGGATTCTCAAAAGGGAGTTCAATGTTGGTGAGAAAGTCCTATTGTATAGGTCTCATCTCAGATTTTTTGCAGTGAAACTACTCTCCAAATGGGAAGGACCTTTTGTTATCAAGGAAGTATACCGTTTAGGTGCCATCAAAATCTCTTCTCTAAAGGATGACACAACATAGGTGGTTCATGGTCAAAGACTAAAACATTATATTTTTGGAGATTCTTACAATGAAGATGTGGATGTCATTCAAATGGTGACTCCAGAATAATTTATCAAGAACCAAACACCAGAATCTGCAGAGTTCGTCTTTGAATAGGTAAAAGTGGTAAAAATAGAAGGTTCGTGAAACTCCAATCTTTTTATATTTTTTATGTTTTTAATACATAAGGGAAGTTACAAGACGAAACTGAAGAGGAAACGGAGCCCGGGGTGGACACACCCACCCCAGGCACGGGCCCAGCCTGGCCGCGCCTGGAGGGGGATTGCCACCCTCAAACTCCGTCTCCGCCTCGTTTCTGGTCAAAATCTCCCTTATACATTGAAACTTCATAATATATAACCCCCCGGGGTTCCCCGAGGTTCTTGCGTCGTGTTCTCGTCATGTTTTCGTTTCGATCTGTTTCTCTCAGGAAAGTTCTCAGATTTGGAGCCTCATTGTCTTCCTCTGGATCACCCACGGAGGATTCCTCTGCGGAAGTCCTCAACCCATACATGTATGAGTTGAGGATTCATCCCAAAGAGTTGATTCTCAAGGAGGGGAAGGTACAGATGAAAGAAGTTCAAGGTCCTAAAGGAGAAGGCAGTCTGGAAGATAGGATGGAAGCGCTGGAACAAGAAGTTTTCAAATACAAGAAGATGGCGGAACGCGAAGTGGATATTATTCACAAGACAAGTTCAGAACTCATCACCAAGCACGAGGGGGAAATTGCTGAGCTTCGAGAAGAGATCTGCTCACTTTGTTAGACCACCAATCAATTGCAAGCACAGCTCTATGACATACAGAATCAAAACTGTGAGTATGAGGCTAGATTTGATCGCATAAGCTCTGCTGCTAGTTTCAGGATTGCAGAGACAAGGACATCCTTTTTGGATGGGGAACCATTGCCTTGGAAGTTTTATGATGACAAGATAACACCACCACCACCGAGGGAGTAATTCGTCATCAGGTTTGGCATCCCCTTGGCTTGTTCCAAGCTTGGGGGAGTGTCGCGGTATCACCACCATTATCTTTTATCTTTTATCTTTTACCTTTTAGTGGATTCATATCTGTGGTAGAGGGGTTATCTTATATTTTGGTTTGCATGTGGAAGTATCTCTACTTTAGTTGATTATCTATGTATTCCTTGGTGTGAGTGCCTTTATTGGAATATTAATGAGAAGTCTCATCTTTTACTTTTTGCACTTCTTATTTTTAGTTTGCAATCTCTATTATATGATGTATCTTGTTGATCAGTATTGGCAACACTTTGGGATCATCAAGTGGATCTAAATTGGTTTTGGCAAACCGAGTTCTGGTCAGTGGCATTAATTTGAAAGAAAAATAAAGAAACAGCTTACAAGTATTTGGTATCATTTGTTTTCTTTCTTGTTGGCTCATAAGCTTAGTATTCTTTATTTAAGATTCTTTTGTGTCTTCAAGGAAGATTGCATGTTTGGCTTTATTACTTGTATGTTTGCTTGTTTCTTTCAACTCTCTTGCTTGCTACCCAGCCTTGCTAGCCAAAAACTTGTTTTGAGAAGGCATACTTCTCATGTTTCCAAAATCCTTTGAACCCAAAACTTTTGACACTTGTGTCCACCATATCTACCTAGTAGATTTTGCTATTCCTAGCAAATTCTCAAGCTTCATCTACCTTTCAAATTAAAAAGTATTTTGTTATGTGAAAACTAGTTAGTAAATCTCTCACGAACTTGATGGCACACTTTATTTACTTGACCCTAATAAACTTGAACCATTGTGAACATCGAAGTTGTATATGCTTGCATCTATACGTTGGGATTAGCAGAATCGTGTTGTCACGGGGAATGTTTTCAACATTGCACTTTTACTCTGTACACAGTAGATATCGTGCTCTTTTGTCTATGTATGTCAACGATGTGAAATAAAGAGGGAACTTGTAAGTCCATGGAGTTTGTATTTTGTGTTAGAGAAACACCTGGGCCGCTAGCCTAAGCCATGCTTAATCATGGTGGAAACTTACAGCATCACCATAGTGAGTCATCTATGAAGCATCCTCAATAAAAAGCTATACACATAGTAAATAAAAAGATCGCTGAGATGCTCATTGTCTGCTTGCCTTGTCATTTTGGTTATGGGAAAGCTCTTGTACCATGTGCAAGGGGTACCCCATTGGCAGTTCTCAATGATATGCAAATACTTACAATGACAATAATGTTGGAGATATGCCCTAGAGGCAATAATAAATGTAGTTATTATTATATCTTTGTGTTTATGATAAATGTTTACATTCATGCTATAACAGTATTAACAAGGAAACATTAATGCTTGTGTGATTTGTAAACTAAATAAGAGTCCCTAGTAAAGCCTCCTTATAATACTAGCTTGTTGGTTAATAAATGATTGTGGTTTCCCTATCATGAACATTGAGATGTTATTAACAACAAGATCATATCGTTAGGAGAATGGTATGATGGACATACTCCTATAGATAAGCGTAGCATAAAGATCAAGTCATTTTAGTAGTTCAATTGCTATATGCTTTCTGATACATAGTAACCTAATTCCTTCCACCATGAGATCATGCTTATCACCATCACCGTAAGGATGCTTTGATGACATCAAACACCACACCGTAACTGGGTGGTTATAAAGGTGGCATTGAGTGTTCAGAAAGTATGGGTTGAGACACATGGATCAAGAGTGGGATGTGTCCATCCATATGACGGATAGATATACTCTGGGCCCTCTCGGTGGAATGTCATCCAATTGGCTTGCAAGCATGTGACTGGCTCACAAGGGATCAGATATCACGGGAACGATAAAAGAGTACTTATGAGTAACGAGGCTGAACTAGGTATGCAGAGATACCGACGATCAAAACCTCGGATAAGTAAACTATCATGAGACAAAGGGAAATTGGTATCGTATGGAAGTGGTTCATTTGATCTGAAAGTAATCGTAGAAATATGTGGGAGCCATATGAATTTTCAGATTCCTCTATTGGTTATTGTTTGGAGAAGTGTCTCGATCATGTCCGAATAATTCACGAACCGTAGGGAGACACACTTAAGGATTCGATGTTGTTGAGTAGTTATGGAATGATGAGTAAGAGACCGAATGTTGTTAGGAGTCTCGGATGGGATCCGGGATATCACGAGGAGATCCGGAATGGTCCGGAGAATAAGATTCATATAAGGGAAGTCCTGTTTCGGAGTTAGAGAATGATTCCGGTGTTTTCATCGAGAATGTTCTAGAAGGGTCCGGAAGGTCCGGCACTCCGGAGGGGAAGGGTACATGAATGTGTCATAACAATTTGGAATGTTTGCATCATGTACTAGGTGTCATCGCTGAGCAAAATAAAGGGATAAATCAAATCCTAGTTTGAAAAGTCAAACGCCAATTTGAAAAGTCAAACGGTAAGTTTGCTTGGTGGAGGGAGAGTAGGAAACCTACTTGGGGAGGAAGTCCTCCTCCATCCACCGCCGGCCAAGGAGGACGACTTGGGGGAGGACTCCCTCCCCCTTGGCCGCACCCTCCCACCTATAAAAGGAGGGGCAGGGCTGCCCCTCTAGACACACACCTTGCCCCACCAAACCCTAACCCTAGCCGCCGGCCACCAAGTCGTCGCCGCCCTAGGGTTTCCTCCTAGCCGCCGAGTTGGGGCCCTCCCCTTGTGTTGGAATTATGCCCTAGAGGTAATAGTAAAGATGTTATTATTATAATTCTTGTTCATGATAAAGTTTATATTCCATGCTAGAATTGTATTAAGCGGAAACTTTAATACTTGTGTGGTTTGTGAACAACACCGTGTCCCTAGTATGCCTCTATGGACTAGCTCATTGATTAATGATGGTTAAGATTTCCTAACCATAGACATGAGTTGTCGATTAATAATGAGATCATATCATTGGGAGAATGATATGATGGATAGACCCAAACTAAGCGGAGCAATTAGATCGTGTCATCGTGTTCATCTTTGAGAAGCTTTTCTTATGTCAAATATTGTATTCCTTAGACCATGAGATAATACAACTCCCTGGTATCGGAAGAAAGCTTTGAGGTCATCAAACGTCATCCTATGAAAGGGTGATCATAAAGGTGTTTCTCAGGTGATCGGAAAGTACCTGTTGGGTTGTATGTATCGAGATGGGATTTGTCCCTCCCAAGTCGGAGAGATATACTTCGGGCCCACTCGGTAATCGATATCAACACCGCTTGCAAGCATGTGGTTAAGGAGTTAATCACAAAGTGATATCGGATTACGGAACGAGTAAAGTACTTGCTGTGAACGAGATTGAACTAGGTATGACGGTACCGACGATCAAATCTCGGGCAAGTAAAATATCGCGAGACGAAGGGAATATATATATGGGATTGATTGAATCCTGGCATCGTGGTTCATCCGATATGATCATCGATGAATGTGTGGGAGTCAACATGGGTTTCCAGACCCCGCTGTTGATTATTGATAGAAGATCATGTCTACATGTTCTCGAACCCGAAGGGTCACACACTTAACGTGTCTCGATGCTAGGATAGATTGGATAATTGGTTTATGAGTTTTTGTTCGGAGTCTCAGATGGGATCCGGGACATGACGAGAGGTTCCGGAATGGTCCGGAGAATAAGATTCATGTAAGGCAATGCAGTTTTTGGAGTTCGGAATTGTTTCGGGTTAATCGGTATTGTACCGGAAGCTTCTAGAACCTTCCGGAGGGGGACCAACGTGGCCCCACCTGCCGGGAGGGGGCATGGGCCTATGAGGGAGTGCCCTGGCCGCATTGGGCCAGGGGCACAAGGCCCCATAGGGCCCAGCCGGCCAAACCTAGGGGAAACCCTAGGGGAGCTTCTAGAAGGAGGGGGGAAACTTGCCCCCCACTCTTCCCTCCTTGGCCGCCGGCCTAGGCTTGGGGGAGGGGCTAGGGTTGGCGCCCACCCCTCTATATAAAGAGGGCTGGGGGCGCACCCTCCCCACACACCTCCTCCATAACCCTAGCCGCCCTACTGCCCTCCTCTCTCTCCCTCCTGACTGCACGTAGGCGAAGCCCTGCTGCAGAAACTCTCCACCACTTGCACCGCGCCGTCGCGTTGTAGATCCAATCCGTCTCTCCACCATACTTGCTGGACAGAGGAAGGAGGAGACATCGAGGTGCCGCACGTGTGCATCTCTCGGAGGCATCGCCACTTGCGGTGTTAGATCAGATCGGATCGCGAGGAGGAGAAGCGAGTACGACTACATCACCCATGTTCCGACGAACGTTCCGCTGTGCGAATCTTCAAGGGTATGAAGATCTCATCTAATCCCCCTCATTGTTTGCATCTCCTAGATTAGATCTTGGCTTTCCCGTTCGCATCCTTAGAATTTTTTTGATTTACTATGCTGCGAAACCCTTAAGTGGTATCAGAGCTAGATCTATGCGTAGATGTGATTCACGAGTAGAACGCAACATGGTTGTTGCGGGCGTTGATGTTTTCTGTTGCAAGCCTCTTGTTTGTTGTACTTCTTATGACGCGGGATAGTGAGATCGAAGCGGTCCAGGCCAACCTTACGCGACGTCATTCGCGAGACCGGCTCCGCACTTGACGTGTGACTTGTTCCACACATGCGGCTGGTGGATGCCAGTTTCTCTCACTATAGTTGTCATGGGATTTACACCGGAGTTTGGCAACCATAATATCACCGTTGTGGCTTTCCGTAGGTAAGAATCGTTCTTAGCTTGCTACTCCCATAAGCCACGTAAAACATGCAAAAACAAAGTAGAGGCGTCTAACTTGTTTTTGCAGGGAGTGTTTTCTATGATATGGTATGGCCCAAGATGTGATGTGTGTATTGTATGCGATGATCATGTTTTGTAATGTTTCACGACTTGTATGTCGATGAGTACACAACCGGCAGGAGCCATATGGTTGTCTTTATAATTGTGTATGACCTGTGTGTCAACTTCTTATACGCCATGTAATAGTTTCACTTTATCGCTAAGTAGTTAGCAATAGTTGTAGTTGCTATTCATGGTGGAGGCAATCATGGTGGAGTGATGGAGATCATGCCGGCACGCACAATATGGAGATCATTGCGCGAAGATTGGCTATACCATGTCACATAAAGTTATATGCATGTGATGTTTATCCTTTTATGTATCTTATTATGCTTAGATCGCGACGGTAGCATTATAAGATGATTCCTCACTTAAAGATCAAGATAAAACTGTGTTCTCCCCATGTATGCACCGTTGCGAAAGTTCGTCGTGTCCAAGCATCACGTGATGATCGGGTGCTATAGACTCTACATTCACATACAACGGGTGCAAGCCAGTTTTGCACACGCGGAAATACTTGGGTTTGACTTGACGAGCCTAGCATGTACAGACATGGCCTCAGAACACATGAACCGAAAGGTTAAGCATGAGTCATATGAATGATATGATCGACACTTCGTTGTCCACCATTGAAGCCACATCTCTTCTCGTGAAGATCGGATTAGGTGTGGTGAATTTGGATCGTGTTCACTAAACAACTTGAGGGATGTTGAATTTAGTGGGAGTTCATCTAGTAATTTGATTAAAAGCTGAACTAGTTATCATGAACATAGTCTAATTTGTACTTGAAAATGTTGTAGATCAAATGGCTAAGTCCAACTTCAACTTCAACGTTTTTGCTGAGAAGGAAAAGCTTAGAAACAATGGGTCTAACTTCACCAACTGGTTCCGCAATCTGAGAATCATTCTCTCTGGCGGTCAAAAGGACTATGTCCTTGAAAATGCGCTAGGTGACGCCCCTGCTGTAGATGCGCCGGCTGATGAGAAAGCTGTCTATCAGTCGCGCAAAGATGATTATGGTGTGATTAAGAGCACCATGTTGTTTGCTATGGAATCGGACCTTCAAAATCGTTTTGAAGACTATCCCGGGCCCTTTGAGATTCTTGAGGAGCTGAAAACTATGTTTCAGACTCAGCCCGTTCTGAGAGATATGAGATCTCTGAGAAATTCTTTAACTGCAAGATGGAGGAAGGGAGTTCCGTTAGTGAGCACGCCATAAAGATGTCGGGCTACACTCAACGCCTTGAGCAACTGGACTGCAAGATTCTAGAGGAGCTCAAGATTGACAGGGTTCTGCAATCACTCACTCCCAGCTACAAAAGTTTTGTAGTGACTCACAATCAGATTGGTTCCACTGATACGATCACCGAGCTCTTCGCAAAGCTGAAGGCTGCGGAGGTGGACATCAAAAAGGATAATCATGTGTTGATGGTCAACAAGCCCCCCACCTTCAAGAAAGGTAAGGGTGCAAAGAAGCCCTTCAAGAAAGGCGGCGGCAAGTGCGTTGCCCCTGCTGAGAAGAAGCTCAAGTCTAGACCTAAGCCAGACACTGAGTGCTTCTATTGCAAGGACAAGGGTCACTGGAAGCGCAACTGTCTGAAGTACTTAGCGGACAAGAAGGCTGGCACCATCAAAGGTATATTTGATATACATGTTATTGATGTTTTCCTTACTAGCCCTCGTTGTAGTGCCTGGGTATTTGATACTGGTTCAGTTGCTAATATTTGTAACTCGAAACAGGAGCTACGGAATAGACGGCGGCTTGCGAGGGATGAGGTGACGATGCGCGTTGGCAACGGATCAAGAGTTGATGTGATGGCCGTCGGCACGCTCTCCTTACTTTTACCTTCGAGATTAGTTTTAAACCTTAATAAGTGTTATTATGTGCCTGCGTTGAGCATGAACATTATTTCTGGATCGTGTTTATTGCAAGACGGTTATTCATTTAAATCGGAGAATAATGGTTGTTCTATTTATATGAGTAACATCTTTTATGGTCATGCACCTGTTGTGAACGGTTTATTTCTTTTGAATCTCGAAAGGGATGAAACACACATCCATAACATTGAGGCTAAGAGATGCAAAGTAGATAGTGATAATACTACTTATTTGTGGCACTGTCGTCTAGGCCATATTGGTGTAAAGCGCATGAAGAAACTCCATTCTGATGGACTTTTGGAGTCTCTTGATTTTGAATCATTTGACACATGCGAACCATGCCTCATGGGCAAGATGATCAAAACCCCGTTCTCCAGAATGATGGAGCGAGCAACGGACTTGTTGGAAATCATACATACCGATGTATGCGGACCGATGAGTGTTTCGACGCGCGATGGATATCGCTATTTTCTCACTTTTACCGATGACTTAAGTAGATATGGGTATATCAATTTAATGAAACATAAATCTGAAACATTTGAAAAGTTCAAGGAATTTCAGAATGAAGTGGAGAACCATCGTAACAGAAAAATTAAGTTTCTACGATCCGATCGTGGAGGTGAATATTTGAGTTATGATTTTCTCACGCATCTTAAAGCAAGCGGAATCGTTTCGCAACTCACGCCACCCGGAACACCACAACGCAATGGTGTGTCTGAACGCCGGAATCGAACCCTATTAGATATGGTCCGATCGATCATGTCTCTTACTGATTTGCCGTTATCATTTTGGGGTCATGCATTAGAAACCGCTGCATTCACTTTAAATAGGGCACCATCTAAATCCGTTGAGACGACACCGTATGAACTATGGTTTGGTGCTAAACCTAAGTTGTCGTTTCTTAACGTTTGGGGATGCGAAGCCTACGTCAAGAAGTTGATGCCGGACAAGCTCGAACCCAAAGCGGAGAAATGCATCTTCATAGGATACCCTAAGGAAACTATTGGGTATACTTTCTATCACAGAACTGAAGGCAAAGTGTTTGTCGCAAAGAACGGTTCCTTTCTTGAGAAGGAGTTTCTCTCGAAAGAAGTGAGTGGGAGGAAAGTAGAGCTAGACGAGGTTGTTGAACCTTCTCTTGAATTGGAGAGTAGCGCAACACCTGAAATTGTTCCAGTGCCGCCTGCACCAACAATAGAGGAAGCTAATGACAAGGATCATGAAGCTTCGGACGATGCTGCTACTAAACGTCGCAGGTCGACAAGGTCGCGTGCCCCTCTTGAGTGGTACAGCAACCCTGTCTTGACTGTCTTGTTGGTAGAAGACAGTGAACCTACGAACTATGAGGAAGCGATGATGAGCCCAGACTCTGAGAAATGGCTAGAGGCCATGAAATCCGAATTGGGATCCATGAGAGAAAACCAAGTATGGACTTTGGTGGACCCTCCTAGCGACCGAAAGGCCATTGAGTGCAAATGGATCTTCAATAAGAAAACGGACGCGGATGGTAATGTTACCGTCTATAAAGCACGACTTGTCGCAAAAGGTTTTCGACAAGTTCAAGGTGTTGACTACGATGAGACTTTCTCTCCCGTAGTGATGTTTAAGTCCATTCAGATTTTATTAGCAATTGCCGCGTTTCATGATTATGAAATATGGCAGATGGATGTCAAGACTGCGTTCCTCAATGGCAACATTGATGAAGAGTTGTATATGATGCAACCCGAAGGTTTTGTTGATCCTAAGGATGCTGATAAAGTATGCAAACTTCAGCGTTCCATTTATGGACTGAAGCAAGCATCTCGGAGTTGGAACCTTCGTTTTGATCAGGTGATCAAGAGCTTTGGATTTGTTCCAAATTGCTACGAAGCTTGTATCTACAAGAAAGTGAGTGGGAGCTCGGTGACATTTCTGGTACTATATGTGGATGACATATTGATTATTGGAAATGACATTAACATGCTTAACGATGTGAAGAGTTATTTGGACAAGTGTTTTTCAATGAAAGACCTAGGTGAAGTTGCTTATATATTGGGCATCAAAATCTATAGAGATAGACAAAGACGCCTGATAGCTTTAAGCCAGAGTACATACCTAGACAAAGTTCTGAAAAGGTTCAGAATGGATAAGGCAAAGAAAGGTTCAGTGCCTATGTTGTCAGGTAAGATATTGAGCAAGGCTCAGTGTCCAGCTACGGTAAATGATAGATAAGCTATGAGCAAAGTGCCTTATGCCTCGGCCATAGGTTCTATCATGTATGCCATGCTGTGTACTAGACCGAATGTGTCCAATGCTCTTAGTTTGACGAGCAGATACCAAAGTGATCCAGGAGTGGAACACTGGACAGCCGTGAAGAACATCCTAAAGCACCTAAATAGGACTAAAGAAATGTTCTTAGTCTATGGAGGTGATGAACAGCTCGTCGTAAAAGGTTACGTCGACGCTAGTTTCGACACCGAAAAGGATGATTCTAAATCTCAGATAGGATACGTTTATATTTTGAATGGAGGAGCTGTGAGCTGGAGAAGCTGCAAGCAAAGCGTGATCGTGGGATCTACAGTAGAAGCGGAATACATGGATGTTGCAGAAGCGTCAAGTGAAGGAGTTTGGATCAGGAAATTCATCACTGAGCTTGGCGTGGTTCCAAGTGCATTGGACCCACTGGAGATATTGTGTGACAACACTGGCGCCATAGCACTCGCTAAGGAACCAAGATATCATCCAAATACCAAGCATATCAACCGCAAGTTTCATATAATCCGGGATTATATAGCAGATGGAGTTTTGAAGATTAGCAAAGTACATACAGATCTGAATGTCGCAGATCCATTGACTAAACCTCTTCCACGTGTAAAACATGATGAACACCTTAGTGCCATGGGTGTGAGATTGTTGCCAAATGTAGACTAGATTATTGACTCTAGTGCAAGTGGGAGACTGTTGGAATTATGCCCTAGAGGCAATAATAAAGATTTTATTATTATAATTCTTGTTCATGATAAAGTTTATATTCCATGCTAGAATTGTATTAAGTGGAAACTTTAATACTTGTGTGGTTTGTGAACAACACCGTGTCCCTAGTATGCCTCTATGGACTAGCTCATTGATTAATGATGGTTAAGGTTTCCTAACCATAGACATGCGTTGTCGATTAATAATGAGATCATATCATTGGGAGAATGATATGATGGATAGACCCAAACTAAGCGGAGCAATTAGATCGTGTCATCGTGTTCATCTTTGCGAAGCTTTTCTTATGTCAAATATTGTATTCCTTAGACCATGAGATAATACAACTCCCTGGTATCGGAAGAAAGCTTTGAGGTCATGAAACGTCATCCTATGAAAGGGTGATCATAAAGGTGTCTCTCTGGTGATCGGAAAGTACCTGTTGGGTTGTATGTATCGAGATGGGATTTGTCCCTCCCAAGTCGGAGAGATATACTTCGGGCCTACTCGGTAATCGATATCAACACCGCTTGCAAGCATGTGGTTAAGGAGTTAATCACAAAGTGATATCGGATTACGGAACGAGTAAAGTACTTGCTGTGAACGAGATTGAACTAGGTATGACGGTACCGACGATCAAATCTCGGGCAAGTAAAATATCGCGAGACAAAGGGAATATATATATATGGGATTGATTGAATCCTGGCATCGTGGTTCATCCGATATGATCATCGATGAATGTGTGGGAGTCAATATGGGTTTCTAGACCCTGCTGTTGATTATTGATAGAAGATCATGTTTGCATGTTCTCGAACCCGAAGGGTCACACACTTAACGTGTCTCGACGCTAGGATAGTGATTTCTATAGAAGAGGGAGATGCTTTATCGAAGGAAATAAGAAAAAAGGGTATGCTTCTACTCTTTTGAAAGAAAAAAGAATAGGAATTCCCGAAGTAATGTCTAAACCCAAGGATTACACAGTCTGGGTTTATGGGCTAAGAGTCACCGCGGTGGTAAAAGGACAAGTGGAAGATGATCTCCAATTGTTCTCTTTTCTTTTTTGTCGGTGGAAACGTGTTCAAGGTTGGATCGAGAAGACTTTGTCGGTGGGGGGAAAGGAAGTGTATTGATAAAGTGTCTCTTGTCCAAGCCGTATCTACATGGATAATTGGTTTATGAGTTTTTGTTCGGAGTCTCGGATGGGATCCGGGATCTCACGAGAGGTTCTGGAATGTTCTGGAGAATAAGATTCATATAAGGCAATGCAGTTTTTGGAGTTCGGAATTGTTTCGGGTTAATCAGTATTGTACCGGAAGCTTCTAGAACCTTCCGGAGGGGGACCAACGTGGCCCCACCTGCCGGGAGGGGGCATGGGCCTATGAGGGAGTGCCATGGCCGCATTGGGCCAGGGGCACAAGGACCCATAGGGCCCAGCCGGCCAAACCTAGGGGAAACCCTAGGGGAGCTTCTAGAAGGAGGGGGGGGGGGGAAACTTGCCCCCACTCTTCCCTCCTTGGCCGCCGGCCTAGGCTTGGGGGAGGGGCTAGGGTTGGAGCCCACCCCTCTATATAAAGAGGGCTGGGGGCGCACCCTCCTCACACACCTCCTCCAGAACCCTAGCCGCCCTGCTTCCCTCCTCTCTCTCTCCCTCCCGACTGCACGTAGGCAAAGCCCTGCTGCAAAAACTCTCCACCACTTGCACCGCGCCGTCGCGTTGTAGATCCAATCCGTCTCTCCACCATACTTGCTGGACCGAGGAAGGAGGAGACGTCGAGGTGCCGCACGTGTGCATCTCTCGGAGGCATCGCCACTTGCGGTGTTAGATCGGATCGGATCGCGAGGAGGAGAAGCGAGTACGACTACATCACCCACGTTCCGACGAACGTTCCGCTGTGCGAATCTTCAAGGGTATGAAGATCTCATCTAATCCCCCTCGTTGTTTGCATCTCCTAGATTAGATCTTGGCTTTCCCGTTCGCATCCGTAGATTTTTTTTGATTTACTATGCTATGAAACCCTTCACCTTGCCCTAGCCGCCGGCCTAGCCCTCTCTCCTTGGTGCCTCTAAACCCTAGATCGCCAAGGCCTCTCTCATAGTCCACCATACTCGCTCCAGCTTAAGGCGAAGCCCTGCAAGATCTCCCCTCTACTTCCGGTACCACGCCGTCGTGCTGCCGGAATCGCGAGGAGAGTACTGCAACCTCCGCTGCCTGCTGGAACAAGGGAGATGAAGGTCTTCATCGAGTACCGAACGTGTGACCGACTGCGGGAGCGCTGCCGGAACGCAGCGCCGGAAGGATCGTCTACACGATCTTGAGATCGGCAAGAGTACGACTACATCACCCACGAGAATCCGCTCTCGTTAAACACTTTGGAATCTTCGAGGGTGAGTTATTCTATTGACTCGTTGCTACAATCTAGTAGATAGATCTTGGCTTGTTTGTTTGTATGCGGTAGAATTTTTTGTTTTCCATGCTACGAACCCCTACAGTGGTATCAGAGCCAGGTTTATATGTAGATCTGTTGCACGAGTAGAACACAATGGTCATTGTGGGCGGTGGTGCTTTTATTATCAATTTCTTCTTGTGTACTTTGCATCTTGCGGTATGATGGGATGAAGCGGCCCGGGCTAACCTTACATGACATCGTTCATGAGACTTGCTCCACGCTCAACATGCAACTTGTATTGCATAAGTGGCTTTGCGGGTGTCTGTCTCTCCCATTATAGTATAGATCCAATTTACAATGGGCACTTGATAGTTCAAACATCAACGTTGTGGTTCTTGTTCATAAGTTAGATCGACACTTATTGAAAGCCCCAAACCACGTAAAATATGCAAAGAAATTAGAGGCGTCTAACTTTGTTTTGCAGGGGCTTGCTGTGATGTGATATGGCCATGATTGTGATTATATTTGATGTATGCAATGTTACTTATTGTAAGTTGGCAACCGGCAGGAGCCATATGGTTATCTTTAATTTCTGTTAAGACCCGCGTGTCTATTCAAAGTAGTTGTAATAGTTGAAGCTGGTGGACGACAATCATGGAGCAGTGTCATTGACCTTGATGCAATGCCGGTGATGATGGAGATCATGTTCGTGCTTGAAGATGGAGATCGAAAGCACAAAGAATAAATGCCATATCATATCACATATTATGAATTGCATGTGATGTTAATCCTCTATGCATCTTTTATTGCTTAGTTAACGACGGTAGCATTATAAGATGATCCCTCATGCACATAAATTTCAAGTTCTAAAGTGTTCATCCTTAGTAAGCACCGTTGCTAAAGCTTGTTGTTTCGAAGCACCACGTGATGATCAGGTGTGTTAGATTCTGCAAGTATATAAAACGTGAGCAAGCCAGATTTGCTCATGCGGAAGCTAAGGTTGGATCTTGACGAGCCTAGCATGTACATACATGGTCTCGGAACATGGATCACCGAAAGGTAAAGCATGAATCATATAGTAGATATGATGAACATGTCGATTGTTTGCCATTGAAGCTACATCAACTCTCATGATGATCGGTTTTGATGTGGTGGATTTGGTTCGTGTGATCACTAAAACAATGTGAGGGATATTGTTTTGAGTGGGAGTTCACCTAGATTAATTTAACTATTAATTAGAACTCAATTTGTCATAAACTTAGTCTAAACTATTGCAATTATGTTGTAGATCAATGGCGGCCCCTACCATCAATTTTAATGCGTTCCTAGAGAAAGAAAAGTTGAAAAACAATGGAATCAACTTCGCGGATTGGTTCCGCAATTTGAGGATTGTCCTCAATGCTGGTAATTTGACCTATCTGCTGGATGAACCGCTGGGTGACCCGCCTGCAGCTGATTCTACCGATGAAGTAAATAATGTTTACCTCGCTCGGAAGAATCAGTACTCCACAGTTCAGTGTGCTATATTGTATGGTTTGGAATCGGTGCTTCAGAAAAGGTTTGAGAATTCAGACCCACATGATATTTTCCGTGAACTCAAATTGATATTTGAGACCCACGCGGCAGTTGAGAGCTATGAGGCTTCTGAAAAGTTCTTTAACTGCAAGATGGAAAAGGGCAGCTCCGTCAGTGAGCATGTTCTTTAGATGTCTGGGCATGCAAAAAAACTCCAAAGCTTGGGTATAGTGATTCCTAATGCTTTGAGGATTTACCGTGTCCTCCAATCACTACCACCAAGTTACAAGAACTTTGTGATGAACTACAATATGCAAATCATGAACAAGTAGTTGCCAGAACTCTTCTCCATGTTAAAATCTGCAGAAGTGGAGATCAAGAAAGAGCACCAAGTGTTGATGGTCAATAAGACTACCAAATTCAAGAAAGGCAAGTCTAAGCGAAAGGGACACTTCAAGAAGGGTGGTAAGAAAGTTGCCGCACCGACGAAGAAGACCAAGGCTGGACCTAAGCCGGATACTGAGTGCTTTTACTGCAAGGGAGAAGGTCACTGGAAGCGGAATTGCCCAAAGTACTTGGCGGATTTGAAGAACGGCAACATCAAGAAGAAAGGTATATCCGATATACATGTTATTGATGTGTATCTCACTAGTACTCGTAGTAGTGCCTGGGTATTTGATACTGGTTCGGTTGCTCATATTTGTAACTCGAAACAGGTGCTGCAGAATAAACGGAAGCTAGCGAAGAACGAGGTGACGATGCGCGTAGGAAATGGATCAAAGGTTGATGTGATCGCGGTCGGCATGCTACCTCTTCATCTACCATCGGGATCAGTTTTATACTTAAATAATTGTTATTTGGTGCCTGCGTTAAGCATGAACATTATATCGGGATCTTGTTTATTGCAAGACGGTTACTTGTTTAAGTCCGAGAATAATGGTTGTTCGATTTATATGAGTAATATGTTTTATGCACATGCACCTTTGATAGATGGTCTATTTTTATTGAATCTCGATAGTGGAAATACACATATTAATAACATTGAAGCTAAATGTTTGAAATTGAGCGATAACTCGACCTATATGTGGCACTGTCGTCTTGGTCACATTGGAGTGAAGCGTATGAAGAAACTCCATTCCGATGGACTTCTTGAATCACTTGATTTCGAATCACTTGAAAGATGCAAAGCATGTCTGATGGGTAAAATGACTAAGACTCCATTTTCTGGTATGATGGAGCAAGCTATGGACTTATTGGAAATCATACATACCGATGTGCGTGGTCCGATGAGTGTAGCATCGCGCGGTGGTTATAGTTATGTTCTTACCTTCACGGATGACTTGAGTAGATATGGGTATATCTATTTCATGAAACATAATTCCGAAACTTTCGAGAAGTTTAAGGAATTTCAAAGTGAGGTGGAGAATCAACGTAACAAGAAGATTAAATTTCTACGTTCTGATCTTGGAGGTGAATATCTAAGTTACGAGTTTGGCGAGCATTTGAAGAAATGTGGAATACTTTCACAATTGACACCGCCGGGAACACCACAGCGTAATGGTGTGTTCGAACATCGTAATCGAACTCTCTTAGATATGGTTCGTTCTATGATGTCACTTATAGATTTACCGCTATCATTTTGGGGTTATGCATTAGAAACAGCTGCATTCACTTTAAATAGGGCACCATCTAAATCCGTTGAAACGACACCATATGAATTATGGTTTGGGAAGAAACCTAAATTGTCGTTCCTTAAAGTTTGGGGTTGCGAAGCCTATGTAAAGAAGTTACAGCCGGACAAGCTTGAACCCAAAGCGGAAAAATGCGTCTTCATAGGATACCCAAAGGAAACTATTGGGTATACCTTCTATCATAGATCCGAAGGAAGAATCTTCGTTGCCAAGAATGGATCCTTTCTAGAGAAGGAATTTCTCTCGAAAGAAGTGACTGGAAGGAAAGTAGAACTCGACAAGGTTGTCGAACCTTCTCTCGAACTTGCGAGTAGCGCAGCACCGGAAGAAGTTCCTGTGGTGCCTGCACCAATAAGAGAGGAAGCTAATGATGATGATCATGAAACTTCGGTTGAAGTTGCTACAGAGCCTCGCAGGTCAACGAGAACTCGTACCACTCCTGATTGGTATGATCCCGTTATGAGTGTCATGTTGGTGGACAACACCGATGACCCTGCGACATATGAGGAAGCGATGATGAGCCTAGATTCCAATAAATGGCAAGTAGCCATGAAACCCAAGATTGGATCCATGTACGAAAACCAAGTATGGACTTTGGTGGACTTACCGGATGGCCGGAAGGCTGTCGAGAACAAATGGATTTTCAAGAAGAAAACAGATGCTGATGGTAATGTTATTGTCTATAAAGCTCGACTTGTCGCAAAAGGGTTTCGACAAATTCAAGGAGTTGACTACGATGAGACTTTCTCACCAGTAGGGAAGCTAAAGTCTGTGAGGATTTTGTTAGCAATCGCTGCATATTATGATTATGAGATATGGTAGATGGATGTCAAAACAACGTTCCTCAATGGAGACATTGATGAAGAGTTGTATATGATGCAACCCAAAGGTTTTGTCGATCCTAAAGATGCTAACAAGGTATGCAAACTTCAACGGTCCATATATGGATTGAAGCAAGCATCCCGAAGTTGGAATCAATGTTTTGATAAAGTAATCAAAAGTTTTTGTTTTATACAAACTTATGGAGAAGTTTGTATTTACAAGAAAGTGAGTGGGAGCTCTGTAGCATTCTTAATACTATATGTAGATGACATATTGTTGATTGGGAATGATGTAGACCTTCTTAATAGTGTCAAGGAATATTTGAATGATAGTTTTTCAATGAAAGATCTTGGCAAAGCAGCTTACATATTAGGCATAAAGATTTATAGAGATAGATCGAGACGCCTAATATCATTGTCACAAAGTACATATTTGGACAAAGTTCTAAAGAGGTTTGGAATAGAAGATAGCAAGAAAGGGTTCTTGCCCATGTTGTCCAATACGACCTTGAGTAAAACTCAAAGTCCAGCAACGGCAGAAGATAGAGAAAGGATGAGTAAGGCTCCCTATGCCTCAGCCATAGGATCTCTAATGTATGCGATGCTATGTACTAGACCCGACATTGCATGTGCTGTTAGTTTAACTAGCAAATATCAAAGTGATCCAGGAGTGGATCATTGGACAACGGTCAAAAACATCCTTAAGTACTTGAGAAGAACTAAGGATATGGTTCTTTCTTATGGAGGTGATGAACATCTCGTTGTTAATGGTTACACCGATGCTAGTTGGAACACCGATTCGGATGATTCTAAATCTCAATCTGGATACGTATTTACTTTGAATGGTGCAGCAGTTAGCTGGAGGAGTGCAAAGCAAAGCGTTGTGGCGAGATCTTCAACTGAATCGGAATACATAGCTGCTTCGGAGGCTTCACAAGAAGCGATATGGATGAAGGAGTTCATTACAGAGCTCGGTGTGGTTACAAGTGCGCTGGACCCAATGTCTATCTACTGTGATAACATGGGCGCCATAGCCAATGCGCAAGAACCAAGGTCACACAAGAAGCTGAAGCACATCAAGATACGTTTTCACGCTATTCGAGAACATGTCCAAGATGGTGACATAAAGATTTGCAAAGTACACACAAATCTGAATGTGGCGGATCCGTTGACTAAACCTCTCCCGAGGGCAAAACATGACCAACACCAAACTGCCATGGGTGTTCGGTATATTACCATGTAATCTAGATTAGTTGACTATAGTGCAAGTGCGAGACTGTTGGAGATATGCCCTAGAGGCAATAATAAATGTAGTTATTATTATATCTTTGTGTTTATGATAAATGTTTACATTCATGCTATAACAATATTAACAAGGAAACATTAATGTTTGTGTGATTTGTAAACTAAATAAGAGTCCCTAGTAGAGCCTCTTTATAATACTAGCTTATTGGTTAATAAATGATTGTGGTTTCCCTATCATGAACATTGAGATGTTATTAACAACAAGATCATATCGTTAGGAGAATGGTATGATGGACATACTCCTATAGATAAGCGTAGCATAAAGATCAAGTCATTTTAATAGTTCAATTGCTATATGCTTTCTGATACATAGTAATCTAATTCCTTCGACCATGAGATCATGCTTATCACCATCACCGTAAGGATGCTTTGATGACATCAAACACCACACCATAACTGGGTGGTTATAAAGGTGGCATTGAGTGTTCGGAAAGTATGGGTTGAGACACATGGATCAAGAGTGGGATTTGTCCATCCATATGACGGATAGATATACTCTGGGCCCTCTCGGTGGAATGTCATCCAATTGGCTTGCAAGCATGTGACTGGCTCACAAGGGATCAGATATCACGGGAACGAGAAAAGAGTACTTATGAGTAACGAGGTTGAACTAGGTATGCAGAGATACCGACGATCAAAACCTCGGATAAGTAAACTATCGTGAGACAAAGGGAAATTGGTATCGTATGGAAGTGGTTCATTCGATCGCAAAGTAATCGTAGAAATATGTGGGAGCCATATGAATTTCTAGATTCCTCTATTGGTTATTGTTCGGAGAAGTGTCTCGATCATGTTCGCATAATTCACGAACTGTAGGGAGACACACTTGAGGATTCGATGTTGTTGAGTAGTTATGGAATGATGAGTAAGAGACTGAATGTTGTTCGGAGTCTCGAATGGGATCCGAGATATCACGAGGAGATCCAGAATGGTCTGGAGAATAAGATTCATATAAGGAAAGTCCTGTTTCGGAGTTGGAGAATGATTCTGGTGTTTTCATCGAGAATGTTCTAGAAGGGTCCGGAAGGTCCAGCACTCTGAAGGGTAAGGGTACATGAATGTGTCATAACAAGTTGGAATGGTTGCATCATGTACTAGGTGTCATCGCTGAGCAAAATAAAGGGATAAATCAAATCCTAGTTTGAAAAGTCAAACGCCAATTTGAAAAGTCAAACGGTAAGTTTGCTTGGTGGAGGGAGAGTAGGAAACCTACTTGGGGAGGAAGTCCCCCTCCCTCCACCGCTGGCCAAGGAGGCCGACTTGGGGGAGGACTCCCTCCCCCTTGGCCGTGCCCTCCCACCTATAAAAGGAGGGGCAGGGCTGCCCCTCTAGACACACACCTTGCCCCACCAAACCCTAACCCTAGCCGCCTGCCACCAAGTTGCCGCCGCTGCCCTAGGGTTTCCTCCTAGCCGCCGAGTTGGGGCCCTCCCCTTGCCCTAGACGCAGGCCTATCCCTCTCTCCTTGGTGCCTCTAAACCCTAGATCGCCAAGGCCTCTCTCATAGTCCACCATACTCGCTCCGGTTTAAGGCGAAGCCCTGCGAGATCTCCCCTCTACTCCCGGTACAACGCCGTCGTGCTGCCGGAATCGCGAGGAGAGTACTACAACCTCCTCTGCCTGCTGGAACAAGGGAGAGGAAGGTCTTCATCGAGTACCGAACGTGTGACCGACTGCGGGAGCGCTGCCGAAACGCAGCGCCGGAAGGATCGTTTACACGATCTTGAGACCTGCAAGAGTACGACTACATCACCCACGAGAATCCGCTCTCGTTAAACACTTTGGAATCTTCGAGGGTGAGTTATTCTATCGACCCGTTGCTACAATCTAGTAGATAGATCTTGGCTTGTTTGTTTATATGCAGTAGAAATTTTTTGTTTTCCATGCTACGAACCCCTACAAAGAACTTACCCAGAACCAAAGTTGAGTGTCACATCCCAAGATTTTCCAAATCTTGTAATGTGAAAAATAAATGAATAAAATAAAACTTTGTTTGATTTTCAGAGCCAGAAGAAACTTTTTGAATTTAAATGGAACCTCAAACCCATTTGAATCAAATAAAACCCTAAAGGGATTTATAAAGATAAAAATTTATTAAAGGAAATTAAAGTGTTTTAAAAATTACTATTTTTGGTCTTTAAATAAAAGGGCTTTGATTTTCAAATGAAAAAGAATGAATTCATAAATAAAGAATATTTTATAAAGCCAAATTAAAACATGGCCAAGTTTTGGAATTAAAACATTTTATTCTAAATAAATTTAGCAAAGGTTTATTTAAAATAAATTAATAAGGATTTAATATCCAATTTTATATAATAAAAGACTTTACCATTTTAATTAAAACATCAAAACTTATTGAATTGTTTAAAAATAGGTTTTCCAAGTAATTTATATCTTCTAATAAAACCTACTAAAATGTTTTGACTTTGTTTTAGATTTCAAAATAAATATCTCAATAAAACAAATCCTATTGCATTTAATAATGAAAGCCTATTATGTTAATTAATGATGGACACTAAAATAAAAGGTTATTTTGTTTTAAAATAAATTTCCAAATATTATATATTTCCAAATTTAACTTACTAATTTGATTTTGAAAATATTTAAGTTTTAAATAAAGATTTTAATAATAAAACCAAACTCTATTTGATTTAATAAACCTTGGCCCATTTTACTTAAACTAATATGGGACTCTTTAGCATAAATGTTATTTTGTTTTAAAAAAACAATCTCCAAGTATTCTTTGTGTACAAATGAGACCTACTGGTTTGGTTTGGGAAAATATTTTGGAAATTAAATGGAGATTTATTAAATAAATCATACCATATTTGATTAAATAACTATGGTCTATTTTATATTAAATAGATCCTAAAAAGGAATAAAAATATTATTTATTTTGGAATGTTGGTTTATGTTGATAAACAGAACCAAGTTCAAAGAATTGAAATGTGGTGTTTGTATGAATTTATTGGATTAATTGAATTGTTGTTTGAAATACAAATCAGGAAATAGAAATAGAAAAAGAAAAAGACTTAGACAGAAAAAAATGGAACAGCCCAACAAATCTGGCCCAACAGCCCAACTCGCAGCCCACCTCCTCTCCCGAACCGTTTTCTTTCCCACTCAGAACCGCACCCTCCCAGCAACCGACAAGTGGACCCCGTCTGAAACGTTTTCTCCACTGACAAGTGGACCCCTTTCCACTGTTCTCCCTCCCCACCCGCACGACCTTCTCCCCACCCCTCGCCGGCCGTTGCAGGCGGATTAACTCCGGCGTAATACGCCTTAACGCGGCCGCCTTAACTCGCAGGAATCGCGCACCTTAAAACGCTCGCCCTTCCTCTCCGTTTTCCCCCTGTCATCTCACAGTATCACGCCTCCAGGCCGTCGCAATTCGTCCTCGAACGACTTCGTCTCCGACGAGCCCTCTCGCAAATTCCGGCCAGCACACTCATCCTTCCGCCTCCCTGAGCACGCTAGCAACTTCCCAACTCCCAGACGCTTCTCCCTGTACCAACCGTTCATCCGCGGGCATCCCAGGAAGTCGACTTCGACAAGGACCAGAAGCGCCGCCGTCTGCCTTCTTCTCCGACGAGCCCCGCAGGTAGAACCCAGTCGCCCCTCTTCTTCTGGTACATGCTCACATCATCCCCGTGACCTCCTGCGTCTAACCCAGCCCTTCGTTTGCCTTCTCGTGGACCACAGCAACGTCCCTGTCGTCGACCAGAGCCAACCGTCGCCAAGAGCTACTCCGGCGAGAGATTCTTCCCGACACAGTGCGCCCCGAGCCACGCCGACCACACGACGTGCTTCACCACAGCCTCGCGACCTCGGTGAGCCTTTCCCCACCTTCCTTTGCTTCCTGCTTCGCTAGCGCCGCCGCCGTCTGCCCGTCGCCGCCGCGCACAGCCACGCAGCGCCGCCAGTAAATGGTCATCTGTTTAAATCCGTTAGATCTAGATCAGACGAACAGGATTAGGTCACTTAAACGCCGAAGAGGTATGCGCTCAGTACCGCACGATCGGACTTAATCCAACGCACCACGATGCCGATCCACGCGAAGCGGTACCCGCGAGTAGAAACACGCCGCGTGTCGTCTGTTAGAATTAGAAACAGATTTGAATCTGATTTAAATTGCAAACTTCAAACCTTTATAACTTGAGATCTATACGTCCAAATTTGGCAAATTTTATATCAATGAATTCAGGAGAACAAGCCCTAGCCAACCATGGCCTTAGTTTTAAAAATAGTATCTGTTTGCTTGATTAAAATTGCAGAAACATTTGTGTACTTGTTTAGAGTATAAAAATTGTTTAAAAGTGATTTTAGGATTAAATCTTTTGCAAAATGGATTTGTGTGACCCCACTGACCCTAGTAACCGACCCAAAGTGCTAAAAATGATTTTAGTAAAATTTATGATGAATAAATTAACTTAGTCATTTTCTAGCCAAATAAAACTCATTGATTTTATTTTAAAGGTGTTTTTGCAAGAAGAACTTTGGGAAAAAGTTATGAACCAAACTTACTGACCCAAAACACCAAGCCTTGCCAAGGGCAACCCACTTGGTGAAAAACATAAAGTTTTTCTTTGAAAAGAATAATTTTCACCACATAAAATATTGAATGGATTTTAAAATAGACTTTGAGCAAAAACCTCTAACCAATGACTTTGCCATTTTGGTAAATGACCAATGTGGATCTTACAAAGTTTATAAACCTAGTAGAGACCAACTTTGCAATAGAACCCTCTTTCACAAAACTTAGGAACCATTACTTTGTGTGTGTGAAATATTGTTTGAATATTGGTTTGGAATGTTACTTGATACCATGCTTGCTTGATTGATTGTAGTGAAATTAACAAAGTGTGAGACTAGCAAGATCAAGGGTAAAACCTCATTCCCTACCAAAAAGGCAAGTTACCCTATCATACAAAAGACCTACTATTTTCATTATACTTAGTGGATTTTTGAAAACATGCATGAAAAGAATTTCTATACTTATGCTATGCTAAATCCTAATAGTATACCCTATACATTCCTTAGTGAAAACAATGTAGTTGATACATGCTTAGCCATGCTTTATTTTGAAAAGAGAAACATGTTGAGATTTTATGAGATTGAGAAAAGACTTATGTTTTATATAATAAAACAAGGACTCAATGAACCACCTAGGTGGTGGATACTTTATGTTTTGGAGAAGGTGGCAACAAAAGGGAACCATGTCTATGGCAATCACTTTGTGTTGTGCTCCAAATGAAAACCACCTAGGAAACTTAGAGATTGAACATGTTTCTCCAAATGTGGCTTTCGTGTACAACCACATGCTATTATGGCTCTGGCTTAGTCAACTACACTAGGAAGACCCATACATTGTCTTTAGTTACCGGACATGGGGATCTGGAATGCTTCATGGGGGCTGAAGACAAGCTAGCAATGATGTATGGGAGGACCTTTTGGAAAGACTTCGTCACACTCTCAGTCTGCCGGTACTCCATCTTGGTGAGCACTAATCCAGTAGGCCACTGGTGGCAACAAGATGGGATTGTGTCATGTGGGTAAAGTGTACTCCTTCTGCAGAAGTTAATAAAAATCTAAGTACTTAGCCGTGTCCCCGGTTATGGACAATACTGAGCAACTAAAGTTTGAACCATGGGAAATCTCGACATTCCAACTTCTAATATAAAAACTTGATGCACTTGGGGGTACCAAGGAATTCAAAGAGATTTGATAAAGCTTGTTGCACTTGGGGTTTACCAAGGTGCTCAAGAGCATGATGTACTTGGGGCTTTACCAAGGAACTCATGGGTTTTTGATAAAAACTTGAAGTACTTGGAGTTACCAAGTAGCTCAAGGGAATTTTGACAAGGACTTGAACACTTGTGTTTCTACCAAGGAGTTCAAGGATCTTGGAAAAAGATTTGACAAAGGACAAAACCATTTTGGAAAAGATAGGATAAATGTTGCTTTATGCAAAAAGCCTTAAAACTCTACTTAGCCAAATATGCATGTATTGATAGGATCCACTCATATCTACATAAAGGTGAAACTTGCCAATACAATTCCAATGTATTGACCCTTGTGGCTGTAACTTGTAATGTTGCAGGTTGATTGTTTGTTAGATGGAGATTGTTTGATTGACTAGGACTACAAAGTCTACAACCAACATCTGCCTGTGGCACTTAGAAGATGAAGGACCCACACTTATATTTATTCCGCTGCATTGTAATGTAATAGCCATATGAGCTATGTATGATGTAATAAAACTATGTTATTCCTGGTTATAAAGTTATAATATGACCCTTGTATCTTGATATTTGTTGGGTTCGCAGCATAGAAAACAAAAATTTTCCTACGATGTGAACTATATACCAAGATCTATTTATACTAGATACAAACAACGGGCGGATGTATATCCGTAGAGAACATACCCTTGAAGACCGACAAAGCTTAACGAGTTCAACTCGTGGTTGATGTAGACGATCTCTTGCCGATCTCAAGATCGAGAGGAAGTCCTAGCGCCGCAAAACAGCAGCGCATCCGTGCTCGCACACACGTTCGAGGCACCGAGCAACCTCCTCCTCCTCGCTCCAGCGATGCAGCGGAAGCACAACTCTTTCTTGCCGAAAGCCACCGGGAACATGTATCTCGCTAGTCCGAGACCATGGGGGATAAATTCTAGAGGGGGAGAGAGATCCTTCACGAGGAGGTGTGATGTGAGAGGAGGAGAGGGGGGCCTTTTATAGGGGAGAGGGGGGGCACCCAAGGGGCATGGCGCCCAGCCATGGGGCTGCCCCCACCTCTTCCACATTCATGTGGGTGGAGCTCCCACTCAAAATGAAAAGCCTCCACTCCCATTAAAAAGCCTCCACTCAAAAATCCACTCACATGCATTAAATTTCCACCAAATTTAATGCAAGCTCTCATTAAATAAAACTCTTTTATTTTATTCAGAATTTTGTCAATTACTTTAATGACAAACATTCACAAATAACCCCTTGCTAGAATCCTATTTCACATGCATAACCAGTTTATGCAATTTCACCCGAAAACCTGTTTCGGTATCTAGTGAAATAAATTCCTGCGCTTGTTCATTCTTTCGGCATGAAACCTTTGCTCCAATTGGATGCCGGTGTCTCTTAAGTGTGTCACCCTACGGTTCGTGAATAATGCGGACATGATCGAGACCCCTCTCAGATCAATAATCAGAAGCGGGATCTGGAGACCCATACTGACTCCCACACATTCAACGATGACTTTCTTGTGATCGTCGGAACCTTTTACGTTAGTATCTTAATCCCTTTGTTTCACGATATATTACATGTCCGAGATTCGATCATCGGTATCTCCATACCTAGTTTAATCTCGTTACCGACATGCACTCTTTTCTTGTTCCTGTGATATAACATTCTAGTGATCAAATCACTTGCTTGCAAGCTAATCAATGTGATATCACCGAGAGGGCCCAGAGTATATCTATCCGTCATCGGGATGAAAAAATTCCACTCTTGATCCATGAGCCTCAACATAACACTTTATTAGTTCTGAACCCACCTTTATAATCACCCTGTTACGGTGTGACGTTTGATGTTATCAAGAAACTCTTCCGGTGTTAGTGATTGACATGATCTCATGGTCTAAGGATAAGGATCACTTCGTAAGTTGTTATAGCAATATAAACTCAATGACTTTGATCGTAATGCTATACTTCGGATGAATGTTCATCACATCATTACACTAATGTTGTGATCCCGTTATTAACAACATCCAATGTCCATGATCAGGAAACCTTGATCATCTTGTTAATCAACGAGCTAGTTTATGAGAGAGGCTTAACTAGGAACTTTCTGTTTGTTTATTAAACACACATGTATTAACGTTTCCGTATTAATACAATTATAGCATGCAAAATAAACATCTATCATATACTTGGAATACACATAATAACCACTTTATTATTGCCTCTCAGGGCATATTCCCTTCAGTCTCCCACTTGCACTAGAGACAATAATCTAGTTACATAGTGATAAATCTAACACCCATTGAGTTCTGGTGTTGATCATGTTTTGCTTTAGGGAGAATTTTAGTCAACGGATCTGCTACATTGAGATCCGTATGTACTTTACAAATCTTTATATCTCCATCCTTGACATGCTCGCGGATGGAGTGAAACCGGCGCTTAATATGCTTGGAATGCTTGTGAGACCTTGGCTCTTTGGCATTGGCAATGGCACCATTGTTGTCACAATAGATCACCATTGGGTCCAACGCGTTTGCCACAACTCCTAGTTCGGATATGAACTCCTTCATCCAAACTGCTTCCTGAGCTGCTTCTGAAGCAGCAACATATTCGGCCTCCGTTGTTGATCCCGCTACCACAGGTTGTTTGGAGCTCCTCCAACTAACCGCTCCGCCATTCATGAGAAATACGTATCCGGATTGGGACTTAGAGTCATCCGGATCGGTGTCAAAGCTAGCGTCGACATAACACTTAGCGACGAGCTCTTCTTCACCTCCGTATACAAGAAACATATCCTTAGTTCTTCGTAAGTACTTAAGGATATTCTTGACCGCTATCCAGTGTTCCGAACCTGGATCCGATTGGTACCTACTAGTCAAACTAATAGCGTGTGCCACATCCGGTCTTGTACATAGCATGGCGTACATTATAGAGCCTATGGCTGAAGCATAGGGGACTTTGTCCATTATCTCTCTTTCTTCCGCCGAAGCCGGACTTTGAGTCTTACTCAATGTCTTGCCTTGCAACATAGGTAAGAACCCCTTCTTACTTCCGTCCATTTTAAACTTCTTTAAAATCTTATCAAGGTATGTACTTTGCGATAGCCCTATTAGGCGCCTAGATCTATCTCTATAGATCTTTATGCCTAATATGTATGACGCTTCACCTAGGTCCTTCATTGAAAATTTGCTGTTTAGATAACTTTTAACACTGTTTAAAAGTTCTATATCATTTCCGATCAATAATATGTCATCCACATATAATATCAGAAATGCCACATTGCTCCCACTCACTTTCTTGTAAATACAAGCTTCTCCATAAGTTTGGACAAATCCAAACTCTTTGATCACCTCATCAAAGCGGAGATTCCAACTTCGTGATGCTTGCTTCAATCCATAGATGGATCGCTGAAGCTTGCACACCTTGTTAGCATCCTTAGGATCGACAAAACCCTTTGGTTGTATCATATACAACTCTTCTTCAATATTACCATTGAGAAACGCGGTTTTGACATCCATCTGCCATATTTCATAATCGAAATATGCAGCAATTGCTAACATAATCCTAACTGACTTTAGCATCGCTACGGGAGAGAAAGTCTCATCGTAGTCAACTCCTTGAATTTGTCGAAACCCCTTTGCGACAAGTCGAGCTTTATAGATGGTCACATTACCATCAGCATCAGTTTTCCTTTTGAAAATCCATTTGTTCTCCACGGCCTTTCGGTCGTGAGGTAATTCGACCAAGTTCCAAACTTGATTTTCATACATGGATTCCATCTCGGATTTCATGGCTTCTAACCATTTGTTGGAATCCGGGCTCATCATCGCTTCTTCATACGTCGCAGGGTCATTATTTTCATCAACCATGAAATTTATGACAGGATTTCCGTACAGCTCGGGAGCTGCACGCGTCCTGTTTGACCTGCGAGGTTCGGTAGTACTCTCTTTTGGAGTTTCATGATCATTATCATTAGTTCCCTCTTCAGCAGGTGGAGCCAACTCCGGAACAACTTCCGGCGCTGCGCTACTCGCCATACTTTGAAGAGAAGGTTCCACAACCTCTTCGAGTTCTACCTTCCGACTACTCACACCTTTCGCGAGAAACTCTTTCTCTAGAAAGGATCCATTCTTGGCAACAAAAACCTTGCCCTCGGATCTGTGATAGAAGGAATACCCAATAGTTTCTTTAGGGTATCCTATGAAGACGCATTTTTTCGCTTTGGGTTCGAGTTTATCCGGTTGAAGTTTCTTCACATAAACATCGCAACCCCAAACTTTAAGAAATGACAGCTTAGGTTTGTTTCCAAACCATAATTCATACGGTGTCTTTTCAACGGATTTAGATGGTGCCCGATTTAAAGTGAATGCAGCAGTTTCTAGTGCATAACCCCAAAATGACAACGGCAAGTCCGTCAGAGACATCATAGATCGAACCATATCTAATAAAGTACGATTACGACGTTCCGACACACCATTTCGCTGTGGTGTTCCGGCAGGTGTGAGCTGTGAAACAATTCCACACTCTTTCATGTGAGTGCTAAACTCGTAACTTAGATACTCACCTCCACGGTCAGACCGTAGAAATTTGATCTTTCTATTACGATGATTTTCCACTTCATTCTGAAATTCCTTGAACTTTTCAAAGGTTTCAGACTTGTGTTTCATCAAGTAGATATAACCGTATCTACTTAAATCATCCGTGAAAGTAACAAAATAACGATATCCACCTCGCGCCGACACACTCATTGGACCACATACATCAGAATGTATGATTTCCAATAAATCAGTCGCCCGTTCCATTGAACCGGAAAACGGCGTTCTAGTCATCTTGCCCATAAGGCATGGCTCACATGTATCAAATGATTCATAATCAAGTGATTCCAAAAGTCCATCCGAATGGAGCTTCTTCATGCGTTTAACGCCAATATGACCTAGACGGCAGTGCCACATATATGCGGATATATCATCATTAAGTTTAATCCTTTTAGCATCAACATTATGAATATGTGTAACATTATCATCGAGATCTAACAGAAATAAACCATTCATCATCGGTGCATGACCATAAAAGATTTCATTCATATAAATGGAACAACCATTGTTCTCAGATTTAAATGAATAACCACTTTGCATCAAACATGATCCCGATACAATGTTCATGCTCAGTGCAGGCACCAGATAACATTTATTTAAGTTTATAACTAATCCCGACGGTAAGTGGAGAGGCAGCGTTCCGACGGCGATTACATCAACGTTTGATCCATTGCCGACACGCATCTTGACCTCACCCCTTGCTAGCGGTCGCTGGTTCCGCAGCCCCTGATTCGAGTTACAAATATTAGCAACTGAACCGGTATCAAATACCCAGGTGCTACTGCGAGCACTAGTCAAGTACACATCAATAACATGTATATCATATATACCTTTGTTTGCCTTGCCGGCCTTCTTGTCTGCCAAATACTTGGGGCAGTTGCGCTTCCAGTGGCCAGTCCCCTTACAATAGTAGCACTCAGAATCAGACTTAGGTCCAACTCGGGGTTTCTTTTCAGGTGCGGCAACAGGCTTGCCGCCCTTACTTCCCTTCCGTTTTCCCTTCTTGTCTTTCTTGAAACCAGTATTCCTATTGATCATCAACACTTGATGTTCCTTTTTGATCTCCACTTCTGCAGTTTTAAGCATTGACAGAAGCTCGAGGAGAGACTTCTTCATGCCTTGCATATTATAATTCATCACGAAGCTCTTATAGCTAGGTGGCAGAGACTGCAGAACACGATGGATGCCTAAGTCAATGGGAATCGTTATTCCCAAGGACACAAGCTTATCGGCGTAACCCGACATCTTGAGTACATGCTCACTAACGGAGCTGTGCTCTTCCATCATGCAGCTAAAGAACTTTTCTGAAGCATTGTAGCTCTCTACAGCAGCATGTGTGTCGAAAATCATTTTCAACTCACCCATTGTATCAAAAGCATTGCCGTTTTCGAAACGTTTTCGAAGTTCCGGCTCTAGCCCATACAATATGCCGCAATGAACTAAGTTGTGGTCCTCCTGACGAGTCTGATAGACATTCTTCTCCTCGTCAGGGGCATCATCAAAAGGTGGGGGGCCTAACGGCGCTTCTAGCACATATTGCTTTTGTGCAGCAGAGAGGAGAATCCTCAAATTCATGGCCCATTCAGTAAAGTTGCTACCGTTCGTTGCTAGTTTCTCTTTCTCCATGAACGCATTGAAATTAAAAGCAGGTGGTGCCATCTACAACAGAATTTGTAAAGTTTAGACTAAGTGTATGATAGATTGAGTTCAACTAATCTGTATTACGAATGAACTCCCACTCAAAAGCGACATCCCTCGTGTCCTTTTGGTGATTACATGAACCAAATCCACTACACCAAGTCCGATCATCACGTGAGTCGGTATAGCTTCAAAGGCGAGCATCAAATGGACATCATATCAACTATATGACTCATGCTTAACCTTTCGGTCTGTGTTCCGAGGCCATGTCTGTACATGCTAGGCTCGCCAAGTTAGAACCTTAGTATTCTGCGTGTGTAACTGTTTTACACCCGAAATATGGTCGAGGATCCAAGAACACCCGATCATCACGTGATGTCTTGGAGCGACGAAAACATAATCGGTGCATACTAAAGGAAGAACACATTTTTATCTTGATATTTAAATGAGGGATCATCTTATTATGCTTAACAAAGCGCTAAATAAGCAATATAAGATGCAACCAAACATCATATGTTTATTAGTGAAATTATATGGTTCCCGCAGATGATCTCTATCATGTGCATCGTGGTATGATCACTATCATACCTATATGTGTAAATCCAAGGTCTATGGATTTTACACGCTATGTGTGTTGTAAGAGTATCATTTCATACTTCTACTTACAACACTACCATATAATAACACTAGCCCAGCAACAATCTAAACTAGACGCCTCTAATTTATCCATTGCAAGTTTTACGTGGCTTAGGGCTTTCGAGATAGAACCGTTCTTACCTACGAACATCAACCACAACGAGGATAATCAAATTGTTGACAACTCGCTTGCAAAATAGATATTGACTATAGTAGGAGAGACAGACACCCGCTAGCCACTTATGCAAACTAGTTGCATGTCAAGCGTGGAACAGGTCTCATGTGCGAGGACATGTAAAGTTTGTCCGGGCCGCTTCATCCCACTATGCCACTAATATCCAAAATCACAACAAAGGAGCAACAACATGATCATCATCGCCCACATACTCATATGTGTACTACCCGTGTAAAGTATCTACGCATAGATCCGGCTCTGATTCCACTGTTGGGTTCGCAGCATAGAAAACAAAAATTTTCCTACGATGTGAACTATATACCAAGATCTATTTATACTAGATACAAACAACGGGCGGATGTATATCCGTAGAGAACATACCCTTGAAGACCGACAAAGCTTAACGAGTTCAACTCGTGGTTGATGTAGACGATCTCTTGCCGATCTCAAGATCGAGAGGAAGTCCTAGCGCCGCAAAACAGCAGCGCATCCGTGCTCGCACACACGTTCGAGGCACCGAGCAACCTCCGCCTCCTCGCTCCAGCGATGCAGCGGAAGCACAACTCTTTCTTGCCGAAAGCCACCGGGAACATGTATCTCGCTAGTCCGAGACCATGGGGGATAAATTCTAGAGGGGGAGAGAGATCCTTCACGAGGAGGTGTGATGTGAGAGGAGGAGAGGGGGGCCTTTTATAGGGGAGAGGGGGGGCACCCAAGGGGCATGGCGCCCAGCCATGGGGCTGCCCCCACCTCTTCCACATTCATGTGGGTGGAGCTCCCACTCAAAATGAAAAGCCTCCACTCCCATTAAAAAGCCTCCACTCAAAAATCCACTCACATGCATTAAATTTCCACCAAATTTAATGCAAGCTCTCATTAAATAAAACTCTTTTATTTTATTCAGAATTTTGTCAATTACTTTAATGACAAACATTCACAAATAACCCCTTGCTAGAATCCTATTTCACATGCATAACCAGTTTATGCAATTTCACCCGAAAACCTGTTTCGGTATCTAGTGAAATAAATTCCTGCGCTTGTTCATTCTTTCGGCATGAAACCTTTGCTCCAATTGGATGCCGGTGTCTCTTAAGTGTGTCACCCTACGGTTCGTGAATAATGCGGACATGATCGAGACCCCTCTCAGATCAATAATCAGAAGCGGGATCTGGAGACCCATACTGACTCCCACACATTCAACGATGACTTTCTTGTGATCGTCGGAACCTTTTACGTTAGTATCTTAATCCCTTTGTTTCACGATATATTACATGTCCGAGATTCGATCATCGGTATCTCCATACCTAGTTTAATCTCGTTACCGACATGCACTCTTTTCTCGTTCCTGTGATATAACATTCTAGTGATCAAATCACTTGCTTGCAAGCTAATCAATGTGATATCACCGAGAGGGCCCAGAGTATATCTATCCGTCATCGGGATGAACAAATTCCACTCTTGATCCATGAGCCTCAACATAACACTTTATTAGTTCTGAACCCACCTTTATAATCACCCTGTTACGGTGTGACGTTTGATGTTATCAAGAAACTCTTCCGGTGTTAGTGATTGACATGATCTCATGGTCTAAGGATAAGGATCACTTCGTAAGTTGTTATAGCAATATAAACTCAATGACTTTGATCGTAATGCTATACTTCGGATGAATGTTCATCACATCATTACACTAATGTTGTGATCCCGTTATTAACAACATCCAATGTCCATGATCAGGAAACCTTGATCATCTTGTTAATCAACGAGCTAGTTTATGAGAGAGGCTTAACTAGGAACTTTCTGTTTGTTTATTAAACACACATGTATTAACGTTTCCGTATTAATACAATTATAGCATGCAAAATAAACATCTATCATATACTTGGAATACACATAATAACCACTTTATTATTGCCTCTCAGGGCATATTCCCTTCAATATTACATCTTAACTGTGGATGCTAGCTATTGATCCAGGGACTAGCATTGTAAAACACAGGAGGGATCTACCTTATTGGGTAGGGACCTCTGACAGATGGTATCAGAGCATTGTGTTGCCTGTAGGATTTTGTAAACCTAGGATTGGACAAAAACCCTTAGAAAAATAGGAGTTGTATTTGTTCAAAAACTTATTTACAAAACAATCTTGTAAACTCTTTCCTCAACCATTTTGGTTTCAACTCTACATCTCTTCTACTTCAACTTGATGGAAAACCTACCCCATGACCAAAGACTACACCATATGCAAAGGACTTCTTCAACATCTTCAACTCTAATGACTTCAACATCTTCAACTCTAATGACTTCAACATCTTCAACTCTAATGACTTCAACATCTTCAACTCTAATGACTTCAACATCTTCAGCATGTTCTCCAAGGACTTCCAACATGGAAACCACTAAGGACTACGAGTGAGACAAGGAAATCTTACTTAAGATTTAGAGACTGAGGGAATGCAAAATAATAAGAAACCAACAACAACTTTGAAGTATTGTGCCCAAGAGCTTTTCTCAAAAGAAACCATGATCCCATACAAGAAGAATCAAGAAGGAAGGAAAGATCACAAGTAAACCATATAGATGGACCACTATAATTTAGTTAAGATAAACCACCAACTTATGTGATGTAGCAAAAATATTTTGATTGCTTAAGTATGAGCTTGAACCTTGTTGTTTGAGTGCAAGAATTGTTTGTGAATGTTGATTTGTGATTGCATGCACATTGCTTGTGTGAATTGTGATGTGTGATTGGAAATATTTCCTTAGAAACATCTTGCCCATTTTAATCTGTCTTCAAACCCAAACAGATGACTACCCCAAGAGACTCCAAGGTTGATGACACCAACACCAACCAAGCTGACAGCTTGGGAGAGCTCTTAGCAACCCAACATCAGTTAAACCAATTAACAGCTCAGTTCCTAGCCAACAATAGTAATGAAGATCCAGCACTTCAAAAGTTTTTGGAGGAACAATCCCAATTGATGCTTAAAGTGACTAATCAAATGATTAGCATGGAAGAAAATTATCCTAGAAAAGAGTATGATAGCAAGGATGACAAGAATGTTGTTCTGGATGGAGCCCCAGCTTGCATTATCTGTGGAGACAAGGATCATACTTCCAAGGAACATGAAGGACAATGCCCCAACTGTGAAGAAAATCATTCTGTTGGAGAATGCCCTACCTCTCAAGCTACTTGCTACCTTTGTGAAGGAAGTGATCATACTCCCGGCCTATGCCCTATCTATGCCATGGTGGAACAAAGGAAACAAAAAGGATCCAAGTCTACCAAAGGAAAAGGACCACTTCTACCTCCTAGCAAGACAACCCAATTCAAAGGATCAAGAAAAATCAAGAAGCCCAAGCAAGACATGAGCCTTGTGCAATGTCGTAAATGTAAGGAAATGGGACACTACTCCAGTGCATGCCCAGGGAACATAAAGAATAAAGGAATTGACCAAGTGTGGTGTAATAACTGTAATGAACCAGGTCACTATGTAGCAACTTGCCCAAAAGAGCAACGCAAAGAACTCAAGGACATTAATTGTTTCAACTGCAAGAATCCAGGACACTATGCAAGCAACTGTCCAGAAAGGATGAAGAACAAGTTGAACAAGCCTATGGAGAAACTCAATCTTGGCCCATGAGTCAAGCATAGGAATAAAGCCAAAGTTTGACATAGAAAAATTTCCAGGACCCAAGAAGGCCAATATGTAATTTTGTTTGAAAATTTTTAAGGGTGGTAGAACCCTAGTTGCTTGAACTTGCTTGAAACCCCAGCCTTCCCAAATCTCGGGACGAGATTTATTTTAAGGGTGGTAGCCTGTCACATCCCAAGATTTTCCAAATCTTGTAATGTGAAAAATAAATGAATAAAATAAAACTTTGTTTGATTTTCAGAGCCAGAAGAAACTTTTTGAATTTAAATGGAACCTCAAACCCATTTGAATCAAATAAAACCCTAAAGGGATTTATAAAGATAAAAATTTATTAAAGGAAATTAAAGTGTTTTAAAAATTACTATTTTTGGTCTTTAAATAAAAGGGCTTTGATTTTCAAATGAAAAAGAATGAATTCATAAATAAAGAATATTTTATAAAGCCAAATTAAAACATGGCCAAGTTTTGGAATTTAAACATTTTATTCTAAATAAATTTAGCAAAGGTTTATTTAAAATAAATTAATAAGGATTTAATATCCAATTTTATATAATAAAAGTCTTTACCATTTTAATTAAAACATCAAAACTTATTGAATTGTTTAAAAATAGGTTTTCCAAGTAATTTATATCTTCTAATAAAACCTACTAAAATGTTTTGACTTTGTTTTAGATTTCAAAATAAATATCTCAATAAAACAAATCCTATTGCATTTAATAATGAAAGCCTATTATGTTAATTAATGATGGACACTAAAATAAAAGGTTATTTTGTTTTAAAATAAATTTCCAAATATTATATATTTCCAAATTTAACTTACTAATTTGATTTTGAAAATATTTAAGTTTTAAATAAAGATTTTAATAATAAAACCAAACTCTATTTGATTTAATAAACCTTGGCCCATTTTACTTAAACTAATATGGGACTCTTTAGCATAAATGTTATTTTGTTTTAAAAAAACAATCTCCAAGTATTCTTTGTGTACAAATGAGACCTACTGGTTTGGTTTGGGAAAATATTTTGGAAATTAAATGGAGATTTATTAAATAAATCATACCATATTTGATTAAATAACTATGGTCTATTTTATATTAAATAGATCCTAAAAAGGAATAAAAATATTATTTATTTTGGAATGTTGGTTTATGTTGATAAACAGAACCAAGTTCAAAGAATTGAAATGTGGTGTTTGTATGAATTTATTGGATTAATTGAATTGTTGTTTGAAATACAAATCAGGAAATAGAAATAGAAAAAGAAAAAGACTTAGACAGAAAAAAATGGAACAGCCCAACAAATCTAGCCCAACAGCCCAACTCGCAGCCCACCTCCTCTCCCGAACTGTTTTCTTTCCCACTCAGAACCGCACCCTCCCAGCAACCGACAAGTGGACCCCGTCTGAAACGTTTTCTCCACTGACAAGTGGACCCCTTTCCACTGTTCTCCCTCCCCACCCGCACGACCTTCTCCCCACCCCTCGCCGGCCGTTGCAGGCGGATTAACTCCGGCGTAATACGCCTTAACGCGGCCGCCTTAACTCGCAGGAATCGCGCACCTTAAAACGCTCGCCCTTCCTCTCCGTTTTCCCCCTGTCATCTCACAGTATCACGCCTCCAGGCCGTCGCAATTCGTCCTCGAACGACTTCGTCTCCGACGAGCCCTCTCGCAAATTCCGGCCAGCACACTCATCCTTCCGCCTCCCTGAGCACGCTAGCAACTTCCCAACTCCCAGACGCTTCTCCCTGTACCAACCGTTCATCCGCGGGCATCCCAGGAAGTCGACTTCGACAAGGACCAGAAGCGCCGCCGTCTGCCTTCTTCTCCGACGAGCCCCGCAGGTAGAACCCAGTCGCCCCTCTTCTTCTGGTACATGCTCACATCATCCCCGTGACCTCCTGCGTCTAACCCAGCCCTTCGTTTGCCTTCTCGTGGACCACAGCAACGTCCCTGTCGTCGACCAGAGCCAACCGTCGCCAAGAGCTACTCCGGCGAGAGATTCTTCCCGACACAGTGCGCCCCGAGCCACGCCGACCACACGACGTGCTTCACCACAGCCTCGCGACCTCGGTGAGCCTTTCCCCACCTTCCTTTGCTTCCTGCTTCGCTAGCGCCGCCGCCGTCTGCCCGTCGCCGCCGCGCACAGCCACGCAACGCCGCCAGTAAATGGTCATCTGTTTAAATCCGTTAGATCTAGATCAGACGAACAGGATTAGGTCACTTAAACGCCGAAGAGGTATGCGCTCAGTACCGCACGATCGGACTTAATCCAACGCACCACGATGCCGATCCACGCGAAGCGGTACCCGCGAGTAGAAACACGCCGCGTGTCGTCTGTTAGAATTAGAAACAGATTTGAATCTGATTTAAATTGCAAACTTCAAACCTTTATAACTTGAGATCTATACGTCCAAATTTGGCAAATTTTATATCAATGAATTCAGGATAACAAGCCCTAGCCAACCATGGCCTTAGTTTTAAAAATAGTATCTGTTTGCTTGATTAAAATTGCAGAAACATTTGTGTACTTGTTTAGAGTATAAAAATTGTTTAAAAGTGATTTTAGGATTAAATCTTTTGCAAAATGGATTTGTGTGACCCCACTGACCCTAGTAACCGACCCAAAGTGCTAAAAATGATTTTAGTAAAATTTATGATGAATAAATTAACTTAGTCATTTTCTAGCCAAATAAAACTCATTGATTTTATTTTAAAGGTGTTTTTGCAAGAAGAACTTTGGGAAAAAGTTATGAACCAAACTTACTGACCCAAAACACCAAGCCTTGCCAAGGGCAACCCACTTGGTGAAAAACATAAAGTTTTTCTTTGAAAAGAATAATTTTCACCACATAAAATATTGAATGGATTTTAAAATAGACTTTGAGCAAAAACCTCTAACCAATGACTTTGCCATTTTGGTAAATGACCAATGTGGATCTTACAAAGTTTATAAACCTAGTAGAGACCAACTTTGCAATAGAACCCTCTTTCACAAAACTTAGGAACCATTACTTTGTGTGTGTGAAATATTGTTTGAATATTGGTTTGGAATGTTACTTGATACCATGCTTGCTTGATTGATTGTAGTGAAATTAACAAAGTGTGAGACTAGCAAGATCAAGGGTAAAACCTCATTCCCTACCAAAAAGGCAAGTTACCCTATCATACAAAAGACCTACTATTTTCATTATACTTAGTGGATTTTTGAAAACATGCATGAAAAGAATTTCTATACTTATGCTATGCTAAATCCTAATAGTATACCCTATACATTCCTTAGTGAAAACAATGTAGTTGATACATGCTTAGCCATGCTTTATTTTGAAAAGAGAAACATGTTGAGATTTTATGAGATTGAGAAAAGACTTATGTTTTATATAATAAAACAAGGACTCAATGAACCACCTAGGTGGTGGATACTTTATGTTTTGGAGAAGGTGGCAACAAAAGGGAACCATGTCTATGGCAATCACTTTGTGTTGTGCTCCAAATGAAAACCACCTAGGAAACTTAGAGATTGAACATGTTTCTCCAAATGTGGCTTTCGTGTACAACCACATGCTATTATGGCTCTGGCTTAGTCAACTACACTAGGAAGACCCATACATTGTCTTTAGTTACCGGACATGGGGATCTGGAATGCTTCATGGGGGCTGAAGACAAGCTAGCAATGATGTATGGGAGGACCTTTTGGAAAGACTTCGTCACACTCTCAGTCTGCCGGTACTCCATCTTGGTGAGCACTAATCCAGTAGGCCACTGGTGGCAACAAGATGGGATTGTGTCATGTGGGTAAAGTGTACTCCTTCTGCAGAAGTTAATAAAAATCTAAGTACTTAGCCGTGTCCCCGGTTATGGACAATACTGAGCAACTAAAGTTTGAACCATGGGAAATCTCGACATTCCAACTTCTAATATAAAAACTTGATGCACTTGGGGGTACCAAGGAATTCAAAGAGATTTGATAAAGCTTGTTGCACTTGGGGTTTACCAAGGTGCTCAAGAGCATGATGTACTTGGGGCTTTACCAAGGAACTCATGGGTTTTTGATAAAAACTTGAAGTACTTGGAGTTACCAAGTAGCTCAAGGGAATTTTGACAAGGACTTGAACACTTGTGTTTCTACCAAGGAGTTCAAGGATCTTGGAAAAAGATTTGACAAAGGACAAAACCATTTTGGAAAAGATAGGATAAATGTTGCTTTATGCAAAAAGCCTTAAAACTCTACTTAGCCAAATATGCATGTATTGATAGGATCCACTCATATCTACATAAAGGTGAAACTTGCCAATACAATTCCAATGTATTGACCCTTGTGGCTGTAACTTGTAATGTTGCAGGTTGATTGTTTGTTAGATGGAGATTGTTTGATTGACTAGGACTACAAAGTCTACAACCAACATCTGCCTGTGGCACTTAGAAGATGAAGGACCCACACTTATATTTATTCTGCTGCATTGTAATGTAATAGCCATATGAGCTATGTATGATGTAATAAAACTATGTTATTCCTGGTTATAAAGTTATAATATGACCCTTGTATCTTGATATTACATCTTAACTGTGGATGCTAGCTATTGATCCAGGGACTAGCATTGTAAAACACAGGAGGGATCTACCTTATTGGGTAGGGACCTCTGACATTGAGTATGCACGAGGAGTGGCCCTCATATCCAAGGGACATGAGATTGCCAACTTATATTTCGTCAAGCATATACTCCATCTTTGTTCACTTTAACCTTAATCATATCAAGATGCTTATGATAGGGGCAATGAGGGCTCAAAGCTAGTAAGTACCATAATCTTTTGGAAGCTCTTTATGACTTGTAATACCTGATACCCTCTAAGAAGGGACCTTTCTCCCACTTCCAAGTTGAGTCAGTAAACCTACTTCTTCTCTATCTCCAGCAAGCTTTTGAGTTGTTGTGTTTCAAGCATTCATATGATGATTTATTCAATCATGTTCTTCATCTTCCTTGTTTGCACAAAACTCTTATCTATTGAGTATTACTTTGAAAGCCTTCACTTGTGAAAAAACCTTTTGAGCAAAGAGTGCTCCTGTTTTGAAACTTCTACAAAAAGCTTTTGTGAAAATGTTTGCCAGGTGTTCTCTGACCAAGAACAAGTTTGCCAATTCCAATTATGATTTATCTTTATGCATCTCTATTGTGACTGCTGTACTTGGTTGCAAGCTAAGTCATATAATGGTGAGTTGCTTTCTTCTATGATTCGTGCAATGGTAAGTGTGATGCTTCTTGTTCGTAATCTTTTATCGACACTTCACTCCATAAACCTGTGGACATGTTTACTGAGCTCAGTATTCGCTTGGGGACAAGCGAAGTCTAAGCTTGGGGGAGTTGATATGCCCAATTTGCATCACCTTTCTATATCATAATTTACCTCTATTCATTTATATTTGTCTTATTATGAGGTATTACTTATGGATTTTCATCTGTTTATGCAGGTTGGATGATTCTTGAAGGATGGACTATCGGAGTCTGGATTCTGATGGAAAAGAAGGCGTTTCGGTGCAATTTCGCAAAGATCAGAAAAATACTAGAAAAATATGGAAACATATTATTTCTCCAGAAGACGAAGGAAGCCAGAAGGAGGGACGGAGATGGGCCTCAGGGGGCCCACACCCCTAGGCACGGGCCCACTTGACCCCGCGCCTAGGGCAGGTGTGGCCCACCTGCCCGGCTTCCGACTCCGACCCTTCGCCTATATCTTCCCTACGAAACCCTAAGGTTGAGGGAGCGACCACAGATAGATTTCCACCGCCTCTGGTGGCTGAAATCGCCGAGAGAGAAATATCTCTCCAGCAGACATATTTCTACTAGGGGAATTCCTTCCCGGAGAGGGGAGACCGTCGCCATCAACACCATCGTCAATCTAGGCTTCATCAGGATCATCATCATCCACACCATCATCTCCACCAGCACCATCATCACCACTCCGTCCCGCTGTAAAAATTGTGTTGGATATTGCTTTAGTTCTTAGGGGAAGCTTTCCCGGTGTTGATTACTATTGTAGTTGATGCTTGTGAGTGGAACCATTGGATTATTGTTTATGTTCAGATTATTATCCATTACCATTTCATCTTTGATCTTGATCCATATGATGTCTTGTGAGTAGTTCGTTTAGTTCTTGAGGACATGGGAGAAGTCATGTTGTTAGTAGTGAATCTGTGATGAGTTATTATTCAATGGTTTAGTATTTAAGTTGTGGTGCTATTCTTCTAGTGGTGTCATGTGAACGTCGACTACATGATACTTCACCATTTATGGGCCTAGGGGAATGCATTTTGTATTTGGCTACTAATTGTGGGGTTGCCGGAGTGACAGAAACCTGAACCCCCGTTAGGACACCTTTGCAAAAGGGAGTGTAGGATCTCAGAGTTTAAGGTTGTGGTTAGATTTATATCTTAATTACTTTCATGTAGTTACGGATGTTTGTAGGGGTTTAATCACAAGTATGTATTAGTCCTAGGAAGGGTGGTATGTTAGCACAGGTTCACCCACACAACAATTACAAACACTAAAGAAGAGTACTCAGCTATTTGAAGCGAACGCACTTGACAGAATTCCCATGTGTCCTCGAGAACGTTTGGTCCTTATAAGTATTTACACCGGCTTGTACTTTGCTAAGAAAGGATTAGGCCACTTGCTCTGTTTGTTAGTTACTTTTGTAACTTTCTCTTTGCTTTGTTGCCTTGTCAGAAAACCACTAAAAATCCGTTTTCTAATTATTCATAGGGATTTCCTACTCCATACCTCTGTTGAGCACCTTCTGATCCTCGTTGGGATCGACACTCCTATTTATCGAAAGTACTATGATACACCCCCTATACTTGTGGGTCATCACACTTCCTTTCTCTTTACTTCGTTTTTTGTTTGCTTAGTTTATTTTGCTTGGTTTTGTTTGCCTCTTTAAAAAAAACCAAAAAAATAGTCTAGTTTGGTTTGCTTTCTTTATTAAAAACACACAAAAATTCGGTCTTGCTCTAGCTGTTGTTGCTGTTTTTGGCTTGCCCACCTTTGCCAAAATGAACTCTGCTGAGAACACCAAGTTGTGTGACTTCACTAGCACCAATAACAATGATTTCCTAAGCACTCCTATTGCTCCACTCGCTCCTGATGCTACCTTTTATGAAATTAAGCCTGCTTTGTTGAATCTTGTGATGAGAGAGAAATTTTCTGGTGCTAGTTCTGATGATGTTGCTGCCCATTTCAATAACTTTGTTGAACTTTGTGAGATGCAAAAGTATAAGGATGTAGATGGAGATATTATTAAGCTCAAGCTTTTTTCCTTTCTCCTTGAGAGGAAAAGATAAAGAATGGTTGCTATCTTTACCAAAAAATAGTATTGATTCTTGGACTAAGTGCAAAGATGCTTTTATTGGAAAGTACTACCCTCCTGCTAATATTATATCTATGAGAAGTGACATTATGAAATTTAAACAACTTGATAATGAACATGTTGCTCAACCTTGGGAAAGAATGAAATCTTTGGTTAAGAATTGTCCCACTCATGGACTCACTGCTTGGATGATTATCCAGACTTTTTATGCAGGGTTGAACTTCTCCTCAAGAAACCTGTTGGATTCAGCTGCTGGAGGTACCTTTATGAGCATAACTTTGGGTTCTGCAACTAGACTCCTTGATAATATGATGGTTAACTACTCTGAATGGCACACTAAGAGAGCTCCACATGGTAAGAAGGTAAATTCTGTTGAGGAAACTTCCTCTTTGAGTGATAAGATTGATGTTATTATGGCTATGCTTGTTAATGGGAAAGTTCCTTTAGATCCTAATAGTGTTCCCTTAGCCTCTTTGGTTTCTCAAGAAGAGCAAGTTGATGTGAACTTCATTAGAAACAAAAATTTCAACAACAATGCCTATATGAATAATTTTGGTGGTAACAACAAGTATAGGCATTATCCTCCTAATTATGCCAATTCCTATGGAAGCTCTTACAAAAATGCTAGAAGTGCCCCCTCTGAACTTGAATTCATGCTCAAAGACTTTATTAGTAAGCAAACCACTTTAAATAAGGCTATAGAGGAAAAGCTTTTAAATGTTGAGAAAAATATATCCTCTTTGTCTGAAGCTCGGTCCTCCTTGATTAATAAAATGGCTGCTAAACCTGAAACCATGGAAAGTACCTTTGCTTCTACTCATGCCATACAAGTTACTATTGATGAAAATGTTAGGTTGTTAGCTCAACTTCATGCTAGGTGGGAAAGGGAAGCTGAAATTGATAGAAACAATAGTGTGTGCACCATCACCACTAAAGCACAAGTAGTCCATGTTCCTCCTCCTACTATGCCTAAGCCTATTGAGCCTACTACTAGTGATGCTAAGTTTGATTTTGATATTGATGGTTGCAATATTTCTGAAGTGATTATGTTCCTACAAAAGCTTGCTAGAAGTCTTGATGCTAGTGATATGCATGTTGCTTTCACCAAACACATTACAGATGCTCTTGTTAAGATTAAGGAAGAGAAGCTAAAACACAAAGCTTCTATTCCTAGGAAGGTAGAAGATAGTTGGGAACCCATTATTAATATGCAAGTGAATTACTTTGATCTCAAAGCTTCATGTGATCTTGGTTCTAGTGTCTCTATTATGCCTAGGAAGATTTATGAAATGCTTGATTTTCCACCATTGGAAGATTGTTATTTGGATGTCCCACTCAATGATAATGCTAAGCAGAAACTCATGGGGAGTATTAATGATCTTTTCATTATGGTTAACAATGCTTATGTCCCTTTGGATTTCTATATTTTGGATGTTGAATACAATGCTTCTTGTCCTATTACTTTGGGAAGACCTTTTCTTAGAACAGTTGGAGCCATCATTGATATGAAAGAAGGCACCATTAAATATCATTTTCCATTCAAGAAAGGTATTGAACACTTCCCTATGAGGAGAGAGAAGTTGATTTTTGCTCCTCCATTGAAAGCAAGGTTTGATGTTAATGCTTCATCATTTGAAAATACTTGATTCTTCTTGCTTCTTGTGCCTAACTTAAAGGCGTTAAAGAAAAGTACTTGTTGGGAGATAACCCAAGAGTTTCCTTGAGTCTTGGAAGTTATTACTTCAGTAATGACCTCTCCTTATCATTTTTGTTTGTTTTTTGTGTCAAGAATGACCTCTAACAAGAGGGAAGTAAGATTTGGGGAGTTGCTGTCCCGAAATAGATTTCTCTCCTCCACCATAAAAATTCGTGAGGAGTATCTATAACTCGGATTGAGCTAAAAATTTACGAATAAATCCCCCAATATGTTAGCTAACTTTTGTTATTTCAACACGTTTTGATTTGAGAAACATAAGATGTTCTAAAAAATCAGTTTCTACCCGCTGGTCTGTTTTGACATATTTCTGCCATTATTTGCATTTGCTTCTTATTGATTCCTTTTTTAGTTCTATTTTGGGGAATTGAGCTTTTTGAAGGAGTTACTACAGTAGCTTGTGTTTTTAGTGAAAAGTCTTTCTGTTCCAAAGCTTTGCCAGAGGTCTAATATCTTTTGAATACACTAATGTTGCTAATGAAGATTGTGAGAAGTTTTGTATGAAGGAAAAATTTTAGGTGTAGAGAGAGAATGATGTAATGAGATGAACAATTGACAAAAGCTCAAGCTTGGGGATTCCACCATGGTGTCACACCTAGAAATATCCAAGAGGTACAAGTGTCAAAGCTTGGGGATGTCCAAGGAATCCCCTTCTTCATCAATAAAAAACTCAGGTCTGTCTAGACACATCGTTTTTATTGTTTCATGCACAGTTGTGTTGTTCTTGGAGCGTCTTAGTTTTCGTTTTATTTTCTTGGGTTGTTTAGTTTGCTTGAATAAAGTAGTTTTGACCCCGTTCTCGCTGTGTTGTTTTGCAAATAGGTTGCTTGGTGTTGGAAAGGAGTAGGAAGTTCCTGCTTGAAAGTGCAAGAGGAGCTTGCATTGACTGTGACTCAGACTTTAGCATGACATGTTGTTTTGACCTTATGCTTAGTGATTATTGATTTAGCATGTCTTGTTCCAAACAATTTGGATTTCTTAGTGTGCCTTGAAGAGATTATGCGTTGTTTTAGCATGCAAAAGCATAGTATTGTGGTATCCTCCTTTGATGCTTTGTTTGGGTTGACTTGGCACATGCTGACACCATGTTATGACTATCAAAAGTCACCATAGCCTCTATGATCATTTAGTCCTTGACTTGTAGTACCACTCTATGATTTGATTAGTAATGCTTTGTTGCTCTGTATGATTATGGCCATTATGCTCTCCTAGTTGGTTGCTCCTAGTCTTTTGCTAGCCTCCACTTGTATGAGTAAGCTCTACTCATGCTTCCAGCTCCCAAGAAACCAAGTTATTCCAAAGTGTCCACTATAAATTCCTATGCATGGTGTGTTACACCATTCCATATCCTTGTTTTTAGCTATCTTCCAATTAAAAACTATTTTGTTATGTGAAAACTTAGTGATTAAGGCCCTCACAAACTTGATGGCACACTTTATATTATTTGCCCCTAATAAAATTGTACCATTGTGTCGTCTATGTTGTATATTCTTGCACTTATACGTTGGAATTAGCAGAACCATACTGTCATGGGGAAATTTTTCAACATTGCACTTGTACTTTGTACTCAGTTGATATCATGCTCTTTTGTCTATGGATGTCACCGGTGTGAAATAAAGAGGGAGATTATAAGTCCATGGAGTAAGTATTTTGTGTTAGAGAAACGCCTAGGCCGCTAGCCTAAGCCATGCCTAATCATGGTGGAAACTTGCAGCATCACCATAGTGAGCTATCTATGAAAACATCCTCAATAAAAATCTATGCATATAGTAAATAAAATATCACTGAGATGCTCATTGTCTACTTGCCTTGTCATTTTGGTTATGGGAAAGCTCCTGTACCATGTGCAAGGGGTACCCCCTTGGCGGTTCTCTATGATATGCATGTACTTACAATGACAATAACTTACAGTTGATTGAAGTTGAGTAGCATGAGGTGTGGCCCTCGTATTCAAGGGACTTGAGATTGCCAACTTCTACTTTGTCAAGCATATACTCCATAGTTGGTTCACTTTAACCTTAATCACTTCAAGATGCTTATGATAGGGGCAATGAGGGCTAAAAGCTAACAAGTACCATAATTTTTGGAAGCTCTTTTTGAAACTTGAAATCCCCTCTTCCTTTATAAAAGGCATTCCTTCCATCACTATTGAGTCTCCACCTTCTACTTTTAGGCACCATTAATAGAGCATAGTTGTCATTCTGTGTGCAGTGTCCCAAAGCTTATTGATTGATGCATATTGTGATATTACTTGTTCTTGTGCTATTGGTTTCTAGTCACCCTTGTGAAACTTTGAAGGTGTCATATGCATATATTTGCTACTCTATGAGGGACAAGCTGATTGCCACTATGCTATGTTTTCTGTAAGTGAAACAAACAAACGTTTTTCAATGCATGTTATTCATGATCTTTGTTTGTAGCCTTTCATGTTGCATGCATAGTTACTATGTCCTATTGTTAGAACTCCATCTGTCATGCACATGTTTAGAGTTCTTTGATCCCAGCTTTCAATGCTTGCAAATGGTTTGATCTTTATTGTGAAGGTGCATGTCACCTCAAAAATTATTATTTTTATCACTTACCTACTCGAGGACGAGCAGGAGTTAAGCTTGGGGATGCTTGATACGTCGGAAACGTATCTATAATTTTTGATGTTCCATGCTTGTTTGGTATCTACTTTGCTTTGCTTTGTCTACACTTTGAGGTGTTTTTATATCTTTTCTGGAACTAACCTATTAACAAGTTGCCACAGTGCCAGTTGCCCGTTTTCTTCTGTTTTTGGTTCTAGGAAGGCAGAAAATCAATATTCTCGGAATTGGACGGGACAAAAGCCAAAGTCAATATTTAACCGTGGGGGACACGAATCCAGAAGACGAGACGGAGAGGCACCAGAGGGCGGCCAGACCCCCCTAGGCACGGCCAAGCCTGGCCCGCGCCTGGGAAGGGTGTGGGCCCTCTGGCCGCCTCCTAGGCTAGCCTCTTCGCCTATAAGAATCCCCTGATGCAGAAACCGTAGGCACCCGATCAATATTCCACGAAACCTTCTATAGCCACCGCCACCATCGTCCCTAGATCGGGGGGATCTGAAGTTCTTCCCGGCACCCTACCGGAGAGGAGATCATCCTGGAGGCCTTCTCTCCGGTATGATGCGTGAGTAGTTCCACCTTGGACTATGGGTCCATGTAGTATCTAGATGGTTGTATTTCCTCCTTTGTGCTTTCATGTATAGATCTTGTGAGCTCCGTTCATGATCAAGATCTAATATATTTGTAATCATGCATGTCGTGTTTGCGGGGATCCGATGGGTATTGAGATTACTATGTCAGATTTGTTAATGGTTTTGTCTTTATGGTTCTATCATGTCTGTGTTGTTTGTGATCTTGCATGCTCTTCATTGTTAGTAGCTATCTTGTCCAAGTTGTTGCTAGTGACTCCAAGAGGGGGTATTTATGCTCGATAGTGGGTTCATGCCTCTAGTTTCCAAGGGAAGTGACAGAAATCTCTTCGGTTGTAGATGTGCTATTGCCACTAGAGAGAAAACAATGGTCTCCTGTTCATGGAACAAGTGGATTGTTTACCTTACACACTTTTCTTAAAGCAGTTTTCTGTTGCTTGCAACTTAATACTGGAGGGGTTTCGGATGATAACCTGAAGGTGGACTTCTAGTCATAGATGTAGTTGGATGGCGGTCTATGTATCTTGTTGTATTGCCCAATCAAATCTCATAGGATATTGTTGACTAGTATTGCATTGTTATGCCTTGCTCAGTTCCTGTCAATTGTCCTGCTGTAATTTGTTTACCCTTCATGCCATTTTGTTTATCTAAGGAGAGCACCTCTAGTGAACTATGGATCCCAGTCCAATCTTTACCATTGATACATCTTCCACTGTTACTTGTTTACTTGCTAAAAACCATTACCTTCCACACCATACGTTTAATCCTTTGTTACAGCAACCGGTGAGATTGACAACCTCACTGTTAGTTGGGGAAAAGTCTTGAGTGTGTGTTGTGCAGGTATCCGTGTTGCTAGCAACACCTGTGTGAAGTTTCCTTCCTCCTACTGGTTCGATAACCTCGGTTTCTTACTGAGGGAAGACTTGCTATTGTGCTGCTTCACACCTTGCTCTTGGGGTTCCCAACTGTCTCCCACTTTAACCATGATCTAGCCAACATGGGGCCTAGTAGATGATCCAAGCCAATCGCTGCCCCCTTCGCGACCCCGCATGTCTCCTTGGTGTATGCCATGCCCACACATTGAATTATGAAAATGGTTGGTATAGACCATTCAGATGCCAGAACTATCGTGGGACATTGAGGATTCCCACCCATATGCTGCATATACTCTACGAATTACCAATTAATGCATGCGACGAGGATAACAGCCGACCTGCGCATCCGACTACATGCGATAGGAAGAAGATACAGCCGACTTCTCTGTCCCATTCCAAATCTCATGGTTAACGCACAATATACGGCGCAAGAATCACTGACGACATTGGTTGTTAAGTCCTAGGTAATATGTTCCTTTACCACCAGAACTTTCATAGTAGGTTATTACCTCATGGTAAATAACCCATAATCATATTATTATGAAAATAGTGTTTTCTGACCTTTTTGAAATGCAGGTGATGACAACACTGGATTTGTAAAATACTTTATAGAAAATAATCAAAGGACATGAGCAAGTGTGAACTTGCCTTTTGTGATTGCAAGATTATGCACTCACGGTCTTCGAGACAATAAAAGATCCAATATCTGAAAACAACATCATTTGTCCGATAATTATTAGATGGCATTGTAATTTGTTCATTCACAATGTTTCTTTGAGGTTAATTAAGAGTGGTATTATTTCTAAATATGGAAATAATATTATTTAACTACTTATAAACTATCTTTGAGTAGTGGTTTCTTAACTTTATGATTGAATAGAAGCATTTATACTTCTTACAAATGAGTGGTTATTATTTATAAATTTGGAAATAATATTATTTAACTACTTATAAACTATCTTTGGATTTGAATCATTTTATAAAGTTGTGAGTGAAACAATGGTAAGAAGTTTGATTAAGCCAAAATAATAATCTTGAACATTTAATATTTGATAACTCCTTTTGGAAAGTAACATTCACCTATTTGTGAATGATAATTTAATAAAATTGTATCAAAGATGTTTTTGGACTATTTGAGCTTCATACTAACTATATTTAAGACAAATACTATTTATAAACCTCAAATTAACAATATTAGAGGTATTAGCAGTTTTATACTTATTTTTATGAATTATCAACTAAAGAAATAAGTTTGAATTCAATTTATTAGGGTAATAAATATGTACTTACTTCAAAAGTGGATTTTTATATTTTTAACATGTAGATATTATTTTTGTGATCATTTTTGTATATTCTATGTATTTTTATGAATTTTAAATAGTGAGATATGATTTTTATAAGATTTATTATTTTATAAACACTTAATAAATAATAAATATTTAGTTAAGTGGTATAATATTTTATGTTATAGATTTACATTGTAGTTATTATTTTTTAAGATTTTTGTATATTATTTATAATTTTTTATCATATACAAATATTAAAATATAAATTTTCAAAGTTTTATTACTTATAAAATCTTTATTAAATATTAATTATTTAAATTGTTAACATAATAATGTTTGATAATAAAATTAAGTTATAGATTTTATTTTTCTAAAAATGTTCATATATTAAACACATTTTTCTGAATTATAAAACAAAAGATATTGAATTTATAAGATTATTCATTTTCTAAATAAGGAATTACTTTTTACACCCATACTAGATCTACCCTAAGTCACTGACCAGTGGTCCAGTGGACACGTCATCTACCACGTGTGCAGTGGACCAAGTCAAAATCGTTGACTTGGCTGAGGATGGCATCACCCTGACGTCACATAGTGTTCATCCTCTCAGATCGAAACTCGATCGGCATATTGGATGTATGCGTGGGGCTGTGGTTAGGCTTGTTGGAAAGACGATGACGCAAGGAGCCTAGCAGTGGTGGCGCCACTGGCTAATGGTCACTAAAAGAGGGGCAACGATAACGAACAACGATGCCGGTGTCGAGTGCTCATGGCAGGAGCAAACTAGAGCAAAAGAAAGAGAACAGAAGGTACTGGAAGGACCAGTGGCTCACCTGGAACACGACGGTGCGGTCGGTGAAGTGAATCGTGACCGGAGTCGACAGGAACCGCGATGGTCGGACTTCGGGAAGAAGAGGTCGTTGCAGACGATTAAGGGGTTCCCAGCTTGATTCCTTCACCGTGGAGATGTAGAACACCATGGCGAAGCTTTTGGCATCTTCGGTTGGTCTTGGGGTAGCCTCTAACGGCGATGCCGATCAACTCCGGCGAGCTAGGGTTTCGGTATAGAGGAAATTCGAGAGAGAGGAAAGGATATGGCGTGTAGGGCTTCTCCACTGCATCTGGATCAGTTGAGCTTGAGATGTGATCAACTGCTGCATCTCGGGAGTGTTGTTGTTGTTTTGGTTGGGGTTGGCACGACGGGGAGGCATCTGTTGGTTTAATAGGAATAAGTAATGATATATAGATCTAAAGAAGTTCTAACACACAACCCAAAACAATCAAGTTCAATCAAACAATCAACAAGCAACTATTCACTTAACAACTTATGAGTTTAACTCATGAGTTTAAGGAAACAACAAGTTTTCTTGAAACAATCAACCTAGTATAGTCATACACCATAGGTCAGTATGATCCCTACACTAACATGTCACCAATGTATTAGATAGTTGGTAGGCAATCTAATGTCTCTTGGTTCTCACTTGTAGTCCTTAGTGATGTCTAAGTTGAAGTCCTTGGTGAAACTAAATAACTTTTGAACAAATACAACTCCTATTTTTCTAAGGGGTTTTGTCCAATCCTAGGGTTACAATCCTACAGGCAACATAGTGCTCTGATACCATATGTAGAGGTCCCAACCTGATAAGGTAGAGATCCCTGTGTTTACAATGCTAGTCCCTGGATCAATAGCTAGCATCCATAGTTTAAGATGTAATATCAAGAAACAAAGGTCATAATACAACTTTATAACCAGGAATAAAATAATTCATTACATCTTACATAGCTCATTTGGCTATCTCATTACAATGCAGCAGAAATAACTATATAGCATGGAGTCCTTCATCTTCAATGTGCCACAGGCAATCATGTTGGTTGTAGACTTGTAATCCTATTTAACACACTTCACTAACATCAAACAAACTTGCAACATATAAGTTATAGCCACAAGGGTCAATACATTTGAATTTTATTGGCAAGTTTCACTACTATGTGGAAGTAAGTTGGATCCTATCAATATATGCATATTTGTCTAAGTAGGGTTTAGGCTCATTTGCAGAAAGCAATATGGTTTTATCCTATCTTTTCAAAATAGTTTTGATATTTTAACAATCTTTCTGAACTCCTTGGAAAACTCCAAGTGCTTCTAATCCCTTGTTGACACCATCAAGTTTTACTTTGAGAAATTCGAATGTCGAGATCTTCCATAGCTTGAGGCCTTAGTTGCTCAGAGTTGTCCGTAATCGGGGACACAACTAAGTACTTAGAATTTTATCTTCTGCAGAAGTTGTACACTTTACCCACATGACACAATCTCGTCTTGACGCCACCAGTGGCCGCTGGATAAGTACACACCAAATGGAGTACCGGTAGATCGAGAATGTGACAAAGTCTTTCCATAGAAGTCCTCCCAAGACATAATGCTAGCATGTTTACCAGGCACCAATGTAAGGATATATTTCCAATACATGAATCCGGTTAACCTGAGTAGGTGCCAATGCAAGGGTCTTCCACTATGTAATTGACTAAGCCAGAGCCCATTTTGCATGTGGCTGTACACGGAAGCCACTGTACGAGAAACATGTTCAATCTCTAAGTCCCTAGGTGCTTTTCTTCTAGTGCACATACAAAAATATGGCCATATAAACATGGTTCCCTTTGTTGCCACCTTATCCACAATTGAGTATCCACATTCCACCCAGGTGATGCATTGAGTACTTGTTTTATTATATAAAACATATATTTTTCCAAAACTTCATATATTCATAACATGGTATTCCACCCCCAAGTCTATAGCAGGGCTAATCATACTACAACTATGATGTTTTCACTAAAGAAGATATAAATGGTTTCCTAATAGGACATAGTATAACATAGTAACATAGTAGCCATATCATGCATACTACAAAAATACCACTAAGTGTAATGAAAATAGTAGCACATGGATGATAGTGCCACTTGCCTTTTTAGTAGAGAATGTTGGTTCACACCTTGATCTTGCAAATATCACACTCTTAAAATTTCACTACAATTCAATCAAGCAAGCACATATTCAAACTAGCATTCAAACAATTCACCACATAAAACAATAAAATCAAGCAATGCATGCAAGCATGCAAAAGATTGTTTTATTTGTAAAAGTGGTGTCTAATAGGCTATAAACATTTTAAAACTCCTATTAGTCATTTACAAAAGTGGTAAAACCATTTAAATTTAAGTTAGTGAAAATGGCCATTTAAATCATTTTTGTCTTGCTAGAAATGATTTAAATCAAAGTAATAATTTCTAGTGTTTTCCAAATATATTTTTGAACACAAATGTTAATGCTTTAAGGTTAAAGTGTTTTAGACTAATCCGTTTGCAAAAGGTTTTATCCAAATTCCATTTTTAATTCAAAGCAATATTTTTATTTTGCTAGAAATGCCTTTAAACAAAGTAATAATTTACTTGGGTTCATCAAATATATCTAAATCCAAAAACTTGGTGTTTAGGGTCAGAGAGTTTAAATCAAATCATTTTCCAAAAGGTTTTACTCAAAAAGCATTTTTAAACCATAGTCAACATTTTATTTTACTAGAAATGCTTTTATTCCAATATTTATTATTTAGTAACACAAAATATACTTTTAAGCCTACAAGTTGGTTTTTATGGTCAGTAGGTTCAAAACAATCCACTTACAAAAGATTTTACCCTAAAAACATTTTTAGAATAAATTTTATACACAAAATAACCCTAAATATGTTTATGCAAAAACACCCAATTTTACGGAAGCAAAATACTAAACTAATGGAATGGTTTCAAAGTTCACATTTTTGTGAATCCAGTGATATAAAATTTGCAATTTTTGGCCAAGCAGATCAAAAGTTATAGATTTTGCAAGTTTAAACATTCAAAAATCATTTCTGGACTTTTAATCAGACAGATCTGCCACGCGGCTGTTTCTTACTGGCGCGTGCCGGTTTGCGCGGATCGCACTCTGTGGACTGTCAGATCTAATTTAAATCGCATGGTGTAAACTACTCGATACCCTTTCGATCTAAGATCTAATCTTAGCCCACCGATTTGCATCCAACGGTTCAGGGCACGCTGACCACAGATGGGCGGCGCGGCCTGGCGTCGGCGGTGGCGGCACTCGGGCGGTGATGTTTCCGACGAAACTAGGAAGCGAGGAGGGAAACGGAGGGGCTTACCAGATTCACCGAAGCGGGTAGATGCTCAACGTAGTCTCTGTCGGCCAAGGGGCGCACGGGTTCTAGGGGGATTGCTCGCTGGAGTTTTTGCTACCGTCGGGCACGCACAGGCTTCGTGGGTGGCGTCGCTATAGGGCACGAGAAAGCAAGAAAGCAGCAGTGTTAGACGCGCGAGGTTACGGTGAGTGTGGGAGCATCATCGAGAAAGATAGGGGCGGATAGAAACTACCTGGAGAGTTCGCCGGAGTTGGAGAAGTTCTCGGTGGCGCTCGGGTGATGACGAAGTTGAGCTTCTAGCACGCGCGGGCGAGCTGGGGCTATGGGCAGGTGCGCCTGACGATGGGGAATAAACTAGTGGGTGCCAAGAAGTGGAAGGTGGCCGGAGTTGCCTGGATTTGGCCAGAGTAGCTCGTCGGGGAAGTGGTGGTGTGGCTCAAAATTAGAGCAGCCGTGGGGCAGAGAGGGAGGGGCAAGCAAGGGGAATCAGAGAGGGGAGAGGGGCGCTTAAGATGGCGTGGTCACGGCAAGTAATTACTACGGCGTTGATGAGAATTTGATGCGCGGAGTACGACCAGAAACCACCGGCGTAATGAGGGGGGAACGGTCGCACGGTGGAGACGACGACTGGCAGTGTGGGGTCGCGCTGTCAGCGAAGGAGAGGATTACGCGTGGGGTCACGCGGTCAGCGACTAAGTGGGTGAGTGCTTGAGTGAGAAAACGCTTCGCGGGGAGGGGGAGAGAGTGGGCTTGCTGGGCCAGATGGGCTGGTTTGCTTCTTTTCCATTTTTTTATTCTGTTTTCTTTTTCCTTTTTCTAATTCTATTATTCTGTTTTGAATTTATTCAAATGTTTCAAACACTAATTTAATTTCAAAACTTTTCCAAACTTTGAGTATATTTTTAATATTGTTTATTAATATATTCTAAAGTCCACTTTAGAATATTTCTTTTATTCTTTTAGGGTCTATTATTTATTTAAAATTGACATTTGTCTTTATTTTAAATAAGATTTAAATATGTTTTCAAACTCTATTTGAATTCTAATTTTTACCAAACCTTTTTCAGTAGGTTTTATTTATTATTTAGTGCAAATAATTCACTTTGAATTATTATTTAAAATACTTTAATATGATTTAATGTTCATTTAAATTGTGAATTTTCTTTATTTAAATAAAATTGGATATTAATCAATCCTTATGATTTTATTTAAATAATCCTTTACTCCTTTTATTAATCAATAATCTTTCATTTCATTTGTTTGGTCAAGATTTAATTTGGCTTTTAATTATTCCTTATTTATTTATTTCTTTCTTTCTTTGCCATATAAAATCCATATATTTTTATTTAAAGATCCAAAATTGGTGATTCCAATTTGTATAATTTTATTTAATATTTGTTTATCTTCTTAAATTATTTTAGGATTAATTTGCTCATGATTTGGTATGGATTTTAGCTAGGAGCTTTATTGGCTTTGGAATTTAATTCCTCTTATCTTATTATATTCATAAATTTTTATCCATGGCTCCAATTTGAGTGAAACCAATTTCTATGGTTTTATAATATTTTTATTTATCATTGTTGATCATTTATAAATGTTTATTGACAAATTTTTATATGGATCAAATCCATAGTCTTATAGAGATCTTGGAAATGAATTATTCCTTTAGGGTTTTGGTTTAGCTTTTCCAAGTGTTTAAATTTCAAGATACATTATTGATGAATGCATTTCACTTGATTGAAATTTTGTTTGATTCCCTTTTCATTCAAAGTTTGTTCAAAATGGGTTTTGATGTTTCCATTTGGAATCAAAAAGTTTCTTTTCACCCTAAATTTCAACAATTATTTATTTTGTTTATTTATTTATTTTTCACATTTCAAAATTTGGAAAATTTTGGGATGTGACATCTTTACTCTCAACCTGCAGTCCCCTACTGGTCCCACCTGTCAGTGACTGATGAGCCGGTACATGGGCTGCTGTTGGGCCACAACGAAGTGTGCGAGAGTGCTGTTGTGGCTGCACGCAAGCGACAAATAGAGAGTAGAGATAATGGGCCTCGGGCCAGAAGTTCTTCTCTATTTCTCTTTTCCTTTTACATTTCCTGTTTTCGGTTTCAATTTTACAGATTTATATTTTCACATGATTTTGAATTTCTCTCCAGAGTTTGAATTTACTTGTACTGTTTTGTTAACATGTTCTAAATATTCTATATACTTGGTACTTGAAATTCTCGATAATGAATTCCAAGCTATGATTTTTTTTAAATCTATTTATGTGTTATGAACTATAGATTTATTATAATAAGATGTTATTATTTATATGGTGTATAAACCCATTTAAAAATCTACCTTAGGCAACTTGGTTTAAAAGTTGCATTTTGGATGTATAAATGTATTATTATTATTTTCTTGTAGATACATGATTCTTAGTGTTTGGTAAAAATCCTTATTTTGAATTTTCTTTACATAATATACCATAAACTTATTAAGAAAATTCTATTATGTACACAAGAAAACTTGGTCTTTAATATTACTTATATTTTTAAGGGAACTTTCTAATGGTGACCCTACATTATTATTTGGTACATAAAATTCTTAAGAATTATTATGGTTGATATTAATCATATCAGCCTAGGTGATATCAAGGTATATGTTTTGTTATAACTTGCATAGAAGTTAGGGTTTGGAATTATAATCATTTATCATGAGTTTTAGAAGACTTAATATACTTGTATTACTTATAAATGTGGATGAACATTATGGGTGAAGACATATTGCCCTCATGTTTGTGATCTTGAATGATATCACCTTTTAAAATAGTAAGGTTATTCTCTAGAATGACTTATGAGAAAGAATTGATAAAGATAGTTCCCAATCACATATGATTATGATAGTTGGAAATGACAAAGATGTGCTTAAGTGATTTGCTATAGAAAGTATTCTTACAAACCAATGGGGAATAGGATGCTGGATCAAACAAATGAGATAGATATTAAGTTTGATCTAGAATTAAGGTTTGAGTGTTTACCAAGAATTCCTATCTTCCATACTTCATAAGTATTGACTTCTAATTTAGGAATTCCTTTCCTAGATATATTACTTTTTCATATCCATCATCATATCTTAATATGGTAAACTTACTTCACATATATATATCCCCACTAATAAATTATCTACTTAAATTCATCTGCAAATCTCTATGAGGAGATTATGTAGAGCTTGGCACTAAAGCTCTACATAATCTCCTCATAGAGATAATTCTCATCTCTAGAATGCTTCTAACGAATCCAATTCCATTTGAATGGTTACTCTCTTACTTTACAAATTACTTTGTAATCTCACTTATAAATCTCAGAAGCTTGTCACTAAAGCTTTTCATGATCTTTTCATATTTTTACTTGACTATATCAACTACTCCACCAATGATAACCTTTAATCCATTAAGTAGTTACTTCTAACTCCATTTTATACTCTTCCTTTATCATCAATCACTAATATTACTCTAATAGGTGTATATATCAAATTCTACTTTCCTCAAGTGCTTACTAATATTTAAGAGGAACATTATTACTTCTACAACGCAAGGTTGCTCTAGCATCATCTTAGTCATACTATCTTATATCTACTTACCTCCAGTAACTCATACTCCAACTTTATATTATACCATTGTGACTTGTCATGACTAATCTAGGATAACATATCTGAAAGAGTAATTGCCCCTATGTGTGGTTTTGGTGATTAATGAAAATCCCTATGGACTAATGTTTTCACTGAGTTTTATATGAAGGAATATTACATAGGTCATGCTTGTATTCTATGTTTTGGATTCAAGTATGGATTCCATGAAGATAAAGATATACCTTGAGTATTGGCATCAAGATCATCGAGTTGAAGAGAAGAATATGATATGATCAAGATCTTGAGAGTGTGATCTTAATAGAAGAATTCAAGATATGGCTCTAAGACGGTGTCATGATAGCCTCATTAGTTGAGCTATGATTGACTAAGATTTAGAGCATGTAATCAAATTAAGAGTTTTTTATGTACCTCAATATATTGAGATGGAGCATGAGAAGATACATGGTTTACCTATACAAAGAGTGAAGAGTGATTTCAAGTTGGTCAACACATGAAGCATAAAGAATGTACCACATGGATCTTGTGGTATGGTTGAGAAGGGCAAGTTAAAGATAAGCATCTCGAGAAGATCATTTGCTTGAAGCTCGCCATCCATATAGGTGATAATGTACATGTGAAGACATGTATTAATGAAGCTATCCAATAGTGGTGTATGGGGAGCAAATTAGGAGTCTTCACGAAGCAACAACAATCAAGTGATGCATTACGGCTTGGATGGAGATTGAAGTGTTGTCATCAAGATCAAGAGGGAGGCGCAAGGAAAAGGTATGGCCTTGCTAGATTTTAATTTTAACCGGTCTCAAGGTAGTTGTTGGGAGACCGGGTTATAGGATACATAGTCGCACTATTAAGAGGGGCTTTCGGTTGGGTACTTGATCACATCGTCATAGGAAGCTCAATCCTTTGCATACTTTGCATATTCCTATTTTGTTGCTTCTTGGTGTTTCTCCATGTGAGGTTCTTGTGCTTGTTGCTACCTCTTCAACAAGCCCAAGTTCATCGAAAATGGAATTCGTATGCATCTTCTATGGCGTTTTCGAGTTTGAAGGTTTTATTCGTTCTTCGTGTAGGGAGGCTTCTTACCTTTATTTATTTGATTCTATCCTTCTTTCTGTACTATGATGTTTCTCTGCACCATCTTGTAGATCATGTTGTCCTCGTTAAAACAAGCCCAAGATCATCGAAATCGGAGTCCGTACGCAAAAGTTATCGTTGTTTTCGTGTGCCCTATTTTGTTCCGGCGAGAATTCCGGCGAGACCGAGCCTGTGGCCGGAATTTTCGGCAAACCGCCGAAAATCGGTTCAGTAAGCTATTTCGGTTTTTTCCGGAACTTTCGGTTTTGACCGAAAATTCTGGCGGTTGATCCGGCGGCGCCGGTTCCGTCGCCGGAACGTGTTCGCCCAGCGCATCTTGCTTCCAACATCTTCCCCCTTGAAGTGGTATAAAATGGGGGCTTCTTCCCCAAAGTTCTAAGGCTCTTGAGCATGTTTTTGATCTCCATTGTTGACCCCTTTGAGCTTTCTTCCTCTCCCTTCCCTCCTATGATTCTTGCATCTTTTTAAGGGCTTTGGAAGAGGAAATCTAGATCTACTATCCCCACCAATCATTTCCTCCTATAAGTGAGGGGAACCCATTGGATCTAGATCTTGGAGTCATTTGTTGGTTTCCACCATTGTTCTTCCTCTCTAATTCCTCCCTAGAACTTGTTTCTTTGGTGAGATTTGAGAGTGAAGGATTTGAGCACCCTTGGTTTTCTTACTTTGCATTCTTGCATAAGTGTTGAGCTCTCCATTACGATTTGTTCGACTGAGAGACCGTGAGCTTCTTACTCTTGGAGGGTGACCTCCTAGTTGGCTTGGCGGTTGCTACCGTGGTGTCTTCTTCGTGGAATATTGTGAAGAGACTCGGGCTTCTCCTTCCTCGAGCTTGTGAAGTGGTTGTGGATCTTGCCACCTCCGGAGTGGAGGAAAAGCTAGCCATAAGGAAAGGTCATATTCCTTCGTGGGATAGACTCGGAGAAGAAGGTGAGCCTTTGTGCCACGTGAGGAATACTTCGTGGAACCTCACACCTCTCCAACGTTACGTAGCCCCCTTCCCAAAGGTGGTGAACACGGGAATACATCTTCGTCTCCGCATGCCTCGGTTATCTCTATATCCGAGCTTACTTTCCTTGTGATAGTCATCGAGCTTGAAGCACTTATATCTTGCTTATCACTTGTGGTATATTTATCTTGTGCTATCTTGCTTAGCTTAATTTGTTGTTGGTGCACTTAGTTGAGCCTAGTTTATTTAGGTGTTGTGCTTGTAAAATAAACGTTAGTTTAATTCCACATTCTGTCAAGCCAAAACCGTAATAGTTTTGAAATGCCTATTCACCCCCCTGTAGGCGACATATCTATCCTTTCAATTGGTATCAGAGCAAGGTCTCTCCTTGTTTAGGCTTCACCGCCTAGAGTTTAAGGATGTCGGCTAGTAGTATAGTGCACAATGACACAATTATCTTTGATGGCACAAATTATGCTATGTGGAGAAATTACTTACTTTGTAATCTTCGAACCCTGTGTCCAAATATTGAGCGATTTCTAGATGTAGGTTTTTCTCCTCCGATGGATCCTCAAAATCAATCTCTAGAGGATGAGAAAAATTTACATCTCGAAGCTCAAGTATCTAATGAGCTTATTTTCTCTTTGATCCCCACACTTAACTTGTTCTTGACGATTGTAAAGCGCAAGTCGTCTCATGAGATGTGGACCAAGCTTAAAGAAATATTTGGTGGCTCCATTTATCATTGGGTCGGTGGTATATCCAAGGAGCTCTCTTCTCCCTCACATCATGAAGAGCTCCAAGTTGCTTCCACCTCCGGTCGCGATATGATCTCAATTATTTCCACTTCACTTACATGTGACAAGTCACAAGGTAATGGCATGGTGAGTGGAAAAATCATATTTGATGATGGTAGTGTTTCTCTTTACACCAATGATTCTTGTTCTATAAAGGATAATGGTGTAGAGATTTTGGACTTACGCACTTCTTGCAACAATGATGACATAACCCCTTGTGTTGCTAGTCCTTGTATATCATCTAGAAATTATTTAAGTACTAGTGTAGATGATATGCTTGATTTGCCTTGTTCCCATGAACAAAATGCTTCTATTTCCTATAGTTGTTTATCTAACGATGTAGAGGAAACCAAACATTCTATGGAGAAAGGCATGATCATGAATGAAGATTCAAGAATATCCTCATCTTTATCCTTCCATGCTCACATGTGCCTTATGGCAAGAGGATCAAAGGTATCTCCTACTTTGGATCCCAATATATATTCCAAAGATAATAGCAATGATAATGATGATAGTGATGATGACATTGATGAGGATACTAGTGCTCTCTTGCTTGAGTTGACTTTTTTCTATACCTCTCTTCGTGGTAATAATAAGGCTGTTACTTGTCTCAAACACGTTATGGACACCATAACTAAACAAACATGAATCATAGAGGAGTTGGATTTCCAACTTGATGATGGGAGTCGGAGATTCAATCTCCTTAAGCAAGAGCTTGCCGAGGAGAAGCACACTAATTGTCTCCTCACACAAAAAAATGAATCTTATGAGCTTGAAAATGAAAATTCCATTAATGATGCTTGTGCTACTAACTCTACTTCTTGTGAAGCATCTACCCTAAATGAGAACGTTGAGTAAGGGCTCAACTTGAGTTGCTAACTAGCAAGTATAGGAAATTAGAAGAAAGTCATGAAAAGCTCTCGGGCTCTCATAATGATCTTCTAATCTCCCATGATGGGCTAATGTTAGCTCGTGAGGCAAGTATTACCAAGGTAACATCTTGTGAGCCTCCTTTGGACATTAGCACAAATTCTACTCAAAATGCTATTTTGCCGTGTGCTAGTCCTAGTAATCCATCTAGCCATACTATTGATAAACCTTGTGTTGGATTACTTGCTTTGCCTTGTTGCTCTAACAATGAAGCTTCTACTTCCTATAGTACTTGTATTTCTACTAACCATGTAGAGGAAATCAAAGAGCTCAAGGCCCAAGTCACTTCCTTGAGGAATGACTTGGAAAAGAGTCATGAAGGGAAATCCACACTCGATAATATTTTGAGTGTGCAAAAATCCCCTAATGATAAAAGTGGACTTGGATTCAACTCCAATAACAATAACAAGTACAAGACAAACAAGAAGAAGGGCCAAAACCAAGTCAAGAATTCGGCCAAGATTATTTGCTTCAAGTGCAAGGTTGAAGCACATCATGTAAGATCTTGTCCATTGAAGAAAAAGCACTTGAGTGAGAAGCAACAAGGAAAGCGGCCACAAGTACAAGGTCAAGACCAAGTTGAAGTTAGGCCACTTCTGAAGAAGAATCAAGATAATGCTCCCCAAACCAAGAAATCAATGAAGAAGATAAATGGGAGCACTTGTTGCTACATATGTCGTGTGAAGGGGCACTTTGCCTCTTCATGTTCAAACGGTACCTTATCTAATCCTATCATTATTAATGATGATTATTCTCTTGGGAAGGATAAGGATGGAAATGTGTTTGCCAAGTTTGTTGTTACTCAAAGTGGTGTCAAGAAAAGAACCATTTGGGTTGCCAAGCCTATTGTGACTAACCTCTTAGGACCCAACTTAGTTGGGGACCAACAAACTCAAAATTGATCAATAGGTGTTTTTGGAGGGCATTGGAGACTTGGCTAACTCATGAAGAATTAAGGGGTCTTCCTATATTATATTTGATCAAGCCAAATCATAAGGATTATCATTTCCCTATCTTATATCCAATGTGCCTCTTCGCGGTAACTTGTAATTAACTCATTTATTTTGTAAGTTACTTTCCCCCTTTACATGTTTTGGTTTTGTACCAAGTATGTGTTTGTATTTTGTGTGCCTCATGCTTAATTATTTTGTGTATTCAAGTATGTGTAGGTGTTTGGCACATCATTTACTCATGTTTTTTGCTTGGAGCCTCTAATGCATCTTGATAATATCTTATTTGGATCTTTTCTAGTGGTTAATTGAACATCCCATTTTGGGGGAGTGACATGCCTCGTGAATCTCTCAACCTTAAAATGTGTGTACATGAGTACTACCACTTAGTATTGATATTGCAAGATTATCTAATCACTATGTGGTGTGTCATACTCATGAGAAATTAAAATTCTAAATTTCCATTATGTCACATCCCAAATTTTAGATTTGGTTCTGCATATCATTCATGTCATTGCATCATGATCATCCATGCAAAATTTCAGTTGGAAATGATTCTGGCAAAACAATATTTTCAAAGCCTATTTTTAGTTGCTACAATGCACCTACAAGAGGATACTAGGATTATATAAATCCACTAACCTCAACTAGTGAAAGGGTTTACAAACTTGATCTCATGATGATCCTCTGGTTTTTACAAAAATTTAGAGACAAGAATCACCCTTTTCGGAGTTCGTACGGAAAAGTTATGGTAGATTTACTAGAACGGAAATTGGAAAAGAAATAGAACAAAAAAAAAGCAACGGCGCAGCCAACCTGCTGGGCCGCGCTAGCCCGCGCAGCGCCCGCACGCAGCAGCAGCCGCCGCCGCCCGCGCGGCAGACAACTACGCGCCGCCTGCCAGCCCGCGCCGCGCCCTTGCCACCGACAGGTGGGGCCCACCTGTCGGCGCCGCCACCACCACCGCCCGCCGTGTCCGCCCCGGACTGCGCAACCGCCGCCGCCGAGTCCGGGTTGACCCCGCGTGCCCCCCTACTTAGCCTAGTCGCCCCATCGCCCCTCTCCTGTCGCACGCCGTCTCGCCCCACCTCGTGTCGTGGGAATGGTCACGGCAGATGCTGCAATCGACAGCGAGTAGTAGAATGAGGGGCAAGGGCGGCCAGCCATCTGCGGTGCGAGATGAGGGCGGAGACACAGGGTTTTACCCAGGTTCGCCCCCCGGAGGGTAAAGACCTACTCCTACTAGATTGTATTATGATGGTGGTACAATGGACGAGCTCAGCGGCTAGGCGGCGAGTCGCTTGGGTGTATGATGGAACGTATCTCTACACGCCCTGTAGGGAGGTTTATATAGACTCACCTCCCCTAGGGTTTACATATCTCAACCGAATCAGTTAAGGCTTCGGTAATCGTTTAACCTAACTCGTCTGGGCCTATCTACTCGCCTGGGCCTTCAGCTTCCTGTCGCTTGGATCCACACCCGGGCCTTGATCCAGTCGCCGTCTTGCAGGCCCACTCGCCAGTTCCTGGGCCAGTCGGAAACGTCCTGCTGGGTATACCCCGGTAGGCATATCCCCATCAGTAGTACCCGAGGCCGCCGCTCATTGGGCGCAGGTGGTTGCTGGCAGTCGGAGTATGCGGCTTCAAAGGAGATATCCAGTCGAATCGTCGGCGGGCTCCTGAATAAAGGAAAAGACTAGTCATTCTGATCGCAACTTTGGCAAGTCGAGTCGGCGAAATACTCAGTCACTGTCGTAGTGATCGGGTCGGCGAGCCGAGTGGCTGAAGTTGGACCGTTAACCGTGGTCAAAAGCCGTTGGGGTAATCCAACGGTAACTTTTGGCGTAATCACCGCGTAGTAACGGCTCCCTGATTTGGCGGGTAACAACCGCTATATAAGGGGAATGGCAGACGATGAGAGAACCATCTTCTCGCCATTTCCTCCGATTGCGCGCACTTTCGCCTTCCTTCGCATCGCGATCCAGCCGACCCGAAATCCTCTGACCCCCCACAAATCCTTCCGCCATGGCCCCCTCCACCGAGCCTTGGGGTAGATCTAAGTGTACGAGGGCGCAACTGGCGTCCTTCGAGGAGGCCGGGATCTTGCGCGCCGGCTATTGGCGCATCCCCGCGGCCGGAGAGGTGACCCCGAACCCGCGCGAGGGAGAATTTATCTGCTTCACCAGCCACCTAGAACGGGGGATGGGATTCCCTACGTCCCTGTTCTTCCGGCGCTTCTGCGCCTACTACGGGATCCAACCGTCGGATCTGGGTCCGCATAGCATCGAGCAGCTCGCCATCTTCATGGCGTTCTGCGAGTGCTACCTGGCTGCCGGCCCTACTTCCCTCTATGGCAAGATCTGTTCCACGGACGGATCAGCCGCGAGGAAGCGGGCGGCCCAATGCTTGTCGCGGGCGGCCCAATGCTTGCCGCGGGCGGCCTGACATTCCAGCTGAAGTCGAAGGCTTCGTTCTTTGACTTGATGCTGCCTGCCAAGGCGGCGAGTGACCAGAAGAAGTCTTGGTTCTATGTTGCCGAGGCGACCCCAGAGGGCGAGGCGGCGATCCCACGATACTCCGCCAACCGGTCTGAACCGCGCCGACTCCAAGTCGGCAAGCTCCCCACCGACCAGCGGATGGTCGTGGACGAAATGCTTCAAACCATCCGCAGTCTGAAGAAGAAAGGCCTCCAGACGATTAACTTATACAACTACTGGCTCGGGCGGCGGCTCGTCCCTCTGGCTCGGCGCGACCACTACATGTACCAATACACGGGCCGGGAGGATTCGACGAAGTCCTGCTTTGCCGAGTGGAAGCTCGAGGACTACACCCCAGCACTGAAGAAGATCACCCAGGAGGTGTACCTGGACGCAAAGGCTGGGGTCGCCCCCTACACCGCAAAGCATCCAGCCCCAACGGTAAATCACCTTGCATCATTCGCAGTCGCAGTTTATGAAGTCGCGCTCATTCTAATTTCATTTTGTACTCATTGCAGCTATTCCAAGTGGTTGAAGGATGGCTCCCGCCTTCAGATGACGAGAAGTCGAGCTCGTCCGTCCAGGACATGGGCGAGTCGCCTACCGCCAAGGGCGACACCGAGAGCGACGAGAGCAACGGCGATGACGAATCCGAGGAGGAGGTCACCCCGCTGGTCCGCAAGACCCGTGGGCAGTGTCAGCGTGAGCTTGAGGCAAGTAAAAGCCTCGAGCGTCATGATGACGATGACGAACTTCCGGAGACCACCTCGCGCCGCCAGGCCACTCCGTCGAAGAAGAAGAAGAAAGAGAAGGAGGCGAAGGCCCCTCCGAAGAAGAAGACGAAGCTGGTGAGGCCGGCCTCGCTGCCGCACTCGGCGAGCAGCTCCGACGCCCCCAGCCCAGCCAAGGGCGAGGCGCCGCCGGTGGTAACCGTGCTGGACACGGCCGCTGTCCTGAGCGAGGTGCCACTGGCTTCGATACCTCCGCCATTCGCCCCAGTCTCTGGACTAGGGGCCGCTCCGGTCGCGGCGGCTTCACCTCGCAAGGAAGCTCCCGCTGAAGATGTCTCAGAGGCTCCCGTCGCAGCCTCGACGACGAAGAAACCATCCGTGTCTTGGGCGCACGACGTCTTGGAAATGGGCCTCAGTCGCCGACTGGGCCCCGAACTGGAGAAGCCGGCCGGCATCCGCACGGGGCTACGCTTCATTCCAGTCGCTAAGTGAGTTTGCTCACCTTCTTTCGTCTTTCATTGTAATTGAATTATCTTGCTCACGCAATCAATTCGTAGGACCGGAGCAAAGAAAATAGGCCATCCGACCGTGGTCAAGGTGCCATCCGTCGTCAGCGAAGAGGATCCCTCCCAGAAGAGGAAGGCGGACGAAGTCGTCGTCCCTGCGGATAGCGCTAAGAAGGCCAAGGGCGATGATGTCGTCACGATATCCGACGACACGGCGGTCGCGCCGAATGAATCCGCAACGGAGGCGGCCGTACCCACGAAGGAGGGTGCTCCCTCGCCTGGGGCGGCCGAGCCGGCCTCCTTTGGTGTCGGTGCCTCTATCGCGACGTTCCCGCTCTTCATGGCTAGAGCGGCTACAGCGAGTGAGACCTCACCCTCGAGCCGTGCACCTGGGGTCGCCGACGCAGAGGTCGAGCAACGTCGTGGGCACACGCCGGCTCTCCTCGCATCTGTGGATGTGATACAACTTCATGGCATGCTTGGCGCAGCCATCCAGGTATGTCCAGTCCCCGAGGATCAGGTCGGTGTGTTGCAGCGGTCTGATTCTTTTAGTGTCTCGGTGAAGTCGCTAACTGATTCTTTTTATTTCATAGCAACTGGAGGGTACATATGTGGGGTTCTAGGAGTAGAACTTCCGTAGGAGGTTTACATTCCATGGTCGCTTGACGTCGAGTTTGCCGTCCCCGCGGACGTCGATGAGGTAGTAGGCGTCGTTGCCGAGTACTCACCCGATGGCGAATGGTCCCTCCCACGGAGGGGAAAGCTTGTGCATGCCCTTCTTGTCCTGGATGAGGCGCAACACTAGGTCGCCTTCTTGGAAGGTGCGAGTTTTCACCCTTCGGCTGTGGTAGCGGCGGAGTCCCTGCTGGTAGATGGCGGTGCGTGACCGAGCGAGGTCATGTGCCTCGTCGAGTTGATCGACTCCATCCTGGCGGGCGAGTTCGTTTGCAGCCTCCGTGTAGTGGACGACCCGCGGCGAGTCGTGCTCGAGGTCGGTGGGCATGACTGTCTCGGCGCCGTACACCATGAAGAAGGGGGTGAATCCTGTCGACCTGTTGACTGAGGTGCGGATGCCCCAGATGACGGAGGGTAGCTCCTCGACCCAGCACCCGGCGGTGCGCTCGAGTGGTACTTGGAGTCGCGGCTTCAGGCCGTGGAGGATGCTTTGATTGGCCCGTTCCGCCTGGCCGTTGGATTCCGGGTGGGCAACTGACACGAGGTCGAGCCGGATGTGGTGTTCTTCGCAGAATTTGGCCATGGCTCCTTTGGCGAAGTTGGTGCCGTTGTCCGTGATGATGCTGTTTGGGAACCCGTAGCGATATATGAGCTCGCGTAGGAATTTAGTGGCGGTCTTCCCGTCGCACTTCCGGACTGGTTTGGCCTCTACCCACTTTGTGAATTTGTCGACTGCGACCAGGAGGTGGGTGTAGCCGGAGGGAGCCTTTTTGAAGGGGACTACCATGTCCATGCCCCACACGGCGAATGGCCAGGTGATGGGGATTGTCTTGAGCGCTGAGCTTGGCACGTGCGTCTGGTTTGCGTACTTCTGGCACCCGGCGCACCGCTGGACAATGTCGACGGCGTCGGCGTGTGCGGTGGGCCAGTAGAAGCCATGCCGCATGGCCTTGGAGACCAGAGAGCAGGCGCCGGCGTGGTGGCCGCAGTCACCGGAGTGGATGTCGTGGAGGATCTTACGTCCTTCGGCGGGTTGGACGCAGCGTTGGAACACGCCGGTGACGCTGCGCTTGTGGAGCTCGCCATCGATGATGGTGTAGGACTTGCATCGGCGTACGATCATCCGGGCGTCTGTCTCGTCTGCTGGCAAGGTACTGGCCTCCAGGTAGGCGACATAGGGCTTGGTCCAGTCGTCTGGCTCGGTGACGTGTGCGACCAGGGCTGCATCCGGCTGCAGCGGGACTGCGATGTCGATCTCCCTTGGAGGAGAGACTGATGGCTTGGTGATCGTGTCGAGGAAGACGCGGCGGGTGGTGCGAGTCGAGCCGACCCAATGCGAGAGAGTGCGTCGGCCTCCTTGTTCTTCCGCTTGTCAATTCACTCGACAGAGTAGCCTGCGAAGTGTCCGCCCAGCTTGTCCACTGCTTGGCGGTACGCCGCCATGGTGGGGGAGACGGCGTCGCAGGTGCCAGCGACTTGTCCGACGACGAGGTCGGAGTCTCCGTAGCAGCGTAGGCGGTTGACGTTCATCTCCTTGGCAGCTCGCATGCTGTGGAGTAGTGCCTCGTACTCGACCATGTTGTTGGTGCAGGGGTGAAGTCGAGGCAGAGGACGTAACGGAGATTGTCGCCCTTCGGGGAAGTCAGCACGATCCCTGCTCCTGTGCCGTCCGCGTTCTTAGAGCCGTCGAAGTGCAGGCTCCAGTAATGGAGGTATGGCAGCTTTTCTGGCTGCTGGGCATCTTCCCAATCGGCGATGAAGTCCGCTAGAGCCTGCGACTTGATCGCCTTTCGCGGCTCGTACTTGATATTGTGGACGCCGATTTCGACGGCCCACTTGGCGACTCGCCCAGTCGCCTCACGGTTGCGGATGATGTCCTGCAACGGTGCTGAGGAGACGACCGTGATCGGGTGCTCCTGGAAGTAGTGCGGCAGGCGCCGCTGTGCTCTGAAGACCGCGTATACCAGTTTCTGGTACTGCGGGTATCGTTGGCGCGACTCGGTGAGGACCTCGCTGATGTAGTACACCGGTCGCTGTATTGGGCGCTCCTTTCCTTCCTCCGGCCGCTCGACAACTATGACGGCACTGACGACGCGCTCGGAAGCCGCGACGTAGACCATCATGGGTTCTTTGTCGGCGGGGGCGGCGAGTAGCACTTTCTTGAGGTCGCGGAGTGCGTCGTCCGCCTCCTTGTCCCACTGGAAGGTGGGGTTCTTGCGCATCAGACAGTATAGGGGCATCGCCTTTTCGCCCAGGCGGGGGATGAAGCGGCTGAGAGCCGCTACTCGCCCGGCCAGTTTCTGGACGTCGCGCAGGCACTCAGGTTTGCCGAGTCGGGCGATCGTGTCAATCTTGGTGGGGTTCGCCTCGATCCCTCGCTTGGAGACGACGTACCCCAGTAGTTGTCCTGCTGGTACACCGAAGGTGCATTTGCCTAGGTTGAGTTTTATCTTGTATTTTCGCAAGTTGGTGAATGTTTCCGCCAGGTCGGCGAGTAGATCACCCTGGCGAGCGGATTTGACGACCACGTCATCGATGTAGACATGGATGTTGCGGCCAATTTGGCTCGCGAGGCACTCTTGCATGCACCGCTGGTAGGTCGCCCCGGCGTTTTTGAGGACGAAGGTCATGGTGGTGTAGCAGAAGGCTCCGAATGGCGTGATGAACTCCGTCTTCTCCTCGTCCTCGACAGCCATGTTGATCTGGTTGTATCCAGAGTAGGCGTCGAGGAAACATAGAGACTCCGAGCCCGTGGTGGAGTCGATTATTTGGTCGATCCACGGGAGGACGAACTGCTCCTTCGGGCAGGCGCTGTTCAAGTTTGTGTAGTCGATGCACATCCTCCAGGTCCCATTCTTCTTCTCGACCAGGACTGGGTTTGCCAGCCACTTGGAGTACTTGATTGGCAGGATGAAGCCTGCAGCGAGTAGACGCTGCACCTCCTCCGCGATGGCTCGGCGGCGCTCTTCATTGAAGGGCCGCAATGAATGTTTGACGGGTCACACTTTGGGGTCGGCGTTTAGTTTGTGCTCAGCGAGCTCCCTAGGGACACCAGGCATGTCAGATGGCTTCCATGCGAAGATGTCCCTATTCTCACGGAGGAACTCGATGAGCGCGCCTTCCTAGGCTGGGCTCATGCCTGTCCCGATCGTCACCGTTTGCCTGGAGTCGCCTGGGACCAGCTCGACGGTGCGGGTGTGCGTCGTTGCCTCGAAGGTTGAGGTGTTTGCGCCCTTTGAGTTGGGCTTCTTGAGTATGGTGGGGTCGTCGTTGTTGACGCTGCTCGCGTACTTGGCGAGCTCATCGGCGTGGTTGGTTTCTGCCGCGATGACGGCGTCGGCGAGTTCTGCTCCTTTGGCCTCGCATTCGGCGGCCATGTCGGGGTCGCCGTTGATGGTTATGACGCCACACAGCCCGGGGAGCTTCATCGCGTTGTACGCGTAGTGGGGCGCTGCCATGAACTTGGCGAACGCCTGGCGCCCTAGGACGCAGTGATAGGGGCTGTCGAAGGGTACCAGCTCGAAGACGATCCGCTCGGTGCGGAAGTTTGCTGGTGTGCCGAAGGTGACAGGCAGCGTGACTTTGCCGATCGGGTACGCCTTCCGACCGGGGACGATGCCATGGAACGTGGTGTGGGTTGTCTCGATCATCGACTGCGGGAGCCGCAGCCGCCTGAAGGTGTCCAGGTACAGGATGTTGATGGAGCTGCCGCCGTCCATCAATGTCTTAGGGAGCCAGTAGTCGCCGACCTTAGGCTTGACCACCAGGGCGACTCGGCCTGGGTACTCGATGCGTGGCGAGTGGTCCTGGCGGCTCCAGGTGATGGGCTGCTCCGACCAGTTGAGGAACTGGGGAACGTCCACCTGAGCCACCGCGTTGACGGCGACAGCACGGGCGATGACCTTCTTCTCGCGCTTCGTGTTGAAGCCTGTGAAGGTATGGAGCGAGCCGTCCACTTTGCCGAATTTTCCGCCATTTGGCGGGTCGTTGTCGGGGTCCTCCCGTGCTCGCCGTGCCTTCTCGATCTCCCTTAGGGTGTGGCAGTCGGCGGTCGTGTGCGTTGCGGGCTTCCCTTCCCTGCTATGAAACGCACAAGGTTGGTTAAGGAGGGCTGCGGGGTCGAACCTTGGCTTGGCCTTGTATTTGCCACCGTCGCGGCGTTGTCCTCCGTCGCGGCGGAAGCTTTTGGGCTCGCGTTGTGCGTGCCCGGCGTTGGCGACGAAGTCGACTCGCCCGTCACTATGGCGCTTGCCGGTGAGGCGAGTGTTACTGTAGCGTAGGTCGGACCGTCGTCCGTTGTCGTTGCCGCTCGTGCGGCGTTGGCCTCCCGACTCGTCGTCGGTTTCCTGGTTTGGATCTTCCTCCGCGTACCGTTTGGCGATCTCGAGGAGGTCCGGGATGTTGTCGAGTGTGCGAGAGTGTCGCTTGAGCTTGGCGACCAGGGGCTCGTAGCGGCACGAGGTCTTGAAGCAGTGGATCGTGGTGTCCGGGTGGATACCGACCGCGTTGTACCAGAGTTCTTGCCACCGTTGGACCCAGTTGTGGGTCGACTCGCGGGGTCCCTAGACGCATCGCTCCAGGTCCTCGATGGTGGTGGCGCGGGTGTAGGAGCACTCGAAGTGCCTGACGAAGGCGTCGCGCATCTCCTCCCAGGAGTCGATACTGTCCTAGGGGAGGGTGTTGATCCACTGCCTGCACGTCCCCTCCATCATCAGGGGGAGGTAACGGGCGGCTAGCAGGTCGGTGTGGCCTGCGATCCCCATCGCCATGAGGTATGTATCGAGCCACACGGCGGGTTCGTACGAAGGGTCGTACTTTTCTATCTCCTTTGGCGCCTTGAAGTTCGGCTGGTACTTCTCGCCTCGGATCATCGGTCCAAAGCACTTGGGGCCGAGTCGACTTAACGATCCCATCAGCTCGCCGTCGCGGCGATTGGTTAGGTTGTGGCGCAGGTCGTCGGGCTGGCGTGCGCGCCAGCTTTGGTTGTTGATGATGTGGGTGCGGGCGTCGATGGGTTGACCGTTGGCGGCGACGAAGTTGGTCGCAGGCCTGGGGTCGTTGGTGGATAGTGCCGCGTTTGTGGGTCGATGTTGGAGCTGCAATGGCTCTGGTGGCGGGCAGTTGAGTGTGTTTGCCGCCATAGGGCGACCGCTTGAGGCTGCTCTGCTTCCCGAAGAACACGAGTACACTCGACCCTGCGAGTCGGCGCCTGCGTTTTTCTACTCGACGGCCTTTGCGAGTAGGGCCCTGACATACTGGATCTGTAGGGCGCCGTCACCGGTGGCCGTGATGTTGTCGGCTGCTGCCCGGCCTGCCACGAGGTTGTCCATCGAGGTGGAGAATAGTGGGAGGCCGTTCGCGTCTCGCTCCCGTGAGGAGACTACTATCCGCGGCTGATACCTGGGGGTGTGCGGTTGGGTGGAGGTGGGGCTCCCATCGCCGTCGACCCTGGCAGGGGCCGGGCGCTTCCTCCTGGTGGTGCGTTCTCGCAGATCGCGCGCTCGGTCGTGCGGGTCGGGTCGTTTTCGTCGTCGAAGTTCAGGGCGCGCCCCTGGATGGTGGGGTTCAGGCGCGGCCTGATTCACTGTTGGTGGTAGCGCGACAGCTCCTGCGCCGTCACCTGCTCGAGGCGAAACTTTTCGTGCTCGGCTTGCTCCTTGCGGACTGCCTCCGCCAGCTTCAGGCGGAGTTCCTCGACCTCCGTTGCCGTGGCGTTAGGAGGGATCGGGGTGGAGAAGGGATCCTTTGGCGGATCGGTGCCGGTCGCCATGTAGGTCGCGGCGTGGCGACCGGTCCCGTCGCGGAGGTCGGCAGAATTTTCCGACCCGGAGTCGAAGTCGAAGATCCCAAGGATGGAGGGGTCCTCGAAGTCTCCCACGTTGGAGACCTGGGTGATGGAGCCCACGGGTGAGGCCGCGGTGATGGATCCGGCGTGTGACGCCGGGGTCGCCGAGTCGTCGTCGTCGTTGAGGGCCGCGTCTTCCGCAGCCGCGGAGTTCTCGGCCACATTGCTGTGGGCCGTGTTGTACTCGGAGGCGAGGCGATGGATCGTGCGGTTCTGGCTCTCGGAGAGCCGATCGCGTGGTGGCGACTCGCGGATGCGAGCTAAATCCACCGAGACGATGACGTCGGTGAGGCCGACGAAGAGGCTGATCGTGTCGACCGGCAGGATCACGCTGTGCGTGACGGGTCGCGCCGCCGGGACGTAGCTGCTCGGCAAGATCTGGAGCATCTCGCCGATCGCTATCATGCGGCCGGTGGCGACCGTCTCGTTGATGGGCAGATTGGATCTCGCCGTAGAACACCGGCCAGGCCCTACAGTGGGCGCCACTGTCGTGGGCATGGTCACGGCAGATGCTGCAATCGGCAGCGAGTAGTAGAATGAGGGGCAAGGGCGGCCAGCCATCTGCGGTGCGAGATGAGGGCGGAGACACAGGGTTTTACCCAGGTTCGGCCCCCGGGAGGGTAAAGACCTACTCCTTCTAGATTGTATTATGATGGTGGTACAATGGACGAGCTCGACGGCTAGGCGGCGAGTCGCTTGGGTGTATGATGGAACGTATCTCTACACGCTCTGTAGGGAGGTTTATATAGACTCACCTCCCCTAGGGTTTACATATCTCAATCGAATCAGTTAAGGCTTCGGTAATCGTTTAACCTAACTCGTCTGGGCCTTCAGCTTCCAGTCGCATGGATCCACACCGGGCCTTGATCCAGTCACCGTCTTGCAGGCCCACTCGCCAGTTCCTGGGCCAGTCGGAAACGTCCTGTTGGGTATACCCCGGTAGGCATATCCCCATCACCTCGCACGCGCGCTCGCCTCGCACGCGCGCCGCCGTCGCCGTCCGTCGCCGCCGCCTCAGTAAGCCGCCGCCGCCGCGCCTTGCTTCCTCTCCCGCCTCGCATGCCGCCGCCTACTGGCCCCGCCGCGCTCTTCTCCCCATCCGCAGGAGCCGCCGTCGCCGCGGATTGCTCGCCGGAGCCGACGCCGCCGCATGCCTCCGGCCGTCGATCGCCACCGCCCCCGCGCTCGCCGACCCGCGCCACCACCGCCAGGAGGTCCGCCCCGAGTTCGGTGACACCGTGCACCACCTCGCCGCTGCCAGGACTCGCCGGAACCGCCGCCGTCGCCCGCCACCGACACTGCCGGTGAGCCCCGCCGCCATCCACCCCTCTCTGCCGCTCGATCTGCTACGGACGGCCCAGATCGGGCCGTGGACTAGTCAGCCCGGGCGCTGACTGGTCAAAACCGCCACGTCAGCGCCACGTCAGCCCAGTCAAAGTCAAAGTCTGACTGGGTAATTCCTAAATAGATTTAATTGACAGAAAATTGTATAAACTTGCAAAATTCATATCATTAAATCTACTGGGCCAAAAATTGCAAATAAAATATGTGTAGATTCAGTAAGTCTTGTGGAATCTTGATGTACCCTTGTTTCACACTTTTACAGCAAGATTTTGTCCAGATTAATTAAATGAGTTAATGGCCTTTTTAGAGTAATTAATTCGTAGAAAAAGATCTGTAACTCCAAAAATTTCAAATAATATGTCCCTGGAATCAGTAGAACAAGGGGAATCTCAAAGTGAATTAAAAAGTTAGGCTTATAGTAATAAATTTTGCAAAATTTATTTAATGGCTTTCTACAGTATTTTAATTACTCAGGGAGTTTTATAATTCCTTTTTGAGAAATTCCAGTTGGTACTGTTCCTATTAAGTAATGCCTACACAGTAGAATTTTTCCAAGATTTTACAAACAGTATGTTAACAGTAGTGAATTATTTAGTTTCTAGCTCTATTATTGAGTGTTACAAATTGCATACTAGTTTTCCTTGCGCTAAAAATATTTTCCATGCATGCATTCAGTAGATTTACTGAATAAGGTTATGTGATTCTGCTGTAGCATCAGTCCACTTGTCATGCATGCATCTTGCATCATCCTTGTTTGCATATGATTGTGGATGGTTTGTTTATGATTGTAATTGTATCGTGTAGATTGTGACGAGTGCAACGCTTGCTCGTGTGTGGATTATTCTTCCGACCGCTACAACCAAGGCAAGTAGATGCTACCTTGTTCATGATATTGTCCTACTATTTTCAATGCATTGTCGTGTATGTTGTAGATGCATGTGTAGGATAATACTATCGCTATGCTATGTCCTATTATGTGGTAGGGCTTTCCTTTTAGATGAACCACCGTTGGTAGATGTGCTTAGCCATGCTATGATGAACGAGGGCTGGGTTACATCACTGAAAGTTGTTTCTAAATGTGTTAGTTTGCGAAAATTAAAACAACTTAATCAATGAATCTCCTGGGTGTGATGGGATTGATAAGTTTTGGTGGTATCGTTGCGAAAAGGCACCCAGGTATTAAGAGAAAATGATTGGCTTCTTTATTTTGTAGCTTACGTGTACAACCATGTGCCAATAATGGAATGGGCGGTTGGTTGGACTTAGTAGGTTGTGGTAACTCGAACCCGTGTATCCAAATATGTAGAATTTTGGTAGGTTGGACCGGTGCGCGTCGGGATTGGGGAGCTACTTCCCGAACGGTCTCTTCTTGAACTTCTCCCTATCATCACCCAATATGAGAGTGATGGTACGAGTCGGGCTGGCCAAGTCACATGGGTAAAGTGTACTAACCCCTGCAGGGTGTATAATCTAATCGATTGGCCGTGTCCCCGGTTATGGACATCCGAGTTGCTTGATATTGATTCCATGACAGGTTTCTCGCTCATTCTAATTTCATAATTTCTTTAATGTTGTTGGGTTAACTTAATTGGGATCTTTTCAAAGAAAATCAAAAACTTTTTATGAAAGTAGGACAAAGGTATTTGCAAATGCAAGCTAGCCACAGCTCCACCTGCCAAATATACATGTAGATGTTAGCACTATTGTATCCTTTAATAGATCTACTTGCCATACATTCCATGTATTGACCCTTAGGGGCTGTTACGTTTCATGTTGCAGGATATTCCGATTCTGAGTAATCGATATAGGCCACGGTACTCCACTCGGCACTTGTTCACTTGTGGGCAATTTGAAGAATGGAGGGTTTGCTTTATTTATGTTGCTACCTGAATAATTTGAGCTAGCATTGAGCTAAGCTTTTATTGCAATAATGGTACTATGGATCTTCGTTATTTATGATACACGGATATTTTGCTATGTTATTCATCTTATTCTATTGTGGGCCAATGAACCGATCCAGGGATTGGCATGTCACATAGAAGCTACGGTCTTTTCAGAACCGTGGTGTTACAAGATGGTATCAGATCCCGTGTGTCGACTGTAGGATCGTGACCTAGGTTTGGAATAGGAAGCCACAGAATTATTAAAGCCTATATTAACTCTTTCTTTCATCTTATGCCTTTCACTCTCGTAAATTCTACCATATGCTATTCTCACACTTCCCTCTTTTAATTGATAGATGGGAGAAGTCAAGACTGAGTATGCAACCATGGAGTCACCAAGGCCCTTTGCAAGACAGTTAGCACAGTTCTCGTAGTCATTGGGATTGCCACTGCCCATGTTCAAGGGAAGGAGGTTGTACACCTATGGATATGGCGAGGATGCATGGGAGATCACCACCTTCATATTCAGAGATGGCGCCTTGCCAAACCCTGTGCATATGATCTACACCAAGACATACTGCAACTGGGGACTTGGAATAAACTTGGCCATACACGAAGCCCTGTCTCACCAGTGCCATCTTGTCCGACACATACTGCCAGCAGACTCACCCTACTGTGACTATGGGAGGCGTGATGAAGATGGGAACATTTTGGTTACCCCGGGCGATAGAAACAACATGCCGCCCCGTCGGAGGCACATAGAGGACATGGAAAGGGAGAATGGAGCTCTAGCTGAGAAAGTGATGATGGTAAAGGAGATTGCAGATTTTGCCAGCAATGGTATGGTGGTCCAAGGACAGGAGATTGACACCTTGCATGAAGCTGTGGGAGTTCTGGAAAATGCCCTGATAGGCAGGGATGCAACCATAGCTCATCTTAATGGGACTGTGCAGGATAACACCCAGACCATACAACAGTTGCAAGGGACCGTCCAGGAAAGGGATCAAACTATTGAAGTTATGGCAGCCCAGATTGCCGCTCTCCAAGCACAACTGAATCCACCCTCTGATGATGACAATGGAGATGGTGGCAACAATGATGATGACAATGACAGTGGGAACGATGATGATGACGAGGACGAGGATGATGATGATGGAGACGATGATGGTGGAGGAGATGAAGCTGTTGCAGTTGCAGCAGTGAGTGAAGGAGAAGAGGAGGATCCTGAAGAGGTGGAGTTTGAAATTTCAAGTGATGACTCAGGAGAGGTGTATACTCCGCCGCCATGGTTGGATCGTGGACAGAAGCGCCAACGCATGAGTGCAAGGACCTACCGCAACCTCTTCAAGAAGTAGATAGAAGTCCACCAATTAGTCTTCGTTAGGTAAAATCGTTAGGATTTAGACTCAATCGATGTAAAACTTAGTTATTTTTAGTTTAAGAGTGTTTAGTTGCTTATTTGTGTACTTCAATATCCCAGGATTATTTGTGCGAATTTTATGGAAGAGTTATGGCAAGTTTGGTTAATATCTGAGTTATTCCTGTTGCAGTTTTCTACTGATACAGCAGTACTGTACGATTTTTCATATCTTACTGGTATCTGGGAAAAATCTGAAAAAAAAGGGATGGTTCGAAACTCTCTGTAATGTATGCACAAAAATCATCTAAAATTCCTGACGAGTTTAAGTCAGCTAGAAAAATTCGTGAACACTGCTGGACTGTTCTGGCATATTGCTGTTTTTAATGTTTTGTTGATCTATTGTGTAGATAACCTTTGCCAGCTCTTCTAAAAACTATTTCAGTAGGTATATACTGCTAGGATAACCCCTGGTATGTTTCTGGATCACTTGTTTGTTGATGTGTTGCTTGCTCGAGATTGTCTGCTATTGTTTTGTTGTTGTTTGATCATAATGCATGGGTAGAATCCTCTTTTCATAGTTGATTATTTATAAGCTTACCTGTGCTGAACCGCAGATGCCTCCCCGCCATCAACCCACTGAGTTGGAGCAGCTCATGGCAGCTCAGGCATAGCTGACCCAAGTTATGACCCAGTTCATGGAAGCTCAGAACAACAACAACAATGGGAACAACCAGCCTCAGGGAGATGCTCTCACTAGGTTTCTGAGGCTGAGGCCAGCTAAGTTCTCTAATGCAACGGAACCAATGGTTGCTCTCGACTGGTTGCGTTCAGTCAACAAGGATCTGGTGACTGTTGGGTGCACTGATGCTGAGAAGGTGAGGTTTGCCGCTCACCTACTGGAGGGACCAGCCGCTTCTTGGTGGGACACTTTTCATATCACCCACCCGCTGGACACCATGACTTGGGCAATGTTTGAGGAAGGTTTCAAGACCAACCACGTATCTGTAGGGGTTCGTAGCATGGAAAACAAAAATTTTCTATCGCATACAAACAAACAAGCCAAGATCTATCTACTAGATTGTAGCAACGAGTCGATGGAATAACTTACCCTCGAAGATTCCAAAGCGGTTAACGAGAGCAGATTCTCGTGGGTGATGTAGTCGTACTCTTTCCGATCTCAAGATCGCGTAGACGATCCTTCCGGCGCTGCGTTCCGGCAGCGCTCCCGCAGTCGGTCACACGTTCGGTACTCGACGAAGGCCTTCCTCTCCCTTGTTCCAGCAGGCAGCGGAGGTTGTAGCACTCTCCTCGCGATTCCGGCAGCACAACGGCGTGGTACCGGAAGTAGAGGGGAGATCCCGCAGGGCTTCGCCTTAAGCCAGAGCGAGTATGGTGGAGTATGAGAGAGAACTATTAGTGGTCTAGGGTTTAGACACACCAATTAGAAGGCTCTAATCCGAAGGCTAGGGCAATTAGAAGCTCTAAACCAAAACGGCTCTAAACCGGAGTCTAGAGCTAGGATTTAGATTAGAGGATAGGAACTTGTGTGTCTAGAGGAGGAGGCCCTGCCCCTCCTTTTATAGGTGGGAGGGGCGGCCAAGGGGAGGGAGTCCCTCCCCAAGTCGGCCTTGGGTGGCGCGCCGGCTTGGAGAGGAGGGACTCCTCCCCCAAGTCGGTTTCAACCTCCTCTTGCTTGTTTCCCACAGTTTCCTGTTTTAGCCGTTTGACTTTCAAACTGGCCATTTGACTTTTCAGTTTTAGGATTCAATTTAATCCTTTATTTGGAACAGCGAGAACACTTAGTACATGATGCAATCATTCCAATATGTAATGACACATTCATGTACCCCTTCCCCTCCGGAGTGCCGGACATTCCGGAACCTTCTAGAACATTCCTGATGAAAACACCGGAATCATTCCCGAACTCCGAAACGGGACTTTCCTTATATGAATCTTATTCTCCGGACCATTCCGGATCTCCTCGTGATATCCCGGATCCCATCCGAGACTCCGAACAACATTCGGTCTCTTTCTCATCATACCATAACTACTCAAACAACGTCGAATCCTTAAGTGTGTCTCCCTACGGTTCGTGAATTATGCGGACATGATCGAGACACTTCTCCGAACAATAACCAATAGAGGAATATGGAAATTCATATGGCTCCCACATATTTCTACGATTACTTTGCGATCGAATGAACCACTTACATACGATACCAATTTCCCTTTGTCTCACGATAGTTTACTTATCCGAGGTTTTGATCGTCGGTATCTCTGCATACCTAGTTCAACCTCGTTACCGATAAGTACTCTTTTCTCGTTCCCGTGATATGTGATCCCTTGTGATCCAGTCACATGCTTGCAAGCTAATTGGATGACATTACACCGAGAGGGCCCAGAGTATATCTATCCGTCATATGGATGGACAAATCCCACTCTTGATCCATGTGTTTCAACCAATACTTTCCGAATACTCAATGCCACCTTTATAGCCACCCAGTTACGGTGTGGTGTTTGATGTCATCAAAGCATCCATCCGGCAAAGATGATATGCATGATCTCATGGTCGAAGGAATTAGGTTACTATGTATCAGAAAGCATATAGCAATTGAACTATTTAAAATGACTTGATCTTTATGCTACGCTTATCTATAGGAGTATGTCCATCACATCATTCTCCTAATGATATGACCCTGTTGATAATAACATCTCTATGTTCATGATCAGGAAACCATGATCATATATTAACCAACAAGCTAGTTTAACAAGAGGCTTTACTAGGGACTCTTTTATGTTTACAAATCACACAAGTATTAATGTTTCCTGTTAATACAATTATAGCATGGTATGTAAACATTTATCATAAGTGTGAAGATATGATAATAACTACTTTATTATTGCCTCTTGGGCATATCTCCAACAGTATCTTCAGGAGTTGTGAGCCTGAAGAGGAAGGAGTTTCGCAACTTGCGCCAAACCAACCGCACCGTGGCTGAGTACATTGAGGAGTTCAACAACCTGTCCCGTTATGCACCTGAGGATGTTGACACTGATGCAAAAAGGAGGGGGATATTCCTGGATGGCCTCAGTGATGAGCTTTCAGTGCAGCTGCTGGTGGTTTATTGCCCCACTTTCCAGGAGCTTATGGACAAGGCCAGGATCTTAGAAGGGAAGCACAAGCAAGTGGAAAGCCGCAAGAGGAAGAGCAACAATCACCACTCTGGTTCTCACCACAAGTCTCGCACTTCTTATGATGGATACTCCAAGCATGGAGGGAGTGACCATGGGCACCATGGGAGCCATGACCGCCACCACCATGGAGGCGATGGACATCGCCATGATAACCACAAGAGCAACCACCACAGCCACAAGGGAGGACACACTCACCATTCTGGAGGACACAGTGGACATGACCGCAACCATGATCGCAGCTTTGTGAAGAAGGATCTGAGTGAGGTGACATGCTTCAAGTGTGGCCAGAAGGGACATTATGCTGACAACTGTCCGGAGAGGAAGGGACTGAAGCCAAGCAACAACCAGAAGGCCACAGTGAACCACATAAACATGGAGGAGATCCCGGATGAGCCTAATCTTGTGATTGGTAAGTTTCCAATCAACACTCACCCTGCACTTATACTTTCCGATACTGGTGCATCACATTCATTCATATCAAGGGAATTTGTGGATAAGTATAAGTTACCTACGGAGTCTCTGAAAGGGTCTATTAGAGTGAGTTCACCTGGAGGGGATATGATAGCTAGCGCGGGATGCCGCGACTTAACTGTGAGGATTGGAGCACACAATTTCATTGCACACTTGGTAGTGTTGGAATCACAAGGGTTAGATGTTATTCTGGGTATGGATTGGATGTCTATGCATGGGGGACACATAGATTATGCACAGCGAGCTGTTTCACTCAAAACCCCGGATGGTAAGAGAATTAGGTTCAAGTCGGCTGCACGATCGGGAAGGTGTAAGCTGAATTCTCTTAAGGGGGTTAGCATGGATACTGTGCCTGTGATTAAGGATTACCCCGATGTGTTCCCGGAAGAGCTGCCAGGGATGCCACCTAACAGGGAAGTGGAGTTTCTCATCGATCTGATGTCGGGAACAGGACCTATAGCAAAGAGACCATATAAGATGGATGTGGATGAGCTGAAGGAATTGAAGAAACAGCTAAAGGAACAGTTGGACAAGGGATTCATTCAGCCTAGTTCGTCGTCATGGGGTGCACCTGTCCTGTTTGTGGAGAAGAAGGATAGCAGCAAGAGATTAGTGGTGGACTATCGCTCGCTGAATGAAGTGACCATCAAGAACAAATACCCCCTGCCGAACATAAATGATTTGTTTGATCAACTGGAAGGAGCAAAGGTATTTAGCAAAATTGATCTACGATCGGGCTACTTCCAATTGAAGATCCGGGAGGAGGACATACCAAAACCGCTTTCACTACCAGGTATGGTTTATATGAGTATACAGTTATGTATTTTGGACTAACGAATGCCCCGACATATTTCATGACCATGATGAACAAGGTATTTATGGAGTACTTGGACAAGTTCGTGGTGGTGTTTATTGATGACATACTGATATATTCCAAGAATGATGCTGAGCATGAGAAACATCTGCGACTGATTATGGAGAAGATGAGGGAACACAAGCTGTATGCCAAATTCAGCAAGTGTGAATTCTGGCTTAACACTGTTGGATTTCTTGGACACGTGGTGTCAGGAGAAGGAGTCGCTGTTGATCCAAGCAAAGTGACTGCAGTGACAGAGTGGGAAGCGCCCAAGAATGTGGGAGATATTCGAAGCTTTTTGGGACTTGCTGAATATTACAGGAGGTTCATTGAAAACTTCTCTAAGATTGCTAAGCCGATGACAGAACTTCTGAAGAAGGAGAGGAAGTTTGAACGGACAGATGCTTGTGAAGCCAGCTTTCAGGAACTGAAGCGTCGACTAGTGACCGCACCTGCTCTGTGTTTACCAGATCTTCAGAAGGATTTCCAAGTGTACTGTGATGCTTCTCGACAGGGACTTGGAAGTGTGCTGATGTAGGATGGGAGAGTGGTGTCATATGCCTCGCGGAAACTTAAACACCATGAGAGGAATTATCCCACGCATGATTTGGAATTAGCATCAGTGGTTCATGCACTCAAGGTATGGAGGCATTACTTAATGGGGAAACACTGCGATGTGTACACCGACCACAAAAGTCTGAAGTACATATTCACACAGAAGGAACTGAACATGAGGCAAAGAAGATGGTTGGAACTTATCAAGGATTATGATATGAATCTGCAATACCACCCAGGAAAGGCCAATGTAGTAGCAGATGCTCTAAGCCGGAAGGTTTATGCCAATGGATTGACAATTGGGGAATTGCCCGAGGATTTGTGCAAGCAATTCAAGGACCTTAGACTGGAGGTAGTGTCTGAAGGATACTTGGCAGCAATGGAAGTCCAACCAACGCTACAGGACAGGATCAGGATGGCTCAGGTAGGAGACAAGGAAATAGAAGAGATAAAGGAAAAGATGAAGGAAAATCGAGAAAAGGATATTCGCGAGGATGAGCATGGTACCTTGTGGTATGGAGATTGTTTGTGTGTGCCCAGCGACCCGGAGATAAGGAAGTTGATTCTGCAGGAAGCTCATAACTCGCCATACTCCATACATCCGGGCAATACAAAGATGTATATGGATTTGAAGAGCATATTTTGGTGGAATAACATGAAGGGAGACATCGCCAAGCATATTGCCCTATGTGATGTGTGTAGCCGAGTGAAGGCGGAGCACCAGAAGCCAACAGGACTACTGCAGCCATTGCCTGTGCCGGAATGGAAATGGGATAGAGTGGGAATGGATTTTATCACAGGATTGCCCAGGACCAGGTCAGGATATGACTCCATTTGGGTAGTGGTCGACCATTTGACCAAGGTATCCCACTTTATACCAGTGAATACGACCTACACGAGTGCAAAGTTGGCCAAGATCTACATGGAAAAAATTGTGTGCCTACATGGAGTTCCTAAGAGTATTGTATCTGATAGAGGCACCCAATTTACCTCACACTTTTGGCGCCAGCTGCACGAGTCACTTGGGACTAGGTTGGAGTTTAGCACAGCGTTCCACCCCCAAACTGATGGACAGACCGAGAGGGTGAATCAGATTTTGGAAGACATGCTGAGAGCTTGCGCTTTGGCTCATGGTTCTAGTTGGGATGAGAATTTACCGTATGCTGAGTTTTCCTACAACAACAGCTATCAAACCAGCATCAAGACGTCACCGTTCGATGTGTTGTATGGGAAGCGGTGCCGGACACCATTGCTATGGGATGGAGTAGGAGAACGTCAGTTGTTTGGACCTGATTTGATCAAGGATGCTGAGGAGAAGGTCACCTTGATTAGGGACAGGCTGAAGGTAGCACAATCAAGGAAGGAGAGCTACACTGACGCCAAGCGCAAGGAAGTGGTGTATGAGATAGGTGATAGAGCATACCTCAGAGTGTCGCCACTTCGTGGAATCAAGAGATTTGGAATCAAGGGTAAGCTGACACCTCGGTTTATTGGACCATATCGGGTCTTAGCACGCAAAGGAGAAGTTGCTTATCAGCTGGAGTTGCCAGAAGCTCTGTCCGCTGTTCACAATGTGTTCCACGTGTCCCAGCTGAAGAAGTGACATCTGGAGATGGTGGATACACCACTGAGAGACAAAGTACCACTAGAGGAGGTTCAGCTTGAGAATGACTTGACCTATGAGGAGAAGCCGGTCAAGATACTAGAGACAGCTGAGAGGATTACCCGTACCAATACGATCAGGTTTTGCAAGGTGCAATGGAGCCATCACACCGAAGAGGAATCCACTTGGGAGCGTGAGGATGACATCCGAGAGGACTACCCACACCTATTTGCTAGCCGCGCCGAATCTCGGGGACGAGATACATCTTAAGGGGGTTATTCTTGTCACATCCCAAATTTTAGATTTGGTTCTGCATATCATTCATGTCATTTCATCATGATCATCCATGCAAAATTTCAGTTGGAAATGATTCTGGCAAAACAAAATTTTCAAAGCCTATTTTTAGTTGCTACAATGCACCTACAAGAGGATACTAGGATTATATAAATCCACTAACCTCAACTAGTGAAAGGGTTTACAAACTTGATCTCATGATGATCCTCTGGTTTTTACAAAAATTTAGAGACAAGAATCACCCTTTTCGGAGTTCGTATGGAAAAGTTACGGCAGATTTACTAGAACGGAAATTGGAAAAGAATTAGAACAAAAAAAAAGCAACGGCGCAGCCAGCCTGCTGGTCCGCGCCAGCCCAGCCGCGCCAGCCCGCGCAGCGCCCGCGCGGCAGACAACTACACGCCGCCTGCCAGCCCGCGCCGCGCCCCAGCCACCGACAGGTGGGGCCCACCTGTCGGTGCCGCCACCGCCACCGCCCGCCGTGTTCGCCCCGGACTGCGCAACTGCCTCCGCCGAGTCCGGGTTGACCCCGCGTGGGCCCCCTACTTATCCTAGTCGCCCCGTCGCCCCTCCCCTGTCGCACGCCGCCTCGTCCCACCTCGCACGCACGCTCGCCTCGCACGCACGCCGCCGTCCGCCGCCGCGGTAAGCCGCCGCCGCCGCGCCTCGCTTCCTCTCCCGCCTCGCGTGCCGCCACCGCCTACTGACCCTGCCGTGCTCTTCTCCCCATCCGCAGGATCCGCCGTCGCCGCGGATTGCTCGCCGGAGCCGACGCCGCCGCACGCCTCCGGTCGTCGACCACCGCTGCCCCCGTGCTTGCCGACCCGTGCCACCACCGCCAGGAGGTCCGCCCCGAGTTCGCCGACACCGTGCACCACCTCGCCGCCGCCAGGACTCGCCGGAACCGCCGCCGTCGCCCGCCACCGACACCGCCGGTGAGCCCGGCCGCCAGCCACCCCTCTCTGTCGCTCGATCTGCTACGGACGGCCCAGATCGGGCCGTGGACTAGTCAGCCCGGGCGCTGACTGGTCAAACCGCCACGTTAGCGCCACGTCAGCCCAGTCAAAGTCAAAGTCTGACTGGGTAATTCCTAAATAGATTTAATTGACAGAAAATTGTATAAACTTGCAAAATTCGTATCTTTAAATCTACGAGGCCAAAAATTGCAAATAAAATATGTGTAGATTTAGTAAGTCGTGTAGAATATTGATGTACCCTTGTTTCACACTTTTACAGCAAGATTTTGTCCATATTAATTAAATGAATTAATGGCCTTTTTAGAGCAATTAATTCGTAGAAAAAGATATGTAACTCCAAAAATTGCAAATAATATGTCCCCGGAATCAGTAGAACAAGGGGATCTCAAAGTGAATTAAAAAGTTAGGCTTACAGTAATAAATTTTGCAGAATCTATTTAATGGCTTTCTACAGTATTTTAATTACTCAGGGAGTTATATAATTCCTTTTTGAGAAATTCCAGTTGGTACTGTTCCTATTTAGTAATGCCTACACAGTAGAATTTTTCCAAGATTTTACAAACAGTATGTTAACAGTAATGAATTATTTGGGTTCTAGCTCTATTATTGAGCGTTACAAATTGCATACTAGTTTTCCTTGCGCTAAAAATATTTTCCATGCATGCATTCCGTAGCTTTACTGAATAAGGTTATGTGATGCTGCTGTAGCATCAGTCCACTTGTCATGCATGCATCCTGCATCATCCTTGTTTGCATATGATTGTGGATGGTTTGTTTATGATTGCAATTGTATCGTGTAGATTGTGACGAGTGCAACGCTTGCTCGTGTGTGGATTGTTCTTCCGACTGCTACAACTAAGGCAAGTAGATGCTACCTTGTTCATGATATTGTCCTACTATTTTCAATGCATTGTCGTGTATGTTGTAGATGCATGTGTAGGATAATACTATCGCTATGCTATGTCCTATTATGTGGTAGGGCTTTCCTTGTAGATGAACCACCGTTGGTAGATGTGCTTAGCCATGCTATGATGAACGAGGGCTGGGTTACATCACTGAAATTTGTTTCTAAATGTGTTGGTTTGCGAAAACTAAAACAACTTAATCCATGAATCTCCTGGGTGTGATGGGATTGATAATTTTTGGTGGTATCATTGCGGAAAGGCACAAAGGTATCAAGAGAATTGGCTTCTTTATTTTGTAGCTTACGTGTACAACCATGTGCCAATAATGAAATGGGCAGTTGGTTGGACTTAGTAGGTTGTGGTAACTCGAAACCGCGTATCCAGAGATGTAGAATTTTGGTAGGTTTGACCGGTGCGCGTCGGGATTGGGCAGCTACTTACCGAACGGTCTCTTCTTGGACTTCTCCCTATCATCACCCAATATGAGAGTGATGGTACGAGTCGGGCTGGCCAAGTCACATGGGTAAAGTGTACTAACCCCTACAGGGTGTATAATCTAATCGATTAGCCGTGTCCCCGGTTATGGACATCCGAGTTGCTTGATATTGATTCCATGACAGGTTTCTCGCTCATTCTAATTTCATAATTTCTTTAATGTTGTTGGGTTAACTTAATTGGGATCTTTTCAAAGAAAATCAAAAACTGTTTATGAAAGTAGGACAAAGGTATTTGCAAATGCAAGCTAGCCACAGCTCCACCTGCCAAATATGCATGTAGATGTTAGCACTATTGTCTCCTTTAATAGCTCTACTTGCCATACATTCCATGTATTAACCCTTCGGGGCTGTTACGTTTCATGTTGCAGGATATTCCGATTCTGAGTAATCGATATAGGCCACGGTACTCCACTCGGTACTTGTTCACTTGTGGGCAATTTGAAGAATGGAGGGTTTGCTTTATTTTTGTTGCTACCGTAATAATTTGAGCTAGCATTGAGCTAAGCTTTTATTGTATTAATGGTACTCTGGATCTTCGTTATGATACACGGATATTTTGCTATGTTATTCATCTTATTTTATTGTGGGCCAATGAACCGATCCAGGGATTGGCATGTCACATAGAAGCTACGGTCTTTTCAGAACTGTGGTGTTACACATTAATTCTCTCTAGCTGAGGTTGCTTTGTCTCTTATTAAGAAAAAAATGAATATCACATTATGGGGGAGTAATATGCTTCTTTTGCATATCACAGTCCTAGGAAATGTGAACACATTAGGTAGTGCCACTTAGAGTTGATATTGTTGATTATCTTGTTTCTAGGTGGCATGTTGGCTCAAACAAGGTCCTATTTTTGTTAGAATCTTTTATTGCTCGTCTTTTCGGTCTTTGTTCGAGTAAGAAATTCTTGATGCGGTCTTCCTCAAATACATATCTCTATATCTTATTTGGGAGACCATTTTCTTCAAGTTATTATATCATTGCTTTGCATGATTGTGTGAATAGATTCAAGTTATCAAGAATCTCTATCTTTGCATAATGCTTAATATTTTTTATTCCTATCCTATGCTTTTTATTGTGAAGATTTATCTTTATTATCCGTGCAATATACCACCAAAAATAAATTCCAATACACTCATTGTCTTCGACAATTGATATACTTATGTGTGGTAGCATTTGTGGATCATCTTCACCTTGGGTTTCACCTCTTATTGCCTTATTTTCTTTCCAAAAATTTGTTGTGGCTCCAATTGTATTCCTTTGCTTTTGAACATCTCTTTGATGATGTTTTTGATTATTATAAAATGTTTTTAGTGGAAGACAAACCTTTTCTTCTCGGAACCTTGTGCCATTGTGAAAAATGTTAAGGGCTTGGTTTATTTGTTGAAACATTGCTCTTTTGGGAGTTTGTTATCTCATTCTTTCTTCTCTATTTTATTTGCTTGAATGAGATAAATCGTTGAGTATTTTTGTTTTTATTTCATCTTTTTGCTCAATAGTTTTTGCTTAGTTCATTGGTTGAACTTCGTTGAACAAATCTTGTGTTGATTTGATTCTTTGATGTAGTTTGGGCAACAAATGTGTTTTGTCACATCTTGTATGCCTTTTTGAATATTTTGGTGTTTTTCCAAATTATATCTTCTTTGGATATTAAAAGTCTCCATGTGTTTGCTTTCTTTGATCTAATATATATGGTATACTCCATCAAATCCTTAAACGGATAAGATGTGCATGAAATTCAAATTTCATCTCTAAATATGTACATATTTTTATGGAATGTGTCCTATGTGTTGTGGTTAGTCTAACCACTTTGGACGCAATAAGTTTGGGGACCAAGAAGTACTTGAATGTTGTTTTAGGTACATTGGAGATGCAGTGGATGCTTGTCTCGTCTATAAGGAAGTGTTGTCACCACATGATAATTGGAGCCAAGCTAGGATGATCGAAAAATTCTTATCTACTACATCATACCATTGCTATCTCGGTAACAATTATCTTATTCATGCATACTATTCTTTCATCCAATCTCTTGTAGGTTGCATCTTGGCATGAATTTATCCATTTGTAAGTGTTGCGGTTCTTGCAAGGATCTTTGAAAGACTTCTTTATCCTTATTGCTTATGTGAGTAATTTGAGATGATGCATATAATGGGGAGTATATAAAATCATGTTCATGATTCACCAATTCCAAATATGCCTTCTAGCAATTTATTGCATATCAATTCCTCAAGGTACTCTCATGTGCAATATTGTTGAAATTGCTTTGAATCCTTCCTTTTGCTACTTGTTGCCTTTCTCAAAGTATCCCAACTAGCATTTGTTCCCTTAGTGTTAGTTGTGATGTTTTTGAGGTTTTTATTTTTTTTCTTTGGTGAAGTTCATTGATATACCATAAGATAAATTAGATTCATGGGCTATATATGCACTTAAGCAAAAAATATCATGTTTGGTATATCTTATGACTTCCTCGTGGATATCATGTTTTCTTATTTTATTAGCCTCTTATGTATGGTGGTTTGTTTGTGGATTATTCTCATGTTTTGTCCACATATAAACTTATATACACGAGAGTGTTAATTTCTCTCCTTGATATCATCGCTCTCCTTGATATCATCGCTCTTTGCCGACCATATCTCTTATCCTCTTGGTTTTTAATGGTATTGGTAAGGTCTTGATTTATGAGTGCTTGGTTTACTTTTATTGCATCTTCACGCACTAATATCTCATATTTGGTTTCTTTTGGACTTAATCTTGTCTTGACAAGTGTATTTATTTATATCTACTCCTTGTATCTTGGTTGTGTTCTAAATAATATAGAGGGAGTGAGGATTCCATGTTTTTGCATATTGTATTCGAATACAATAATTAAAATTTATGCATGAACCTTGGGGAGCTTCCTTATTTCATTTAGAGCACTATTTGTCCATTTGATTTTTGGATCATCGGATTTCTTTCTTCATCCGTTGAAGTTTCTTCACCGTTTTATCCTTGTAGCAATATTTGATCCTCAATATAGATTGATTTCCTCCAAATATTCGTCATTGGATACGTGCATTTGATTTCACTCAAATTATGAGAAATTCACACCTTGGGGAGGAACTCATACTATATTGGCCTTCTAACTTTGTCATCCATTTTAGCACTTGTTGTCAATGGAGGAGAAGTTTAGAGGGTTTAAGGGAAATGGTTTTATACTTAAGATTGGTTTGTTCTTAAGTGTTTTACTTTCATGCATTTCATCTTTATTATGTTTTGCATGGTTGTATATATATTGCAAACTCTCCCAAAGTTTATTCTTGACAATGTATGCAATGAAATTCAAGTTCATCACACATGCATATATTGTGGGGGAGTTTGCTCTATATATGTTGGTTCTACTCACATCTCTTGCATTATTTGTATTTTGTGTAAATAGAATCAGTTTTGATATGTGCTAGTAGCTTTGTGTTACTTGAACATATCAAATGCAACCTCTTGTACACAACTTATTCTTGGATAAGCTGCGTACTTGTTTCTAATATTCATTATATAAACCCTGTTGTTGTGATTGTCATCAATTACCAAAATGGGGAGATTGAAAGAGTAATTTCCCCTATGTGTTCACTGAGTTTTATATGAAGGAATATTCCATAGGTCATGCTTGTATTCTATGTTTTGGATTCAAGTATGGATTCCATGAAGATAAATATATACCTTGAGTATTGGCATCAAGATCATCAAGTTGAAGAGAAGAATATGATATGATCAAGATCTTAAGAGTGTGATCTCAATAGAATAATTCCAGATATGGCTCTAAGATGGTGTCATGATAGCCTCATTAGTTGAGCTATGATTGACTAATATTTAGAGCATGTAATCAAATTAAGATTTTTATGTACCTCAATATATTGAGATGGATCATGGGAATATACATGGTTGACCTATACAAAGAGTGAAGAGTGATTTCAAGTTGGTCAACACATGAAGCATAAATAATGTACCACATGGATCTTGTGGTATGGTTGAGAAGGGAAAGTTCAAGATAAGCATCTCGAGAAGATCATTTACTTGAAGCTCGCCATCCATATTGGTGATAATGGACATGTGAAGACATGTATTAATGAAGCTATCCAATAGCGGCGTGTGGGGGAGAAAATTAGGAGTCTTCAGGAGGCAACAACGATCAAGTGATGCATTCCGGCTTGGATGGAGATTGAAGTGTTGTCATCAAGATCAAGCAGGATGCGCAAGGCAAAGGTATGGCCTTGCTAGATTTTCCTTTTCCCGGTCTCAAGGTGGTTGTTGGGAGACCGGGTTATAGGATACATAGCCGCACTATTAAGAGCGGCTTTTGGTTGGCTAACTTTATCACATCGTCATAGGAAGCTCAATCCTTTGCATACTTCGCATATTCCTATTTTGTTGCTTCTTGGTGTTTTGTGGCATCCCGCAAAACCACTACTAGAAAATCGCGTTGCTTTTGTGCATTGCATCATCATGACCGCATGCTCATGTCATCATGCCTCATTGCATTTGAGCATCGTCATGTCATCATGCATTTGTTTGTTGAAACCTATTTTCTAAAAGCCTAGTTTGGTTTTCTAAATATTCCCCGTCTCAATTTCAAATTAAAGCGTCGGGCTTTTCCGGGTCCTTTATTTGTCTAAAAACTATTTAGAAAAGTTTATTTTAAAATAAATAAAAAATTATATTACTTTTAGGGGGCAGCCGTACCGGGCCGACCCGACCCAGTCGACCACCCCCAGTGCAAAACCAGCCTAACCAAAATCTTTACCTACCCAGTCCTATTCTACCCCTCATCCTCCACATCACCCCGGCCAACCACAGCTCGCCACATCAGTCTGGGCCTCCCTCCATCCAATCAATCACCGCCACCTGGACGCACGTCCTTCTTTTCCCGCCCACGCCCGCGTGCGCGAGCCGACTGTCCGTCTTGGGTTCTCTGCCCCGCACCGATCCCCATCCACCTGCCGCCGGCGCCTCCCTCCGTAGGCCGCCGCTGGAGCCAGGGCTCCCTCCTGGCCTCCTCGACCCAGCGCGGGCCGCCGTCCCTCTCGCCGCGGGAGCCCTCCGTCTTGCCTCACGCCTCCTTCCTCTATCTGCGAGCTCCGCTGCGTGCTTCCCCTCGTCTCCGGCCGCCCTTGATCCATGTTGCCGCCATGGATCCTCCCCTCTTTCGAGCCACACAGCACTCGCCGACTCTCTGCTGCCCTCTCGGCCCATCGCTCGAGCCCGTCCTTGCCTCTGCAAGCGTGTGGTCTTTTCTCTGCTACTCTACGCCCATGCTTTGTTGGCCTTCTCTGCTTGGCCTCGTCTGTCCCAAGCCCTGATAGGAGCTGCCCCTGCCGTATGCTTTTGTGCTTCTTCTCAAGATTCAGTCGGGATGTACCCATGTGTGCCATGGGGTTCTGCTTGTGTTCCCTATGGCCAGTCTTGATGCACCCCAAGTTCGCCAACGACCATCGGCACCGGACCCGATGTCCGCCAAGATCGCCACCGGAACAACAAGCACTTCACCGCGGAACGTCAAGTCCTTCTTCCCGGATGCGACAAGATCGTCTCCCGGACGCCATGACCGTCTACACGGACCCGAAGACCACCGGTACCCGATTCACTCAAGTCCGCCATCGACGACGAGGTCGACCGCTTGTAACCAAGTTCTCCGTCCCGACACGCTAAGCTCTCCACCTTGAATCCGAACCTCACCGTTCCCGTCGAACCCTGTCGAACCCCGAACCCCGGAACCAAGATCTTCGACCCTAATGTGTGACCCCTTTCTCGAGCCCTATTTTTATAAATGTAATATCAAACTGTTGCATACTTAATTGTCATACTTGCATACATGTTGTGGGTTTGGGGGCATTATGCCGATTCACCTCATAATTAAATATGGGCTCCATATGCGGACAAATCTAGTCTAATATTGGCTCCATTTAAATTTGTGCATCGAACCGGTGATATAATTTGCCTTGTTAAGACAACATTTAAATGGCGGGTATCTAAACAACATGAACCTATCAATTAGTTGTCGGAACCCCGGTTCCGCTTAATATTGCCTAATTGCATCGCATCCTTGCCATGTCATACATCATTCATGCATCATGCCCGATTTTCTACCGTAGTATTAAATAGTGCATCCGGTGTTTATTCTAGTGTTTTGCTTCTTCGCGGATAAGATCGATGAGTTGATGTGAGCTTCGCCCGATCTTCGGATGAACCTTCGGCAATGTTTTCAGGCGAGCATTCTCCCCCTTTCTACCTATCTTACTTTTATAGTATTTACTCCCTCCTGTTGATCTATTGCTATCTGTGTTGCGATGCTCTAGTTTTCGTACCCGTGATATCACGTGCAGCCTTATATTGCCTTGGACACCTCCTATTACCTGTTGTTTGGTAGATAGTTGGACCTGCGCGTCGTAGTCGCTTGCTCAAGTGCTGTTGCGTGTCGTCAAGTACCACAGTTGTTGGAGTATTGTCGTGTGTTTATTGTTGGAGATGATCAAGACTTTAATTACTGTTTAACAACTAAAATTGAAGTAGGTAAATGCAGAGGCACAGGTGGGCAATAGATGTTATTTGGTTGTTAACCGTCCACTTGTGTCCCGTAGGACCCCGAGTACTTGATACCTGTTCCTTGAATATTCGCGCTATCCACATCCGGGAGGATTATGGGACCCCCTTGAGCCAGAGCTTGATTCATTCTTATTTCTTGGGGCCACAAACTAGTTTGAGGTTTTATTTACTATCCTGTACTTATGCCATGCTTTACTGCTTTATTTAAATTGTGCGAGGTACTGGACACTGTACTGTTTAGGGAAGCGGAGTGTTTTCGCAGTATCGACAAGCCCAATCACATTTTCGGGTTCCCAGTCGTTTACAGCCATTGACGCAAACCTTGAGTCCGTTTCGAAGTCAGCTAACTTCGTTGCGGGTATACTTAATGGGGTGGCCCCCTGAAATATTTCTGAATCTTGTGATTGCTTTGTCGTGAAGGCCTCGTTGGGTTTTGATTTGGTTTTTCCGAGGTTGATCGAGTGTGTGTTGCTATTTGTGCACCCCTGCAGGGTAAAACTTTCTGAAAGCCGTGTCCGCGGTTATGGACGACTTGGAGCACAGTATCTCGATCATAGACAACTATAACTAAAGTAGTGCTATAAACTTGACTTTATAATGACTAGTAATCAGCTTCACTATAATGGAATGGCTAAATAAAATTGCCAACAATTGCTTGTTTGGGTTGTCGCTTGCTACCATTGTACCTGACTAGTAAGTATTGCAACTATAACGGAATGGCTAAATAAAAGTACCAACAACTGCTGGGTTTTGGGGATATCTCATGCTAACTGTATCTGACTAGTAAGAGTGCAACTACAACGGAATGGTTAACTAAAAGTGCCCACTGCTTATTATATCAGGATGATTATCAATACCTGACTAGTAATTGCTGCAACGATATCTGAATAAATAAAACTGCCAACTGTGTGAGTTCCTCGGTTGACTTCCTCGTTTGGTCTCGAGGGGGAAATACCAGGATGGGTATGTTTGGTGGTAGCATCAGGTTGGTTCCAAATAGGTCTTTCTTATCCCTCTCTGACCGCCGACAGTTATATCGAGTCCCTATAGGTTGTTTAGTGCATGCTGCGCGGCCGCTTCAGTCCACCATACCTATGTAGGCGAGGACCGCCGAATTCTAGCCTCGCCTTGTACTGGCCTCAGTACTGACGCTCCTCTTTTTCCTTTGCCCTTTGTCGGCACCCCTTTTGTTTTAGCAGGTTTCGACGTCGTTAGCAGGGTTACCCTTCCGGCTTGGCCTGGGCAGGGTTATGGACGCCATTGGTTATTCTTCAGGGCTCTTAGTCCCATTTGCGTCTTGTCCGTAGTCGGACGCTCTATCATTTTCAAGGTGATTTGGATGTTTGTATATTATATCTGTATTCTTGACTCATTGAGTCGCTGTTGTATATATATCTGTTCTGTGGGCCCCATCGAGGACTGTTGTGTAATGTTATTACTTTGTTTTCCACCCGGACGAAAGTGCCTGGTGGGCACCTTTGAATCGTTTCTATGCGGGTTTGGCGGGAATCGCTGAAACTTGCATAGGGTCGATTCTGAGGGTGTTACATGTTTCTCCATGTGAGGTTCTTGAGCTTGTTGCTAGCTCTTCAACAAGCCCAAGTTCATTGAAAACGGAATTCATATTCATCTTCTATGGAGTTTTCGAGTTTGAAGGTTTCATCAGTTCTTCGTGTAGGGAGGCTTCTTACCTTTATTTATTTGGTTATCATTCTTTGTTGTACTATGATGTTTCTCTACACCATCTTGTAGATCTTGTTGTCATCGTTAAAACAAGCCCAAGATCATCAAAATCGGAGTTCGGATGCAAAAGTTATTGCCGTTTTCGTGTGTGTTGTTTTGTTCCGGCGGGAATTCCGGCGAGACCGAGCCTGTGGCCGGAATATCCGGCGACCGCCGGAAATTTCAGGCAAACCGCCGAAAATCGGTTAAGTAAGCTGTTTCGGTTTTTTTCCGGAACTTCCAGTTTTGACCGGAAATTCCGGCGATTGATCCGGCGGCGCCGGTTTCATCGTCGGAACGTGTTCGCCCAGCGCATATTGCTTCCAACGTTGTCCCCCTTGAAGGGGTATAAAAGTAGGGCTTCTTCCCCAAAGTTCTAAGGCTCTTGAGCATGTTTTTGACCTCCATTATTGACCCCTTGGAGCTTTCTTCCTCTCCCTTCCCTCCTATGATTCTTGCATCTTTTTAAGGGCTTTGGAAGAGGAAATCTAGATCTACAATCCCCACCAATCATTTCCTCTTGTAAGTGAGGGGAACCCATTGGATCTAGATCTTGGAGTCATTTGTTGGTTTCTACCATTGTTCTTCCTCTCTAATTCCTCCCTAGAACTTGTTGCTTTGGTGAGATTTGAGAGTGAAGGATTTGAGCACCCTTGGTGTTCTTGCTTTGCATTCTTGCATAAGTGTTGAGCTCTCCATTACGATTTGTTCGAGTGAGAGACCGTGAGCTTCTTAATTGAGGGTGACCTCCTAGTTGGCTTGGCAGTTGCTACCGCGGTGTCCTCTTCGTGGAAGATTGTGAATAGACCCGAGCTTCTCCTTCGTGGAGCTTGTGAAGTGTTTGTGGAGCTTGCCATCTCCGGAGTGGAGGAAAAGCTATCCATAAGGAAAGGTCATATTCCTTCGTGGGATAGACTCGGAGAAGAAGGTGAGCCTTTGTGGCACGTGAGGAATCTTTCGTGGAACCTCACACCTTTCCAACGTGACGTAGCCCCCTTCCCAAAGGTGGTGAACACGGGAATAGATCTTCGTCTCCGCATGCCTTGGTTATCTCTATATCCGAGCTTACTTTCCTTGTGATAGCCATCGAGCTTGAAGCACTTATATCTTGCTTATCACTTGTGGTATATTTATCTTGTGCTATCTTGGTTAGCTTAATTTGTTGTTGGTGCACTTAGTTGAGCCTAGTTTATTTAGGCGTTGTGCTTGTAAAATAAACGTTAGTTTAATTCCGCATTCTATCAAGACAAAACCTTAATAGTTTTGAAATTTCCTATTCACCCCCCCTCTAGGCGACATCTCTGTCCTTTCAATATCTATACTAGGGTTTAATCATGTTCTATCTAACAATGTCACTTATACATGATACAATCATCCACTCTTAGTGACTTAAGCATGATCATTATAATCTTTTGATCATTTATGGCTTAGGTTTCCAGTTGGCTAATCCAGGATTTCATCAATACAACATTACAGTTGTATTATAGTTATCTTATTAGTATCTCTATTTGACTAGGAGATATTATTCAATGGTTATGCCTACTTGATCCAATAGGATTACTCCTTGGTAACTATCTTCAATATTCATCCTTATAATCCTATTTGTTACCACATATATATTTATTTCAAATAACTCTTCTATCCATTCAGGAGTGAGTTAAGTCCATCAATTATCATACTACCTCTGTCCCAAGGCTTAAGGGATATAACTTTTTTCAAAAGTCAAACTACCTAAAGTTTGACCAAGTTTTTAGAAAAAAATAACATTTACAATACGTAATTCACACCCTTTCATACATCATGGAACATATTTTCACATGGTATCTATATAATATAATTGTTCTTGATAGTTTTTTCTAAAAGTTTGGTCAAAATTTATATGTCTTGACTTTTCAAAAAAATTATATGCCTTAAGCCTTGAGATGGAAGGAGTATTGGTTTAGTTCTCTTCAAACACTCCCATCCTATAGATGATATCTAAAACTAGCATTACCACCTACCTCTTCTTACTTCTTTCTCTAAAGGCTTTAAAGTGAATGCTATGAAAAGACAAGAGTTGATAGATCAAGAATTGATAGATTAAGAATTGATAAATCAATAATTGATTACTCAATATTGATGTTCAACAGATATTAGAATATAATTCAATAAAGATGATGGGAATTGATATGGAAAGAGAGATATGTGATGAATGGTCTTGACTTGATTTCTTTCCTACTCAATATAACTAAAGAGTTAGGATTAAGTATTACCAGGATGCTCATGGTAGAAATAGATAAGATTAAGATAGGTCAAGATTTAGTTATTACATTCTGGTTACTTGAGTTATATTCTTAACTTGATATGATGAGTTGTTGTAATGAATACCATGATATTATCTCTTAAGGATATGATATAAATCATAAGCAATGAGCTGTGGTTTAGTTTTATTACTATTGTTCTACCATTAGCAAAGGTCATATTGAAACTTATAGCAGTCAACTTGATGATCTACTTCAATTCCATCAAGTTGAGAGAAGCTTCAATCACTTTGACAAGTTTTATTCAAAAGCGCGAAAATTATTTGGATTTTATATGCATGAATGTAATGCACACATCTGAGTTTAGCTTATTTCTAAGCTCTAATGATTGGATGTTACAATTTAGTACTACGAAGGTGCTATGTAGAGGCTCATGGATCAAGAGTGGAATTTGTACACCCCGACGACGGATAGATATACACTGGGCCCTCTCGGTGATATCACATTAATTAGCTTGCAAGCAAGTGATAAGATCACTAGAATGTTATATCATGGGAACGAGAAAAGAGTACATGTCGGTAACGAGATCAAACTAGGTACGATGATCGAATATCAGATATGTAATATATCGCAAGACAAAGGGATTGAGTTACATGCGTATAAGGTTCCCACGATCATAGAAGTCATTGTTGAATGTGTGGGAGTCAGTATGGATCTCCAGGTCCTGCTGCTGATTATTTATCGGAGAGGGGTCTCGATCATGTATGCATTATTCGCGAACCATAGGGTGACACACTTAAGGGATACCGACACCATTTGGAGCAAATAATATGCCAGAGAAAGAAAAAGAAAGCGCATGAATTTATTTCACTAGACACCGGAATTGTTTTGGGTGAAATTGTTGAAACTGGTTCTGCATGTGAAATTGAAATGTTGTAAGGGGTTTTATGTGAATGTTTGTTAATTAATGTAATTAACAAAATTCTGAATAAATAAATAAAAGAGTTTTATTTAAATGAGAGCTTGCATTAAATTTGGTGGAAATTTAATGCATGTGAGTGGATATTTTAGTGGAGGCATGTTTATGTGAGTGGAGGCTTTTCATTTTGAGTGGGAGATCCACCTCCATGAATTTGGAAGTGGTGGGGGCAGCCACCATGGCTATGGCGCCATGCCCTTGGGTGCCCCCTCTCCGTATAAAAGGCCCCCCTCTCCTCCTCTCATATCACACCTCCTCGCGAAGGATCTCTCTCCCCCCTTTAGAATTCCCCCATGGTCTCGGATCAGAGAGATACATGTTCCCAATGGCTTTTTCTAGAAGGATTTATTGCTTCTGCTGCTTCGCTGAAGCGAGGGCGCGGAGGTTGTCGGGGTACCCGAATGTGTGTGTGATCACGGATGCACCACTGCTTTGCGGTACTGGACTTGATGGTGCTAGACCGGTTGGACCAGATGGACTTCATCACGATCTTGAGATCGGCAAGAGATCGACTACATCACCAACGAGTTCATACTCGAAAAAGCTTTCGGTCTTCGAGGGTATGTATTCTATGGATGTATATCCACCTGTTGCTTGTATCTAGATAGATAGATCTTGGCGCTTGTAGTTCCCATCGTAGGAATTTTTTGTTTTCTATGTTGCAAAACCTACATGCGTCATACCCTAGTGGGGGTGGCGGCATCATGCCCTAGGTCAAGTCGTCCATGACTAGGAAGTGGGAATCAAATTCTAGTTTGAATAGTCAAACTCTAGTTTGAAAAGTCAAATCCCAATTTGAAAAGTCAAAATCCTAGTGGAGGGAGGAAAGGAAACCTAGAAGGGAGGGGTTTCCCTCTCCCTCCCCAAGCCGCCGGCCAAGAGGGAGTTCGGGGAGGACTCGGCCTCCCCTTGCCGCCTCTCCCTCCCCATATAAGCAGGGGTGGGGCGCCCCCTTGGCCCTCACCCCAAAAACCCTAGGATGCCGCCCCTTTCTCCCAAGTCGTCGGCGCCCTAGCTCTAAAAGTCATCGCCGCCTATACCCTGGCCGCTGACGTATCCCTCTCCTCGGCGCCTAAACCCTATCCACTAAGGCTCTCTCTCTCCTCCACCATACCTGCTCCAGCTTAGGCGAAGCCCTGCAGGATCTACTCCTCCACCTCCACCACCACATAGCCGTGCTGCTGGAATCGCGAGGGGATCTACAACCTCCGCTACCTGCTGGAACAAGGGAGAGGAAGGTATCATTGAGTACCGAACGTGTGACCAACTGCGGAAGCGCTGCCGGAACGTGGAACCAGAAGGATCGTCTACACGATCTTGAGATCGGCAAGTAAATGACTACATCAACCACGAGAATCCGATCTCGTTAAATGCTTTGGATCCACGAAGGTTAGTACTCTACAAACTCGTTCCATCGATCTCGTAGATTAGATCTTGGATTTTGTTTGTTCATGCGATAGATTTTTTTTGTTTTCCATGCTACGAACCCCTACAGGTTGTGTAGCCTTTGTGGTGTGTTCTTGGGGCCTCCAATTAATTTGTGGAGCTTTTCCCAAGCTTGTGGACTTGGTGGTGATTATTGGGAGCCTCCAATTAAGTTGTGGAGATTACCCCAATCTTGTACGATTTTGGTAACCGCCCTTAAGTGTCGCATAGTGGGTCGGGTGCTTTCTGTGCGGCGGGTGCTCGGCAGAATATGGTGAGGCCTCTTGTGGTGTTGGTGGTCTTAGTACTGCCCACCCCTCCAACGAGATGTACTCCCTTATAGGGAGGAACTCGGTAAAACATCGTCGTCTCCACGTGCCTCAGTTATCTCTATACTCGAGCCCTTTACTTGTGCACTTTACATTGTAATAGCCTTCATGCTTGAAGTATTCTTCATTGCTACTTTGTTGCTTGTCTTGCTTAGCATAAGTTGTTAGTACACATAGATGAATCTTAATATATATAGGCTTTGTGATTGACAAAAGAAAATGCAAGTTTTATTCCGCCTTTATTAAGCCCTTCTTGTAAAAGTTTTTTACCTCCTATTCACCCCCTCTCTAGGCCACATCCGTGATCTTTCAGTGGGGGTGTTTCTCGTTTCATTGTTTCCGGGTAAAACCTCAGATCTAGGGGGAGGGGGAGGTCACCATTGACGATGGTGCCACATGGGCACCGTAGCCCTTGTTAGAGGCGTGGGCCTCCTGGATCGGATGATGGCAACGTCTTCGTCGTCACCCTCGTGGGTACACCATCTTTGGAGACATTCAATGGATTGACGGCCTGGTGGCTGGACGTCGGTCTCTGCGCGATTCTCGAGTGGGGACCAAGGTGGAGCGGCGTGTTACCTACCATCTACGACGATTAGTCTTAGTGGCATGGTGCAGCGGGGTCTCGAGGATGTACGCAGGATGATGAATGCACGCAAGGCGGTAGCTCCAGCTGGTGTAACATCCCAAAAATATTAATCAAGGTTATCAATTCCAATCACCCAAATTTAGGGTTAACAAAAACTTTATTAACAAAATCATTATGAATGCATGTGTGTATGTGATGAATGTATGAATGCATGGTTTTACTTGTGTGATTGTTATGAATGGCAAGGAATGGTTTAAATATGAAAACAACATCATCTAAATCAATTCCAAGCAGAATCAAATCAATAGAAATTCAAAAACAAACAAAACAAGCAAATGGTCATGTTTGCCAATCTTTCTCACTAGACCACTTTGAGTGTTTCTAGTCCAAGATTTCAAACAGAAACAAATCCATTTCTTTTCACCCCTTGCTAGACCAAGTGAAAGTGAACCCAAGCCCACCTTGCAAACCCACAGAAACATTTGGCAACCTGATTCAAATGACATTTGAAATTTGAATCTATATCATATGAGAAGATCATCATTTCTCAAAACCCAACCAAACCAGTGCACCTTGACAAATCCAAGCAACCAGAGACTACCTAGTATGTGACCAGTACACCCACCAAGTTTCATCTAAAAATTCAAATTCAAATTTCTTGCGGCCATTTTATCAAACACCTTCTGAGCACAAATCAAATTAAACCACAAACACTATAGTGAGAAGTGTATGTGCCAACCTTGTCCCCTCTCTAGCTCTCACTACACTCCCAGTAGATCATTAAAATTGTCTAAGCAGCTCTAGATCACTATGAACTCGACCATGCCATCAATGATCACCACGGCCGAGCACACTTGCCACCCCCAACGTCGACAACATGCTACAAGCCTAACTAGCCTCGCCAACCATGTCTAGGACGCACGCCGCCGTCCACCGCCACCCCCTGTCCAGCGCTCGATCCCTGCCAGACACTGGACCACACGGAACGCCCGCGCCCAATGTCTTTGAGACCATGCCGAGAGCGCGCTAGAGCTCCGTGCTCGACACGCTTGCACATACCGCGCCCCGCCTTTGCCGCCCGCATGCGTGATCACCACCGCCCCAGGAACCTCCTAGACAACCTTGTTCGCCGCCGCGCGACCCGTAGCCGTTGTGCGCCATTAAAACAGCCGTCGGTGCCGCCCAGAGCGTCGACGTGTTCCGACTGAACCGCACCACCCCTCGCCTCGCCATGAAGATGTTGAGCTTCGCCAGGAGGAAGCGCACTGTCCCCTACCTTCGGCCATGCCGTTAGCTTACTATGAAGACGACCCTAATGAGCTCCGCACGCACCCTTCAGTTCCCTCGTCGCACTATAAATAGAGGCCTTCCCCATTTGATTTCAGCACACCATTCCACTCCCCTCTCTCTCAGAACCACCCCACCTCTTCCCCGGAGCAAGGCGAGAACCAGGTTGCCAGAATTTCGCCGGAGCTTGCCGCTGCTGGAGGAGAAGGGCGTCGTTGATTGGAGCCGCCCCAGGAGGATCGCCGTCGTGACTTCGTTGTTCTCCCCCATCGCCGACCCTGGCCTGAGCCCCGGTGAGCCTCACATGACCCCCACCACCGCGTTAGGGTTCAGTCTCGTCTGCGTTGCCCGACGGAGACGACAAGCCCCAGCCGTTAGATTAGATGTTAATCGTACGGTCCAGATTGCCCCGTACCCCTTCGCCACTCTCTGTCTCACTGACTGGTAGGGACAACCACTTAAACCGCATGTGCGTGCACTGTGCATAGTGGTCCGGCCCGGTTAGATTCCCGCGTGACCTAGTTCGTTTGAAATTAGGTTTATCTATTTAGTTTCAAACTTAGTTCTAGTTGTAGATTCAAAAATCATTTTAGAGAGATTCACTGAACCAAATTGCATAAAACTAATTTTGTTAGGAAGGTATTGAAATTCTTAATCCAAGCTCATTCGATTCAAACCATTTGGAATTATAGATCATATATAGTAAAAATAACAAGGCAGAGACTTTTCTGCATTCCAACATTTTTCAAAATTCAACCATAAAAGCTTTTGAGTTGATTCCAACTCTCAAAAATCACATTTGATAATACCTTTCTGAATATATAAAAATATCTAGGTTTACTTACAGAAATAATGGACAAGTAATAAAAGAATACCCCATAGGAATTTCTAGTTACTTTAATTAATTTAAATAAAAAGGTTAAACCTTATTAAATAGTGACACCACTTTAAATCACATTCCCAAGTACTGAAATATGTGGTGATGACATGTATCAATATGATCCCATGTTTTAGTAGGATAATATTAAATCTTAAGTAGTTTTTCAATGAGTAGAAATTTTTTTCTAAAATTAAATAAATAAAACTATTGCCTTAATGATTATGATGTTTGTGATGATGCTAGATCATATAGTGAAAACCCTGGTGTGATTAGTTAAGTATTGTTTGGTGATTGTGTACCTCGTATTTATTTATAGACGCTAGTACCGACCAAGGATACGAAGATGAAGGAAACTGCTACGAGGAAGAAGCCGAGGAGAACTTCAACCACTACACTAGACAAGGCAAGCTTCACAAAACAAGTTGACTTTGCAAGTTAACACTTGCATGATAGCTAGGCCAACTAGATGCTTTTGGCATATGTGATTACACCCCTTGATTATACCAAATCCCAGTTTTACTTGCATTATTTTTTTATCAAAGCTCTTTATTACTTTTACTTAGTGACTTGTGAAGTTTTGGAAAGGTTATTATAGGTAGCATAAAGAGCAGAAAACTTGGCCTAAGTTAGATAAATCTTGATGTGATCATGAGGCATGAGATTGAACTTGGATAAGTCACCTTTTTTATCACCCCTCATTAGTGATTACCCCGAACTTTAGTGGCTAGTGCTAAGCATAAAACTTGATCACTTTAGATGGGAATACTTGGTGAAAATGATTATGAAAACCTTGGAATGATGAGTCATTCTAATGAAATGTTTTGCCGTGTGTTCTTGAAGACCAGATGATTTTGATGATGAAAATATTGAGGCATGAGCCTTAGCCCTTTATAAAACTGATGGTTGCCTGGATGTGATACCATTCCAATTTTACCGTACAACCACAATACCCGAATTTGGGTAGGGCTTGACTGGAAGTTTATATACCTTAGTATGGGTTCCCTTGCGGACGAGGTTTGAGTTGAGGCTACCTCGTGAAGATTGACCACGTGTGCAGTTTCCAAGATGACAGATGGTCATGGTTGGGAGGCCAAACTCATAGGAGAGGTGCCTATACTAGGGCGTTTAATTGAAAGGTTAGGATTAATTATCCGCATACTGAGTATGGTGAGTTCAGGATTGTTCCTGACGGATGTATCAAATATTGTGGTGAAAGTGTACCACCTCTGCAGAGTGTCAAACTATTCGAATAGCCGCGTCTGCGGTTATGGATAGTTGGAGTGTGAAAGAGCATTTCCTATCCCAAGTGATTTTGGTGTTTATAACAACACACATATCAGACTAATTATTTGCCAAGTATTCCACAGGTTGTATCAAGAAATCCTTGGCTTATTCCTCCCAAAAAGGGGTTTGCAGAGGACCGTCTGTACCGGAATTTGCTACTAGGCATGGCAGAGAGTTTGGGAAAATTGCCCAAAACCTTCTGCCGGGCCAGGTACCAAAAAGCGGTAGTACCGCATTTTAGTACCTAGCGCGGCAGAAGGTTTTGGCAAGTTGCTACCCTCCTAGGTACCACAAAGCGGTAGTACCGCATTTTAGTACCTAGCACGGCAGAAGGTTTTGGCAAGTCGCCAAAATCCACTGCCCTCCTAGGTACCAAAAGGCGGTAGTATCGCATTTTAGTACCTAGCACGGCAGAAGGTTTTGGCAAGTTGCCAAAAGCCACTGCCCTCTTAGGTACCAAAAAGCGGTAGTACCGCATTTTAGTACCTAGCACGGCAGAAGGTTTTGGAAAGTTGCCAAAAGCCACTGCCATCCTAGGTACCAAAATGCGGTAAAATGCGGTAGTTCCGCATTTTAGTACCTAGTGTGGCAGAAGGTTTTGGCAAGTTGCCCAATGCCACTGCACTCCCCGGTACCAAACTGCGGCACTACCGCATGGGTTCGGTAGTACCGTGCCCCAGGGGCGGTACTACCGCTTTGCGGTAGCACCACAAGTTGGTTTCGTTGGAGTCAGGGGCCTGCATGCCTTGATAGAGCATCTCCGGTACCTGGCCGGTAGTACCGGTATTTTCCGGTACTACCGCTTGGGATCTGGTACTACCGCTTGGGATCTGGTACTACCGCTGCATTTAATGCCCAACGGGCAGATCTGCTCAAGGAGCTATAAATACTCCTCCACCTACCTTGGGACAAGTTGCTCGTTGCATTAAAGACCACCACCTCCATTTGAGCCACCAAATCGCCAAGATCTCTTCACTCAACCATCCAAAGTCGTTGATCTTTGGAGAATTGAAGGAGGAGGCCTTGATCTACTACTTAACCAAAATAGATCTTCATTTCCTCCTCATTCATTTGAGGGCCCCATTGCTCTAGTGTTTTCTTTGGAAACCCTAGTTCTAGATTTGGTTCTTACAGGCTTGTATTTGATTGTTTTGATAGCTTGCTTGTATTTGGGAGCCTCCAATTAAGTTGTGGATGTGTGCGCTGAACTTGTTGTAAAGGTGTCGGTTTCCACCTTGAAGGTTGCCGACATAGTGGAAGGTGGATCGATCCCGTTGGGGTGAGATTCATCGGAGAACAAGGGAGGACTCTCGTGGCGTTGGTGGTTTGAAACCACCCCCTCTCCAAACGTAGATGCACTTCCCCTCAAAAGGAAGGAACTACTGGAAATAAATCCTTGTGTCTCCGCGTCCACCACTTTGGTTACTTCTATCCTTTACCGCACTTTACTTACTTGTTCTTGCTTAGTGTTGTGTTAGCTAGTGCTTGTTTGACATATAGGTAAATTCACCTTAGTTGCATAATCTAGAGAATTTACCTTTCTTGTCAAACCTTAATTTGAAAACAAAGAAAATTTGAAGTAGCACCTATTCCCCCCCCCCCCCCCGCTAGGTTCCCATACGATCCTTTCAATTGGTATCAGAGCCTCGGCTCTTTATTTGGGCTTTACCACCTAAGAGTATATGGGTAGCAATGAGGGGGAAGGTGGTGGTGAGCATACCACGGTGACCATGGATGAACTCAATAACTTGGAAACAAGATTGAGCTCTACCATAGCCAACGAGATCAAACAATTGCAAAAGTTAATTGAGCAACTTGTTAAAGATAAGGTAGGCTCATCATCCCCTTCTTCTCAAGAGGAACTACTGCCTTCATCCAAAGAGAATGCCCCGGCATCTCCCACGGATGAGGTGGTGGGGGGTAATCAAGGCAACATTAACTCTTCCACAAAAAGGGTTGGTGATAAGGGAGAGCATCATGACTCTCATGCATGGTTCTCTCCCAACCCCCCAATTCCTCACCCTCATGTAAATAATAGAGGTGACCCACCTAAGCTTGAAGCATCTACTACTTTTGCTCAATGGCAATCTCTAATGAAAACTCATGTGCGCGGCTCTTGCATTGAACTATGGAACATCATCGAACAAGGATTCATGTGCGCAGCTCTTGCATTGAACTATGAAAACTCATGTGTGCAGCTCTTGCATTGAACTATGGAACACCATCGAACAACAACTTGACAAGAAGAGAAGTTGTTAATAGTCAACTCAATGCCACTGCCTTGCACATGATTCAACAAGGATTGGGTACAAAGGATTACCCACACATTGAGCACCTCAGCATCGCCAAGGAAGCTTGGGATGCTCTCATAGTGTTGTTTTTGGGAATGAGAGCATGAGGAGGAACCGGTATGATGCACTAAGCAATGAAGTCGAAGGCTTCTACATGAAGGAAGGTGAAGATCATGAAGACATGTACCGTAGGATCAAGACCACCGCCACCGCCTTTAGAAATGTGGGTGCCTCACATGTAGATGATGCTTGGATAAAAAGGAATTATGTGAGTGCGCTCATGCCCTTTGAGCCCACCAAATTGAAGAGCCTACAAGGAAGACACAACTACCATCTCATGACCTCCAATGAAGTTATGCAAGAGATGGCCTCTTTCAAGGTTGCCGCCAAGAATTCCAAAGATGCCCGTGCTCGAGCCCTTGGTATGATCAATGTTGTCAACGTTGCATTGAAGTACAAAGTTGTGGCACATGGGGATGAAGATGATAGTGATGAAGGCCTCTCCATGGACCACCCCGATGATGTCAAGATTGCTCATGGTCAATATATGGCCTTCTATGCAAAGAATTTTGGAAGAACCCCGCCAAGGCCAAGATGGAAATGCAACGAAAAAGCAACCCAAATGGGAAAAGAGAAAATGCCACTAGATTGAGAACTTGCTTCAATTGTGGTGACCACTATCACTTTGTGGCGGGTTGTCCCTATGAGAAGAGAGAAGACCATGGGGGTAAGATTGTGTTGAAGAAAACTCCCAAAGCTCCTTACAAGAAACCCTTTGTCAAGAATAATCCCATCAACAAGAAGTCGGGAGAAATTGTTTTGGTCACTCATGAAGAATTCTCCTCCGACAATGAAGATGATGAAGATGAGGAAGAGGAAACATCAAGTGGTGTAGCTGCCCTAGCCACTACTTCTACTCCAACATTCTCACTCTTCTATTCTCCAAATGAGAATACTCCCAACAAGAACGCCACTTGCCTTATGGCAAGAGGAACGGAGGTATCCTCATCATCTCACTCCACTCCCTTAGCTAATGATGAAATTGATGATGAGATGTCTCTTGACGTAAAAAGGGAATTAATTTCTTTTGATGAGTTTGTGACTAACTTACAAGGGGAGGCCAATACACACTTTGCGAACATCTTAGATCAACTTTCCCACACACAAGAGCTTCTAGATGTAAGATGTAAACTTGGGCATGAACACATGATTGAGCTAGAAGCCCTAAATAATGCTCTAGAAGAAGAACAAGAGACTAGAATGTCCCTTTAACTAAAACTTGAAGGGATCGATGAGGCCAATGACATTATTGTTAATAGACTCATCAAAGAATGTGATCATGCTATTGCTAAATGCAAAAGTGCTAAAAAGGACAAGATTGAGTTTGGTGTGGTTCATGAAAAACTTGTTGAGGACTTTAGTTTGATTAACAAGGCTCACAAGGCTTTGGAAAGTGAACTCTTGTCACTCACAAAGTCCCATGAAACGCTTCAAACTCAATTGGCCAATATTCCTTCACCTAGTAACTTCATTCCATCTAGTAGTACAACTATTCTTGAAGAAAATGCTAGCTTGAAGGGGGAGCTAGCCAAGGCCACATTTCCACAAGGTAACAAGTCCATTGATGATCTTTTGAGTAAGCAAAGGCCTAGTGGTGAAAAAGGGGGTATTGGTTTTGTCTCCAAAGCCAAGAACAAGAACAACAAGAATAAGGAGGCCAAGCCCACACAAGAGAAAAACAAGGCCATTATGGATAGTAAGACCACAAGTGGTAAAACTATGTCTCATGATGATTTTGCGGGAAGTGCTAACCCTCACTGTGTTCTAATGCGTGATTATTATGGTGATGTGTATGCTCAATACGTTGGCCCATATGATGGTTATATTGCTTGGTCTATTTGGGTTCCCAAGACCCTTGTTTCTAACAAAAGAGGACCCACTGAAAAATGGGTACCTAAAAATTAGTTTGATATTTTGTAGACATATGCTTCCGGAGGGTCAAAGTGGGTGCTTGATAGTGGTTACACAAGTCATATGACCGGAAGCTCGTCTATTGTCAAGGATTTGAGGCCAAATGATGATCAAATATCCGTGACATATGCCGACAAGTCAAAGCCTAAGGTAATGGGTTTCGGCAAGGTAGTGGTTGCTCATGATATTACACTCGTGAACGTCATGCTTGTTGAGATCCTTGGATACAATTTACTTTCAGTCCGTGCTCTTGGAAAGATGGGTTTTGCCGTCTTTGTTGATGATGATATTGTGGTCCTCATGTGGAGCAAGTCTCTCAAGGTCGCTTTCGTTGGGTACCACGAACATGACTTGTATGTGGTGGAATTTTCGGGGCAAACCACTACAAGTGTGATGTGCTTATTCGGAAAGGCCGATGTGGGTTGGTTATGGCATCGCCGACTAGCCCATGTCAATATGAGAAATTTTCAAAGTCTCCACAAGGCGGGCCATATTGTTGGACTAAAAGAAAATGTTTCCTTTGCCAAAGATCGTGTTTGCAGGGCTTGTGTTCTAGGAAAGATGCATGATGCTCCCCACAAGCCAAAGAACCACATTAAGTCAACCAAGATCTTGGAGCTCCTTCATGTGGATCTCTTTGGTTCTCCATCTCATGCAAGTATTGGTGGGAAGAAATATTGTTTGGTGATTGTTGATGACTTTTCAAGATACTCATGGGTATATTTCTTCAAGTTAAAGAGTGAGACCCAAAAGACCTTTATCGACTTCATCAATATGGTTCAACGTCAATACAATCTTCCCGTGTTGATTATAAGAAGTGACAACGGCACCGAGTTCAAGAACTACACCTTGAATGATTTTCTTGGTGATGAGGGGATAAAACACCAATATTCCGCTGCATATACCCCTCAACAAAATAGTGTGGCCGAGAGGAAGAACCGGACTCTTATTGAGATGGCTAGGACCATGTTGGCGGATTTTAAATCTCCATACAACTTTTGGGCCGAAGCCATCTCCACATCTTGCCATGCATCAAACCGGCTATACCTCCGCAAAGAAATCAACAAGACTCCATATGAAATACTTACCGGTAACAAGCCCAACATATCTTACTTCCGGGTGTTCGGTTGTAATTTTTTCTATCTCATAAGGTGTTCGTTTGTCTAAATTTGAGTCTAAAGCATTAGAGGGTATTTTTGTTGGCTATGGTCTCGAATCTCACACTTATAGAATCTATGATAAGCTCTTCGGAGCCGTCATAGAATCTTGTAGTGTGAACTTCGAAGAATATGATGGTCCCCAAGGGGGGCGTGTTGATGCTTGTGATGCAGATGATGAAATGTCTCAGGATGCCATAGGAAGAATGGGTGTGGGATATATCCGCACCGTTGAGGAACCCCTTATGGCAGATCAAGAAGAACTATGCTCTACTCATGTGGAGACCTCATCTTCACAACATCAACAAGCTCCATCCACCGAGGAGGGCAATGACCCAAGCCAAAGACAAGCTGTGGACCCTCAACATGTTGATCAAGGTGACAGCTTGTAGGGGTCTCAACCTAATAGGGTAGATTCCTCCTGTGTTTACAATGCTAGTCCCTGGATCAATAGCTAGCATCCACAGTTAAGATGTAATATCAAGAAACAAAGGTCATAATATAACTTTATAACCAGGAATAACATAATTTTATTACATCATATATAGCTCTTATGGCTATTACATTACATTGCAGCGGAATAACTATAATCATGGGGTCCTTCATCTTCAAAGTGCCACAGGCAGATGTTGGTTGTAGACTTTGTAATCCTAATCAATCAATCAATCTTCTATAAACAATCAAACCTGCAACATACAAGTTACAGCCACAAAGGTCAATACATTTGAATTGTATTGGCAAGTGATACTATGGTAGTATAGTGGAATCTATCATCTATATGCATTTGGCTAAGTGGAGTTGAGGCTTGCATTGCTCAAAATAGATTTTTCCTTAACATTTGAAAATACTAAGTTTTTGCTTGACAAAATCATTTTTCTCAATCAAAGATTGAAGATCCTTTCCAAGGCTACCAACCAAAGATTGAAGATTTCAAACAACCCTTGTTCAAGCCACAAGATTCTAACTTAGAAATTTGAATGATGAGATTCTTGATTGCTTCCATGTCTTGATGCTCAAATTGTCCTTTACCAAGGACATGGATAAGTACTTAGATTTTACACTCTGCAGAGGTGGTGCACTTTCCCCACAAGACTTGGTTTCCCAAGACAAGATCTTTCAGAAGCCTTCCCTTAGACCAAAATGGACGCGTTCCAACCTATCAAACACTACCACCCACTGTCCATATGGCTAAGTTCTTGCAACCTATATGATCATGGCAGAGCCCATATTGCCAAGTGGTTGCACTTGAAGCTTCTCAACATTTGACATCACAAATCTCTTTGTTTCCTGGGTGGCATACCACAAGTGAGATACACAAGCCAAGTCCATGGCCTTGTGAACCACTCAACCAAACACCACCAAGCCATCCCATTCCACCCAGGTGATTCATTAACTTAGTTGTTTTATTAGACAAAATCATAAGTCCTCAGACTTAGAATATTTTTCCATAGTGTGAATATATGTTCCACCCATGTTTTCTATTAGCTAGGCTAAGCTTGGTAGTAATAGGAAACTTAACTTAGGAAAATCCTACTAAGGATTCATCTACTAGGTTTTCTTATAGCAAGGTCTATACTTAGCAAAATCCATGCAAGTTTTACTTAGCAAAATCACTAATGCATAGAGAAAGTATTGGGATAGAAAGTATGAAGCATCACTTGCCTTTTGGAAGGGAATGGTAGTTCACTCCTTGATCTTGCTAGTCTCACACTTCACTACAAGTCAATCAAGCAAACACCAATTCAATTTACATTCCAACCAATAATTACTCAAACAAATTCACACACACAAGACAAAGGAAACCAATTCATGCATGGGAGCATGCACAAGATAGTTTTATTTTGCAAAGGGGGTCTCTATGGGGTTTCTAAACTTTGTAAGATCCAAATTGGTCATTTACCAAAGTGGCAAAGTCATTAGCAAGAGGGTTTTGTCCAAAAACTATTTTTAAATCCATTCATCATTTCATGTGGTGAAAAATGTTTTTATTAAGGAAAAACTCTTAAGTTGTTCACCAAATGAGTTGCTAATTTGCAAAAATTGGTGTTTTGGGTCAGTGGGTTTGATCAAACCATTTTTTTTAAGTTTTCTTTCCATAAATATTTTTATAACAAAAACCATTCTTTTTATTTGGCTAGAAAATGGCTAAGTCAAGTAATCCAACCTAAATCTTTACAAAATCATTTTTAACACCAAGGGTTGGTTCCTAGGGTCAGTAAGGTCACAACAATCCAATTTGCAAAGGTTTTATCCTTAAATTCAATTTCAAACAATTTTTATACTCTAAACAAGCTTACAAAAGAATCTGCAAAAACAAACAAACTAACAAATACTATTTGCTAAACCAAGGGCATGGTTGGCTAGGTCTTGTTATCCTGAATCCAACGACATAAAATTTGTAATTTTTGTACGTGTGGTTTGAAAGTTATAAGGGTTTGAAATTCACAAAATATTCTGTTTTCAAATCAGTTTTTTAAACGGAACAGTGACACGCGGCACACTCTGGTTGGATGGTACCGGTTCGGGGTGGATCACGGTGCAGACCGTCGGATCTAAGCAGATCGTATGGCCTAGATCACGTATCCCTTCGCGTTTAAGTTATTCTATCACATCCACCCGATCGATATCGGACGGCTCCTATCTAATAGCCATGAACTGGCGGAGCGAGGTCATCGGCGAGCGGCGGTGCGGCCAGATGGCGGCGGCGCTAGCGAAGCAGGAAGCAAAGGAAGGTGGGGAAATGCTCACAGTGATCGCAGAAGTCTGGTGGAGCTCAACGTGTTGCTGTCTTGGCGAGGGGCGCACTGGAGCGGGCTTGATTGCTCGCCGGATTGGAGCTGCGCCTCGGCTTTGCTCAGTCGTCGTCGAGGTCGGTGCTAGGGATCACTCGGAGGCAAACGAAATGCACGGTCAGATGCGCCAAGACACGGCGAAGGTGGGTGCGTGAACGAGGGGGGTCGGGGTTGTCTGGTTTACCCGAGAGGTTTCGCCGGAGTGGTCGCGACGCTGGTGGTGCTCAAAAATTGATGAAGCCGAGCGTCTGGTGTGGCCGCGGCCAAGCGGTTGACGCTGGGAGGTTCGCCAGGCGATGTAGAACAAGCTCGCGTGCAGAGGCAGTTGAGGGGCGGCGAGGTGTGGCCAGAATTTTCCGCGGAGCTCGCCGGAGTCAGAGGTGATGTGGCTCCAAATTGGGACAGCTCTGAGGCAGAGAGGGTCGGGCGAGAGAGGGGACGCAGGTGAGTTACTGAGCGTGGTTTAAGACAGACATTACTCGCTGTATTGACGAGAATTACTCCCGCGAGATCAATGCAGAAACGGGGGAAGGAAGTGGTCGCTGCGGGTGAAGAGGAAGAACAGGAGGAGTGCGGTCCGCTGGTCAGTGGGAAAAGAAACAAGGGGGAGGTCCACTGGTCAGTGACTTAACGGGTTAACTAATTGGTGCGAATCGTTTTCTTTCGGGGTGAGGTGCTGGGTTGTTTCTGGGCCTGTTTGGGCTGCTGGGTTGGGTTGGCCCTTTTCTTATTTTTTTCCTTCATGCAATCTTTTTCCATTTCTATTTTTGATTTCTGTTTTGAAATTTTCTACCAAACAAACATGTCTCAAATCAAATCAAACAACATCACACTTTGTAGTTTTTGAAATTTTGTTCTGTTCAGTAACCTGAACCAAAATCCAAATTCAAAATAATAATTTTAATAATAGGGTCCATTATTATTTAATTAAATAGATGTACCAATTATTAAATCCATAGGTTTTGATTTAATTCAAAGCTCCTCTTGAGAACTAAATAATTTTAAACCATTCAGTAGGTTGTATTTGAAATTAATGAATATTTGGAAAGCTTGTTTTAAAATAAAATAACATTTTGTTATATAGGGTCCTTTAATAATTAAATATAATTGGACCTTGGTTATTTAAATCCAAATAGAGTTTGATTTTATTAATAAAATCTTTATTTGAAACCTAAGTATTTTCAAAACCAAATCAGTAGTTTTATTTGGGAAATAAAAGATATTTTGGAAATCTTGTTTAAAACAAATTTTTATTTTAGGGTCCATTAATAATTAAATACAATAGACCTTTATAAAATCAATTAGGATTTGTTTTATTAGAATATTTATTTTTAAATCTAAAATATAACCAAAACACTACAATAGCTTTTAATTAAGAAAATAAAATACTTAGAAAACTTATTTAAAATAATTTAATAAGTTTTGATATTTTAATTAAAATGGTAAAACCTTTTATTTAAATAAAGTTGGATATTAAATCCTTATTATTTTATTTAAATAAACCTTTGCTAATTTTATTTAAAATAAAATGTTTTAATTCCAAATCTTGGCCAATGGTTTAATTTGGCTTTATAAAATATTCTTAATTTATAAACTTCTATTTCATTTGAAAACAAATCTTTTCATTTAAGAGTTTCAAAATAGTATTTCTAAATGTTTTTTTTTATTTTTTTTATTTTTCCTTTTATTAAATGTTTATCTTCCTAAAATCCTTTTAGGTTTTATTTAATTCAAATGGGTTTGAAGTTCCAATTGAATTCAAAATTTTCTTCTGGCTCTGAAAATCAAACAAAGTTTTATTTTATTCATTTATTTTCACATTACAAGATTTGGAAAATCTTGGGATGTGACAGGCTACCACCCTTAAAATAAATCTCGTCCCGAGATTTGGGAAGGCTGGGGTTACAAGCAAGTTCAAAACAACTAGGGTACTAACACCCTTAAAAATTTTCAAACAAAAATTACACATTGTCCTTCTTGGGATCATGAGAAATACTTTCTCTAAGCAGACATTTGCATTGAGTCCTTTGTTTCCAGGCTTGACTCATGGGCCAAGGTTGAGTTTCTCCATAGGCTTGTTCAACTTGTTCTTCATCTTTTCTGGATAGTTGCTTGCATAATGTCCTGGATTCTTGCAGTTAAAACAATGAATGTCCTTGAGTTCTTCATGTAGCTCTTGTGGACAAGTTTCTACATAGTGGCCTAGCTCTCTGCAGTTGTTGCACACTACTTGGCCAATCTCTTTATTCTTCTTATTCTTTGGGCACTCACTGGAATAGTGTCCCATTTCTTTACATTTACGACATTGCACAAGGTTCATGTATGGTCTTGGTTTCTTGGGTTTCTTTGATCCTTTGAACTGGGTTGTCTTGTTTGGAGGTATAAGTGGTCCCTTTCCTTTGCCATCAACATTCTTGGCATACTTAGCTCCTTCTTGTTTCCTTTGTTCCACCATGGAGTAGATGGGGCATTGGATAGGTACATGGTCATTTCCTTCACATAGGTAGCAAGTGGCTTGAGAGGTAGGACATTGTCCAACAGGATGATTCCCTTCACAGTTAGGGCATTGACCTTCATGCTCCTTGGAAGTGTGATCCTTGTCTCCACAAATAATGCAAGCTGGGGCTCCATCTAGAACAACATTCTTGTCATCTTTGTTATCATAAACTCCTTTTGGATAGTTCTCTTCCATGCTGATCATTTGATTAGTCACCTTAAGCATCAGTTGGGATTGTTCCTCCAAAAACTTTTGCAGTGCTGGACCTTTATCACTATTGTTGGCTATGAACTGATCTGTCAGTTGGTTCAATTGGTGTTGGGTTGCTATGAGCTCTTTCATGATGTGATCTAGGTTGGTGTTGATGTCATCAACCTTGGAGTCCTTTGGAGTAGTCATCTGTTTGGGTTGGAGAAGGATTAGAATAGGAAAGATATTTCTAAGGAAGTATTTCTAATCACACACATCACAATTCACACAAACAATGTGCATGCAATCACAAACCAAACATTTCACTCAAACAAGGTTCAAGCACATACTTAGGCAACAAAATATTTTTGCTACACCACATAGGTTGGTGTGTTTTACTTAACTAAAATATGGTGGTCCATCTACATGGTTCACTTGTGATCTCTTCATCATTCTTGGTTGCTTCTTCTTACTTGAGATCATGGCTTCCTTGAGAAAAACTCTTGGTTACAATACTTCAAAGTTGTTGATGGCTCCTTCTTATTTTGCATTCCCTTAGTCTCTAAATCTTGAGTAAGAGTTCCTTGTTTCACTTGTAGTCCTTAGTGGTATCCAAGTTGGAAGTCCTTGATGAATATGTTTAAGATGTTGAAGTCATTAGAGTTGAAGATGTTGAAGTCATTAGAGTTGATGAAGTTGAAGAAGTCCTTTGCACATGGTGTAGTCTTTGTCCATGGGTAGGTTTTTTTTCCATCAAGTTTGAAATAAAAGAGATGTAGAGTTGAAACCAAAATGGTTGAGGAAAGAGTTTACAAGTGTTTTTGTAAATAAGTTTTTGGAACAAATACACTACTATTTTTCTAAGGGTTTTTGTCCAATCCTAGGTTTACAAATCCTACAGGCAACACAATGCTCTGATACCATCTGTAGGGGTCTCAACCTAATAGGGTAGATTCCTCCTGTGTTTACAATGCTAGTCCCTGGATCAATAGCTAGCATCCACAGTTAAGATGTAATATCAAGAAACAAAGGTCATAATATAACTTTATAACCAGGAATAACATAATTTTATTACATCATACATAGCTCATATGGCTATTACATTACATTGCAGCGGAATAACTATAATCATGGGGTCCTTCATCTTCAAAGTTCCACAGGCAGATGTTGGTTGTAGACTTTGTAATCCTAATCAATCAATCAATCTTCTATAAACAATCAAACCTGCAACATACAAGTTATAGCCACAAAGGTCAATACATTTGAATTGTATTGGCAAGTGATACTATGGTAGTATAGTGGAATCTATCATCTATATGCATTTTGCTAAGTGGAGTTGAGGCTTGCATTGCTCAAAATAGATTTTTCCTTAACATTTGAAAATACTAAGTTTTTGCTTGACAAAATCATTTTTCTCAATCAAAGATTGAAGATCCTTTCCAAGGCATCTACCAACCAAAGATTGAAGATTTCAAATAACCCTTGTTCAAGCCACAAGATTCTAACTTAGAAATTTGAATGATAAGATTCTTGATTGCTTCCATGTCTTGATGCTCAAATTGTCCTTTACCAGGGACATGGCTAAGTACTTAGATTTTACACTCTGCAGAGGTGGTGCACTTTCCCCACAAGACTTGGTTTCCCAAGACAAGATCTTTCAGAAGCCTTCCCTTAGACCAAAATGGACGCGTTCCAACCTATCAAACACTACCACCCACTGTCCATATGGCTAAGTTCTTGCAACCTATATGATCATGGCAGAGCCCATATTGCCAAGTGGTTGCACTTGAAGCTTCTCAACATTTGACATCTCAAATCTCTTTGTTTCCTGGGTGGCATACCACAAGTGAGATACACAAGCCAAGTACATGGCCTTGTGAACCACTCAACCAAACACCACCAAGCCATCCCATTCCACCCAGGTGATTCATTAACTTAGTTGTTTTATTAGACAAAATCACAAGTCCTCAGACTTAGAATATTTTTCCATAGTGTGAATATATGTTCCACCCATGTTTTCTATTAGCTAGGCTAAGCTTGGTAGTAATAGGAAACTTAACTTAGGAAAATCCTACTAAGGATTCATCTACTAGGTTTTCTTATAGCAAGGTCTATACTTAGCAAAATCCATGCAAGTTTTACTTAGCAAAATCACTAATGCATAGAGAAAGTATTGGGATAGAAAGTATGAAGCATCACTTGCCTTTTGGAAGGGAATGGTAGTTCACTCCTTGATCTTGCTAGTCTCACACTTCACTACAAGTCAATCAAGCAAACACCAATTCAATTTACATTCCAACCAATAATCACTCAAACAAATTCACACACACAAGACAAAGGAAACCAATTCAGGCATGGGAGCATGCACAAGATAATTTTATTTTGCAAAGGGGGTCTCTATGGGGTTTCTAAACTTTGTAAGATCCAAATTGGTCATTTACCAAAGTGGCAAAGTCATTAGCAAGAGGGTTTTGTCCAAAAACTATTTTTAAATCCATTCATCATTTCATGTGGTGAAAAATGTTTTTATTAAGGCAAAACTCTTAAGTTGTTCACCAAATGAGTTGCTAATTTGCAAAACTTGGTGTTTTGGGTCAGTGGGTTTGATCAAACCATTTTTTTTTAAGTTTTCTTTCCATAAATATTTTTATAACAAAAACCATTCTTTTTATTTGGCTAGAAAATGGCTAAGTCAAGTAATCCAACCTAAATCTTTCCAAAATCATTTTTAACACCAAGGGTTGGTTCCTAGGGTCAGTAAGGTCACAACAATCCAATTTGCAAAGGTTTTACCCTTAAATTCAATTTTAAACATTTTTTATACTCCAAACAAGCTCACAAAAGAATCTGCAAAAACAAACAAACTAACAAATACTATTTGCTAAACCAAGGGCATGGTTGGCTAGGTCTTGTTCTCCTGAATCCAACGACATAAAATTTGTAATTTTTGGACGTGTGGTTTGAAAGTTATAAGGGTTTGAAATTCACAAAATATTCTGTTTTCAAATCCGTTTTTTAAACGGAACAGTGACACGCGGCACACTCTGGTTGGACGGTACCGGTTCGGGGTGGATCACGGTCCAGACCGTCGGATCTAAGCAGATCGTATGGCCCAGATCATGTACCCCTTCGCGTTTAAGTTATTCTATCACATCCACCCGATCGATATCGGACGGCTCCTATCTAATAGCCATGAACTGGCGGCGCGAGGTCATCGGCGAGCGGCGGTGCGGCCAGATGGCGGCGGCTCTAGCGAAGCAGGAAGCAAAGGAAGGTGGGTAAATGCTCACAGTGATCGCAGAAATCTGGTGGAGCTCAACGTGTTGCTGTCTTGGCGAGGGGTGCACTGGAGCGGGCTTGATTGCTCGTCGGAGTGGAGCTGCGCCTCGGCTTTGCTCAGTCGTCGTCGAGGTCGGCGCTAGGGATCACTCGGAGGCAAACGAAATGCACGGTCAGATGCGCCAAGACACGGCGAAGGTGGGTGCGTGAACGAGGGGGGTCGGGGTTGTCTGGTTTACCCGAGAGGTTTCGCCGGAGTGGTCGCGACGCCGGTAGTGCTCAGAAATTGACGAAGCCGATCTTCTGGTGTGGCCGCGGCCAAGCGGTTGACGCTGGGAGGTTCGCCAGGTGATGTAGAACAAGCTCGCATGCAGAGGAAGTTGAGGGGCGGCGAGGTGTGGCCAGAATTTCCCGCGGAGCTCACCGGAGTCAGAGGTGATGTGGCTCCAAATTGGGACAGCTCTGAGGCAGAGAGGGTCGAGCGAGAGAGTGGAAAGAGAGAGGGGACGCAGGTGAGTTACTGAGTGTGGTTTAAGACAAACATTACTTGCTGTATTGACGAGAATTACTCCCGCGAGATCAATGCAGAAACGGGGGAAGGAAGTGGTCGCTGCGGGTGAAGAGGAAGAACAGGAGGAGTGGGGTCCGCTGGTCAGTGGGAAAAGAAACAAGGGGGAGGTCCACTGGTCAGTGACTTAACGGGTTAACTAATTGGTGTGAATCGTTTTCTTTCGGGGTGAGGTGCTGGGCTGTTTCTAGGCCTGTTTGGGCTGCTGGGTTGGGTTGGCCCTTTTCTTATTTTTTTCCTTCCTGCAATCTTTTTCAATTTCTATTTTTGATTTCTGTTTTGAAATTTCTACCAAACAAACATGTCTCAAATCAAATCAAACAACATCACACTTTGTAGTTTTTGAAATTTTGTTCTGTTCAGTAACCTGAACCAAAATCCAAATTCAAAATAATAATTTTAATAATAGGGTCCATTATTATTTAATTAAATAGATGTACCAATTATTAAATCCATAGGTTTTGATTTAATTCAAAGCTCCTCTTGAGAACTAAATAATTTTAAACCATTCAGTAGGTTGTATTTGAAATTAATGAATATTTGGAAAGCTTGTTTTAAAATAAAATAACATTTTGTTATATAGGGTCCTTTAATAATTAAATATAATTGGACCTTGGTTATTTAAATCCAAATAGAGTTTGATTTTATTAATAAAATCTTTATTTGAAACCTAAGTATTTTCAAAACCAAATCAGTAGTTTTATTTGGGAAATAAAAGATATTTTGGAAATCTTGTTTAAAACAAATTTTTATTTTAGGGTCCATTAATAATTAAATACAATAGACCTTTATAAAATCAATTAGGATTTGTTTTATTAGAATATTTATTTTTAAATCTAAAATATAACCAAAACACTTCAATAGGTTTTAATTAAGAAAATAAAATACTTAGAAAACTTATTTAAAATAATTTAATAAGTTTTGATATTTTAATTAAAATGGTAAAACCTTTTATTTAAATAAAGTTGGATATTAAATCCTTATTATTTTATTTAAATAAACCTTTTCTAATTTTATTTAAAATAAAATGTTTTAATTCCAAAGCTTGGCCAATGGTTTAATTTGGCTTTATAAAATATTCTTTATTTATAAACTTCTATTTCATTTGAAAACAAATCTTTTCATTTAAGAGTTTCAAAATAGTATTTCTAAATGTTTTTTTTCCTTTTATTAAATGTTTATCTTCCTAAAATCCTTTTAGGTTTTATTTAATTCAAATGGGTTTGAAGTTCCAATTGAATTCAAAATTTTCTTCTGGCTCTGAAAATCAAACAAAGTTTTATTTTATTCATTTATTTTCACATTACAAGATTTGGAAAATCTTGGGATGTGACACAGCTCTAGTGAAGAAGAGCTTGATTCATTCTCTAGGATGTCAAGTGGTGCCAAGTCAATTAATCAAGGAAGATCCATACAAACTGCCCTGAGACAAGCTCAAATCGATGCTAGAAGAGTGTCTGATCAAGACCAAGGTCAATCTGTGCCTCTTAATGAAGAGAATGATTTCGGTGATGACCAAGGTCAATTTGATGGTCAAGACGAGGACCAAAATGATGAAGAGGGTCCTCCGAGAAACAACGAGGAGATCCACTCTTGTCGTGAAGCTAGAAAGGGGAGAATGTTGTAATTAAGAGACCACTCTCTACAAAATGTGGTTGGTGACCTAAGGAAAGGCACTTCCACAAGAACACAATTGAAGAGGTTCAGTGAGCACCAAGCACACATATCCATGATTGAACCAAATAAAGTGTGGGAAGCTCTTGAAGATTCAGATTGGTTGGAAGCAATGCACAAAGAGCTCAACAACTTTGAGAGAAACAAACTATGGAAGTTAGTTGAGAAGCAAAAGGATTGCCGCAATGTTATAGGCACCAAGTGAATATTCAAGAACAAGCAAGATGAGCATGGAATTATAGTAAGGAACAAGGGCAAGATTCGTTGCACAAGGGTTCTCTCAAATTGAAGGCATTGATTATGGAGAGACATATGCACCCGTGGCTCGCCTTGAGTCCATCTGTATCCTTCTTGCTTATGCGGCACATCATAACTTTAAGTTGCAACAAATGGATGTAGAAAGTGCCTTTCTTAATGGTCCATTAAATGAGTTGGTATATGTAAAGCAACCCCCAGGATTTGAAGATCCCAACTTCCCAAACCATGTCTACAAAACTTGATAAGGAGCTCTATGGGCTCAAGAAAGCCCCACGCACGTGGTACGATCACCTTAGAGAGTTGTTGTTTGACTGTGGATTTGAGGTTGGGAAAATTGATCCCACTCTTTTTACTAAGAAGGTCAATGGGGAGCTTTTTGTATGCCAAATATATGTTGATGATATTATCTTTGGCTCATCTAACAAAACTTTTAATGATGAATTCTCAAAGCTTATGACTAGTAGGTTCCGGATGTCTAAGATGGGGGAGTTGAGAGTAATTCTTGGTTTTGAGATCAAGCAAGTTAGAGGAGGCACATTCTTCAACCAAGCCAAGTATACTCAAGAGATTAAATATGCAAGGTTTAAATGGAGCTCCTACTCCCATGGCTACAAAGACTCATCTAGAACAAACTCCAAATGGTAAAGATGTGGATCAAAAGGTATACCGGTCTATGATTGGTTCTTTGCTTTACCTTTGTGCATCTAGACCCGATATTGTGTTGAGTGTAGGTGTGTGTGCAAGATATCAAGCGGCTCCTAAAGAAATCCATTTAATGGTGGTCAAGAGAATCTTTCGATATTTAGTACATACCCCATATTATGGTCTTTGGTATCCTCGAGGGTCAACATTTTCTCTTTGTGGATACACGGATTCGGATTGGGCTAGTGATAAGGATGATAGAAAATCAACATCCGGGGCTTGCCAATTCCTTGGTAGGTCCTTGGTATGTTGGTCTTCTAAGAAGAAAAATTGTATATCTCTTTCCACCGCCAAAGCCGAGTATGTGGCAGCTGCTAGTGCTTGCACCCAATTGTTATGGATGAGGCAAACTTTAAAGGAATACAGTGTCCTTTGTGACAAAGTGCCTCTTCTATGTGACAATGAAAGTTCCATCAAGATTGCCTACAACCCGGTGGATCACACAAGGACAAAGCATATTGAGATTCGTCATCACTTCATTCGGGATCATGTTGCTCGAGGTGATATTGATTTATTATATGTGTCGACCAAAGATCAACTTGCCGACATCTTCACGAAGCCACTTGATGAAGCAAGGTTTTGCTATTTGAGGAATGAACTAAATATCATAGATTCAAGGAGCTTGACTTGATCACCTTGCATTCTCACCTATGTCTTGACTCTTATTTGGTTTAGGTGTAGGCATGGATATAGGGGGAGTGCGGTCCTAATTGATTGGACTATCCCTCCCCCCCCCATTATTCCCAAAGCAATCAAAATCATTCCTCTTAATATCATTTTGTGATATGTGAGCTTCAATGATGAGTTTCGGTAATGGACCCAAGATATATCTTCATGGTGCCAAGTCGAGTATACTCAAATATGGTGGCCTAGGCCACCGCCCTCTCACACTCGAGAGGTTGGAGCGTACTCATGTTTGTCGTTCTCACGTTGTGTTTGTTCTTAAGGTCATGCACTCTCGTTTGGCTCTTCGTATGTTTTTCCTATTTTTAAAGTGGATATGTCCATATCAGTGTGACTTTTTGAACCCAAGCATTTCTTATCCTTCGACAAAACTCATCTACTCTTCACAAGAACCTTCCACTTTATACCTGGCTTTCTGTTCTGGTGACAACGGTACTACCGGGTAAGGGAGCGGTACTACCGGCCCTGGTCTGTCTCCAGGTCGACCCCTGGATACGTCCTAGGTACAGTACTACCGGACAAGTACGCTATAGAGGTCCCAACCTTTAATAAGGTAGAGATCCATGTGTTTACAATGCTAGTCCCTGGATCAATATCTAGCATCCACAGTTAAGATGTAATATCAAGAAACAAAGGTCATAGTACAACTTTATAACCAGGAATAAAATAAATCATTACATCTTACATAGCTCATTTGGATATCTCATTACAATGCAGCAGAAATAACTATAGCATGGAGTCCTTCATCTTCAAAGTGCCACAGGCAAACATGTTGGTTGTAGACTTGTAATCCTAATCAACACATTTCTCTAACATCAAACAAACCTGCAACATAATAAGTTACAGCCACAAGGGTGAATACATTTGAATTGTATTGGCAAGTGATACTATGGTAGTATAGTGGTAACTATCATCTATATGCATTTGGCTAGGTGGAGCTTAGGTTTGCTTTGCTCAAAATAGATTTTCCTTATCATTTGAAAACACTAAGTTTTTGTTTGGAAAAAACTCCCAAGGAACCACCAATAGAAATTGGTGAACCTTCACCCTTATTCAACCACAAGTTTTAACTTAGAAAATTGGGATGAGGAGATTCTTGATAGCTTCCATGTCTTGATGCTCAAATTGTCCAATACCAGGGACATGGCTAAGTACTTAGTTTCTTCCATCTGCAGAGGTTGTGCACTTTCTCCACAAGACTTGATTTTCACCAAGACAGGACCTTTCAGAAGCCTTCCCTTAGAAAAAAATGGACGCGCTCCAAACCTATCAATCCCCTACCACCAACTGTCCATTTTTCTAAGTTATTGCAACCTATATGATCCAGGCAGAGCCCATAATGCCATGTGGTTGCACTAGAAGCTTCTTAACATTTGGCATCTCAAATCCCTTTGTTCCTGGGTGGCAATCCACAAGTGAGATACACAAGGTAAACCATAGAAATGGGCCTTGTGTAACCACTCAACCAAAACCACCAAGCAATTACCAATCCACCCAGGTGTTTCATTCACTTAGTTGTTTTATTAAGCAAAAACATAAGTCAAAGACTTAGCAATATTTTTCCATAGCATGTATATATTCCACCCTTGGTTGCTACTAGCTATGCTAAGCATGGAAATAGAAAGTATCTTAACTTAGAGAAAATTCTAACAATTCTACAACTACTAGGATTTCCCAAGCATAGCATATAGATACTTAGCAAAATATTCATGCAAGCCCTATACAAAATATTTCTAATGCATAGTCAAAATATTGGGACAGAAAAATATGAAGCACCACTTGCCTTTTTGGTAGAGAATATAAGTTCACTCCTTGATCTTGCAATAGACATACTTTTCAAATTTCACTACAATTCAATCAAGGCACAAATTCAATCTACCATTCAAGCAATTCATCACATAGAATAATAAAAACAAAGCAATGCATGCAATCATGCCAAAGATTGTTTTATTTGGAAAAGTGGTTTATAATAGGTTATAAACATTTTAAAACACATATTGGTCATTTATAAAAGTGGCAAAACCATTTGATATTAAGTTAGTGAAAATGGCCATTTGAATCATTTTTGTTTTGCTAGAAATGGTTCAAATCAAAGTAATATTTCCTAGTGTTTGACAAATACATTTTTAAACCCAAATGTTAGTGTTTTATGGTCAATTGTTTAATATTAAAACCATTTGCAAAATGTTTTACCTATAAACCATTTTTATACCAAAGTAATATTTTATGTTGTTGGAAATGCCTTTTAGCAAAGTAATAATTTTATAGGGTTTACCAAATATATTTTTGAATCCTAAAACTTGGTGTTTTGGGTCAGAGAGTTTAATTCAAATCATTTTCCGAAGGATTTACCCAAAGAGCATTTTAAAACTATAATCAATATTTTTATTTAACTAGAAATGCTTTAATTCAAAGATTCATTCTTTAACTTCACAAAGTACATTTTTAAATCTATAAGCTGGTTTCTATGGTTAGTAGGTTCAAAACAATCCATTTGCCAAGGATTTTACTATAAAAATATATCTACAATAATTTTTATATTCAAATTATGCCTACACAAGTTTCTGCAAAAACAACTAAGTTTCTAGAAGAAATTCATTAAACAAAGTGCATGGTTAGATAGAGTTTGTTTTTCTGATTCCATTGATATAAAATTTGCAAAATTTGTACATGTGGATCAAAAGTTATGAATTTTATCTAATCACTAATAGATCAAATTTCTGTTTTAAAACCAGAGTCTGGCTACGTGTCACGTTCTTATTGGTCAGTACCGGTTCGTGTGGATCGTGCAACATGGGGAGTTGGATTTTAAACAGATCTAGCGCCACAGGATCACTCGTACCCCTTCGGGTTATGTTCTGTCGTAGCCACACGATCAAAATCCTACGGCCTAAATCGACTGACCATGAATGGGCGGCGCTGGCGGTGGTGGTTGGTGGCGGTGCGGTCAGACGGTGGTGTTCCCGGAGATTCAGGAAGCAAGAGAGGGAGAGAGGTATCTCACCGAGGTCTCCGTGAAGTGCTGATCTCAAGGTGGTCTCCACCATCAAAGGGGCGCTCGGGTGTGGCTGTAATTTCTCACCGAAGAATCTTCTGGCGGCGATGTGCTCGGGCTGTCGTCGTTGGCGATGTTCGGACCGCGCTAAGACAATACAAGGGTAGCATTATCTGTGCACGAGGTCGGAGATCATGCGTGCATCAACGAGAGGAAGAGGGGCGGTCAGTACTCACCGGGGAAACTCGCCGGAGTCGAGGCAGGAGGCGGTGGTGCTCAGATGCTGTTGTTGTTGAGCCTCTGGTGAACACGCGGGCTAGTGGTTGGTGCTGGGAGGTGCGCGGGAGTCTAGGGATCAGCCTCGTGTGGTCGAGGGAGCAAGGGGAGGCGGGGAGTGGCCGGAATCATCGTCGGAGTTCGTCGGAGTCTGAGAGCTTTCGAGACGAATTCAGGGCGGCCTAGGGGCGGAGGGAAGATGGTGTCTGGGGGAAAGTTAGAGGAGGTGTGGGTGTTTAAAGGAGCGTGGTTGCAGGGAGTAAAGGTTGCGTCATTGTCGCGTATTGAATCGATTTTTAAACGGCAGAAACGGCCGGCGAGGGCGTGGTCACCACGGGGGGGTGAGGAAGACGACTAACGAGTGGGGCCGGCTAGTCAGCGAGAGAGGGAAAGGAAAGGTGGGGTCTGGGTGTCAGCGACTTTGCGGGTTTGCTGTTGAGTGAAAAGAAAACGGTTCGGGGGGTTTAGTTGGGCTAGATGGGTCTGGCTTTCTGGGCTGGGTCCTTACCATTTTTTTTTGTTCTGATTCATTTTTCTTTTTCTATTTTATTTTTCTTGTTTTGATTTTGTTTAAACCATTCAAACAACCATTTGAATTCAAAACCTTGCCAAACTTTCTGTAAGTTTTTAATCTGTCTAAACATGTATTTTTAATTACCATTTTAGGAATAATTCTTTTATTTATGGTTTATATTTTATTTAAAAAGGGCACGTTCCTTTATTAAATAAGTTTTAATTAAATTCTCAAACCCTTATTTGAAATCAAATTTTCATCAAACCTTTATTCAGTAGGTTTTATTTATTTAATAGGGTATTAAATAATTCACTTTGAATTATTTAAAGTATTTTAATAGGATTATTAATCATTTAATTTGGGCAATTGTCTTTATTCAATTAGAGATGGAATTTGGTTAATGCCACATTATTTTATTTGAATATTCTTTATCCATTATTTTATTTGGATTTGGATTATATTCATTCCATTTGCATACGGATTTGGCCAAGATTTAATTTGGCTTTTTTTTAAATACTCCTTATTTATTATTTCTTTCTTTATCTTATAAAATCCATATCTTTTTATTTAAATATCCAAACTTGGTGATTCCAATTTGTAAAATCTTAATTAATATTTGTTTATCCGTTTATATCTCTTTAGGATTATTTACTCACAATTTGGTATGGATTTTAGATAGGAGCTTTATTAGCTTTGGAAATTATTTCCTTTCATCTTATTAAATTCATAAGTTTTTATTCATGTCTCCAAATTGAATGAAATAAATTCTTATGGTCTTATAATATTTTTGTTTAACATTTTTTATCATTTACAAATGTTTGTTGACCAATTTTTATATGGATCAAATCCATAGTCTTAGAGAGATCTTGGAAATGTTTTTCTTCCATTATGGTTTTAGAGTTTTGGTTTATTTTCCAAGTGTTTAAATTTCAAGATGCATTTATGAAGAATGCATTTCACTTGATTTGAATTTAGTTGGATTCAAACTTTGTTCAAGGTGGGTTTTTAAGTTTCCATTTAGAAACAAAAAGTTTTTTACCCTAAATTTCAACAATTATTTATTTTGTTTACTTATTTTTCACATTACAAAATTTGGAAAATTTTGGGATGTGACAGGCTACCACCCTTAAAAGAAATATCGTCCCGAGATTTGGGAAGGCTAGGGGTTACATGTTGGCTCAAGGCAACTAGGGTACTACCACCCTTAAAAGTTTCCAACTAGATTACATCTTGGCTTGCTTGGGATCTTGATGAATCTTCTCTGGGCAGACATCTGCATAGTGTCCTTTGTTTCCACACTTGAAACATGTGACAAGGTTGAGATCCCTCATAGGATTGTTTGTCTTGTACTTCATATTTTCTGGACAATTGCTTGCATAATGTCCTTGATTACCACAATTGTAACATGTGACAAGGTTGAGTTCTTCACGTATCTTCTGTGGACAAGTTGATACATAATGGCCTAGATATTTGCAGTTGTTGCACCACACTTGGCTAATTTCCTTATACTTCTTCTTCTTCTCTGGACATTCATTGGCATAGTGTCCCATCTCTTTGCAATGGCAACACTGCACTTGGCTTTTGTCCTTCTTCTTCTTGGGTTTCTCCAAAGCTAGGAGTTCTTCTAGTTCATGTTCTTCATATCTCACCTCAAAGGTGGGAAAGTCTCCTTGTCTCCTTAATCGTTTCCTTGGATAATACATATGTTTCCTCTTTTGTCCATCAATGTGAGTCATAGTGCATGGAGGTGCAAGCTGAGATTTGCCTTTGTCTTCATCCTTATTGATAGAAGTTGATTCCTCATGGCGATTTACAAACTCTTGATGCACTCCACCTTGTTTCCTTTGTTGAACTATGGAATAGATGGGGCATTGGATAGGAACATGATTATTTCCTTCACATAGGAAACAAGTAGCTTGGGATGTGGGGCATTGTTTAGTTGGATGTTTCTCTTCACAATTAGGGCATTGATCTTCATGCTCTTTGGAAGTGTGATCCATGTCTCCAACAATATTGCAAGCTTGAGTTCCTTCTATAATACCATCCTTGACATCATTGTTGTCACAAACTCCTTGGGAAGGGTTGTCTCCCATGTTGATCATTTGATTTGTCACCTTTTGCATCAATTGGGTTTGAGTTTCCAAAAACCTTTGCATGGTTGGGTCTAACTCATTGTTGTTGGCTAAAAACTGAGTTGTCACTTGGTTCAACTGGGTTTGGGTTACTATGAGTTCTCTCATGTGCATCTCTTGGTTGTTGTTGTCACCATTCTTGATGTTGGAGTTTCTTGGGGAAGTCATCTGTTTGGGTTGGATTGGGATTAGAATAGGCAAAAGATTTCTAAGGAAATAATTCTAATCACACACATCACAATTCACACAAGCAATGAGCAAGCAATCACAAATAAACATTCCACTCAAACAACAAGTTCAAGCACATTTTTAGGCAACAAATATTTTTGCTACACCACAATAGTTGGTGTGTTTGATTTAAACTAAATATGGTGGTCCAACTATATGGTTCACTTGAGATCATTCCATTCTTATTTGTTGTTTCTTCTTTAATGATATCAAGGTTTCCTTGGAAAAATTCTTGTGTCTTGGTCACAAAACTTCAAAGGTGATGATGATTCCTTCTAAATTGTGTTTCCTTAGTCTTCAAGTCTTGAGTAATACTTCTTGTCTCACTTGTAGTCCTTAGTGATATCCAAGTTGAATTCCTTGTTGAAACTAAAGTTGAAGTCCATGATGATGTTGAAGTTGAAGTCATTTGAGTTGGTGAAGTCCTTTGCTCATGGTGAGGTCTTGTCCATAAAATTTGAAAAGGAAGAGATGTAGAATCAAAACCAAAAAGGTTGAGGAAAGAGTTTACAAGATTGTTTGTAAATAAGTCTTGGAACAAATACAACTCTTATTTCCTAAGGGTTTTTGTCCAATCCTAGGGTTACAATCCTATAGGCAACACGGTGCTCTGATACCATATGTAGAGGTCCCAACATTTAATAAGGTAGATATCACTGTGTTTACAATGCTAGTCCCTGGATCAATAGCTAGCATCCGCAGTTAAGATGTAATATCAAGAAACAAAGGTCATAGTACAACTTTATAACCAGGAATAAAATAATTCATTACATCTTACATAGCTCATTTGGCTATCTCATTACAATGCATCAGAAATAACTATAGCATGGAGTCCTTCATCTTCAAAGTGCCACAGGCAAACATGTTGGTTGTAGACTTGTAATCCTAATCAACACATTTCTCTAACATCAAACAAACCTACAACATAATAAGTTATAGCCACAAGGGTCAATACATTTGAATTGTATTGGCAAGTGATACTATGGTAGTATAGTGGTAACTATCATCTATATGCATTTGGCTAGGTGGAGATTAGGTTTGCTTTGCTCAAAATAGATTTTCCTTATCATTTGAAAACACTAAGTTTTTGTTTGGCAAAAACTCCCAAGGAACCACCAATAGAAATTGGTGAACCTTCACCCTTGTTCAAACACAATTTTTAACTTAGAAAATTGGGATGAGGAGATTCTTGATAGCTTCCATGTCTTGATGCTCAAATTGTCCAATACCAGGGACATGGCTAAGTACTTAGTTTCTTCCATCTGCAGAGGTTGTGCACTTTCCCCACAAGACTTGATTTTCACCAAGACAGGACCTTTCAGACACCTTCCCTTAGACAAAAATGGACGCGCTCCAAACCTATCAATCCCCTACCACCAACTGTCCATTTTGCTAAGTTATTGCAACCTATATGATCTAGGCAGAGCCCATAATGCCATGTGGTTGCACTAGAAGCTTCTTAACATTTGGCATCTCAAATCCCTTTGTTCCTGGGTGGCAATCCACAAGTGAGATACACAAGGTAAACCATAGAAATGGGCCTTGTGTAACCACTCAACCAAAACTACCAAGCAATTACCAATCCACCCAGGTGTTTCATTCACTTAGTTGTTTTATTAAGCAAAAACATAAGTCAAAGACTTAGCAATATTTTTCCATAGCATGTATATATTCCACCCTTGGTTGCTACTAGCTAGGCTAAGCATAGCAATAGCAAGTATCTTAACTTAGATAAAATTCTAACAATTCTACAACTACTAGGATTTCCCAAGCATAGCATATAGATACTTAGCAAAATATTCATGCAAGCCCTATACAAAATATTTCTAATGCATAGTCAAAATATTGGGACAGAAAAATATGAAGCACCACTTGCCTTTTTGGTAGAGAATATAAGTTCACTCCTTGATCTTGCAATAGACACACTTTTCAAATTTCACTACAATTCAATCAAGGCACAAGTTCAATCTACCATTCAAGCAATTCATCACATAGAATAATAAAAACAAAGCAATGCATGCAAGCATGCCAAAGATTGTTTTGTTTGGAAAAGTGGTTTATAATAGGTTATAAACATTTTAAAACACATATTTTTCATTTATAAAAGTGGCAAAACCATTTGATATTAAGTTAGTGAAAATGGTCATTTGAATCATTTTTGTTTTGCTAGAAATGGTTCAAATCAAAGTAATATTTCCTAGTGTTTGACAAATACATTTTTAAACACAAATGTTAGTGTTTTATGGTCAAGTGTTTAATATTAAAACCATTTGCAAAATGTTTTACCTATAAACCATTTTTATACCAAAGTAATATTTTATGTTGTTGGAAATGCCTTTTAGCAAAGTTATAATTTTATAGGGTTTACCAAATATATTTTTGAATCCTAAAACTTGGTGTTTTGGGTCAGAGAGTTTAATTCAAATCATTTTCCAAAGGTTTTACCAAAGAGCATTTTAAAACTATAATCAATATTTTTATTTAACTAGAAATGCTTTAATTCAAATATTCATTCTTTAACTTCACAAAATACATTTTTAAATCCATAAGTTGGTTTCTATGGTCAGTAGGTTCAAAACAATCCATTTTCCAAGGATTTTACTATAAAACTATTTCTAGAATAATTTTTATATTCAAATTATGTCTACACAAGTTTCTGCAAAAACAATTAAGTTTCTAGAAGCAATTCATTAAACAAAGTGCATGGTTGGATAGAGTTTGTTTTGATGATTCCATTGATATAAAATTTGCAAAATTTGGACACGTGGATCAAAAGTTATGAATTTTACAAAATCTAATCACTAATAGATCAAATTTCTGTTTTAAAACCAGAGTCTGGCTACGTGTCACGTTCTTATTGGTCAGTACCGGTTCGTGTGGATCGTGCAATGTGGGGCGTTGGATTTTAAACAGATCGAGCGGCACAGGATCACTCGTACCCCTTCGGGTTATGTTCTATCGTAGCCACATGATCAAAATCCTACGGCCTAAATCGACTGACCAGGAACGGGCGGTGGTGGTTGGTGGTGGCGCGGTCAGACGGTGGTGTTCCCGGTGATTCAGGAAGCAAGAGAGGGAGAGAGGTAGCTCACCGAGGTCGCCGCGAAGTGCTGATGCTCAAGGTGGTCTCCACCGTCGAAGGGGCGCTCGGGTGTGGCTGTAATTTCTCGCCGGAGAAGCTTCTGGCGGCGGTGTGCTCGGGCTGTCGTCGTTGGCGATGTTTTGGACCGCGCTAAGACAAGACAAGGTTTGCATTACCTATGCACGAGGTCGGCGATCATGCGTGCATCAACGAGAGGAAGAGGGGCGGTCAGTACTCACCGGGGAAACTCGCCGGAGTCGAGGCAGGAGGCAGTGGTGCTCTGATGTTGATGTTGCCGAGCCTCTGGTGAACGCGCGGGCTAGTGGTTGGTGCTGGTAGGTGCGCAGGAGTCTGGGGATCAACCTCATGTGGTCGAGGGGGCAAGGGGAGGAGGGGAGCGGCCGGAATCATCGTCGGAGTTCGTCGGAGTCTGAGAGCTTTTGAGACGAATTCAGGGCGGCCTGGGGGCAGAGGGAAGATGGTGTCTGGGGGAAAGTTAGAGGGGGTGTGGGTGTTTAAAGGAGTATAGTCGTATGGAGTAAAGGCTGCGTCATTGTCGCGTATTGACTCGAGTTTTAAACGGCAGAAACGCCTGGCGAGGGCGTGGTCACTGCGGGGGGTGAGGAAGACGACTAACGAGTGGGGTTGGCTAGTCAGTGAGAGAGGGAAAGGAAAGGTGGGGTCTGGGTGTCAGCGACTTTGCGGGTTTGCTGTTGAGTGAAAAGAAAACGGTACGGGGGGGTTTAGTTGGGCTAGATGGGCCTGGCTTTCTGGGCTGGGTCCTTTCCATTTTTTTGTTCTGATTCATTTTTCTTTTTCTATTTTATTTTTCCTCTTTTGATTTTGTTTAAACCATTCAAACAACCATTTGAATTCAAAACCTTGCCAAACTTTCTGTAAGTTTTTAATCTGTCTAAACATGTATTTTTAAATACCATTTTAGGAAAAATTCTTTTATTTATGGTTTATATTTTATTTAAAAAGGGCACTTTCCTTTATTAAATAAGTTTTAATTAAATTCTCAAACCCTTATTTGAAATCAAAATTTCATCAAACCTTTATTCAGTAGGTTTTATTTATTTAATAGGGTATTAAATAATTCACTTTGAATTATTTAAAGTATTTTAATAGGATTATTAATCATTTAATTTGGGCAATTGTCTTTATTCAATTAGAGATGGAATTTGGTTAATGCCACATTATTTTATTTGAATATTATTTATCCATTATTTTATTTGGATTTGGATTATATTCATTCCATTTGCTTATGAATTTGGCCAAGATTTAATTTGGCTTTTTTTAAATAATCCTTATTTATTATTTCTTTCTTTATCTTATAAAATCCATATCTTTTTATTTAAAGATCCAAACTTGGTGATACCAATTTGTAAAATCTTAATTAATATTTGTTTATACTTTTATATCTCTATAGGATTATTTACTCACAATTTGGTATGGATTTTAGATAGGAGCTTTATTAGCTTTGGAAATTATTTCCTTTCATCTTATTAAATTCATAAGTTTTTATTCATGGCTCCAAATTGAATGAAATCAATTCTTATGCTCTTATAATATTTTTGTTTAACATTTTTTATCATTTACAAATTTTTGTTGACCAATTTTTATATGGATCAAATCCACAGTCTTAGAGAGATCTTGGAATGTTTTTCTTCCATTATGGTTTTAGAGTTTTGGTTTATTTTCCAAGTGTTTAAATTTCAAGATGCATTTATGAAGAATGCATTTTACTTGATTTGAATTTAGTTGGATTCAAACTTTGTTCAAGGTGGGTTTTTAAGTTTCAATTTAGAAACAAAAAGTTTCTTTTTACCCTAAATTTCAACAATTATTTATTCTTCACATTACAAAATCTGGAAAATTTTGGGATGTGACATACGCGTTACTACCGGCAAGCGGTACTACCGTGAAAAACAAGCAGTACTACCGCTCAGGGGTCATTTTCCAGGTCATTTTCTGGAAACTTCCCAGGTGCGGTACTAACGGTCGCTTTTCACGGTACTACCGGCTTACGGCACTACCGTGCGTACGCACGGTAGTACCGCTCGGCGGAACTACCGTTCGTACGCCTAGTACTACCGCTTAGCATCCTGGTTAAGGGTGTAGACGCGGGGGGCACCTCTCAGTGCCCCATTTTCCCCCCATCTCCACTCCTAACCACCGCCGTCATCGGAGCAGAAATCGTCGCCGGAGCCTCGCCTTCTCCTCCGTTCATCGGATCCACACCGGATCCGGCCTACTCACGGGCTCGTCCTCATTTTCCACCGCCATGGACACTGATACTACCGCCCTTCTCTTCTTCTCCCACGTTTTCTCCATTGAATCTAGGGCCACCTTTATTCTTGGTCAAAACGAGCGTTTTTGAGGTTGTACCGTGTACAATTCACCAGATATTACTCCTTGCCCGATGAAATTCTTGTTTTGGACAATTTTGCTACCCGTCCATGGATTGATTCTACCAGACCTACGCTGTAGACCCATGACCGGTAGTACCAGAAACTTTTTTCGGTACTACCGCTGTGCGGTACTACAGCTCATAAGACCCGGTACTACCGACCATTACTGATAGTAAAATTCTCTCTAAAACTTGAATTTCGTTGTGTGTTCGCTTCAGGTTCTTGTGCCCTTATCCCACTGCTATCTCCCTTGTTCTTTCACAAGTGCAGGGGGCTCCCAAGGCTCACGCAAACGGTCCAAAGCTCATCATGAAATCGAGGACTTTGAGTCAGAATCCGAGTCAGAGACAGAGTCAGAGGAAGAGATCATGCCTTAACCTAGCCACCGTCTGAAGCTGAAAACCACTCGGGGCCGACGTGGGGGGGCGTTAAGCAAATTGCTGGCCGTGGTAGTGCTACTCCTCCCCCCTCGATTCATCGCAAGAGTCAAAGTTCTAGGCCATCTGGGCCAAAGTTATAGTCCGATTTGTCTGAGGTTGAGTTTCATGCCTTGAGGTCAGCCAATCCATATGCTGCTGCTCGCTCTCATGCTCGGGAAAATAGCCTCTTTTATACGGATTTCCAAGAGCGTGTATACCATGAGATACTCATGAAGAATGACAAGCTTTTGGTCCCTCGGAAGTGGATTGAGATGAATCATGTGAAGAAGAACTTGAAGTACTTCGGTGAAGCACTTGAGATTTGCACAAACATTGGCTTGCTTCCCATTATGCAATTCCGGTGTAACTATGACCCCATGCTCATTACTTAGTTTTATGCCACCGTTCATTTTTCAAAGAACCAGTCTCGAACTATCACCTGTATGATAGAGGGCATTGTCAAGCAAGCAACCTTGGCTGAGTTTGCGGCAATCCTTGGGTACGAGGACCATGGAAAGAACACTCATGTTGGCTTCCGCTATCACAACAATGATCGTCCCATGAAGAAGGATGTTCTTTCTCCTCTATATATCCAGGGGTGCGGTGTTGCTGGGAAGATCAAGGGGCTTCTCCCCACATATGACATATTGCACCGTGTATTCCGTGAGACTATTGCCCCCGAGCTGGCAATGTTGATGAGATGCATGGGTTCATGGTGGATCTCATGATCACCACTTTTCACCACCGTGATTCAGGCCAACCAATGGATGTGATGGATGTTATTTGGAATGAGATGGTTTGTTCTACCTATACTTGGAGGGTGCCTCCTTTTGCTCCTTACATCATGGCTCTCATTCTTAGCAAGTGCCCATCGATTGCCCGAGACATTTCTTCTCAACGCCTTGTTACACACCGGCACAAGAATTTGTTGATCAAGACCCATCCTAAACCTTGCAATGCGGATGGTCAACTTGTTGATGAGGATGGGAACCCACTTGAGGAGGGATCCGGTGATGAAGATGATGCCTAGGATACTGATTTTGTGGTCTCACGCCGCACATATGCCCAACCATCTTGGGGCAAGAGGATTGAGGCTAAGCTCAAGAAAGTATTTTGCTTCCAAGTTGACAATCAGAAGCGCATGTATGAGGCTCATGTCTATACCAAGAAATCCTATGCTCGTCAGAAGGAATTAATGGAGGCTCAAGGGTTGACCGTCTCCAAGGGCTCCGAGAACAACATCACCCCTGAATACCAATGGATCTCCAAGCACAGCCACTGGGATGATGATGTCACCTCCTCTTTTCGTGCCCCGCCGACTCATGAGGATGCCTCGGATGATGATGACGCGTGATACCCGGGACGTTAGTATTGCTCTTGTCCCTTTTTGGCGTCTTGATGCCAAAGGGGGAGAAGTTGCACATTAGGCATGCGGGATTTGCATGGGGGGAAAGTCACAAGCTCGTTCTTGCCATTGATTTTTACTCGCTTGTGAACTTTATTTGCTTGCCTCTTATTATGTGTGAATCTTGTGAACTAACTATTTGTGCTATGTATGTTGAGACTATGTGGTTATCTTATGGATCCATCATTTGTGTGGTGTTGTTATTCTTATATGGATCCATCTTACGTGGTGTGTGTGATGACATTATCTATTCTTTATCAATATTTCTCATCACACATTATTATGCAAAGGTATGTGCTCTAAGTGCGACTTTACACTCCCAAGTAGCTTGTAAAATAGAAGGGGCTTGATTCTACTTATCTAGGGGGAGCCCCATCTCTATTTTCCAAAACCTTGTTTGTCATCACAATATTATCATGCAAAATGTGTGTTGTCATCAAACACCAAAAAGGGGGAGACTGAAAGAGCATTTCCTATCCCAAGTGATTTTGGTGTTTATAACAACACACATATCAGACTAATTATTTGCCAAGTATTCCATAGGTTGTATCAAGAAATACTTGGCTTATTCCTCCCAAAAAGGGGTTTGCAGAGGACCGGCTGTACCGGAATTTTCTACTAGGCATGGCAGAGAGTTTGGGCAAACTGCCCAAAACCTTCTGTCGGGCTAGGGACCAAAAAGCGGTAGTACCGCATTTTAGTACCTAGCGTGGAAGAAGGTTTTGGCAAGTTGTCAAAAGCCACTGCCCTCCTAGGTACCAAAAAGCGGTAGTACCGCATTTTAGTACCTAGCATGACAGAAGGTTTTGGCAAGTTGCCAAAAGCCACTGCCCTCTTAGGTACCAAAATGCGGTAGTACCGCATTTTAGTACCTAGCATGGCAGAAGGTTTTGGCAAGTTGCCAAAAGCCACTGCCATCCTAGGTACCAAAATGCGGTAAAATGCGGTAGTACCGCATTTTAGTACCTAGCATGGCAGAAGGTTTTGGCAAGTTGCCCAATGCCACTGCACTCCCCGGTACCAAAATGCAGCACTACCGCATGTGTCCGTTAGTACCGTGCCCTAGGGGCAGTACTACCGCTTTGCGGTAGCACCACAAGTTGGCACCGTTGGAGTCAGGGCCTACGTGCCTTGATAGAGCATCTCCAGTACCTGGCCGGTAGTACCGGTATTTTCCGATACTATCGCTTGGGATCCGGTACTTCCACTGCATTTAATGCCCAACGGGCAGATCTGCTCAGGGAGCTATAAATACTCTTCCACCTACCTTGGGACAAGTTGCTCGTTGCATTAAAGAACACCACCTCCATTTGAGCCACCAAATCGCCAAGATCTCTTCACTCAACCATCCAAAGTCATTGATCTTTGGAGAATTGAAGGAGGAGGCCTTGATCTACTACTTAACCAAAAGAGATCTTCATTTCCTCCTCATTCATTTGAGGGCCCCATTGCTCTAGTGTTTTCTTTGGAAACCCTAGTTCTAGATTTGGTTCTTACAAGCTTGTCTTTGATTGTTTTGACAACTTGCTTGTATTTGGGAGCCTCCAATTAAGTTGTGGATGTGTGCCCCGAACTTGTTGTAAAGGTGTCGGCTTCCACCTTGAAGGTTGACGATATAGTGGAAGGTGGATCGATCCCGTTAGGATGAGATTCATCGGAGAACAAGGGAGGCCTCTCGTGGCGTTGGTGGTTTGAAACCATCCCCTATCCAAACGTAGAATTACTTACCCTCAAAAGGAAGGAACTACGGGAAACAAATCATTGTGTCTCCGTGTCCACCACTTTGGTTACTTCTATCCTTTACCGCACTTTACTTACTTGTTCTTGCTTAGTGTTGTGTTAGCTAGTGCTTGTTTGATGATGGGGATGCGCCCACCGGGGTATGCCTAGCAGGACGTTTCCGACTGGCCCAAGGCCTGGCGAGTGGGCCTGCATGACGGCGACTGGATCAAGGCCCAGGGTGGATTCAAGCGACTAGAAGCTGAAGGCCCGGGCGAGTAGATAGTCCCAGTCGGATTAGGTTAAACGAGTACCAAAGCCTTAACTGATTCGGTTGAGATATGTAAACCCTATGGGAGGTGAGCCTATATAAACCTCCCTGCAGGGTGTGTAGAGATACGTTCCATCATACACCCAACCGACTCGCCGCCAAGCCGCCGAGCTCGCCCTTTGTACCACCTCCATAATACAATCTAGCAGGAGTAGGTCTTTACCCTCCGGGGGGGGCGAACCTGGGTAAACCCTGTGTCTCCGCCCTCATCTCGCACAGCAGATGGCTGGCCGCCCTTGCCCCTCGTTCTACTACTCGTTGCCGATTGCAGCATCTGCCGTGACCATTCCCACGACAGTGGCGCCCACCGTGGGGCCTGGCCGGTGTTCTGCGGCGAGATCCAATCTTCCCATCAATGAGACGGTCGCCACCGGCCGCATGATAGCGATCGGCGAGATGCTCCAAATCTTGCCGAGCAGCTACGTCCCGGCGGCGCGACCCATCACGCACAGTGTGATCCTGCCGGTCGGCACGATCAGCCTCTTCGTCGGCCTCACCGACGTCATCGTCTCGCAGGATTCGGCTCGCATCCGCGAGTCACCGCCACGTGATCGGCTCTCCGAGAGCCAGATCCGCACGATCCATCGCGTCGCCTCCGAGTACAATTCGGCCCACAGCGACGTGGCCGAAAACTCAGCGGCCGCAGAAGATGCGGCCCTCAACGACGACGCCGACTCGGCGACCCCGGCGTCACTCGACGGGTCCATCACCGCGGCCTCACCCGCGGGCTCCATCACCCAGGTCTCCAACGTGGGAGACTTCGAGGACCCCTCCATCCTCGGGATCTTCGAATTCGATTCCGGATCGGAGAACTCCGCCGACCTCCGTGACGGAACCGGTCGCCACGCCGCGACCTACATGGCGACCGGCACTGAACCGCCGGAGGACCCATTTTCCACCCCAATCCCTCCTAATGCCACGGCAATGGAGGTCGAGGAACTCTGCCTGAAACCGGCGGAGGCGGTGCGCAAGGAACAAGCCGAGCGCGAAAAATTTCGCCTCGAGCAGGTGACGGCGCAGGAACTATCGCGCTACCACCAGCAGCGGATCAGGTCACGCCTGAACCCCACCGTTCAGGGGCATGCCCTGAACTTCGACGACGAAAATGACCCGGCCCGCGTGGCCGAGCGCGCGATCTGCGAGAACGCGCCACCAGGAGGAAGCGCCCGACCCCCGCCAGGGTCGACGGCGATGGGCGCCCCACCTCCACCCAACCGCACACCTCCCAGGGACCAGCCGCGGATAGTAGTCTCCTCATGGGAGCGAGACGCAAACGGCCTCCCACTATTCTCCACCCCGATGGACAACCTCGTGGCAGGTCGAGCAGCAGCCGACAACATCACGGCCACGGGCGAAGGCGCCCTACAGATCCAGTACGTCAGGGCCCTGCTCGCAAAGGCCGTCGAGCAGCAAAACACGGGCGCCGACTCGCAGGGTCGAGTATACTCGCGTTCTTCGGGAAGCAGAGCGGCCTCAAGCGGCCTCCCAGTGGTGGCAAACACCCTCAACTGCCCGCCACCGGAGCCACTGCAGCTCCAACACCGACCCACGAACGTGGCACTCTCCACCAACGACCCCAGGCCAGCGACCAACTTCGTCGTCGCCAACGGGCAACCCATCAACGCCCGCACCCACATCATCAACAACCAAAGCTGGCGCGCACGCCAGCCCGATGACCTGCGACACACCCTAACCAATCGCCGCGACGGCGAGCCCATGGGGTCGCTCAGTCGACTCGGCCCCAAGTGCTTCGGACCAATGATCCGAGGCGAGAAGTACCCGCCAAACTTCAAGGCGTCGAAGGAGATAGAAAAGTACGACCCCTCGTACGACCCCGCTGTTTGGCTCGATACATACCTCATGGCGATGGGGATCGCAGGCCACACCGACCTGCTAGCCGCCCGTTACCTCCCCCTGATGATGGAGGGGACGTGCAGGCAGTGGATCAACACCCTCCCCCAGGACAGTATCGACTCCTGGGAGGAGATGCGCGACGCCTTCGTCAGGCACTTCGAGTGCTCCTACACCCGCGCCACCACCATCGAGGACCTGGAGCGATGCGTCCAGGGACCCCGCGAGTCGACCCGCAACTGGGTCCAACGGTGGCAAGAACTCTGGTACAACGCGGTCGGTATCCACCCGGACACCGCGATCCACTGCTTCAAGACCTCGTGCCGCTACGAGCCCCTGGTCGCCAAGCTCAAGCGACACTCTCGCACACTCGACAACATCCCGGACCTCCTCGAGATCGCCAAACGGTACGCGGAGGAAGATCCAAACCAGGAAACTGACGACGAGTCAGGAGGTCAACGCCGCACGAGCGGCAACGACAGCGGACGACGGTCCGAACTACGCTACAGCAACACTCGCCTCACCGGCAAGCGCCGCAGTGACGGGCGAGTCGACTTTGTCGCCAACACCGGGCACACACAACGCGAGCCCAAGAGCTTCCGCCGCGACGGAGGACAACGCCGCGACGGCGGCAACTACAAGGCCAAGCCAAGGTTCGACCCCGCCGCCCTCCTTAACCAACCGTGTGCGTTTCATAGCAGGGAAGGGAAGCCCGCAACGCACACCACCGCCGACTGCCACACCCTCAGGGAAATCGAGAAGGCACGGCGAGCACGGGAGGACCCCGACAACGACCCGCCAAACGGCGGAAAATTCGGCAAAGTGGCCGGCTCGCTCCATACCTTCACAGGCTTCAACACGAAGCGCGAGAAGAAGGTCATCGCTCGCGCCGTCGCCGTCAACTCGGTGTCCCAGGTGGACGTTCCCCAGTTCCTCAACTGGTCGGAGCAGCCCATCACCTGGAGCCGCCAAGACCATTCGCCACGCATCGAGTACCCAGGACGAGTCGCCCTGGTGGTCAAGCCTAAGGTCGGCGACTACTGGCTCCCCAAGACATTGATGGACGGCGGCAGCTCCATCAACATCCTGTACCTGGATACCTTCAGGCGGCTGCGACTCCCGCAGTCGATGATCGAGACGACCCACACCACGTTCCATGGCATTGTCCCCGGTCGGAAGGCATACCCGATCGGCAAGGTCACGCTCCCAGTCACCTTCGGCACACCAGCAAACTTCCGCACCGAGTGGATCGTCTTCGAGCTGGTGCCCTTCGACAGCCCCTACCACTGCGTCCTGGGGCGCCAGGCGTTCACCAAGTTCATGGCAGCGCCCCACTACGCGTACAACGCAATGAAGCTCCCTGGGCCATGCGGCGTCATCACCATCAACGGCGACCCCGACATGGCCGCCGAGTGCGAGGCCAAAGGAGCCGAGCTCGATGACGCCGTCATCGCGGCGGAGACCAACCACGCCGATGAGCTTGCCAAGTACGCGAGCGGGGTCAACAACGACGACCCCACCATACTCAAGAAGCCCAACTCGGAGGGTGCAAACACCTCAACCTTCGAGGCGACAACGCACACCCGCACCGTCGAGCTGGTCCCGGGCGACTCCAGCCAGACGGTGACGATCGGGCCGGGCATGAGCCCAGCATAGGAAGGCACGCTCATCGAGTTCCTCCGTGAGAACAGGGACATCTTCGCATGGAAGCCCTCTGACATGCCTGGTGTCCCTAGGGATCTCGCTGAGCACAAGCTAAACGCCGACCCCAAAGTGCGACCCGTCAAACAGTCGCTGCGACCCTTCAATGAAGAGCGTCGCCGAGCAATCGCCGAGGAGGTGCAGCGTCTACTCGCTGCAGGCTTCATCCGGCCAATCAAATACTCCAAGTGGCTCGCAAACCCAGTCCTGGTCGAGAAGAAGAATGGGACCTGGAGGATGTGTATCGACTACACAAACTTAAACAGCGCCTGCCCAAAAGAGCAGTTCGTCCTCCCGCGGATCGACCAAATAATCGATTCCACCGTGGGCTCGGAGTCGCTATGTTTCCTCGACGCCTACTCTAGGTACAACCAGATCAAAATGGCCGTCGAAGACGAGGAGAAGACGGCGTTCATCACGCCATTCGGAGCCTTTTGCTACACCGCCATGACCTTCGGCCTCAAGAACGCCAGGGCGACCTACCAGCGGTGCATGCAAGAGTGCCTCGCGAGCCAAATTGGCCGCAACATCCACGTCTACATCGACGACGTGGTCGTAAAGTCTGCTCGCCAGGGTGACCTACTCGCCGACCTGGCGGAAACATTCGCCAACTTGCGCAAATACAAGATAAAGCTTAACCCAGGTAAATGCACTTTCGGTGTACCAGCAGGACAACTACTGGGGTACGTCGTATCCAAGCGAGGAATTGAGGCGAACCCCACGAAGATCGACACGATCGCCCGGCTCGGCAAACCCGAGTTCCTGCGCGACGTCCAGAAACTGGCCGGGCGAGTAGCGGCTCTCAGTCGCTTCATCCCCCGCCTGGGCGAAAAGGCGATGCCCCTATACCGCCTGATGCGCAAGAACCCCACCTTCCAGTGGGACAAGGAGGCGGATGACGCGATCCGCGACCTCAAGAAGGTGCTACTCGCCGCACCTCTACTCGCCGCCCCCGCCGACAAAGAACCCATGCTGGTTTACGTCGCGGCTTCCGAGCGCGTCGTTAGAGCCGTCATGGTCGTCGAGCGACCGGAGGAAGGAAAGGAGCGCCCAGTACAGCGACTGGTGTACTACATCAGCGAGGTCCTTACCGAGTCGCGCCAGCGGTACCCGTAGTACCAAAAGCTGGTATACGCGGTCTTCAGAGCTCAGCGGCGCCTGCCGCACTACTTCCAGGAGCACCCGATCACGGTCGTCTCCTCAGCACCACTGCAAGACATCATCCGCAACCGCGAGGCGACCGGACGGGTCGCCAAGTGGGCCGTCGAGATCGGCGTCCACAACATCAAATACGAGCCACGAAAACCAATCAAAGTCGCAGGCCCTAGCAGACTTCATCGCCGACTGGGAAGAGGCCCAGCAGCCAGAAAAGCTGCCACACCTCCATTACTGGAGCCTGCACTTCGATGGCTCCAAGAACACGGACGGCGCAGGTGCAGGATCGTGCTAACTTCACCGAAAGGCGACAAGCTCCGCTACATCCTCTGCTTCGACTTCACACCCTACACCAACAACATGGCCGAGTACGAGGCCTTGCTCCACGTCATGTGAGCTGCCAAGGAGATGAATGTCAACCGCTTACGCTGCTACGGCGACTCCGACCTTGTCGCGGGGCAAGTCGCTGGCACCTGCGACGCCGCCTCCCCCACCATGGCGGCGTATCGCCAAGCAGTGGACAAGTTGGGCGGGCACTTCACAGGCTACTCCGTCGAGTGGATCGACAGACGGAAGAACGAGGAGGCTGACGCCCTCTCTCGCATTGGGTCGGCTCGACTCGCACCACCCGCCGTCATCTTCCTCGACACAATAACCAAGCCATCAGTCTCTCCCCCGAGGGAGATCGACATCGGAGTCCCGTTACAGCCGGAGGCAGCCCTGGTTGCACTCGTCACCGAGCCAGGCGACTGGACCAAGCCCTACATCGCCTACCTGGAAGCCGGAACCTTTCCGGCAGACGAGACAGACGCTCGGATGATCGCTCGTCGATGCAAGTCCTACACCATCATCGACGACGAGCTCCACAAGCGCAGTGTCACCGGCGTGTTCCAGCGTTGCGTCCAACCCGCCGAAGGGCGCAAGATCCTCCACGATATCCACTCCGGTGACTGCGGCCACCACGCCGGCGCCCGCTCCCTGGTCGCCAAGGCTATGCGACATGGCTTCTACTGGCCCACTACACACGCCGATGCTGTCGACATCGTCCAGCGGTGCGCCGGGTGCCAGAAGTACGCCAACCAGACGCACGTGCCGAGCTCAGCGCTCAAAACAATCCCCATCACCTGGCCATTCGTTGTGTGGGGCATGGACATGGTAGGCCCCTTCAATAAGGCTCCCTCCGGCTACACCCACCTGCTGGTCGCGGTCGACAAATTCACAAAGTGGGTGGAGGCCAAGCCAGTTCGGAAATGCGACGGGAAGACCGCCACTAAATTCCTACGCGAGCTCATGTATCGCTACGGGTTCCCAAACAGCATCATCACGGACAACGGCACCAACTTCGCCAAAGGAGCCATGGCCGAATTCTGCGAAGAGCACCACATCCGGCTCGACCTCGCGTCGGTCGCCCACACGGAATCCAACGGCCACGCGGAATGGGCCAACCAAAGTATCCTCCACGGCCTGAAGCCGCGACTCCAAGTACCACTCGAGCGCACCACCGGGTGCTGGGTCGAGGAGCTACCCTCCATCATCTGGGGCATCTGCACCTCGGTCAACAGGTCGACAGGATTCACCCCTTCTTCATGGTATACGGCGCCGAGGCAGTCATGCCCACCGACCTCGAGCACGACTCGCCACGGGTCGTCCACTACACGGAGGCTGAAAACGAACTCGCCCGCCAAGACGGAGTCGATCAGCTCGACGAGGCACGTGACCTCGCTCGGTCATGCACCGCCATCTACCAGCAGGGACTCCGCCGCTACCACGGCCGGCGGGTGAAAACTCGCACCTTCCAGGAAGGCGACCTGGTGTTGCGCCTCATCCAGGACAAGAAGGGCATGCACAAGCTCTCCCCTCCGTGGGAGGGACCATTCGCCATCGGGAGAGTACTTGGAAACGACGCCTACTACCTCATCGACGTCCGCGGGGACGGCGAACTCGATGTCAAGCGACCATGGAATGTAAACCTCCTACGGAAGTTCTACCCCTAGAACCCCACATATGTACTCTCCAGTCGCTATGAAATAAAAAGAATCGGTTACTGCAAATTGCGCCTACTCTCCATGTCTTGTGCCACTCGCACTCGTAATAACAGCATCCAGCTAACCGCAGAAGTCAACCTTTGGTGCAGCGATCGGCACGGCTAAGTAGTGCGGTGCAAGAGCACTGAGCAACCTCAGGTGTTGCATCGTCCATTAAAAACGCCTACCCGGAGCCCCATTGAAGTCGCCTAGCCCCACTGGCTTTACGAGCCAAGACAACTGCCTTCGCTTCTTACAGCGACCACGGTCCTCCGCATCCTCGACATAGCGACTCGAACGGCTAAGTACCACGCTCGGGGACTGACGACCAGTTCATCGCGAGCGGCTCGGGAAAACGCCAAGTAGGAGAGCATGCCCAGGACTCGCCAAGCGACTGACCCAACGGGACAGGCAGGAGTGATGCGCCCAAACTAACGCGCCAAGTCCTCAACCACCCTCGAGTCGCGCCTAGAACAACCAAGTACCACGCTCGGGGATTCGACCACCCGACCCCGTTCGCGCAAGGGAAAACGGTGAAGTACAGAGCGTTCAAGGGAGTCGCCCTGCGACTGGCTCTTCGAGTCCGGGCGAGTAGACCACAATAACAAAACATTCAAAAACAACAAACATATCATACACGAGGCTTCGACGACGACTCACCAGCACCCCGACGACTGCGAATGAACGGCGTGTATGGGTTTGAAGGGTACGTCATCAGCTCACCCGCCATCGCGGCGCGGAAAGGCTGCTCGACCTTGAAATCCCGATGCGGAGGCTCGGGGTCGTTAGGCGCGACGACCGTTTCCTGGTACGGAAGGAGGTCGCCCATTGCCCAGACACGCTCCGAGTACACTGCGGCGCGGTCCGTCAACTTCAGCACCTCGGAAAGCTCCACCGCTCCAGTCAACGAAGGGTAGCCGCTCGTCACGTCGTCGAGGTCGAAGTCCTCTGGGAAGTGAGCAAGTCCAAGGCTCAGCACTGTTGCTGCTCCACGTCGAAACGCCGACTGCGTCATGAATTCAACAACCGAGGGCGCCTTCTCCAAGTACTTCCACACCTCGACGAGGTCGCTGGGAATCACCTTCGTGGGTGATATCTCCTGGAGGTAGGCTCGGATGCACGTTGCCGACAATGTCGCCGAGTCAACAAACATGCCCACACACTGCCGCGCGTCGAACGAGCTCGCCTCTTCCGCGCTATCAACGATGCGACCTGCGAGTATAGGACAACAGTGAGTACGTTGGACATCACAAACAGCACAAGCTACTGGCAGAGGCAAGTGCACTTACCAATCAGCGGGCGGGCGAGATCCGTGATGAAGCGTTGAAGCGCAGTATGATCGTCCTGAATCCCAGCAACAAGGGCGTCCGACACTTTACGATCTTCTTCGGCGGCTGTAATGGCAGCCTTGGCTCGTCCGTCAGCCGAGCTCGCTTCTTCCTTCGCTTCCCGCAGCTCGCGCTCGAGATCGGCGATCCGCTTCTCAGCCGAGCTCAAAGCCGATTGCGCCGCCGCCAATTCAACCGCGGGGACAAGTCCCTGGCGAGCTTCCTCCGCCTTCGTGGCAACTGCCTGAAGCCCCCTATTCACCTCTTGGACGGCTGCTAGTTCCTTCTCTGCGCGGTGTTTCGCTGCCAATCGGTCAGCTGATTCACGTTGCAGACCCTGCACGTCGTTCAAACAGTTAATTAAAGCAACATCCTAAGTGCCCACCCGCTGAAATTAAGCGAGTGCGCACTCGGGGACTGGCAATCAAAAATTTCCTAAGTGCCCACCCGCTGAAATTCAGCGAGTGCGCACTCGGGGACTGGCAATCAAAACCTTCCTAAGTGCCCACCCGCTGAAATTCAGCGAGTGCGCACTCGGGGACTGGCAATCAAAACCTTCCTAAGTGCCCACCCGCTGAAATTCAGCGAGTGCGCACTCGGGGACTGGACGCGCAAAATAACAAATTATATGCCAAAAGGATCAGACCGCTGCAAGACACCGACCTGATCCTCGGGGACTGGACATACCTGGATGGCTGCGCCAAGCATGCCATGAAGTTGTATCGCGTCCACGGACGCGAGGAGGGCTGGCGTGTACCCACGACGTTGGTCGACTTCCGCATCGGCGACCCCAGGTGCACGGCTCGAGGGTGAAGTTCCACTTGCCGTGGCCGCTTTGGCCACGAAGCGCGGGAAAGTCGCGATGGAGGCACCCGCCCCAAAGGAGGTCGGCTCGGCCGCTCCAGACGAGGGAGCGCCCTCCTTCGGGGGTGCGGCCGCCTCTGTTACGGGTTCCGTTGGCGCGACCGCCGTGTCGTCAGAAATTGTGACGACGTCATCACCCTTGGCCTTCTTGCTGCCATCTGTAGGGACGACGACCTCGTCCGCCTTCCTCTTACGGGAAGGATCCTCCTCGTCGGCGACGGATGGCACCTTAGACACGGTCGGGTGGCCCATCCTCTTCACTCCGGTCCTGTACATCAATCGTGTAAGCAAATATAATTCAAGCGGTTACGGAAGACAAAGGAGGGTGAGGGTACTCACTTGGCGACTGGAATAAAGCGTAGCCCCGTGCGGAGGCCGGCCGGCTTCTACAGTTCAGGGCCCAGTTGGCGACTGAGCCCCATTTCCAGGACGTCGCGTGCCCAAGACACGGACGGCTTCTTCGTCATTGAGGCCGCAACCGGAGCCTCTGGGATATCTTCGGCAGGATCCTCCCTGGGAGGCGAAGCCGCTGCAGCCGGAGCATCCCCCAGCCCAGAGACTGGGGCGAATGGCGGAGGCATTGAAGCCAGTGGCACCTCGACGGTGGCTGTGTCCAGCACGGCAGTTGTCGGGGGCGCCTCGTCCTTGGCCGGGCTGGGGGCGTCAGAGCTGCTCGCCGAGTGCGGTGGCGAGGCCGGCCTCGTCGGCTTCGTCTTCTTCTTTGGAGGGGCCTTTGCCTCCTTCTCTTTCTTCTTCTTCTTCTTTGACGGAGTAGCCTGGCGGCGCGAGGTGGTCTCCGGAAGTTCTTTGTCGTCATCGTGACGCTCGAGGCTTTTACTCGCCTCAAGATCGCGTTGTCGCTGCACGCGGGTCTTGCGAACCAGTGGGGCAACCTCCTCCTCGGACTCGTCGTCGTTGTTGTCCTCGTTGCTCCCAGAATCGCCTTTGGCGGGAGGTGACTCGCCCATGTCTTGGACGGACGAGCTCGAATTCTCGTCGTCCGAAGGAGGGAGCCATCCTTCCACCACTTGGAATAGCTGCAATGAACGCAAGATGAAATTAGAATTACCGCGACTGCAAAGACTGCGACTGCGAATGAAGCGAAGTGATTACCGTTGGGGCTAGACGCTTTGTGGTGTACGGGGCGACCCCAGCTTGTGCTTCCAGGTACACCGCCTGGGTAATCTTCTTCAGTGCTGCGGTGTAGTCCTCGAGATTCCAATCGTCGAGGCAGGACTTCGTCGAGTCCTCTCGGTCGGCGTACTGGTACATGTAGTGCTCGCGCCGAGCCAACGGGACGAGCCGTCGCCCGAGCCAGCAATTGTACAAGTTGATCGCCTGGTGGACCTTCTTCTTCAGACCGTGGATGGTTTGGAGCATTTCGTCCACGACCATCCGCTGGTCGCTAGGGAGCTTGCCGGCTTGAAGACGGCTCGGTTCGGACCGGTTGGCGGAGTACCTTGGGATCGCCGTCTCGCCCTCCGGGGTCGCCTCGGCAACATAGAACCACGACTTCTTCCAGTCGCTCGCTGCCTTGGCGGGCAGCATCAAGTCGAAGAATGAAGCCTTCGACTTCAGCTGGAAGGTTAGGCCGCCCGCGGCAAGCATTGGGCCGCCCGCCTCCTCGCGGCTGATCCGTCCGTGGAACAGGTCTTGCCATAGAGGGAAGTAGGGCCGGCAGCCCAAGTAGCATTCGCAGAACGCCACGAAGATGGCGAGCTGCTCGATGCTGTGGGGGCCCAGATCTGATGGCTGGATCCCGTAGTAGGCGCAGAAGCGCCGGAAGAAGAGGGACGTGGGGAACCCTAGCCCCCGTTCTAGATGGCTGGTGAAGCAGATGAATTCCTTCTCTCGCGGGCTCGGGGTCACCTCTCCGGCCGCGGGGATGCGCCAGCAGCAGGCTCGCAGGATCCCGGCCTCTTCAAAGGAAGCCAGTTGCGCCCTCGTGCACTTAGATCTACCCCAAGGTTCGGTGGAGAGGGCCATGGCGGAAAGATTTGTGGGGGATCAGAGGATTCCTGGTCGGCTGGATCGCGATGCGAAGGGAGGCGAAAGTGCGCGCAGTCGGAGGAAATGGCGAGAAGTTGGTTCTCTGATCGCCTGCCATTCCGCTTATATAGCGGTTGTTACCCGCCAAATCAGGGAGCCGTTACTACGCGGTGATTACGCCAAAAGTTACCGTTAGGTTACCCCAACGGCTAGTTTGACCACGTTTAATGGTCCAACTTCAGCCACTCAGCTCGCCGACCCGACAATGTTGCGCCAACTCGACTCGCCAAAGCTGCGATCTGGATGATTGGTTTTCTCCTTTATACAGGAGCCCGCCGACGATTCGACTGGATATCTACTCTGAAGCCGTATACTCCGACTGCCAGCAGCCACCTACGCCTAATCGACGACGGCCTCGGGGACTACTGATGGGGATGCGCCCACCGGGGTATGCCTAGCAGGACGTTTCCGACTGGCCCAAGGCCTGGCGAGTGGGCCTGCATGACGGCGACTGGATCAAGGCCCAGGGTGGATTCAAGCGACTAGAAGCTGAAGGCCCGGGCGAGTAGATAGGCCCAGTCGGATTAGGTTAAACGAGTACCAAAGCCTTAACTGATTCGGTTGAGATATGTAAACCCTAGGGTAGGTGAGCCTATATAAACCTCCCTGCAGGGCGTGTAGAGATACGTTCCATCATACACCCAAGCGACTCGCCGCCTAGCCGCCGAGCTCGCCCTTTGTACCACCTCCATAATACAATCTAGCAGGAGTAGGTCTTTACCCTCCGAGGGGCCGAACCTGGGTAAACCCTGTTTCTCCGCCCTCATCTCGCACCGCAGATGGCTGGCCTCCCTTGCCCCTCGTTCTACTACTCGCTACCGATTGCAGCATCTGCCGTGACCATTCCCACGACATTTGACATATACATAAATTCACCTTAGTTGTATAATCTAGAGAATTTACCTTTCTTGTCAAACCTTAATTTGAAAAAGAAGAAAATTTTAAGTAGAACCTATTCACCACCCCCCCCCTGTAGGTGCCCATACGATCCTTTCAGAGTGGCCATACTGTTCCGTCGTCAGATGTTTTCAAAATGACTTGTGAAATGAATCATGACATTGACTTGACCACAATAGAGTTGTGAAAGTGAAACTCAAGTTCCCACTTAGATGTTATAAAACCTTAAACTAGTTTTCTTTGCTTCTAAACTCAGTTAGAGATAAATCTGGCTTTTTGCAAAAAAACCTAGAGCTTGGTATTCCTATTCAAACCACTTTACCTATTAGTGCTAGTTTGCGAGTACTTAAAGAGTACTCATGGCTTTGTCCCTGGCTATTCCCGTGGCTAGACGATGAAGAGGACTATCAAGAGGATGGACCGCGGTAAGGTTATGACAACTAGGATCATCTACCATCGTTAGCATTGCCTGTGACCATGAAGATGGAGCCTTGCCCATGCTATCGTTATTATATTATTCCGCTGCTTGATTGTACTAAGACTGGATCATGAGATCCTTTATTTGTTGTAAGATCTTATGTATGGTTTATAATGGATGATGTACTATGATATCCAATCTGTTATGTCTCACAAAAATAGTAATCCTGGGATTGCGATGTATGGCATAACAGGCATCTAGGAATAAAAATCCGGGTGTTGATAGTTGGCGTCATGGCGATGTTGATGGCCGGCCTTGCAAACTCATTGCATTGAGTTCTCCTAGAGATATGTATGTGGAAGACAACGGCGGTGGACACTTCTAGAGCGTGTATGCTGGTACGTGTTGAGGGTCTGCTCGAACGATTGTGCCACTTGCTCGCTGTTGGGCGACTCGTCAAGACCTTCGATTTTTAGATGATGCGCGTTGGTGTGATGTCAGGGTGTTAGCCCTATTCATGGAATCCTTCTTCATTCATGTTATAGGATTAGTGAGTTATCGCTAATTTGGTGCTTCGGTATAATCTTTATAATTTCTCTTATAAGATATTGAGAATGATCTAATAAAAAACTTGAAGGAAATATGCCCTAGAGGCAATCATAGAGATGATTATATTTCATATGTATCCATGAGTTATTGTAATGTTCTTTGAATATCCATATCAGGCAACTTGTATTGATTGGCAATTATGTGAATTGTTTGTGAAACTCTTTACTTGTATGGTTATTTAAATAGTTGTCCCTAGTCGGAGTTCATGTGAGGACACACGTGAATATTAGACTAGCACATCGATTGGTTGATGACTATGTTTCGCAAGTCATAGACATGGAGATGTCAAACCAATGATGTGGACACAAGTTATGAACATGGGGTTGGACTGACCCAACTTGAGACTGGCAATTAGACTTGCAGCTCTCTATACACATCATGTACGTTTTGTCTTTAGACCTGAGATTATCACATGTACTTGAGATGTGGATCGACCTACTTTGGGGCTATCAAACGCTGCACCGTAACAGGGCAGTTATAAAGGTAGCTTTCAGGTTTGTCCTGAAGCATGCTGCAAGGCATGGTCAATCAAGATGGGATTTTCCCCTCTCTACTTGAGAGAGATATCTCTGGGCCCCTCGAGTGATCGGATCCAGAAATGCATGGCCGTGCTACATGAGGTTAAGAGTTAACCTAGTAAAGGGATTCCGAATCACGGTATCGAGAAAGAGAGGTCAGCTTGGAGCTAGACCAAATATCGTGAGGCAAAGGGAAAGACATGTACTAAACCTTGTGATGGTTTGTCCGATATGATCTTTGTATGCATTTAGGAGTTGGCACGTCTTGCTAGAGGCCGCTACCAACTATTGACAGAATAAGTGTATTCATGTCATGTCTACGCGTATATGAACCTATAGGGTCACACACTTAAGGGGCTGAAAGCCTAATGAGGATTGGATCCGACTTAGACCAGGCTTAGGCTACTAATGGGATGCTAATGTAGAAGACCACTAGGGACGCTTATATAAGAGAGGGTGGGGCAAGCTGACCAGGGTTAGACCATTCCACCCAGCCGCCACACCTCTACCATGTGTTGCACGCGCGGACCTAGCAGTCCGGCATCTGACGCTTTCACCCCGCACGTGTGGATACCTCGGAGGTGCCGCATCTGTGGCACTTGGACGAGCCGCGCAAGGGGAGCTTCTCGTGGGACGAGGACAAGGAGGAGACGTGGAATGTCTGCACTGCCTCGACGCGCTTCATCGATTCCGCAACTGCGCGTCTAGTGGTAATCCCGTGATCTATGACAACAGTAATCCTGGTATACGCGATAGAATTTTTTTGATTTGCGCTAGTGTAGCCTACCCGTATCCCTTCAGTGGTATCAGAGCCGATGATGTTCAGTTATAGGTTCGGGATGTTTGCATATGGTGATATGTAGATTGATATGAATGATGTGATCATTATATGGCGGTGGTTCAGGATTGATCTATGATCTTGCTTTCTGTGATTGTGATTCTGAGGTTGTCGAACGACTTACCCCTACCGGTCGGTTTCCGCCATCAGGGTAGACAGTGACACATAAATCCTGTTGAATCATGCGAAGATCAATATGATTGATCAAATCCGAACCTAGATCTAAAATCGATGTACCGTGATCAAAGAAGTTTGATTGAATCGGAACAGGAGTCGGTTTATGGTAAATTTGATTTGCCGATCAAAATCCTTAAAGAAAATTGTGAAGATTCGATCTCTCATTTTTCACGGTTTTCCGGATGCCCGGAGATACCGCGAGGGGCGCTTCCCCTTCGAACCCCGCAAGGGGAGACCCCCTATACCCCCTTAATCGTAGCCCCTTTTGTATCTCGTTAAGGTAACTAGGTGATGTGATGTCACATGATCCGGTAGAATGCGATTCTATGCATAACTTGTTTTTGCAGGATGTATGTGATCAGTTTGGCCCATATATGTATGTGATGCATGTATGAAATTTTGCATGACCTGCGTGTCGTGAGTAGGGCAACACGGAGCCATATGTGTTTTCATTTATTGTAATGGCATGCGTGCCAACTTGTCATGATCCCAATACTATGTAATTTTGATTACTAGCTGTTAGGAGTAATATCTTGTATTAGTTCTTGGAGGACTCATCACTTGGAAGATGGTGTCGTGGTATTGCCGACGAGTACGCCATGGAGGGGTCCTCACAGTGCCTATTTAGAGACGTGGGGGAAGGCGGACGGTTGACGGGTACGAGGTAACACAGCTTACCCAGGTTCAGATCCCACGACGGTGGCAGAATCCTACTCCTGCTATAAATCACTATAAGGGCAATACGCCGAGTTATAGGGATTGATTCGCTGTGCGAGGTTGTGTGAAGTAGTCTATGATCGTGCCCTAAAGGCTCCCATTGGCCCGACTTATATAGTCGCCAGGTCCCAGGGTTACAGGGAATAGCCGGACAGGTTACAGAGTCCTACACCGTCTATTACTAGTCTTGTGTATCTTGCGCTCCAAGGCTCTGGGTACGTCGGTGACTCCAACTGTAGCCTTCCTTTATCCGGCATGGGCCTACCTTCTAGATCCATCTAACTGGGCCACCCAGCAGGCCATAGGCCATGCTACCAACTGTGGGCCACCCGGGTTAGCCGGATAAGAGACATGCTATAGGTATACCCATATAGCATATCCCCAACAGTAGCCCCCAGAGAACTCCGAGATCTTGCGTCGTCTTGCCTTTTCACGTGGAATGCTCCGTCTAGATGGATGTCGGCAAATCATCAAGCAATATCTTGTAGTCCTCCCAAAGAACCCTGCAAAGCTTTCTCCATCTTCAACTTGTTAGCCGGAGAAATGCTGAATCTTCCATCGTACTCTTTCGTAGTCGGATTGGATCCGTCCATGTCGGAATCTTTGATGTAACGTCTCATCTACCCATGTCAGCTAGGACAACGTAGGCTTAGGTCAATGACTCCATGTAAATCACACATGCAGAGAACGCAATCATGTCCGATTTTCCCGCACGAGCAATACGAACCGTTGGCGGCGACGGTTGGAGACGTGGCGAAATTTCCACGCACGTTCGCGAACACGTCGTCTACGCAGCAACCATCTGATTAAGCTGCACGAATCTTGACGCTGGAGATGATAAATAGTAACCGCGGTGGAATTTTCCACGTTTTACCTCATTCCCCTCGCATCATCTTCTTCCTCCAGCGCACGCCCCTTCGAGCTCTCCGCGCCTGACTCGCGAAAAACCCTAGCTTCCAATCTGCACCAGTCGCGCCCAGCCTCACTCCATGGCCAGCAGCAGCAGCGCTTCTCCTTCCATGACGGCGTCGAGCGAAGCTGCGGCGAAGCCGGCTATCTCCATCGCCGTGCCTCCAGAGGGCCTAGTCATCCCCGCATCGGCGGTTATCGAGTCCACCGGTGGCGTCCTTAATCTGGCGGCGCTGGAGCCGCTGGAGGAGGAACCAGACTCGCACAAGGGAGACTGGCGTGGCTCGGATATCACTGATCATGATATCCAAGAGATGATCGCCGAAGGCTACCTTCCTGCGACGGAGGGGCTCATCTGGCGGGCGGTGCCGGCCGGCGAGGTGACACCTTCTCCCCAAGCCGGAGAAAAGGTGTACCTCAAAGCTCAGCTGGTACGCGACGTCTCTCTGCCTATCTCCAACTTCTTCCTCTCCGTCTTGAATCACTATAAGGTCCAGCCCCAGAACCTTTCCCCCAACAGTATATTAGTGCTTAGAAACTACGAGGCGCTCTGCGAGGGATACTTAGGGATAAGGCCTAGGTTAGACCTCTTTGTGTACTTCTTCACCGTCAAACGTGAAGCCGGACATAGCAAGGAAGAGCTTAGGAACTGCGGCACCATAAGCTTCAAGATTCGACCTGGACGGCGGTTCCTTGACATCGTCGGTCACGAGTCCTGCAAAAATTGGCAGTGGGCGTACTTTTACGGGCCAGACATTCCTCTGGCTAACCGACAAGTTACGTACCCGGACTTCATTGATGGAGCCGCCGCTGAAGCCTCGTCATGGAGATCCTAGGCCTCCCTTCCCTCCAACCTTGACGCTTCTCGCGCCATAAGGCGGATCGAATGGTTTGTAGAGACGGGTTTGACCGGCTTGGACCTAGCCATGTGCTGGTTCATCAGGCGAATCAAACCTCTGCAGCACCGCGCGAAGCTCATGCACGAGTATACCAGCGATAGAAGGGATAGTCTCCGCATCTCCGTGGACAACTTCTCGAGCGACTCCGTCAAGCTCCGCCTTAAGGATATCGTCAAGGTGAAGGATAAGAAGTGTGGCTTCACCATCACCTACGACATGTTCGTAGACGGCAAGTGCCCAAAGGTAAGTATTTATTTTCCGTGTACGACATATACTCCAGTTCTTCCGTCTTGTAAATGTCATCTCATCTAACACGATGATTTCTTACTTAATAGCTTAGCGATCTAGAGGAGGGCAACCTGGCTTCCCAAATCTATGATCCAAAGATGAAGGAAGTCACGGTCGTGTCCGACGACGAAGTTCCGTTGGCGCGGAAGCGGAAGAGCTCCACCTCTGACGCTGCCGACGGAGGGTGGAGCCTCCAAAAAGACTACTGCCGCCCTGGAGGCGGAGAAAAGAAAAGCCATCGGGATCCCTTTTGCTAAAGCACCCCCACTTGTGTAAGCTTCTTTTCTTTCGACATTGTCTATTTATCTGTCTTGATCCTGTACTTATGCATTTTGCACGTTTCAGGAAGAAAGCCACGACCAGCCTCAAGAAGACATCCAAAACATCGGGGGCTTCTCGGAATATCAAGGACATGCTGCATCGCGACGCCTCTCCCGCCATCGCCCCTGCCACTCCTGTCGTCAAGCCCTCGTCTGCCCCGACAAGCTCTCAGGCTAAGGAGGCATCAGGCCCTTTCGCCATGGAAGTGGACTCTGGCGCCTCTACTGAGCTTGCTATTGTCGGCGAGCAGGCGATGCAGGAGAGTACCGCCCATCAAATGGCTAAAGCTCCGGCTAAGGATGTCATCGATGGCGGTAAGGCGGTGGTGGATGCTGGTAATTCTGCCGAAGGCGGCGCCCTTGCTCCCCATAAACCCTTTGAGTTCCCAAAGATAGTCTACCCGGCACTTACACCGAGTAGCACATCTGTGGTTCCTGGAGCAGTGCCGACATCTCCGACGTGCGGTCTTGAGGAGCTCCTCCGAAAATCAGACATCTTGCAAGGAAATAGTATCTCCTTTGGCAAGCTGCTAGCCAAGAGCGCTACCAATCTCAAGATCATTGCACTCGTAAGTTTTATTTTCCTTTTTGCATTTCATATGAGTATACCACTATAGCCCCCGAGGATGTAGACGGAAAACCATAAGCTTTTGCTTCTAGATGCTCTAAGAGTGACTAAGCTAGAAAACTTCTCACTGTAGCCCCCAAGCATTTAGATGGAATGAAATGTTCCGACTAGATGCTTTAAGAGTAGCATACGCAGTGTTTATAAATTTCAGCACTGTAGCCCCCAAGCTTCTAGTTGTAACTGAGTTAGTTCCGACTAGATGCTTAAAGAAAGCTAAGCATATATCTGAGTTAAAACTTTATACTATAGCCCCCAAGCCTCTAATCGAAAACTGAATTAGTTCCGACTAGATGCTCAAAGAAAAGCTAAGCATGTTGCTAGGTTAAAAACTCTCGCTGTAGCCCCCGAGCGTCTAGGTGGAGGATTTCCGGCTAGATGCTCCAAGCAGACTAAGAAACGTTTTAACTTTGTCCTTTTTTTCCACAGAACGAGAATGCTCGGAGGGGCATGGCCAATGACAAGTACCAGAAGATGCGCGCAGATCTTGAAGCCGAAAAGGGTAAAACTACCATCTTGAAGGAACAGATCATAAAAAACAAGAGTCTGTTTCTTTTTGCGCATTCCGTCTTGATTTTGTGCCTACATTCTCCGACACTGTGTACTTTGTTTTCTCCGACTTTGCAGAACATGTTGCCAAGGCCAAGGACATTGTCGAGCAGTCCAAGCATATCCAGCAGCTGGACAGCGAGAACAAGATCCTTAAGGAGGAAACGAAAGACATGATGAAAATGCATGAGGATTCAATGAAGGCCCTGCGGGACTCCGCCACCGTGGAAATCAATCGCTTGAAGGAGGAGCTTGCGATCTTAAAAGATTAGAAGCAAGCTGTCGATGAGCAAAATCAACGCCACAGCGAGGTGTATAAGCTCCTCCAACAAGAGAAAGAATCCTTGGCGGACATCCTCTGGCAAGCTGAAGCCAGCATCTTCAGTAAGTTTTCTCCGTCTTGGATTTCTGTAGTCCGGATACTTTGAATTGTTGAACTCATGCACTCCTTGTTGGAATTTTCAGCTCCTATGGGTTTGACCCGTTCACCTCCTCCGGCCAAGGAATGCATGGTTCTTGCCGACAACTTTATCAACACCGCCATCACGCAAGCCAAGGAGATCGCCAAGCCCCTCCAGATAAACATCAAGGCATCGGACTCTATGCTGAAGTACTCGGAGATTTTGCGGCCGAGCCCCCGAGCGTATCACGAGCTGGAAAGCTTCTTGTGCACGGGCTGGCGCAAGGATGGCACTGTCGATGGTGAAGGCACACTATGAAGATGCCGACATCGACACGGTGACCTCTGGCATTCCCGACGTAGATGATGATGGCAAAGAGATTAATCATGAAGCCATCTTGTCATCGCTCGTGGGTTATGACACCAGAGTTGCCGAGTTGGTGGACATCGATGTCTTCGTGCCTATGAACATCATCAACAGCGGCGACCAAGGTTCTTCTGAGTCCCACCATAGCGCCGACTTCGAGGGTGGCTCTCCAGCTGGTGATGATGCTGCTTCCAAGTCGCCTGCGCCAAAGGAATGAAAAAACAACTTTGTAATATTTGTTTCTCCTTTTGTGCGTATGCGGAAAAAACTATGTATTTAACTTAAGGCGGAAAACAATGTTGTATGTCCTGCTACTTAAGAATCAGTTTCCAGCATGTATATATTTTTAAGCAAGTGTTGGCTTATCCATTACTTCGGTTCTTATGCTTGACTTTTCGCGAGTCGGAAGACTCGTTGTTGAAACCATGCACTTAGGTGATGATGTCCAATGGCACCGTCAATAACCTGAGCACAAAATCGTCGACAACAAGTGCTGAAAGTCACTACTCCAGAATCCACATAAAAATGACAAAGAACGTGTAGACCAGAAAACTTAAGCTAACGCCCGTAGGCGGAATTTTGACAAGTGCAATCGCAAAACTTGTGCATAAAGGTTTTACATGATACAAAAATGAACACTAAAGGAGGTAAAAGACTCAGAAATATGAGTGAACCAGAGAGATTTATTTCATTGATCATATAAGAGGTACACAATTAGATAAAAAATGCTAAATGTAAAAAGGACGTAGCTGTGCTATGTTCCATGGCCGATCAAGCTCCGGGTAGTCATCATCCGGGTCACGTCGCTTATGCTTATGATCCTTGTTGGGTCTATCCTTCAGTTCACGATTGTCAACGAGGTAGTAAGACCTATTGAGTAGCGCCTTGCTTATGATGAACGGTCCTTCCCATGGCAGGGACAACTTGTGTGACTTCTTCTGATTAGTCGGAGCACCAAATCCCCCTCTTTAAACGAGCAATGTCGGGCGTGGTGACTATGGTAGCTGCATAGCTTCTGCTGGTAGATGGCGGATCTTTGGCATGCCAAAACGCGCTCCTCCTCGAGAAGGTCCACATCTAGGCGTCTGGATTCTTCAGCGTCATCTTCGTTGTAGGCGGCAACTCTTGGTGCATCGTAAAGTATGTCGGAAGGTAGGATGGCTTCTGCTCCATATACCATGAAGTAAGGGGTGTAGCCGGTGGATCTGTTGGGTGTAGTTCGTAAACTCCACAGCATAGATGGCAATTCTTCCGCCCAGGCTCCAGCTGCTCTATGTAGCGGTGCCTCAAGACGTGGCTTGATTCCCTGTAGAATTAATCCATTGGCTCGTTCAACCTGACCGTTGGATTGTGGGTGTGCCACAGAAGCAAGGTCAAGTCGGATGCCTTTCTCCCAACAATAAGCCTCCACTTCGCTGAGTGATAAATTGATGCTATTGTCGGTGATAATGCTGTGTGGGAGACCAAATCTCACCACTAGATCTCCGACAAACCTGAGGGTAGTTTCCCCATCAAGCTTTCTAATGGGTTTAGCTTCTATCCATTTAGTGAATTTATCAACTGCTACAAGCAGATGTGTAAACCCACAAGGTGTCGTCTGTAACGGTCCCACCATGTCTAGCCCCTAGACTGCAAACGGCCAAGTTATTGGTATTGTTTGCAGTTCTTCAGCAGGAACATGTGGTTGTCGGGCGTAATACTGGCATCTCATGCATGTCTCAACCAGCTTGTCGGCGTCCGCCTTCGCGGTCAGCCAGTAGAATCCTTACCGGAAGGCTTTCGCGACCAACGATCGAGGAGCGGCGTGATGCCCGCAATCTCCGAGGTGGATTTCGCGTAGGATTTCCATACCTTCTAGCTGGGAAACACACTTTAGGTATACACCAGTAGTGCTCCTTTTGTAGAGTTGCCCATTGATTATGGTATAACCCTTTGCTCGTCGTACTATTTGTCGTCTTTCGACTTTGTCGTCGGGCAATGTTCTGTGTTCGAGATATTCCATGAACGGTTTTGTCCAAGCCGGAGGGACCTTAGTCACCATGTTGACGAAAGAGTCATCTCTATCCGGGTTCTCAATGTCGGCCCCCTTCACAGATGGTGTGCGCAGATGCTCTAGGAACACTCCTGGCGGAATTTGCTTGCGCCCTAATCCAAGCTTAGACAGCAGATCAGCCGCCTCGTTTTGCTCCCTAGGTACATACTTGACTTCGTAGCCCAAGAAGCTCTTGGCTATCTCGTCCACTTCGTCTCGATATGCCGCCATCATAGGGTTCCACGCATTCCAGGTGCCAGCCACCTGCTGGGCAACCAAGTCGGAATCTCCACAGCAAACTATGCGCTTGATGCCAATATCCTTGGCTACACGTAGTCCGTGAATGAGTGCTTCATAATTCACCATGTTGTTTGTAGCCTCGAATTGGATCTGCAGAACGTAGTGTAGCTTGTCTCCTGTTGGTGACAGTAGCAATACACCAGCCCCCGAGTTGTTGAGCAGCTTTGATCCGTCAAAGTGCATCACCCAGTATTCTGGTTCCGGCAACGGAGTAGCATCTGGCATCTCCGTCCAATCTGCAACAAAATCCGCCAAGGCTTATGATTTGATAGCGTCGCGCCTTTTGTAGGTGATCTCGAAGGCGACAAGTTCAATGCCCCACTTCGCGACCCTTCCTGTAGCGTCGCTATTGTTGATAATGTCGGACAGTGGAGTCTTGCTCACCACTGTGATTGGGTGCTCCTAAAAGTAATGCCTCAGCTTCCGTGAAGCAAGGAATACTCCATAAGCTATCTTCTGGTAGTGCGTGTAACGCTGCTTGGACTCCGTCAAGACCTCGCTTACATAGTAAACTGGTCGTTGAACTCTGTGCTCATAGCCTGGTTCCTTCCGCTCTACCACGACGACGATGCTGATTACCCAGTTGGTTGCCGTCATGTAGATTAACAGGGGCTCTCCAGGCTCGGGTGCTGCAAGGATGGGCGCTGAGGAAAGAATCTCCTTGAGCTGCTTCAATGATGCATCTGCTTCGTCTGTCCATGTGAATTTGTCCGCCTTCTTCAGCAACTTGTATAGCGGCAGAGCCTTCTCTCCAAGTCGGCTGACGAACCGACTAACTGCTGCAACGCAACCTGTTAGTCATTGAATGTCCTTTAGGCATGTCAGACGGTTTATGTTTAAGATGGCCTTGATTTTCTCCGGGTTGACCTCGATTCCGTGTTGGGAAACGATGAAACCCAACAATTTGCCGGCTAGAACCCCGAAGGCGCACTTCTTAGGGTTAAGCATCATGTTGTATTTCCGGAGATTATCAAAGGTTTCTTTTAAGTCGGAGATTAAGTCGTTTTATTTTTTCGACATCACCGCGATATCGTCCACATAGGCATGAACGTTCCGACCAATTTGGTCATGGAGGCATCGTTGCATTGTCTGCTGGTACGTGGCACCTGCGTTTTTCAGCCCAAAGGGCATCGTAACATAGCAAAACGTGTCGTATGGTGTAGTGAACGAAGTGGCCAATTGGTCCGACTTCCTCATCTTGATCTGGTGGTATCCTGAGTATGCATCGAGAAAACACAAAAGCTATGAGCCAACCGTCGAGTCAATGACTTGGTCAATGCGAGGCAAAGCAAACGGATCTTTGGGACATGCTTTGTTCAAGCCGGTGTAATCAACACACATTCTGAATTCATTGGTTCCCTTTTTGGGGACAAGTACAGGATTGGCCACCCATCGGGTGTGAAGGACTTCTCGGATAAATCCGGCTTTAAGTAACCTAGCTATCTCTTTGCCAATGGCGTGTCTCTTCTCATCTCCGAAGCATCGTAGAGGTTGTTTCACTGGTTTGCATTTTGGATCGATGTTTAAGCTGTGCTCGGCAAGTTCCCTAGGTACACCTTTCATGTCGGCAGGTTGCCAGGCAAAGATGTCCCTATTCTCACGGAGGAACTTGAGAGCGCGCTTTCCTATTTGGGATCCAGGTTCGTTCCAATGGCGATGGTCTTGGAGGCATCGCCTACCACAGGTTCCACCGCCTTGGTCTCGATGGCGGCCTTGAACGCAGGAGCGGAGTCGGAGATCTGCTTCTTTGACATGGGCATCTCTGAGTCATCGACCTTGCTCTGGATCTCCTTGAATTCTTTGCTGTAGAGGACAGCTTCTGCAACGGCTGCTTCGTTGATCTCGCAGACCCTTGCCTTGGTAAATCTTCCGGATACGGTGATGATGTCGTTTGGTCCGGGTATCTTGAGTTTGTTGTAGACGAAGCATAGCTTGGCCATGAACGTGTGGAATATGTCGCGGCCGAATATGACGTGGTACACGCTCTTTAAGGGGACCACCTCGAAGGTCATGCGCTCTTGGAGGTAATTGTTAACATCGCCAAAGGCAACCTGAAGTGTAATGCACCCAAGGGACCAAGCCTCCCGACCAGGGACTACGCCGTGGAAGATGGTGTTGGTCCGCCTTAGGTTTGCCTCTGTCAAGTTCAACTTCTGCAGTGTATCCAGGTACATGACGTTGATGCTGCTTCCACTATCCACCATACACTTAGTGAACTCCACGCCGTCAATCAAGGGGTTGATGACCATGGCGTACTGGTTCTCCGTAGGTATAAGGTCAGGGTGGTCCGTCCTGTCCCAAGTTATTGGAACCTTCGACCAGCGCAGGTACTGGGGAACTAGGGGGAGAGTGGCCATCAGGATCCTCAGAGAGGTCTTCTGTTGTCGGATGGTGGGGGTGCCAAGGAAAGTGTGGTAGACTAGAGCCTTTTTCGCAAAGGGGTACTTGCCCTTGTCGTCGCTCTTGGCGGCGTGCTTGGGGTCAACGTCTTCGTCCATGTCACTTGAATCCTTGGACTCCTCCTTCTTCTTCTTCCCCTTGCCCTTGCCTCGAGGTTTGTTCTTCTGACTTCGCTTGTAGCCGGACTCCGGGTCTTCCTTAAGTTCGTTGACGAACTTGCAGTGTCGATTGGTATGGGTGGCTTTACCGTTGGCATCGAGGTGTACGAGGCACGGCATATCGCGGTACTCCTCGTAGGTTTGGGGAACGCGAAGCGGCGCCGAGGTGGTTTCATTTCCTCGTTGCTGCCCACGACCAGCTCCTCTTCCTCGGCCATGTTGTCCGCCTTCGCCTCGTCCTGCACAAGTCATAGCGACCATGTCGGTAGATTGCTTTTCTTCTGGGGCGGTTTTCCGCTTTGTACTGCTGTTCCTCCGAGCTTGAGATGGAACGGCTGTTGCCGACAAGGAGCCGCGAGCATCGTCGGCGGCAGCTGCGAACTCACTAGCCAACTGAATCATCTGGTTCAAGTCAAGCTGGTGATTGTCCTGCAAGGGCTCCAGCTTATGCCGGAGCAACGTTCCTCTTTCCAATCCATCGATGAAGGCGACCATGGCGGTCTGAGCGTGCACTCCTGCGCAGGAATTCTTCATGTCCAGCCAGCGAGAGAGGTAGGCGCGAGATGTCTCGTCTTTCTATTGCACGCACCGATGTAGATCGCCCATAGTATATGGACACTTGTATGTACCCTTAAAGTTCTTGGTGAACGCTTCTTGCATGTCCAACCTGTTGTAGATAGATTTCTCCGGCAAGTCGTCGATCCATTGACGGGCTGTGCCCGCCAACATTAACGGGAGGTACTTGACGGCGACGTTGGGGTTGCCACCAGCAATCTCCACCGTGTTGTCGTAGTCCTGCAACCATGTGGCTGGCTTGGCGGTGCCGTCGTAGGGCTTGATGGTCTTGTCAATCCGGAAACCTTTGGGGTAAGTTGCGGATCATATTGCAGGTCCAAAGCAACGTGGTCCCGGGTATGGTCCTTCCCGGGCCTCGTGGATCTTATCGATCCTTGAACGTGCATCGTATGGCTCCGGGCTCTTCTTTTTCTTGTCAACAGGGGATGGGCTACGTGAAAGACGCGGGCCTCTTCCGCCATGGTGACTGCTTGGTGGTGACGGAGGCGGAGGTGGCGGTGGGTTAGCCTTCTTGCTGTTACCCTCCTGCGACTTCTCACGCCTGTCACGGTTGCTTGTCGGACGCGGAGGGTCATGGTGCGACCTGCTCCTGTGCCCTTGGTTGCGCTCTCCGTCATGACGGGTCTGTTCTGCATTGTCGCGGATGACGATGCCGCACTACTTTGGTGGGGGCATATTCATACGATGGTGAGCCTTGTGATCGTCGCGGTGTCGGGGAGATCGGCGCGGTGGCGACGGGCGACGAGGTCGGGCCTTTTCCCCATGGTCGAAGGATATGGGGATAGCATCCTTCCTGTTGCGCACATCCCTCCGTCTTCGTTCTGATGAACCCGTCTGGGACCCGAAATCAAGAGGATATCTGTCCCTTGGCGGTTTGTACTGACTAGATCGGCAAAGTGCTGGGTCGGACTCGAGCCTCTGAGAGGTGGTATTTTCCTGCTGCTTCACCACCTTGGCCACTAGGTCATAGACCTGTTCCACCGCCTGGGGCAATCTATCCTGCTCCAGAAGGGTCTTGGCGACGGCGAGGTTGAGGAGTGGGGTGGGCATCACCTGCTTGCCTTCACTGTCAATGTATGGCTTGGCTTGTGCCGGCTTCGAGGGAGCCCATCCTAGGTCGCGCCGTACACCAGGATCGTTGATGACGCGAGCCGGAGCTTTCTTAGCCTTCTGCTGCTGCAGCAAAGTCTTGTACTCAGCCTCCATCACTCTAGCCTTCTCTATAGATTTCTGCGTGTTGACCAGATCTCGATCTAGCTTGGCGCCTTGTTCCGCGATGGCATGCGCTTCCTCCAGCAACTACTGGCGCTTCTCGTCAAGCTGGGTCACATTCCGGATATGAGAAATGGTCAGTGGCTCGACGAGGAGATTGTCGTACATTACTCTATCAGCTGGAGTAACTTGGGTTGTTGCAGACGTGGATGCTGGAGGCGGCAAGTTTGCGGTGTTGTTGTTGCTCGGGCCGGTACCGAGTTCTTGCGGCTGCTGCACTGGATTAGGCGGAGGAGGCATGACCTTTGCGCGATCATCGTCGGCAGCAATAAGTGGGCCCTTCCCCTTTTCCAGTGCTGCAGGCGGAGCTTGTCCGGGTTGATCTTCTTCCATCGCCATCCCAATGGTGACAAACACCCCTCGAGATGCGACGGTGTTGTTGGCTTGCTCGTCGCGCGAGTACTCCTCCTCCATCTCCTGCATAGCGGAGTCTAGCTCTTCTGGACTAAAATCTATCTCCTCTGAATCTGCACTGAAATCAGCATAAAGCGCGTCAATGACAGAGTAGGAGGGTGCTAGGACTTCCTCGATGACGGGCGGTGGAGGTGCAATGGCAGCGACGATGACTGGAGGTGGTGGTGCCACTGCGGCGATGGCGGCCGGAGGCGGTGGTAGTGGTGGCTGAATCGGAGGTTCTCCGTCGATGTGTGCGAGTGCTTTCTGGGCCTCCGCGTCAGCCTCCGCGTAGTTGTTGACGGTGCTCACCATCTGTTCGAGGGTGAGGCGTCCTGTTGCCTGTTGCCGTCTTAAAGAATGCCGGAAAAGCGTACCACGGTCCAGTCCTTCCACGAAGTGATACAGAGCGTTATCATCGGGGTAGTGGGCCAGGTCGGCTCGTATACGGAGCCATATGGCCAGGTAATCGCGGGGGTTTTCGCCTTCTCTCTGAACACAACGTGCCAAATCAAAGATGGTGACCACGCCAACGAACTTGGATCTCTGCTTTCCAAACGCACGGGTGAAGCCTGCGGATTTGCAGTGATCTTCCACCTTTATCTCTTGCACAAGGGCGGTTTGGGTGGGCCTTGAATATTTCCGATCTTTGCCGGCAAACTCCGAAGAGAGATCCGACCTCGATCCTTCCGCGAACGTATCCTGCCCGTAGGCGGTCCGTGCGGGCCTTGAATTTTTTCGATCTTTGCCGACAAACTCCGAAGAGAGATCCGACATCGATCCTTCCACGAACGTATCCTGCCTGTAGGCGGTCTGTGCGGGCCTTGAATTTTTCCGATCTTTGCCGACAAACTCCGAAGAGAGATCCGACATCGATCCTTCCGCGAATGTATCCTGCCCGTAGGCGGTCCGTGCGGGCCTTGATGCTCCTCCGACTCCCAGGGAACTAGTGCCCGAGTCGGTTTCGCCCATGAAGAGGTGGATGTCTACGATAGGAACGATCGAACACCGCGTGGGGTTCGTCTTCACCGGGATCCAGAACTCGTCGGGAGGGACGATCGCAACATTGCCAGAGAAGAGAACGCGACCGATGGCTACAGTTTCGTCGATTCCCGCAAAGATCTTGGTCCTCGCCCGCTGAAGAGCCTGAAGCGCCTCATGCCCCACGGTGTGCGCCAACTGTCGTGGTATTGCCGACGAGTATGCCATGGAGGGATCAGTGTGTGTTTAGAGACGTGGGGGAAGGCGGACGGTTGATGGGTACGAGGTAACACAGCTTACCCAGGTTCAGATCCCACGATGGTGGCGGAATCCTACTCCTGCTATAAATCACTATAAGGGCAATACGCCGAGTTATAGGGATTGGTTCGTTGTGCGAGGTTGTGTGAAGTAGTATATGATCGTGCCCTAAAGGCTCCCATAGGCCCGACTTATATAGTCGCCAGTTCCCAGGGTTACAGGGAAAAGTACTAGTCGGACAGGTTATAGAGTCCTACACCGTCTATTAGTCTTGTGTATCTTGCGCTCCAAGGCTCCGGGTACGTCGGTGACTCCAACTGTAGCCTTCCTTTATCCGGCATGGGCCTCCCTTCTGGATCCATCTAACTGGGCCGCCCAGCAGGCCATAGGCCATGCTACCAACTGTGGGCCACCCGGGTTAGCCGGATAAGAGACATGCTATAGGGATACCCATAATGCGATTCTATGCATAACTTGTTTTTGCAGGATGTATGTGATCAGTATGGTCCATATATGTATGTGATGCATGTATGAAATTTTGCATGACCTGCGTGTCGTGAGTAGGGCAACACGGTTGGAGCCATATGTGTTGTCATTTATTGTAATGGCCTGCGTGCCAACTTGTGATGATCCTAATACTATGTAATTTTGATTACTAGTTGTTAGGAGTAATAGCTTGTATTCTTGGAGGACTCATCACTTGGAAGATGGCTCACATTAAACATGAAGATGGAGATCATCATGGTGGACAGGTCCTATGGCGATGGAGATCACCATGAGAAAATGGGCCATACTATGCCACATCTATGTGAATGCTATTCTTATGTGTTTTACTGCTATGCATGCTTAGATGATAGAAGTAGAACGATCCCTCAAAAAGTTTAAGTTAAACCATGCCCTCCCAACCAAACCTTGCACCATCATATGCCCTGTACAATCGTTGGTGGGCCTATGAAATTAGGGTGCCGCGGTTTTCCTTGGTTGGATGGGTTTGTATCGGATACCTACACGCATAAGGGTTGGTGAACTTGACAAGGTCATATTAACAGTTAAGGACCTTAGGGCATAAAGGTTGGGCGCCTAGTTTTGACATAGAGATGTCACCCAACAATAAGAGTCATATGTGATATGATTAGCAAGTGTTGCTTACCGATTTACCTTGTCTTCTAGCAGTGATGCTAAAGGTCACTAGTCGACTTGTTAATTGTGGATCTTGAATCACTTAGTATCAATAGAGGGATATTGATTTAAGTGGGAGTATATGCTATTAAATTGTTTAATATGTTTTACTCTTTCATGGTTACATGGCTTAGTATTTTGCATGTTTTCTGTTGTAGATCAATGGCACCGAACACTACATCACCTTTTTATTTGCGTTCGATTCTTGACAAAGATAAACTAAATGGAACAAACTTTTTTGGACTGGGTTCGTAACCTGAGAATTGTTCTCAGGTCTGATAAAAAGGAAACGGTTCTGGATACCCCAATCCCCGATGAACCTGCTGATAATGCATCTGCTGCCCTAAAGAATGCCTACAAGAGAGCATGTGATGATTCTCTTCAGGTTAGCTGTATTATGCTTGCATGCATGGAACCTGAACTCCAAAAGAAGTTTGAGGATCAGGAAGCGTAGGATATGATCGTCGCGATTAAGGACATGTTCCAAGATCAGGCAAGGACTGAAAGGTACAATGTTGCCAAGTCCTTTGTCGAATGCAAGCTAGCAGAGGGAGCAGCTGTAGGCCCCATGTGATCAAAATGGTTGGTTACAGTCAGACTTTGGAAAAGCTTGGTTTTACACTAGGCCAAGAGTTGGCCACTGACTTCATTTTGGCGTCTCTTCCATCCAGCTATGGGCAGTTCATTTTGAACTACCATATGCATGGGGTGGAGAAGGGCCTTAATGAGTTATGCGGGATGCTAAAAACAGCAGAAAGTGACATGAAGAAGTGTGCAGGGCATAGCCATGTGATGGCTGTGCAGAACAAGCCTAGCTTTAAGAAAAAGGGTACTTCTTGGAATAAGAAGGGCAAGGCTAAGGATACGATCCCTAAGCCTGCACCCAAGCAAAAGGCTGGACCTGTAGAAGACACCGAGTGCTTCTTTTGTCATGAACATGGTCACTAGAAAAGAAACTGCAGCAAGTAACAGGCTTCTTTGAAGAAGAGTGGAAGTAAGAGTACTTTCCACTCAGGTACGCTTGTTGTAAATGTTGTGGACATTCTTCTCGCTGATTCCTATGTTAACTCTTGGGTATTTGATACTGGATCGGTTGCTCATATTTGCAATTCAATGCAGGGGCTAATAAGGACTAGAGAAGTGCAGAAAGGCGAAGTGGATTTTCGCGTCGGAAATAAAGCAAGGGTTGCTACATTGTTCGTCGGCATCATGCAACTTCACCTTCCGTCAGGATTTATTATGGAGTTGAATAATTGTTATTACGTTCCTAGTATGGGTTGAAACATTTTATCGCCTTCATGTTTGATGAGGGATGGTTATTCATTCGCAAGTGCAAACAATGGTTGTGTAATCTCTAAGAATGATATGTTTATGGCTAATGCTCCCGTTGTGAATGGGTTATTTATTTTAAATCTTGATGATGCATCTGTTTACAATGTTAGTGCTAAAAGGCTTCGGCCTAATGATTTGAGTCCTATCTATTTATGGCATTGTCGTTTGGGGCATATAAGTGAAAAGAGCATGAAGAAGATCCATGGTGATGGTCTTCTAACTTCGTTTGATTTTGAATCATACGAGACATGTCAGGCTTATTTACTTGGAAATATGACCAAATCGCCTTTTTCGGGTTTACCCGAGGGAGCGACAGACTTGTTGGAACTCATACATACTGATGTATGTGGACCAATGAGCACGACAGCCAGAGGAGGATATCACTACTTTATTACTTTTACTGATGATTTCAGTAGGTATGGTTATGTCTACTTGATGAGGCATAAGTCTGAAACTTTTGAAAAGTTCAAGGAGTTTCAGAGTGAAGTAGAGAACCAACGTGGCAAGAAAATAAAGGCCTTGCGATCTGATCGTGGAGGTGAATATTTGAGTCATGAGTTTAGCGATCATCTTAAGAGTTGCGGAATTGTTCCACAACTTACGCCGCCCGGAATGCCTCAAAGAAATGGGGTCTCCGAATGGCGTAATCGAACTTTTTTGGACATGGTTCGATCGATGATGAGCCAGTCGGATTTACCATTACCATTTTGGGGTTACGCTCTAGAAACGGCAGCTTTCACACTTAATAGGGTACCATCTAAAACCGTAGTTAAGACACCATATGAGATGTGGACTGGAAAGAATCCCAGTTTGTATTTTCTAAAGATTTGGGGTTGTGATGCATTTGTCAAGCTACTTCAATCGGACAAGCTAACACCCAAATCGGATAAGTGCATTTTTATGGGGTATCTGAGGGAAACCTTAGGGTATTACTTCTACAACCGAGAGGAGGGCAAAGTATTTGTCGCTCGTAGCGGTGTTTTCCTAAAGAAAGAGTTTCTCACAAAGGGAACAAGTGGAAGGTCAGTGCGACTTGAAGAAGTTCAAGATGAGCCAGTTGGGGATGCTTCTACGAGTGATGCTATTGTAGCAGAACAAGTTGAGGAACCCGTGGCAACAGAAGCACCACAACCACGAAGGTCGGCGAGGCTCCGTGAAGCGCGAGAATTATTATTGTTAGACAATGATGAGCCTGCGACCTATGCAGAAGCGATGGTGGACCCAGACTCTGAGAAATGGATGATCGCCATGAGATCCGAGATAGAGTCGATGGGAGATAATCAAGTTTGGAACTTGGTTGACCTGCCTGATGGTTTTAAAGCCATCGAGTGCAAATGGATCTATAAGAAGAAGATTGATATGGATGGAAATGTTCACATCCATAAAACTCGACTTGTTGCAAAAGGTTTTCGACAAGTTCAAGGAATTGACTACGACGAGACTTTCTCGCCCGTAGCGATGCTTAAATCTATACGGATAATTCTAGCCATTGCTGCACATTTCGACTATGAAATATGGCAGATGGATGTCAAGACGGCTTTCCTAAATGGAATCCTAACTGAGGACGTGTATATGATGCAGCCTGAAGGTTTTGTCGATCCAAACAATGCTGGAAAGGTATGCAAACTTCTGAAGTCCATTTATGGGCTGAAGCAAGCATCTCGGAGTTGGAACATTCTATTTGATGAAGTTGTAAAGGAGTTTGGCTTCATCAAAAACGAACAAGAACCTTGTGTTTACGAGAAGAAACGTGGGAAAGCGCTGGTATTTCTAATCTTATATGTAGATGACACCCTGATTGGAAATGACATTCCTATGCTCGAGTCTGTTAAGACCTCATTGAAAAATAGTTTTTCGATGAAGGACTTGGGAGAAGCGGCATATATTCTGGGCATCAAGATCTATAGAGATAGATCAAGGAGGCTAATTGGATTAAGCCAGAGTACATACATTGACAAAGTGTTGAAATGGTTCAGCATGGAAGAGGCGAAGAAGGGGTTCTTGCCCATGTCTCACGGCATTAAACTCAGCAAGACTCAGTGTCCTTCGCTACTGATGAGCGTGAGCGCATGAGAAGGGTTCCATATGCTTCGGCTATTGGATCCATCATGTATGCAATGATATGTACTCGCCCAGATGTTTCCTATGCTCTAAGTGTTACGAGCAGATACCAGGCTGATCCAGGTGAAGGTCACTGGACAGCGGTAAAGAACATCCTTAAGTACTTGAAAAGGACTAAGGATGTGTTCCTAGTTTATGGAGGTGAGGACGAACTCAGTGTAAAGGGTTACACAGATGTGAGTTATCTTAACAACTCAGATGATTCGAAATCACAATCAGGTTATGTGTTTGTCATGAATGGTGGTGCTGTGAGCTGGAAAAGTTCCAAGCAAGATACGGTGAACTCCTCTTCAATAGAAGCTGAATATATTGCTGCCTCGGAGGCTGTAAAGGAAGCTGTTTGGATTAGGAATTTCCTGATCGCTCTCGGTGTGGTTCAGGGCGCATCCAATCCCTTGGACGTTTATTGTGACAACAATGATGCTATTGTACAGGCCAAGGAACCTAGACAGCACAAGAAGAACAAACATATTCGCATGCGTTATCATCAGATTCGAGAGTTCGTTGAGGATGGTAGTGTCATGATATGCAAAATACATACGGACTCAATTGTTGTTGATCCCTTGACTAAGCCTCTCCCGCAGTCCGCGCATGAAGCGCACACAAGAGCAATTGGTATTAGATACATTTTAGATTGACTCTAGTGCAATTGGAAGACTGGAGGAAATATGCCCTAGAGGCAACCATAGAGATGATTATATTTCATATGTATCCATGAGTTATTGTAATGTTCTTTGAATATCCATATCAGACAACTTGTATTGATTGGCAATTATGTGAATTGTTTGTGAAACTCTTTACTTGTATGGTTATTTAAATAGTTGTCCCTAGTCGGAGTCCATGTGACGACACACATGAATATTAGACTAGCACATCGATTGGTTGATGACTATGTTTCGCAAGTCATAGACATGGAGATGTCAAACCAATGCTGTGGACATATGTTATGAACATGGGGTTGGACTGATCCAACTTGAGACTGGCAATTAGACTTACAGCTCTCTCTACACATTGTGTACGTTTTGTCCTTAGACCTGAGATTGTCGCATGTACTTGAGATGTGGATCGACCTACTTTGGGGCTATCAAACGCTGCACCGTAACATGGTAGTTATAAAGGTAGCTTTCGGGTTTGTCCTAAAGCATGCTGCAAGACATGGTCAATCAAGATGGAATTTGCCCCTCTCTACTTGAGAGAGATATCTCTGGGCCCCTCGAGTGATCGGATCCATAAATGCATGGTCGTGCTACATGAGGTTAAGAGTCAACCTAGTAAAGGGATTCCGAATCACGGTATCGAGAAAGAGAGATCATCTTGGAGCTATACTAAATATCATGAGGCAAAGGGAAAGACATGTACTAAACCTTGTGATGGTTCGTCCGATATGATCTTTGTATGCGTTTAGGAGTTGGCATGTCTTGCTAGAGTCCGCTACCAATTATTGACAGAATAAGTGTATTCGTGTCATGTCTACACGTATATGAAACTATAGGGTCACACACTTAAGGGGTTGGAAGCCTAATGAGGATTGGATCCGAATTAGACCAGGCTTAGGCTACTAATGGGCTGCTAATGTAGAAGCCTACTAGGGACGCCTATATAAGAGAGGATGGGGCGAGCTGACCAGGGTTAGACCATTCCACCCAGCCGCCACACCTCTCGCATGTGTTGCACGCGCGGACCTAGCAGTACGGCGTCTGACGCTTTCACCCCGCACGTGTGGATACCTCGGAGGTGCCGCATCTGTGGCACTTGGACGAGCCGCGCAAGGGAAGCTTCTCGTGGGATGAGGACAAGGAGGAGACATGGAACGTCTGCACTGCCTTGACACGCTTCATCGATTCCGCAACTGCGTGTCTAGTGGTAATCCCATGATCTATGACAACAGTAATCCTGATATACGCGATTGAAATTTTTTGATTTGCGCTAGTGTATCCTACCCATATCCCTTCAAAACTGTGTAACTCTTGGACACAGAGAAAGAGCAGGTGATCTTCACCAACTAAAAAAAATCAATCGTTGACATGATATATACACTGACTCCATTTATGAGATAAGTACAGTACAGTCAAGTAGGAAAATGTGAAACTATTGGCGTATCTAACATCTTTTGCTTGAAACAAAATTGGAACGATGAGGTCACCTCGCACTTTTATACACAGTTCGGTTAAGATATGATGGTTTCAAATACTTTACATGGATAGCCTAAAATATATTCATCTAGTGCATATGACCTTGCAATGGTGCTCGGTATTTCCATAACACCTTCCAGAGCCCTTGAGAGTCGTCTTCTCCCCTCCATTGCCGCCCCTATCCTTCTTCCTCTCTGATGGCTCAGGTGACCGGCGAGGGGATGGATTTGGAGGTTGGCTTTGTATTTACCTACTAGATTTAGGATTAGGACTAGTGTATGCCGAGATGGCGTTTTTCTTTATGGAGTTTGTGGGTAGGAGGGAGGATCTTGGTGGCCAGATCCTCCATGCCTCGTGGTCTCTCCTCCTCGTGGCTCGTCGCGGGTGGCAGGCGACGACGCTCGTGAGGCGGAGGAACCCGTGCATCCCGCTGAATAAGGTGCGCACCAGGGTGCAGATCGAGCCTTATGACCGGTTCGGTCCTATTTGGAGAGCTTCTTCTCCAAGTTCGAGCTTCCATGGAGGAAGCCAGCGCTGGCGACGAGCTCATCCTCAGCCCCTCAAAATAAGGTCTGTGTCCTGGCCTTCGTCTCTTGCGATTATTCTCTTGGCCTGTCTCCTCCAGCTCGTGGCGGGAGCTTGGAGTTTGACGGCGGGCTTGAAATCACGGCGCGGCGGCTGCAGGCTCGTGTCTACCGCTGATGGTGTACCCTTGCCATGCTCTCCTCTTTTTCTCTCCTTGGTGGAGTTGGCGATTCCAGGAGGGTTGATGGGCGCTATCGGCAAGGGAGAAGAGAAGCCGTCAATCCACCGAGCGTTTCTTTGGTCCATGGTGACCTCACTCTGTTGGTGAGCTCCAGCCCTTGTTCAACCTCCATCGGGAGGCCCTCTCTGAAGCCCGCTGATGCTGCGGTCCTGGTCGGCATCGACACAAGTGGCGAAGTCCCCGCGGCGGTGTACGGCAACGGCAGGTGTGGCTTCCTCTGCTCGGCTGTGGGGAAAGATGAGGACTTGATTATAATTGCCTTTCACATTACAAGGTTTTTTATGTATTTACCAGGGGCTCATGTATTAATTTCTGTTCTTGTGGGGTTCTCTGTAAAAACACCCGTACACCTACTGATGGAATAATGAAATGGCTTCTAGCCCCTTCGAGGGTGCCCTGCGTTAAAAGAAAGATGAGTATGTCTTTGTACATGTTAATACATCCATAATGTATCTATAACGTTTGAAGTTTATTACATTATTTATATATCTATATTTATGATTGTAACGTTAAATATAATGGTATATATTGGAAGTTTCTAGCAAAGTCTCATTTATTTGTATTTAATATAGTTGGATATGCAGGTTAAGGGTACGGGTTTGGCATCCCCTCCTTTACTGGACCCGATGCTTATGAATTTTTACCTGTGAGCATACCCGTGGGTTATTTTCTCAACCAAACCCTCCTATTTATGAGGATACATATCGAGTTAGCGGGTGTCGGGTACTCATTGCCATCCGAAGTAGGGTGTGAGCCAAGGTCAACGGATGGAGATCTGTCCCTAGGTCTCACGTGTGATGCTAGCTAGGACCCTTAACTATGATTCATATTCATTATTAAGACCTTGCAACCAGACTAAAGTAGGTCTTAATCCCCAACTATAAAGGAAATTGAAACTCGATCTCGAGTCCTAGAATGCCGCAGTCTGAGAAGGAGGTAACGTGAGGCGGGGTTGATGTATCAGAAGTGAAAAATGGACTATGCATATTGTGGATGTAGGAATATGTAGGGAAAATACATTTTGATATTATTCTATTATTATTGTAGGGACTTAGGGATATAAATGGCATCTGCATCTGTTTTTAAAGATATGATATGTAACTTTAGAAATCCAATAGATATGAATACATGTCGTGGGGATATCAGATGGATAAGGTAAATAATATGGTAATATTAGTATCCGCTGTTTTTGACGGATTATCCGAACTATATAATTAAGATAATCCGATTAAATTAGGCCAGCCAACCAACCCAAATGCCCAACTAGTCAGTAGCTGAGATAAGTAAATATGGGCCCATGTGGCCCACTGTTCCCGTTCCAGCCCAGAATAATGGTGGCCACGACCCGGCCTGTAAATTATGTACACTGCGTCATTTCCGTTAGTACTTGGTACACGAGAGCAGGCCATCAGCACTCCTCGTCGTCTTTAATGGCCTCCTCATCCTGCAGGTTTTTGTCCCCGCCGCTCGCTACCGCCTCCTCCCGCACTCTGCTCTCATCTATCCTGTCCACAGCCGCGACATCGAGGAGGAGGCTGCTCCTCTCCTCCACCACAACCACCATCTGCGCCGTCGCCATGGCCGCCTCCAGCAAGTCCGGTTCCGCTTCTTGCAAGGTCGTGGACTCCCACCTCCACGTCTGGGCCTCACCCCTGCAGGTAAAAATGCACCCCCGTACATGGATATGGATCCCCAAATTTGGGTTTCTTGATGAGGTTATGTGGTTCTGTGTGTGTGCAGGCTGCGGGGGAGTACCCGTATTTTCCGGGCCAGGAGGCGACGCTCCGGGGTGATGTGGACTTCTTGCTCGAGGTCCCAACTCTTCTTCTTTGTTTGTGGTAGTAATATCTGTAAACGGTTCATCGGAAGGAAACAGTGAGTAGATGGATGTGACGATGTGCCGCATTGTGGGAGGACTGATAATTGGGGCAGGATTGCCCCTGTATCTGTATTGGTTCATTGGCTGGAACTTCGTTTAAAAAAATCATTGGCTGAAAAAATGCCCATTTCTTCTTGTTATTTATGTACATGTATGCTAGTTTACAAAAATTTCTCATGTTCAGAACGATGGCACAAGTCAAGAATCAAGATATTACCGTGCTCTAAGCCTCTGACGGGGCTGTACAAATGTTTGCACAAACCTGTGGAACTGGCGATATGAAATTGTCCTATGAAAGAGACACATTGCGCTGCTCTTTGAGTATAGATTTGAGAGAAAAAATCATAGGATACGAGATTTGGGAAATTTTCAGTTGAGATTTTCTTAGGCATACAAACCATGAATGGGCTATTTGAAGCATGGGGATTTTAGGATTTAAAGAAGAGCCCGATGCCTGCTGCCCTATGTCTGTGTACCAACAGGACCTCTGTTTCTTAGCTATTAACTGAGTATTGTAAATGTTAATTCCAACATGCGTGTTCTAATTCTTTGTGCCACCACTTTTTTGTTAAACTATCAAGATTTGAGATTGATTATTCCAAATTAGATTATTGTTTTGAACGTTGATTCTCTTTTCCCTAGTGTATGGATGAAGCTGGAGTTGATGGCGCGCTCATTGTTCAGCCTATCAATCATATGTTTGATCACTCCTTAGTCACTAGGTAAAATTTTCTTGCATCCGTACTTATACTGAACTAGTCATATGGTGTGTATTTATAAGAAAAATTCTATGGGATTCCTGCTTTGATATCCCTGTCCATATTTTCAGCCTTATTTTTATAATAAGCTTCAATATGTTTCTTTTTTCCTGTAGTGTGTTGAAGAAATATCCATCAAAATTCATTGGCTGCTGCCTAGCCAATCCTGCAGAAGACGGGAGTGGCATTAAACAGCTTGAACACCTAATTGTGCAAGTACAGCCTTGTAGAACTTTTTTAGCATAAAAAAATGGTTCAACCTACTTCCTTATATATTTCATTTGCCTCTCACCAGGAAAAGTACCGTGCCGTCCGTTTCAACCCAAACTTATGGCCTTCAGGTCAAAAGGTTTGGTCATTGGCCACTATGTATCATTGTAGAATCAGCTTTCATGTGCTTCTGATTATGATCATAGATGACCGAGAACGTATAAATTTTCAAATAAATAGATGACCAATGAGGTGGGGAGGTCATTGTTTGCTAAGGCTGGAGAACTTGGAGCACCTGTCGGAATAATGGTGATGAAGGTAAAGAATCACCCCTATACTAGATGCATCTGTACTCAATGTATCAATTGGATTTTTGGTTTGTATAATGTTTTCTATTGCGAAGATGCTAGAAGTAAACACACTTTTTAATTGATACAAAACTAATAACGAACAGCTTGACGGAACAGTTTCACATCATAAGGTTCTGGCCAAAACAATTGCATGCTTGAGATCATCTGTTGTCACAGCAGCTAGAACTGATGCAATATTAAAAGCTATTTACAGTTATATATTACTATCTGCTGAACTGTATATCCCAGGCTACTTTGCAAGGAAGAAGAATTATGTTCTGTTTTACAAACTTGATATTTCCCTATTTGTTCATGCAGGGGATCAGCTTATATATTCAGGAAATAGAGGAGCTCTGTACGGATTATCCTGCAACTACTGTTATTTTCGATCATATGGCTTTCTGCAAGCCACCAACGTAGGCTTGTGTGTCTTTGTTTATAGACTGGAAGAATGTAATTCTTAAGATGTTGTTGTCTGTATTAACTTCTTCTGCATCGACATTCAGGAACGATGATGAGGAAAAGGTGTTTTCTTCCTTTCTGAACTTATCCAGATTCCCGCAGGTACTTCTTGAAATCTGTTCCCTTGTGCACTTATAGCTCAATAAATCAATGACTTACTAACTCTGGTTTCTATTCTTGCATGATTGTGAATTGTTCCTGAAAATATATTATCTTGCGCAAGTTGGCTATTTCCAGTATTTGTCAAAGCTAGTATTCTTAGTTAGTACTTTATATTCTAAAAAAAAAGTTATTACAAGTACAAGAGCCCAGGGATCAACAAAACCATTTTGTTAGGTGGAGTACCTGCTGATAGTCAAGTGATCGTACTAAGAGATTCAATGATATCTGGTGCCTGATTGTATCAGAGTATCTCAGCTACAGTAATTTTTCAGTTCTTGTGTCTGGTGTCACCATGTGAAGACTGATGCAATGATTGCATTACTTCAACAGGTTTACGTCAAATACAGTGCTCTTTTCCGGATCACAAGAGAAGCTTATCCGTATGAGGACACATCTCGGCTACTTTCTCGTGTGATCTCCAGCTATGGAGCTAACCGAATTATGTGGGGAAGGTGAATTCAAACAGCACACCAGTGAGAGTTTCATTGGATCAGTCTATTTCACTATACCCATGACCATGAGGTTTTATTCTGGACTTGTTCTTTGCAGTGACTTTCCCTACGTCGTTCCTGAATGTGGGTACAAAGGAGCAAAGGAGGCGATCTCTCATGTTGCTGGCAAGATAGCTGTTTCATCATCAGATTTGGAGTGGATCTTAGGCAAAACAGTGAGCCAACTATTCCAAGGTGCATGGGTTACTCCATGAGGGAGATGTTTTGGGTCCGTGTAGTGTAGTACTAGGTATGACTGTGTTCTGGCGAGCAACTAAATCCGTGTATGAAAGGGAAAGGATCTATCTAGTTTGGTATTATTTCTTCAGTTTGACGGGCATGTTCAAGTGTATAACCTTTTTCCGGAGGTTTAATAAATGCAATAGCTCAGCTCATTGTGAACCTTTCTGCTCAGCTACAAGGCTACAGAGTATTGAAAAAATTATGACTTGTAACACAAAAATAGACCAGATATTTCTGATAATTTTTGCAGGCTTCCTTGTTGAGTCTATATATCTTCGCTGATATGATCATGCAACATGTGAAAGTGATCTATAGATAAGAGTTTTTTGGCGTGTTAAATGGATATAAATAATTAAACACCAACTTGGCAGAAACACAGAAGCGGTCGTTAGTATATGTCTATATACCTCAAATTCATAACTTCCAAACATAATTTTGTATTCCTATCTGGCATGATTACAATGGTGTATTATATCATTTTATATTTTAATCCATCCACACAAATTATATACTGTTATTTTTAACTGTGTGCATGGCATCTGCACCAAACCTTGCTTTTGAACTAGATAAACCTCAGGCAAATATGATGACCAAGATTCAGATTCTCCCTTTTATGTTGTTCGTTTTGGTACCACGTACCTTTTGCGCTCCCTTTTTAGTGGAAGTGCTACCTTAATTTTCTCATAACTATATATGCTATGACACAAAAATCATCGGATTCCACATTTCAGTTTGAGTTACAGAGAATTACTGGCTTGGCTTAGGAAGTTCACTCTACGGATGTTGCATTGTTGTAATTTTTGTGAGTATTGTTCCCCTTAAATCTACAGTTTCAGACAACTCTGACTGAAATGTGTGTTTCCCATGTAGTTTGATGTAAAAGGTATACGGATCCTTCACATGTTTTCCATCACCTATGTTTTTTACCAGGTTTTTTTTGGTAAAATGTTTTAGTGTTGTTCTCCTGAGAGCATAAACAGAAATTTAAGCACTAAATTTGCTCCTTCCAACAAAAAATATTACATGATCCTTAACATAATACGATGGAAAATATGTAGATGATTACCTTTTGCATAAACTATTTAGAGTATTTTCCTGAAGGTATAAATAGAAACGTAAGCACTAAACAATTCAAATTGTCGAGTGTATATTAGATTTTTTTTTACTTAAGTGTAAATGCAAATATTGGAATATATGCTTGGATTGGACATCTGTTTGGGTTACCAAGATGGCAAGATAATTGATTCCAGAAGATTATGGAAATACGTTCTTTTCTAGTGTACTTTACGGTTATAAATTTAATTGAAACTAGCATATTGGGAGGCATAGTAAAAGCTAAGTCAGTGGATACCCATGTTTTCTCGGGTTGATATAATCATAGAATATTGCTATTGATTCGTTCAAAATTGGCAGAAATCAAAATTACAAAAGGAGAACTAATTTCATATACTGCCACAAAACTTCAAAGATATAAAATTATGACACATCACATTTCTTTTTGAGAGAATGCCACAAATTGGTTTCTTTTTAAACAAACACCAGATGTTCCATTTAAACATAAATGTCTACAGAGTTTTCAGTATCACTGTTGTAACCTGAAACTTTCACCAATGGTTCTGTTACTGGATAATTCACATTTGCATCAGCACCATTAATAGATAATTTTATTGTAGAGACAATAACTGGCTAGAAAAAGCTTGCAAGCAACATGCCACTTGTCACTTTTACCCACTTCGTGCATGCCAAGCATGAACACACATGTTCAACATATGTCCTACATGAGGTAGCTGCATCACCCGAAGTCTAAAAAATGATCATTGGTAAATCATATCGGTTCGCCATTGTGAGATTTGTATATGTTTCTCTTATAATCTGGATCAATTATTTTTCTCCTTAATGAATAGCATATCAAGAGATCATGATTGCTTGAAAATAAAATGATGTTGATTACCTCCTGTATTTGTAGCTTTCTTCATTGAAAAGATCTTCAATTATACGGCCTGGAGCAAAATATAATGCATATGACCATGAGAAATAAGGGCGGAAACGACAATACATAACTGAATGTGATAATAACATACAAGCATCACACCAAGTTGTCCATATGCTAAAAGTATAACTTCCGCGCCTATTGTGGTGCCCACATGGTAATCACATGCTTCCATCATACCTTCGGAAACTTGTGGGTTAAGCTTTGTTTTTGTGCGGTGCAGAGAAATAGTACACGAAACGGTTCTCACATTCATAATAAATGCCGCTAGTATAAAAAACACCTATATTAATGACCGGGGTTACGCGGTATTATATTACTACTATGTAATATAAGCATCAATATATAGCAATATTGGATACCACCAATTGCAATCCATAGGTGCCCGTTGAAAATCATCACGTTTCCAACATGGTACTCCATCTTCTGGATCTATAATTCATTGCCAATATAAGGTGCCAAAAGTATTCAATGTATTGCCATTATTTAATGCCATAAATTTGTCAAATTTCCTAAAAAGATTTCTCACGAACATACGAGAAATAATAAGAAAGAAATAGACAAAGGGGAAACTGTACCAGTATTTCTGCGTGACGACCCCATTGACCAGCGTCGTTCCCTCTTCCAAGCCCTACGACTGCGCCAAAGCGGGGACAAAATTATTTCCGCGACAACAGCAACCGCCGCAACTCCGCCATGCAACAGCAGCACAAGCTCCCGCCGCGAGCGCCGTCGCCGCAGGGCTTCGGCGGCGGCTTGACATTGTTTCCGATGCAGGGGATCGGCATCGGCATCGGCGCGTCGTCGTCGTCGTCACAGGCGGCGGCGGCGGCGGCTGCCACGAGCGCGAGCGCGAGCGCGCGCGCCGGGGAGCAGATGGCGTACGAGGACGCCTGGAAGGCCAGCCACCCGGACTTCAGGACGCCCTTCTCCTCCATCGAGGACGCCACCAACAGGTGCGTTCGATCTCGATCCTCTCCCCGTCGCCGCCATCGTCGTCGCGTCGTGGTACATGTGTTTAGTGCGTGTTGCTGTCTGTCGCGTTCTAGGATCTTCCCGAGCTGAGAGACCCGTTCTTCCTCGGATCTTCCCGAGCCTGAGTTAATTAATTGCCTCGGCGAAAAACAGCTGCGATTGATTTTGCGTCATGACTTAATTAGAAGTTCTGCTGTTAGATTAATTTGGTGAAGCGAATTGCAATTTCATGGAGATTGAATGATTTGTTTCATATCAAACTGGGAATAAGTGATTATTTGGCATGGTGCACTGAAAACTGCCTGATCAGTAGTTTTCCCTATGAATTTTCGAGAAAGAGTACCCATATATGATAAACAGGGAAAAGGGGCGACAAACAATTGTCCCCTCTGAACTTTTTCATGTTCTGGGACAGAATGTTCTGAAACATTTTAGTGTTTACCTGATATATGTACCAACTTATGAGGAGCTCCGTACACCTACAATAAATAGTTGATCATTTGTCCCTCTTGCAGAGATATCTCTATTATTTGCCACTCATGAATATGTCAGATGATCCTTTATCAACATTAACCACTAGCTGATGGGAATTTCTGAAACTAATATTTCAGCATGTTAAATCTGTCTTTAGTCAAGCCTGTTTTCGAGGAACATGTCTTTAGTCTGTTCAGCATTGCTTTTCTGCAGTGCCAAATTCAGTTTATATCGTCAGATAGATTGCATTATTGCTCCGATCTACATAGTTAATTGTAGAAATGCTTACATTCAGTGCATACGTTTCTGTATTTCTTTCAAAATCATGTGAGCTTACATGTCAGTTAGTCATTTCGAAGAATTGACATATCTTTATTGGAATCTGCATGGTGCTAAGGACCTAATGGTGCTTAATAATACTTTTGTTTGCTTGCAAAACCGGTGGATATATATAGGAGGGAGATCCTTCTGCAACGCGTATATAGCGCATATTTTTGTAATTGCTTTCATGCTAGTAGTATTGTAATGCATCCCCTTAAAATATCAGACATCTGCCTGCTTGCCCTCTTGTAATTGAACTTATATTCTTATTAACACAAAGGATGTCAAGATCATTGCTAAGGAGAAAAAAAACAGTAGTACTAACTCTGGAGAAATGAGCTAAATATAAACATTACGTGCGATCTTGCTGTCATTGTCAGGTTGATCCCATACCATGTCTTCGCGGAGTACGGGGAGGAGGACACCGACAACGGCGGGACGGAGGAGATGTCTAGCGAGGAGAGGTGGGACAAAGGGGTTATGGAGGTCGTGGAGAAGCAGATCGCGGAGTTCGAGAAGCAGGTGCTGACCTTTAACGTCTTGTCCCTGAAGCGCAGCGAGGAGCGGCTCATGGCGGAGCGCGCGCTGCTCCACGACGAGCACTGCGCGACGGAGCGCCTCCGCGCCACGATCATCGTCCAGCAGGAGCGGCAGCAGCGGCGCCAGCAGCAGGAGGAGGCCGAGCGCGCGTCGCGCCTGGCACTCGCGCAGGCGCAGGCCCAGGTCGCCGGCGCGTGGCCGCTGGTGCAGCCCACGCCGTCCGCGTGGCAGCAGGCGCTCGCCGCGGTGGCGGCGTCGCGCGGCGAGGTGCTCGTCCCCGTGCAGGTGGAGGCAGCGGCAGCGGCGGCCCAGAGCGCGGCGATGCACCAGCAGCTGGATCCTGCGACGGCCGGCGCGTGGCTGGTGATGCATCAGCAGCAACAACAGCAACAACAGCTGCTGCAGCATCAACAGCAGCAGCAACAACAGCTGCTGCAGCAGCAGCTGGACCTGGGCGCGTGGCCGACGTACGCGGCGCCGCACGGCGGGAGCAGCTCGATGGGGCAGGCGGGACCGTCGGTCGTGTGGCACGAGCAGACTGGGGAACAGGCAATGGGCGGCACGGCGGCCGGCGGGAACGGGATGGCACAGCCGTGGTGGATGAGCGGTGCACAGAGGAGGGAGCAGTAGAGCTCGACCGATCTTGTATTGTCGGTTTAGTATTGCAGTGTGTCCGTGCATGTTGAACTCTGGTTGGACTAAGCAAACCAAAACATAGAGTCTGACTTCCGTGTAACAGATCGTCGTGTTCATCTTCCTTGCATGTGGTTTGCTAAATAATTGAAAACACCTGTCAACCAGACAGCAATAAGATAATTGTCGAGCAAATGAGAAAACTAGAGTTTTGTGTGTGTGTATGATTTTGATGACTGACCTTGTCTTGAAACAACATAAGTGGATAGTGAACATATTTTTCATTAGGCAGGATTGATCTGACAGGGGAAATCTGGGAATACTTGTTTTATTCAAAATGAATAAAGTACGATGCTGTAAGGCTCTAACTATAACGGCAACTGAATTGAGCTGCTTGCATACTCTGAAGACCCTGTGTGTAACAATGTGGGAGCGGAAGTGTGAAAAAAAGAAATAATAAATCAGTACAGGGTGGAGCTGTTCAGAAGGAGATCTATAAAAAACGGTGAAAATAAGATTTCTAGGATGTTTATGTAAAAACAGAGGGACTTGAACGCAGATAGAACTGGTTAAAATGGGACCGCCAAATAATAAATGCGAAGGGTGAGACTGCGATTTCGAGGGGCCTCCCTGCGAGACAAGAAAACCAGAGCCAGGGACCGGCGCGCAAAAACTTAAAAAAATTTGGACCATTTCTCGATTTGTGCGTGTCATCCTTGCGCAGGGGCCATGCTAATCTTCTCTGTATCGTTCCAATTTTATCGGATGTCCCCGAAGGGACGATAGCTGCTTCCACGCTCCGCCTTATAAACCGGTCGGCGTGTTACTCGGTTGGCGAGGTGGGACTAAAGGCTTGGCTTACCTGTTCCAGAGACTGTCGCGCTAGGTGGTGCTCCGGATCTATTGAAACGGCCCATTTAGCGAAGCATTGTGGGCCTTGTTACCAGAGTGGCGTTCTCCAGCCTCTGGAGGATTTTTTTTTTTGAGATGAAGAGGAACTTGACGCAGAGATCGGAGGCTTCGCCCTAGCCTCATCAGCGGCTAGAGCACACGGCCAAAGCATCCAGATCCCATCATCGGAGATCGACGACCCCCAGCATGGCAGCACTTGCAGGCTAGGTAGCATTTCGCTGGTCCATCATCTGAGAGACTCTATGCCATTCATAAAAGACTTCCCAAACAACACCGTCGCCATGATTCAGACTACTCTGTATCTGGACTCTGCAGTTCACTTTGCAGCAACAGACCCAGCATTTTCATTTTCCAACTTGCACATCCAGCAAGTTCTGGTGCACATTAACTTCACACGAATTTTTTGTGTTTTCAAGTGGGTGGATTTAGTGCACACAGTTCAGATACAGGCATATATGTAAACCACAACAAGGAGATGCAAGATCCAAGTACAGAAGAGAAACCCGCATGACGAAAATACAACATCATTCACAGAGCATTCTGAAGTGAGAATCAACAATCAGGTTGTGACTCACCACCAAACTCTTTCGCCCGACTCAGACACAGCAACAGACAGCAGGTTCTCCCTCCAGAAACAGCGACAGCAACATGTGTGTGTATCTTGTACATCATATAGAAACACTTTTGTTGGGGGTAAAACAGACAGCGACCCCGATGGACACTATTTCCCTAGGCGCGGAGGGAACCGACTCTTGTGTAGTATCTAGCTTACAATTACAACATCACCTCACAACATACAGAACACGTCTTCGGCGCTGGATTTTTGCTTCTTCTCGTCCAGTCATCTCTCTTGGCAGGGCCTACGAATTATTGTGGACGGACGGAGTAGACTTGGCATTCATAGTATGGTACAAGAGCAGCGAGTGGTCTTAGGCAACTTGTTCGCCTTTTTGTCTGTCACAACAAGCAAGTTAAAAGGAAAACAGAAATTCATCAAATGAACCAAATTGACCTTCCTTCGAATTTGAACTGTCTTAATGCACATGGTACTGTTCCTATTTCAAAAGCTACTACCCAGTACCCGATGATCGAAATGCCAAAATAAAATATATTCATTTTCGTTGGGTGAATGGACGAACAGTACAAGATATTGCACCTGAGGTCTTCGGCGCAGTAAACACGAGATGCAAGAACAGCCGCAGGGTAGCCGAGGCGATGCAAGAGAACGGATGGATACTGGATGTCAGTGGCGAGCTTACAGAGGATGGACACAGACAGCTTGTATCTATGTGGTTGGAAGCTGAAGGAGTACATAGAAATGTGCAGGAACAGGACAGGTTCACTTGGACAGGGGCGGTGTCAGGGAAGTATTCAGCGAAGGACACCTACAAGCTGTTATGCTAGGGAAGTGAGAGGTCTAGCGTCGCTGAGCCAATCTGGAGGTCGTAGCACCCCCCCCCTGAAGTGCAACATTTTTGGATGGCTCGCTGTGAAACATAGACTCTGGAGTCTGGACGTTGGACAGAAGAGTGAGGCATGGACTCCAGGAGCAAACAATGGAATGCTATACTTGTCTTCAGGATGAAGATACGTAGACCACATCCTTGCACAGTGCGTCTATGCGAGGGAGGTATGGATGGGTTGTCTACAGCGCGCGGGACTGGAGATTGAGGAGCCACAGCAACATAGTAACCTTCAGGCCTGGTGGTTTGATGCAAGGGGAAGAGTGGAGGCTTCAGACAGGAGGGTGTTTTACACGCTTGTAGTTCTGACAGCATGGATGCTTTGGAAGCAGCGGAATGAGAGATGTTCTGGAAATCTGAGGTTGCGATGTGGAACAGCTGAGCTCATAAGCCACATCAGGGAAGAGTTCGAGGTGTGGATGCAAGCAGCAACAGAAGGGAGCACAGTAGTAACGCGAGAGTAGGCTTGAAGAGAGGAGAGAGTGTGTGTGAGTGTGGTGTGCCCACCTCTGTTTGCAGAGGGTGTTGGACTCTTGTAATTTGATTGCTTTCTTCTATAAAAATTTGGTACGCCATTGGCATACCCTCGGAAAAAAAAGAATATATTCATTTAGTACCGGTAAGTGATTGTGTGTACGAAACAACTAGGCGGCAAAACTCAACCATCTTAGGTATACAAATCACAAAGCAAGGAAAATTTCTGGTTTCCATCAATTGAAAGGCATCTGAAGTGTAACGTAAGAAGGGGTAACTAAGTACTATCTGAGACAAGAGCATGATTTTGAATACTGACTTGCAAAGAGTTCAAGTTATGACCACTGGCTAATCCAGGTCTGCTTTTACTTGTTATTCGACAATTATTTATTATATAACATTGCACTTCATGGTGTCCTATCTGCGTGCAAAGAATCAGAAACGTTATGCATTTCAATGAAACATGCATTTGGATGTAGCTTTGACTGATTACTGATGTACTGTACTGGTTATCCAAGGAAATTACACGGAGACCACATCTATGATCTTGCATTGTTGGGCAAGCCAGAATTTCAACTGCAAATTACAGTCATGTTAATGATTTTTCCAGACAGGAACACACAACTGCATGAGTTCCTCAACATTTTCATATTTCATACACCATCGTTTTTCAGAAAATCTATTGACATTGTTTTTGCCCGTATAGATTCCACAAATATGATGGCACATTAACGATAGAACAAATGGTAGACAAGGGAACAAATCCAGAGCAAACTAGTAAAATACTGATAATGATTAGTGAGGCACCATTGCAATTTAGAGACACAAGTTGCAAGGTCAAATGATGTTAGCCAGTCTAGTGAGACGCACAGGAAGATTCAGCAATGCATAAATGATATACACAAAATATTAAAAAGTTACAGCTCACCTGGTTTTGACTTTGTTGATGATGGCTGGACAACCACATGCATTGTTATAACAGTGCTGGGAAGATCACCAAAAGGTGCTCTGCACTGTGCAATGTTCTTGTCATTTTCTAGAATTTTTCCTCCACTTATCAGTTTCACATCATTAGCTGTCTTTGGGATAATTGATTTATCTATAAGAAGAACCATTACAGAATTAGAAACATCACACAAACATGGTTGAAGATACAACTGTTCTTGTAAAAAAACTCAGACATGCCTATGAAATTATATATGCAGGAAAAAATTATGCTCATATGTTTTAAAGTGCAGAGATGTCAGGGATTTCATGACACCAAACTGAACAAATGAATTACCAGAAGATCAAAAGAAGCAAAATACAATATTTTTTTTTATCTTTACTCATAAAGTAGGAAAATGAAGGAGACACCTCACATGCCTTGGGTGCAGGTAGGTCAAGCAACATGTATTACACCATTACCCAATATTAGAACTAAATGACAAATACAAGGCAAGATGAATTTGAAGGCATTTCCATGTAGTTCATTCTGAAGCTTAATAATAACAGATGCTAAGCAAGATTTTATCCAGTTTTACAATATTGCGTTTTGAAATAATCGTTTGTCTGATGTCTTAAAGTCCTCACTCACTGATCCAAAATAACAGAGCGTACAATCGTGCAGATGCAACAGAAGTACGAAATACAGAAGTTAAGATAAACAAAAGGTATATGGCTAAACTATGACACACATCATTCTTCACAGCACAAATGCATGAACTCATTTTCAGTCCCTACCAAAACATAATTAGTTGACATGGCATTCTCTTTATTCTCCAAGGATGGAACGATGATGTGAGATTAACATATGGTGGCTGGTAATAATGAAATACACAGGCTCAGATCCAACATCATGAGCTTCTACGATCTTTGTAGCCTCTAAAGCATTTTTCTGTTGGGCTCTCTGTGTTCTACTCCACAACCTTCCTCTTTGGCTTACCACCATGGGCAGAACTACGTATAGCTACCTGGGTACAGAAATTTTTCCTTGCAAAATAAGTCTAAAATATCAGTCTATGCAACTATGTTAGCTCGTGTAAGATGCACGATGATTGCTGAAACTACAACAATCAAAGAAGCTTATACCCACTCGTGAACCACAACTGATCTTGGGCTAGCTCCGCCCCACACAGAACAATGCTTTGACTTTTGAGCATAATGGACTCTCTTTAACTCTGGAGACCTTTCGTGAGCTATGTAAGGCATTCCCATTAATAGCATCCTAATATGGAATGGTGTACTGCCCATTCAAGAAATTCATGAGAATAGTTGCCATTAGTCAGAAGTCAAGAGACATCATGCACACCTCTGGTTGACAGCACACGAGTTTTGGTCTAAGGAATTGGAAAATACACCCTCGTCCAAACAGGCTGTGATGAACACATTAACATGTCTGCCTACAATATGGCCCTAGTCGCAGGCTCGCAGCCCATCAGTCGTACTCTCAGTACCAAAGAACATCCTGGATTATTACGGTACACAAGGAGACATCTCATTGCGCACATACACATCTGAAATCTGATACCTCTAATATAAGCCGTACTACTTTAGAATATTAACGAAAACCAGCACTTGCTAGTAATAGACGCATGCCATATTTTACCCAAAACAGACAAGCAAAAAATCTTGTCAGCACCAACTAAGAACATAAATAAGTAAGATTACTCATCACCCCTTATTCGTCTAGTTTCGTCACGCAAAGGCAACAAGCAAAGCATGGATTTCTCTACAAATTTAGTAGTGCAGATCGCACAAGCACAAAGTAGAGTATGCACACAGACAGCGCACCACAAGCATCGCATCACGACCTGCGAGAATCCCGCTCAAGAGGTGGAATCTTTATTACCTTTGGGCCAGTCGGTGACGACGCGGTCCTTGAGAGCGGCGACGGTGGTGTTAGCGGCGTTGCAGCGGATGGGGCCGATGTCGGAACCATCGAAGAGTCGGAACTTCACCTCCACCTCCTCCTCCTCCGCCGCCGCCGCCCTCTCCTCCTCGTTCGCCCCTTCCACCTTGGCCTCCTCCGCCTCCGCCATTTCTAGGAAACTAGGCCTCCCACCAAGAGCTTGAATACTCCCCGGACCACGGGGATCCTGAGCTCGGATCGGCTGCTCCAAGCAAGAACTTGCGAGCTCGGTGGGGGCAGAGAAGAGAGGGATTCGGAGCTCTGTTTAGGGTTTGGTGGGAGGCAAAGAGGGTAGGAGAGGAGGAGCAGGAGAGGGGAGGCTCTGCAACTGCAAAGACGAGGTAGGAGAAAATTCTCTTTCCCTTTTCTTCTGATGAAATTGTGGTTTTATTGGTGGTCTTTTTCTCCTGTCTCAAAGTCAGAACTATCCTTAACCATGCACAAACTAAATTGTTTTTTTGTCTTCTAAAAAAACTTGTCAAAAAACTATCTTGGTTTTTTCTTAACAGTTTTTCTTACAGAAAAGGCCACAATCAAACACCCCTCAAAAATAAAGAAAATGCATTGAGGTCTTTAATGTGACGGTTGTCTTCTGTTGGGATATGCTATATGGGTGTCCCTATAGCATGTCTCTTATCCGGCTAATCCGGGTGGCCCACAGTTGGTAGCATGGCATATGGCCTGCTGGGCGGCCCAGTTAGATGGATCCAGAAAGAAGGTCATGCCGGATAAAGGAAGGCTACGGTGGAGTCACCAGCGTACCCGGAGCCTTGGAGTGCAAGATACACAAGACTAGTAATAGACGGTGTAGGACTCTGTAACCTGTCCGGCTAGGACTTTTCCCTGTAACCCTGGGACCTGGCGACTATATAAGTCGGGCCTATGGGAGCCTTTAGGGAGCCACCTGGCTAGGTAATCGTGGGGGTTTTCGCCTTCTCTCTGAACACAGCGTGCCAGATCGAAGATGGTGACCACGCCAACGAACTTGGGTCTCTGCTTTCCAGACGCACGGGCGAAGCCGGCGGATTTGCAGTGATCTTCCACCTTTATATCCTGCACAGGGGCGGTTTGGGTGAGCCTTGAATTTTTCCGATCTTTGCCAGCAAACTCCAAAGAGAGATCCGACATCGATCCTTCCACGAACGTATCCTGCCCGTAGGCGGTCCGTGCGGGCCTTGATGCTCCCCCGACTCCCAAGGAACTAGTGCCCGAGTCGGTTTCGCCGATGAAGAGGTGGATGTCTCCGATAGGAACGATCGAACACCGCGTAGGGTTCGTCTTCGCCAGGATCCAGAACTCGTCGGGAGGGACGATCAGAACGTTGCCGGAGAAGAAAACGCGACCAATGGCTACGGTTTTGTCGATTCCCGCGAAGATCTTGGTCCTCGCCCGCTGAAGAGCCTGAAGCGCCTCTTGCCCCACGGTGGGCGCCAACTGTCGTGGTATTGCCGACGAGTAGTATGTGTTTAGATATGTGGGGGAATGCGGACGGTTGACGGGTACGAGGTAACACAGCTTACCCAGGTTCAGATCCCACGACGGTGGCGGAATCCTACTCCTACTATAAATCACTATAAGGGCAATACGCCGAGTTAGAGGGATTGGTTCACTGTGCGAGGTTGTGTGAAGTTTTTCTATGATCGTCTAAGATCGTGCCCTAAAGGCTCCCATAGGCCCGACTTATATAGTTGCCAGGTCCTAGGGTTACAAGGAAAAGTCCTAGCCGGAAAGTTTACAGAGTCCTACACCTTCTATTACTAGTCTTGTGTATCTTGCACTCCAAGGCTCCGGGTATGCTGGTGACTCCACCGTAGCCTTCCTTTATCCGACATGGGCCTCCTGTAACTACCTCGGTCAATTACGCTCCTAGATACAAGCCTGGATAGACGGTAGTGGTTGAAATAGTACGGTGGGGCCCTAAAAGCCACTCACGGGTAGACCTTTCGGCCGTCCCAACCACTTCCAATCCATCGGGACCTGTACGGGCGGCGTAATCGGCAGGCGAAGGGATCAACTACATACACAAGTGGGTATGTATGCAAGCCGCCATACAAGAGTACATCAGAGCCATTCCATCTAAAAAGAAAGGAAATATAGCAACGCCATACGGCAAGATTCAAATGACCTAGATAGATATAATATTTTAGGATAATTCCTCATACAACACACATCAGAGTATCAGGCGGAAGCGGCAAAACAAAGTCCGAGTACGGATAAGAAGCAAATCGGCATAAGATGCCATAGAAATAAGCACATCCCGCCCACAGATCTCACGGATCCCCGTGCCCGGAATCTCTACACCGAACGATCGTTGCCCACATCATCAGCCTCTTCAACCCAGTATCCGTCCTGCGAGGGTACCTGTTCATCTGAACCAATAATTTATCGTGTGAGACCCTAAGGGTACTCAGCAAGTCTTAATGCCTCTAAAGGGGACACAACCTGGGTGACGCAATTGCAGCGAAAGATAAACCCTAGTAGTTCTATAGATAAACGCTAACCATCCGCCTAACCAATGATAGACGGATGTCCGTGAATTAAGGACAACAGTTATGACAGTAATTTCATCAGATCCATCCTCCTCCTCGCTTACCAACGAGGAAGCGGACGAACAAGCCCCATCCGTTGGCAATTTTATTAACCATTCCATGAGCGTTGCACTATTTACTGGTCAAATTACTTAGTCAGATTAAAGCGGTACTTTAGTTATGCTTGTCTATGATCGAGAAACTGTGCTCCAAGTCGTCCATAACCGCGGACACGGCTTTCAAAAAGTTTTACCCGGCCGGGGTGCACCAATAGCAACACACACTCGATCAACCTCGGAAAAACCAAATCAAAACCCAACGAGGCCTTCACGACAAAGCAATCACAGGATTCCGAAATATTTCAGGGGGCCACCCCATTGAGTAGACCCGCAACGAAGTAAGCAATCTTCGAGACGGACTCAAGGTTTGCGTCAGTGGATGTAAGCGACTGGGAACCCGAAAACTCGGGGTGTCGATACCGTGTAATCACTCCGCTTACCTAAACAGTACAGTGTGCTATCTGTCGCACAATTTAAATACAGAAGTAGCATGGCATAAGTACAGGATAGTAAATAAAACCTCAAACTAGTTTGTGGCCCCAAGAAATAAGACGGAATCAAGCTCTGGCTCAGGGGGGTCCCATATACCTCCCGGATGTGGATAGCGCGAAATAATCTCGGAACAGGAATCAAGTACTCGAGGTCTTACGGGACACAAGTGAGCAGGAAAAACCAAATAGCAGATGTTGCTCACCGGTGCCACTTTCATTAGTTATCCCATTACTACTCAGGTTAAGTTGTTTTAGGTACCTCGTTATCCATCAGACACTCACATACCCTACACATGCTGTTCTACGACTCGCATGGCTCAAACAACTCCTGTAGTAATGGCTCATGGGATGGAGGAACAAGCTTGGTGGGGTTTAAAGTAAAGGCTATGCAATACTTGGGATTCAATTTAATGCAATCGCGACTCAATGATGCAAGAATAAGATAGAGGCAATAGGTATTGTATGTATGCAAGCATGTGGTAGTGCTTGCCTGGCAACTCAGTTAAAGCGAGAGACGGATCTGGGTAGTGCTCCTGGTTCTCTTGATATGCTCCCTGCTCAGAGTCTATCCGAGAAAAACCAAACAAACAAGGGCCAACATGAATATAGAGCACAAGCATATGAGTAAGATGCGTCAAGCAAACAATCATGCCATGATGAATGATGCACAATTTGCATGGCATTAAAGTAGCATGGCATGGGTGAGGTGTGGAAAACAAGAAATAACATTTTAATGGGGTTCTGGATCATATTTGTTGTCATATTAGTTGTTGTACACTATATTTTATATGATGCATGCTGCAATTGAAGTCATGGATAGCATAAACATAAAGGCCTCGTCGAGCTGATCATTTTAGACATATCATTTGCGAAATTCGGAGTTGTAAAACAAAAGTTATTAATTTATTAAGTTCCAGTGGCATTTTGTTGTAATTTACCCAACTTGGAATTTAAAGTGTTCAAATAATATTTTGAATGGCATATTTGAATTCCTCACATTTTTCTGATTCAAAAACATATATTATTTGTATTATTTGGAATTATGAATTTAAATTTATTTTAAGTCAAAATTAATAATTAGGGTCAAAGTCAAAGGTGGACTAAATAAAATAATTCTGAAAAATATTTGAATAAAGGATTTGAATTATAATTCAAAAACTAAACATTTTCCATATAAGGTTTGAATTCAAATTCCAAACCAGGATGAGTTATGAATTTACTTATATTTGAACAGATTTGAATTTGAACTGATTTGAATTTATTTGAAAAAGTCTGAAATTTGAAATCAGCAAACTCCTGTCCTTTCGATACTCAGCAGAAATCTACACCAGAGGATGACAGGTGGGTCCCTAGGCTGACTGGGCAGACACACACACGCGCCAGACTTTTCTCACTCAGGCCCACTCTAGCCAGCGAGGCTGACAGGCGGGTCCAGGCACCAGCGGCCCACTCGCGCGCGCAGCCGCCCGGTGGCGACACGTGGTCGATCCAGGGACCGCGGGTTGGAAACAAGGAAAGCAGCGGACCCTTTTTGCAAAAAGCTCGCAGGCGCTGGTAGGTGGGGTCGCGGGGGATGCGGTTTAGGCGGGAGAAAGGGGGAGGGCTTATTCGCAAAACGCGCAGGCTGACGCTGTCTGCTGCTGAACGTGGCGCCGCGGCGGCGGATCTGGCCAGAATTGATCGACGATGGCGACGCATCCGGCGCGTTTCAGACGTTGTCGCCAAAACAAAAACTGGAGGGGGCAGCACGGTCCACAAGTTCCATCTAGGGCGCAACGACGGGGAAGGGCTGTGCTGGCCGGTATTCGTCGAGGAACAGAGGCGATAAACGACTGCAGACACGTCGCAGCGCACGGAGGCGGTGACTGCGGCGGTGCGCGCGCACGCACGGTGTTCGACAGAGGCCGGCGGAGCTACGCTGCACTAGGGGGACGGGGGACATGTCGGGGAGGAAGAGGGGCTTACCAGGGGCTCGCTGGTGGGGTTGGTTCGGGCAGAGAGGCCGGTGATCGTCGGGGAGGCTAGCGGTAGGAAGCGTCCTGGCGACCACGGGCACGGCGGCGGTGGGGCTCCTCCGGCGAGATCCAGCGGGGTCCGGCGCGTCAGGGAGAAGCAGAGGAAGCAGACGCAGCTCCTGGTGCTCCTGGCTCGCCTCGGGGTGCTCTGGAGCGAAGGGAAGCAGAGGGGGCCGAGCTAGGGTTGAGGGGGCATGGTGGAGAGGTGCTCGTTGGGGAGGAAGAAGGGAGGCCTGGGGGGATCTGGGGGAGGCTAGAGGCGAGGGGGAGGATAAGATCGACAGGGGGCAGGTAGATGGCGTGGGGCTAGCGTGGGGGAGGGGTTGATGGAAAGGTGGCCTTGGTGCCACCTTGTCCTCCTCACGTGCATGGGCAGCCAGGTAAGCTAGGCACGGCTGGCAGGTGGGGTAGGGCGAGGGGCTCGTGGCCAGGCAGGTAGGAGGGGCCCCTTGGCCAGGGAGAAAAAGAGAGGGAGAGGGAGAGGGAGAGGGGGCCGGCTCGTGCTAGGGTTTAGCTAGAGAGGGAGGGATATGTTAGTTAGGTTTAGATAAGGGGGTTCGGTCTAGAGTTTAAGGGAGAGGTGAGAAGAGAGGGAGAGTGTGCTCATGTTTAAGCACATAAAAAAATGGCCTCACATGACAAGCACAAGGGTGGTAGAGGCTAGAGAGAGGGGGAGGGGTTTAGGTTTGTGCATGCCACATAATCACATGTGCATGCATGGGGTATGGGGATTAGGGTTTAGCTATAGGGGGATAGAGAGGTAGAGGGTGTGGTGAAGAATTCTACAAGCCAAAACAAGATTAAGCAAAGGAGAGATGATCCATGCAAGCAAAGCCAAAAGAAAACACTCAAATGTCAAGGAAAAAGGTGGCACTTGCATGGCCCATGCAAACAATAATTGCCATGTAGTTATATTGTGAAAACAACATAAAATCATGTGGCATTATTCCTTGCATTCCCAAAAGGTGGGCAAAGGCCAAGCATAAGATTATGAATGGAATCCACCCAACCCACATGAGCTAGAGGTAAACTCACTTAAAAATGCCCAGCTCATATTAGTTGGATGGTGGAATTATATGGTGGTGAAGAAAAGGTGGTGGAGTCAATAAGAGATATGCCCCCAACTCAACTTGGGCATTTAACAAGATATCAAGAACCAAATACAATATCAAGAGGCAAATGCAGATATTAATGCATATGAGATAAGAACCAAACAAGAAGGGTTTTTGTATGATGCTCAAATGCAAGGTGGCATGATGACATGAGCATGATATGATGATGATGCAACAATTATATGTAGGAAGTGGTCCTTTTATTACTAGAACAAGTAGCATTACAGGTGTTAGACAACTGGGATGCTACAACTCTCCCCCACTAAACAGGAATCTCGCCCCGAGATTCTAGGAAGAAGAAGACACAAAGAGGGTAGGATAGTTAACACGGAGTTCATCTTCACGCTCCCATGTGGCTTCATCAACAGAATGGTGTGACCACTGCACCTTGCAGAACTTGATGGACTTGTTGCGAGTCCTTCTTTCTGCGGTCTCAAGGATTTTGGTGGGGTGTTCTTGATAAGACAGGTCTTCTTGGAGATCGATTAGCTCATGATCCACGGTCCTGCCGGGATCTTTGAAGCACTTATTGAGCTGAGAGATGTGGAAAACATCATGGACTTTGAGTTTTTCCGGAAGCTCCAGGGCATAAGCAACTTCTCCTCTTCTACCACGAATCTTAAAAGGACCGATGTATCTAGGAGCCAACTTTCCTTTGATACCGAAGCGGTGTGTTCCTCTCATGGGAGTGACACGAAGGTAGACAAGATCACCAGGGGCATACACCATATCCGTGTGCTTCCTGTCATAGTTGCTCTTCTGACGACTTTGAGCAATCTTCAGGTTCTCAAGAATGATATGCACCTTCTCCTCTGCTTGAGTTACAATGTCAGGGCCAAACCAGATTCTTTCTCCTGCACCTGACCAACCAATCGGAGTTCTGCACTTGCGACCATAGAGAGCCTCGAATGGTGCCATCTTCAGACTCTTCTGGAAGCTGTTGTTGTAAGAGAATTCAGCATATGGAAGGCATTCCTCCCACTTCATGCCGAACGAGATGACGCAAGCCCGAAGCATATCCTCCAGAATCTGATTGATCCTTTCCACTTGTCCTTGCGACTGAGGGTGGTAAGCAGTGCTGAAGTTCAACTTTGTTCCCCAAAGCATTTTGGAAACTTTCCCAGAACTTTGAAGTGAAGATGCTTCCTCGGTCTGAACTGATTTCCAGCGGAACCCCATACAGAGAGACAATTTTGTTGATATAGAGCTCAGCCAACTGAATTCCAGAAATTGTTTCTTTGACTGGGAAGAAATGAGCCACTTTAGAAAGCCTGTCGATGACAACAAAGATTGCATTGTTGCCTTTCTGCGATCTAGGAAACCCAGTGATGAAGTCCATCTCTACTTTCTCCCATTTCCATTCCGGTGGTTTCAATGGCTGTAGAAGACCGAAAGGTTTCTGATGGACAGCTTTCACTCTGCGGCAAACATCACACTCCGAGACATACTTGGCACAATATCGTTTCAAACCAGGCCACCAATACTGTGTTTTCAAGTCCATGTACATCTTTGTGCTTCCAGGGTGGATAGATAGAACAGAATCATGCGCCTCCTTGAGAACTTGCTCTCTCAAACCCGGGTAGTTCGGAACAAACATCCGGTGTTCAAAGAAAAGCGTGCCTTGATCATCAACGTGGAAGGACTCATACTTCGGAAGCCCAAGTTTCGAGATGAGCTTTCTGGTGTGCGGATCACCAAGCTGACGAGAGCGAATCTTTTCTTCCAAGAGAGGAGTAGCCAGAAGGTTCAGGAGATGCCCTTGTTCCACAATTTCCAGGTTGAGCTGACGGAATTCCTCGCACAAAAGAGGCTGCTGCTCTTCTATCATGAGGTTGTTAACATAAGCTTTGCGGCTGAGAGCATCGGCCATGACATTAGCTTTGCCTGGTGTGTAGTTGATGGTCAAATCAAAATCATTGATTGCTTCAATCCATCTCCTCTGCTGAAGGTTGAGATCAGGCTGAGTGAAGATATACTTCAAACTTTTGTGGTCAGAAAAGATCTCACAACGGTTGCCAAGCAAGTAGTGCCTCCATAGCTTCAAAGCAAAGACAACTGCTGCTAGCTCGAGGTCATGTGTGGGATAGTTGATCTCATGCGTCTTCAACTGTCAAGAGGCATAAGCAACCACTTGTTTCTCTTGCATAAGGACCGCACCCAATCCTTGCAAAGAGGCGTCGCAGAATATCTGGAAAGGCTTAGATGTATCCGGAGGAACCAAGACTGGTGTGGAAGTGATCTTCTCTTTGAGTGTCTCAAAGCTTGCTTGACAGGCAGGAGTCCAAAGATATTTCTTGCCTTTCTTGAGGAGATCGGTAAGAGGCTTCGCTATCTTCGAGAAGTTCTGAACGAAGCGACGACAATAACTAGCCAAACCAAGAAAACTCCGCACTTCTTTGACATTGACAGGAGGAAGCCATTCAACAATTGTCTTCACAGTTTCCGGGTTGACTGCAATGCCCTTGGCAGAGATGACATGACCAAGATAGGTTACTTCAGGCAGCCAAAACTCACACTTTGAGAACTTTGCATACAAGCGGTTCTCACGAAGCTTGTTTAGGACACAACGAAGGTGTTCTTCGTGCTCCTCCTTGGACTTAGAATAGACCGGGATGTCATCCAGATATACCACAACGAACTTATCAAGGTACTCCATGAAAACCGAGTTCATAAGCCTCGAGAAGGTAGCAGGTGCGTTGGTGAGACCGAAAGACATGACCGTGTACTCATACAGGCCATAGCGGGTGGTGAAAGCTGTTTTGGGCACATCTTCCTTGCGAATCTTGATTTGGTGATAACCACTCCTCAAATCCAGCTTAGAGAATACCACAGCTCCAGCTAGGTGATCGAAGAGATCATTAATCCGCGGAAGGGGATATTTGTTCTTGATGGTTTTAGCATTGAGAGCCCGATAGTCAACACAAAGTCTATCAGTCCTGTCACGCTTCTTCACAAAGATTGTTGGGCTACCCCAAGACGAAGTACTGTGTTGAATGAAACCCAACTTCTCTTGTTCATCAAGTTGTCGTTTGAGTTCAGCCAACTCAGAAGGACCCATTTTATAAGGCCGCTTGGAGATAGGCGCCGTTCCAGGTTCAAGCTCAATCACAAACTCAACCTCACGATCCGGAGGCATACCCGACAACTCTTCATGAAAGACATCTGGGAACTCACAGACCACCGGTACACTCTGAATAGCTTCCATAGCATCATCATTCAGAGCCGCCAAAGAGAAGAGCTGGACAGCAGGAGTCAGACTTGGAGAAAAGACTATATGGCCTTCAGGAATCTTCAGAGAAACTGAGCGTTCAGCACAATCAATCACAGCTGCATTTGCTGTCAACCAATCCATGCCCAAGATGACATCAATGTCAGAATTGCCTAGAACAATTAAAGAAGCCGAGAATGAAGAACCACCAATCTCAACTTGATTGCCATGACTGATTTTTGCGGCTGCCATTGTTGCTCCAGGAGAAAGAACCATTAACCGCTGAAGGAGAGGAACCAAGACTAACTCATTCTCATTTGCAAACTTGTGAGACACAAAAGAATGCGAAGCACCAGAATCGAACAAAACTCGTGCAGGGACTGAGTTAACGGAAAGCGTACCCATCACGACTCTCGGTGCTTGCTCAGCTTGAGCGGCGTTGACACAGTTGGACCGAACAACCGCGGACCCGGGCTTGGTGTTGATGTTGAGAGCCCGAGGTGGTGGTGCACGAACCATAGGAGAGCTTGCTGCAGATCTTGGCGGGGGTGGAGGGAGAGCTTTGTTCTTCATCGGACAGTTCCAATGGGGATGTCCAGGATCTCCACACGTGAAGCAGGCACCAGCTGGACGTGGAGCAGCGTAGCCAGGGACTCCGCCAGGCGCTCCAGGGTGGTGGTTGTTGTAGCCCCTGGGAGCCGCAGTGGTGAAGTTTGGTGGCCTTGACGCGTAACTTGCAGGTCTTGGTGGAGCCAGGAGCGACGGTGGGGTGTTAGGAACCCAGACACGCCGCTTAGAAGGAGCTGCCATAACTGCAGAGCTTGATGCATCCCTGTGGTGTTTCTTGGACTCCTCGAACACTTGCCTGCTTGCCTCCTCTTGCAAAGCTGTGTGTTGTAGTTCCAGGAAAGATGTCGGTCTTGCATGTGTAATCGCATACTTGATCGATGCATTGAGCCCTTGCCTGAACCTCTTCTGCTTCTTCTTGTCATCAGATACCTCATCACCACCATAACGAGAGAGATTCATGAAGTTCCTGATGTAGGTGTTGACGTTATCATTTCCTTGCTTCAGGTTGAGAAAAGCCTCCTTCATCCTTTCCATCACAATCTCTGACAGAAACTGCTCTTTGAAAGCTGCAGTGAACCTTTCCCAAGTTGGCTGGAAACCAGTGCAGCTTGCCTTCAAGTAATTTTCCCACCAAAGAGCTGCATCTCCCTTCAGAAGGTGAGTAGCACACTTGACCCACTCCTGTTCCGGAACATCAGCAGTCTCGAGCAACCTTGACATCTCACGCAGCCAATCATCCGCGTCCAGTGGTCGATCCGAAACATCAAACTGACGAGGGTTGAATTTCAGGAAGCTCTTGATGTCTCCTCGCTTGGGAGGTGGAGGGAGTGGAGCAAACTCATTTCTCCTGACGCTTTCTTCCAAACGCTGCTGGTTCTGCTGCATTGCTGCCAAGGCATTTGCTATGTTTGACAACGCGGCCCCAAGTTCTGGTGGTATGTCCTCATCTGAACGGCGTGGTGGAGCCATCCTGAGATTGATATAAAACACAAGTCAGTACTATAATGGAGAATGATAATAATCCAAAATAGTACCAAGATGGAATTAACCAAGATTAAAGGATACAATTTACTGAGATGATATTAAAATATCAACAAAGTTCAAAGCACCTAGAAGATATTAAGCATATCGCACACGACTGAAAAGGAGTGTGGTACACAATTATCAAAGAAAATTTTTCCACAAATTTCGGCATTAAAATACCAATAGATGCGCAAAATTACTTAACGAATCAAGATTAGTGACTCTACCGATTCAATATACAAAAGCGAATGACAAGAGTAGTGGTATGGTCGCGACTCCATCCCGCACTCAAATCATTACTCCGCACATGAACAAGTGGAACACCTATCCTAACCCCTTCTTCTCACGACGAAACCTAAAGATTGGTAACTACGGAAACGAACACCCCAAACAAGATAGCGTCGGATACAAAGAGTAAGATAGATTGCGTCGGTTTGCAAAAGCCTGTCGGTATGGAATGTACCAACTGTTGATAAACAAAGGCTGATTAGATAACAACTTGGATGCAACAGATAGACAAGGGATTACACACACACACACAACCTATGGTACTACGGAAACCCAGAACACGTGAATCCTAGTTTGAATTTTAAGAAGAGGATTGAAAACGTTGCACTTCCTTACCAGAAAAGGGTGGGTGGGTGGGTAAGAAGAAAAATGGAAGCAGTCCTACTCTCGCGTTTTTTTTCCCTAATATACATAACTACCAAAATATTTGCTAGACTGACAACGACCGTTTGGCTGAGACCCTGAAGGTCGGGATGGCTCTGATACCAATTGTAACTACCTCAGTGAATTACGCTCCTAGATACAAGCCTGGATAGACGGTAGTGGTTGAAATAGTACGGTGGGGCCCTAAAAGCCACTCACGGGTAGACCTTTCGGCCGTCCCAACCACTTCCAATCCATCGGGACCTGTACGGGCGGCGTAATCGGCAGACGAAGGGATCAACTACATACACAAGTGGGTATGTATGCAAGCCGCCATACAAGAGTACATCAGAGCCATTCCATCTAAAAAGAAAGGAAATATAGCAACGCCATACGGCAAGATTCAAATGACCTAGATAGATATAATATTTTAGGATAATTCCTCATACAACACACATCAGAGTATCAGGCGGAAGCGGCAAAACAAAGTCCGAGTACGGATAAGAAGCAAATCGGCATAAGATGCCATAGAAATAAGCACATCCCGCCCACAGATCTCACGGATCCCCGTGCCCGGAATCTCTACACCGAACGATCGTTGCCCATATCATCAGCCTCTTCAACCCAGTATCCGTCCTGCGAGGGTACCTGTTCATCTGAACCAATAATTTATCGTGTGAGACCCTAAGGGTACTCAGCAAGTCTTAATGCCTCTAAAGGGGACACAACCTGGGTGACGCAATTGCAGCGAAAGATAAACCCTAGCAGTTCTATAGATAAACGCTAACCATCCGCCTAACCAATGATAGACGGATGTCCGTGAATTAAGGACAACAGTTATGACAGTAATTTCATCAGATCCATCCTCCTCCTCGCTTACCAACGAGGAAGCGGACGAACAACCCCCATCCGTTGGCAATTTTATTAACCATTCCATGAGCGTTGCACTATTTACTGGTCAAATTACTTAGTCAGATTAAAGCGGTACTTTAGTTATGCTTGTCTATGATCGAGAAACTGTGCTCCAAGTCGTCCATAACCGCGGACACGGCTTTCAGAAAGTTTTACCCGGCCGGGGTGCACCAATAGCAATACACACTCGATCAACCTCAGAAAAACCAAATCAAAACCCAACGAGGCCTTCACGACAAAGCAATCACAGGATTCCGAAATATTTCAGGGGGCCACCCCATTGAGTAGACCCGCAACGAAGTAAGCAAGCTTCGAGACGGACTCAAGGTTTGCGTCAATGGCTGTAAGCGACTGGGAACCCGAAAACTCAGGGTGTCGATACCGCGTAATCACTCCGCTTACCTAAACAGTACAGTGTGCTATCTGTCGCACAATTTAAATACAGAAGTAGCATGGCATAAGTACAGGATAGTAAATAAAACCTCAAACTAGTTTGTGGCCCCAAGAAATAAGACGGAATCAAGCTCTAGCTCAGGGGGTCCCATATACCTCCCGGATGTGGATAGCGCGAAATAATCTCGGAACAGGAATCAAGTACTCGGGGTCTTACGGGACACAAGTGAGCAGGAAAAACCAAATAGCAGATGTTGCTCACCGGTGCCACTTTCATTAGTTATCCCATTACTACTCAGGTTAAGTTGTTTTAGGTACCTCGTTATCCATCAGACACTCACATACCCTACACATGCTGTTCTACGACTCGCATGGCTCAAACAACTCCTGTAGTAATGGCTCATGGGATGGAGGAACAAGCTTGGTGGGGTTTAAAGTAAAGGCTATGCAATACTTGGGATTCAATTTAATGCAATCGCGACTCAATGATGCAAGAATAAGATAGAGGCAATAGGTATTGTATGTATGCAAGCATGTGGTAGTGCTTGCCTGGCAACTCAGTTGAAGCGAGAGACGGATCTGGGTAGTGCTCCTGGTTCTCTTGATATGCTCCCTGCTCAGAGTCTATCCGAGAAAAACCAAACAAACAAGGGCCAACATGAATATAGAGCACAAGCATATGAGTAAGATGCGTCAAGCAAACAATCATGCCATGATGAATGATGCACAATTTGCATGGCATTAAAGTAGCATGGCATGGGTGAGGTGTGGAAAACAAGAAATAACATTTTAATGGGGTTCTGGATCACATTTGTTGTCATATTAGTTGCTGTACACTATATTTTATATGATGCATGCTGCAATTGAAGTCATGGATATCATAAACAGAAAGGCCTCGTCGAGCTGATCATTTTAGACATATCATTTGCGAAATTCGGAGTTGTAGAACAAAAGTTATTAACTTATTAAGTTCCAGTGGCATTTTGTTGTAATTTACCCAACTTGGAATTTAAAGTGTTCAAATAATATTTTGAATGGCATATTTGAATTCCTCACATTTTTCTGATTCAAAAACATATATTATTTGTATTATTTGGAATTATGAATTTAAATTTATTTTAAGTCAAAATTAATAATTAGGGTCAAAGTCAAAGGTGGACTAAATAAAATAATTCTGAAAAATATTTGAATAAAGGATTTGAATTATAATTCAAAAACTAAACATTTTCCATATAAGGTTTGAATTCAAATTCCAAACCAGGAATAAGTTATGAATTTACTTATATTTGAACAGATTTGAATTTGAACTGATTTGAATTTATTTTAAAAAGTCTGAAATTTGAAATCAGCAAACTCCTGGCCTTTCGATACTCAGCAGAAATCTACACCAGAGGATGACAGGTGGGTCCCTAGGCTGACTGGGCAGACACACACACGCGCCAGACTTTTCTCACTCAGGCCCACTCTAGCCAGCGAGGCTGACAGGCGGGTCCAGGCACCAGCGGCCCACTCGCGCGCGCAGCCGCCCGGTGGCGACACGTGGTCGATCCAGGGACCACGGGTTGGAAACAAGGAAAGCGGCGGACCCTTTTTGCAAAAAGCCCGCAGGCGCTGGTAGGTGGGGTCGCGGGGGCTGCGGTTTAGGCGGGAGAAAGGGGGAGGGCTTATTCGCAAAACGCGCAGGCTGACGCTGTCTGCTGCTGAACGTGGCGCCGCGGCGGCGGATCTGGCCGGAATTGATCGACGATGGCGACGCATCCGGCGCGTTTCAGACGTTGTCGCCAAAACAAGAACTGGAGGGGGCAGCACGGTCCACAAGTTCCATCTAGGGCGCAACGACGGGGGAGGGCTGTGCTGGCCGGTATTCGTCGAGGAACAGCGGCGATAAACGACTGCAGACACGTCGCAGCGCACGGAGGCGGTGACTGCGGCGGTGCGCGCGCACGCACGGTGTTCGACAGAGGCCGGCGGAGCTACGCTGCACTAGGGGGACGGGGGACATGTCGGGGAGGAAGAGGGGCTTACCAGGGGCTCGCTGGTGGGGTTGGTTCGGGCAGAGAGGCCGGTGATCGTCGGGGAGGCTAGCGGTAGGAAGCGTCCTGGCGACCACGGGCACGGCGGCGGTGGGGCTCCTCCGGCGAGATCCAGCGGGCTCCGGCGCGTCAGGGAGAAGCAGAGGAAGCAGACGCAGCTCCTGGTGCTCCTGGCTCGCCTCGGGGTGCTCTGGAGCGAAGGGAAGCAGAGGGGGCCGAGCTAGGGTTGAGGGGGCATGGTGGAGAGGTGCTCGTTGGGGAGGAAGAAGGGAGGCCTGGGGGGATCTGGGGGAGGCTAGAGGCGAGGGGGAGGATAAGATCGACAGGGGGCAGGTAGATGGCGTGGGGCTAGCGTGGGGGAGGGGTTGATGGAAAGGTGGCCTTGGTGCCACCTTGTCCTCCTCACGTGCATGGGCGGCCAGGGAAGCTAGGCACGGCTGGCAGGTGGGGTAGGGCGAGGGGCTCGTGGCCAGGCAGGTAGGAGGGGCCCCTTGGCCAGGGAGAAAAAGAGAGGGAGAGGGAGAGGGAGAGGGGGCCGGCTCGTGCTAGGGTTTAGCTAGAGAGGGAGGGATATGTTAGTTAGGTTTAGATAAGGGGGTTCGGTCTAGAGTTTAAGGGAGAGGTGAGAAGAGAGGGAGAGTGTGCTCATGTTTAAGCACATAAAAAAAATGGCCTCACATGACAAGCACAAGGGTGGTAGAGGCTAGAGAGAGGGGGAGGGGTTTAGGTTTGTGCATGCCACATAATCACATGTGCATGCATGGGGTATGTGGATTAGGGTTTAGCTATAGGGGGATAGAGAGGTAGAGGGTGTGGTGAAGAATTCTACAAGCCAAAACAAGATTAAGCAAAGAAGAGATGATCCATGCAAGCAAAGCCAAAAGAAAACATTCAAATGTCAAGGAAAAAGGTGGCACTTGCATGGCCCATGCAAACAATAATTGCCATGTAGTTATATTGTGAAAACAACATAAAATCATGTGGCATCATTCCTTGCATTCCCAAAAGGTGGGCAAAGGCCAAGCATAAGATTATGAATGGAATCCACCCAACCCACATGAGCTAGAGGTAAACTCACTTAAAAATGCCTAGCTCATATTAGTTGGATGGTGGAATTATATGGTGGTGAAGAAAAGGTGGTGGAGTCAATAAGAGATATGCCCCCAACTCAACTTGGGCATTTAACAAGATATCAAGAACCAAATACAATATCAAGAGGCAAATACAGATATTAATGCATATGAGATAAGAACCAAACAAGAAGGGTTTTTGTATGATGCTCAAATGCAAGGTGGCATGATGACATGAGCATGATATGATGATGATGCAACAATTATATGTAGGAAGTGGTCCTTTTATTACTAGAACAAGTAGCATTACAGGTGTTAGACAACTGGGATGCTACACCTCCCTTCTGGATCCATCTAACTGGGCCGCCCAGCAGGCCATAGGCCACGCTACCAATTGTGGTCCACGCGGGTTAGCCAGATAAGAGACATGTTATAGGGATACCCATATAGCATATCCCCAACACATATATGCATATCATATAGAACCGCCAACGGGGTACCCCTTGCACATGATACAGGAGCTATCCCATGATCAAAATGACAAGAAAAGCAGACAATGAGCATCTCATCGATCTTTTTATTTACTATGTGCATAGCTTTTTATTGAGGATGCTTCATAAATGCTTATTATGGTGATGCTGCAAGTTTCCACCATGATTAGGCATGGCTTAGGATAGCGGCCCAGGCGTTTCTCTAACACAATGTATAGACTCCATGAACTCACAAGCTCCCCTTTTATTTCACACCATCGATATCCGCAAACAAAATAGCAAGGTATCAACTGGATATGTATCCAAAAAGTGTTGAAAGCGTTCCCCGTGACAGCACAGTTCTGCTGACTCCCACCATATAATTTGCAAGCATATAACTTTCATGGATAGGTCACAATGGTTCAAGATTATTAAGTGCAAGGAATAAAGTGTGCCATCAAGTTCGTGAGATCTTTACTAACCAACTTTCTCAAAACAGTCAAACATTTTATTTGGAAGAAAACAAGGCATATAGAATATGCACTGAAATAGCAAATGATGTTAATAGGTAGTTATGGTGGACACAGTGGCAATATTGGTTTTGGGGAGTTGGAAACACAGGTAGAGATCATACTCAGTGCAAGTGAAGGCTAGCAAAAGAGAGGGAGCGGCAAACGAGAGAGAAATAATTGTCATAATCATGCTTGCAACAAAACATGACTAATTATGGCATGAAAGTGATACTAGAACTCCGAGGCAAAATAAATTATCGAGGCTTACCGACTATTGTTTATTCATATGCATGCGTGAGCATGTGCCAAGTTGATTTGCATGAAACTTCCAGAGGAGGATACCACAATATCATACCAAAATATGAATAAAACAATGCAAGCAAACATTCATATGACATGCTACAAACTATTAGCAAGCTAGAGCTAATCATAGACAAGCAAGAACTACTAAGCATCCATCAGTAACATATGCCTTACAATGAACAGACTAAGCATGCTCACAATGATGAGTATATGTACAAAAATGAAAACAAATAGAGTTCGTTACCAGTCTCTTACCACACCTCAAGTTGTCTTAATCTTCATTATTGCCCTTCACTTGTGTGACTTGAATAATAACATGAAACCAAACTCCACTGAGGACAGCTGAACCCTGCAAAGAACTCACAAAACCAAAGAAGAACAACAAATATTTTTGGTGTTTTCGATTTTTTTTAAAGAAAGCAAACAAAGCAAAATCTTTTTGGATTTTTCTTTTAAGGAAAAACAAAACCAAAAAGCAAAGAAACAAACCAAGAGAAACAACGAAAGTATTTTTTGGTATTTTTGTGTTTTAAGAAAGCAGCAACAAAAACCAAAAATAAAGAAAAACAATGGATATACAAAGAACCGACCGAACATGATATATAGATGAGTGTGATGTCGGTATACCTCCCCCCAAGATTAGGCTTTTGGCCTAAGTGGGGCTCAATAGTGCGGGTAGTAACCCCAAGCTGGTGGGTCATCATAGGAATGATCAAAGTCAGGCGCTTGCAATGAAGAAGAAGACGCGCCCCAATCAAATGAGGGCTGCTGGTATGAAGACTCTCCCAAGTTGGAGGGCTAAACCGAATCATCTTCGTCATCCTCTCCAACATTATCCTCTTGTTGGGAGAGCTCCGCCACATATGTGTCAAACTCCTCCTCCGTGAGCGACCATCCTTGCCTGTTATCAAAATTAAACAAAGCAGGTGCAGGCAAATAAACTATTTTCTCAGTCCTACCCTTTCTCCAACCTTGCTGGGCAAAAGATAATTCATACAGTAAACTTCTCACATTATCCCCCAAGGAAACAAAACCATGCTGAATCATGGATTCAAGATCAAGCCTCTCTATAGGGAACCGTTAATCTGAATGGTGAGGCTCTAAACCATGCAAAGCTAGCAACCTAGAAGCAATGAGACCTCCACAAATTCCACCCTTCTCGCGGTTGGTGGTGAGACGGTAAGCTATAAAAGCACCCAGATTATAAGATCTATTCCTATTCAAAGTAGCTGCGATAAAATCTAGATCAAAAGAAGATAACTTCCTAGCAATCTTTCTAGCAAGAACACACTTGGTAATGAAATAGGAAAAATATCTAATGGCTGGGAACTGAATGTTCCGAATTTTAGCACTTCCCTTGGAGAAGTTGAAACCTTGGAAAATCTCAGCATATAAATCCATAAGTGACTTGGGTCTCTCCTTGATCTTCTCACAAGATCCCCACTAAGGTACTCTAATTGCTACACAGAAATCAGCAAACGGCAGGTCGACAGCTATATTGTATATTTTATAATGTACCATTGGATTAGATGTAGACCAAGTAAACCGAAAGTCCTGCACAACAACCATGGTTAGCTTAACATACTGAAAGGGTTCACCTTCAACAAAGTGTTCCAACCCCGCATTGGTAACCATATTGGAAATCCTGGAGGATTCCCGCAGTTCTCGTAAATTCATGGCATGGATATATGGAAGGAAAGACTCCTTCCTCACGATGAACTTTTATTGGTTCAGGCACCATCAAGTCATATTGATTCAGTGGGTATGCACTCATCTTATTTTCTGAATTTTTTAGACAAACATCAAACCAAGTGATTTCCAAGTTGATAAATGATGAGCAACTACTATAGGAACTTGCTAGAGGGCTACACATGCATCAAAATGAAATCTCTAAGCATAGAACAATCATGCAATCTCACACAACCTATCACCTATAGCAGCAAAATACTCAAGATACAATCTACCAATCACAAATCTAATTGGACAAGTGGAGGAGGCACATACCAAGGAGAAATCCCTCCAAAAATCAATAGCAAAGAGGGGCTGAGAAAGGAGATCGAAAATCGCGAGCAAGAGCAGCAAGAACTCGATCTTGAGCAAGTTTTCGGTGTTTTTCAGGAGAGAGAAAGAAGATGGCTGTGAGGGCACCTTGGAGGGGCCTAGGTGGGCCACACCCCCCTCAGGCGCCACCCATAGGCAGGTCGCCCCTACCTAGGGTGTGGGCACCTGGGGTGGCCCCCTGGGTCACTCCAGGTGTCCCGCTGCCCCTTTTTTTGAGGAAAATTTTATTTTGAATTTTCTGGAATTTTTCGGGAAACTTTATTTTTGGCCAATTTTCAGGGTATGAAAATTGATTTTCTCGCAGAAACAGTTTTTTCAGAAGAAGCCAAAGCAAACAAAAACCAAACTACAGAAGTTCTAAGACACTCTAGCAAACAAGCAACTAACAAAACCAAATCTAGCAAAAGAAAAGACAAATACTGGGAAGGAGAAAAGTAAAAGAAAGCAAGTATAACCACAATGGAAACATTATTTTGTTCATTAAAATCCTTTTGTTAACAAGGTTTATCAAGTATTGTTACCAAAACAATCTTATATGAAACAAAACTTTGTATTCCACAAAGTGATTATGTTACCTCAAACTTCATAGCAATGGTCCCAATCATAATAGTTTCAAATTTTTTTGTGGAATGGGACAATATATTTCTCCAACCTTGATGCTCTCAATATTTTCAATGGAATTCAGGCAATAGCTCTTAGCAAACTTCTTGGGGAAATAGATAGTATGCTCTTTGTCATTAATATTGAATGTTACTTTTCCTTCATTACAACTAATGACATCACCTACAGTATTAAGAAAAGGTCTCCCAAGAATAATATACATATTATCATCTTCAGGCATTTCAAGCACAACAAAATCAGTTAAAACCAAGCAATTATGAGCCACTTGAACAGGAAACATCCGCACATATACCAATAGGAATAGTAGTTGACTTATCAGCCATTTGCAAAGATATATCAGTTGGTATCAACTTTTCTAGTTGGAGTCTCTTGTAGAGAGAAAAAAGGCATAACACTAACTCCAGCTCCAAAATCACATAAAGCAGTTCTAACATAATTATTCTTAATAGAGCAAGGAATAGTTGGTATACCTGGATCACCAAGTTTCTTTGGAACCTTACCATTGAAGGAGTAATTAGAAAGCAAAGTATAAATCTCCTCATTTGGAATCTTCCTTTTATTAGAGACAATATCCTTCATATACTTTGAATAAGGAGGCAATTTAATAGCATCAGTCAAAGGAATTTGCAAAATAAAGGTTTCATCCACTCACAAAACTTATTGTAGCGTTCTTCCTCCTTTGACTTGTGTTTCTTACCTGGAAAAGGCATAGGTTTTGCACCCAAGGTTCTCTCTCTTTACCATGTTTATTAGCAATAAAATCTTCCTTTGTGTACCTAGTGTTCTTAGTGTGCTTCTCAGGTTCTTGCTCACCTTCCTCCTTATCAGGAGCATCATTTTTATCATTACCACTCTCAGTTTCAGCATCAGAGACAGATATACTATTAGGATCTACAACAGGTTCAAGGAGTTCCTCAACTATCTTATGTTTCTTTTTCTTTCTCTTACGAGGACTACCACTACTTTCACCTTGCTGAGAGTCCTGCTCAATTCTTTTAGGGTATCCTTCAGGATATAAAGGATCTTGAGTAGCTATACCACTCCTAGTTCTAATTCCGTAAGCATGTTTATCTCGTGAGGCATTGACTAGCATATCCTTTTGCACCTTAGCAAGTTTATCAAGTTGGGTTTGAACCATTTGAAAGTGTTTGCAAAGCATTTTAATATCATTAGAAGTTCTTTCCACAATATCTTTCAACTCATTAATAGCTCTAGAATTTTCCAATAAATGATTCTGAACTTGTTTATTAAAATTACTTTGCTTAACAATAAAAATGTCAAGTTCCTCTAAACATTGATCAGGAGGCTTACCATAAGGAATATCACCTTCATCAAAGTGTTGGAGAGAGTGTACCTGAATAGTAGATGAGTGGGGAATTGGCTTACATAGTTCTTCTATAGGAGGTAGATTCTTCACATCTTCAGCTCTAATACCTTTCTCCTTTAGACACTTCTTAGCTTCCTTCATCACTTCATCATTTAATGCAATAACTCCCCTCTTCTTTGGTGTTGGTGTTGAAACTGGTTCAGGCACAACTGGTTCAGGAGTAATAGGCTCTGGTGTATTAAGCTCAATTGAAGTCCAATCATCATAATTCTTGATTATTTTAGCCATCAATTCTTCAGCATTTGTAGGAGTTCTTTTCCTGAAAACACAATCAGCAAAGCTATCTAGGTATGTCCTAGAATCATCAGTTAGTCCATTATAATAAATATCAAGAAGCTCATTCTTAGGTAATGGACATCCAGGATGTGCATGAATCAAGGCACAGAACCTTGTCCATGACTCGGGCAATTTCTCTTCTTCTCCCTGTTAAAATCAAAAAGTCTCTGCAAAGCAGCATGTCTAGCACTGGGAGTAAAATATTTCTGGAAGAAGGAAGCAATCAAACAATCAGGTCTATCAATGGAACCAGTAGGTAATCTATTAAACCAAGCCCTAGCTTCTCCTTTCAGTGAAAAACGGAAGATCTTAGTAACAAAGTACTTGCACATCTTAAAATCATCAGAGAATAAAGCACTCATAGTAGAAAGCTCATTCATATGAGCCACATCACTCTTATTTTCAGTCCCACAGAAAGGTTCTTTCTAAACAATATCTAAATAGGATAAATCAAGAGAGAAATCATAATCTTTATCTTTAATATCTATGGGAGAGGTGGCAAACTTAGGATCAGAGGACAACTTAGGAATAATGGTGCGCCTAGCAAGGAGACTCTTAATAGCACTAGTACCATGTGTGTTTCGGCACTCTTCAACAAATTCATCAGTGAACTCAATGTAACCATCATTAATATCGTAACTCTCTCTAGACTAAGGTGAGCTAACAGGTGTAACAGTGTCTTCACTAGGAGTTTCAGTATTTCCTAGACTAGCCATAGTAGCATCTAAGAAAGGACCTAATGAACCACTCGCATCAAGCATAGTAGAAGTAGCATCATGAGCATCAAAAGCAGTTTCAGATTCAGCAGTAGTAGCAGTGTATGTGGCATGAGTATGTGGTGGTGGTGTAACAAGCTTACTTATAACAGACGGTGACTCAAGAGCAGCAGATGTGTTTAGGAATGTACCTCTTCTTGTAGTGGATGGTAAAATAGGGAACTTTCCATCACGAGACTTCCCCATGATGAAAGTAGTAGCAGTGAACAATAATAGATCCAAGTGAACTTACAAATAAAGCTATGCTCCCGGGCAACGGCGCCAAAAAATAGTATTGATGACCCACAAGTATAGAGGATCGCAACAGTCTTCGTGGGTAGTATTACCCAATTTATTGATTTGACACAAGGGGAGCCAAAGAATACTTGCAAGCCTTAACAACTGAGTTGTCAATTCAGCTGCACATAGAAATAGTTCTTGCTCACAGAAGTTTATCAATAGCAACAGTTTGTAGTAGCAACAGCAACAGTAAAACAGGAGCAATAGTAATAGTAACAGTAAACAGTAGGATACGAGCGCGATAGGCATAGGGATGGATGGACGGGCGTTGCATGGACGAGTCTAAACATGTAACTTCAAGATCTAGGGCATTGCAGATAAATAATAACAAGCATCCAAGTACTAAACAATCATAGGCATGTGCTTCATATATAGTCATACGTCCTCACAATGATAACTTGCACAACATCTTCTGTCCAGCCAGCCCGTGCCAGCGGGGCCTCTAGGGAACTATTGGCAATTAAGGTGCTCCTTTTAATAGAGCACCAGAGCAAAGCATTAACATTCCGTGAACACATGTGATCCTCACACCACAGCCATCCCCTCCGGTTGTCCCAATTTCCGTCACTTCAGAGCCTTTGGATCCGGACAATGATATGTGTACACAACTTGCAGATAAGATCAAAAACAATACTATCATAATGACTCAATAATAAGTTCAGATCTGAGATCATGGCACTCGGGCCCTACTGACAAGCATTAAGCACAACAAGTTGCAACAAAGTCAAATAGCACTAATAGAGATACTAGGCACTATGCCATAACATTCTTATTCGATTACATGATAGAACCCATCCAATCCCTACCATCACCATAGCCTACAGTGGGGGATTACTCACTCATGGATGAGGGAAATATTTATGGTTGATGGAGAGGCGTTGGTGATGACGATGGCGATGATCCTCTCTAAATTCCCCGTCCCGGCAGGGTGCCAGAACGGAGTTTCTGGATCCGAATCTTGGTTTCTAATGGTGGCGGCGGAGCGGAACTCTTTCTAGAAAAACGTCGAACCCCCCTCGGTTTTTAGGTCAAGGGGCAACTTATAGGCGCAGAGGGACCCCGAGAGGGTGCCTAGGGTGCCGCACCACCCTAGGCGCGGGGCAGGGCCCACCCACGCCTGGCAGGGGTGTGGGCCCCCTAGGCCTCCACTCTGTTTCATCTTCTGGCTCCATGGATATTCTGGTGAAATATAATTTTTGGCATATTTCCGGGATTTTTCCCGATAGTCGATTTTCTGCACAAAAACTAGACACCAAGGTAATTTTGCTGAAAACAGCGTCAGACCGTGTTAGTTGTATCCAAATCACACAAGTTTAGAGGAGAAACAATGGCAAAAGTGTTCGGGAAAGTAGATACGTTTTGGACGTATCAGTTTATCCCCAAGTCGGCGACTTGGAGGAGGGCCTAGGGCGACAGCGACTTGGAGGAGGGCGCGGCCGAGATCGGGTTTGGAGGTGTAGGGCAAGGGGGCGCCCCCTCCCCTCTATTTATGAGAGGGAGGGGCGACAAGGGGAGGGGGAGTCCTCCCCCAACTCCCCTTGATTGGCCGGCGACAAGGAGAGGGAGGATTCCTCCCTTAGGTAGGAATCCTTTCCTCCCTCCACTTGAAAACATTGTCCTAGTTTGACTTTTTCAAACTGGCTTTTTGACTTTCAAATTAGAGTTTGATTTCTCTCTTCCAGGTATCCAGTCAAGTGACCTAGGACATGATGCAACCATTTCACTTTGTCATGACACATCCATGTACCCTTCCCTCCCGGATCGGTGAACCTTTTAGACCCTTCTAGAACATTCCGGTGAAAACACCGGAACCATTCCGGAAATCCGGAATTGGACTTTCCTTATATGAATATTATTCTTCGGACCATTCCGGATCTCCTCGTTATATCCCGGATCCCATCTGAGACTCCAAATAACATTCGGTCTTCTTACTCACATTTCATATCTACTAAACAACATCGAATCCTTAAGCGTGTCTCCCTACGGTTCGTGAATTATGCAGACATGACCGAGACTCTTCTCCGATCAATAGCCAATAGAGGAATCTGGAAATTCATATGGCTCCCACATATTTCTATGATTACTTCGTGATCAAATGAACCATTTACATATGATACCAATTTCCCTTTGCCTCGCGATAATTTACTTATCCGAGGTTTGATCGTCGGTATCTCAGCATACCTATTTCAACCTCGTTACCGATAAGTACTCTTTACTCGTTACTGTGATATGTGATCCCTTGTGAGCCAGTCACATGCTTGCAAGCTAATTGGATGACATTCCACCGAGAGGGCCCAGAGTATATCTATCCGTCATATGGATGGACAAATCCCACTCTTGATCCATGAGCCTCAACACATACTTTCCGAACACTCAATGCCACCTTTATAACCACCCGGTTACAAAGTGGTGTTTGATATCATCAAAGCATCCATCCGGTGATGGTGATTAGCATGATATCAAGGTCAAAGGATTTAGGTTACTATGTATCTAAAAGCTTATAGCAAACGAACTAACGAAATGACTTTGATCTTAATGCTACGCTTGTCAATAGGAGTATGTCGATCACACCATTCTCCTAATGATATGATCTTGTTGTTAACAACATCTCAATGTTCATGATCAGGAAACCATGATCATCTATTAACCAACAAGCTAGTATTATAAATAGGCTTTACTAGGGACTCTAACAAGTTTACAAATCACACAAGTATTAATGTTTCCGGTTAATACAGTTATAGAATGAATGTAAACATTTATCATAAACACAAAGATATAATAATAACTACTTTTATTATTGTCTCTTGGGCATATCTCCAACACTCCCGCAGTCGTTCACACGTTTGGTACTCGATGAAGACCTTCCTCTCCCTTGTTCCAGCAGGCAGTGAAGGTTGTAGCTCTCTCCTCGTGATTCCGGCAGCACGGCGGCATGGTGTCAGAAGTAGAGGGGAGATCTTGTAGGGCTTCGCCTAAGCCGGAGAAAGTATGGTGGAGTAGAAGAGGGACTCGGTGATCTAGGGTTTAGAAGGCCGAGGGGTGGAAGTGGCCGGCGGTAGAGAGGGCTAGGCGGCACCGACTTGGGAGGAGCCCTAGGCGGCGGCGACTTGGGGTGGCCAGCGGCTGGGGTAGGGGTGCCCTACCCCTCCTTTTATAGGTGGGGAGGCGCCAAGGGGGAGGCAATCCTCCCCCAACTCAACTTCATGTGGCCGGCGGCAAGGAGAGGGAGGATTCCTCCCTTAGGTAGGAATCCTTCCCTCCCTCCACTTGGAAACCATTGTTCCAGTTTGACATTTTCAAACTTCCTTTTTGTCTTTCAAACTAGAGTTTAATTTCTCACTTCCAAGTGTCCAGCCAAGTGACCTAGGACATGATGCAACCATTCCACTTCGTCATGACACATCCATGTAACCTTCCCCTTCCGGATTGGTGGACCTTCTAGACCCTTATAGAACATTCCGGTGAAAACACCAAAATCATTCCCGAACTCCGGAATTGGACTTTCCTTATATGAATCGTATTCTCCGGACCATTCCGGATCTCCTCGTGATACCCCGGATCCCATCAGAGACTCCAAACAACATTCGGTCTTCTTACTCGCATTCCATATCTACTAAACAACATTGAATCCTTAAGTGTGTCTCCCTACGGTTCGTGAATTATGCAGACATGACCGAGACTCTTCTCTGATCAATAACCAATAGAGGAATCTGGAAATTCATATGGCTCCCATATATTTCTACGATTACTTTGCGATCGAATGAACCATTTACATACCATACCAATTTCCTTTTGTCTCGCGATATTTTACTTATCCGAGGTTTGATCGTCGATATCTCTGCATACCTAGTTCAACCTCGTTACTGATAAGTACTCTTTACTTGTTCCTGTGATATGTGATCCCTTGTGAGCCAGTCACATGCTTGCCAGCTAATTGGATGACATTCCACCGAGAGGGCCCAGAGTATATCTATCTTCCATATGGATGGACAAATCTCACTCTTGATCCATGTGCCTCAACACATACTTTCTGAACACTCAATGTCACCTTTATAACCACCAAGTTACGAAGTGGTGTTTGATGTCATCAAAGCATCCATCTGGTGATGTGATTAACATGATCTCATGGTTGAAGGATTTAGGTTACTATGTATCTGAAAGCTTATAGCAAACGAACTATTGAAATGTGTAAGGTTCCCAACCTTTAATAAGGTAGAGATCCCTGTGTTTACAATGCTAGTCCCTGGATCAATAGCTAGCATCCACAGTTAAGATGTAATATCAAGAAACAAAGGTCATAATACAACTTTATAACCAGGAATAAAATAAATCATTACAGCTTATATAGCTCATTTGGCTATCTCATTACATTGCAGCAGAAATAACTATAGCATGGGGTCCTTCATCTTCAAAGTGCCACAGGCAGTCATGTTGGTTGTAGACTTGTAATCCTAATCAATAAACTTCACTAACATCAAAAAAACCTGTAACATAATAAGTTGCAGCCACAAGGGTCAATACATTTGAATTGTATTGGCAAGTTTCACTACTATGTAGAAATAAGTGGATCCTATCATTACATGCATATTTGGCTAAGTAGGGTTTAGGCTCATTTGAAGAAAGCAATATAGTTTTATCCTATCTTTTGAAAATAGTTTTGATCTTTTGTCAAATCTTTCTGAACTCCTTGGAAAACTCCAAGTGCTTCAAATCCCTTGTTGTCACCATCAAGTTTTACTTTGAGAAATTGGAATGTCGAGATCTTCCATAGCTTCAGGCCTTAGTTGCTCAGTATTGTCCATAACCGGGGACACGGCTAAGTACTTAGAATTTGATCTTCTGCAAAAGTTGTACACTTTACCCACATGACACAATCTCATCTTGGTGCCACCAATGGCCGCTGGATAAGTACTCACCAAGATGGAGTACTGGCAGATTGAGAATGTGACAAAGTCTTTCCATAGGAGTCCTCCCAATACACAATGCTAGCTTGTCATCCAGGCACCAATGTAGGGTTTCAAGTTCCCTTACACAATTCTAGTTAACCTGAAGATGCCAATGCATGGGTCTTCCACTATGTAGTTGACTAAGCCAGATCCCATTTAGCATGTGGCTGTACACGGAAGCCACTGTACGAGAAACATGTTTAATCTCTAAGTCCCTGGGTGGTTGCTTCTAGTGCACATACAAAAAGAGATGGCCATATAACATGGTTCCTTTTGTTGCCACCTTGTCCAAAACTTGAGTATCCTTGTCCACCCAGGTGGTTCATTGAGTACTTGTTTTATTATATAAAACATATAACTTTTCAACTCTTCATATAATCATATCCCATCCCAATATATAGCAGGGCTAAGCATACTACAACTACAATGTTTCCACTAAGGAATATATAAGGTTATCCTATTAGGATTTAGCATAGCATAAAATATAGTAGTCCTTGTCATGCATGTTTCAAAAATCCACTAAGTGTAATGAAAATAGTAGGACTTGGATGATAGTGTCACTTGCCTTTTTAGTAGAGAATTTTGGTTCACTTCTTGATCTTGCAAATATCACACTCTTCTAATTCCACTACAATTCAATCAAGCAAACACAAATTCAACTAGCATTCCAACCAATTTATCACACATAAAATAATAGAAACAAGGTCATGCATGCAAGCATGCAAAAGATAGTTTTACTTGAAAAAGTGGTTTATACTAGGCTCTAAACATTATAAAGTTGAAAAGTGGTCATTTACTAAAGTGGTAAAACCATTTGCAAAAGGTTTTATCTATAAACCATTTTTAAACCCAAACAATATTTTATGTGGTTGAAAATGCTTTTAGCAAAGCAATAATTTTATATTGTTCATCAAATAAGTTGTTAATTCACAAAACTTGGTGTTTAGGTTCAGAAGGTTTTAATTAAATCATTTCCCAAAGGTTTTACTCAAAAATCATTTCTAAATCATAATTAATATTTTTGTTTGACTAGAAATGAGCTAATTCAAATATTTATTTCCTATCTTCACAAAATACATCTTTAAATCCATAAGTTGGTTCCTAGGGTCAGTAGGTTCACAACAAACCATTTTGCAAAGATTTCATATTAAAAATATATCTAGAGCAATTTTTATATTCAAAATAAGCCTACACAAGGTTCTGTAATTTCAACCAATTTTCCAGACGCAAATCATTAAACAAAATGCATGGTTGCAAAGTACTTGTTCTGCTGAATCCATTGATATAAAATTTGCAAAATTTGGACGTGTAGAATTAAAGTTATGAATTTTACAAGTTTGCAATTCAAACATATTCTATTTTCTGTTTTAAACTAAACCATGTCCACGTGGCGCAATATAACTGGGCGGTACCGCTTCGGGTGGATCGAGCTCTCTGGATCGTAGGATTTCATTTAAATCGCATGGCTCAGATGGGCGCGTACCCCTTCGCTTGAATCTAATCCTAGCCACTGGTTAACGATCTAACGACTCTCAGATGCTTGACCATTGCCTGGCGGCGCTGCGCGGCGGCGACTGGCGGCACGGCTCGGGCTACAGTGGATCCGGTGATTTAGGAAGCAAGGGGGGTAACTGAGATGCTCATCGTGCTCGCAGGGTCCTGGTGAAGCTCAAGGCGTTGATGGTTTGGCGAGGGGCGCACAGGGACAGAAGTAATCGCTCGCCGGAGTTGGTGGCGGCGTCAGACGGTTCTGTTCGTCGTCATGGATGGAGCTACAGATCGTGCCGAGGCAAAACAAGGACATGGTCAGATGCGGGAGAGCGTGGGGAGTATGGGAGCATCACTGAGAGGGCTGGGGGCGGTCTGGGCTTACCAGGGAGTTCGTCGGAGTGATGGCAAACAGCGGCGCACGCTCAGGTGAGGTCAAAGCCGAGGCTGTGGGGCACTCGCGGGAGAGTTCGAGGTACTTGCAGGTGCGCCTGGAGGTGGAGAACAAGCTCGTGTGCAGTGGGAGGCGAGAGACGGTGGGGTGTGGCCGGAATTGCTCGGAGACGCTCGCCGGAGCAGTGGGGTTTGAGCTCACGATTCGCTCAGCCTGGGGGCAGAGAGGGAGAGGCAGGTGAGGGGAAAGGTAGAGAAGGAACGGGCGGTTTTGTACACGTGGTCAGGGGCGAGAATAACGCCGGTAGTAACTCACATTGATCGCCGGAGTTTAAAGGCAGAAACGGCGAGGCGACGAGGTCGTGGTGGAGACGATGACGTGCTTACGTGGGGCCCGTCTGTCAGCGAGAGGCAGAAAGGGGTGATGGGGTCCACTTGTCTGTGTCTGGGTGGGTGCGTTATTCAGTGAAAACGGTTCACTATGGGGGGGGGGAGTTTAGTTGGGCTTGCTGGGCTTGTTGGGCCTGTTTAATGGGCTGGGTTTGATTCACTTTTTTTATACAGAAGCTTTTTTTCTTTTTCTATTTGAATTTCTGTTTTGATTTTCAAACAATTAATTCAAACTCCAATTCAAATAAAACCACCACCAAACTTTGTATAATTTTTAGTTCTATTTAACAACACAATCCAAAGTCAAAAATAAAATACTTTTTATTCTTTTTAGGATCCATTAATAATTAAATAAATAGACCTTAGTCATTAATTCAATAGGAAAAAACTCTATTTGAAATCTAAAAAATACCAAAATCATTTCAGTAGGTTTTATTTGAAAATATAAAACACTTGGAAATCTTATTTAAAATAAAATAACAAGTTTTAATGTTTATTTAAAATGGAAAAGCCTTTACTCTAATAAAATTGGATATTAATAAATCCTCATTATTTTATTTAATTAAACCTTTACTCTTTTTTCAAATAGAAATATTTTATTTCAAAAGCTTGGCCAAGATTTAATTTGGCTCTATAAAATAATCCTTATTTATATTTCTACCTTTTCTTATAAAAAACCATATCTTTTTATTTAAAGGTCCAAAAATAGTGTTTCCAACTATCATCACTTTATTTATTATTTGTTTATCTTTTTAAATCCCTTTAGGATTTTATTTCATCAAAATAGGTTTTGATGTTTCCAATTGGAATCAAAAGTTTCTTCTCACCCTAAATTTTAACAATTTTTTTTCACAATTCAAAATTTGGAAAATTTTGGGATGTGACAAAATGACTTGATCTTTATGCTACACTTATCTATAGGAGTATCTCCATCACACCAGTATCCTAATGATATGATCTTGTTGTCAATAACATCTCAATGTTCATGATCAAGAAACCATGATCATCTATCAACCAACAAGCTAATATTATAAAAAGGATTTACTAGGGACTCTAACATGTTTACAAATCACACAAGTATTAATGTTTCCGGTTAATACAGTTCTAGCATGAATGTAAACATTTATCATAAACACGAAGATATAATAATAACTACTTTTATTATTGCCTCTTAGGCATATCTCCAACAATCTTTAGCGTGGAACACGGAATACATTTTTAGATCGTTTGATAACTTTTATTTGGCTTTGATCGACTTATAAATATAGTTCCTTTCTAAACGTTATGGTTTTAGATTGCTTGCGCATATCAGTGCAATTTCATGAGAAAAAGTGGGAGGAGAAGTTAATTTATTTTTGCTTCAAGCTGCTATCTCATTTTAGTTGAAATGAAATTGTACTGGACATATTAATAACCACTGTTTATATTTATTTAGAATGGAGGATTATGTTGAGGTTTCTATCCATGGGAGAGAGATGTTGTGCAATGTGAAGGATTGGCTGGTCGACATTTTGGGTACTCAATACTAGTCTGTGTTAAAATTTATCAACACTAGTCTGGTTAAAAAATTCAGCTATGTGGTTCATGTTTTGGAACATATATTGTCTGGTTAAAAATTGTCAGATATGTAATTCATCTTCTAGGCAGTCGGAGCCTTGTCACTCTGGAGAGGCTGCAGTGCGTCGCTACCCACACCGACATGGTGACGTTCTGGCAGGTAGGCCCAACGGACTAATCTGTTATCAAACAATCTAATGACGTATTGTGTGTTCTATGCAAAATATTACCACACAAATTGGTGTTTGGTGAAACAAAATGCAAAAGTTGTGGTTATGTGATAAAAACCCAATATATGATGTTAAGTGATAAAATCTCATGTTTTTTAGATATCGCTCGATGATGTGTGGGTTTAATTGGTGGTTATCTCGGTGTTGGCCTTTTGTCTTGTATTAGTAAATCCAATTCATGCGTCTATAGTGTACACCTTATTGATTTTTCTAGATAAAATGTTTGATGGACTTCTGTTAAGAAAAGTGTTGATCGGTCATGCAAGTTGCCACTTTTCTTAATAGTCGGCCTCCATTAGGTAAGTCGCCGCTTGTCCGTCGTATCATCCTTCCGGCACTGGTGGCACCGGGGATCCTATGTAGACCAACAACGGCGCAGAACTCCATCAGCGCTCCATCGTCATCCGTGGGATGGAGGACTCCTTCGAGACTAGACTTTATTTCGTTTCATTTAAGGAATTCCTTTATAACTTTTTTTAGGAAATATTCCCTTGGAGCAACTCTAGCGGATACATAAAAACATCGAAAATAAGGCACCATATACTAAACAAAGAAGATATCAGCAAAAAAATGTGTCTCTCCCGGCCCCCACCTTTGATGACCCACAAGTATAGGGGGTGTATCGCAGTACTTTCGATAAATAGGAGTGTCGATCCCAACAAGGAGCAGAAGGTGTTGACTAGTGGTATGGAGCAGGAAATCTCTATAAATACTTAGCAAACGGATTTTTAGGGGTTTTCTGATAAAACAACAAAATAAAGTATAAGTAATAAAGACAACGAACAACTGCAGCAAGTGGTCCAATCATTTATTAGCAAAGGACAAGCCGGTGGAAATACTTATAAGGACCAAACATTCTCGAGGACACATGGAAATTATGTCAAGTGCTTTCACTTCAAATAGCTGAGTACTCTTCTTTGGTGTTGTACGTGTTGTGTGGGTGAACCTGTGCTAATATACCGACCTTACTTGGACTAATACATACTTGTGATTAAACCCCCGGCAAGCATCCACAACTACAGGAAAGCAATTAAGATATAAACCTAAACACGGCCTTAAACTCCGAGATCCTACACTCCCTTGTGCAATGGTGTCCTAACGGGGGTTCAGGTTTCTGTCACTCCGGAAACCCCATAATTAGTAGCCAAATACACAATGCATTCCCCTAGGCCCATAAATGGTGAAGTATCATGTAGTCGACGTTCACATCACACCACTAGAAGAATAGCACCACAACTTAAATACTAAACCATTAAATAATATCTCAACACAAATCCACTACTAACAACATGACTTCTCCCATGTCCTCAAGAACTAGACGAACTACTCACAAGGCATCATATCGATCAAGATCAAAGATGATATGGTGATGAAAAACAATCTGAACATAAACAATAATCCAATGGTTCCACTCACAAGCATCAACTACAATAGTAATCAACACCGGGAAAGTTTCCCCTCGGATCTATGCAAGTATCAACACAATTGTTATAGCGGGATGTATTGGTGATGATGGTGCTGGTGGAGATGATGGTGTGGATGATGATGATGATCCCGATGAAGTCTAGCTTGATGATGGTGTTGATGGCGCCGATCTCCCCTCTCCGGGAAGGAATTTCCCCGACAGAAATCTGTCTACCGGAGAGCTCTTTCTCTCTCTCGGTGTTTTTGCCCCATAGAGGCGGAGAAATCTTTTTATGGTCGCCCCCCTAGTATTAAGGTTCCGAGAGGAAGATATAGGCGAGAGGGTGGAGTTGTAGGCCGGCCAGGTGGGCCACACCCACCCTAGGCGGGGCCCAGGGGGTCCCGCGCCTGGGGGTGGTGGCCCTTCTATGGCCCAACTCCGTCTCCCCTTCTAGCTTCCTTCGTCTTTTGGGAAAATATAATTTTCCATGATTTTTCTGGTATTTTCTGATCTTCATGAAATTGCATCAAAACACCTCTTTTTCCATTAGAATCCTGACTCCGGCAGTCCATCCTCCAAGAATCATCCAACATGCAAAAACATAGGAAAAGACATAAGTAACACCTCATAATAAGACACATATCAATGAATAGAGGTAAATTATGATATAGAATGGTGATGCAAATTGGATGTATCAACTCCCCCCAAGCTTAGACCTTCGCTTGTCCCCAAGCGAAAACTGAGCTCAGTAAACATGTCGACAAGTTTATGGAGTGAAGTGTCGATAAAATAATACGGACAAAAAGCATCACACTTACCATTACACAACTCATAGAAGAAATCAACTCACCATTATATAACTTATCTTGGAACAAGTACATGAGTCACAATAGAGATGCATAAAGATAAATCATAATTGGAATTAGCAAACTTTGTTCTTGGTCAGAGAACAGCTGGCAAACAGTTTCACAAATAAAGCCTTTGTAGAAGTCTTAAAAAACAGGAGCACTCTTTGCTCAAAAAGTTTTTTCACAATGATGGCTTTCAAAGTAATACTCAATAGATAAGAGTCTTGTGCAAACAAGATAGATAACATGAGTGAATAAATCATCATATGAATGCTTGCAACACAACAACTTAAATGCTTGCTGGCTATAGGGAGGAAGTAGGTTTACTGACTGAACTTAGAAATAGGAGAAAGGTCCCTTCATAGAGGGAAGCAGGAATTTCAAGTCAAAAAGAGCTTCCAAAAGATTATGTTACTTACTAGCTTTGAGCCCTCATTGCCCCTATCATAAGCATCTTGAGATGATTAAGGTTAAAGTGAACAAGGATGGAGTATATGCTTAACGAAATATAAGCTGGCAATCTCATGTCCCTTGAGTACGAGGGCCGCTCCTCATGCTACTCAACTTTAGTTACCGGTAAGTTCTTGTCATTGTAAGTACATGTGTATCATAAAGAACCGCCAACAGGGTACCCCTTAAACATGATACAGGGGCTATTCCATAATCAAAATGACAAGGCAAGCAGGCAGTGAGCATCTCAGCGATCTTTTTATTTGCTATTTGCATAATTTTTTTATTGAAGATGCTTCACAGATCGCTGACTATGGTTATGCTGCAAGTTTCCACCATGATTAGGCATGGCTTAGGCTAGCGGCTCGGGCGTTTCTCTAACACACATACACAACTCCATGGACTTACAAGCTCCCCTTTTATTTCACACCGACGACATCCGCAAACAAAAGAGCATGATATCAACTGGATATGTATCCATAAGTGTTGAAAGCGTTCCCCGTGACAGCACGGTTCTGCCAATCCCAACCTATAGATGCAAGCATATACAACTTCAATGGTACAATGTTTCAAGTCTATTAGGGGCAAGAAAATAAGGTGTGCCATCAAGTTCATGAGGGATTTACTAACTAGTTTTCACATAACAAAATAATTTTTAATTCGAAAGATAGATGAAGCTTGAGAATTTTCTTGGAATAGCAATAATGCTAATAGGTAGATATGGTCGACACAAATGGAACATGTTTTGGTTCAAAGGGGTTGGATGCATGAGAAGTATACCTTCTCAAAACAGGTTTTTGGCTAGCAAGGCTGGGTAGCAAGCAAAAGAGTTGAAGGAAACAAACAAACCTACAAGTGATAAATCCAAAAATGCAATCTTCCTTGAAGACACAACAGATCTTAAATAAAGAATACTAAGCTTATGAGCCAATCAAGAAAGAAAATAAATGATACAAAATACATGTAAGCTTTTTCTCTTTTCCTTTTAAACCTCAAAAAGTGTTGCTACTAACCAGAGCTCGGTTTGCCAAACAATTTAGATCTACTTGATGCTCCCAAAGTGATGGCAATACTGATCAACAAGATCAATCATATAATAGATATTGCAAACTAAAATAAGAAGTGCAAAAAGTAAAAGATGAAACTTCTCATTAATATTCCATAAAGGCACTCACGCCAAGGGATACATAGATAATCAACTAAAGGAGAGATACTTCCACAATGCAAACCAACCTATAAGATAACTTCTCTACCAAAGATACGAATCCACTAAAAAGGTAAAAGATAATGATGTGATACCGCCACACTCCCCCAAGCTTGGAACAAGCCAAGGGGATGCCAAACCTGATGACGAATTACTCCTTCGGTGGTGGTGGTGTTCCCTTGATAAGATCCTTAATCAGTTTCCTCAAATCCTCAATCTCGAAGGTCAGAGTATGAATCAACTCCGAATTTTGGTCAATGCGATTCATGATCATATCGGAACGAGAATCCTAGCCCTTGCTATTCTTTCCCCACTATTCCTTCTTAGTATGTTCCTTCCCTGCATGGTTAGAACGAGGCAGATCCCAAATCGAGGGCAAGTTCCCTTTGGGCACCTGTTGGTATTGTTGCTCATGTATAAGACTATGGAAGGGATTCTTGGTACGTGGAGGAGGTGACCGTGGAACGAAGATAAGAAGTGGAGGTTTCCCTCCTGTATACATCCGTGCTGTCCTCCTAAGCTTGGTAGGTTTTGCCACCACTCTGATGCTTGCGACGGTGGCAAGGGTGTCCGGATGCTCGTCCTCCTCCATGTCTTATTCATCCCCTACCAAAATCTCCTCCTCCTTGGGGTTTTGAGGATCATCTTCCTCGGGCTTCTTGCCTTTGTCATTAGCGGAGACCATGGTGCTCTAAACTTGAGAAGATTTCCTGACAGATACAAATCGAAACGAAAACACGACGAGAACATGATGCATGAACCTCGGGGGATCCGACGGGTTATATATTACGAAGTTTCAAAACATAAGGAATGTACTGGTGCGAACACGAGGCGGAGACGGAGCTCAGGAGGCTCACACCCCCTCCAGGCGCGGCCGGCTGGGGCCCGCGCCTGGGGTGGGTGTGGCCACCCCGGCCTCCGTTTCCTCCTCTGTTTCGTTTTGTAGCCTTCCGTATGCAATAAAAACATCAAAAATATAAAAAGATGGGGTTTTAATGAACCTTCAGTTTTCACCACTTTTACCTAATCAAAGACGAACTTTGTAGATTCCTTTTCTCCTTCTCCTAGAAATTTCTTTCATGCAAGGCATTACACAAACCTTAATGGCAACATTAGTGTAAGAAAAAACAATAAACCTTTGGGTACACACTTCAACTGAAATCCATCAAAACAGAAGCTACTGTAGCAACTCCTTTCCAAAAACCCAAAATACTCTGGAAGGGAATCAATATGAGAGGCAAATGCAAATGATGGCAGAAATATGTCAAAACAGACCAGCATGTAAAGATTGATTTTTTCAAAAACCTTCTGTTGCTCAAATAAAAAAGTGCTAAACTAATGGAAGTTGGGAAACAACTTGGAGAACAAGCACAGAAAAATACAGCTCCATCTGAAGTACTGATCTCCCTCGCGATTTTTTTCCAATGTAGCACAAAAAATCTGTCCTAGGAAAACCACTTTTCACAACTCCTCCACTTCACAAAAGTAGTTGAACTTGACACAAAAACCAAAACAAAAAGTATAAGGAGCGGTTATTACTGAGGTAATAACTTCCAAGACTCGACAAAACTATTGGGTTATCTCCCAAGAAGTACTTTTCTTTAATGCCTTTAAGTTAGACTTGATAGTTTCAAAGATGCTCACATAGGAGATATATATCTGGAGTGAAAGAGAGCATCAAGAAGCAAATAACCAAAACATTTGAGTCTAACCCACTTACTATGCATGGGGGTATCATGAGAAAACAAATTGTTGAAACAAAAAGCCATTAACATAGGAAGACAAAACAAATGCAACTTCAAAGCTTTCAACATAAAACGGGGAAACTTAACATTATTGAGGTGCATAAAATCATGTTTCCCTCTCACATAATAACTTTCAGTAGCACTTTGAATAAAGTTGACAATATGACTGTCATAGGAAACAACTTTATCATCAGAATGAGCATACTTACAATCACCAAAAAGAGGTCCAAGGTCATAAACCAGATCAAAAGAAGCAAGTTGTTCCATCCCGAAATCTTTATTAGGCAAACTATTTTCACAAGGAGCTTTAGAAAATTTGGAGAAGTTAAACTCATAAGAATCTCCATCAAACTTAGTTAAAACTTTCTCCTTCTTACAATCTATAATAGCTCCCCAAGTGTTCAAGAAAGGTCTACCAAAAATGATAGGGCAAGTTTTGCTAGCTGCTGAATTAAGTACTAGAAAATCAGCAGGATATTTAATCTTACCACAAAGAACCTCCACATCTCTTACAATACCAATAGGGCAAATGGTTTCCTTATTAGCAAGGTGAATAACCACATCAATGTCCTCACACTCACAAGGACCAATTTCATGCATAATTTCCCTGTAAAGCTCATAAGGAATAGCACTAGAACTAGCACCAATACCACATAAACCATAATAGCAATGATCACCAATTCTAATAGAAAGAACAGGGACACTAGCTTTTCTAGCCTTACTAGGATGAGAAATAATATTAGAAGCGTCTTCACACAAGACAATGTGCTCATCCTCCATATTTCTAGTGACAAGATCCTTCACTACCATAGGTTCATTATTTATTTGCTCATCAGGTTCCATAGTTTTCTTTGTACCTTCGTTATTCGCACTAATCATCATAGATTACTCCTTTACCTTAGCTAGGAAAGGTATTTTCTCAACATAAGGTTTAGGAAAAATATGATCAATAGTACAAACTTCAGTGCTTCTAATAGGAACATGACTAACAACATCTTTATAAGGTGCATGGTACTTATTCCACTTCTTTTTGGGAATTTCTATGTAAGAGGCAAAGGCTTTAAAACAATTGGCAATACTTTGGGAGTCAAGACCAAACTCATTACTAATATTATGGAAGTCATCAGTTCCCAAAAAAGATTTAATGCATTCATAATCATAGTTTATACCTGACTTTCTTCCTTTGTCATTCTCCCAAGCATCAGTGTTCTCTTGAATACGGTCTAGGATATCCCATTTAGCTTCTTCCTTCATACGTGTGAATAATCCAGCACAAGAAGCATCTAGTAAATCTTTATCATGAAGAGAAAGCCTAACATAAAAGTTATTGATAATAATATTGTTATGGAGTTCATGAATAGGAAATTTAAGCATTAGTAACTTCAATCTCCTCCAAGCTTGAGCTGTACTCTCTCCATCACGAGGCCAAAAGTTATATATCAGATTTCTATCCTTATGAATCTCACTAGGAGGATAGAACTTAGAATAAAAGAGAGATGTTATTTCCTCCCATTCCATGGATTGTCCATTCTTTAGTAGCTTATACCATTCTTCAGCTCTCCCTTTCAAGGATATAGAGAGTAAATTATTCTTCACATGTTTAGTTGTGATACCTGCACACTTAAACAACCCGCATAATTCATGGATAAAAAGCAAATGGTCACCAGGATGGACAGTTCCATTCCCAAAATAATAATTATCCATAACACGATCAACAATACTTGTAGGTATCTTAAAATGATCTATCTCAACAGGTGGTGGTTCATGTACTACCCTAACAGTGGTAGTAGTTTTCCCAAATAGAAAACCAAGTGGGTTATCCATATTGGAAACAAAGTAACAAACAGAAATAAAAATCAATACTCACAGTATAAGTTTCCTTTACTAGTTCCACTCTTCAATAGCGCTTCACTCCCCGACAACGGCGCCAGAAAATAGTCTTGATGACCCACAAGTATAGGGGGTGTATCGCAGTACTTTCGATAAATATGAGTGTCGATCCCAACGAGGAGCAGAAGGTGTTGACTAGTGGTATGGAGCAGGAAATCTCTGTAAATACTTAGCAAACAGATTTTTAGGGGTTTTGTAACATCCCAGCATTAGAGCATAGAAATAAGCTGAACCCAGATATGTGCATTGCATTCATGCATAGAAAATCCGAATAATTTTCGCGCTTTTGAACAAAACTTGTCAAAGTGATAGAAGCTTCTCTTAATTTGATGGAATTGAAGTAGATCATCAAGTTGACTGTGATAAGTGTAGGGTTCGCAGCATAGAAAACAAAAATTTTCCTACGATGTGAACTATGTACCAAGATATATCTATTAGATACAAACAACGGCCGGATGTATATCCGTAGAGAACATACCCTTGAAGACCGACAAAGCTTAACGCGTTCAACTTGTGGTTGATGTAGACGATCTCTTGCCGATCTCAAGATCGAGAGGAAGTCCTAGCGCCGCAAATCAGCAGCGTATCCGTGCTCGCACACACGTTCGAGGCACCGAGCAACCTCCGCCTCCTCGCTCCAGCGATGCAGCGGAAGCACAACTCTTTCTTCCCGAATAGCCACCGGGAACATGTATCTCGCTAGTCCGAGACCATGGGGGATAAATTCTAGAGGGGGAGAGAGATCCTTCACGAGAAGGTGTGAGTGAGAAGTGAGAGGAGGGGCTCCATTTATAGGAGGAGGGGGGAACCCCAAGGGGGTGGCCGGCGCATGGGGGCTGCCCCCTTGCCCTCCCCTCTTCATGTGGGTGTACACTCCACTCACAAAAATCCATTCATATGCCTCCACTCAAAATCCCACTCAAACTTGCCATTAAATTTCCACCAAATTTAATGCAAACTCTCATTAAATAAAACTCTTTTATTTTATTCAGAATTTTGTCAATTAATTTAATGACAAACATTCACAAATAACCCCTTGCTAGAATTCTATTTCACATGCATAACCACTTTATGTAATTTCACCCGAAAACCTGTTTCGGTATCTAGTGAAATAAATTCCTGCGCTTGTTCATTCTTTCGGCATGAAACTTTTGCTCCAATTGGATGTCGGTGTCTCTTAAGCGTGTCATCCTACGGTTCGTGAATAATGCGGACATGATCGAGACCCCTCTCGGATCAATAATCAGAAGCGGGATCTGGAGACCCATACTGACTCCCACACATTCAACGATGACTTTCTTGTGATCGTCGGAACCTTTTACGCTAGTATCTTAATCCCTTTGTTTCACGATATATTACATGTCCGATATTCGATCATCGGTATCTCCATACCTACTTTGATCTCGTTGCTGACATGCACTCTTTTCTCGTTCCCGTGATATAACATTCTAGTGATCAAATCACTTGCTTGCAAGCTAATCAATGTGATATCATCGAGAGGGCCCAGCGTATATCTATCCGTCATCGGGATGAACAAATTCCACTCTCGATCCATGAGCCTCAACATAACACTTTATTAGTTCTGAATCCATCTTTATAATCACCCTGTTACGGTGTGACGTTTGATGTTATCAAGAAACTCTGCCGGTGTTAGTGATTGACATGATCTCATGGTCTAAGGATTAGGATCACTTCGTAAGTTGTTATAGCAATATAAACTCAATGACTTTGATTGTAATGCTATACTTCGGATGAATGTTCATCACACCATTACACTAATGTTGTGATCCCGTTATTAACAACATCCAATGTCCATGATCAGGAAACCTTGATCATCTTGTTAATCAACGAGCTAGTTTATGAGAAAGGCATAACTAGGAACTTTCTGTTTGTTTATTAAACACACATGTATTAATGTTTCCGTATTAATACAATTATAGCATGCAAAATAAACATCTATCATATACTTTGAATACACATAATAAACACTTTATTATTGCCTCTCAGGGCATATTCCCTTCAGTCTCCTACTTGCACTAGAGACAATAATCTAGTTACATAGTGATAAATCTAACACCCATTGAGTTCTGGTGTTGATCATGTTTTGCTCTAGGGAGAGTTTTAGTCAACGGATCTGCTACATTGTGATCCGTATGTACTTTACAAATCTTTATATTTCCATCCTTGACATGCTCGCGGATGGAGTGAAACCGGCGCTTAATATGCTTGGAATGCTTGTGAGACCTTGGCTCTTTGGCATTGGCAATGGCACCATTGTTGTCACAATAGATCACCATTGGGTCCAACGCGTTTGCAACCACTCCTAGTTCGGATATGAACTCCTTCATCCAAACTGCTTCCTGAGCCGCTTCTGAAGCAGCAACATATTCGGCCTCCATTGTTGATCCCGTTACCACAGGTTGTTTGGAGCTCCTCCAACTAACCGCTCTGCCATTCATGAGAAATACGTATCCGGATTGAGACTTAGAGTCATCCGGATCGGTGTCAAAGCTAGCGTCAACATAACACTTAGCGGCGAGCTCTTCTTCACCTCCGTATACAAGAAACATATCCTTAGTTCTTCGTAAGTACTTAAGGATATTCTTGACCGCTATCTAGTGTTCCGAACCTGGATCCGATTGGTACCTAGTACTCAAACTAATAGCATGTGCCACATATGTTCTTGTACATAGCATGGCGTACATTATAGAGCCTGTGGCTGAAGCATAGGGGACTTTGTCCATTATCTCTCTTTCTTCCGCCGAAGCCGGACTTTGAGTCTTACTCAATGTCTTGCCTTGCAACATAGGTAAGAACCCCTTCTTACTTCCGTGCATTTTAAAATTCTTTAAAATCTTATCAAGGTATGTACTTTGCGATAGCCCTATTAGGCGCCTAGACCTATCTCTATAGATCTTTATGCCTAATATGTATGACGCTTCACCTAGGTCCTTCATTGAAAATTTGTTGTTTAGATAACTTTTAACACTGTTTAAAAGATCTATATCATTTCCGATCAATAATATGTCATCCACATATAATATCAGAAATGCCACATTACTCCCACTAACTTTCTTGTAAATACAAGCTTCTCCATAAGTTTGGACAAATCCAAACTCTTTGATCACCTCATCAAAGCAGAGATTCCAACTTCATGATGCTTGCTTCAATCCATAGATGGATCGCTGAAGCTTGCACACCTTGTTAGCATCCTTAGGATCGAAAAAACCCTTTGGTTGTATCATATACAACTCTTCTTCAATATTACCATTGAGAAACACGGTTTTGACATCCATCTGCCATATCTCATAATCGAAATATGCAGCAATTGCTAACATAATCCTAACTGACTTTAGCATCGCTACGGGAGAGAATGTCTCATCGTAGTCAACTCCTTGAATTTGTCGAAACCCCTTTGCGACAAGTCGAGCTTTATAGACGGTCACATTACCATCAGCATCAGTTTTCCTTTTGAAAATCCATTTGTTCTCCACGGCCTTTCGGTCGTGAGGTAATTCCACCAAGTTCCACACTTGATTTTCATACATGGATTCCATCTCGGATTTCATGGCTTCTAACCATTTGTTGGAATCCGGGCTCATCATCGCTTCTTCATACGTCGCAGGGTCATCATTTTCATCAACCATAAAATTCATGACAGGATTTCTGTACAGCTCGGGAGCTGCACGCGTCCTGCTTGACCTGCGAGGTTCGGTAGTACTCTCTTTCGGAGTTTCATGATCATTATCATTAGTTCCCTCTTCAACAGGTGGAGCCAACTCCGGAACAACTTCCAGCGCTGCGCTACTCGCCATACTTTGAAGAGAAGGTTCAATAACCTCTTCGAGTTCTACCTTCCGACTACTCACACCTTTCCGGAGAAACTCTTTCTCTAGAAAGGATCCATTCTTGGCAACAAAAACCTTGCCCTCGGATCTGTGATAGAAGGAATACCAAATAGTTTCCTTAGGGTAACCTATGAAGACGCATTTTTCCGCTTTGGGTTCGAGTTTATCCGGTTGAAGTTTCTTCACATAAACATCGCATCCCCAAACTTTAAGAAATGACAGCTTAGGTTTGTTTCCAAACCACAGTTCATACGGTGTCTTTTCATCGGATTTAGATGGTGCCCGATTTAAAGTGAATGCAACAGTTTCTAGTGCATAACCCCAAAATGACAACGTCAAGTCCGTCAGAGACATCATAGATCGAACCATATCTAATAAAGTACGATTATGACGTTCCGACACACCATTTCGCTGTGGTGTTCCGGCAGGCGTGAGTTGTGATACAATTCCACACTCTTTCATGTGAGTGCTAAACTCGTAACTTAGATACTCACCTCCACGGTCGGACCGTAGAAATTTGATCTTTCTATTACGATGATTTTCCACTTCATTCTGAAATTCCTTGAACTTTTCTAAGGTTTCAGATTTGTGTTTCATCAAGTAGATATAACCATACCTACTCAAATCATCCGTGGAAGTAACAAAATAACGATATCCACCTCGCGCTGACACACTCATTGGACCACATACATCAGAATGTATGATTTCCAATAAATCTGTCGCCCGTTCCATTGAACCGGAAAACGGCGTTCTAGTCATCTTGCCCATAAGTCATGGCTCACATGTATCAAATGATTCAAAATCAAGTGATTCCAAAAGTCCATCCGAATGGAGCTTCTTCATGCGTTTAACGCCAATATGACCTAGACGGCAGTGCCACATATATGCGGATATATCATCATTAAGTTTAATCCTTTTAGCATCAACATTATGAATATGTGTAACATTATCATCGAGATCTAAAATAAATAAACCATTCATCATTGGTGCATGACCATAAAAGATTTCATTCATATAAATGGAACAACCATTGTTCTCAGATTTAAATGAATAACCACTTCGCATCAAACACGATCCAGATACAATGTTCATGCTCAGTGTAGGCACCAGATAACAATTATTCAAGTTTATAACTAATCCCGACGGCAAATGGAGAGGCAGCGTTTCGACGGCAATCACACCAACGTTGATCCATTGCCGACACGCATCTTGACCTCACCCCTTGCTAGCGGTCGCTTGTTCCGTAGCCCCTGATTCGAGTTACAAATATTAGCAACTGAACCGGTATCAAATACCCAGGTGCTACTGCGAGCACTAGTCAAGTACACATCAATAACATGTATATCATATATACCTTTGTTTGCCTTGCCGGACTTCTTGTCTGCCAAATACTTGGGGCAGTTGCGCTTCTAGTGGCCAGTCCCCTTACAATAGTAGCACTCGGTATCAGACTTAGGTCCAACTCGGTTTTTTTTTCAGGCACGGCAACCGGCTTGCCGCCCTTACTTCCCTTCTGTTTTCCCTTCTTGTCTTACTTAAAACTAGTGTTCCTATTGATCATCAACACTTTATGTTCCTTTTTGATCTCCACTTCTGCAGTTTTAAGCATTGATAGAAGCTCGGGGAGAGACTTCTTCATGCCTTGCATATTATAGTTCATCACAAAGCTCTTATAGCTTGGTGGCAGAGACTGCAGAACACGATGGATGCCTAAGTCAATGGGAATCGTTATTCCCAAGGACACAAGCTTATCGGCGTAACCCGACATCTTGAGTACATGCTCACTAACGGAGTTGTGCTCTTCCATCATGCAGCTAAAGAACTTTTCTGAAGCGTTGTAGCTCTCTACAGCAGCATGTGTGTTGAAAATCATTTTCAACTCACCCATTGTATCAAATGCATTGCCGTTTTCGAAATGCTTTCGAAGTTCCGGCTCTAGCCCATACAATATGCCGCAATGAACTAAGTTGTGGTCCTCCTGACGAGTCTGATAGACATTCTTCTCCTGATCAGGGGCATCCTCAAAAGGTGGGGGGCCTAGTGGCGCTTCTAGCACGTATTGCTTTTGTGCAGCAGAGAGGAGAATCCTCAAATTCATGGCCCATTCGGTAAAGTTGCTACGGTTCGTTGCAAGTTTCTCTTTCTCCTTGAACACATTGAAATTAAAAGCAGGTGGTGCCATCTACAACAGAATTTGTAAAGTTTAGACTAAGTGTATGATAGATTGAGTTCAACTAATCCATATTACGAATGAACTCCCACTCAAAAACGACATCCCTCATGCCTTTTTGGTGATTACATGAACCAAATCCACTATACCAAGTCCGATCATCACGTGAGTCGGTATATCTTCAAAGGCGAGCATCAAATGGGCATCATATCAACTATATGACTCATGCTTAACCTTTCGGTCCGTGTTCCGAGGCCATGTCTGTACATGCTAGGCTCGCCAAGTTAGAACCTTAGTATTTGCGTGTGTAACTGTTTTACACCCGAAATATGGTCGTGGATCCAAGAACACCCGATCATCACGTGATGTCATGGAGCGACGAAAACATAATCGGTGCATACTAAAGGAAGAACACATTCTTATCTTGATATTTAAATGAGGGATCATCTTATTATGCTAACAAAGCGCTAAACAAGCAATATAAGATGCTATCAAACATCACATGTTTATTAGTGAAATGATATGGTTTCCGCATATGATCTCTATCATGTGCATCGTGGTATGATCACTATCATACCTATATGTGTAAGTCCAAGGTCTATGGAGATTACACGTTATGTATGTTCTAAGAGTATCATCTCATACTACTACTTACAACATCACCATATCATAACACTAGCCCAGCAAAAATCTAAACTAGATGCCTCTAATTTATCCATTGCAAGTTTTACGTGGCTTAGGGCTTTCGAGATAGAACCGTTCTTACCTACGAACATGAACCACAACGAGGATAACCAAATCGTTGACAACCCGTTGCAAAATATATATTGACTATAGTAGGAGAGACAGACACCCGCTAGCCACTTATGCAAACTAGTTGCATGTCAAGCGTGGAACAGGTCTCATGTGCGAGGACATGTAAAGTTTGTCCGGGCCGCTTCATCTCACTATGCCACCAATATCCAAAATTAAAACAAAGGAGCAACAACATGATCATCATCGCCCACATACTCATATGTGTACTACCCGTGTTAAGCATCTACGCATAGATCCGGCTCTGATACCACTGTAGGGTTCGCAGCATAGAAAACAAAATTTTTCCTACGATGTGAACTATGTACCAAGATCTATCTATTAGATACAAACAACGGGCGGATGTATATCCATAGAGAACATACCCTTGAAGACCTACAAAGCTTAACGAGTTCAACTCGTGGTTGATGTAGACGATCTCTTGCTGATCTCAAGATCGAGAGGAAGTCCTAGCGCCGCAAATCAGCAGCGTATCCGTGCTCGCACACACGTTCGAGGCACCGAGCAACCTCCGCCTCCTCGCTCTAGTATGCAGCGGAAGCACAACTCTTTCTTGCCGAATGGACACCGGGAACATGTATCTCGCTAGTCCGAGACCATGGGGGATAAATTCTAGAGGGGGAGAGATCCTTCACGAGGAGGTGTGAGTGAGAAGTGAGAGGAGGGGCTCCTTTTATAGGAGGATGCCAAGGGGGTGGCCGGCGCATGGGGGCTGCCCCCTTGCCCTCCCCTCTTCATGTGGGTGGACACTCCACTCACAAAAATCCATTCATATGCCTCCACTCAAAATCCCACTCAAACTTGCCATTAAATTTCCACCAAATTTAATGCAAACTCTCATTAAATAAAACTATTTTATTTTATTCAGAATTTTGTCAATTACTTTAATGATAAACATTCACAAATAACCCCTTGCTAGAATTCTATTTCACATGCATAACCACTTTATGCAATTTCACCCGAAAACCTGTTTCGGTATCTAGTGAAATAAATTCCTGCGCTTGTTCATTCTTTCGGCATGAAACTTTTGCTCCAATTGGATGTCGGTGTCTCTTAAGTGTGTCACCCTACGGTTCGTGAATAATGCGGACATGATAGAGACCCCTCTCGGATCAATAATCAGAAGCGGGATCTGGAGACCCATACTGACTCCCACACATTCAACGATGACTTTCTTGTGATCGTCGGAACCTTTTACGCTAGTATCTTAATCCCTTTGTTTCACGATATATTACATGTCCGAGATTCGATCATCGGTATCTCCATACCTAGTTTGATATCGTTACTAACATGCACTCTTTTCTCGTTCTCGTGATATAACATTCTAGTGATCAAATCACTTGCTTGCAAGCTAATCAATGTGATATCACGGAGAGGGCCCAGAGTATATCTATCCGTCATCGGGATGAACAAATTCCACTCTCGATCCATGAGCCTCAACATAACACTTTATTAGTTCCGAATCCATCTTTATAATCACCCTGTTATGGTGTAACTTTTGATGTTATCAAGAAACTCTTCCGGTGTTAGTGATTGACATGATCTCATGGTCTAAGGATTAGGATCACTTCGTAAGTTGTTATAGCAATATAAACTCAATGACTTTGATCGTAATGCTATACTTCGGATGAATGTTCATCACACCATTACACTAATGTTGTGATCCCGTTATTAACAACATCCAATGTCCATGATCAGGAAACCTTGATCATCTTGTTAATCAACGAGCTAGTTTATGAGAGAGGCATAACTAGGAACTTTCTGTTTGTTTATTAAACACACATGTATTAATGTTTCCGTATTAATACAATTATAGCATGCAAAATAAACATCTATCATATACTTGGAATACACATAATAAACACTTTATTATTGCCTCTCAGGGCATATTCCCTTCAATAAGTTTTAATATGACCTTTGCTAAAACCTTATTTTGGGTAAGGGAGATTTGATCTAAGGGTAGATCAAATGTAATAAAAGTTAAACCCTAATACATTATGATTTATATTTGATCCTTAGGTGATCATATCATAGTATTCATTATAATCACTCATGAGTACCAAGTTAAGGATATAACATAAATAATAAGAATGTAACAACTATATCTTAATTTCATCTACTTACACCATGAGTATCATGGTAATACCTAACCCTACTTCTTAAGTAAGATTGAGTAAGAAAGAAACAAGGTTTAGATCATTCACCATATATCTTTCTTTCCATATCAATCCTTATCATCTCTATTGAGTTACATTTCAATATCTGTTGTTCATCAATGTTGAGAAATCAACTATTGATTCACCAGTTCTAAATCTATCAACTCTTGACTAGAACATAACTTACATTTAAGTGTCTATAAAGAAACAACTAAGAAGAGGTAAATAGTAATGCTAGTTGGAGATATCATTTATAGAATGGGAGTGATTGAGAAAGAATAAAATCATTGTGTTAAATGGATGGAGTTAAACTCACTCCTGGATGGATAGAAGAGTTATTTGAATAAGATATAGGTGGTAGTAAAGAAGAGTACAAGGATGAACCCTGAAGATAGTTACCAGTAGTAATTCTATTGGATCAAGTGGGCATAGTCCATGAATAACAATCTTAATCCAATTAAAGATACTAAGAAGATAATCCCAATACAATTGTAAGGTTGTATTGATAAAGCCTTGCTTAGCCAACTAAGAACCTAAGCTATAAATAATTAAAGGATGAAAATGATCATACCTTGCTCACCAAGATTGAATACTTATATCAAGTATAAGTGACATTGGTGGGTAGAACATGATTGAAACCCTAGTATAGGTAAGTTATCCTAGAGTAGTTATTATAGGTCACATTAATGTAATGTGAGGTTGGAGTATGTGTTGTTAGAGTAAAGTAAATGTAGGACAATATGATCAAATTAAAGCTAGTATGGCATAGAGTTATGGAAGTAATGTTATTCATCTTAAAGGATAGTAAGCTTTAGAGAAAGGTTGTTGGATGAATACATCTAATGAAGAAATATTAGTGATGGATGATTAAGGATGATTATGAGTGGAATTTGAAGGAACTACTTTTGGATTGAAGATTATCACCAGAAGAGTAGTTAATATAGCCAAGTCTGGATAGGTGAAGATCATGAAATGCTTTAGTGTCAAACTCATTGGATTCATCCATGAGTTTAGAAGGTTAATAGGTGAATAAGAATATTTCTGTGAAGTAAAGCTCATCATGTTAAATATGATGATGGATAGGAAGAAGTAGTATATCTAGGAAAGGAATTCCTTAATTAGAAGTACAGAATTATGAATTATGGAAGAGAGGAATTCTTGGTAAACACCCAATTTTAAATCTTAAACCAAGTATAATATCCATTTCATGTTATGAACCCCTCATCTTATATCTATATCACTCTATAGGAATATTTTCCTATAGCAAATCAGATAAGCACATCTCTGTCAAATCCAATTATCATAATTATATGTGCTTAAGAGTATCTTTATCAATTCCTTTCTATAAAACATTTTAGATATAACTTTCTATTTTAAAAGGGATGTCATCAAATATCACAAACAAAAGACAATATGCTTAGTTATTAAATCTTTACTCACATCCACAAAGGAATCTAAGTATATTAAAAACCCTAAACCCTAGGGTAAATATTCACAATTCAAACCCTAAACTTCTTTGTTTATCATAATAGAATATATAAATTGCCATTTTCTAAGTTAATGGAAGTATTAATTACCATATTAATTTCTTTTGTATTTCATGCATCAAATAATGATATAGGATAATACATATAAAATTTCTATTCAAACATGAGCCAACTAGAGTTAAGTTTTATAAACAAATAAGAAAATATCATATAATAAAGCCATGGTTTAATGTAGAAAGAAAAATTAATAATAAGGGCTTCTACATAATATAAAAAAGGCTCTGGTAGAAAACAAATAATGAAATAATACCACTATATGACAAACTCATAAAAGAACCCTAATATACTTTATTAATGCTGCAATCATTCAGCAAATAAATTTTATAAGGAGAATTTAAATCAAATAAGGAAAATTCAAATCTGAAAGTAAAACAGAAAATAGAAAAAGGAAAACAAATAAAAAACAAATCCTGGCCCTGGCCCAATTCCTCTTTTCTTACCTGTCGCCCATGTGCAGCCCACAAAATGCCCAACAGCCAGCCCAGCTTATCCTCTTCTCTGGCTGACAGGTGGGACCGAAGAGGGACTGCGGGTTGAGCTGAAAGATTCGCCAGGGGGTTTTACACAAAAGTGACATCGTCGTCATCTTCACGCACACAGACAACTCGCTGGAGGAGTCCGCCGTCGCCCGATGCCGTCATCGTCGTCAGTCGTGCGCCGAGATGCTCGCCGTCGTTCCAGAAGGGGATAAGAAGGCCACCGCGACACCCTGCCTAAATCCCTATCCACATTCTCTCCTTATCCTGTGTGATTTGAATGGGGCCGAAACCCTAGCTCACCGGAGCCACACCTCGCCATGGAACCACACCTCCCCACACTCTTTCAAGTAGCCCTGGAGAAGCCCCGTCCTCTGTAGATCCTCTGAGTGAAATCTTGCATCAAAGGGAGCACTGGAGAGGATGAATTTTGTCGTTCCTATTTGCGGCAGTTCGTCGGAAATCTTGTCGGAGAGCTCGCCTCCGACCGTGCCTGTCCTCGCCGACCTCTCTATCATCATTAGGGTGAGTTTCTGAATCTCCCAGTATCCCTAAATCGCTATCTCTCGTTGTAAAACGCTGCCACACCTTTCGTCATCGTAGGCCACCATCGGAGCTCGTCGGAGCCGAGGCTCCGATGACCATTTCCGAGCGGCGTCGCCACTTTAGGACTCAGCACGTTGCACTGATTCGAACTAGGTTAGTTTCGCGTGCTGGGGCACCGTGGATCATCATCGGCGACCACCCACTGACGGCGATGGTGGTGCTGATGCCATAGCAACGTCATGTCGACGCCACCCTAGACCCAGTTCACTGTTTGACCTGGTCTTTGTCTCGCGTGGCAGATGACATGGCATAGGGCCCATATGTCATAGTCTAGGAGTAGAACTTGGGTTGGTAACAAATACATTTATTCATCTGAGAGCTAAGGTGGCCACTGGCCCACTGGTCAGTGAATAGCGCTAGGTGTGGGTGCGGTGTAAAAAGGTTATTTCCTGTTTAAGAAAGAATAAAAAGTATAAATCCAAATATACATATTCTAGAAATGAAATAAAATGATTAAATCTTCTTAAATCAATAACTTTTGTTTTATAATTCAAAAAAATATGTATTATATATGAAAAAAATTAGAAAAATAAAATCTATAACATTAAACTATTTTCAAATATGATTGTAATAGTTATCTTAATAATTATTATTTAATAAGAATTTTATAAGTAATGAAACTTTGATAATTCATATTTTAATAATGGTAAATGTTAAAAATATAAATAAAATACCAAAAATCTTGGAAAAATGAAAACAATACTTTAAAACTATAATCATACATTATTATTTCACTTAAATAAGTATTTATATCTATTAAGTATTTATAAAGTTATAAACCTTATAAAAATCATAACTTATTATTTATGAATCACAAAAATAAAAGTAATATATCAAAATGATCACAAAAATAATGTTTACTTGATAAAAATATAATATTCCACTTTTGAGTCAAATAAAAAATTCAAATACTTTAATAACTCAAATTTAAACTTATTTACTTAATTGATAATTTATATAAGAGTAAATAAAATTTTGTTAATATTTCTAAAAATTAGTCAATTAAGTCTAATAAATGGTATTAGTCTTAAATATTCATATTATGAAGTCATAATAGTTCAAAACATTATAAATACAATTTTGATAAATTATCCTTCAACCAAATGAGTAATTATTTTCTAAAAAGGTCCTAAACAATTATAAAACCCTAAGAATAATTGTAACTAAATCCAATCTTTTCCATATACTTCAGCCACCAGATTACAAAAATATCACAACACTATGGTGAATCCATAAGAAGTTAAGTAATATTATTTCCTTATTTACAAATTATAACCACTCATCCTTAAAAAGGTAAATGATACTATTTCATTATAAAATCAAGAAAACCACTACAACAAGTAAAAATATAAACATTCTTAAAGTAACCTTAAGGCAACATTACCAAGTACACAAGGTACAAATGTTATAAGCATTATACTTTCAAACTATCTATGTTTTAAAGTTAACTTTAGTCTACAAGAATCTAAATATAATACTATAAACATTGTTATATGTTTATAGTTAACTTTGGCCTGATATAGTTAAGTCATAAAGCATCTCAAGCCCAAACTATTCAAGCAAGCACAAATAACATCGACCAGACTCAACTAACCACAAAGATTGATTAGACTTCAGAAAAGAAATCTTTTCTTCAAATGTTATTCTTTTTTCCACTTCAAAACAACAATTCTTATATAAGCAATCTTAAGTAGCATTTTACAATTAAGTGTGTCTCATTATTTTATGATATTGTAACTACATATTGTTTCACACACTCACAAGCCCTAATAAGAAGCACAAGTATGAAACTTATCTAAAAGGGACAACACATTCTAAAGTAACCATTTCCGGAATCCAAACCCTAGAACAACGTTATCCTCGGGATTCGCGTTTATAAAATGCATCACATTACTTATGCATAAGAGCATATTGCTTCTTTAAACATTAGTCCTTACCGGACCAATGATGCCGATTTCAGATATTGGATCTTACATTGACTTGAAGACCGTGAGTGCATAATCTTGCAATCACAAAAGGCAAGTTCACACTTGCTCATGTCCTTTGATTATTTTCTGTAAAGTATTTTAAAAATCCAGTGTTCTCATCACCTGCATTTGAAAAAGGTCAGGAAACACTATTTTTGTAATAATATGATTATAGGTTATTTACCATGAGGTAATAACCTACTATGAAAGTTCCAGTGGTAAAGGAACATAGCATCTAGGACTTAACAACCAATGTCGCCAGTGATTCTAGCGCCGTATATTACGCGTTAACCATGAGATTTGGAATGGGATGGAGAAGTCAGCTGTATCCTATTCCTCTTATATGGAGGCAAGACGACCTTAACGTGATGTTGTGTTTCCTTGTGTGGATCCAACATATGGGTGGGCACCCTTACGCCCCACACTTTTGGTGTCTAGATTATCTATGGATGGTGTTTAGTGGATGGACCATTTAATATGGCACTTACCAGGGCAACACCAGGTCATAGAGTCTTTGGGAACTCGTCAGGGTTTTAGCCTGCCCGAAAGGGGGCTTAGCGAAGATGAGCCAGCCCGAAGGATCGTGCAGACATATGAGGTCGCGGAGAGGGCAGTGATTGGCTTGGACCAACTACTGGGCCCCACAACATGGAATTGTGGACGGGTAAGCTGCCTAGTTGTGCAACAAGGAGTTGATCTCTCATGGAAAAAGTAACGCACCTCTGCAGAGTGTAAGAACTGTAACTTGTTACTCCCTGTTCCGGGAAGGAGCTGCGAACGCGGCGGGAAAGGAACTCCATGAAAGTTCTGGTGAACCCCTGAAGGCTGAGGGACATAGCTTTTAGAATAAAAGCAACCTTTGAAGAAATGTTTACGAAAACTTGCATTGCCTACGACCTACGGTATGTGGCTATAGATATAGTGCATCAAACACTCCTTTTCTAGTGAACTTGCTGAGTACGCTCGTACTCAACGTATCTTCTTAACCCTTGCTAGATTCTGAATTCAATACAGACGATATATACATCAAGTTATGCTCCAGGAGTCATCATTAAAAGCTGAAGCTCTTCAATGAAGTCAAGAAAGTCAACATATACATCAACTCAAGTGAGGACGAAGTTACTGATTAGATAGGAAAATAATCTCTAACCATAGAACCTATCTCTGTAGCATATTGCAATAGAAGCAATGCCAGACCATTAGTTAGCATACTAGTCTAAATAGTATGATAATATTGGAGTTGTTTATTTCCGGTTCTCCTTTGTAAGAAGATTCTTTCTCTCTCTTTAAACTAGAGTGTTCTCTAGATCTTGTGTATAGAGTGAGTTGTAACCTTAAGCCATGTATTGGACCTGCTGTGTTTCTGTTGTGCCACTCCGAGGTATGTAATACTAGTGAACGACGTTTCATTGGTGTTATATCAACAACTATAGTGTACTACATCATGCAGTGGTATGCTGGGTCACCGCAGTTTTTTGATAAAGCAACAAAACAAAGTACAAGTAATAAAGACAACGAACAACTACAGCAAGTGGCCCAATCCTTTCTTAGAAAAGGACAAGCTGGTGGAAATACTTATAAGGACCAAACGTTCTCGAGGACACATGGGAATTCTGTCAAGTGCTTTCGCTTCAAATAGGTGAGTACTCTTCTTTTGGTGTTGTAAGTGTTGCGTGGGTGAACCTGTGCTAATGTACCGACCTTACTTGGACTAATACATACTTGTGATTAAACCCCCTGCAAGCATCCACAACTACAGGAAATCAATTAAGATATAAACCTAACCACAACCTTAAACTCTGAGATCCTACACTCCCTTATGCAATGGTGTCCTAACGGGGGTTCAGGTTTCTGTCACTCCAATTAGTAGCTAAATACACAATGCATTCCCCTAGGCCCATAAATGGTGAAGTATCATGTAGTCGACGTTCACATGACACCACTAGAAGAATAGCACCACAACTTAAATACTAAACCATTGAATAATATCTCAACACAAATCCACTACTAACAACATGACTTCTCCCATGTCCTCAAGAACTAGATGAACTACTCACAAGACATCATATGGATCAAGATCAAAGATGATATGGTGATGAATAACAATCTAAACATAAACAATAATCCAATGGTTCCACTCAAAAGCATCAACTACAATAGTAATCAACACTGGGAAAGTTTCCCCTCAGATCTATGCAAGTATTCAACACATTTGTTACAGCTGGATGGAGTGGTGATGATGGTGCTGGTGGATATGATGGTGTGGATGATGATGATGATCCCGACGAAGTCTAGCTTGATGATGGTGTTGATGGCGACAATCTCCCCTCTCCGGGAAGGAATTTCCCTGACAGAAATCTGTCTACCGGAGAGCTCTTTCTCTTTCGGTGTTTTCCGCCCCGCAGAGGCGGCGGAATCTTTCAGTGGTTGCCCCCTGGTATTAGGGTTCCGAGAGGAAGATATAGGCAAGAGGGCGGAGTCGGAGGCCGGCCAGGAGGGCCACACCCACCCTAGGCGCGACCCAAGGGGGACCCGTTCCTGGGGGGTGGGGGTAGGCCCCTGTGGCCCAACTCCGCCTCCCTTCTGGTTTCCTTCGTCTTCTAGGAAAATATAATTTTCCATGATTTTTCTGGTATTTTTCTAATCTTCACGAAATTGCATCAAAACACCTCTTTTTCCATTAGAATCCTGACTCCGGCAGTCCATCCTCCAAGAATCATCCAAGATGCATGAGCAGAGGAAAATACATAAGTAACACCTCATAATAAGACACATATCAATGAATAGAGGAAAATTATGATATAGAATGGTGATGCAAATTGGACGTATCAACCCTCTCTCCAACCTCCCCTTTATGATCGTTGACCAAGCGTGGCCGGGCCGATCCTGAGCTATCTCGACGGCTCTGTCGGTCGAAGATGGCGAGGGGGAGGCGCCGACACAGTAGGTAGCAGTAGTTTTAGGTCTTGTGGTTGTATGCCCGTAGATTGGAGTAGGTCGTCATCTTCCTCTCGCTGGGTTCGACGCATCTGGGGATGGTGCTGCCTCCTGCTGCTGCTCTGATGGTTGGAGCCGTCGGCGAGCGGCGCAGCCGTAGATATCTTCGCAAATAAGGCCCCTCTCCCCCCTCCTTCTTCCGGTTCATGGCTTCTCTGCACCCTCTCTGGCTGGCCGGCCGTGGCGGCGAGGGGAAGGGAGGTTGCAGGTGCGGCGTGGCCGGTTTGTCGGTGGGCTGGGGTTCTTTGTTTGTCTCGGCGTCTCAGCATGCTGCCGGTCGACCTCCTTCTTCCCCTGCTACCATTCCACCGCGGTGGTGGCTGGTGGATTTGGAGTCTAAGGCGAGGCCCCTTTCTAATAAGTGTTGCCTCGTGCTTTAGATTGGTGGATGCGATTTGGTGGTGTGTGATGGCGTGCCCAGTGTTGTCGTGGGACGCTTCGTTGGAAACCCCAAGAGCAAGGTGTGAAGAGCACATCAGCAAGTTTTCCCTCAGTTGAGACCGAGGTTATCGAACCAGTAGGAGGAAGGAAACGTCACACAGGTGTTGCAAGCAACGTAGAGACCTGCACAACACAAATACAAGACTTTGCATCAACGAATCAGTGAGGTTGTCAATCTCACTGATTTGCTGTAACAAAGGATTAAACGTATGGTGTGGAAGGTAATGGTGGTTTGCAGAAAGTAATAGTGGAAGATGTATCAATGGTAAAGAATGGACCGGGGTCCATAGTTCACTAGAGGTGCTCTCCTTAAATAAACAACATGACATGAAGGGTAAACAAATTACAGTGGGGCAATTGACAGGAACTGAGCAAGGCATAACAAGGCAATTACTAGTCAGAAAGATCCTGTGAGGTTGATTGGGCACTACAAAAATATACATAGACCGCCATCAAACTGCATCTATGACTATAAATCCACCTTCAGGTTATCATCCGATCCCCCTCCAGTATTAAGTTGCAAGAAACAGACAACTGCTTTAAGCAAAGTGTGTAAGGTAAACAGTCCACATGTTCCATGCAAGAGACCGTTGTTTTCTCCCTAGTAGCAACATCACATCTACAACCGAAGAGATTATTTTCACTTCCCATGGAAACTAGAGGCATGAACCCACTATCGAGCATAAATACCCCCTCTTGGAGTCACTAGCAACTACTTGGCCAAGATAGCTACTAACAACGAAGAGCATGCAAGGTCACAAAAAACACATACATGATAGAATCATAAAGACAAAACCATTAATCAAACCAACATAATAATCTCAATATCCATCGGATCCCCTCAAACACAACATGCATGATTACAAATAGATTAGATCTTGATCATGAACGGAGCTCACAAGATCTATACATGAAAGCACAAAGGAGGAGATACAACCATCTAGCTATTACATGGACCCATAGTCCAAGGTGGAACTACTCACGCATCATACCTGTAGAGGTCCCAATCTTTAATAAGATAGAGCCTCCTGTGTTTACAATGCTAGTCCCTGGATCAATAGCTAGCATCCACAGTTAAGATGTAATATCAAGAAACAAAGGTCATAATATAACTTTATAACCAGGAATATAAGTTTATTACATCAAACATAGCTCATTTGGCTATTATATTACATTGCAGCGGAATAACTATAGTCATGGGTCCTTCTTCTTCAAAGTGCCACAGGCAGATGTTGGTTGTAGACTTTGTAATCCTAAACAATCAATCTTCACTAAAATCAATCAAACCTGCAACATACAAGTTACAGCCACAAGGGTCAATACATTTGAATTGTATTGGCAAGTGATACTATGATAGTATGGTGGAGTCTATCAACTATATGCATTTGGCTAAGTGGAGTTGAGGCTTGCATTGCTCAAAATAGATTTTCCTTAACATTTTGAAAATACTAAGTTTTTGTTTGACAAAATCATTTTTCTCAATCAAAGATTGAAGATCCTTTCCAAGGCATCTATCAACCAAAGATTGAAGATTTCAAACAACCCTTGTTCAATCCACAAGTTTTAACTTTAGAAATTTGAATGATGAGATTCTTGATTGCTTCCATGTCTTGATGCTCAAATTGTCCTTTACCAGGGACATGGCTAAGTACTTAGATTCTACACTCTGCAGAGGTGGTGCACTTTCCCCACCAGACTTGGTTTCCCAAGACAAGATCTTTCAGAAGCTTTCCCTTAGACCAATATGGACGCGTTCCAACCTATCAAACACTACCACCCACTGTCCATATGGCTAAGTTCTTGCAACCTATATGATCATGGCAGAGCCCATATTGCCAAGTGGTTGCACTTGAAGCTTCTCAACATTTGACATCTCAAATCCCTTTGTTCCTGGGTGGCCATCCACAAGTGAGATACACAAGCCAAGTCCATGACCTTGTGAACCACTCAACCAATCTCCACCAAGCAAGCCCATTCCACCCAGGGGATTCATTAACTTAGTTGTTTTATTAAGCAAAAACATAAGTCCTCAGACTTAGAGATTTTTCCATAGTGTGAATATATTTTCCACCCATGTTTTCTATTAGCTAGGCTAAGCTTGATAGTAGTAGGAATCTTTAACTTAGGAAAATCCTACTAAGGATTCATCTACTAGGTTTTCCTATTGTAAGGTTTATACTTAGCAAAATTTCCATGCAAGTTTTACTTAGCAAAATCACTAATGCATAGAGAAAGTAATGGGACAAAAAGTATGAAGCATCACTTGCCTTTTGGAAGGGAATGGTAGTTCACTCTTTGATCTTGCTAGTCTCACACTTCACTACAAGTCAATCAAGCAAACAGAAATTCAATTTATATTCCAACCAATAATCACTCAAACAAATTCACACACACAAGACAAAGGAAACCAATTCTTGCATGGGAGCATGCACAAGATAGTTTTATTTTGCAAAGGGGCCTCTATGGGGTTTCTAAACTTTGTAAGATCCAAATTGGTCATTTACCAAAGTGGCAAAGTCATTAGCAAGAGGGTTTTGTCCAAAAACTATCTTTAAATTCATTCATCATTTCATGTGGTGAAAAATGTTTTTATTAAGGCAAAACTCTTAAGCTGTTCACCAAATGAGTTGCTAATTTGCAAAACTTGGTGTTTTCGGTCAGTGGGTTTGATCAAACCATTTTCTTAAAGTTTTCTTTCCATAAATATTTTTATAACAAAAACCATTCTTTTTATTTGGCTAGAAAATGGCTAAGTCAAGTAATCCAACCTAAATCTTTCAAAAATCATTTTTAACACCAAGGGTTGGTTCCTAGGGTCAGTAAGGTCACAACAAACCATTTTGCAAAAGTTTTACTCCTAAATTCAATTTTAAACAATTTTTATACTCTAAACAAGCTCACAAAAGAATCTGCAAAAACAAACAAGATAACAGATACTATTTACTAAACTAAGGGCATGGTTGGCTAGGGTTTGTTCTCCTGAATCCAACGACATAAAATTTGTAATTTTTGGACGTGTGGATCCAAAGATACAAGGGTTTGAAGTTTGCAAATAAACCTGTTTTCAAATTTGTTTTTAAACGGAATAGATGACACGCGGCACTTTCCTATTTGCCGATACCGGTTCGGGTGGATCGTGGGCTGATGTGCGTTAGATCTAAACAAATCGTGCGGCTCTGGAGATGTACCCTTTCGCGTTTAAGTTACTCTATCCTATCCATCAGATCGGGATCGGACGGCTCTCAGTGCCCGGCCATAAGCTGGCGGCGATATGTTAACGGCGAGCGGCCAGTTGGCGGCGGCGCTGGCGAGGCAGGAAGCGAAACAGGGAGGGAGAAAGCTCACCGAGGTTGCGAGGATGAGGTGATGCTAGTCGTGTGGTCGTCGTGGCAAGGGACGCACGGGGACGGGCGGGATTCTTCGCCGGAGTTGGTTCTGGCGACGGACGCGTGCGGTCGAGGTCGAGGACGGCGCTAGGAATCACCCGGAGACAAACTAAACACACTGTCAGGAGCGCAAGGACACGACGAAGACGTGTGCGTGAACAAGAGGAGTCGGGGTAGTCTGATTTACCAGAGAGGTTCCGCCGGAGTAGAGCCAGACGGTGGCGGTGCTGGGGTTGTCGTTGGCGAAGCTCAGGGGTGCCCGCGGGGAAGCTGAGGTTACAGAGCGGTGCTCCTGAGTCTGGCGAACCTGCCTGCTTGCTCGGGAAGACAAGGGCGATGAGATGCCGCCGGAATTTGGCCGAGAACTCGTCGGAGACGGCGACGGTGCAGAAAAGATTGGCGACGGCCTGGTGGCTCTCGAGGCATGGGGTTTGGGGGGAATGAAAGAGGAGGAAGAGGGGATTTATCACGCGTGATCACTGCGAGGTTTAATCGTGGCATTAAGTCGAATTGACGACGTGAAATCACTGCCAGGAACGGGGAGGAACGGTCGAGCGGGGTGAAGAGGAAGAACAGGAGGAGTGGGGTCCGCTGGTCAGTGGGAAAAGAAACGAGGGGGAGGTCCACCGGTCAGTGTCACTGCGGGTTAATTATTTGGTGCGAATCGTTTCTTTCGGGGTGAGGGAAAGCTGGGCTGTTGGACTGTTGGGCTGGGCCTTGTTAGGCTGCTGTTGTTTCTTTTTTTTGTACAGTAACTTTTGCCTTTTCTATTTCTATTTACTAATTTGAATTTCATCCAACTATTCAAGCATTCAAATAATTCAAACAATCACCACACTTGTATCAAGTTTTTGGTTCTGTTTAACATCATAATCCAAAGCTCAAAAATAAAATAATATTTTTAAATCTTTTTAGGTTCCATTTAAAATGGACCATGGTTCATTAATAACATAAGGTTTGGTTTATTTAATAAAATCTTCATTTGAAATCCAAATGCTTTCAAAACCAATCAGTAAATTTTATTTGGAAATATAGAATATTTGGAAAACTTGTTTATAACAAAATATCCTTTTATTTTAGGGTCCATTATTAATTAAATTAAAATGGGCCTTAGTTATTAAATCAAATAGAGTTTGATTTTATTAATAAAATCTTTATTTGAAACCTAAATATTTTCAAAACCAAATCAGTATTAATTAAATATAATAGACTTTCTTTATTAAATCAGATAGAATTTGTTTTATTGAGATATTTATTTTGAAATCTAAAATAAAGCCAAAACACTTTAGTAGGTTTTATTTGTGAATATCAAATATTTGGAAAACTTATTTTAAATGATTTTAATAAGTTTTGATGTTTCAATTAAATTGGTAAAACCTTTTATTTCAATAAAGTTTGGATATTAATTCCTTATTATTTTATTTAAATAAATCTTTGCTAATTTTATTTAAAATAAAATGTTTTAAATCCAAAGCTTGGCCAAGGGTTAATTTGGCTTTACAAAAATTATCTTTATTTATGAATCCACCTTTCTTTTGAAAACTAAATCTTTTATAAAAAGATTCTAAAATAGTAATTCCAAAATATTTTATTTTCTTTTATCAAATGTTTACTCTTTTAATTTTTCTTTAGGGTTTTATTTGATCCAACTGGTTTGAAGTCCCAATTGAATTCAAAAAGTTTCTTCTGGCCTTGAAAAACCAACAAAGTTTTATTTTATTAATTTATTTTCACATTACAAGATTTGGAAAATCTTGGGATGTGATAATACCGGAGAGAAGGCCTCCGGGATGATCTCCCTTCTCCGGCAGGGTGCTGGGAAGAACTTCAGATCCCCCCGATCTAGGGACGATGGTGGTGGCGGCTACAGACGGTTTCGTGGATTTCTGATCGGGTGCTCAGGGTTTCTGCATTGGGGGCTTCTTATAGGCGAAGGGGGAGACCGAGGAGGCGGCCAGGGCAACCAAACCCTATCCAGGCGCGGGGCTGGGCCCACTCGCGCCTAGGGTGTGTCTGCCCCCCCTGGTTGGCCTCCCAGGGCCTCCTCTGGACTTCTTGTTCCCCACGGAAAGTAATTGACTTTGTCCTTTGTACCGTCCAATTCCGAGAATATTTCTTTACTAACTTTTATGAAACCAAAAACAGCAGAAAATAGGCATCTGGCACTTTTGCAACTTGTTAGTAGGTTAGTACCAGAAAACATGTAAAAAGCACCTCAAAGTGTGGACAAGTAAAGCAAAGTAGATACTAAACAAGCATGGAGCATCAAAAATTATAGATACGTTTCTAACGTATCAACATCCCCAAGTTTAACTCCTTCTCGTCCTCGAGTAGGTAAGTGATAAAAAGAATAATTTTTGAGGTTACATGCTGTAGGGGTTCGTAGCATGGAAAACAAAAATTTTCTATCGCATACAAACAAACAAGCCAAGATCTATCTACTAGATTGTAGAAACGAGTCGATGGAATAACTTACCCTCGAAGATTCCAAAGCGGTTAACGAGAGCAGATTCTCGTGGATGATGTAGTCGTACTCTTTCCGATCTCAAGATCGCGCAGACGATCCTTCCGGCGCTGCGTTCCGGCAGCGCTCCCACAGTCGGTCACACGTTCGGTACTCGACGAAGACCTTCCTCTCCCTTGTTCCAGCAGGCAGCGGAGGTTGTAGCACTCTCCTCGCGATTCCGGCAGCACGACGGCGTGATACCGGAAGTAGAGGGGAGATCTCGCAGGACTTCGCCTTAAGCCGGAGCGAGTATGGTGGACTATGAGAGAGCTTTAGTGGTCTAGGGTTTAGACACACCAATTAGAAGGCTCTAAAACGAAGGCTAGGGCAATTAGAAGCTCTAAACCAAAACGGCTCTAAACCGGAGGCTGTGGCTAGGGTTTAGATTTAGAGGATAGGAACTTGTGTGTCTAGGAGGGGAGCCCTGCCCCTCCTTTTATAGGTGGAGGGACGCGCGCCTGGGGAGGGGAGTCCCTCCCCAACTCGGCCTCAAGGAGGGCCGGCGGTGGGAGGAGGAACTCCTCCCCCAAGTCGGCTTCAAACTTCCTTCTCCTCTTTCCCACTTCCCAAAATAGCCGTTTGACTTTCAAACTAGCCGTTTGACTTTTCAAACTAGGATTTGATTAAATCCTCTATTTGGTACAGCAATGACACTTAGTACATGATGCAATCATACCAACTTGATATAACACATTCATGTACCCCTTCCCCCCGGAGTGCCGGACATTCCGGAACCTTCTAGAATGTTCCCGATGAAAACACCGGAATCATTCCCCAACTCTGAAACGGGACTTTCCTTATATGAATCTTATTCTCCGGACTATTCCGGATCTCCTCGTGATATCCCGGATCCCATACGAGACTCCGAACAACATTCGGTCTCTTTCTCATCATACCATAACTACTCAAACAACGTCGAATCCTTAAGTGTGTCTCCCTACGGTTCGTGAATTATGCGGACATGATCGAGACACTTCTCCGAACAATAACCAATAGAGGAATCTGGAAATTCATATGGCTCCCACATATTTCTACGATTACTTTGCGATCGAATGAACCACTTACATACGATACCAATTTCCCTTTGTCTCACGATAGTTTACTTATTCGAGGTTATGATCGTCGGTATCTCTGCATACCTAGTTCAACCTCGTTACCGATAAGTACTCTTTTCTCGTTCCCGTGATATGTGATCCCTTGTGATCCAGTCACATGCTTGCAAGCTAATTGGATGACATTCCACTGAGAGGGCCCAGAGTATATCTATCCGTCATATGGATGGACAAATCCCACTCTTGATCCATGTGTCTCAACCAATACTTTCCGAACACTCAATGCCACCTTTATAGCCACCCAGTTACGGTGTGGTGTTTGATGTCATCAAAGCATCCATCCGGCAAAGGTGATATGCATGATCTCATGGTCGAAGGAATTAGGTTACTATGTATCAGAAAGCATATAGCAATTGAACTATTTAAAATGACTTGATCTTTATGCTACGCTTATCTATAGGAGTATGTCCATCACATCATTCTCCTAATGATATGACCCTGTTGTTAATAACATCTCTATGTTCATGATCAGGAAACCATGATCATATATTAACCAACAAGCTAGTTTAACAAGAGGCTTTACTAGGGACTCTTTTATGTTTACAAATCACACAAGTATTAATGTTTCCTGTTAATACAATTATAGCATGGTATTTAAACATTTATCATAAGTATGAAGATATGATAATAACCTACTTTATTATTGCCTCTTGGGCATATCTCCAACCGTTTCCCACTTGCACTAGAGTCAATAATCTAGTTTCAAACTTTTGTGTATTCAACACCTATGGCTTTCTGGTGTTGTAAGTACACGTTCTCTAGTGGTCAACTGATCTCCGGATCTAACACTTCCAGGTCCGTGTGTAATTGCATGTATTTGCGTCTCTACGCATCACTCATTCTCTAATGAGATGGCTTTGTATAAATTTGGTCCTTTGGTGAGACCTTTAGTTCTTTAGGGTTAAAACATGTTGATAATATTGTCGTACAATATATCTTCATAGTATTATCCCGCTATGAACTACACCTAGTTTGATAACAAACTACTTGACCCAAATGCCCTCTTTAGCTGCTATAATAGCAGTCATATGCTTAGCCTTTTGTTGTAGTATCTGTCACAATGTCTTAACTTTGGAACTCATCCAAATCCATTATGGAACTTACTTTCCATTATATTGTGCCACCCTTAGTTTAGATTGAGATAAACTTAATTTGCACTTTGTGACATAACTAGTATCAATGTAGTACTTTTACAATGAACTAACCATCTATTTGTCACTTCTACAAACAATATATTCTTAGTTCTTCCAAAAAATCATAAGAATATCCTTACTATTGTCCAATGATCATCTTATGAATCATTCTGGTATATGCTCATAACATTTAGAGCATAGGACATATCTGGATTTGTACACATCACAGCATGATTGATATAAATACTCTTTGTGATCAAGTATCAATCTATACTTGAATCTTGTTTCATTTACCAAATGTCAATACATTTGAATATATCATCAATATTGAACTCATTCAATCCTTTCTGTGAGACAAGAAACTTTCTTGTAGTTTCTATATTGAACTCATTCAATATCTCGTCTATGTACTTCTGGCATAACCATATTAGCGTCTATTCATGCCAAATATTTGGGTTTTGCCTAAGTCTTTCATCGGAATGAAATTTTTAATATGTGTTAATAAAAGATACATCATTTCCAATCAACAATATGTCTTCCACATAACGTATTAGAAACATGTCTTAGCGCTCCCACTTAATTTCTTGCAAATGCAAGCATCTTCATTGTCTCTGATGAAATTAAACTCTTTTAACAGTTTCATCATAGTGAAGATTCCAACTCCGCTATGCTTACTTCAACCATTGAAGTTTGCATATGCTTTTAGCATCCTTTGAATTAACAAAACCCTATGGACCGTGTTACACACATGTCCTAGGTAACAATTCTATTAGAAGAACTTGTTTTGTTTATTCAACTACCACATAACAAATTTATATGTAGTGGTTGCTACATTAATCCGTCTAGACTAAATATCGCTATGAAAGATCAGATCTTGTCATAGTCAACCTTTGAACATTGTTGTGAACTCTTTCCCAACATGTCGACTATATTCATGTCCATTTCTTTATAGATCCAAACACAACTGTAAGGTCTTACACCTTTCTCGAGGGTCCTTCAAGTTCAAAACTTGATTTCTCGTGTATGGAACTATCACGGATTTTATGGCTTCAAGCCATTTGACGGAGTCAGGGCTCATCATCGCTTCTTTGCATGTAGTCGGTTCATTATTCTCAAATAATGATTCAACCCTCAAATCTTGGTATTTGATTGTTTACCCGACCTACTTGTTTCAATAGGAACTTAGATCTCCATAACCACAACCTTTGAGGCACGTGAGCCATGAGCATTATTGCTGCCTCCGGAACACTTTTCGGCGCTGCGCAACTCTGCACATATAGCTAAGGTTCTTTTAACCTTATCAAAGTTCTATTGTCCTCCCACTTTACTTTTCACGAAAAATTCCTTCTCAAGGAAACTTGACATTCTAAGCGACAAACACTTTTGTCTCCGGTGTTATGGAGGAATACTTAACAAAGACAGGTTTATCTGACTTTGGTTGCAAACATATTTCTTATGTATAGCATACCAATGTTTAAGAAAGGACTACTTGGGTTTTATCCCACACCATAATTTTATATGGTGTCATTTCAACGGATTATGATGAAGCTCTTTTCAGTGGAAAAACGGTAATCTCTAAAGCTTTTAATCTTTAAAATACAATGGCAGTTTTATGAATTACACCTTCGATCTTACCATGTAAAACAAGGTTTAATTACATATCTCGAACGCTCCATACTCTTATGGTGTTTCGGGAAATGCAAATCCACGGAACGATTCCTTAAATCTTAGGTATTATGCTAAACTTGTAACTCAAATATCTTCCTTTATGATCTTATCATAAACTATTTATATTCTTGTTACAATGATTTTGCACTTCATGTTGAAAGTCTTTGAACTTTTCAAATATTTCACACTTCATCCTTATTAAGTAAATATTCATATATTCACTCAAATTTTCGGAGAAAGCATATGAAGTTGAAATCCATCGCTCTTGACTACACATAATGGACTTCGTACAACAATATGTACAAGTTCCAATAAGCTAGTCATTCGTTCCCTTTTGGCCTTTGAACGAAGTTTTAATTATCTCTAGGAAAGTTTCACAAGCGTCATTTGATCAAAATCAAAAAAACTCCAAAATTCCATACACATGGAGTTTCTTCATGTTTTCTTTCCAATATAATTTAAACGGCGATGTCACTTCCTAAGTGATCTTTCAATCAATTTGTCTTTCGACATTTTTAGCACTAGTTTTATGGATGTGATTTCTCCAACGAGATTTGTGAATCATCCATCTTTTATGGATTACGACAATTATTTGAACAACCCCTTTTGTTCTCATAATACCTGATAAAACAAATCTTGAAGACAAACTTTGATGTTTAATGAGCAACACAATAACCCTTTATTTATTCTCGATGAACATCATCACATATTATTTTGCTAGTTACTTAGGCCATTGTAGTTCATGAATTGTGTTGTTTCGTATGACGATTCACACCAACAAATTCAGTATCAAATACTTAAGAACCACATTGTTTAATAAGCAAAGAATATAGCCATAACATGTATATCATCTATATACTTAAACTGAACAATTCTAGTCTTTTCTTTTCTGCCATATATTTATGAGATTCTCTTTCAGTATTTCCTTTTATGTTTGAAAGAATCTATCAATATCAATAGTGGAGTCATACATATGACACATAGTCCAAAGCGTGTATAATTAAATACCAATGTCTTTGGACTTGCACTTTGAAGTAGATCACCATCATCAAATGGTTGGTGTTCTTTCAAATTCCTTTCTTTAGTAATCTCTTGGTGTAGTAAACATTTTACCTACATCAAACATTCACCTTTATCATGGAATTATCCAAGATCAAGCTACTTTTAGCTTGTAATGGTGAATCGCGAGTATAATGTTGCTCTCCAAAACCCTTTTGTAGGATTAGGACAACTAGTGTCTCCAACCTTTTGCAAATTCTCATCAAATATGAGAACATGACTTTTGCCATATTATACTCTATCATGTTGCAACCAAAACTTCGTTTCAGATATCACAATATCTTCCACACATCATGGTTTCTGAAACAACTCTTTCAGATCCTAGATAACCTTGATATTAAGACAATCCTTTGAATATCAAGAATCATGGAGACAAACATGATACTTATACACTAACACTTGGAATTGTCACTCTTGTTTTAATACCAATTATTAAACTTCATGGAGTAACCGGAACTTACTGAAAGTTTGCAATAGGACTTTTAAACTTTAGATTAACACTTCAAAACAATACGATACCAGTTCGTAAAGTAACTAACCAGAATTCTATAGTTCTATCATCTCAATTATAACTAAGCGCAAGGTGGTAAACGGATGCCAATGACTACAACAACTATGCAAATTCACTTTGATTTAGTTTATGATAAATTGAGTTCTAATTAATAATTAAATTAATCTAGGTGAACTCCCACTCAAAACAATATCCCTCACATTGTTTTAGTGATCACACGAACCAAATCCACCACATCAAAACCGATCATCACGAGAGTTGACATAGCTTCAATGGCGAACAATCAACATGTTCATCATATCTCCTATATGACTCATGCTTTACCTTTCGGTGATCCGTGTTCCTGAGACCATGTTTGTACATGCTAGGCTCGTCAAGATCAAACCTTAGCTTCCGCATGAGCAAATCTGGCTTGCCCACGTTGTATACACTTGCGGAATCTAACACACCCGATCATCACGTGGTGCTTCGAAACAACAAGCTTTAGCAACGGTGCCAACTAAGGGTGAACACTTTATGACTTGAAATTCATGTGCATGAGGGATCATCTTATAATGCTACCGTCGTCTACTAAGCAATACAAGATGCATAAAGGATTAACATCACATGCAATTCATAATATGTGATATGATATGGCCTTTCTTCTTGTGCTTTCGATCTCCATCTTCAAGCACGAACATGATCTCCATCATCACCGGCATTGCATCAAGGTCAATGACACTGCTCCATGGTTGTCGTCCACCGACTTCAACTATTACAACTACTTTGAATAGACACGCGGGTCTTAACAGAAATTAAATACAACCATATGGCTCCTGCCGGTTGCCGACTTACAATAAGGAACATTGCATACATCATATATAATCACAATCATGGCCATATCACATCACTGCACACCCCTGCAAAACAAAGTTAGACGCCTCTACTTTCTTTGCATATTTTACGTGGTTTGGGGCTTTCAATAAGTGTCGTTCTAACTTACGAACAAGAACCACAACATTGATACTAGTATTGTTAATCACCCGTTGTAAATTGGATCTTAACTATGCTAGGAGAAACAGGCACCCGCAAAGCCACTTATGCAATACAAGTTGCATGTCAAGTGTGGAGCAAGTCTCATGAACGATGTCATGTAAGGTTAGCCCGGGCCGCTTCATCCCAACATACCGCAAGATGCAAAGTACACAAGAAGCAATCGACAATAAAAGCATCAACGCCCACAATGACCATTGTGTTCTACTCGTGCAACAGATCTACATATAGACACGGCTCTGATACCACTGTAGGGGTTCGTAGCATGGAAAACAAAAATTTTCTATCGCATACAAACAAACAAGCCAAGATCTATCTACTAGATTGTAGCAACGAGTCGATGGAATAACTTACCCTCGAAGATTCCAAAGCGGTTAACGAGAGCAGATTCTCGTGGATGATGTAGTCGTACTCTTTCCGATCTCAAGATCGCGCAGACGATCCTTCCGGCGCTGCGTTCCGGCAGCGCTCCCGCAGTCGGTCACACGTTCGGTACTCGACGAAGACCTTCCTCTCCCTTGTTCCAGCAGGCAGCGGAGGTTGTAGCACTCTCCTCGCCATTCCGGCAGCACGATGGCGTGATACCGGAAGTAGAGGGGAGATCTCGCAGGGCTTCGCCTTAAGCCGGAGCGAGTATGGTGGACTATGAGAGAGCTTTAGTGGTCTAGGGTTTAGACACACCAATTAGAAGGCTCTAAACTGAAGGCTAGGGCAATTAGAAGCTCTAAACCAAAACGGCTCTAAACCGGAGGCTGTGGCTAGGGTTTAGATTTAGAGGATAGGAACTTGTGTGTCTAGGAGGGGAGCCCTGCCCCTCCTTTTATAGGTGGAGGGAGGCGCACCTGGGGAGGGGAGTCCCTCCCCAACTCGGCCTCAAGGAGGGCCGGCGGTGGGAGGAGGAACTCCTCCCCCAAGTCGGCTTCAAACTTCCTTCTCCTCTTTCCCACTTCCCAAAATAGCCGTTTGACTTTCAAACTAGCCGTTTGACTTTTCAAACTAGGATTTGATTAAATCCTCTATTTGGTACAGCAATGACACTTAGTACATGATGCAATCATACCAACTTGATATAACACATTCATGTACCCCTTCCCCCCGGAGTGCCGGACATTCCGGAACCTTCTAGAATGTTCCCGATGAAAACACCGGAATCATTCCCCAACTCCGAAACGGGACTTTCCTTATATGAATCTTATTCTCCGGACTATTCCGGATCTCCTCGTGATATACCGGATCCCATCCGAGACTCCGAAAAACATTCGGTCTCTTTCTCATCATACCATAACTACTCAAACAACGTCGAATCCTTAAGTGTGTCTCCCTACGGTTCGTGAATTATGCGGACATGATCGAGACACTTCTCCGAACAATAACCAATAGAGGAATCTGGAAATTCATATGGCTCCCACATATTTCTACGATTACTTTGCGATCGAATGAACCACTTACATACGATACCAATTTCCCTTTGTCTCACGATAGTTTACTTATCCGAGGTTATGATCGTCGGTATCTCTGCATACCTAGTTCAACCTCGTTACCGATAAGTACTCTTTTCTCGTTCCCGTGATATGTGATCCCTTGTGAGCCAGTCACATGCTTGCAAGCTAATTGGATGACATTCCACCGAGAGGGCCTAGAGTATATCTATCTGTCATATGAATGGACAAATTCCACTCTTGATCCATGTGCCTCAACACATACTTTCCGAACACTCAATGCCGCCTTTATAGCCACCCAGCTACGGTGTGGTGTTTGATGTCATCAAAGCATCCTTCCGGTGATGGTGATTAGCATGATCTCATGGTCGAAGGAATTAGGTTACTATGTATTAGAAAGCTTATAGCAAATGAACTATTGAAATGACTTGATCTTAATGCTACGCTTATCTATAGGAGTATGTGTCCATCATACCATTCTCCTAATGATATGATATTGTTGTTAATAACATCTCAACGTTCATAATCGAGAAACCACGATCATCTATTAACCAACAAGCTAGTATTATAAAGAGGCTTTACCAGGGACTCTAATTTAGTTTACAAATCACACAAGTATTAATGTTTCCGGTTAATACTGTTATAGCATAAATGTAAACATTTATCATAAACACAAAGATATAATAATAACCACTTTTATTATTGCCTCTAGGGAATATTTCCAACAGGTGGCATCCCCAAGCTTGAGATTTTGTCCATTCTTCATCTCATTGCATCATTCTCTCTTTACACCCGAAATTTTTCCTTCATACAGAACTTCACACAATCTTCATTAGCAATATTAGTGTATTCAAAAGATATTAGACCACTGGTAAAGCTTTGGAATAGCAAGTATTTTCACTAAAAACACAAGCTACTATAGTAACTCCTTCAAAAAGATCAATTCACCTAAAGAGAACTCAAAACAGAATCAATAAGAAGGAAATGCAAATAATGGCATAAATCTTTCAAAACAGACTAGAAGGTAGAAACTGATTTTTTCGAACATCTTTTGTTGCTCAAATAAAAACATGTTGAACTAACGAAAGTTAGCTAACATACTGGGGGATTTATTCGTAAATTTTGAGCTCAATCTGAGTAACAGAGCCTCCTCATGAATGTTTTTAGTGGAGGACAGAAATATGTTTCGGGACAGCAACTCCCCAAATCTTACTTCCCTCTCATTAGAGGCCATTCTTGGCACAAAAAGCAAACAAAAAGGATAAGGAGAGGTCATTACATAAGTAATAACTTCCAATACTCAAGGAAACTCTTGGGTTATCTTCCAACAAGTACTTTTCTTTAACGCCTTTAAGTTAGGCACAAGAAGCAAGAAGAATCAAGTATTTTCAAATGAAGAATTGCCCCTCTTGTTCCTTATTTTCTTACCTTTCTTTTTATCCTTAGGGAATATATTATTGCTTACCGGGGGAGCAAAGTGCATATGATGCCTTTTCCGACATCTATTACTGCTCCAAGGTGTTTCAGTAGAGATCTTCCAAGTGTGATCTATCCTTTACCTACACATTTAATAACAAGATAATCAGTAGATACCATTTTCCCTGAGATTTTTGTAAACACACCTTCAGCTATTCCAATGGGCAATATAGTGGCATTGTTGGTAAGAGAGATTTCCTCTCCTCCTTCAATAAGCCTCCAAAGTCTCAAGGAATCAAAAATATCTTTAGGCATGAGACAAAATTCAGACATAATATCATAGCGAGCATCAAAAACTGTAGTATTTATAGAGACTTTGATTGTGGGAAACCACTTTGAAGGCTCAGAATTTATGGGAACATAATCATGGTAAGCCCTAAACGTGTGATAGCAACTATTCATAGCAGCAATACTAGTCTCAAGAGTGTTCAACCTAGCAAAAATATTTGTGAAAGACGAATCAGACTTGCCAGGTGTACCATAGATCATTATTAATTTCCTTATTGCATCAAAATCTTCATCCTCAGTACAAAGAAAAAAATATTTCTCAGCCACATCATCCAAATCATATCTATAAGAAGAGCAATACCGCGGTAGAAACTATCAATAACCAAGCTGAGGCTCACCTCAGGCTCAGTTTCCCTTTGGAAAACAGAGATTATAGACCAAGCCTCCTTAAAACTTTCTTCACATTTTTGCTTAAAAGTGGAGATTTCCACCATAGGGTAAATAGAGGTTGATCCAAAACCAGACATGGCAGCAACTAGAGCAGGAGCTAATTTTTTTGTGTTTTTGAATAAAGAAAGCAAACCAAACTAGACTACTTTTTTTTTAAAAAAGAGGCAAACACAACCAAGAAAAAGAAACAAAGCAAACTAAAAACAAAGTAAAGAGAAAGGAAGTGAAGGACTCCCCTAGTGAAGACGTCCTTAGCAGGGGCGTCACGTCTTGGAGGCCAACCTGGGTGGTGGCCCGGTCTTTCCAAACTAAAATTCATGTTTATTAAGCCATTTGACCAACCAAATATTGTAAATAACGGCCCATCAAAAGGATTTGGCCTGATTGGCCAATACTACCTTTATGGTTGAACAATCCGACCCATACTTATATCTCGGTCACGCTCCGCCACTAGTCCTTAGCCTCCCCGGCAACGGTGCCAGAAAAGGCTTGATGGCGTGCCCAGTGTTGTCGTGGGACGCTTCGTTGGAAACCCCAAGAGCAAGGTGTGAAGAGCACAACAACAAGTTTTCCCTTAGTTGAGACCGAGGTTATCGAACCAGTAGGAGGAAGGAAACGTCACACAGGTGTTGCAAGCAACGCGGAGACCTGCACAACACAAACTCAAGACTTTGCCCCAACGGATCAGTGAGGTTGTCAAGCTCACTGGTTTGCTGTGACAAAGGATTAAACGTATGGTGTGGAAGGTAATGGTGGTTTGCAACAAGTAACAGTGGAAGATGTATCAATGGTAAAGAATGGGTCGGGGTCCATAGTTCACTAGAGGTTCTCTCCTTAAATAAACAACATGGCATGAAGGGTAAACAAATTACAGCGGGGCAATTGACAGGAACTAAGCAAGGCATACCAATGCAATTACTAATCAGAAAGATCCTATAAAGTTGATTGGGCAATACAACAATATACATAGACCGCTATCCAACTGCATCTATGAATAAAAGTCCACCTTCAGGTTATCATCGGAACCCCCTCCGGTATTAAGTTGCAAGCAACAGACAACTGCTTTAAGCAAATTGTGTAAGATAAATAGTCCACATGTTCCATAAACAAGAGACCGTTGTTTTCTCACTAGTAGCAACAACACATCTACAACCGAAGAGATTATTGTCACTTCCCTTGGAAACTAGAGGCATGAACCCACTATCGAGCATAAATATCCCCTCTTGGAGTCACTAACAACTACTTGGCCAAGATAGCTACTAACAACGGAGTGTTGGAATTATTCCCTAGAGGCAATAATAAAGATGTTATTATTATAATTCTTGTTCATGATAAAGTTTATATTCCATGCTAGAACTGTATTAAGCGGAAACTTTAATACTTGTGTGGTTTATGAACAACACCGTGTCCCTAGTATGCCTCTATGGACTAGCTCATTGATTAATGATGGTTAAGTTTTCCTAACCATAGACATGAGTTGTCGATTAATAATGAGATCATATCATTGGGAGAATGATATGATGGACAGACCCAAACTAAGCAAAGCAATTAGATCATGTCATCGTATTCATCTTTGCGAAGCTTTTCTTATGTCAAATATTGTATTCCTTAGATCATGAGATAATACAACTCCCTGGTATCGGAAGAAAGCTTTGAGGTCATCAAACGTCATCCTATGAGAGGGTGATCATAAAGGTGTCTCTCAGGTGATCGGAAAGTACCTGTTGGGTTGTATGTATCGAGATGGGATTTGTCCCTCCCAAGTCAGAGAGATATACTTCGGGCCCACTCGGTAATCGATATCAACACCGCTTGCAAGCATGTGATTAAGGAGTTACTCACAAAGTGATATCGGATTACGGAACGAGTAAAGTACTTGTTGTGAACGAGATTGAACTAGGTATGACGGTACCGACGATCAAATCCCGGGCAAGTAAAATATCACGAGACGAAGGGAATATATATATGGGATTGGTTGAATCCTGGCATCGTGGTTCATCCGATATGATCATCGATGAATGTGTGGGAGTCAATATGGGTTTCCAGACCCCGCTGTTGATTATTGATAGAAGATCATGTCTACATGTTCTCGAACCCGAAGGGTCACACACTTAACGTGTCTCGACGCTAGGATAGATTGGATAATTGGTTTATGAGTTTTTGTTCGGAGTCTCGGATGGGATCCGGGACATCACGAGAGGTTCCGGAATGGTCCGGAGAATAAGATTCATATAAGGCAATGCAGTTTATGGAGTTCGGAATTATTTCGGGTTAATCGGTATTGTACCGGAAGCTTCTAGAACCTTCCAGAGGGGGACCAACGTGGCCCCACCTGCCGGGAGGGGGCATGGGCCTATGAGGGAGTGCCCTGGCCGCATTGGGTCAGGGGCACAAGGCCCCATAGGGCCCAGCCGGCCAACCTAGGGCAAAACCCTAGGGGAGCTTCTAGAAGGGGGGGGGGACTTGCCCCCCACTCCTCCCTCCTTGGCCGCCGGCCCTAGGGTTTGGGGGAGGGGCAAGGTCTAGGAGCGCACCTCCTCCTACACCTCCTCCTCAAGCCCTAGCCGCCCTGCTGCCCTCCTCTCTCTCCCTCCCGACTGCGCGTAGGCGAAGCCCTGCCGTAGAAACTCTCCACCACTTGCACCGCGCCGTCGCGTTGTAGATCCAATCCATCTCTCCACCATACTTGCTCGACCAAGGAAGGAGGAGACGTCGAGGTGCCGCACGTGTGCATCTCTCGGAGGCATCGCCACTTGCGGTGTTAGATCGGATCGGATCGGATCGCGAGGAGGAGAAGCGAGTACGACTACATCACCCACGTTCCGTCGAACGTTTCGCTGTGCGAATCTTCAAGGGTATGAAGATATCATCTACCCCCCCTCGTTGTTTGCATCTCCTAGATTAGATCTTGGCTTTCCCGTTCGCATCCGTAGAAAATTTTGATTTACTATGCTGCGAAACCATTCAGTGGTATCAGAGCTAGATCTATGCGTAGATGTGTTTCACGAGTAGAACGCAACATGGTTGTTGTGGGCGTTGATGTTTTCTGTCGCAAGACTCTTGTTTGTGTTCTTCTTATGATGCGGGATAGTGAGATCGAAGCGGTCCAGGCCAACTTTACGCGACGTCGTTCGCGAGACCGGCTCCGCACTTGACGTGTGGCTTGTTCCACACATGCGGCTGGTGGATGCCAGTTTCTCTCACTATAGTTGTCATGGGATTTACACCGGAGTTTGGCAACCATAATATCACCGTTGTGTCTTTTCGTAGGTAATAATCGTTCTTAGCTTGCTACTCCCATAAGCCACGTAAAACATGCAACAACAAAGTAGAGGCGTCTAACTTGTTTTTGCAGGGAGTGTTTTCTGTGATATGGTATGGCCCAAGATGTGATGTGTATGTTGTATGCAATGATCATGTTTTGTAATGTTTCAAGACTTGCATGTCGATGAGTACACAACCGGCAGGAGCCATATGGTTGTCTTTATAATTGTGTATGACCTGTGTGTCAACTTCTTATACGCCATGTAATAGCTTTACTTTATCGCTAAGTAGTTAGCAATAGTTGTAGTTGCTATTCGTGGTGGAGGCAATCATGGTGGAGTGATGGAGATCATGTCGGCACGCACAAGATGGAGATCATTGCGCGAAGATTGGCTATACCATGTCACATAAAGTTATATGCATGTGATGTTTATCCTTTTATGTATCTTATTATGCTTAGATCGCGACGGTAGCATTATAAGATGATTCCTCACTTAAAGATCAAGATAAAACTGTGTTCTCCCCATGTATGCACCGTTGTGAAAGTTCATCGTGTCCAAGCATCTCGTGATGATCGGGTGCTATAGACTCTACGTTCACATACAACGGGTGCAAGCCAGTTTTGCACACGCGGAAATACTTGGGTCTGACTTGACGAGCCTAGCATGTACAGACATGGCCTCGGAACACATGAACCGAAAGGTTAAGCATGAGTCATATGAATGATATGATCGACACTTCGTTGTCCACCATTGAAACCACATCTCTTCTCGTGAAGATCGGACTAGGTGTGGTGAATTTGGATCATGTTCACTAAACAACTTGAGGGATGTTGAATTTAGTGGGAGTTCATCTAGTAATTTGATTAAAAGTTGAACTAGTTATCATGAACATAGTCTAATTTGTACTTGCAAACATCATAGATCAAATGGCTAAGTCTAACTTCAACTTCAACGTTTTTGCTGAGAAAGAAAAGCTTAGAAACAATGGGTCTAACTTCACCAACTGGTTCCGCAATCTAAGAATCATTCTCTCTGGCGGTCAAAAGGACTATGTCCTTGAGAATGCGCTAGGTGATGCCCCTACTGTTGATGCGCCGGCTGATGAGAAAGCTGTCTATTAGTCGCGTAAAGATGGTTATGGTGTGATTAAGAGCACCATGTTGTTTGCTATGGAGTCGGACCTTCAAAATCGTTTCGAAGATTATCCCGGTCCCTTTGAAATTCTTGAGGAGCTAAAAACTATGTTTCAGACTCGGGCCCGTTCTGAGAGATATGAGATCTCTGAGAAATTCTTTAACTGCAAGATGGAGGAAGGGAGTTCCGTTAGTGAGCATGCCATAAAGATGTCGGGCTACACTCAACGCCTTGAGCAACTGGACTGCAAGATTCTAGAGGAGCTCAAGATTGAAAGGGTTCTGCAATCACTCCCTCCCAGCTACATAAGTTTTGTAGTGACTCATAATCACATTGGTTCCACTGATACGATCACCGAGCTCTTCGCTAAGCTGAAGGCTGCGGAGGTGGACATCAAAAAGTATAATCATGTGTTGATGGTCAACAAGCCCCCCACCTTCAAGAAAGGTAAGGGTGCAAAGAAGCCCTTCAAGAAAGGCGGCGGCAAGCGCATTGCCCCTGCTGAGAAGAAGCTCAAGTCTGGACCCAAGCCGGACACTGAGTGCTTCTATTGCAAGGACAAGGGTCACTAGAAGTGCAACTGTCCGAAGTACTTAGCGGACAAGAAGGCTGGCACCATCAAAGGTATATTTGATATATGTTATTGATGTTTTCCTTACTAGCCCTCATTGTAGTGCCTGGGTATTTGATACTGGTTCAGTTGCTAATATTTGTAACTCGAAACAGGAGCTACGGAATAGACGGCGGCTTGCGAGGGATGAGGTGACGATGCGCGTTGGCAACGGATCAAGAGTTGATGTGATGGCCGTCGGCACGCTCTCCTTACTTTTACCTTCGGGATTAGTTTTAAACCTCAATAAATGTTATTATGTGCCTGCGTTGAGCATGAACATCATTTCTGGATCGTGTTTATTGCAAGACGGTTATTCATTTAAATCTGAGAATAATGGTTGTTCTATTTATATGAGTAACAGCTTTTATGGTCATGCACCTGCTATGAATGGTTTATTTCTTCTGAATCTCGAAAGAGATGAAACACACATCCATAACATTGAGGCTAAGAGATGCAAAGTAGATAGTGATAATACTACTTATTTGTGGCACTGTCGTCTAGGTCATATTGGTGTAAAGCGCATGAAGAAACTCCATTCTGATGGACTTTTGGAGTCTCTTGATTTTGAATCATTTGACACATGCGAACCATGCCTCATGGGCAAGATGATCAAAACCCCGTTCTCCGGGATGATGGAGCGAGCAACGGACTTGTTGGAAATCATACATACCGATGTATGCGGACCGATGAGTGTTTCGACGCGCGGTGGATATCGCTATTTTCTCACTTTTACCGATGACTTAAGTAGATATGGGTATATCAATTTAATGAAACATAAATCTGAAACATTTGAAAAGTTCAAGGAATTTCAGAATGAAGTGGAGAACCATCGTAACAGAAAAATTAAGTTTCTACGATCCGATCGTGGAGGTGAATATTTGAGTTATGATTTTCTCACGCATCTTAAAGCAAGCGGAATCGTTTCGCAACTCACGCCACCCGGAACACCACAACGCAATGGTGTGTCTGAACGCCGGAATCGAACCCTATTAGATATGGTCCGATCGATCATGTCTCTTACTGATTTGCCGTTATCATTTTGGGGTCATGCATTAGAAACCGCTGCATTCACTTTAAATAGGGCACCATCTAAATCCGTTGAGACGACACCGTATGAACTATGGTTTGGTGCTAAACCTAAGTTGTCGTTTCTTAACGTTTGGGGATGCGAAGCCTACGTCAAGAAGTTGATGCCGGACAAGCTCGAACCCAAAGCGGAGAAATGCATCTTCATAGGATACCCTAAGGAAACTATTGGGTATACTTTCTATCACAGAACTGAAGGCAAAGTGTTTGTCGCAAAGAACGGTTCCTTTCTTGAGAAGGAGTTTCTCTCGAAAGAAGTGAGTGGGAGGAAAGTAGAGCTAGACGAGGTTGTTGAACCTTCTCTTGAATTGGAGAGTAGCGCAACACCTGAAATTGTTCCAGTGCCGCCTGCACCAACAATAGAGGAAGCTAATGACAAGGATCATGAAGCTTCGGACGATGCTGCTACTAAACGTCGCAGGTCGACAAGGTCGCGTGCCCCTCTTGAGTGGTACAGCAACCCTGTCTTGACTGTCTTGTTGGTAGAAGACAGTGAACCTACGAACTATGAGGAAGCGATGATGAGCCCAGACTCTGAGAAATGGCTAGAGGCCATGAAATCCGAATTGGGATCCATGAGAGAAAACCAAGTATGGACTTTGGTGGACCCTCCTAGCGACCGAAAGGCCATTGAGTGCAAATGGATCTTCAATAAGAAAACGGACGCGGATGGTAATGTTACCGTCTATAAAGCACGACTTGTCGCAAAAGGTTTTCGACAAGTTCAAGGTGTTGACTACGATGAGACTTTCTCTCCCGTAGTGATGTTTAAGTCCATTCAGATTTTATTAGCAATTGCCGCGTTTCATGATTATGAAATATGGCAGATGGATGTCAAGACTGCGTTCCTCAATGGCAACATTGATGAAGAGTTGTATATGATGCAACCCGAAGGTTTTATCGATCCTAAGGATGCTGATGAAGTGTGCAAACTTCAGCGTTCCATTTATGGACTAAAGCAAGTATCTCGGAGTTGGAACCTTCGTTTTGATCAAGTGATCAAGAGCTTTGGATTTGTTCCAAATTGCTACGAAGCTTGTATCTACAAGAAAGTGAGTGGGAGCTCAGTGACATTTCTGGTACTATATGTGGATGACATATTGATTATTGGAAATGACATTAACATGCTTAACGATGTGAAGAGTTATTTGAACAAGTGTTTTTCAATGAAATACCTAGGTGAAGCTGCTTATATATTGGGCATCAAAATCTATAGAGATAGACAAAGACGCCTGATAGCATTAAGCCAGAGTACATACCTAGACAAAGTTCTGAAAAGGTTCAGAATGGATAAGGCAAAGAAAGGTTCAGTGCCTATGTTGTCAGGTGAGATATTGAGCAAGGCTCCGTGTCCAGCTACAGTAAATGATAGAGAAGCTATGAGCAAAGTGCCTTATGCCTCGGCCATAGGTTCTATCATGTATTCCATGCTGTGTACTAGACCGGATGTGTCCAATGCTCTTAGTTTGACGAGCAGATACCAAAGTGATCCAGGAGTGGAACACTGGACAACCGTGAAGAACATCCTAAAGTACCTAAATAGGACTAAAGAAATGTTCTTAGTCTATGGAGGTGATGAACAGCTCGTCGTAAAGGGTTACGTCGACGCTAGTTTCGACACTGACAAGGATGATTCTAAATCTCAGACAGGATACGTTTATATTTTGAATGGAGGAGCTGTGAGCTGGAGAAGCTGCAAGCAAAGCGTGATCGCGGGATCTACAGTAGAAGCGGAATACATGGCTGCTGCAGAAGCGTCAAGTGAAGGAGTTTGGATCAGGAACTTCATCACTGAGCTTGGCGTGGTTCCAAGTGCATTGGACCCACTGGAGATATTGTGTGACAACACTGGCGCCATAGCACTCGCTAAGGAACCAAGATATCATCCAAAGACCAAGCATATCAACCGCAAGTTTCATATAATCCGATATTATATAGCAGATGGAGATCTGAAGATTAGCAAAGTACATACATATCTGAATGTCGCATATCCATTGACTAAACCTCTTCCACGTGCAAAACATGATCAACACCTTAGTGCCATGGGTGTTAGATTGTTGCCAAATGTAAACTAAATTATTGACTCTAGTGCAAGTGGGAGACTATTGGAATTATGCTCTAGAGGCAATAATAAAGATGTTATTATTATAATTCTTGTTCATGATAAAGTTTATATTCCATGCTAGAATTGTATTAAGCGGAAACTTTAATACTTGTGTGGTTTATGAACAACACCGTGTCCCTAGTATGCCTCTATGGACTATCTCATTGATTAATGATGGTTAAGGTTTCCTAACCATAGACATGAGTTGTCGATTAATAATAAGATCATATCATTGGGAGAATGATATGATGGACAGACCCAAACTAAGCAAAGCAATTAGATCATGTCATCGTATTCATCTTTGCGAAGCTTTTCTTATGTCAAATATTGTATTCCTTAGACCATGAGATAATACAACTCCCTGGTATCGGAAGAAAGCTTTGAGGTCATCAAACGTCATCCTATGAGAGGGTGATCATAAAGGTGTCTCTCAGGTGATCGGAAAGTACATGTTGGGTTTCGGGATGGGATTTGTCCCTCCCAAGATATACTACGGGCCCACTCGGTAATCGATATCAACACCGCTTGCAAGCATGTGATTAAGGAGTTACTCACAAAGTGATATCGGATTACGGAACGAGTAGAGTACTTGCTGTGAACGAGATTGAACTAGGTATGACGGTACCGACGATCAAATCTCGGACAAGTAAAATATCGCGAGACGAAGGGAATATATATCTGGGATTGATTGAATCCTGGCATCGTGGTTCATCCGATATGATCATCGATGAATGTGTGAGAGTCAATATGGGTTTCCAGACCCCGCTGTTGATTATTGATAGAAGATCATGTCTGCATGTTCTCGAACCCGAAGGGTCACACACTTAACGTGTCTTGACGCTAGGATAGATTGGATAATTGGTTTATGAGTTTTTGTTCGGAGTCTCGGATGGGATCCGGGACATCACGAGAGGTTTCAGAATGGTCCGGAGAATAAGATTCATATAAGGCTATGCAGTTTTTGGAGTTCGGAATTGTTTCGGGTTAATCAGTATTGTACCGGAAGCTTCTAGGGCGGAGCCAAGGGGGGCGAGCAGGGGTCAGACCCCCCTCAACCGTTCGCCCCCCTCAAGGATTTGAAGCGGTGTGATTAGTGCATGTGCATTCTACTGCCACACATAATCAACCTAAATAATATGATACTTAAGCCTAATTTCAAGTTTTTATGCACAAAGTGAAGCCCAAACACAAAAGAGAATAACCCGCTCATCTGCTAGCCACCCATGTACGGGCAATGGGCAATCGTGGAAGCCTGGTTATTTTTCACTTCTGATCTCACCTATCAGAGATTTGATCTTGCTTGCTATTCTTGGCTACAACGAAGCCAGCCACATCCCACTGCCATTGCCGACGTTAGACTTTGATTCTCGGCTTATCAAGGCATCCAAATAGTACTGTAGCATCTGCTAATCTTTTGCCCATTTATCATGAGTTCGCATCACCATCCCGTCTATTCACCACCGAATTAGTCAAGGTACATTGTATTGTACATAGCACAATTAATCTGATTTGACTATTCTAACTTGTTTCACTTGAGTTTTGCTATGATTTGTTAGTTTATAAATGATGATAAACAATATAGTATATTTATTTTTTCCACCCATTGATTTGATCTCGAATCTGGCCAAGTGTTGAAAATTTGGGACTATGTATAAGGAAGTTATAAATTAGTGAAAAATAGCTACATTGTGCAAAATTTCCATCTATATCACGATTTGCTGGCCAATTTTAGCAATAAAATGTTTGTCTGATATTGCTTTTTTTTAGACTCGATACCTCTGTATACTTGACCTAGAGGTGACACGCAATTGTGGTCAACCGCTTCCTGCGTCATTGGCTAGGTCCTAGGTTTTCATCGCTCGCCCCCCCTAAGTCCAAATCCTGGCTCCGCCCCTCGCTTCTAGAACCTTTCGGAGGGGGACCAACGTGGCCCCACCTGCCGGGAGGGGGCATGGGCCTATGGGGGAGTGCCCTGGCCGCATTGGGCCAGGGGCACAAGGCCCCATAGGGCCCAGCCGACCAACCTAGGGCAAAACCCTAGGGGATCTTCTAGAAGGGGGAACTTGCCCCCCACTCCTCCCTCCTTGGCCGTCGGCCCTAGGGTTTGGGGGAGGGGCAAGGGCTGGCCGACCACCCCTCTATATAAAGAGGGCTGGGGGCGCACCCCCTCCTACACCTCCTCCTCAAGCCCTAGCCGCCCTGCTGCCCTCCTCTCTCTCTCCCTCCCGACTGCGCGTAGGCGAAGCCCTGCCGCAGAAACTCTCCACCACTTGCACCGCGCCGTCGCGTTGTAGATCCAATCCATCTCTCCACCATACTTGCTGGACCAAGGAAGGAGGAGACGTCGAGGTGCCGCACGTGTGCATCTCTCGGAGGCATCGCCACTTGCGGTGTTAGATCGGATCGGATCGCGAGGAGGAGAAGCGAGTACGACTACATCACCCACGTTCCGTCGAACGTTCCGCTGTGCGAATCTTCAAGGGTATGAAGATCTCATCTACCCCCCCCCCCCCCTCGTTGTTTGCATCTCCTAGATTAGATCTTGGCTTTCCCGTTCGCATCCGTAGAAAATTTTGATTTACTATGCTACGAAACCATTCACGGAGAGCATGCAAGATCACAAACAACACAGACATGATAGAATCATAAAGACAAAAACATTAATCAAACCAACATAATAATCTCAATATCCATCGGATTCCCGCAAACACAACATGCATGATTATAAATAGATTAGATCTTGATCATGAACGGAGCTCACAAGATCTATACATGAAAGCACAAAGGAGGAGATACAACCATCTAACTACTACATGGACCCATAATACAAGGTGGAACTACTCACGCATCATACCGGAGAGAAGGCCTCTAGGATGATCTCCCCTTCGGCAGGGTGCCATGAAGAACTTCAGATCCCCCCGATCTAGGGACGATGGTGGCGGCGCCTACAGATGGTTTCATGGATTTGTGATCGGGTGCTCAGGATTTCTGCATCGGGGGCTTCTTATAGGCAAAGGGGGAGACCGAGGAGGCGGCTAGGGCCACCAAACCCTAGCCAGGCACGGGGCTGGGCCCACCCGTGCCTGGGGTGGGTCTGGCCCCCCTGGCTGGCCTCCGGGGCTCTCCTCTGGATTTCTTGTTCCCCACGGAAAGTAATTGACTTTGTCCTTTGTCCCGTCCAATTCCGAGGAATATTTCTTTACTAACTTTTCTGAAACCAAAAACAGCAGAAATCAACCATCTGGCACTGTTGCAACTTGTTAGTAGGTTAGTACCAAAAAAATGTAAAAAGCACCTCAAAGTGTGGACAAGTAAAGCAAAGTAGATATTAAACAAGCATGGAGCATCAAAAATTATAGATACGTTTCCAACGTATCAGTGTGGATCCTGGCCGGTCGTGGCGGCGAGGAGGGGCTACATCTCTATGATCTGAATGGTGAAGTTGTTTCCCCCTTGGCCGATCGTGGAGGCGAGGGAGGGTGGAGAAGCTGGGATTCGGACCCGTCTCTGTTTTGGTGGCTGCTTGACTCGCCTATCAGGGAGTCTCTGTGGGTCTGTCAACACCGCATCTTCTTTTGCTTCTCCTCCTCATCTCGGGCAGGAGCTCTGAGGAGGGAGCTCGGTTTCTTCATGCGGCGTCGATGGACTCTGGCTGTTCTTCGCTGCTGCTCCAAGTTTGGTCTTCTCCACCTAGGCGCTGAGGTTGCGTCGGGCTGTAGTGGATCACCGAGGAGCAGCGGATACGTTCGACCTTGGAGATGTGAAGCCAATCTTTTCTGAAGATCCAAATCGGAAGTTGTTTGCCAGCCGATTATCCTGGCCAGACCGAGGCCATCAAGCTTGCCGGTGAGATCCGACGTTTCTTCAACCTCCATTGGGAGGCCATCCTGTTGCAGAGGTGGTTTGGAAGAAGAACCTGATTGCTTTCTTCTGATTAGTTGTAGGGTTCTTTGTGCAAAGCGTTTGGGCATGGATGTATTTCTCTATATTTTAGGGTCCTGCGTGAAAATCTGTAACTTTTCCATTTTATTTTAACATATGGCTTCATGCCCCTAGGGCTCTTCTTTTCCAAAAAAAACATTGTAACTGCAAAATTCCGACGAGTTTATAGGTTGGGTCGATTTCGGATGACCTGCAGCCACGATACTACAGCCCGACTCATTAAATTGTTTACAGTGGCCCGTTAACTCGCGTGTTCGAGCGTTACATTTACAGACCAAAGCGGCGGGTGTGGGGCAAAATGCTCACTCGCTCCGCAGCACAACCCTAGCTCAGCTATGTAGTCGCCACGAACAGCACGTACTCCGGCAAGCGATTCTGAGAGCCTCCTGTGTAGATCCGGCCATGTCTTCTTCGCGCAGATGGTTCTGGGTTGGGGGAGGCTGCGCCGAAGGCGGCAGCGGCGGGGACCGTCCCCTGGCGGATGCGGCAACGGCAACGAGCAACCTCTCCAAGGAGGAGAGGAAGCTCATCGTCCGCTTCGAGGGCGCCAAGAAGCAAGCGGCGCCGTGGTGGATCAACCGCGGGGTCTCGCCCCCGCCATCCCTCCACGCCTACACGCCGACGTGGTGGCGCTCCTCGTCCGCAATTCGGCGCCGCGTGGCGTCGTCGAAACATGTCCCCACGCTCTGCAGGTATGCGCAAGACGGAGAATGCCCCTACAGCGAGGGATCCTCTCGCCTCGCTCTTCCGTCCCCCATCCTTCAACGACTGGAGCCCCCCCTCCCCCCGCGTGCTTAGCTGGTGGTCGCCGCAGACTACACGCATGACTCGGACGAGGAGCACCTTGTGGCGGAGATGCTCATCCATGAGTCTGAGAACGATGGCGAGTAGGAGATCCTCCGTGAGCAAGAGGAGAGACGTCGTGCCGTCACGCTCGTGGAGCTAGCCAGTGCGAGGGAGGAGGCGCGAGCCACGAGCGTCATGAAGCTGGCCCCGGCGGACCTCAGCAAGAACTGAGCGGTCCGCCGCCACGCCCAGAAGCTCGCCACCGAGCTTGATTTTGACCCTGGTGCCGTTGTAGCTAGCTTATTTGTGTAATTAAGTAGATCCACGTCTCGGACAACTTTTGATCTACTGTAGTATATATGTAAAGACCGATCGAACTCGTCTGCATTGTTTAATTTTCCCGCAAGATGATCTTCATTTAAATTTCAAATTTCTCAGTTTTATTTATGGTGTCTCATATGTGCGACGGTGTTTGAAACTGAAAAAATTACAAATTTAGCGTATATGCTAGAGCTGCTCTTATACCGTTAGTGTTTGATTAATTCAGTTCCGCAAAAAGAGATGCAATTTGACAAAATCTAGGACACGTTACCCGGTTCTCTTAGTTTAGTCTCCCGGCGAATCCAAGCATTACACTTGCCTAAGTCAGTTGCGAAGTTTACAAGGCTGGTCATAGTGGAGAGTAACTTAGAGTAGTAACATGCGTATATTACTAGTCTAAGTTACTATTTTTATAGTGGAAAATAACATATGTGCGGTGTTATGCAAAAACTTATTTATTGTAATGTAGACCATTTTGTCTTAAAATATGTGATGTTATGGTAACATAGCTAGTTATCACAAGTCTCTCTCTCATCATTTAATTACATGTCATGTCATCTAAATGTTTAGTGGGCAATACATGTACTCCCTCCGTTTCAAAATATAAGATGTTTTAGGATTGTGAAGAAAATGTATCTAGACTTGTTTTAGTGTGTAGATTCATTCTAAACATGACTGAACCTATATACTAAAAGTAGTCAAGATACATTTGTTTTATAAAGCTAAAACATCTTATATTTTGAAACGGAGGAAGTACTGTGTTACTACTCCAAGTTAGGTTCTTTGGCACTTGGCAGCCTCAAGTCCTTTTCCAAACGTTCTCTTTGCTCCATGCGGATGCAAAACGCCGACCAACTAATCCTAATCAGCACGGTTTGCGGAGGGTGTGGCCAGTGGCCTTTGGACCAGCCTCGCAAAACATGACACCGTCTACTATACTGGCAAATATGCAACTCAGTGCTTAATAAGTCCCTTTCACAAAATCTCGTCCAAAATAAAGTTCCTCTCATAAATTGATTGGTGCATTATTGTTTTTGAATGAATCGGACAATTATTGTTGACAAACAATTAAATGTTTCTGTTTTCCTAACGTTATCTTTTCAACACAAAGCATGGGACCGATTAGGTTACATCACATATCATTCGGGATGGAACACATTTTCTAACAAAGGGGAAAAGATGCAATATGAACGCTAGTCCTCTGCCTCAAGATGTTCAGACCATGACACAGGCAAGATACAAGTAAACTTGCACTACTAAGACTAGAGCAGCTATTCATCAATTAGGACAACTACAACCATTAGAAATGACAGACAGCAACAGAATGACTAACCGTCTTCTAAACACAGACTAGTTCTTTCAGTTAGATGTAAACACCATGGAGCAAAAAACATCCACGGCGTGCAGCTGGACCCAAAAAGTCTCAGGCCACAGCTTCTTGCTGAGATTTCGATGTGAGTTCATCGATACGAATGTGTATGGTAAGCTCGTCGGTGGATTCATCAACCAGCCCTGGAGGAACCAGCAGAAAGAACTTTCCCAGCTGCACTCCACCCAGCAACGAACTGCTTGCTACAAGAGGATCCATCTGAAACACAAGCCTCCCTACAGCACCAGCACCAGCACCACGGGGAACAGCCGAGACCTTGGATGAATAACTCGGTCCAGACTCGTGAGGCCTGATGCAGACTAACGCGAGAGCATTGCCAATGTCAGTCAGGGTGTTTGTTAAGAGGAAGATGGACATGTCTTCTCCAATCAAGAGAGTAAATCGCCGGTCTCGTTTCATGGAGATCCTTAGTGATTTTTTGTATTGGAGATTGGTCTGCAACCATCCATGCTCGGTGACGAAGTGGTCCAGAAGTGGTCCCCTTGAACCTATGAAAGAGCATCCAGCCTCTGGGCAGAAGCATGGAGAATGTGTACATGCACTTTCATGCTTCTCTTTCTGGTCATGTGTGATGAACTCATCACATCCATATTTTGTGTTTGAACATGGCACCCTGATGGCGTTGATGAACTGCTCAAATGCAAAGCAACGACTATAGCCGGTTCTTCTGCAGCAAATGGCACATTTCTTTGGTAGCTTTTCGAAGCACACTGAACACAAGACATGCCCAACCTCGCACTGAAGAAATAAGAAAGTTAGCAGACACACAAAGACTTGGACACACAAAGAGTACTGAACCATAAACAGCAAGAAGCGATGATATACTGTATAAACACAAAGACTTAGAAAGACACACAACAAAGTGCAATGCCTCGTTTTCTTCTAGTCAATGGAACTAGGAGGAATGCAAGAAGCACCATCTGATCTCACTAAAAGAAATGAAATATTACAAGCACCCCTCCAAGATGGAGAAGAAACACCAGTGGCTTCCTTTTTTTGTAAACTATCAGTTCCCATCTTTTGATCCACTAAAAGATGAAGTAGAGCAGTACGGTGGGCCCCTTTTGATCCTGGTTGAGTTTGTGACCTGCTTTTACAGGAGTGCATTTTTGGCCTCCTTTTTTTGTAAACTATCAGTTTCAATCCACTAATGAATGAACATAGCAGTTCTATTATTCAAAAAAAAGCCAAGAAGTGTACGACCTACATAGTACAGTAACTAGTAAGAGATCAGCTAAGGTCAGCTGGCACTTGATTACTAACCCTGGATTGAAAAGGGCAACTCCTCAGTGATCTGCTCATCTTTCTTGAAAAATGAGTCCCTAATAAGTATTCAGTTTTGAGATGCCAACTAAAATCCCATAAGGTGTCATTTTGGTATCCCAAGCAAGAATAGCAACAGAGCAAGTAAACAGAATAATCGCAGCAAAAGCCATTTATGTCACCAAAATGTTGATCTAAATTCCTTTTGAATTTTAGGGAAATTTTCTTCTGGGGAAAAGTTCCTGTTTCTCACAATAAAACAAATCTGCTCTTGGGCAGCTTGTCCTAGGGAGAAGTAAAAAGAGGTTTCTACACAGTAACAAAAAAAGAGTAACTGAAATTAATAAGTAAATGGTGTGTGCCGGTTGATCACCTGGAAGATGGGTGGCTTTAGCGACTCAAAGCAAATGTTGCAGTCAAGAACTTGGGAATCCATCTTGACAGAAATCTCACGATCTGACCTCTCTGCCACCACCGCTTCTTGTTCTTTTCCAACTGGCCCTGCACCTAACTCCTTCTCCATCTTCCTGTTCTCAATCTCTTCTTCCACCGTAGAAGAGGTTGTCTTGTCAGGACATGACACTGATGCCTCGGCTAAGGCATGGAGGAGGGCTTTACAGGAGAAAAGAGAAACCAATGTGAAGTTGGTTGAGTTTCTTCCTTTCCAATGATGTATGCGGATCAAACTTTCAGTGGTAAAAACAATAATCAGAATTGATCCATATGTCAACAGTAAAACAACAAGACATTATTAACAGATAAACGATTTCTCTTCTCCTAGCAAGAAATACTACTTTTAGTAGAGGAGAACATCTTAGAATAAAGAAGGAAACTGTTAACAAAAGGCATCAGGGAGAGACTAACATGCATGATTACTAGATGGAGCCGGCATTGTCTGAGAAGGAGACGGGGAGTCTGCGGAGGCCAATAGTAAAAGTCAGCACAGGGTTACCACAGACACAATATATGCAGTAAAGCGGTAACATGTGTTGCAGTCACAACCATCATTTGGTATAGGCGACGATACATGGCGACGTTTACGAAACTGTCTAGCTTCTGAAGTACACAGTACGCGCCTTCGTCGTGCTTCAGCAGCCGCTGAAGCACCTGGGCGTGGCAAATCTGATGAAGAACCAGGATGAAATACTTATCAATCAGGTGATAATGCCAATAAATATAGGCAAGCACAGAATCCATAGTTGGTGGTATGCTCATAAACATAATAGCAAGTATCACTGATTAGAAATGGCACAGTAGTGAACTAGTGATCATACCAGCACCAGCAGGCCGACTACGTAGACGACCTCGTCGAGGACCTTTGGATGTGACATCAGAATCTGTGGGGTTATCATCACTGGGGCTCGACGGGTCACCATCTGACAATTCCTTAATCTCGGCCGAAGCAGCATCTTCCTCTATACGGAAATAGATAGAATATGACAGACTCATTTATATAAGCCAGTATGGCCACGTAAAGTGCAACAAAAATTAAACTGCAAGGTTGCCTAAATGGCCATTAGTACAATGAAGCACGAACCTGTAACGAGGGAAACCGGTGTGACAGGTATGCGCTTACGAAGTGAGTATGTATGTCGTAGCGGTGTCATAAGAGCTGAAGACATCGTCTAAAACTCTAAATGCCGTGTGCCTATTGGCAAATTCTAAGAAAGCAAATGCTGCACCAAGGATCTGAAAAGCAAACATCCATTAATATGATTATTTGGCTGATGCTAGTGGAATGCTGCAACTTTTGTTTATCATCAATAGAAGAGAGAACTATCTGCTAATAATAGGCTGTCCACAAGCAAAAATGGTTTACAGTAAAAAAATGAGCAAAAATGGTTTATGTTTGCAGAGCGTCCTGCACTAGCACCCAGATGGTCAATCATGTTCAGTTTTTTTACTACAAGCAGGATTCGAGTTAACCACACATTGTACAAAACTTATACTAGTATATATGTGGTGTAGTAAGACACCGCAATACCTCAGACCTCTCTTTGCCGTTATACAGATTTGAATCCAACTCAAAGTTACAGGAGACTAGGAAAGTGACCACTAACCATGTGCATAATCAGTCTTTATACAGAGGAGCGATATCAATTTTGGACATACATATACATTTTGAAGGCAAATATGTATGCACATAATTGGGGCAGTCCGTCATGAAAAGCAGATAATCGGTAAATCACAAAATTAATCATCGAACCGAGAACAAATAGCTGCGGACATGCACGTATTGTACACTTGCACAGAAACAAGCAAGAGTACGAAAGGCTAACCCTGCTGATCTCGTAGAACTAAACCGCAATTGGCCTGCCGGAAGAAACGCGGGAGGTGTGCTGTTGTTGAGTAGCTGCACTCAAATCACAGACCGCGGCCACGAGAAAGCGACCACGGAGGAAGAAGATAACCAGGGAGAAGCGTACAAACGGGAGAGACGAAACGGATGAGACGAGCCGGCGACGGTGACTGGGGGAGAGAGACGGCGGCACCGGTTAGGGTTGAAAGCAAAATCCTATCCCAGCTTACAGGAACTGGAACGGAGGCGAGGCAAAGCGGGGAGGACGTGGAAGAGGGATGATCGCTGGCCGGCGAGTGCCGGCGGGCGGCGTATACGGCCTAGGGGCGCTCGCGGGGTCGGGGATTGGTGAGTGAGACAGTCGACGGTGATCTGATTTTGGGGGATTTTTCTTCCCTCGCTGCCTGTGCAGACTGGAGGAGAAGCCAACGCTGACAGCTGAGGGAGCAGAGCGAGGGCAGCCGATGAAACGGTGGATGGTGGACGCGTGGTGCGTTGTAGGGATGGGATTTAAGCACGACGTGGCCGTACGAGAAGCCTGGTCAGTGCGGTCTGTACTGTACTGTTCTGTTAAGTGGTGAATGAACAAATGCACTCACAGCCCAGATTTCAATTTGGGTACGCGCACCTTGATCCACCCGTGATCTCGCTATGCAACCAGACAATGTGCCATCTTGACTTCGTTCAAGAGAAATCCTCTTCTCATCTTGTTAGCTCACTTCAGTAATAATCGTTGTTAGCTCACTTCAGTAATAATCGTAGTACTCTCTCCGATTCAAATTAATTGACTCAAGTTTATCTAGATTCGCGTATCTAATACTAAAACATGTCTAAATATATTTGAATTTAAACAAATTCGAGTCAAATAATTTGGATCGGAGGAAGTAGCAAAAGTCACGGCCAACACGAGACCATCAACTGAAATAGAGATCTCAAACGATCGACCACGGCCAACTGAACCAGGACTAACCTGCGACGCATATAGGATATTTCCAAGTTAGGGCTGCAGCTCCATTGACTAGCACCAGCTTCCTAGGGATCGACGAGCCGGACACAATAGATAGCACTTTAATAATTGTATTCCTGGATTTGGAACATTACAGATAGCGGATAGCTACAAATACGAATCCTGAAACATTATTTTGGATTATGCAAGCCTAGACAAACTGAGAATGATAGAAAAAAAACCTAGACATGTCAATGAATATAAGCATCACATAAAGAAAACATAACTTCCACAACGGCTCTAACATAAACAGATGGCAAAACTCTACCTTATTTTTAAAACATTTCTTAATTTTACTAACATATCATCGGTTTTGAATATCTCTTGCTCGATACAACACACTCATACGTTCAGGAACGTACCTATGTATTTTGAAATTTGTTCTATCCATGACGGACAACTTTTATTATATTTATTAGGAGTAGCATATTAATAGTTCTAAAAGTGCACAAGTTTTTGTTTTATACTTTCTTATATAGGAATTACATGGATATTACACGAATCACGAAGTAGCCCCTCACTGCGGTGAAATTCAAAGTTTGTCCAAATTTGTCCCTATAGAACCAATTTTTAAAGATCACACAAATGCTTCTAGAAAATAATGTTAAATGGAAAAAAATCAAAACATGAAAATTGTTGGTTTTCTCCGTATCTTTCATTTGCATATTTAAATGTCCAAATCAGAGCTTGTATGTGACCAGAAAGTCCGCTGTACTATGCAGAAAATAGTAAAAACTAAGCACGCCCAAGAAAATGCTGATATATATGTGATTTTTTTGTCAATATCAAGGTAGGGCAGCCGCCCTATCTTTCTCTAAGGGGAGCTCCGCCCCTATGTTCATAGGCAGTCATACTAATAGGTGTGAAAATGAGATATGATAACAATTAACTACTACTCCAAGATAGTACCGATATCAAAAGTCAAAATATTCAAATGCAGTTAGTTGAGACTCTAGTCTAGAAGATAAAAAGAATCACCATGAGACTCTAGTCTTGAAAAAGCTCGCTCAGTGTTGCTCCTAGGAGGGGCGGCTTGGACAGAACCCTAGGGCCGCCGCCACACCCTTCCCTTTGTCACTGCTCCACTATCGCCACGAAGGACGTTGTCGGCCAAAGGCCACACAACTGATGATGGTGGCAGGCTCTCAGCCTCTTGCGTGAATGGTGGCGATGGTATCCCCATCTTCCTCGCTTGGTGGGATCTCTGGCCAGAGCTTCACGACACCCCTGGAATACATGGTTTGTCTGATATATGGATATAGACGCTAAGGGCGGTGACCCGGGACTTCTTTAGCGACTTCGATGGCCGATGTGGCCGCGAGGGCAGCACGATGGCTGGTTCGGGGCCACTGTGTGGCTTTGCTTCTCATCTCCATGTCGTGTAGGTGATGGCGGCGGTGCCTGTTGTGTTCTCAAGCATGCTATTTGGAGCTGGTGTGCGACGACATGGGGGGCCTGCAGATCTTCCTAATAAAGGAGGTGGTCCTAGGATTTTTCTCGCCCCAAGAATATGTTCTTATTGATACATGTTGGCTGGCGCGTGGCAGCCTGTTGGAAACCCCAAGAGCAAGGTGTGAAGCAGCACAACAGCAAGTCTTCCCTCGGTAAGAAACCGAGGTTATCGAACCAGTAGGAGGAAGGAAACGTCACACATGTGTTGCTAGCAATGCGGAGACCTGCACAACACAAACTTAGGACTTTGCCCCAACTAACAGTGAGGTTGTCAATCTCAGCAGTTGCTATAACAAAGGATTAAACGTATGGTGTGGAAGGTAATGTTTTGCAACAAGTAAACAAGTAACAGTGGAAGATGTATCAATGGTAAAGATTGGACCGGGGTCCATAGTTCACTAGAGGTTCTCTCCTTAGATAAACAACATGGCATGAATGGTAAACAAGTTACAGCAGGGCAATTGACAGGAACTGAGCAAGACATAACAATGCAATACTAGTCAAAAAGATCCTATGAGATTCGATTGGGCAATACAGCAAGATACATAGACCGCCATCCAACTGCATCTATGACTAGAAGTCCACCTTCAGGTTATCATCCGAACCCCCTCCAATATTAAGTTGCAAGCAACAGACAACTGCTTTAAGCAAAGTGTGTAAGGTAAATAATCTACTTGTTCCATGAACAAGAGACTGTTGTTTCCCCCTAGTGGAAACAACACATCTACAACCGAAGAGATTTCTGTCACTTCCCTTGGAAATTAGAGGCATGAACCCACTATCGAGCATAAATACCCCCTCTTGGAGTCACTAGCAACTACTAGGCCAAGATAGCTACTAACAACAGAGAGCATGCAAGATCACAAACAACACAGACATGATAGAATCATAAAGACAAAACCATTAACCAATCTGACATAGTAATCTAAATATCCATCGTATCCCCGCAAACACAACTTGCATGATTACAAATAGATTAGATCTTGATCATGAACGGAGCTCACAAGATCTATACATGAAAGCAAAAGGAGGAGATACAACCATCTATCTACTACATGGACCCATAGTCCAAGGTGGAACTACTCACGCATCATACTGGAGAGAAGGCCTCCGGGATGATCTCCCCTTCGGCAGGGTGCTGGGAAGAACTTCAGTTCCCCCCGATCTTGGGACGACGGTGGCGGCGGCTACAAAAGGTTTCGTGGAATATTGATCGGGTGCTTAGGGTTTCTGCATCGGGGCTTCTTATAGGCGAAGAGGGAGGCCGAGGGGGTGCCCGAGGCGGCTGCACCCTCCCAGGCGCGGGGTGGGCCCACCCGCGCGTCCTATGGGTGTGGCTCCCTCGAGGCCCTCCTCTGTCTTTCCTCTGGACTTTGTGTTCCCCATGGAAAGATATTGACTTTGGCTTTTGTCCCGTCCAATTTCGAGAATATTGATTTTCTGCCTTTTTGGAACCAAAAACAGAAGAAAACATGCAACTGGCACTGTGGCAACTTGTTAATAGGCTAGTTCCAGAAAATATATAAAAACACCTCAAAGTGTAGACAAAACATAAGACAAATGAGACAAAACAAGCATGGAGCATCAAAAATTATAGTTATGTTTCTGACGTATCAAGCATCCCCAAGCTTAACTCCTGCTCGTCCTCGAGTAGGTAAGTGATAAAAGAATAATTTTTGAGGTGACATGCACCTTCACAATAAAGATCAAACCATTTGTAAGCATTGAAAGCTGGGATCAAAGAACTCTAAACATGTGCATGAAAGATGGATTTCTAACAATAGGACATAGTAACTATGCATGCAACATGAAAGGCTACAAATAAAGATCATGAGTAACATGCATTGAAAAACGTTTGTTTGTTTCACATACAAAAAACATGGCATAGTGGCAATCAGCTTATCCCTCATAGAGTAGCAAATTGATGCATAGGACACCTTCAAAGTTCACAAGGGTGACTACAAACAAATTGCACAAGAACAAGTAATATCACAATATGCATCAATCAATAAGCTTTGGGACACTACACACAGAATGACAACTATGCTCTCTTAATGGTGCCTAAAGGTAGAAGGTGGAGACTCAATAATGTGGGAAGAAAGGCCCTTCATAAAGGGAAGCAGGGATTTCAAGTTTCAAAAAGAGCTTCCAAAAATCATGGTACTTGTTAGCTTTCAGCCCTCATTGCCCTTATCATAAGCATCTTGAAGTGATTAAGGTTAAAGTGAATAAACTATGGAGTATATGCTTGACAAAGTATAAGTTGGCAATCTCAAGTCCCTTGAATACGAGGGCCACACCTCATGCTACTCAACTTGAGTCACCTTTAAGTTCTTGTCATTGTAATTACATGCATATCATAGAGAACCGCCAATAGGGCACCCCTTGCACATGGTACATGAGCTTCCCCATAACCAAAATGACAAGGCAAGCAGACAATGAGCATCTCAGCGATCTTTTTATTTACTATATGCATATCTTTTTATTGAGGATGCTTCATAGATAGCTCACTATGGTGATGCTGCAAGTTTCCACCATGATTAGGCATGGCTTAGGCTAGCGGCCCAGACGTTTCTCTAACACAAAATACTTACTCCATAGACTTACAAGATCCCTCTTTATTTCACACCGGTGACATCCATAGAAAAAAGAGCATGATATCAACTGAGTACAAAGTATAAGTGCAATGTTGAAAACGTTCCCCATGACAGCTTGGTTCTGCTAATTCCAACGTATAAGTGCAAGACAACATAGACGACACAATGATTCAAGTTTATTAGGGGCAAAGAATATAAAGTGTGGCATCAAGTTTGTGAGGGCTTTAATCACTAAGTTTTCACATAACAAAATAGTTTTTAATTGGAAGATAGCCGAAAACAAGAATATACTTGGAATGGTGTAACACACCATGCATAGGAATTTATAGTGGACACTTTGGGAAAACTTGGTTTCTTGGGAGCTGGAAGCATGAGTAGAGCTTACTCATATAAGTGGAGGCTAGCAAAAGACTGGGAGCAACCAACTAAGAGAGCATAATGGCCATAATCATGCAGAGCAACAAAGCATTACTAATCAAAGCATAGAGTGGTACTACAAGTCAAGGACTAAATGATCATAGAGGCTATGGTGACCTGTCATAGTCATAACATGGTGTGAGAACGCACTGGCGGACCTTAATGGGGGCGAAATGGGCCATCGCCCCCTAGCCCATGAAGAAATTGCATACTTTTTATATGTATTTAGCCCATTTGTCAATTAAAAGTCAGCCTAAAGCTTAAATTTCGCCCCCCAGCCCATTTGCCCCCCCCCCAGAATTTTGGCCCAAGGTACGCTAGTGTGAGCACGTGTAAAAGGATACATATGTCGCCGGGGGGGTGAATAGGCGATTAAAACTTTTCCGAGAGTGGCTCACAAAGGCGGAATAAAACTAACGTTTTTACTTTGTTAAGCACAAAACCTAGAACAATCTAGAGTTCACCTATGTGCACCAACAACTTATGCTAAGTAAGACAAACAACTATATGATAGCAAGATATATACTTCAAGCACGAAGGCTATCACAAAGTAAAGTGCATAAGTAAGAGATCGGGTATAGAGATAACTGAGGCACGCAGGGACGACGATATTTTACCGAGTTACTCCCAACATGGAGTACGTCTCATTTGGAGAGGGGGTGGTATCTAACCACCTACGCCACAAAAGGCCTCCCTTATTCTCCAGTGAATCTCACCCCAACAGGATCGATCCACGCTTCCACTATCGGTGCTCTTTTCGGTGGCAATCGGGACCTCTCACAAGGTTGGGGCACTTCTCCACAACTTAATTGGAGGCTCCCAACAAACGCCACCAAGGCCACAAGGTTGGGGAACTTCTCCACAACTTAATTAGAGGCTCCCAACAAACGCCACCAAGGCCTCAACCTGCAACACAACAAACCGTCTAGGATTCCAAGAACCCAAGAGTAAAAAGCTTCTCACCTTTCACTCAAATGAATCCTCACCGAGAACTCAAACCAATGCACCAAATGCAATGGCAAGAACACAAGAAGTGCTCAAATCCTTCTCTCCCAAATTCCACCAAAGCTACAAAAGCTTGTGGGGGAATAAGAGAGGAAGAACAATGGAGGAAATCCACAAAAGACTCCAAGATCTAGATCCCAAGATGTTCCCCTCACTTAGAGGAGAGATGGATTGGTGGGATTGTAGATCTAGATCTCCTCTTTCAAATCCCTAAAGTATATGCAATAATCAAGGGAGGGATTGAATGGGGAGCAAGCTCAAGAGGGTCAAGGATGGAGGAGAAAACCTATATAACTCGAGCAGTTGCATTGGGGAAGAAGGGCCCCTTTTTATAGGCCCACATATTTCTGACCGTTTTCTGCCCGTTGGGGAAAAGTCAGACCAGAGACTCCGATCTACACCGGAGACTCCGGCCCAACCTCCGGACTAGCCTCCGGACCACCTATCAGTCTGTCCCAGGCTGAATTCTGGAGTCCCCTTCGGGGACTTCAGGGGACACTCCGGACCACACTGGAGACTCCGGTCCACACAGACCGGAGACTCCGGTCTGGACCAAATAAGAGGCAAACTTCAAATGGCGATATCTAGAGTTTGGAAACTCCGATTGACCCGAAACTAATTTTGTTGGAAAGAGGACAACAAGAGTTACCCAATAAAAAGTGAAAATATTGGATACCACCAAGAGAGAACATTTCATATATTATAAAGTGACATACCTCTCTTGGTGAGAAACCAAAAAACCTCAAAGATCAAAAATGCAATATGATATAAAAGGGAAATTCGTTTTTGATGAATTAGAGCTTGTTATGAATATTACCACAAGCTCTAGAACCTCACATGGATAAGATCCAAATAACAACCAAGAAAGGATGATGCTAAGTATGCAAAGGTTTGAGATCTCTCGGAAAGATATGATCTAGTTACTCACTTGAGAGCCCCTCTTGATAGTACAGTTATCTATCCTATAAACCGGTCTCCCCAACTAACACCACGAGACCGGTAAGAAGGAAACCCTATCAAGATCATACCTTTGCCTTGCGTATATTCCACTTGATTATGATGTAGACGGTCTTGTCCTTCTCAAGATGGAACACCTTTCTTGATTGCTCTTGTACGCACTTGCTTGATGAAGACTTGCAAGTTACTCCCCCATACAACATGGAGAAAACTTTACTTTGACCTTGTCTTAATCGATCCATGATCACCGAGGATGGCAAGCTTTAAGCATGAGATATTCTAGATATTGCACATCTTTAGCTTGCACATCATTTCTTCTTTTCTTCATTATGTTGATGTCTTGAAGGTACACCAGAGATATTACTCCATCTTATTCTTCAAGACATACTTGCCATAGATTTAACTCTCATATGACCAATCTGTGGACCATTCTTTGAACACCTTGGTCACCACATGATCCTCTTCACTTCTTCTCCAAACCTTGAAGCCAACATATGGTTCAAGCATTGCCTATGGACATTGTAACATCCCAAAAATACTAAACTAGGATCATCAAACTCTAAGCATCAAAATTAGGGTTAACAAAAACTTTTCTAAATAAAATTATGAAAGCATGCATGGTGTATGCATTTCATTTGAAATTCTTTTGAACCAACTTGTTTGTGTGTTCCTTTTCTTGTAAATGGATGCTTAGGTGAAATAAACATCATCTAAACAATTCCCAAAATTTGATCAAAGACAAATAAATCAAAACAAAGATAAATGAGTGAATGGTCATTTTGACCAATTTAACTCCCATGCCTACTTTGGCTGTCTCAAACTTTCAGAACCTAACAGAAACTTTTCTGGATCTTTGCACCCCTTGATTGCACTCTTAACAAAGTATCAATGCCCACTTTGTGATCATCCATAAACTTTCAAATGCATAGTTTAAATGACAATTCAAAATTTAATCTTTATCATATGGGAAGATCCCACTTTTTCAAAAACCACTCAAACAAGCTCAACTTTCAAAACCCAAGCATCTGCAGACTCACCAGCACCAATCTAGCACACCCACCAAAAATATTTTCAAAATTCAAAACTTGAATTCATGCGGCCATTTCATCAAACACTTGGCAGACACAAATCAAACAAAATCAAAACACTATAGTGTGCAGTGTTTTGAGCCTAACTGGTTCCCTATCTAGCTCACAACCATCTCAGTAGATCATCTAGCAAGATTAACCAAGCACTAGCACCACTGTGAGCTTGCCAATATCATCAATGGTGAACAGCCGAGTGCATCCTTGCCACCCCAGTGCAGACAGCAAGCTAGGAAAGAAACTAGCCATGCCAACCTTGTCTGGGAGATCACCCATGCCCCACCGCCCCCTCTCGACCATCCCTGCCTCGAAGACACCAACCAGAGCACCCAGGAACGCCGCGCCCGTGCCTCTGCCAACCGTACCGAGCGTGCGCCAGAGCGCCACCCTCGACCGAAGCCCACAGACCGCGCGCCGCCCTCGCCGCGTGCATACACGATCGCCACCGACCCAGGAGACCGCCAGACATACCCGTTCGCCGCCCCATGCCGCATAGCCACCGCTCGCCGTTGAAGACGCCGCCTCTGCCGCGCAGCGCGTCGCGTGTTCCAGACTAACCTGCACCGCTCCACGTCTCGCCCCCGTATCGTTGAGCATCGCCAGGGAACACCGCACCGTCCCCTACCTTCGCCCATGCCAATAGCCGTCTGTACCATCGCCCCTGACGAGCTCACCGTGCGCCCCGTCGGTCCCCTTGCTCGACTATAAATAGAGGCCACCCCCAGCCGAATTGAGCACACCATTCTACTCCCCTCTCCTCACTGATCGTGCCACACCGTTCCCGGAGCAAGGCGAGCAACACCTCGTCGGAATTTCACCGGAGCCCGCCACCTCTGGAGAAGAAGGGAGCCAGCGATTGGAGCCGCCCCAGGAGGAGCCACCGGTACCAGGAGACTCGCCGTCGTCGACTTCGTCGTTCGCCCGCCTCGCCGACCCTCGCCTGCACCCCACTGAGACCCCAGCAACCCCCACTGGCCGCGCTAGGTTTCTGTCTCGCCGGCGTTGCCCAACGTCGACGATGACTCTCAGCTGTTGGATTAGAACCAAATCGAACGACCCACATCGCCCCATACCGCTTCGCACCCCCTGTCTCACTGACGAGTGGGGACAACCACTTAAATAGCCTGCGGAAGCACTGCGCTTAGCAGGCCGGCCCGGTATCACTTCCCGCGCAGCCCAGTTATTTGAATTAAACCTTTTCCATTTTATTTCAAACACACTTCTGTACCCAGTTTCAAAAATCAACCCAGATCAATTCAGTGCACCAAATTGAATGAAACCAATTTTGTTAGAAAGGTATGGGAATGCTGAATCCAATCCCGTTAGATTCAAGTCATTTGGATCTATAGATCACCCCTGGTAAAAATAACAAGGCAGAAGCTTTTCTGCATTCAAACATTTTTCAAATTTAAACCATAATAGCTTTTGAGTTAATTCCAACTCTCAAAAATCACATTTAACCATACCTTTCAGAATATATAAAAATATATAGGTTTACTTACAGAAATAAGGTTCAAGTAATAAAAGAATTCTACATAGGCATTTCTAGTCACTTTATTTTATTAAAATAAAAAGGTAAAACCTTATTAAATTGTGACACCACTTTAAATCATATTCCCATGGACTAAAATATGTGGTGATGACATGTGTCAACATGATCCCATGTTTGGTTTGGAGAATATTAAATCTTAAGTAGTTTTTCAATGAGTAGAAATTACTTTTCTAAAAATAAAAGGAATTAAACCAAGCCTTGATCTTGTAATGTTAAAGATGATGTTAGATCATCTATAGGACCCTTGGGTGTGATGATTGCAAGTAATTAAGTTTGTTTGGTGATTGTGTACATCGTATTTATTTACAGACGCTAGTACCGACCAAGGATACGAGGAAGGAGGATTCTACGAAGAAGAAGCCGAGGAGAACTTCAACCACTGCTCTGCACAAGGCAAGCTTTACTAATCAAGTTGACCAATGCAAGCCTAATACTACTAGTAAATGTGCAAGCTAACACTTGCAAGATACTATACCTATGCAAGCAAATACTTGCTTGTTACCATGACCACTATATGCCTTAAGCATATGTGATCATCCCCACTTGATACACCAATCCTAGTTTTACTTGCAAGCTTCTTACTTTATTTCTTTATCAAAGCTCTTACTTAGATTTTACCTAAGTGAATGGTAGATTTTAGAAAGAAAATTGAAGGTTGCATAAAGAGCATAAAATTTGGCCTAAGCTAGATAATCTTGAATTCATCCTAAGGCATGAGATTGAACTTAGTTAAAACTCCACTAGTTTACCACCCCTCATTAGTGCTTACCCCCACCTGTAGATGCTAGTGCTAAGCATAAAACTTGATCAACTTTAGATGGGAATACTTGGTGGAAAAATGGTTATGAAAACCTTGGAATGATGGATCATTCTATTGAAATGTTTTGGACATGTGTTTCCGAACACCTGATGATTTTGGCGATGAAAATGTTGAGGCATGAGCCTTAGCCCTTTATAAAACTGATGGTTATCTGGATGCGATACCATTCCAATGATACCGTACAACCACAATACCCGAGAATTGGGTAGGGCTTGACTGGAAACTTATATACTTTAGTATTAGTTCCCTCACGGCCAAGGTCTGAGCTGAGGCTACCTTGTGAAGATTTTCCACCTGTGCAGTACCCAAGATGACAGTTGGTCATGGTTGGGAGGCCAAACTCACAGGAGAGGTGCTTATACTAGGGCGTGTAATTGAAAGGTTAGGATTGATTATTCGCATACTGAGTATGGTGAATTCAGGATTTGTTCCTGGCGGATGTATCGAATGTTGTGGTGAAAGTGTACAATCTCTGCAGAGTGTCAAACTATTCGAATAGCCGCGTCCGCGGTTATGGACAGTTGGAGTGGCCATACTGTTCCCCTGTCAGATTTTTTTTAAAATGACTTGTGAAATGAATTGAGACTTTGACTTGACCACAACAGGGTTGTGGCTTGATATACAAGTTCCCACTTAGGTGTTATAAAACTTCAACTAGCATTCGTTGCTCCTAAACTTAGTAGAGATAAATTTGGCTTTTGCAAAATAACCCTAGAGCCTAGTGACCTATTATCAAAAACCCCTCTCACTTGTTAGTATTAGTTTGCGAGTACTTAAAGAGCACTCATGGCTTTGTCCCTGGCTATTCCTATGGCCAGACTATGAAGAGGAGTACCTGGAGGATGGACCCCAAGAAGGTTACGACAACTAGGTTCATCTCCCATCATCAGCATTGCCTGTGACCCCGAAGATGGAGCTTCGTCCATGCTACCGTTATTATTATTACGTATTCCGCTGCTTGATGTTGTATTAAGAACTGGATCATGAGATCCCTATTTGTGTAAGAACTTATGTACGGTGTGTAATGGATGATGTACTATGGTATCCAATTCTGTTATGTCTCGCAAAAATGGTAATCCTGGGATTGCGATGTATGGCATAACAGGCATCTGGGATTAAAAATCCGGGTGTTGACAAGTTGGTATCAGAGCCATCCTGACCATAGGAGACCCTAGTTAGACTGGACGTTTGAATCAAAAACTTAGTTTCAAAACCAAAGAAAACAAATATTTACAAAAACTTATTCTTATTCTTACCCCTTGGATTCTCTCATGAAAAGACATGTTCTTCCAAAAACCCTTGCAAAATACATAAAATTTTGACACACTTGATCACTCTACTAACTTACTCATCCTATATTCTTATAGATGGACGTGAAGTACAACAAGTTTTATCAGTTGGGGAATGGAGGAGACCTTATCTTTGAGAGGGATTTGGACCATCTTTCGGAACTTCTGGAGCGTCCGCACCCCGAGTTCTTCGGAGCTCAGCTCAATGATCAAGGAGGAGAAGATCTGCAGTGGCTAATTGTTGAAAGTCTCAGAGGAAAGATTGAACCTCCCACTGCGGAAGGAATTCAGTTTACCTTAAGAGAGAACAACTGGCTCGATGGACTTGCCAGGGCCATGCAGGAATCTCTTTCCCGTCTGTGTGGGCATAGCATCAATCAGATCAAGGGTACTCGCTCTGAGTTTTGCCCAAGGCGTGATGCAAATGGACAACCACTGGAAGCCCCATACCATCCCGAGCTAAAGACTCAATTGGACCACCTTAGCTTCATGATGTACGATCGTCAGCATGAGTTAGACAACTGTCGTGACTACTCCAACCACAAGTCTGCCATCATCAAGACGAAGTACCAAACCATCGCCATGCTAGCAAAAGATCGCAAGTCTCGCCGCCGTCAGCTCGACAAGAAGGAGTGCATCATTGCCCGTCTTCGCCACCGCAGCTCATCTTTGGAGGAGACCATCCACGAGAGAGACATGCAATTGGAGGAAAGGGAGAATGCCGGAGAGGATCTTCATGGAGACCCCTACTCCTATCTCAGCAATGACAATGATTTTCTGGAGGATCAGGCTATGGATTTCTTCACCGATGAGGATGATTTCGCCTTCATCGATGATGATGAGGATGAAGAAGCCACATATTCCGAGGAGTAGTAGCACTTGAGCACTACGTAGTGAGTAGTATTCGGTCCCACTGTATCGTAGTTTCCCGAATGGTTCTTAAAACCATCTGCTTTCCTTTGTTGTGGTGTGTGTTGTACTGTGTGCTATGAATGAATGAAAAAGCAAGTTGCTGGAAAAATCTGAGTCAAACTTTAATTTTTTTTTCAAAGACCCAAAACTTTAGAAATTTCCCTCTTTTCTCATGATCTATATCAATCTTCAGATGCCACGTGGAGGAAGTGGTTCATCCTCGGACCCGATGTTGCAGATTCTTCAAATGTTGACTTCTGACCGTGAAGCTGAAAGAGCGGAACGTCAGGCCAACCTAGCCACCCTTCAGCAGATAGCCCAGCTTGCCCACAACAACCAAGGCCACGGAAATCAGGACAACCATGGATCTAAGCTCAAGAATTTCTAGAATACCAACCCACCTGTTTTCACTAAGTCACAAGAACCCCTAGACGCCGATGATTGGTTACAAACCATGGAAAATAACCTAGAAGTCGCCGGAGAGGAAGCCAATGAGAAAGTTCTGTTCGCCACCCACTATCTAGCCGGAGATGCCAGGGCATGGTGGAATAGTATTCGCGCAATGACCGGAGGCAAGATGATGACCTAGGAGGAATTCAAGGTCAAGTTTAGCAGAACCCATGTACCACCAGTTTTGATCAAGAGAATGAGAGACGAGTTCAGAGAGCTGAAGCAAGGAAGGATGATTGTAGTGGAATACCGTGACAAATTCTTGTCATTAGCTAGGTATGCCCCGGATGAGATCGACACTGAAGCCAAGAAGAAAGAAAGATTCCTGAATGGTCTGCATGATGAGATGCAGACAGTGTTAGTCAATATCCCCTTTGCTGATATTGAAGCCCTTGTCGACTCTGCTATCCAGATGGAAGGAAAGATCAACCAAGCCAATGAGAACCGCAAGCGTCGCATGATGCATCAACCAGGAACCCATCAGACCCCAAAGTATCGCCCCAACCCATCTCCAGGATTTGCCCCAAGAACCAACAGACCCCCGATGAACCGTCCGACCTATCCCAACCGTGGAAACCCTAGGCCCGGAGGAAATCACAACAACCCCGACAACACTAGCAATTTCAATCGTGCCTCACCCAAGTTCAACAACAACAATGCTACCGCCAACACCAACACTGCCCCTAGGACTGGAAGCAATGTTGTGCCTATAGCAACAAAGGACAAGTCGCAAGTAACTTGTTATGACTGTGGAAATAAAAGCCACTATTCCAACGAGTGCCCCAACAAGAAGAATGCTACCGCCCCCAATGCCAATGTCCCAGCTCAACAACAGCGTCGTGTTCAGCCAGGAAGAAGATTTGCCCCAGGGAATTCACTCAACCGCAACGGCCGTCTTTTTATCATGCATGCTGAAGAAGCTCAGGAAGCGCCAGACGTTGTGCTGGGTATGTTTTCTGTTAATTCAGTACTTGCAAGAGTATTGTTTGATTCTGGTGCATCACATTCATTTGTCACCAAAGAATTTGCATGCACTAGTAAAATTCAACCAACCAAACTGAAGCATGTTATGATTGTTCAAATTCCCGGATCAACCACCAAGGCTAGGCAAATTTGCAAAGCCGTCCCTATCCGAATCCATGGCATAGATTTTTATGCAAATCTGATAGTACTCGGAACTAAAGGTTTGGAAGTAGTACTGGGAATGGATTGGATGTCCAAACATAAAGGATTGATTGACTGTGCCAAGAAAGCCATAACCATGACCAGTACCGCCGGAATATCAGTCGAGCATATATCTGAAACCTTACCTCGCCAATTCAAATGCAACAAGAGTACAGCCCAACCTACCATTGACCAAGTCCAGATAGTCTGTGAATACCCCGATGTATTTCCAGATTTTTGCCCGGTATGCCCCCAGATCGGGATATCGAGTTTATCATTGAACTAATTCCCGGAACCGGACCCATAGCCCAGAGACCCTATAGTATGAACCCGTCAGAGCTAGCAGAACTGAAGAAGCAACTGTATTCCATGCTGGAAATTGGATTGATTCAACCAAGTGCGTCACCTTGGAGATCACCTGTCTTGTTTGTGGACAAGAAGGATGGAGGTAACCGTTTGTGTACGGATTATCGGAAGTTGAATGATGTCACCATCAAGAACAAGTACCCCTTGCCCAAGATAGAAGATTTGTTTGATCAGTTGACCGGTGCCAAAGTGTTTTCTAAGATTGATCTTAGGACTGGCTATCATCAACTCAAAATTCGTGCAGAGGATATTCCAAAGACTGCCTTTACCACCAGATATGGATTGTATGAGTATACCGTCATGTCTTTTGGTTAACCAATGCCCCCGCTTATTTCATGAATCTCATGAATAAGATTTTTATGGACTTCCTGGATAAGTTTGTCGTTGTTTTCATCGATGACATTCTGATTTATTCCAAATCAGAAGAAGAACATGAGCTACACCTAAGGACCATTCTTGGAACCCTTAGAGAGCATCAGCTGTATGCAAAGTTTAGCAAATGTGAATTCTGGTTACAGGAGGTAGGATTCCTCGGTCACATTGTATCAGCCGGAGGAATTGCCGTTGACCCTGCCAAAGTGAAAGATGTATAAGATTGGCAAGCCCCAACCACTCAAACCCAAGTTCGTGCATTTCTCGGATTGGTGGGATATTACCGCAAATTCGTAGAAGGATTCTCTAGTATCGCCAGACCCATGACCCAATTGCTGAACAAGGACAAGAAGTTTGAATGGACCAACAAATGTGAAGCAAGTTTTCAAGAACTCAAGAGGAGATTGATTTCAGCCCCAATCTTGATCATGCCGGATATCACGAAGCCCTTCGATGTGTATTGTGATGCATCCAAGATCGGTCTCGGATGTGTGCTAATGCAAGAAGGCAAAGTTATATCTTATCTATCTCGACAACTGAAGCAACACGAGCAAAATTACCCAACCCATGACCTCGAACTCACAGCCATAGTTCTAGCCCTGAAGACATGGAGACATTACCTGATGGGAAACCGTTGTGAGATCTATACGGATCACAAGAGCCTAAAGTATATATTCACTCAGAAGGAGCTGAATATGAGGCAGAGAAGATGGATTGAGATAATCAAGGATTACGATCTGGACATTCACTATCACCCTGGTAAAGCCAACGTGGTAGCCGATGCCCTTAGCAGATTACCGTGCCGCTTGAACTCCATGATTTTGAAGGAGCAACCAAGTTTGCACAAAGAGATGGAAGATTTTCGGATAGAATTAGTAAGTGAAGGATTCTTGGCTAGCATAGAACTCCAGCCCACTTTGATCAGTCAGATTAAAGAGGCATAGAAGGGAAATGCTAGTATCGTCGTATCAGTACATGCAAAGTACTCGGATTCACCGAGGACGAAGGAGTTCTGTGGTACAAAGGACGCCTTTGTGTACCAGCAGATTCTGAGTTGAAAGAAGTTATCTTGAAGGAGGCTCATGATACTCTTTATTCTATCCATCCCGGAGGAACTAAGATGTATCAAGATTTAAAGGAGCAATTTTGGTGGCATAAGATGAAGAGGGAAATCGGAAGCTATATCGCCAAGTGTGATATTTGTCAGCGAGTCAAGGCAGGACATCAAAGACCCGCTGGATTGTTGCAACCATTGCAGATCCCGGAATGGAAATGGGATTCAGTTGGAATGGACTTTATCACTGGACTGCCTACCTCTAGTAGGGGAAATGACTCTATCTGGGTCATAGTGGACAGATTGTCCAAAGTTGCCCATTTCTTACCCGTCAAGACCACATATCAGAGTTCGAAACTAGCAGAGTTGTACATCGCTAGAATCGTTAGTTTGCATGGAGTCCCCAAGAACATCGTATCGGATCGAGGAACTCAGTTTACCTCGAGATTTTGGAAGAAAGTCCAAGAAGGTTTAGGAACCCGTCTAGATTTCAGTACCGCTTATCACCCTCAAACCGATGGACAAACGAAGCGAGTAAAACAAATACTCGAAGATATGCTGAGAGCATGTGTGTTAGAATATGGATCTAAATGGGAAGACTGTCTGCCGTTTGCAAAATTTTCATACAACAACAGTTATCAAGCCAGTTTGCAAATGGCCCCATTTGAATTTATGTACGGAAGAAAGTGTCGCACCCCTTTGAACTGGTCGGAAGTAGGAGAGAGTCAGATTTTCGGGCCCGACATCCTACGAGAAGCAGAAGAGAAGGTTCACAAGATTCGTGAGCACCTCAAGACAGCCCAATCCAGACAAAAGAGTTACACTGACAAGAGACGTAGAGACCTCGCCTTCAACATAGGAGATTTTGTTTATCTGAAAGTGTCGTCGTTCAAGGGAATGCAGCGTTTCCAACTCAAGGGAAAGCTAGCCCCCAGATATATCGGACCTTTCAAGATCCTGAACCGCCGAGGAGAAGTATCGTATCAATTGGAACTACCCGAAGAGATATCAGCCGTGCACAAGGTGTTCCATATCTCATTACTTCGCAAGTGTCTCGAAGTCCCCGAGAAGACCGAAGTGTTCAAAAATATCAACCATCGGACCATAGAGATCAACGATGACCTGACCTATCCCGAAGTACCCATCCGTATTTTGGAAGAAGCTTCTCGAACTACCCGAACCCGAAGCATCAAGTTTCTCAAGATTCAGTGGAGCAACCACACAGAAGAGGAAGCTACTTGGGAGCGCGAAGATCACATCAGGACGGAGTTTCCCGATCTCTTCAAATCCTAGGTAATATTTTTCGTCCTTTTTCAAATCTCGGGAAGAGATTTTGTTTAAGGGAGGAGAAGAAGAAGATGAGGCAGAGGAGGAGAAGAAGAGGAGGAGGAGGAGGAGAAGAGGAGGAAGAGGAGGAGAAGAAGAAGAAGAGGAGGCAGAGGAGGAAGAGGAGGAGAAGAACAGGAGGCAGAGGAAGAAGAGGAGGAGAAGGAGGCCGCCGTTGCACCGCCGTCGCGAGGAGGAGGAGAAGGAGGCCGCCGTTGCACCGCCGTCGCCCGTTGTCACTGCGAGGAGGAGGAGAAGGAGGTCGACGTCGTGCCATCACTGCAAGAAGAGGAGAAGGGGAAGGAGGAGAAGGGAGAAGGAAGAAGGAAGAAGGAAGAAGGAAGAAGGAAGAAGGAAGAAGGAGAAGGGAAAGGGAGAGGAAGAGGGAAAAGGGGAAGGGAAAAGTGGAAAGGGAAAGGGAGAGGAAGAGGGAAAAGGGGAAAGGGAGGAGGATGGCGGGGTGGGGATTCAAATTTGAATCCCGCCCAAGCTTATCCGTGGCGCACTAGGTGTAGGTGCGCTACGGATAAGTCGCCCTGTATTTTTTTTTCTGCAGGAAAAAACAGTTTTTTGACCGTAACTTTTTACTCTTTTCGAATTTTGAAAATCTAAAAAATCGCTAAACGACCATAGGTCGTTGCGAGCAGATGCGAAATCTCGTTCTCGTCATTTTGGTATATTATACGATTTTTTTCGATATCGTATGCAAAAGTTACGGCCTTTTTACCGTGGCATAACTTTTTTTTGCAAATAAAGTCGAAACTCATTTTTGTTAATTTTACTAGAAGCTATACCACATTACCTACCTAAATATGAAAGGATTTAATTTTTTGAAGTGTTTATCATTTTCTTTTATTTTTTGCAAACCCTAAAAAGGCGATCCACGGGGGGGGGGTGGAGTTGGTGCATGCCACTACATCTGTGGCGCACATGCCATAGTGCGCCACAGAGAGTACAAACTTCTGTGGCGCACTATGCCATGTGCGCCACAGATGCTTGTGGATGGTTCACAGCAAAGAGGGGCGTGCGCTTAGGCGTAGCGCACCCCCCCATGTGCGCCACAGATGACACTAACAACCGTGGCGCACATGACTATAGTGCGCTACAGATATTTTGCGTGCGGCCAACAGGGCCCTGGCCCACACACATCTGTGGCGCACTATAGTCATGTGCGCCACGGTTGTTCTAGTTACTAGTAGGGCACTGCCCACAGGTGAGCCACACCTTTTTTAGCCGTGGGGCACTTCAACCATGTGAGCCACGGATGTGCTGATTACCTATAGCTGTTTTCCTAGTAGTGTAACAGAAACTTTTCTGGATCTTTGCACCCCTTCATTGTACTCTTAACAAAGTATCAAGGCCCACTTTGTGATCATCCATAAACTTTCAAATGCATAGTTTAAATGACAATTCAAAATTTAATCTTTATCATATGGGAAGATCCCACTTTTTCAAAAACCACTCAAACAAGCTCAACTTTCAAAACCCAAGCATCTGCAGACTCACCAGCACCAATCTAGCACACCCACCAAAAATATTTTCAAAATTCAAAACTTGAATTCATGCGGCCATTTCATCAAACACTTGGCAGACACAAATCAAACAAAATCAAAACACTATAGTGTGCAGTGTTTTGAGCCTAACTGGTTCCCTATCTAGCTCACAACCATCTCAGTAGATCATCTAGCAAGATTAACCAAGCACTAGCACCACTGTGAGCTTGCCAATATCATCAATGGTGAACAACCGAGTGCATCCTTGCCACCCCAGTGCAGACAACAAGCTAGGAAAGAAACTAGCCATGCCAACCTTGTCTGGGAGATCACCCATGCCCCACCGCCCCCTCTCGACCATCCCTGCCTCGAAGACACCGACCAGAGCACCCAGGAACGCCGCGCCCGTGCCTCTGCCAACCGTACCGATCGTGCGCCAGAGCGCCACCCTCGACCGAAGCCCACAGACCGCGTGCCACCCTCGCCGCGTGCATACACGATCGCCACCGACCCAGGAGACCGCCAGACATCCCCGTTCGCCGCCCCATGCCGCACAACCACCGCTCGCCGTTGAAGACGCCGCCTCTGCCGCGCAGAGCGTTGCGTGTTCCAGACCAACCCGCACCGCCCCATGTCTCGCCCCCGTATCGTTGAGCATCGCCAGGGAACACCGCACTGTCCCCTACCTTCGCCCATGCCAATAGCCGTCTGTACCATCGCCCCCGACGAGCTCACCGTGCGCCCCGTCGGTCCCCTCGCTCGACTATAAATAGAGGCCACCCCCAGCCGAATTGAGCACACCATTCTACTCCCCTCTCCTCACTGATCGTGCCACACCGTTCCCGGAGCAAGGCGAGCAACACCTCGTCGGAATTTCACCGGAGCCCGCCGCCTCTGGGGCCTCTGGGGAAGAAGGGATCCAGCGATTGGAGCCGCCCCAGGAGGAGCCACCGGTACCAGGAGACTCGCCGTCGTCGACTTCGTCATTCGCCCGCCTCGCCGACCCTCGCCGGCACCCCGGTGAGCCCCCAGCAACCCACACTGGCCGCGCTAGGTTTCTGTCTCGCCGGCGTTGCCCAACGTCGACGATGACTCTCAGCTGTTGGATTAGAACCAAATCGAACGACCCACATCGCCCCATACCGCTTCGCACCCCCTGCCTCACTGACGAGTGGGGACAACCACTTAAACAGCCCGCGGAAGCACTGCGCTTAGCAGGCCGGCCCGGTATCACTTGCCGCGCAGCCCAGTTATTTGAATTAAACCTTTTCCATTTTATTTCAAACACACTTCTGTACCCAGTTTCAAAAATCAACCCAGATCAATTCAGTGCACCAAATTGAATGAAACCAATTTTGTTAGAAAGGTATGGGAATGCTGAATCCAATCCCATTGGATTCAAGTCATTTGGATCTATAGATCACCCCTGGTAAAAATAACAAGGCAGAAGATTTTCTGCATTCAAACATTTTTCAAATTTAAACCATAATAGCTTTTGAGTTAATTCCAACTCTCAAAAATCACATTTAACCATACCTTTCAGAATATATAAAAATATATAGGTTTACTTACAGAAATAAGGTTCAAGTAATAAAAGAATGCTACATAGGCATTTCTAGTCACTTTATTTAAATAAAATAAAAAGGTAAAACCTTATTAAATTGTGACACCACTTTAAATCATATTCCCATGGACTAAAATATGTGGTGATGACATGTGTCAACATGATCCCATGTTTGGTTTGGAGAATATTAAATCTTAAGTAGTTTTTCAATGAGTAGAAATTACTTTTCTAAAAATAAAAGGAATTAAACCAAGCCTTGATCTTGTAATGTTAAAGATGATGTTAGATCATCTATAGGACCCTTGTGAGTGATGATTGCAAGTAATTAAGTTTTTTTGGTGATTGTGTACATCGTATTTATTTATAGACGCTAGTACCGACCAAGGATACGAGGAGGAAGGAGGATTCTACGAAGAAGAAGCCGAGGAGAACTTCAACCACTGCTCTACACAAGGAAAGCTTTACTAATCAAGTTGACCAATGCAAGCCTAATACTACTAGTAAATGTGCAAGCTAACACTTGCAAGATACTATACCTATGCAAGCAAATACTTGCTTGTTACGATGACCACTATATGCCTTAAGCATATGTGATCATCCCCACTTGATACACCAATCCTAGTTTTACTTGCAAGCTTCTTACTTTATTTCTTTATCAAAGCTCTTACTTAGATTTTACCTAAGTGAATGGTAGATTTTAGAAAGAAAATTGAAGGTTGCATAAAGAGCATAAAATTTGGCCTAAGCTAGATAATCTTGAAGTCATCCTAAGGCACGAGATTTAACTTAGTTAAAACTCCACTAGTTTACCACCCCTCATTAGTGCTTACCCCCACCTGTAGATGCTAGTGCTAAGCATAAAACTTGATCAACTTTAGATGGGAATACTTGGTGGAAAAATGGTTATGAAAACCTTGGAATGATGGATCATTCTATTGAAATGTTTTGGACATGTGTTTCTGAACACCTGATGATTTTGGTTATGAAAATGTTGAGGCATGAGCCTTAGCCCTTTATAAAACTGATGGTTGTCTGGATGCGATACCATTCCAATGTTACCGTACAACCATAATACCCGAGAATTGGGTAGGGCTTGACTGGAAACTTATATACTTTAGTATTAGTTCCCTCACGTCCAAGGTCTGAGCTGAGGCTACCTTGTGAAGATTGTCCACCTGTGCAGTACCCAAGATGACAGTTGATCATGGTTGGGAGGCCAAACTCACAGGAGAGGTGCTTATACTAGGGCGTGTAATTGAAAGGTTAGGATTGATATCCGCATACTGAGTATGGTGAATTCAGGATTTGTTCCTGACGGATGTATCGAATGTTGTGGTGAAAGTGTACAATCTCTGCAGAGTGTCAAACTATTCGAATAGCCGCGTCCGCGGTTATGGACAGTTGGAGTGGCCATACTGTTCCCCCGTCAGATTTTTTTTAAAATGACTTGTGAAATGAATTGAGACTTTGACTTGACCACAACAGGGTTGTGGCTTGAGATACAAGTTCCCACTTAGGTGTTATAAAACTTCAACTAGCATTCTTTGCTCCTAAACTTAGTAGAGATAAATCTGGCTTTTGCAAAACAAACCTAGATCCTAGTGACCTATTATCAAAAACCCCTCTCACTTGTTAGTATTAGTTTGCGAGTACTTAAAGAGTACTCATGGCTTTGTCCCTGGCTATTACTATGGCCAGACTATGAAGAGGAGTACCTGGAGGATGGACCCTAGGAAGGTTACGACAACTAGGATCATCTCCTATCGTCAGCATTGCCTGTGACCCCGAAGATGGAGCTTCGTCCATGCTACCGTTATTATTATTACGTATTCCGCTGCTTGATGTTGTATTAAGAACTGGATCATGAGATCCCTATTTGTGTAAGAACTTATGTACGGTGTGTAATGGATGATGTACTATGGTATCCAATTCTGTTATGTCTCGCAAAAATGGTAATCCTAGGATTGCGATGTATGGCATAACAGGCTTCTGGGATTAAAAATCTGGGTGTTGACAGACATTTCCTACAAGTACAACTCGATACAAGCATTAGTCCATAGAGATTTTCATTAATTACCAAAACCACACATGGGGGCCCACATGTTCTTTCAATGTGCCAAGTCAACCCAAACAAAGCATCAAAGGAGAATACCACAATACTATGCTTTTGCATGCTAAAACAACGCAAAAATTTCTTCAAGGCACACTAAGAAATCCCAATTGTTTGGAACAAGACATGCTAGATCAATAATCACTAATCATAAGGTCAAAACAACACCTATCATGTCATGATAAAGTCTAAGTCACTGTCAATGCAAGCTCCTTTTGCACTTTCAAGCCGGAACTTTCTACTCCTTTCCAACACCAAGCAACCTATTTGCAAAACAACACAGTGAGAGCGGGGGTCCAAACTACTTTATTCAAGAAAACAAAACAACCTAAGCAAAGCAAACGAAAACTAATACGCTCCAAGAACAACACAACTGTACATGAAACAATAAAAACGAAGTGTCTATACAGACCTGAGCTTTTTATTGATGAAGAAGGGGAGCTTTGACGCTTGTAACTCTTGGATATTTCTTGGGGTGACATCATGGTGGTATCCCCAAGCTTGAGATTTTGTCCATTCTTCATCTCATTACATCATTCTCTCTACACCTAAAATTTTTCCTTCATACAAAACTTCACATAATCTTCGTTAGCAACATTAGTGTATTCAAAAGATATTACACCTTTGGCAAAGCTTTGGAACAACAAGAATTTTCACTAAAAACACAAGCTACTGTAGTAACTCCTTCAAAAAGCTTAATTCCCCAAAAGAGAACTCAAAAAAGAATCAATAAGATGTAAATGCAAATAATGACAGAAATCTGTCAAAACAGACCAGTAGGTAGAAACCGATTTTTTAGAACACCTTATGTTGCTCAAATAAAAAAGTGTTGAACTAACAAAATTTAGCTAACATACTGGGGGATTTATTAGTTAATTTTGAGCTCAATACGAGTTACATAGACTCCTCACGAATTTTTATGGTAGAGGACATAAATCTGTTTCGGGACAGCAACTCCCCAAATCTTACTTTCTTCTCATTAGAGGTCATTCTTGGCACAAAAAGCAAACAAAAAGGATAAGGAGAGGTCATTACTGAAGTAATAACTTTCAAGACTCAAGGAAACTCTTGGGTTATCTCTAAACAAGTACTTTTCTTTAACGTCTTTAAGTTAAGCACAAGAAACAAGAAGAATCAAGTATTTTCAAATGAGGAAGCATTAACATCAATACTTGCAAAATCTTCAACTATGAAAGATATCTCATCCAAATGGGTTTTGGAAGATACCTTCTCATCATTCTTTGGTCTACTACTTTCATCAAAAAGATTTTTAGGAGCAATCCAATCAAATTTTTTTTCAAAGGCTTCATGCATTCCAACAAGCTTAAAGGGTATGGGTATCTTAAATTCTTCTCTAGGCTTAGTTTTATCAGAAATACCCACAACATCTACACTTGAGCCTAGCATATTGAAATGCTCAAAGACCTTTTTAGCTTCCCTAGTAACATCATGGAATTCTTTTAATAAAGTTTTAAGGATGAATTCTCTCTTTTCAGCATTCTTTTCTTCTTTTAGTTTTAGGAACAAGAATTGTATGAAGGAGTTAAGGTTAACAAACCTAGCCTCCAACATATAAAATAAAGAAGCTACGTAAATCTCATAATTGGGAGCAAGCTCGTCTATAGATTTATCCTCAATATCCTCATGCTTTCTAACATGATTAAAGAATTCTTCAATATTATCTTTCCCAATTATGGAGCCACTACCTATTGCAAGATCCTTCAGGGCGAACTTGGGGAAAAACATGGCGAGCTAGAACAAGGTGGCAACTAGAGCAGGAACTAAATTTTTTGTGCTTTTGAATAAAGAAAGCAAACCAAACTAGACTAATTTTTTTTGGGTTTTTTGAGAAGAGGCAAACAAAACCAAGCAAAAGAAACTAAGCAAACTAAAAACAAAGTAAAGATAAAGGAAGTGGAGGACTCCCCCTGTGAAGACGTCCTTAGTCTCCCTGGCAACGGCGCCAGAAAAACTTGTTGATGGCGCCTCGTTAACGTGGGAGTTTCTTCTTCTTCTTCGTTCCATGGCAACGGCGCCAGAAAAATTTGTGTTGGCTGGCGCGTGGCAGCTTGTTGGGAACCCCAAGAGCAAGGTGTGAAGCAGCACAACAGCAAGTCTTCCCTCAGTAAGAAACCAAGGTTATCGAACTAGTAGGAGGAAGGAAACGTCACACAAGTGTTGCTAGCAACACGGAGACGTGCACAACACAAACTCAAGACTTTGCTCCAACTAACAGTGAGGTTGTCAATCTCACCAGTTGCTGTAACAAATGATTAAACGTATGGTGTGGAAGGTAATGGTTTGCAGCAAGTAAACAAGTAACAGTAGAATATGTATCAATGGTAAAGATTGGACCGGGGTCCATAGTTCACTAGAGGTGCTCTCCTTAGATAAACAACATGGCATGAAGGGTAAACAAATTACAGTAGGACAATTGAGAGGAACTAAGCAAGACATAACAATGCAATACTAGTCAAAAAGATCCTATGAGATTCGATTGGTCAATACAACAAGATACATAGACCGCCATCCAACTGCATCTATGACTAGAAGTCCACCTTCAGGTTATCATCCGAACCCCCTCCAGTATTAAGTTGCAAACAACAGACAACTGCTTTAAGCAAAGTGTGTAAGGTAAACAATCCACTTGTTCCATGAACAAGAGACCGTTGTTTTCCCCTAGTGGCAACATCACATCTACAACTAAAGAGATTTCTGTCACTTCCCTTGGAAACTAGAGGCATGAACCCACTATCGAGCATAAATACCCCCTCTTGAAGTCACTAGAAACTATTTGGCCAAGATAGCTACTAACATCGGAGAGCATGCAAGATCACAAACAACACATACATGATAGAATCATAAAGACAAAATCATTAACCAATCTGACATAGTAATCTAAATATCCATCAGATCCCCACAAACATAACATGTATGATTACAAATAGATTTGATCTTGATCATGAACGAAGCTCACAAGATCTATACATGAAAGCACAAGGAGGAGATACAACCATCTAGCTACTAGATGGACCCATAGTCCAAGGTGGAACTACTCATGCATCATACCGGAGAGAAGTCCCGCGGGATGATCTCCCCTCCGGTAGGGTGCCGGGAAGAACTTCAGATCCCCCCGATCTAGGGACAACGATGGCGGTGGCTACAGAAGGTTTCGTGGAATATTGATCGGGTACTTAGGGTTTCTGTATCGGGGGATTCTTATAGGTTAAGAGGGAGGCCGAAGGGGTGCCCGAGGCGGCTGCACCTCCCAGGCGCGGGGTGGGCCCACCTGCGTGGACAGGGGATGTGGCCCCCTCGAGGCCCTCCTTTGTCTCTCCTCTGGACTTCGTGTTTTCCACGGAAAGATATTGACTTTGGCTTTTGTTCCGTCCAATTCTAAGAATATTGATTTTCTGCCTTTCTGAAACTAAAAACAGAAGAAAACAGGAAACTGACACTGTGGCAACTTGTTAATAGGTTAGTTTCAGAAAAGATATAAAAACACCTCAAAGTGTAGACAAAGCAAAACAAAGTAGATACCAAACAAGCATGGAACATAAAAAATTATAGATACATTTTTGACGTATCAATGCCTACCCTCATTGATATGGCCGGTGACGAGTTCTAGAAGGCTTCGTTGGAGATCTTCATTGGGCGATTTATGCCTATAGATTGCTAGATCTGATGAGATTCTGTCGTGTGCACCCATAATTCTAGCCATGCGGCTTCAGGAGGGAGTGACGTGAAGCTTGATGGTATGTTCTTATCATGGGACATGTCGTTGTTTCGATTTCCATGGTTAAGACGATGGCATAAAATGTCATGGCGGCCGAGGTCTAGTAATGGCGAACCGTGTCTTCGAGGAGATGAGGAATTTGCTTGGTTATTTTTGACTTGTAGCAGGGACATCGGGAAGATGGAGCTGTAACACAAGAGGAGTACCAAGTTTAGTCTTTCAGGATGAAAATCCAAGATGTGAACTTAACTGGTTGTGGGTGGCAATGACTTTGTTAAAGAAATTGTTTTGAGAGCACATACTTTTCCATGCTGAAAACCTAAGATTTATGATCGTACGACAACGATGCTTGTACACCGTTTTCTTATTGGAGACGTTGCTTTTGAAGAATTTGGATTTTGGGTGTTGTCTAGGCAGTGAGGTTTGTGTTGCAGCTATAAGGGTTTGATCACTATAGCTGAATCTTTTGTTTCTTCTTCCTCGGCATCTTTTTTGTTATAGGGTTGTGTGCATCCTTAATATCTTTAGGATATTTTATTATTAGAGGCTGGTTATAATTGATAAGTTGCGATATTAATATTTTATCTTTGTCGAAAAAAAAGTCTAATGAAACTTCCTTCAACCTTGTGTTAATTAGGCCTACACATGTAACACGTATGAGGTGGTTGCCTATTTGAGGAAACGGCCGGTGGGGTTTGCTCTCTGTTTTTGTAAGCGTATGAATGAATTAGCTCTCTTGATTTTCTTTAGACCTGGTTAGCTCTCTGGATTGTTTTTATAACTTTTTTTAGCGGAATTGTTTTTAGAACTGGTTAGCTCTTTTTTTTAAGGTAATTTAGCTCTCTGAGCCTTTGTGGTGTTGGGCTGCTTGCCTTCGTCTTCGTGTAGGCCCAATAGACAGTAGAAGAATGTGCGTGTGGTGCAGCAGATTAGATGGCCCAGGACCAAGAAGAATTGCCAATTGATGGGGATCGAAAACTATGCTGCCTTTTATGATTAAAGTCAAATACCCTGTTAGTTGCCGGAACAACACAACGAGCAGGATCTAATTATGACTTATGACAAACATGCATTGGTTAGAAGCTAGCCTGAATCCTGAGGTAACATTTAGACAGACCATAAACAGCCCGGATTTCTTGGATCAATTGCATTGATAGGTCATCTTCTGTAAATAATATGAGTATTCCTGACCTGGGTGAAACCTGTTTTTTTGCGTGTAAAAAATCATTTTCTCATTTTCACTATACATAGAAATGGTCTAATTTACCCGCAAAAAAATGGTCTAAATTATCTGAGAAAATTTTACATGGGTATTTCAAATCATTATACATGTGTGTGATATTTTTAGAATTTTGAAAACTTACAAATAAACTCATCGCATAGTTTTAGAAAGTGGGCACACCAAAACTCGGGTTCATTAGTATTTCTCAATACATGTTTACTTTGATGGGCTAGTTCACACCATGCCCAATATATATTCCCGAGAAAGCGGAGAAACTGCTCGGAGAAACTTCAAATTGATGGAACTCTAGTGTGATGACTGACTAATATCCACAATACGATATCTGCAGATTTGTGTAGTTCGGATGGGTTACGTGATTCTAAACTGTCATATAGGACTCACTTAGTATGTTTTTCACGGCTTTTATATTTGTCTTGTGACGATGGAAGATAAGATATACCTCGTGGCCAAAATTATTTTAGGAAATTCTAAGGACTACTACTACTCAAGCATGTTTTCTCACCACGAGTACTGCTCAACCTTTAAACCGTATGAATCTTCCGTCATGATTGTGTATTTGTGTGTCTCCAATAGTTACCGTGTCGATCATAAGTACGTACGTCCTTCACCAGCTAGGCTTCCTAGCTGAGAGTGAGAGGGGTGGCGGCGGTGAAGACAACACGAGTGCCATTGTAATACTTTATCAGCTCGGTATCACTCTACTCAAGCCTTAGAACCTGAATAACTGCAGATAAGTCTGGAGTAAGATCTCTTAATTTATTTCCTAACCACGACATATGCCACGGATGCCTAGGCCGATATGTAGCCTCTTGCATACCATCCCATTTCTTTACTATGATCATGTTCCCTCTTAGCTTCCCTTCCAAACACATATGTCCCCTTTAGCTTGTACAGTTGTAGAGACAGTGCATGTGATTGATGGAACAAGATGATCAAACCCCCATGCATGCAATGCAAACCCCTTCAAAATGACGCACCTTCCTTAACTGCATTCTGCTTTATCCTAGACCAAATCTAGCTAGCATACGTTACTAGCCACTGCTTAGATTACATTAAACCCCTCACTTGGGCACTAAACTAGGGGAAGCTGTCTCTTTGTCCCTGCATGACGCCCTTGCAAACTAAAGAGAGAATTAACAAGGGATGCATACATGTCCTTTCTGCCCTGGAAATAGCCTCATTGATATCAAAACACCATGGGTACTTGGTTCCTAACCTGTCTGAGCTGTGTCTGTAAAACTAAACGTGAAAAAAAAGCAGTCAAGCATGGCGCACTAGGGCACACCATGACGTAGGGCCCATTGAACCATGAGTGATGTCATAGACAGGCACAACAACTGCCTCGCTCTGTCGCCTTGGGCACAGTGTGTTGATTTGGTCCGGTCCTCCAAACACCCATCATGCTCATATGATATTGGCAGCGCATGCAGCCGTTGTAGAGCTTTGCAGTTTGCACTGTTTGATTTTGTTCGCACCAATGACTCTGTCCCCGGGAGATCGAGCATGATGTTAACAGAAACGAGCATAGCTCAAGATTTTGTTTTCTTGATGGTCAAAGAAAAGATGCAGTATATACATTATTGTATAGTATGGAGACTAACTCATGGAAAATGGTTTTATTTGCAAGTGCTATGTTCCGCTATTTTAGATCACTATATTTGTCTTTTTAGAAAACCATATTTGAATATAAATTTCCACCACATCTAGCAAGATTTATGATGCATTTTTAATGTATAATCTCGCTCCGTCCATTTTGTAAGACCTCCTCAAATTTGACCACGGATCAGATAAATAAATATTAGTTATGTGCCACAAAATTATACCATTGTACTCTTTTGAAACAAATTTCCAGCGTTATAACTTTTGTAGAAACTAACTCAGATTCTGTTCATTAAATTGATCGATAAAGTTAGCTCAAAATTTGAGGGGTCTTTCCAATTTGGATGGAAGAGGTACATTTTTTTAAATATTTTGATACTTTATATGCCTATTGTATTTTTAAAGTAAACTGGGATCCATGTGATATATTAATTCACAATACACGATAACTCAAAAATATGTGGTCACACATTTTCCATATTATTGGGCGAAGACATATTCATGCATACATACATACTTCATATCGATAAATAGACACTAGTACAAAGAGCTCCATGCATCCCGGTTCGTATGGGCCTTTAGTCCCGGTTGCCCAACCGGGACGGGGCAATCGGGACTAAAGCCCTAACCTTTAGTCCCGGTTGCCCCACCAACCGGGACAAAAGGGTGCACACGTGGCCTGCCAGGGGGGAAGGACCTTTAGTCCCGGTTTGTAATACGAACCGGGACTAAAAGTTTTTTCTAATTTCTTTTTTTAAAAAATTTATTTTTTTTCAATTTTTTGATTTTTTGAAAAAAGTTTTTTTTTTGATTTTTTGAATTATTTGGCTCGTTAATCTCCCACATCTCTCATTTTTAACACTAATTATACTTAATCTTAGTTCAAATTGTACTTATAGTCAAACTTCCCATCCGGTCACCCATCCTAGCACTACTCCACCCCCAGCACACTTAACTTCTTCATTCCATCTCTCCCACCTGCGCGAAGGACCAATATATCTTGTTGTCAAACTAGTATATCAATCTTATTAACTCATATCGATATGTGACACGTTTTTATTTTTTGAAATTAAGAACAACTATTTTTAGTAAACAACAATAAATAATTAATAATAACATTTTATTCTAATGAAAGTAAAAACTAATTAAATTAATATTTTATTCATTTTTTTCCATTTATTCATTTAATATGACATAAACAATATCTTCAAATCTGTAAATCGAAATTTAACAAATAATATATCCATTATTATTAGAAAAATGCGAGGAATTCAAATATGACATAAAAAATACTAAAATAATTTTTTTTTGAAATAATTTTTTTTTCTTTTCGAATTTTAAGAATCCAAAACGGCCTAAGTATGTTGAAATCAAAGAGCTAATTTTTTCTGCACGTTTTGATAGGTTGAGCGCTTCGTCTAATTTTTCCTGCGGCGGACTGTATGGACGCGAAAAACAAACTCTATTTAGCGCCCGGGTTTAACACCACGCGATGAGGAACAAGGGCGCTTGCCTAATTTTTTTTTGTACGTATTGTTTTTAATCAGTTAAACGTCTATCTAAACGTCTGGCAGTGTACATGGCCTAACTACAGAGTTCCTAAAATCACAAACACGTGGATATTTGTATCAAAATCCTAGTTTCTTTAATTCCTCCAAGATTGATCATGCTGTTGCGATGATTTTTTAAGAGATTTTACTTTTAGAATTTTTTACTTTTAGAGAAAAGGGCACCCACAATCAGCACAGGGATTTTACTTTTAGAATTTTTTATAACCTTTAGTCCCGGTTCGTATCACCAACCGGGACTAAAAGGGGTGCCCCGGTGCCAATCCCTTTAGTCCGGGTTGGTAATACGAACCGGGACTAAAGGTCACACCTTTAGTCCCGGTTGGTGATACGAACCGGGACTAAAGGGATTGGCACCGGAGCACCCCTTTTAGTCCCGGTTGGTGATACGAACCGGAACTAAAGGTCCCATTTGACCCGGGACTAAAGACATATGGCGTTCTAGCCGTTGGAACCGGGACTAATGTTCACATTAGTCCCGGGTCCAACCATAACCGGGATTAATGCTCCAAGCTAGGGTGGACGGCTCTTTTTCTACTAGTGAGAGAAGAGTGGCCTACTTCTTCTCGGTGTCATTGACTTGAGGGTCCAAACGCTTGGATTGTGTTTGCATTTCTTCGAGCATGGAAAAAGCGACCTCCACCCAACGAACGAAGTATGCATGTGACGAAAGCTGGTTGTTCAGCCCGAGAACATGAAAGAGATATTTGCCAAACATATTTATAGGATTTGACTTTCGGTGAAAATGCAACAACTTGAGGACAAAACCCTCCATGGTATGCTGTCTATTCTAGGATTATCTTCTATTTACTTACACCAAAAATAGCAAATAATGCATTCTAGAAACCGCTACTAGCTTTAGAGTTGTTCTTCATGATATTTAAGGAAACTAAAATAGGCACAAAGATATATGTATATTTTCAGTTAATGTAGGTGTTAGAATTAATCCAGGAAGACATGAGAATCTATTATTTTTATTTTCTTTAATGTGTAAGAATATGGATTACCCAAATATTTTTAAGTGATTTTTGTTCGAATAAGAAAACAACTAGCACCACTTTCCTTTGCAATGTATGTTTCATATCTATTGCAAGTGATTTTTCCACGGTTGATGTTGAACTTATGTTATAAAAATTATTGTATCATAATATATAGTTGCATTTTTACATTGTCAACTATCCTAGCTATATAGAAAACCATAGTACTTAGGATCATATGTAGAGAGAATATATTCTAATTGTAGACAAATAAATAAGTTTAGTATAAAATAGTGCAAGTTTTCTATTTACACTCACCCTCGTCCTATTAACTATATAGAGTGGACATCAAGACGTTACGTCTTACAGGAAGTAGAGAGTCATGTTGTTTTTAGTTGCAACTGATTTTATGAACATGGCCAAGTGGACTCTAGGACATGGTGCTCAGGCAGTTTGACCTCTATGGTAGGGCAAGAAATATCGAGAAAGTGATAACTAGCTCCTCGACTTATAATTTTTAAGTTCGTCCTTACAGTTGTTTTCACCAAATATCATCTCTTATAATTGCAGTGACTATTCGTATCTAGCTTGTGGTTGTTCTTTTTTATCGTATATCCTCCATTGTTATATTAAAATTTTGATTTCCAGGAATCATACTAATCGTACATCCGTACTCATGCATACAAATATTTGTACGCCCGCATGCATGAGCGTTATGGTCTTGTAGCTAGCAGATCGAGAAAAGAACAGATCGATCGGGAAACAGGCAGGGATGTCGACCAAAGGCAAGAGAGCCTGAGGTGCCCCCTGGACCACTGACCGAAGCAAGTCAGCATGCATGCGGTCAACAATTAGGAGCGCATCGCGTCAGCCTCGGGACGCCGCGCGCGTTCGACCATGCGTGCCCGCCACCACCACCACCAGTCCGCCACCATGTCCACCGCAAGTCGCAAGCTAGCTAGCTGGTCAAAGCCAAAGCGAGGCACCACGCACGTACCACCACCACCCACCCATGGTCATGGATGATCATGCAGTAACGGCCGGCAGGCACAGCAGCAGCGTGCTACTAGTATGCTTGCTGCGCAGAGCTGCTTTAGCTTCTCCTTTTCTTTCCTTGGGCGTCGACGAACGATCACGTACGTACAGAGCAGATACAGTCATGGCCAGCAAAGGAGAGCCTGCCCTGCCCTGCCCGCCTTTGGTCGTTTTAGCTTTTCGCCCCTCCTCGATCGCTTTCTTTGCATGCAATCGGCCCACGACCCGGGGCCTGCTGCCGCATGCATTTGCATGGCAGGGAGACCAGCAGACAAGCTCCCTGACAAACCTCGTGCTTCCCCTTCCTCCGTACCGATCGAACCCATTTGTTTCTATGTATATATACTCGCTCTGTCCTAAAATACCCTGCATTCTGGATTTAGTCAAAGTCAAACTTTATAAAGTTTGGTAGAATATCTAGAAAAAACTATAAACTTTCATAGCACCGAATGTATATATTATGAAAATATATCTTATGATGATTCTAATGGTACTTATGTTGTATTATAGGTGTACATAAATTTTTCAATATGTTTGGTCAAACTTTGTAAAGTTTGACCTTGACTAAACCTAGAATGCAGGGTATTTCAGGACAGAGGGAGTACAGGAGTATATTTTGATTACTTGTTATTACGGCTATGTCCATAGTTCACGTGGAAATTGGAATTGTGTCCTTACGAATCGCACAATTGGAGTTATGCCGACTGAGTCCCGTTACGTTCATGCGTTTGGTTTCGTCTGACGCCAGCCGCCATTTTTCCTGTCTTATACTTGCCAGCTGAGGTGTCGATCACGCGCATCTCATGTTTGAGGATCTAGCCCGTATTATTCTGCAATTTTCCATATTCCGCCGCTCCACGCCCCGCTCCTTTCCACTGTTCTTCTCCCTTCCCCGCCGCACAATTCCGTCGTGCACCGCCCCCGAACCTCCACCGCCCTCCCTCTGGCATCTGTTCGTCGCCTCGCCGTCATCCCTGCCTTTCTCTCTCTCCTTCTGCCGTGACTTGTCCTGGTGTGGTCAGGAAGCGGGAAGCGAGAAGCTAAGCTAACCATTGGTCGCACGACCACGACGATGGACGTGTAGCGGATCCGGCACATAGATGGATCCTGCACAGCAGGAGAGCACACCAATGGATCATGCGAGGCTGGAGAGCACGGGCGAGGGAGACACAAGTCAAACGGGCGCAGTGAACAAAGCTCTATAGCTCTGGAGCCCTGTGAATGTGCCTTTCATCCTCCCTGAAGGGTAAGAACTATAATTCTGTCTTTTCCCTTTTCGATTAGCGACTCTAGTCCGGTGGTAATAGCGGGGATGTATGTTCATAATCTATAGGACGGCTACCGCATCCGGATTCCTACTAAAGATTCAACATGGGTGTCTGACTGAAACCTTACCAGGTAGTAGAATTGGATTTAGCGCTGGTTTTGATTATCCACTGACAGTAGACTTGGCAGACCTAACTCTATGTGGCTTACATAGAATTTGGCAAGTTCCCGATTAGCCCTAATGAGGAATTCGTATCCAGGTGTACTACGACACGGAACGGGCTAGAAAAAGGGCGCGCTCCTGGGAGGTTGCGCCACGTCGCTGCTGCTGCTGCCCGCACGTGGCGGGCACGGTGTGCCTCACGCGCTGTCCTGACCTTTTTGCGTGCGACAAGTGGTGGATGCGGAGAGGGTTGCGATTCTTTTTTCCTTTTCTTTTTTAGATTTGAACATGAAAATTGTGATATCTTTCAAATGAAGAGTCCAAATTAATATCCGTTTTCACAGCCTTATTAGTCACGTCTAGATTTTTAAAACTAGATCCATTATTGATATGTTTCGACGATTTTTTTTCTCATACTACCTTTAATGCGTAGGTTGCACTGCCTTTTGGTCCAGTGCATGGTGCCTTCGTGTCCTGGCAGTGCACTGTCTTGTTGTACTGTGTTGTAGGGGTGGACTTATAGCTCGAGGCTCGAGGCTCGGCTCGGGCTCGGCTCGGCTTGCAGAATGGACAAGCCAAGCCTAGACCTTGCGATTAAGACTCGAGGCTCGACAAGCCCGCTCGGTGAAGCTCGCAAGCCAGCTCAAAGGCTCGATGTAATTAAAAAAATTGCCATAACTTTGCCTAAAATTGTAATAAGTCATAGTTTATGAACAATAGTTGATCATTAATACATCAAGAAAATAGTCTAGCAAGTTTCATAAAGTAGCAATAATCATACCAGTAGCATTATGACACAAGTTTCAGTGTTTTCATAAGACAAATAGACCGCTTAGTCCTATAGACAGGGGCATATATGACAAATCTAACATAGAAACATAGTCCAACACAACAACATAGTTCAACAAATATAACACGACAATCGGTCCATGGAAAGACAAATCTAAACATAAACGTTAATCACAAAAGAATCATCGGTCCATCATTTCATCTCCCTCTGTCCTTGGTGCATCGCTGCCATCTCTTTCCACTCATAAAAACCTATGTTGAATCTGCACATCACAAGAACAAAAATAAATCTTCACATTATATAAAGGACTAGCAAGTAATATATTTTCCATTACATAAATAGAAATTATCACATTGTAAAAAACAACCAGCAAGCATGACCCCATACTTATATAATAGATTGGTACCAAAACGTTCAGCAAGTAGGCTACTAGGGGCTAATCAAAACGTCCAGAAAAATATTTAAAGTCATACACGTTGATGTACATGTTTACTAGTTTATTATGACTTCTCTTGATGCTCAAAGTCATACAGTGACATATATACAATCAGTTTATAGGAATTATAGAGAATAATAGCACTAGGTTGGTTGTTACATTGAGCATCCATTGTATTGTTGCAGTGAGCAACAACAAGTAGGCTATAGTGAAACTACTTATTAATGATTAATCCATTGTATTGTTATAGTGAGCATCCATTGTATTGTTACAGTGAGCAATAATAGTTCTCTCCGAATTCCTGTTCTATCCTATCTATTTCACACTTTTCTCTGAAGAAATAGATCAATGGGGATGCACTGACCTTGATCTGGATGTGTAGCTTGCAGGAGGGATGTCGGTGGAGGTCTGGAGGAGAGGACAAGGTGGAGGGCGGCTGATGGTCGGCGGCGGCGGAAGGACGGCGAGCGGTGGTCTCCCGCTAACCCTAGATGGGCGAGGCGAGGCGGCGAACTTCAGTCCAGGAGGTGTCGAAGGGCGCCATGAAGGATCAGACCCGGCGTCAGTGGGCGGTGGTGGGGGGGGGGATCGGCGGTGGCTGGAGGAGGTAGAGTGCCGGCATCGTCGTGCGCCGCCAGTCGCCAGAGGGCAGAGATGAGTTCTTGGAGTCGTATCGACTATCGATACGGGGCGTGCGGGCCTACGGGGTGGGGATCGATCGAAGAAGGAAGCGGTGCACGTGGTTAGGTCCGCCGGCTCGACGAGCCACTCGAGCGAGCCACGAGCTCGCCGAGCCGAGCCACGAGCCTCCTATTTACCATTTTCGTAGTACCAAGCCGAGCCTTGGCTCGGCTCGAATTTTGCAAGCCTGGCTGAGCCGAGCCACGAGCCGGATCGTCTCGGCTCGATTCCACCCCTACTGTGTTGTACTGCCTAAGGTCGCAGTGCACTGCCCGATGACCTGACAGTACACCATCCATGCACTACCTTGATGTACTGTGTTGCATTGCCTAAGGTCGCAGTGCACTGCCGATGTTCTGGCATTACATCGTCCATGTACTGTCTTGTTGTATCACGCTGCACTGCTTAAGGTCGCAGTGTACTGCGTGATGTCCTGGTAGTACACCATTGATGCATTGCCTTGTTGTACTATGTTGTACTGCCTTAGTTCGTAGTGCAATGTGCGGTGTCATGGCAGTGTACTTCTCATACCGGCAGTGTACTGCCTCGTTGTACTGTCTTGCACTACCTTCGGTCGCAATGCACTGCGTGGTGTCTGGCAGTGCACCATCCATGCACTGCCTTAGTATACTGCGTTGCACTGCGCAGTATTATGACAATGCACGATCCATGCACTACCTTGTTGTATTGTGTTGCACTGCTTTCGGTCGGCAGTGCACGAATTGCATCGCTCGTGCACTGCCTTTTGGTCGGCGGTGTCCTGGCAGTGCACGTGCACTGCCTTGTTGGTACTATGTTGCAGTACACTATTTCTTTTTAGGTTTATTTTTTTCTCTTTTTAGCATTGTATTTTCTACCCATAAAAAAACACGCGAGCGAGTAACTAGGGAGCAGATAGCTTGTATTACCTGGCCAGCTAAACAAAATAAATTTGCTCAGGTGCACTGCATGAGCAACTAGCCAACTCAGTAGTACGGGTTATTCTCATGGATGAATTTCCACAAGCCAGGTATCGGGTTGCCGTGGCCGGAAACACGTACGCTGCGAGCGGCTGGAAATGCGCACGTTGTGGCCGAATCGCGCGTTTCCTGGAGAGCGCGCTTGCGCTAGTCGTGCTCCTACGACACAAATTCTTGGACTTTTTGCGACATTAGGACCGACGAGGCCCTGGCAATGATGTGGGGTAAACATCTAGGGACTAGGACCGTGTCGATGTTTGTCCACATTATTAATAAAGAAACCGGGGAAGTGATCGTCGTCAATGATTTTAGACCACCCGCAATGCAAATAATTCAACCTACCGTAATAGAGGAGCCTTTCCTCGCGGTACCGAGCGCAACCGCCCAGCTTCTCCTCGAGCATGATGCCTTGTCTAGCAAGCACGAAGACCTAGAAATGAGGGGCACCGATGAAAATTTTGTCTTTGAAGATGACGATGACAAGAAAGCATATCCAGATGTTGCTGCTGATCCTGATCGGATGGAAAGTAGGGAATATTTGGTTGATTCGAATTTTGAGCCTGACTATGGGACCGATGAGGAAAATGATGGTAAAGATGCTAAAATGGGATGCATATATGATGATGAAGACGAGGACATGCCAGTGATGCACTTTGACAGGGTAGCCGTAAGGAACTTTGACTCGTACGAGGCACTTGATAAACTGCTCCATCTCCTGCTGACTTAGAGTGAAGCAGGAAGGGGGCAGTAATAGTCATACTTCTTGGCACTTTTCCCTTGCAGTGACCTTTGGTATCCTCCGTATGATCATCATCATCGGGGCATCCTCCCTAAAGTTCTTCCCTGATGTCTAGATGTTTTACGTCGCTTCTTGCTTTCAGCCCAACTTTGGTCCTCTTCGGCATGTTGAGAAGGGTGCCAACCAGACTCTCACACACGTTCTTTGTGATGTGCATGACATCAAGGCTATGGGGCGTGTGGAGGATCTTCCAGTACAACAGGTCCCATAAAACAGACCTTACTTTCCATACATTCATCAGCGGGTTCAGTCTCTTTTGCTTATTTCTCGGCGCATGGCACTCTTCCCAATTATTCAACAATTCCTCGATTTATTCGCCACTCCTAGGAATGGGACTCTTCCGGGATCGGCTTTACTATAGAACATATCTCTGTGTTTTCTCCACGGGTCATCCTTGCAAAGCCATCTTTGATGCCCTAGGTACACAGTTTTCGAAGACCTGAGATCTTTTCTAGTTGGAGATGCGATGTACGATCCATGCACTTGACACATGCATTGTGTCCGTGGTTTACCTGGCATGAGAAATATGCGTAACCAGGATAGTCTTACACCATCGTGAGCAAAGAGGCTCTAAGAGGAAAATATTCACATGAGACGGCATCCCACTTATTCGCTGACATCTCCCATTATGTGGCTAGCTCCTCTTTTTTAATAGACCGAGATACAGATAGATGTCGATACGTGGTTGTTCCGTCCCCTTTATCATAATACTCATGTGTATCTATCTCTTCTTAGTGCATATCCAGGGGAGGTTGTACGACCATAGAAACACAGGGTAGGTGTTATGTGTGCTACTCTGGTTGCCAAACAGATTTAATCCATCAGTGCTCATACCTAGCCTGATTTTCCTTGGATCGTCCCCAAAAATCAGGAACTCTATGTCCAATGCATTCAATTGGAAATCATCCGAAGGGTGTGTTAGCATCTTCTCCTTATCCGGATCATCTTCGGGCTTCTTCCTTTCTAAGGGCCAGCACATGAGCTTTGGTTCCTTATGGTCTATGAAATACTGCTGCATAAGAGGAGTGATCAGGAAGTACCATACCACTTTTAGAGGAGCTTTCTTCCCTTTCTTGTATCGTGCATGGCCACGCACCGGACATGTGGTTCTCTTCGCGTACTCGTTCAGATAAATAATGCAATCATTGATGCAGGCGTGGTATTTAACATGAGGTAGATCGAGAGGGCACACAATTTCTTTTCCTCCTCGATACTTGTTGGACAAGTGTTCCCCTTGGGAAGACAATCGTGCCAAAATCTAATCATATCATTGAAGCCTATGTCGGTCCATTTGTGTTTTGCCTTCATCTCTAGAGCCCTGAGCATTACATTCAAGCGTGTATCCTTGGGTCGACATCCTTTATACAATGAAGTATTCTCGTCTATGTCCAATTGCGCCAGCTTGGCTTTCTCTATGGCGGCAGCTTTGATGTTTCTCATCTCCTTGAGAAGAAGTTCTTGAACACGAGGGTCCTGCAAGGCTGTTTGCAGTGTCTGTGTGTCCACGTCTTCTCCATCATCTTCCCTCGCATCTCCTTCATGATGATCATGTCCGTCATATCCTTCATGATGATCATGTCTGACATCTCCTTCGTGATGATCATGTCCGGGAGACTCTTCGTGTTCTTGTCCTCCCTCCCTGTTATTATCCTACCATCCTTCCTTATTTCCCATCGTCCCATTGATGTCTGCATCATCTTCGTCACTAATCCAACGAGTGAAGCCGGGTATGAAACCACGCATGAGCAGGTGGTTCTCCACTACTCCGGAATAAGGTCTGATCAAGCTCATGAGTTTGCATTTGTGACCCAGACATCTTATCTGGCCCCGTTGTTCCGAATCATCTCGGCCATAGTGCCTTTCAAATGTCCAGCCATGAGGATTTCGCTAATATTGATGACCATAATCGCCTGCGCGGTATAGAGCAAGAGAATACTTTATAACATGCACACACATGCATGCATGCTCGCCAGAAATTTTTGGCATGACCTTTCTAAAACTAGGACATACGCGTAGTGCATAAAAATACCGAAATGGAAATAAATCAACGTTTCGGCAAACATTCATACACGGCACGCCATAACAAACACAATCTTCATCACATATACAAACATGCATGCATACCATGCGCAACAACATCTCGCGATTGACACGCACGTACGTCGTCCACATGCAACAACAAGCTTCACACATATACCATGCGTTCGGCGCAACCACAAGCTTCATCGCATACACAAACATGCATATGCATGTACTTCCATCTACTCACATAGTAAATGATGGAGGAGGAAAGAAAAGTGATGGTTTAGTAGATCTACAAGTTGGAGAGACTTCCCTTTATAAATCGACCAACCAAAATAGCTCTAGCAACCTAAAATGGGTGAAATGGAAGACGATGACTAGATCTGGTCTTAGGCTTGGAGGAGAGGGAGAGAGTGGGTGGAGGTAGGGGAAAGTGCACTAAATGGGTCCAGTCAGAGTACCAGTGGTGTACCATGGGTATATGCGCCACATGTATTATATATACCTGTGGCGCATACCGCCGGAATGCGTCATTGATAAGTTAGGAACCATACATATATGCTACTTATAGATGGTCTGAGGCTTATCAGTGGAGCATGTCACATGAATGCACCATTGATAAGTCAGGAACCATCCATATATGCCACTTATAGATGGTCCCAGGATTATTAGTGACACATGGCTTTGTGATGCGCCATAGATAAATCAACTATTCGTGGCGTATCACTATGCCATGCGCCACTAACAAGTCAGGGGCCATCTATAAGTGGCACATATGGATGGTGCCTGACTTATCAGTGCCGTATCTTCTAGCAATGCCCATCTCATATCCATGCGCCACTGATAAGGCTAGGACCATCTATATGTGGCCCATCATGGATGGTTCCACAATTATCAGTAGTGCATAGCCTGGGTGATGCTCCGCAGATACATCTATTATCAGTGGCGCATTGTATATAGGTGCGCCATGGGTAATTATTTGTGGCGCATCATTTTTACAATGCGCCACTGGGTGTCCGACCCATGGATAGATGATTTCCTAATAGTGAGATACTAAAGCTTGCAATCATATGACTAATATGTTTAGTCATGGGGATCCTACACCGCGGAATAAGTAAAGAGAACTTTCCGGTAATGCGATTGGACTAGGTACACCGATACCGACGGTCAAATCCTAGAAAAGTAATATATCGCGAGACAAATAAAATCGAATATTGGATTAATTGAATCCTGGACATCATGGTCATCTTATAAAAGAACTTTGTTGAATGTGTAGGAACCACTATGTACATCCCCTTTCATGCTACTAGTTATTAATCAGAGAGGTGTCTTGATCATGTCTGCATGTTCTCGAACCCGTAGGGTCACACACTTCATGCTTTGGTGTCGCTAGGTTTCGTTCAGATAATAGATGGTGTAAACAAAATGTGATTCCGAGTCTCGGATGCGATCCTAGATATCACGAGGAGTTTCAGAATGGTCCGATGCTAGAGAAAATTTTTATGGGTGTGTTTTGGGTTTTGGGATAATATTCAATATTGTGTTAATTTGTTTCGGGAAGGTTGTAGAAGCATCTAGATGTTTCATCCTGATCAGAGGGATACATGGGCCCTTGTGGGAAGGCTTCCCAGCCTACAAGGGCCAGGGCGTCCAGCCCCCCAAGCCCATGCCGCTCCCCTTTCCTAAACCCTAGCCACCACAAACACTAGAGGGGGAGGGTTTACCCTCCTAGCCATGGCCCCCTCCCTTGGAGGAGGGGATAGGGCTCGCCAGCCTCCCCCATGCCCATATAAAGTAGGGGTGGAGGTGACACATCCAACCACTATTGGCCATCGTCTCTCTCTCTATGGCTGCTCCCTTCGTAGTTTTCTTAGTGAAGCTCTGCAGCACTCCATACACCATAATAACCACGACGTCGTGCTACTATTTTCTCATGGATCTATTCTCCCTTGCTTATGGGATCAAGGAGGAGGATATGACAGCAAGCCAGTGAAGGGAATATGCCCTAGATTCAAATATTATATGGCATATTTCATAAATTTTATGATTATGTTTTATATCATGCTATAACTATGTTGATTAGGAAACCTCAATACACGTGTGATATGCAAACAACCAGTAGTTCACGGTGAAACTCTAGTCACTGGTTCATTGGTCAATAGATGATCAAAGGTTTCCTGATCATGTTGGTGCCTCGGCACCTAATTTACGATGAGGTCATTTCATTAGAGAATGAGATGGTGAGCATACCCTATCTATAGCATTGTATCACGATCATGTCATAGAGTTCAGGTTACGATGATTAGTAAACATAGTGACTCTTTCCTTAGACCGTGAGGCCATATCAAATCACTATTACCCGAGGTTACTTTGATGGAACATAACATCACTCAGTGAAATGGTGGTCATAAAGGTGTCATTGGGTATCCAGAGGAACAGGTTGAGGAGACTGCATCAAGAGCGGTATTTGTCCATCCGCGTGATGGAAAATACTCTGGACCCACTCGGATAAGTTATATCCATAAGCTGCGCAGCGTGTGACTAGGTCACGGGGATATCACTTATCAGATCGAGTAAAGAAGGTATTGTCGGCAACGAGGTTGAACACTAACATATGGACGTCACTTGATCAAATCCTTGAAAAAATATAATATCATAGAGACAAAGGGAATAAGACACGGTGTTTATGGTTCAACGACAAATTTTGTTGAGTACATAGGTGGTCATTATGGGCATCCAGATCCCGCTGTTGATAATTGGTGAGAGAGGAGTCTTCGCCATGTCTGTAGTATTCTCGAACTGTTGGGTAGCACACTTAAGGGCTTGACGAAGCTTGTAGATCATTAATGGCTAGTTTAAATCACTGAAGAAGTGAGAAGAGAGAGACCAGAAAAGTTCTGGAGAGATTCGAAGAAGCCTAGAGAAAGAATAAAGAAAAGGACCGGAAAAGGGTTTTCGGATAAATGGTTATTTGAATATGCTTATTATATATTAATTATGAATTAATATATTGTAAAATATTATTTAAATAAAGATTTATAAAAGGCGTCTTAATAGTTAGGCAAAATCTCGGAGGGATTTTACCTAAAAAGAAACAGACGGAAAAAGGCAAAGAAGGCTCGTTTTGAAACAACCCACGTGGGCAGCGGATAGTCCGCGCCGCACGTGAGCGGTCACAGCTATGCACCGCCCGGCCAGAGAGTTGGCGCCACGCTGGGCCATGGCCCACCTAGGGTTGGGCAGCTGGCTTCCGCGTGGGCGGGCAGGCGAGTGCACGCGTGGGCCGCAGGCCGGACTACCCAGGCCAGGCGCTAGGCACCGCCGAGGCGGCTGCCGCCTCGCGGGCTGCTAGCTGCGGCCGGCCCACCCGGGGCCTTCCTCCCTCCACCGCCATAGGCAGCTGGGCCGTGCATGGGTGGGCAGGTGGGCCACCCGGCCGACGGCTGTTTTGCCCCCTTTTTCTTTATTTGTTTAGTCCCACATGGGAACCCTAAGGTTGAGAAAATCCCTCCCTCTGCCTATATAAAGAGGTGCCCATAGGAGAATTAAAACACACCAATTTCCACTTGTAAATAAATAAAGGCACGTGTTCTCTCTATCTCTTGCGAACATGGACCCCTTGTCTAGGCCGTGCGAGCAAGGAGTTCTTCACCGTAGAGCATCGCCGCATTGCGGGATTCGGAGCCGAGAGATATACTTCCACAATCTCAGCTGGATCGGAGAGAAGCAGGAGTCGTTATCAAGCACCCTACATGTGTGACTCCCTCTGGAGGCACCGTGCTTTTGGTGCTAGGAGTTGTCGGGAAGCTGCAGGACATCGTGACCTCGAGGTCAGCGTCAGGGCATCTTCTTCATCCATGTTCCTCGCGGTACATAAATCGCGCTCGGTCTTAAAAATTATGAATACCGTATCCTCTCCCGTTACTGCTTTACTAGTAGATAGATCTTGCGATTTCAGGGTTTGTTGCATAGTAATTTTTTGATTTTCTGCACCGAACCCCAACAGTGGTATTAGAGCCGATCTATGCATAGTACTGCTAGTACGGGTAGAACAGACGAGTTGTGATGTGTGGTCGTCGATTTTGTAATTGTTACCCTCCCACGTGTACTTGTTTATATTGCTTTATTGATTGATGAAGCGTCTCATACCGACCTTACGCATACTCTTATGGGAGACTGATTCTACGCTCGACATACGACTTGTTCCATATAAGTGGCTAGCGGGTGTTTGTCTCTCTTTCAGTAGTTAATATAGCATTTACAAAGGAGGTCCCCGAGAGGGGGTTAGTAGAGACAATTATTCAATCGGTGTTGTGATTGAAGTTCGTAGGTAAGAAATGGTTCTTTCGCGAAGGCCCATATAACCACGTAAAACTTGCAAAAGATAAAGTAGAGGCATCTACCTTTTTTGCAGTGTCGTTGTGTTGTGATACGGTAATAGTCAAGGTAAAGTAGTTTTCTTTCTGTTACTAAGTCATATTAATGGTCATCATCATGATGGTGGAATAAGAATTCGGAGGCACTAGGGCCATGACACAGCACCCGAAGGTACCGGCTCCCAGGCGCTGGCCCCAGGGCGTCGTTCCCCTGGCGCCAGATCCGAGGAGCCGAGATGGAGATCACAGTGCGAAGACCATATCACATGACACTTACATTTGATGTATGGTTGTTGTGTGGATCTTATTGTGTGCTAAGTATTAGATACTCAACGGTAGCATTAATAAGATGATCCATAAACAACTGAATTCCAATGATAGTGTTCCCCTTGTGTGTGCACCACCAAGAAAGTTCTTCGGTATGAGGCAGGCCGTGACGATCGGGTGTCAGGCATACCTACGTTCGCATATAGTGAGTGTAATAAAGGTTACACCGCAATACACACGAGTTATAGTTGGCGAGCGTAGCATGTACAAACATGGCCTCGGAACACAAGATGATCGAAATATCGAGCATGATGTGATAGACGTGAAGCATCCACCTTTGCAACTATATTGCCGACCATGACGATCGGGGGTGATGTAGTAAATAAGGATCATGCAATCACTAAGACATTTGTTAGGGATAATGTTTTTTGTGGAGTTATTTGAACTCATATTTTCATAAACTTAGTCTAAAAACCATTGCAAACTTTAAATGTAGATCATGGCACGCCGTGATGCCACCTTCGACATCACCGATTGGTTGGCCACCGAGAAACTCAAGTTAGATGGATCCAACTTCCCAGATTGGCTGACATGTCTCAATGACCTCCTCATTAAGAATAATGTGGTCTTTTACATTCGCCACATAATGGATTTGAGTGAGCCGGAAGACGAAGAACAAGAGAACCAGAAATGCAGGAAGGCCGCATTTTCGTTAGGAGAGATCCGCATTCATACAAGAGTTAATGTGCAAAGGCATGGTGAATAAACTGTGTATGCTCATAGGTGATCTTGAACTAGATGTGATGATAGAGAACCTAAGGGCAGAGTTTATAACCCATGTGCGCATGTGGAAGTACGAACTTGTCGAAAACTTCCTCTCCATAAAAATGGAGGAAAACACTTGTCTGAATAGTCACTTGGACCTCATACTTGATGCGCACATGATACTGGTCCACTTAGTGAACTATTGGACGACAGAATCCTTTGCAATAGGAGTATTGCGTAGGTCACTTCCTCCCAGCTTCAAAGGATACATCCGAACTTGCATCACAAGAGGTGATATGGAATGGATGGACTTCTATGATTTCACAGAATGTTTTAGAAACATTGAGGTGGAACAGATGGCTGGAGAAGTCATCAATGACGAAGGTATATGTATGATATAAAAAGTTTATAAGTGTTATAATCTTGCAAACACTTGTTGCAGTATCGAAGTATCTGATACTTGTTCTGTTATATGAAAACATGTCCATATGCATGAGAGTTGCTTGCGAGAGAGGAGGTGACATTGCGCGTTGATGGCGAGCACGATGATGATGGCCGACAACACTCTCCCTCAAGATTTATCATATAGTTTACAATTTTTGAATAATTAATGTAATCGGTGGAATATGAACCTTTTATAATGTGTACTATATTTTGTGAGACGGTTATTCATATAAGTTTGTAACAAGTCAGTTGTTCTGCTTTTATGAATGATTTATATTATGTTCATATGTTATTTTCGATTATGTTTGAATTATTCGAATTAAGAAACTAATTGATAATACATGAACATTTGTAAAGTACTCTAATCAACATAATGTGGGAAATACATCTGGCAATAAACCAAATAGTACTTAGTGGCGTTAGTCAAAGACCATTGATTGGAAATGGCAAACACTCACCTAGATTAAAGTAAACCGTCTAGAATCCATGGAAGCTTTTGGGTTTATGTGTTAAAACCAAAGTATTAATGAATAAGTCCTTGAAAACTTGTAAGACAAATTTCACGACGAGAAACAAAGAGTGGCAACGCTAGTATTGCTAAAATTTTGGTGCATTCTCGAGAAAGTGCATTTCTCGACAATGATGTTAATTAAATGAAAGTAAGAGCATGATGAAGGTTTGCGACCATGCATCAGAATGATCAGAAGCATAAGTGGAATTTGTTCCAGGGCATGACTCTTCATGTTAGATGAAAGGAAATCAATGATAGTGATCATTGTAGTTTTTCAGTAATGCTTTTACATAAAGTAGTAGGATTCACAAATATGCCCTACACTAGGTGTGGAGATAAGTGTGAATTGATTGTCATGTTATTGGAATAAGGCATACCTACGAACTACAAGGAAAATTGATGGTAAAAAAAAGTTACAAGAAATCCTGAAGTTAAAATTTCACTTGATATTAGAAAGTAAAATTGTTACTAAATCTCATCAAGTAAAATTGTTACTAAATCTCATCAAGTAAAATAGTTACTTGATATTTCTAAAGGACCGCAAGGTTATAATAAATAAGTGGGAGTCTTAAAGACAAAGAGCGATTCGTCAAGAAGAGTCTTGAGCAAATTCAAATTGAATTGGATCCAGTGTGCTGAATGTTTAGTGGATCTTAGAATCTTGTAAAAGAAAGTCTCGAATTGATGATTGATCAAGAGATTTCGAATTGTTGGAAATATAGAGAAGATATATGCGAAATGCATAAAGTTGAGTGGGAGATAGGGAGTCTTCCTGTATTAATATGTGAATGCCATATTTTTGTGACTAAGTATTGTAAAGTTTAAAACTCACATATGCAGTTGACATATTTTGAGTGGGAGCTTGACAGGGTTCATGTGTGTAAGTGACACATTATGAATAGGGACCAAAAGCCAATTAATAAATAAATGTTGATTTATGGAAGCATATGACATTATAATCTAGGAGATTAAGAGCATCTCTAGAAGAGCCTGTAAAAATACGAACTGAAAAACTGGAGTTTAGTTCACCGAACTCGTGTTTACAGGTCGAAAAATGGCTGGCACATAACTCTGTTTTATAGTTTTGGTTTACTGGCTCTGTTCTGCGTTCTGTTTTACAGTTTTAGTTTACGGGATCTGTTCTATGCCAGCGGCTTCCGAACCCATAAAGGCAGGGTTTATCAAAGAATTTGCATATGATCAAAGAAATAACACAATCAAATGCAAACAACTCATGCATAGTTCATAGTGTAGACATCAAATGACACAATCATAGCAAATAGTTCATAGTTCACCATCTCCTCTCACTGCCAGCATCAAACCGATCCACCACCACTTGCCTCTTCACGAGCTAGTATTCGTCTCTCCATGATATCCTCTTCATCTTCTTCCCCATCATCCCCTTCTTCCCCTTCATCCGCGTCATCCTCATCTCCGCCCATCCTAGCATCGAACAGAGCGAGTGGGGTAATGTTTACCTCGCCCAACATCTCCATGTACGAGGTGTTGTTGTTCCTAACAGTACGCGACCTCAATATCTACTCGCAATGAAAACCGAGGAAGAGTTATAATTTGTACCTTGTTGACCCGCCGCCGAGCACGTCCTGGGCATCGTTCGTGGTGGCTTCCGGTGGAAGCGGCGTTGGCGTTGGCGGGGAGGGGAATGGAGGCGGGGCGCCACGGCTCATCGTTGCCTTCACTTTCATCCTTTTGGGTGCCAATTTCTTTGTTCTAGCACGTAGTGCCTTCATTGCGACCGCCGGGACATCAGCGCTGGCCGCCGCGACACCGGCTTGCGGGATCACATGTGTTCCCGCGCGCCGCTTCAGCACTCTTATTGACGGGACCGTGGTAGCGATGTCCGCGGGGGTCGTGAGGGTCGCAAGGGTCACTTGGATGGTTGGTGTAGCGGCGGAAGCACCGGCGACCGCGAGAGAGGGTGGCAGAGCCTGCGAGCTAGCAACGGTGGCCGACTGGGTCGATTCGAGACTCATGGTGGATAAATCGGATGGCGTGGGTACAGAGGAAGGTGAGGGCGCGCAGATCGGAGGCGGCGACGATTGGGAGGAGATGAAACTTCCCTCGCGCACAAACTAGGGATTCTGTTCGGGCTGCGTTCGGTTCGCTCCGTCGGCCCCTACAAATACATGCCGAGTATGGGTTTCGGTCTCGGCCCAATTTTTTTCCAGTTTCGTCTCGTTTACGGGAACTGATCGACGCTATTTTTCAGCCCGAACCCGTAAACTGGCGGTTATTTTTCGGTTTTGGCCCTTTTACGGGCTCTGCTAGAGATGCTCTAAGATATGTCCTATGGAATTATCTTGGAATGAATTCCTAAAGGAGATTCTGAATGGTTCAGAATGTGAATTGATTTGGGAAGAGTCCTAAATAATTCAAGGGGTTAGGAAAGATCATTAAGTATAAAAGTCTATGATTTAATAAAAAATAGGATGTTTAGACATCCACTATGTTGTGACATAGGATTATAATTTGAAATCATGACAAATACTCAACATAATATGATCCATGTTCTTATTTGGAATAATAAGTTTGAAAATGATTGGTGAATCATTGAACGACGAGTTAGGGAATGTCCACAGAATCTAGTGAGATCTGTAGACATGTTTTCGGATCTGTAAAGACAACATACTTGAACTATAAAGTGTTATACTGGAAAGGCTATATGTTGAATTTAAGAAGATTGGAAATCTCTGCATTATAGGTCACCTCAGGCAGAATTGAAGCATGATGGCTAAATATTCGAAATATCACGAGGTTCATTTTTAATTGGAAATCTACTTTTAATAACATAGTATATGAATACTACCATGTGTTGTATAAATGTTGAAGCTTTGAGAAGAATTTTCTCACATAGTGTGTTCCAAATAGTTAGTGCCCATGAGAAAGTCCCCGAGACCTATCTAAAGTCACTGTCGGTATTTGGAACTTGAAAAACCCATTTTGTTGCTAAAACACTATACATGCAGAAGAATTTATCATGGAGATGATAAAAGGTATTAGTGTCATGAAGGATGGCATTAATATGTTGCAAAGGATACACAAGGAATGAAATGTTCATTTCTTAGACTTAGAACTCTTCCATGAGCAATCGTAGTCAGAAGCACCAAGGAGTATGGTACTGATGATTGGATAACAAATAAAACTAGTTTATTTATACTCTAGTGCAAGTGGGAGACTGAAGGGAGTATGCCCTAGAGTCAAATATTAGATGGCATATTTTATAAAGTTTATGATTATGTTTTATATCATTCTATAACTATGTTGATTAGGAAACGTCAATACATGTGTGATATGCAAACAACCAGTAGTTCCCGGTGAAACTCTATTCACTGGTTCATTGGTCAAAGGATGATCAAAGGTTTCCTGATCATGTTGGTGCCTCGGCACCTAATTGACGATGAGGTCATTTAATTAGAGAATGCGATGGTGAGCATACCCTATCTATAGCATCGTATCACGATCATGTCACAAAGTTTAGGTTATGATGATTAGTAAACATAGTGACTCTTTCCTTAGACCGTGAGACCATATCAAATCACTGTCACCCGAGGTTACTTTGATGGCACATAACATCACTCAGTGAAATGGTGGTCATAAATGTGTCATTGGGTATCCAGAGGAACATGCTGAGGATACTGTGTCAAGAGCGGGATTTGTCCATCCGCGTGACAGAAGATACTTTGGGCCCACTCAACTAAGTTATGTTCATAAGCTGCGTAGCGTGTGACTAGGTCACGGGGATATCACTTATCGGATCGAGTAACAAAGGTATTGTTGGTAACAAGGTTGAACACTAACATATGGATGTCACTTGATCAAAGCCTCAGACAATGCAATATCGCAGAGACAAAAGGATTAAGACATAGTGTTTACAGTTCAACGACAAATTTTGTTGAGTACACAGATGGTCATTATGGGCATCCAGGTCCGCTATTGATCATTGGTCAGTGTGTTGGAGATATGACCAAGAGGCAATAATAAAGTGGTTATTATTATATCTTTGTGTTTATGATAAATGTTTACATCTCATGCTATAATTGTATTAACGGAAACATTAATACTTGTTTGTTTTGTAAACATAAAAGAGTCCCTAGTAAGCCTCTTGTTGAAACTAGCTTGTTGATTAATAGACGATCATGGTTTCATGATCATGGAAATTGGATTTTATTAATAACAAGATCATATCATTAGGAGAATGATGTGATGGATACACACCCATAATAAGCATAGCATAATATTAAGTAATTAAGTTCTTTTTGCTACAAGCTTTCAGATACATAGTAACCTAATCCTTCGACCATCATGTTAATCACCGTCACCGGATGAGTACTTTGATGACATCAAACGCCACTTTCGTAACTGGGTGGTTATAAAGGTGGCATTGGGTATTCTGAAAGTATGTGTTGAAGCGCATGTATCAAGAGTGGGATTTATCCATCCAAATGACAGATAGGTATACTCTGGTCCCTCTCGGTGTGATGTCATCCAATTGGCTTGCAAGCATGTGACTAGGTCACAAGGGATGTTATATCACGGAACAAGTAGAGAGTACTTATCGGGAACAAGGTTGAACTAGGTATGGAGATACCGACGATCGAACCTCGGATAAGTAAAGTATCGCGCGACAAAGGGAATCAGTATCATATGTAAATGATTCATTCGATCATGAAGTCATCATTGAATATTTAGGATCCATTATCGATCTCCAGGTCCCACTATTGGTTATTGATTGGATAGGTTCTCGATCATGTCTACATAGTTCACGAACCATAGGGTGACACACTTAAGGTTCAATGTTGTTTAAGTAGATATGTAATATGATTTGGAGATAGAATGTTGTTTGGAGTCACGGATTGGATCCAGGACATCACGAGGAGATTCAGAATGGTCCGGAGAATAAGATTCATATTATGCAAGTCATTTTTTAGGGTTCGGAAAATTTATCGGTATTTTGGCCGGAGCTTATAGAATGTTCTAGAAGGGTGCACCAATGGGCCCACCACCCCGGGAGGGAGAAAATGGGTCGAAGGGATGTTGCGGGGGCTCATGGGCCAGCTGCACCAAGCCCTAGTGGGCCAATCGCCAACCCCAAAGGAAAGGGGGGAAACCCTAAAGAAGGAAAGGGGAGACTTGGTGGCAAGTTTCCCCCAATCCCTATGTGCGCCGGCCCAAGGAGGGGAGGGCCAAGGGGGCTGCCCTAGCCGCACTCCCTCTATATAAATAGGGTAGGGGAGGGAGCACCCTTTCCCCTTGCTCCCAACCCTAGTCGCCACCCTCCTCCTCCTTCCTACTGCTCCGGCTTAGACGAAGCCCTGCAGGATTCTCTCCTCCACCACCACCACCACGCCGTTGTGCTGCTGGGATTCATAGGGGATCTACTACCTCTAATGCCCACTGGAATGGGGAGAGGAATGTCTTGATCGAATTCGTATGTGTGACCGAGTGCGGAAGCACTATCGGAACGTGGCTCTAGAAGGATCATCTTCGCGATCTTGAGATCGGCAAGTGATCGACGACATCAACCACGAGATCCGATCTCGTTAACACTTTGGATCTAGGTGAAGGGAATATGCCCTGAGAGGCAATAATAAAGTGGTTATGTATATTCAAGTATATGATAGATGTTTATTTTGCATGCTATAATTGTATTAATACGGAAACGTTAATACATGTGTGTTTAATAAACAAATAGAAAGTTCCTAGTTATGCCTCTCTCTCATAAACTAGCTCGTTGATTAACAAGATGACCAAGGTTGTTGGGAATATGCCTTAGAGGCAGTCATGTATGATGATATTTCCCATTGTATTCATAAAGATATTAGTCCTTGTATAAAAATCTGATGTGTATCATTGAATATGTGATTCAGTTGTGGAACTATGCATTCATGTTGTTTGTACTAAATATCCTTGGTCATTGAGGTTGTGCTGGACACACAACTTAGACCAATGTGAAAGTTGGCTTGATGACTCGGTTCCACTTGTCATGGGCATGGAGATGCTATTCCAACTTACACAGACTCGGCTAAAGAGTTTAGCGAGTCAGATTGACCCATATTGAGGTACAACGAACTATCTGTCATTTGTATATCTCAATCAATGTAATCCTTAGACCTGAGGTTGTTGCATAGTCCGAGTTGAGGATCACCGACTTAGGTTCTGTCAAACGCTGATCCGTAACTGGGCAGTTATAAAGGCAGGGTTCGGGTCGACTGAAAATCAAGCTGCGTGATGTGAATAACCAAGATGGGATTTTGCCCCTCCACTCGGAGAGATATTCTCTGGGCCCTCTCGTGAGATATGATTCGGAAAGCATGGCCATGCACGACTCGGTTAAGTGTTAACCGAGGCGATCGACTAAGAGTTAGTCAGGTGAATCACTTATCTCGGATCGAGAAGAGAGTCGGACTATTTAAGGGATGACATATATTCGCCTATAGTCTGACAAGGTATATCGTGAGGCAAAAGAGACTCAGACGTAAGTCGCATTGGAAAGGCAAGTCGTCATGACTCTTTGGTACTTGGGAGTCGGCACGTTCTGCTAGGAACCGCTACCGACTGATCGATTGTGAGTCGGACTCCAATTGTGTCCAAGTATCCATGAGCCTGCGGGGTCACACACTTAAGAGCAGGAGCAAGTTCGGATTGGATCGGAACCTGTAATCTGGTTGGGTTGGACCTTAACCTGATTAGGACTGAGTTAGTGAGTTGGACTCACGGTGACTAGTGTTATATGGGCTTTAGTGAATGGGTCTCGCGAGCAGAGCTGTAACATCCCTAAATTCATATTCCAAAACTCATTCATATCATCTAAGCATTCATCATAATTTAGGGTTCTTCTCAAAATCATAAGCTTGTGCTATGATTTCATGTGAGTAAAATTTCACTCATTAGACCATCACTTTTGAAACTTAAATGTTAAGGAACTTGTTTGCTTGCCCCACTGTTGGAAAGATCAGGTGTAAAAGTTTAACCAAAATTTTTCAAATTAGAAATAAATTCAAAACCTCTATTTTCAAACATTTGCAAGTTAGTGCTAAGTCTCTGGTGGGTTGAAATCCAAGTCTGGACAAGCCTTTGCAAGGAAGCCCCACAAGTTTTGACCTATTTCTAAGACCAATTCACCCCTGCAAAACCCCAGGAGAATTTGAATTCAAATTGTATTTGAAACCATTTGAAAACATAACCAGAAAATCGAATTAGAAAAGAAAAAAAAGACTAAACAAAGGAAAAGGGCCGAGCGCCAGGAAACTGGCCCAGCAGAGGAACGAGCCCAACTAGCCCACCCGGGGATTCCTTTTTCTTCTTTAACGCGCAAGCGCACGCGTTCAGCCGCTGACAGACAGACCCCACCCTCATTTCGCACACGTCGCTGACAAGCGGGCCCTGTCCACGCTGTCATCGTCTTCCCCAAACCCCGCCCACGACCACGTCGCAGCTGCAGTGACTGCCGGTGATGGCGCGGCTTAATTGGGCATTTAAACTCAGGCTTTTCCTGTCGAGGCACCGGCTATAAGATCCCCACCTCCCCACGATCATTTTCCCCCAGTCAATCGCACACTCACGCCACCAGGCTGCCCACGACTCGCTCGAGACCGCCGCAGACAGAGCCAACTCCGGCGACCGATTCAGGTGAGCCCCGTGCGCCCCTTCCCCTCTGGATTGTTCGAGACACTTAGTAATCCTCTTGCGCATCTTCTAACCACAACAGAGCATCCTGTACTGCCCCAGGTCCCCGTGTTCGCTTGACGCCGTAAGCACCCGACGACCACCCCAACTCCGGCGAGCAATCTCAGTAAGTCCCGAGCGCCCCTTGCTTTCTTATTCACCCGAGCGTGTTCGCAATTGACCTGCGCATCTCCTAAACCCATTGGTTCGTGTTAGGGCGACGCAGAACCTCGGCAACGACTTCGACAACACCCACCCGACGCCAGACGCAACTCCGACGAGATCTAGAGCCCATCTCTGAGCGCCCCTCCGCAAGCCAGTACCACGACGAGCTTCAGCAGCCTCCGGCGAACCTGGTAAAACCCCTCTACCTCTCGCGGACGATGTAGAACAGCGGCGCCGCCGTAGTCAGACGCGCCGCTGCTAGTCAACGCGGCAGCGCCGCCCATTTGTGGTTTGATGGTTTGGTCCGTTGGATCTACATCGTAGGGCTAGGATAGATCTAGGCCGAAGAGGTACGCGCGCATCTGGATCGTTAGATCTAAGTTAGATCCGACGGCCTGCGACTGCCGATCCGCGCGAAGCGGTACACACCAGTAGGGTTGCGACGCGTGGCAGAGTTTAATTCAAAAACAGAATTTAAAACTTGATTTAGATCCAAACTTCAAACTACTATAACTTTTGAATGCCACGTTAGAATTTTACAAATTTTATACCGTTGGATTCAGTGAAACCAGACCTTTCTGAATGTCCAATTTGTTTAACAAATAGTAACCATTAAAATGACTTTATTTGTGGAATCTTATTTAAAGCTATTTTGAGTATAAATTTGTTTTGAAAATTAGTTTTAATGTTAAATAAGTTTGTTATGGCAAACTTTTGTGTCCTGTTATGTTTCAGTATCATGCACATGCTTGGTAAAATTTCCAAAATCACCACTTAGTAAAATTCTTGCATGCATGCATTCATATTATTTTTGATTGAATAAATTGTGTGAAATTGAATGCTATAATTTTTCTTGTAGATTTTGCTAGTGATTGTGATTGTGAAGAGTGCTACTCTCCCCACTACCAAGGCAAGTGATATTTTCATGAATATTTCTATCCTATGTTTTGTACTAGCACTAGATATTTTGCTAAGTATTGCATGCTATTTTGCCTAATGCTAAGTTGGGAAATCCTAAGTAGTGTAGAATGGTAGATCTACTAGGGAATTTTCCTAAGATAAATTACCATAACATGCTTAGCCTAGCTACTTAGCAAACAAGGGTGGTGAACATCTATACTTATTATGATGAAAATATTTCTAAGTCAAGAGACTTATGCTTTCCTAATAAAACAACTAAGTCAAATGAACCTCCTGGGTGGAATGGAAAGATTGGTTTATGTTGAGTGGTTACACAAGGCCATGGATTTGGCTTGTGTATCTCACTTGTGGTATGCCACCCAGGCACAAAGGGATTTGGAGGCCAAGTGTTGAGAAAGCTTACAGTGCAACCACTTGGCAATATGGGCTCTGCCATGATCATATAGGTTGCTAGAACTTAGTCACTTGGACAGTTGGTGGTAGTTGGGATGATAGGTTGGAGCGCGTCCATTTTGACTAAGGAAAAGCTTCTGAAAGGTCCTGTCTTGGGAAACCAAGTCTGGTGGGGAAAGTGCACAATCTCTGCAGATGGAAAACCTAAGTACTTAGCCTAGTCCAAGGAAATGGACAATTTGAGCATCAAGACATGGAAACTATAAGAATCTCATCACTCCAACTTCTAAGTAAAAATTGGTGGGTGAACAAGGGTGAAGGACCCCAATGTCTATTGGTGGTTCCTTGGGAGTGTTTTGACAAAGAAAACTTAGTGATTTCAACTAATAGGTAAAACCTATTTTTATGCAAAGCAAGCCAAGCTACACTTAGCCAAAAATGCATATAGTAATATAGTCCACCTAAAATATACTAAGGTATCACTTGCCAATACTATTCCAAAGTATTGACCCTCTGTGGCTGTAACTTGTGATGTTGCAGGTTACTCCGATGATGAATAGGGGTCATGAGTCTACACTCAACATGCTTGCCTGTGGCACATGAAGATGAAGACTTATGTTTATTTACTTATTCTATAAACTCTTGTATTAGGCCTTTGGCCCTGAGTTGTAAAAGACTATGTTTTATCTCTGGAATGAATGTAATAAACGACCTTTGTATCTGTGTACTTCATCTTAAACTGTGGATGCTAGCATTGATCCAGGGACTAGCATTGCAATCACAGGGATCCTTTCCTTTATAAAGGAGGGGTCTAACAGATGGTATCAGAGCACTGTGTTGCCTGTAGGATTATGACCCTAGGATTGGAAAACCACTAAGGAAAAAGTTTTCAACTACTTCTATACTTGTCTATTCTTCTCGTAAAACCTTTCTAATCTCTTTCAACTTCCTTTGTAGATGAACTCCATCAACGAAGCCGTGAAGAAAGGACCACTCATGACCATGACCTTAGAGTGTGAAACTGAGTTTCCCAATATTCTCAAGGACCTCATGGTGGCAATGGAAGTACATGGTGCAGCTGTGTACAAGGGCTTTCCAGTGATGGATGAAGGAGTGGAGTATTGGTGGGTGCAACTTCACTTGTACAAAAACAAGGAAGACAACCACAAAGAAAAGGGATTCTGCATGTACACCAACACTACAATGCACACCACATTCTTTGAGTCAGCCAGGGATGCAGCTTGGAGGACTATCAAAGAACTAAGTGCTAGAGTCAAGTGCAGAATGCTTAATCTCCAAAAGGACTTAGAGAAAGAGAAGGAGCTTACTCAAGAATTGGAAGCCACCAACCAAGAGATAAGGGGAGATGTTATAGACTTAGTGATAGAGTCAAGAGAGCAAGATTGGTGGATTGCCTCTAGGAACACTGTGTTTGCTAATAGATCCCATGAGATTGGATTGTAAGGGCACTTCGTTAGCTGGACCACCACTTATCACCTTATTTCCAAAAATGATGCTTTAAATAAGTATGGACCTTGATTGATGTAATGGACTTATGTATGCATGACTTGTGAGATGAATGTGATCTATGGATATGTATGAATGTTTGTCTTGATTTACCTTGAATTGTGTTATTCTAACTTTTTCATTCTTATAAATAGATGCCTATTGCTATCAGCACTGTTGAGGAGTTTCAGGTTACTCGTTTTGGTCCCCGTATCGTTGAGCTTACCACTCTGCTCGATCTCCCTCTTCCCACCATCACGGTGTACCCACTCACCAAGTTCGAGAGGAAGGACCTCTGGGGCTTCAAGGTGAACCAACCCGGACGCCAGACTGAGCCTACTACGGAGGCCATTGTCTTCAAGATGATGCACGACGACAGGGAGAGAGGCATGGAGGTAGTCATGCAAGACCTGATAGGACGACTGTTAGGCCGTCACTCCCGACAGGTTAGGGGCACCCACTTTCACGTCTTCAGAAGACGTGATGTTGATGGAGAGTCCATTGACTTTGAGGACGACTCGAGGAGCACTGCAGAGCCGATACGTCTCTACCTTCAGGACTTAGAGACTCTTCTCAGGCACGTAGATACGGACATGACGAACGTCATGCTCGGAAATGACGAGCTTCAGGTGCAGCTTCGCGAGAAGGACAAGCTTTTTGCGCAGCAGGATGAGATGATCAAGGAAATGGAGACAAAGTTCGAAGCCCAGGACCGCAAGTTCAAGAGTCAGGAGAAACGCGTCCAGGATAGGAACAAGAAGATCCGGGACATGACCGAGGAACTGAAGTCCAAGGATTTCGAGCTAGAGCAGCAGCAGATGGTTATTGAGAGGCTTCGCTCCCAGAAGAGGGCTCTCAAGGCCAAGGTCGATTCCTTAACCACTACGATTGAGGAGAACAAGACCACGATGGAGAACGCAGGTCTTACCTTCGTCGAGGAGGAGATTGTTATCGACGAGTAGACTTGACTATTCGTACACCTTTCATATTCATACTTGTTATTGTGAACTTGTTATTGGACCATCCGACATGTGGATGGCTTGGTACATGTGTGTTTTATTTCATGAACTTATCATCTGGTTGTTGAGTTTTATTCTTATGTTGCATGTTATGTGAATTGCTTGTGATGTATTGTGCATAAAACATCTAAGGGTATCTCATACTTATCTATTTGAACAAACCACAGATGCCTCCCCGTCGCGCAAACCCCAACCCCAATAACATCACCCCGGAAATGCAACAAATGATGAATGCGCAAACACAGCTTATGCAAATGATGACGACATTCATTCAAAACCAGAATAACAACAACAACAACAACAACCCCAACAACAACAACCCCAATAACAACAACAACAACAACCCACCGGGTTTTGATATGCTCACCAGATTTCTGCGATTGAGGCGAGCAAAGTTTTCGGGAACAACTGATCCCATGGTGGCCAATGACTGGCTACGTTCCGTGAACAAGGACTTAGTGACCGTGGGCTGCACGGATGCTGGAAAAGTCAGATTCGCAACACATCTGTTGGAAGGACCAGCCGCCACTTGGTGGGACAACTTCCAAATCACCACTCCTATTGATGAGGTGACTTGGGCTATCTTTGAAGATGGCTTTCGCACTGCTCATATCTCATCAGGAATGATGAGTCTGAAAAAGAAGGAGTTTCACAACCTGAAACAGCGCCACCGCAGCATGGCAGAATACATAGAAGAGTTCAACAATCTGGCGCGCTATGCACCGGATGAGGTTGACACAGATGCCAAAAGAAAGGAAAAATTTCTAGAGGGCTTGAATGATGAGCTGAATCTGCAGTTGTCTGTGGCATATGTTCCAACTTATCAGTCTTTGTGTGACAAGGCTGCTATTTTGGAAAGTAAAATGAAGCAAGTCGAGAGTAGAAAGAGGAAACACTCCGACAAACACAGCTCGGGATCGTCTCACAAACGATCTCACTATGATGACGGTGGCAACTCAGGATCCCATAAACATGGGAAATTCAGCAAGCACAACCACAACCGTCATGACAACAAGCATCACCGCAGTCATGACAAAGACAAGTACAAGAACCACAAGGGTGGACATAAGATCCACTATGGTGGAAATGGTAGTGGAAGTGGAGGCCAACCTCCTAAAAAGGACATTAGTCAGGTTGAGTGCTTCAAATGCAAGAAGCTGGGGCATTATGCTAATAAGTGCCCTGAGAAGAAAGTTGAAGGACCTAACAAGCCAAATCCTTTTCAGAAAGGACAGGTTAACCACATCAATGTGGAGGAGGTCTATGAGGAGCCTGATGCCGTGGCTGGTAAGTTCAGACTCAATTCAATTTCAGCATTTGTACTCTTTGATACCGGTGCATCTCATTCATTCATATCAAAGGCATTTGTTGATAGAAATGGGTTTGCATCAGAAAACATTGGGTGTCCAATAAAGGTTAGTTCTCCGGGGGGAGATATGATAGTAAGCCTTGGATGCCGGGATCTCGTCATAGAGTTTGGAAAGCATAAGTTTCCAGTAAGCCTGATAATCCTAGATTCCCAAGGACTAGATGTAATTTTGGGAATGGATTGGATGGCTAAGTATGAAGGAGTATTAGATTGTGCCAATCGTATAGTTACACTCACAACCCCCGAAGGAAAAAGAATAAAATTCAAGTCAAACTTTGAATCCAAAGGAAGTAAGCTGAATTCTCTTAAGGGGGTTAGCATGGACAGTGTGCCAATAGTATGTGAGTATCCGGATGTGTTTCCGGAAGAGTTACCAGGAATGCCACCGGATAGAGATGTGGAGTTTCTGATAGATTTGGTGCCGGGTTCAGGACCAATAGCTAAGAGACCGTACAAAATGTCAGTGGATGAACTGAAAGAGCTCAAGAAGCAGCTAGGAGAACAGTTGCAGAACGGGTTTATTCAACCAAGTTCTTCATCTTGGGGAGCCCCAGTATTGTTCGTGGAAAAGAAGGATAGAACACAAAGATTATGTATTGACTACCGTTCTCTCAACGAGGTTACTATCAAGAACAAATATCCTTTACCAAGAATCAACGACTTGTTTGATCAGCTAGAAGGAGCATGTGTATTCTCGAACATTGATCTCCGGTCAGGTTATTTTCAGCTCAAAATAAGAGAACAAGACATACCAAAAACAGCATTCACCACAAGGTATGGATTGTATGAGTATACTGTGATGCCTTTTGGTTTAACCAACGCTCCGGCATACTTCATGAATATGATGAACAAGGTGTTCATGGAATTTCTTGACAAGTTCGTTGTCGTTTTCATCGATGACATCTTGGTCTACTCCAAGAGCAAGGAAGAACATGAAAGACACTTACGCTTGATACTTGAGAAACTGAGGGAACATAAACTTTATGCCAAATTCAGCAAGTGTGAGTTCTAGTTAGAGGAAGTTGGATTTCTTGGTCATGTGATGACGAAGGATGGTGTGGCAGTTGATCCTGCTAAGGTTTCAGCTGTGACAGAATGGGAATCACCCAAGAATGTGAAAGAAGTTCGTAGTTTCCTCGGCTTAGCAGGTTACTACAGAAGGTTCATTGAAAATTTCTCGAAGGGTGCTAAGCCAATGACGGAATTGCTAAAGAAGGACAAGAAATTTGCTTGGTCTGAAGGTTGTGAAGACAACTTCCAAGAATTGAAGAAGAGACTAGTGACAGCACCAGTTCTATGTCTGCCAGATTTGGAAAAGGATTTCCAAGTATATTGTGATGCGTCTCATCAAGGTTTGGGTGCCGTACTTATGCAAGACGGTAAAGTCGTAGCCTATGCTTCGAGACAACTCAAAACTCATGAAGTAAACTATCCTACTCATGATTTGGAGTTGGCCTCTGTCGTCCATGCACTCAAAACATGGAGACATTACCTTTTGGGAAAACGATGTGAAGTGTTCACCGATCATAAAAGCTTGAAGTATATCTTCACCCAGAAGGAAATCAACATGAGACAAAGAAGATGGCTAGAACTTATCAAGGATTACGACTTAAGTTTGCAATACCATCCCGGTAAAGAAAATGTAGTAGCGGATGCTCTAAGTCGTAAGACGTTTGTAAATGGCCTTACCAAAGGTGATTTGCCAGAAGACTTGTGTAAGCAATTCAAAGAACTCAGATTGGAAATCGTTCCTGAAGGACATCTCATGTCTTTGGATGTTCAACCCACTCTATTGGACAAGATCCGAGAAGCCCAGAAGACCGATAAGGAAGTTGAAAAGATTAAGGAAAATATTAGTCTAGGGAAAGCTAAGAGTTTACATATAGATGAACAAGGTACTTTATGGCACGGGAAACGTATATGTGTTCCAAAAGACCCGGAGTTGCGGAAACTGATCTTACAAGAATGTCACAACTCTCCGTATTCTATTCACCCAGGAAACACCAAGATGTACATGGATATGAAAGAAATATTTTGGTGGAACAATCTAAAAAGGGACATCGCCGAGCATATTGCTTTGTGTGACGTGTGTAGAAGAGTAAAAGCGGAGCACCAGAAACCAGCGGGTTTACTTCAACCACTGCCTATTCCTGAATGGAAGTGGGAAAATATTGGTATGGATTTCATTACCGGATTACCAAGGACCAGGTCAGGGTATGATTCTATATGGGTAGTAGTGGATCGCCTAACTAAGGTGGCTCATTTTATACCCGTGAAGACAACATATACAAGTGCCAAGTTAGCAAAAATCTACATGAGCAGAATCGTATGCCTTCACGGTGTGCCTAATAGCATTGTATCAGATAGAGGAACTCAGTTCACTTCTCACTTTTGGAGACAGCTTCACGAATCTTTGGGAACAAGATTGGAATTCAGCACTGCTTTTCATCCTCAAACTGATGGACAAACAGAAAGGACTAACCAGATTCTTGAAGACATGTTGAGGGCATGTGCTTTAGATTATGGAGCAAGTTGGGATGAAAGCTTGCCTTACGCAGAGTTCTCATACAATAACAGTCATCAAACTAGTATTGGAATGGCACCGTTTGAGTTACTCTACGGAAGGAAGTGTACCACCCCATTGTTATGGAATGGTGTGGGAGAGAGAAGTTTATTTGGACCTGAGCTTATCAAAGACGCCGAAGAGAAGGTTAAATTGGTTAAGGACAGGTTGAAGGTAGCACAATCCCGACAGAAAAGCTACGCGGATTCTAAGCGTAGAGAAATCACTTACGAAGTTGGGGATAGAGATTATCTTAGAGTATCGCCACTTCGTGGAGTGAAAAGGTTTGGAGTCAAAGGGAAGTTGGCACCAAGATATGTTGGACCATTCAAGATTCTAAGTCGCAAAGGAGAAGTTGCATATGAAGTTGAATTGCCAGAATCTCTGTCAGCTGTCCATAATGTGTTTCATGTGAGTCAGCTCAAGAAATGTCACCCAGAGATGGAGGAATCAGCTTTGAAGGATACCATACCTTTGGAAGAAGTCCAATTAGAAAGTGATCTCACCTATGAGGAAAAGCCTGTCAAGATTCTTGAGACCGCAGAAAGAGTCACAAGGACAAAAACTATCAAGTTTTGCAAAGTGCAATGGAACCATCACTCCGAAGAGGAAGCAACATGGGAAAGAGAAGATGATCTTCGGAAAGACCACCCTCACCTATTTGCTAGCCAATCCGAATCTCGAGGGCGAGATTCATCTTAAGGGGGTTAGATTTGTAACATCCCTAAATTCATATTCAAAAACTCATTCATATCATCTAAGCATTCATCATAATTTAGGGTTCTTCTCAAAATCATAAGCTTGTGCTATGATTTCATGTGAGTAAAATTTCACTCATTAGACCATCACTTTTGAAACTTAAATGTTAAGGAACTTGTTTGCTTGCCCCACTGTTGGAAAGATCAGGTGTAAAAGTTTAACCAAAATTTTTCAAATTAGAAATAAATTCAAAACCTCTATTTTCAAACATTTGCAAGTTAGTGCTAAGTCTCTGGTGGGTTGAAATCCAAGTCTGAACAAGCCTTTGCAAGGAAGCCCCACAAGTTTTGACCTATTTCTAAGACCAATTCACCCCTGCAAAACCCTAGGAGAATTTGAATTCAAATTGTATTTGAAACCATTTGAAAACATAACCAGAAAATCGAATTAGAAAAGAAAAAAAAGACTAAACAAAGGAAAAGGGCCGAGCGCCAGGAAACTGGCCCAGCAGAGGAACGAGCCCAACTAGCCCACCCGGGGATTCCTTTTTCTTCTTTAACGCGCAAGCGCACGCGTTCAGCCGCTGACAGACAGACCCCACCCTCATTTCGCACACGTCGCTGAGAAGCGGGCCCTGTCCACGCTGTCATCGTCTTCCCCAAACCCCGCCCACGACCACGTCGCAGCTGCAGTGACTGCCGGTGATGGCGCGGCTTAATTGGGCATTTAAACTCAGGCTTTTCCTGTCGAGGCACCGGCTATAAGATCCCCACCTCCCCACGATCATTTTCCCCCAGTCAATCGCACACTCACTGTTGGGAATATGCCCTAGAGGCAATCATGTATGATGAGATTTCCCATTGTATTCATAAAGTTATTAAGTAGTCCTTGTATAAACATCTGATGTGTATCATTGAATATGTGATTCAGTTGTGGAACTATGCATTCATGTTGTTTGTACTAAATATCCTTGGTCATTGAGGTTGTGCTGGACACACAACTTAGACCAATGTGAAAGTTGGCTTGATGACTCGGTTCCACTTGTCATGGTCATGGAGATGCTATTCCAACTTACACAGACTAGGCTAAAGAGTTTAGCGAGTCGGATTGGCCCATATTGAGGTACAACAAACTAAGCTGTCATTTGTATATCTCAATCAATGTAATCCTTAGACCTGAGGTTGTTGCATAGTCCGAGTTGAGGATCACCGACTTAGGTTCTGTCAAACGCTGATCCGTAACTGGGCAGTTATAAAGGCAGGGTTCGGGTCGACTGAGAATCAAGCTGCGTGATGTGAATAACCAAGATGGGATTTTGCCCCTCCACTCGGAGAGATATTCTCTGGGCCCTCTCGTGAGATATGATTCGGAAAGCATGGCCATGCACGACTCGGTTAAGTGTTAACCGAGGCGATCGGCTAAGAGTTAGTCGGGTGAATCACTTATCTCGGATCGAGAAGAGAGTCGGACTATTTAAGGGATGACATATATTCGCCTATAGTCTGACAAGGTATATCGTGAGGCAAAAGGGACTCAGACGTAAGTCGCATTGGAAAGGCAAGTCGTCATGACTCTTTGGTACTTGGGAATCGGCAAGTTCTGCTAGGAGCCGATGCCGATTGATCGATTGTGAGTTGGACTCAAATCGTGTCCAAGTAACCATGAGCCTGCGGGGTCACACACTTAAGAGCGGGAGCAAGTTCGGATTGGATCTGAACATATAATCTGGTTGGGTTGGACCTAAACCGGATTAGGACTGAGTTAGTGAGTTGGACTCACGGTGACTGGTTTTATATGGGATTTAGTGAATGGGTCGCGCGAGCGGAGCCCACGTTCACTCCCTATATATAGTGGAGCACCGTAACCCAAAAAGGTTAATCGTTGTTCGGTTAGGTTATTCCATGTGTTGGAAACCCTAGCTCCACAGCAGTCCAGCCGCCGTAACGAACCTAGCAGTTCGCCGCCGGCGCTCCTCCTTGTACGTGTGGATACCAGCAGAGGTGCTGTGCGATCAGCACCAGGACGATCGGATCGTGAGGACTGCACTGCATCAACTGACGCGCTACATCAGTAATCCGCAACCGCGCGTCTAGTGGTAAACCTCGTGGCCTTCTACCTCAGCTAGATCTTGGGATCACCACGTTAGAGGAAAAAGTTGTGTTTTATCTCTGCGTGGCCCAACAGTGGTATCAGAGCGATAGCTTCTGGTTTTAGGCTCGAGATCTTGCATATGAGATATGCGGTAGGCTATAGATGAGATCTATGTGCTGTTTTGGTGGTCGATCTATGAGATAGATCGGTTTTGTATGAAGTTGATTGGATCAACTGTACTCGGGGACCGCCGGCTTCGCCCTGTCGTAGCGCCTTAGATGTCATTGCGACTTTCACAACGCCGGTAGATATTGTATCTATGCATAACTTGTTTTTGCAGGAAGTTGTGAATGGTATGGTTCATGTGCATGTGATGTATGTGTGTAATCCATACGTGATCTGCGAATCACGGTTTTTGTCAGCCGGCTGGAGCCTAGGTGCTGTCATTTTATTGTATAACGACCTGCGTGTCGGATTCTCTATGTAATTTACTTTACTAAGCTAGTGTAGCTGTTTGAGAACCCGGAAGGCATGCAAGGCGTTATACATGTCGGCGACATGGAGTAAGACGGCAAGTGACAAGAGTTGGCATGAGTCGGATTACAGGCTTTGTGGAGATGGAGATCGCCATGAAGAGAGCCATACCATTTCACATTATAATTGCTTTATTTTGTGTTATTGTTATGTCTCAGTTTTACCTCTATTAGATAGTCGGTAAAATTTAATCCCTCAAAGAAGGTCTAGTCGGTTTTCCCGCCAGTGTTTGCACCATCACAAGTCGGACATTTTTGGTAGTGGGCTCATAAAATTGAGGTGCTGCCAATTCTTTCCGACTAGGTGTGTTCGAGTCGGACTCTTACTGCAAAAACACTCGGTAAGCTAGACGGGTCTATCACAACGGTTGTGGGACTCGGGGAAAGGTCGGATGGGAGCCGGGGCATGTGATGCCACCCGTCCAACAGGAGTCGCATGAGATGCGATTGACAAGGAGTTGTCTACCTAGATCACTTGGCAGCTAGCGGTGATGCTAAAGCTCACTAGCCGACTTGCTTATTTAGGATCCTGAATCACTAAGTAACCATCGGAGGGGTGTTGGTTCTAGTGGGAGCATAAAATATTAAAATGTTTAATATGCTTGCTCTTTTATGAATACATGTCTTAAGTGTTTTGCATATTTTCTGTTGTATATCATGGCACCAAGTAGCAGTCACTCTCAGATATCCGGTTTTGCGTTGAGAACCATTCTTGAGAAAGATAAACTGAACGACACTAATTTTACCAACTGGTATCGAAATCTGAGAATTGTTCTCAAACAAGAAAAGAAGGACCATGTCCTAGACAACCCACTTCCAGATGAGCCGAATGAGAATGCGACTGTCGCAGCCACCAATGCCTACCGTCGGGCTAAGGATGAGTCCACGGATATTAGCTGTCTTATGCTTGCTCACATGGAACCGGACTTGCAAAAGCAGTTCGAGCATGTTGAGGCCTACGATATGATCGAAAGCCTCAAAAGTATGTTCCAGGCTCAGGCGAAGACTGAGAGGTATCAAGTCTCTCAGGCTTTGCTGAGTTGCAAGCTTAAGGATGGTGATCCACTGAGTCCGCATGTGATCAAAATGGTTGGTTACGTGCAGTCTCTGGAGAGGCTTGGCTACCCCATAAGCGAAGAGTTCGCTACGGATATAATTCTGAACTCTCTTCCTAGTGCATATGGGCAGTTCATTTCGAACTACCACATGCATGGTATGGATAAGAAGCTCACTGAATTGCATGGGATGCTCAAGCAGGCAGAGGCGGATCTCAAGAAGGGCACCAGTCAAGTGTTGATGGTGCAGAATAAGGCTAAGTTCAAGAAAAGTTCTTGGACTAAGAAGAAGGCTAAGTCAGGAGGAAAGCAGGCTCAGGACCCTGTCCCAAGCGCTTCCTCAGGGACTAAGCCATCTCCTTCAGCCGGATCCACTTGCTTCTACTGCAAGGCGGATGGCCATTGGAAGAGGAACTGCAGCAAGTACTTGGCCGACAAAGCCAAGAGTGGAGGTATGACTTCCGACTCAGGTACACTTGTTTGCAATGTTATAGACATATATCTTGCTAATGCACCTAATAGTTCTTGGGTATATGATACCGGATCAGTTATTCACATCTGCAACTCGTTGCAGGGACTGGTAAGAACTAGGAGCGTAGCAAGAGGCGAGGTTGATATTCGAGTCGGCAACAAAGCAAGAGTTGCTGCGTTGGAAGTCGGCACGATGCAACTTCATTTACCTTCCGGATTCATTATGGAACTAAATAATTGTTATTATGTTCCAGTGCTCAGTCGAAACATTATTTCTGCTTCATGTTTGATGAGGCAAGGCTATGAGTCGAATATCAAGAATAATGGTTGTTCTTTGTATTTGAATGATATGTTTCACGGCTTTGCACCCGTCCAGGACGGGTTATTTATTTTGAATCTTGATGGTGAGTCGGTTTATAACATAAATGTTAAAAGGTTGAAACCAAATGATCTGAATATGACTTACTTTTGGCACTGTCGGCTTGGTCATATAAGTTGGAAACGCATGAAGAAGCTCCATGATGATGGACTCCTAACTTCGTTCGACTTGGAGTCGTTCGAGACATGCGAATCTTGCCTACTCGGCAAAATGACCAAGACACCTTTTGGAAAGAGTTGCGAAAGGGCGTCCGACTTGTTGGGACTAGTACATAGTGATGTATGTGGACCAATGAGCACGACAGCCAGGGGTGGTTATGAGTACTTCATTACCTTCACTGATGATTTGAGTAGGTATGGATATATCTACTTAATGAAACATAAGTCAGAAGCCTTTGAAAAGTTCAAAGAATTCCAGAATGAAGCACAGAATCAACTCGGCAAGAAAATAAAGTTTCTTCGGTCGGACCGAGGAGGCGAGTACATGAGCCATGAGTTTGATGACCATCTGAAAAATTGTGGAATAGTTCCTCAACTTACTCCGCCAGGAACGCCACAAAGGAATGGTGTTTCGGAAAGGCGGAATCGGACCTTGTTGGACATGGTACGATCAATGATGAGTCGGACAGATCTGCCTTTATCATTTTGGGGTTATTGTCTAGAAACAGCGGCGTTCACACTAAACAAAGTACCATCAAAATCGGTAGAGAAGACACCGCATGAGATGTGGACAGGCAAAAAGCCGAGTTTGTCTTTTCTTAAGATTTGGGGTTGTGAAGCTTTTGTCAAGCGACTTCAGTCGGACAAGCTTACGGCCAAGTCGGATAAATGTATTTTCGTGGGGTATCCGAGGGAAACCTTGGGTTACTACTTCTACAACCGAGAAGAGGGCAAAGTGTTTGTCGCTCGGAACGGTGTCTTCCTTGAGAAAGAGTTTCTCAGTCGGGGAGTAAGTGGGAGCACGGTGCAACTCGAAGAAATTCGAGAGGAATCGGCTAATAGCGAATCGGCTAATAGCGAATCGGCAAAAACCTTGGAGGTTGAGCCGATCGTGGCAGCTGAGCCGACAGCAGCACCTGTACTACGAAGATCGGCAAGATTACGAAGTGTTCGTGATGTGTTACTGTTAGACAGTGATGAGCCGGCAAATTATTCGGAAGCGATGGTGGGATCTGATTCTGAGTCATGGCTTGGAGCCATGAGATCCGAGATAAAGTCCATGGATGAAAATCAAGTTTGGAACTTGGTTGATCTGCCAGACGGTGCAAGACCCGTCGAGTGCAAATGGGTCTTTAAGAAGAAAACTGATATGGATGGAAATGTTTCAATCTATAAAGCACGCCTTGTCGCGAAGGGGTTCCGACAAGTTCAAGGAGTTGATTACGACGAGACCTTCTCGCCCGTAGCGATGCTTAAATCAGTTCGGATCATGTTAGCTATAGCGGCCTATTTCGACTATGAGATATGGCAGATGGATGTCAAAACGGCTTTCCTTAACGGAAATTTAACCGAGGACGTGTATATGATACAACCCGAGGGTTTTGTCGATCCGGCTAATGCTGACAAGGTATGCAAACTTCAGAAATCCATTTATGGGTTGAAGCAAGCATCTCGGAGTTGGAATATTCGCTTTGATGAGGTAGTCAAGTCGTTTGGCTTCATCAAGAGTGATCATGATTCTTGTTTGTACAAGAAGTTTAGTGGGAACAAAGTAAATTTTCTAATCTTATATGTGGATGACATATTACTGATTGGAAATGATGTCCAGATGTTGCAAGAAACCAAGGAATCATTGGAAAGGAGTTTCTCAATGAAAGACTTGGGTGAGGCAACATACATCCTCGGAATCCGGATCTATAGAGATAGATCAAGGAGGCTCATTGGATTGAGTCAGAGTACTTATTTGGACAAAGTGTTGAAAAATTTCAACATGGAATCGTCTAAGAAGGGGTTCTTACCGATGTCCCATGGTGTAAAACTTAGCAAGACTCAGTGTCCTTCGACAACTGATGAGCGAAGTAGGATGGGTGCGATTCCATATGCTTCTGCAGTTGGATCCATCATGTACGCCATGATTTGTACTAGGCCGGATGTTTCCTATGCTCTAAGTGTTGTGAGCAGATACCAGGCTGATCCTGGAGAGATCCACTGGACAGCGGCTAAAAATATCCTAAAGTACTTGAGAAGGACTAAGGATATGTTCTTGGTTTATGGTGGTGAAGATGAACTTAGTGTAAAGGGTTACACAGATGCGAGTTATCTCACCGACTCTGATGATTCTCGTTCGCAATCCGGATACGTGTTTATTATAAACGGAGGTGCTGTGAGCTGGAAAAGTTCCAAGCAAGAGACTGTGTCTGCGTCTACAACAGAGGCTGAGTATATTGCTGCCTCGGAGGCAGCAAAGGAAGCTGTTTGGATGAGGAATTTCCTCATGGATCTTGGTGTGGTTCAGGGCTCGTCCAATCCGTTGGACGTGTATTGTGACAACAATGGTGCTATTGCACAAGCCAAGGAACCTAGACAACACCAGAAGAACAAGCACATACTCATGCGGTACCACCTGATTCGCCAGTTCGTGGATCAGGGTGATATCAAGTTATGCAAGGTACACACAGATGCAAATATTGCGGATCCGTTGACAAAGCCGTTACCCCAGCCGAAGCATGAGGCGCACCTGAGAGCCATGGGCATTAGATGCTTAGACATGTGATGTCGGAAGATTGACTCTAGTGCAAGTGGGAGACTGTTGGGAATATGCCCTAGAGGCAATCATGTATGATGAGATTTCCCATTGTATTCATAAAGTTATTAAGTAGTCCTTGTATAAACATCTGATGTGTATCATTGAATATGTGATTCAGTTGTGGAACTATGCATTCATGTTGTTTGTACTAAATATCCTTGGTCATTGAGGTTGTGCTGGACACACAACTTAGACCAATGTGAAAGTTGGCTTGATGACTCGGTTCCACTTGTCATGGTCATGGAGATGCTATTCCAACTTACACAGACTAGGCTAAAGAGTTTAGCGAGTCGGATTGACCCATATTGAGGTACAACGAACTAAGCTGTCATTTGTATATCTCAATCAATGTAATCCTTAGACCTGAGGTTGTTGCATAGTCCGAGTTGAGGATCACCGACTTAGGTTCTGTCAAACGCTGATCCGTAACTGGGCAGTTATAAAGGCAGGGTTCGGGTCGACTGAGAATCAAGCTGCGTGATGTGAATAACCAAGATGGGATTTTGCCCCTCCACTCGGAGAGATATTCTCTGGGCCCTCTCGTGAGATATGATTCGGAAAGCATGGCCATGCGCGACTCGGTTAAGTGTTAACCGAGGCGATCGGCTAAGAGTTAGTCGGGTGAATCACTTATCTCGGATCGAGAAGAGAGTCGGACTATTTAAGGGATGACATATATTCGCCTATAGTCTGACAAGGTATATCGTGAGGCAAAAGGGACTCAGACGTAAGTCGCATTGGAAAGGCAAGTCGTCATGACTCTTTGGTACTTGGGAATCGGCAAGTTCTGCTAGGAGCCGATGCCGATTGATCGATTGTGAGTTGGACTCAAATCGTGTCCAAGTAACCATGAGCCTGCGGGGTCACACACTTAAGAGAGGGAGCAAGTTCGGATTGGATCTGAACATATAATCTGGTTGGGTTGGACCTAAACCGGATTAGGACTGAGTTAGTGAGTTGGACTCACGGTGACTGGTTTTATATGGGCTTTAGTGAATGGGTCGCGCGAGCGGAGCCCACGTTCACTCCATATATATAGTGGAGCACCGTAACCCAAAAAGGTTAATCGTTGTTCGGTTAGGTTATTCTATGTGTTGGAAACCCTAGCTCCACAGCAGTCCAGCCGCCGTAACGAACCTAGCAGTTCGCCGCCGGCGCTCCTCCTTGTACGTGTGGATACCAGCAGAGGTGCTGTGCGATCAGCACCAGGACGATCGGATCGTGAGGACTGCACTGCATCAACTGACGCGCTACATCAGTAATCCGCAACCGCGCGTCTAGTGGTAAACCTCGTGGCCTTCTACCTCAGCTAGATCTTGGGATCACCACGTTAGAGGAAAAAGTTTTGTTTTATCTCTGCGTGGCCCAACACTCACGCCACCAGGCTGCCCACGACTCGCTCGAGATCGCCGCAGACAGAGCCAACTCCGGCGACCGATTCAGGTGATCCCCGTGCGCCCCTTCCCCTCTGGATTGTTCGAGACACTTAGTAATCCTCTTGCGCATCTTCTAACCACAACAGAGCATCCTGTACTGCCCCAGGTCCCCGTGTTCGCTTGACGCCGTAAGCACCCGACGACCACCCCAACTCCGGCGAGCAATCTCAGTAAGTCCCGAGCGCCCCTTGCTCTCTTATTCACCCGAGCGTGTTCGCAATTGACCTGCGCATCTCCTAAACCCATTGGTTCGTGTTAGGGCGACGCAGAACCTCGGAAACGACTCCGACAACACCCACCCGACGCCAGACGCAACTCCGACGAGATCTAGAGCCCATCTCCGAGCGCCCCTCCGCAAGCCAGTACCACGACGAGCTTCAGCAGCCTCCGGCGAACCTGGTAAGACCCCTCTCCCTCTCGCGGACGATGTAGAACGCCGGCGCCGCCGTAGTCAGACGCGCCGCCGCTAGTCAACGCCGCCAGCGCCGCCCGTTTGTGGTTTGATGGTTTGGTTCGTTGGATCTACATCGTAGGGCTAGGATAGATCTAGGCCGAAGAGGTACGCGCGCATCTGCATCGTTAGATCTAAGTTAGATCCGACGGCCTGCGACTGCCGATCCGCGCAAAGCGGTACGCACTAGTAGGGTTGCGACGCGTGGCAGAGTTTAATTCAAAAACAGAATTTAAAACTTGATTTAGATCCAAACTTCAAACTACTATAACTTTTGAATGCCACGTTAGAATTTTACAAATTTTATACCGTTGGATTCAGTGAAACCAGAACTTTCTGAATGTTCAATTTGTTTAACAAATAGTAACCATTAAAATGACTTTATTTGTGGAATCTTATTTAAAGCTATTTTGAGTATAGATTTGTTTTGAAAATTAGTTTTAATGTTAAATAAGTTTGTTATGGCAAACTTTTATGTCCTGTTATGTTTCAGTATCATGCACATGCTTGGTAAAATTTCCAAAATCACCACTTAGTAAAATTCTTGCATGCATGCATTCATATTATTTTTGATTGAATAAATTGTGTGAAATTGAATGCTATAATTTTCTTGTAGATTTTGCTAGTGATTGTGATTGTGAAGAGTGCTACTCTCCCCACTACCAAGGCAAGTGATATTTTCATGAATATTTCTATCCTATGTTTTGTACTAGCACTAGATATTTTGCTAAGTATTGCATGCTATTTTGCCTAATGCTAAGTTGGGAAATCCTAAGTAGTGTAGAATGGTAGATCTACTAGGGAATTTTCCAAAGATAAATTACCATAACATGCTTAGCCTAGCTACTTAGCAAACAAGGGTGGTGAACATCTATACTTATTATGATGAAAATATTTCTAAGTCAAGAGACTTATGCTTTCCTAATAAAACAACTAAGTCAAATGAACCTCCTGGGTGGAATGGAAAGATTGGTTTATGTTGAGTGGTTACACAAGGCCATGGATTTGGCTTGTGTATCTCACTTGTGGTATGCCACCCAGGCACAAAGGGATTTGGAGGCCAAGTGTTGAGAAAGCTTACAGTGCAACCACTTGGCAATATGGGCTCTGCCATGATCATATAGGTTGCTAGAACTTAGTCACTTGGACAGTTGGTGGTAGTTGGGATGATAGGTTGGAGCGCGTCCATTTTGACTAAGGAAAAGCTTCTGAAAGGTCCTGTCTTGGGAAACCAAGTCTGGTGGGGAAAGTGCACAACCTCTGCAGATGGAAAACCTAAGTACTTAGCCTAGTCCAAGGAAATGGACAATTTGAGCATCAAGACATGGAAACTATAAGAATCTCATCACTCCAACTTCTAAGTAAAAATTGGTGGGTGAACAAGGGTGAAGGACCCCAATGTCTATTGGTGGTTCCTTGGGAGTGTTTTGACAAAGAAAACTTAGTGATTTCAACTAATAGGTAAAACCTATTTTTATGCAAAGCAAGCCAAGCTACACTTAGCCAAAAATGCATATAGTAATATAGTCCACCTAAAATATACTAAGGTATCACTTGCCAATACTATTCCAAAGTATTGACCCTCTGTGGCTGTAACTTGTGATGTTGCAGGTTACTCCGATGATGAATAGGGGTCATGAGTCTACACTCAACATGCTTGCCTGTGGCACATGAAGATGAAGACTTATGTTTATTTACTTATTCTATAAACTCTTGTATTAGGCCTTTGGCCCTGAGTTGTAAAAGACTATGTTTTATCTCTGGAATGAATGTAATAAACGACCTTTGTATCTGTGTACTTCATCTTAAACTGTGGATGCTAGCATTGATCCAGGGACTAGCATTGCAATCACAGGGATCCTTTCCTTTATAAAGGAGGGGTCTAACAAGAGCCCACGTTCACTCCCTATATATAGTGGAGCACCTTAACCCAAAAAGGTTAATCGTTGTTCGGTTAGGTCATTCCATGTGTTGGAAAACCTAGCTCCACAGCAGTCCAGCCGCCGTAACGAACCTAGCAGTTCGCCGCCGGCGCTCCTCCTTGTACGTGTGGATACCAGCAGAGGTGCTGTGCGATCAGCACCAGGACGATCGGATCGTGAGGACTGCACTGCATCAACTGACGCGTTTCATCAGTAATCCGCAACCGCGCGTCTAGTGGTAAACCTCGTGGCCTTCTACCTCAGCTCGATCTTGGGATCACCACGTTAGAGGAAAAGTTTTGTTTTATCTCTGCGTGGCCCAACAAAGGTTTCCTGATCATGGACATTGGATGTTGTTAATAACAAGATCACAACATTATTTGAATGGTGTGATGAACATTCATCCGAATTATAGCATTACGATAAAAGTCATTGAGTTTATATTGCTATAACATCATACGAAGTGATCCTAATCCTTAAACCATGAGATCATGTCAATCACTAACACCGAAAGAGTATCTTGATAACATCAGACGTCACACCGTAACAGGGTGATTATAAAGATGGGTTCAGTACTACTAAAGTGTTACGTTGAGTCCCATGGATTGAGAGTGGAATTTTTTCATCCCGATGACGGATACATATGCTCTAGGCCCTCTCGATGATATCACATTGATTAGCTTGCAAGCAAATGATTTGATCACTAGAATGTTATATCACGGGAATGAGAAAAGAGTACATGTCAGTAACGAGATCAAACTAGGTATGGAGATACCGATGATCGAATCTCGGACATGTAATATATCGTGAAATAAAATGATTAAGATACTAGCGTATAAGGTTCTCACGATCACAAGAAATTCATCGTAGAATGTGTGGGAGTCAATATGGATCTCCAGGTCCCGCTTCTGATTATTGATCCGAGAGGGGTATCGATCATGTCCACATTATTCGCGAACCATAGGGTGACATAATTAAGAGACATCGACACCATTTGGAGCAAAAGTTTCATGCCGGAAAGAATAACAAGCGCAGGAATTTATTTCACTAGATACCGAAACGGGTTTTCGGGTGAAATTGCAGAAAGTGTTTTTGCATGTGAAATGAAATACTATCAAGGGGTTATATGTGAATGTTTGTCATTAAAGTAATTGACAAAATTCTGAATAAATAAAAGGAGTTTTATTTAATGAGAGTTTGCATTAAATTTGGTGGAAATTTAATGGGAATTTGAGTGGGTTTTTGAGTGGAGGAAATTTGAAGCAGCACAAAGGTTGTGGAGGAACAACTCCACCTTGCTGCTATAATAAAGACAACGCAAATGTTGAAGGAACCACTCCAACGTGCTGCGCTAGATATCGCTCTAGGGGCGTGAGCTAGATATCGCTCTAGAGGCGGGGCCGTCAAGAGTTTAATCCAAAACTCTTAACACACAAGATCTAGTCCAAGATCTTAAAATAGGAACACAAAGTTCTTTATTGATAGGTGAAGGTTACATAGTCTGGTCCCTAGATAGAGGAGTGCTCCTCTATTTATAGGCTGCATAAGCCTTCACTACTTAGTTCTACTTGTAGCTGGAACATTCCAGAGAACACTACTTAAAGCTAATAAATAATACAAGAAACATGACTACAACACATGGCTAGAACACTCTGGAAACTTCTACAACACATGTGACTAAAGTACCAAATTATGTAGAATAGAGTAGAACTCTGTAGAAGTCAGTATTGTACTTGACTTCTGCTTTATTTTATTTTTTATTTTCCCTGCTGTTCTCCATCGTCCTCCCCTGGTTGTTTAGAACTCGACCTCGAGTTATCCTCATAAAGTGCTTCTTCGGGGTGATAGAGAGTCAGGTCTGCCACATTGAATGTGTTGGATATTCCTATCTCGGCTGGAAGATCTATCATATAAGCATTATCATTTATCCTTCTTAGAATAGAGAAGGGTCCATATTTCCGCTGTCTAAGCTTCCCTTTAATGTATAATGGCAGCCTTTCTTTTCGGAGATATACCATCACCTTATCTCCAACTTGGAATGATTTCGGCCTCCGTTTGCAGTCAGCTAGTTGTTTGTACTTCTGATTTTGTGCCTCCAGCACTTTGTGAATTTCTTCAAATAATTCAGTGTAGTTTTCAGCAAAGGATAATGCTGACTTTGAGCTCCCCTTTGATGGTAGCTTCACCAGATCCACCACATGTGTTGGAACTTTTGTGTAGACAATAGAAAAAGGACTCCTCCCTGTTGATCTATGCTTGGAGTTGTTGTAGGAGAATTCAGCAAGAGATAAGGCCAAATCCCATTGTCCCTTTTTGTCTCCACAAATGCAACGGACTAGACTGCCCAAAAACTTGTTCACCACTTCCGTTTGGCCATCGGTTTGTGGGTGAGCAGTACTCGAAAATTTTAATTCGGTATTGAATTGCTTCCACAAAGTTAGCCAAAATGCAGCAAGAAACTTGCTATCACGGTCTGAGACGATGGACCTTGGGACCCCATGAAGTCTGACCACTTCTCGAAAGAATAGATTTGCAACATGATGAGCATCCGTTGTCTTGCGGCACGGAATGAAATGTGCCATTTTAGAGAATCTGTCCACAACCACAAATACTGCATCATTCCCACGTCTTGTTCTTGGCAAACCCAAGACGAAATCCATAGAGATATCCTCCCATGGAGCATCAGGAACAAGCAAAGGCATGTATAACCCTGTGTTCTGGACTTGACCCTTGCATGTTTGACATACAGGGCACCGCTGAAAAAACTTTCCCGCATCCCTCTTTAGTTGTGGCCAAAAGTAACGAGCCTCCAAGTTTGCGATAGTTTTGTCACGTCCAACATGGCCACTAAGATCACTTGAATGAAGCTCCCTAATCAATTTGTCACGTAGAGAACTTCTTGGGATACATAAACAATCATTCTTGAAGAGATAACCATCTTGCACCAAATAGTCGTTACCTAATGGTTGATCTCTCAAGTGCTTCACCCAAACATGGCCAAAGTCTTCATCCTCTTCGTACAACTCCTTTATTTGATCCATACCTGGGAGTTCAGCCTCGAAGGAAGTCAAGAGGCATGCACGCCGACTCAAAGCATCTGCTACCTTGTTGGTTACTCCAGACTTGTGCACCATAAGGTAGTTAAACCTCTCTAGGTATGCTGCCCATCTTGCTAACATGCGATCCACATGCTTTTTGATTTCTAAAATGCTTTAAAGATTGATGGTCAGTGTAAACAATGAATTCCTTAGGTAGCAAATAGACTTCCCAAGTCTTCAAAGCCCTGAAAACAGCATACAATTCTTGCTGATAGGTACTCCACTTTTGTCTTGCTTCGCTTAGCTTCTCACTAAAGAAAGCGATGGGTTTTCGTTCTTGTGATAGAACAGCCCCAATGCCTACTCCACTTGCATCACAGTCCAGCTCAAATGTCTTAGTAAAATCAGGTAGTACCAAGACGAGAGCTTGCGAGAGCCTTTCCTTTATCTCCTTGAAACTAGCTTCAGCGGATTCATTCCATTGAAATTTTCCTTTCTTCAAGTATTCAGTGATTGGTGCCATAATGGTACTGAAATTTTTCACAAACCGCCTATAGAAAGTTGCAAGACCATGAAAACTTCTCACTTCTGAAATAGTTTTTGGAGTCGGCCATTTCCTTATTGCTTCAACTTTAGAGTCATCAACATGGATGCCCTTACTTGTGATGACAAACCCCAATAAAAGAAGTCGTGTTTGAAGGAAAACACATTTCTTCAAGTTGACATAAAGTTCGTTTTCCTTTAGTACCCGTAGCACCTCACGAATGTGACCCAAGTGTTCATCTTCGTCCTTGCTATATATCAGGATGTCATCAAAATAGACCACAACAAAGTGGGATAAGAAGGGTCTAAGTACCTGGTTCATCAAGTGCATAAAGGTACTTGGCGCATTTGAGAGTCCAAATGGCATGACCAACCATTCAAACGACCCTTCCTTTGTCTTGAAAGCTGTTTTCCATTCATCCCCAGGTCTGATGCGAATTTGATGATATCCGCTTTTTAAATCTAGCTTTGTGAACACCCTAGCACCACTGAGCTGATCTAACATATCATCTAGACGGGGAATAGGGAATCTGTACCTTATGGTGATCTTGTTGATAGCTCTACTATCCGTACACATGCGCCAAGATCCATATTTCTTTGGCGTGATCAAAGCTGGTACAACACATGGACTAATACTTTCTTGTATGTGTCCTTTCTGCAATAACTCCTCCACCTTTTCCTTTAGTATATCATGCTCTTTTGGGCTCATTCGATAGTGTGGGAGATTAGGAAGACTTGCTCCTGGGATCAAGTCAATTCGATGTTGTATTCCCCTCATTGGCGGTAGGCCTTGTGGTTCTCCAAGAATGCTTTGAAATTCAGCTAGTAGGCCATGTACCTTTGATGGAATTTCAACCGCCGGTTCCTCTTCACCTTTAACAATGAGTGCAGCACACATATCTGCCTCCTTCAAGTCTGCCATAAACTCCTTAGAGGTGTGGGAGATAGTTAACATGTTTTTCCCCTCCTCCTTAGAGGCATCAACATTTGATTGGTTTGGTAGGATGATGATCTTTCTCTTGTTCCAAGTGAAGGAGTAAGAATTTTCTTTTCCTCTGTATGTTGTATCCACATCAAACTGCCAAGGTCTTCCAAGAAGAACATGGCTTGCATCCATATCAACAACATCACACATCACATTTGAGCGGTAGTACTTACCCAAAGAGAGTGGCAAGTTGCATTGTTTGGTGACCCTCATATTCACCCCTTTCTTGATCCACCCAATAGTGTAGGGACTTGGATGGTCATGTGTCTCAAGCTTTAAATGGTTCACCAAATTCTGAGAGATAAGGTTCTCACAGCTGCAACTGTCAATCACTAATTTACATACCTTGCCATTCACCGTGCATTTGCTCTCAAATATCTTCTTTCGTTGTGTGTTGTCGGTCTGTGGTGTTGAGCACAAGAGACGCTGAATCACACACACCACTTCTTCACCCTCTTCTTCACAAACATCTTGTCCTTCTATTTCCTCAGATTCATATTCTTCGTCCCCTTCACCATCATGGATTGCTGTGTTGACAAATTTCCTCAATGGACAGTTGCTAGATACATGTCCATCTTCACCGCATTTATAGCATTTTATCCCTGTCTTTGCCTTACTCTTGCCTCCGGCTTGCTTTGGGGCAGGTTGCTTAGCCTTGGGTTGGGTGATCTTTTCTTCCACCCTGTGGGAATGACTCCTAGTTGAACCTTCTGTAGGAGAGTATGGGGCCTTACTTGCTTTCCTTGTCTTCACCAACCTCTCGGCCTTTAAGGCTAGAGCTTGTGCTTGGTCAATGGACCAAATCTGTTGCATCCCCAAACGATCTTGGATAATGTCATTGAGACCATTGATGTATCTTGCAACTTGTTGATCTTCAGTTTCAGTGAGGTTGCACCTCACTTGTAGCCTTAGAAACTCTTCCATGTACTCTGAAACAGTCCTATTTCCTTGAACACAGTTCTGAAACTGAATGAATAGGATCTGATCATAATCTGCGGGCAAAAATCTCCCTTTCAAAAGATTCTTCATTTGTCGCCAAGATCTCACACGCGGTTCTCCTCTTAATCGGCGGTCTTCTTGAAGACGATGCCACCATGCACCAGCTCCTCCTTTCAGCTTGTATGCGACCAAAGAAACCCTACGGTCTTCCGGAATATTCATGACCTCAAAGAAAGTCTCGACCTCATAAAACCAATCAAGGCACCCTTCAATATCAACATTTCCATTGAAAGTGGGGATTTCAGCTTTCACCTTGTATGTATCTCTTGCATATGTAGAGTTGGGTACTCTCGGGTATGTATAGAGATCAGGTTCCTCAAGGGCATCATCATATTCTTCCTCTTCAGAAGCTTCCGTATAAGTTGGCCTTCTCGAGGTATGTTGATATGTGTGTCGTCGGGGTGTTTTGGATTGAAGATGACCTCCTCTTCTTCGTTGTTGAACATCTCTTCTCTCCTTTGATGAATCTTCTTCATCAGCAGTAGGAGGAACACCCCTTTTTATCATCTCAACGAGCTGATTGAACCTCCGGTTAAGATCTTCACGTAGCTCCTGGATTTGTTGTTCTACAACATCAACTCTCTTTCCCAAATCCTCCATTGCTTGATGCATCTTGATCTCAATGAGAGAACTAGCATCTTGAACGGATCAGCAGGGCTCTGATACCACCTGAAGCAGCACAAAGGTTGTGGAGGAACAACTCCACCTTGCTGCTATAATAAAGACAGCACAAATGTTGAAGGAACCACTCCAACGTGCTGCGCTAGATATCGCTCTAGGGGCGTGAGATAGATATCGCTCTAGAGGCGGGGCCGTCAAGAGTTTAATCCAAAACTCTTAACACACAAGATCTAGTCCAAGATCTTAAAACAGGAACACAAAGTTCTTTATTGATAGGTGAAGGTTACATAGTCTGGTCCCTAGATAGAGGAGTGCTCCTCTATTTATAGGCTGCATAAGCCTTCACTACTTAGTTCTACTTGTAGCTAGAACATTCCAGAGAACACTACTTAAAGCTAATAAATAATACAAGAAACATGACTACAACACATGGCTAGAACACTCTGGAAACTGCTACAACACATATGACTAAATTACCAAATTATGTAGAATAGAGTAGAACTCTGTAGAAGTCAGTATTGTACTTGACTTCTGCTTTATTTTTTTTATTTTCCCTGCTGTTCTCCATCAAAATTGAAAGGCATTTTTGTGAGTGGAGTGTCCACCCACATCAATGGAGGGAGGGCAAGGGGGCAACCCCCATGCGCTGGCCACCCCCTTGGGGTGCCCCCCTCCTCCTATAAAAGAAGCCCCCCTCTCTCTCACTCACACCTCCTCGTGAATGATCTCTCTCCCCCTCTAGTATTTATCGCCGTGGTCTCGGAACAGAGAGATACATGTTCCCAGTGGCTATTCGGCAAGAAATATTTGTGCTTCCGCTGCATCGCTGGAGAGAGGAGGCGGAGGTTGTTCGGTGCCTCGGACGTGAGTGTGAGCACCGATGCGCCGCTGGTTTGTGGCGCTAGGACTTCCTCTCTATCTTGAGATCGACAAGAGATCGTCTACATCAACCACGAGTTCAACCTCGTTAAGCTTTGTCGATCTTCAAGGGTATGTTCTCTACGGATGTATATCCGCCCGTTGCTTGTATCTAGTAGATAGATCTTGGTACATAGTTGTTCCCATCGTAGGAATTTTTTTGTTTTCTATGTTGCGAACCCTACAGTGGTATCAAAGCCGGATCTATGCGTAGATGCTTTGCACGGGTAGTACACATATGAGTATGTGGGCGATGATGATCATGTTATTGCTTTCTAGTTGTACTTTGGTTATTGATGGCATAGTGGGATGAAGCGGCCCGGACAAACTTTACATGTCCTCACAAATGAGACCTATTCCACGCTTGACATGCAACTAGTTTTGCATAAGAGGCTAGCGGGTGTCTGTCTCTCCTACTATAGTCAATATCTAATTTGCAACGAGTTGTCAACAATTTGGTTATCCTTGTTGTGGTTCATGTTTGTAGGTAAGAGCGGTTCTATCTTTGAAATCCCTAAGCCACGTAAAACTTGCAATGGATAAATTAGAGGCGTCTAGTTTAGATTGTTGTCGGGGTAGTGTCATGATATGGTGATGTTGTAAGTAGAAGTATAAGTTGATACTCTTACAACACACATAACGTGTAAGTTTGATATACCTTGGCCTTACACATAGAGGTATGGTAGTGATCATACCACGATGCACATGATGGAGATCGGGTGCAAGAACCATATCATTCCTGTCAACACCCGGATTTTTAATCCCAAATGCCTGTTATGCCATACATCGCAATCCTAGGATTACCATTTTTGCGAGACATAACAGAATTGGATACCACGGTACATCATCCATTAAAAACCATACATAAGGTCTTACACAAATAAGGATCTCATGATCCAGTCTTAATACAACACAAGCAGCGGAATACGTAATAATAACGGTAGCGTAGGCGAAGCTCCATCTTCGGGGTCATAGGCAATGCTGACGATGGGAGATGATCCTAGTTGTCGTAACCTTCCTGGGGTCCATCTTCCAGGTACTCCTCTTCATAGTATGTCCATGGGAATAGCCAGGGAAAAAGCCATGAGTACTCTTTAAGTACTCGCAAACTAATACTAACAAGGGAAAGGGTTTTTGTAATAGGACACTAAGCTCTAGGGTTGTTTTGCAAAAAGCCAGATTTACCTCTACTAAGTTTGGAAACAATGAATGCTAGTTAAGGTTTTATAACACCTAAGTGGGAACTTGTATCTCATGCCACAACTTTGTTGTGGTCAAGTCAAAGTCTCAAATCATTTCACAAGTCATTTTGAAAACATCTGACGGGGAAACAGTATGGCCACTCCAACTGTCCATAACCGCGGACGTGGCTATTCGAATAGTTTGACGCTCTGAAGAGATTGTACACTTTCACCACAACATTCGATACATCCGTCAGGAACAAATCCTGAATTCACCATACTCAGTATGCGGATAATCAATCCTAACCTTTCAATTACATGCCCTAGTATAAGCACCTCTCCTGTGAGTTTGGCTTCCCAACCATGACCAACTGTCATCTTGAGTACTGCACAGGTGGACAATCTTCACAAGGTAGCCTCAGCTCAGACCTTGGCCGTGAGGGAACTAATATTAAGGTATATAAGTTTCCAGTCAAGCCCTACCCAATTCTCGGGTATTGTGGTTGTACGGTAAAATTGGAATGGTATCGCATCCAGACAACCATCAGTTTTATAAAGAGCTAAGGATCATGCCTCAACATTTTCATCACCATAAATCATGTGGTGTTCAGAAACACATGTCCAAAACATTTCAATAGAATGATCCATCATTCCAAGGTTTTCATAACCATTTTTCCACCAAGTATTCCCATCTAAATTTGATCAAGTTTTATGCTTAGCACTAGCATCTACAAGTGGGGGTAAGTACTAATGAGGGGTGGTAACTAGTGGAGTTTAACTAAGTTTAATCTTATGCCTTAGGATGACATCAAAATTATCTAGCTTAGGCCAAATTTTATGCTCTTTATGCAACCTTCCAAATATCTTGCTAGTATCTACAATTTACTCAAGTAAACTCTAAGTAATAGCTTTGATAAAGAAATAAAGTATAAAGCTTGTAAGTAAAAACTAGGATTGGTTTATCAAGTGGGTAGGATCATGTATGCTTATGGCATATAGTTGGCATGGTGACAAGCAAGTATTGGCTTGCATAGGTCAACTTGATTAGTAAGGCTTGCATAAGTATAGTATCTTGCAAGGGTTAGCTTGCACATTCAACTAGTAGTATTAGGCTTGTATCAGTATCAGTATAAGCTTGCTAAATTAATAGCTTGGAAGTATTGACTTGCCTTGTGCAGAGCAGTGGTTGAAGTTCTCCTCGGCTTCTTCTTCGTAATATCCTCCTTCCTCCTCGTATCCTTGGTCGGTACTAGCGTCTATGAATAAATACGAGGTACACAATCACCAAACAATACTTAACTACTTGCAATCATCACACACAAGGGTCCTATAGATGATCTAGCATCATCACTAACATTACAAGATTAAAGCTTGGTTTAATTCCATTTATTTTTAGAAAAGTAATTTCTACTCATTAAAAAACTACTTAAGATTTAATATTCTCCAAACCAAACATGGGATCATGTTGACACATGTCATCACCACATATTTTAGTCCATGGGAATGTGATTTAAAGTGGTGTCACAATTTAATAAGGTTTAACCTTTTATTTTTAATTAAATAAAGTGACTAGAAATGCTTATGTGGCATTATTTTATTACTTGGTCATTATTTCTATAAGTAAACCTATATATTTTTATATATTCTGTAAGGTATGGTTAAATGTGATTTTTGAGAGTTGGAATCAACTCAAAAGCTTTTATGGTTTAAATTTGAAAAATGTTTGAATGCAGAAAAGCTTCTGCCTTATTATTTTTACCAAGGGTGATCTACAGATCCAAATGATTTAAATCCAATGCTTGGATTTAGAACTTCAAGACCTTTCTAACAAAATTGGTTTCATTCAATTTGGTTCACTGAATCGAGCTGGGTTGATTTTTGAAACTAGGTACATAACTGTGTTTGAAATAAAATGGAAAAGGTTAAATTCAAACGACTGGGCTATGCGGGAAACGATACTAGGCCGGCCTGCTAAGCACAGCGCTTACGCGGGCTGGTTAAGTTACTGTCCCCACGCGTTAGTGAGACGAGGGGGTGCGAAGCGGTATGGGGCAATATGGTTCGTTCGACCTAGTTCTAATCCAACGGCTGAGGGTCGTCGTCCACGTCAGGCAACACCAGCGAGACTGAACCCTAACGCGGTAGGTGGGGGTCGTCGGGGGCTCACCGGGGCTCAGGAGAGGGTCGGCGAGGCGGGCGAACGACGAAGTCGACGACGGCGAACCTCCTGGTACTGGCAGCTTCTCCTGGGGCGGCTCCAATCACTGGCTCCCTTCTTCTCCAGCAGCGGCGGGCTCCGGTGAAATTCGCCTTGCTTCGGGAACAGGGTGAAACAATCAGTGAGGAGAGGGGAGTGAGATGGTGTGCTCAATTCGTTTATAGTCACGACGATGAGACCGAACGGGATGGGCAGGCGACAGTGGCGACATGGCTACGAGCTGCTAGAGGCATGGCCGGCGGTGGCAATCGCTTGGTGGTCTCCTGGCGATGCTCTACGGCTTTAATGCGCATGTAGGGGCGGTGGAAAATGGTCTGGAACGTGCGATGCTCTGCGCGGCCGAGGCGGCGTCTTCGACGGAGAGCGGTGGCTACGGGGCATGGGGCGGCGAACGGGGATGTCTGGCGGTCTCCTGGGTCGGTGGTGATCGTGTATGCACGCGACGAGGGCGGCGCGCGGTCTGTGGGCGTGTGTCGAGGGCGGCGCTCTAGCGCATGCTCGGCATGGTTGCTGGCGAGCTGGGCACGGTCTGTGCGTGTGGTCCAGGGGTTGGCAATGTTTGAACGCTGTACAGGGAGTGGCGGTGGGGTGTTGGCTTGCTCCCAGATAGGTTGGCTAGGCTTGTTTCTTCTCCTAGCTTGCTGTCCACACCGGGGTGACATGGTGAGCTTTGGCTGTTCACCATTGATGGCATTGCCAAGCTTACAGTGGGGCTAGTGCTTGGTTTAGTTGGCTAGATGATCTACTGAGGTTGCTGTGAGCTAGAGAGGGAACAAGTTAGGCTCCAATCACTGCTCACAATAGTGTTTAGATTTTATTTGATTTGAATCACAAGGTGTTTGATGAAATGGCCGCAAGAATTCAAGTTTTGAATTTTTAAAAGATTTTTGGTGTGTGTGCTTGGTTGGTGCTGGTGAGTCTGCAGATGCTTGGGTTTTGAAAGTTGAGCTTGTTTGAGTGTTTTTTGAAAAAGTGGGATCTTCCCATATGATAAAGATTCAATTTTGAATTGTCATTTAAACTATGCATTTGAAAGTTTCTGAATGATCACAAGGTGGGCCTTGATACTTTGTTATGAGTACTATCAAGGGGTGTAAAGATCCAACAAGTTTCTGTTAAGTTCTGAAAGTTTGACACAGCCAAAGTAGGTATGGGGGTTAAATTGGTCAAAATGACCATTCACTCATTTTGTTTGTTTTGATTTATTTGTCTTTGGGAAAAGTTTGGGAATTGTTTAGATGATGTTTATTTCACCTAAGAATCCTTTTACAAGCAAAGAAACACATTAAACAAGGCAATTCAAAAGAATTCAAAATGGGAGGCATACACACATGCATGCTTTCATAATTTTATTTAGAAAAGTTTTTGTTAACCCTAATTTTGATGATCCAAGTTTAGTATTTTTGGGATGTTACAAACCTTCCCCCCTTAAACAAAATCTCGTCCCGAGATTTGAAAAAGGACGAAAATATTACCTAGGATTTGAAGAGATCGGGAAATTCCGTCCTGATGTGATCTTCGCGCTCCCAGGTAGCTTCCTCTTCTGTGTGGTTGCTCCACTGAATCTTGAGAAACTTGATGCTTCGGGTTCTGGTGGTTCGGAAAGCTTCTTCCAAAATACGGATGGGTACTTCGGGATAGTTCAGGTCATCGTTGATCTCTATGGTCCGGTGATCGATATTCTTGAACACTTCAGTCTTCTCTGGAACTTCGTGGCACTTGCGAAGTAATGAGATATGGAACACATTGTGAACGGCTGACATCTCTTCAGGTAGTTCCAATTGATATGACACTTCTCCTCGACGGTTCAGAATCTTGAAGGGTTCGATATATCTGGGGGCTAACTTTCCTTTGAGTTGGAAACGCTGCATTCCCTTCAATGGCGACACTTTCAGATACACAAAATCTCCTATGTTGAAGGCGAGGTCTCGACATCTCTTGTCGGCGTAACTCTTCTGTCTGGACTGGGCTGTCTTGAGGTGCTCACAAATCTTGTGAACTTTCTCTTCTGCTTCTCGTAGGATGTCGGGTCCGAAGATCTGACTCTCTCCTACTTCTGACCAGTTCAAAGGGGTGCGACACTTCCTTCCGTACATGAATTCAAATGGGGCCATTTGCAAACTAGCTTGATAACTGTTGTTGTATGAAAATTATGTAAACGACAGACAGTCTTCCCACTTGGATCCATATTCTAACACACAGGCTCTCAGCATATCTTCGAGTTTTTGATTTACTCGCTCCGTTTGTCCATCGGTTTGAGGGTGATATGCGTTGCTGAAATCTAGGCGGGTTCCTAAACCTTCTTGTACTTTCTTCTAGAATCTCGAGGTAAATTGAGTTCCTCGATCAGATACGATGTTCTTGGGGACTCCGTGCAAACTAACGATTCTAGCGATGTATAACTCCGCTAGCTTCGAACTCTGATATGTGGTCTTGACGGGTAAGAAATGGGCGACTTTGGGCAATCTGTCCACTATGACCCAGATAGAGTCATTTCCCCTATTAGAAGTAGGCAATCCGGTGATAAAGTCCATTCCAACGGAATCCCATTTCCTTTCCGGAATCTGCAAAGGGTGTAACAATCCAGCGGGTCTTTGATGTCCTGCCTTGACTCGCTGACATATATCACACTTGGCGATATAGCTTCCGATTTCTCTCTTCATCTTATGCCACCAAAATTGCTCTTTCAAATCTTGATACATCTTAGTTCCTCCGGGGTGGATAGAATAAAGAGTATCATGAGCTTCCTTCAGAATCACTTCTTTCAACTCAGAATCTGTTGGTACACAAAGGCGTCCCTTGTACCACATAACTCCTTCTTCATCTTCGGTGAATCCGGGTACTTTGCCTGTACCAATACGACGCTTGATTCCGTCGATAATAACATTTCCTTTCTGCGCCTCTTTGATCTGGCTGATCAAAGTGGGTTGAAGTTTGATGCTAGCCAAAAATCCTTCACTTACTAATTCCATTCGAAAATCTTCCATCTCTTTGTGCAAGCTTGGTTGCTCCTTCAAAATCATGGAGTTAAAGCGGCACAACAATCTGCTAAGGGCATCTGCTACCACGTTGGCTTTACCAGGGTGATAGTGAATGTCCATGTCGTAATCCTTGATTATCTCAATCCATCTTCTCTGCCTCATATTCAGCTCCTTCTGAGTGAATATATACTTCAGGCTCTTGTGATCCGAATAAATCTCACAACTATTTCCCATCAGGTAATGCCTCCATGTCTTTCAGGCGAGAACTACAGCTGCGAGTTCGAGGTCATGGGTTCGGTAATTTTGTTCATGTTGTTTCAATTGTCGAGATAGATAAGATATAACTTTGCCTTCTTGCATTAGCACACATCGGAGACCGATCTTGGATGCATCACAATACACGTCAAAGGGCTTTGTGATATCTGGCATGATTAAGATTTGGGGCTGAAATCAATCTTCTCTTGAGTTCTTGAAAACTTGCTTCACATTTGTCGGTCCATTCAAACTTCTTGTCCTTCTTCAGCAATTGGGTCATGGGTCTGGCTATACTCGAGAATCCTTCTACGAACTTGCGGTAATATCCCGCCAATCCGTGAAATGCACGAACTTGGGTTTGAGTGGTTGGGGCTTTCCAATCTTCGACATCCTTCACCTTTGCAGGGTCAACGGCAATTCCTCCGGCTGATACAATGTGACCGAGGAATCCTACTTCCTGTAACCAGAATTCACATTTGCTAAACTTGGCATACAACTGATGCTCTCTAAGGGTTCCAAGAATGGTCCTTAGGTGTAGCTCATGTTATTCGTCCGATTTGGAATAAATCAGAATGTCATCGATGAAAACAACGACAAACTTATCCAGGAAGTCCATAAAAATCTTATTCATGAGATTCATGAAATAAGCGGGGGCATTGGTTAATCCAAAGGACATAATGGTATACTCGTATAATCCATATCGGGTGGTAAAGGCAGTCTTGGGAATATCCTCCACGCGAATCTTGAGTTGATGATAGCCAGTTCTAAGATCAATCTTAGAAAACACTTTGGCACCGGTCAACTGATCAAACAAATCTTCTATCTTGGGCAAGGGGTACTTGTTCTTGATGGTGACATCATTTAACTTCCTGTAATCCGTAGACAAACGGTTACCTCCATCCTTCTTATCCACGAACAAAACAGGTGATCTCCAAGGTGACGCACTTGGTTGAATCAATCCTATTTCCAACATGGAATCCAGTTGCTTCTTCAGTTCTGCCAGTTCTGACGGGTTCATACTATAGGGTCTCTGGGCTATGGGTCCTGTTCCGGGGATTAGTTCAATGGTAAACTCGATATCCCGATCTAGGGGCATACCGGGAAAAACATCTGGAAATACATCGGGGTATTCACAGACTATCCGGACTTGGTCAATGGTAGGTCGTGCTATACTCTTGTTGCACTTGAATTGGCGAGGTAAGGTTTCAGATATATGCTCGACTGATATTCCGGCTGTACTGGTCATGGTGATGGCTTTCCTGGCATAGTCAATCAATCCTTTCTGTTTGGACATCCAATCCATTCCTAGTACTACTTCCAAACCTTTAGTTCCGAGTGTCGTGGTATTGCACGGCAGATGCTACTGGGGGTAGCTTATGTAGAGGGAGCAAGGCGATGTAGGAGAATCCGGGAGCGAGATTGGCACACGATGTACCCAGGTTCACGTCCCCTCGGTGGAGGATCGCTACGTCCTGCTATCAATCCAGTATATGATCATAGATTGGTTTACAAGTGAGCCGCCGTAGGCGGAGGGAGAGACTAGATCTAATCTATTGTGGGAGAGGATGTAATATGATGTACCCGTGGGGGTGCCCCTGGTGACTTTATATATGCAGCCAGTTAGGGTTTACAAGTATTTGGTGGGCTCTGTATTAAAGTCGCTACATTGGGCCTCCAGTCAGCGCCACTCGCCTGGTTCAGTATGCACCAGTCGCCGTATTCGGCGAGTCGACACGCTCAGGGTTTGGCTTCAGTCGGCTCGATCCAGCTGGCGAATCCGCTTCGTGGGTATACCCCGATTGGGATTCCCCCATCAGTAGTCCCCGAGCGCGTTGTCGATTCTACACGGGCTTGAGGCAGGACGCGGAGAGTCTTGACGATGGGATGCCCCGTCGAATCGGCGACGAGCTCCTGAATAGAGAAAAGAACCGTGAAGCGGGAGGCGGTCGGCGTAAGCCAGTCGGTGATGGCCAGTTTGCGATAGACGCGGGGTGTCGATGAAGCCGCCAGTTACGGCGAGTCCCAGAACGTGGAGCGTGTCGAGCCCCCGAGCGCGGCGAGTGGCGAGGTCGAGCGACCAGCGAGTGCCGAGTCCTCGAGCGCTCCGAGTGGCAAGGTTGGGCGATCGACGAGTGGCGCTGTCTGTAGCGCGCCGAGTCCCTGAGCGCGTTGAGTACGCGAGGGCGAGTCCGCGGTGGTGAGTGCCCGAGCATGTTGAGTACGCGAGGGCGAGTCAACGGTGGCGAGTCCTCGAGCGTGTTGAGTACGCGAGGGCGAGTCCGCGGTGGCGAGTCCCCGAGTGTGTTGAGTACGCGAGGACGAGTCCCCGAGCGTGGAGAGTGCGAGAGGTTAGCGAGTCGTGGTCGCGGAACTACGCGTACACGCTGTATGCCTAGGAGTAGTCCCCGAGGCTCGAGTTGGCTTGTAGAGGCGACTTGAGGCTCTTTAGAGATGCATATTCTGAAAATAGTAGTTGTTTCCGCCGAGAATGGCGAGTGGCGAGGTCGTGCGACCGGCGAGCGCCGAGTCCCCGAGCGTGGCGAGTGGCGAGGTCGAGCGACCGGCGAGCTCCGAGTCCCCGAGCGCGCCGAGTGGCGAGGTTGGGCGAGTCACTGATCGTGGCGTGTCGTTGATGATAGCGAGTCCGCGAGGGGAGAGTCCCCGAGTGTGGTGAGACCGCGATGACTGCGAGTCCGCGAGGGGAGATTCCCTGAGTGTGGCGAGTCCGCGATGACTGCGAGTCCGCGAGGGGAGAGTTCCCGAGTGTGGCGAGTCCGCGATGATTGCGAGTCCGCGAGGGGAGAGTCCCCGAGTGTGGCGAGTCCGCGATGATTGTGAGTCCGCGAGGGGAGAGTCCCCGAGTGTGGCGAGTCCAAGATGATGTTGATTGCGCTGTTTTTGTTAGCGAGTCTCTCATCTTGGCCCGGAGGGCCAGTCGCATGGCGACTCCAAAGATGGCTCTCGACTTAGCGTTCTTCCTGGATGATCCGAGGCTCGGTTTGCGAGTCCTCGTCCGCAGTACTTGGCCGTGCGAGTCGCGCTATCTAAGGTTGAGGAGGACATGGTGCTGTTTGTGTAGCACTGCCATTTGTCTTGGCCCGGAAGGCCAGTCGAGCAAGGCGACTCAAATGATGGATCTCGGTTAGCGTTTTTCGTGGACGAACCGAGGCTCGGTTTGCGAGTCCTCGTCCGCACTACTTGGCCATTGCGAGTCGCTCTTTCAAACGTTGACAAAGGCGAATTGATTTTTCCCGGAGGGAAGAGAAGCCCAGTGGTGAGTCTATGCAGCATGGCATGCGACCCTCTCTGGCGACTCGGACGATGAAGGTCCCTTAGTAGGCGTGGCGTACGCATTCGACGTAGCGGACGGGGTCGCACGGCGTTTAACCGGAAAAAGTCAACGCGGCGGACAAGGAGTCGACGCGGCGGACGGTGATCGCACTATGGCGAAGTCGACGCGGCGGACACGGGGTCGACGCGGAGGACGGGGATCGCACTATGGCGAAGTCGACGCGGCAAACACGGGGTCGACGCGGCGGACGGGGATCGCGCTATGGCGATGTCGACGCGGCGGACACGGGGTCGACGCGGCAGACGAGGGTGGCGCTTTGGCGAGTAGTGGTAGCGAGCTCGATCCGACCATTGGTCGGATGGAGCTACTTTGGCGGAGGCGTGCGGCGTTTAGCCGGTAGCATGGAGAGTCGGCGATTTGCGGGTCGCCGAACATGGAGAGTCGTCGAACATGGCTAGGACACTTCCATGGCGAGCTCGCGGCGGGCGAGTCACCGAAGGTGGCGTGTCCACGACGGTGGAAAGTCTGCGATGAGCGATAAAGGCTATTTTGATTCAATTCTGCATTCATGGATTAATTCCCAAAAGATTCATACAGCCAGTATGCATGCAGATTAGATTAGATAAAATAATCGAATAACAAAGAAATTAATGTCAGAAAAAAGATGGGCTCATCAGAAATTAATTTATTGTGGCTTGTGCACTGTCTATCATTCGTGATGTCGTGGTTGCCGTCGAGCGTTGGAATAGTCGTGGTCGAGACGCCGGAGCCATCGTAGTCGGCGGACTCCACAGAAATAGCATAAAAAGGCGGCTCGTGTGGCTACACAAACTGATTGTAAAAGAAAGACATAGTCCGATTTGACTTGCACCAATTTGTACGACGCAGAAGATTAGATACAAATAAAATTATTAATTGGCAAGTAATCAATACAAGTGTGAATTAAAAACTCAGCTGTCATATAGTCTGATCATGTATATTCGCATGCATCCGGAATTTCCAGAGAAGTGCCTCTCACATGCGAATAGTACACCGCCGCTATTAAGCTGACTTGATTTTTCTTATGGCTGCACATAAGAATCGATTAGTAGACATGGCTGAATATTATAAGCAGAATATGCTGGAGTGGACAGAGAGATCTGGTTATGCTAATCGGATGCGTGTGATTGCATCGCTCCTGCCGTTGCTCCTCTGATCAAAAACCGATTTGGGGTCAGCCGACATTGGTGGCTTTGTTTTTTGCGATTTGAGACCTGCAAACTAAGCTGAATCGAGCTGATCTGAAATCAACTGAGTATTGCCGTGTGGACCGAGTCATGGGTCGATCGTGTGAACGGAATCGATCAGCTTTTTGTCCATCCAAAACGGCGTAAACATGCCTTCTTCATCGTCTTTGTGCACATGTAACAACAGATCAAGAAATCAGGATTAGATGCTAAATAAACGACAACAAATATCACTCTATAGAGAGCTTGACTCGCCAGGAATCAATCTAATGCAGAGCGAGCAAATCCGCCTTAATTTCAGGCATGTCGCCGAGGCCGGCGGCGGCACGATCGTGTCCACCTTGCTCTGGGTACAGGAACCCAATAATTATCTGGCACAGTCATTGATTGCCGGATGCCGTATAGAATATTTCCATCAGACGATTCCATCTAGCTCAATACGTACAAGGTTAAATCGAAATAAACTAATCAAGTGCTATGAAATCAACCGAGAGAAGGGATTGAATTAAAAACTTAGCTGCCATATAGAATCGATTGTGCATGATCGCATGTGGAGACGCCTTCGACGCATTGGCTGACAGCCAAACCAGATCAATCTACGTGCGTGTGCTTGGCGGCTGAATCAAAACTGGTCTGAGAAGAAAAATCGACCGTCGCCTAATGTCGATGAAGAAATCCAGCGCGATGATGCGGATGATCCTGTTGATGGCGAGGGATCCCGCCCGGATTATCACCCTCGAAGTATCGCTTGCCCCACGGTGGGCGCCAACTGTCGTGGTATTGCACGGCAGATGCTACTGGGGGTAGCTTACGTAGAGGGAGCAAGACGACGTAGGACAATCCGGGAGCGAGATTGGAACAGATGTACCCAGGTTCACGTCCCCTCGGTGGAGGATCGCTACGTCCGGCTATCAATCCAGTATATGATCATAGATTGGTTTACAAGTGAGCCGCCGTAGGCGGAGGGAGAGACTAGATCTAATCTATTGTGGGAGAGGATGTAATATGATGTCCCCGTGGGGGTGCCCCTGGTGGCTTTATATATGCAGCCAGTTAGGGTTTACAAGTATTTGGTGGGCTCTGTATTGAAGTCGCTAAATTGGGCCTCCAGTCGGCGCCACTCGCCTGGTTCAGTATGCGCCAGTCGCCGTATTCGGCGAGTCGACCTGCTCAGGGTTTGGCTTCAGTCGGCTCGATCCAGCTGGCGAATCCGCTTCGTGGGTATACCCCGATTGGTATTCCCCCATCATCGAGTACTATCAGATTAGCATAAAAATCTATGCCATGGATTCGGATAGGGACGGCTTTGCAAATTTGCCTAGCTTTGGTGGTTGAACCGGGAATTTGGACGATTATAACATGCTTCAGTTTTGTTGGTTGAATTTTACTAGAGCATGCAAATTCTTCGGTGACAAATGAATGCGATGCACCAGAATCAAACAACACTCTCGCAAGTACTGAATTAACAGAAAACATACCCAGCATGACGTCTGGCGCTTCCTGAGCTTCTTCAGCATGCATGAGGAAAAGACGATCGTTGCGGTTGAGTGAATTTCCTGGGGCAAACCTCCTTCCTGGCTGAACACGACGCTGCTGCTTAGCTGGGGCATTGGTATTGGGGGCTGCGACATTCTTCTTCTTGGGGCACTCGTTAGAATAGTGGCCCTTATTTCCACAGTCATAACAAGTTACTTGCGACTTGTCTTTTGCTGCAACAGGCACAACATTGCTTCCAGTCCTCGGGGCAGTGTTGGTGTTGGTGGCAGCATTGTTGTTGTTGAACTTGGGTGGTGCATAGTTGAAATTGCTAGAATTGCCGGGGTTGTTGTGATTTCCTCCGGGCCTAGGGTTTCCACGGTTGGGATAGGTCGGACGGTTCATTGGGGTTCGGTTGGTTCTTGGGATAAATCCTGGAGATGGGTTAGGGCGATACTTTGGGGTCTGATGGGTTCCTGGCTGATGCATCATGCGACGCTTGCGGTTCTCATTGGCTTGGTTGATCTTTCCTTCCATCTGGATGGTAGAGTCAACAAGGACTTCAATATCCGTAAAGGGAATATTGACCAACACAATCTGCATCTCATCGTGCAGACCATTCAGGAATCTTTATTTCTTCTTGGCTTCAGTGTCGATCTCATCCGGGGCATACCTAGATAATGACAAAAATTTGTCATGGTATTCCACTATGGTCATCCTTCCTTGCTTCAGTTCTCTGAATTCATATCTCATTCTCTTGATCAAACCCGGTGGCACATGGGTTCTGCTGAACTTGACCTTGAATTCCTCCCAGGTCATCATTTGGCCTCCGGTCATTGCGCGAACACTATTCCACCATGCCCTGGCATCTCCGGCTAGATAATGGGTGGTGAACAGAACTTTCTCGTTAGCTTCGACTCCGGTGAATTCTAGGTTATTTTCCATGGTTTGCAGCCAATCGTCGGCATCTAGGGGCTCTTCAGACTTAGTGCAAACAGGTGGGTTGGTGTTCTGGAAATTCTTGAGCTTAGATCCATGGTTGTCCTAGTTTCCGTGGCCTTGGTTGTTGTGGGGAAGCTAAGATATCTGTTGCAGGGTGGCTAAGTTGGCTTGACGCTCCGCTCTTTCAGCTTCGCGGTCAGAAACCAACATTTGCAGGATCTGCAACATCGGGTCCGAGGATGAACCACTTCCTCCGCGTGGCATCTGAAGATTGAGATAGATCATGAGAAAAGAGGGAAATTTCTAAGGTTTTGGGACTTTGAAAAGTTTTAAAAGTTTTAATCAGATTTTTCTAGCAACTTGCTTTTCATTCATTCATTCATTCATTCATTCATTCATTCATTCATTCATTCATTCATATCACACGATACAAACACACACCACAACAAGGTAAACCGATGGATTTAGGAACCATTCTGGAAACTACGATACAGTGGGACCGAATACTACTCACTACGCTAGTGCTCAAGTGCTACTACTCCTCGGGGTCGGTGTAGTCGTCATCCTCATCATCCTCATCGTCATTGATGAAGGCGAAATCATCGTCATCGGTGAATAAATCCATAGCCTGATCTTCCAGGAAATCGTCATCATCACTGAGATAGGAGTAGGGGTCTCCACGAAGGTCCTCTCCGGCATTCTCCCTTTCCTCCAACTGCATGTCTCTCTCGTGGATGGTCTCCTCCAAAGACGAGATACGGTGGCGAAGACGGGCAATGATGCGCTCCTTCTTGTCGAGCCGACGACGATGAGACTTGCGATCCTTCGCTAGCATGGCGATGGTCTGATCCTTCGTCTTGATGATGGCGGACTTGTGGTTGGAGTAGTCACGATAGTTGTCCAACTCTTGCTGACGATCGTAAGCTAAGGTGATCCAATTGAGTCTTCAGCTTGTGGTGGTATGGGGCTTCCAGGGGTTGTCCATTAGCATCACGCCTTGGGCAAAAATGAAAGCGGGTACCCTTGATCTGGTTGATACTCTGCCCACACAGACGGGCAAGAGCTTCCTGCATGGCCCTGGCAAGTCCATCGAGCCAGTTGTTCTCTATTAAGGTAAACTGAATTCCCGCAGCAGTGGGAGGTTCAATCTTTCCTCGGAGACTTGCAGCAATTAGCCACTGCAGATCTTCTCCTCCTTGATCATTGAGCTGGGCTCCCAAGAACTCGGGATGTGGACGCTCCAGAAGTTCTGAAAGCTGGTCCAAATCCCTCTCAAAGATAAGGTCGCCTCCATTCCCCAACTGGTAAAACTTGTTATACTTCATGTCCATCTAAAAGAATATAGGATGAGTAAGTTAGTAGAGTGATCAAGTGTGTCAAATTTTATGTATTTTGCAAGAGTTTTTGAGGAACATGATTTTTTGTAAAAGAATCAAGTGATAAGAATGGGAATTTTTTTTGTAAATATTTGCTTCCTTTGGTTTTGAAACTAAGTTTTTGATTCAAACGCCCAGTCTAACTAGGGTCTCCTATGGTCAGGATGGCTCTGATACCAACTTGTCAACACCCAGATTTTTAATCCCAGATGCCTGTTATGCCATACATCGCAATCCCAGGATTACCATTTTTGTGAGACATAACATAATTGGATACCACAGTACATCATCCATTACAAACCATACATAAGGTCTTACACAAATAAGGATCTCATGATCCAGTCTTAATACAACACAAGAAGCGGAATATGTAATAATAACAGTAGCATAGGCGAAGCTCCATCTTTAGGGTCACAGGCAATGCTGACGATGAGAGATGATCCTAGTTGTCGTAACCTTCCTGGGGTCCATCTTCCAGGTACTCCTCTTCATAGTCTGGGCATGGGAATAGCCAGGAACAAAGCCATGAGTACTCTTTAAGTACTCGCAAACTAATACTAACAAGGGAAAGGGTTTTTGTAATAGGACACTAAGCTCTAGGGTTGTTTTGCAAAAAGCCAGATTTACCTCTACTAAGTTTGGAAACAACGAATGCTAGTTAAGGTTTGATAACACCTAAGTGGGATCTTGTATCTCATGCCACAACTCTGTTGTGGTCAAGTCAAAGTCTGAAATCATTTCACAAGTCATTTTGAAAACATCTGATGGGGAAACAGTATGGCCAGTCCAACTGTCCATAATCGCGGATGCGGCTATTCGAATAGTTTGACACTACGCAGAGATTGTACACTTTCACCACAACATTCGATACATCCGTCAGGAACAAATCCTAAATTCACCATACTCAGTATGAGGATAATCAATCCTAACCTTTCAATTACACGCCCTAGTATAAGCACCTCTCCTATGAGTTTGGCCTCCCAACCATGACCAACTGTCATCTTGGGTACTGCACAGGTGGACAATCTTCACAAGGTAGCCTCAGCTAAGACCTTCGCCGTGAGGAAACTAATACTAAGGTATATAAGTTTCCAGTCAAGCCCTACCCAATTCTCGGGTATTGTGGTTGTACGGTAAAATTGGAATGGTATCGCATCCAGACAACCATCAGTTTTATAAAGGGCTAAGGCTCATGCCTCAACATTTTCATCACCATAAATCATCTGGTGTTTAGAAACACATGTCCAAAACATTTCAATAGAATGATCCATCATTCCAAGGTTTTCATAACCATTTTTTCACCAAGTATTCCCATCTAAATTGACCAAGTTTTATGCTTAGCACTAGCATCTACAAGTGGGGGTAAGTACTAATGAGGGGTGGTAAACTAGTGGAGTTTAACTAAGTTCAATCTCATGCCTTAGGATGACATCAAGATTATCTAGCTTAGGCAAAATTTTATGCTCTTTATGCAACCTTCCAAATATCCTGCTAGTATCTACAATTTACTCAAGTAAACTCTAAGTAATAGCTTTGATAAAGAAATAAAGTATAAAGCTTGTAAGTAAAAACTAGGATTGGTTTATCAAGTGGGTAGGATCATCTATGCTTAAGGCATATAGTTGGCCTGGTGACAAACAAGTATTGGCTTGCATAGGTCAACTTGATTAGTAAGGCTTGCATAAGTATAGTATCTTGCAAGGGTTAGCTTGCACATTCAACTAGTAGTATTAGGATTGCATCAGTATCAGTATAAGCTTGCTAAATTAATAGCTTGCAAGTATTGTCTTGCCTTGTGCAGAGCAGTGGTTGAAGTTCTCCTCGGCTTCTTCTTCGTAATATCCTCCTTCCTCCTCGTATCCTTGGTCGGTACTAGCGTCTATGAATAAATACGAGGTACACAATCACCAAACAATACTTAACTACTTGCAATCATCACACAAGGGTCCTATAGATGATCTAGCATCATCACTAACATTACAAGATTAAAGCTTGGTTTAATTCCTTTTATTTTTAGAAAAGTAATTTCTACTCATTGAAAAAATACTTAAGATTTAATATTCTCCAAACCAAACATGGGATCATGTTGACACATCTCATCACCACATATTTTAGTCCATGGGAATGTGATTTAAAGTGGTGTCACAATTTAATAAGGTTTAACCTTTTATTTTTAATTAAATAAAGTGACTAGAAATGCTTATGTGGCATTCTTTTATTACTTGGTCATTATTTCTGTAAGTAAACCTATATATTTTTATATATTCTGAAAGGTATGGTTAAATGAGATTTTTGAGATTTGGAATCAACTCAAAATATTTTATGGTTTAAATTTGAAAAATGTTTGAATGCAGAAAAGCTTCTGCCTTGTTATTTTTTACCAAGGGTGCTCTAGAGATCGAAATGATTTAAATCCAACGGGCTTGGATTTATCACTTCAAGACCTTTCTAACAAATTTTTTTTCATTCAATTTGGTTCACTGAATCGAGCTGGGTTGATTTTTGAAACTAGGTACAGAACTGTGTTTGAAATAAAATGGAAAAAGTTAAATTCAAATGACTGGGCTGCGCGGGAAACGATACTGGGCCGGCCTGCTAAGCACAGCGCTTACGCGGGCTGGTTAAGTTGCTGTCCCCACGCGTGAGTGAGACGAGGGGGTGCGAAGCGGTATGGGGCAATATGGTGCGTTCGATCTAGTTCTAATCCAGCGGCTGAGGGTCGTCTTCCACGTCGAGCAACGCCGGCGAGACTGAACCCTAACGCGGCAGGTAGGGGTCATCGGGGGCTCACCGTGGCTCAGGCGAGGGTCGGCGAGGCGGGCGAACGACGAAGTCGACAACGGCGAACATCCTGGTACTGGCAGCTTCTTCTGGGGCGGCTCCAATCGCTGGCTCCCTTCTTCTCCAGCAGCGGCGGGCTCCGGTGAAATTCCGGCGAAGCGCTGCACGCCTTGCTTCGGGAACGGGGTGAAACAATCAGTGAGGAGAGGGGAGTGAGATGGTGTGCTCAATTCGGATGGGGGTGGCCTCTATTTATAGTCGCGACGACGAGACCGAACGGGATGGGAAGGCGACGGTGGCGACATGGCTACGGGCTGCTAGAGGCATGCTCGGCGGTGGCGATCGCTTGGTGGTCTCCTGGCGATGCTCTACGGCTTTAATGCGCATGTAGGGGAGGTGGCAAATGGTCTGGAACGTGCGTTGCTCTGCGCGGCCGAGGCGGCGTCTTCGACGGCGAGCGGTGGCTACGGGGCATGGGGCGGCGAACGGTGATGTCTGGCGGTCTTCTGGGTCGGTGGTGATCGTGTATGCACGCGGCGAGGGCGGCGCGCGGTCTGTGGGCGTGTGTCGAGGGCGGCGCTCTAGCGCATGCTCGGCATGGTTGCTGGCGAGCTGGGCACGGTCTGTGCGTGTGGTCCAGGGGTTGGCAATGTTTGAACGCTGTACAGGGAGTGGCGGTGGGGTGTTGGCTTGCTCCCAGATAGGTTGGCTAGGCTTGTTTCTTCTCCTAGCTTGCTGTCCACACCGGGGTGACATGGTGAGCTTTGGCTGTTCACCATTGATGGCATTGCCAAGCTTACAATGGGGCTAGTGCTTGGTTTAGTTGGCTAGATGATCTACTGAGGTTGCTGTGAGCTAGAGAGGGAACAAGTTAGGCTCCAATCACTGCTCACAATAGTGTTTATATTTTATTTGATTTGAATCAGCAAGGTGTTTGATGAAATGGCCGCAAGAATTCAAGTTTTGAATTTTGAAAAGATTTTTGGTGGGTGTGCTAGGTTGGTGCTGGTGAGTCTGCAGATGCTTGGGTTTTGAAAGTTGAGCTTGTTTGAGTGGTTTTTGAAAAAGTGGGATCTTCCCATATGATAAAGATTCAATTCTGAATTGTCATTTAAACTATGCATTTGAAAGTTTCTTGATGATCACAAGGTGGGACTTGATACTTTGTTATGAGTAATATCAAGGGGTGTAAAGATCCAAACAAGTTTCTGTTAAGTTCTGAAAGTTTGAGACAACCAAAGTAGGTATGGGGGTTAAATTGGTCAAAATGACCATTCACTCATTTTGTTTGTTTGATTTATTTGTCTTTGGGAAAAGTTTGGGAATTGTTTAGATGATGTTTATTTCACCTAAGAATCCTTTTACAAGCAAAGAAACACATAAACAAGGCAATTCAAAAGAATTCAAAATGGGAGGCATACACACATGCATGATTTCATAATTTTATTTAGAAAAGTTTTGTTAACCCTAATTTTGATGATTAGGGTTTGATGATCCAAGTTTAGTATTTTTGGGATGTTACAATTCCACTTAGAAACATGTGATGTTTGTTGCATCTTATATTGCTTGTTTAGCGTTTTATTAGCATAATAAGATGATCCCTCATTTAGATATCAAGATAAGAATTCTTCCTTAAGTATGCATCGATTATGTTTCGTCGCTCCAAGACATCATGTGATGATCTATCACATCCCAAAATTTTCCAAATTTTGAAATGTGAAAAAATAAATAAACAAAAGAATTAATTGTTGAAATTTAGGGTGAAAAGAAACTTTTTTCTTCTAAATGGAAACATCAAAAACCTTTTTGAACAAAATTTGAATGAAAAGGGAATCCAACAAAATTTCAATCAAGTGAAATGCATTCATCAATGAATGTATCTTGAAATTTAAACATTTGGAAAATTTAAACCAAAACCCCAAATCTTAATGAAAGAAATCAATTCCAAAGATCAAATTCATTTTATGCATGGAAAGAATCTTGAATTTAAACACTTGGAAAAATAAACCAAAACCCTAAAACCCTAGTGGAAGAAAATCATTTCCAAGATCTCTCTAAGACTATGGATTTGAATCATATAATAATTCAGCAGCAAACATTTATAAATTATAAAAAATTATAAATAAAAATATTATAAAACCATAGAAATTGGTTTCATTTAATTTGGAGCCTTGGATAAAAACTTATGAATTTAATAAGATAAAAGGAATTAATTTCCAAGGCTAATAACGGTCCTATCTAAAATCCATACCAAATCTTGAGAAAAGTAATCCTAAAAGAATTTAAAAATATAAATAAATATGAAATAAAATCATACAAATTGGAATCACCAATTTTGAATCTATAAATAAAAAGATATGGATTTTATAAGATAAATAAATAAATAAATAAATAAATAAGGATTATTTAAAAGACAAATTTAATCTTGGCCAAATCCATAAAAAAATGAAAGTTATTGAATAATAAAAAGGAGTAAAAGATTATTTAAATAAAATCATATGGATTAAAGCATTTCAAATTTTATTTAAATAAAGACAAATTGCCTAAACTAAATAAATAATAAATCCCAAGAAAATTATTTAGAAGATAATTAAACCTTGAGTTAAATCTATAAGCAAATGGAATAAAAATAATCCAAATAAAATAAGGGAATAAAGATTATTTGAATAAAATTAATATGGACTAAAACCTTAATTGATTTAAATGAAGACAAAATCCCTAATAAAAATGATTAATTAAATCATGAGAAATAATAATTGAAATTGCTAAAATGGAATAAAAGTTATCTAATTAACTTAAAAAGAATAAATGATTAATTAAATAAAATAATATGGATTGGAACCATATTTAAAATCTTATTTAAATAAAGACAAATGTATAATTTAAATAAATAATAAACCATAAAGAGAATATAAGAAAATATTCTAAAATGGACTTTAAAATACATTAAGAAATAGTATTAAAACCTACTGAAAGTTTAGAAGAGGTTTGATAAAAATCTGGATTCAAATTGAGTTTGAACTCATTTAAATAAAATCAACACAGAAAATAAAAATAGAAAAAGAAAACGGAATTAGAAAGAAAAAATAATAGAAAAGAAAACAGCCTAGAAACCCCAGCCCAACTATGCAGGCCCAACTAGCCCTGCAGGAGCCCACGCAGGAAACCCCCTCTCCCTGTTTCTTTTCTCACGCGCAAGCCTACCCTCAACTCCACTGACCGTGCGACCGCACCTCGCCAGCTTGGCATCGTCTTCAACCCGCGAGACCTGTTCTTCCCCCTTCACTCCGAGCGTTTTCGCGTTGATTTCGTGGTGTTAAATTCGCATCAATCGCGCCAGTAATTTGTCGGCGACCACGCCCTACTTAAGCGCCCTCCTCTCCCTCTTCTTTCCCCTCACTCGCCCGCACCTCTCTGCCCCCAGGCTGCTCCAATTCTTTCTTGCTCCGCCACTGTATCGACGACACTCCGACGACAATTCCGGCCAACACCGCCAGCCCCATTGCCCCTAGAGCAAATGAGTGGGATCCACTGTACCAGGCGCACCTCCTAGTACCGCCCGCTTGGCTGCACGTGCCCCCGAGCATCGACAACGACCTCGACTGAGCGCCGCCGTCACCTGCCCCGACTCCGGCGACCCCCACTGGTAAAATCAGACCGCGCCTCCCCATCTCGATGACGCTCGTGTGTTCACCTCTCCCTTGCATGCCTAACACTGCCTCTAGATTGTCCTACCATGCCTTGTAGCCTCGCCAACGACTACGCCGAGCACGCCCGTCGCCAGAAGCAACTCTGGCGAGCAATCGCCAGTAACACCGTGCGCCCCTATCCCTGTGGTGACCATGTTGAGAATCAGCGCGACCCTGCGAGTCTGGTAATGCCCTCCGTTCTCTCTCTCGCTTCCTATTTCTCCGGCAACATCACCGCCCAAGCGTCGCCGCCACGCACCATCGTCGAGCGCCACCAGAATTTGGTCAAGAAGTTTTAGACCGTTAGATCTAGATCTCATGGCTACGATAGAATCACTTAAAATGAAAGGGTATGCAAGATCTATACCGTTCGATCTGACTCAAATCCAACAGTCTGTATTGATTGATGCAGCCAAAGCATTATACACCAATAGGATCGCACCACGTGGCCATGCGTGTTGTTTTAAAAATAGAAATAATTTATTTTGTAAAATTCATAACTTTTGTTCTGCTTGGCCAAACTTTGCAAGTTTTATATCAATGGATTCAAAAAAATGTGAACTTTGAAACAATGCCCTTAGTTTAGTATTTTGTTTTTGGAAAATTGAGTGTTTTTGCAAAAACTTATCTAGGCCTATTTTGAGTATAAAAATTATTCTAAAATTGATTTTTGAGTAAAACCTTTTGAAAATGGTTTGATTTAAACTCCCTGACCCTAAACATTAACTTTTGGATTTAAAAATATATTTGATAACACTAGAAAATTATTACTTGATTTAAAGGCATATCTAGTAAAACAAAATGATGCTTTGATTTAAAAATGATTGTGGGTGAAACCTTTTGTAAATGGATTTGTTTTAAAACACTTTGACCATAAACATTAATATTTTTGTTGAAAGACATTTTGGCTAACACTAGAAATTATTCCTTTGATTAAAATCATTTCTAGCAAAACAAAAATGATTTAAATGGTCCATTCTCACTAACTTGTTTTTAAATGGTTTTCCCACTTTTATAAATGACCAATAGGTGTTTTAAAATGTTTATAGCGTATTAGAAACCACTTTTCCAAACAAAACAATCTCTTGCATGCTTGCATGCATTGTTTTGCTTTTATTGTTTTATTTGATGAATTGTTTGAATATGTGCTTGCTTGATTGAATTGTAGTGAACTTTGAAGAGTGTGACCATTGCAAGATCAAGGAGTGTATCTATATTCTCTACTAAAAAGGCAAGTGGTGCTTCATACATTTTGTGCTATTATTTTCACTATGCATTAGTGATATTTTGAGTAGGAATTGCATGGAAATTTTACTAAGTATGCTATGCCATGGGAAATCCTAGTAGATGATGCCTTAGTAGATTTTCCCTAAGTTAAGATTCTTGCTACTATTATGCTTATCCTAGCTAGTAGAAAACAAGGGTGGATTATATTCATGCTATGAAATATTTCTAAGTCTATGACTTGTGTTTTGTTTAATAAAACAACTATGTGAATGAATCACCTGGGTGGAATGGAAGGAAAGGTTTGTGTTGAGTGGTTATACAAGTCCAGTATACTGGAGAAAACTTGTGTATCACACTTGTGGAAAGCCACCCAGGAACAAAGAGATTTGAGATATCAAATGTTGAGAAGCTTCAATTGTAGCCACATGGTATATGGGCTCTACCAGGATCATATAGGTTGCAATAACTAAGCCATATGGAAAAAAGGTGTGAAGGGATACGGGTAGGCTACACTAGCGCAAATAAAAAAAATCTACCGCGTAAACCAGGATTACTGTTGTCATAGATCACGGGATTACCACTAGACGCGCAGTTGCGGAACTTAATGAAGCACTTCGAGGCAGTGCAGACTATCTATGTCTCCTCCTCATTCTCGTCCCACGAGAAGCTCCACTTGTGCGGCTCGTCCAAGCGCTACAGATGCAGCATCTCCGAGGTATCCACACGTACAGGGTGGAAGCGTCAAACACCAAACTGTTAGGTCCGCGCGTGCAACACATGCATGAGTGGCAGCTGGGTGGAATGGTATAACCCTGGTCAGCACACCCCACCCTCTCTTATATAGGCGTCCCTAGTGGGCTTCTACATTAGCAGCCCATTAGTAGCCTAAGCCTGGTCTAATTCGGATCCAATCCTCATTAGGCTTCAAGCCCCTTAAGTGTGTGACCCTATAGGTTCATATACGTATAGACATGACACGAATACACTTATTCTATCAATAGTTGGTAGCGGCCTCTAGCAAGACGTGCCAACTCCTAAACGCATACAAAGATCATATCGGACGAACCATCACAAGTTTTAGTACATGTTTTTCCCTTTGCCTCACGATATTTGGTCTAGCTCCAAGCTGACCTCCCTTTCTCGATACTGTGATCCAGAATCCCTTTACTAGGTTAACTCTTAACCATATGTAGCACGACCATACATTTCTGGATCCGATCACTCGAGGGGCCCAGAGATATCTCTCTCAAGTAGAGAGGGGCAAATACCATCTTGATTGACCATGCCTTGCAGCATGCTTCAGGACAAACCTGAAAGCTACCTTTATAACTACCCAGTTACGGTGTAGCGTTTGATAGCCCCAAAGTATGTCGATCCACATCTCAAGTACATGTGACAATCTTAGGTCTAAGGAAAAAACGTACAAGATGTGTAGAGAGAGAGATGCAACTAATTGGCAGTCTCAAGTTGGGTCAGTCCAACCCCATGTTCATAACATGTGTCCACATCATTGGTTTGACATCTCCATGTCAAAACATAGTCATAAACCAATCGATGTGCTACTCTAATATTCACATGTGTCCTCACATGAACTCCGACTAGGGACAACTATTAAATAACCATACAAGTAAAGAGTTTCACAAACAATTCACATAACTGCCAATCAATACAATTTGCCTGATATGGATATTCAAGAAATAATACAATAACTCATGGATACATAAGAAATATAATCATCTCTATGATTGCCTCTAAGGCATATTTCCTTCAAGGTGGCAGGGGGTGATAGGATGGAGCGCGTCCATTTGGTCTAAGGGAAGGCTTCTGAAATATCTTGTCTCGATGCATGTCGAGTCTTGTGGGGAAAGTGCGCGACCTCTTGAGAGAGTAAATCTAAGTACTTAGCCGTGTCCCCGGCAATGGACGAGCATCAAGACATGGAAGCTATCAATGATCTCCTCATCCCAATTTCTAAGTTAAAAGTTTCTGGTTGAACAAGGGTTAAAGGATCACCAATTTTATTGGTAGATGTCTTCGTTGATTTTGACAAATAAAAACTTAGTTTTTTTTCAAATGATAAGGAAAATCTATTTTGAGCAAAGCAATCCTAAGCTCCACTTAGACAAATGCATATAGACGATAGATACCACTATTCTACCATAGTATCACTTACCAATACAATTCCAATGTATTGACCCTTGTGGCTGTAACTTATTATGTTGCAGGTTTTTTTGATGTTAGTGAAGTGTGTTGAATAGAATTACAAGTCTACAACCAACATGATTGCCTATGGCACTTTGAAGATGAAGGTCTCCATGCTATATAGTTATTTCTGGTGCATTGTAATGAGATAGCCAAATGAGCTATGTAATTATTTTATTCCTGGTTATAAAGTTGTATTATGACCTTTGTTTCTTGATATTACATCTTAAAATGTGGATGCTAGCTATTGATCCAGGGACTAGCATTGTAAACACATGGATCTCTACCTTATAAAGGTTGGGACCTTTACAGATGGTATCAGAGCACTGTGTTGCCTGTAGGATTGTAACCCTAGGAATGGACAAAACCCCTTAGAAAAATAGGAGTTGTATTTGTTCAAACATATTGACAAAAAATCTTGTAAACTCTTTCCTCAACCTTTTTGTTTTGAATCTACATCTCTTCCTTTTCAACTTCTTGGAAAAAACTTCAACATGAGCAAACGACATCAACATCACCAATGACTTCAACTTTAGTTTCACCAAGCACTTCAACTTGGACATCACTAAGGACTACAAGTGAGACAAGAAATATTACTCAATACTTGGAGACTAAGGAAACACAACTTAGAAGGAATCATCATCACCTTTGAGTCTTGTGACCAAGATGCAAGAATTTTTCCAAGGATACAATGATATTGGTCAAGAAGAAACAACCAAGAAGAATGGATTGATCTCAAGTGAATCCTATAGTTCGACCACCATGGTAGTGTTTAGTTAGGTCAATCACATCAACTTAGGTGGTTTAGCAAAAATATTTTGGTTACCAAAAATATGATTGAATCTTGTTGTTTGAGTGGAATGCATGATTGTGATTGCTTGCACATTGATTGTGTGAATTGTTGTGTGAGATTAGAATTCTTCCTCTAGAAATCTTTTGCCTAATCTAATACCAATCCAACCCAAATAGATGACTTATCCAAGAGACCACAACTCCAACATCAAGGATGGTGACAATAACCAAGAGATGCACATAAGAGAACAACTTCTAGAAACTCAAGCCCAGTTGAATGAAGTGACAACTCAGTTTTTAGCCAACAACAATGAGTTAGACCCAACCATGCAAAAGTTTTTGGAAACCCAATCCCAATTGTTGCAAAGGATGACAAATCAAAAGATCAACATGAGAAGCAACCCTTCCCAAAGTGATTGTGACAACAATGATACCAAGGATGATATTATATAAGGAACTCAAGCTTGCAATATTTGTGGAGACATATGACACACTTATAAAGAGCATGTGGACCAATGCCCTCATTGTGTAGAGGAACATCCAACTAAAAAATGCCCCACAACTCAAGTTACTTATTTCCTATGTGAAGGAAATGGTCATGTCCCTATCCAATGCCCCATATATCCTATAGTTCAACAAATGAAACAAGATGGAATGCATCAAATGTTTGGAAAACTCCATGAAGGAACAACTTCTACAAAGAAGTATGAAGACAAAGGCAAATCTCAGTATGCACCTCCATACATTGTAACCCACCATGGTGGACACAAGAGGAAACATGGACATTATCCTAGGAATCGTTCAAGGAACCGAGGACATTTTCCCACCTTTGAGGTGAGATATGAAGAACATGAACTAGAAGAACTCCTAGCTTTGGAGAAACCCTAGAAGAAGAAGGACAAAAGGCATGTGCAATGTTTCAATTGCAAAGAGATGGGACACTATGCCAATAAATGTCCAGAAAAGAAGAAGAACCAAGGAAACCAATAAGAGGTAATGATACCAAAGATAAATAAGGATATTAGCCAAGTGATGAGCAACAAATGCAAAGAGCTAGGCCATTATGCAAAAAATTGTCCAGAGAAGTTACTTCACCCCAAGTAAGCCAAGATGTAATCTAGTCAAAAATCTTTTAAGGGTGGTAGTACCCTAGTTTTCTTGAAGACAACTTGTAACCTCTAGCCTTCCCAAATCTCGTGACGAGATTTCTTTTAAGGGTGGTAGCCTGTCATATCCCAAAATTTTCCAAATTTTGAAATGTGAAAAAATAAGTAAACAAAAGAATTAATTGTTGAAATTTAGGGTGAAAAGAAACTTTTTGCTTCTAAATGGAAACATCAAAAACCTTCTTGAACAAAATTTGAATGAAAAGGGAATCCAACAAAATTTCAACCAAGTGAAATGCATTCATCAATGAATGTATCTTGAAATTTAAAAATTTGGAAAAGTTAAACCAATACCCCAAATCTTAATGAAATAAATCAATTCCAAAATCAAATGCATTTTATGAATGGAAAGAATCTTGAATTTAAACACTTGGGAAAATAAACCAAAACCATAAAACCCTAGTGGAAGAAAATCATTTCCAAGATCTCTCTAAGACTATGATTTGAATCATATAATAATTCAGAAACAAACATTTATAAATGATAAAAAATGATAAATAAAAATATTATAAAACCATAGAAACTGGTTTCATTCAATTTGGAGCCATGGATAAAAACTTATGAATTTAATAAGATAAAAGGAATTAATTTCCAAGGCTAATAAAGCTCCTATCTAAAATCCATACCAAATATTGAGCAAAGTAATCCTAAAAGGATTTAAAAAGATAAAAAAATATTAAATAAAATCATACTAATTGGAATCACCAATTTTGAATCTATAAATAAAAAGATATGGATTTTATACGATAAAGAAAGAAATAGGGATTATTTAAAAGACAAATTTAATCTTGGCCAAATCTATAAACCAATGAAAGTTATTGAATAATAAAAAGGAGTAAAATATTATTTCAATAAAATCATATGGATTAAACCAATTCAAATTTTATTTAAATAAAGACAAATTGCCTAAACTAAATAAATAATAAATGCCAAGAAAATTATTTAGAATACAATTTAAACCTTGAGTTAAATTCATAAGCAAATGGAATAAAAATAATCCAAATAAAATAAGGGAATAAAGATTATTTGAATAAAATTAATATGGACTTAAACCATATTTGATTTAAATGAAGACAAAATCCCTAATAAAATGATTAATTAAATCATGAGAAAATAATAATTGAAATTGCTAAAATGGATTAAAAGTTATCTAATTAACTTAAAAAGAATAAAGGATTAATTAAATAAAATAATATGGATTGGAACCATATTTAAAATCTTATTTAAATAAAGACAAATGTCTAATTTAAATAAATAATAAACCATAAAGAGAATATAAGAAAATATTCTAAAATGGACTTTAAAATACATTAATAAATAGTATTAAAAGCTATTGAAAGTTTAGAGGAGGTTTGATAAAAATCTGGATTCAAATTGAGTTTGAACTCATAGGAATAAAATCAAAACAAAAAATAAAAACAGAAAAAGATAAAGGAATGAGAAGGAAAAATAATAATAGAAAAGAAAACATCCTAGAAACCCCAGCCCAACTAAGCAGGCCCAACTAGCCCAGCTGGAGCCCACATGGGAAACCCCCTCTCCCAGTTTCTTTTCTCACGTGCAAGCCTACCCTCAACGCCACTGACCGCGCAAACCCAACCCGCCAGCTTGGCATCGTCTTCAACCCGCGAGACCTGTTCTTCCCCTTCACTACGAGCATTTCCGCGTTGATTTTGCGACGTTAAATTCGCATCAGTCACGCCAGTAATTCGCCCGCGACCACGCCCTACTTAAGCTCCCTCCTCCCCCTCTTCTTTCCCCTCACTCGCCCGCACCTCTCTGCCCCTAGGCCGCTCCAATTCTTCCTCGCTCTGCCACTTTACCGACGACACTCCAACGATAATTCTGGCCAACACCGCCAGCCCCATTTCCCCCAGAGCAAACGAGTGGGATCCCCAGTACCAGGTGCACCTCCCAGTATCGCCCGCTTGGACGCGCGTGCCCCAGAGCGTTGGCAACGACCTCGACTGAGCGCCACCGTCACCTGCCCTGACTCCGGCGACCCCACTGGTAAAATCATACCGCGCCTCCCCCTCTCGATGACGCTCGTGTGTTCACCTCTCCCTTGCGTACCTAACACTGCCTCTGGATTGTCCTACCATGCCTGGTAGCCTCGCCAACGACGATGCTGAGCACGCCCGTCGCTAGTATCAACTCCGGCGAGCAATCGCCAATAACACCATGCGCCCCTGTCCCTGCGGCGACCACGTCGAGAATCAGCGTGACCCTGCAAGTTTGGTAACGCCCTCTGTTCTCTCTCTCTCGCTCGCTTCCTATTTCGCCGGCAACGTCACCGCCCGAGCGTCGCTGCCGCGCGCCTTCATCGAGCGCCGCGAGACTTTGGTCAAGACGTTTTAGATCGTTAGATCTAGATCTCATGGATACGTGTAACATCCCAGGATTAGCACCTAGAATTATAGAGGACACAGGTTTGTGCATCGCATTCATGCATAGAAAATTCGGATAATTTTCGCGCAAAATTAGAGAAGCTATAGAGGGATCGAGGTCTCTCTTATTCTAATGAAGATATCAGGGCAGGTGCAATGGATTTCGACATGACCTCTACTTGACCTCTACTGAATGTTCATGTTTGAGGGAAAATAGTTTGAGTTGAATATTCAAATACTTTATTTGAATTCAAAAGTAAATTGAAAAGAACTAATAATAGAATTGGAATGGTAAAATTCTTGAATAAACAAATAGATATCATCATATTCACAATACATTTGAATTATACAATAATTTGGAATTATTATTTCAAAAACAATAAATATTACATAATATTTATTAATACAAGTGTATAAGAGGTACAACAATTAGTAACTAGTACAATTTATAAATGAAATAAAATAAAGCATTTACTTTATTACAATTAGAATAATCGAAAGTTTACAAAATGGATAAAGAAAATTACAAGTACTAAGAATAAAAAGAATTTCTTTATTACAATTATATTGAAATTACAATGCTTTCCACCTCACCAAAATAAATAAATAAAAGGTTAAATTACAAAAGAATAAAGTAAAACCCTAAAACTATTTCTAAACTCAATTTCCTATTCATCTCTGGTATCTTATTTTCTTCTTATTCCTTTGTCCCTGAAAAACAGCACAAAAGATAACAAAACAAAAGAAAAATAATAAAATAAAAAGAATTGTTTAAGGTGAATGCTACTCTCAGTCTGGCATAGTGTTTCTATGCTAATCTCATCATTGAGTATGGGGTAAAGGGGACACATAGGATCTATTCTTATCAAATTTAGGCTTTAGCCTTGAGAATCATTAGCATAGAGTTAATATTCCACTTGGAAACACCAAAAATAAAGCTTATCTTAGGATAAGGTCAAGTCAGTTGCGCTGATCAACATGGAAAAGATCTCAGCACTGAAACCTACACCAGGACAAGGTCTAGCAAGCTAGCAGCTTAACAACACATGCACAACTCTGTGCTGTCAACACCACAAGAGAGCACCATATAGAGAAAGAGCACAGCCGTAGATAGCATAACTATGCCATTCCACATACAACCAGTCCATATCCACAACTCGAGAGCACAAGTTTCAGCACCAAAACCTTCCCAATGCACCATAACCACATCACCAGTACCCTGGTTGCTTGGGGAAGCCATCCAGGAGCACCAGAAGGAGGACATGAGCAGGGAGGAGAAGGTTTACCAGAAGATTCAACAGCAACTGATCAAGATTCATTACTAGAACAAGCTTCAGGCAGCTCAAGGTAGGAAGAAAAGAAGAGCTTTAGAAGATATAGTACATGTTATATCTGTTCTTGTCTGTTTTGGATAAAAGGGCAAGAAAAGGAAGTAATAAAGAATATAAAGGAGAGGATTTATCTCAGTCATGCATAGAGGTGCTATGCAAAATCATCATCAAGAATGAAAACTATAGCACAATAACTGTCCTTATCTAGAGTTGTGCCTCAGCCTTTGCATCCTTGGCAGGGACAAATAGTAGCAAATCAAACTGTTTGAATCTACTGTTGTGCACACTCCACATGGGAGGCACCACAATAGCAGATTCAATAATAGTAGAAGCCACTAAACTGTTTAACACTAGACATCAAATACCAAATCTGCTCTTATTAAAAAGAAAGCCTCAGACTCTTGCATCATAGGCCAGGCCTTGAGATCAAGCACAAAATCTGTTCTTATTAAAAATAAAGCCTCAGGCTCTTGCATCATAGGCCAAGCCATCAAGTATGATACATGTTCTTATCAGTTTATAGAGAAAAATAGTAAGACAAGCAGAGAAGGGAGCTTGATCGACCAGTTGAGCTAGTGATCCCTAGTGTAACCAGGAGCTCACACCCTAATCACACAAAAAGGAGGACAATCATATGAAATGTGAAGAGAAGCACTAATGTACAACACAAATACCATATGTCCCAAATCAAAGAGGAGTTTATATTCTTTAAGCATGCCACCTACAGATTTTTTTTAAAAAAATAAACAACAAGCACGGTTTACATTTGACAACACAATCTGTCCAAGATATTGTAAGCATATGATGAGATAGTGAATGATCATCCAAACCAAGTAGCATAGATGCTAAGAAAATTACCTGAAGCATTACATCATTCAGTTATAACAAATAGGAGCATTTACCTCCATCAGCACAACAATTAGAGACTAACTGGAACCTCTACATTACTATCAGATGTTTACAACTAATATAGGACATATTTATAAAAGAAACACAATCTGAGTCATTGAAGAAAGAGTTCAGTTAAGCATGTATGTACACAAAAGTGTAGTAGTACAAGGTGTTCAGGATCCTAACACTGAATTCCATAAGCTTAGAAGTGAACCAATGGTTCAGAGAGGAACTTTGTTTAAATTAAATTCAAGTAAACACCTGTAAACTCATCACAGGCCATGGAAAATACAACTTTCCCAACTGAAGCATATCACATCACATATCAGTAGAATATCAAACATTTTCAACAAGAATGTGCTTGGGATAAACCTAGCTCTATACTTAGCACTAGAGTTCATTTATAAGGAACTAGGCCACGATTTTAGTTCCTAGACTAGTTAAATTATAATGGCTAAATCATACAACATCACGAATAGACTAACCAGAATAAATTGCAGTAAGTACACCATTCCAAAATGATCTATTGCAAATTATTGATGCATAGCATCCATACCAAAACACCTATCAACCACTTAATCAAATCTAGGTCTAATTAAAACCTCAATAACCAGCAATACATTAGCTACATGACCAATAGGACTAACTAAATCAATTAATTGAGGTTTATCCATGAACATGAGCTTAAATTAAAGGGGAAATTTGAGACCTACCTCACTGTAGTCGATGGAGGAGGAAGTTACAACCGACCACCTCACCAAGGTGAGGGGTGGGGGCTACGGTCATCCATAGCAGCAGTAGCAGATGGTGGTCGGGGTCATGGCATGGTGGTGAGGGGAACCTTGGAGGATTGTCCAGTGGGACAGCACCGGCCAGGGGCAAAGCTGAGAGCCGTCGACAATGGTCGGAAAGGTATACAAGGTGGCGAGCTAGGGTTTCTCCCGGGGTGAGAGAGCGAGGGTGCTAGGCACCACAGCGAAGGAGAATCGAGGGAGGAGAGATAGAGAGGCATGGCGTCACCGGGAGACGCCGTCGATGGTCAGTGAGGCAGGCGGCGGCGCTAGCGGCGACAACGGCATCGCCAGCGACCTGGAGGGGCGATGCGTGCGTGCGGAGATTGAGTATGAGTGTGGTTGACGCGTGAGGGGAGGGATGGGGCCAAGGTAGGGTTGCCTTGAGCCAGATCGGACTGGGCCGGACCGGCCCAATCCCAACACCCAACTGACCCTAAATTTAAAAATAAATTCATAAGGAAATTACTAAATGAATCCTATAAATATTTTTAGCTCTAGAAAAAGATAGAAAAATCCTAAAAATACATATGATATATCAAAGTAACCACAAAAATAATATCTACCTAGTAAACATATAATATTACTTGTTCAAGATAGATAAAATATAAATAAATATTAACAACATTACATCTGAAGTGAAATGTCATAAAATAATGAAAAATCCTAAAAATGAATAAAAATCATTTTTGTGTACAAAAATAAATATACTATTTTATAAAAATACTAACTTAACTTTTTTATAAATAAAATTTGAATAAATATTTAAAGACATTTAATCATTTATGAAATTTTATAAACATAAAAAAATTACTTAAAAATTAAATAAAAATAATTTTTAAGGTCTTGAATAAATATATTATACTAGAAAAATATTAAATATATTATTAAAAATGTCTTTAATATTTTAAATAATAAATCCTTATCTAATACCTATTTTGTGAATTCTTTAAAAATAATTGTTAAGTAAGAAATAATCACAATTCTTATAAAACCTTGAGCAATTAGTGTCTTTGTACTAAACTCCAAACCCATAACTTAAATTCATAATCAAATTAAAGTATAACTCTTAACTTTAAAATATTCTTTTAAAAAATCTTATTATGAATCCTTTTAAATAAACATTGGGTATCACCCATTTATATAATATGGTGAATAATCATTATATCTTAACCACTATTAACATAACTTTAAATTCTAACAAATTACTAAGATCATCTAATTATGATTCCATTAAATAAATACATATTATTTTCATAATAGCAAAAAAAAATTAATCTAATAATTCACTTAAATAGAAAGTGAATAATTCCACATCTTAGTTATACCTATCATAAATCTAAAACTTGGGAATAATTAAAACATATTACATCTTAAGTTTACTTACCCTTTTAAAGTTAACTTTAGTCTCAAAGCTTATAAACATCATGTCTAATACACTACGTATGTTTTTATAGTTAACTTTGGTCTATTTCAATCAAGACATAATGCATCTCAAGTCCAAACTAATCAATCAAATACTAGAAGGCATTGGTCACATTTTATTAGCAATGAAGATTGCTTAAACATTATAAAGGAAATATTTTCTTCAAATGTTTTTCTTTTTGCCACTTCAAATAACAATCTTATAATAAGTTCTTCAACTCTTAACAACTCAATCCCAAGGACTTTTATAATAGTCACCACATGACAATTAACCATAATAACATCATTTTATACTTTACCTACATATTTTAGATTGTTAACACTTAGGTTCCTTATAAAGGTCATTACTTGTAAATTAAAATTTGAAGATAAACCAACTCTGAAAAGAATCACTTGAATTCACATCACTCAAAGTATTGGGGATTCCATTTGGGAGTTTTACAAAATGCATAGCATTACTTATGCATAAAAGAATCTTGCTTCTTTAAACATTAGTCCTTACTGGACCAGTGATGCTGATTTCAGATATTGGATCTTTTATATTGTCTCGAAGACCGTGAGTGCATAATCTTGCAATCACAAAAGGCAAGTTCACACTTGCTCATGTCCTTTGATTATTTTCTGTAAAGTATTTTACAAATCCAGTGTTGTCATCACCTGCATTTGAAAAAGATCAGAAAACACTATTTTCATAATAATATGATTATATGTTATTTACAATGAGGTAGTAACCTACTATAAGAGTTCCAGTGGTAAAGGAACATATTATCTAGGACTTAACAACCAATGTCGCTAGTGATTCTTGCGTCGTATATTACGCGTTGACCATGATATTTGGAATGGGACGAAGAAGTCAGCTGTATCTTTTCCCTCTTGCATGGAGCCGGATGTGCGGGTCGTGGCTGTTATCACTCGTAGTGTGCATATTATATGGTAATTCGTAGAGGATATGCAGCATATGGGTGGGAGCCCTCAACGTCCCACGATAGTTTCGGCATCTGAACGGTCTGTACTGCCAGTTGCCGTAATTCAATAGGTGGACTGGCGTACACCAAGGAGACATGCGGGGGCGCGGAGAAGGCAGTGATTGGCTTGGGTCTTAGTCTGGGCCTCACACCAAGGAAGTGTGAATGGGTTCGCGGCCCGGATGTGCAACAAAGCTAAGATCTCTCATGGGTAAAGTGACGCACCTCTGCAGAGTGTAAGAACTGTAACTTGTTACTCCTTGTTCCGGGAAGGAGCTGCTAACGCGGCGGGAAAGGAACTCCATGAAAGTTCTGGTAAACCCGTGAAGGCTGACGGACATAGTTTTTCAGAATAAAAGCAACCTTTGAAGAAATGTTTACAAAAACCTGCATTGCCTACGATCTATGGTCTGTGGTCATAGATATAGTGCATCAAACACTCCTTTTCTAGTGAACTTGATGAGTACGCTCGTACTCAAAGTATATTCTTAACCCTTGCTAGATTATGAAGCCATTAAGACGACGTCTACATCAAGTTATGCTCCAGGAATCATCACCAGAATCTAGAGTTCTCCAATGAAGTCAAGAAAGTCACATATATATATATATATATATATATATATATATATCAACTCAAGTGAAGACGAAGTTGCAGATTAGATAAGAGTAGAATCTCTAACCATAGAACCTACTTCTGTAGGGTATTGCAATAGTAACAATGCAAGCCTCCATAGTTTAGTTACTAGTCTATTAGTATAATAGATTTGAGTTGGTTATTTATAATTCCTCTTTATAAGAAGTTTCTTTCTCTCTCTTTAACCTAGAGTGTTCTCTGGATCTTGTGTAAAGAGTTGAGTTGTAACCTATAGCCATGTCTTGGACCTGTTGTGTTTCAGTTGTACTACTTTGAGGGATGTAATACTAGTGAACGGTGTTTCATTGGTGTTATGTCAACGAATATAGTGTACTACATTATGCAGTGGTATGCTGGGTCACCACACTACGATAGAATCACTTAAAACGAAAGGGTATGCTAGATATGTACCGTTCGATCTCACTTAAATCCAACGGTCTGTACTAATTGATCCAGCCGAAATGGTATGCACCAATAGGATCGCACCACGTGGCCATGCCTGTTGTTTTAAAAATAGAAATGATTTATTGGATGAGTGATTTTGTAAAATTTATTACTTTTGTTCTGCTTGGCCAAATTTTGCAAGTTTTTTATCAATGGATTCACACAAATGTGAACTTTTCAACCATGCCCTTAGTTTAGTATTTTGTTTTTGGAAATTGAGTGTTTTTGCAGAAACTTATCTAGGCCTATTTTGAGTATAAAAATAATTCTAAAATTAATTTTTGAGTAAAACCATTTGAAAATGGTTTGATTTAAACTCCCTAACCCTAAACACTAACTTTTGGATTTCAAAATATATTTGATTAACACTAGAAAATTATTACTTTGATTTAAAGGCATTTCTAGTAAAACAAAATGATGCTTTGATTTAAAAATGATTGTGGGTGAAACCTTTTGTAAATGGATTTTTTTAAAACACTTTGACCATAAACATTAATATTTGTGTTTAAAGACATTTTGGCTAACACTAGAAATTATTCCTTTGATTAAAATCATTTCTAGCAAAACAAAAATGATTTAAATGGTCCATTCTCACTAACTTGTTTTTAAATGGTTTTCCCACTTTTATAAATGACCAATAGGTGTTTTAAAATGTTTATAGCGTATTAGAAACCAATTTTACAAATAAAACAATCTCTTGCATGCTTGCATGCATTTTTTGCTTTTATCGTTTTATGTGATGAATGGTTTGAATGCTAGTTTGAATATGTGCTTGCTTGATTGAATTGTAGTGAACTTTGAAGAGTGTGACCATTGAAAGATCAAGGAGTGTATCTATATTCTCTACTAAAAAGGCAAGTGGTGCTTCATACATTTTGTCCTATTATTTTCACTATGCATTAGTGATATTTTGAGTAGGAATTACATGGAAATTTTACTAAGTATGCGATGCCATGGGAAATCCTAGTAGATGATGCCTTAGATTTTCCCTAAGTTAAGATTCTTGCTACTATTATTCTTATCCTAGCTAGTAGAAAACAAGGGTGGATTATATTTATGCTATGAAATATTTCTAAGTCTATGACTTGTGTTTTGTTTAATAAAACAACTATGTGAATGAATCACCTGGGTGGAATGGAAGGAAAGGTTTGTGTTGAGTGGTTACACAAGTCCAGTATTCTGGGGAAAACTTTTGTATCACAAGTCCAGTATACTGGGGGAAACTTGTGTATCACACTTGTGGAAAGCCACCCAGGAACAAAGAGATTTGAGATGTCAAACATTGAGAAGCTTCAAGTGCAACCACATGGTATATGGGCTCTGCCAGGATCATATAGATTGCAATAACTTAGCCAGATGGACAAAAGGTGTGAAGGGATACGGGTAGGCTACACTAGCGCAAATCAAAAAAGTTCTACCGCGTAAACCAGCATTACTGTTGTCATAGATCATGGGATTACCACTAGACGTGCAGTTTCAAAACTTGATGAAGCGCGTCGAGGCAGTGCCGACGATCTATGTATCCTCCTCGTTCTCGTCCCACGAGAAGCTCCCCTTGCGCGGCTCGTCCAAGCGCTACAGATGCAGCGTCTCCGAGGTATCCACACATACAGGATGGAAGCGTCACACGCCAGACTGCTAGGTCTGCGCGTGCAACACTGGCGTGAGGAGTGGCGGCTGGGTGGAATGGTCTAACCCTGGTCAGCACGCCCCACCCTCTCTTATATAGGCGTCCCTAGTGGGCTTCTACATTAGCAGCCCATTAGTAGCCTAAGCCTGGTCTAATTCGGATCCAATCCTCATTAGGCTTCCAACCCCTTAAGTGTGTGACCCTATAGGTTCATATACGTATAGGCATGACACAAATACACTTATTCTGTCAATAGTTGGTAGCGGCCTCTAGCAAGACGTGCCAACTCCTAAACGCATACAAAGATCATATCGGACGAACCATCACAAGGTTTAGTACATGTCTTTCCCTTTACCTCATGATATTTGGTCTAGCTCCAAGCTGACCTTCCTTTCTCGATAGGGTGATTCGGAATCCCTTTACTAGGTTAACTCTTAACCATATGTAGCACGGACATACATTTCTGGATCCGATCACTCGAGGGGCCCAGAGATATCTCTCTCAATTAGAGAGGGGAAAATCCCATCTTGATTGACCATCCCTTGCAGCATGCTTCAGGACAAACCTGAAAGCTACCTTTATAACTAGCCAGTTACAGAGTAGCGTATGATAGCCCCAAACTATGTCGATCCACATCTCAAGTACATGCGACAATCTCAGGTCTAAGGACAAAATGTACATGATGTGTAGAGAGAGAGCTGCAACTAATTGCCAGTCTCAAGTTGGGTCAGTCCAACCCCATGTTCATAACATGTGTCAACATCATTGGTTTGACATCTCCATGTCCATGACTTGCAAAACATAGTCATCAACCAATCGATGTGCTAGTATAATATTCACATGTGTCCTCACATGAACTTCGACTAGGGACAACTATTAAATAACCATACAAGTTAAGAGTTTCACAAACAATTCACATAATTTCCAATCAATACAAGTTGCCTGATATGGATATTCAAGGAACAATACAATAACTCATGGATACATAAGAAATATAATCATCTCTATGATTGCCTCTAGGGCATATTTCCTTCAAGGTGGTAGGGGTGATAGGATGGAGCACGTCCATTTGGTCTAAGGGAAGGCTTCTGAAAGATCTTGTCTCGATGCATGTCGAGTCTTGTGGGGAAAGTGCACGACCTCTCGAGAGAGTAAATCTAAGTACTTAGCCGTGTCCCCGACAATGGACGAGCATCAAGACATGGAAGCTATCAAGGATCTCCTCATCCCAATTTATAAGTTAAAAGTTTGTGGTTGAACAAGGGTTAAAGGATCACCAATTTTATTGGTAGATGCCTTGGGTGATTTTGACAAATAAAAACTTAGTGTTTTCAAATGATAAGGAAAATCTATTTTGAGCAAAGCAAGCCTAATCTCCACTTAGCCAAATGCATATAGATGATAGATACCACTATTCTACCATAGTATCACTTGCCAATACAATTCCAATGTATTGACCCTTGTGGCTGTAACTTATTATGTTGCAGGTTTTTTTGATGTTAGTGAAGTGTGTTGAATAGAATTACAAGTCTACAACCAACATGATTGCCTATGGCACTTTGAAGATGAAGGACTCCATGCTATATAGTTATTTCTGCTGCATTGTAATGAGATAGCCTTATGAGCTATGTAAGATGTAATGAATTATTTTATTCCTGGTTATAAAGTTGTATTATGACCTTTGTTTCTTGATATTACATCTTAAACTGTGGATGCTAGCTATTGATCTAGGGACTAGCATTGTAAACACAGGGATCTCTACCTTATAAAGGTTAGGACCTTTACAGATGGTATCAGAGCACTGTGTTGCCTGTAGGATTGTAACCCTAGGAATGGACAAAACCCCTTAGAAAAATAGGAGTTGTATTTGTTCAAACATATTGACAAACAATCTTGTAAACTCTTTCCTCAACCTTTTTGTTTTGAATCTACATCTTTTCCTTTTCAACTTGTTGGACAAAACTTCAACATGAGCAAAAGACATCAACATCACCAATGAATTCAACTTTAGTTTCACCAATCACTTCAACTTGGACATCACTAAGGACTACAAGTGAGACAAGAAATATTACACAAGACTTGGAGAGTAAGGAAACACAACTTAGAAGGAATCATCATCACCTTTGAGTCTTGTGACCAAGATGCAAGAATTTTTCCAAGGATACAATGATCTTGTTCATGAAGAAACAACCAAGAAGAATGGATTGATCTCAAGTGAATCCTATAGTTCGACCACCATGATAGTGTTTAGTTAGGTTAATCACACCAACTTAGGTGGTGTAGCAAAAATATTTTGTTACAAAAAATATGATTGAATCTTGTTGTTTGAGTGGAATGCATGATTGTGATTGCTTGCACATTGGTTGTGTGAGATTAGAATTCTTCCTCTAGAAATCTTTTGCCTAATCTAATCCCAATCCAACCCAAACAGATGACTTCTCCAAGAGACCACAACTCCAACATCAAGGATGGTGACAACAACCAAGATATGCACATAAGAGAACAACTTCTAGCAACCCAAGCCCAGTTGAATCAAGTGACAACTCAGTTTTTAGCCAACAACAATGAGTTAGACCCAACCATGCAATTTTTTTTGGAAATCCAATCCCAATTGTTGCAAAGGATGAAAAATCAAATGATCAACATGAGAAGCAACCCTTCCCAAAGTGATTGTGACAACAATGATATCAATGATGATATTACAGAAGGAACTTAAGCTTGCAATATTTGTGGAGACATAGGACACACTTATAAAGAGCATGTGGACCAATGCCCTAATTGTGAAGAGGAACATCCAACTAAAAATGCCCCACAACTCAAGTTACTTGTTTCCTATGTGAAGGAAATGATCATGTCCCTATCCAATGCCCCATCTATCCTATAGTTCAACAAATGAAACAAGATGGAATGCATCAAATGTTTGGAAAACTCCATTAAGGAACAACTTCTACAAAGAAGGATGAAGACAAAGGAAAATCTTAGTATGCACCTCCATACATTGTAACCCACCATGGTGGACAAAAGAGGAAACATGGACGTTATCCTAGGAATCGTTCAAGGAACCGAGGAAGTTTTCCCACCTTTGGGGTGAGATATGAAGAACATGAACTAGAAGAACTCCTAGCTTTGGAGAAACCCAAGAAGAAAAAGGACAAAAGGCAGGTGCAATGTTTCAATTGCAAAGAGATGGGACACTATGCCAATAAATGTCTAGAAAAGAAGAAGAACCAAGGAAACCAATAAGAGGTAATGATACCAAAGATAAAGAAGGATATTAGCCAAGTGATGAGCAACAACTGCAAAGAGCTAGGCCATTATGCAAACAACTGCCCAGAGAAGTTACATCAAGACCCCAAGTAAGCCAAGATGTAATCTAGTCAAAAATCTTTTAAGGGTGGTAGTACCCTAGTTGTCCTGAAGACAACTTGTATCCTCTAGCCTTCCCAAATCTCGGCACGGGATTTCTTTTAAGGGTGGTAGCCTGTCACATCCCAAAATTTTCCAAATTTTGAAATGTGAAAAAATAAATAAACAAAAGAATTAGTTGTTGAAATTTAGGGTGAAAAGAAACTTTTTGCTTCTAAATGGAAACATCAAAAACCTTCTTGAACAAAATTTGAATGAAAAGGGAATCCAAAAAAATTTCAATCAAGTGAAATGCATTCATCAATGAATATATCTTGAAATTTAAACATTTGGAAAAGTTAAATGAAAACCCCAAATCTTAATGGAATAAATAAATTCCATAGATCAAATGCATTTTATGAATGGAAAGAATCTTGAATTTAAACACTTGGGAAAATAAACCAAAACCCTAAAACCCTAGTGGAAGAAAATCATTTCCAAGATCTCTCTAAGGCTATGGATTTGAATCATATAATAATTCAGCAACAAACATTTGTAAATGATAAATAAAAATATTATAAAACCATAGAAATTGGTTTCATTTAATTTGGAGCCATGGATAAAAACTCATGAATTTAATAAGATAAAAGGAATTAATTTCCAAGGCTAATAAAGCTCCTATCAAAAATCCATACCAAATCTTGAGCAAAGTAATCCTAAAAGGATTTAAAAAAGATAAACAAATATTAAATAAAATCATACAAATTGGAATCACCAATTCTAAATCTATAAATAAAAAGATATGTATTTTATAAGATTAAGAAATAAATAAATACATAAGGATTATTTAAAAGACAAATTTAATCTTGGCCAAATCCATAAACAAATGAAAGTTATTGAATAATAAAAAGGAGTAAAAGATTATTTAAATAAAATCATATGGATTAAACCAATTGAAATTTTATTTAAATAAAGACAAATTGCCTAAACTAAATAAATAATAAAATCCAAGAAAATAATTTAGAAGACAATTTAAACCTCAAGTTAAATCCATAAGAAAATGGAATAAAAATAATCCAAATAAAATAAGGGAATAAAGATTATTTGAATAAAATTAATATGGACTTAAACCATATTTGATTTAAATGAAGACAAAATTCCTAATAAAAATGATTAATTAAATCATGAGAAAATAATAATTGAAATTGCTAAAATGGATTAAAAGTTATCTAATTAACTTAAAAAGAATAAAGGATTAATTAAGTAAAATAATATGGATTGGAACCATATTTAAAACCTTATTTAAATAAAGACAAATGTCTAATTTAAATAAATAATAAACCATAAAGAGAATATAAGAAAATATTCTAAAATGGACTTTAAAATACATTAATAAACAGTATTAAAACCTACTGAAAGTTTAGAAGAGGTTTGATAAAAATCTGTATTCAAATTTCTCATAGGAATAAAATCAAAATAGAAAATAAAAACATAAAAAGAAAAAGGAATTAGAAGGAAAAAAAATAATAGAAAAGAAAATAGCCCAGAAACCCCAGCCCAACTAAGCAGGCCCAACTAGCCCAGCAGGAGCCCACACGGGAAACCCCCTCTCCATGTTTCTTTTCTCACGCGCAAGCCTACCCTCAACGCCACTGACCGCGCGATCCCAACCCGCCAGCTTGGCAATGTCTTCAACCCGCGAGACATGTTCTTCCCCCTTCACTACGAGCATTTTCACAATGATTTTGTGGCGTTAAATTCGCATCAATCACGCCAGTAATTCGCCCGCGACCACGCCCTACTTAAGCTCACTGCTTTCCCTCTTCTTTCCCCTCACTCGCCCGCACCTCTCTGCCCCTAGGCTGCTCCAATTCTTCCTCGCTCTACCACTGTACCGATGACACTCTGACGACAATTCCGGCCAACATCGCCAGCCCCATTGCCCCCAGAGCAAGCGAGTGGGCTCCCCAGTACCAGGTGCACCTCCTAGTACCGCCCGCTTGGCTACGCGTGCCCCAGAGCATTGGCAACGACCTTGACTTAGCGCCACCATGCCCCGACTCCGGCGACCCCCACTGGTAAAATCAGACCGCGCCTCCCCCTCTCGATGAGGCTCGTGTGTTCACCTCTCCCTTGCGTTCCTAACACTGCCTCTGGATTGTCCTACCATGCCTTGTAGCCTCACCAACGATGACGCCGAGCACGCCCGTCGCTAGTAGAAACTCCGGCGAGCAATCGCCAATAGCATCGTGTTCCCCTGTCCCTGCGGCGACCACGTCGAGAATCAGCGTGACCCTGCGAGTCTGGTAACGCCCTCCGTTCTCTCTCTCGCTTCCTATTTCTCCGGCAACGTCACCGCCCGAGCGTCGCTGCCGCGCGCCGTCATCGAGCGCCGCGAGACTTTGGTCAAGACGTTTTAGATCGTTAGATCTAGATCTCATGGCTACGATAGAATCACTTAAAACGAAAGGGTATGCTAGATTTGTACCATTCGATCTCACTTAAATCCAACGGTCTGTACTGATTGATCCAGCCGAAATGGTATTCACCAATAGGATTGCACCACGTCGCCATGCCTGTTGTTTTAAAAACAGAAATGATTTATTGGATGAGTGATTTTGTAAAATTCATAATTTTTGTTCTGCTTCGCCAAATTTTGCAAGTTTTATATCAATGGATTCACAAAAATGTGAAATTTGCAACCATGCCCTTAGTTTAGCATTTTGTTTCTGAAAAATTGAGTGTTTTTGCAGAAACTTATCTAGGCCTGTTTTGAGTATAAAAATTATTCTAAAATTGATTTTTTGAGTAAAACCATATGCAAATGGTTTGATTTAAACTCCCTGAACCTAAACACTAACTTTTGGATTTAAAAATATATTTGATTAACACTAGAAAATTATTACTTTGATTTAATGGCATTTCTAGTAAAACAAAATGATGCTTTGATTTAAAAATGATTGTGGGTGAAACCTTTTGTAAATGGATTTTTTTTGAAACACTTTGACCATAAACATTAATATTTGTGTTTAAAGACGTTTTGGATAACATTAGAAATTATTCCTTTGATTAAAATCATTTCTAGCAAAACAAAAATGATTTAAATGGTCCATTCTCACTAACTTGTTTTTAAATGGTTTTGCCACTTCTATAAATGACCAATAGGTGTTTTAAAATGTTTATAGCTTATTATAAACCACTTTTCCAAATAAAATAATCTCTTTCATGCTTGCATGCATTGTTTTGCTTTTATTGTTTATGTGATGGATTGTTTGAATGCTAGTTTTAATATGTGCTTGCTTGATTGAATTGTAGTGAACTTTGAAGAGTGTGAACATTGCAAGATCAAGGAGTGTATCTATATTCTCTACTAAAAAGGCAAGTGGTGCTTCATACATTTTGTCCTATTATTTTCACTATGCATTAGTGATATTTTGAATAGGAATTGCATGGAAATTTTACTAAGTATGCTATGCCATGGGAAATCCTAGTAGATGATGCCTTAGTAGATTTTGCCTAAGTTAAGATTCTTGCTACTATTATGCTTAGACTAGCTAGTAGAAAACAAGGGTGGATTATATTCATGCTATGAAATATTTCTAAGTCTATGACTTGTGTTTTTTTAATAAAACAACTATATGAATGAATCACCTAGGTGAAATGGAAGGAAAGGTATGTGTTGAGTGGTTACACAAGTCTAGTATACTAGGGAAAACTTGTGTATCACAAGTACAGTATACTGGGGAAAACTTGTGTATCACACTTGTGGAAAACCACCCAGGAACAAAGAGATTTGAGATGTCAAGTGTTGAGAAGCTTCAAGTGCAGCCACATGGTATATGGGCTCTGCCAGGATCATATAGGTTGCAATAACTTAGCCAGATGGACAGAAGGTGGTAGGGGGTGATAGGATGGAGCTTGTCCATTTGGTCTAAGGGAAGGCTTCTGAAAGATCTTGTCTCGATGCATGTCGAGTCTTGTGGGGAAAGTGCACCAACTCTCGAGAGAGTAAATCTAAGTACTTAGTCGTGTCCCCGGCAATGGACGAGCATCAAGACATGAAAGCTATCAAGGATCTCCTCATCCCAATTTCTAAGTTAAAAGTTTGTGGTTGAACAAGGGTTAAAGGATCACCAATTTTATTGGTAGATGCCTTGGGTGATTTTGACAAATAAAAACTTAGTGTTTTCAAATGATAAGGAAAATCTATTTTGAGCAAAGAAAGCCTAAGCTCCACTTAGCCAAATGCATATAGATGACAGATACCACTATTCTACCATACTATCACTTGCCAATACAATTCCAATGTATTGACCCTTGTGGCTGTAACTTATTATGTTGCAGGTTTGTTTGATGTTAGTGAAGTGTGTTGAATAGGATTACAAGTCTACAACCAACATGATTTCCTGTGGCACTTTGAACATGACGGACTCCATGCTATATAGTTATTTCTGCTGCATTGTAATGAGATAGCCTTATGAGCTATGTAAGATGTAATGAATTATTTTATTCCTGGTTACAAATTTGTATTATGACCTTTGTTTCTCTATATTACATCTTAGACTGTGGATGCTAGCTATTGATCCAGGGACTAGCATTGTAAACATAGGGATCTCTACCTTATAAAGGTTGGGACCTTTATATGATCGGGTGTTCTTGGATCCACGATCATATTTCGGGTGTAAGACAGTTACACACGCGAATACTAAGGTTCTTACTTGGCAAGCCTAGAATGTACAGACATGGCCTCGAAACACGGACCGAAAGGTTAAGCATGAGTCATATGGAAGATATGATGCCCATTTTATGCTCGCCTTTGAAGCTACACCTGCTCACGTGATGACCGGACTTGGTGTAGTGGATTTGGTTCATGTAATCACCAAAAAGGCACGAGGGATGTCATTTTTTGAGTGGGAGTTCATTCTTAATTTGGATTAGTTGAACTCAATCTATCATAAACTTAGTCTAAACTTTACAAATTCTGTTGTAAATGGCACCACCTGCTTTTAATTTCAATGTGTTCATGGAGAAAGAGAAACTTGCAATGAACGGTTGCAACTTTACCGAATGGACCATGAATTTGAGGATTCTCCTATCTACTACACAAAAGCAATATGTGCTAGAAGCGCCGCTAGGCCCCCCACCGTTCGATGATTCCCCTGACAAGGAAAAGAATGTCTATCAGACTCGTCAGGAGGACCAGAACTTAGTTCATTGCAGCATATTTTATGGGCTAGATCCAGACTTCGAAAGCATTTCGAAAACAGCAATGCATTTGATACAATGGGTGAGTTGAAAATGATTTTCGACACACATGCTGCTGTAGAGAGCTACAATGCTTCAGAAAAGTTCATTTGCTACATGATGGAAGAGAACAACTCCGTAAGTGAGCATGTACTCAAGATGTCGGGTTACGCTGATAAGCTTGTGTCCTTGCGAATAACGATTCCCATTGACTTAGGTATCCATCGTGTTCTGCAGTCTCTGCCACCTAGCTATAAGAGCTTCGTGCTGAACTATAATATGCAAGGTATGAAGAAGTCTCTCCCCGAGCTTCTGTCAATGCTTAAGACTGCAGAAGTGGAGATCAAGAAAGAACATCAAGTGTTGATGATCAATAAGACCACTGTTTTCAAGAAAGATAAGAAGGGTAAACAGAAGGGAAAGAAGGGCGGCAAGCCAGTTGCCGTGCCTGAAAAGAAACCCCAAGTTGGCACTAAGTCTGATACCGAGTGCTATTATTGCAAGGGGACTGGCCACTGGAAGCGCAACTGCCCCAAGTATTTGGCAGACTAGAAGGCCGACAAGGCAAATAAAGGTATATATGATATACATGTTGATGTGTACTTGACTAGTACTCGCAGTAGCACCTGGGTATTTGATACCGGTTTAGTTGCTAATATTTGTAACTCGAATCAGGGGCTGCGGAACAAGCGACCGCTAGCAAGGGGCGAGATCAAGATGCGCGTCGGCAATGGATCAAGTGTTTATGTGATCACCGTCGGAACGCTACCTCTCCACTTACCATCGGGATTAGATATAAACTTGAATAATTGTTATCTGGTGCCAACACTGAGCATGAACATTGTGTCTGGATCATGTTTGATGCGACGTGGTTATTCATTTAAATCCGAGAACAATGGTTGTTCTATTTATACGAATGAAATCTTTTATGGTCATGCACCGATGATGAATGGTTTATTTCTGTTGGATCTCGATAATAATGTTACAGATATTCATAATGTTGATTCTAAAAGGATTAAACTTAATGATGATATATCCGCATATATGTGGCACTGCCATCTAGGTCATATTGGCGTTAAACGCATGAAGAAGCTCCATTTGGATGGGCTTTTGGAATCACTTGATTTTGAATCATTTGATACATGTGAGCCATGTATTATGGGCAAGATGACTAGAACACCGTTTTCCGGTTCAATGGAACGGGCGACAGATTTATTGGAAATCATACATTCTGATGTATGTGGTCCAATGAGTGTGTCGACGCGAGGTGGATATCATTATTTTGTAACTTTCACAGATGATTTGAGTAGATACGGTTATATCTACTTGATGAAACACAAGTCTGAAACCTTTGAATAGTTCAAGGAATTTCAAAGTGAAGTGGAAAATCATCGTAATAGAAAGATCAAATTTCTACGGTCCGACCGTGGAGGTGAGTATCTAAGTTATGAGTTTAGCACTCATATGAAAGAGTGTGGAATAGTTTCACAACTCACACCTGCCAGAACACCACAGCAAAATGGTGTGTCGGAACGTCGTAATAGTACTTTATTAGATATGGTTCGATCTATGATGTCTCTGACGGACTTGCCACTGTCATTTTGGGGTTATGCACTAGAAACCGCTGCATTCACTTTAAATCAGGCGCCATCTAAATCCGTTGAAAAGACACCGTATGAATTGTGGTTTGGAAACAAACCTAAGCTGTCATTTCTTAAGGTTTGGGGATGCGATGTTTAGTGAAGAAACTTCAACCGGATAAACTCGAACCCAAAGAGGAAAAATGTGTCTTCATAGGATACCCTAAGGAAACTATTGGGTATTCCTTCTATCACAGATCCGACGGCAAGGTTTTTGTTGCCAAGAATGGATCCTTTCTAGAGAAAGAGTTTCTCACGAAAGGTGTGAGTAGTCGGAAGGTAGAACTCGAAGAGGTTGTAGAACCTTCTCTTCATAGTATGGTGAGTAGCGTAGCGTCGAAAGTTGTTCCAGAGTTGGCTTCATCAATTGACGAGGGAACTAATGATAATGATCATGAAGCTCCGAAAGAGAATACTACCAAACCTCGCAGGTCTAGCAGGACGCGTGCAGCTCCCGAGCTATACGAGAATCCTGTTATGAATTTCATGGTTGATGAAATTGATGACCCTGTGACGTATGAAGAAGCGATGATGAGGCCAGATTCCAACAAATGGTTAGAATCCATGAAATCCGAGATGGAATCCATGTACGAAAACCAAGTTTGGAACTTGGTGGACTTACCTCACGACCGAAAGGCCGTGGAGAATAAATGGATTTTCAAAAGGAAAACTGATGTTGATGGTAATGTGACCGTCTATAAAGCTCGACTTGTCGCATAGGGGTTTCAAAAAATTCAAGGAGTTGACTACGATGAGACATTCTCTCCCGTAGTGATGCTAAAATCAGTTAGGATTATGTTAGCAATTGCTGCATATTTCGACTATGAAATATGGCAGATGGATGTCAAAACTGCGTTCCTCAATGGAAATATTGAAGAAGATTTGTATATGATACAACCAAAGGGTTTTGTCGATCCTAAGGATGCTAACAAGGTATGCAAGCTTCAGCGATCCATCTATGTACTGAAGCAAGCATCCCGGAGTTGGAATCTCCACTTTGATGAGGTGATCAAAGAGCTTGGATTTGTCCAAACTTATGGAGAGGCTTGTATTTACAAGAAAGTGAGTGGGAGCAATGTGGCATTTATGATATTATATGTGGATGACATATTATTGATCGGAAATGATATAGATCTTTTAAAAGTGTTAAAAGTTATCTAAACAACAATTTTTCAATGAAGGACCTAGGTGAAGCGTCATACATATTAGGCATAAAGATCTATAGAGATAGATCTAGGCGCCTAATAGGGCTATCACAAAGTACATACCTTGATAAGATTTTAAAGAAGTTTAAAATAGAAGGAAGTAAGAAGGGGTTCTTACCTATGTTGCAAGGCAAGACATTGAGTAAGACTCAAAGTCCGGCTACGACGGAAGAAAGAGAGATAATGGACAAAGTCCCCTATGCTTCAGCCATAGGCTCTATAATGTACGCCATGCTATGTACAAGACCGGATGTGGCACATGCTATTATTTTTACTAGTAGGTACCAATCTGATACAGGATCGGAACACTGGATAGCGGTCAAGAATATCCTTAAGTACTTGCAAAGAACTAAGGATATGTTTCTTGTATACGGAGGTGAAGAAGAGCTCGTCGCTAAGTGTTATGTCGACGCTAGCTTTGACACCGATCCGGATGACTCTAAGTCTCAATCCGGATACGTATTTCTCATGATGGGTGGAGCGGTTAGTTGGAGGAGTTCCAAACAACCCGTGGTGGCAGGATCAACAACGGAGGCCGAATATGTTGCTGCTCCGGAAGCGACTCAGGAAGCAGTTTGGATGAAGGAGTTCATATCTGAACTAGGTGTGGTTGCGAGTGCATTGGACCCAATGGTGATCTATTGTGACAACAATGGTGGCATAGCCAATGCCAAAGAACCAAGGTCTCACAAGAATTCCAAGCATATTAAGCGCCGGTTTCACTCCATCCGCGAGCATGTCAAGGATGGAGATATAAAGATTTGTAAAGTACACACGGATCTCAATGTAGCAGACCTGTTGACTAAAACTCTCCCTAGAGCAAAACATGATCAACACCAGAACTCCATGGGTGTTAGATTTATCACTATGTCACTAGATGATTGTCTCTAGTGCAAGTGGGAGACTGAAGGGAATATGCCCTGAGATACAATAATAAAGTGGTTATTATGTATATTCCAAGTATATGATAGATGTTTATTTTGCATTCTATAATTGTATTAATACAGAAACGTTAATACATGTGTGTTTAATAAACAAATAGAAAGTTCCTAGTTATGCCTATCTCAAAAACTAGCTTGTTGATTAACAAGATGATCAATGTTTCCTGATCATGGAGATTGGATGTTGTTAATAACGAGATCACAACATTATTGGAATGGTGTGATGAACATTCATCCAAAGTATAGCATTACGATCAAAGTCATTGAGTTTATATTTCTATAACATCATACGAAGTGATCCTAATCCTTAGACCATGAGATCATGTCAATCAGTAACACCGAAAGAGTATCTTGATAAAATCAAACATCACACTGTAACAGGGTGATTATAAAGATGGGTTCAGTACTACTAAAGTGTTATGTTGAGTACCATGGATCGAGAGTGGAATTTGTTCATCCCGATGACGGATAGATATGCTCTAGGCCCTCTCGGTGATATCACATTGATTAGCTTGCAAGCAAATGATTTGATCGCTAGAATGTTATATCACGGGAACGAGAAAAGAGTACATGTCAGTAACGAGATCAAACTAGGTATGGAGATACTGATGATCGAATCTCGAACATGTAATATATCGCGAAATAAAAGGATTAAGATAATAGCATATAAGGTTCTCGCGATCACAAGAAATTCATCGTTGAATGTGTGGGAGTCAGTATGGATCTCCGGGTCCTGCTTCTGATTATTGATCCGAGAGGGGTCTCGATCATGTCCGCATTATTCGTGAACCATAGGGTGACATATTTAAGAGACACCGACACCATTTGGAGCAAAAGTTTCATGTCGGAATGAATAACAAGCGCAGGAATTTATTTCACTAGATACCGAAACAGGTTTTCAGGTGAAATTGCAGAAAGTGTTTTTGCATGTGAAATGAAATACTAGCAAGGGGTTATATGTGAATGTTTGTCATTAAATTAATTTACAAAATTCTGAATAAATAAAAGGAGTTTTATTTAATGAGAGTTTGCATTAAATTTGGTGGAATTTTAATGGGAATTTGAGTGGGTTTTTTAGTGGAGGAAATTGAAAGGCATTTTTGTGAGTGGAGTGTCCACCCACATCAATGGAGGAAGGGCAATGGGGAAGCCCCCATGCGCCGGCCACCCCCTTGGGGTGCCCCCCTCCTCCTATAAAAGGATCCCCCTCCCTCTCTCTCACTCACACCTCCTTGTGAAGGATCTCTCTCCCCCTCTAGTATTTATCCCCCATGGTCTCGGACTATCGAGATACATGTTCCCGGTGGCTATTTGGCAAGAAAGAGTTGTGCTTCCATTGCATCGCTGGAGCGAGGAGGCGGAGGTTGCTTGGTGCCTCGGACGTGTGTGCGAGCATGGATGCGCCGCTGATTTGCGGCGCTAGGACTTCCTCTCAATCTTGAGATCGGCAAGAGATCGTCTACATCAACCACGAGTTCAACCTCGTTAAGCTTTGTCGATCTTCAAGGGTATGCTCTCTATGGATGTATATCCGCCCGTTGCTTGTATCTAGTAGATAGGTCTTGGTACATAGTTGTTCCCATCATAGGAAATTTTTTTGTTTTCTATGTTGCGAACCCTACACTAGGATGGTAGTTCTCTCCTATATCATTGAACCGATCTCATAGATTAGATATTGGCTTTTCCATAGATTGGATCTTGGTTTTATGTGTTCTTGCGATAGAATTTTTTTGTTTTCCATGCAACTAACGTTACACTGGTATCAGAGCCAAATCTATGCATAGATCTATTGCACGAGTAGAACACAATGGTTTTGTGGGCGTTGATGCTTCTATCGTCGCTTGATTTTCATGTACTTTGCATCTTGCGGGATGGTGGGATGAAGCGGCCTGGGATAACCTTACATGTCGTCGCACATGAGACTTGCTCCATGCTCAACGTGCAACTTGCATTGCATAAGTGGCTTTGCGGGTGTCTGTCTCTCCCACCATAGTTAATATTCAATTTACAATCTGCCCTTGACAACACTTGTATCAGCATTGTGGTTAATGTTCGTAGGTAAGAACAGTTCTTATCGAAAGCCCCAAGCCACATAAAACATGCAAAGAAAATTAGAGGTGTCTAACTTGTTTTTGGAGGGGCATGTGATGTGATATGGCCATAATGTAATTGTGATTATATTTGATGTATGCAATGATCCTTATTGTAATATGGCAACCGGCAAGAGCCTAATGGCTATCTTTAAATTTGTTAATACCTACGTGTCTATTCATCATGTAATAGCTTTATTCCAAGTAGTTGTAATAGTTTATGTTGGTGATGGACAACCATGAAGCGGCGCCATTGACCTTGACGGTACGCTGGTGATGATGGAGATCATGTCCGTGCTTTGGAGATGGATATCAAAGGGACAAGAAGAAATGACATATAATATCACATATTATGAATTGCATGTGATGTTAATCCTTTTTATGCATCTTTTATTGCTTAGATCGCAACGGTAGCATTATAAGATGATCCCTCTCACTAAATATCAAGTAATAAAGTGTTCGTCCTTAGTATGCACTATTGCTAAGACTCGTCGTTTCGAAGAATCTTGTGATGATCGGGTGTAGAGGTCCCAACCTTTAATAAGGTAGAGATCCCTATGTTTACAATTCTAGTCCCTGGATCAATAGCTAGCATCCACAGTTAAGATGTAATATCAAGAAACAAACGTCATATTACAACTTTATAACCAGGAATAAAATAATTCATTACATCTTACATAGCTCATTTGGCTATCTCATTACAATGCAGCAGGAATAACTATAGCATGGAGTCCTTCATCTTCAAAGTGCCATAGGCAATCATGTTGGTTGTAGACTTGTAATCCTAATCAACACACTTCACTAACATCAAACAAACCTGCAACATAATAAGTTATAGCCACAAGGGTCAATACATTTGAAATTGTATTGGCAAGTGATACTAGGGTAGTATAGTGGTATCTATCATCTATATGCATTTGGATAAGTGGAGCTTAGGCTTGCTTTGCTCAAAATAGATTTTCCTTATCATTTGAAAACACTAAGTTTTTGTTTGTCAAAATCACCCAAGGCATCAACCAATAGACATTGGTGATCCTTTAACCCTTGTTCAACCATAAGTTTTTAACTTAGAAATTGGGATGAGGAGATTCTTGATAGCTTCCATGTCTTGATGCTCAAATTGTCCATTGCCGGGGACACGTCTAAGTACTTAGATTTTACTCTCTCGAGAGGTGGTGCACTTTCCCCACAAGACTCGACATGCATCGAGACAAGATCTTTCAGAAGCCTTCCCTTAGACCAAAATGGACGCGCTCGAAACCTATCATCCCCTACCACCAACTGTCCATTTGGCTAAGTTATTGCAACCTATATGATCTAGGCAGAGCCCATAATGCCAAGTGGCTGCACTTGAAGCTTCTCAACATTTGAAATCTCAAATCTCTTTGTTCTTGGGTGGAATTCCACAAGTGAGATACACAGGGTAGGCCATTGAACAATGGGCCCTGGTACTCAACAAAAATCCATCCATGCAAGTCCCTTTCCACCCAGGTGATTCATTCGCATAGTTGTTTTATTAAACAAAACACAAGTCCTTGACTTAGAAATATTTCATAGCATGTATATAATCCACCCTTATTTTCTATTAGCTAGGCTAAGCATGATAGTGGTAGGAATCTTAACTTACGGAAAATTCTACTAAGGTTTCATCTACTAGGATTTCCCATGGCATAGCATACTTGGTAAAATTCTATGCAAGTCCTGCTTTGAAATATCACTAATGCATAGTGAAAATAATGGGACAAAAGTATGAAGCATCACTTGCCTTTTTGGTAGAGAATATAAGTTCAGTCCTTGATCTTGCAATAGTCACACTCTTCAAATTTCACTACAATTCAATCAAGGCAAAAATTCAATCTACCATTCAAGCAATTCATCACATAGAATAATAAAAACAAAGCAATGCATGCAAGCATGCCAACGATTGTTTTATTTGGGAAAGTGGTTTCTAATAGGTTATAAACATTCTAAAACATCTATTGGTCATTTACAAAAGTGGCAAAACCATTTTGAGTCAAGTTAGTGAAAATGGCCACTTTAAATCATTTTATTTTGCTAGAAATGATTTTATTCAAATAATAATTTCTAGTATTAGCCAAATATATTTTTAAACACAATTGTTAGTTTTTATGGTCAAAGTGTTTAATATTAAATCATTTGCCAAAGGCTTCATCTAAAAACCATTTTTAAATCAAAGCAACATTTTATTTGGCTAGAAATGCCTTTAAACAAAGTAATAATTTTATAGGGTTCACCAAATATATTTTTAAATCCTAAAACTTGGTGTTTAGGGTCACAGAGTTCAATTCAAATTATTTTCCAAAGGTTTTACTCAAAAAGCATTTTTAAAACATAAACAACATTTTTATTTAACTAGAAATGCTTTAATTCAAAGATTTATTCTTTAGCTTCACAAAATACTCTATTAAATCTACAAGTTGGTTTCTATGGTTAGTAGGTTCAAAAAAATCCATTTACAAAAGATTTTACCCTAAAACAATTTTAGAATAAATTTTATACACAAAATAAGCCTAAACAGGTTTCTACAAAAACAATCAATTCTACAGAAGCAAATTACTAAACAAAGTGCATGGTTGGAAAGTATTTGTTTTTCTGATTCCATTGATATAAAATTTGCAAAATTTGTACGTGTATATTTAAAGTTATGGAATTTACAAAATCTAACAACTAATAGATCTAATTTCTGTTTTTAGAACACAGACTGACCACGCGTCACAACCACATTGGCTGGTACCGGTTCGTGAGGATCGTGCTACGTGGAGCGTTAGATTTAAAACAGATCATGCGGCTCAGAGTGCTACGTACCCCTTCGGGTTAATTCTATTCTCGCACATCTGATCTAGATCTAACGGCTGATGATCAAACGACCACTAACTGGCGGCGCTCGATGACGGCGCGCAGCGGCGACGCTCGACCAGAGGCGTTCCGGCGATTACAGGAAGCGAGGAAGGATGTGGAGTAGCTCACCGAGTTCGTGGTGACGAGAGGACGCTCGAGGTGGTCGCCATCGTCGAAGAGGCGCACGGTGCTGCTGGCAATTCCTCGTCGGAGTCGTCGTTGGCGTCGGGCACGCTCTGGTGTCGTCGGTGGAAAGGTTACGAAGCGCGCTAGGACACGAAACTAGTCGGTTAGATGCGCACGTGAGAGTATAACATGTGTGTGTCAACGAGAGGGGAGAGGATGGTCAGAAAGTACCGAGGGATCTTGTCGGAGAGGAGGCAGACGGCAGCGCTGCTCTGGCGAAGACGTAGTCGAGGTTTCAGGGCATGCGCGAGTGAGATGGTGGTACTGGAGTGTGGGCCTGGCAATGGGGATCGTGCGTGAGCGAGTGGTTGGTGCTGGGAGGTGCGTAGGGAGGTGGGGAGTAGGCTCGAGTGGTTGAGGGGCAATGCACGACGGTGTCTGGCCGGAATCGGAGAATAAGCTTCGCCGGAGTCAAAGAGTTTCGAGACAAATTCAAGGCGGCCTGGGGCAGAGAGGAAATGGTGTTTGGAGGGAAAGGTAGAGAGGGCGTGGGCGTTTAAGGGCGCATCGTTACTGGGAGGAATCAATGAGCCATTTACTCGAATTGAAGGTGGCATTGAACGGCAGAGACAACGAGATTTGGGGGAGAAACAGTCGCGCGCGGGTGATGAAGATGGTCTGGCAAGTGGGGTATCGTTGTCAGCGTGAGAAAGAGAGAAACGACGGGGTCCAGTGGTCATTAACTGTGCGGGTGCGGGTCTGGGTGGAAAAAGAAAACGATTCGAGGGGGAGAGAGGTGGGATGCTGGGCCTGGTGGGCTTTGCTGGGCTGGGCTGGCTTATTTCCATTTTTTCTTTCTGCTTTCTTTTTCCTGTTTCTTTTATTCTCTTTTGATTTCTTTCAAATGATTTCAAACACCATTTGAATTTTTATTTTTACCAATCTTTCAGTAATTTTCTATTCTGTTTAAACATGTATTTTTAAAGATCATTTTAGAATAATTTCTTTATTCTTTATTACAATAAGCACTTGCCTTTATTCAAATAAGTTTTTTTATTTATATTTTCAAATTCTTATTTGAATCTTAATTTTTACCAAAACCTTTTTCAGTAGGTGTTATTTATTCATTAGTGCAAATAATTCCCTTTGAATTATTTAAAGTATTTTAATATCATTTTTTAATCATTTAAATTGGGCATTTGTCTTTATTCAAAATAAAATCAAATATGGTTTTAATCCCATATAAATTTTATTTCAAATAATTCTTTGATTCCATTTAAGTTAATTAAATAACTTTTATTCCACTTGGGTAAATTCCAATTATTATTTTCCCATGATTTAATTAATCATTTACTTTAGGGATTTTTGTCTTTATTAAAATATAATTGGAATATGGTTTAATGTCATATAATTTTATTGGAATAGTCTTTATCCCTTTATTTTATTTGAATTGTCTTTATTCCATTTGCAAAGTCTAAATTATATTCTAAATAATTTTGTTGGGATTCATTATTTAGGCAAATTGTCTTTATATAAAATTTGATATTATTCAATCCTTGTGATTTTATTTAAATAACCTTTTACCCTTCAAATAATATTTCATTTCATTTGTTTGGCCAAGATTTTAATTTGTCTTTAAAATATTCCTTATTTCTTTCTTTCTTTCTTTATCTTATAAAATCCATATCTTTTTATTTATAGATCCAAAGTTGGTGATTCCAATTTGTAGAATTTTATTTAATATTTGTTTATCCTTTTGAATCCTTTTAGGATTATTTTACTCACAATTTGGTATGGTTTTTAGATAGGAGCTTTATTAGCTTTGGAAATTATTTCCTTTTGTCTTAATAAATTCATAAGTTTTTATCCATGGCTCCAAATTAAGTGAAACCAATTTCTATGGTCTTATAATAATTTTATTTATCATTATTGTTCATTTATAAATATTTGTTTGACAAACTTTATATGGATCAAATCCATAGGCTTAGAGTAATCTTGGATATGATTTCCTTCCATTAGGGTTTTAGAGTTTTGGCTTAACTTTTCCAAGTGTTTAAATTTCAAGATTCATTCTTGATGAATGCATTTCACTTGATTGAAATTTGTTGGATTCCATTTTATTCAAATTGTTCAAGATGGGTTTTAATGTTTCCATTTGGAATCAAAAAAGTTTCTTTTCACCCTAAATTTCAACAATTATTTATTTTGTTTATTTATTCTTCACATTTCAAAATTTGGAAAATTTTGGGATGTGACATCGGGTGTGATAGATTCTACATGTGCATACAATGGGTGCAAGCCAGATTTGCACATGCGGATACTAAGGTTAATCTTGATGAGCCTAGCATGTATAGACGTGGTCTCAGAACATGGAATAACGAAAGGTAAAGCATGAGTCATATGAATGATATGATGAACATGTTCATTGTTCGCCTTTGAAACTACATCTTCATTCATGAAGATCGAACTTGGTGTAGCGGATTTGGTTTGTGTAATCACTAAAACAACATGAGGGATGTTGTTTTGAGTTGGAGTTCACCTAGTTAATTTAAGAATTAAATTTAAACTCAATTTATCATAAACTTAGTCTAAACTCTTTGCAAATATGTTGTAGATCATGGCGACCCCTACCGTCAACTTTAATGCATTTCTAGAGAAAGAAAAGCTCAAAAACAATGCAAGCAACTTCACGGACTAGTTCTGTAACATGATGATTGTCCTTAATGCTAGTCAGTTAACCTATGTGCTGGATGCAGCGCTAGGTTACCCAGCTGCAGCTGATGATACCGATAAGGTGAAAAATGTTTACCTCACTCGGAAGAATAACTACTCCACAGTTCTGTGTGCCATCTTATACGGCTTAGAATCGGAGCTTTAGAAGCGCTTTGATTACCGCTACCCTCATGATATTATTAATGACCTCAAAATGATATTTGAGACTCATGCGACCATGGAGAGCTTTGAAGCTTCCGAGAAGTTCTTTAACTGCAAGATGGAAGAGGGCAGCTCCGTTAGCGATCATGTGCTCAAAATGTCTTGGCACGCAAACAAACTCCAAGATTTGGGAATAATGATTCCTAATGTGTTGGGGTTTCATCGTGTCCTCCAATCTCTGCACCTAGTTACATGAACTTTGTGATGAACTACAACATGCAGCACATGGATAAGTCGTTGTCTGAACTCTTCTCCATGCTAAAAACTGCGGAAGCGGAGATTAAGAAAGAGCACCAAGTGTTGATGGTCAATAAGACCACCAATTTCAAGAAGCAGGGCAAGCCTAAGAACAAGGGCAACTTCAAGAAGGGCGGCAAGAAAGCTGTCGCGCCTAAGAAGCCCAAGGCTGGCCCTAAGCCTAATACTGAGTGCTTTTATTGAAAGGGCGATGGGCACTGGAAGCGGAATTGCCTCAAGTACTTGGCAAATCTAAAGAATGACAACATCAATAAGAAAGGTATATTTGATATACATGTTATTGACGTGTATCTTACTAGTAATTGTAGTTGTCACATCCCAAGATTTTCCAAATCTTGTAATGTGAAAATAAATGAATAAAATAAAATTTTGTTTAAATTTCAGGGCCAGAAGAAACTTTTTGAATGCAATTGGAACTTCAAAACCCATTTGAATTAAATAAAATCCTAAAGGGATTTAGAAAGATCAACATTTTAAATAAAGGAAAACAAAATATTTTGGAAATACCATTTTGGATCTTTAAAATAAAAGGATTTGATTCTCAATTGAAATACAAGTTTTGTAGATAAAGATTACCTTATAAAGCCCAATTAAACCTTGACCAAACTTTTGAATTAAAACATTTTGCTTGAATAAAATAACAAAGGTTTATTAAAATAAATTAATAAGGATTTAATATTCCATTTTATTTAAATAAAAGGTTTTACCATTTTAATTAAAACAACAAAAACTTATTAAATTATTTAAAATAAGTTCTTCCAAATATTTTATTCTCACATAAAACCTACTGAAGTGTATAGGCTTTATTTATCAAAATAAAGCTTTTCCTATTTTAATAATGAAAGTCTATTGTATTTAATTATTAATGGACCCTAAAATGAAAAGTTATTTTGTTTCAAACAAGTTTCTAAGTATTCTTTATTTCCAAATAAAGCCTACTGATTTGTTTTTGAAAATGGCTGGATTTCAAATGGGGATTTTGTTATTTAAATCAAACCCTATTTTATTAAAGTAACAAAAGATTCATTTTATTTAATTAAAGAATGGATTCTAAAAAGAGTAAAAAATATTTTATTTTGGAATATGGTTATGTTGATAAACAGAACCAAATTCATAGTTGCAAAGCTTGATGATTGTTTGAATCAATTGGAATGTGTTTGGTTGTTTGAATTTCAAAACAGGAAAATGGAAATAGAAAAAGAAAAGGATTCAGAAACAGAAAAATAAAAAGTTTAGGTCGACCCAACCCATCAGCCCACTAAGGCCCAGAACCAGCCCAGATTTCTTTCCCGAAAGAAAACGATTCGCACACGATATCAAACCCACTGAGAGAATGACTGGTGGACCCTCCCCTCCTTTCTTTTCCCACTGACCAGCGGACCCCACTTTCCCAGCCGTCTCCTTCCTCGCGACGACCACGCCGGCCGTTTCTGCCGTTGATTTCGCGGCTTCAATTCGCAGTAATGCCACGCCTTAACCGTGCTACGACCACGGCCTATTAATCGCTAGCGTTTCCTCCTCCTTTCCCCTCACACGCCACTCCCTCTCTGCCCCGAGGCTGCTGCAATTTGAGCTCGCACCGCCGCAGCTCCGGCCACCGTCCTCCCTCGATTCCGGCCGAGCCACACCCCCTCCTGCCTCCACAAGCACACAAGCACACTCACCACTTCCTGGCGCATCTCCCAGTACCCTCTGTTCGACCACGGGCGCCCCAGAACGTCGCCTACGTCAAGCTTCTGACGCCGCCGCGTCTGTCTTCAATTCCGGCTTAAACTCAGGTAGATTCCGACCGCCCCGTACCTTCTCGTTCATGCACGTGACCTCTCCGTGACCTCCCGCACTTAACCATGACCCTGTTTTGTCCTAGGAAGATCTACAACGTCGTCTTCGACCACGACTAAGGCCACCCGACGCCGTCCTCCACTCCGGCGAGAAATCCTGCCAAGACCAGAGTGCCCCTCGCCCGACCAACACCTCCTCGAGCATCACCGTGACCTCCTGAACCCGGTGAGCTTCTTCTCCTCCTCTCTCGCTTCCTCGAACCACCGTAGCACCACCGCCTGGCCGTGCGCCGCCGCTAGCCGCCGTCAGCGCCGCCCACATATGGTCAAACTCGCCAGTACCGTCCGATCTAGATCTAGCGCCCACGATTAGTTCACTTATCATCGAAGGGGTACATGTCCAGGACCGTGCGATCGATCAGATCCAACGCTCCACAGCCGCGATCCACGCGAAGCGGTACCCGCAAATAGAGACGTGCCGCGTGTCACCTATTCCGTTTTAAAAGAAATTTGAATCTGATTTAATTGCAAACTTCAAACCCTTATAACTTGAGATCTACACGTCCAAAAATTGCAAATTTTATGTTGTTGGATTCAGGAGAGCAAGACCTAAACAACCATGGCCTTAGTTTGGAAAATAGTATCTGTTTGTTTGCTTGTTTTTGCATATTCATATATGAGCTTATTTAGAGTAGGAAAAATGATTAAAATTGATTTTAGGGTTAGATCTTTTTGCAAATTGATTTGTTGTGACCTTACTGACCCTAGGAACCAACCCTTAGTGTTAAAAATGATTTTTGGTAAAAATTTAGGTTGAATTATTTAACTGAGCCATTTTCTAGCCAAAATAAAATTATTGATTTCACTATGGAAATGTTTTTGCAAGGAAAACTTTGTGAAAATGTTTTGTACCAAACTTACTGACCCAAAACACCAAGCTTTGCCAAGAGCAACTCACTGTGTGAAAAACATAAAGTTTTGTTTGATAAAAATAATTTTCACCACATAAAATGATGAATGGATTTTAAAATGGTCTTGAGATAAAACCCAAATTGCAAATGACTTTGCCATTGTGGTAAATGACCAATTTGGACCTTACAAAGTTTATAAACCTAGTAGAGACCAACCTTGCAATAGAACCATCCTTTGCATACCTATGCATGACTAGATTCCATTTGCTTGTGAGTGTGAAATTGTTTGTTTAACCTTGGTTTAGAATGTTAGTTGATTTTGTGTTTGCTTGATTGACTTGTAGTGAATTTAGCAAAGTGTGAGACTAGCAAGACCAAGGAGTGAACCACCATTCCCTACCAGAAAGGAAAGTTACACTATCATGCAAAAGTCCTAATATTTTCATTATACTAGTGGATTTTGTAAACATGCATGAAAATGTTTTATACTTATGCTATGCTAATCCTAACAGGATTCCCTAAACACTCCTTAGTGAAAATATTGAAGTTGTACATGCTTAGCCATGCTATGTTTTGTAAAGAGATACATGTTGAGATTTTACAAAGGTTGAGAAAAGGACTTGTGTTTTATATAATAAAACAAGGACTCAATGAACCACCTAGGTGGTGGACACTATATGTTTTGGAGAAGGCGGCAACAAAAGGAACCATGTCCATGGCAATCACTTTGTGTTGTGCTCCAAATGAAAACCACCTAGGAAACTTAGAGATTGAACATGTTTCTCCAATTGTGGCTTTGGTGTGCAACCACATGCTATTATGGCTCTGGCTTAGTCAACTACATTAGGAAGTCCTATACATTGTCTTTAGTTACCGGACATGGGGATCTGGAATGCTTCATGGGGGCTGAAGACAAGCTAGCAATGATGTATGGGAGGACCTTTTGGAAAGACTTCGTCACATTCTCAGTCTGCCAGTACTCCATCTTGGTGAGCACTAATCCAGTAGACCACTGGGGGCAACAAGATGGGATTGTGTCATGTGGGTAAAGTGTACTCCTTCTGCAGAAGTTAATAAAATCTAAGTACTTAGCCGTGTCCCCGGTTATGGACAATACTGAGCAACTAAAGTTTGAACCATGGGAGATCTCGACATTCCAACTTCTAATATAAAAACTTGATGCACTTGGGGGTACCAAGGAATTCAATGAGATTTGATAAAACTTGTTGCACTTGGAGTTACCAAGTAGCTCAAGGGATTTTTGACAAGGACTTGAACACTTGAGTTTCTACCAAGGAGTTCAAGGAACTTGGAAAAGAGATTTGACAAAGGACCAAAACCATTTTGAAAAGATAGGATAAATTTTGCTTTATTCAAATGAGCCTAAAACCCTACTTAGCCAAATATGCATGTAATGTTAGATCCACTTAAATTCCACATAGTAGTGAAACTTGCCAATACAATTCAAATGTATTGACCTTTGTGGCTGTAACTTGTATGTTGCAGGTTTTATTGTTTTTAGTGAAGATTGTTTGAATAGGATTACAAAGTCTACAACCAACATCTGCCTATGGCATTTTAAAGATGAAGGACTCCATGATTATTATTATTCCGCTGCAATGTAATGTAATAGCCAAATGAGCTATGATTGATGTAATAAACTTATGTTATTCCTGGTTGTAAAGTTATGTTATGACCTTTGTTTCTTGGTATTACATCTTAACTGTGGATGCTAGCTATTGATCCAGGGACTAGCATTGTAAAACACAGGAGGAATCTACCTTATCAGGTTGAGGCCTCTACAGATGGTATCAGAGCATTGTGTTGCCTGTAGAATTTGTAAACCCTAGGATTGGACAAAAACCCTTAGAAAAATAGGAGTTGTACTTGTTCCTAAAACTATTTACAAAAACACTTGTAAATTCTTTCCTCAACCACTTTGATTTCAACTTTACTTCTCTTCTATTTCAAACTTGATGGAAAACCTACCCATGACCAAAGACTACACTATGTGCAAAGGACTTCTTCAACATCTTCAACTCTAATGACTTCAACATCTTCAGCTCTAATGACTTCAACATCTTCAGCTCTAATGACTTCAACATCTTCAGCATATTCACCAAGGACTACCAACATGGATATCACCAAGAACTGCAAGTGAGACAAGGAAATCTTACTCAAGATTTAGAGACTGAGGGAATGCAAAATAAGAAGGAACCATCAACAACTTTGAAGTATTGTAACCAAGAGTTTTTCCAAGGAAGCCTTGATCTCATACAAGAAGAATCATGAAGGAAGGAAAGATCACAAGTGAACCATACAGATGGACCACCATAATTTAGTTAAATAAAACACCCCAACCTAAGGGGTGCAACAAAAATATTTTGTTGACTAAGTGTATGCTTGAACTTTGATTGAGTGAAGTGTTGGTTTGTGATTGCACGAACATTGCTTGTGTGAATTGTGATGTGTATGATTAGAAATGAATCCTTAGCAATAACTTGCCTATTCTAACCTCCCTTCAACCCAAACAGATGACTACTCCAAAAGACTCCAAGGTTGATGACACCAATACCAACCAAGCTGACAGCATGAAAGAACTCATAGCAACCCAACACCAGTTGAACCAACTGACAGCTCAGTTCATAGTCAACAATAGTGATAAAGATCCAGCGCTACAAAGGTTTTTGGAAGAGCAGTCCCAACTGATGCTTAAGGTGACCAATCAAATGATCATCATGGAGGAAAACTACCCCAAAGGAGTTTATGATAACAAGGCTGACAAGAATGTTATTCTAGATGGAGCCCCAGCTTGCACTATATGTGGAGACAAGGATCATACTTCCAAGGAGCATGAAGGACAATGCCCCAATTGTGAAGAAGAGCATCCTGTTGGACAATGCCCCACCTCTCAAGCTACTTGTTACCTTTGTGAAGGAAGTGACCATACTCCTGGCCAATGTCCCATCTATGCCATGGTAGAACAAAGGAAACAAGAAGGATCCAAGTCTACCAAAGGAAAAGGACCACTCCTACCTCCAAACAAGACAACCCAATTCAAAGGATCAAAGAAAACCAAGAAACCCAAGCAAGACATGAGCCTTGCACAATGTCGTAAATGTAAGGAAATGGGACACTACTCCAGTGGATGCCCAGAGAACAAGAAGAATAAAGAGATTGACCAAGTGTGGTGCAACAACTGCAAGGAACCAGGCCATTATGTAGCCACATGTCCACAAGAACAACGCAAAGAACTCAAGGACATTCATTGTTTCAACTGCAAGAATCCAGGACATTATGCAAGCAACTGTCCAGAAAGGATGAAAAACAAATTGAACAAGCCTATGGAGAAACTCAACCTTGGCCCATGAGTCAAGTATGGAACAAAGGACTAAATGCAAATAATTGCTTAGAGAAAGTATTTCTCATGGTCCCAAGAAGGACAAGATGTAATTTTGTTTGAAAATTTTAAGGGTGGTAGTACCCTAGTGTTTTGAATTTTGCTTATAACCCAGCCTTCCCAAATCTCGGGACGAGATTTATTTTTAAGGGTGGTAGCCTGTCACATCCCAAGATTTTCCAAATCTTGTAATGTGAAAATAAATGAATAAAATAAAATTTTGTTTAAATTTCAGGGCCAGAAGAAACTTTTTGAATGCAATTGGAACTTCAAAACCCATTTGAATTAAATAAAATCCTAAAGGGATTTAGAAAGATCAACATTTTAAATAAAGGAAAACAAAATATTTTGGAAATACCATTTTGGATCTTTAAAATAAAAGGATTTGATTCTCAATTGAAATACAAGTTTTGTAGATAAAGATTACCTTATAAAGCCCAATTAAACCTTGACCAAACTTTTGAATTAAAACATTTTTCTTGAATAAAATAACAAAGGTTTATTAAAATAAATTAATAAGGATTTAATTTTCCATTTTATTTAAATAAAAGGTTTTACCATTTTAATTAAAACAACAAAAACTTATTAAATTATTTAAAATAAGTTCTTCCAAATATTTTATTCTCACATAAAACCTACTGAAGTGTATAGGCTTTATTTATCAAAATAAAGCTTTTCCTATTTTAATAATGAAAGTCTATTGTATTTAATTATTAATGGACCCTAAAATGAAAAGTTATTTTGTTTCAAACAAGTTTCTAAGTATTTTTTATTTCCAAATAAAGCCTACTGATTTGTTTTTGAAAATGGTTGGATTTCAAATGGGGATTTTGTTATTTAAATCAAACCCTATTTTATTAAAGTAACAAAAGATTCATTTTATTTAATTAAAGAATGGATTCTAAAAAGAGTAAAAATTATTTTATTTTGGAATATGGTTATGTTGATAAACAGAACCAAATTCATAGTTGCAAAGCTTGATGATTGTTTGAATCAATTGGAATGTGTTTGGTTGTTTGAATTTCAAAACAGGAAAATGGAAATAGAAAAAGAAAAGGATTCAGAAACAGAAAAATATAAAGTTTAGGTCGACCCAACCCATCAGCCCACTAAGGCCCAGAACCAGCCCAGATTTCTTTCCCGAAAGAAAACGATTCGCACGCGATATCAAACCCACTGAGAGAATGACTGGTGGACCCTCCCCTCCTTTCTTTTCCCACTGACCAGCGGACCCCACTTTCCCAGCCGTCTCCTTCCTCGCGACGACCACGCCGACCGTTTCTGCCGTTGATGTCGCGGCTTCAATTCGCAGTAATGCCACGCCTTAACCGCGCTGCGACCACGGCCTATTAATCGCCAGCGTTTCCTCCTCCTTTCCCCTCACACGCCACTCCCTCTCTGCCCCGAGGCTGCTGCAATTTGAGCTCGCACCGCCGCAGCTCCGGCCACCGTCCTCCCTCGATTCCGGCCGAGCCACACCCCCTCCTGCCTCCACAAGCACACAAGCACACTCACCACTTCCTGGCGCATCTCCCAGTACCCTCTGTTCGACCACGGGCGCCCCAGAACGTCGCCTACGTCAAGCTTCTGACGCCGCCGCGTCTGTCTTCCATTCCGGCAAGAACTCAGGTAGATTCTGACCGCCCCGTACCTTCTCGTTCATGCACGTGACCTCTCCGTGACCTCCCGCACTTAACCATGCCCCTGTTTTGTCCTAGGACGATCTACAACATCGTCTTCGACCACGACTGAGGCCACCCGACGCCGTCCTCCACTCCGGCGAGAAATCCTGCCAAGACCAGAGTGCCCCTCGCCCGACCAACACCTCCTCGAGCATCACCGTGACCTCCTGAACCCGGTGAGCTTCTTATCCTCCTCTCTCGCTTCCTCGAACCACCGTAGAAACACCGCCTGGCCGTGCGCCGCCGCTAGCCGCCGTCAGCGTCGCCCACATATGGTCAAACTCGCCAGTACCGTCCGATCTAGATCTAGCGCCCACGATTAGTTCACTTATCATCGAAGGGGTACGTGTCCAGGACCGTGCGATCGATCAGATCCAAGGCTCCACAGCCGCGATCCACGCGAAGCGGTACCCGCGAATAGAGACGTGCCGCGTGTCACCTATTCCGTTTTAAAAGAAATTTGAATCTGATTTAATTGCAAACTTCAAACCCTTATAACTTGAGATCTACACGTCCAAAAATTCCAAATTTTATGTTGTTGGATTCAGGAGAGCAAGACCTAAACAACCATGGCCTTAGTTTGGAAAATAGTATCTGTTTGTTTGCTTGTTTTTGCAGATTCATATATGAGCTTATTTAGAGTAGGAAAAATGATTAAAATTGATTTTAGGGTTAGATCTTTTTGCAAATTGATTTGTTGTGACCTTACTGACCCTAGGAACCAACCCTTAGCGTTAAAAATGATTTTTGGTAAAAATTTAGGTTGAATTATTTAACTTAGCCATTTTCTAGCCAAAATAAAATTATTGATTTCACTATGGAAATGTTTTTGCAAGGAAAACTTTGTGAAAATGTTTTGGACCAAACTTACTGACCCAAAACACCAAGCTTTGCCAAGAGCAACTCACTTGGTGAAAAACATAAAGTTTTGTTTGATAAAAATAATTTTCACCACATAAAATGATGAATGGATTTTAAAATGGTCTTGAGATAAAACCCAAATTGCAAATGACTTTGCCATTGTGGTAAATGACCAATTTGGACCTTACAAAGTTTATAAACCTAGTAGAGACCAACCTTGCAATAGAACCATCCTTTGCATACCTATGCATGACTAGATTCCATTTGCTTGTGAGTGTGAAATTGTTTGTTTAACCTTGGTTTGGAATGTTAGTTGATTTTGTGTTTGCTTGATTGACTTTTAGTGAATTTAGCAAAGTGTGAGACTAGCAAGACCAAGGAGTGAACCACCATTCCCTACCAGAAAGGCAAGTTACACTATCATGCAAAAGTCCTACTATTTTCATTATACTAGTGGATTTTGTAAACATGCATGAAAATGTTTTATACTTATGCTATGCTAATCCTAACAGGATTCCCTAAACACTCCTTAGTGAAAATATTGAAGTTGTACATGCTTAGCCATGCTATGTTTTGTAAAGAGATACATGTTGAGATTTTACAAAGGTTGAGAAAAGGACTTGTGTTTTATATAATAAAACAAGGACTCAATGAACCACCTAGGTGGTGGACACTATATGTTTTGGAGAAGGCGGCAACAAAAGGAACCATGTCCATGGAAATCACTTTGTGTTGTGCTCCAAATGAAAACCACCTAGGAAACTTAGAGATTGAACATGTTTCTCCAATTGTGGCTTTCGTGTGCAACCACATGCTATTATGGCTCTGGCTTAGTCAACTACATTAGGAAGTCCTATACATTGTCTTTAGTTACCGGACATGGGGATCTGGAATGCTTCATGGGGGCTGAAGACAAGCTAGCAATGATGTATGGGAGGACCTTTTGGAAAGACTTCGTCACATTCTCAGTCTGCCAGTACTCCATCTTGGTGAGCACTAATCCAGTAGGCCACTGGGGGCAACAAGATGGGATTGTGTCATGTGGGTAAAGTGTACTCCTTCTGCAGAAGTTAATAAAATCTAAGTACTTAGCCGTGTCCCCGGTTATGGACAATACTGAGCAACTAAAGTTTGAACCATGGGAGATCTCGACATTCCAACTTCTAATATAAAAACTTGATTCACTTGGGGGTACCAAGGAATTCAATGAGATTTGATAAAACTTGTTGCACTTGGAGTTACCAAGTAGCTCAAGGGATTTTTGACAAGGACTTGAACACTTGAGTTTCTACCAAGGAGTTCAAGGAACTTGGAAAAGAGATTTGACAAAGGACCAAAACCATTTTGAAAAGATAGGATAAATTTTGCTTTATGCAAATGAGCCTAAAACCCTACTTAGCCAAATATGCATGTAATGTTAGATCCACTTAAATTCCACATAGTAGTGAAACTTGCCAATACAATTCAAATGTATTGACCTTTGTGGCTGTAACTTGTATGTTGCAGGTTTGATTGTTTTTAGTGAAGATTGTTTGAATAGGATTACAAAGTCTACAACCAACATCTGCCTGTGGCATTTTAAAGATGAAGGACTCCATGATTATTATTATTCTGCTGCAATGTAATGTAATAGCCAAATGAGCTATGATTGATGTAATAAACTTATGTTATTCCTGGTTGTAAAGTTATGTTATGACCTTTGTTTCTTGGTATTACATCTTAACTGTGGATGCTAGCTATTGATCCAGGGACTAGCATTGTAAAACACAGGAGGAATCTACCTTATCAGGTTGAGGCCTCTACAGTAGTAGTGCCTGGGTATTTGATACTGGTTCGGTTGCTCATATTTGTAACTCGATACAGGAGCTGCGGAATAAACGAAGTCTAGCGAGAGACGAGGTGATGAAGCACATTGGAAATGGCTCCAAGGTTGATGTGATATCCGTCGGCACGTTCCCTCTTCATCTACCATCGGGATTAGTTTTAAATCTAAATAATTGTTATTTGGTGCCTGTGTTAAGCATGAACATATATCTGGATCTTGTTTATTGTGAGACGTTTACTCGTTTAAGTCCAAGAATAATGGTTGTTCGATTTGTTGAGTAATATCTTTTATGGTAATGCACGTGAGATGAATGGTTTATTATTTTTGAATCTCGATAGTAGTGATACACATGTTCAAAATATAGATGCTAAATGAATGAAATTGAATGATAATTCCACATACATGTGGCACTGCTGTCTTGGTCACATTGGAGTGAAGCACATGAAGAAACTCCATTCTGATGGACTTCTTGAATCACTTGAAACATGTGAAGCATATCTATTGGGAAAAATGACTAAGACTCCATTTTCTGGGATAATGGAGCGAGCCACAGACTTATTGGAAATAATATATACCGATGTGTGTGGTCCAATGAGTGTAGCATTGCACGGTGGATATCGTTATGTTCTTACTTTCACGGATGACTTGAGTAGATATGGGTATATCTACTTTATGAAACATAAGTCCGAAACTTTCGAGAAGTATAAGGAATTCCAAAGTGAAGTAGAAAATCAACGTAACAAGAAGATTAAGTTTCCGCGATCTGATCGTGGAGGTGAGTATCTAAGTTACAACTTTGGCATGCATTTGAAGAAATACAGAATAATTTCTAAGTTGACACCGCCAGGAACACCTCAACGCAATGGTGTGTCCGAACGTTGTAATCGAATTCTCTTAGATATGGTATGGTCTATGATGTCTATTACAGATTTACCGTTATCGTTTTGGGGTTATGCATTAGAGACAACCACATTCACTTTAAATAGGGCACCATATATATCCGTTGGACGACACCGTATGAATTGTGGTTTGGTAAGAAACCTAAGTTATCGTTCCTTAAAGTTTGGGGTTGCGAAGATTATGTACAGAAGTTACAGCCCGACAAGCTTGAACCCAAAGCGAAAAAATGCATATCCATAGGATACCCTAAAGAAACAATTGGGTATACCTTCTATCATAGATCCAAAGGCAAAGTTTTTGTTGCCAAGAATGGATCCTTTCTTGAAAAGGAGTTTCTCTCAATAGAAATGACTGGAAGGAAAGTAGAACTCGACGAGGTTGTTGAACCTTCTCTCAGATTTGAGAGTAGCGCATCACTAGAAGGTGTTCCTGTGCCACCTGCACCAATAAGAGAGGAAGCTAATGATGGTGATCATGAAACTTCAAATGAAGTTGCTAATGAACCTTGCAGGTCGACGAGGGTTCGTACCACTCCTGATTGGTATAAACCTGTCATGAATGTCATGTTGGTGGACAACACCAACGACCCTGCGACATATGAGGAAGCAATGATGAGCCTAGATTCCAAATAATGGCACGAAGCCATGAAATCCGAGATTGGATCCATGCACAAAAACCAAGTGTGCACTTTGGTGGACATACCTGATGGCCGCAAGGCTATCGAGAACAAATGGATCTTTAAAACAAAACATATGTTGATGGTAATGTTACTTTCTATAAAGCTCTACTTGTCGCGAAAGGGTTCCGACAAATTCAAGGATTTGACTACGATGAGACTTTCTCACTGGTAACGACGCTAAAGTTTGGGAGGATTTTGTTAGCAATCGCTGCATTTTTTGATTACGAGATTTGGCAGATGGATGTCAAAACGGCGTTCCTTAATGGTGACATTGAGGAAGAGTTGTATATGGTACAACCCAAAGGTTTTGTCGATCCTAAAGATGCTAACAAGGTACGCAAACTTCAGCATTCCATTTATGGACTGAAGCAAGCATCCGAAGCTGGAATCAACGTTTTGATAAGGTGATCAAAAACTTTGGATTTATACAATTTTTTGGAGAAGCTTGTATTTACAAGAAAGTGAGTGAGAGCTCTATAGCATTCCTAGTACTATATGTGGATGACATATTGTTGATTAGGAATGATATAGAACTTCTTGAAAGTGTCAAAGGATATTTGAATAATAGTTTTTCAATGAAGGATCTTGGTGAAGCAGCATACATCTTAGGCATCAAGATTTATAGAGATAGATCAAGATGCTTAATAGCGCTTTCACAGAGTACATACCTAGATAAGGTTCTAAAGAGGTTTAGAATGGAAGAAAGCAAGAAAGGGTTCTTTCCCATGTTGCCAGGTAAAACCTTGAGTAAGACTCAAAGTCCAGCTACGACAGAAGATAGACAAAGGATGAGTAAGATCCCCTATGCCTCGGCCATATGTTCTATCATGTATGCCATGCTGTGTACAAGACCGGATATAGAACATTTTTTTAGTATGACCAGCAATGTAACATCAAAAGCATGAATTACAAAGACCATGCTGGCCCGCAGTCCCTGACACGCTGGCCCCGCACGCCACGTCATCGTCTTCCCCAAATCACGCCAGCAGACCACGTCGCCGCTTCCGTTCCTGCCATTAATGGCACGCCGTAAATGCCCTTGATTCTGCGAGCGTTTCTTGCTGAGCCTCTTCCTACTTAAGCCCCTCCGCACCGCGAGTTTTTCCCCTCACACACACCCTCTCCCCGCCACCAGGCTGCCCAGATTTTAGCTTGCGACGCTATTGTCAGAGCGTCTCCAGCGAGACATTGCGGTGAGCTCCGTCCACCCCGCCCCTTCTCGTTCATGTTGTGCCGATCTTTGTTCTCGTGCGCTTCTTCTCATACGCTTGGTTCGTCTGTTCGTGACCTAGGTCATCGTATTCGTCCACCACTGCAAGAACCCGACGCCACGCTCGTCTCCGGCAAGGAATTCTGGTAAGGTGTGACCACCCCCAACCTTTAGATCAAACGACGATGACCGCCTTGTCCTTGCGCACACGCTGATGTTTTTTTTTGTCTTAGGGAGGCCGGGAACATCGCCGTCTTTGCCGTCAAGCCATGCCCGATGCCAGCTAGGTTTCCGACGAGCTCCTCCGGCCACCACAACACGCCCCCGTCCACGCTAGGGACACCTTGAGCTTCAGCGTGACCTCACGAGTCTGGTAAGCACCTCCACAACCCCCAGCCCCTCTGCATTCACTGGAGCATCGCCACCGCGCCACCGTTGCCAGCGCCGCCAGGCAATGGTCGCGTTCTTAGCAACCGTCAGATCCAGATCCAGTGGCCACGATAGAATACTTAAGTGAAATGTTTTCTTTAGATCTGAGCCGCATAGAGCCACTTAGATCCTACGGCTCTGGATGATCGATCCAATCGAAGCGGTATCGACCAATCAGACATAACCATGTGCCTAGGGATTTGATTTAAAATCTGTTTTTATATCTAATAGAGATTCAAACTTGTAAAATTCATAACTATTGTTCTGTTTATCCAAAAAATACAAATAAGATATCATTGGAATCAAAGAAATAAATCCTACACTACTGTAGGAGTGGATTTGTATTTTTCTTCTGTAAAATTTGTTTTATTTGCAGATTCAATTGTAGGCCTATTTTGGCTATATAAATTACTTAGAAAATGATTTTAAAACAAATTCAAGTTTATTTAGGCTATAAATAGTTGGTTTTGTGTTCAGTACTGTTTGACTTGTCTTGTTTAGTTTAGAAAAATCATCACATAGCATTTTCATGCATTCATAATATTTTTTCTTGAATATTGGAATGTAAATTTGGTGCTATTATTTTATGTGTAGATTTTGGTGCTAGTGGTGATTGTGATTGTGAAGATTGTTGCTACTCTCCCAACTACCAAGGAAAGTGGTGCTTCATGTATTTGTCCCATTATTTTGACTATGCACTAGTGATATTTTGTATAGGGTTTGCATGAAATTTTGCGAAGTATCTATATGCTATGCTATGGGAAATCCTAGTAGTTGTAGTCTTGGTAGAATTATTCTCTAAGTTAAGATACTTGTTGATATCATGCTTAGCCTAGCTAGTAGCAAACAAGGGTGGATTATATACATGCTATGGAATTTTTTGCTGAAGTCTTTGACTTATGTTTTTGCTTAATAAAACAACTAAGTGAATGAATCACCTGGGTGGAATGGAAAGAATGGTTTATGTTGAGTGGTTACTCAGGGCCCATTTTATGGCCTCCCTGGTGTATCTCACTTGTGGAAATCCACCCAAGAACAAAGGGATTTGAGATACTTAGTGTTTAGAAGCTTCTAGTGCAGCCACATGACATATGAGATCTGCGTTGATCATATAGGTTGCAATAACTTAGTCAAATGGATAGATGGTGGTAGGGTGATAGGATGGAACGCGTCCATTTGGTCTAAGGGAAGGCTTATGAAAGATCTCGTCTTGATGCATGTCGAGTCTTGTGGGGAAAGTGCACCACCTCTCGAGAAGGAAAAATCTAAGTACTTAGTCGTGTCCCTGGCAACAGACAATTTGAGCATCAAGACATTGAAGCTATCAAGGATCTCCTCATCCAAATTTCTATGTTAAAAACTTGTGGTTGAATAAGGGTAAAGGTTCACCAATGTATATTGGTGGTTTCCTTGGGTGATTTTCATCAAACAAAAACTTAGTGTTTTCAACTGATAAGGAAAACCTATTTTGATCAAAGAAAGCCTTAGCTACACTTAACCAAATTCATATAGAAGTTAGAAACTACTATTCTACTATGGTATCACTTGCCAATTCTATTCCAATGTATTGACCCACTATGGCTGTAACTTATGATGTTGCAGGTTACTCTGATGAAGATTAGGGTTATGAGTCTACACTCAACATGCTTGCTTGTGGCACATGAAGATGAAGACTTTACTTTAATTTACTTATGTTATGAACTCTTGTACTAGCCTTTGGCTATGGAGTTGTAAAAGACTATGTTTAGCTCTGGAATGACGATGTAATAAAGACCTTTGCATCTGTGTACTTCATCTTAAACTGTGGATGCTAGCTTTTGATCTAGAGACTAGCATTGCAATCACATGGACCTTTACCTTATAAAGGTGGGTCTTTCAGATGGTATCAGAGCACTGTGTTGCCTGTAGGATTATGACCCTAGGATGGATTAGACTAAGAAAACCACTAAGGAAAAATGCAACTCCTTGCAAATTCCACACTTGTCTTTTTCTTCTCGTAAACCTTTCCTAATCTTCTTTCTCATCTCTATTTGTAGAAGGCCGCCATCAACGAAGCCGTCAAGAAGGGACCATTCATGACCATGACTTTAGAATGTGAGATGAAGTTTCCCAAAGCACTCAAAACCCTTATAGTTAGATTGGGGATACATGGTGAGGCCATGTACAAAGGATTTCCAGTAATGGATGAAGGAGAAGAATATTGGTGGGTGCAATTTCACTTGTACAAAAACAATGGATACAACCACAAAGAATCGGGATTCTACATGGGCACCAACTCAGAAATGTATACAACATTCTTTGACTCTGCAAGAAATGCAGCTTGGAATACTATCAAGGAGCTTGGTGAACGACTCAAGTGTAGAATGCTCAACATTAAAAATGATCTCGAGGAGGAGAAGAAGTATACCCAAGACTTAGAGACCGCCATAAAACGTCTAAGGGAGTATATCATAGACCTATCATATGAGTGAGAATTGTAACGTACTCCGCTAGTTGGACCACCACTGTCACATCCCAAGATTTTCCAAATCTTGTAATGTGAAAATAAATTAATAAAATAAAACTTTGTTTGATTTTCAGAGCCAGAAGAAACTTTTGAATTCAATTGGAACTTCAAACCCATTTGAATTAAATAAAACCTAAAGGGATTTAAAAAGATAAACATTTAATAACAGGAAAAAAAATAAAAACATTTGGAAATACTATTTTGAAACAATTAAATGAAAAGATTTGTTTTCAAATGAAATAGAAGTTTATAAATAAAGGATATTTTACAAAGCCAAATTAAACCTTGGCCAAGCTTTGGAATTAAAACATTTTATTTTAAATAAAATTAGCAAAGGTTTATTTAAATAAATTAATAAGGATTTGATATCCAACTTTATTTAAATAAAAGGTTTTACCAATTTAATTGAAACATCAAAACTTATTAAAATAAGTTTTCCAAATGTTGATATTCACAAATAAAACCTACTAAAGTGTTTTGACTTTATTTTAGGTTTCAAAATAAATATCTCAATAAAACAAATCCTATTTGATTTAATAATGAAAGTCTATTATATTTAATTAATAATGGACTCTAAAATAAAATGTTATTTTGTTTTAAACAAATTTCCAAGTATTCTATATTCCCAAATAAAACCTACTGATTTGGTTTTGAAAATATTTAGGTTTCAAATAAAGATTTTATTAATAAAATCAAACTCTATTTGATTTAATAACTAAGGCCCACTTTATTTAATTATTAATGGACCCTAAAATAAAAGGTTAATTTATTTTATTTTAAACAAGCTTTCCAAATATTCCTTATTTTCAAATACAACCTACTGAATGGTTTAAAATTATTTAGTTCTCAAGAGGAGCTTTGAATTAAATCAAAACCTATGGATTTAATAATTGGTACATCCATTTAATTAAATAATAATAGCCCCTATTATTAAAATTATTAATTTGAATTTGGATTTTGATTCATGTTACTAAACAGAACTAATTTCAATATTACAAAGTTTGGTGTTGTTTGAATTGTTTTGGTTGATGTTTGAATGTTTGGGAATTCAAAACAGGAAATAGAATTAGAAAAAAAAAGATTCAGAATAAGAAAAAAATAAAGATTAGACCGACCCAACCCAACAGCCCACTAAGGCCCAGCGCCAGCCCAGCTCCTCTATCCACAGCGAAACGTTTTCCTACCTAAACACTAACCCAAACAGACGCTGACCGGTGGACCCTTCTGCCCTCTCTCACTCCGCTGACCAACCGACCCCACGCAACCAGCTCACCCTTCTTCCTCCTCACGCTAACGACGCCTGCCGTTGCTGCCTTCAATCCGCGTGTTCAATTCGCATTGATGTCGCGCCTTAAACCTCGCCGTGACTGCACGCTATTAAGCGCCTGCGTCTTCTCCTCCGTTCCCCTCTGTCTCCTCCCCCAATCCCGCCCCCAGGCCGTCGAATTTTACTCGAACACCGCCTCTGTCCGACGACGCTCCGACGCCGATTTCGGCAGCCCCTCGCCGCCCCTCTCCTCCCCGACCAAGCTCACACCTTCCCCGCTTCCAGGAGCATCTCCCGGCACTTTCCATTTACCCGCGGACGCCCCAGAGCGTTGGCAACGACCAGCTTCTAAACGCCGCCGCGACTGGTTCTTCTCCGACGACGACTTCCAGGTGAACCAGACCGCCCCTTCACCTCTCGTTCACGCACACAACTTTGCCTTGGTCCTGCGCATCTAACTGCGTTTTCGTTATGTCTTGGGGTGAACCACAACACAGCACACGACGACCACCTGACGCACCCGACGCCGTCCTCCACTCCGGCGAGCAATCCTGCTAAGACCAGAACGCCCCTAGCCCGACCAACACCTCCTCGAGCTTCACCGTGACCTCCTGAACCCGGTGAGCATCCTCCCCCTCTTCCTCGCTTCCTGTATCGCCGGCGCCGCCGAGAAACAGAGTCGCCGCCGCCAGCGCCGCTATCAAATGGTCATGTCAATATGGTCCACAGGATCTAGATCTGACGGATGATATTAGAATAAGAGCGAAGGGGTATCAAGCGATCTGTGCCGCACGTTTTCAGTTAGATCCAACGCACCCCAGTAGCCGATCCGAGCGAACCGTTTTCGTCCAATCAGAGTTAGACACGTGGCCAGGTTTTAGTTTTAAAAATAGATTTGAATCTGTTATAGATTCAATTTTCAAACCTCTGTAACTTTCAAACCACACGTCCAAATTTTACAAATTTTATATCAATGAAATCAGGGGAACAAGACCTAGCCAACCATGCCCTTAGTTTAGCAAATAGTATCTGTTAGATTGTTGGTTTTTGCAGGAACTTTTGAATGCTTGTTAAGACTAGAAAAATAATTCAAAAATGTTTTTGAGTTTGAAACCTTGGAAAAATGGTTTTTGGTGAACTTACTGACCCTAGGAACCAACCCATGGTGTTAAAAATGAATTTGGTGAAATTAGGATAGATTAATTGAATTAGTCTATTTATAGCCAAATGAAAATAAAGATTTTGGTTATGAAAATGTTTTTATAAGAAAACTTTGAGAAAATGTTTTGGACCAAACCTACTGACCCTAGGAAACACTTTGTGGACTCAAAAATGTATTTGGTTAAATAAAAATATGATTCTTTGATTTAAACCATTTCTAGTCAAATAGAAATGTGATTTATTTATTAAAAATGATTTTGGAAGAAAACCTTTGGAAAAAGGTTTTGTTTTAAACTCTCTGACCCCAAACACCAAGTTTTATAAATTGAAAATGTATTTGGTGAACCATAGAGATTAATGCCTTAGTAAAAATATTTCTACACCACATAAAATAATACTTTGTTTTAAAAAAATGGTTTTTGAAGTGAAACCTTTTGCAATTGACTTTGCCACTTTACAAAATAACCATTAGGTGCTTTCAAATGCTTATGACCCATTAGGAACCACTTTTTCAAACAAAACAAAGCTTAGCATGCTTGCATGCATTACTTTGACTTTTCCATTTTATGTGTTGTTTTGCTTGATTGGTAGATTGAGTTTGTGCCTTGCTTGATTGATTTGTAGTGACTTGAAGAGTGTGATTGTTGCAAGGACAAGGAGTGAACCTATACCCTCTACCAAAAAGGCAAGTGATGCTTCATACTTTTTGTCCCATTACTTTCTCTATGCATTAGTGATTTTGCTAAGTAAAACTTGCATGGATTTTGCTAAGTATAAACCTTACTATAGGAAACCTAGTAGATGAATCCTTAGTAGGATTTTCCTAAGTTAAAGATTCCTACTACTATCAAGCTTAGCCTAGCTAATAGAAAACATGGGTGGAATATATATTCACACTATGGAAAAATATTCTAAGTCTGAGGACTTATGTTTTGTTTAATAAAACAACTAAGTTAATAAATCACCTGGGTGGAATGGAAGGATTGGTTTATGTTGAGTGGTTTCACAAGGCCATGGACTTGGCTTGTGTATCTCACTTGTGGATGGCCACCCAGGAAACAAAGAGATTTGAGATGTCAAATGTTGAGAAGCTTCAAGTGCAACCACTTGGCAATATGGGCTCTGCCATGATCATATAGGTTGCAAGAACTTAGCCATATGGAAAGTGGGTGGTAGTGTTTGATAGGTTGGAGCGCGTCCATTTTGATCTAAAGGAAGGCTTCTAAAAGATCTTGTCTTGGGAAACCAAGTCTTGTGGGGAAAGTGCACCACCTCTGCAGAGTGTAAAACCTAAGTACTTAGCCATGTACCTGGTAAAGGACAATTTGAGCATCAAGACATGGAAGCAATCAAGAATCTCATCATTCAAATTTTCTAAGTTAAAATCTTGTGGGTTGAACAAGGGTTGTTTGAAATCTTCAATCTTTGGTTGATAGATGCCTTGGAAAGGATCTTCAATCTTTGATTGAGAAAAATGATTTTGTCAAGCAAAAACTTAGTATTTTCAAAATGATAAGAAAAATCTATTTTGAGCAATGCAAGCCTCAACTCCACTTAGCCAAATGCATATAGTTGATAGACTCCACTATACTACCATAGTATCACTTGCCAATACAATTCAAATGTATTGACCCTTTGTGGCTGTAACTTGTATGTTACAGGTTTGATTGATTTTAGTGAAGATTGATTGTTTAGGATTACAAAGTCTACAACCAACATCTGCCTGTGGCACTTTGAAGATGAAGGACCCATGCTTATAGTTATTTCGCTGCAATGTAATGTAATAGCCAAATGAGCTATGTATGATGTAATAAAAGTATGTTAATCCTGGTTATAAAGTTATGTTATGACCTTTGTATCTTGATATTACATCTTAACTGTGGATGCTAGCTATTGATCCAGGGACTAGCATTGTAAAACACAGAGGGCTCTATCTTATTAAAGATTGGGACCCCTACAACCACACTTGTCGTTTTTCTCACAAAAATTTGTCTATGTTATGTTGAACCTTAGTGTTTGTATTAGTTTTGGTATGCCATGTCTTGTATGTTTTATTGTCAAAAATGTGCTTGTGTTTTTGTTGTCTTGTGATTTTTCTCTACTTGTATTGATTCTAACCTTTCTCTATCTTATACAATAGATGCCTAACATTGTTATCAGCACTACCGAGGAGTTCAAGGGAACTCGTTTTGGTTTTCGTCTTGTGGAGCTCACTAGTATGCTCAACCTTCCACTTCCTAGTATCACGACACTCCAGCTCACCAAGTTTGAGAGGAAGGACTTTTGGGGCTTCAGAGTCACACAGCCGGGACGCCAGACGGAGCCACCCACGGAGGAGATCACCTTCAAGCTGATGCATGATGACAAGGAGAAGGGCTTAGATGTAGTCATGCAGGAGTTACTTGGACGCCTGGTTGGGAGGCACTCCACCGAGCTTAGAGGCCTCTACTTTCACCCGTTCGGGAGACGTGACGAGCAGGGTGAGGCTGTAGAGTACGATGACGCTACTAGAGAGACGATTGAGCTAGTTCGTCTGTACCTTCAGGACCTAGAGGGTCTTATTAGACACCTAGACACGGAGAGGACCAACGTCATGCTTAGCAATGACAAGCTTTAGGTTCAGTTGAGGGAGAAGGACAAGCTCTTCGCGGAGCAAGAAGAGATCGTCAAGGAGATGGAGGCCAGATTCGAGAGCCAGGACAAGAAGTTCAAGAATCAAGAGAAAAGAGTCCAAGACAGAAACAAGAAGATCTGGGAGATGAAGGCTGAGATAGAGGCCAAGGGCTTCGAGATTGAGACCCAGTAAGGAGTGATTGAGAGGCTTCGCTCACAGAAGAGAGATCTCCGTGCGAAGGTCGAGGCCTTGACCACCAATGTCGAGGAGTACAAGACAACCATGGAGTCAGCCGGACTTACACTTGTTGATGTGGAGGTCGACATGGAGGAACTTGACTACCATTTATCTACCATACTTTGATTATTGAGTCGCAATGACCATCTAACATGTGGATGGCTTGCTATTGTGTGTTTACTTTTTTCCAAAACTCGTTGGTTACTTTGTTCAAACTGTATGTTTTATCTTTATTGTGTTTGTTGTTGGTGTTGTTGATATATGTTGTATTGTGCATTGCATCTATGGGTATCTCATTTATTATCCTTATTGGAACCACATATGCCTCCCCGTCGTGCCAATCCCAACCAAAACAACAACAATAACGTCACTCCCAAGATGCAGCAGTTGATGACAGCTCAAGATCAACTGATGCAGATGATGACTCAGTTCATGCAAAATCAGAATCAGAATAACAATAACAACAACAATAACAACAACAATCAGAACAATCCTCCAGCATTTGACATGCTCACTATATTTCTGAGACTGAGGCCTGCAAAATTCTCGGGAACCACTGACCCAATGGTAGCCAATGACTGGTTACGATCAGTGAACAAGGACTTAGTCACTGTTGGCTGCACTGACGAGGAAAAAGTCAGGTTCGCAGCACATCTGCTCGAAGGACCAAGAGCTACCTGGTGGGAAACCTTTCAGATCACCACTCCCCTTGAGGATGTGACATGGGCTATCTTTGAGGATGGTTTCCATACATCTCACATCTCATCCGGAGTGATGAACTTGAAGAATAAAGAGTTCCATAATCTGAAACAGCGTCACCATAGTGTGGCAGAGTACATTGAGGAGTTCAACAATCTGGCGTGCTATGCACCGGATGAGGTTGATACAGATGCTAAAAGGAAGGAGAAGTTCCTTGAGGGACTTAATGATGAGTTGAACCTGCAGCTGTCTATTGCCTATGTCCCAACATATCAATCCCTTTGTGACAAGGCCACCATCTTGGAAAACAAGATGAAACAGGTTGAGGGCAGGAAAAGGAAGCATAACTTTGATAAGCACAGCTCCGGATCGTCTCACAAGCGTTCCCATAATGATGATAGTGGAAGTTCTGGATTCCACAAGAATGGGAAGTATAACAACCACCACAGCCACAACTGTCATCATGACAACAAGCACCATCACAGTCATGATAGTGACAAGTATAAGAACCACAAGAGTGGACACAAGAGCCACCACAGTGGAAGTGGTAATGGGAGTCATCATGTAAAGAAAGATCTCAGTCAGGTTGAGTGTTTCAAGTGTAAGAATATGGGGCATTATGCAAATGAATGCCCAGAAAATAAAGTTGAGGGAGCCAATAAGCCCAACCCTTTTCAGAAGGGACAAGTAAACCACATCAGTGTGGAAGATATCTATGAGGAGTCTGATGCTATGGCTGGTAAGTTCAAGCTCAATTCTTTTCCAGCACTTGTTCTTTTTGATGCTGGCACATCGCATTCATTCATATCAAGAGCATTTGTTGATAAAAATGGACTTCCAACTGAAACTATTGGGTGTCCTATAAAAGTAAGCTCCCCTGGTGGAGAGATGATAGTGAACCTTGGATGCCATGATCTAGTGATAGAATTTGGAAAGTATAAGTTTCCAGTTAGTTTGATAATCCTAGATTCCCAAGGATTGGATGTTATTCTGGGCATGGATTGGATGACTAAGTATGAAGGAGTACTAGATTGTGACAATCGTACTGTCACACTCACTACACTGGATAAGAAACATATTAGGTTCAAGACTAATTTTAAATCTAAAGGGAGCAAGTTCAATTCTCTTAAGGGGGTTAGCATAGACAGTGTGCTAATTGTTAGAGAGTATCCGGATGTGTTTCCGGAGGAATTGCCTGGAATGCCACTAGATAGAGATGTAGATTTTCTGATTGACTTGCTGCCAGGATCTGGACCAATAGCAAAGAGACCCTACAAGATGTCAGTTGAAGAGTTGAAATAACTCAAGAAACAACTTGGAGAACAGTTACAGAAAGGATTTATTCAACCAAATTCTTCGTCTTGGAGTGCACCAGTTCTGTTTGTTGAGAAGAAAGATAGAAGTCAAAGGTTATGCATAGACTATCGTTCACTCAATGAGGTGACTATAGAACAAATATCCTTTGCCTAGAATCAACGATCTGTTTGATCAACTAGAAGGAGCCCGTGTGTTCTCAAAGATTGATCTCTGATCAGGCTATTTTCAGCTAAAGATTAGAGAGCAAGACATACCTAAGACTGTTTCACCACTAGGTATGGTTTGTATGAGTACACTGTGATGCCATTTGGTTTAACAAACGCACCAGCCTATTTCATGAACATGATGAACAAAGTGTTCATGGAGTTTCTTGACAAGTTTGCTGTCGTATTCATCGATGACATTTTGATCTACTCCAAGAGCAAAGAAGAGCACGAGGAGAATTTGTGTTTGATACTTGAGAAGCTCAGGGAGCACAAGCTGTATGCTAAGTTCAGCAAGTGTGAATTCTGGCTGAATGAAGTTGGATTTCTCGGACATATTGTGTCGAGAGATGGTTGATGGCGCCCAGCACTTGTCGTGGGACGCTTCGTTGGAAACCCCAAGATCAAGGTATGAAGCAGCACAGCAACAAGTTTCCCTTAGTAAGAAACCGAGGTTATCGAACCAGTAGAAGGAAGGAAACATCACACAGGTGTTGCTATCAACGCGGAGACCTGCACAACACAAACTCAAGACTTTGCCCAACGAATCAGTGAGGTTGTCAAGCTCACTGGTTTGCTATAACAAAGGATTAAACGTATGGTGTGGAAGGTAATGGTCAACAAGTAATAGTGGAAGATGTATCAATAGTAAAGATTGGACCGGGGTCCATAGTTCACTAGAGGTGCTCTCCTTAGATAACATGGCATGAAGGGTAAACAAATACGGCAGGCAATTGGCAGGAACTAAGCAAGGCATAACAATGCAATTACTAGTCAGAAAGATCCTATGAGATTCGATTGGGAAATACAACAATATATATACCGCCATCCAACTGCATCTATGACTAGAAGTCCACCTTCAGGTTATCATCCGAACCCCCTCCAGTATTAAGTTGCAAGCAACAGACAACTGCTTTAAGCAAAGTGTGTAAGGTAAACAGTCCTCATGTTCCATGAAAAAGAGACCGTTGTTTTATCCCTAGTGGTAATAGCACATCTACAACCGAAGAGATTTCTATCACTTCCCTTGTAAACTAGAGGCATGAACCCAGTATCGAGCATAAATACCCCCTCTTGGAGTCACTAGCAACTACTTGGCCAAGATAGCTACTAACAACGGAGAGCATGCAAGATCACAAACAACACAGACATGATAGAATCATAAAGATAAAATCATTAATCAAACCAACATAATAATCTCAATATCCATCAGATCCCCGCAAACACTACATGCATGATTACAAATAGATTAGATCTTGATCATGAACGGAGCTCACAAGATCTATACATGAAAGCACAAAGGAGGAGATACAACCATCTAGCTACTACATGAACCCATAGTCCAAGGTGGAACTACTCATACATCATACCAGAGAGAAGGCCTCCGGGATGATCTCCCCTCTGGCAGGGTGCCGAGAAGAACTTCAGATACCCCCGATCTAGGGACGATGGTGGCGGCGGATACAGATGGTTTCGTGGAGATTTGATCGGGTACCTAGGGTTTCTGCATCGGGGGATTCTTATAGGCGAAGGGGGAGGCCGAGGCGGCGGCCAGGGGGGACAAACCCTAACCAGGCGCGGGCCCACCTGTGGTCGCGCCTGGGGAGGGGGGGTGGCCCCTCTGGCTCGCCCCTCCGGCTCCCCTCTGGACTTCTTGTTCCCCACGGAAAGTAATTGACTTTTTTGTTTGTCTCGTTCAATTCCGAGAATATTTCTTTACTAACTTTTCTGAAACCAAAAACAGCAGAAAACAGGCATCTGGCACTGTTGCAACTTGTTATTAGGTTAGTACCAGAAAACATGTAAAAAGAACCTCAAAGTGTGGACAAGTAAAGCAAAGTAGATACTAAACAAGCATGGAGCATAAAAAATTATAGATACGTTTCTAACGTATCAACATCCCCAAGCTTAACTCCTGCTCGTCCTCGAGTAGGTAAGTGATAAAAATAATAATTTTTGAGGTGACATGCACCCTCACAATAAAGATCCAACCATTTGCAAGCATTGAAAGCTGGGATCAAAGAACTCTAAACATGTGCATGAAAGATGGAGTTCTAACAATAGTACATAGTGACTATGCATGCAACATCACAAGCTACAAACAAAGATCATGAATAACATGCATTAAAAAACGTTTGTTTTTTTCACATGCAGAAAACATAGAATAGTGGCAATCAACTTGTCCCTCATAGAGTAGAAGAAAGATGCATAGGACACCTGCAAAGTTCACAAGGGTGACTAGAAACAGATAGCACAAGAACATGTAATATCACAATATGCATCAATTAATAAGCTTTGGAACACTTCACACAGAATGACAACTATGCTCTCTTAATGGTGCCTAAAGGTAGAAGGTGGAGACACAATAATGGTGGAAGAAAGGCCTTTTTGTAAAGGAAGCAGGGATTACAAGTTTCAAAAAGAGCTTCCAAAAATTATGGTACTTGTTAGCTTTCATCCCTCATTGCCCCTATCATAAGCATCTTGAAGTGGTTAAGGTTAAAGTGACAAAGCTGGAGTATATGCTTGACGAAGTATAAGTTGGCAATCTCAAGTCCGTTGAATACGAGGGACACACCTCATGCATACTCAACTTTGGGTCCAGGTAAGTTCTTGTCATTGTAAGTATTTGCATATCATTCAGAACCGCCAATGGGGTACCCCTTGCACATGGTACAAGAGCTTTCCCATAACCAAAATGACAAGTCAAGCAGACAATGAGCATCTCAACAATCTTTTTATTTACCATATGCATATATTTTTATTGAGGATGCTTCATAGATAGCTCATTATGGTGTTGCTACAAGTTTTCACCATGATTAGGCATGGCTTAGGCTAGCGGCTCAGGAGTTTCTCTAACACAGGATATAAACTCCATGGACTTACATGTTCCCTCTTTATTTCACACCGTTGACATCCATAGACAAAAGAACATGATATCAAATGAGTATAGAGTACAAGTGCAATGTTGAAAAAGTTCCCCGTGACAGCATGGTTCTGCTAATTCCAACTTATAAGTGCAAGCATATACAACAAAGTAGTCACAATGGTTCAAGTTTATTAGGGGCAAAGAATAAAGTGTGCCATCAAGTTCGTGAGGTCTTTAATCACTAAGTTTTCACATAACAAAATACTTTTTAATTGGAAGGTAGCTAAAAACAAGAATATACTTGGAATGGTGTAACACACCATGCATAGGAGTTTATAGTGGACACTTTGGAATAACTTGGTTTATTGGGAGTTGGAGGCATGAGTAGAACTTACTCATACAAGTGGAGGCTAGCAAAAGACTGGGAGCAACCAACTAAGAGAGCAATAATGGCCAAAATCATGCAGTGTAACAAATCATACTAATCAAAGCAAAGAGTGGTACTACAAGTCAAGGACTAAATGATCATAGAGGCTAATGGTGACTTGTCATAGTCATAACATGGTGTGAGCATGTGCCAAGTAAACCCAAGCAAAGCATCAAAGGAGAATACCACAATACTAAGCTTTTTGCATGCAAAAACAATGCATAATTTCTTCAAGCCACACTAAGCAATCTCAATTGTTTGGAAAAAGACATTCTACAGAAATAATCACTAAGCATAATGCCAAAACAACACCTAGCATGTCATGCTAAAGTCTAAGTCACAGTCAATGCAAGCTCCTCTTGCACTTACAAGCAAGAACTTACTACTCCTTTCCAACACCAAGAAACTTATTTGCAAAACAACACAGCGAGAACGGGGGTCCAAACTACTTTATTCAAGCAAACTAAACAACCTAAGCAAATAAAACAAAAACTAAGACGCTCCAAGAATAACACAACTGTGCATGAAACAATAAAAACAAAGTGTCTAGACAGACCTGAGCTTTTTATTGATGAAGAAGGGGATAACTTGGGCATCCCCAAGCTTTGAAGCTTGTACCTCTTGGATATTTCTTGGGGTGACACCATGGTGGCATCCCCAAGCTTGATATTTTGTTCATTCTTCATCTCATTGCATCATTCTCTCTCTATACCTGACATTTTTCCTTCATACAAAACTTCACACAATCTTCATTAGCAACATTAGTGTATTCAAAAGATATTAGGCCTCTGGCAAAGCTTTGGAACAGCAAGGCTTTTCACTGAAAACACAAGCTACTGTAGTAACTCCTTCAAAAATCTCAATTCACCTAAAGAGAACTCAAAAAGGAATCAATAAGAAGCAAATGCAAATAATGGCAGAAATCTGTCAAAACAGACCAGCAGGTAAAAACCGATTTTTTTGAACATCTACTGTTGCTCAAATCAAAAAGTGTTGAACTAACGAAAGTTAGATAACATACTGGGGGATTTATTAGTAAAGTTTGAGCTCAATCCGTGTTACAGATCCTCCTCACGAATTTTTTTTGTGGAGGACAGAAATCTGTTTCGGGACAACAACTTTCCAAATCTTACATCCCTCTCATTAGAGGTCATTCTTGGCACAAAAAGCAAACAAAAAGGATAAGTAGAGTTCATTACTGAAGTAATAACTTATAAGACTCAAGGAAACTCTTGGTTTATCTCCCAACAAGTACTTTTCTTTAACGCCTTTAAGTTAGGCACAAGAAGCAAGAAGAATCAAGTATTTTCAAATGAAAAATTGTCCCTCTTGTTCCTTCCTTTCTAACCTTTATTTTTCTCTTTAGGGAAGATATGATTTCTTACCGGAGGAGCAAAGTGCATAATGCCTTTTCCCATATCTATTACTGCCCCAAGGTGTTTCAGTAGAGATCTTCCAAGTGTGATATGTCCCTTGCCTACACATTCAATAACAAGATAATCAGTAGTCACCATTTTCCCTGATATTTTTGTAAACACACCTTCAGATATTCCAATGGGTAATATAATGGCATTGTTGGCAAGAGAGATTTCCTCTCCTCCTTCAATAAGCCCACAAAGACTCAAGGAATCAAAAATATCTTTAGGCATGAGACAAAATTCCGACATGATATCACAGCGAGCATCAAAAAGTGTAGTGTTTATTGAGACTTTGATTATCGCAAACCACTTTGAAGGCTCAGAATTTATGGGAACATAATCATGGTAAGACCTAAGCGTGTGATAGCAACTATTCATAGCAGAAATACCAGTCTCAAGAGTGTTCAACCTAGCAAAAATATTCGTGAAAGAGGAATCAGACTTGCCAGGTGTACCATAGATCATGATTAATTTCCTTATGGCATCAAAAGCTTCATCCTCAGTACATAGTAACAAATCTTTCTCAGCCACAGCATCCAAAGCATATCTATAACAAAGAGCAATACCGCGGTAGAAACTATCAATAACCAGGCTAAGGCTTACCTCAGGCTCAGTTTCCCTCTGTAAAGTAGAGATTCTAGACCAAGCTTCCTTAAAACTTTCTTCACTTCTTTGCTTAAAAGTGGGGATTTCCACCATGGGGGAAACATAGGTTGATCCAAAACCAGACATGGTAGCAACTAGAGCAGGAGATATTTTTTTGTGTTTTTGAATAAAGAAAGCAAACCAAGCTAGACTAATTTTTTTGGGTTTTTTTGGAAAGAGGCAAACAAAACCAAGGAAAATAAACAAAGCAAACAAAAAACAAGGTAAAGAGAAAGGAAGTGAAGGACTCCCCTAGTGAAGACATCCTTAGCCTCCCCGGCAACGGCGCCAGAAAATAGCTTGATGGCGCCCAACACTTGTCGTGGGATGCTTCGTTGGAAACCCCAAGAGCAAGGTATGAAGCAGCACAACAGCAAGTTTCCCTCAGTAAGAAACCGAGGTTATCAAACCAGTAGGAGAAACGAAATATCACACAGGTGTTGCTAACAACACGGAGACCTGCACAACACAAACTCAAGAATTTGCCCCAACGAATCAGTGAGGTTGTCAAGCTCACCGGTTTGCTGTAACAACGGATTAAACGTATGGTGTGGAATATAATGGTTTGCAACAAGTAAAAAAGTAACAGTGGAAGATGTATCAATGGTAAAGATTGGACAGGGGTCTATAGTTCACTAGAGGTGCTCTCCTTAGATAACAACATGGCATGAAGGGTAAACAAATTACAGCAGGGCAATTGGCAGGAACTGAGCAAGGCATAACAATGCAATTACTAGTCAGAAAGATCCTATGATATTCGATTGGGAAATACAACAATATACATAGACCGCCATCCAACTGCATCTATGACTAGAAGTCCACCTTCAGGTTATCATCCAAACCCCCTCCAGTATTAAGTTGCAAGAAACAGACAACCTCTTTAAGCAAAGTGTGTAAGGTAAACAGTCCACATGTTCCATGAACAAGAGACCGTTGTTTTATCCCTAGTGGCAACAACACATCTACAACCGAAGATATTTTTGTCACTTTCCTTGGAAACTAGAGGCATGAACCCACTATCAAGCATAAATACCCCCTCTTGGAGTCACTAGCAACTACTTGGCCAAGATAGATACTAACAACAGAGAGCATGCAAGATCACAAACAACACATACATGATAGAATCATAAAGATAAAACCATTAATCAAACCAACATAATAATCTCAATATCCATCGCATCCCCGCAAACACAACATGCATGATTACAAATAGATCAGATCTTGATCATGAACGGAGCTCACAAGATCTATACATGAAAGCACAAAGGAGTAGATACAACCATCTAGCTACTACATGGACCCATAGTCCAAGGTGGAACTACTCACGCATCATACCGGAGAGAAGGCCTCCGGGATGATCTCCCCTCCGGCAGGGTGCCAGGAAGAACTTCAGATCCCCCGATCTAGGGACGATGGTGGCGGCGGCTACAGACGGTTTCATGGAGATTTGATCGGGTACCCAGGGTTTCTGCATCGGGGGCTGCTTATAGGTGAAGGGGGAGGCCGAGGCGGCGGCCAGGGTGACCAAACCCTAGCCAGGCGCGGGCCCACCTGTGGTCGCGCCTGTGGGGGGGGGGGGTGTGGCCCCTTTGGCTCGCCCCTCCGGTTCCCCTCTGGACTTCATGTTCCCCATAGAAAGTAATTGACTTTGTTGTTTGTCCCGTACAATTCCGAGAATATTTCTTTACTAACTTTTCTGAAACCAAAAACAGCAGAAAATAGGCATCTGGCACTGTTGCAACTTGTTAGTACGTTAGTACCAGAAAAACTGTAAAAAGCACCTCAAAGTGTGGACAAGTAAAGCAAAGTAGATACTAAATAAGCATGGAACATCAAAAATTATATATACGTTTCCAATGTATCAATGGTATAGATGTCGATCCTGCAAAGGTGTCAGCTGTGACTGAGTGGGAATATCCTAAGTCAGTGAAAGAAGTTCTTAGTTTCCTCGGCTTGGCAAAGTACTATAGAAGATTCATTGAGAATTTCTCAAAGGTAGCAAAACCAATGACAGAGTTACTCAAGAAAGAAAAGAAGTTTGATTGGACTAAAGGATGTGAACTCATTTTCCAAGAACTGAAGAAGAGACTAGTGTCAGCATCGGTCTTATGTTTGCCAGATTTGGAGAAGGATTTCCAAGTATATTGTGATGCATCTCACCAAGGACTAGGTGGAGTCTTGATGCAAGAAGGGAAGTTGTGGCTTATGCCTCGAGACAACTCAAAACTCATGAAGTAAATTATCCTACTCATGATTTAGAGTTAGCCTCTGTTGTCCATGCACTCAAAACATGGAGGCATTATATTTTGGGACAACTTTGTCAAGTGTTCACAGATCACAAAAGTTTGAAGTATATCTTCACTCAGAAAGAAATCACGATGAGACAAAGAAGATCGCTAGAACTCATCAAGGATTATGACTTGAGTATGCAATACCACCCCGGTAAAGCAAATGTTGTAGCGGATGCTTTAAGCCGTAAGGTTTATGTGAATGGCCTTACTAAAGGAGAATTGCCAAATGATCTATGTGCCCAATTCAAAGATCTCAGACTAGAGATAGTACCTGAAGGACATCTCATGTCATTGGATGTTCAACCCACATTATTGGATAAGATCAAGGAAGCCCAAAAGATGGACAAGGAAATTGAAGAGATCAAAGGTAAAATTAATAAGGGGAAAGCTAAAGGATTCCATGAAGACGAATAGGGTACTTTATGGTATGGAAAACGTATTTGTATTCCGCAAGATCCGAAACTTCGGAAACTGATTCTGCAAGAAGCACACAACTCACCATATTCCATTCATCCGGGTAACACCAAAATGTACATGGATGTGAAGGGAAGATTTTGGTGGAATAATCTCAAGAAGGACATCGCAGAACATATCGCTTTGTGTGATGTGTGTAGTCGAGTGAAAGCGGAACACCAGAAGCCGGCATGATTACTACAACCACTACCTATTCCTGATTGGAAGTGGGACAAGATTGGTATGGATTTCATCACTGGACTACCAAGTACTAGATCAGGATATGATTCTATTTAGGTTGTTGTTGATCGCCTAACTAAAGTGGCTCATTTCATACCTGTGAAGACAACCTATACAAGTGCTCAGTTAGCCAAGATCTACATGAATAGGATTGTGTGTCTGCATGGAGTTCCCAAGAGTATTGTGTCTGATAGAGGAACTCCGTTCACTTCGCATTTTTGGTGACAACTACATGAGTCATTGGGAACAATATTTGAGTTCAGCACAACTTTTCACCCCCAAACTGATGGACAGACAGAAAGGACCAATCAGATTCTGGAGGATATGTTGAGGGCATGTGCCCTAGACTATGGTGCTAGTTGGGATGAAAGTCTGCCTTATGCAGAATTCTCTTACAATAATAGCTATCAAGTCAGTATTGATATGGCACCGTTTGAATTTCTCTATGGAAGAAAGTGTATGTAAGATCCCACCCTTATAAAGGTAAGGATCCCTGTGATTGCAATGCTAGTCCCTGGATCAATTGCTAGCATTCACAATTTAAGATGAAGTACACAAAAACAAAGGTCATTATTACAACGTCATTCCAGAGACACTACTAGGAAAATGGCCTTTAGTGGCGCACCTGGAAACATCATCTGTGGCGCACTAGCAGTGCGCCACGGGCCTTGCGCTACGGCTATCTCTTAGCCGTGGCGCACTGCCTAGTGCGCCACGGTTGTGTAGACACAGGCGTAGCGCACCTGCTAGTGCGCCACAGATGTTTGGGCAGGTGCGCTACCCCTAGGATCTTCTGTGGCGCACTACCTAGTGCGCCACTAAGCTTCCATAGTGCGCTTTAGGTGTAGTGCGCCACAGAAGGTAGACCATGTGCGCCACATATGCATTTTTTGTTTTTTTTTTTAATTTCCGAGCCAGATTATATACAATACAGATTATATACAATATTACAGCAGATATACACACACAGATACAAGATATACAATTATATATATAAATACACAATATGAAAAACAAGATTGAAACAAATACATATAGATAAGTCTCATACATGAATACATAGTCTAAGTTACATTGTTTCGATCAAGTTACTGTGGGGACCGGAATTTAACCTCCAGACCTCCTGTGCATCTCGTCAATCCCAAGATCAAGTTGACGACACAGCGAAATGAATACCATTGCATAACGTTCAAAAAGTAATTATTACAAAGTTTGAATAGCAATAGCCACATAGTATAATGTCTTGTGACATTTATTACAACCAGAAACACAGCGGAAATAAAATGCGCAGTGACTCCATCTCCGCCACAGGCAGTCGATGTAGTCCACGAGGCCTCACTCATCAGCGTCATCATAGTAGTCGTAGTCCTCCCCTTCATAGTATTCTGGATTTCAACAAAAGTATTGCCATGAGTACATAAAGTACTCAACACACCCCTTATGCAAAACCTGTTATAACTACATGTGGCTTTATGTGGAGGTCATATGGTTCTTTTGCATAAAAGCCAATTTTATTTGCAATTCATAGTAGTTTTGATAAAAGCAAGTTTTGACGAAAACATGTTTTATCATCAATGTGGTGTTTCTCATCATTGTGGTTGTCCTCGACAACTCACCTACTCCATCAGATTCCGAGAAAAGGATAGAGGCAAAGAGGGAAGTAGCAAGACAGGTTCCTGTATGTCAAGAAGGATTCATGTGTTGTCCATGACCGTGGACACGGCTATTCGAATAGTTTTAACTCTGCAGAGGTTGTACACTTTTCCCACACGACACAACCCCGTCTTGTCGCCCACCAGTGGCTGCTGGTTTAGTACACACCATTTGGTGTACGGGCAGATCGGAATCGTGACAAGGTCTTTTAGTTAGATCCCCCAAAGATGTGACGAGCCCACCGGGTCTGGCGCACGGAACTGAGAGTATGTCCCCAAACCGGTCCCCCCATCTGTGCCGAAGGCTCCCCCGTAGGCAGACACCCCATCAGCGGTACGGCGACATCGACACCTAAGGCTGACTAACCTACTTAACCAAGCCAGTGCCCATTATAGCATGTGGTTGTACGGTGGTCACAATCTTCAAATCCAAGACTTATTAGGCCCTCATGCGGCACGGACGACGGATTGCTCCCTCCATCTAGTGAAGGGCAGCCAATCGCTCCTTCCTTTGATCCAGCTGTCGCCCGTGCCAGTGTTTAGATGGTAAGTTTCACCCAGAGTAGAAAAGAGTAGAAGAAGCAACAACGGCTAGCTCAACGAGCTCAACAAGTTTCAAAAGTGTATATGCGACCCGAGGGTCATCCAATTCCTCCGAAGAGGGAAGATCAAGGATCCTAAATATTATTGAGCATGGCTAAGCAATCTACTCTAACATGATTACTATATAATCTCTACTCAGGGTAGTGTATGGCGACAGGTGTATCAAGGTATGTGTGTATCCAAAATAGCAGTAATATTTGTAAAACAATAAATAAGATGCACTTGTAAAACATAGGATAATTATGAAAGGGGCATGCCTTCGTTGTTGTTGTTCTGCTCTTCCTCGTAGTCTTGATTCTGATCGAACTCGTCACTCCCTACTCGTCATAACGATAAATCACACATAAATACAAACTCCGAATAACCACAAATAAAAATCCAAATGGAAATATCCAAATAAAAAGATCCAAGTTCGCTGGCCACGTTGAACGGTCGGGGTATAAGGGTCGGTCTATCGTTCTCGACTAATAATAATACTAGGAAAATAATATAATTTTAATATAGCCCATATACATGGTATATATATAATATGTAATGCACAAGCAAGCTATATGCTAGCTAACCAAACACATGAACTAAAAGAAACATGTCAACAAGCTACTGTGACTACACACATGCAATAATAAGCCCAAATACCTAAGCTGGAATTAAACATACAACAACATGGTCTTATGAATATCTAGCAAAGCTAATGTAGCTGAGGCAACAATATACTACGATCTAACACACATGCTACCAATCAACAGACTAGTTTTACCGATACAAGTAGTAGCTAAATAAACCTAATTGAAAAGTTGCACATCGGCCCACAATAATATTCAGTAATCTATAGATAGGCGTATGTAAACAGCAGAGTACAACGGATCTAACCTAGCTATCAACAATAAAACACGATCAGCTAGCAACTAGTACTGAAACTAAAATACACATGCATAACGAGTGTGAATAACATGGAGGGCACGTCATCTAAATCTAGCACCAGATCTTTAGCCCCCAAAAGAGAGAAAAAAAAGGTGATTGAAGGCAACTACGATAGCTGAAGCCTTGCTTACACGCAAATAACTAGCCACAGTATACTACCTGCATGCATGCAACTACATGAACACAGCACATGCACAGATCGTGCATCAGAACCGATCGGTTATCGCATGATTTGAAAACAATAGCACCTTATAATCCTAAACCAACACGATTACTAGGAAGCTGGGAATAAAGGATAGATATTCGCGCCTAGAATCGATCTGATCCATCGTGTGTAGGACAGACCAAGATGCCGATGCCGCTGAGCGGCGCTCGGTTCACCGGCGACCGCGCAAACTGAAGAACCACAGTTGGAAAACATGTCTAGGAGGTAGACGACACCTAAACTAAGACAGGGGTGAAAGGATTTCAGCTGGTGCTCACCGAGCGCAACAAGGTCGTCGTCGTCGGAAGTCGATGAACTGAGTTAGGACGTTGATGACGTGCGTCGTTAGCGATCTACAGCTTGTTCTTCTGATTTCACGGATGATCTTCCCTTCTCCTCCTGATCTTGACGTTGCAAAAGCTCGTCCCCCCTTGGCCTGAGTCGACGGGAACGCGAGCGGCGTTCGGCTACGGCGCCCGCGAGATTGGATGGGTTTAGAGCCTAGGCTCTGGATGGCGGCGTGGTGTAGGGAAGAGAGGAGACGGAGGAGAACCTGGGGTCTTTTATGGGCAGGTTGGAGGCGGTGCACGGCTGCAGAACAATTGGAACAAGGGTTCCGAGTCGACTCGACGATCACGATCGTGTACGTACAGAGCACGGACTGGTCGATCGTTCCTGGCTCAGCTTGGTAGTGTAGATAGGCTTTAGATGGGCTGACTAAGTTGGGCTGGGCTGATGCAAAGGGTTTGCATCGGTGGAACATGAAAGAAAGAAAGAAAAAAATAGATGAGAAGAAAAACAACTATACGTACATGAACAAGAGATAGGAGAGAGTACGTCGCCATGCAAGTGCATGTAAATCAAACCAATCAAAAATCAAATTGATAAATAGAAACTCAACTGCAAATACAACATGAAACTACAACAGATAAAGCTAATTCAATTGGTAATCAAATTCCAAATAGTTTGGAATTAATATCTAGAAACTCCGAATAAAATATTCTATTATTTTATTACACTGCAACATCCTTCGCTTTAAAAAAAATTTAGACCCGTAAAAATCAGAATGTTACAGTTACAAAGTAGTAGTTGGTGACATGCGAATACATGTGTCGATCGAACAAGTTAGAGCTCGGAAGCTCGACTAGACATCTAAACTAGCTAGACACAAACGCGGGATAAATAACCAAAGAAGATAAGCATGATCACCGCCGCGACGAAGGTGTAGGTCTTCATCCGGTTCCTTGTCCTAACTCCCGCTAGATAGCGCGTGTATCTAGCTTCTGCCTCCGCCATAGTGTTGTACCCTTTGTAGCTATTGTCGCTGAAACGGTGCACCTGTCTCCGGCAGTCTTCCCAATCATCGTAGACTCCGGGAACCCGTCCCTTGTACACGACGTACCACGTCATCTATAAGTTGACAATAATAATTAACCGGTGATTGAAAAAAAACATATATAATTAAAGTCGCATATGAAGATACACTTATAGAAAGTACTCCTAAATCAAAAAGACCAAACTCAAAAAGCATGCCTCATATATAACTAGGTTGTTCGACACAGGAATATGCTACGATGGAACTATTCGCCAAGTAGGATGCACAACACCTGGACCTGTGCATAGCACAAGGCGAACAATCCCATCGCAGCACATTCACATATAATGTGCCACGACATTTCAATCATCGGCATTATTCTCGAAAATGACCAAAGTAACTCAAAAAGCATGCCTCATATATATACATAGGTCGTTGGACACAGGAATATGCTACGATGGAACCGTACGCCAAGTAGGATGCACAACACCTGGACTTGTGCATAGCACAAGTCATACAATCCCATCGTAGCACATTCACATATATAGTGTGTCACGACATTTCAATCATCGGCATTATTCTCGAAAAAGACCAAAATAGCTCGAAAAGAATGCCTTATATATAACTAGCTAGGTCGTTGGACACATGAATATCCTATGACGGAACGGTTAGCCAAGTAGGATGCACAATTCCTGGACTTGTGCATATCACAAGGATAACTATCCCTTCATAGCACATTCACATATATATTGTGCCACGACATTTCAATCATCGGCATATTTGAATGGTTTCGCGGCATAGTAAATCAAAGATTTTCTACGGATGCGAACAGAGGGACAGCCAAGATCTAATCTAGGAGATGCAAACAACGAGAGAGATTGGATTAGATCTTCATACCCTTGAAGATTCGCACAGCGGAACGTTCGTCGGAACGTGGGTGATGTAGTCGTACTCGCTTCTCCTCCTCGCGATCCGATCCGATCTAGCACCACAAGTGGCGGTGCCTCCGTGAGATGCACACGTGCAGCACCTCGACGTCTCCTCCTTCCTCGGTCCAGCAAGTATGGTGGAGAGACGGATTGGATCTACAACACGACGGCGTGGTGTATATGGTGGAGAATTTCTGCAGCAGGGCTTCGCCTACAAGCAGTCGGGAGGGAGAGAGGAGGGCAGCAGGGCAGCTAGGGTTGGAGGAGAAGGTGCGGGGGGTGGTGCGCCCCCAGCCCTCTTTATATAGAGGGGTGGGGCGTAGCCCTAGCCCCTCCCCCAAGCCCAAACCGGCGGCCCCAAAGGAGGAGGAGTGGGGGGCAAGGAAACCCCCCTTTCTAGAAGCTCTATCTAGGGTTTAAACCCTCTTTGGCCGGCTAGGCCCTATGGGGCCTTGTGCCCCTGGACCAATGCGGCCAGGGCACTCCCTCATAGGCCCATGCCCCCTCCCGGAAGGTGGGGCCACGTTGGTCCCCTTCCGGAAGGTTCTAGAAGCTTCCGGTACAATACCGATTAACCCGGAACAATTCCGAACTCCAAAAACTGCACTGCCTTATATGAATCTTATTCTCCAGACCACTCCGGAACCTCTCGTGATGTCCCGGATCCCATCCGAGACTCCGAACAAAAACTCATAAACCATTTATCCAATCTATCCTAGCGTCGAGACACGTTAAGTGTGTGACCCTGCGGGTTCGAGAATATGCAGACATGATCTTCTATCAATAATCAACAACGGGGTCTGGAAACCCATATTGACTCCCACACATTCGTCGATGATCATATCGGATGAACCACGATGCCAGGATTCAATCAATCCCATATATATATGTAACACCCTCAGAATCGGACCTATGCAAGTTTTAGCGAAACCCGCCAAACCCGCATAGAAACGATTCAAAGGTGCCCATCAGGCACTTTCGCGCGGGTGGAAAACGAAGTAATAACATTACACAACAGTCCTCGATGGGACCCACAGAACAGATATATATATAACAGCGACTCCAAGAGTCAAGAATACAGATATAATATACAAAGATCCAAATCACCTTGAAAATGAAAGAGCGTCCGGCTACGGACAAGATGCAAATGGGGCTAAGAGCCCTGAAGAATAACCAATGGCGTCCATAACCCTGCCCAGGCCAAGCCGGAAGGGTAACCCTGCTAACGACGTCGATCTCAAAACCTGCTTAAACAAAAGGGGTGCCGACAAAGGGCAAAGGAAAAAGAGGAGCGTCAGTACTGAGGCCAGTACACGGCGAGGCTAGAATTCGGCGGTCCTCGCCTACATAGGTATGGTGGACTGAAGCGACAGCGGCAGCATGCACTAAACAACCTATAGAGACTCGATATCACTGTCGGCTATCAGAGGGGGATAAGAAAGACCTATCCGGAACCAACCTGATTCTAACACCAAACAAACCCATCCTGGTGTTTCCCCCTCGAGACCAAACGAGGAAGTCAACCGAGGAACTCACACCGTTGGCAGTTTTATTTATTCAGTGATCGTTGCAGTAGTTACTAGTCAAGTTTAGATAATCATCCTGATAAAATAGGCAGTGGGCACTTTTAATTAACCATTCCGTTATAGTAGCAACACTTACTAGTCAGATACATTTAGCATGAGATAACCCCAAAACCCAGTAGTTGTTGGTACTTTTAATCAGTCATTCCGTTGTAGTTGCCATACTTACTAGTCAGGTACAATGGTCGCAAGCGACAATCCGAACAAGCAATTGTGGGCAGTATTATTTAGCCATTCCATTGTAGTGAAGCTGATTACTAGTCATTATAAAGTCAAATTTATAGCAATAAACTTTAGTTATGCTTGTCTATGGTCGAGATACTGTGCTCCAAGTCGTCCATATCCGTGGACACGGCTTTCAGAAAGTTTTACCCGGCCGGGATGCACCAATAGCAACACACGCTCGATCAACCTCGGAAAAACCAAATCAAAACCCAACGAGGCTTTCACGACTGAACAATCACAGGATTCAGAAATATTTCAGGGGGCCACCCCTTAAAGTAGAACCCGCAACGAAGCCGGCCGGCTTCGAGACGGACTTAAGATTGTGGGGACGGCTGTGAACGACTGGGAACCCGAAAGTGTGGCTGGGCTTGTCGACACCGCGGAATCGTGCCACGATCCTAAACAGTACAGTGTGCTCCTCGCACAATCGTAAATACAGAAGTAGCATGGCATAAGTACATGATAGTAAATAAAACCTCAAACTAGTTTGTGGCCCCAATAAATAAGACTGAATCAAGCTCTGGCTCAGGGGGGTCCCATATACCTCCCGGATGTGGATAGCGCGATAAATCAAGGAACAGGTATCAAGTACTCGGGGTCCTATGGGACACAAGTGGGCATTCGGAAACCAAATATTATCTATCACCCACCTATGCCTCTGCTTACTTCAAATTTTAGTTGTTTAAATAGGAATTAAAGTGAATCGGTAAGTAAAGCTACGATCATCTCCAACAACAAACATGCGGCAAGCTACAACAACTGTGGCACTGAACGACACGCAACAGCACTTGAGCAAGCGACTACGACGCGCAAGTCCAACTATCTACCAAAACAACAGGTAATAGGATGTGTCCACGGCAATATAGGGCTGCTCGGTATATCACAGGTACGGAAACTAAAGCATCGCAACACAGGTAGCAATAGATCAACAGGAGGGAATAAATACTATAAAAGTAAGATAGGTAGAAAGGGGGAGATGCTCGCCTGAAAACATTGCCGAAGGTTCAACCGAAGATCGGGGCGAAGCTCACATCAACTCAACGGCCTTATCCGCGAAGAAGCAAAACGCTAGAAGAAACACCGGATGCAATATTTAATACTACGCCAAAAGATCGGCATGATGCATGTATGATGCATGACATGGCAAAGGTGCGATGCAATTAGGTCATATTCAGCGGAACCGGGGTCCCGACAATTAATTAGATGGTTCATGTTATTTATCTACCCCGCAATTAAATGTTGCATTAGCAAGACAAAAGATGGCACCGGTTCGCTACACAATTTAAATGAGGCCAATATAAGGCTAGATTTGCCCGCATATGGGCCCCATATTTAATTATTAGGTGAATCGGCGGAAGGCCCCCAAACCACAGACAAGTATGCATGCATGAACAATTTATATGCAACAGTTATCTAGGTGACATTTATAAAATAGGGTTCTCGGATAAGGGGTTCACACTTTAGGGGGTCTCGACGAACTTGGGGTTCCGGGGTTCGGGGTTCGGTCTCAGGGTCCAGGGTTCGACGGGATCGGTCTCGACGGGAACATTCTCGGATATCGGAGGGGGACTTGTCGCGTCCAGGAAGCAGAACTTGGGTCGGTGTCGGGGCGCGTCGGATTCTTCCGGGCCGATGCCGTTCTTGTCGTCGTGCCGATCTTGTCGGGTCCCACGGGGTCAATCTTGCCGTTGCGAGGATCTTGTCGGGCTCGCGCCATCGAGTCGGTCTTGGCGTCCGGGGGAAGTACTTGTCGCATCTACCGTCTTCGGGTCATGTCGACGGCCGTGGCGTTCGGGATGAAGTACTAGTCGCCCCGGGGTCTCGGGTCGAAGAACTTAGCGCGCCCGGCGTCTTCGGGTCGGGGGTCTCGACGTCTTTGGGTCCGGGAACCGCTTCGGAAACCAAGAGGCGATCTTGGCGCTCGATGTCCGGGAGGCAGATCTTGGAGTCCAGGACGGAGGTCCGTTCTGTGGTCTTCGGGTCCGTCCTGGTCATCAATCGGACCGATCCGCACATCTCATCACCAGATCACATACCAGCACCAGCACGTACATACTCGAACCGTTGTGGCCACGCGGTGTTGATAGCAGAGAGCGAACATGGAGGGCTCGGGCGGCGCCGGTACCGGTCTCTGAGCTCGACGAGGGGCGGGGCGGCGCGGCGACCGGAAGACTGGGGGGTCCGGGGAAGCGTGGCGAATCGGCGCTGCCTCGGGCAGCTACTGAAGGCCGGAGGGCACAGGAGACGAGAGGGTCGAGGGAGGCTCGACGGCGGACCGCTGGTTCTCTCCGAACGGCGGCGGCTTCGACGGCAAGGGCGGCGTCAGGGACGCCGACGCCAGCGAGGTTAGCGGCCGCGCCGGGGAGGAGGCTTGGCGGGGCGGCGGGGCAGGGGCGCGTCGCGCGCCGGAGGAGCTAGGCGGACGGAGGGGGCGCTCGCGGGCGCAGGCGGCGGAGAGCACGGGCGGCCGGCAGAGCAGAGGGAACAGGGGAGACGGGGGGACGCGAGGTAGGAGAAGAGAGGGGCGGGCGGAGCTCGGGCTCGGGCGAGCCGACGCGGAGGCGGCGGATGCGGCGGTGGAGGTGGCCGGGGCGGGGAGAGATGGTGGCGCGGGCGAGGAGGATGGCGGCGGCGGGAGGAGAGGGAGGCGCTGGCGGGGCGGACGCGGTGGCGGGCCGGGGCTTGGAGGAGAGGGGGAGGAGCGGTGGTGAGGCGATGGGGTGGTGGCCGGAGGTGGCAGCGGCGAGAGGGGAGCAGGCGGTGGCGGTCGAGCGGAGGGGGAGGGGGCTGAGAGGAAGGGGACGCGGGGTGGGGGGCAGGTGGCGTGGGGATCGAGGCGGGACAGGTGGTGGGTCACGGGGTGGGGCCTGGCGCGGGTAGAGAGGGAGTGGCCGCGGTTGGTGAGCGGGTCCGGGGCAGGGGCGGGCCCGGCTGGCAGGGTGGGGTGTGTGCTGCGGCTGCTGTGTGTGCGTCAAGTGGCTGGGTGAGTTGGTGGTGTGGTGTGTGTTGAGAGGGAGGGTTGTCTAGGTGGCAGCGTGTGAGTGGTGGAGGAAGGGAGAGAGGTGAGGTGGCGAGAGATGATTGGAGGGGGTGAGGTGGAGGGAAGGGCTGGGTAGGTTAGTTGGTAGATGTAGGATTTAGGAGTGGGCCGTTTGTATTTTTCTGGGGTGGCCGTTCGGGTCACTCGGCCCGTTCGACTGCCCCACTAAAAATAATATAATATTTTATTTGCTTTGCAATAAACTTTGATTAATAGATTTTAGACAAACAAAATATCCGGAAGCATCCGGGGCTTTGAATTTGAAAACAAAACGGGGCATTTTAGAAAACAAAATCAGGCTTGGCGAAAATAGTTTTAGGCAAACAATGCATGATGATGACGATGCAATGCACAAATTCAACGCGATTTTCTAATAGTGGTTTTGCGGGATGCCACAATTCGACACCACTAACAATGGATCTCGCCCTCGAGATCCGCCTCATGGTACCGGAAGGAAGGTCGGCGAACTGCGTCTTCTCGCTTCGTGTAGCTCCTCGCGACACCACTAACAAGAGGTCGTTGTCCGTGATCATCGAGAGGACACTCCGGAACAAAAGGTCGAAGATAGAGGTATCAACAATAAAGCCACCTCTAGCTTCCGATGGATGGAGTAAAACTGCTGGATCCACTGATTCGATGTACAAGAGCGAATGATAAGAGTAGTCGGATGGTGATCAGTCCATCGCGCACCCAAACCATTACTCCACACAAGAATAAGCGGATTATGCACCCATCTCTCGGAATTAGACTGAAGATCTCGTCAAGCGAGGTTCGGAACAACGGAGTGATGCAGACTCTGCATCGGATCTAGCGTAGATGATGTCGTCGCGTCGGAAAACACCGGAAGGCACAAACAAGGAACAAAGAATGGTAACACCGTAGACGGATTCATCAGGCAGCTTGAACACCGGATGGTAGAACACCGTTATCAGAGGAGGAAGCGAAACCCTGAAGGTACGACGGAAACCCAACCACGAGAATTCCTGGACTCGAAGAAAAAGAAGAGAGCGGATTCAAAACACGTCGAGAGAAGAGGAGAATAACAGAGGGGTAAGGAGTAAAATCAGACCTACTCAGAACTATCCAACCGATTTTGCAAAAATAGTTTTGACACTCTACTTAGGCCGTTAGCCAGGTTATCCTACAGGCTGGACTTGTGGGGTATCGCAACTGCTGAGCTCTGATACCACTCTGTAACACCCTCAGAATCGGACCTATGCAAGTTTTAGCGAAACCCGCCAAACCCGCATAGAAACGATTCAAAGGTGCCCATCAGGCACTTTCGCGCGGGTGGAAAACGAAGTAATAACATTACACAACAGTCCTCGATGGGACCCACAGAACAGATATATATATAACAGCGACTCCAAGAGTCAAGAATACAGATATAATATACAAAGATCCAAATCACCTTGAAAATGAAAGAGCGTCCGGCTACGGACAAGATGCAAATGGGGCTAAGAGCCCTGAAGAATAACCAATGGCGTCCATAACCCTGCCCAGGCCAAGCCGGAAGGGTAACCCTGCTAACGACGTCGATCTCAAAACCTGCTTAAACAAAAGGGGTGCCGACAAAGGGCAAAGGAAAAAGAGGAGCGTCAGTACTGAGTCCAGTACACGGCGAGGCTAGAATTCGGCGGTCCTCGCCTACATAGGTATGGTGGACTGAAGCGACAGCGGCAGCATGCACTAAACAACCTATAGAGACTCGATATCACTGTCGGCTATCAGAGGGGGATAAGAAAGACCTATCCGGAACCAACCTGATTCTAACACCAAACAAACCCATCCTGGTGTTTCCCCCTCGAGACCAAACGAGGAAGTCAACCGAGGAACTCACACCGTTGGCAGTTTTATTTATTCAGTGATCGTTGCAGTAGTTACTAGTCAAGTTTAGATAATCATCCTGATAAAATAGGCAGTGGGCACTTTTAATTAACCATTCCGTTATAGTAGCAACACTTACTAGTCAGATACATTTAGCATGAGATAACCCCAAAACCCAGTAGTTGTTGGTACTTTTAATCAGTCATTCCGTTGTAGTTGCCATACTTACTAGTCAGGTACAATGGTCGCAAGCGACAATCCGAACAAGCAATTGTGGGCAGTATTATTTAGCCATTCCATTGTAGTGAAGCTGATTACTAGTCATTATAAAGTCAAATTTATAGCAATAAACTTTAGTTATGCTTGTCTATGGTCGAGATACTGTGCTCCAAGTCGTCCATATCCGTGGACACGGCTTTCAGAAAGTTTTACCCGGCCGGGATGCACCAATAGCAACACACGCTCGATCAACCTCGGAAAAACCAAATCAAAACCCAACGAGGCTTTCACGACTGAACAATCACAGGATTCAGAAATATTTCAGGGGGCCACCCCTTAAAGTAGAACCCGCAACGAAGCCGGCCGGCTCCGAGACGGACTTAAGGTTGTGGGGACGGCTGTGAACGACTGGGAACCCGAAAGTGTGGCTGGGCTTGTCGACACCGCGGAATCGTGCCACGATCCTAAACAGTACAGTGTGCTCCTCGCACAATCGTAAATACAGAAGTAGCATGGCATAAGTACAGGATAGTAAATAAAATCTCAAACTAGTTTGTGGCCCCAAGAAATAAGACTGAATCAAGCTCTGGCTCAGGAGGGTCCCATATACCTCCCGGATGTGGATAGCGCGATAAATCAAGGAACAGGTATCAAGTACTCGGGGTCCTACGGGACACAAGTGGGCGTTCGGAAACCAAATATTATCTATCACCCACCGATGCCTCTGCTTACTTCAAATTTTAGTTGTTTAAACAGGAATTAAAGTGAATCGGTAAGTAAAGCTACGATCATCTCCAACAACAAACATGCGGCAAGGCTACAACAACTGTGGCACTGAACGACACGCAACAGCACTTGAGCAAGCGACTACGACGCGCAAGTCCAACTATCTACCAAAACAACAGGTAATAGCATGTGTCCAAGGCAATATAGGGCTGCTCGGTATATCACAGGTACGGAAACTAAAGCATCGCAACACAGGTAGCAATAGATCAACAGGAGGGAATAAATACTATAAAAGTAAGATAGGTAGAAAGGGGGAGATGCTCGCCTGAAAACATTGCCGAAGGTTCAACCGAAGATCGGGGCGAAGCTCACATCAACTCAACGGCCTTATCCGCGAAGAAGCAAAACGCTAGAAGAAACACCGGATGCAATATTTAATACTACGGCAAAAGATCGGCATGATGCATGTATGATGCATGACATGGCAAAGGTGCGATGCAATTAGGTCATATTCAGCGGAACCGGGGTCCCGACAATTAATTAGATGGTTCATGTTATTTATCTACCCCGCAATTAAATGTTGCATTAGCAAGACAAAAGATGGCACCGGTTCGCTACACAATTTAAATGAGGCCAATATAAGGCTAGATTTGCCCGCATATGGGCCCCATATTTAATTATTAGGTGAATCGGCGGAAGGCCCCCAAACCACAGACAAGTATGCATGCATGAACAATTTATATGCAACAGTTATCTAGGTGACATTTATAAAATAGGGTTCTCGGATAAGGGGTTCACACTTTAGGGGGTCTCGACGAACTTGGGGTTCCGGGGTTCGGGGTTCGGTCTCAGGGTCCAGGGTTCGACGGGATCGGTCTCGACGGGAACATTCTCGGATATCGGAGGGGGACTTGTCGCGTCCAGGAAGCAGAACTTGGGTCAGTGTCGGGGCGCGTCGGATTCTTCCGGGCCGATGCCGTTCTTGTCGTCGTGCCGATCTTGTCGGGTCCCACGGGGTCGATCTTGTCGTTGCGAGGATCTTGTCGGGCTCGCGCCATCAAGTCGGTCTTGGCATCCGGGGGAAGTACTTGTCGCATCTACCGTCTTCGGGTCATGTCGACGGCCGTGGCGTTCGGGATGAAGTACTAGTCGCCCCGGGGTCTCGGGTCGAAGAACTTAGCGCGCCCGGCGTCTTCGGGTCGGGGGTCTCGACATCTTTGGGTCCGGGAACCGCTTCAGAAACCAAGAGGCGATCTTGGCGCTCGATGTCCGGGAGGCAGATCTTGGAGTCCAGGACGGAGGTCTTGTCGGTGGTCTTCGGGTCCGTCCTGGTCATCAATCGGACCGATCCGCACATCTCATCACCAGATCACATACCAGCACCAGCACGTACATACTCGAACCGTTGTGGCCACGCGGTGTTGATAGCAGAGAGCGAACAGGGAGGGCTCGGGCGGCGCCGGTACCGGTCTCTGAGCTCGACGAGGGGTGGGGCGGCGCGGCTCACCGCCGTAGGCGCGGCGACCGGAAGACTGGGGGGTCCGGGGAAGCGTGGCGAACCGGCGCTGCCTCGGGCAGCTGCTGAAGGCCGGAGGGCGCAGGAGAGGAGAGGGTCGAGGGCGGCTCGACGGCGGACCGCTGGTTCTCTCCGAACGGCGGCGGCTTCGACGGCAGGGGCGGCGTCAGGGACGCCGATGCCAGCAAGGTTAGCGGCCGCGCCGGGGAGGAGGCTTGGCGGGGCGGCGGGGCAGGGGCGCGTCGCGCACCGGAGGAGCTAGGCGGACGGAGGGGGCGCTCGCGGGCGCAGGCGGCGGAGAGCACGGGCGGCCGGAGGAGCAGAGGAAACAGGGGAGACGGGGGGGACGCGAGGTGGGAGAAGAGAGGGGCGGGCGGAGCTCGGGCTCGGGCGAGCCGACGCGGAGGCGGCGGATGCGGCGGTGGAGGTGGCCGGGGCGGGGAGAGATGGTGGCGCGGGCGAGGAGGATGGCGGCGGCGGGAGGAGAGGGAGGCGCTGGCGGGGCGGACGCGGTGGCGGGCCGGGGCTTGGAGGAGAGGGGGAGGAGCGGTGGTGAGGCGATGGGGTGGTGGCCGGAGGTGGCAGCGGCGAGAGGGGAGCAGGCGGTGGCGGTCGAGCGGAGGAGGAGGGGGCTGAGAGGAAGGGGACGCGGGGTGGGGGGCAGGTGGCGTGGGGATCGAGGCAGGACAGGTGGTGGGTCACGGGGTGGGGCCTGGCGCGGGTAGAGAGGGATTGGCCGCGGTTGGTGAGCGGGTCCGGGGCAGGGGCGGGCCTGGCTGGCAGGGTGGGGTGTGTGCTGTGGCTGCTGTGTGTGCGTCAAGTGGCTGGGTGAGTTGGTGGTGTGGTGTGTGTTGAGAGGGAGGGTTGTCTAGGTGGCAGCGTGTGAGTGGTGGAGGAAGGGAGAGAGGTGAGGTGGCGAGAGATGATTGGAGGGGGTGAGGTGGAGGGAAGGGATGGGTAGGTTAGTTGGTAGATGTAGGATTTACGAGTGGGCCGTTTGTATTTTTCTGGGGTGGCCGTTCGGGTCACTCGGCCCGTTCGACTGCCCCACTAAAAATAATATAATATTTTATTTGCTTTGCAATAAACTTTGATAAATAGATTTTAGACAAACAAAATATCCGGAAGCATCCGGGGCTTTGAATTTGAAAACAAAACGGGGCGTTTTAGAAAACAAAATCAGGCTTGGCGAAAATAGTTTTAGGCAAACAATGCATGATGATGACGATGCAATGCACAAATTCAACGCGATTTTCTAATAGTGGTTTTGCGGGATGCCACAATATATTCCCTTCGTCTCGCGATATTTTACTTGCCCGATATTTGATCGTCGGTACCGTCATACCTAGTTCAATCTCGTTCACAGCAAGTACTTTACTCGTTCCGTAATCCGATATCACTTTGTGATTAAGTCCTTAACCACATGCTTGCAAGCGGTGTTGATATCGATTACCGAGTGGGCCCGAAGTATATCTCTCCGACTTGGGAGGGACAAATCCCATCTCGATACATACAACCCAACAGATACTTTCCGATCACCCGAGAGACACCTTTATGATCACCCTCTCATAGGATGACGTTTGATGACCTCAAAGCTTTCTTCCGATACCAGGAAGTTGTATTATCTCATGGTCTAAGGAATACAATATTTGACATAAGAAAAGCTTCGCAAAGACGAACACGATGACACGAGCTAATTTCTTTGCTTAGTTTGGGTCTGTCCACCATATCATTCTCCCAATGATATGATCTCATTATTAATCGACAACTCATGTCCATGGTTAGGAAACCTTAACCATCATTAATCAATGAGCTAGTCCATAGAGGCGTACTAGGGACACGGTGTTGTTCACAAACCACACATGTATTAAAGTTTCCGCTTAATACAATTCTAGCATGGAATATAAACATTATCATGAACAAGAATTATAATAATAACATCTTTTATTATTTCCTCTAGGGCATAATTCCAACAGTCTCCCACCTGCACTAGAGTCAATAATCTAGTTTACATTTGGCAACAATCTCACACCCATGGCACTGAGGTGCTGATCATGTTTTACACGTGGAAGAGGTTTAGTCAATGGATCTGCGACATTCAGATCTGTATGTACTTTGCTAATCTTCAGATCTCCATCTGCTATATAATCTCGGATTATATGAAACTTGCGGTTGATATGCTTGGTCTTTGGATGATATCTTGGTTCCTTAGCGAGTGCTATGGCGCCAGTGTTGTCACACAATATCTCCAGTGGGTCCAATGCACTTGGAACCACGCCAAGCTTAGTGATGAAGTTTCTGATCCAAACTGCTTCACTTGACGCTTCTACAGCAGCCATGTATTCCGCTTCTATTGTAGATCCCGCGATCACTCTTTGCTTGCAGCTTCTCCAGCTCACAGCTCCTCCATTCAAAATATACACGTATCCTGTCTGAGATTTAGAATCATCCTTGTCGGTGTCGAAACTAGCGTCGACGTAACCTTTTACGACGAGCTGTTCATCACCCCCATAGACTAAGAACATTTCTTTAGTCCTATTTAGGTACTTTAGGATGTTCTTCACGGCTGTCCAGTGTTCCACTCCTGGATCACTTTGATACCTGCTCGTCAAACTAAGAGCATTGGACACATCCGGTCTAGTACACAGCATGGCATACATGATAGAAACTATGGCCGAGGCATAAGGCACTTTGCTCATAGCTTCCCTATCATTTACCGTAGCTGGACACTGAGCCTTGCTCAATATCTTACCTGGCAACATAGGCACTGAACCTTTCTTTGCCTTATCCATTCTGAACCTTTTCAGAACTTTGTCTAGGTATGTACTCTGGCTTAAAGCTATCAGGCGTCTTTGTCTATCTCTATAGATTTTGATGCCCAATATATAAGAAGCTTCACCTAGGTCTTTCATTGAAAAACACTTGTTCAAATAACTCTTCACATTGTTAAGCATGTTGATGTCATTTCCAATAATCAATATGTCATCCACATATAGTACAAGAAACGTCACCGAGCTCCCACTCACTTTCTTGTAGATGCAAGCTTCGTCGAAATTTGGAATAAATCCAAAGCTCTTGATCACTTGAACAAAACGAAGGTTCCAACTCCGAGATGCTTGCTTCAGTCCATAAATGGGACGCTAAAGTTTGCATACTTTATCAGCATCCTTAGGATCGACAAAACCTTCGGGTTGCATCATATACAACTCTTCATCAATGTTGCCATTGAGGAAAGCAGTCTTGACATCCATCTGCCATATTTCATAATCATGAAACGCAGCAATTGCTAATAAAATCCGATCGCTACGGGAGAGAAAGTCTCATCGTAGTTAACACCTTGAACTTGTCGAAAACCTTTCACGACAAGCCGTGCTTTATAGACAGTAACATTACCATCCGCGTCCGTTTTCTTCTTGAAGATCCATTTGCACTCAACGGCCTTTCGGTCGCTAGGAGGGTCCACCAAAGTCCATACTTGGTTTTCGCTCATGGATCCCAATTCGGATTTCATGGCTCTAGCCATTTCTCAGAGTCTGGGCTCATCATCGCTTCCTCATGGTTCGTAGGTTCACTGTCTTCTACTAACAAGACAGTCAAGACAGAGTTGTCGTACCACTCAGGAGGGGCACGCGACCTTGTCGACCTGCGACGTTCAGTAGCAGCATCGTCCGAAGCTTCATGATCCTTGTCATTAGCTTCCTCTATTGTTGGTGCAGGCGGCACTGGAACAATTTCAGGTGCTGCGCTACTCTCCAATTCAAGAGAAGGTTCAATAACCTCGTCAAGCTCTACTTTCCTCCCACTCACTTCTTTCGAGAGAAACTCCTTCTCAAGAAAGGAACCATTCTTTGCGACAAACACTTTGCCTTCGGTTCTGTGATAGAAGGTATACCCAATAGTTTCCTTAGGGTATCCTATGAAGACGCATTTCTCCGCTTTGGGTTCGAGCTTGTCCGGCATCAACTTCTTGACGTAAGCTTCGCATCCCCAAAGTTTAAGAAACGACAACTTAGGTTTAGCACCAAACCACAGTTCATACGGTGTCGTCTCAACGGATTTAGATGATGCCCTATTTAAAGTGAATGCAGCGGTTTCTAATGCATAACCCCAAAATGATAACGGCAAATCAGTAAGAGACATCATTGATCGGACCATATCTAATAGGGTTCGATTCCGGCGTTCAGACACACCATTGCGCTGTGGTGTTCCGGGTGGCGTGAGTTGTGAAACGATTCCACTTGCTTTAAGATGCGTGAGAAAATCATAACTCAAATATTCACCTCCACGATCGGATCGTAGAAACTTAATCTTTCTGTTACGATGGTTCTCCACTTCATTCTGAAATTCCTTGAACTTTTCAAATGTTTCAGATTTAAGTTTCATTAAATAGATATACCCATATCTACTTAAGTCATCGGTAAAAGTAAGGAAATAGCGATATCCACCGCGCGTCGAAATACTCATCGGTCCGCATACATCGGTATGTATGATTTCCAACAAGTCCGTTTCTCGCTCCATCATTCCGGAGAACAGGGTTTTGATCATCTTGCCCATGAGGCATGGTTCGCATGTGTCAAATGATTCAAAATCAAGAGACTCCAAAAGTCCATCAGAATGGAGTTTCTTCATGCGCTTTACACCAATATGACCTAGACGACAGTGCCACAAATAAGTAGTATTATCACTATCTACTTTGCATCTCTTAGCCTCAATGTTATGGATGTGTGTTTCATCCCTTTCGAGATTTAGAAGAAATAAACCATTCACAATAGGTGCATGACCATAAAAGATGTTACTCATATAAATAGAACAATCATTATTCTTCGATTTAAATGAATAACCGTCTTGCAATAAACAAGATCCAGAAATAATGTTCATGCTCAACGCAGGCACATAATAACATTTATTGAGGTTTAAAACTAATCCCGAAGGTAAAACTAAGGAGAGCGTGCCGACGGCCATCACATCAACTCTTGATCCGTTGCCAACGCGCATCGTCACCTCATCCCTCGCAAGCCGCCATCTATTCCGTAGCTCCTGTTTCGAGTTACAAATATTAGCAACTGAACTGGTATCAAATACCCAGGCACTACAACGAGGACTAGTAAGGAAAACATCAATAACATGTATATCAAATATACCTTTGATGGTGCCAGCCTTCTTGTCCGCTAAGTACTTTGGACAGTTGCGCTTCCAGTGACCCTTGTCCTTGCAATAGAAGCACTCAGTGTCCGGCTTAGGACCAGACTTGAGCTTCTTCTCAGCAGGGGCAGTGCGCTTGCCGCCGCCCTTCTTGAAGGGCTTCTTTGCTCTCTTACCTTTCTTAAAGGTGGGCTTGTTGACCATCAACACATGATTATCCTTTTTGATGTCCACTTCCGCGACCTTCAGCTTTGCGAAGAGCTCGGTGATCGTATCAGTGGAACCAATCTGATTATGAGTCACTACAAAACTTTTGTAGCTGGGAGGGAGTGATTGCAGAACCCTGTCAATCTTGAGCTCCTCTGGAATCGTGCATTCCAGTTGCTCAAGGCGTTGAGTGTAGCCCATCATCTTAATGGCGTGCTCACTAACGGAACTCCCTTCCTCCATCTTGCAGTTAAAGAACTTCTCAGAGATCTCATATCTCTCAGAACGGGCCTGAGTCTGAAACATGGTTTTCATCTCTTCGAGAATCTCAAAGGGCCCGGGATAGTCTTCAAAACGATTTTGAAGTTCCGGTTCCATAGCAAACAACATGGTGCTCTTAATCACACCATAATCATCTTTGCGTGACTGATAGACAGCTTTCTCATCAGCCGGCGCAGTTGCAGCAGGGGGGTCACCTAACATTTTCCCAAGGACATAGTCCTTTTGACCGCCAGATAGAATGATTCTTAGATTGCGGAACCAATTGGTGAAGTTAGACCCATTGTTTCTAAGCTTTTCCTTATCAGCGAAAACGTTGAAGTTGAAGTTGGACTTAGCCATTTGATCTACAGTATTGCAAGTACAAATTAGACTATGTTCATGATAAATAGTTCAACTTCATCAAATTACTAGATGAACTCCCACTAAATTCAACATCCCTCAAGTTGTTTAGTGAACACGATCCAAATTCACCACACCTAATCCGATCATCACGAGAAGAGATGTGGCTTCAATGGTGGACAACGAAGTGTCGATCATATCATTCATATGACTCATGCTTAACCTTTCGGTTCATGTGTTCCGAGGCCATGTCTGTACATGCTAGGCTCATCAAGTTAGACCCAAGTATTTCCGCGTGTGCAAAACTGGCTTGCACCCGTTGCATGTGAGCGTAGAGTCTATAGCACCCGGCATCACGTGATGCTTGGACACGAACTTTTGCAACGGTGCATACTTGGGGAGAACACAGTTTTTATCTTGATCTTTAAGTGAGGAATCATCTTATAATGCTACCGTCGCGATCTAAGCATAATAAGATACATAAAAGGATAAACATCACATGCATATAACTTTATGTGACATGGTATAGCCAATCTTTGCGCAATGATCTCCATCTTGTGCGTTCCGGCATGATCTCCATCACTCCACCATGATTGCCTCCACCACGAATAGCAAGTACAACTATTGCTAACTACTTAGCGATAAAGTGAAACTATTACATGGCGTATAAGAAGTTGACAAACAGGTCATACACAATTATAAAGACAACCATATGGCTCCTGCCGGTTGTGTACTCATCGACATGCAAGTCGTGAAACGTTACAAAACATGATCATCTCATACATTATACACATCACATCTTGGGCCATACCATATCACAGAAAACTCTCCCTGCAAAAACAAGTTAGACGCCTCTACTTTGTTGTTGCATGTTTTACGTGGCTTATGTGAGTAGATGCTAAGAACGATTCTTACCTACGGAAAGCCACAACGGTGATATTATGGTTGCCAAACTCCGGTGTTAATCCCATGACAACTATAGTGAGAGAAACTGACATCCACCAGCCGCATGTGTGGAACAAGCCACACGTCAAGTGCGGAGCCGGTCTCACGAACGACGTCGCGTAAGGTTGGCCTGGACCGCTTCAATCTCACTATCCCGCGTCATAAGAAGAACACAAACAAGAGGCTTGCAACAGAAAACATCAACGCCCGCAACAACCATGTTGCGTTCTACTCGTGAAACACATCTACACATAGATCTAGCTCTGATACCACTGAAGGGTTTTGCGGCATAGTAAATCAAAGATTTTCTACGGATGCGAACAGAGGGAAAGCCAAGATCTAATCTAGGAGATGCAAACAACGAGAGAGATTGGATTAGATCTTCATACCCTTGAAGATTCGCACAGCGGAACGTTCGTCGGAACGTGGGTGATGTAGTCGTACTCTCTTCTCCTCCTCGCGATCACTTTGTGATTAACTCCTTAACCACATGCTTGCAAGCGGTGTTGATATCGATTACCGAGTGGGCCCGAAGTATATCTCTCCGAATTGGGAGGGACAAATCCCATCTCGATACATACAACCCAACAGATACTTTCCGATCACCTGAGAGACACCTTTATGATCACCCTCTCATAGGATGACGTTTGATGACCTCAAAGCTTTCTTCCGATACCAGGGAGTTGTATTATCTCATGGTCTAAGGAATACAATATTTGACATAAGAAAAGCTTCGCAAAGACGAACACGATGACACGAGCTAATTGCTTCGCTTAGTTTGGGTCTGTCCACCATATCATTCTCCCAATGATATGATCTCATTATTAATCGACAACTCATGTCCATGGTTAGGAAACCTTAACCATCATTAATCAATGAGCTAGTCCATAGAGGCGTACTAGGGACACGGTGTTGTTCACAAACCACACATGTATTAAAGTTTCCGCTTAATACAATTCTTGGAATATAAACATTATCATGAACAAGAATTATAATAATAACATCTTTATTATTGCCTCTAGGGCATAATTCCAACAATATTCTCGAAAAATACAAAAATAACTCGAAAAGAATGCCTCATATATATACATAGGTCGTTGGACACAGGAATATTCTACGATGGAACGGTGAGCCAAGTAGGATGCACAAGACCTGGACTTGTGCATATCACAAGGCTCACAATCCCATCGTAGCACATTCACATATATAGTGTGCCACGACATTTCAATCATCGGCTTTATTCTCAAAAAAAGAGTAAGGAAAAAAAGAAGGACCAAATTGAGCAAAGGACCAAAGAGTAAGCAAAAAAACCAAGCATTGATTGATATATAATAATAATAAGCAAAATAAGTAAGCGATGATTCATAAACCTAATAAGATAAGTACACTTGTCCACACACACACAAAGGTCATCTATAGTTTGTAACTACAACTAGGCCAACATCAAGCCTTCTGGCTCGGCTTAGGGAACGGGAGGACGCCTTGTCTCGTCATGAACTTCCTATAGTCACCCTGCATCTCTAGGCGATCTTCTATGTCATGGTTATTCGGGATATTTCCTCCGTAGAAGATCCCCCCCGAAGTCATGACATCACGAAAGATGATTGCCCCAAACTACTGCTGGATGCGATACATCTCTTGTCTAATATCCGAATCATTGATCTTGGCCTTTGCTTCGGCCCACTGTTTGAGATGATCTGGCAGCGTAGAATTCTGCTGGTCAAGTAGGAACACCCTCATGTGATGGAGTGCGTAGTAGGATTCCTTCTTACTGTTTTCCGGCTGCTTCACGCAGGGGAACTCCGTTACGTGGTTGAAGACGTGCCTGCCGAACTTGACCTTCATACGCACGAAGGTGGTGCCTTCCGTCGAGGCAAAGCCAGTGAGAGCATCATCCAGAACTTCCTTGATCTTGTCGTAGTTTTTCTTCTTTTCTAGACTCCCCGAGTCGAAATACGTGGCGTGGGAATGCTTCGGCAATAAGGAGATGAGCGTGCAGTGTTCATCTCTGCGCAAAAAATTCAAATGGAATGTGTTGGAAAAAGAATGATGATGATCTAATAAAGCCAATCGACGGTGGCGAGTGAATAACGACTTACTCGGGAAAGTAAGGCACGAGAATGTATTCCTTTGTCTTGTTCGCCACGAGGATTATTTTTAGGTACGAGGCCACGATACGTCGTTCGGCGGGGGAACCCAAGCAGCCGTCAGGCATGTAGTAGGGGTCCACTATAGCGATGCCCGGTGTGTTCTCTCTAATGATCTGCATGGCCAGGCTGAGAGAAAACAGACGGACCATGGTATAGTGCAGCGGGTATAGGTGGAACATATTGAAGATGTCGTCGAACCGCAGGAAGAACATATCCGCAAGGGCATTGTCGATGAAGCCCAAGCCTGGTGGCACCTTAACCACGAATACCGGGTGCGAGGGATCTTTCTCCGATAGAAGGCGTCTCTCTATCGTCAGCACGCCGTCATGCACACTCTGCAGTTCCGAACTGGCGAGCTTCCGCAAATTCTTAGGTAGCATGGGCTCACCAGCCACATGAATCCTCCACATAATACCCTCGGGTCTTGGTGGCCAGTCCCGAAACCTGATCGGATTCGTAGTTGTTGACGCCACCGGCTGGCTCGAGCTGCTAGATTTTCTTTTCCTGCCCTTTTTTCCTTGCCAAACTGAGTGTTGAAGAAGTGATCATTCCAATCTTCGTCGTCCTCGGCCGGATCCTGCGCCATGTGCATATCATCAACATGATCATCCGACCCACCGCGTGGAGGTGACGGCGAGGGCGGTAAGGTGGCCTTGCCACCGCTTGTCGCTGGCACGACAGGCGGTGATGTTGTCTGTGGCGTGATGGCCCCCGTCATCCCCAAACGGATCATGCTCTTTGGCCATAGCAAGAATAAGCCGAAGCAAGTTCTGAGGACAGACGGCTCTTCTTCATCCGCTCCTGGGGGTTGAATGGGAGGTTCCAGGTCGTCGCAGCCCCTTATCACCCGACTAATTTTAACCCTGTTGTTGTGGTCGTGGCACGGCAGATGCCATGGGTAGGCTAAAGTATGGGGCCAATGGATTCTAGAGGGATCCGGGGAGGGAAGATGCAGTTGATTCTACACACAAAAGACTAAAGCAAAGATCTTTATTTCTCCATCCTTGGGCTACAAGTGCTCCTTGAGCTGCATACAAGGAAAAAGGAAGAACTTTACCAGCCTAACGGTACTAGAAATGAGCTGATCCCCCCTTCAGAGTCCATGCCTCTCCTTATAAAGGAGTGCCTTGGGCTCCTCTAGGGCTGACGTGGCAAGCATATTCGAGGAATATGCTTGTCCCAATATAGTAGTTCGGTGCCCCCCTTTCCCTGTCGCGCCCCTAATGACGGCAAGGTTCCAGAGGGCCCCTCCTGTGCGCCTCGGGCTCCTGGACTGTCACCTCCGTAACCTCCTTCTACCTCTCTGTCGCTCTGATGACAACCAATCCGGATACAGCACCTCCATGATGAACCCGGCTGCGAGGAGCCGAGCTATTTCATCCCCTATTATTTTTCTCCTGTCTTCGGCGAAGCGGCGGAGAGGTTGCTTCACCGTCCTTGCTCATGGCCTTACATTCAAAGAGTGCTCAGCCAACTCCCTCGGAACACCTTGCAGATCCTGAGTTGACCATGCAAATATGTCCGGATTCTCACGGAGGAAGTTGGTGAGCTCGCTTTCCTATTTAGTGTCCAAGCATGCACCAATAGTAACAGTACGCTCCGGGAATTGCTCATCTATCTGAAACTTATTTGTTTCTTTAGTCGGCTGAAAAGAGACACTGCCATTCGGGTTGGCTAGTGCCGGCATGTTCAGCTGTGCCGACTGAGCGAGGGCTGCTACTTCCTGAATCCTTCTTTTTTCTCTTGCTATAACCAATGATTCGGCCAAATTTGATCCGGCAGAAGCACACTCCATTGACTTCTTGTAATCCCCTGCAACTGTTATCACTCCTTGTGGTCCGGGTAGCTTCATTTTCAGATAACTTATATGGCAGCTGCTCATGAATTTGGCCAATGCTGGCCATCCGAGTAAAGCATGATAGCAACTCTCTAGATCCACCACCTCAAACTCTAAGTTTTCTGATCTGCAGTTATCTCTTGTGCCAAATAACACATCCACTCGGACCTTACCAATGGGTTCACACGAAAGCCCTGGCACTATCCCGTGGAATGTGGTCCTCGTGGATTGCAACATGTTCTGTGATATTCCGAGTTTATGCATGGTATCTTTGTACATGATGTTGATACTGCTTCCATTCTCAATGAGTACTTTTGAGAATTTCACATTGATGCTTGGTCCAACGAATGTCGGATCCAACACGAGTGCATATGATCCGGGATTCGGCATTACCCTCGGGTGATCCTTCATGCTCCAAGTTACTTCCTGATCCGACCAAGGCACATATCTTGGTATTGCCGGCATAACTACATTTACTTCCATATGCCGGCGCTGCACACTCTGCTTGTCTTGTTGTTCCGTTGTGAACACACAATAAGACTGATGATGTTCTCTGTAATCATTGCGTTCAGTACTCGCCGGAGTTGTCCTTCCATCTTGGACTTGGTTCATCACTTGATGTACCGCGTCTCTCCGATCCGAGTTATCGTACCTCGGGGGAGGGGGCGGTAACATCAGTTGCTGTGAATTTGCTCCAGTCAACTGTGGTTGATGCTGCTGATGTACTTGATGGGGTGCCTGAATACCTGCGGGGTTCCCCATTGCATTTTTCATCCATGCACATTGGCGGGTCGTATGATTGGTTGGCCTGGACGGGTTTGACGTGTGAAATTTGCACGGCTGATCTAACATAGATTCGAACGTGTATTTCGGCCTCTCCTGCCACTGTTTCTTTTGTTCTGGGGTCCACTGCCTTTTTCCTTCATTCCTTGGTGTCCACTGCGGATCTTGCGCTACTGCCGCCACTTGGGCCGAATTATATCTATAATCCGGCCTTTCCTCTCTTCTTCTTCCTCTGAAATCACTACGCCTGGATGACCCGGCCAAATCTCTCACATAGTGGTCCTGTTGCTCACGATGATCCGCCGACATTAATTCTGGTTGCGTTGGGTCTCCCAATACGTAGGAGTCTGCTATTCTGATAGTTTCTGCCAGTGTGGTCGGCATATCTCTTTGCAGACGTTGCCACAGTATGCTGCCATAACGGCATCCTTGTGCGAACCAAGCTATTGCTTGTGATTCTATAACTGCTTCACATGAGTTTCTCAGGTTGCACCACCGAGTTAAAAACTCTCTATCTGTTTCATTCGGCCTCTACTTGCACATGGCTAACTGTTGTGGCCTGTGTGGCCTCTTGTATGTGCTGGTAAAGTTGCTGACAAACATTTCTTCAAAATCCAGCCAACAGTTGATACTGCCCGCTGGTAGGTTATTCAGCCATACCCTAGCTGGTCCTTCCAACATTTGTGGGACATATCGTACTGCCCATCGTAAGTTCCTACTCGCTATTTTCACAGCTGTGGCATAATCAATCAACCAGTCTTGTGGTTTGATGCTCCCATTATATGTTTTCGTGCCTCTTGCTAGCTGGAAGTTTGGCACAGGTGGTTCTCCCATAATCTGTGGTCCAAAGCACGCCGGACCTGGTGGACCTTGTTCTTCCAACAACTCGGACCGGTATAGCCGGTCCAGTTTTACTCTTGCGTCATTCGACGGCAAATCTCTGTACAGAGCTCTGTCTTGTATTCCATAGTGGTTATTTCCACCATGGATGGCATATTCCATCTTATAATAACCATCATTGTACCTTTCATTCACTTGATTGTAGCGAGCTGCCCTCGTTTCTCTTTCCTGCCGGGGTTCATATCTCGGTTGTGGGTTAAGTGGTAGTTCTCTTCTTACTTCAGCCGGGGTGTTGTTTTCATGATTGCCTCTTCCGGGATCTCTTCTGCCGAGGTCTCCATTGCCTCGACTTCCGCCGTCTTTATCAATACGGCCAGGATTCTTCTCCCCACTATTACCTTGGCTCCCATTGCCTCTGTTCTCGTTTTCCTTCCCGGCCATTGCCGGATCATATGGAACAATCTGCTTGTTTCTCTTTCCTGAGGTTACTGCTTTGTCCCTTCGTGCATTATGTCTGGGCGAAGATGCTGCTGCCACGGACAAGGAAGGTGCTGCGCCTGCCGAGTGAACCATTCGCGAGGCCCCCGGCCTCGCCGGGTCTGCCTTGAGCATTTCTTCATTTTGCTGGTTCGCAATGCGGACCAGCTCATTCACTCTTTCCTGTTGTTTCTGTTGGGCTTCCCCGGTCAACCCCTCCAATTCCAATGCTGCGGCATTTGCCGCTCTCCGGTTCTTTGTCGGGGTACTGTACCTCGGAAAACCCAAGTCAACTGATTCCGCCCTATGAGCATCATGCTCTTTGTTGATATCATCCATGAGGTTCTTCCTCCTTAATCTTAATTCGTCCACCCGCTCGGGTGCGACATCAAGCTTATTAGCTTTGGCATATTCTCTCAGGGTCCTGTTCAGGGACTCCCGCAAGGCCAATACCTTTTTGGCCTCTACCAACACCTTTTGCCTGGTTTCTTCTAACTCAGCCTGAGCATTTGCCGGATCAAGTATCGGCGCTAAAGGTGTAGTCAAGTTTTCTATGGTCGCCTGAAGAATGTTCTCTGGCCTTTCCAGAGGTGGCCCCCTTACTCTTGGTGCCTTTGGAGTGGTGTCCTGCACCTCGGCCTGGTTGGTCACTGGAGGGATTACCTTGGTGGGTGGTGACGTCTTCCTGGGCGCGATCTGCATGCCTGCGGCGGGGTCTTTGGTTGGTCCGGCGCCCGTTACTCCCGCCTGTACTCCTGCTGCGACCATCACCTCGATGCTGCTCACCGGACGCGCTTCGTGCGGGCGACTCGCAGCGCTAAGGGGTGGCTCTCCTGCAACAACAACTTGGTGAGGATAAATGCCGGAGATGTCGACGCCGACGTAGACCTTGTGCCTGCCCAAGCTGATGAAGACACCATTGCGCGGGGGAGTTTTTCCCCTGAAGCTGCCCGCATTGTCACTGACATAGTCACCGAGATCGAATCTCCAGACCAAACCAGAAACAACGCGCTCGCCTGTGTTGATGAAGTTTCCCGTCCGGATCATGACTCCAGCTAGCACCGCTGCTGGCCCCACGGTGGGCGCCAACTGTCGTGGTCGTGGCACGGCAGATGCCATGGGTAGGCTAAAGTATGGGGCCAATGGATGCTAGAGGGATCCGGGGAGGGAAGATGAAGTTGATTCTACACACAAAAGACTAAAGCAAAGATCTTTATTTCTCCTTCCTTGGGCTACAAGTGCTCCTTGAGCTGCATACAAGGAAAAAGGAAGAACTTTACCAGCCTAACGGTACTAGAAATGAGCCGATCCCCCCTTCTGAGTCCATGGCTCTCCTTATAAAGGAGTGCCTTGGGCTCCTCTAGGGCTGATGTGGCAAGCATATTCGAGGAATATGCTTGTCCCAATATACTAGTTCGGTGCCCCCCTTTCCCTGTCGCTCCCCTAATGACGGCAAGGTTCCAGAGGGCCCCTCCTGTGCGCCTCGGGCTTCTGGACTTTCACCTCCGTGACCTCCTTCTGCCTCTCTGTCGCTCTGCGCCTTTGTCCCTAGCGCTTGGCTCCGCTCAGATTCTCCTTAGCTTGCTGCTAGGGTTTGAATTTAGGCTTCTCCTTCTCCTGCAAGCTTCATATCATTCGGTCCCTCCTCACATAACTCGGATCGTCCTTTACCTGCATCAAGATCACTTGGGTTGACCCGGCCGACTTATGCAATATCTCGGCCGGGTAATGTCTTAGCGTAAATACACGGGTCTCTCCTCTTCATGTCTCAGCCGACTTCTACGGGATTCGGCCGACCTAGGCTGTAACTCGGAAACCAGACGGGGATTATACCCTCGTCTTTCCCCGTCTTTACCCTATCCGGGGTTACCTCCCCAACATTAGTCCCCGAAGCTGGTGTGGCCCTGCCGATAACCTCGGCCGGGCCGTATCAGTTTCATCACATTCTTTATATATTGTTTCCGAGTTATCTCTCTCTCGTTCGAGGTACCCACGTTCCTTCTCTCGTACGCCTTGTCCTACGTGTCACCCCCATCATTGTTCCTCTAGTTTTCTGTTCCTCTACAGTATTTACTGACAGGCTACAGTTATCACTGTGCCTGTCGCGCCGGCGCTGCGACGCCTCGTGTGCCGCTTCCCTTGGGGATCGCGACCTCCTTTGCTACTGTGTGGCCCTTGGTGCGGTTCCACTTAATGACGTGCGTTTGCGCCGCACCCACGATCTATACGGTCAACCGCCGCTCCCATGATCCCACTACCTCGCTTGTGGCTCGATTATAAAGAGGGGCGCGGTGTCTGGGAATTCACTTTTCCCCTTCTTGTTCGCATGTGCCCTTCTTCTTCCTCTCGCTTCCGCGCCCTCTTGCAGCTCCGCCGTCGCGCGCTCATCAGAACTTCCGACGGCGAGGACTCCGCCGTGTTGTTCTGTCCGCCCCATCCGCGCTCGCCAGTTCCGGCACCGTCGCCTGTAAGTTCTTTCCGGCTGCGTTGCCTAGGTTTTATCCTAGATTTCTCTGTTTCAATCTTGTACTCGTGCGGCGGTTCCTCTGTTCCTCCGCCGCCGCTCCCGTGCAAAATCACGACGGGGCCTCGTAGCTCTAAATTTTCCTCCGCCGCCAGCTCTTCCTCCGTCGATCTTTCCGGCGAACCCATGTCTAGCTCCTTTAGTGGTGCTCTGGTAGAGGATGATGATGCTGGCTCTGGGCCCGAGCGAGGCTCTTGGAAAGGCTCCTCTGTTACCCGCCGCGAGATTGAGTGGCTTATCCGAACTCGGAGGATTCCCGCCGAGGTCTCCTGTCGCCTACCCGGCAGCGAGTCCTCTCCGGATGTTGGGGAGGGCGAGTATGTAGTTTTTATGTCGCACTTCGCGCGTGGCTTTAGTCTCCCTCTCAGCGATTTTGCTAGAGAGTTTCTCGACTACTTCGGCCTTCAGCCGCATCATCTTCCTGCGAATGCCATCGCTTCTCTTTCTGCTTTTATCTCCGCCTCGGAGGGATACTTCGGCCTATGGCCGTCCGTGCACGTCTGGTCAAAGTTCTTCCAGATTCGTTCTAACGTAGTCCCTGACAAGTCTCTGCACCCTTCCGAGAAACTGCTTACTCAATGTGGGGCAGCGTCCATTACACCTCGGAGGAAATCCGTATTTCCTCGTGTCACCGGGTTAGAGTCGTGCAAGAAGTGGCACAAATCCTTCTTTTACGTCAAGAACAGAGGGACGGAGGACAAGATTCGGCTCCCTGCCTTCTCCATTGGTCCGCCTTCTAAGGTGAATTGGACCTACAATCCGAGGAAGAGTCATGCCTTGGCCGAGGCCTTTGAGATTCGGCTTAAAGAGATGATCCGTGCCGGGTTATGCGGCGAAGACCTGATGGCTACCTTTATCAGTAGCCGAATCTGACCATTCCAGAAGCGGACTCACAAACTGTGCTATATGAGCGGTCCTCTTGACCCTAACCGAGTCTCGACCATGGAGCTGGACAATTATCTTATCTATAAGCGTGTCCGAGCTATCTTCAAGACGGAGATGCCTGAGGATTGGGCTTGGGGATTGAAACTGTTCACCCGCGATCGTCCGCCTCCCGAAGTAAGCTTAATCAATAACGCTCTGCTATTCAATTGTTTTTGTAACGGTTTTCGCTAATTTTCTTTTTTCTTGTCTTGCAGAGGTTCGCAGAGCAGAAGAATGAGGATGCCGAAGTTCTGTTGCTTCCGTGGCCTGCGGACCGGAGCACCCCGGATACTGGTGAGCCGGACTCGGAAGAGTTCGTCCCTAAGTCGGATCCTGCCCCGGCTCGAGCTCGTGGCAAGACCTCGGCCCACGAGGAGGAAGGTGATTCGGACGAGGTCCAAGTTCTTGAGGTAGTTGCCGCAATGCCTATTTCTTATGCATTTCCGGCTTCTACTTTCCCAGCTAATCCGGCCGGTCAGGTTCACTACGCCGAGCCTATTGCTTCCCGACCTCCTGTTACCTCGGGGAAACACGGGGCTTCCGCTAGTGCCTCAGAGGCGGTCCCCAAGAAACGAATGAAGAAATCTGCTCCGAATCCTCCCAGGCATAAGGCCATGCCTGGGGTCGCAGGGTAAGTTTCTTTTGCTCGTATTTCTTGTTTCTCTCTTTCTGTTTTTCATCCTGACACCCTTTTTTCTTTCTTATTTTCGCAGCGCTCCGCTTTCTGTTAAGCCCGGCGGTCCTAGCATGACCAGCCGTCCGATTCGGCCGCCGTCTCCTCCGCCCGTTGAAGATACTAGGATTCCCAGTCCTGCTCGTGCTGCCTCTCCTTCACCTCCGAATCAGTCGCCCCCTCGTCGCGACGTGCCTGAAAGTTCTTTTGTCGACATCTATTACACTCGGCCCTTCGAGATTCCCGTCGAACCCGTTGCCCCCTCTGTGGGTCCGAGCGCCTCTACTGAGCCTCTATCTGCCCCAGCAATCTCTACATCAACTCCAGCCCCGCCCGAAGAGGTCGCTATCTCGGTGCCTTCTGCGACCGTGTCTCCTGCTGCTCCTAAAGATACCGTTCCTATTACCGAGGTACCGGCTCCTGCTGATGCCTCTTCTAAGGCAAGGAAAACTGTTTCCACCAAGGCCCCCTCTTCCCAGAAAGGTCTTGTTGGCTCTTCTCAGCCGAGTATTGCCGACGTGCTGCGCAAAGGAACTGCGCCTACCAAAGCCTCCGTTACCTCGGCTGCCAGCACCCAACTTGCTCTTCATAAAAGCCCTGCGGCCGCAGTGGTTACACAACATACTCGGGGTAAAGTCCTAACTCGGACGGCCAGTGGGAACAGTCTCGGCTCGCTGGTGGAGTACGCCAATAATTGGAATGCTGCTGATCAGTTTGAGGGTAATCCAATCAGCCAGCCCTTTCAGCTTTCCGACATCAGCGGCCGTTTCGATCAAGCTTCCAAGTTCATCCTTGATACCAACAAGATGAATGAGGTAATTGCTATTTTGCGGAGTTTTTAGATTAGTTTCCCAGATGTTACTATATGCTCTAGTCCCCGAAACTTGCAAGGAAATAACTTGTTATATGCTTGGAAGTTTAATGATGCTTTACTTAATCTAACTTCATCTCTAGAGTTCGAATTTATATCCGACTAGGTTTGTTTTATAGTTTGCTTGATTTTCGTTTTAGTTGATCTTGAAATATTCAGCCACCTATATTTGGGTTCAGTCTCACTTGCCTCGGATCTTCTTTAGTCTCGAATATCCAGCCACCTAGACCCGAGTTAAGTTTTGCTTGACTCGGATCTGGTTTAGCTTCGAATATCCAGCCACCTAGATCCGAGTTAAGTTTCTCTCGACTCGGATCTGGTTTAGCTTCGAATATCCAGCCACCTAGATCCGAGTTAAGTTTCTCTTGACTCGGATCTGGTCTAGCTTTGAATATCCAGCCACCTAGATCCGAGTTAAGTTTCGCTTGATTCGGATCTAGGTTAGCTTCGAATATCCAGCCACCTAGATCCGAGTTAGGTTTCGCTTGACTCGGATCTGGTTTAGCTTTGATTATTCATTTATCGTTTTGCTCCATTGTTCAGGTTGCACATGACCGGCGAACTGCCGAATTTCAGAGGTTGCTTTTTTCGCACCGCAAACTGGAGGAAAAGTATGAGAAAATCCTTCCTGTGGTAAAAAAGGCTGGTAAGTCGATAGTTCCTTTTCGTTATTCTCGACGTTCTTATTGATTTGTCCGCTAGATGCCGGCACTTTTTTGGTGAACAGGTAATATTAATAACCTCAACATTCGTCTTGAGAAGAAAGTCAAGATCTTGGAAGGTTAGTTTCCCTTTTATCTTAGACCTTTTCCCCTTTAACATGTGTGCTAAGCTTGTTTATTTCGTTTGGCTTTGGTAAAGCCGAGTTGCAAACCTTTGCAGTGTCTCACCAAGATTGCACGCCCATCCCTGACGTGATGCTGCATTTTTTAGAACAAAGCGCTGCTCATTCGGCACAGCTGCAAGAAAAAGATGATGAAATAGCCCGCCTTCGAGCGAGGTGGATACCCTTAAGCTCTCTCAGAAATCCGAACTAGAAAAGATCGACCAGGAATTTTCCGAGGAGAAGAATCGGCTAGCTTTGGAGCTGCAGAAGAATAAAGAAGTCCTCGAGGCTGCCGAACTGAAAACTCAGGGATTGAGTGAGGAAATTGCTCGTTTTGAGAAGAGCAAGGTCGATTGGGCCAAAGACCTTCAGATAATGATGAGTTACATTCATCGTAAGCTTCTTAGCACAGCCGAATTATATTTTTCTCTTTGTCCCTGCTGCCACCTGACACGTTCGTGTTTTGCGCAGATCATTTTCCTGAAGCTAAGCCCGTGAGTTCTAAAGCGGTTCTTGCAGCTCGTGTGCGCCGAGGTGTTCCTGTTGCCGCTGACTCGGAGTATTCAATGGAGGATTTCCTGGTTGCTGTTGGTGCTGCAGTTGGTCCAATGAAGATTATGGGCCGGGATTTGGTGCAAGCAGCTATTCGAGCTTACCACGTTCTTTGGCCGAACACTTCTGGGACTCCTGATATCAACAAGGTCTAATTACTGGTGAAAAGACTGATGGCATCTGAGAGGCAACTAAGTCTCTGGAGGGAATCAGCCGGGCGCGCTGGTGCTGATATGGCCCTTACTGTTATCATGTCATGGTATGAAGACATTTCTGTTGATATCCTGAGAAATTTGCGCACTGGTTCCCGTTGGGTTGAGGACCCCACTATTGTTGCTCTTCGGCAAGCTCGCGCCTTCCAGCTTGTTGAGTATGCCGATGTGCATACCTAGAATGAAGGTCCGAGGTTCCTTCCAAACCCGGACGATGAGGTTATAGTTGAAGATGCCTCGGATAACAATTCAGCTGAGCAAGGGGAGGGTGAGGATGACTCGGCCACATCTGGTAGCTCCAGTTCAAGTTCGGACAGTGACTGTGATGCGCGGTCCTCCTCCAAGGGTACTGGGCATTCAACTGCACAAACTGATGCTCCTGAGCATCCTCGGGCTTCTGCTGAAGTTGCACCTGGGTCTACGGAGGGCGAGGCAACCTCGGCCGAGGCTCCTCCTACTTCGGAGCATCCAGCGCCTGGCCAATTTGCTGCCTCTTAAGTTATTCCTTATCCCTGGCATGTCGGGCGTATGATGTACGTGGAACAATTTACCATTTCCTGTATGACCTGAATTTGTTTTGCCGTGTACTGCTGCGACATATATGTTTGCAGTTGCTATAACTTTGTTTTAAGTGGGTTTTCATCCGAATTCTTGCTTTGGTGACCCGCGATTTCCTGTTTTTAAGATGTATCTTTGTCTTTGTTTTCTCGTGGTTTAGCCGAGTAATCTGGGTGTGAGCTTCGAATATCATACCACATTGCTCTGCTCTTATCGTGAGTTACTGCCTATTGCGCCGAAGTCTAATCTGTAGAGCAAATTTCAGAAATAATGTAAGACCGTTATTGAGGCGCTGCCCAGGGTGTCGAGTTCTAATGCTCAACATAACACTGGGTAGCGTATGGCAGTTCCCGATTCACTGCTCTGAGTGCCGAGGTTCAAATATATAATATGAAACTAAAATAACCTATGGCAGTCCCCGAGTCACTGTTCTGGGTGCCGAGGTGCAAATACATAACACGAAACTGAAATAACATATGGTAGTCCCCGAGTCACTGTTCTGGGTGCCGAGGTTCAAATACATAAGATGATATTGAAATAATATATGGCAGTCCCCGAGTCACTGCTCTGGGTGCCGAGGTTCAAATACATAAGATGATATTGAAATAATATATGGCAGTCCCCGAGTCACTACTCTGGGTGCCAAGGTTCAAATACATAAGATGATATTGAAATAATATATGGCAGTCCCCGAGTCACTGCTCTGGGTGCCGAGGTTCAAATACATAACACGAAACTGAAATAACATATGGCAGTCCCCGAGTCACTGTTCTGGGTGCCGAGGTTCAAATACATAACACGAAACTGAAATAGCATATGGCAGTCCCCAAGTCGCTGCTCTGGATGCCGAGGTTTAATACATCATTGGTTCTTAACCTCGAGATACTATGTTCTGAGTAAAATGGACGAAGCAAAGCTACATTCCATGGCCGCTTCGTTTCTTCGCCAGCTTTGTCTGCCTTGTTCCTTCCGGAGGATTGAGCGTCGATTAGATAATAAGCATCGTTATGCAATGCTTTGCTCATGATGAATGGTCCCTCCCATGGATGTGACAGCTTGTGCATGCCGGTCGTGCGTTGTACCAGTCAGAGGACTAAATCCCCTTCTTTGAACACCCTTGGATTCACCTTCTTGCTGTGATATCGTCGCAAGTTCTGCTGATAAATAGCTGATCGTGAAAGTGCCAGTTCTCTGGCTTCTTCTAGTAGGTCTACAGTATCTTGCCGAGCTATTTCATTGACCTCAGAGGTTGTATATTGAGTAACTCTTGGCGAGTCATGTATTATGTCAGCTGGAAGCACGGCCTCTACCCCGTATACCAGAAAGAATGGTGTATAACCTGTCGATCTATTCAGGGTAGTCATGAGGCTCCATAATACGGCTGGGAGTTCCTCAATCCAACATCCTGCCAACCTTTGCAGTGGTTCAATAAGTCGTGGTTTTATTCCTGACAATACTAGGCCATTAGACCTTTCCACTTGCCCATTAGATGCTGGGTGAGCCACGGAGGCAACATCTAGTCTTATGTGTTTATCTCTGCAAAATCTGGCGAAGGCTCCTTCTGCAAAGTTTGTGCCATTATCTGTAATAATACTGTGCGGATACCCATATCTTAAAATAATATCTTTGAGAAATTTCACTGCTGTGGGCCCATCGCATTTTTTTATTGGTTTTACTTCAATCCATTTTGTGAACTTGTCCACCATAACCAATATGTGGGTCATTCCCCCTCGTGCCGGCTTAAATGGTCCCACCATATCTAAGCCCCATACAGAAAATGGCCAAGTGATGGGTATTGTTTTTAACTCGGCCGACGACATATGTATTTTGGTTGCATATCTCTAACAACCATTGCATTTTTCAACCAACTTTTTGGCTTCTTTCAGCACCGTCGGCCAATAAAATCCATGTCTGAATGCTTTTGCTACCAAGGCACGAGATGAGGCATGGTGTCCACATTCTCCTTGATGTATATCTAGGAGGATCTCCTGGCCTTCTGCCGAACTCACACACTTTTGCAACACGCTTGTGACGCTTCTTTTATACAGCTCATTGTTTATGATCGTATAAGCTTTTTCTCTCCTTACAGTTTGTCTTGCTAATATTTCATTATTCGGCAACATCGCGTCTTTAAGGTAAAAGAATATGGGTTGCGCCCATAGCGGTGTGACTTTGTCTGGTGTGATCTCACTATCTATTTCCATGTTTCCTGCCGACATATCTACCTCGGCCTCCTCCATAATTGTGCTTACTTCAGCTATCCTCTTCTTGGGGGGTTCCGAGTCATATTGCTGGTCTACTTCCATCGGCGTATTATCTTCTGCTGAATTTGCCGGAATAAAGATAGACTCGGATTCTGGTGATGGGATTATTGATGGTTTCCTGAGGTGTTCCAGGGAAATACCCGGGGGAATTGACTGCCGGGTTGATCCGAGTTTTGACAACGTGTCTGCGGCATCGTTTTCTGCCCGAGGTATGTGGTGAAATTCACATCCTTCGAAGTATCCACTGATCTTTTGCACATGAAATCTGTATAAAGCCATATTGGCATCTAATGCATCCCAATTGCCTGAGACTTGCTGTACTACTAGATCTGAGTCCCCATAGCATAAGATTCGGCGTATGCCAATCTCTTTTGCTACTTTCAGTCCATGGACCAGTGCTTCATATTCGGCTACGTTGTTGGATGCGGCGAAATGTATTTGTAGCACATATTTCAGCTAATCTCTTTTAGGCGAGGTTAACACTATTCCTGCCCCCAAACCATTTCTTAATTTGGAACCATCGAAATGCATCGTCCAATAATTTGGGTCTGGTAATGGTGGCTCATACTGCACTTCGGCCCAGTCTACGAAGAAGTCGGCGACCGCTTGAGATTTGATTGCATCTCTCCTATCAAATTGTGGAGCGTATGGTGACAACTCGATTGCCCATTTTGCTATTCGGCCACTTGCATCTTTGTTGCTCAATATGTCGGCTATGGGCACTTCACAGATCACTTTGATGGGATGCTCTTCGAAGTAATGTTTAAGCTTTTTTGCCGACATATACACTCCATAAGCCATCTTCTGATAATGTGGGTAATTCTGCTTTGAAGTGGATAACACCTCACTTAAATAATATACCGGCCTCTGTACCGACTTATTATCTTCAAGTCGTTCTACTACAATTACAGCACTTACTACTCTGTTGGTAGCCGATATATAGAGCAACATAGGCTCTTTTGATAGTGGAGAAGCCAAAATGGATGCTGTGACCAACATCTTTTTCAACTCATGGAATGCGCTGTCCGCTTGTGGAGTCCAAATGAATTTATCTGATTTCTTCATCAGCTGATATAGTGGTAGCGCCTTCTCTCCCAGCCGACATACAAACCGGCTGAGGGAGGCTAGACAACCCATGAATTTTTGTACATCATTTAAACATCTTGGCAATTCCATTCTTTCTACTGCCTTTATCTTTGTTGGGTTAGCCTCTATACCTCGGCTAGATACAAGAAAACCGAGTAGTTTTCCTGCCGGCACGCCAAACGTGCATTTCTCCGGATTAAGCTTCATTCGAAACCTTCTCAGGTTCGTGAAAGTCTGCCGTATATCTTGTAGTAGCGTTTTGCTTTCCTTGGTTTTGATGACTACGTCATCTACATATACTTGTACATTTTTTCCTAGCTGATCGTGTAGACATTTTTGCATGCACCTCTGATGTGTTGCTCCTGCGTTTCGTAGGCCGAATGGCATTGTGCGATAACAATAAGCCCCGTAGGGGGTAATAAACGCGGTCTTTATTTGATCAGCCGGATTTAACGGTATCTGGTGGAAACCAGAATACGCGTCTACAAATGACAATAACTCACAACCGGTGGTTGAATCAATGACTTGGTCTATTCTAGGTAATGGAAAAGGATCTTTTGGACACGCCTTGTTCAGGTTCGTGTAATCGATGCACATTCGCCATACAATGGCTACATTGGGATCATCTTTCTTCTTTTCTACTAGCACCTGATTCGACAACCAATCCGGATACATCACCTCCATGATGAACCCGGCTGCGAGGAGCCGAGCTATTTCATCCCCTATTATTTTTCTCCTGTCTTCGGGGAAGCAGCGGAGAGGTTGCTTCACCGGCCTTGCTCCTGGCCTTACATTCAAAGAGTGCTCAGCCAACTCCCTCGGAACACCTTGCAGATCCTGAGTTGACCATGCAAATATGTCCCGATTCTCACGGAGGAAGTTGGTGAGCTCGCTTTCCTATTTAGTGTCCAAGCCTGCACCAATAGTAACAGTACGCTCCGGGAATTGCTCATCTATCTGAAACTTCTTCGTTTCTTTAGTCGGCTGAAAAGAGACACTGCCATGCGGGTTGGCTAGTGCCGGCATGTTCAGCTGTGCCGACTGAGCGAGGGCTGCTACTTCCTGAATCCTTCTTTTTTCTCTTGCTATAACCAATGATTCGGCCAAATTTGATCCGACAGAAGCACACTCCATTGACTTCTTGTAATCCCCTGCAACTGTTATCACTCCTTGTGGTCCGGGTAGCTTCATTTTCAGATAACTTATATGGCAGCTGCTCATGAATTTGGCCAATGTTGGCCGTCCGAGTAAAGCATGATAGCAACTCTCTAGATCCACCACCTCAAACTCTAAGTTTTCTGATCTGCAGTTATCTCTTGTGTCAAATAACACATCCACTCGGACCTTACCAATGGGTTCACACGAAAGCCCTGGCACTATCCCATGGAATGTGGTCCTCGTGGATTGCAACATGTTCTGTGATATTCCGAGTTTATGCATGGTATCTTTGTACATGATGTTGATACTGCTTCCATTCTCAATGAGTACTTTTGAGAATTTCACATTGATGCTTGGTCCAACGAATGTCGGATCCAACACGAGTGCATATGATCCTGGATTCGGCATTACCCTCGGGTGATCCTTCATGCTCCAAGTTACTTCCTGATCTGACCAAGGCACATATCTTGGTATTGCCGGCATAACTGCATTTACTTCCATATGCCGGCGCTGCACACTCTGCTTGTCTTGTTGTTCCGTTGTGAACACACAATAAGACTGATGATGTTCTTTGTAATCATTGCGTTCAGTACTCGCCGGAGTTGTCCTTCCATCTTGGACTTGGTTCATCACTTGATGTACCGCGTCTCTCTGATCCGAGTTATCGTACCTCGGGGGAGGGGGCGGTAACATCAGTTGCTGTGAATTTGCTCCAGTCAACTGTGGTTGATGCTACTGATGTACTTGATGGGGTGCCTGAATACCTGCGGGGTTCCCCATTGCATTTTTCATCCATGCACATTCGCGGGTCGTATGATTGGCTGGCCTGGACGGGTTTGACGTGTGAAATTTGCACGGCTGATCTAACATAGATTCGAACATGTATTTCGGCCTCTCCTGCCACTGTTTCTTTTGTTCTGGGGTCCACTGCCTTTTTCCTTCATCCTTGGTGTCCACTGCGGATCTTGCGCTACTGCCGCCACTTGGGCCGAATTATATCTATAATCCGGCCTTTCCTCTCTTCTTCTTCCTCTGAAATCATTGCGCCTGGATGACCCGGGCAAATCTCTCACATAGTGGTCCTGTTGCTCAAGTCAACTGATTCCGCCCTATGTGCATCATGCTCTTTGTTGATATCATCCATGAGGTTCTTCCCCCTTAATCTTAATTCGTCCACCCGCTCGGGTGCGACATCAAGCTTATTAGCTTTGGCATATTCTCTCAGGGTCCTGTTCAGGGACTCCCACAAGGCCGATACCTTTTTGGCCTCTACCAGCACCTTTTGCCTGGTTTCTTCTAACTCAGCCTGAGCATTTGCCGGATCAAGTATCGACGCTACAGGTGTAGTCAAGTTTTCTATGGTCGCCTGAAGAATGTTCTCTGGCCTTTCCAGAGGTGGCCCCCTTAATCTTGGTGCCTTTGGAGTGGTGTCCTGCACCTCGGCCTGGTTGGTCACTGGAGGGATTACCTCGGTGGGTGGTGTCGTCTGCCTGGGCGCGATCTGCATGCCTGCGGCGGGGTCTTTGGTTGGTCCGGCGCCCGTTACTCCCGCCTGTACTCCTGCTGGGACCATCACCTCGATGCTGCTCACCGGACGCGCTTCGTGCGGGTGCCTCGCAGCACTAAGGGGTGGCTCTCCTGCAACAACAACTTGGTGAGGATAAATGCCGGAGATGTCGACGCCGACGTAGACCTTGTGCCTGCCCAAGCTGATGAAGACACCATTGCGCGGGGGAGTTTTTCCCCTGAAGCTGCTCGCATTGTCACTGACATAGTCACCGAGATCGAATCTCCGGACCAAACCAGAAACAACGCGCTCGCCTATGTTGATGAAGTTTCCCGTCTGGATCATGACTCCAGCTAGCACCGCTGCTGGCCCCACGGTGGGCTCCAACTATCGTGATGGTGGCACGGCAGATGCCATGGGTAGGCTAAAGTTTGGGGGCCAATGGATGCTAGATGGATCTGGGGAGGGAAGATGCAGTTGATTCTACACACAGATGACTAACGTAAAGATCTTTATTACTCCTTCCTTGGGCTACAAGTGCTCCTTGAGCTGCATACAAAGAAAAAGGAAGAACTTTACCAGCCTAACGGTACTAGAAATGAGCCGATCCCCCCTCCAGAGTCCATGCCTCTCCTTATAAAGGAGTGCCTTGGGCTCCTCTAGGGCTGACGTGGCAAGCATATTCGGGGAATATGCTTGTCCCAATATAGTAGTTCGGTGCCCCCCTTTCCCTGTCGCTCCCCTAACGACGGCAAGGTTCCAGAAGGCCCCTCCTGTGCGCCTCGGGCTTCTGGACTGTCACCTCCGTGACCTCCTTCTGCCTCTATGTCGCTCTGCGCCTTTGTCCCTAGCGCTTGGCTCCGCTCAGATTCTCCCTAGCTTGCTGCTAGGCTTTGACTTTAGGCTTCTCCTTCTCCTGCAAGCTTCATATCATTCGGTCCCTCCTCACATAACTCGGATCGTCCTTTACCTGCATCAAGATCACTTGGGTTGACCCGACCGACTTACGCAATATCTCCTTCTCCTGCACGATATCTGACATCGGCCTTGAGTGGAACGTGCGCTGCAAGGGTTGAACAATGGTACCCTTGGAAACATCCCTCAGCTCGTTGTTCACGTAGCATAAGAGAGTGCAAGGAACATCCGTCTGCGGAAAACATGTACGGCGTCGTCAGAGATGCCATAAGAGTAATAGATGGCATGAAAGGCGGTAATTAAAGCAATTTGTTTACCGTGATGGCGTCGATATCGGCTAATGTCGACGCACCACATACGGCGACGGGCGTGCAAGAGACGGAAGGGCTGCTTGATGGCGTAGTGCTGGCCGCCGGTGTATTCTCCCTACCGACGGGTGCTTGGAGCTTCGGTGCCGCCGCGACGATGGCAGGGGGAACCAACATGTACTCCGGCGCCGCGGTGATGGCAGGGGGAGTCACCAACACTTGCGGCGCCACGGTGCTAGCGGACGGAGTCACGAACACGTAGTTCGCCTGATTCGTCGGCTCCGCGTTGTTCGAGTGGCTGCTGACCATGCTTGGAATCGGGCACGGCCCTACTCGACCACCCGCACTCGAGTTCGCTATTGACTCCACCAAGGTAGGCATGAAGGACGTGAGGGTGATTGCCAGGTTGTCTTGGACGATCTGCAGGATCCGCGCCACTTGTGCCTTAAGTTCTTGAACTTCGCGGTTTTCCTCCTCGCTCCTTCCCGACGGCGCCACATGCGTCCTCGGCGGTGGACCAAAATGATCCACCCAATTCTTAGTGCTCGTCCATTATCCCTCTTAGTGCGACCATAAGTACCTGCGTCATTAGCACGACACAGTCATGAGACTTCATGCCACCGAACCTCTGCTTCGCCTCGTCTAGGTATCTGCTTATCTTTCCCGCGTAGCCGTAAGGAAATTTGACTCCTAGAAGGCACTTGAAAAACTGTTTGATCTCATCCTAGCTTAGAGTGAAGCAAGAAGGAGGGAAGTAATATTCGTTCTTCTTGAACTTTTTACCCTTCCGACGACCTTGTGTCGTCTCCGACTCATGATCATCATCATCTTTCTGATCATGAGGAGTAGTGCGTCCTCCGTGAAGCTCCTTCCGGATACCCAAGCATATCAGGTCGTGGCTTGCTTTCGGACCATCTTTCGTCCTATCTGGCATGTTGATTATGGTCGCGACCAGACTCTCGCACACGTTTTTCGTGATATGCCTGATGTCGAGGCTAGGAGGCGTGCGGAGAAACTTCCAGTATGGCAACTCCCAGCAAACAGACCTTGTTTTCCATACCTTCATCAGCGGCTTGTCTTGTTGCTGCCTCTTTCGCTTCTTTCCAGGCTTAGGACAATCTTTCCAGTTTTTCAGCAAGTCTTCCACTTCTTCGCTGCTCCTACGCTCTGGGATTCCTCGGGTCTCTGATTTGCCATCGAACAGGTCTCCACGTTTTCTCCATGGATCATTCTTGCCGAGCCACCTCCGGTGCGCCATGAACACGGTTTTCGATGACCCTGGATCTTTCTCTAGTTGGAGATAGCTTGTGTTATCCATGCACCTAACGCATGCGCAGAATCCTTGGATAACCTGCCCCGAGATATACCCGCAACCTGGATAGTCTTGCATCGTAGTGACCAACTCGGCTCTCATAGTGAAATAATCTTGTGCGACGGCGTCATAAGTATTGGCTCCAGATTCCCATAACGTGGCTAGCTCCTCTTTCAACAGCCCGAGATACAGATTGATGTTGGTACTAGGTTGTTTCGGCCCTTGAATTAGCATACTCATTTGTATGTACTTCTTCCTCATGCACAACCATGGAGGGAGGTTGTACATCCATACAAACACGGGCCAAGTGTTGTGCGTGCTGCTCTGGCTACCGAACGGATTGAGTCCATCGGTGCTCGCACCAAGCCTGATGTTCCTCGAATCTCCACCGAATTCTGGGAATTCGAGGTCCAATGCTTTCCACTTGCTAGCATATGAAGGGTGCGTCAGCAGCTCATCCTTTTCGGGGTCATCATCATCTCCTGGCTTCTTCCTTTCCGCATGCCATCGCATGAGCTTCGCTTCCTTAGGGTCCGCGAAATAGCACTGTAGACGAGGAGTGATAGGAAAGTACCATACCACTTTTCGAGGTGCTTTCTTCCCTTTCTTGTATCGACTCACTCCACACACCGGACATGTGGTTTTCTCCGTGTCCTCGCCCCAATAAATGATGTAATCGTTGATGCATACGTGATAGCTAACGTGCGGTAGATCGAGAGGACAGACGATTTTCTTGGCATCCTCGATACTAGTTGGACATGTGTTCCCCTCCGGGAGACGATCGTGCCAGAATGCCATCATATCGTCGAAGCTTGCGTCGCTCAATTTGTGTTTTGCCTTCATCTCCATAGCCTTAAGCGTTACATTCAACCAGGTATCATCGGGCCTGCATCCTTCATACAATGGAGTAACCGCGTCTTTCTCAAGTTGCGCAAGCTTGGCTTTCTCTCTAGCGGCAGCCCTGGCGTTACTCATCTGCTTGAGAAGCAGCTCTTGCACATAAGGGTCCCGCACCCAGCCTGACGTTGTTCCATCGTTGTCTTCTCCTCCAGCATCTAGATCATCATCATCCCGGTCTGCTTCCGCACCTTCACCATCTCCAGGAGACTCTTCATCATCTCGCCCGTTCTAGCCGTGATGATGATCATCGTCATGTTGGCCACCTTCACCGTCTCCATCATCTACGTCATCTCTTATCCAACGAGTGTATCCATCCATGAAACCATGGCGGAGCAGGTGCGCCTGCAGATTGCCGGAATCTGGGTCGATCACCTAGTTGAGTTTGCATCTTCTGCACGGACATCTTATATCTGTCTTGTTATTTCGTATCATGTCGGCCGTCGCACATTTCAAAAATCTAGCCACAATGCCTTCGCTCATTATACGGATCATTTTTGCCTGCACCTTGTACACGGTACAATTTTGAAGTCTATTAGAACCACATAATGAATGCATGCATGCAATGGTCGATAGAAAATTTTGGCATGACCTATCCTAAAATTAGGACCTTTGCGAAATGCCAAAGTCTTGCCAAAATGGAAATGAATCAACATTTTGGCAAAACAAAAGGTAACTTGTTCACATACAAACACAAGAGAGAGAGACCGATCCATACACACATGAACATATCATTATCCTCTCCATACACACATGCATGAGCATCATCGATACTCTCCATATACACACACATATATGACCATCCATCCTCTCCATACACACATCATGAGCATCGATCATCTACATACATATGAGCACATCATCCATATACACATGAACACATCCTTACATGGACAACTTACCGAGATGAGAGACCGATCGCGAGAAAGATTGAAAGGAGAGGTGCGCGCGTCAACCGGAGAAGGAGATGAGAGACCGGAGACCTTCCTCTATTACTTATGTAACATCCAAAGCAAGTTTTACATGCTAAAAATGGTGAATGGGTGGAGAAATTGAGGTGGGAAGGAGAAGATCCCGACTAGATCTAAGGAGGAAGAAGAAGGGGAAAGTGAAGTGTGGGGTGGTGGATGTGGTCACACATGTGCACATAAAGTGCTGCCCTAAAAAATTCGACACATCCGTGGCGCACACGGCCCTAGTGAGCCACAGGGAGTAGAAACATCCGTGGCGCACTATGCCATGTGCGCCACAGATGTTCCTACTCCCTGTGGCGCACTAGGCAGAGTGCGCCACAGATGTTTGTGGCCGTTTCACAGCAGAGGGGGGCGTAGCGCACCCCCCATGTGCGCCACGGTTGACACTAACAACCGTGGCGCACATGACTATAGTGCGCTACAGATGTTTGGCGTGCGGCCAACAGGGTCCTGGCCCACACATATCTGGGCACACTATAGTCATGTGCGCCACGGTTGTTCTAGTTACTAGTAGGGCATTTCCCACAGGTGAGCCACGCCTGTTTTAGCCGTGGGGCACTTCAACCATGTGAGCCACGGATGTGCTGATTACCTATAGCCGTTTTCCTAGTAGTGAGATAACATAGTCTTTTACAACTCCATAGCCATAGGCTAGTACAAGAGTTTAACTTAACAAGATAAAATAGAAGTCTTCATATTCATGTGCCACAGGCAATCATTTTGAGTGTAGACTCATAACCCCTAATCATCATTAGAGTATCCTGCAACATCACAAGTTACAGCCACAGTGGGTCAATACATTGGAATAGTATTGGCAAGTGATACCTTAGTATAATATTAGCATCTAGTTACTACATGAATTTGTGTAAGTGTAGCTTAGGCTTGCTTTGCTCAAAATAGGTTTTACCTATCAGTTGAAAACACTAAGTTTTTGTTTTGTAAAAACTTTACCAAGGAACCACCAATAGAAATTGGTTAACCTTCACCCTTGTTCAACCACAAGTTTTAACTTAGAAAATTGGGATGAGGAGATTCTTGATAGCTTCCATGTCTTGATGCTCAAATTGTCCAATACCAGGGACATCGCTAAGTACTTAGGATTCTTCCATCTGCAGAGGTTGTGCACTTTCCCCACAAGAATTGATTTTCACCAAGACAGGACCTTTCAGAAGCCTTCCCTTAGACCAAAATGGACGCGCCCAAAACCTATCAATCCCCTAACACCAACTGTCCATTTGGCTAAGTTATTGCAACCTATATGATCCAGGCAGAGCCCATAATGCCATGTGGCTGCACTAGAAGCTTCTTAACATTTGGAATCTCAAATCCCTTTGTTCCTCGGTGGCAATACACAAGTGAGATACACAAGGTAAACCATAGAAATGGGCCTTGTGTAACCACTCAACCAAAAACCACCAAGCAATTACCATTCCACCAGGTGTTTCATTCACTTAGTTGTTTTATTAAGCAAAAACCATAAGTCAAAGACTTAACAATATTTTCCATAGCATGATTATATTCCACCCTTGGTTGCTACTAGCTAGGCTAAGCATGGCAATAACAAGTATCTTAATTTAAAGGAAATTCTAACATTTCTACAACTACTAGGATTTCCCAAGCATAGCATATAGATATTTAGCAAAATATTCATGCAAGACCTATACCAAATATTTCTAATGCATAGGCAAAAATATTGGGACATAAGTATGAAGCACCACTTGCCTTGGTAGTTGGGAGAGTAGCAACAATCTTCACAACCACAATCACTACTAGCACCAAAATCTACACATAAAATGATAGCACCAAAATCACATATCAAAATATACAAGCAAAAATATATGAATGCATGCAAGTGCTATGTGATGATTTTTTTCCTAAATCAAACAAGACAAGTATATAGTACTGAATCACAAACAAGACAAATATACACTAAATAAACTTTATTTAGTGTTTAAATCATTTTTCGAATAATTTCTATACTCAAAATAAGCCTATAAATGTCTCTGCAAAAATAATCCATTTTACACAAGCAAAACATTAAACACATTGCATGGTTGGATAGAATTATTTCTCCTAATTCCAATGATATGAAATTTGCAAAATTTGAACTTGTGGATCAAAAGTTATGAATTTTGCAAGTTTGTACATATAATAGATCTAAATTCTGTTTTTAAATTTAAACACAGGCCACGCGGCAGCTCCTGATTGGATGGTACCGGTTCGCGTTGGATCATGCTCGCGGGTCGTTGGATATAACTAAGTGCGCATGGCCTAGATCAAATCATACCGCTTCGCTAAGTGATCTAATCCTACGCGCTGGATTCAGATCTAACGGCTGTCGAGCACGCGACCATGGATGGGAGGCGCTAGCGACGGCGGCGCACTGCCAGCGGTGTTCCGGTGTCTACGGAGGGGGCTGGGGTTGGTCGAGATGCTTACCAGACTCACGAGGTCGCGCTGATGCTCAACGACTCGCTGGTGTGGACGGGGGCGTGCTGTGGAGGTCGCTGGGGCTCGTCGGAGTTGCGGGCGATGTCGGGTTCTTGCAGATGACGACGTTGCCGATGATATGGACCGCCCTAACACAAACCAAAAGCGTCAGGGTGTGCACAACAATCTGGCGATCATGATAGGGCCAGAGAGAAAGCAAGGGGTGGTCGGGTTTTACCCAAATGATTCACCGGAGTTAGGCGGTGGCTCTGTCGCTTGCTGAGGTGGTCGGGGACGGCGACCTGGGTCATGCGCGGGCAAATCAAAGACATTAGGAGCAGCACAGAGACATGACGAACTCGACAAGGTCAAGCAAAAGGCGAGGGGCGCTCGGCACTCACCGGAATTAGTCGCCGGAGCTTCTCGGTGCTGCGGCGGTGCAAGCGAGAATTCGTGAAGCCTCGCATCGCTTCTGGCTGGCTATGTTGGGGGAAATGGCCGCGAGGGGGAGGGTATTAAGTAGCCGGAGCAGGGGCGAGGATTACGCACGCAATCAACGGCATTTAATCGATTTAAAACACGACAGGGAAGGAAGAGGAAACGGCGAGGCCAGGTCGTGGGCGGGGTTTGGGGACGACGATGGCGGAGCATGTGGGGTCGGACTGCTAGTGTAACATCCCTAAAATCATAATTTCAATTTGTCATATCATTCATGCATGCATATAGATTTGAGAACAATTTCAAACTCATTTTAGAAAAACAGAAGCACAAAGTGCTATGATTTCATGTGAGCAGATTTAATTCAAATGGCCATCACCATTTGAAAGCTTGAAAGTTTAGGAACCTAGATGCTTATCTTCATTGTTGGATAGTTTGTGTGTAGAATTTGGACCAAGGTTTTCAACTTAGAAATAATTTCAAACCCCTTTTTAAAACATTTGCAAATCAGATGCAAAGTCTCTGATTATTTTAAATCCAAGCTTGAACCAGCCTATACAAAGTAACCCCATGGGTTTTGACCTATTTCTGAGACCAATTCACCACTACAAAACCTCAGAAAGATTTGAATTCAAATTGAACTTCAAACCATTTGAAAACCTATTCAGAAAATCGAAATAGAATAGGAAAAGGAGTAAACAAAAGAAAAAGGTCACGCGCCAGGGATCTAGCCCAGCAACGAATCAAGCCCAACAAGCCCACCCGGGGAATTTCTTTTCTTATCTCACGTGCGAGCGCACTCCTTCAGTCACTGACAGCCAGACCCCACACCCACTCTATTTATTTCACTGACCAGCGGGCCCCGTCCACGTCGTCCTCTTCTTCCCCAAACCGCGCCCGCGACCACGTCGCTGCTGCAGTCAAGGCCGGTAATGGCGCGGCGTAATTGGCCATTAACCCGCGAGCGTTTCCTGTCACACCTGAGCCTATTTAACCCTCTCTGCCTCGCGAGCAATTTTCCCCATTCACCTCGCTCACTCCGCCGCCAGGCTGCGCGCAATTGCTCTCAAAGCTCCGCAGTACCGAGAACTCCGGCGACCAAATACGGTGAGCCTCGACCACCCCTCTCTCTCTGGTTCAAACGAGATTGTTCAGAATGATCTTGCGCATCCTCTGATACCTTCCTTTTACCTGCTCATGACCCAGGTCGTCGTCTCCGTTCGCAGCCGAAACCACCTGCGCCGCCGATAAACTCCGGCGACCAATTAAGGTAAATCCCGAGCGCCCCTTGCCTCCCCCTTCACACGAACTTGTTCGCCTGTGTCTTGCGCAAGTCCTGATGCCACTGGTTCGTGCTAGGGCGACGCCACACCTCGACAAGGATCACGTCTGCAAGCTACTGTCGCCGCCCGCAACTCCGTCGAGCTCCAGAGACCGTCTCCGCGCGCCCGTTGATAAACCAAAGCCACCTCGAGCATCAGCACGCCACTGCGATTCCGGTAAGCATCTCCCTTCCTCCCCGGGCGACCTAGAACGCCGACACCGCAGTAGTCAGACGCGCCGCCACCAGTCAACGCCGCTAGCGCCGCCCGTGTATGGTCAGGACAGTTAAGAGCGTCAGATGTAGATCCTGCGGTGTAGATTAGAACGTGGCCGAAGAGGTACGCGCGCATCTGAGCCGCCAGATCTCACTTAGATCCTGCGGTCCGCGTCTGTCGATCCAACCTAAGAGGTACGCACCAATTGAAACGCGACGCGTGTCTAGGGTTAGTTCAAAAAACAGAATTCAAAATCAGATTTGGATCAAATTTTCAATTGGCTATAACTTTTGATTCCCACGTTGGAATTTTGCAAACTTTATACCGTTGGATTCAGTGAGTCAAGACCTTTCTGAATATCCAATGTTTTTAACAAATAGTAACTGTTAAAATGAATTTATATACAGAAACATGTTTAGGTCCAATTTGAGTATAGTTTTAGTTTAGCAAATTGTTTTAGGGCTAAATAAGTTCAGTTAGCAAACTTTGTGACTTGTTATGATTATGTATCATGCACTTGCTTGGTAGGGTTTTCAAAATCATCACTTAGTAATTTCTTGCATGGATGCATTCATATTTTTGCTTGTATATAAATTGTGTGTAATTGTATGCTACAAATTTTTGTGTAGATTTTGCTAGTGACTGTGATTGTGAAGAGTGCTACTCTCCCCATTACCAAGGCAAGTGATACTTCATGATATTTCCACCCTTTATTTTGAATAAGCATTAGAATTACTTTTGCTAAGTCTTGCATGCTACTTTTGCCAAATGCTATGTTGGGAAATCCTATGTAGTGTAGAATTGTAGAATTGCTAGGGAATTTTCCTAAGTTAAGTTACTATGCCATGCTTAGCCTAGCTATTAGAAAACAAGGGTTGGTAAAGTATGTACATGCTATGGTGAAATAATTCCAAGTCCTTTGGGAATCATGCTTTTCTTAATAAAACAACTAAGTAAATGAACTTCCTGGGTGGAATGGGACTTGAATGGTGGTTTTTGGTTGAGTGGTTACACAAGGCCATGGATTTGGCTTGTGTATCTCACTTGTGGAATGCCACCCAGGCACAAAGGGATTTGGAGGCCAAGTGTTGAGAAAGCTTACAGTGCAACCACTTGGCAATATGGGCTCTACCTTGATCATATAGGTTGCTAGAACTTAGTCACTTGGACAGTTGGTGGTAGTGGGAATGATAGGTTGGAGCGCATCCATTTGACTAAGGAAAGGCTTCTGAAAGGTCCTGTCTTGGGAAACCAAGTCTGGTGGGGAAAGTGCACAACCTCTGCAGATGGAAAATCTAAGTACTTAGCCAAGTCCATGGCAATGGACAACTTGAGCATCAAGACATGGAAGCTACAAGAATCTCATCACTCCAATTTCTAAGTAAAACTTGTGGGTGAACAAGGGTGAAGGACCCCAATGTCTATTGGTGGTTTCTTGGGAAATTTTTGACAAAGAAAACTTAGTGATTTCAACTAATAGGAAAAACCTATTTTCAAGCAAAGCAAGCCAAGCTACACTTAGCCAAAATGCATATAGTAATATAGTCCACTTAAAATTTACTAAGGTATCACTTGCCAATACTATTCCAAAGTATTGATCCTCTGTGGCTGTAACTTGTGATGTTGCAGGTTACTCCGATGATGAGTAGGAGTCATGAGTCTACACTCAACATGCTTGCCTGTGGCACATGAAGATGAAGACTTATGTTTATTTACTTATTCCAAAACTCTTGTATTAGGGCTTTGGCCCTGAGTTGTAAAAGACTATGTTTTATCTCTGGAATGAATGTAATAAACGACCTTTGTATCTGTGTACTTCATCTTAAACTGTGGATGCTAGCATTGATCCAGGGACTAGCATTGCAATCATAGGGATCCTTTCCTTTACAAAGGAGGGGTCTTACAGCTAGCGAGTGGGTGCGTGCGGCTGCGGTGAGAAACAGAGGGAGAAGGAAAACCCCGGGTGGGCTGTTTTGGCTACTGGGCCGAAAGGGTGGCGCTGGCCCATTTCTTATTATTTATCCTTTTTCTTTTTCTATCTGAATTTCTAGGAACCAAATTCAAATGAGTTTCAAACCAAATTAAATTCAAAATTGTTCTGGATTTTTGTAGGATGGATCCAGCTCTTAATTGGGCAATTAGCACTACTGTTCACTCAAACTTACTTTGGTCCTTTGAAATTTTAAAAGAAAACAGTGCCTTTACCATTGCTTAATAAAGGTATAAAAATGGTTTTGAATTCATTCTTTGTTTTGAAAACTTTGTCTAATCTTTGGAAATTATCAAACAAACTTAGGATCAAATATCTTTGGTTTAAAACAAATAATCACATACTAGAGAGTAGCATTGGGTCAATGCCTTGCTTACATAAAATGATAGATCACAAGTTTCTGATTTTTGAGGAAAAGATCCTAAGATGAGTATGAATGCACGAATGATGTGCAAACATTGAAAACATGATTTTAGGGATGTTACAGTGTACTACACCATTGCTATGGAGTGGTGTTGGAGAAAGAAATTTGTTCGGGCCAGAATTAATCAAGGAAGCTGAAGAGAAAGTCAAATAGGTAAAGGACAGATTGAAGATAGCACAGTCCCGATAGAAGAGCTACGAAGATCCAAAGCGTAGAGAGGTCAAATATGAAGTAGGTGATAGAGCTTATCTCAGAGTCTCACCACTCTGTGGTGTGAAGAGGTTTGGAGTCAAAGGAAAATTGGCACCAAGGTATATTGGACCATTCAATATTTTGAGCCGCAAAGAAGAAGTGGCTTATGAGATTGAATGGCCTGAATCACTGTCTGCAGTTCACAATGTGTTTCACGTGAGTCAGTTGAAGAAATGCCATCCGGAGATGGAAAGGATACTATACCTCTCGAAGAGGTTCAGTTAGAGAGTGATCTCACTTATGAGGAGAAACCTATCAAGATTCTGGAGACTGCAGAAAGAGTTACTCATACCAAGACTATCAAATTCTGCAAAGTTCAGTGGAACCATCATTCCGAAGAGGAAGAAACTTGGGAAAGAGAAGATGACCTTCAGAAAGATCACCCACACCTATTTTCTAGCCAATCCGAATCTTGAGGGCGAGATTCATCTTAAGGGGGTTAGATTTGTAACATCCCAAAAAGCATGAATTACAAAAACTTTCATATCATTCATGCATTCATAGCATTCTTGGTTTGCACAAAATTTTCGAAACAAAATTCCAAATAATAACCATTTTATGCCTATTATCTTATGCAAATAAGGCATGGTTTATTTTATTTTTCAAAGTATCAAGGTGTTTTTGCTTGATCATTAGTGTTTTGTATACAAATAAGTGCAAGGGTGCACTACAAAAATCTAGGAGTGGTTTGAATTCAAACCGATTTGATTTGGTTTGAATTTGGTTCCTGAAAAAATAAAATAAAAAGGGAAAGGAAATAAAAAAGTGCAGGCGCCACCATTTCAGCCCAGCAACAGAAGCAGCCCACGAAGCCCACCTGGCCATCTCCCCCTCTCCTCTCTCTGTCTCACGCGCAGCCCTACCCGCAGTCGCTGACACGCTGGCCCCGCACGCCATATCATCATCTTCCCCAAATCACGCCCGCAGACCACATCGCCGCTGACGTTGCGCCGTTAATGGCGCCGTGTAAATGCCCTTGATTCTGCGAGCGTTTCTCACCGAGCCTCTGCCTACTTAAGCCCCTCTGCACCGCGAGTTTTCCCCTCACATAGCGCCCTCTCTCCGCCACCAGGCTGCCTAGGTTTTAGCTTGTGACGCTGTTGCCAGAGCGTCTCCGGCGAGACATTGCGGTGAGATCCGTCCACCCCGCCCCTTCTCGTTCATGTTTGATCTTTGTGCTCATGCGCTTCTTCTCATACGCTTGGTTCGTTTGTTCATGACCTAGGTCATCGGATTCTTCCACCACCGCAAGCACCCGACGTCACGCTCGTCTCCGGCGAAGAATTCTGGTAAGGTGTGACCACCCCCCAATCTCTAGATCAAAGGACGATGACCACCTTGTCCTTGCGCACATGCTGATGTTGTTTGTTTGTCTTAGGGAGGCCGGGAACATTGCTGTCGTCGCAGTAAAGTCGTGCCCGACGCCAGATAGGTTTTCGACGAGCTCCTCCGGCCACCATAGCACGCCCCCGTCCATGCTAGGGACACCTTGAGCTTCAGCGTGACCTCGCGAGTCTGGTAAGCACCTCCACAACCCCCAGCTCCCTCTGCATTCGCCGGAGCATCGCCACCGTGCCGCCGTCGCCAACGCCGCTAGGCAATGGTCGCGTTCTTAGCAGCCGTCAGATCCAGATCCAGTGGCCACGATAGAACACTTAAGTGAAACGTTTTCTTTAGATCTGAGCCGCACAGAGCTACTTAGATCCTACGACTCTGGATGATCGATCCAACCGAAGCGGTATTAACCAATCAGACACAACCACGTGTCTGGGGATTTGATTTAAAATCTGTTTTTATATCTAATAGAGATTCAAACTTGTAAAATTCATAACCATTGTTCTGTTTATCCAAAAAATACAAATAAGATACCATTGGAATCAGAAAAATAAATCCTACACTACTGTAGGCTTCGATTTGTATTTTGCTTCTGTAAAATTTGTTTTATTTGCAGATTCAATTGTAGGCCTATTTTGGCTATATAAATTATTTATAAAATGATTTTAAAAAAATTAAAGTTTATTTAGGCTATAAATAGTTGGTTTTGTGTTCAGTACTGTTTAACTTGTCTTGTTTAGTTTAGAAAAATCATCACATAGCATTTTCATGCATTCATAATATTTTTGCTTGAATATTGGAATGTAAATTTGGTGCTATTATTTTATGTGTAGATTTTGGTGCTAGTGGTGATTGTGATTGTGAAGATTGTTGCTACTCTCCCAACTACCAAGGCAAGTGGTGCTTCATGTATTTGTTCCATTATTTTTACTATGCACTAATGATATTTTGTATAGGGTTGGATGAAATTTTGCTAAGTATCTATATGCTATGCTATGGGAAATTAGTCTTGGTAGAATTATTCTCTAAGTTAAGATACTTGTTGATATCATGCTTAGCCTAGCTAGTAGCAAACAAGGGTGGATTATATACATGCTATGGAAATTTTTGCTAAAGTCTTTGACTTATGTTTTTGCTTAATAAAACAACTAAGTGAATGAATCACCTGGGTGGAATGGAAAGAATGGTTTATGTTGAGTGGTTACTCAGGGCCCATTTTTATGTCCTCCCTGGTGTATCTCACTTGTGGAAAGCCACCCAGGAATAAATGGATTTGAGATACTTAGTGTTTAGAAGCTTCTAGTGCAGCCACATGACATATGGGCTCTGCCTTGATCATATAGGTTGCAATAACTTAGTCAAATGGACAGATGGTGGTAGGGTGATAGGATGGAATGCGTCCATTTGGTCTAAGAGAAAGCTTCTGAAAGATCTTGCCCTGATGCATGTCGAGTCTTGTGGGGAAAGTGCACCACCTCTCGAGAAGGAAAAATCTAAGTACTTAGCCATGTCCCCGGCAACGGACAGTTTGAGAATCAAGACATTGATGCTATCAAGGATCTCCTCATCCCAATTCTAAGTTAAAAACTTGTGGTTGAACAAGGGTAAAGGTTCACCAATGTATATTGGTGGTTCCTTGGGTGATTTTCATCAAACAAAAACTTAGTGTTTTCAACTGATAAGGAAAACCTATTTTGAGGAAAGCAAGCCTAAGCTACACTTAGCCAAATTCATATAGAAGTTAGAAACTACTATTCTACTATGGTATCACTTGCCAATACTATCCCAGTGTATTTACCCACTATGGCTATAACTTATGATGTTGCGGGTTACTCTGATGAGGATTAGGGTTATGAGTCTACACTCAATATGCTTGCCTGTGGCACATGAATATGAAGACTTTACTTTAATTTACTTATGATATGAACTCTTGTACTAGCCTTTGGCTAAGGAGTTGTAAAAGACTATGTTTATCTCTAGAATGACGATGTAATAAAGACCTTTGCATCTGTGTACTTCATCTTAAACTGTGGATGCTAGCTCTTGATCCAGGAACTAGCATTGCAATCACAGGGACCTTTACCTTATAAAGGTGGGGTCTTTCAAGCAAATATCAAAGTGATCCATTAGTGGAACACTGGACAACGGTCAAGAATATCCTAAAGTACCTAAAGAGGATTAAGGATATGGTTCTTTCTTATGGAGGTGACGAAGAGCTCGTTGTAAACGGTTACGCCGATGTTAGTTGGAACACTGTAACATCTCAAAAATATTAATGAGGATATCAATTTCTAATTAACTAAAATTAGGGTTAACAAAAGCTTTTAATAATAAGAACTATATTAATGCTTGTGTGTTATGAGTGATGTATGAATGCTTGCAAGGCCATGTTTGTTTGTTGTATATGATGAGAAGTGGTTTAAAGATCAAACCAGATCATCTAGGTCATTTCCAATCCAGATCAAAACAAAAGAAAATAAATATATGAAGCATATGACCTAATGGTCATTTTTGCAAAAGTTAACGCCTAGATCACTTTGAGCATCTCTAGCAAATGATTTCAAACAGAAACAATTCCCTTTATTTTCTCACCTTGCTAGACCAAGTGACAATGAACACAATGGAGCTTTCAAAACTTGCAGAAACTTTTCCAAATTCATTTGCGAGGCAATTCAAAATTGAATCTATCTTATGCATCAAGATAGTCATTTTTGGAAAACCATCAAAACCTTCACCACTTGGCCAACTCTAGCACCCAGAGAATACCAAGCTTAAGATCAACACCCACCAAAATGATTTGGAAAATTCCAAAGTTTAGTTCTTGCGGCCATTTAAGCAAACACGTGGTGGTCACAATACAACCTCAACAACTATCTACTATTTTGATCAATCTTTAGATCATCCTTGTGACCTCATCGAGCCTCCACGACATGCCCTTAACTCACCCAGTACCAGCCCGTGCAATGGAGCCTCTCTCACTCGACCAAATGACCAGTGCAAAATGGTACCAGAGCTCACCTTGCCACCCCGACGCAGACACGCTGCCACAGACCGCGCCGCCCTCGCCCATGATGTCTAGGAGATAGTTGTGTCCTCATCGCCCATACATGTGCACGCCTCGACCAACGACCGCCCACGGAGAGGCCAGCGCAGTCGCGCCCATTTAACACACGACCATGCTGATCACCACGCCAAAGTGTCGAGTAATCCCACGTGAACACGCCGCGCCTTGCTCCCTCCTTGCGCCAATAAGTTCGCCGTGACTCCAGCGACCGTCCAGACATGCTCAGTTCACCCCGTGCTCACCGCGACCACCGTACACCGTGACGAATGCCGAAGGTACCATCGAAGAGCACGGACGTTCTAGAACGATGGAGACCGTGCCTCGTCGTGCCACTATGCATATGATGACCGCCATGAAGCCCTGCATTGACCTACACCCTTGGCCATGCCGATAGCGTCCTGTAACTACGTCGCCGATGAGCCCGAGCCATGCCTCCGTTCTCGTTTCACCACAATATAAATAGAGCCCTACCCCTGCCTCAAAACGCACACCATTCCACTCCTCTCTCACCCAGCAATCTCTCTGACTCATCCCTGGAGCAAGGCGAGCACCACTTTACCAGAATTTCACCAGAGCCCGCCGCTGTAGTGGAGAAGAGGAACTAGTGCTAGGAGCCACCCTAGGAGCTGCCGCGACCACTAGTCGAACCGCCGTCATAGACTCGTTCGTTCGCCCACCTCGCCTGACCTAGATGCATGGAGAACTAGTAAGCCCCCGATGACCCCCGTTGTAGCGCTAGGGTTCAGTCTCGTGCACCCCGTGCGAGGAGACGATGACGCTGAGCCGTTGATCATTCTCTAACCGTGCGGCCCATATTAGCTGATATCATTTCACATTTGGTTAGTCGATGATGTGTGGGACCAACGCCAGTGCAGTCCGCTGCGCGCACGCCGCGTAGTTGGGCCGGCCCGTTAGTTTTCCCACGCATAGCCCACAGATTTAAACATAGATTTTTCTTTTATTTAAAAATCCTATACTGTAGGTAACTTTGAAAATCAATTCAGAAAGATTCCAATTTTGTTAGAGAGTAGATGAAATCTCTAATCACTCTCATTGGATTCAAACAGTTAAAAATTATAGATCACCCTTAGTAAAAATAACAAGAAGTAACTTTTATCATTTCAAACAATTTTCTAAAATCAACCATAAATGATTTTGAGTTGATTCCAACTCTCAAAAATCATATTGTCCATGATCTATCTGAATATTTAAAAATATATAATTTTCCATACAATAGTTATGGACCAAAAATTAAAGGATGGCTTTATAGTCATTTATAGTCACTTAAATATTATTTTAATGGCATTGTTAAACTTTGTAATTTAGGCCAACCTCTTTAAATCACATTCCCAAGTATTGGAATATGTGGTGATGACATGTGTCAATATGATCCCATATTTTAATTGGAGAATATTAAATCTTAAGTAACTTTTCAATGAGTAGAAATTACTTTTCTAAAATAAGAAAAATCAAATCTTGGCATCCTTTTGCTTGTAGTGATAGATATGATGCTAGATCATCTAGTGTGGATCCTTGTGTGATAAATAGAAGTAGTTAAGCATTGTTTGGTGATTGTGTACCCCGTATTTATTTATAGATGCTAGTATCACTCTGGGCTACGAGGAGGAAGAATTATACGAAAAAGAGGGAGAGAACTTCGACCACCTTACCAACCAAGGAAAGCTAAGCTAAACCATGCAAGCCTCACTTGCATACAATTATGATATCCCTTTGAGTATACCAATCCCAAGTTTTACTTGCAAGCTTTATCTTTTTATCCTTTTTGTAAAGTTGTTCAAGTAGTTAATTAATTGGTGATTAGTGGAAAATTAGGAAAGATGTCATCAAGAGATTGGAATTTGATGTAGATAGTTACACTTGATTAGTCCCTCTCAATAATGACACCCCCATGGATAGATGCTAGTGCTAAACTAATCTTGATCACTATAGATGGGAACAAATGTTTATGAAAACCTTGGAATGATGAGTCATTCTATTGAAATGTTTTAACATCTGTTATGGAACAGAATGAGATGAAGATGATATTGAATGAAGTATGAGCCCCGACTTTGATAAAAACTGATGGTTGGGTTCGGATGCGATACCATTCCAAATTTTACCGTACAACCACAATACCCCGAGTTTGGGTAGGGCTTAACTAGAAGTTTATGTGTCTTAGTATGGGTTCCGTCGTGGATGACAGATGGTTATGGATGGGAGGCTAAACACATAGGGGAGGTGCCTATACTAGGGTGTGTAATTGAAAGGTTAGGATTGATTATCCGCGTACCAAGTATAATGATTCAGGGTTATCCCTGACGGATGTATCAAATGTTGTGGTGAAAGTGTACCACCTCGGCAGAGTGTCAAACTATTCAAATAGACGCGTCCGTGGCCATGGACAGTTGGATGGCCATACTGTTCCGCTGTCAGATGTTTTCAAAATGACTTGTGACTTGAAGTATGACTTTGACTTGACCCCACAAGGATGTGGATATGAAACTAGGTTCCCACTTAAGTAATATAGACAACTAAAGTTAGGCCTTCAATACTAAGTACTTGTGAAATAAAATTGGCTTGTTGCAAACAAACCTAGAGCTTAGGATTCCTACTAGATTGGTCTTGCTTCTTTAGCGTTAGTTTGCGAGTACTTTAAAAAGTACTAATGGCTTTGTCCCTGGCCAGACTACGAAGGAGAGTACAAGGAGGATGGCCAACAGGACGCCTTTTATAACTAGGATCATCTCCCATCGACAGCATTGCATGTGACCATGAAGATGGAGCCCCTACTATGCTACTATTATTCCACTGCTTTGATTTGTAATCAGACTTGATCATGAGATCAACTATTTGTAAGACTATTATTGTTTGTAATGGATGATGAACTGTGCTACCAAATCTGTTATGTCTCGCAAAAATGGTAATACTGGGATTGCGATGTACAACATAACAGGCGTCTGGGATTAATAATCCGGGTGTTGACAAACACCGATCCGGATGACTCGAAGTCACAGTCTGGATACATTATTTTGAATGGTGCAGCAGTGAGATGGAGGGGTGCAAAGCAAAGTGTTGTGGCGAAATCTTCAACTGAATCAGAATACATAGCTGCTTCGAAGGATTCACAAGAAGCGATATGGATGAAGGAGTTTATTACTGAGCTTGGTGTGGTTTTTAGTAAGTTGGACCCGATGGTCATTTATTGTGATAACATGGGTGCCATAGCTAATGCACAAGAGCCAATGTCACACAAGAAGCTGAAGCACATCAAGCTACGTTTCCATTCGATTCGCGAGTATGTCCAAGATGGTGACATAAATATTTGCAACGTACACATAGATCTGAATGTGGCATATCCGTTGACTGATGACTGCAAGTGCACAGATCGTTTGTAGCTAGTTTCTAAATAAAGATATCTATCTCATAGGGAGCAAGAGTCTGAAGTCTAATAACTCTTGAACTAAATACTGAAATAGTAATGCTAAATAACGTTCTAAGTAACAATATAAAATGTGAGTTTTGCATAAATGATATTTTTGGGTTTTCAAATAAGAGAACAATAAGTAAACTAAAGTTGTAAGTAAACAAGAGCATGCGAGTATAATTACGAAAGTCTACAAGATGATGGAAATAGTTCTCAGGGAGTAGTGGATCCACCGCTAGTAATTATAAAGAGTGATCAAAATTATTGTAATGAATAAGACCATTTATGATATGTGTGGGAGGAGCTCCATATATGGACGAATCGGCAGTAACCACTGCTCACATCATACTCATAATCACAGTAGACAATAACCGACAACCATCGTGTTATTGCTCTATTAAGGGATATCTCCCATGGCTTCGATAATGTTTAGTGAGTTCTCCTCAGTTGCCAAGTTGATACGTAAGGGAGTGTTAACATCTTTATAGTCACTGTAAGTGCTATCACCCTACATCTACCAACAGGTAGTTCCCTCCATCTAGTGCTCAATGAGGCAAATATTGAGTGGCGCGCTTCACCCAACATCAAGATGAAGGAAATCTAACACAGACACATAATGAACAATATCACATAATAATATTTATCTCAGTTCAATCACATACTATGGTTTCTCTATTTCCCCAAGAACAAAGGAAACTACTCACACATGAAGGAAATCAACATCATGGATAGAATATGGATGAAGTATGATGATACAATTGAGGACAAGTGCAAATCCAAGATTGAATCTAGAATTACAACAACCAAAGGGATTGGTGATGGAGACGTTGTTGATGAAGATGAAGATGTAGATTGATGTGGAGGCCTTCAAGATCCTAGTCCCTTCTCCTCTTGTGTGATGGTGATGGTGTAGATCTGATTGAAGGCGGCTATGGCGGTGGCACGGCGGCAGGGCTCCACCATGGTGGAGAATATTGATTGGTGGTTCTCTCTTGGCTCCTCCCACCTTTATATAGGCCATAGAAGTGCCCTAGGTCGCCCCAATACCGTCATATGGCTTAGGGAAGGTTCTGGAGTAGTCGAGGGTTGAAAATAAGTCATTTCCAACCTTTTTCGTAACTATACGGCGGAAACTATACAGCCGAAAAATGCTCCCCTCTGTATAGTTGCTCATCAAACCTTCGGGTTCCGCGGTGTTTTGGTCGTCGTTTCTTCATACGAACTCCGATTTGGGTGTTCTTGGGCTTGTTGGATTTGTATCGATGAGGGCTACAATCCAGTGGTCTTGGATATTTATTTTGATGTAAGATCCCTCCTTTATAAAGGAAAAAGGATCCCTGTGATTGCAATGCTAGTCCCTGGATCATTGCTAGCATCCACAGTTTAAGATGAAGTACACAGATACAAAGGTCATTATTACAGGCATTCCAGAGACAAACATAGTCTTTACAACTCCAAGGCCAAAGGCCTAGTACAAGAGTTTGAATAAGTAAATAAATAAAAGTCTTCATCTTCATGTGCCACAGGCAAACATGTTGAGTGTAGACTCATGACTCCTAATCCTCATCAGAGTAACCTACAACATCACAAGTTACAGCCACAGTGGGTCAATACATTGGAATAGTATTGGCAAGTGATACCTTAGAAATTTAGGTGGACTATATTACTATATGCAATTTGGCTAAGTGTAGCTTGGCTTGCTTTGCTCAAAATAGGTTTTGCCTATTAGTTGAAATCACTAAGTTTTTCTTTGTCAAAACTTTTCCCAAGGAACCACCAATAGACATTGAGGTCCTTCACCCTTGTTCACCCACAAGTTTTACTTAGAAGTTGGGATGAGGAGATTCTTGATAGCTTCCATGTCTTGATGCTCAAGTTGTCCTTTTCCAGGGACATGGCTAAGTACATCGATTTTTCCATCTGCAGAGGTTGTGCACTTTCCCCACCAGACTTGATTTTCACCAAGGCAGGACCTTTCAGAAACCTTCCCTTAGACCAAATGGACGCGTTCCAACCTATCATCCCACTACCACCAACTGTCCAAATGACTAAGTTCTGGCAACTTATGTGATCCAGGCAGAGCCCATATTGCCAAGTGGCTGCACTAGAAGCTTCTCAACACTTGGCCTCTAAAATCTCTTTGTTCCTGGGTGGCTTTCCACAAGTGAGATACACAAGGTTCACCAATCCCCTGGCCTTGTGTAACCACTCAACACAAACCATTCCTTCCATTCCACCCAGGTGTTTCATTTACTTAGTTGTTTTATTAGGCAAAACACAAGTCCAAAGACTTAGAAATATTTTCATCATAGCATATATATACTTCACCAACCCTTGGTTGCTACTAGCTAGGCTAAGCATGGCATAGATAAGCATCTTAACTTAGAAATTTCCTAGCAATACTACAACTACTAGGATTTCCCAACATGGCATATAAGCAAAATATAGAATGCAAGACTAACAAAATATTTCTAATGCTTAGTAGAAAACATAGGGATAAAAATATTCATGAAGCACCACTTGCCTTGGTAGTTTGGAGAGTAGCTACACTCCTCACAATCACAATCACTAGCACCAAAATCTACACAAAAAGTTATAGCAAAAATATATGCATGCATGCAAAATGATATGTGATGATTTTTAAAACTCAACCAGGAAAGTATACAGTATTGGTTCATAAACAAGTAAAAAACTTGCCAAACAACATTTAGATAAGCCCTGAAACAATTCTTAAACAATTCATATACTCAAATTAGCCCTACACAAGTTTCTACAAATAAAGTCATTTTAACAGAAGCAAATCATTAAACACATTGCATATTTAGAAAGAGCTTGCTCTCCTGATTCCAACGGTATAAAATTTGTCAAATTCAAACGTGGGGACAAATTTATACATCTAATAGATTCAAATCCTGTTTTTAAACTCTAACAGATGCCACGCGTCTTAATCCTATTGGCGCGTACCGGTTCGCGTTGGATCACGCTTCTGAGACGCTGGATCTGACTTAATCGCACGGCCCAGATCTACCTAAACCGCTTCGCTAAGTGATCTAATTCTACGCGCTGGATCCAGATCCAATGGTCCTAGATCAAACGACCATAGCTGGGCAGCGCTGGCGGTGGCTACTGGCGGCGGCGTGCTCGGCCTACGGCGGCGCGACACTACAGATGGCTAGGGGGTCGTCGGAGACGCTTACCAGAAACGCGACGACGTGCTGATGCTCAACCTGGCGACGGCTTGGCAAGGGGCGCACAGACGCGGTCGCTGGAGCTCGTCGGAGTTGCGGGCGGCGTCGGGCTTGGGTGGACGACGACGTTGGCGACGCTCCTGGTCACCCTAGCGCGAATAAATGGCATCAGGAGACGCACAAAACTACGGCAAACATGCTCGTGTGAAAAAGAGGAGAAGGGGAACAAAGGGCTCACCGAATTTGATCGCCGGAGTTAAGGATGTCGTCGGGAGCTTGCAGTGCTTGTCGAAGACGACGACATGGGGCAGTACAGGACGAACCAGTGGGGTCAGAAGGTGCGCGAGGAAGTTGTGAAGCGGCTCGAATGATCCAGAGGGAGAGGGGCGCAGAGGGGGTTTAAGTAGGCAAGGCAGGGGCGTGAATTACTCCTGCAATCAACGCGAATTGACGAGCGAATCAACCAGGTAACGCACGGCGTGATTTGGGGAAGAACACTTCGCGGTGGGGGTGGAGACGATGACGCTGTGTGGGTCGCGGCTGTCAGCGAGAGAATCAGAGAGGGAGTGGGTCCTGTCTGTCAGTCACTCAGCGGGTGCGGGGGTGAGTGAAGGAAAACGGTTCGCAGGGTGGGGGTGTTGGGCTTAGCTGGGCCAGTTGGGCCAGATTCGACTGAAGGCTTATTTTTTTTCCTTTTAACCTTTTTCTTTTTCTGTTTGTTTTTTCTGAAATGAATTTCCACTCCAAATCAAATGAGTTTGAATTCAAATCTTCTCTAGGTTTTTATACTGCAAACCTTGCACTCAAATGTGTGTCAAACACTATTGTTCAATCAAAACACTTTGATCAAATAAAAATAAAAATAAAACCAAGCCTTTATGTGATATATACAATAGGCATAATAGTGGTTTTATTTACTTATTTTGTTTTGAAAATTTGTTCAAACTTTTGAAAGTGTCTAAGTTTGAATTTCAAACCTTACTAATCCTAAATAAGTATTCTTCTCTTTGGGATATAGCACTAAGGCTAGAGTAAACTTGCATGAAATAACAAGCATAAATGCTTCTGTTTTGAAATGATTTGTTTGAAATGAAATTCATATGATCATGGATGCATGGATGATATGCATGAGTTTGAAACATGATTTTAGGGATGTTACATTTGATAAGTTGGAAAATTTCACTTTTTCCAACACCCCAAATGGCTAAGTCTGGTCCCTGCAGCTCCTCCATATTATGCTCTCTTTGTTGCTTTATTCCATAATCTTCACCAACACCTACACACATGTCATATGAAAGGAAAGTGATAAAATTCTACCTAAACTACTAAATGTGCATAGATCGTATGAAGTGAATGAGAACTAGAAGTCATACATATAAAGCATAGTTGTAGATAGACACTACAAGGAATCTGGCTATATATGACCCTCCATTTTCGTCACAGAATCGTCATAGTAGTCTGTTTATGACGATTTTATGACGATTTTGAGATCGTCGAAAGCTGGGCGTCGCAAATGAACTATAACGACGTTTTTGGTAAAATTGTCATAATAGTCTATGACGATATTGGATCGTCATAATGTCTATGACGATCCAATATCGTCATAGGCCATCTAGCCAGGCCATCTCAGATCCTACGTGGCCGATCCTACGTGACAAAATTATGACGAAATGAAATCGTCGTAGTGTGAATTAAGCCCGATCCATTCTGGTTGCTTACATGGGCCAAGCCCATTAATTCATCCTTTATTCTTCTAGGCCATGGCCTTTTTAGTATCGATTATTGAGGGCCTTTGTACTTTGTACGTCCATGAATTTTCTATTTTCAACATTCTTTATCGAGAATTTTGTGGGCCGTGGCCTTATTACAAAAGTATTATTTGGTCCAGTGTAAAATAGAGATGTGGCTTTTTAATAGTGCAATACTATTTGGGCCATGGCCTCTTTAGGTTTAGTTGTCCAATTATATATATCAAACACTACATTAAATAAGGTAGTTTTTTCAATAAATATGCAATGAAACGGTTTCACAGATTGATATAGAATCTAAATAACAGAATATATATGACTACATTTGAATTATAAGACAGGTCCACAGGTACAATGAAACAGGTTCATAGGTTGATACAATGAACCATGACAGATACAGGTTCACACAAAACCATATTATTACATAAATGTATCTCCCAGTAACAAGTCTACATCGAGTAAAAGTATCTCAAGCAAGCTGACACCATGTAACTTCCTCTGAAGGAGATCCTTTCTTCCAATGTTGGTGTTGCATTTGTGCTAGAAATAAACAAACAAATATCAGGCAATAGTAATTGACATTGATAATGCACAAAATAGGTACCAAACATATCAAATTCGAGCATCCGGTACATGCTCTAGTCTATCAACTCCAAACAGAAGCCTTTAACGACCTAATGTACATAATTCATCGATTGTGGAATAAGACAACATAGCTACAGAGATCCAAGTATGTTCGACGAGAAGAAAACATACCAGCCAAGGAACAATGTGCATATCAAACTAATGCTATGAACCTCCAGCAGAAGCATGAAACAAATTGACCAATGGTTCTCAAATAGAAATTGCATTGACTTTAACCTGAGCTCAACAGCCTCTAGCATAATTTCTGAAGAAATTTGGCTAGATTTTCTATATATTTTACAAGTTACAAATACACATGATGCTTGAGAGACGCAACAGATAGAGCACATAGAGGAGATGGAAATCACAACTCACTAGAGGGTTATCACAGCCGATGCTAAACCATCATAGGCTACTTGTGGTGCGCCGCCACCAACCAGAAGCCACGTGGGCGAGCAGCAGGACAGCCGCCCAGGGTACAAAAGCCATCAACTGCAGGACTCGTCCGATCACTACACAAAAGTTAAACACGAGGTCATGTCAATGTATAAGAATTTATAATAGGAGAAAAACAGTGTAGCCTACATCAGCTAGCTCTACATACAACCATAAAGAAGCAAAATACATTGTCCAGTTGGTTGCCACAACCAATACACATCTTATAAGAAAAGGACTATAAAGTAAAAATCAGGAATCGCACACTAGAGACATCATTGCCTTGTCAAGCATGTATGCTCAAATAGGAAGAAGTCTTATCTATTTCTTGGGGCCTGTTCACATAAGAACATACATAGTAAGATTAGAAAAGAACATGATATCTTTGTAGAAAAAGTAAGAAGGATACTTTCATGTAGGAAACTCCATTCAATGATGTCTTAACTAGCACTATGCAAAGGAATAACATTTCATACTAAACCTTAATACTCCTAATTCTCTAAAATAGCACTATGATGTATCTCTTAGATCTTTACATCAACACTACTGGAGATACTATCATATAATGTTCAGGGAGAGTGAAACAGAATATGCAAAATAAATGAAGAAACCTTGTACTGTCATTTGACTACAATCACACTAGCGGTCACTGTCAGATGATTTTATAAGAAGCTAAAGGTAGTACACATCAAAACAGGAGACATTACCATGCCGTTTTAGTACCACATTATCAAGTAGAAACAACAGAAAATAATACCACACTGCACAGATAACTTGAGTCTAATGGCATTACATGGTTCCCTTGTCCAACACTATCACTTAGTAGTTAACTTTAGGTTATCTACAAGTATGGAGTATACAGCACAAGTATGCAGTATTTGTGCCAAATTGTGAATACCAGCAGCATGCCATAGTTTAGCTGTTGAAAGTAAAAGCCTCACCTAAATGTTGCCATCAAACAAAGAAAGGCTAAGGACATGATCCCCACACTCCAGTTTTATTGGAAACCAAGTCAACATCAGGATTACATATGTTGCGTGTATCCAAGTCAAGATCAGGACTACAAAAATGTAGAATTAACAAACTAGTAGGATATGCAGACAGTTTCAGTTCTAGGAAATGACAATATATATGATAGCAAACTTTACATATTCCATTGTAGGTATTAAGATATGTTTACAACTTTACATACTTGAGCTACTGTTAACATATAAACATATGAGTGCTATGTTTACTGAGTGCGGTATGAATTAAAGGCAAGTTTTCTGTGACTCCATTAAACAAACTCTATGAAGTAAACTACTATAGTATCTTTGTGTGATATCATGTAAGCAATCAATTTCAAGAACTGAATACAAACTCTATGAAGTAAACTACTTCAGTGATCACAGTAGAACAGTCAAAAAGAAGAACAAGCAATACATGAATCACAGTAATAAGATAAGTGAGGCAACTACCATTAGAGCTAAGAAGCTGGCCATGAAATTATATACATGGTTAATGATGCATTTATACTACTACTATTTTGTAATAGAAATTTGTCTGGACTAAGGGGCATAAAGCATCAATCTATCCGAACTAGGGGACACCAAGCATCAATATCCAGAGATATGAAATTGGTAACAAACATCATACGTCCATTGCCTTATAGCCTCTCTCGAGCAAACCATTCACAACATAGCACCAGCTTAAACATACCCAAATTCCTCAAGGCATCGCTCTTACTAAAAGGTCGGATGTGCTGGAGCTATACTACACTCTGGTCTCTAGATAGAGTTGGGGCCAAGCACCCATTGAATGAACGCAACCATGATTTTGGAATCACGAATAGATCCGGAGGAGATGGGAGGATAAGGTGGGTTGGCGGATATATACCTCGGGTGCCGTCATGGAAGGCATAAAAATTTCAAAAACGGTCCGAACAATGAAAATCCTTCACGTGGTGTCTTATTATGTTACATAGTTGCAAGGAAAAATACCAAACTTGGTATATTGCAAGTTTCTCGAAAAAACCTTCTCAGAAATGACCTATCATGTATGAGGTTTCATGGCTTTGGGGCCAAACGACCAATGATATGTCTAGAATCGCGGTATAGTTTGTGATAATGTGTCCATATTGTGCACACATATGTATCGTGGGATGGAGAACAATGTTGCAGGAGGAAGTTTTCCTTTTCGACCCACAAAAACCTCATTTTCCATTTTCCGAGCGCAAAAAACGGATCGTTTTGTGAAGCAACCACCAAATGACAGTTTTAGAATGGTACCGCCACATTTTGTAAAAATATTAGACCACCTTACATGGACAACCAAGCGGGGCATCTCAAACCTTTCCTTACACCCCTGGCGAAAAAGACAAATTCCTGCCGAATCGGTAGGAAGTGGGTCCGGTTTGAACTACATGTACATGATCCGATGCTCATGATTTTTGGAAAAAATCATTTTTATACTTACAATATGATGTTTCATCAGAGATCCAATGCAAGTTTAGCGAGGCTCATCCCCTAGCTAAGAACCTTCATGTCCGCCGTTTTGACCATAGTTTGAAACGGGCATAAAAAATTCAAAAACGGTCCGATCAATGCAAATCCTTCGTGTGGTGTCTTATTATGTGACATAGTTGCAAGTAAAAATACCAAACTTGGTATATTGCAAGTGTCTCAAAAAAACCTTCTCAGAAATGACCTATCATGTCCGAATTTCATGGCTTTCGGACCAAACGACCAATGTTATGGCTAGAATCAGGGCATAGTTTGTGATAATGTGCCCATATTGTGCACACATATGTATCATGGTATGGCGAACAATGTTGCAGGAGAAAGTTTTCCTTTTTGATGCACGGAAAAACCATTTTCCATTTTCCAAGCGTAAAAAACGGGGCATTTTGTGAAGCAACCACCAAATGACAGTTTTATAATGGTACCACCACATTTTGTAAAAATATTAGACCACCTTACATAGAAAATGTCCCAACCGGTATATCTCAAACCTTTCTGTTCACCCCTGGCGAAAAAGACAAATTCCTGTCGAATCGGTAGGAAGTGGGTCCGGTTTGAACTACATGTACATTATCCGATGCTCCTGATTTTTGGCAAAAATGTTTTTTAGACTCACAATATGCTGTTACTTCAGAGATCCAATGCAATTTTAGCTAGGACTATCCCCTAGCTAAGAATCTTCACTCCCGCCGTTTTGACCATATTTTGAAACGGGCATAAGAAATTAAAAAACGGCCCAAACAATGTAAATCCTTCGTGTGGTGTCATATTATGTTGCATAGTTGCAAGGAAAAATACCAATCTTAGTAAATTGGTATGTCTCAAAAAAACCTTCACAAAATTACCTATCATGTGTGAGGTTTCATGGCTTTCGGGTCAAATGGCCAATGTTATGGCTAGAATCAGGGCATAGTTTGTTATAATGTACCCGTATTGTGCACGTGTGTGCATCTTGGGATGGATAACAATGTTGCAGGAGGAAATTTTCCTTTGACACACGGAAAATCCATTTTCCATTTTTCGAGCGCAAAAAACGGGTTTTTTGTGAAGCAACCACCAAAATGCTCATTCAAAATGCTACCACCACATTTTTCAAAAATAAAAGACCACCTTAAATAGACAATATCCGAACCAGGATATCTCAAACCATTCCGTCCACCCATGGCGAAAAAGACAAATTCCTGCCGAATCGGTAGGAAGTGGGTCCGGTTTGAACTACATGTACATTATCTGATGCCCATGAATTTTCGAAAAAAATCATTTTTAGACTCACAATATGATGGTTCTTTAGAAATCCAATGCAATTTTATTGAGGCTCATCCTCTAGCTAAGAACCTTCAAAACCCTAGTTTCAAAAACATATTTTGAATTATGATATTGTCCCTACTATGGAGTAATATGGGATTAGTAGATCTACCATTTAAAGTAATCATACTATTCATAATTAACATCCTAGTATGATCTAATGAAATTTATAAAAATTTAGAGGCAAAAATCAATTATTTTGGAGTTCTTATGAGAAAGATACACAAGAATTATGAAAACACAAAAAAATGAAAAAAAACCTAACCGGACCTAATCTACTGTTCCCCAAGGTGAAAGGCAGCCCAAATATACCTTCTCAGTGAGGCCATGGGCGCCAGGCCCATTTTCAATCGCGGATTGTAGTTAAATGACGTTACCGCGGATATGTATCAGCTAAGATGTGTTGGTGTGGTGGTTGGGTTTCTTCTATCCGTGGAGAGGTCTCAGATTCGAGTCCCCCATGGGGCCTTTTTTTCTTATTATTTCAGAGGCGCGCACGAGGTCAGTTTGTGGGGCCTGACACATAGGTATGCCACATATGCAAAAAATAATACATAGACATGCCACATAGATGAAAATTCTGGGGCAAATGCTTACTCATTTCAACTTTATTCTATATTGGACGTTATGACCAATATAAATCGTCGTAATTAGCTATAATAAATATCGTAGGCTAAATCCATCATATTATGACGATTTTAGCTAATGCAAATATGACGTTTTGGAGTCAAAACGTCTTAATTTTTCAAGGTTTTGACCCCTTCGAACGGCTTATGACTTTCTGGTGCAAAATCGTCATAGATCTATGACGATTTTGTTCACGGTCACTATCATAAGGTCATAGTTTGCCACATTTCTTGTAGTGAGAAGAAACATGATATGAGAGATAAATGGTACATTTTATATAGCTAAAATAGGTGGTATTTCATAGCCATAAACTTGCCCAAGCTAGACCTTGCTCGTCCTCGAGCAGGAAGGGTCGATAATAAGCTAATGGTTGTGAAATAGCTTACCATTAGAAATCGATGCCTTGCATCCTTATTTCTTCTACAAGCTCAAAGAGAGAAAACATGTATTCATACAAGGCAATGCAAGCTCTGTTATAAAGACCACTAAAGATTCATCAAAACTTATATGCTCCATGTCAACAGTGAATCTAACTTGCAAACAAACTTGTGATCCTATTATTGCACGTTTTGTATAACTTTTCATATCATTATTTTTATAAGACAAAACTTAGTCGCAAATAGATGTCAAGCATAAATGGGAATACATTTTATCGATTCTACCCAATCATGTCATCTAGTTAAGGCTCTCAAGTGCAAACATCAACTATTGATCTTTTAGAAAGTTTATCTCTTAGTAACGAGATTTATGCCAAAAGGGAATGCGAGAACATGTCAAAAAGGCATAACATTAGAGTGTCTCATTTGGTCATCGACATCAATGAATCATGGCTACCAAACACTTATTTTCTATTCTTTGTCTTTCTAAAACTTCAGTTCATCAGTAATGAGATCGTGCCAAAACTTAGTGTGTTTAATCAGACTGTACAAGCTAAGAATGGATACTCATGACCATTACCAAGGTTTACATTTTTGGTATAATGATTTCTAATAATGGTCAGAGGAGTATTCCCTCTTTTTCTTTGAACGCTGGCCCATGAGAAAGCCAAAAATCTTACCCACCATAACATTACTGTTATAGATGTTTAATCAACTCATAGCCAAAATATGATATTTCTCTCTTGGTAGATCATTTATAGGCCAGCGGAATCGTTGGCCCTCCATGGAGTGCGATAGTGGTGCAGACACGCATAAAGCAATATCATACTTTAACCAACAGGTCAAGATTTGGCATGGATCTCAATTACCGCTAAACATTAGTTTCTTCAAAAAAATCCTTTCAAAGAGTATTATCAAGTCAATCATCACATCTATGGTGTTGAGTATCTTTAAGGATAAATTCTTAAGACAATTAAACGACACCTTATTTACCATATAACTAAAAACTTTGAAATATCATTTCCAATTGACAACTTCTTCTGTAAGCAAACTATCAAGTCTATTGTTTTAACACTATGGGGTCAATCATAATTTATTTATTTAAGACAAAACTATTAGGTGAAAACCAACAAATTTCAAAATATCTTGATCAAGTATTCATTCTTTCCAAGTGTAGATATTGTGGCAATGTTTTGTAGAGTATCACAAATATTGTCACAAGCTTGATAAACAATTTGGCAAGATGCCTACAAGCTCTAAGTCAACTCCTATGGTGCCTATCATGAGCAAGTGTATCCCCATATAAATACAAAACTAGACTCACTTAACCAAGCATTCAAAAACATCATGATACATGATTGCATTGAACCTTCATCGAATATGAACATTGCACAAGACTCTACACATGCAGAAGTAACCTTCCCAAGCTTAGAACTTTGCAAGAACCAAACTTGAGTATATCACCAAAAGAAAAGAGAAAATATAGTTTCCAAAAGAGAGTGTGATAAGTGGTTACCTCTCGAAGCTTAGTTGAAAACAAGGGTGACATACTTCACCGTTGAGGTACAAGTAACCTCTCTTTTGATGGACAAAGAACGTACGTTTGCTTTAACGTATATTTCCTGATATAGCCTGGTGGCTGCCTTCCTTGAGAACCTGCTTGGAAACTAAGAAGAAAATAAAACATTTTGTGTTTTTGAAGGCATGGGGATTATCTCACAAGTGATACAAATACAAGTCCCACTGAGTCGGTTCATCAACCTAAGCACCACGCTTAAGTCAACAAACTAGGTCCAAGAGTTGTGCATACTCCAAGATATTGATGAAGTGCAAGTGAGACAAAATATGAAACACGAGTGTGCAGCCCCTATGTTCTTAATTGAGAGAGATTTCGAGTTTGGAAGGTTTTATCAGCCATTAATATGCAACCATGTTGATTTGAAGCAACCAAGTGGCTCATGCGAGTGTTTGCACGGTCGGCACCACGGTACACGTTGTCATAGAAAGTTCAAGTCCCTGCGAAAATAATATACAAAATAAAAGACATCGGTTTGGTATACGAACGAAGTTCGTTCACCCAACCGACAAAAAGAAAGTAAAAAATAAAACATAAACTTCTATAGAGAATTACAGTCTAGGAGGTTTCTGAGGTAGAACTTTATTTCTTACATATGCTCGGCTTCTCTAGAACATGGGAGAAGCTCCTTACCCAGACCATGGAATCGTGTTCGTAGCAACTATACGGGTGGAACTATACTGACGTCTGTCGTATAGTTGGTCCGATAGGGTTTCTTTTCGGAGGCGCAAACTATACGACCGAAACTATACGGCCGTGATTTTTATCCCCGTCGTATAGTTGGTCGTTAGATGTGCAGTAACCTGAAAAAGAAATTTGAAAAAGGCATCGATATCTATACGACCACAACTATACGGCCGTACCAAATTGGTCCCGCCGTATAGTTGGTCGTTAAATATACGGTAAAGTTGAAAATCGAAGGAGATATGTTGGAACATCTATACGCCCACAACTACGGCCGGAAAATTTATTCTCGCTGTATAGTTGGTCTATAAACCTTCTGGAATTGCCAAACTTCACCTGTTTCTTCGAGAATTCTTTATTACCCTGAAACTTAATGAAACACCATGTTTTGACAGAAAAACGACATCTTAAATTTTTGATCAACATTAACATGTATAAAACGGGATTTAAGTACAAGTGAGTTATGCAACACATAGCAACAATAAATTCTACCTTTTGAAAACTACAACAAGATAACTCTAATAGCGAATCATGCAAATAATAAAAAATCCAATGCAACATGAATGCATCAAGACTCAAGACATAAAACTAATAAATACACCTAATGACTTCCGGGTTGCCTCTTGGAAAGCACTTTCTTATAACCAAGTATCTAGGCTTTTCTCCATTATTATTTCAATAGATAGGAGCCAGAGAATTATTTATTCTTACCTCCAAAAGAGGTTTGGAGCACTTACTATTTTAGCATGGTCAAAGTCTCACCCGCTTCTGGTGCATCGGAGTCATGTAGATAAATGTGTTATTGCTCACAAGTGATGATTGATGCGCCTGATGAGTGCAGTAGAACTTCGTTGGGAGACCCCAAGAGGAAGGTGTGATGCAGTTCAGCAGGCAAGTTTCCCTCAGTAAGAAACCAAGGTTATCGAACCAGTAGGAGGAAGGAAACGTCCCAAAGGTGCTGCAAGCAACGTGGAGACCTGCACAACACAAACTCAAGACTTTGCCCCAACGAATCAGTGAGGTTGTCAAGCTCACCGGTTTGCTGTAACAAAGGATTAAACATATGGTGTGGAAGATAATGGTTTGCAGCAAGTAAAAAAGTAACAATGGAAGATATATCAATGGTAAAGATTGGACCGGGGTCCATAGTTCACTAGAGGTGCTCTCCTTAGATAAACAACAGGGCATGAAGGGTAAACAAATTACAGCAGGGCAATTAACAGGAACTGAGCAAGGCATAACAATGCAATACCAGACAAAAAGATCCTATGATATTCGACTGGGAAATAGAACAATATATAAAGACCGCCATCCAACTGCATCTATGACTAGAAGTCCACCTTCAGGTTATCATCTGAACCCCCTCCAGTATTAACTTGCAAGCAACAGACAACTGCTTTAAGCAAAGTGTGTAAGGTAAACAATCCACTTGTTCTATGAACAAGAGACCGTTGTTTTATCCCTAGTGGCAACAACACATCTACAACCGAAGAGATTTTTGTCACTTCCCTTGGAAACTAGAGGCATGAACCCACTATCGAGCATGAATACCCCCTCTTGGAGTCACTAGCAACTACTTGGCCAAGATAGCTACTAACAACGGAGAGCATGCAAGATCACAAAAAACACAGACATGATAGAATCATAAAGACAAAACCATTAATTAATCTGACATAGTAATCTCAATATCCATCGGATCCCCGCAAACACAACATGCATCATTACAAATAGATTAGATCTTGATAATGACAACTATGCTCTCTTAATGGTTCCTAAAGGTAGAAGGTGGAGACTCAAATAATGGTGGAATAAGGGACCTTCACAAAGGGAAGCATGGATTTCAAGTTTCAAGAAGATCTTCCAAAAATTATGGTACCTGTTAGCTTTCAGCCCTCATTGCCCCTATCATAAGCATCTTGAAGTGGTTAAGGTTAAAGTGAACAAAGATGGAGTATATGCTTGACAAAGTATAAGTTGGCAATCTCAAGTCCCTTGAATACGAGGGCCACACCTCATGCTACTCAACTTCAGTCACCTGTAAGTTCTTGTCATTGTAAGTACATGCATATCATAGAGAACCGCCAACAAGGTACCCCTTGCACATGGTACATGAGCTATCCCATAACCAAAATGACAAGGCAAGCTGACAATGAGCATCTCATCGATCTTTTTATTTACTATATGCATAGCTTTTTATTGAGGATGCTTCATAGATAGCTCACTATAGTGATGCTGCTAGTTTCCACCATGATTAGGCATGGCTTAGGCAAGCGGCCCAGGCGTTTCTCTAACACAAAATACATACTCCGTGGACTTACAAGTTCCCTCTTTATTTCACACGGGTGACATCCATAGACAAAAGATCATGATATCAACTGAGTACAAAGTAGAAGTGCAATGTTGAAAACGTTCCCCGTGACAGCACGGTTCTGCTAATTCCAACGATAAGTGCAAGCATATACAACATAGATGACACAATGGTTCAAGTTTATTAGGGGCAAAGAAATATAAAGTGTTCCATCAAGTTTTTGAGGGCTTTAATCACTAAGTTTTCACATAACAAAATTGTTTTTAATTGGAAGATAGCTAAAAACAAGAATATACTTGGACTGGTGTAACACACAATGCATAGGAATATATAGTGGACACTTTGGAATAACTTGGTTCCTTGGGAGTTGGAAGCATGAGTAGAACTTACTCATACAAGTTGAGGCTAGCAGACTGGGAGCAACCAACCAAGAGAGCAATAATGGTCATAATCATGCAGAGCAACAAAGCATTACTAATCAAAGCGTAGAGTGGTACTACAAGTCAAGGACTAAATGATCATAGAGGCTATGATGACTTGTCATAGTCATAACATGGTGTGAGCATGTGCCAAGTCAACCCAAACAAAGCATCAAAGGAGAATACCACAATACTATGCTTTTGTATGCTAAAACAACGCATAATTTCTTCAAGGCACACTAAGCAATCCCAATTGTTTGGAAACAAGACATGCTACAGCAATAATCAGTAAGAATAAGGTCAAAACAACACCTAGCATGTCATGCTAAAGTCTAAGTCACAGTCAATGCAAGCTCCTCTTGCACTTTCAAGCAGGAACTTCCTACTCCTTTCCAACACCAAGAAACTTATTTGCAAAACAACACAGCGAGAATGGGGGTCCAAACTACTTTATTCAAGAAAACTAAATAAACTAAGCAAACCAAACGAAAACTAAGACGCTCCAAGAACAACACAATAGTGCATGAAACAATAAAAACGAAGTGTCTAGACAGACCTGATCTTTTTATTGATGAAGAAGGGGATGCCTTGGGCATCCCCAAGCTTTGATGCTTGTACCTCTTGGATATTTCTTGGGGTGACACCGGGGTGGCATACCCAAGCTTGAGCTTTTGTCCATTATTAATCTCATTACATCATTCCTCTCTACACGTGAAATTTTTTTCCTTCATACAATCTTCATTAGCAACATTAGTGTATTCAAAAGATAATAGACCCTTAGGTAAAGCTTTGGAACAGCAATACTTTTCACTAAAAATACAAGCTACTTTAGCAACTCCTTCAAAAATCTCAATTCCCCTAAAGAGAACTCAAAAAGGAATCAATAAGAAGCAAATGCAAATAATGACAGAAATCTGTCAAAACAGACCAGCATGTACAAACCGATTTTTTCTAAGACCTTCTGTTACTCAAATAAAAAAGTGTTGAACTAACGAAAGTTAGATAACATAGTGGGGGATTGATTTGTAAATTTTCAGCTCAATCCGAGTTACAGAGACTCATCACGATGTTTTTTGGTGGAGGATAGAAATCTATTTCAGGACAACAACTCCTCAAATCTTACTTCTCTCTCATTAGAGGTCATTATTGGCACAAAAAGCAAACAAAAAGGATAAGGATAGGTCATTACTGAAGTAATAACTTCCAAGACTCAAGTAAACTCTTGGGTTATCTCCCAACAAGTACTTTTCTTTAACGCCTTTAAGTTAGGCACGATAGTTTGAGAAGATGCTCACATAAGAACTATGAGTTGAAGTAAAAGAGAGCATCAAGAAGAAAATTGAAAACACATTTAAGTCTAACCCTCTTCCTATGCATAGGAATCTTGTACACAAATAAATTCATGAAGAACAAAGTGACAGGCATAGGAAGTTAAGACAAGAGTAACTTCAAAACTTTCAGCACAAAGAGAGGTGTTTCAATACCATCAAAACTTCTACAACCATATTTTCCTCTCTCATAATAATTTTCAGTAGCCTCATGAATAAACTCAACAATATAACCATAACATAAAGCATGCTTTTAATGATCTATAAACACATAATTTCTATCAAGCTCAAAAATAGTGGGATTAAAACCTTCACAGGTTTTACCCAAAGTAGATATTTCAAAAGGATCCACATGAACATAACATTCATCCTCCTTTGGTAAGCATGGGGGACAAATAATGTAAGGTATAAACAGTTACTCTCATTATAAGGTAGACATGGCTAGATCCATTCTTCCTCCTCTTGACCATCACTCTCCTCCTCTTTTTCATCTAATGAGCTTTCAGTTTCAGCAATTTCTTCTTCCATAGGTTCCTGCAAGGCATTAGTCTCTTCCAAATGTGGAAAACACCTATTAAAATATTCAAGAATATAGCCATTTTCTTCCTTGTAATTATCAAAGCAAAATTTAATTATCTCAAAAACCTCATGTTCATAAGGTGCATCATCAGTATTTTCAAGCAAACTGGCAAGTTCAAATGCACCCTTGAAGGTAATAAATTCTTCAATTTGTTCCATATCATCAAAGTCATAATTTCCTTTAACATAAGAGGATATGGTAACATTATCATTATACTCACATTGAAAAGGGAGGTGTTTATACCTCCTATAGCAACAAGCTTTATCAAAGCAATAAGTAACATTATAAGTAGAGCACACGTCTCTAGCAATAGTATTCAACCTATCAATTTGTTACCATAAGTGTTTCCCTTTTTGTGACAAACCGTGTTCCTTATAATAATACTTTTGTTCTTCCATGAACCCACCTTGCCAATAAGAACTAGTTTCAAAGAAACCATCCATTGATAGAAAGCATGGCAAAGCAAGGAAATAACAGACCAGCAACTAGAGTAGGGACTAATTTTTTGTGTGTTTTTTAAAATAGGCAAACAAAACCAAGCAAAATAAACTAAGAAAACTAAAAAAAAGTAAAGAGGAAGGTTGAGGAGGACTCCCCTTGTGAAGACGTCCTTAGCCACCCCGGCAACGGCGCCAGAAAAAGGCTTGATGAGTGCACAACACTTCGTTGGGAGACCCCAAGAGGAAGGTGTGATGCAATTTAGCAGGCAAGTTTCCCTCAGTAAGAAACCAAGGTTATCGAACCAGTAGGAGGAAGGAAACGTCCCAAAAGTGCTACAAGCAACGTGGAGACCTGCACAACACAAACTCAAGACTTTGCCCCAACGAATCAGTGAGGTTGTCAAGCTCACCGGTTTGCTGTAACAAAGGATTAAACATATGGTGTGGAAGATAATGGTTTGCAGCAAGTAAAAAAGTAACAATGGAAGATATATCAATGGTAAAGATTGGACCGGGGTCCATAGTTCACTAGAGGTTCTCTCCTTAGATAAACAACAGGGCATGAAGGGTAAACAAATTACATCAGGGCAATTGACAGGAACTGAGCAAGGCATAAAAATGCAATACCAGACAAAAAGATCCTATGAGATTCGATTGGGCAATACAACAATATACATAGACCGCCATCCAACTGCAACTATGACTAGAAGTCCACCTTCAGGTTATCATCTGAACCCCCTCCAGTATTAACTTGCAAGCAACAAACAACTTCTTTAAGCAAAGTGTGTAAGGTAAACAATCCACTTGTTCTATGAACAAGAGACCGTTGTTTTCTCCCTAGTGGCAACAACACATCTACAACCGAAGAGATTTCTGTCACTTCCCTTGGAAACTAGAGGCATGAACCCACTATCGAGCATAAATACCCCCTCTTGGAGTCACTAGCAACTACTTGGCCAAGATAGCTACTAACAACGGAGAGCATGCAAGATCATAAACAACACAGACATGATAGAATCATAAAGACAAAACCATTAATCAATTTGACATAGTAATCTCAATATCTAACGGATCCCCACAAACACAACATGCATGATTACAAATAGATTATATCTTGATAATGAACGGATCTCACAAGATCTATACATGAAAGCACAAGGAGGAGATACAACCATCTAGGTACTACATGGACCCATAGTCCAAGGTGGAACTACTCATGCTTCATACCGAAGAGAAGGCCTCTAGGATGATCTCCCCTCCGGTAGGGTGCTGGGAAGAACTTCAGATCCCCCGATCTAGGGACGATGGTGGCGGCGGCTACAGAAGGTTCCGTGGAGTTTTGATCGGGTGCCTAGGGTTTCTGCATCAGGGGCTTCTTATAGGCGAAGAGGCGAGGCTAGGAGGCGGCCAAGGGCCCCACACCCTACCCAGGTGCGTGGTGGGCCCACCCGCACCTAGGAGGGTCTGGCCGCCCTGGTTCGATTCTCCGTCTCATCTTCTGGCTTCGTGGGCCCCATGGTAAAATAGTGACTTTGGCTTTTGTCCCGTCCAATTCCGAGAATATTGATTTTCTGCCTTTCTAGAACCAAAAAAAGAAGAAAAAAACGACTTGCACTGTGGCAACTTGTTAATAGGTTAGTTCGAGAAAAGATATAAAAACACCTCAAAGTGTAGAAAAGCAAAGCAAAGTAGATACTAAACAAGCATGGAGCATCAAAAATTATAGATACGTTTCCGACGTATAACCGCCATGTGTTGTGAGCATACCTCCCTAGATAGCGTCAACAAAAGGATTAGATATTTACATGTAAATTCAAACATTTTACCTTTAATAGCATGATGACCCACAAGTGTAGGGGATCGCAACAGTCTTCGCGGGTAGTATTACCCAATTTATTGATTCGACACAAGGGGAGCCATAGAATACTTGCAAGCCTTAACAACTGAGTTGTCAATTCAGCTACACCTGAAAATAGTTCTTGCTCACAGAATTTTATCAGTAGCAATAGTTTGGTAGTAGCAACAGCAACAATAAAACAGGAGCAATAGTAATAGTAACAGTAAATAGTGGGATTCGAGTGCGGTAGGCATAGGGATGGATGGACGGGCGTTGCATGGACGAGTCTAGACATGTAACTTCAAGATCTAGGGCATTGCAGATAAATAAGAACAAGCATCCAAGTACTAAACAATCCTAGGAATGTGCTCCAAATATATTCATACGTGCTCGCAATGAGAACTTGCACAACATCTTCTGTCCAGCCAGCCCGTGACAGCGGGGCCTCTAGGGAACTACTGGCAATTAAGGTGCTCCTTGTAATAGAGCACTGGAGCAAAGCATTAACACTCCATGAACACATGTGATCCTCACACCATATCCATCCCCTCCGGTTGTCCCAATTATTGTCACTTTGGGGCCTTTGGATCCGGACAATGATATGTGTACACAACTTGCAGATAAGATCACAAACAATACTATCATAATGATTCACTAATAAGTTCAGATCTGAGATCATGGCACTCGGGCCCTAGTGACAAGCACTAAGCACAACAAGTTGCAACAAAGTCAAATAGCACTAATAGAGATACTAGGCACTATGCCCTAACAATCTTATTCGATTACATGATAGAACTCATCCAATCCCTACCATCCCCAAGCCTACAGCGGGGGATTACTCACTCATGGATGAGGGAAACATCGATGGTTTATGGAGAGGCGTTGGTGATGACGATGGCGATGATCCTCTCCAAATTCCCCGTCCCGGAAGGGTGCCAGAACGGAGTTTCTGGATCCGAATCTTGGTTTCTGATGGTGGCGGCGGAGCGGAACTCTTTTTGGAAAAACGTTGAACCCCCCTCGGTTTTTAGGTCAAGGGGAAACTTATAGGCGCAGAGGGAGCCCGAGGGGGTGCCTGGGGTGGCCGCACCCCCTAGGCGCGGGGTAGGGCCCACCCGCGCCATGCAGGGTGTGGGCCCCCAGGCATCCACTCCGTTTCATCTTCTGGCTCCGTGGATCTTCTGGTGAAATATAATTTTTGGCATATTTTCCGGGATTTTTCCTGATAGTTGATTTTCTGCACAAAAACAAGACACCAAGGTAATTCTGCTGAAAACAGCGTTAGTCCGTGTTAGTTGTATCCAAATCACACAAGTTTAGAGGAGAAACGATAGCAAAAGTGTTTGGGAAAGTAGATACGTTTTGGACGTATCAACTCCCCCCAAGCTTAGCTTATTGCTTGTCCTCAAGCAATTCAGTTGAAAACTAAGTGCGATAAAAGAACTTTCACAAACACATTTGCTTCATATGATGTAAATATTTTTAGCACAGGAGTAGATACTTAAACCATTCATAATAAGAAGTATGCAACCAGGTCTACTCAATAGTCATTGCAAGCTATGAAGAGAAACCAACTCAATAATAATAAGTAGCATGAAACATAAACATAAGCAACATTGCAATGCTCAAAGTAAGGTATGATAGAGTGGTATCTCGCTTGCCTTTGTTTGTAGAGCACAATATAAATGCCAAGGCACCTCTGAAGTTCAGGTGAAGACTAGAGGTAAATATATCAGAGATACAGGCAACAAAGTCATGACATAATTAACCAAGTTTTGAGACAAACACAAGAATGACAACTATGCTCTCAAGAAGGTGCTCATAGAATAAGTGGTGACTCAACAAGGAAGTGAAAACGGTTTTGAAAAGTTTGAAAGGCTTCCTAATGCTGAAAGGAAGGTACTCATTAGCTTTGAGCTCTCATTGCCCCTATCAGAGGCATCTTCATGTGGTTAAAGTGAAACTGGGGTCCAGTATGAGTTATATGCTTGACAGACCATAAACTGGAAATCCCATGTCCCTTGAGTACAAGGGCCGCTCCGCATGCTACTCAACTTTGGTTACCTGTAAGTTCTTGTCATTGTAAATACATTCATATCATAGAGAACCGCCAACGGGGTACCCCTTGCACATGATACAGGAGCTATCCCGTGATCAAAATGACAAGGCAAGCAAACAATGAGCATCTCGGCGATCTTTTTATTTACTATCTACATAGCTTTTTATTGAGGATGCTTCATAAATGCTCATTATGTTGATGCTGCAAGTTTCCACCATGATTAGGCATGGATTAGGCTAGCGGCCTAGGTGTTTCTCTAACACAATGTATAGACTCCATGAACTCACAAGCTACCCTTTTAGTTCACACCGTTGACATCCGCAAAAAAAGAGCAAAGTATCAACTGGATAGGATATCCAAAAAGTGTTGAAAGCGTTCCCCGTGAGAACACGGTTCTGCTAACTCCCAGCATATAACTTTCATGGACAAGTCACAATGGTTCAGGATTATTAAGTGCAGGGAAAAAAGTGTGCCATCAAGTTCGTGAGAGCTTTACTAACTAACTTTCTCAAAATAGACAAACATTTTATTTGGAAGAAAACAAGGCATATTGAATATGCACTGAAATAGCAAATGATGCTAATAGGTAGGTATGGTGGACACGGTTGGCAATATTGGTTTTGGGGAGTTGGAAGCACATGTAGAGCTCATACTCAGTGCAAGTGAAGGCTAGCAATAGAGAGGGAGCGACAAACGAGAGAGCAATAATTGTCATAATCATGCTTGCAACAAAACAAGACTAATTATGGCATGAAAGTGATACAAGAACTCCGAGGCAAAATAAATCGTCGAGGCTTACTGACTATTTTTTAGTCATATGCGTGCATGAACATGTGCCAAGTCAATTCACATGAAACTTCTAGAGGAGGATACCAAAATATCATACCAAAATATGAATAAAACAATGCAAGCAAACATTCATATGACATGCTACAAACTATTAGCAAGCTGGAACTAATCATAGACAAGCAAGAACTACTAAGCATCCATAACATACTCCTTACAATGAACAGACTAAGCATGCTCACAATGATGAGTATATGTACAAAAATGAAAAACAAATAGAGTTCGTTACCAGCTCTTACCACTCCTCAAGTTGTCTTAATCTTCATTATTGCCCTTCACTTGTGTGACTTGAATAATATCATGAAACCAAAATCCACTGAGGACGGCTGAACCATGCAAAGAACTCACAAAACCAAAGAAGAACAACAAATATTTTTGGTGTTTTCGATTTTTTTCAAACAAGCCAACAAAGCAAAAAAAAACAAGCAAAGCAAAATCTTTTTGGATTTTTATTTTAAGGCAAACCAAAGCAAAAAGCAAAGAAACAAACCAAGAGAAACAACAAAAATATTGTTGGTATTTTTGTGTTTTTGAGAAAGAAGCAGCAAGAACCAAAAAGAAAGTGAAACAATGGATATACAAAGAACCGACCGAACATGATATATAGATGAGTGCAATGTCGGTATACCTCCCCCCAAGCTTAGGCTTTTGGCCTAAGTGGGGCTCAATAGTGTGGGTAATAACCCCAAGCTGGTGGGTCATCATAGGAATGATCGTAGTTAGGTGCTTGCGATGAAGAAGAAGACGCGCCCCAATCATAAGAAGGCTGCTGGTATGAAGACTCTCCCAAGTTGGAGGGCTGAACCCAATCATCTTCGGCATCCTCTCCAACATTCTCCTCCTGCTGGGAGAGTTCCGCCACAAATGTGTCAAACTCTTCCTCCATGAGCGACAAGTATAGGGGATCGCAACAGTCTTCGCGGGTAGTATTACCCAATTTATTGATTCGACACAACGAGAGCCAAAGAATACTTGCAAGCCTTAACAACTGAGTTGTCAATTCAGCTGCACCTGAAAATAGTTCTTGCTCACAGAATTTTATCATTAGCAATAGTTTGTAGTAGCAATAGCAAAGCAACAACAATAGTAAAATAGGAGCAATAGTAATACTAACAGTAAATAGTAGGATACGAGCGCGGTAGGCATATGGATGGATGGACGGGCGTTGCATGGACGAGTTTAAACATGTAACTTCAAGATCTAGGGCATTGCAGATAAATAATAACAAGCATCCAAGTACTAAACAATCATAGGCACGTGCTCCATATATAGTCATACGTGCTCGCAATGAGAACTTGCACAACATCTTCTGTCCAGCCAGCCCGTGGCAGCGGCGCCTCTAGGGAACTACTGGCAATTAAGGTGTTCCTTTTAATAGAGCACCGGAGCAAAGCATTAACACTCCGTAAACACATGTGATCCTAACCCCACAGCCATCCCCTCCGGTTGTCCCAATTTCTGTCACTTCGGGGCTTTTGGATCCGGACAATGATATGTGTACACAACTTGTAGATAAGATCACAAACAATACTATCATAATGACTCAATAATAAGTTCAGATCTGAGATCATGGCACTCGGGCCCTAGTGATAAGCATTAAGCACAACAAGTTGCAACAAAGTCAAAAAACACTAAAAGAGATACTAGGAACTATGCCCTAACAATGTTATTCGATTACATGATAGAACGCACCCAATCCCTACCGTCTCCTTAGCCTACAGCGGGGGATTACTCACTCATGGATGAGGGAAACATCGATGGTTGATGGAGAGGCGTTGGTGATGACGATGGCGATGATCCTCTCCAAATTCCACGTCCTGGCAGGGTGCCAGAACGGAGTTTCTGGATCCGAATCTTGGTTTTTGATGGTGGCGGCGGAGCGGAACTCTTTTTGGAAAAATGTCGAACCCCCCTCGGTTTAGGTCAAGGGGCAACTTATAGAGTGGTATCAGAGACACAAGCAACATTGCAATGCTCATAATAAGGTATGATAGAGTGGTATCTCGCTTGCCTTTGTTTGTAAAGCACAATATAAATGCCAAGGCACCTCTAAAGTTCAAGTGAGGACTAGAAGTAAAGATATTAGAGATACAAGCATCAAAGTCATGACATAATTAACCAAGTTTTGGAACAAATGCAAGAATGACAACTATGCTCTCAAGAAGGTGCTCATAGAATAAGTGGTGACTCAACAAGGAAGTGAAAAGGTTTTGAAAAGTTTGAAAGGCTTCCTAATTCTGAAAGGAAGGTACTCATTAGCTTTGAGATCTCATTGCCCCTATCATAGGCATCTTCATATGGTTAAGGTGAAAGTGAGGTCCAGTGTGAGTTATATGCTTGAGAGACAATAAACTGGAAATCCCAAGTCCCTTGAGTACGAGGGTCGCTCCGCATGCTACTCAACTTTGGTTACCTGCAAGTTCTTGTCATTGTACATACATGAATATCATAGAGAACCGCCAACGGGGTACCCCTTGCACATGATACATGAGCTATCTTGTGATCAAAATGACAAGGAAAGCAGACAATGAGCATATCAGCGATCTTTTTATGTACTATGTGCATAGCTTTTTATTGAGGATGCTTCATAAATGCTCATTATGGTGATGCTGCAAGTTTCCGCCATGATTAGGCATGGCTTAGGCTAGTGGCCCAGGCATTTCTCTAACACAATGTATAAACTCCATGAACTCACAAGATCCCCTTTTATTTCACACCGTCGACATCCGCAAACAAAAGAGCAAGGTATCAACTGGATATGTATCCAAAAAGTGTTGAAAGCATTTGTAACACCCTCGGAATCGACCCTATGCAAGTTTCAGCGATTCCCGCAAAACCCGCATAGAAACGATTCAAAGGTGCCCACCAGGCACTTTCGTGCGGTACACAACAGTCCTCGATGGGACCCATAGAACAGATATATATATATACAACATGACTCCATGAGTCAAGAATACAGATATACAGAACAAAGATCCAAATCACCTTGAAAACGATAGAGCGTCCGGCTACGGACAAGATACAAATGGGGCTAAGAGCCCTGAAGAATAACCAATGGCGTCCATAACCCTGCCCAGGCCAAGCCGGAAGGGTAACCCTGCTAACGACGTCGATCTCAAAACCTGCTTAAACAAAAGGGGTGCCGACAAAGGGCAAAGGAAAAAGAGAGAGCGGTCAGTACTGAGGCCAGTACACGGCGAGGCTAGAATTCGGCGGTCCTCGCCTACATAGGTATGGTGGACTGAAGCGACAGCGGCAGCATGCACTAAACAACCTATAGAGACTCGATAAAACTAGCGGCTATCAGAGAGGGGTAAGAAAGACCTATCCGGAACCAACCTGATTCTAAAACCAAACAAACCCATCCTGGTATTTCCCCCTCGAGACCAAACGAGGAAGTCAACCGAGGAACTCACACAGTTGGCAGTTTTATTTGTTCAGTTATCGTTGCAGCAATTACTAGTCAGGTATAGATAGTCATCCTGATAAAATAAGCAGTGGGCACTTTTAGTTAACCATTCCGTTGTAGTTGTGACACTTACTAGTCAGATACAATTAGCATGAGATATCCCAAAACCCAGCAGTTGTTGGTACTTTTATTTAGCCATTCCGTTATAGTTGCAATACTTACTAGTCAGGTACAATGGTCGCAAGCGATAACCCAAACAAGCATTTGTTGGCAGTTTTATTCAGCCATTCCATTATAGTGAAGCTGCTTACTAGTCATTATAAAGTCAAATTTATAGCACTACTTTAGTTATAGTTGTCTATGATCGAGATACTGTGCTCCAAGTCGTCCATAACCGCGGACACGGCTTTCAGAAAGTTTTACCCTGCAGGGGTGCACAAATAGCAACACACACTCGATCAACCTCGGAAAAACCAAATCAAAACCCAACGAGGCCTTCACGACAAAGCAATCACAAGATTCAGAAATATTTCCGGGGGCCACCCCGTTGAGTACACCCGCAACGAAGCTAGCTGACTCCGAGACGGACTCAAGGTTTGGGTGGACGGCTGTGAACGACTGGGAACCCAAAACTGGGCTTGTCGACACCGCGAAAACGTGTCCCGATCCTAAACAGTACAGTGTGCTCCTCGCACAATCGTAAATAAAGCAGTAAATCATGGTATAAGTACAGGATAGTAAATAAAACCTCAAACTAGTTTGTGGCCCCAAGAAATAAGAATGAATAAGCTCTGGCTCAGGGGGGTCCCATAATCCTCCCGGATGTGGATAGCGCGAATATTCAAGGAACAGGTATCAAGTACTCGGGGTCCTACGGGACACAAGTGGACGGTTAACAACCAAATAACATCTATTGCTCACCTGTGCCTCTGCTTACCTACTTAAATTTTAGTTGTTAAACAGTAATTAAAGTAAACGATAATTAAAGCCATGATCATCTCCAACCTTAAACATGCGGCAATACTCCAACAACTGTGGTAATTGTCGACACGCAACATCACTTGAGCAAGCGACTACGACGCGCAGGTCCAACTATCTACCAAACAACAGGTAATAGGAGGTGTCCAAGGCAATATACGGCTGCAAGGGATATCACGGGTACGAAACTAGAGCATCGCAACAGAGATAGCAATAGATCAACAGGAGGGAATAAATACTATGAAAGTAAGATAGGTAGAAAGGGGGAGATGCTCGCCTGAAAACATTGCCGAGGGTTCATCCGAAGATCGGGTCGACACTCGCATCAACTCAACGGCCTTATCCGCGAAGAACCAAAACACTAGAATAAACAACGGATGCAATATTTAATACTACGGCCGAAGATCGGGCATGATGCATGTATGATGTATGACATGGCAAAGATGTGATGCAATTAGGAAATATTAAGCGGAACCGGGGTCCCAACAATTACTTAATAGGTTCATGTTATTTAGATACCCCGCATTTTAAATGTTGTTCTAATATGGCAAAATATATCACCGGTTCGCTACACCAATTTAAATGGGGCCAATATAAGACTTGATTTGCCCGCATATGGGCCCCATATTTAATTATGAAGTGAATCGGCATAAGGCCCCCAAACCACACAAATATGCATGCGAGTATGACAATTTAATATGCATCAATTTGCTATTACTTTTATAAAATAGGGCTCGAGAAAAGGGGTCACACATTAGGGGTCGAAGATCTTGGTCCGGGGTTCGGGGTTCGGTCTCAGGGTTCAGGGTTCGACGGGATCGGTCTCGGCGGGGTCGTTCTCGGATAACGGGGTAGATCTTGGCGTTCCGCGAAGAAGGCTTGGTTCGGCGTCGGGGCGCATCGGACTCGCCCTGGTCGGTGTCGATCTTGTCGCATTCGTGGTCTTCGGGCCATGTTGTCGATCTTGTCGTCTCGTGCGGAGATCTTGGCGTCCGGGTCACGGCGTCTTCGGGTCCGGGAAGTGCCCGAGGTAGACGAACTTGGCTTATTCGCATCGGCGTTCTTGGCTTTCGGGTTCTCGATTCCGCATCCAGGGCGAAGGTCTTGTCGCATGTGTGGTCGCCGGGATCGGTCTTCGGGGTCCGGTCATCTTATCCATGTTGGAGATCTTGTCGGCAGTTATTCTTGGTGATCCTTGCCTGATTTGTCGTTGCCACCGAGGAAGATCATGTCGGCCGTGCAGCTCGGAAGGTTTTGGACTCATCTGGTACTGGTAGGGTTGGACAAGTGGCCCACATTTGGTATGTTCCAGGAGGACAGGCAGACGGTTACTTGGTCAAACACCCTGCATGCTCGGCTCAGGGATGAGCGTCCCGAGGAGGACGGGACGAACGACGCCGTTGGCACCACCGCGAGGCAGGGAGGAGACCAAACCGGGGGCTCGACGGCGAGCTCCTCCAGGCGGCCACACGTTGGGCGTGGTCGAGGACGGCAAGGAGGGGCCCGGGAGGCTTGCGGCCTGCGCGACAGAGATGGGGCGGTAGGGTGAACGGCGGCCTCCTGGGAACAACGACGAAGACGTGCGGGCGCCACTGGCGGAGGGGGTCGGCGGCGCTGCAGAGGGAGGTAGGCAGCAGGGGTCGGCGAGGCAGGGCCCGCCGGAGGCAACGACGGCGATGGAGAGCTCGGTGACGCGGGTGGAGGCAGAGCCGCAAGGCGGCCAAGGAGGAAGGACGGGGAGGCGCGCCGGCGGCGGGCACGCGGCCGCGGCGGCGGCTAGGGGAGGCAGGGGCCGGCGAGGAGGGGGTTCATCGGGGTTGGAGAAGAGGCCGAGCGTGGAGCTCGCGGGAGGTGCAGGCCGGCGCGGAGGATGGCGCTGGGCGGCAGACGGCGGGCTCGGTGCCGCGGGGCCGCGGAGGCGCGGGCGGCCGCGGTCGACGGGCGGCGAACGGCGGAGCGGCGAGGTAGGTGGAGGCGGCCGAGCAGAGGGACGACGAGGGGGGGCCGTGGTGGAGGCGGCGCAGGACGCTGGCGAGAGGGGCGGCGCGGGAGGAGCGAGCGATGCGGGGAGGGGAGATGCAGTGGCGGTCGCCTGCGAGGTGGCGGAAGGGCTGGCCGGAGGCGGCTCGCCGGTGGGGAGAGAGGCCATGGTGGCGGAGCACGGGGAGCCGGGCGGCACCGCGGGGTGGGAGGACAGAGGCGGGGTGGGGCGTCGCGTGGGGCGAGATGGGAGGGAAGTGGGGGAGAGAGAGAGCAGTGGGGCCGGGGTGGTGAGTGGTGGGCCAGAGGGGTGGGTCCAGGGGTGAGAGAGAGGGGTGGGTGCGGTGGTGGAAGTGGGGGCAGTGGGGAGTGGGTCCAGGTGGTGGGGCCGGGGTGTAAGGGAGCGGGGTGGCTGAGTGGGTGCGGCTGGGGTGTGTGGTGTGTCTTTGGCTGAGAGGGAGAGGATTGGTGAGGTGGCGGGTGGAGTGCTGAGGTGGAGGGGCTGTGAGGTGGAGGGAGGGGATTGGTGGGTAGACTAAGCTTGGGTAGTTTTAGAATTTTGGTGGACCGGTTTTCTTCTGGGGGTGGTCGACTAGGTCGGGTCGGCCCGTTCGACTGCCCCCTAAAAAATAATATAGGTTTTTATTTAATTTAAAAATAACTTTTGTAATTAGTTTTAGACAAACAAAATATCCGGAAACATCCGGGGGTTTAATTTGAAATAGAAGGAGGGCTAGTTTTAGAAAACAATAGTCTTTCGCAACATAGTTTCAAGTAAAAATAATATGCATGATGATGTCATGATGATGCAATGCACAAAATCAACGCGATTTTCTAGTAGTTGTTTTGCGGGATGCCACAATTCGACACCACTAACAATGGATCTCGCCCTCGAGATCCGCCTATGGTACCGGAAGGAAGGTCGGCGATCTGCGTCTTCTCGCATTGTGTAGATCCTCGCGACACCACTAACAAGAGGTCGTTGTCCGTGATCGTCGAGAGAACACTCCGGGAAACAAAGGCGAAGGTAGAGGTATCAAAAGATAAAGGCCACTTCTAACTTCCGTGGAATGAGTGAAATCACATTAATTCTCCAATTCAATGTACAAGAGCGAATGATAAGGGTAGTGGTATGGTAGCTACTCCATCCCGCACTCAAACCATTACTCTACACACGAATAGGCGGATTATGCAACCAACTCTCGGAATTCAGACTGAAGATCTCGACAAACGAGGTTTAGAAACAAAGGAGTGATGCAGACTCTGCATCGGATCTGGCGTAGATGATGTCGTTGCGTCGGAGAACACCGGAAGGCACAAACAAGGAACAAAGAGAAGTCCACCAGACGAAGGATTCCTCGGATAGAATGAAGACCAGATGTAGCAACACCGTTACCAAAAGAGGAAGTGAAACCCTGAAGGTACGACGAAAACCCAACCACGAGAAATCCTGGACTCGAAGAGAGAGAAGAGAGCGGATTCAAAACACGCAGAGGTGAGAGGAGAGCAGCAGAGGGGTAAGGAGTAAAATCAGACCTAATCAGAACTAGCCAACCAATTTTGTAAAATAGTTTGACACTCTACTTCGGCCGTTAGCTAGGTTATCCTACAGGCTGGACTTGTGGGGTATCGCAACTGCTGAGCTCTGATACCACTTTGTAACACCCTCAGAATCGACCCTATGAAAGTTTCAGCGATTCCCGCCAAACCCGCATAGAAACGATTCAAAGGTGCCCACCAGGCACTTTCGTGCGGGTGGAAAACGAAGTAATAACATTACACAACAGTACTCGATGGGACCCACAGAACAGATATATATACAACACGACTCCATGAGTCAAGAATACAGATATACAGAACAAAGATCCAAATCACCTTGAAAATGATAGAGCGTCCGACTACGGACAAGATACAAATGGGGCTAAGAGCCCTGAAGAATAACCAATGGCGTCCATAACCCTGCCCAGGCCAAGCCGGAAGGGTAACCCTGCTAACGACGTCGATCTCAAAACCTGCTTAAACAAAAGGGGTGCCGACAAAGGGCAAAGGAAAAAGAGAGAGCGGTCAGTACTGAGGCCAGTACACGGCGAGGCTAGAATTCGGCGGTCCTCGCCTACATAGGTATGGTGGACTGAAGCGGCAGCGGCAGCATGCACTAAACAACCTATAGAGACTCGATACAACTAGCGGCTATCAGAGAGGGGTAAGAAAGACCTATCCGGAACCAACCTGATTCTAAAACCAAACAAACCCATCCTGGTATTTCCCCCTCGAGACCAAACGAGGAAGTCAACCGAGAAACTCACACAGTTGGCAGCTTTATTTGTTCAGTTATCGTTGCAGCAATTACTAGTCAGGTATAGATAGTCATCCTGATAAAATAAGCAGTGGGCACTTTTAGTTAACCATTCCGTTGTAGTTGCGACACTTACTAGTCAGATACAATTAGCATGAGATATCCCAAAACCCAGCAGTTGTTGGTACTTTTATTTAGCCATTCCGTTATAGTTGCAATACTTACTAGTCAGGTACAATGGTCGCAAGCGACAACCCAAACAAGCATTTGTTGGCAGTTTTATTCAGCCATTCCATTAGAGTGAAGCTGCTTACTAGTCATTATAAAGTCAAATTTATAGCACTACTTTAGTTATAGTTGTCTATGATCGAGATACTGTGCTCCAAGTCGTCCATAACCGCGGACACGGCTTTCAGAAAGTTTTACCCTGCAGGGGTGCACAAATAGCAACACACACTCAATCAACCTCGGAAAAACCAAATCAAAACCCAACGAGGCCTTCACGACAAAGCAATCACAAGATTCAGAAATATTTCCGGGGGCCACCCCGTTGAGTACACCCGCAACGAAGCTAGCTGACTCCGAGACGGACTCAAGGTTTGGGTGGACGGCTGTGAACGACTGGGAACCCAAAACTGGTCTTGTCGACACCGCGAAAACGTGTCCCGATCCTAAACAGTACAGTGTGCTCCTCGCACAATCGTAAATAAAGCAGTAAAGCATGGTATAAGTACAGGATAGTAAATAAAACCTCAAACTAGTTTGTGGCCCCAAGAAATAAGAATGAATCAAGCTCTGGCTCAGGGGGGGTCCCATAATCCTCCTGGATGTGGATAGCGCGAATATTCAAGGAACAGGTATCAAGTACTCGGGGTCCTACGGGACAAAAGTGGACGGTTAAAAACCAAATAACATCTATTGCCCACCTGTGCCTCTGCTTACCTACTTCAATTTTAGTTGTTAAACAGTAATTAAAGTAAACGAGAATTAAAGCCATGATCATCTCCAACCTTAAACATGCGGCAATACTCCAACAACTGTGGTACTTGTCGACACGCAACAGCACTTGAGCGAGCGACTACGACGTGCAGGTCCAACTATCTACCAAACAACAGGTAATAGGAGGTGTCCAAGGCAATATACGGCTGCAAGGGATATCACGGGTACGAAACTAGAGCATCGCAACACAGATAGCAATAGATCAACAGGAGGGAATAAATACTATGAAAGTAAGATAGGTAGAAAGGGGGAGATGCTCGCCTGAAAACATTGCCGAGGGTTCATCCGAAGATCGGGTCGACACTCGCATCAACTCAACGGCCTTCTCCGCGAAGAACCAAAACACTAGAATAAACAACGGATGCAATATTTAATACTACGGCCGAAGATCGGGCATGATGCATGTATGATGTATGACATGGCAAAGATGCGATGCAATTAGGCAATATTAAGCGGAACCGGGGTCCCGACAATTACTTAATAGGTTCATGTTATTTAGATACCCTGCATTTTAAATGTTGTTCTAACATGGCAAAATATATCACCGGTTCGCTACACCAATTTAAATGGGGCCAATATAAGACTGGATTTGCCCGCATATGGGCCCCATATTTAATTATGAAGTGAATCGGCATAAGGCCCCCAAACCACACAAATATGCATGCGAGTATGACAATTTAATATGCATCAATTTGCTATTACTTTTATAAAATAGGGCTCGAGAAAAGGGGTCACACATTAGGGGTCGAAGATCTTGGTCCGGGGTTCGGGGTTCGGTCTCAGGGTTCAGGGTTCGACGGGATCGGTCTCGGCGGGGTCGTTCTCGGATAACGGGGTAGATCTTGGCGTTCCGCGAAGAAGGCTTGGTTCGGCGTCGGGGCGCATCGGACTCGCCCTGGTCGGTGTCGATCTTGTCGCATTCGTGGTCTTCGGGCCATGTTGTCGGTCTTGTCGTCTCGCGCAGAGATCTTGGCGTCCGGGTTACGGCGTCTTCGGGTCCGGGAAGTAGATCTTGTCGCACGGTGCCCGAGGTAGACGAACTTGGCGTATTCGCATCGGCGTTCTTGGCGTTCGGGTTCTCGATTCCGCATCCGGGGCGAAGGTCTTGTCGCATGTGTGGTCGCCGGGATCGGTCTTCGGGGTCCGGTCATCTTATCCATGTTGGAGATCTTGTCGGCAGTTATTATTGGTGATCCTTGTCTGATTTGTCGTTGCCACCGAAGAAGATCATGTCGGCCGTGCAGCTCAGAAGGTTTTGGACTCATCTGGTACTGGTAGGGTTGGACACGTGGCCCACATTTGGTATGTTCCAGGAGGACAGGCCAGACGGTTACTTGGTCAAACACCCTGCATGCTCGGCTCAGGGACGAGCGTCCCGAGGAGGACGGGACGAACGACGCCGTTGGCACCACCGCGAGGCAGGGAGGAGACCAAACCGGGGGCTCGACGGCGAGCTCCTCCTGGCGGCCGCACGTTGGGCGTGGTCGAGGACGGCAAGGAGGGGCCCGGGAGGCTTGCGGCCTGCGCGACGGAGATGGGGCGGTAGGGTGAACGGCGGCCTCCTGGGGAACAACGACGAAGACGCGCGGGCACCACTGGCGGAGGGGGTCGGCGGCGCTGCAGAGGGAGGTAGGCAGCAGGGGTCGGCGAGGCAGGGCCCGCCGGAGGCAACGACGGCGATGGAGAGCTCGGTGACGCGGGTGGAGGCAGAGCCGCAAGGCGGCCGAGGAGGAAGGACGGGGAGGCGCGCCGGCGGCGGGCACGCGGCCGCGGCGGCGGCTAGGGGAGGCAGGGGCCGGCGAGGAGGGGGGTCGTCGGGGTTGGAGAAGAGGACGAGCGTGGAGCTCGCGGGAGGCGCAGGCCGGCGCGGAGGATGGCGCTGGGCGGCAGACGGCGGGCTCGGTGCCGCGGGGCCGCGGAGGCGTGGGCGGCCGCGGTCGACGGGCGGCGAACGGCGGAACGGCGAGGTAGGTGGAGGCGGCCGAGTAGAGGGACGACGAGGGGGGCCGCGGTGGAGGCGGCGCAGGACGCTGGCGAGAGGGGGCAGCGCGGGAGGAGCGAGCGACGCGGGGAGGGGAGATGCAGTGGCGGTCACCGGCGAGGTGGCGTAAGGGCTGGCCGGAGGCGGCTCGCCGGTGGGGAGAGAGGCCATGGTGGCGGAGCACGGGGAGCCGGGCGGCACCGCGGGGTGGTAGGACGGAGGCGGGGTGGGGCGTCGCATGGGGCGAGATGGGAGGGAAGCGGGGGAGAGAGAGCAGTGGGGCCGGGGTGGTGAGTGGTGGGCCAGAGGGGTGGGTCCAGGGGTGAGAGAGAGGGGTGGGTGCGGTGGTGGAAGTGGGGCAGTGGGGAGTGGGTCCAGGTGGTGGGGCCGGGGTGTAAGGGAGCGGGGTGGCTGAGTGGGTGCGGCTGGGGTGTGTGGTGTGTCTTTGGCTGAGAGGGAGAGGATAGGTGAGGTGGCGGGTGGAGTGCTGAGGTGGAGGGGTTGTGAGGTGGAGGGAGGGGATTGGTGGGTAGACTAAGTTTGGGTAGTTTTAGAATTTTGGTGGACCGGTTTTCTTCTGGGGGTGGTCGACTGGGTCGGGTCGGCCCGTTCGACTGCCCCCTAAAAAATAATATAGGTTTTTATTTAATTTAAAAATAACTTTTGTAATTAGTTTTAGACAAACAAAATATCCGGAAACATCCGGGGGTTTAATTTGAAATAGAAGGAGGGCTAGTTTTAGAAAACAATAGTCTTTCGCAACATAGTTTCAAGTAAAAATAATATGCATGATGATGTCATGATGATGCAATGCACAAAATCAACGCGATTTTCTAGTAGTGGTTTTGCGGGATGCCACAACGTTCCCCATGACAACACGGTTCTTCTGACTCCCAGCATATAATTTGCAAGCATATAACTTTCATGGACATGTCACAATGGTTCAGGATTATTATGTGCAAGGAATAAAGTGTGCCATCAAGTTCGTGAGATCTTTACTAACTAACTTTCTCAAAATAGACAAACATTTTATTTGGAAGAAAACAAGGCATATAGAATATGCACTGAAATAGCAAATGATGCTAATAGGTAGGTATGGTGGACACAGTGGCAATATTGGTTTTGGGGAGTTGGAAACACATGTAGAGATCATACTCAGTGCAAGTGAAGGCTAGCAAAAGAGAGGGAGCGGAAAACGAGAGAGAAATAATTTTCATAATCATGCTTGCAACAAAACAGGATTAATTATGGCATGAAAGTGATACTAGAACTCTGAGGCAAAATAAATCATCAAGGCTTACTGACTATTGTTTAGTCATATGCATCGTGAGCATGTGCCAAGTCGATTCACATGAAACTTCCAGAGGAGGATACCACAATATCATACCAAAATATGAATAAGACAATGCAAGCAAACATTCATATGACATGCTACAAAGTATTAGCAAGTTGGAGCTAATCATAGACAAGCAAGAACTACTAAGCAAGTTGGAGCTAATCATAGACAAGCAAGAACTACTAAGTTGGAGCATCCATCAGTAACATATGCCTTACAATGAAGATACTAAGCATGCTCACAATGATGAGTTTATGTACAAAAATGAAAACAAATAGAGTTCGTTACCAGCCTCTTACCACACCTCAAGTTGTCTTAATCTTCATTATTGCCCTTCACTTGTGTGACTTGAATTGTAGGGTTTGCAGCATAGAAAACAAAAAATATCCTACGATGTGAACTATGTACCAAGAAACACGTTCGAGGCACCGAGCAACCCCCGCCTCCTCGCTCCAGCGATGCAGCGGAAGCACAAATCTTTCTTGCCGAATAGCCACCGGTAACATGTATCTCACTAGTCCGAGACCATGTGGGATAAATTCTAGAGGGGGAGAGAGATCCTTCACGAGGAGGTGTGAGTGACAAGTGATGAGAGGTGTGCCTTTTGTAGGAGGAGGAGGGGCACCCAAGGGGGTGGCCGCCGGCCATGGGGGCTGCCCCCTCCCCTCCTTCATTCATGTGGGTGGACACTCCACTCACAAAAATCCATTCATATCCCTCTACTCAAAATCCCACTCAAACATGCCATTAAATTTCCACCAAATTTAATGCAAACTCTCATTAAATAAAACTCTTTTATTTTATTCAGAATTTTGTCAATTACTTTAATGACAAACATTCACAAATAACTCCTTGCTAGAATTCTATTTCACATGCATAACCACTTTATGCAATTTCACCCGAAAACCTGTTTTGGTATCTAGTGAAATAAATTCCTGCGCCTATTCATTCTTTCGGCATGAAACTTTTGCTCCAATTGGATGTCGGTGTCTCTTAAGTGTGTCACCCTACGGTTCATGAGTAACGCGGACATGATCGAGACCCCTCTCGGATCAATAATCAGAAGCGGGATCTAGAGACCCATACTGACTCCCACACATTCAACGATGACTTTCTTGTGATCGTCGGAACCTTTTTACGCTAGTATCTTAATCCCTTTGTTTCACGATATATTACATGTCCGAGATTCGATCATCGGTATCTCCATACCTTGTTTGATCTTGTTACTGACATGCACTCTTTTCTCGTTCCCGTGATATAACATTCTAGTGATCAAATCACTTGCTTGCAAGCTAATCAATGTCATATCACCGAGAGGGCCCAGAGTATATCTATCCGTCATCAGGATGAAAAAATTCCAATCTCGATCCATGAGCCTCAACATAACACTTTATTAGTTCTGAATCCATCTTTATAATCACCCTGTTACGGTGTGACGTTTGATGTTATCAAAAAACTCTTCCGGTGTTACTGATTGACATGATCTCATGGTCTAAGGATTAGGATCACTTCGTAAGTTGTTATAGCAATATAAAATCAATGACTTTGATCGTAATGCTATACTTCGTATGAATGTTCATCACACCATTACACTAATGTTGTGATCCCATTATTAACAACATCCAATGTCCATGATCAGGAAACCTTGATCATCTTGTTAATCAACGAGCTAGTCTATGAGAGAGGCATAACTAGGAAATTTGTGTTTGTTTATTAAACACACATGTATTAATGTTTCCGTATTAATACAATTATAGCATGCAAAATAAACATCTATCATATACTTGGAATACACATAATAAACACTTTATTATTGCCTCTCAAGGCATATTCCCTTCATGAATAATAACATGAAACCAAACTCCACTGAGGATAGCTGAACCGTGCAAAGAACTCACAAAACCAAAGAAGAACAACAAATATTTTTGGTGTTTTCGATTTTTTTAAAGAAAGCAAACAAAGCAAAACCAAACAAACAAAATATTTTTGGATTTTTCCTTTAAGGAAAACCAAAACCAAAAAGCAAAGAAACAAACCAAGAGAAACAACGAAAGTATTTTTGGTATTTTTGTGTTTTAAGAAAGCAGCAACAAAGACCAAAAACAAAGCGAAACAATGGATATACAAAGAACCGACCGAACATGATATATAGATGAGTATGATGTCGGTATACCTCCCCGCAAGCTTAGGCTTTTGGCCTAAGTGGGGCTCAATAGTGCGGGTAGTAACCCCAAGCTGGTGGGTCATCATAGGAATGATCAAACTCAGGCGCTTGCAATGAAGAAAAAGATGCGCCCCAATCAAATGAGGGATACTGGTATGAATACTCTCCCAAGTTGGAGGGCTGAACCGAATCATCTTTGGCATCCTCTCCAAAATTCTCCTCTTGCTGGAAGAGCTCCGCTACATATGTTTCAAACTCCTCCTCCGTGAGCGACCATCCTTGCATGTTATCAAAATTAAACAAAGAAGGTGCAGGCAAATAAACTATTTTCTCAGTCCTACCCTTTCTCCAACCTTGCTGGACCAAAGATAATTCATACGGTAAACTTCTCTTATTTCCCCCAAGGAAACAAAACAATGCTGAATCATGGATTCAAGATCAAGCCTCTCTATGAGGAACCGATAATCTGAATGGTGAGGCTCTAAACCATGGAAAGCTAGCAACCTAGAAGCAATGAGACCTCCACAAATTCCACCCTTCTCGCGGTTGGTGGTGAGACAGTGAGCTATCAGAGCACCCAGGCTATAAGATCTATTCCTATTCAAAGCAGTTGCGATAAAAGCTAGATAAAAAGAAGATAACTTTCTAGCAATATTTCTAGCTAGAACACACTTGATAATGAAATAGGCAAAATATCTAATGGCTGGGAACTGAATGTTCCGAATTTTACCACTTTCCTTGGAGAAGTCGAAACCTTGGCAAATCTCAGCATATAAATCCATAAGTGACTTGGGCCTCTCCTTGATCTTCTCACAAGATCCCCACTGAGGTACTCTAATTTCTGTACATAAATCAGCAAAAGGCATGTCGACATGTATATTATATATTTTGTAATGGACCATGGGGTTAGATGTAGACCAAGTAAACCGGAAGTCCTGCACAAATGTCATCGTTAGCTTAACATATTGAAATGGTTCACCATCAACAAAGTGTTCCAACCCTGCATTGGTAACCATTGTTTGGAAATCCTGGAGGATTCTCGCAGTTCTCATAAATTCCTGGCACAGATATATGGAAGGTAATACTCCTTCCTCATGATGAACTTTCATTGGCTCAGGTACCATCAAGTCATATTGATTCAGTGGATAAGCACTCATCTTCCTTGCTGAAATTTTTAGACAAACATCAAACCAAGTGATTTCCAAGTTGATAAATGATGAGCAACTACTATAGGAACTTGCTAGAGGACTACACATGCATCAAAATGAAATCTCGAAGAATAGAACAAGCATTCAAGCTCACACAACCTGACACCTATAGCAGCAAAATACTCAAGATACAATCTACCAATCACAAATCTAATTGGACAACTGGAGGAGGCACATACCAATGAGAAATCCCTCCAAACATTAGCATCAAAGATGGGCTGAGCAAGGAGATCGAAAATAGCAAGAAAGAACAGCAAGAACTCGAGCTTGAGCAAGTTTTCCGGTGTTTTTCGGGAGAGAGAGAGAAGATGGCTGTGAGGGGGCACCTTGGAGGGGCCTAGGTGGGATAGACCCCCTAGGCGCCACCCATGGGTAGGCCGCGCCTACCAGGGGTGTGGGCGCCTGGGGTGTCCCCCTGGGTCACTTCAGGTGTCCCTCTGCCCCTTTTTCGAGGAAAAATATATTTTGAATTTTCTGGGATATTTCGGGAAACTTTATTTTTGGCCAATTTTCACGGTATGAAAATTGATTTTCTCGCAAAAACAATTTTTCCAGAAGAATCAAAATCAAACCAAAAGCCAGACTACAGAAGTTCTAAGGAACTCTAACAAGCAAACAACTAACAAAACCAAAGCTAGCAAAAGAAAGGCAAAGACTAGGAAGGAGAAAAGTAACAGAAAGCAAGTATAACCACAGTGAAAACATTATTTTGTTCATTAAAATACTTTTGTTAACAAGGTTGATCAAGTCTTGTTACCAAAACAATCTTATATGAAACAAAAATTTGCATTCCACAAGGTGATTATGTTACCTCATACTTGATAGCAATGGTCCCAATCATAATAGTTTCAAAATTTTCTTGTGGAATGGGACAATATATTTCTCCAACCTTGATGCTCTCAATATTTTCAATGGAATTCAGGCAATAGCTTTTAGCAACCTTCTTGGGGAAATAGATAGTATGCTCCTTGTCATTAATATTGAATGTTACTTTTCCTTGATTACAATTGATGACAGCACCTGCAGTATTAAGAAAAGGTCTCCCAAGAATAATACACATATTATCATCTCAGGCATTTCAAGCACAACAAAATCAGTTAAAACCAAGCAATTATGAGCCACTTGAACAGGAACATCCTCACATATACCAACAGGAATAGTAGTTGACTTATCAGCCATTTGCAAAGATATATCAGTTGGTATCAACTTTTCTGTAAGGTTCCCAACCTTTAATAAGGTAGTGATCCCTGTGTTTACAATGCTAGTCCCTGGATCAATAGCTAGCATCCACAGTTCAGATGTAATATCAAGAAACAAAGGTCATAATACAACTTAATAACCAGGAATAAAATAATTTATTACATCTTACATAGCTCATTTGGCTATCACATTACAATGCAGCAGAATATAACAATAGCATGGGGTCCTTCATCTTCAAAGTGCCACAGGCAAACATGTTGGTTGTAGACTTGTAATCCTATTTTAACACACTTCACTAATTTCAAACAAACCTGCAACATAACAAGTTACAGCCACAAGGGTCAATACATTTGAATTGTATTGGCAAGTGATACTATGGTAATATAGTGGATTCTATCATCTATATGCATTTGGCAATGTGGAGCTTAGGCTTGCTTTGCTCAAAATAGATTTTCCTTATCATTTGAAAACACTAAGTTTTTGCATGACAAACTCACCCAAGGAATCTCCCAATAGAAATTGGTGATCCTTCAACCCTTGTTCAACCACAAGTTTTTAACTTAGAAATTTGGATGAGGAGATTCTTGATAGCTTCCATGTTTTGATGCTCAAATTGTCCTTTACCAGGAACATGGCTAAGTACTTAGATTTTTCCATCTGCAGAGGTGGTGCACTTTCCCCACAAGAATTGGTTTCCCAAGACAAGATCTTTCAGAAGCCTTCCCTTAGACCAGAATGGACGCGTTCCAACCTATCATCCCCTACCACCAACTGTCCATTTGGCTAAGTTATTGCAACCTATATGATCTAGGCAGAGCCCATAATGCCAAGTGGATGCACTTGAAGCTTCTCAACATTTGACATCTCAAATCTCTTTGTTCCCGGGTGGCCATCCACAAGTGAGATACACAAGGCAAACCATATAAATGGGCCTTGTGAACCACTGAACACAAACCATTCCTTCCATTCCACCCAAGTGATTCATTCACTTAGTTTTTTTATTAAAAAACAAAAGTCCTTGACTTAGAAATATTCCATAGTATGAATATATATTCCACCCTTGTTTTCTAATAGCTAAGCTAAGCATGATAGAACTAGGAATCTTAACTTAGGAAATTTCTACTAAGGTTTCATCTACTAGGATTTCCCATGGCATAGTTTATACTTAGCAAAAATTCCATGCAAGTCCTACTTAGAAATATCACTAATGCATAGTGAAAATAATGGGACAAAAGTATGAAGCATCACTTGCCTTTTTGGTAGAGAATATAAGTTCACTCCTTGATCTTTGCAATATTCACACTCTTCAATCACTACAATCCAATCAAGCAAGCAATATTTCAATCTACTATTCAAGCAACATCACATAAAATAATAGAAACAAAACATTGCATGCAAGCATGTCAAACTTTGTTTTATTTACAAAAGTTGTTTAAAATAGGTTATAAACATTCTAAAACATTTATTGGTCATTTTATAAAGTGGCAAAACTATTTTCAAAAGATTTTACCTATAAACCATTTTTAAACCAAATCATTATTTTATGTGGTTGAAAATGCCTTTATCAAAGTAGCAATCTTTATAGGGTTCACCAAATAAATTTTTAAATCATAAAACTTGGTGCTTGGGGTCAGAGAGTTTATTCCAAAACATTTCCCAAAGATTTTCTCTCAAAAGTATTTTTAATAAATAAACATTATTTTTATTTGACTAGAATGGTTTAAATCAAGGGTTTATTCTTTTGCTTCACCAAATATATTTTTGAAACCACAGATTGATTTCTATGGTCAGTAGGTTCAAAAAAATCCATTTGCCAAAGGTTTTATCTCAAAAATCATTTTAGAACAATTTTTATATTCTAAACATGCTTACACAAGTTTCTGCAAAAACAATCAATTTAACAGAAGCATTTTACTAAACAAAAGGCATGGTCAGAAAGTACTTGTCTTGTTGATTCCATTGATATAAAATTTGCAAAATTTGGACGTGTGGTTTGAAAGTTATGAATTTTTCAAATTGGAACATCTAATAGACAAGTTTCTGGTTTTTAAAACAATCACAGGCCACACGTCGTGTTGCTATTGGTCTGTACCGCTTCGTGCGGATCGACAGATGCGAGCCGTTGGATCTAAGTGTAATCGTGCGGCTCAGGGTACTACTTACCCCTTCGGGTCAGTTCTAATTTTAATCGTCAGATCAAGATCCTACGGATCTCACTGCTTTGACCATGAAGCAGCGGCGCTGGCGGCGGCGTGTGGCGGCGCGCGGTCAGACGGTGGCGGTGTCGACGTTACAGGAAGCGGGAGAGCGAAGGAATATGCTCACCAGAATCGCGGGGTCGTGGTGGTGCTCAGGTGGCCGTAGGATGGACAAGGGCGCACGGAGTTAGCTCGAATGGCTCGCCGGAGTTCGTGTCCGTGTCGAGCTTGTCCTGTTGAAGACGATGGCGAAGGTACGGTGCACGCCAGAGAGAAAAGGAGGTGTCGTTAGATGCGCGGGGTCACGACGAGCATGTGCGTGTGAAGGAGAGGGGTTAGGGCGGTCAGATTTTTACCAGAGGCTTCGCCGGAGAGGTGGTAGACGATGGTGGTGCTCTGTTCAAGATGAAGGCGAGTGTCCAGGGCGTGCGCAGGCGAACTGGAGCTACTGGGATGTGTGTCTGGTTCCTGTGAGCATGCTCGAGTGGTCGAGGAAACGAGGGGAGGCGAGGAGCTGCCGGAATTGCTCGGTGAGCTCGCAGGAGACAGTGGCGGTCCTGGTGGAATTGGGGACAGCCTGGGGGCAGAGAGTGCCGAGCGAGAGAGGGCACGCAGGCGATTAAGAAGGCCTGGTCTAGTGGGGGATTAATGGAGGCAATAATGTGTATTGACGCCGGCTTCAATGGCCAGAAACGGCGAGGAGGTGTTGGAGGCAAGGTCACCGCGAGGAGGACGAAGCTGACGGGGCAATGGGTCCTGGTGTCAGCGAGAGAGGAAGAGAAGGAATGGGGTCTAGTGGTCAGCGACTTAGCGGGTTCGGTCTGCGGTGTGGAAAAAAACGTTTCGGGGAGAGAGGGAGAGGTGGGCTGCTGGGCCTTAGTGGGCTAGCTGGGCTGGGCTGTTCCTTTATATTTTTTTTGTTTCTGTTTCTGTTTCTTGTTCTTTTTCAATTAATCTGTTTTGATTTTGTTTAAACATTTCAAACATCAATTTGATTTCAAACCTCAACCAAAATTTGTATAGATTCATATACTTATTAATAACATATTCCAAAGTCAAATTTAGAATAATATATTTATTCTTTTTAGGGTGTTTTAATTATTTAAAATAGGCTCTAGTATTAATTAAATAAGATTTAATAATATTTTTCAATCTCCATTTGAATTCAAATCACCACCAAACTTTTGGTGAATTTTAATTCTGTTTATCAACATATTTCAAAGTCCAAAATAAAATAATTTTTTATTCTTTTAGGATCTATTAATAATTAAATAAAAAGTCCATAGTCTTTAATTCAAATAGGTTTTAATTTACTTTAAAACTCTTTTTGAAATCTAAATAATATCAAAATCCTTTCAGTAGGTTTCATTTGAAAAACTAAAAAACTTGGAATTCTTATTTTAAAATCTTTAATAAATTTAAATGTTTATAAGAAAGGAAAAAGCCTTTACTTAAATAAAATTGGATATTAATAAATCCTTATTGTTTTATTTAAATAAACCTTTACTCTATTTTATCAAATAGAAATATTTTATTTCAAAAGCTTGGCCAAGATTAAATTTGACTCTTTTAAAATAGTCCTTATTTATATTTCTACCTTTGCTTTTGAAAACCATATCTTTTTATTTAAAGACCCAAAAATAGTGATTCCAACTATTATAACTTTATTTATTATTTGTTTACCTTTTTAAATTCCTTTAGGATTATTTGCTCACCATTTGGTATGGATTTCTAGATGGTTGCTTTGTTAGTTTTGTGAAATCAATTTCCTTATCTTATTAAATTCATAAGATTTTATTCATGGCTCCAAAGTAAGTGAATCCAATTTATATGGTTTTATAATATTTCTAATAGTCATTCTTGATCAATTTGAAATGTTTATTTTGCCAATTTTTATATGGATCAAATCCATAGTCTTAGAGATAACTTGAAAATGATTTCCTTCCATTAGGGTTTTAGGGTTTTGGTTCATTTCTCAAGTGTTTAAATTTCCAGATGCATTTATGAAGAATGCATTCCACTTGATTTGAATTTAATTGGATTAAACATAAACCAAAGTTTGTTCAAGATGGGATTTTAAGTTTCCATTTAGAAGCAAAAGTTTCTTTTCACCCTAAATTTCAACAATTATTTATTTTGTTTATTTATTTTCCACATTACAAGATTTGGAAAATCTTGGGATGTGACAGGCTACCACCCCTAAAATAAATCTCGTCCCGAGATTTGGGGAGGCTAGGGTTACAAGTTGGCTCAAAGCAACTAGGGTACTACCACCCTTAAAAGTTTTCCAACTAGATTACATTCTTTCTTGCTTGGAATCTTGTTGAAACTTCTCTGGGCAAACATCTGCATAGTGTCCTTTGTTTCCACACTTGAAACATGTGACAAGGCTGAGATCCTTCATGGGCTTTATCTTGTGCTTCATCTTTTCTAGACATTTGCTTGCATAATGTCCTTGGTTACCACAATTGTAACATGTGATAAGATTGAGTTCTTCACGTATCTTCTATGGACAAGTTGACACATAATGGCCTAACTCTTTGCAGTTGTTGCACCATACTTGGCTAATCTCCTTATACTTTTTCTTCTTCTCTGGAAATTCATTGGCATAGTGTCCCATCTCTTTGTAATGGCAACATTGCACATGGCTTTTGTCCTTCTTCTTCTTGGGTTTCTCCAAAGCTAGGAGTGCTTCTAGTTCATGCTCTTCAAATCTTATCTCAAAGGTAGGAAAGTTTCCTGGTCTCCATGACCTATTCCTTGGATAATACATATATCTCCTCTTTGGTCCTTTAAATTGAGTCATATTGCATGGAGGTGCAAGCTGAGATTTTCCTCTGTCTTCATCCTTCTTGGTAGAAGTTGTTTCCTTATGGTAGTCTGCAATGAGTTGTTGCACTCCACCTTGTTTCCTTTGTTGAACTATAGAATAGATGGGGCATTGGATAGGGACATGATTATTTCCTTCACATAGGAAACAAGTAGCTTGAGATGTGAGGCATTGATTATTTGGATGTTTCTCTTCACAATTGGGGCATTGATCTTCATGCTCTTTGGAAGTGTGATCCTTGTCTCCACAAACATTCCAAGCGTGAGTTCCTTCTGGAATATCATCCTTGACATCCTCGTTGTCACAAACTCCTTGGGAAGAGTTGTCTCCCATGTTGATCATTTGATCTGTCACCTTATGCAACAATTGGGTTTGGGTTTCCAAAAACCTTTGCATGGTTGGATCTACCTCACTGGTGTTGTCTAAAAATTGAGCTGTCACTTGGTTCAACTGGGTTTGGGTTACTATGAGTTCCCTCATGTTGATCCCTTGGTTGTTGTTATTGTCACCATCCTTGATGTTGGAGTTTCTTGGAGTAGTCATCTGTTTGGGTTGGATTGGGATTATAATATGCAAAATATTTCTAAGGAATCAATTCTAATCACACACATCACAATTCACTCAAGCAATGTGCAAGAAATCACAAACAAGCATTCCACTCAAACAACAGGTTTCAAGCATATTCTTAGGCAACCAAAAATATTTTGTTACACCACATTAAGTAGGTGGGTTTGACTTAAACTAAATATGGTGGTCCATCTATAAGGTTCACTTGAGATCATTCCATCCTTCTTGGTGGATTCTTCTTGAATGAGATCATGGTTTCCTTGGGAAAATTCTTGGTCACAAAAACTTCAAAGGTGATGATGATTCCCAAGTTGTGTTTCCTTAGTCTTCAAGTCTTGAGCAACATTTCTTATCTCACTTGTAGTCCATTAGTGATATCCAAGGTTGAAGTCCTTGTTGAGAATAAGGTTGAAATTACTTGAAGATGTTGAAGTCATTAGAGTTGATGAAGTCCTTTGCACATGGTGAAGTCTTTGGCCATGGAAAGGCTTAATCCATCAAGTTGAAATAGAAGAGATGTAGAGTTAAAACCAAAAGGTTGAGGGAAGATTTTACAAGATTGTTTATAAATAAGTTTTGGAACAAATTCAACTCCTATTTTTCTAAGGGGTTTGTCCAATCCTAGGTTTACAAATCCTACAGGCAACACAATGCTCTGATACCATCTATAAGGTTCCCAACCTTTAATAAGGTAGAGATCCCTGTGTTTACAATGCTAGTCCCTGGATCAATAGCTAGCATCCACAGTTAAGATGTAATATCAAGAAACAAAGGTCATAATACAACTTAATAACCAGGAATAAAATAATTTATTACATCTTGCATAGCTCATTTGGCTATCACATTACAATGCAGCAGAATATAACAATAGCATGGGGTCCTTCATCTTCAAAGTGCCACAGGCAAACATGTTGGTTGTAGACTTGTAATCCTATTTCAACACACTTCACTAATTTCAAACAAACATGCAACATAACAAGTTACAACCACAAGGTTCAATACATTTGAATTGTATTGGCAAGTGATACTATGGTAATATAGTGGAGTCTATCATCTATATGCATTTGGCAATGTGGAGCTTAGGCTTGCTTTGCTAAAAATAGATTCTCCTTATCATTTGAAAACACTAAGTTTTTGCTTGACAAACTCACTCAAGGCATCTCCCAATAGAAATTGTTGATCCTTCAACCCTTTTTCAACCACAATTTTTTAACTTAGAAATTTGGATGAGGAGATTCTTGATATCTTCCATGTTTTGATGCTCAAATTGTCCTTTACCAGGGACATGGCTAAGTACTTAGATTTTTCAATCTGCAGAGGTGGTGCACTTTCCCCACAAGACTTGGTTTCCCAAGACAAGATCTTTCAGAAGCCTTCCCTTAGACCAGAATGGACGCGTTCCAACCTATCATCCCCTACCACCAACTGTCCATTTGGCTAAGTTATTACAACCTATATGATCCAGGCAGAGTCCATAATGCCAAGTGGCTGCACTTGAAGCTTCTCAACATTTGACATCTCAAATCTCTTTGTTCCTGGGTGGCCATCCACAAGTGAGATACACAAGGTAAACCATAGAAATGGGCCTTGTGAACCACTCAACACAAACCGTTCCTTCCATTCCACCCAGGTGATTCATTCACTTAGTTTTTTTATTAGAAAACAAAAGTCCTTGACTTAGAAATATTCCATAGTATGAATATATATTCCACCCTTGTTTTCTAATAGCTAAGCTAAGCATGATAGAACTAGGAATCTTAACTTAGGAAATTTCTACTAAGGTTTCATCTACTAGGATTTCCCATGGCATAGTTTATACTTAGCAAAAATTCCATGCAAGTCCTACTTAGAAATATCACTAATGCATAGTGAAAATAATGGGACAAAAGTATGAAGCATCACTTGCCTTTTTGGTAGAGAATATAAGTTCACTCCTTGATCTTTGCAATATTCACACTCTTCAATCACTACAATCCAATCAAGCAAGCAATATTTCAATCTACTATTCAAGCAACATCACATAAAATAATAGAAACAAAACATTGCATGCAAGCATGTCAAACTTTGTTTTATTTATAAAAGTTGTTTATAATAGGTTATAAACATTCTAAAACATTTATTGGTCATTTTAGAAAGTGGCAAAACTATTTGCAAAAGATTTTACCTATAAACCATTGTTTAAACCAACTCATTATTTTATGTTGTTGAAAATGCCTTTATCAAAGTACCAATCTTTATAGGGTTCACCAAATACATTTTTAAATCATAAAACTTGGTGCTTGGGGTCAGAGAGTTTATTCCAAAACATTTCCCAAAGATTTTCTCTCAAAAGTATTTTTAATAAATAAACATTATTTTTATTTGACTAGAAATGGTTTAAATCAAGGGTTTATTCTTTTGCTTCACCAAATATATTTTTGAAACCACAAATTGATTTCTATGGTCAGTAGGTTCAAAACAATCCATTTTCCAAAGGTTTTATCTCAAAAATCATTTTATAACAATTTTTATATTCTAAACATGCTTACACAAGTTTCTGCAAAAACAATAAATTTAACAGAAGCATTTTACTAAACAAAGGGCATGGTCAGAAAGCACTTGTCTTGCTGATTCCATTGATATAAAATTTGCAAAATTTGGACGTGTGGTTTGAGAGTTATGAATTTTTCAAATTGGAACATCTAATAGACAAGTTTCTGGTTTTTAAAACAATCACAGGCCACGCGTCGTGTTGCTATTGGTCTGTACCGCTTCGTGCGGATCGACAGATGCGAGACGTTGGATCTAAGTGTAATCGTGCAGGTCATGGTACTACTTACCCCTTCGGGTTAGTTTTAATCTTAATCGTCAGATCAAGATCCTACGGATCTCACTGCTTTGACCATGAAGCAGCGGCGTGTGGCGGTGCGCGGTTAGACGGTGGCGGTGTCGACGTTACAGGAAGCGAGAGAGCGAAGGGAGATGCTCTCCAGAATCGCGGGGTCGTGGGGGTGCTCAGGTGGCCGCAGGATGGACAGGGGCACACGGAGTTAGCTCGAATTGCTCGCCGGAGTTCGTGTCCGCGTCGGGCTCGTCCTGTTGAAGACGATGGTGAAGGTACAGTGCACGCCAGAGAGAAAAGGAGGTGTCGTTAGATGCGCGGGTTCACGACGAGCATGTGCGTGTGAAGGAGAGGGGTTAGGGCGGTCAGATTTTTACCAGAGGCTTCGCCGCAGAGGTGGTAGACGACGGTGGTGCTCTATTCAAGACGAATGCGAGTGTCCAGGGCGTGCGCAGGCGAACCGGAGCTGCTGGGATGTGCGGTTCCTGTGATAATGCTCGAGTGGTCGAGGAAACGAGGGGAGGCGAGGAGCTGCCGGAATTTCTCGGTGAGCTGTAAGGTTCCCAACCTTTAAAAAGGTAGAGATCCATGTGTTTACAATGCTAGTCCCTAGATCAATAGCTAGCATCCACAATTAAGATGTAATATCAAGAAACAAAGGTCATAATACATCTTTATAACCAGTAATAAAATAATTTATTACATCTTACATAGCTCATTTGGCTATCTCATTACAATGCAGTAGAATATAACAATAGCATGGGGTCCTTCATCTTCAAAGTGCCACAGGCAGACATGTTGGTTATAGACTTGTAATCCTAATCAATAAACTTCACTATCCTCAAACAAACCTGCAACATAATAAGTTACAGCCACAAGGGTCAATACATTTGAATTGTATTGGCAAGTGATACTATGGTAGTATAGTGGAGTCTATCATCTATCTGCATTTGGCTAGGTGGTGCTTGGGCTTGCTTTGCTCAAAATAGATTTTCCTTATCATTTGAAAACACTAAGTTTTTGCTTGACAAAAACACCCAAGGCATCTCCCAATAGAAATTGGTGATCCTTCAACCCTTGTTCAACCACAAGATTTTAACTTAGAAATTGGGATAAGGAGATTCTTGATAGCTTCCATGTCTTGATGCTCAAATTGTCCTTTGCCAGGGACATGGCTAAGTACTTTGATTTTACACTCTACAGAGGTGGTGCACTTTCCCCACAAGACTTGGTTTCCCAAGACAAGATCTTTCAGAAGCCTTCCCTTAGACCAGAATGGACGCATTCCAACCTATCATTCCCCTACCACCAACTATCCATTTGGCTAAGTTATTGCAACCTATATGATCCAGGCAGATCCCATAATGCCAAGTGGCTGCACTTGAAGCTTCTCAACATTTGACATCTCAAATCTCTTTGTTCCTGGGTGGCCATCCACAAGTGAGATACCAAGTTTTCCCCAGTATACTGGACTTGGTGATGCCCAAGTTTTCCCCAGCATACTGGACTTGCATAAGCACTCAACACAAAGCATTCTTTCCATTCCACCCAGGTGATTCATTCACTTAGTTGTTTTATTAAACAAAACACAAGTCCTTGACTTAGAAATATTCCATAGTATGAATATATATTCCACCCTTGTTTTCTACTAGCTAAGCTAGGCATGATAGTAGTCGGAATCTTAACTTAGGAAAATTCTACTAAGGTTTCATCTACTAGGATTTCCCATGGCATAGTTTATACTTTAGAAAAATTCCATGCAAGTCCTACTTAGAAATATCACTAATGCATAGTGAAAATAATGGGACAAAAATATGAAGCATAACTTGCCTTGTTGGTAGAGATTATAAGTTCACTCCTTGATCTTGCAATATTCACACTCTTCAAATCACTACAATTCAATCAAGCAAGCAATATTTCAATCTACCATTCAAGCAACATCACATAAAATAATAGAAACAAAATAATGCATGCAAGCATGCCAAACTTTGTTTTATTTACAAAAGTGGTTTATAATAGGTTATAAACATTCCAAAACACTTATTGGTCATTTTACCTATAAACCATTTTTAAACCAAATCATTATTTTATGTGGTTGAAAATTCCTTTATCAAAGTAGCAATCTTTATAGGGTTCACCCAATACATTTTTAAATCATAAAACTTGGTTCTTGGGGTCAGAGAGTTTAAATCAAAACATTTCCCAAAGGTTTTCCTCCAAAAGCATTTTTTAATAAATAATCATTATTTGTATTTGTCTAGAAATGGTTTACATCAAAGATTTATTCTTTTGCTTCACCAAATATACTTTTGAAACCACAAATTGATTTCTATGGTCAGTCGGTTCAAAACAAACTATTTTCCAAAGATTTTATCTCAAAAATCATTTTAGAACAAATTTTATATTCTAAATATTCCTACACAAGTTTCTGAAAAAACAAACAATTTAACAGAATCAATTTTATAAACAAAGGGCATGGTCAGAAAGTACTTGTCTTTCTGATTCCATTGATATAAAATTTGCAAAATTTGGACGTGTGGTTTGAAAGTTATGAATTTTTCAATTTGGAACATCTAATAGACAAGTTTCTGGTTTTTAAAACAATCACAGGCCACACGTCGTGTTGCTATTGGTCGGTACCGTTTCGTGCGGATCGACAGATGCGAGCCGTTGGATCTAAGTGACATCGCACGGCTCAGAGGCTCTCGTACCCCTTCGGTTAAATTCTATCGCGACGCTACGATCTAGATCCGACGGTTCTCAGCGCTTTGACTAGAAACAGGCGGCGCTGGCGACGGTGTGTGGCGGTGCGCGGCCAGACGGTGTCGGTGTCGATGCTACAGGAAGCGAGAGAGTGAAGGAAGATGCTCACCAAAATCGCGGGGTCTTGGTGAAGCTCGAGGCGGTTTCCTTCTATCAAGGGGCGCATGGAAGCGACGGCGATTTCTCGCCGGAGTGCTCCTGGCGATGGGTTCTCAGTTCGTCATTGCTGGCGAGAGCTGAAGGTCACGAGAAGACGAGCGAAGAGGGTCATTAGATGCGAAAGAGTTTGGCGACCATGCGTGCGTCATCTAGAGAGGGAGGGGAGGACGGAACTTACGGAGAGAGGTCGTCGGAAGGACGGCAGACGGTGGCGCTGCTCTGGTGGAGACGTTGTCGAGCTTGCAGGGCGAGCGCGAGTGAGGGGAAGGTACCGGGAGGTGCAGGGGATGCTGGCGTGCAAGCTTGTGTGCTCAGGAGGCAGTGGGGCTGATGGTGGTGGCCGGAATTGGAGGTGGAGCTCGTCGGAGACAGTGGCGGTGCTGGTGGAATAGGAGACAGCCTGGGGGAAGAGGGCCGGGCGAAAGAGGGGAAAGAGAGAGGGGGAGAAAGCGACTTAGTAAGTGTGATCGCGGGGAAGATTTATTCACCAAATAACTCGTATTGAATCGGATTAAACGCGGAGGAAACTGTCAGGCGAGTTCATCGCGGGGTGAAGAAGATGATGACTTGGCTGTGGGGTGTGGCGTCAGCGAGAGAGGGGGAGGGGGAGTGGGTCCAACTAGTCAGCGATTGCGCGGTTAAGTTTTCTGGTGTGAAACGTTTTCTGCAGGGAAGGAGGGGGTGGGCTGATGCTGGGCCAGTGGGTCTTGCTAGGCTGGGTCGACCTTGTTCATTTTTTTTGTTCTGAATGTTTTTCTCTTTTCCATTTCTAATTTTTTTTTATTTTGTTTAATTATTTCAAACATCAATTTTATTTCAAACCTCAACCAAAATTTGTGTGGATTCATATACTGATTAATGACACATTCCAAGGTCAAATTTAGAATAATTTATGTATTCTTTTTAGGATCTTTTAATTATTTAAAATATGTTCTAGTTTTAACTAGATAAGATATATTAATATTTTTTTCAATTTCTATTTGAATTAAAATCACCACCAAACTTGGGTGAATTTATTTTCTGTTTATCAACATATTTCAAAGTTCAAAATAGAATAATGCTTTTATTCTTTTAGGATCTTATTAATAATTAAATAAATAGTCCATAGTCTTTAATTCAAATAGGTTTTAATTTATTTTAAAAACTCCTTTTGAAAAATAATACCATAATCTTTTCAGTAAGTTTCATTTGAAAAACTAAAACACTTGGAATTCTTATTTTTAAAACTTTAATAAATTTTTAATGTTTATTTGAAAGGAAAAAGCCTTTACTTAAATAAAATTGGATATTAATAAATCCTTATTATTTTATTTAAATAAACCTTTATTCTAAGTAGATATATTTTACTTCATTTGCTTGGCCAAGATTTAATTTGGCTCTTTAAAATAATCCTCATTATATTTCTACCTATGCTTATCAAAACCATATCTTTTTATTTAAAGATCCAAAAATAGTGATTCCAACTATTATAACTTTATTTATTATTTGATTATCTTTTTAAATCCTTTTAGGTTTATTTGCTCACCATTTGTGATGGGGATACGCCTACTGGGGTATACTCAGCAGGACGTTTCCGACTGGCCCGAGGGCTGGCGAGTGGGCCTGCAGAACGGCGAGTGAACCGAAGCCCAGCAAGGTACCAAGCGACTGGAAGCTGAAGGCCCAGGCGAGTAGATAGGCCCAGTCGGACTAGGTTAAATGATTACCGAAGCTGTAACCGAATCGGTTGAGATATGTAAACCCTAGGGGAGGTGAGTCTATATAAACCTCCCTACGGGGTGAGTAGAGACACGTTCCCTCATACACCCAAGCGACTCGCCGCCTGGCCGCCGAGCTCGCCCATTGTAAACACCTCCATAATACAATCTAGCAGGAGTAGGTCTTTACCCTCCGGGGGGCCGAACCTGGGTAAAACCCTGTGTCTTTGCCCTCATCTCGCACCGCAGATGGCTGGCCGCCCTTGCCCCTCGTTCTACTACTCGCTGCCGATTGCAGCATCTGCCGTGACCATTCCCACGACAGTGGCGCCCACCGTGGGGCCTGGCCGGTCTGGCCGGTGTTCTGCGGCGAGATCCAATCTGCCCATCAACGAGACGGTCGCCACCGGCCGCATGATAGCGATCGGCGAGATGCTCCAGATCTTGCCGAGTAGCTACGTCCCGACGGCGTGACCCGTCACGCACAGCGTGATCCTGCCAATCGGCACGATCAGCCTCTTCGTCGGCCTCACCGACGTCATCGTCTCGGAAGACTCGGCTCGCATCCGCGAGTTGCCACCACGCGATCGGCTCTCCGAGAGCCAGGTTCGCACGATCCACCGCCTTGCCTCCGAGTACAACTCGGCCCACAGCAACGTGGCCGGGAACTCAGCGGCCGCAGAAGATGCGGCCCTCACCGATGACGCCGACTCGGCGACCCCCGCGTCACTCGCCGGATCCATCACCGCGGCCTCATCCGCGGGCTCCATCGCCCAGGTCTCCAACGCGGGAGACTTCGAGGACCCCTCCATCCTCGGGATCTTCGAATTCGACTCCGGGTCGGAGAACTCCGCCGACCTCCGCGATGGCGCCAATCGCCACGCCGCGACTTACATGGCCACCGGCACCGATCCACTGGAGGATCCTTTCTCCACCCCAATCCCTCCTAACGCCACGGCAACGGAGGTCGAGAAACTCCGCTTGAAACTGGCGGAGGCGGTATGCAAAGAGCAGGCCGAGCGCGAAAAATTTTGCCTCGAGCAGGTGACGGCGCAGGAGCTGTCACGCTACCACCAGCAGCGGATCAGGTCACGCTTGAACCCCACCGTTCAAGGGCGTGCCCTGAACTTTGACGATGAAAACGACCCGGCCCGCATAGCCGAGCGCGCGATCTGCGAGAACGCGCCACCAGGAGGAAGCGCCCGGCCCCCGCCAGGATCAACGGCGATGGGTGCCCCACCACCACCCAACCGCACCCCTCCCAGGGACCAACCGCGGATAGTTGTCTCCTCACGGGAGCGAGACGCAAACGGCCTCCCTCTGTTCTCCACCCCAATGGACAACCTCGTGGCAGGCCGAGCAGCAGCCGATAGCATCATCGCCACTGGCGACGGCGCCTTACAGATCCAGTACGTCAAGGCCTTGCTTGCGAAGGCTGTGGAGCAGCAAAAAGCGGGCGCCGACTCGCAAGGTCGAGTATACTCGCGTTCTTAGGGAAGCAGAGCGGCCTCAAGCGGCCGCCCCGCGGTGGCAAACACCCTCAATTGCCCGCCACCAGAGCCACTGCAGCTCCAACACCGACCCGCGAACGCGGCACTCTCCACCAACGATCCCAGGCCGGCGACCAACTTCGTCGCCGCTAACGGACAACCCATCGACGCCCGCACTCACATCATCAACAACCAAAACTGGCGCGCACGCCAGCCCGACGACTTGCGGCACACCCTAACTAATCGCCGCGATGGCGAGCCCATGGGGTCGCTCAGTCGACTTGGGCCTAAGTGCTTCGGACCAATGATCCGAGGCGAGAAGTACCCGCCAAACTTCAAGGCGCCAAAGGAGATAGAAAAGTACGACTCCTCGTACGACCCCGCAGTCTGGCTCGACACATACCTCATGGCAATGGGGATCGCGGGTCACACTGACCTACTCGCCGCCCGTTACCTCCCATTGATGATGGAGGGGACGTGCAGGCAGTGGATCAACACGCTCCCCCAGGACAGTATCGACTCCTGGGAGGAAATGCGCGACGCCTTCGTCAGGCACTTCGAGTGCTCCTACACCCGCGCCACCACCATCGAGGACCTAAAACGATGCATCCAGGGACCCCGCGAGTCGACCCGCAACTGGGTCCAACGGTGGCAAGAGCTCTGGTACAACGCGGTCGGCATCCACCCGGACACCGCGATCCATTGCTTCAAGACCTCGTGCCGCTACGAGCCTCTAGTCGCCAAGCTCAAGCGACACGCCCGCACACTCGACAACATCCCCGACCTCCTCGAGATCGCCAAACGGTACGCCGAGGAGGATCCAAACCAGGAAATCGACGACGAGTCAGGAGGGCAACGCCGCACGGGCGGCAACGACGGCGGACGCCGAACCGACCTACGCTACAGCGGCACCCGCCTCACAGGCAAGTGCCGCAGCGACGGGCGAGTCGACTTCGTCGCCAACGCTGGGCACGCACAGCGCGAGCCCAAGAGCTACCGCCGCGACGGAGGGCAACGGCGCGATGGCGGCAACTACAAGAACAAGCCAAGGTTCGATCCTGCGGCCCTCCTTAACCAACCATGTGCGTTTCACAGCAGGGAAGGGAAGGCTGCAACGCACACCACCGCCGACTGCCACACCCTAAGGGAAATCGAGAAGGCACGGCACGCGCGGGAGGACACCGACAACGACCCGCCACATGGCGGAAAGTTCGGCAAAGTAGCCGGCTCGCTCCACACCTTCACAGGCTTCAACACGAAGCGCGAGAAGAAGGTCATCGCCCGCGCCGTCGCCGTCAACGCAGTGGCCCAAACAGACGTCCCCCAGTTCCTGAACTGGTCGGAACAGCCCATCACCTGGAGCCGGCAAGACCACTCGCCACGCATCGAGTACCCAGGACGAGTCGCCTTGGTGGTCAAACCCAAGGTTGGCGACTACTGGCTCCCCAAGACACTGATGGACGGCGGCAGCTCCATCAACATCCTCTACCTCGACACCTTCAGGCGGCTGCGGCTCCCGCAGTCGATGATCGAGACAACCCACACCACGTTCCACGGCATCGTCCCCGGTCGGAAGGCGTATCCGATCGGTAAAGTCACGCTGCCAGTCACTTTCGGCAGTCCGGCAAACTTCCGCACCGAGCGGATCGTCTTCGAGCTGGTGCCCTTCGACAGCCCTTACCACTGCGTCCTGGGGCGCCAGGCGTTTGCTAAATTCATGGCAGCGCCCCACTACGCGTACAACGCGATGAAGCTCCCCGGGCCGTGCGGCGTCATCACCATCAACGGCGACCCCGACATGGCCGCCGAATGCGAGGCCAAAGGAGCCGAACTCGCCGACGCTGTCATCACGGCAGAAACAAACCACGCCGACGAGCTCGCCAAATACGCGAGCAGGGTCAACAATGACGATCCCACAATACTCAAGAGGCCCAACTCAGAGGGCACAAACACCTCAACCTTCGAGGCCACGACGCACACCCGCACCGTCGAGCTGGTCCCGGGCGACCCCAGCCAGACGGTGACGATCGGGACAGGCATGAGCCCAGCATAGGAAGGCGCGCTCATCGAGTTCCTTCGTGAGAATAGGGACATCTTCGCATGGAAACCCTCCGACATGCCCGGTGTCCCTAGGGAGCTCGCTGAGCACAAATTAAACGCCGACCCCAAAGTGCGACCTGTCAAGCAATCGCTACGGCCCTTCAATGAAGAACGCCGTCGAGAAATCGCCGAGGAAGTGCAGCGCCTACTCGCTGCCGGCTTCATCCGGCCAATCAAATACTCCAAGTGGCTGGCAAACCCAGTCCTGGTCGAGAAGAAAAACGGGACCTGGAGAATGTGCATCGACTACACAAACCTGAACAGCGCCTGCCCAAAGGAGCAGTTCGTCCTCCCGCGGATCGATCAGATAATCGATTCAACCGCGGGTTCGGAGTCGTTATGTTTCCTCGATGCCTACTCGGGGTACAACCAGATCAAAATGGCTGTCGAAGACGAGGAGAAGACGGCGTTCATCACGCCATTCGGAGCCTTCTGCTACACCGCCATGACCTTCGGCCTCAAGAACGCCGAGGCAACCTACCAGCGGTGCATGCAAGAATGCCTCGCGAGCCAAATTGGCCGCAACATCCACGTCTACATCGACGACGTGGTCGTGAAATCCGCTCGCCAAGACGACCTACTCGCCGACCTGGCGGAGACCTTCGCCAATCTGCGGAGGTACAAGATAAAGCTCAACCCAGGCAAATGCACCTTCGGTGTACCCGCCGGACAACTACTGGGGTACGTCGTCTCCAAACAAGGGATCGAGGCGAACCCAACAAAGATCGACACGATCGCCCGACTCGGCAAACCCGAGTGCCTGCGTGACGTCCAGAAGCTGGCCGGGCGAGTAGCGGCTCTCAGTCGCTTCATCCCCCGCCTAGGCGAAAAGGCAATGCCCCTATACCGCCTGATGCGCAAGAACCCCACCTTCCAGTGGGACAAGGAGGCGGACGACGCGCTCCGCGACCTCAAAAAGTTGCTACTCGCCGCACCACTACTCGCCGCACCCACTGACAAGGAACCTATGCTGGTTTACGTCGCGGCATCCGAGCGCGTCGTCAGTGCTGTAATGGTCGTCGAACGACCAGAGGAAGGAAAGGAGCGCCCGGTTCAGCGGCCGGTGTACTATATCAGCGAGGTCCTCACCGAATCGCGCCAGCGGTACCCACAGTACCAAAAGTTAGTATACGCGGTCTTCAGGGCTCAGCGGCGCCTGCCGCACTACTTCCAGGAGCACCCGATCACGGTCGTCTCCTCCGCGCCACTGCAAGACATCATCCGCAATCACCGAGGCGACTGGGCGAGTCGCCAAGTGGGCCGTCGAGATCGGCGTCCACAACATTAAATACGAGCCACGAAGGGCGATTAAGTCACAGGCACTGGCAGACTTCATCGCCGACTGGGAGGAGGCCCAGCAGCCAGATAAGCCGCCGTACCTCCATTACTGGAGCCTGCACTTCGACGGGTCCAAAAACGCGGACGGTGCAGGAGCGGGGATAGTGCTGACTTCACCAAAAGGCGACAAGCTCCGCTACATCCTCCGCCTCGAATTCACGCCCTGCACCAACAACATGGCCGAATACGAGGCCCTACTCCACGGCATGCGAGCCGCCAAGGAGATGAGCGTCAACCGCCTCCGATGCTACGGAGATTCCGACCTCGTTGCGGGACAAGTCGCCAGCACCTGCGACGCCATCTGCCCTTCCATGGCGGCGTACCGCCAAGAGGTGGATAAGTTGGGCGGCCACTTCACTGGCTACTCTGTCGAGTGGATCGACAGGCGAAAAAACGAGGAGGCCGACACCCTCTCTCGCATCGGGTCGGCTCGACTCGCACCACCCGCCGGCGTGTTCCTCGACACAATCTCCAAGCCATCAGTCTCTCCCCCGAGGGAGATCGACATCAGAGTCCCACTCCAACCAGAGGCAGCCTTGGTCGCACTCATCACCGAGCCAGACGACTGGACCAAGCCCTACATCGCCTACCTGGAAACCGGCACTCTGCCAGCAGACGAGACAAACGCTCGGATGATCGCTCGCCGATGCAAGTCTTACACCATCATCGACGGCGAGCTACACAAGCGCAGCGTCACCGGCGTGTTCCAACGTTGTGTCCAACCGGCTGAAGGACGCAAAATCCTCCACGACATTCACTCAGGTGACTGCGGCCACCACGCCGCCGCCCGCTCCCTGGTCGCCAAGGCTATGCGACACGGCTTCTACTGGCCCACCGCTCACGCCGACGCCGTCGACATCGTCCAGCGATGCGCCGGGTGCCAGAAGTACGCCAATCAGACGCATGTACCGAGCTCAGCGCTCAAAACGATCCCCATCACTTGGCCATTCGCCGTATGGGGCATGGACATGGTAGGCCCCTTCAAGAAAGCCCCCTCCGGCTACACCCACCTGCTAGTCGCCGTCGACAAATTCACCAAGTGGGTGGAGGCCAAGCCAGTCCGGAAATGCGACGGGAAGACCGCCACTAAATTCCTACGCGAGCTCATATATCGCTACGGGTTCCCCAACAGCATCATCACGGACAACGGCACAAATTTCGCCAAGGGGGCAATGGCCGAATTTTGCGAAGAGCACCACATCCGGCTCGATCTCGCGTCAGTCGCCCACCCGGAATCCAACGGCCAGGCGGAACGAGCCAACCAAAGCATCCTCCACGGCCTGAAGCCGCGACTCCAAGTGCCACTCGAGCGCACCGCTGGATGCTGGGTCGAAGAGCTGCCCTCCGTCATCTAGGGAATCCGCACCTCGGTTAACAGATCGACGGGATTCACTCCCTTCTTCATGGTCTACGGCGCCGAAGCAGTCATGCCCACCAACCTCGAACACGACTCGCCGCGGGTCGTCCACTATACGGAGGCCGCAAACGAGCGGGCCCGCCAAGATGGGCTCGACCAGCTCGACGAAGCACGCGACCTCGCTCGATCGCGCACCGCCATTTACCAGCAAGGACTCCGCCGCTACCATAGCCGACGGGTGAAAACCCGCACCTTCCAGGAAGGCGACCTGGTGTTACGCCTCATCCAGGACAAGAAGGGCATGCACAAGCTCTCCCCTCCGTGGGAAGGCCCATTCGCCATCGGGCGCGTACTCGGCAACGACGCCTACTACCTCATCAACGTCCGCGGGGACGGCGAACTTGACGTCAAGCGACCATGGAATGTCAATCTCCTCCAGAAGTTCTACTCCTAGAACCCCACACATGTACTCTCCAGTCGCTATGAAATAAAAGAAATGGTTACCGCAAAATTGCGTCTACTCTCCATGCCTTGTGCCACTCGCACTCGTAATAACAGCGTCATGCTAAAATGCAGAAGTCAACCTTTGGTACAGCGATCGGCACGGCTAAGTAGTGCGATGTAAGAGCGCTGAGTCATTTCAGGTCTTGCGTCGTCCACGAAAAACGCCAATCCGGAGCCCCATTGGAGTCGCCTATCTCGACTGGTTTTACGAACCAAGACAACTGCCCTCGCTTCTCACAGCGACCTGGGTCCTCCGCATCCTCGGCATAGCGACTCGAACGGCTAAGTACCACGCTCGGGGACTGAATACCAGTTCGTCGCGATCGGTCAGGGAAAACGCCAAGTAAGAGAGCATGCCCAGGACTCGCCACGCGACTGACCCCACGGGCCAGGCAGGAGTGACGCGCTCACACCAACGCGCTGAGTCCTCAACCACCCTCGAGTCGCGCCTAGAACTACCAAGTACCACGCTCGAGGACTCGGCCACCCGACCCCGTTCGCGCACGGGAAAACGGTAAAGTACAGAGCACTCAAGGGAGTCGCCTTGCGACTGGCTCTCCGATCTCGGGCGAGTCGACTAAATCAACAAAACACTTGTTAACAACAAAACATCATATACGAGGTAAACCCCACAAAAGGGCGGACGCGCTCGGGGACTCGTCCAAAATGAATCCAAAGCACACAAACAAATAGCAAAACGGACACGACGTCCCATTCAATCGCATATTGCATTGTCTTATATTACAAAATATGTCCGCGTGGTAGAACTGATGCTAATACATCCAGGCAAACTACCCTATTCTGCAGGCTTCGATGACGACTCGCCAGAATCCCGGCGCCTACGAATGAACGCGGTGTACGGGTTTGACGGATACGTCGTCAGTTCACCCGCCATCGCCGCGCGGAAAGGTTGCTCGACCTTGAAGTCACGATGCGGCGGCTCGGGGTCGTTCGGCGCGACGACCGTCTCCTGATAGGGAAGGAGGTCGCCCATTGCCCAGACACGCTCCGAGTACGCGGCGGCACGCTCCTGCAACTTGAGAACCTCGGACAGGTCCACCGCGCCAGTCGACGAGGGATACCCACTCGTCACATCGTCGAGGTCGAAATCCTCGGGGAAGTGGGCGAGTCCAAGGCTCAGTGCTGTCGACGCTCCACGCCGAAACACCGACCGCGTCATGAACTCAACGACCGCGGGCGCCTTCTCCAAATACTCCCACACCTCAACGAGGTCGCTGGGAATAACCTCCGTGGGCGACATTTCTTGAAGGTAGGCGCGGACGCACGTCGCCGATAGCGTAGCCGAGTCGACGAGCATGATTACGCACTGCCTCGCGTCGAGCGAACTCGCTTCTTCCTGGCTACCAATCACGCGACCTGCGAGAAGGAGACAATGATGAGTGCGACGGACACCACAGCAATTCCAACTAACGAAAAGGAAAGATGCACTCACCAAGCAATGGGCGGGCGAGCCCCGTGATGAAGCACTGAAGCGACGTGTGGTCGTCCTGCAGCCCAGCAATAAGGACTTCCGACACCTTGCGATCCTCCTCCGCGGCTGCAATGGCGGCCTTAGCCCGCCCGTCCGCCGAGCTAGCTTCTTCCCTCGCTTCCCGCAGCTCGCGCTCGAGGTCAGCGACCCGCTGTTCAGCAGCGCCCAAAGCAGATCGCGCTGCCTCCAACTCACCAGCAGGGACAAGTTCCTGGCGAGCTTCCTCTGCCCTCGCAGCAACATCCTGGAGCTCTTTGTTCGCCTCCTGGATGGTGGTCAGCTCCTTCTCAGCACGCTGCTGTGCGGCCAATCGGTCCGCCGCTTCGAGCTGCAGACCCTGCATATCATCAAAAAAGTCAGTAAAAACGAACCTCCTAAGTGCCCACCCGCTGAAATTCAGCGAGTGCGTACTCGGGGACTGGCGATCAAGAAATTCCTAAGTGCCCACCCCGCTAAAATTTAGCGCGTGCGCACTCGGGGACTGGATAAGAAAGTAAAAGACGAGAAACTAATAAGAATCAAGCCGCTGCAAAGCACCGACCTGATCCTCGGGGACTGGATATACCTGGATGGCTGCGCCAAGCATGCCATGAAGTTGCATCGCGTCCACGGATGCGAGTAACGCTGGCATGTGCCCACGACGCTGGTCGACTTCAGCATCGACGCCCCCTGGAGCGAGGCTCGGGGATGCAGCCCCGCTCGCCGCGGCCGCCTTGGTCACGAAGCGAGGGAAGGTGGCGATAGAGGCACCCGCTCCAAAGGAAGTCGCCTCCGCCGTTCTAGGCAAGGAAACGCCCTCCTTCGTAGACGCGGCTGCCTCCACCGTGGGGCCGGCCGGCGCAACCGCCGTGTCGTCAGAGACAGTGACGATGTCGTCGCCCTTGGCCTTCTTACTGCCATCCGCCGAGGCAACGACCTCGTCCGCCTTCCTCTTACGGGAAGGATCCTCCTCGCTAGCGGTGGAGGGTACCTGGGCCACGGTCGGGTGGCCCATCCTTTTCACTCCGGTCCTGCACCTCAGTCGAATCAGTAAAGACAATCGAAACAGCTATGGAAAATAGGGAAGGCCGAATGCACTCACTTGGCGACCGGGATGAAGAGTAGCCCTGTGCGAAGGCCGGCCGGTTTTTCCAGCTCGGGGCCCAGTCGCCGACTGAGCCCTAGTTCCAGGACGTCGCGTGCCCAAGACACGGACGGCTTCTTCGTCGTCGAGGCTGCGGCTGGCGCCTCTGGGATACCTTCGGCAGGGGCGTCCTCGCGAACTGGAGCCGCTACGGCCGGAGCCTCCTTGCGGGGCGAAGCCGCCCCAATCGGAACCTCCTTGCGAGGCGAAGTCGCCACGGCTGGAGCCTTCCCTAGCCCAGAGACTGGCGCGAATGGCGGAGGCATCGAGGCTAGCGGCACTTCCACAGACGGCGCATCTAGCGCGGTTGTCGCTGGGGCCGCGCCGTCATCGGCCGAGCTGTGAGCGTCAGAGCTGCTCGTCGAGTGCGGCGGCGAGGCCATCCTCGGCGGCTTCGTCTTCCTCTTCGGGGGGGCCCTCGCCTCCTTCTCCTTCTTCTTCTTCTTCGAAGGAGTGGCCTGGCGGCGCGAGGTGGTTTCTGGGAGCTCATCGTCGTCATCATGACGCTCGAGGCTCCTGCTCGCTTCGATTTCGCGCTGACGTTGCCCGCGGGTCTTTCGGACCAGCGGGGCGATTTCCTCTTCGGACTCGTCCTCGTCATCCTCGTTGCCCTTCGCGGGCGACGTTTCGCTTGTATCCTGGGCAGATGGCCCCGGGCTCTCGTCATCGGCAGGTGGGAGCCACCCTTCCACCACTTGGAACAGCTGCGATGAATACGAAACAGAATTAGAATTACCGCGACTGCACACGCTGCGACTGCGAACAAGATAAAGAAAGTACCGTCGGAGCCGGACGCTTCGCGGTGTAGGGGGGGACCCCGGCCTGTGCATCCACGTACACCGCCTGGGTGATCTTCTTCAACGCTGGGAGATAATCCTCCAGCTTCCATTCGTCGAGGCAGGCTTTCGTCGAGTCTCCCCGGCCTGTGTACTGATACATGTAATGGTCGCGTTGGGCGAGCGGAACGAGCCGTCGCCCAAGCCAACAATTGTACAAGTTTATCGTTTGAAGCCCCTTCTTCTTCAGACCACGGATGGCCTGGAGCATCTCGTCGACGACCATTCGCTGGTCGTCGGGGAGCTTGCCGACTTGGAGATGGCGCGGCTCGGAACGGTTGGCCGAGTACCGCGGGATCGCCGCCTCATCCTCCGGAGTCGCCTCGGTTACGTAGAACCATGACTTCTTCCAGTCGCTCGCTGCTTTGGCGGGCAGCATTAGATCAAAGAAGGAAGCTTTGGACTTAAGCTGGAACGTCAGGCCGCCCGCGGCTAGCATTGGGCCGCCTGCCTCCTCGCGGCTGATCCGTCCGTGGAACAGATCTTGCCACAAGGGAAAGTAGGGCCGGAAGCCCAAGTAGCACTCGCAGAACGCCACGAAGATGGCGATCTGCTCGATGCTGTGGGGACCCAGATCTGAGGGCTGGATCCCGTAGTAGGCGCAAAAACGCCGGAAGAACAAAGACGTGGGAAACCCTAACCCCCGCTCGAGATGACTGGTGAAACAGACGAACTCTCTCTCTCTCGCGGGTTTGGGGTCGTTTCTCCGGCTGCAGGGATACGCCAACAGCCGGCTCGCAGGATTCCGGCCTCCTCGAAGGAGGCCAGTTGCGCCCTCGTGCACTTGGACCTGCCCCATGGTTCGGAGGGAAGGGCCATAGCCGAGAGGTTGGTTGGTGGTCGGAGGATTTCGGCTCGATTGGATCAAGGAGCAAAGAAAAGAGAATGCGCGCACTCGGAAGAAGTGGTGGGCAGTTGGCTCTACGGTTGCCTGCCATTCCCCTTATATAGCGGGAGTTACCCGCCAAATCAGGAGGCCGTTACCGTGCGATGATTACGCCGAGAGTTACCGTTGAGTTACCTTAACGGCTAGTTTGACCATGCCTGACGGTCCAACTCCAGCCACTCGGCTCGTTAGGCCACTCGCCGTGGCCGCGTCCCATTGGCTCGACTCGCCAAAGACGCGACTTGGTTCACTGGATTTTCTCCTTCATACAGGAGCCCGCCGATGATTCGACTGGATGCCTACTTTGAAGCCGTATACTCCGACTGCCAGCAGCCACTTACGCCTAATCAACGATGGCCTCGGGGACTACTGATGGGGATACGCCTACTGGGGTATACTCATCAGGACGTTTCCGACTGGCCCGAGGGCTGGCGAGTGGGCCTGCAGAACGGCGAGTGGACCGAAGCCCAGCAAGGTACCAAGCGACTGGAAGCTGAAGGCCCAGGCGAGTAGATAGGCCCAGTCGGACTAGGTTAAATGATTACCGAAGCTGTAACCGAATCGGTTGAGATATGTAAACCCTAGGGGAGGTGAGTCTATATAAACCTCCCTACGGGGTGAGTAGAGACACGTTACCTCATACACCCAAGCGACTCGCCGCCTGGCCGCCGAGCTCGCCCATTGTAAACACCTCCATAATACAATCTAGCAGGAGTAGGTCTTTACCCTCCGGGGGGCCGAACCTGGGTAAAACCCTATGTCTTTGCCCTCATCTCGCACCGCATATGGCTGGCCGCCCTTGCCCCTCGTTCTACTACTCGCTGCCGATTGCAGCATCTGCCGTGACCATTCCCACGACAATTTGGTATGTATTTTAGATAAGTTCTTTATTAGCTTTGGAAATTCAATTTCCTAATCTTATTAAATTCATAAGATTTTATCTATGGTTCCAAATTAAGTGAAACCAATTTCATATGGTTTTATAATATTTCTAATAATCATTCTTGATCAATTTGAAATGTTTGTTTGGCCAAATTTTATATGGATCAAATCCATAGGCTTGTAGATAACTTGGAAATGATTTTCTTCCATTAGGATTTTAGGGTTTTGGTTTATTATCCAAGTGTTTAAATTTCAAGATGCATTTTATGAGGAATGCATTCCAATTTATTTGAATTTAATTAGATTCAAACATTAACCAAAGTTTGTTCAAGATGGGATTTTAAGTTTCCATTTAGAAACAAAAACTTTCTTTTCACCCTAAATTTCAACAATTATTTATTTTCTTTATTTATTTTTCACATTACAAAATTTGGAAAATCTTGGGATGTGACAGGATACCACCCTTAAAATAAATCTCGTCCCGAGATTTGGGGAGGCTAGGGGTTACAAGTTGGCTCAAAACAACCAGGGTACTACCACCCTTAAAAAATTTCCAACTAGATTACTTCTTGGCTTGCTTGGGATCTTGTTGAAATTTCTCTAGGAAAACATCTGCATAGTGTCCTTTGTTTCCACACTTGAAACATGTGACAAGGCTGAGATCCTTCATAGGCTTTATCTTGTGCTTCATCTTTTCTGGACAATTGCTTGCATAATGTCCTTGGTTACCACAATTGTAACATGTGATAAGATTGAGTTCCTCACGTATCTTCTATGGACAAGTTGACACATAATGGCCTAACTCTTTGCAGTTATTGCACCATACTTGGCCAATCTCCTTATACTTTTTCTTGTTCTCTGGACATTCATTGGCATAGTGTCCCATCTCTTTGTAATGGCAACATTGCACTTGGCTTTTGTCTTTCTTTTTCTTGGGTTTCTCCAAAGCTAGGAGTGCTTCTAGTTCATGTTCTTCATATCTTATCTCAAAGGTGGAAAATTTTCCTGGTCTCCTCGACCTTTTCCTTGGATAATACATATGTCTCCTCTTTGGTCTTTTAAATTGATTCAAATTGCATGGAGGTGCAAGCTGAGATTTTCCTTTGTCTTCATCCTTCTTGGTAGAAGTTGTTCCCTTATGGTAGTCTGCAATCAGTTGTTGCACTCCACCTTGTTTCCTTTGTTGAACTATGGAATAGATGGGGCATTGGATAGGGACATGATTATTTCCTTCACATAGGTAACAAGTAGCTTGAGATGTGGGGCATTGATTAGTTGGATGTTTCTCTTCACAATTGGGGCATTGATCTTCATGCTCTTTGGAAGTGTGTTCCTTGTATCCACAAATATTGCAAGCTTGGGTTCCTTCTAGAATATAATCCTTGACATCCTTGTTGTCACAAACCCCTTGGGAAGAGTTGTCTCCCATGTTGATCATTTGATCTGTCACCTTATGAAACAATTGGGTTTGGGTTTCCAAAAACCTTTGCAAGGTTGGGTCTACCTCACTGGTGTTGGCTAAAAATTGAGCTGTCACTTGGTTCAACTGGGTTTGGGTTACTATGAGTTCTCTCATGTTGATCTCTTGGTTGTTGTTGTCACCATCCTTGATGTTGGAGTTCCTTGGAGTAGTCATCTGTTTGGGTTGGATTGGGATTAGAATAGGCAAAAGATTTCTAAGGAATCAATTCTAATCACACACATCACAATTCACTCAAGCAATGTGCAAGCAATCACAAAAAAGCACTCTACTCAAACAACAAGTTTCAAGCACATTTTTAGGCAACAAAATATTTTGTTACACCACATAAGTTGGTGTGTTGATCTATACTTAATATGGTGGTCCATCTATATGGTTCACTTGAGATCTTTCCATCCTTCTTAGTTGATTCTTCTTGCATGAGATCATGGTTTCTTTGGAAAAATTCTTGTGTCTTGGTCACAAAACTCCAAAGGTGATGATGATTCCTTCTAAGTTGTGTTTCCTTAGTGTTCAAGTCTTGAATAATATTCTTGTCTCACTTGTGATCCTTAGTGATATCCAAGGTTGAAGTCCTTGTTGAGAATAAGGTTGAAATCACTTGAAGATGTTTAAGTCATTTGAGTTGATGAAGTCCTTTGCTCATGTTGAAGTCTTTGGTCATGGAGAAGGCTTTATCCATCAAGTTGAAATAGAAGAGATGTAGAATCAAAACAAAAAATGGTTGAGGAAAGAGTTTACAAGAATGTTTGTAAATAAGTTTTGGAACAAATACAACTCCTAATTTCTAAGAGTTTTGTCCAATCCTAGGGTTACAATCCTACATGCAACACAATGCTCTGATACCATCTGTAAGGTTCCCAACCTTTAAAAAGGTAGAGATCCCTGTGTTTACAATTCTAGTCCCTGGATCAATAGCTAGCATCCACAGTTAAGATGTAATATCAAGAAACAAAGGTCATAATACATCTTTATAACCAGGAATAAAATAATTTATTACATCTTACATAGCTCATTTGGCTATCTTATTACAATGCAGCAGAATATAACAATAGCATGGAGTCCTTCATCTTCAAAGTGCCACAGGTAGACATGTTGGTTGTAGACTTGTAATCCTAATCAATAAACTTCACTATCCTCAAACAAACCTGCAACATAATAAGTTACAGCCACAAGGGTCAATACATTTGAATGGTATTGGCAAGTGATACTGTGGCAGTATAGTGGAGTCTATCATCTATATGCATTTGGCTAGGTGGTGCTTGGGCTTGCTTTGCTCAAAATAGATTTTCCATATCATTTGAAAACACTAAGTTTTTGCTTGACAAAAACACCCAAGGCATCTCCCAATATAAATTGGTGATCCTTCAACCCTTGTTCAACCACAAGATTTTAACTTAGAAATTGGGATGAGGAGATTCTTGATAGCTTCCATGTCTTGATGCTCAAATTGTCCTTTGCCAAGGACATGGCTAAGTACTTTGATTTTACACTCTGCAGAGGTGGTGCACTTTCCCCACAAGACTTGGTTTACCAAGACAAGATCTTTCAGAAGCCTTCCCTTAGACCATAATGGACGCGTTCCAACCTATCATTCCCCTACCACCAACTGTCCATTTGGCTAAGTTATTGCAACCTATATGATCCAGGCAGATCCCATAATGCCAAGTGGCTGCACTTGAAGCTTCTCAACATTTGACATCTCAAATCTCTTTGTTCCTGGGTGGCCATCCACAAGTGAGATACCAAGTTTTCCCCAGTATACTGGACTTGGTGATGCCCAAGTTTTCCCCAGCATACTAGACTTGCATAACCACTCAACACAAACCATTCTTTCCATTCCACCCAGGTGATTCATTCAGTTAGTTGTTTTATTAGAAAAAACACAAGTCCTTGACTTAGAAATATTCCATAGTATGAATATATATTGCACCCTTGTTTTCTACTAGCTAAGCTAAGCATGATAGTACTAGGAATCTTAACTTAGGAAAATTCTACTAAGGTTTCATCTACTAGGATTTCCCATGGCATAGTTTATACTTTAGCAAAATTCCATGCAAGTCCTACTTAGAAATATCACTAATGCATAGTGAAAATAATGGGACAAAAGTATGAAGTATCACTTTCCTTGTTGGTAGAGATTATAAGTTCACTCCTTGATCTTGCAATATTCACACTCTTCAAATCACTACAATTCAATCAAGCAAGCAATATTTCAATCTACCATTCAAGCAACATCACATAAAATAATAGAAACAAAACAATGCATGCAAGCATGCCAAACTTTGTTTTATTTACAAAAGTGGTTTATAATAGGTTATAAACATTCCAAAACACTTATTGGTCATTTTATAAAGTGGCAAAACTATTTGCAAAATATTTTACCTATAAACCATTTTAAACCAAATCATTATTTTATGTGGTTGAAAATGCCTTTATCAAAGTAGCAATCTTTATAGGGCTCACCCAATACATTTTTAAATCATAAAACTTGGTGCTTGGGGTAAGAGAGTTTAGATCAAAACATTTCCCAAAGGTTTTCCTCCAAAAGCATTTTTAATAAATAATCATTATTTTTATTTGTCTAGAAATGGTTTAAATCAAATATTTACTCTTTTGCTTGACCAAATATATTTTTGAAACCACAAATTGATTTCTATGGTCAGTAGGTTCAAAACAAACTATTTGCCCAAGATTTTATCTCAAAAATCATTTTAGAACAAATTTTATATTCTAAATATGCCTACACAAGTTTCTGCAAAAACAATCAATTTAGCAGAAGCATTTTACTAAACAAAGGGCATGGTCAGAAAGTACTTGTCTTGATGATTCCATTGATATAAAATTTGCAAAATTTGGACGTGTGGTTTGAAAGTTATGAATTTTTCAATTTGGAACATCTAATAGACAAGTTTCTGGTTTTTAAAACAATCACAGGCCACGCGTCGTGTTGCTATTGGTCGGTACCTCTTCGTGCGGATCGACATATGCGGGCCGTTGGATCTAAGTGACATCGCACGGCTCAGAGGCTCTCGTACCCCTTCGGTTAAATTCTATCGCGACGTTGCGATCTAGATCCGACGGTTCTCAGCGCTTTGACTAGAAACAGGCGGCGCTGGCGGCGGCGTTGTTGAGCCTGCAGGGCGCTGCTCTGGCGGAGACGTTGGCGAGCTTGCAGGGCGAGCGCGAGCGACGGGAAGGTACCGGGAGGTGGAGGGGATGCTGGCGTGCAAGCTTGTGTGCTCAGGAGGCAGTGGGGCTGACGGTGGTGGCCGGAATTGGAGGTGGAGCTCGCCGGAGACAGTGGTGATGCTGGTGGAATAGGAGACAGCCTGGGGGCAGAGAGGGCCGGGCGAAAGAGGGGAAAGAGAGGGGGGAGCAGGCTACTTAGTAAGCGTGATCGCGGGGAAGATTTATTCACCAAATAACTCATATTGAATCGGATTAAACACGGAGGAAAATATTAGGCGAGTTCATCGCGGGGTGAAGAAGATGATGACTTGGCTGTGGGGTCTGGTGTCAGCGAGAGAGGGGGAGGGGGAGTGGGTCCAACTAGTCAGCGACTACGCGGTTAAGTTTTCTGGTGTGAAACGTTTTCCGCGGGGAAGGAGGGGTGGGCTAATGCTGGGCGTGTGGGTCTTGCTGGGCTGGGTCGACCTTGTTCAGTTTTTTTGTTCTGAATGTTTTTCTCTTTTCCATTTCTAATTTCTATTTTGATTTTGTTTAATTATTTCAAACATCAATTTGATTTCAAACCTCAACCAAAATTTGTGTGTTTTCATATACTGATTAATAACACATTCCAAGGTCAAATTTAGAATAATTTATTTATTCTTTTTAGGATATTTTAATTATTTAAAATAGGTTCTAGTTTTAACTAGATAAGAAATATTAATATTTTTTCAATTTCCATTTGAATTAAAATCACCACCAAACTTGGGTGAATTTTAGTTCTGTTTATCAACATATTTCAAAGTTCAAAATAGAATAATGCTTTTATTCTTTTAGGATCCTATTAATAATTAAATAAATAGTCCATAGTCTTTAATTCAAATAGGTTTTAATTTATTTTAAAAACTCTTTTTGAAAAATAATACCAAAATCTTTTCAGTAGGTTTCATTTGAAAAACTAAAACACTTGGAATTCTTATTTTTAAAACTTTAATAAATTTTTAATGTTTATTTGAAAGGAAAAAGCCTTTACTTAAATAAAATTGGATATTAATAAATCCTTATTATTTTATTTAAATAAACCTTTATTCTAAGTAGAAATATTTTATTTCATTTGCTTGGCCAATATTTAATTTGGCTCTTTAAAATAATCCTCATTATATTTCTACCTATGCTTATCAAAGCCATATCTTTTTATTTAAAGATCCAAAAATAGTGATTCCAACTATTATAACTTTATTTATTATTTGATTATCTTTTTAAATTATTTTAGGTTTATTTTCTCACCATTTGGTATGGATTTAGATAAGTGCTTTATTAGCTTTGGAAATTCAATTTCCTAATCTTATTAAATTCGTAAGATTTTATCTATGGTTCGAAATTAAGTGAAACCAATTTCATATGGTTTTATAATATTTCTAATAATCATTCTTGATCAATTTGAAATGTTTGTTTGGCCAATTTTTATATGGATCAAATCCATAGGCTTGGAGATAACTTGGAAATGATTTTCTTCCATTAGGATTTTAGGTTTTGGTTTATTCTCCAAGTGTTTAAATTTCAAGTTGCATTTTATGAGGAATGCATTCCACTTGATTTGAATTTAGTTAGATTCAAACATTAACCAAAGTTTGTTCAAGATGGGATTTTAAGTTTCCATGTAGAAACAAAAAGTTTCTTTTCACCCTAAATTTCAACAATTATTTATTTTCTTTATTTATTTTTCACATTACAAGATTTGGAAAATCTTGGGATGTGACATGAGCTCGCCAGAGACAGTGGCGGTCCTGGTGGAATTGGGGACAGCATGGGGGCAGAGAGTGCCGAGCGAGAGAGGGGGAAGGGAGAGGGGACTCAGGCGATTAAGAAGGCGTGGTCGAGTGGGGGATTAATGGAGGCAATAATGTGTATTGACGCTGGCTTCAACGGCCAGAAACAGCGAGGAGGTGTTGGAGGCGTGGTCACCGCGAGGAAGACGAAGATGACTGGGCAGTGGGTCCTGGTGTCAGCGAGAGAGGAAGAGAGGGAATGGGGTCCAGTGGTCAGCGACTTAGCGGGTTCGGTCTGCGGTGAGGAAAAAAACGTTTCGGGGAGAGAGGGAGAGGTGGGCTGCTGGGCCTTAGTGGGCTAGCTGGGCTAGGCTGTTCCTTTATATTTTTTTTGTTTCTGTTTCTTTTTCTTTTTCAATTAATCTGTTTTGATTTTGTTTAAACATTTCAAACGTCAATTTGATTTCAAACCTCAACCAAAATTTGTGTAGATTCATATACTGATTAATAACATATTCCAGAGTCAAATTTAGAATAATATATTTATTCTTTTTAGGGTCTTTTAATTATTTAAAATAGGCTCTAGTATTAATTAAATAAGATTTAATAATATTTTTCAATCTCCATTTGAATTCAAATCACCACCAAATAAAATAATTCTTTTATTCTTTTAGGATCTATAAATAATTAAATAAAAAGTCCATAGTATTTAATTCAAATAGGTTTTAATTTATTTTAAAACTCTTTTTGAAATCCAAATAATATCAAAATCCTTTCAGTAGGTTTCATTTGAAAAACTAAAACACTTGGTATTCTTATTTTAAAATCTTTAATAAGTTTAAATGTTTATAAGAAAGTAAAAAGCCTTTACTTAAATAAAATTGGATATTAATAAATCCTTATTGTTTTATTTAAATAAACCTTTACTCTATTTTATCAAATAGAAATATTTTATTTCAAAAGCTTGGCCAGGATTAAATTTGACTCTTTTAACATAGTCCTTATTTATATTTCTACCTTTGCTTTAGAAAACCATATATTTTTATTTAAAGACCCAAAAATAGTGATTCCAACTATTATAACTTTATTTATTATTTGTTTACCTTTTTAAATTCCTTTAGGATTATTTTGTCACCATTTGGTATGGATTTCTAGATGGTTGCTTTGTTAGCTTTGGGAAATCAATTTCCTTATCTTATTAAATTCATACGATTTTATTCATGGCTCCAAAGTAAGTGAATCCAATTTATATGGTTTTATAATATTTCTAATAGTCATTCTTGATCAATTTGAAATGTTTGTTTGGCCAATTTTTATATGGATCAAATCCATAGTCTTAGAGATAACTTGAAAATGATTTCCTTCCATTAGGGTTTTAGGGTTTTGGTTCATTTCTCAAGTGTTTAAATTTCTAGATGCATTTATGAAGAATGCATTCCACTTGATTTGAATATAGTTGGATTCAAACATAAACCAAAGTTTGTTCAAGATGGGATTTTAAGTTTCCATTTAGAAACAAAAGTTTCTTTTCACCCTAAATTTCAACAATTATTTATTTTGTTTATTTATTTTTCACATTACAAGATTTGGAAAATCTTGGGATGTGACATTTTCTAGCTGGAGTCTCTTGTAGAGAGAAAAAGGCATAACACTAACTCCAGCTCCCAAATCGCATAAATCGGTTCTAACATAATTATTCTTAATAGAGCAGGGAATAGTTGATATAACTGGATCACCAAGTTTCTTTGGAACCTTACCATTGAAGGAGTAATTAGCAAGCAGAGTAGAAATCTCCTCATTAGGAATCTTCCTTTTATTAGAGACAATATCCTTCATATACTTTGAATAAGGAGGCAATTTAATAGCATCAGTCAAAGGAATTTGCAAAAATAAAGGTTTCATCCACTCATAAAACTTTTTGTAGTGTTCTTCCTCCTTTTACTTGTGTTTCTTACCTGGAAAAGGCATAGGTTTCTGCACCCAAGGTTTTATCTCACTACAATGTTTCTTAGCAATAAAATCTTCCTTTGTGTACCTAGTGTTTTTAGTGTGCTTCTCCGGTTCTTCCTCAACTTCCTCCTTATCAGGAGCATCATTTTTATCATTACCGCTCTCAGTTTTAGCATCAGAGAAAGATATACTATTAGGATCTACAGCAGGTTCAAGTGGTTCCTCATCTATTTTATGTTTCTTTTTCTTTCTTTTACAAGGACTGTCACTACTTTCACCTTGTTTAGAATCCTGCTCAATTCTTTTAGGGTGTCCTTCAGGATATAAAGGATCTTGAGTAGCTATACCACTCCTAGTTCTAATTCCATATGCATGTTTATCTCCTGAGGCATTAACTAGCATATCCTTGTGTACCTTAGCAAGTTGATCAAGTTGGTTTTGAACCATTTGAAATTGATTACAAAGAATTTTAATATCATTAGAAGTTCTTTCCAAAATATCTTTCAACTCATTGATAGCTCTAGAGTTTTCTAATGAATGATTCTAAACTTGTTTATTCAAATTACCTTGTTTAACAATAAAAATGTCAAGTTCCTCTAAACATTGATCAGGAGGCTTACCATAGGGAATATCACCTTCATCAAAGTGTTGGGGAGAGTGTACCTCAATAGTAGATGAGTGAGGAATTGGCTTGCATAATTCTTCTATAGGAGGTAGATTCTTCACATCTTCAGCTCTAATACCTTTCCCCTTTAGACATTTCTTTGCTTCTTTCATCACTTCATCATTTAATGCAATAACTCCCCTTTTCCTTGGGGTTGGTGTTGGAACTGGTTGAGGAACAACTGGTTCAGGAATAATAGTCTCAGGTGTATTTAGCTCAATTGAAGTCCAATCATCATAATTCTTGCTTATTTTAGCCATCAATTCTTCAGCATCTGTAGGAGTTCTTTTCCTGAAAAAACAATCAGCAAAGCTATCTAGGTAAGTCCTAGAATCATCCGTAAGTCCATTATAATAAATATCAAGAAGCTCATTCTTAGGTAATGGACATCCAGGATGTGCATGAATCAAGGCACAACACCTTGTCCATGACTCAGGCAATTTCTCTTCTTCTCCCTGTTTAAAATCCAAAAGTCTCTACAAAGCAGCATGTCTAGCACTGGGAGGAAAATATTTCTAGAAGAATGAAGCAATCAAGCAATCAGGGCTATCAATGGAACCAAGAGGTAATCTATTAAACCAAGCCCTAGCTTCTCCTTTTAGTGAAAAAGGGAGGATCTTAGTAACAAAGTACTTGCGCATTTTAAAATCATCAGAGAATAAAGCACTCATAGTAGAAAGCTCATTCATATGAGCCACAGCGCTCTCATTTTCAGTTCCACAGAAAGGCCCTTTCTCAACAATATCTAAATAGGATAAATCAAGAGAGAAATCATAATCTTTATCTTTAATATCTATGGGAGAGGTGGAAAACTTAAGATCAGAGGACGACTTAGGAATAATGGTGTGTCTAGCAAGGAGACTCTTAATAGCACTAGTACCATGTGTGTTTCGGCACTCTTCAACAAATTCATCAGTGAACTCAATGTAACCATCATTAATATCATAACTCTCTCTAGACTTAGGTGAGATAACATGTGTAACAGTGTCTTCACTAGGAGTTTTGGTATTTCCTAGACTATCCATAGTAGCATCTAGAAAAGGACCTAATGAACCACTCGCATCAAGCATAGTAGAAGTAACATCATGAGCATCAAAAGCAGTTTCAGATTCAGCAGTAGTAGCAGTGTGTGTAGCATGAGTAGGTGGTGGTGTAACAAGCTTATTTATAACAGACGGTGAATCAAGAGCAACAAAGGTGTTCAGGACTGTACCTCTTCTTGTAGTGGATGGTAAAATAGGGAACTTTCCATCACGGGACTTACCCATGATGAATGGAGTAGCAGTGAACAATAGTAGATCCAAGTGAACTTACAAATAAATCTATGCTCCCCGGCAACGGCACCAGAAAATAGTCTTGATGACCCACAAGTGTAGGGGATCGCAACAGTCTTTGCGGGTAGTATTACCCAATTTATTGATTCAACACAAGGGGAGCCAAAGAATACTTGCAAGCCTTAACATCTGAGTTGTCAATTCAGGTGCACCTGGAAATAGTTCTTGCTCACAGGAGTTTATCAGTAGCAACAGTTTGGTAGTAGCAACAACAAAGCAACAGCAACACTAAAATAGGAGCAATAGTAATAGTAACAGTAAATAGTGGGATTCGAGTGCGGTAGGCATAGGGATGGACGGACGGGCGTTGCATGTACGAGTATAAACATGTAACTTCAAGATCTAGGGCATTGCAGATAAATAAGAACAAGCGTCCAAGTACTAAACAATCCTAGGCATGTGCTCGAAATATAGTCATACGTGCTCGCAATGAGAACTTGCACAACATCTTCTACCCAGCCAGCCCGTGGAAGCGGGGCCTCTAGGGAACTACTGGCAATTAAGGTGCTCCTTTTAATAGAGCACCGGAGCAAAGCATTAGCACTCACGAACACATGTAATCCTCACACCACAGCCATCCCCACCGGTTGTCCCAATTATTGTCACTTTGGGGCCTTTGGATCTAGACAATGATATGTGTACACAACTTGCAGATAAGATCACAAACAATACTATCATAATGATTCACTAATAAGTTCAGATCTGAGATCATGGCACTCGGGCCCTAGTGACAATCATTAAGCACAACAAGTTGCAACAAAGTCAAATCGCACTAATAGAGATACTAGGCACTACGCCCTAACAATCTTATTCGATTACATGATAGAACTCATCCAATCCCTACCATCCCCAAGCCTACAACGGGGGATTACTCACTCATGGATGAGGGAGAAATCCATGGTTGATGGAGAGACGTTGGTGATGATAATGGTGATGATTCTCTCCAAATTCCCCGTCCCGGCAGTGTGCCAGAACGGAGTTTTTGGATCCGAATCTTGGTTTCTGATGGTGGCGGCGGAGCAGAACTCTTTCTGGAAAAACATCGAACCCCCCTCGGTTTTTATGTCAAGGGGCAAATTATAGGCGCAGAGGGAGCCCGAGGGGGTGCCTGGGGTGGCCACATCCCCCAGGCCTTCACTCCGTTTCGTCTTCTGGCTCCGTGGATCTTCTGGTGAAATATAATTTTTGGCATATTTTCCGGGGTTTTTCCTGATAGTTGATTTTCTGCACAAAAACTAGACACCAAGGTAATTCTGCTGAAAACAGCGTCAGTCCGTGTTAGTTGTATCCAAATCACAGAAGTTTAGAGGATAAACCATAGAAAAAGTTTTCGGGAAAGTAGATACGTTTTGGACGTATCGTAGCATCACCAGGATACAATTCATAATACTCTTCTTGGGATAAACTATCATGAGGGAACACTTTATAATACTCTTATTTAGCAGCAGGAAAAATTTCAGAAGTGTCTCTATTCTCTAGTTCATCACCCTTGCTAACAAGTTCATCAGTTATAGAGTTATCAATCCACTCACAGAAATAAGGATCATCAACTAATATTTCATAAAAGATGTGCTCTCTCAAATCCTACTCATTAATACTACAATGATTTATCTCCAGTTTATCATTATTAGTGTTCTCCAAATGAGTATCTAGGCATAAAGCCTCCACAGATAAATTATCTTTCAGTTTCAACACAATAAGAATCATTACTAGAGACTGAGACATCATAAACAAACTTATTATTAGTAGAATGATGTTTTTCTTCAACCTCACCTTTTTGGTGTTCCTCCTCGTTATCTAGTGGTTCCTGCAAAATGTTAGTTTTGGGAAATATTTTTTACATAGCTCCTTACTCTTTATCACAAGTGCATTCCCACTAAAATGTTGTTGACAATAATTGACAATATAATACGTAATATCATGATACCTTTCTAAATCCTAATTATCGCTAATTTTCATAATAATACCAACTTTTCTAAGCAGATCATGAGACCCTTCATAAACTATGTATTCCAAGAGTTTTACATTATTACCGTATATGTTAGTATTGGTGGATAAAAATTCTTTAAAGAGAGGAATGCATTCATAATCATAAAGCTTATCAGGCTTACCATTATATTGCCTCATCCCTTCGAATAAACTTGACAAATTACCAAAATAGCAATCCACCTGCTTTGCATATCCTCAAGGATTAGCAGTTCTTCTTCGTGTTCATCCTCTTATTGGGAAGGAACTTCATCCTTATCCAATGGGATTTCCTGAAAACGATTAACATAGGGCACTACGGCTCTACTCCGTGCCTTACTACTCATAATAAGTGCTTTCTCACTAAAATGTTCGTGACAATACCAAGAAATGTGTTGTAGGGTTTTATAAGCCATTTTTATGAGAATACTATCTTCACTATTAATACGTGATATGACATGTATTATCAGCTCATGGGCACCTTCAAAGATAACATACTGTAATACTTCACTAGTGGTATCACCATTCTTATAAGACACTAAAGATTGATTAAAGGTATCAGAGCATTGAAAATGAAAGTAGTGCCCAAGTTTCAGATATTGAGGACATATTATTTGATCGTCTATCGTATCCGAAGAAATTAACTTTTGAGCATATTCCACTATTTGGGAATATATTTCTCTTACCGTCGTATTGTTCATTTGTTCTACAATACACATCCTCCTCTTCCAATGATGATTCATGTACCATGTTAATAGCATCACAATATTCATAGCAAAATTCATTTTCTAGTTCCTCACCAAAGTCCCCAAAACCACTGTCTAGGCACGAACCATCCTCAGAACAATCATCATAAGTTTGGGACTTATAGAAATCATTACTAGAGAATGAGATATCATTGACAAGAATACTATTTGTATGTGGAATTTTATTTTTAGAAGTAGCTGATTCAATTGTTTGATCAAATCTCTCCTTTTCATTATTGCTAAGGTAATTAGCGAGCAGCTCAGAGATAGTCTCACCTTTTGGTTTACCTTCCACAAGTTGAGAGGGTAAAATGTCAAGCGTAACCTCTTCATTAGCAATATGTTCAGGCGGTTTCGGTGGAGGTTCTCATATGATGTTGCCTTCTCTTCAGCTTTTTGATCCTGCTAAAGGCTAAGCTTTTCTTGTTCAAAGGTATTCATATCGGACGACATGATTAGTAATAAAAAAATTATGGGTTTTTGGTTTGTAAACAAAAGCAAAAAGACAAATGCAGCAAATAAAGAAATCTTAAAACAAAATCTAGCAAAACTAAAATAAATAAACAAAAGCTAAAAGACCTACATTGTTTAGCTCCCCGGCAACGGTGCCAGAAAATAGCTTGATGACTGCAAGTGCACAGATCATTTGTAGCTAGTTTCGAAATAAAGATATCGATCCCACAGGGAGCAGGAGTCTGAAGTCTAATAACTCTTGAACTAAATACTGAAATAGTAATGCTAAATAATGTTCTAAGTAACAAAATAAAATGTGAGTTTTGTGTAAAAGATATTTTTGGGTTTTCAAATAAGAGAAAAATAAGTAAACTAAAGTTGTAAGTAAACAAGAGCATGCAAGTATGATTACGAAAGTCTGCAAGATGATGGAAAGAGTTCGCATGGGAGTAGTGGATCCACCGCTAGTAATTAGAAAGAGTGATCAAAATTATTATAATGAATAAGACCATTTATGATATGTGTGAGAGGATCTCCATATAAGGACGAATAGGCAGCAACCACTGCTCACATCATCCTCATAACCACAGCAGACAATAACCGACAACCATCGTGTTACTACGCTATTAAGGGATTTCTCCCATGGCATGGACAATGTTTAGTGAGTTTTGCTCGGTTCCCAAGTTGATACGTAAGGGAGTGTTAACAACTTTATAGTCACTGTAAGTGCTATCACCCCTCCGTATACCAACAAGTAGTTCCCTCCATTTAGTCCTTAGTGAGGCAAATATTGAGTGGCGCGCTTCACCCAACATCAAGATGAATGAAATCTAACACAGACACATAATGAACAATATCATATAATAATCTTTATCTCAGTTCAATCACATACTAGGATTTATCTATCTCCCCAAGAACAAACAAAACTACTCACACATGAAGTCAATCAACATCATGGATAGAATATGGATGAAGTATGATGATACAATTGAGGACAAGTGCAAATCCAAGATTCAATCTAGAACTGCAACAAGTAACCAAAGGGGATCGGTGATGGAGACGTTGTTGATGAAGGTGACGATGTATATTGATGTGGAGGACTTCAAGATCCTAGTCCCTTATCCTCTTGTGTGATGGTGATGGTGATGGTGTAGATCTGATTGGAGGTGGCTAAGGTGGTGGCATGACGGCAGGGCTCCGCCGGGGTGGAGAATATTAATTGGTGGTTCTCTCTTGGCTCCTCTCACCTTTATATAGGCCTTATAAGTTCCCTAAGCCGCCCCCAATACCTTCATATGGCTTAGGGAAGGTTCTGGAGCAACTATACATCGGGAACTATACAGCCGAAAAAATGCTTCCCGCCATATAGTTGCTCGTCAAACCTTTAGGTTCCGCAGTGTTTTGGCCGCCGTTTCTTCATACGAACTCCGATTTGGATGTTATCGGGCTCATTGGATTTTTATCGATGAGGGATACAATCAAGTGGTCTTGGAAATTTATTTTGAGAAGTTGGAAAAATTCACCTTTTCCAACACTCCAAATGGCTAAGTCTGGTCCCTACAGCTCCTACATACTATACTCTCTTTGTTCCTTTTTACCCATAATATTCACCGACACCTACACACATGTCATAGAAAAGGAAAGTGATAAAATTCTACCTAAACTATTAAATGTGCAAAGCTCCTATGAAAGTGAATGAGAACTAGAAATCATGCATATAAGGCATAGATGTAGCTAGAAGAAACATGATATGAGAGATAAATGGTACAATTATATGGATAAAACAGGTGATATTTCACATCCATCATTGACTAAACCTATCCCTAGATCAATACGTGTCAAAAAAACACCAGAACGCCATGGGTGTTAGGTACATTACCATGTAATCTAGATTATTGACTTAACTGCAAGTGGGAGACTGTTGGAGATATGCCCAAGAGGCAATAATAAAGTGGTTATTATTATATAGTTGTTTTTATGATAAATGTTTACATCTCATGCTCTAATTGTATTAACCAGAAAGATTAATACTTGTGTCTTTGTAAACATAAAATAGTCCCTAGTAAGCCTCTTGTTGATTAATAGATGATCATGGTTTCCTGATCATGGATATTGGATGTTATTAATAACAAGATCATATCATTAGGATAATGATGTGATGGACACACACCCATAATAAGCATCGCATAAGATCAAGTCATTAAGTTCGTTTTGTTACAAGCTTTTAGATACATAGTAACCTAATCCTTTGACCATGTGATCATGTTAATCACCGTCACCGGATGAGTACTTTGATGACATCAAACGCCACTTCCATAACTGGGTGGTTATAAAGGTGGCATATTGGGTATTCTTAGAGTCTATGTTGAAGCGCATGGATCAAGAGTGGGATTTGTCGATCCAAATGACGGATAGATATACTCTGGGCCCTCTCGGTGGAATGTCATCCAATTGGCTTGCAAGCATGTGACTAGGTCACAAGGGATGTCATATCACGGAACGAGTAAAGAGTACTTATCAGTAACGAGGTTAAACTAGGTATGGAGATAACGACGATCGAACCTCGGATAAGTAAAGTATCGCACGACAAAGGGAATCGGTATCGTACGTAAATGGCTCATTTGATCATGAAGTAATCATTGAGTATGTAGGAGCCATTATGGATCTCCAGGTCCCGCTATTGGTTATTTATCGGAGAGGTGTCTCGATCATGTCTACATAGTTCACGAACCGTAGGGTGACACACTTAAGGGTTCGATGTTGTTTAAGTAGATATGGAATATGAGTTGGAGACCGAATGTTGTTCGGAGCCTCATATTGGATCCAAGACATCATGAGGAGATCCGTAATGGTCCGGAGAATAAGATTCATATAATGAAAGTCATTTTTTGGGGTTCCGAAAAATTATCGGTATTTTGACCGGAGCTTCTAAAATGTTCTAGAAGGGTCCACCAGTGGGCCCACCACCCCGAGAGGGAGCAAATGGGTTGAAGGATGCTTCAGGGGATCATGGGCCAGCCGCACCAAGCCCTGGTGGCTCAATCGTCCAACCCTAAAGGAAAGGGGCAAAAACCCTAAAGAAGGAAAGGGGAAACTTTGGGGGCATGTTTCCCCCCAATCCCTATGTGCATCGACCCTAGGAGGGGAGGGCCAAGGGGGATTCCCAAGCCGCATCCACCCTCTATATAAAGATGGGAGGGGAGGGTGCACCCTTGCCCCTTGCTCCCAACCCTAGCCGCCACCCTCCTCCTCCTTCTTCTTGCTGCTCCGTCTTAGGCGACGCCCTGCAGGATTCTCTCCTCCTCCACCACCACTACCATGTCGTCGTTTTGCTAGGATTCCAAGGGTATCTACTACCTCCGCTGCCCGCTGGAACAAGGAGAGGAAGCTCTTCATCGACTTTGTACGTGTGACCGAGTGCGGAAGCACTATTGGAACGCAGCGCTAGAAGGATCGTCTTCGCGATCTTGAGATCGACAAGTGATCGACTACATCAACCACGAGATCAGATCTTGTTAACAATTTGGATCTAGGAGGTTTAGTTCTCTCCTATCTCATTGCACCGATCTCATAGATTATATCTTGGCTTTTCCATTGGATCTTGGTTTTATGTGTTCTTGCGATAGAATTTTTTGTTTTCCATGTAACGAACCCTACACAGAGAGGAGTATTGGACTTCTCTGTAGTATTCTTGAACTGTTGGGTAGAACCAGTGGCAGACGCACCCTCCCTATTGCCCGGGTAGCTGCCCGGGCTTCTGGTCGTCCGGACAGGTTAAGTTTATCACTAACTGATACAAAATTAGCAATTTAAGCCTCTAAAGTTATAGTTTGCCTAGGCTTATAAATATTATTAGGTCCGCTAATGGGTAGCATGCTTAAGATCTTGACGAAGCTTGCAGATCGTTAGTGGCTAGTTTGAATCACTGAAGAAGTGAGAAGAGAGAGACCAGAAAAGTTCGGAAGAGATCCGAAGGAGTTTGGAGAAAGAATAAAGAAAAGGACCAGAAAAGGATTTTCAGATAAATGGTTGTTTTAATATGTTTATTATATATTAATTATGAATTAATATATTGTAAAGAATATTTAAATAAAGATTTATCAAAGGCATCTTAATAGTTAGGAAAAATCTCGGAGGGATTTTACCTAAAAATAAACGGATGGAAAAGGGCAAAGAAGGATAGTTTTTGAAACAGACCATGTGGGCAGTGGATAGTCCGCGCCGCACGTGAGCGGTCATAGCTATGCACCGCCTGGCCAGAGAGCTAGAGTCGCGCTGGGCAACAACCCACACGGGGTCGGGCAGCGAGTTGCCACGTGCTCGGGCGAGTGCACGCTTGTGGTCCGCAGGTCGGCCTACCCGATCATGTGCTAGGCACCACCGCAGCAGCTTCCGACTCGCAGGCCGCTGGCTGTGTCCGATCCACCTGGGGCCTTCCTCCCTCCATTGCCATAGGCAGATAGGCCATACGCAGGTGGGCAGGTGGCTCACCCGGTCGGCAGCTGTTTTGTCCCCTTATTTATTTATTTGTTTATTCCTACATGGGAACCCTAAGGTGGAGAGAACTCCTCCGTTCGCCTTTATAAAGGGCTTCTCATAGGAGGATTAAAACACACCAATTTCCACTTGAAAATAAATAAAAGGCCCGTGTTGCCTATCTCTCCTCTCTCTCTTGACCGTGACCCCCTTGTCCAGGCTGTGCAAGCAAGGAGTTCTTTACCGCGGAGCACCGTCACGCTGAGTGATTCGGAGCCGAGAGATCTACTTCTGCAGTCTCGGCTGGATCAGAGAGAAGCGGGAGTCATTGTCAAGCACCATACGTGTGTGACTCCCTCTCGTGGCACAATGCTTTTGGTGCTAGGAGTTGTCGGGGAGCCATAGGACATAGTGACCTCGAGGTAAGAGTCAGGGCATTTTCTTTATCCACGTTCCTCGCGGTACATTAACCGCACTCGGTCTTCAAAGGTATGAATATCGTATCCCCTCCCATTACGGCATTACTAGTAGATAGATCTTGGGCTTTCGGGGTTTTCCGCACAGTAAATTTTTTGATTTTCTACATCGAACCCCAATAACCAGAAGGTGTGGAGACTTCATAGGTGCTACCGGAATGAAGGACTTCATGGGATTGATCTGACACACGTGTATGCCTACATCATCCACGATCACTCTTTCATTAAACACTTATGTATGTTGGAGGGTATGTAGATTAGACCTATCTCTTGTTACTAACATCTCGTAGATGGGACCTTGTGGGGTTTCTTCCGTTGTTCTGTAGGATTTTATTGTTTTCCATGCAACAAACCCATCATACCTCATTTCAATGGTTGGCCTCGATCTATGTTCCTCTACCCCGTCTCCTACATAGCTTCTTTCACATTGTTGCATTCTCTCTTGTTCCTCTTGTCATCAAGGATAGATATAGATGTTGTTGGGACCTCCTCTTCTAGTTTTCACTAGCACCATTGAGCCCGAGAAGCCTCGTTGTCACTTTACCAAAAATATATTCTATATGTGGTAGGACAAGTGCCGACATGGTTATTTCCTTCACTGGTGGAAAACGGGCCTCTAGTCCCGGTCCGTAACAGGCTCTAGTCCCGGTTTCGGACCCATGACTGCCAAATCGGGACTAGAGGCCCCTATCTCTAGTCCCTGTTTTCTACGGACCAAGACTAGAGGCCACCACGTGGCAGTTCTTGCGAGGCGGGGGCCGCAAACCTTCTAGTCCCGGGTCATAACACCACCCAGGACTATAAGGGTTCCTGCCACGGCAGAGATTCGTGTGTTTCTCTGTCGCGGCAGAGATTGTGTGTTTTCATTTTTTTGCCATTTCGTTCCTTTTTTGATTTGTGTTTGACTATAATTTCAAACATGTTTCCATACACTTATTCGACGCTACTACATACACAGTAGATGTTGATGCATATATATAATTAATATTCGATCCCTTGCAAGCATACATATATTCGATCATATCAAAAGGAAGAAAATATTTTGAAATTACATGGTCATTGCTGATATATCATATCAACTACCTGGAGATCACTAAGGAATATCGAGTTCCGCGTCCTCCGCATAATGTTCTCCATGTACATCAAGGACCTCCTTCATCAGAAATCCCGCCAGTTCCTCTTGAATTGCTCGTACACGATGTTATGGCTCTAGATTATCCCGCAAACCATGAATATAATGTGAATCAAATTTGCGCTCACTGGTCAACTCGGAATGTACTCGCAGACTTAGAATCCACATAAATGAGTCCCCGGTGGGTGCTGCAAGCCCTTCACCGTTTTATAAGTTATCTCATCTTTGAATGGACCTTGTATTTTCTATCTGAACCGTGTCCAACACTTGCTCGGCAAAGAAAATGAACAAAGGAGTTATTAGTTACTTGATATCAGGAAATGAACGAACGAGACCGATATAATATGGTAATGATTGAAATTACTTATGGAGAATTTCTTTCATGTCGCTCCACTTCTCTTGATCCCAACTTAATGAGGTGGACTTCAACTAGGGACTTTTCAACTTGAATGTTTAGCAAGATCCAGTGGAACTACAGACGTTTACATAAGCATCTCATCAATTTCACTTAAAAAAGAATGTGTCCAAGACAGAACACTCACTTGAAGTTGTAAGGAAATAGTATTTCCTTAACAAAATGATTCTCGGTTAAAAACATGCATAGGTCTTCCTCTATGTCCTTGGGGTGATTGTTTAACGTATATTCATTAACGATATATGGGTCAACGAACCCAACGTCATATCTTCTAGCTCTTTTGTATTCAAGCATCTTCATTCTGCAGAATATAATACCGTACAAAAGGATATATATAGTTAGGATAATATATTACATGCAATTAACAAGCTGATCTAGAGACTTAATTACATAAATAAATCACTTACATACATACAGTAGCAACCGATGATAGATCTGCGAGGGTGCACTAATTGTATAACTGAAACAGTTCGGTCATTTGAACCTGTATCGAGTACTCTTTGAAGTCATGCTCCTTTCTAACGTCCATCGAAAACCAATCTTTCTAGTGTTTTTTTCTGTTTGCGCAATGTACCATGCATACAGATTTCGCATATGGGTTGATAGACGCGTGAGCTCCTCATGACTGACTAGAGGCTCCCCTTGGACATACCGCCATACTATCTGACCCACTATCGTATCTTCATAGCCTAAAAATTGACCAAGAGACATATTTGAATCGGTAGCAAATGCTTTGGCGTCCGATACAGTGATGCCCATTAGTGCAGCAGCAGTACTAGCTCTAGGGTCCATTATTTACATGTCCTTTTCCATTTTGGCTCTGAAGGCCTTGTCGATATCTGAAATCACTTTGAGTGGGGGGCTGACTGAATCTTCTGTTGTCTGAGCTGGGCAACTTGTTTCCCTTTTTTGCACTTGTTATTTTTTTCTGCTTTGCTTGCTTAATAATTTCTTGGCCATAGTCTGATTCCAGATTCATCGATATTTGGGATGATTGCTCAAGAAAGGACCTAGCCCACTTTTTGGTTTTTTTCATCAAATACCGTCTTTGGCTCGGGCTTTTTTGGTGCAAAATGCGCCTTAACTTGGGCATCCACATCTGCGGCATTTTCCTCATCGATCTTGTCATATGGTCTCTTTGGAAAAGCCGACGGGATGTCGACTATCTTCGCTGTTTTACCTTTCTTCAATGTGGGGCGCGGGAGAGCGGTGACCTTCCGTTTTTTCAACGAGGTATTATAGCATGGAGGCGGAGGCATAGGTGGAGATTGAGTATTGCACGGAGGTGGAGATCGAGTTGATGTACTCCTGCTGCAGCGATCGACATCGGGGTGGGGTGGACTTGGAGGTTGAAGATCATCGGGGCAGGGTGGACTTGCAGGTTGATGATAATCGGGGCGGGGTGGACATGGAGGTTGACGATAATCGGGGCGGGGTGGACTTGGATTCCTTGGAGTCTGTGTCCATGGCACCGAGCCTGGAAACTTGATGTACTTCTTCTTCCATAGAATGATGTTGCATTTGTCATCTCCCAGTTTCCTAAGGCCTTCAAGCGTAGTGATGTCAATCTCTAGGTCCACAAAATCCTCCACTATGTAATCCACCGTGACACGAGCATAGCCACGTGGAATCGGAAGTGAATGATGGAGTGCTCCAGGTAGATAAGGTAAAGCAGTGACGATCGCCACCTTGAAGGACAGGTTTTTCATTGGCTGATGTAGCTCACATTGTGTCTTCTCTCTGACATCATCCAAAGGGTAGCGAGTAGCCGGTGCATCATCCAGCAGTGCTTGATCATCATCCCGGACCTCCGTGGAAGCCATGTTGCTTCTCCGCTGGCTAAGATCCAATGAAGGAACATCAGCCTGCGGCTGAGTTGACAACCTTTGGCTAATTGCTTCCATGAGCTTATTCATGTCATCTAGGTCCTATTCTATCTTCCCGATCCGGTCTGCCTCTCGGTACTTCTTTCTCTGATGTCTTATGTAACTATCATCATACTAGGGAAACCCTTTCTTCCACGTAACACCGGCACCTTTGCCTCGTGTTCGTCTAGGTTTTTAGGATTCCCGAGGGCGCGTGTGAGCTCGTCATTTTCTCTCTCGGGCCGGAACAATCCCAATTGACCTTCGTTCATTGCTTTAACAAGTTCTTTGGAGGGTTTTAGAATTTTTTTCATGAAATAATGTCTTCCTTGTTTCTGGGTCCAATGATCCCCGTGCCCGTACCGCCAGTGCTTTGACCTCTCGGGCCATCCATCTGTACTGGGAGTGATGCCTCTATCCCTCATGTTCCGCTCCATAGTTTCCCACTTAGGCATGGCACTCTTGTAGCCACATGTCCCCATTTTATGATGGTATTTATTTTGGCAGCATTAATGCATTCTTTTCCGACTTTGCCTGCGCTACAGAAGACTGCTTGTACGTTACAAAATATGGCCACTATTCTCTCAACTTATCGTTTGCTCCTTTGAAGTCTGGAGTTTTCTTTTTCTCGACATAGTTCGCGTACAAATTTTTCTTGTGGTTCCGATACAATTTGGCCATCTTCATTAGAGCCCACTCCTTGACTTTTGCTCTTTTTTCAAGCCCACCCGGCCTTGGGGTAATACCATCTGCCTTGAATTCTTCATACTCTGGAGGTAGTATGAAATGTGCTATGAGCTTTTGCCAAAGGTCATCTTTGGCATCATCGGTGACATAAATGTTGGATTCTTCACTTGGTTTCTTTGACTTATTTCATTCTTGAATGGTGATCGGGAGGTTCTCCCTAAAAATCACCCCACATTGATTTGTAAACATTCTCCCGAGCTTTTCTAGAGAAATCATTTGTCCATTATCATCTATTTCATCGATGGTGAACCTTTGATTACCATCCAACTTTCTATTCGGGCCTCGTTTCGTTCTAGCTGTCGATTGCTTTGATCCGATGGGCTAAAATAAGAAGAGAGAGTGAGTAATATATATATATATCTAGATCAATTAATGCATATAGGTCACACGAGGATTAATATATATACCTCGCCGGATGCTGTCGAGGGGCCATCATTGTTGTTTTTTCCCTTCGTCCATCTGGTCTTGGCCTTCGTACATCAGGTCTTGCTCTTGTCCATCACCGGATGGATTTAGATATGACGATATCTCTTCCTCGATCTTGGCATCTTCACTGGTAGTAATAAGAGGAATTTCACCTCTTATCATGCCCTGAAGAAGATCTTCACCGCTGCGATCATCCATGACTTAACTATTCCAGAAAGAAAGGTAAAACAAGTTAGAAAAAATAGTAAGAAATTAGCAATGTACTAAAAAAGGTCACTTTTTAATGTAGATATGAGCAAATAATACCTATTTATGTAGATATGAGGAAATATTGCTCATATCTACATAAAAGGTATTATTTGCTCATATCAACATAAAAAAGGTGACCCTTTTTTAATACATTGCAATATAAGTGCATTGCTATATTTAATTGAATAAACATTCTAGAAAATAAATATTACGCCAACAAATATTAGTACTAACCTATTTCTACACTAACAAAATTTCTACCAAATATTAATAATAAATATTAATACTAAACAAATATTAATACTAAACCCTAAACATTACTACAAACCTTAATATTAATAATAAACAAATATTAATACTAAAACCTAAACATTAATATTAATAACAACACCCTAAACAATAATATTAATAAAAAATATTAATATTAATAATCGTTATTAATATTAATAACAAAAATTAATACTAAACCCAAAACATTAATATTAATACAACACCCTAAACATTAATATTAATAACAAATATTAATACTAAACCCAAAACATTAAAATTAATACAACACCATAAACATTAATATTAATACAACACCCTAAACATTAATATTAATAACAAATATTAATACTAAACCCTAAACCTTAATATTAATACAACACCCTAAACATTAATATTAATAACAAATATTAATACTAAACCCTAAACATTAATATTAATACAACACCCTAAACATTAATATTAATAAGAAATATTAATACTAAACCCTAAACATTAATATTAATACAACACCCTAACAAATATTACTACTAATTAAGCAAATATTAATACTAATCAAAATAAATTAAAAACCTACTAACTACTAGCTAGTCGATCGGGAGCGGCGCGGTTGGCGAGGTCGATCGGGGGTGGCGAGCGTGGTCGGGGCGGGGCGGTTGGCGGCGGCGCGACGAGGTCGGCGACGAGGCGGCACGACAACGGCGCGAGCACAAGGCGATGCGGCAGTGAGAGGCGGGTCCGGCGACGAGGGCGGCAGCGAGGTTGACGGAATTTTGGGCAGCACCTCCCTGCATTCATTGATTCGTCTGCGGCCTTCATCTTCGTCTTCGTCTCGTGGGTGGGCGCGGTTGGGGGTGGGCGGGTGGTATATAAAGAGACAACCCTCTAGTCCAGAGCTATGGTACAACCCGGGACTAGAGGTCCTCTAGTCCCGGGTCCTCTAGTCCCGGGCGGTGAGACGACCCGGGACTAAAGACCCCCCCTCTAGTCCCGGGTGCAGCCCCGACCCGCGACTAGAGGGTTTTCGGCCGCTTGAGTTTTCGTTCACGAACCCACCCCTCTAGTCATGGCTGCAGTAAAGACCCAGGACTAGAGTTTTTGTTGTAGATTTTCTTATTTAAATTCAAATCAATTAGAAAACTTTGGAAATTCATATCTCCTATTGTATAAATCCAAATAATATAAATAATATGTCTATTATTATCAGAAAGATATAAGGAATCTGAATATAGCATCCATAGATATGTTTGCATCATGTATTAGTTATGCCATTTTCAAATCAAAATGCAATCACTATTTTTTTCTTCATATTTTTGAATTTGACAAAACTTTCCACATAAAAATTGTTTGAATTTAAATAACTAATCCAAAAATATTTTCTAAAATAGAGGTTTTTTTGTAATTTACTTATTTTTTAGTTTATATAACTCAAATCAATTAGAAAACTTTGGAAATTCATATCTCCTACTATATAAATCGAAATAATACAAATAATATGTCTATTATTATCAGAAAAATATAAGGAATTTGACTATAACGTCCATACATCTATTTGCATCATGTATCAATTATGCCATTTTCAAATCAAAATGCAATCACTATATTTTCATATTTTTGAATTTGACAAAACTTCCAACATGAAAATTGTTTGAATTTGAATAACTAATCCAAAAATATTTTCTAAAATAGACGGTTTTTTGTAATTTACTTATTTTTTAGTTTATATAAATCAAATCAATTAGAAAACTTTGGAAATTCATATCTCCTACTATATAAATCCAAATAATACAAATAATATGTCTATTATTATCATAAAAATATAAGGAATCTGAATATAACATCCATACATCTGTTTGCATCATGTATCAAGTATGCCATTTTCAAATTAATTAGAAAACTTTGGAAATTCATAGCTCCTACTATATAAATCTAAATAATATAAATAATGGACCGTTTCCTACTACGACTTTCTGGAACTATGAAGATGTTCTATTCTTGTGCCAGGGAGCTAACTAATTTCACATATTAGGGAGTGCCTCTATGACCAGCTTAAGGGTGATGCCAGAGGACTAGGCTCCGTCGACATCTCACTCAAGCTGGCCGTAGTGTTGTCCCTGCTCTTGCACATCATGTTGCATCTTATAACTTCTCTAACTAGATCAATATGCCTGCGAGCTAACTAATTGCACATATTAAGGAGTATATCTATGGCCAGTTTGCTGGAGATGCCTGAGGACTTGATCCTCTGGCATCTCCCTCAAACTAGTCGTAGTGTTGTCCCTGCTCTCGCACACCATCTTGGAGATGTCTGAGGGTCACAAGGATGCCTATTTATAGTTTAAGCAGCACGACATAGTGTCGATACTCACGACATAATATCCACACTCACCCCTGTCATTAGTGCTGCCACCCACTGAAATAGTGTTGCCACACACTGCCATAGTGTCGCCACTCACTGAAATAGTGCCGCCACTCCCTGGCATAGTGTCGCCACTCATGTTTTGTCCCGGTTGATGTATCCAATCGGTACTAAAGGTTCATCTTTAGTCCTGGTTAGAGAAACCAACCAGGACTTAAGGAGTTGCGGCAGGACCTATTTATTCCTAGATGGTGTCTCCAACCGGGACTAAAGATGAAACTTTAGTCCATGTTGGAGAAACCAACCGGGACAAAACATGAGTGGCGACACTATGCCAGTGAGTGGCGGCACTATTTCGGTGAGTGGCGACACTATTCCAGCGAGTGGCAACACTATCATGTTCGAGGTTTCATGGCTTTCGGACCAAATGACAAATGTTATGTGCAGAATCGCGGCTTAGTTTGTGATATTGTGCCCATATTGTGCATGCATGTGATTCTTAGGATGGCGAATAATGTTGCAGGAGGAAGTTTTCCTATTCGTCACACGGAAAAGCCATTTTCCATTTTCCGGGCACAAAAAATGGGACATTTTGTGAACCAACCACCAAAATGCTATTACAAAATGCTACCATCCCATTTTTCTAAAATACTAGACCATATTACATGGACGATATCCCATCCGGGAGATCTCAAAACCTTCCGTCCTTTTCGAGTGAAAAACACAAATGTCTGTCGTATCGGTAGGAAGTGGGTCCGATTTGAACTACATGTACATGATCTAACGCTCGTGATATTTTGAAAAAAAATCATTTTTAGACTCACAATATGATGGTTGTTTAGAGATCCAATGCAAGTTCTAACGAGGCTCATCCCCTATCTCCATGCCCGCTGTTTTGACCATAGTTTTGAATGGGAAAAATTTGAATCGGGCATAAGAAATTAAAAAATGGTCCGAACAATGTAAATCCTTCGCGTGGTGTCATATTATGTGACATAGTTGCAAGGAAAAATACCAAACCTGACATATTGATTATGTCTCGAAAAAACATTCACAAAATGACCTATCATGTTCGAGGTTTAATTCCTTTTGGACCAAATGATTCAATACATTATTACACATCATTTCTTCGTGTGTGTCCCTTTCTGATTGCGCTGTAACCATGGAGCATCTTCATTCATTAACGTGATGCTTGAGACATCCTTCACTATGAAGGGCGGAATTTCATGAAACTTATCACAATCTTCTGACATATCTGTCTTGTCCTCCACTTCCATGATGTTTCTTTTCCCTGAAAGAACTATGTGGTGCATTGGCTCATCGTCTGATGTATTCTTTTGCTTATTTTTTATTTTTCTCGGTTTGGTAGACATGTCCTTCACATAAAAACCTGATCCACATCATTGGCTAGGACGAATGTTTCGTTTAAGTACCCAAGATTGTTGATATCCACTTATGTCATTCCGTACTTCTTGTCTACCTCAACCCCTCCTCCTATCAGCTTGACCCATTTGCACCTAAACAAGGGGACCTTAAAAGTAGGTCCATAGTCAATTTTCCATATCTCCTCTATATAACCATAATATGTGGTCTTTGACCCATTGTTGTTTGTTGTATCAAAGCAGACAGCACTGTTTTGGTTGGAGTTCTTTTTATCTTGGGCGGTCATGTAAATTGTATACCCATTTATCTCGTACCCTTGGAAAGTCGATATAGTCGAAGATGGTGACCTGGACAGAAAGTATAGTTGATCTCCAAGAGTGTTGTTTTTTGATGAGATGTTGCAACCAACCGTCGAAAGTCTTCATGTGTTCATCTATAATCCAAGAGTCATGCTTTCTAGGGTTGTTGGAGCGTAAATGTTTCTTGTGTTCCTCGATATACGTGGCCTTCAAGGTGGAATTTGTAGGGGTTCGTAGCATGGAAAACAAAAAAATTCTATCGCATGAACACACACAAGCCAAGATCTATCTACTAGATTGTAGCAACGAGTCGATAAAGTACTAACTCTCGAAGATCCAAAGAGTTTAACGAGAGCAGATTCTCATGGGTGATGTAGTCGTTCACTTGCCGATCTCAAGATCGCGTAGGTGATCCTTCTGGCGCACCGCATTCCGGCAGCGCTCCCGTAGTCGGTCACACGTACGGTACTCGATGAAGACCTTCCTCTCCCTTGTTCCAGCAGGCAGCGGAGATTGTAGCTCTCTCCTCGCGATTCCGGCAGCACGACGACGTGGTGTCGAAAGTAGAGGGGAGATCCCGTAGGGCTTCGCCTAAGCCGGAGCGAGTATGGTGGAGTAGAGGGAGCCCCGGCGATCTAGGGTTTAGAGGGCCGAGGTTTAGAGGTAGCTAGCAACTAGAGTTTAGCTATTCGGTAGCGGTTTAGAGGAGATCTAGATTGGTCGCAACTAGAGAGGGGCGACGACCAACCTAGGGTTTCTTGGGCGCCAAGGGTAAGGGGGATACCTTGGGGTGTTCCCCCACCCCTCCTTTTTTAGGTGGGGGCGTCCAAGGGTGTCCCCAACCCAGGTGGAAACCCTCCGTAACTTAGAAACCCTCCCTAACTCGGAAACCATGTTGGGATTTGACTTTTTCAAACTGCCTTTTTGACTTTCAAATTAGAGTTTGATTTCTCTCTTCCAAGTGTCCAGCCAAGTGACCTAGTACGTGATGCAACCATTACACTTTGTCATGACACATCCATGTACCCTTCCCCTTTCGAATCGGTGAACCTTCTAGACCCTTCTAGAACATTCTGGTGAAAACACCGAAATCATTCCCGAACTCCGAAATTGGACTTTCCTTATATGAATCTTCTTCTCCGGACCATTTGGATCTCCTCATGATATCCCGGATCCCATCCGAGACTTCGAACAACATTCGGTCTCTTTACTCACATTCCATATCTACTAAACAACATTGAATCCTTAAGTGTGTCTCCCTACGGTTCGTGAATTATGCAGACATGATCGAGGCTCTTCTCCGATCAATAACCAATAGAGGAATCTAGAAATTCATATGGCTCCCACATATTTCTACGATTACTTCGTGGCCGAATGAACCATTTACATATGATACCAATTTCCCTTTGTCTCGCGCTTTACTTATCCGAGGTCTGATCGTCGGTATCTCTGCATACCTAGTTCAACCTCGTTACCGATAAGTACTCTTTTCTCGTTCCCGTGATATGTGATCCCTTGTGAGCTAGTCACATGCTTTCAAGCTAATTGGATGACATTCCACTGAGAGGGCCTAGAGTATATCTATCCATCATATGGATGGACAAATCCCACTCTTGATCCATGTGCCTCAACACATACTTTCCGAACACTCAATGTCACCTTTATAGCCACCCAGTTATGGTTTGGTGTTTGATGTCATCAAAGCATCCTTCCGGTGATGGTGATTATCATGATCTCATGGTCAAAGGAATTAGATTACTATGTATCAGAAAGCTTATAGCAAATAAACTATATTAAATGACTTGATCATTATTCTACGCTTAACTATAGGAGTATGTCCATCACATCATTCTCCTAATGATATGACCCTATTGTTAATAACATCTCTATGTTCATGATCAGGAAACCATGATTATATATTAACCAACAAGCTATTTTAACAAGAGGCTTTACTAGGGACTCTTTTATGTTTACAAATCACACAAGTATTAATGTTTCCGGTTAATACAATTATAGCAAGGTATGTAAACATTTATCAGAAGCATGAAGATATGATAATAATCACTTTATTATTGCCTCTTGGGCATATATCCAACAGTCTCCCACTTGCACTAGAGTCAATAATCTAGTTTCAAACCTTTGTACATTCAACACCTATGGCTTTCTAGTGTTGTATTTACACGATTGCTAGTGGTCAACTGATCTCCAGATCCGACACTTTCAGGTTCGTGTGTAATTGCATGTCTTTGCGTCTCTACGCATCACTCATTCTCTAATGAGATGGCTTTGTATAAATTTGGTCCTTTGGTGAGACCTATAGTTCCTTGGGGTTAAAACATGTTGATAATATTGTCGTATAATATATCTTCATACTACTATCCCTTTGTGAACCACACCTAGTTTGATAACAAACTACTTGACACAAATGCCCTCTTTTGTTACTATAATAGCAGTCATATACTTAGCTTTTGTTGCAGTATCTGTCACAATGTCTTAAATTTGGAACTCATCCAAATCCATTATGGAACTTGCTTTCCATTATATTGTGCCACCCTTAGTTTATATTGACATAAACTTAATTTGTACTTTGTGACAAAACTAGTATCAATGTAGTACTTTTACAATGAACTAACCATCTATTTGTCACCTCTACAAAAATAATATATTCTTAGTTTTTCCAAAATATCATAAGAATATCCTTACTATCGTCCAATGATTATATTATGAATCATTCTAGTATATGCTCATAACATTTAGAGCATAGGACATATCTGAATTTGTACATATCACAGTATGATTGATATAAATACTTTTTGTGATTTCATACATCAAATATCAATCTATACTTGAATCTTTGTTTCACTTACCAAGTGTCAATACACTTGAATTTCGATTCAATCCTTTCTGTGCGACAAGAACCTTTCTTGTAGCTTCTATATTGAAATCATTCAATATCATCTATGTACTTTCGGCACAACCATATTAGCGTCTCAATCTATCTATATAGATATTGATCCCAAATATTCAGGTTTTCCCTAAGTCTTTCATCAAAATGAAACTCTTAACTTGTGTTAACAAAAGATACATCATTTCCAATCAAAAATATGTCTTCCACATAATGTATTAGAAATATGTCTTAGCGCTCCCACTTAATTTCTTGCAAATGCAAGCATCTTCATCATCTCCGATGAGATTAAACTCTTTTAATAGTTTCATCATGGTGAAAATTCCAACTCCGTGATGCTTATTTCAACCATTGAAGTTTGTGTTCGCTATTAGCATCCTTTTAATTAACAAAACCCTTTGGATCGTGTTATGTACACATCCTAGGTAACAATTCCATTAAAAGAACTTTGTTTTGTTTGTTCAACCACCATACAACAGAATTATATGTAGTGGTTGCTACACTAATCCGTATAGACTAAATATCGCTATGAAAGATCAAATCTTGTCATAGTCAACCTTTGAATATTGTTGTTAACTCTTTCCCAACATGTCGACTATTTCATAGATGTGAAACATCCATGTCTATTTCTTTATAGATCCAAACACGACTATAAGGTTTTACACCTTTCCAGAGGGTCTTTCAAGTTCAAAGCTTGACTTCTCGTGTATGGAACTATCACGGATTTTATGGCTCCAAGCCATTTGAAGGAGTCAGGGCCCATCATCGCTTCTTTGCATGTAGTCGGTTCATTATTGTTAAATAATGATTCAACCCTCAAATCTTGGTATTTGATTATTTATCCGACCTACTTGGTTCAATAGGAACTTAGACTTCCGTGACCACAACCTTTGAGGCATGTGATCCATGAGCATTGTTGCTGCCTCCGGAACACTTTTCGGCGCTGTGCAACTTTGCACATATAGCTAAGGTTCTTTTAACCTTATCAAAGTTCTATTGTCCTCCCACTTAACTTTTCACGGAAAACTCCTTCTCAAAGAAACTTGACGTTCCAAGCGACAAAAATCTTTGTCTTTGGTATTATGGAGGAATAGTCAACGATTATTCAAAATAACATACAAAGACATGTTCATCCGAATTTGGTTGTGAACATTTCACTTATGCATACATACCAATGTTTAAGAAAGAACAACTTGGGTTTTATCCCAAACCATAACTTTATATGGTGTCATTTCAACGGATCATGATGGAGCTCTTTTTAGTGGAAAAGCGGTAGTCTCTAAAGCTTTTAATCTTTAAAATATAATGGCTGTTTTATGAATTACACCTTTGATCTTACCATGACAAACAAGGTTTTATTACATATCTCAAACACACCATACTCTTATGGTGTTTCAGGAAATGCAAATCCATGCAATGATTCCTCTAATCTTAGGTGTTTGGCTAAACTTCTGCAACTCAAAAATCTTCCTTTATGATCTTATCATAAATTCTTTATTTTTTTGTTACATTGATTTTGCACTTCATCTTGAAATTCTTTGAACTTTTTCAAATGTTTCACCCTTCATCCTCATTAAGTAAATATTCATATATTCACTCAAATTTTCGGAGAAAGCATATGAAGTTGAAAATCTATCACTCTTGACTACATATAATGGGCTTCATACATCTATATGTACAAGTTCCAATAAGCTAGTCATTCGTTCCCTTTGGCCTATGAACGGAGTTTTAATTATCTCTAGGAAGTACAAGTGTCACTTGATCAAAAATCAAAATACTCCAAAATTCCATCCACATGGAGTTTCTTCATGTTTTCTTTCCAATATAATTTAAACGGCGATGTCACTTCCTAAGTGATCTTTCAATCAATTTGTCTTTCAACATTTTTAGCACTAGTTTTATGGATGTGATTTCTCCAACGAGATTTTTAAATCATCCATATTTTATGCATTACGGCAATTATTTGAACAACCTTTTGTTCTCACAATACCTGATAAAACAAATATTGAAGGAAAGCTTTGATTTCAACGAGCAACACAATAACTCTTTATTTGTTCTCGATGAACATCATCACATATTATTTTGCTGGTTACTTAGGCCATTGTAGTTCATGAATTGTGTTGCTTCGTATGAATATTCACACCAACAAATTCAGTATCTAATACTTAAGAACCACATTATTTAACAAGCAAAGAATACATCCATAACACGTATATCCTCTATATACCTAAGCTAAACAATTCTGGTGTTTTCTTTTCGGCCATATATTTATGAGATTCTCTTTCAGTATTTCCTTTTCTATTTGAAAGAATCTATCAACATCAATAGTGGATCCATACACATGACACATAGTCCAAATCATGTATATTTAAATACCAATGTCATTCTTTAGTAATCTTTTAGTGTAGTAAACATTTTATCTACATCAAATATTCATCCTTATCATGGAACTATTCATGATCAAGCTACTTCAGCTTATAACGGTGAATTGTGAGTATAATGTTGCTCTCCAAAACCTTTTGGAGAATTAGGACGACTAGCGTCTCCAACCTTTTGAAAATTCTCATCAAATATGAGAACATAAACTTTTCTATATTATACTCTATCATGTTGTAATCAAAACATCATTTCAGATATCGCAGTATCTTCCACATATGATGATCCTAGATAACCTTGATATTAAAACAATATTTTGAATATTAAGAATCATGGAGATAAACATGATACTTATATATACTAATACTAGAATTGTTACTCTTGATTTAATACCAATTATTAAACTTCACGAGGTAACCGGAACTTATTGAAAGTTTGCAATAGTACTTTTAAACTTTAGATTAACACTTCAAAACAATACGATACCAGTTCGTAAAGTAACTAACCAGAATTCTATAGTTCTATTATCTCAATTATAACTAAGCGCAAGGTGGTAAACGGATGACAATAACTACAACAACTATGCAATTTCACTTTGATTTAATTTATGATAAATAGTGTTCAACTTTTAATCATATTGATGTTGAACTCCCACTGAAAACAATATCCCTCATATTGTGATTACATGAACCAAATCCACTATACCAATTCCGATCATCACGTGACATGATGTAGTTTCAAAGGCAAACAATCATCATGTTCATCATATCATCTATATGACTCATGCTTTACCTTTCGGTATTCTGTATTCCGAGACCATGTCTGTATATGCTAGGCTCGTCAAGATTAAACCTTAGCTTCCGCATGAGCAAATCTGGCTTGCCCCCGTTGTATGCACTCGCAGAATCTAACACACCCGATCATCACGTGGTGCTTCGAAACAACGAGCTTTGGCAACGGTGCCTACTAAGGACGAACACTCTATAACTTGATATTTTGTGAGAGGGATCATCTTATAATGCTACCGTCGCAAACTAAGCAATACAAGATGCATAAAAGGATTAACATCACATGCAATTCATAATATGTGATATGATATGGCCTTTCTACTTGTTCTTCCGATCTCCATCTTCAAGCACGAACATGATATCCATCATCACCGACATGGCATCAAGGTCAATGGTGTCGCTCCATGGTTGTCGTCCACCAGCATCAACTATTACAACTACTTTGAATAATAGACACGCATGTCTTAACGAAATTAAAATACAACCATATGGCTCCTGCCGGTTTCCAACTTACAATAAGAAACAATGCATACATCATATATAATCATAATCATGGTCATATCACATCACAGCACACCCATGCAAAACAAAGTTAGATGCCTCTAATTTTCTTTGCATGTTTTACGTGGTTTGGGGCTTTCAATAAGTGTCGTTCTAACTTACGAACAAGAACCACAACATTGATACTAGTATTTTCAATCACCTATTGTAAATTGAATCTTAACTATGTTGGGAGAAACAGGCACCCGCAAAGCCACTTATGCAATACGAGTTGCATGTCAAGCGTGGAGCAAGTCTCATGAACGATGTCATGTAAGGTTAGCCCGGGCCGCTTCATCCCACCATTCCGCAAGATGCAAAGTACACAAGAAGCAATTGACAACAAAAGCATCAACTCCCATAATGACCATTGTGTTCTACGCGTGCAACAGATCTACATATAGACACGGCTTTGATACCACTGTAGGGGTTCGTAGCATGGAAAACAAAAAAATTCTATCGCATGAACACACACAAGCCAAGATCTATCTACTAGATTGTAGCAATGAGTCGATAGAGTACTAACCCTCGAAGATCCAAAGCGGTTAACGAGAGCAGATTCTCATGGGTGATGTAGTCGTTCACTTGACGATCTCAAGATCGCGTAGGTGATCCTTCCGGCGCACCGCGTTCTGGCAGCGCTCCCATAGTCGGTCACACGTACGGTACTCGATGAAGACCTTCCTCTCCCTTTTTCCAGCAGGCAATGGAGGTTGTAGCTCTCTCCTCGCGATTCCGGAAGCATGACGACGTGGTGTCGGAAGTAGAGGGGAGATCTCGCAGGGCTTCGCCTAAGCCGGAGCGAGTATGGTGGAGTAGAGGGAGCCCTGGTGATCTAGGGTTTAGAGGGCCGAGGTTTAGAGGTAGCTAGCAACTAGAGTTTAGCTAGTAGGTAGCGGTTTAGAGGAGATCTAGATTGGTCGCAACTAGAGAGGGGGGCGGCGACCAACCTAGGGTTTCTTGGGCGCCTAGGGCAAGGGGGATACCTTGGGGTGCACCCCCACCCATCCTTATATAGGTGGGGGCGTCCAAGGGTGTCCCCAACCCAGGTGGAAACCCTCCCTAACTTAGAAACCCTCCATAACTCGGAAACCATGTTGGGATTTGACTTCTTCAAATTGCCTTTTTGACTTTCAAAGTAGAGTTTGATTTCTATCTTCCAAGTGTCCAGCCAAGTGACCTAGTACATGATGCAATCATTACACTTTGTCATGACACATCCATGTACCCTTCCCCTTCCTTATCGGTGAACCTTCTAGACCCTTCTAGAACATTTCGGTGAAAACACCGAAATCATTCCTGAACTCCGAAATTGGACTTTCCTTATATGAATCTTATTCTCCGTACCATTCCGGATCTCCACATGATATCCTAGATCCCATCCGAGACTCCGAACAACATTCGGTCTCTTTACTAACATTCCATATCTACTAAACAACATCGAATCCTTAAGTGTGTCTCTCTACGGTTCGTGAATTATGCAGACATGATCAAGGCTCTTCTCCGATCAATAACCAATAGAGGAATCTAGAAATTCATATGGCTCACACATATTTCTACGATTACTTCGTGACCGAATGAACCATTTACATACGATACCAATTTCCTTTTGTCTCGCAATTTACTTATCCGAGGTCTGATCGCCGGTATCTCTGCATACCTAGTTCAACCTCGTTACCGATAAGTACTCTTTTCTCGTTCCCATGATATGTGATCCCTTGTGAGCTAGTCACATGCTTGCAAGCTAATTGGATGATATTCCACCGAGAGGGCCTAGAGTATATCTATCTGTCATATGGATGGACAAATCCCACTCTTGATCCATGTGCCTCAACACATACTTTCCGAACACTCAATGCCACCTTTATAGCCACCCAGTTACTGTGTGGTGTTTGATGTCATCAAAGCATCCTTCCGGTGATGGTGATTAGCATGATCTCATGGTTAAAGGAATTAGGTTACTATGTATCAGAAAGCTTATAGCAAATGAACTATATTAAATGACTTGATCTTTATGCTACACTTAACTATAGGAGTATGTCCATCACATCATTCTCCTAATGATATGACCCTGTTGTTAATAACATCTCTATGTTCATGATCAGGAAACCATGATCATATATTAACCAACAAGCTAGTTTAACAAGAGGCTTTACTAGGGACTCTTTTATGTTTACAAATCACACAAGTATTAATGTTTCCAGTTAATACAATTATAGCATGGTATGTAAACATTTATAATAAGCATGAAGATATGATAATAACCACTTCATTATTGCCTCTTGGGCATATCTCCAACAGAATTCTGTAGAACTGTGTAATGTGCTTTAGTGTAAGAATGTTCGTCCCTACATATTATTGATTTCCTTCCTAGAGTGCCCTTTCCACTCAGTATCCCCTGGTGTCGCGATTGAGGAAGACCAATCAGCTTAAGGTCAGGAACAAAGTCAACAGAAAACTCAAGGACCTCCTTTGTTCCATAGCCCTTGGAGATGCTTCCTTCTTTCCTAGCACGGTTACGAACATATTTATTTAAGACTCCCATAAACCTGACAAAGGGGAACATATTTTGTAGAAATACAGGACCGAGAATGGAAATCTCTTCGACTAGGTGAACCAGGAGGTGCGTCATAATATTGAAGCAGGATGGTGGGAACACCAACTCGAAACTGACAAGACATTGGACCACATCATTCTATAACCATGGTAGATCTTTAGGAATGATTATCTATGAGAGATTGCATTGAGGAATGCACATAGCTTCACAATGGGTACTCGAACATTATCCGGTAGAAGCCCCCTCAATGCAATCGGAAACATTTGCGTCATAATCACGTGGCAGTCATGAGACTTTAGGTTTTGGAAATTTTTCTCTGTCATATTTATTATTTCCTATATATTTGATGAGAACCCAGACGTGACCTTGATACTGCCCGGGCATTCAAAACATATTTCCTTCTCTTGTTTGGTAAGAGAATAGCTGGCATGACCTTAAAACTATTGTGGATGCAGGACTTCTGGGTCTTTTATAAGTTGATGGTCCTTCTGTGCTTCCGGTGTATATTTTGTCTTCCCATACACGTCCAAGAAGTCTAGCAGGTTGACGCAAAGATTCTTCGTCACATGCATCACATCGATTGCAAAGCGGACCTCTAGGAATTTCCAATAGAGTAGCTCCCAAATATAGATTTCTTCTTCCACATGGGTGTGTGTCTGTCAGCGTCCTTCGGAACAGATTTTCCGCCAAGACCCTTTCCAAAGGTTACTATTTGATCCATATATTTGATCATATCAAATATATCAGCACTAGTACGTTCCTTAGGCTTCGTCTAGTGACATGCCTGACCGTTGAAATGCTTTCATTTCTTTCTTAAGGGATGCTTGGCCAAAAGTGTAATATCCCTCCTTTGTAAAGGAAAGTATCCTTGTGATTGCAATGCTAGTCCCTGGATCAATGGTAGCATCGACAGTTTAAGATGAAGTACACAGAAACAAAGGTCATTATTACAAGTCATTCCAGAGACAAACATAGTCTTTTACAGCTCCATGGCCACAGGCCTAGTACAAGAGTTTAAATATGTAATAAGATAAATAAGTCTTCATCTTCATGTGCCACAGGCAAGCATGTTGAGTGTAGACTCATGACTCCTAATCATCATCAGAATAACCTGCAACATCACAAGTTACAGCCACAGTGGGTCAATACATTGGAATAGTATTGGCAAGTGATACCATAGTATAATATTGGTGGACTAGATACTATATGCATTTTGGCTAAGTTTAGCTTAGGCTTGCTTTGCTCAAAATAGGTTTTACCTATTAGTTGAAAACACTAAGTTTTCTTTGTCAAAATCTTTCCCAAGGAACCACCAATAGACATTGGGGACCTTCACCCTTGTTCAACCACAAGTTTTTACTTAGAATTGGGATGAGGAGATTCTTGATAGCTTCCATGTCTTGATGCTCAAGTTGTCCAATACAAGGGACATGGCTAAGTACTTAGATTCTTCCATCGGCAGAGGTTGTGCACTTTCCCCACAAGACTTGATTTTCACCAAGACAGGACCTTTCAGAAGCCTTCCCTTAGACCAAATGGACGCGCTCCAACCTATCATCCCACTACCACCAACTATCCAACTGGCTAAGTTATTGCAACCTATATGATCCAGGCAGAGCCCATATTGCCAAGTGGCTACACTAGAAGCTTCTTAACATATGGCATCTCAAATCCCTTTGTTCCTGGGTGGCTTTCCACAAGTGAGATACACAAGGTAGACCATAGAAAATGGGCCTTGTGTAACCACTCAACATAACCCATTCTTTCCATTTCACCCAGGTGTTTCATTCACTTAGTTGTTTTATTAAGCCAAAACATAGTCCAAAGACTTAGAAATATTTATTCATAGCATGAATATAACCACCCTTGGTTGCTACTAGCTAGGCTAAGCATGGCATTGATAAGACTTAGAAATATTTCTAGCAATTCTACAACTACTAGGATTTCCCAAGCATAGCATATAGATCAAAAATAACCATGCAAGACTAGCAAAATATTTCTAATGCAAAGTTGAAAAACTTAGGAATAAAATCATGAAGCACCACTTGCCTTAGTAGTTTGGAGAGTAGCTACAATCCTCACAATCACAATCACTATTTGCACCAAAATCTACACATAAAAATAATAGCACCAAAATCACATACAAAATAAATACAAGCAAAATATATGGATTCATGCATAATGCCATGTGATGATTCTATACTCCAAACAAGACAAGTGCACAGTACTGAATCATAAACAAGTTCAAAACTTGCCAAATAAACTTTATTTGAACAATAAAACATTTTTCAAATAATTAATATACCCAAATTAAGCCTACAAATGTTTCTGCAAAAACAACCATTTTTAGAGAGGCAAAACATTAAACACATTGCATAGATGGAAATGATTTTCTCTCCTGATTCCATTGATATAAAATTTGTTAAATTTGGACGTGGGATTCAAAAGTTATGAATTAAACAAGTTTAAACATCTAATAGATCTAATTCAAACTTTTAAAACAAAACTCGTGCCACGCGGTAGCGTCTGGTTGGCTGGTACCTCTTCGCGCTGGATCGCCTTCGCGCACCGTCAGATCAACTTAAAATCTGACGGCTCAGTTCTTACCATACCCCTTCGCCTATCTTCTAATATCGACCACTGGATCTAGATCTAGTGGATCTAAATGCTTTGACCAAAACCCGGCGACGCAAATGGCCAGAACGGCGGTGACGACTCTGCCGGCGATGGATCGGCGAATCTAGCGAGGGCTGGGGGCAGTGGTGATGCTTACCAGACTCGCACGTGCACGAGGAAGCTCAACATGGTCGTTGTGGAAACGGGGGCGTGCTGCTGTGGCCGTGGGAGCTCGTCGGAGTCGGGGCGGCGTCGGTCTTAGGTGGACGGCGACGTTGGCGACGTTCTGATCCGACCTAACACAAACGAAAGGCATCAGCGCGTGCGCATCGTTCAGACGAACAAGATGGGGTCAAGGAAAAAACACGGGGAGGTCGAACCTCACCGGAATTCCTTGCCGAAGTTGGAGACGGCGTCGGGAAGTTGCGGTGCTTGACGGAGTCGATGCTGTGGTGCGAAATAAGGCAAACTGCGAATGTCAGAAGATGCGCAAAGTGATAGCGGACAAGCTTGCATGAACCAGAGAGCGAGGCGCGCACGAGGCTTACCACAATCGGTCGCCGGAGTCTGTCGGTACTGCGGCGGTGTGAGGGCAAATTCTAGCAGCATGGTGGCGCTTCTGGCTAGCTTTGTTGGGGGAAATGGCCGCGAGGGGGAGGGGTTTAAGTAGCCGGAGCTGGGCGTGGAGTTACTCGGCGAATCAACGGCATTTACTCGCGCAATCAACGGCAGTGACGCGGGGAGGAAACAGCGGAGGGCTCAGTCGTGGGCGGGGTTTGGGGACGACACTGACGGGGCAAGTGGGTCCGGGGCATCAGTGAGAGGGTGTGTTCGCGCGGGTGAGAAACAGAGGAGAGGAGGGGAACCCCGGGTGGGCTGGTTGTTGGGATGGATCCAGTGTTGGGCCAGATTGGCGACGCTGGCCTTTTTCCTTTTCTTTACTCCTTTTCTATTTCTGTTTTAATTTTCTGGATCCATTTTCAAATAAATTCAAAGGTCATTTGAATTCAAATATTTTCTAGATTTTTGTAGAGTGTAGCACTCACATTTTTGGGCATGAAACCAAGTGGTCTCTCTGTACTAGCTTGGTCCTTTTGATTGAACAAAATAAACAGTAATATAGCACTTGATTTGAATAAGTTTTGAAAAATGCTTTTCAAATCATATTTGTTTTGTAAATTTTTCTCCAAACTCCAAAAATCCAACAAAGTAACAAGAGAGCAAGCAAGGCTTGGTTTAAAAAAAATAAACTCTTCAAATGAGAGTGGCATTGGTTTAATAGTTGCTCAGATAAAATAATGAGCATCAGATGCTCCTGTTTTTGAAATGGTTTTGAAATGGAGCCCTAAATGATCATGAATGCATGGATGATATGCATGAGTTTTGAAACATGATTTTAGGGATGTTACAAATCTAACCCCCTTAAGGTGAATCTCTCCCTCGAGATTCGGGTTGTCTAGCAAATAGGTGATGGTGGTCTTTTCGAAGATCATCTTCTCTTTCCCATGTTGCTTCTTCTTCGGAATGATGGTTCCATTGAACTTTGCAGAATTTGATAGTCTTAGTCCGAGTAACTCTTTCTGCAGTGTCAAGAATCTTGATAGGTTTCTCTTCATAAGTGAGGTCACTCTCCAATTGAACCTCTTCCAAAGGTATAGTATCCTTCAAAGAAGTCCCTTCCATTTCTGGATGGCATTTCTTAAGTTGACTCACATGAAACACATTGTGAACAGCAGACAAAGACTCTGGCAATTCGATCTCATAAGCTACTTCTCCTTTACGACTCAGAATCTTGAATGGTCCAACATATCTTGGGGCCAATTTACCTTTGACACCAAACCTCTTCACTCCACGAAGTGGTGACACTCTAAGATAAGCTCTATCACCTACTTCATAGGTGACTTCTCTATGTTTGGGATCTGCGTAGCTCTTTTGTCGGGGTTGTGCTATCCTTAGTCTGTCCTTAACTAGCTTGACTTTATCTTCAGCCTCTTTGATTAGTTCTGGTCCGAACAAACTTCTTTCTCCTACACCATTCCATAGCAATGGGGTGGTACACTTTCTCCCATAGAGAAACTCAAATGGTGCCATCTCAATACTGGCTTGATAGCTGTTATTGTAAGAGAGTTCTGCGTAAGGTAGACTTTCATCCCAACTGGCTCCATAGTCTAGCGCACATGCTCTCAACATATCTTCAAGAATCTGATTGGTCCTTTCTGTCTGTCCATCAGTCTGAGGATGAAATGCAGTGCTGAATTCCAACCTCGTTCCCAATGACTCATGTAGTTTCCTCCAAAAATGAGAAGTTAACTGAGTTCCCCTATCAGACACAATACTCTTGGGTACTCCATGTAGACATACAATTCTACTCATATAGATCTTGGCTAACTTAGCACTTGTGTAAGTTGTCTTCACGGGTATAAAATGAGCCACTTTAGTCAAGCGATCCACTACTACCCAAATAGAATCATATCCTGACCTGGTTCTTGGCAATCCGGTGATGAAATCCATACCAATCTTGTCCCACTTCCAATCAGGAATAGGTAGTGGTTGTAACAATCCTGCTGGTTTCTGATGTTCCGCTTTCACTCTACTACACACATCACACAAATCAATATGTTCGGCGATGTCCTTCTTGAGATTATTCCACCAAATTATTTCCTTCATATCCATGTACATTTTGGTGTTACCCGGATGAATGGAATATGGTGAGTTGTGGGCTTCTTGTAAAATCAGTTTCCGAAGCTCCGGATCTTGTGGAACACAGATATGTTTCCCATGCCATAAAGTACCCTGTTCGTCTTCATGGAATCCTTTGTATTTCCCTTTGCCAATATTTTTCTTAATCTCTTCAATTTCCTTGTCTGTCTTCTGGGCTTCTTTGATCTTGTCCAACAAAGTGGGTTGAACATCCAAAGACATGAGATGTCCCTCAGGCACAATCTCCAATCTGAGATCTCTGAATTGGGCACATAGATCATCTGGCAATTCTCCTTTGGTAAGGCCATTCACAAAAACCTTACGTCTTACAGCAACTGCTACAACATTTGCTTTACCGGGGTGGTATTGCAAACTCAAGTCATAGTCCTTGATGAGTTCTAGCCATCTTATTTGTCTCATGTTAATTTCTTTCTGGGTGAAGATATACTTCAAACTCTTGTGATATGTGAACACTTCACATCGCTTTCCCAAAAGATAATGTCTCCATGTTTTTAGTGCATGGACAACAGAGGCTAACTCTAAATCATGAGTAGGGTAGTTTACCTCATGAGTTTTGAGTTGTCTCGAGGCATAAGCCACAACTTTCCCTTCTTGCATAAGTACTGCACCTAATCCATGATGAGATGCATCGCAATATACTTGGAAATCTTTCTCCAAATTTGGCAAACATAAGACTGGTGTTGTCACTAGCCTCTTCTTCAATTCCTGAAAGCTGAGTTCACAACCTTCAGACCAAGCAAATTTCTTGTCTTTCTTTAGCAATTCTGTCATAGGCTTAGCTACCTTGGAGAAATTTTCAATGAACCTTCTGTAGTAACCTACTAAGCCAAGGAAACTACGAACCTCTTTCACTGACTTGGGGGATTCCCATTCAGTTACAGCTGAAACTTTAGCAGGATCAACTGCTACACCATCTCCTGACACAACGTGTCCAAGAAAACCAACTTCATTTAACCAAAATTCACACTTGCTGAATTTGGCATACAGCTTATGCTCTCTAAGCTTCTCAAGTATCAAACGTAAATGTCCTTCATGCTCTTCTTTGCTCTTGGAGTAGATCAAAATGTCATCGATGAAAACGACAACAAACTTATCAAGAAATTCCATGAACACCTTGTTCATCATATGCATGAAATAAGTTGGTGCATTGGTCAAACCAAATGGCATCACGGTATACTCATACAATCCATACCTTGTGGTGAAAGCTGTCTTAGGTATGTCTTGTTCTCTTATCTTGAGCTGGAAATAACCTGACCGGAGATCAATCTTTGAGAACACACAAGCTCCTTCTAACTGATCAAACAAGTCATTGATTCTAGGCAAAGGGTATTTATTCTTGATAGTCACCTCATTGAGTGAACGGTAATCTATGCATAGCCTTTGACTTCTATCTTTCTTTTCCACAAACAAAACTAGTGCTCCCCAAGATGAAGAACTTGGTTGAATAAATCCTTTCTGCAACTGTTCTCCAAGCTGCTTCTTGAGTTCTTTCAACTCATCCACTGACATCTTGTACGGTCTCTTTGCTATTGGTCCAGATCCTGGTAGCAAGTCAATAAGAAACTCCACATCTCTATCTGGTGGCATTCCCGGCAATTCTTCTAGAAATACATCCGGATATTCACTCACAATTGGCACACTGTCTATGCTAACCCTCTTAAGAGAATTTAGCTTACTCCCTTTTGATTCAAAGTTAGACTTGAATCTAATCCGTTTCTTTTCCGGGGTTGTGAATGCAACAGTACGATTGGCACAATCTAGTACTCCTTCATACTTGGTCATCCAATCCATTCCCAAAATTACATCCAGTCCTCGGGAATCTAGGATTATCAGACACACTGGAAACTTATGTTTTCCAAACTCTATCACTAGATCTCGGCATCCAAGACTTACTATCATATCTCCACCTGGAGAACTTAATTTTATTGGACACCCAATGTTTTCAGTTGGAAACCCATTTCTATCAACAAATGCTTTTGATATGAATGAATGTGATGCACCAGTATCAAAAAGAACAAGTGCTAGAATAGAATTGAGTTTGAACTTACCAGCCACAGCATCAGGTTCCTCATAAATTTCCTCCACATTGATGTGGTTCACTTGTCCCTTTTGAAAAGGGTTGGGCTTGTTGGGTCCTTCAAATTTCTTTTCTGGTCATTCATTTGCATAATGCCCCATCTTCTTGCACTTGAAACATTCAACCTAACTAAGATCCTTCTTGACAGGCTGGCTTCCACTCCCACTTCCACTTCCACTGTGGTGGTTCTTATATCCACCTTTGTTATTCTTGTACTTATCGTTATCATGACTACGGTGGTGCTTGTTGTCATGATAACGGTTGTGGTTGTGGTGCTTGTTGAACTTTCCATGCTTGTGGGATCCAGAACTCCCACTGTCATCATAATGGGAACGCTTGTGAGACGATCCCGAGCTGTGCTTGTCAGAGTGCTTTCTCTTCCTTCTTTCAACTTGTTTCATCTTGCTCTCCAAAATAGCATCCTTGTCACAAAGAGACTGGTGTGTGGGAACATAGGCTACAGCTAACTGCAGGTTCAATTCATCATTCAACCCTTCAAGGAACTTTTCCTCCCTCTTAGCATCGGTGTCAACTTCATCCGGTGCATATCACGCCAGATTGTTGAACTCCTCAATATATTCAGCAACGCTGCGGTGGCGCTGCTTCAAGTTATGGAACTCTTTCTTCTTCAAACTCATCACTCCGGATGAGATGTGAGCAGTACGGAAACCATCTTCAAAGATAGCCCATGTCACATCCTCAATGGGAGTGGTGATCTGGAAGTTATCCCACCAAGTGGCTGCTGGTCCTTCCAACAAGTGAGCTGCAAATCTGACTTTCTCTTCATCAGTACAACCAATAGTTACCAAGTCCTTGTTCACAGATCGTAGCCAATCATTGGCCACCATAGGATCAGTAGTTCCTGAGAACTTTGCTGGCCTCAGTCTTAAGAACCTGGTAAGCATGTCAAAACCCGGTGGGTTGTTCTGATTGTTGTTATTGTTATTGTTATTATTATTGTTGTTGTTGTTGTTCTGATTCTGGATGAAAGTAGTCATCATTTGCATCAACTGAGTCTGAGCTGTCATCATCTGCTGCATCTCAGGGGTGATGTTGTTGTTGTTGGGGTTGGGATTGGCACGTCGGGGAGGCATCTGTGGTTTTCAATAAGGATAAGAATGAGATACCCATAGATGCTAACATGCACAATACATCACATAACAAATCACAATCATGCACCATAGTAATAAAAGTTCAACAACATAGACAACAAGTTCTGAAAAGTAAACACACCAATAGCAAGCCATCCACATGTTGGATGGTCATTGCGACTCAATAATCAAAGACATGACAAATAAAGGTAAATGAGTAGTCATCACTACTCCTCTGCATCAACCTCCTCGTCAACAAATGTAAGACATGCATTCTCCATTGTGCTCTTGTATTCCTCGACATTGGTTGTCAAGGTCTCTACTTTGGCTTTGAGAGCCCTCTTCTGTGAACGAAGTCTCTCAATCACAGTCTGCTGATGCTCGAGCTTGAAGTCCTTGGCCTCTAGTTCTGCAGTCATGTCTCGAATCCTCTTGTTCCTATCTTATACTCGCTTCTCTTGACTCTTGAACTTTCTAACCTGACTCTCAAACTTAGCCTCCATCTCCTTGACTATCTCATCTTGCTCCGCGAAGAGATTGTCCTTCTCACAAAGCTGCACCTGGAGTTCGTCATTGCTAAGCATGACGTTGGTCCTATCAGTGTCTATGTGCCTAAGAAGAACCTCTAAGTCCTGGAGGTATAGGAGAATCGGCGCTGCCGTGTCTCTCGAAGTATCCTCAAAGTCAATGGCCTCACCATCATCATCACGTCTACCAAAGGTGTGGAAGTGAGTACCCCTAACCTCTCGAGAGTGTCTCCCTAGTAAACGTCCAATCAAATCCTGCATGACTACCTCTAGGCCTCTCTCCTTGTCATCATGCATGAGCTTGAAGATGATGGCCTCCGTGGCTGGCTCAGTCTGGCGTCCTGGCTGATTAACCTTGAAGCCCCAAAGGTCTTTCCTCTCAAACTTGGTGAGGGGAAGCATCATGATAGTAGGAAGAGGGAGATTGAGCAGACTAGTGAGCTCAATAATACAAGTGCCAAAACGAGTTCCCTTGAACTCTTCAGCCGTGCTGATAGTAACATTAGGCATCTATTTAATAAGATAGAAAAAGTTAGAATCAACACAATTTAAGACAATTCACAAGACAAGGCATCACATGCATAACTTTGGAAATAAAAACACACAAGTCATGGTATACATGGATCCATTACAAACAACCAAGGTTCAACTTATTTTAAACAACATTTGGAAAATAAAATGATAAGTGTGGTGGTCCAACTAACGAAGTACGTTACAATCCCATCTCACTTGCCAAGTTGGCTAACAGGGCATCCCTAGAGGCAATCTGTTTGTCTAGATCACAAGACTCCATTGCTAAGTCTATGATGTCCTTCCTTAAGCCTTGGTTGGTAGCCTCTAACTCTTGGGTATGCTTCTTTTCTTCCCTAAGATCATTCTGGGTGTTAAGCATTCTGCACTTGATTCTATCACCAAGTTCTTTGATGGCCTTCCAAGCTGCATCCCTTGCTGAATCAAAGAATGTGGTGTGCATCACTGAGTTGGTGACCATGCAGAATCCTGAGTCCTTGTGGTTGTCTTCCTTGTTTTTATACAAGTGAAGTTGCACCCACCAGTACTCAACTCCTTCATCCATCACAGGAAAACCTTTGTACACAGCTGCACCATGTATTCCCATGGCAACCATGAGGTCCTTGAGAGCCTTGGGGAATTTTGTCTCACATTCCAGAGTCATAGTCATGAGTGGTCCCTTCCTCACGGCTTCGTTGATCGAGTTCATCTACAACTAGAGATGAGAAAGAAGATTAGAAAAGTTTACGAGAAGAAAAGACAAGTGTGGAAGTTGTTAAAAATTTTCCTTAGTGGTTTCCAATCCTAGGGTCATAATCCTACAGGAAACACAGTGCTCTGATACCATCTGTAAGATCCCTCCTTTGTAAAGGAAAGGATCCATGTGATTGCAATGCTAGTCCCTGGATCAATGCTAGCATCCACAGTTTAAGATGAAGTACACAGAAACAAAGGTCATTATTACAAGTCATTCCAAAGACAAACATAGTCTTTTACAACTCCATGGCCATAGGCCTAGTACAAGAGTTTAAATATGTAATAAGATAAATAAGTCTTCATCTTCATGTGCCACAGGCAAGCATGTTGAGTGTAGACTCATGACTCCTAATCATCATCAGAATAACCTGCAACATCACAAGTTACAGCCACAGTGGGTCAATACATTGGAATAGTATTCGCAAGTGATACCTTAGTATAATATTGGTGGACTAGATACTATATGAATTTTGGCTAAGTGTAGCTTAGGCTTGCTTTGCTCAAAATAGGTTTTACCTATTAGTTGAAAACACTAAGTTTTCTTTGTCAAAATCTTTCCCAAGGAACCACCAATAGACATTGGGGACCTTCACCCTTGTTCAACCACAAGTTTTTACTTAGAAATTGGGATGAGGACATTCTTGATAGCTTCCATGTCTTGATGCTCAAGTTGTCCAATACCAGGGACATGGATAAGTACTTAGATTCTTCCATCTGCAGAGGTTGTCCACTTTCCCCACAAGACTTGATTTTCACCAAGACAGGACCTTTCAGAAGCCTTCCCTTAGACCAAATGGACGCGCTGCAACCTATCATCCCACTACCACCAACTATCCAAATGGCTAAGTTATTGCAACCTATATGATCCAGGCAGAGCCCATATTGCCAAGTGGCTGCACTAGAAGCTTCTTAACATATGGCATCTCAAATCCCTTTGTTCCTGAGTGGCTTTCCACAAGTGAGATACACAAGGTAGACCATAGAAATGGGCCTTGTGTAACCACTCAACATAACCCATTCTTTCCATTCCACCTAGGTGTTTCATTCACTTAGTTGTTTTATTAAGCCAAAACATAGTCCAAAGACTTAGAAATATTTATTCATAGCATGAATATAACCACCCTTGGTTGCTACTAGCTAGGCTAAGCATGGCATTGATAAGACTTAGAAATATTTCTAGCAATTCTACAACTACTAGGATTTCCCAAGCATAGCATATAGATAAAAAATAACCATGCAAGACTAGCAAAATATTTCTAATGCAAAGTTGAAAAACTTAGGAATAAAATCATGAAGCACCACTTTCCTTGGTAGTTTGGAGAGTAGCTACAATCCTCACAATCACAATCACTATTTGCACCAAAATCTACACATAAAAATAATAGCACCAAAATCACATACAAAATAAATACAAGCAAAATATATGGATTCATGCATAATGCCATGTGATGATTCTATACTCCAAACAAGACAAGTGCATAGTACTGAATCATAAACAAGTTCAAAACTTGCCAAATAAACTTTATTTGAACAATAAAACATTTTTCAAATAATTAATATACCCAAATTAAGCCTACAAATGTTTCTGCAAAAACAACCACTTTTACAGAGGCAAAACATTAAACACATTGCATAGATGGAAAGGATTTTCTCTCCTGGTTCCATTGATATAAAATTTGTTAAATTTGGACGTGGGATTCAAAAGTTATGAATTAAATAAGTTTAAACATCTAATAGATCTAATTCAAACTTTTAAAACAAAACTCGTGCCACGCGGCAGCGTCTGGTTGGCTGGTACCGCTTCGCGCTGGATCGCATTCGTGCACCGTCAGATCAACTTAAAATCTAACGGCTCAGTTCTTACCATACCCCTTCGCCTATCTTCTAATCTCGACCACTGGATCTAGATCTAGTGGATCTAAATGCTTTGACCAAAACCCGGCGACGCAAATGGCCAGAACGGCGGTGACGACTCTGCCGGCGATGGATCGGCGAATCTAGCAAGGGCTGGGGGCAGTGGTGATGCTTACCAGACTCGCACGTGCACGAGGAAGCTCAACGTGGTCGTTGTGGAAACGGGGGCGTGCTGCTGTGGCCGTGGGAGCTCGTCGGAGTCGGGGCGGCATCGGGCTTAGGTGGACGGCGACGTTCTGATCCGACCTAACACAAACGAAAGGCATCAGCGCGTGTGCATCGTTCAGGCGAACAAGATGGGGTCAAGGAAAAAACACGGGGTGGTCGAACCTCACCGGAATTCCTTGCCAAAGTTGGAGACGGCGTCGGGAAGTTGCGGTGCTTGACGGAGTCGATGCTGTGGTGCGAAATAAGGCAAACGGCGAATGTCAGAAGATGCGCAAAGTGATTGTGGACAAGCTTGCATGAACCAGAGAGCGAGGCGCGCACGAGGCTTACCACAATCGGTCGCCGGAGTGTGTCGGTACTACGGCGGTGTGAGGGCAAATTCTAGCAGCCTGGTGGCGCTTCTGGCTAGCTTTGTTGGGGGAAATGGCCACGAGGGGGAGGGGTTTAAGTAGACGGATCTAGGCGTGGAGTCACTCGGCTAATCAACGGCATTTACTCGCGCAATCAACGGCAGTGACGCGGGAAGGAAACGGCTGAGGGCTCAATCGTGGGCGGGGTTTAGGGACGACGCTGACGGGGCAAGTGGGTCCGAGGCGTCAGTGAGAGGGGTGTGTTCACGCGGGTGAGAAACAGAGGAGAGGAGGGGAACCCCGGGTGGGTTGGTTGTTGGGCTGGATCCAGTGTTGGGACAGATTGGCGACGCTGGCCTTTTTCCTTTTCTTTACTCCTTTTCTATTTCTGTTTTAATTTTCTGGATCCATTTTCAAATAAATTCAAAGGTCATTTGAATTCAAATCTTTTCTAGATTTTTGTAGAGTGTAGCACTCACATTTTTGGGCATGAAACCAAGTGGTCTCTCTGTACTAGCTTGGTCCTTTTGATTGAACAAAATAAACAGTAATATAGCACTTGATTTGAATAAGTTTTGAAAAATGTTTTTCAAATCATATTTGTCTTGTAAATTTTTCTCCAAACTCCAACAATCCAACAAAGTAACAATAGAGCAAGCAAGGATTGTTTTAAAACAAATAAACTCTTCAATTGAGAGTGGCATTGGTTTAATAGTTGCTCACATAAAATAATGAGCATCAGATGCTCCTGTTTTTTAAATGGTTTTGAAATGGAGCCCTAAATGATCATGGATGCATGGATGATATGCATGAGTTTTGAAACATGATTTTAGGGATGTTACAAAAAGAAATCAATGATGCCCATTGTACACATTCTTCTTACAATGTTCCAAATGTATACTTTCAGTCTCATCTAAATAGTGTGTGCATGCATGGTATCCCTTGTTTGACTGTCCTGAAAGGTTACTAAGAGCAATCCAATCATTGATTGTTACGAAAAGCAACGTCCAGAGGTCAAAATCTTCCTGCTTGTGCTCATCCCACACACGTATGTCGGGTTCGTGCCACAACTGTAAAAGTTTTTCAACTAATGGCCTTAGTTACACATCAATGTCGTTGTCGAGTTGCTTCGGCCTTGGATCAGCACTGGCATCATAATGAACTTCCGCTTCATGCACAACCAAGGAGGAAGGTTATAGATACATAGAGTCATATGCCATGTGTTGTGACTGGAGCTTTGCTCCCCAAAAGGATTCATGCCATCTATACTTAGACCAAATCTTAAACTCCTTGTGTCATCTGCAAAGTCCAGATATTTACTATTGATTTTTCTCCACTGTGACCCATCAGCGGGGTGTATCAACATCCCGTCTGACTTCCGTTCCTCTTTGTGTCATCGCAGCAACTTGGCGTGCTCTTTGTTTCTGAATAAACGTTTCAACCGTGATATTATAGGATCATACCATATCACGTTGGCAGGAACCCTCTTCCGGGGGGGGGGGGCTCGCCCTCAACATCACCAGGGTCATCTTGTCTGACCTTATACCGCAGGGCAGTGCATACCGGGCATGCATCCAAATTCTCGTACTCCTCACCACAGTAGAGGATGCAGTCATTAGGGTATGCATGTATCTTCTGAACCTCTAAACCAAGAGGGAAGACAACCTTATTTGCTTCGTACGTACTGACAGGTAATACGTTATCCTTTGAAAGCATATTCTTCATCATTTTCAGCAACTTTTCAAATAAGGAGTCAGGTATAGCACACTCTGCCTTCCATCATAGCAATTCCAGTATGCTGCCCAGCTTTTTTAGACCATTTTGGGTACAACAACTTTTTGGGATCCTCTAACATGCGATTGAACTTCTCCCTCTCCTTTTCATTTTCACAGTCTCTCTGTGCATTGACAATGGTCTGACCAAGATCATCAGCGGGCTCATCATGTGTCTCTTCTTCAGCCTTCCCTTCAACTTGCCCCATGGAAGTTTCTCCGTACTCAGAAAAACCATGATAGTTGGCATCATCCTCCTCTTTTTTATTGTCTTCCATTATAACCCCTCTCTCCGTGCTTGGTCCAACAATTATAATTGGGCATGAAACCGGACTTCAACAGGTGGCTATGAAGGGTTTTTGTGTCAGAGTAATTTTTCTGATTCCTACGTCCACTACATGGACATAATACAAAACCATTTCTCTTGTTTGCATTAGCCACACGGATGAATTCATGCACGCCATTAATAAACTCGCCAGAGCGTCGGTCAGTACCATATATCCATTCCCAGACCATCTGTATTATTGTAAAATTATATCAAAAACCAATACACATCATAATAAATAGAGATCAGTGACCAATTTAATACAAGTTATAATGAGAGCTTCTAGAGCATTAATTTTGAATTTTGAAAAAAATACATGCACCAATTTTTGAATTGAGAAAATAATTAACATGAAAAATGTGGAGTTTTTTATTATTGTTCTATTAGTGAAAACCTCATTCCATTCTAAGATCGGAAACTCTAAAATTACACATTTTAATTTTTAGTAACTTTGTGCCTAATCAAAATTTGTTACACATCTAAAAATCCTCTACTTCTAGAGCATGCATGCAAATCTCTACTTCTATCGCATTGAGCTAAAGTAACAATAAGAGATGAAATGATGAAGTTCCTAACCTTTTAAAACCTTGGATTTAGGGTTTGCAAACCAAATCTTGACAAATATTGAGAAAAAAGGGCATGGACTCAGCTTGCTGCTTTGAGCAAAATGGCCACCATGGACGGGACCGTGGACACGAAGCTGCGTTATATAGAGGACCAACTAGTCCCGGACCATGATACGACCCAAGACTAATAGTTCCGTAAAGTGCAGCTGGCCGGCTCGAGATCACTAGTCTCGGGCCGTATTACGGATCGGGACTAGAGGTCCAGTCCGACTCGGGACTAGTGTTTACCCTGATTCGTAGCCGTTGGAGACGTTACAAACCGGAACTAGTGCACTAGTCCTGGTTCGTAATAAACTGGGACTGGTGCCAGGATTTGGTTCGAACTGAAGGCTTCTTTTCCACTAATGCTTGATCAGATCATCCTAAGCATATGTGTGTCAGTTTTACCTTCCACGATGTTGATAATCTCCTCGTGCATCTTCCCTTTTGGATACGGTAGAACAAGGCAAAATTTGGTCCCTGGAAGTGGAGCAAATGTTGCCCATTAGATTTCCCAAATTGATTGGTTAGTGTTGGTAAAGAAAGTCATTGTCGTTGCATTGCATAGCTTCATCTTCTCTACTCAGTTAAACACTAAAAAATCCTTTAATAATATATTGAGTATAATTTGCATAAGGGCTCTTAAGTTGTTAAAAAATTGTCCTAACAACAGAATTTCTAAAAAGAGGGTGTCTATGTGCAACATGCACAACAACATAAATACATATTTTGAAAGTTTGAAAGCTCCACTTTCTCCCTCTAAACCATTTGCCTGGCTCATCACTTGATTTGACAACATATATTCATAAGCATGTGAACTGATCATGTCACCTGATCCGACCAGCTGCTACTAGTTGGAACAAAACTGGTTAGGTGCGACTACTTGGATCAGAAGGGCGTGCACCGTTGCGTGTTGAAATATATATAGTACCCCTCCCTTCTTCAACGGTTCAAACTTTTAGATGAACTGGCTTACTCATCAATTTAATATGTTATTATCAGCGCTAAAGCTAATAGTATTAGAGTTTGTGTTTGTGTTATCTTAGGACTCTAGCCTAAGTCGGTTTGGGTCTAATCCTAAGCTGGCCGATCCCCTCCTCTCTTCTATATAAACATTGTAATACTTTCTAAATCAATACAAGTTCATATTCTTCCAAAATATCATGGTTTCAGACGCCTAGGTTTTCTGCACTTGGGATGGCTCCTCCGCCAAAACCGCCGCCGTCGTCGGCTCCGCTATGGACCGCGGCTGAAACTCGCGCCGCCGGCGCACCACCCTCCTCCTCCTCCTCCTACTCTACTCCTACCCACCAAATACCCCAAAAAAATCCCTCGACTATCTCTTTCCGACACGATCGCTGACGTCTCTCCCTTCGTCCTGATCGTCTTGGATCTCGCCAAACACAACTTCTACCACTGACGCCACCTGTTTCACGTGCATCTCGGGCACTGCGGCCTTCGCAGCCACATCGATCCCTCCTCGACCTCGTCTCCACCGAGCTCACCATCATTCAGTGGATCTACACGCGGATCTCCACCGAGCTCTTCAACCTCGTCTCCACCGACGACGCCATGGCAAGGCAACTTTGGGCTGCCCTCCAGCAGCTCTTCCAGGACAACTCTGACTCACGCGTCAACGCCCTCCACATCGAGCTCCGCACCATCACTCAAGGCGACTCCCCCGTCATCGTCTTTTGCCAACGCATCAAGGCCATCGACGACGAACTTCGGGAGCTCGGTGATCCCGTTGACGACCATGCACTCATCAACGCCCTTCTTGTCTGGCTCGGCGATCAATTTGAAAAGCAAGTTTCCTTTATTCCTCTACTAAAACCTTACCCTAGCTTCGCCGAGGTGCGATCTATTTTGCAGCTCGAGTCCTAGAACCAAGCACGCAAGGCTGCCCATCCTTCTCAGGTGTTTCGCACGGTGCCTCGCCCGCCGCTCCTGCCTACTCCTGCTGCAGCACCGACGGCCCCTCCTGGATGGCGTCCAAGCCCCAATTACCGTGGAAAAAAATCCCGTGTATCGGCCACCCGCCCCAGCGCCGACTCCTCAGCCGCGGACACCTGCTCCTGCACCAGCTCCACCAGTGCCGACTCCACCAGTGCCGCCACCACCCTCCGCCATGGCGCCTTGGTAGCCGCAGCATGACCCATGGACGGGTCTTGTTCGGGCCTGGCCGATGCCCTGGTCGGCCCCCTCTCCGTATGGTGCCCCACCGGCTTACACCGGGCACTGGAGTCCCGGACTCCGCCCCTCCATCGGCGCACCCGGGCCTCTCGCACCTCGTCCTCCGCAGCAGGTCTACACCGCCCAAGCTCCATCGACGGCTTACATGTTGTCTCCATAGCAATACATGGCTCCGCCGACGTCGTTGCCCCACATGTACCATGCTCCTCCGGCTCTTCAGTACATGCCTACGTCACCCGCTCCATCAACCGCTCCACCAAGCTAGGACCAAGCCGCCTTCATTGCTGCCATGAACAATTTTACACTCAACAACCATAAAGGTACGGATTGGGTTTTTTATTCTGGTGCTTCCTCGCATATGTCTTCAAATATGGATTTTCTGTCAGCTTGTTCTTCCTCTCCCTTTTATACCATCACCATTGGCGATGGATCCTCTATTACAATCTCATGCACCGGTCACTCTTACATCATTAATCAAAACATAAATTTTATCCTTCGAAAAAATTTAGTTGCTCCATCATTAATTAAAAATCTAATATATGTTCGCAAATTCAGAATTGACAATAATGTTTTCATAGAATTTGATCCCTATGGTTTATCTGTGAAGGATCTGAAAACGGCGGCGGTCCTCGCTCGTTACAATAGTTTGGGCGATCTCTATCCTCTCCATGGCGCACCCATCTCCGCACCTCAAGCCGTAATTGCCTCCATCGATCTATGGCATCGTCATCTCGGTCACCCTAATAAAAATACCGTGTCATCCATGCTGCAAGAGTTTAGCATCCCTAGTTCTAGTTCTTCTCATGATCCCTCTATTTGTAATGCCTGTCAATGCGGCAAATATATTAGATTATCTTTTGGCACATCAACTACCTATAGTACTTCTCCGTTTGAGTTATTACATTGTGATTTATGAACCTCTCCCGTCCCAAGTGTTTCAGGGTTCAAATATTATCTTGTTATTTTAGATGATTACTCTCACTATGTTTGGACCTTCCCTCTTCGTGCCAAATCAGATGTTCACAAACTCTTCATTAATTTTAGGCAATATGTTCTAACTCACTTTGATCTCCCAATTTGCTTCATACAATGTGACAATAGAAAAGAATTTGATAATAACCAAAATCGAAATTTCTTTCTCTCCTAAGGTATCCTCTTTCGTTTTTTCTTCCCATACACATCTCCTCAAAACGGCAAGGCTGAACGTTTCCTTCGCTCTATCAATGACATCTTGCGCACCTTACTAATTCAAGCCTCTCTTCCATCATGTTTTTGGGCTGAAGCTCTACGGACAGCCACATATTTTTTAAACATCCGACTAACTAAAACATGTCCTCTTTATTCTCCCTTCCAATCTTTCTTTCTATCTCACCCCGATTATTTTGATTTGCGTGTTTTGGGTTGTCTATGTTTTCCTAACTGTCACATCCCAAATTTGAGATTTGGTTCTGCATATCATTCATATCATTGCATCATACTTTTCCATGCAAAACCGTCGATTGAAAAGAATCGGCGAAACGCCATTTTCGAAACCCTTTTCTATTTTGCTACGAGGCTTTAGAAGGACTTGCGTTGTCCACCCTTGTAGCCTAGTGGTTTCGCCCAACCCTTGACCCTAGATTGTTCCCCTCAATTTTACAAAACCGTAGGAGCAAGAATCGCTCGATTCGGAGCTCGTACGGAAAAGTTATCGCCGTTTTATTGAAGGATAGAAAAACGGGCCAATTTTGGGCCGATTTCCGAGTTCTTTTCTAACTTCGCGCCGAATTGGAGTAGGACCCGCAAAAGGCCCCACATAAGAGGCCACCCCGTCCTCGGGACCCGTGCCCCCGCCCTGCCCGCGATCACCCGCCCCTCCTCGATACCGAGCCGCCAGCGCCGCCCTCGGGATCGCCCCGCCTCCTCCTCGCCTTCCACGCCGCCGCCGGCCGCCAGGGCTCCGCCGTCGGGCCGGTACGCCGCCTCCTCTCGCCAACCTCGCCGTCCGTTGCCTAGGGCCCCGCCTCGCCGCCTCCCGCCGACCCCGCGCCCCGCAGCACCCCCGCCTCCCGCTGCCGCGCCACCTCCTCCCCGCCACCGCGCGCCCGCGGCCAACCGCCGCCACGCCGCCAGCGCACCGAGCCGCCACCCGCGCGCCGCTGCTGCGCCACCAGCGCCGCCCTGCCCCGCGCGGCTCGCCGCCATCTGCTGCCGCGTTGCTGCACGCGCGTGCGCGCTCGCCTGCTGCGCTGCGCCGCTGCATGCTGCTGCCGCTGCAGCGCGCGCACACACACGCGCGCGTTTGCCCACGCACGCACGCGCGCCGTTTTGCGACCGCGTTGATGACCTCAAACCACGCGCTGATCGTTTCCCCTCTCGCGCAGGTAACCATCGTCGCCGGAACCGATCGCCGCGTCGTCCGGAGTTCGTTTCGCCGTTTGTCTCCGGTAAGCCTGCAGCCACCGTTAGATCTCAGATCAGTGGTTCAGATCAGCTGTTGACCGGTCAGACTCAGGCGTTGACTAGTCAGACGCCCAGTCAGCAGACGCGTTGACCAGTCAACAAACACAGTTGACTGGTTAATTTCGTTAATCGTTTTAGTTGACAGATTTCGGTAGAAACTTGTAAATTGCGTAGAAATTAAACCGCTTGGCCAAAATTTGCAAATAAAATATGTGTAGATTCAGTGAGTCGTGTAGAATCTCGCTGTATCTTTGGTTCAGACTTTTGCAGCAAGGTTTAGTATAGTTTAATCAAACTAGTTAGTGGCCTTTTTGGAATAATAAATTCGTAGAAAAAGATCCGTAGCTCCGAAACTCGCGTGTGATATGTCCCTGGATTCAGTGGAACGAGGGGAATATCATCGTGAATTAAAAAGAGAGTCTTACAGTAAAAACTTCTGCAGAAACTGTCTAGTGGCTTTCTCCAGTGTTTTAATTACTCGGGGAGTTTTACAATTCCTTTTTGACTAATTCCAATTGGTACTGTTTCTAATCAGCAATGCCTATGCGGTAGAATTTTCCCAAGATTTTACAAACAGTACACTACCGGTAGTGAATTATTTGAGTTCTAGCTCTAGTTTTGAGCATTACTTTTTGCGTAATAGTTTTCCTTGCACTAAAACTATTTTCCATGCATGCAATCAGTACCTCTACTGATCTCTAATATGTGGTGCAGCTGTAGCACCAATCCACTTATCTTGCATACCTTCATGCATCATATTTGTTGCATATGATTGTGGATTGTTTGTTTATGAATGCAATTGTATCGTGTAGATTGTGACGAGTGCAACGCTTGCTCGTGTGTGGATTGTTCTTCTGACCGCTACAACCAAGGAAAGTAGATGCTACTTTGTTCATGATATCGTCCTACTATTTTCAATGCATTGTCGTGTATTTTATAGATGCATGTGTAGGATGATACTATCGCTATGCTATGACCTATTATGTGGTAGGGCTTTCCTTGTAGATGTACCACCGTTGGTAGATGTGCTTAGCCATGCTTTGTTGAACGAGGGCTGGGTTACATCATCGAGACTTGTTTGTAAAAGTATTGGTTTGTGAAAACTAAAACAACTTAATCAATGAATCCCCTGGGTGTGATGGTATTGATAATTTTTGGTGGTTTCATTGCGGAAAGGCACCCAGGTATCAAGAGAAATTGATTGGCTTCTTTATTGTGTAGCTTACGTATACAACCATGTGCCAATAATGGAATGGGCGGTTGGTTTGACTTAGTAGGTTGTGGTAAATCGAACCCGCGTATCCAGAGATGTAGAATTTTGGTAGGTTGGACCGGTGCGCATCGGGATTGAGGAGCTACTTCCCGAACAGTCTCTTCTTGGACTTTTCCCTATCACCACTCAAAATTTGAGTGATGGTACGAGCTGGGCTGGCCAAGTCACATGGATAAAGTGTACTAACCCCTGCAGGGTGTATAATCTAATCGATTAGCCGTGTCCCCGGTTATGGACAACTGAGTTGTTTGATATTGATTCCATGACATGTTTCTCGCTCATTCTAATTTCATAATTGTTTTAATATTGTTGGGACAACTTAATTGGGATCTTTTCAAAGAAAATCAAAAACTGTTTATGAAAGTAGGACAAATGTATTTGCAAATGCAAGCCAGACACAGCTCCACTTGCCAAATATGCATGTAGATGTTAGTACTATTGTCTCCATTACTAGCTCTACTTGCCATACATTCCATGTATTGACCCTTCGGGGCTGCTACTTTTCATGTTGCAGGTTATTCCGATTCTGAGTAATCGATATAGGCCACGGTACTCCACTCGGCACTTGTTCACTTGTGGGCAATTTGAAGAATGGAGTATTTACTTTATTTATGTTGCTACCTGAATAATTTGAGCTAGCATTGAGCTAAGCTTTTATTGTAATAATGGTACTCTGGATCTTCGTTATTCATGATACACGGATATTTTGCTATGTTATTCATATCATTCTATTGTGGGCCAATGAACCGATCCAGGGATTGGCATGTCACATAGAAGCCACGGTCTTTTCAGAACCGCGGTGTTACAGGATGGTATCAGAGCCCGTGTGTCGACTGTAGGATCGTGACCTAGGATTGGATTAGGAAGCCATATATTTATTAAAGCCTATATTAACTCTGTCTTTCCTCTTATGCCTTTCACCCTCGTAAATTCTTACCATATGCTATTCTCACACTTTCCTATTTTACTTGATAGATGGGAGAAGTCAGGACTGAGTATGCCACCATGGAGTCACCAAGGCCCTTTGCAAGGCAGTTAGCTCAGCTCTCGCAGTCATTGGGATTGCCACTGCCCATGTTCAAGGGAAGAAGGTTGTACACCTATGGATATGGAGAGGATGCATGGGAGATCACTACCTTCATATTCAGGGATGTCGCCTTGCCAAATCCAGTGCATATGATCTACACCAAGACATACTGCAACTGGGGACTTGGAATCAACTTGGCCATACATGAAGCCCTGTCTCGCTAGTGCCATAATGTCCGACACCTACTGCCAGCAGATTCACCCTACCGTGACTATGGGAGGCGTGATGAAGATGGGCACATTGTGGTTACCCCGGGCGACAGGAACAACATTCCGCCCCGTCGGAGGCACATAGAGGACATGGAAAGGGAGAATGGAGCGCTAGCTGAGAAGGTGATGATGATAAAGGAGATTGCAGATTTTGCTAGCAATGGTATGGTGGTCCAAGGACAGGAGAATGACACCTTGCATGAAGCTGTTGGAGTTCTGGAGAATGCCCTGATAGCCATAGATGCAACCATAGATCATCTTCATGGTACTGTGCAGGAGAACACCTAGAACATACAACAGCTGCAAGGGACCGTCCAGGAAAGGGATCAGGCTATTGAAGCTATGACAGCCGAGATTGCCGCTCTCCAAGCACAGCTGAATCCACCCTCTGATGATGACAATGGAGATGATGGCAACAATGGGGATGATGATGACATTGGAGACGACGATTATGATGATGAGGACGAGGATGATGATGATGGAGACGATGATGGTGGAGGAGATGAAGCTGTAGCAGTTGCAGCTGAGAGTGAAGAAGAGGAGGATCCAGAAGAGGTGGAGTTTGAGATCTCAAATGATGATTCAGGAGAGGTGTACACTCCGCCGCCATGGTTGTACCGCGAACCGAAGCGCCAACGCATGACAGCAAGGACCTACTGCAACCTCTTCAAGAAGTAGATAGAAGTCCACCAATTAGTCCACGTTAGGCAAATTCATTAGGATTAGTCTCGATCGTTGTGAAGCTTAGTTCGTGTTAGTTTAAGAGTGTTTAGTTGCTTATTTGTGTACTCTAATATCCCAGGAATTATTTGTGCGAATTTTATGAAAGAGTTATGGCAAGTTTGGTTACTATATGTGTTATTTTCGCTGCAGTTTTCTGCTGATACAGCAGTACTGCGCGATTTTTCATATTTTTCTGATAATCCGGAAAAATCTTAAAAAAAGTGGGCTGATGCGAAACTCTCTTTACTATATGTGAAAAAATCAGCTAAATTTTCTGACGAGTTTAAGTCAGGCGGAAAAATTCGTGAACGCTGCTGGACTGTTCTGGCAGATTGCTGTTTTTGTTGTTTAGTTGATCAACTGTTTGGTTAACCTTTGCCAACTCTTGTAAAACTATTTTAGTAGGTATATACTGCTAGGATTAACCCCTGGGATGTTGCTGGTTCACTTGTTTGTTGATGTGTTGCTTGCTTGTGATTGTCTGCTATTGCTTGTTGTTGATTGATCATATGCATGGGTAGAATCCTATTGTCGTAGTTGATTCTTTCTAAACTTACATGTGCTGAACCGCAGATGCCTCCCCGCCGTCACCCCACTGAGTTGGAGCAGCTCATGGCAGCTCAGGCACAACTGACCCAAGTTATGACTCAGTTCATGGCGAATCAGAACAACAACAATGGAAACAATCAGCCTCAGGGAGATGCTCTCACCAGATTTCTGAGGTTAAGGCCAGCTAAGTTCTCTACTGCAACGGAACCAATGGTTGCTCTCGACTGGTTGCGTTCAGTCAACAAGGATCTGGTAACTGTTGGATGCACTGATGCTGAGAAGGTGAGATTTGCCGCTCACCTACTGGAGGGACCAGCCGCTTCTTGGTGGGACACATTTCAGATCACCCACCCGCTGGACACTGTGACTTGGGCAATGTTTGAGGAAGGTTTCAGGACCAACGACATGTCTTCAGGAGTTCTGAGCTTGAAGAGGAAGGAGTTCCGCAACTTGCGCCAAACCAATCGCACCGTGGCCGAGTACATTGAGGAGTTCAACAACATGTCCTGTTATGCACCTGAGGATGTTGACACCGATGCAAAAAGGAGGGAGAGATTCTTGGATGGCCTCAGTGATGAGCTTTCAGTACAGCTACTTGTGGTTTACTGCCCCACTTTCCAGGAGCTTATGGACATGGCCAGGATCTTAGAAGGGAAGCACAAACAGGTGGAGAACCGCAAGAGAAAGAGTAACAATCACCACTCTGGTTCACATCACAAGTCTCGCACTTCATATGATGGATACTCCAAGCATGGAGGGAGTGACCATGGGAGCCATGACCGCCACCACCATGGAGGCGATGGGCATCGTCATGACAACCATAGGAGCAGCCACCACAAGCACAAGGGAGGACACTCTCACCACTCTGGAGGACACGGTGGACATGACCGCAATCGTGATCGCAGCTTTGTGAAGAAGGATCTGAGTGAGGTGACGTGCTTCAAGTGTAAACAGAAGGGACACTATGCTGACAACTGTCCGGAGAGGAAAGGACTGAAGCCAACCAACAACGAGAAGGCCACAGTGAACCACATGAATGTGGAGGAGATTCCAGATGAGCCTGACCTTGTGATTGGTAAGTTTCCAATCAACACTTACCCAGCACTTATACTTTTCGATACTGGTGCATCGCATTCATTCATATCAAGGGCATTTGTGGATAAGTATAAGTTACCTACTGAGTCTATGAAAACGTCTATTAGAGTGAGTTCACCTGGAGGAGATATGATAGCTAGCGCGGGATGCCGCGATTTAACTGTGAGGATTGGAACACACAACTTCGTTGCACATTTGGTAGTGTTGGATTCACAGGGATTAGACGTTATTCTGGGTATGGATTGGATGTCTATGCATGGGGGACACATAGATTGTGCACAGCGAGCTGTTTCACTCAAAACCCCGGATGGTAATAGGTTTAGATTCAAGTCGGCTGCACGACCGAGAAGGTGTAAGTTGAATTCTCTTAAGGGGGTTATCATGGATACTGTGCCAGTGATTAAGGATTATCCCGACGTGTTTCCGGAAGAGCTGCCAGGAATGCCACCTGACAGGGAAGTGGAGTTTCTTATCGACTTGATGCCGGGAACAGGACCAATAGCAAAGAAACCATATAAGATGGATGTGGATGAGCTGAAGGAATTGAAGAAGCAGTTGAAAGAGCAGCTGGAAAAGGGATTCATTCAGCCTAGTTCGTCGTCATGGGGTGCACCTGTTCTGTTTGTGGAGAAGAAAGATAGCAGCAAGAGATTAGTAGTGGACTATCACTCGCTGAATGAAGTAACCATCAAGAACAAGTACCCTCTGCCGAACATAAATGATTTGTTTGATCAACTGGAAGGAGCAAAAGTGTTCAGCAAGATTGATCTGCGATCAGGATACTTCCAATTGAAGATCCGGGAGCAGGACGTACCACCGCCTTCACCACTAGGTATGGTTTATATGAGTATACGGTTATGTCTTTTGGACTAACGAATGCCCCGGCATATTTCATGACCATGATGAACAAGGTATTTATGGAATACTTGGACAAGTTCGTGGTGGTGTTTATTGACGACACACTGATATATTCCAAGGATGATGTCGAGCATGAGAAACATCTGCGACTGATTATGGAGAAACTGAGGGAACACAAGCTGTATGCCAAATTAAGCAAGTGTGAATTCTGGCTTAACACTGTTGGATTTCTTGGACACGTAGTGTCAGGAGAAGGAGTCGCTGTTGATCCAAGCAAAGTGACTGCAGTAACTGAGTGGGAAGCGCCCAAGAATGCAGGAGAAATACGAAGCTTTTTGGGACTTGCTGGATATTACAGGAGGTTCATTGAAAACTTTTCCAAGATTGCTAAGCCGATGACTGAACTTCTGAAGAAAGAGAGGAATGGTCAAACGTATGTGAAGCCAGCTTTCAGGAACTGAAGCGTCGATTAGTGACCGCACATGTTCTGTGTTTACCCGATCTTCAGAAGGATTTCCAAGTGTACTGTGATGCTTCTCGACAGGGACTTGGGAGTGTGCTGATGCAAGATGGGAGAGTAGTGTCATATGCCTCGCAACAACTCAAGCACCATGAGCGGAATTACCCCACACACGACTTGGAGTTAGCGTCAGTGGTTCATGCGCTCAAGGTATGGAGGCATTACTTAATGGGAAAGCAATGTGATGTATACACCGACCATAAGAGCCTGAAGTACATATTCACGCAGAAGGAAATGAACATGAGGTAAAGGAGATGGTTGGAACTTATCAAGGACTATGATATGAATCTACAATACCACCCAGGAAAGGCCAATGTAGTAGCAGATGCTCTGAGCTGGAAGGTTTATGCCAATGGATTGACAATTGGTGAATTCCCTGAGGATTTGTGCAAGCAATTCAAGGACCTTAGATTGGAGGTAGTATCTGAAGGATACTTGGCAACAATGGAAGTCCAACCAACGTTACAGGACAGAATCATGAAGGCTCAAGTGGGAGACAAAGAAATAGAGGAGATAAAGGAAAAGATGAAGGAGAATCGGGAAAAGGATATTCGTGAGGATGAGCATGGTACCTTGTGGTATGGAGATCGTTTGTGTGTGCCCAGCGACCCGGAGATAAGGGAGTTGATTCTGCAGGAGGCTCATAACTCACCATACTCCATACATCCGGGCAACACAAAGATGTATATGGATTTGAAGAGCAGATTTTGGTGGAACAACATGAAGGGAGATATCGCCAAGCATATTTCCCTATGTGATGTATGTAGTCGAGTAAAGGCGGAACACCAGAAGCCAGCGGGATTGCTACAGCCATTGCACGTGCCGGATTGGAAGTGGGATAGAGTGGGAATGGATTTATCACAGGATTGCCCAGGACCAGGTCAGGATATGACTGTTGGAGATATGCCCAAGAGGCAATAGTAAAGTGGGTTATTATCATATCTTCATACTTATGATAAATGTTTACATACCATGCTAGAATTATATTAACAGGAAACATTAATACTTGTGTGATTTGTAAACATAAAAGAGTTCCTAGTAAAGCCTCTTGTTAAACTAGCTTGTTGGTTAATATATGATCATGGTTTACTGATCATGAACATAGAGATGTTATTAACAACAGGGTCATATCATTAGGAGAATGATGTGATGGACATACTCCTATAGATAAGCGTAGCATAAAGATCAAGTCATTTTAATAGTTCAATTGCTATATGCTTTCTGATACATAGTAACCTAATTCCTTCGACCATGAGATCATGCATATCACCTTTACCGGATGGATGCTTTGATGACATCAAACACCACACCGTAACTGGGTGGCTATAAAGGTGGCATTGAGTGTTCGGAAAGTATTGGTTGAAACACATGGATCAAGAATGGGATTTGTCCATCCATATGACGGATAGATATACTCTGGGCCCTCTCGGTGTAATGTCATCCAATTAGCTTGCAAGCATGTGACTGGCTCACAAGGGATCACATATCACGGGAACGAGAAAAGAGTACTTATCGGTAACGAGGTTGAACTAGGTATGCAGAGATACCGACGATCAAAACCTCGGATAAGTAAACTATCGTGAGACAAAGGGAAATTGGTATCGTATGTAAGTGGTTCATTCGATCGCAAAGTAATCGTAGAAATATGTGGGAGCCATATGAATTTCCAAATTCCTCTATTGGTTATTGTTCGGAGAAGTGTCTTAATCATGTCCGCATAATTCACGAACCGTAGGGAGACACACTTAAGGATTCAACGTTGTTTGAGTAGTTATGGAATGATGAGTAAGAGACCGAATGTTGTTCGGAGTCTCGGATGGAATCCGGGATATCACGAGGAGATCCGGAATGGTCCGGAGAATAAGATTCATAAAAGGAAAGTCCTGTTTCGGAGTTGGAGAATGGTTCCGGTGTTTTCATCGGGAATGTTCTAGAAGGTTCCGGAATGTCCGGCACTCCGGAGGGGAAGGGTACATGAATGTGTCATTGCAAGTTGGAATGATTGCATCATGTACTAGGTGTCATCGCTGTACAAAATAAACGGTTTAATCAAATCCTAGTTTGAAAAGTCAAACGCCAATTTGAAAAGTCAAACGGCTATTTTGGAAAGTGGAGAAGAAGTGGGAAACCGAGTTGGGGAGGAGTTCCTCCTCCACCGCCGGCCCACTAGGGATCCGAGTTGGGGAGGGACTCCCTCCCCTTGGCCGGAGCCTCCCTCCACCTATATAAGGAGGGGCAGGGCTCCCCTCCTAGACACACAAGTTGCCTCCCTCTAAACCTAAACCCTAGCCACAGCCTAGGGATTTCTCCCAAGCCGCCGAGTTAGAGCTTCTAATTGCCCTAGCCGCTGGTTTATCCCCTTCTAATTGGTGTGTCTAAACCCTAGATCACCAAGGCTCTCTCATAGTCCACCATACTCGCTCCGGCTTAAGGCGAAGCCCTGCGAGATCTCCCCTCTACTTCTGGTACCACGCGTCGTGCTGCCGGAATCGCGAGGAGAGTGCTACAACCTCCGCTGCCTGCTGGAACAAGGGAGAGGAAGGTCTTCGTCGAGTACCGAACGTGTGACCGACTGCGGGAGCGCTGCCGGAACGCAGCGCCGGAAGGATCGTCTACGCGATCTTGAGATCGGCAAGAGTACGACTACATCACCCACGAGAATCTGCTCTTGTTAACCGCTTTGGAATCTTCGAGGGTGAGTTCCTCTATCGACTCGTTGCTACAATCTAGTAGATAGATCTTGGCTTGTTTGTTTGCATGCGGTAGAAAATTTTTGTTTTCCATGCTACGAACCCCTACAGTGGTATCAGAGCCGTGTCTATATGTAGATCTGTTGCACGAGTAGAACACAATGGTCATTGTGGGCGTTGATGCTTTTGTTGTCGATTGCTTCTTGTGTACTTTGCATCTTGCGGGATGGTGGGATGAAGCGGCCCGGGCTAACCTTACATGACATCGTTCATGAGACTTGCTCCACGCTTGACATGCAACTTGTATTGCATAAGTGGCTTTGCGGGTGCCTGTTTCTCCCAACATATTTAAGATTCAATTTACAACGGGTGATTGACAATAATATTATCAATGTTGTGGTTCTTGTTCGTAAGTTAGAGCGACACTTATTGAAATCCCCAAACCACGTGAAATATGCAAAGAAAATTAGAGGCGTCTAACTTTGTTTTGCAGGGGTGTGCTGTGATGTGATATGGCCATGATTGTGATTATATTTGATGTATGCAATGTTCCTTATTGTAAGTTGGCAACTGGCAGGAGCCATATGGTTGTCTTTAAATTCTGTTAAGAACCGCGTGTCTATTCAAAGTAGTTTTAATAGTTGAAGCTGGTGGACGACAACCATGGAGCAGCGCCATTGACCTTGATGCAATGCCGGTGATGATGGAGATCATGTTCGTGCTTGAAGATGGAGATCGGAAGCACAAGAAGAAAGGCCATATCATATCACATATTATGAATTGCATGTGATGTTAATCCTTTTATGCATCTTGTATTGCTTAGTTCACGACGGTAGCATTATAAGATGATCCCTCAAGCACACAATTTCAAGTTTTAAAGTGTTCATCCTTAGTAAGCACCGTTGCTAAAGCTCGTTGTTTCGAAGCACCACGTGATGATCGGGTGTGTTAGATTCTGCGAGTGTATACAATGTGAGCAAGCCAGATTTGCTCATGCAGAAGCTAAGGTTTGATCTTGATGAGCCTAGCATGTACAGACATGGTCTCGGAACACGGATCACCGAAAGGTAAAGCATGAGTCATATAGTAGATATGATGAACATGTTGATTGTTCGCCATTGAAGCTACATCAACTCTCGTGATGATCGGTTTTGATGTAGTGGATTTGGTTCGTGTGATCACTAAAACAATGTGAGGGATATTGTTTTGAGTGGGAGTTCAACGGCAATATGATTAAAAGTTGAACACTATTTTAAATCAAAGTGAATTTGCATAGTTGTTGTAGTCATTGGCATCCGTTTACCACCTTGCGCTTAGTTATAATTGAGATGAAAGAACTATACAATTCTGGTTAGTTACTTTACGAACTGGTATCGTATTGTTTTGAAGTGTTAATCTAAAGCTTAAAAGTCCTATTGCAAACTTTCAGTAAAGTTCCGGTTACTCCACGAAGTTTAATAATTGGTATTAAAACAAGAGTGACAATTCCAAAGTGTTAGTGTATAAGTATCATGTTTGTCTCCATGATTCTTGATATTCAAAGGATTGTCTTAATATCAAGGTTATCTAGGATCTGAAAGAGTTGTTTCAGAAACCATGATGTGTGGAAGATATTGTGATATCTGAAACGAAGTTTTGGTTGCAACATGACAGAGTATAATATGGCAAAAGTCATGTTCTCATATTTGATGAGAATTTGCAAAGGGTTGGAGACACTAGTTTTCCTAATCCACCAAATGGTTTTGGATAGCAACATTATACTCATGATTCATCTTTATAAGCTAAAAGTAGCTTGATCATGGATAATTCCATGATAAGGGTGAATATTTGATGTAGGTAAAATATTTACTACACCAAGAGATTACTAAAGAAAGGAATTTGAAAGAACACCAAACATTTGATGATGGGGATCTACTTCAAAGTGCAAGTCCAAAGACATTGGTATTTAATTATACACGCTTTGGATTATGTGTCATATGTATGACTCCACTATTGATGTTGATAGATTCTTTCAAATAGAAAAGGAAATACCGAAAGAGAATCTCATAAATATATGGCAGAAAAGAAAAGACTAGAATTGTTCAGTTTAAGTATATAGATGATATACATGTTATGGCTATATTCTTTGCTTATTAAACAATGTGGTGCTTAAGTATTTGATACTGAATTTGTTGGTGTGAATCGTCATACGAAACAACACAATTCATGAACTACAATGGCCTAAGTAACTAGCAAAAGAATATGTGATGATGTTCATCGAGAACAAATAAAGGGTTATTGTGTTGCTCATTAAACATCAAAGTTTGCCTTCAAGATTTGTTTTATCAGGTATTATGAGAACAAAAGGGTTGTTCAAATAATTGCCGTAATCCATAAAAGATGGATGATTCACAAATCTCGTTGGAGAAATCACATCCATAAAACTAGTGCTAAAAATGTCGAAAGACAAATTGATTGATAGATCACTTAGGAAGTGACATCGCCGTTTATATTTGAAAGAAAACATGAAGAAACTCCATGTGGATGGAATTTTGGAGTCTTTTGATTTTGATCACATGACGCTTGTGAAACTTTCCTAGAGATAATTAAAACTTCGTTCATAGGCCAAAAGGGAACGAATGACTAGCCTATTGGAACTTGTACATATTGTTGTACGAAGTCCATTATGTGTAGTCAAGAGCGATGGATTTCAACTTCATATGCTTTCTCCGAAAATTTAAGTGAATATATGAATATTTACTTAATAAGGATGAAGTATGAAACATTTGAAAAGTTCAAAGACTTTCAAGATGAAGTGCAAGATCATTGTAACAAGAATATAAATAGTTTATGATAAAATCATAAAGGAAGATATTTGAGTTACAAGTTTAGCATAATACCTAATATTTAAGGAATCGTTCCATGGATTTGCATGTCCCGAAACACCATAAGAGTATGGAGCATTCGAGATATGTAATTAAACCTTGTTTGACATGGTAATATCAAAGGTGTAATTCATAAAATGCCATTATATTTTAAAGATTAAAATCTTGAGAGACTACCGTTTTTCCACTGAAAAGAGCTTCATCATAATCCGTTGAAATGACACCATATAAATTTATGGTTTGGGATAAAACCCAAGTTGTCCTTTCTTAAAACATTGGTATGCTTTGCATAAGAAAGATGTTTGCAACCAAAGTCGGATGAACCTGTCTTCGTATGTTATTTCGAATAACTGTTAAGTATTCCTCCATAACACCAGAGACAAAAGTGTTTGTCGCTTAGAATGTCAAGTTTCCTTGAGAAGGAATTTTTCGTGAAAAGTAAAGTGGGAGGACAATAGAACTTTGATAAGGTTAAAAGAACCTTAGCTATATGTGCAGAGTTGCGCAGCGCCGAAAAGTGTTCCGGAGGCAGCAACAATGCTCATGGCTCACGTGCCTCAAAGTTTGTGGTCACGGAGATCTAAGTTCCTATTGAAACAAGTAGGTCGGGTAAACAATCAAATACCAAGATTTGAGGGTTGAATCATTATTTGAGAATAATGAACCGACTACATGCAAAGAAGCGATGATGGGCCCTGACTCCGTCAAATGGCTTGAAGCCATAAAATCCGTGATAGTTCCATACATGAGAAATCAAGTTTTGAACTTGAAGGACCCTCGAGAAAGGTGTAATACCTTACAGTTGTGTTTGGATCTATAAAGAAATAGACATGAATATGGTCGACATGTTGGGAAAGAGTTCACAACAATGTTCAAGGTTGACTATGACAAGATTTGATCTTTCATAGCGATATTTAGTCTAGACGGATTAATGTAGAAACAACGACATATAATTTTCTTATGTGTTGGATAAACAAAACAAATTCTTCTAATAGAAGGGTTACCTAGGATGTGTGCATGACACGGTCCAAAGGGTTTTGTTAGTTCAAAGGATGCTAAATGCATATGCAAACTTCAATGGTTGAAGTAAGTATTACGGAGTTGGAATCTTCACTATGATGAAACTGTTAAAGGAGTTTAAATTCGTCAGAGATAATGAAGATGCTTGCATTTACAAGAAATTAAGTAGGAGCGCTAAGACATGTTTCTAATACATTATGTGGAAGACATATTGTTGATTGGAAATGATGTATCTTTTATTAACACAAGATAAGAATTTCATCTCGATGAAAGGCTTATGCAAAACCCAAATATTTAGCATCAATAGACGCTAATATGGTTGTGCCGAAAGTACATAGATGATGTATTGAATGAGTTCAATATAGAAACTACAAGAAAGGTTCTTGTCGCACAGAAAGGATTGAATGAGTTCAATATTGATGATATATTCAAGTGTATTGACACTTGGTTAGTGAAACAAAGATTCAAGTATAGATTGATACTTGATGTATGAAATCACAAAGAGTATTTATATCAATTATGCTGTGATATGTACAAATCCAGATATGTCCTATGCTCCAAATGATGTGAGCATATACCAGAATGATTCATAAGATGATCATTGGACAATAGTAAGGATATTCTTATGATCTTTTGGAAGAACTAAGAATATATTGTTTGTAGAAGTGACAAATAGATGGTTAGTTCATTGTAAAAGTACTACATTGATACTAGTTTTGTCACAAAGTACAAATTAAGTTTATCTCAATCTAAACTAAGGGTGGCACAATATAATGGAAAGTAAGTTCCATAATGGATTTGGATGAGTTCCAAAGTTAAGACATTGTGACAGATACTACAACAAAAGGCTAAGTATATGACTGCTACTATAGCAGCTAAAGAGGGCATTTGGGTCAAGTAGTTTGTTATCAAACTAGGTGTAGTTCATAGCGGGATAATACTACGAAGATATATTGTACGACAATATTATCAACATGTTTTAACCCCAAAGAACTAAAGGTCTCACCAAAGGACCAAATTTATACAAAGCCATCTCATTAGAGAACGAGTGATGCGTAGAGACGCAAATACATGATTACACACGGACCTGGAAGTGTCAGATCCGGAGATCAGTTGACCACTAGCGAACGTGTACTTACAACACCGGAAAGCCATAGGTGTAGAATACACAAAGGTTTGAAACTAGATTATTGACTCTAGTGCAAGTGGGAGACTGTTGGAGATATGCCCAAGAGGCAATAATAAAGTGGGTTATTATCATATCTTCATACTTATGATAAATGTTTACATACCATGCTATAATTGTATTAACAGGAAACATTAATACTTGTGTGATTTGTAAACATAAAAGAGTTCCTAGTAAAGCCTCTTGTTAAACTAGCTTGTTGGTTAATATATGATCATGGTTTCCTGATCATGAACATAGATATGTTATTAACAACAGGGTCATATCATTAGGAGAATGATGTGATGGACATACTCCTATAGATAAGCGTAGCATAAAGATCAAGTCATTTTAATAGTTCAATTGCTATATGCTTTCTGATACATAGTAACCTAATTCCTTCGACCATGAGATCATGCACATCACCTTTACCGGATGGATGCTTTGATGACATCAAACACCACACCGTAACTGGGTGGCTATAAAGGTGGCATTGAGTGTTCGGAAAGTATTGGTTGAGACACATGGATCAAGAATGGGATTTGTCCATCCATATGACGGATAGATATACTCTGGGCCCTCTCGGTGTAATTTCATCCAATTAGCTTGCAAGCATGTGACTGGCTCACAAGGGATCACATATCACGGGAACGAGAAAAGAGTACTTATCGGTAACGAGGTTGAACTAGGTATGCAGAGATACCGACGATCAAAACCTCGGATAAGTAAACTATCGTGAGACAAAGGGAAATTGGTATCGTATGTAAGTGGTTCATTCGATCGCAAAGTAATCGTAGAAATATGTGGGAGCCATATGAATTTCCAGATTCCTCTATTGGTTATTTTTCGGAGAAGTGTCTCGATCATGTCCGCATAATTCACAAACCGTAGGGAGACACACTTAAGGATTCAACGTTGTTTGAGTAGTTATGGAATGATGAGTAAGAGACCGAATGTTGTTCGGAGTCTCGGATGGAATCCGGGATATCACGAGGATATCCGGAATGGTCCGGAGAATAAGATTCATATAAGGAAAGTCCTGTTTCGGAGTTGGAGAATGGTTCCGGTGTTTTCATCGGGAATGTTCTAGAAGGTTCCGGAATGTCCGGCACTCCGGAGGGGAAGGGTACATGAATGTGTCATTGCAATTTGGAATGATTGCATCATGTACTAGGTGTCATCGCTGTACAAAATAAACGGTTTAATCAAATCCTAGTTTGAAAAGTCAAACGCCAATTTGAAAAGTCAAACGACTATTTTGGAAAGTGGAGAAGAAGTGGGAAACCGAGTTGGGGAGGAGTTCCTCCTCCACCGCCGGCCCACTAGGGATCCGAGTTGGGGAGGGACTCCCTCCCCTTGGCCGACGCCTCCCTCCACCTATATAAGGAGGGGCAGGGCTCCCCTCCTAGACACACAAGTTGCCTCCCTCTAAACCTAAACCCTAGCCACAGCCTAGGGATTTATCCCAAGCCGCCGAGTTAGAGCTTCTAATTGCCCTAGCCGCTGGTTTAGCCCCTTCTAATTGGTGTGTCTAAACCCTAGATCACCAAGGCTCTCTCATAGTCCACCATACTCGCTCCGGCTTAAGGCGAAGCCCTGCGAGATCTCCCCTCTACTTCTGGTACCACGCCGTCGTGCTGCCGGAATCGCGAGGAGAGTGCTACAACCTCCGCTGCCTGCTGGAACAAGGGAGAGGAAGGTCTTCGTCGAGTACCGAACGTGTGACCGACTGCGGGAGCGCTACCGGAACGCAGCGCCGGAAGGATCGTCTACGCGATCTTGAGATCGGCAAGAGTACGACTACATCACCCACGAGAATCTGCTCTCGTTAACCGCTTTGGAATCTTCGAGGGTGAGTTCCTCTATCGACTCGTTGCTACAATCTAGTAGATATATCTTGTCTTGTTTGTTTGCATGCGGTAGAAAATTTTTGTTTTCCATGCTACGAACCCCTACAATGACTCTATTTGGGTAGTGGTCGACCATTTGACCAAGGTAGCCCACTTTATACCGGTAAAGACGACCTATACGAGTGCAAAGTTGGCCAAGATTTACATGGACAGGATTGTGTGCCTACATGGAGTTCCCAAGAGTATCGTATCTGATTGAGGCACCCAATTTACCTCGCACTTCTGGCGCCAGCTGCACGAGTCACTTGGTACTAGATTGGAGTTTAGCACGGCGTTTCACCAACAGACCGATGGACAGACCGAGAGGGTGAATCAGATTTTGGAGGACATGCTGAGAGCTTGCAATCTGGCTCATGGCTCTAGTTGGGATGAGAATTTGCCGTATGCGGAGTTTTCCTACAACAACAGCTATCAAACCAGCATCAAGACGTCACCGTTCGATGTACTGTATGGGAAACGGTGCCGAACACCATTGCTATGGGATGGAATAGGAGAACGTCAGTTGTTTGGACCAGATTTGATCAAGGACGCTGAGGAGAAGGTCGCCTTGATTAGGGACAGGCTGAAGGTAGCGCAATCAAGGCAGAAGAGCTACGCTGACGCCAAGCGCAAGGAAGTGGTGTACGAGATAGGTGATAGAGCATACCTCAGAGTATCGCCACTTCGTGGAATCAAGAGATTTGGAATTAAGGGTAAGCTGGCACCTCGGTTTATTGGACAGTATCGGGTCTTAGCACGCAAAGGAGAAGTTGCTTATCAGTCAGAGTTGCCAGAGGCTCTGTCCGCTGTTCACAATGTGTTCCACGTATCCCAGCTGAAGAAGTGCCATCCGGAAATGGTGGATACACCATTGAGAGACACTGTACCGCTAGAGGAGGTTCAGCTTGAGAATGACTTGACCTATGAGGAGAAACCAGTCAAAATTCTTGAGACAGCAGAAAGGATTACCCGTACCAAGACGATCAGGTTTTGCAAGGTACAGTGGAGCCACCACACCGAAGAGGAAGCCACTTGGGAGCGTGAGGATGACATCCGAGAGGACTACCCACACCTATTTGCTAGCCGCGCCGAATCTCGAGGAAGAGATTCATCTTAAGGGGGTTAGTCTTGTCACATCCCAAATTTGAGATTTGGTTCTACATATCAGTCATATCATTGCATCATACTTTTCCATGCAAAACCGACGATTGAAAAGAATCGGCGAAACGCCATTTTCGAAACCCTTTTCTATTTTGCTACGAGGCTCCTGCGGGAGGCTTTAGAAGGACTTGCGTTGTCCAATCTTGTAGCCTAGTGGTTTCGCCCAACCCTTGACCCTAGATTGTTCCCCTCGATTTTACAAAACCGTAGGAGCAAGAATCGCTCGATTCGGAGCTCGTACGGAAAAGTTATCGTCGTTTTATTGAAGGATAGAAAAACGGGCCAATTTTCGGGCCGATTTCCGAGTTCTTTTCTAACTTTGCGCCGAATTGCAGTAGGACCCGCAAAAGGCCCCACATAAGAGGCCACCCCGTCCTCGGGACCCGTGCCCCCGCCCTGCCCGCGATCGCCCGCCCCTCCTCGATACTGAGCCGCCAGCGCCGCCCTCGGGATCGCCCCGCCTCCTCCTCGCCTTCCACGCCGCCGCCGGCCGCCAGGGCTCCGCCGCCGCGCAGGTACGCCGCCTCCTCTCGCCGACCTCGCCGTCCGTCTCCTAGGGCCCCGCCTCGCCGCCTCCCGCCGACCCCGCGCCCCGCAGCACCCCCGCCTCCCGCTGCCGCGCCACCTCCTCCCCGCCGCCGCGCGCCCGCGGCCAACCGCCGCCACGCCGCCAGCGCGCCGAGCCGCCACCCGCGCGCCGCTGCTGCGCCACCAGCGCCGCCCTGCCCCGCGCGCCGAGCCGCCATCTACTGCCGCGCTGCTGCACGCGCGCGCGCGCTCGCCTGCTGCGCTGCGCCGCTGCAGTGCGCGCACACACACGTGCGCGTTTGCCCACGCACGCACGCACGCACGCGCGCCGCGTTGACGACCTCAAACCACGCGCTGATCGTTTCCCCTCTCGCGCAGGTAACCGTCGTCGCCGGAACCGATCGCCGCGCCGTCCGGAGTTCGTTTCGCCGTTTGTCTCCGGTAAGCCTGCAGCCACCGTTAGATCTCAGATCAGTGGTTCAGATCAGCCGTTGACCGGTCAGACTCAGGCGTTGACTAGTCAGACGCCCAGTCAGCGCCCAGTCAGCAGACGCGTTGACCAGTCAACAGACACAGTTGACTGGTTAATTTCGTTAATCGTTTTAGTTGATAGATTTCGGTAGAAACTTGTAAATTGCATAGAAATTAAACCGCTTGGCCAAAAATTGCAAATAAAATATGTGTAGATCCAGTGAGTCGTGTAGAATCTCGCTGTACCTTTGGTTCAGACTTTTGCAGCAAGGTTTAGTACAGTTTAATCAAACTAGTTAGTGGCCTTTTTGGAATAATAAATTCGTAGAAAAAGATCCGTAGCTCCGAAAATCGCGTGTGATATGTCCCTGGATTCAGTGGAACGAGGGGAATATCATCGTGAATTAAAAAGAGAGGCTTACAGTAAAAACTTCTGCAGAAACTGTCTAGTGGCTTTCTGCAGTGTTTTAATTACTCGGGGAGTTTTACAATTCCTTTTTGAGTAATTCCAATTGGTACTGTTTCTAATCAGCAATGCCTATGCGGTAGAATTTTCCCAAGATTTTACAAACAGTATACTACCGGTAGTGAATTATTTGAGTTCTAGCTCTAGTTTTGAGCATTACTTTTTGCGTAATAGTTTTCCTTGCGCTAAAACTATTTTCCATGCATGCAATCAGTATCTCTACTGATCTCTAATATGTGGTGCAGCTGTAGCACCGATCCACTTGTCTTGCATACCTTCATGCATCATATTTGTTGCATATGATTGTGGATTGTTTGTTTATGAATGCAATTGTATCGTGTAGATTGTGACGAGTGCAACGCTTGCTCATGTGTGGATTGTTCTTCCGACCGCTACAACCAAGGCAAGTAGATGCTACTTTGTTCATGATATCGTCCTACTATTTTCAATGCATTGTCGTGTATTTTGTAGATGCATGTGTAGGATGAAACTATTGCTATGCTATGACCTATTGTGGTAGGGCTTTCCTTGTAGATGAACCACCATTGGTAGATGTGCTCAGCCATGCTTTGTTGAACGAGGGCTGGGTTACATCATCGAGACTTGTTTCTAAAAGTACTGATTTGTGAAAACTAAAACAACTTAATCAATGAATCCCCTGGGTGTGATGGTATTGATAATTTTTGGTGGTTTCATTGCGGAAAGGCACCCAGGTATCGAGAGAAATTGATTGGATTCTTTATTGTGTAGCTTACGTGTACAACCATGTGCCAATAATGGAATGGGCGGTTGGTTGGACTTAGTAGGTTGTGGTAAATCGAACCCGCGTATCCAGAGATGTAGAATTTTGGTAGGTTGGACCGGTGCGCGTCGGGGTCTCTTCTTAGACTTCTCCCTATCACCACTCAAAATGAGAGTGATGGTACAAGCTGGGCTGGCCAAGTCACATGGGTAAAGTGTACTAACCCCTGCAGGGTGTATAATCTAATCGATTAGCCGTGTCCCGGTTATGGACAACTGAGTTGCTTGATATTGATTCCATGACATGTTTCTCGCTCATTCTAATTTCATAATTGTTTTAATATTGTTGGGACAATTTAATTGGGATCTTTTCAAAGAAAATCAAAAAAAAAATATGAAAGTAGGACAAATGTATTTGCAAATACAAGCCAGACACAGCTCCACTTGCCAAATATGCATGTAGATGTTAGTACTATTGTCTCCATTACTAGCTCTACTTGCCATACATTCCATGTATTGATCCTTCGGGCTTCTACGTTTCATGTTGCAGGTTATTCCGATTCTGAGTAATCGATATAGGCCACGGTACTCCACTCGGCACTTGTTCACTTATGGGCAATTTGAAGAATGGAGGATTTACTTTATTTATGTTGCTACCTGAATAATTTGAGCTAGCCTTGAGCTAAGATTTTATTGTAATAATGGTACTCTGGATCTTCGTTATTCATGATACACGGATATTTTGCTATGTTATTCATCTCATTCTATTGTGGGCCAATGAACCGATCCAGGGATTGGCATGTCACATAGAAGCCACGGTCTTTTTAGAATCGCGGTGTTACACTAACACATCCTCTACCGCCTCCCATAAACTAGCTCCAAGATCTTTGCCATGCATATACTTAGGTCCATCCGATGATCACAAAGGATCACGATGTTTTGATCCTTCCTCCGGTCGTGTTTTATATCTCATCATGTCACCTTCGATGAAAATACTTTCCCCTTTTCAACAGTCCTCGTCGATCCCTAAATCTATGTCACCATCTCCTACCCGTGTAGCTCGTCATTTTTTAGTGCCAACCGTCACCCCCGTCGTGGCTGTCGAGCCCTCTGCTGTGGCAGCACCACCTCCTGCCGAGAGCCCGTAGCAGCCTGCCGCGTCACTTTCCCCTGCCGCGGCAGACTCTCCTGTCAGCATGTCCTCTGGCTCGGTCTCTCCCGCGTCAACCACACCTTCTTCTTCAGCAACTAATCCACTTCCCACTAATGTTGTTCCCATACCTATTCCCACCAATGATCATGTCATGTGTACTCGTGGCAAAAAGGGTTTCCATATTCCCCGACGTTTTCTCAATCTTTCAGCTACTCCATCGATCTCGCATATCCCAAGCTCCTACAAACGTGCTCTTCTTGATCCACTATGGCACTCTGCCATGAAATATGAATTCGGTGCTCTTATTCAAAATAATACATGGACTCTTGTTTGTCTAAATCAATAAAAGTTCTTATTCTTCCAAAGTATCAAATAGGTCCAAAGTTCAAGACTATCAATCTAAAATAGTTGCCGCATTTCATTGATCTCACTTCTAAGACGTTTCCATTATTGCTACGATCTCTCTGTATGTCCAGCCTTAACGTGAGGGGCCGGGGGTGTAACAGTTCAAATATTTGGGTGATGGCTGGCTCATCAATTCAATATTGCGACATGTATATGGGCAGTGTACTGCACATAGAAATAAAAGCAACGAGTGAAAGACTGAAACCCTAGCTAGGTGGACCTTTCTTGCCTGGGTCTATATTGATTGACAGTCATGCATGTGTAGACTGAGAGACTAGCACTAGAGGAAAAAGGGCCATCCGTTCGCCACCCCTGGAAGCATTAGTCCCGGTTGCGCCACCAACCGGGACTAATGCTGGCACGCGTCCCGGTTGGAGCGGGCACGGGGCCAGGGGGCATGGGTCCCGGTTGGTAAGGGGGCATGCGTCCCGGTTGGAGCCACCAACCGGGACTAAAGGTTTGGCCACAGCCACGTGGCGTTGCACGCACCTTTAGTCCCGGTTGCTGGCTCCAACCGGGACTAAAGACCCCTTGCCCTCTATAAATGCAACGCCCCAGCCCCCTCTGCCTCCACTCTGTTTTTTCGAATGGTGTAAGGTGTGAGGGTGTGTGCTAGTTTTTTCTCATGCATGCATTGAAGGTGTTTGTTGAAATGTTTGAGTGAAAAATCCAGTTGAATTTCTCATAGAACAAAAATATAGAAGGTGTCCGAGACGCACTTGAGCTTTCTCCTCTTTATTTCCCTCGATCGAGGTTAGCAATCCTATCTTTTCTAGGTCATTGATACAATTCATGTGTCGGTGTGAATTTGTTATTTCACTATTTATGATGTCCTGTTTTTTGATAAACTTACTTATATGATGCAGATGAACGGTCGGGAATGGATGTACGGTGACCGGCGGGTAGCCGGGTATATCAAAGGCGTGGATAAATTTATCGATGTGGCTACGGCAAACAAAGAGAATGGATTTATACGTTGTCCATGTGTTCAATGTCGGAACAATAAGGAGTACTCTTCCTCGAAAATCATTCGCGGCCACCTGATTATGAAAGGTTTCATGCCCAACTATAATTGCTGGACCAAGCACGGGGAAAGAGGGGTTATGATGGAAGATGGTGAAGAAGAAGATGATGATAACAACTATCATCATATGTTTCCTGAATACGGTGATACTGCTATGGAAGACAATGGAGAGGAAAAAGGTGAAGAACGGGCATCAGATGAGCCGGCTGATGAACTTGGTAGGGTCATTTCTGATGCAAAGCGAGACTGTGAAACAGAAAATGAGAAGTTGAAGTTAGAGGGCATGTTAGAAGATCACAAGAAATTGTTGTACCCAAATTGTGAAGATGGCAGCACAAAGCTCGGTACCACACTGGAATTGTTGCGATGGAAGGCAGAGTGTGGTCTAACTGACTCCTCATTTGAAAAGATGCTGAAAATAATGAAGCCGAAGTTTCCAAAACATAACGAACTTCCCGAGAGTACCTACGAAGCAAAGAAGACTCTCTGTCCTCTGGGATTAGATGTGCAAAAGATACATGCATGCATTAATGACTGCATCCTCTACCGCGGTAAGGAGTATGAGAATTTAGATAAATGCCCGGTATGCAACGCGTTGCGGTATAAGATCAGACGAGATGACCCTGGTGATGTTGAGGGAGAGCCCCTCCGGAAGAGGGTTCCTGCTAAGGTTATGTGGTATGCTCCTATAATACCAAGGTTGAAACGCATGTTCAGAAACAAAGAGCATGCCAGGTTGTTGCGATGGCACAAAGAAGACCGTAAGAAAGACGGGGAGTTGAGACACCCTGCTGATGGGTCACAGTGGAGAAAAATCGAGAGAGACTTCCCAGACTTTGCAGGTGACGCAAGGAACTTATGGTTTGGTCTAAGTACGGATGGCATGAATCCTTTTGGGGAGCAGAGCTGCAGTCACAGCACCTGGCCCGTGACTCTATGTATCTACAACCTGCCTCCTTGGTTGTGCATGAAGCGTAAGTTCATTATGATGCCAGTGCTCATCCAAGGCCCGAAGCAACCGGGCAACGACATTGATGTGTACCTTAGGCCATTAGTTGAAGAACTCTTACAGTTGTGGGGCAAACCAGGTGTACGTGCGTGGGATGAGAACAAACAGGAGCCATTTAATCTACGAGGGTTGTTATTCGTAACCATCAATGATTGGCCTGCTCTTAGTAACCTTTCAGGACATACAAACAAAGGATATAAGGCATGCACCCACTGTTTAGATAAGACCGAAGGTACATATTTGCATAAATGCAAGAAGGTTGTGTACCTAGCGAATCGACGATTTCTTCCGACCAATCATCCCGTAAGAAAGAAAGGCAAACATTTTAAAGGTGAGGCAGATCACCGGAAGAAGCCTGAACTCCCTGCTGGTGATGATGTATTTGGTATGGTCAAGGGCATAGAAGTAATCTTTGGAAAGGGTCCCGGCGGTCAATCAGTTCCGAACGACGTCGCTACAGGACACGCACCCATGTGGAAGAAGAAATCTATATTTTGGGAGCTGCCATATTGGAAAGTCCTGCGTGTCCGCTCTTCAATCGACGTGATGCACGTGACGAAGAATCTCTGCGTGAACCTGCTAGGATTCATAGGCGTGTATGGTAAGACAAAAGATACACCTGAAGCACGGGAGGACCAACAAATTATGAAAGACCCAAAGAACATGCATACAGATAACAAGACGGATAAAGGGCGTCACTTAAGTCGTGCCAGCTATGCTCTTACCAAAGCAGAGAAGGAAATCTTTTTTGAAGTCCTTTACAGTATCAAGGTGCCGTCGGGCTTCTCATCTAATATAAAGGGGATAATAAATATGGCAGAGAAAAAGTTCCAAAACCTGAAGTCTCATGACTGTCACGTGATTATGACGCAGTTGCTTCCGATTGCATTGAGGGTGCTTCTACCGGAAAATGTTCGAGTACCCATTGTGAAGCTGTGTGCATTCCTCAATGCAATATCTCAGAAGGTAATCAATCCAGATATTCTGCCAAGGTTACAGAAGGATGTGGTACAATGTCTTGTTAGTTTTGAATTGGTGTTCCCACCATCCTTCTTCAATATTATGACGCATCTCCTGGTTCATCTAGTGGAAGAGATTGCCATTCTCGGTCCGGTATTTCTGCACAATATGTTCCCCTTTGAGAGGTTCATGGGAGTCTTAAAGAAATATGTTCATAACCGTGCTAGACCAGAAGGAAGCATCTCCAAGGGATATGGAACAGAGGAGGTCATTGAGTTTTGTGTTGACTTTATTCCTGACCTTAAGCCGATTGGTGTTTCTGACTTGCGGCATGAGGGAAGACTAAGTGGAAAAGGCACGCTGGGAAAGAAAGCAATGATATGTAGGGACGGGGATTCTTTCACTAAAGCACACTACACAGTTCTACATAATTCCACCTTGGCAGCTCCGTATATCGAGGAACACAAGAATATTGTACGCTCCAAAAACCCGGGGAAGCCTGAATCATGGATTACAGATGAACACATGAAGTCTTTCGGTGGTTGGATGAGGACACATCTCTTGAATGACACCACTGTTGGAGATCAGCTATACTTGTTGGCCGCGTCACCATCTTCTACTGTATTGAATTTCCAAGGGTACGAAATAAATGGGAATACATTCTACACGATCGCCCAAGATAAAAAGAGCACCAACCAAAATAGTGGTGTCCGCTTTGATGCAATAGACGAGAATGGACAAAAGGACACATATTATGGTTACATAGAGGAGATATGGGAACTAGACTATGGAGTCTCTTTTAAGGTCCCTTTGTTTCGCTGCAAATGGGTCAACCTGAATGGGGAAGGGGTAAAGATAGACCAGTTGTACGGAATGACAACAGTGGATCTCAACAATCTTGGTTATAGAGATGAACCATTCGTCCTAGCCAATGATGTGTCTCAGGTTTTCTATGTGAAGGACATGTCCTCCAAACCGAAAAAAAGAAAAAATATGCAAACGAATACATCATATGATGAGCCAAAGCGTCACATAGTTCTTTCAGGGAAAAGAAACATCGTGGGAATCGAGGACAAGACAGACATGTCAGAAGATTATAATAAGTTTGATGAAATTCCGCCCTTCACAGTGAAAACTGACCCAAGCATTCCGTTAAGTAAAGAAGATGCTCCATGGTTACGTCTGAAGCGGTCATAAGGAATGACATATGCCAAGAAGTTCATGCTCATATTATGTAACTCTAGTTCATGTCTTTCGCGGTTTGTGGCTTGACCGAAGGATATCTTTCGCGGTTTGTGGCCTTTAGTCCCGGTTTTGTAGTCTCAGTTTTTAATATTAATAAATGTCTTGAGTGTTAGTCCCATTTTGTGGCTGGAGCGGGAGTGCCTCTATGACCAGTTTCTTGGAGATGCCGGAGGACTGGGCTCCGTCGGCATCTCCCTGAAACTGGTCGTAGTGGTGGCCCTGCTTTCGAAAACCATCTTGCAGCTTGTAACTTCACTAACTAGATCAATACGCCTCGGAGCTAACTAATTTCACATATTAGGGAGTGCCTCTATGACCAGTTTCTCGGAGATGCCGGAGGACTGGGCTCCGTCGGCATCTCCCTGAAACTGGCCGCAGTGGTGTCCCTGCTCTCGAAAACCATCTTGCAGCTTGTAACTTCACTAACTAGATCAATACGCCTCGGAGCTAACTAATTTCACATATTAGGGAGTGCCTCTATGACCAGTTTCTCGGAGATGCCGGAGGACTGGGCTCCATCGGCATCTCCCTGAAACTGGCCGCAGTGGTGTCCCTGCTCTCGAAAACCATCTTGCAGCTTGTAACTTCACTAACTAGATCAATACGCCTCGGAGCTAACTAATTTCACATATTAGGGAGTGCCTCTATGACCAGTTTCTCGGAGATGCCGGAGGACTGGGCTCCGTCGGCATCTCCCTGAAACTGGCCGTAGTGGTGTCCCTGCTCTCTAAAACCATCTTGGAGATGCCTCAAACTGGCTGGAGGACTGGACTCACAAGGATGCATATTTATAGTACAAGCAGCTCGGCATAATGTCGACACTCACGACATAATGTCGATACTCACCCCTATTATTAGTGCTGACTCATCTTTAGTCCCGGTTGGTGTCTCCAACCGGGACTAAAGGTTCATCTTTAGTCCCGGTTGGTGACACCATCCGGGACAAGGTACAAGCCGCACGACATAATGTCGACACTCACCCCTATTATTAGTGTTGTCTGGCCCACTCTGCCGCAATCCCTTTAGTCCCGGTTTGTGACTACATCATTTTTAGACTCGCAATATGTGGTTTCTTCAGACATCCAATGCAAGTTCTAACGATGCCCGTCCCCTATCTTCATGCACACCGGTTCGACCATAGTTAGAAATTCAGATAATTCAAAACGGGCATAATAAATTCAAAAAAAATCCGAACAATGAAAATCCTTCGCGTGGTGTCATATTATGTTACATAGTTGAAAGGAAAAATACCAGACTTGGTATATTGATCATGTTTCGAAAAAACCTTCACAAAATGACCTATCATGTTCGAGGTTTCATGGCTTTCGGTCCAAATGACCGATGTTATGTGCTGAATCACGGCATAGTTTGTGATGTTGTGCCCATATTATGCATGTGTGTGGACATTGGTATGTAGAACAATGTTGCAGGAGGAAGTTTTCCTTTTTGTCGCACGGAAAATCCCTTTTCCATTTTCCGAGCGCAAAAAACGGGTCGTTTTGTGAAGTAACCACCAAAATGCCGTTTCAGAATGCTACCGTCCTATTTTCCTAAAATACTAGACCACCTTACATGGACTATATCCCAACCGGTACATCTCAAACCTTTTCGTCCATCCTGGGTAAAAAGGACAAATGTATGCCGAATCGGCAGGAAGTGGGTCCGGTTTGTACTACAGGTACATGATCTATCGCCCGTGATTTTTTGAAAAAATCATTTTTAGACTCGCAATATGTGGTTTCTTCAGAGATCCAATGCAAGTTCTAACGATGCCCGTCCCCTATCTTCATGCACACCGATTCGACCATAGTTAGAAATTCAGATAATTCAAAACGGGCATAATAAATTCAAAAAAAATCCGAACAATGAAAATCCTTCGCGTGGTGTCATATTATGTTACATAGTTGAAAGGAAAAATACCAGACTTGGTATATTGATCATGTTTCGAAAAAACCTTCACAAAATGACCTATCATGTTCGAGGTTTCATGGCTTTCGGTCCAAATGACCGATGTTATGTGCTGAATCACGGCATAGTTTGTGATGTTGTGCCCATATTATGCATGTGTGTGGACATTGGTATGTAGAACAATGTTGCAGGAGGAAGTTTTCCTTTTTGTCGCACGGAAAATCCCTTTTCCATTTTCCGAGCGCAAAAAACGGGTCGTTTTGTGAAGTAACCACCAAAATGCCGTTTCAGAATGCTACCGTCCTATTTTCCTAAAATACTAGACCACCTTACATGGACTATATCCCAACCGGTACATCTCAAACCTTTTCGTCCATCCCGGGTAAAAAGGACAAATGTCTGCCGAATCGGCAGGAAGTGGGTCCGGTTTGTACTACAGGTACATGATCTATCGCCCGTGATTTTTTGAAAAAATCAGTTTTAGACTCGCAATATGTGGTTTCTTCAGAGATCCAATGCAAGTTCTAACAATGCCCGTCCCCTATCTTTGAATTATTTATAAGTTAATTCATTTTAAAAGGTTACATTAATTATTTTTTAAAAATAGAATATGTTTTTGAATTATTTATTCAAATCCATACACTTCTTATGTTTAAAGTTTTTCTAAATTCCAAATTGATATTAAAAAAATATAAGTTAATTCATTTTTAATTGTAAATGGTTCATATTTTAAATGGTTACATTAATTATTTTTTAAAATAGAAAATGTTTTTGAATTATTTATTTAAATCCAAACACTTTTTATGTTTAAAATTTTTCTAAATTCCAAATTAATATTCAAAAATATAAGTTAATTCATTTTAAAAGGTTACATTAATTATTTTTTAAAAATAGAATATGTTTTTGAATTATTTATTCAAATCCATACACTTCTTATGTTTAAAGTTTTTCTAAATTCCAAATTGATATTAAAAAAATATAAGTTAATTCATTTTTAATTGTAAATGGTTCATATTTTAAATGGTTACATTAATTATTTTTTAAAATAGAAAATGTTTTTCAATTATTTATTTAAATCCAAACACTTTTTATGTTTAAAATTTTTCTAAATTCCAAATTAATATTCAAAAATATAAGTTAATTCATTTTAAAAGGTTACATTAATTATTTTTTAAAAATAGAATATGTTTTTGAATTATTTATTCAAATCCATACACTTCTTATGTTTAAAGTTTTTCTAAATTCCAAATTGATATTAAAAAAATATAAGTTAATTCATTTTTAATTGTAAATGGTTCATATTTTAAATGGTTACATTAATTATTTTTTTAAACAGAAAATGGTTTTGAATTATTTATTCAAATCCAAACACTTTTTATGTTTAAAGTTTTTCTAAATTCCAAATTAATTATCATTTAAAAAACAATACAAATTTAAACCCCAAAATAAAAAATAAGGCGGGAACAGAGAGAAAATACCTGAATTTTTTTGAAAACAGGGGAATATGTCCCGGTTGGAGCCACCAACCGGGACTAAAGACCCCCTGCGCGCCAACCCTTGGTCTGCTGAAAATATTGGAGTATAGGTCCCGGTTGGTGGCTCCAACCGGGACGTATAACCCTTTAGTCCCGGTTGGAGCCACCAACCGGTACTAAAGGTCCTTTCGTTATAACCCTTTAGCCCTTCCTCTTATTCTTCCCTTCCCCATCACTTCTCTGCTTCACCGACGCGCGCACAACCGCCCCCGACGCCGGCAGGCTGCCCGAGCTCGCCGCCCCCGACGCCGTCAGGCTGCCCGAGCCCACGCGTCGCCGTCAGGCTCCATCCGCCAGCACCGCCGCCTCCGTTCGTGCGCGCACCAGTCGTCGCCCACGACTCCATCTTCCTCGACCCCGACCGTGCTCGTCGGCGTCGATTCGCTCAACCTCGACCTCCCGCGCTCTCTCCGACCAACCTCACGCGCTCAGGGTGAGCAAGCGAACCTTCTGGATGCTTCCTTCCTTCCCCTCTCACTGTAGTTCATGCCTGCGCCGTCATGACCGCGTTCGCCGCCGTCGGCCGTCGTTGTACCACCTTCAGAGGGCGGCGCCGCCAATTTTGAGTAGGCGCGGGCGGCGCGGAGGGATCGACGAGGCGAGGCGCGGTCGGGAAGCGTCGGAATTGTCGTTGGGGAGCGACGGGTGGCCGGCGGCGAGCCACCGAGCTGCTTGCGTCAGGGAGGAAGAAGACAGAAACAGAAAGGCCGATGGGGTAGGGGCCTGGCTGGGCTGCTCTTGGGCCCCGGGTGGGCTTCCTGCTAGCGCCAGAGAGAGAGAAGGAGAGATGGGCTCGGCCCAGTAGCTAGGTTGGATACATTTTTTATTTCCAGAAATTTTTTTCTATTTCTATTTCTGATTTCCCTTTTGTAATTTGAATTTCAAATCTGTTTTGAATCTTTTCAACTTACAGAAACTTTTATAAAGTATATGAAATAGTGTGAGACCCTTTTATACACTTTGGGCTCAACTCATGTAGTTAGTTGTTTAAATACAAAACTCATTTGAATGGTTTTCAAATGGAGGGGGAAGTTAGGGTTTAGGGTTTGATTTGTTCTTTCTTTATTAAACCAAAATGCAAGTTCAACAATTTAAATGACAAGTATAATTAGAAGAACAAATGCACCCCTCTCATATGTTCCGGAGTTTCCCCGAGTTAGGGTTTTCACCCGTCGTAACCCCGATTAAATCGTCGAGCATGTCTTAGGGTTACATTCCAATGCAAATTAACTTGTCATATCATCATACTTGCTTGAGCATTGCATCGATGCCATGTGTTGATTGTTTCCCTTTCTTTTCGGTGTTTCGATTATTAGGTTTATTATTAGTTAGGTATTATTAGGTTTATTAATTAGTTTGGTATTATTGGTATTCGACCCCACTGGTCAGTCAATGTGGGTAGCCCAAAGTGCCTTCGCATGTGGGTTCGACGATGTGCCTTCGCCAGGGCATTCTGAACCCTCTTAAACCCTCTGCTGGATAGTTTCCCTTTTGTAGCCTTATACTCATGTTCCCCTCTCATATGCATCGGAGGTTTCTCCGAACTAGGTTACACCCCTCGGAACTCCGGAATATCGAGATTGAGATTGAAGACCGAGATCAAGACCATAGATAGATCGAAGACCTTTTGTAGCCTTATACTCATGTTCCCCTCTCATAGCCTTAGGGTTTAGGGTTTCTCTTCATTTTTATTATTGTGTATGTATATATTAGGGTTTCACCTTCGATCCGGAAAATATTCGTTAGCCGCTTTGACTTATTCGTAACTTTCTCCTTTAGCCGCTTTGACTTATTCATTTTTCCACCTATGCAGAAAATATGGACCCACACGTCAGAGACGAAGAAAAGGAAGAGTTGATCCAAGGTGTGATCCGTGGGGAAGATAATTTAGACGTATCAACATTTCTGAACAACTCCGGTGAGGGTGATCCTCTTTTTACCGGAGTAGACAACTTGTTTGAGGTTGAAGGTGTTGCCTTCCGCGAGGGAGAAGGCGATGCCTTGTGTAATCGAGAAGACGACCGCTCCGGCGAGGTGCATGTAATATAAATCAATTCATTAATTAATCATCTGCTATCTATATATAAATAGTAACGACGATCTTTCTTCTTTTAGCCCTCCGGATCGAAGGAATCTACTGAAAAGAGCAGACGGGGCCCAACCAAAAAGTTGCAAGACCATGAGAGGTTTAGGATCGAAGATGTCGCTGAAGACGGCAGACCGACAGCTCCCGAAGTTGTCGCAACCAAATTTGTGGCACAATGCGGAGTAATCGTTAGGGACTTAATCCCGATCACCATTAGAAACTGGAATAGGCCTGCTAAAGCGGATGAAGAGGGAACATGTTTATTTGTCCCTAACCACGCCAAAGATTTACTGTGGAAGAGGCTCATGGTTAATTTCAAACTACCGAAGATAGAGCTGGATCCAAATGCGGAGGATCCAGTTCAGGACGCCTTACAACATGGGAGAGCCATGGAGGCTAAGGTCAGGGAGTGGGCTTTGAAGAAGATGGCCCAGTGTTTCACCAACTGGAAGAAAAGATTGCACCTTGAATATGTCGTGAAAAAGAAGACTCCCGATTTCAAGAATATTCAGTTTGAGAAGATAAAACCATTCTGGGATGAGTTTGTGGAATACAAGAAATCAGAAAAAGCTAAGAAAATGTCTGAAACGAATAAGCTGAATGCTGCTAAGAAGAAGTATCACCATACTATGGGGCAAGGTGGCTACAAGGTTGGCATTCCTAAGTGGGAGAAACTTGAGCAGGAACTGCGTGATAAAAATATCACCCCAGAGACAGACGATTGGGTAGAACGTGCAAGGAATTGGTTTTACGGGCATGGGGGCACGTTGGACTCGGAAGGGAGGTGTATATATAACATACGACATAAAGAAGACCCCTTGCCAATCGAGAGGATGAGAAAAGCAGTAAAGGCTGTTAAAGATGGGGACTTCATTCCCGATAGAGAGAATGATGAGCTCACACTCGCCCTTGGAAATAAGGAACATGATGGACGAACACGAGGCACAATAGGCTCCCAATCATGGAGGACTGGGTTTCCCGAAGAGAGGAAGAAATATCCTGATAGAAGCCGTCAGAGGAGTAAGGACAGGGCGGCAGTTGAAGCAGAAAGTCAGAAAGAGCGAATGCGTTTAATTGAAGAACGATTAAAGCAACAACAAGATGAAATTAACTCACTTAAAGAGCAAAGTACTACCGGCCCATCTCAGCAGCACACTGCATTCGATGCTACCGGCCTATCGAATAATCGAAAAAGCAGTGTGGCTTCCACCGAGGTCCCGGGTGATGACAATGGCGATGCCGATGATGCACCGACGATGGCTCCTGTTGGCTACCCAGTGGATGATATCACAGAGATGACACACTGCGAGCTGCATGTCAAAGTTGTGAACATATCAATGAAGGTGGCGGTCGGCTATGCCTTACCAATTGGACCCACACCAACTTACCACAGTCGTCCGGTTCCAGAGGGCTACGCTGTTGTCGGCGTGGATGAAATCATGCCCACCTTTGAGGTTTTGGATCTTCACTACCCTGCTGGTGAAGGGGATGTGACTGTGATGGGTGACGCAAAAAACGTCACCATTCTATGGCCGAAGGATTGTATCGTGCTTCGAAATCACACGCCAAGGCCATCTTCGCCGCCGTCTCACCCGTCTCCAGCGAGGTCGTCGCCGCCGCGGCAGCCGTCTTCGTCGCCTCACCCGGCTCCGTCGCCTCACCCGTCTCCGTCGCCTCACCCGTCTCCGGTGCAGCCATCGCCGCGGGAGCCATCGCCGGCGCCTCAGGATAAAAAGCGTAAGCGACCGCTACTGTGCGTCGTAAGCGATCGCCGAAACGTAAACAAGAGCCTCTTCCAAAAGTACCAACTGTTCCTCCCAAGAGAGCTTATGACTGTACTGAAGAGGAGACTGCGGCGATCGTTGATGCGGAAACGACAGCGTTTTTCGCTAAGCTGAGGCGGCCGAAAGAGCCAGAGTTCCCCAGCACCAAAGAAGAAAAATCCAAAGTGTTGAAAATGCTAAAGACTCTTCATCAACCCGAGCCAAAGCTGTCATCAGACTATGAGCGTTCTATTCTCAAGTCACATGCGGCACAAAAAGCCTCGAAGAGCAGTACTGATGCAAGCGGGAAATCTGTTGCCCAGCTCGGAGAACAAGCAAAACAGACTTGCGCCCCTCTCAAGGTGATTTCTCAAACCAATGTGGGGTCGAGCAAATATGGGCCGAAGAGCAGTATGATCCAGAGGTAGTTGCACAATACGGAGAAGCTGCCGCTGCTCAAGGTATGAGTATTGCCCAGTACTTATCCCAGTTAGAGTTCTTCCCCGTGAGTGAAGTAGCATACCAATACCAGTACGGAAAACCTCTCGTCAAACCTGAGGAGGTAAACAATCTTTCAACAAAAATGCGAAGATTGCATAACTGGTACATGCATGCCACAAGTGCCGGGGCTAACTGGATAGTGCTGAGGGTTACAAAAAAGCATCATGAGAAAGATAAGGATGACATGATATCCATTGAATTTGATGAACTATTTCAATTATTCAATCAAGACGCCTTGGACAAATCGATCATGAGTGCCTATTGTCTGTAAGTACTAATTCTGTAATTAATTTAGTCTCCATCTATATTATTTTGTTTATTGCATGTATATAATCATACTTTAATATGCAGAATGAAGATTCTCGAATGCAGCAGAGGACAAATCTATGACATTGGCTTCATTGACCCATATTGGGTTCATGAAGCTAATCTCAAAATAAGCCCCCAGGATACGGAGGATAATATAGTACACGCGTTAAGGTTTCAAGAAACCAAAAGGGAAATACTATTTCCTTACAACTTCCGGTGAGTGTTATTGTCTTGTATACACTTTCTATTTCGCTTACTCGATGTTAAGTATATAATTGATAAGTTCTGCATTCGCAGGTACCACTATATTCTGTTAATCATTCAACTTGACAAAGGGCGTGTACTAGTCATGGACTCGAAACATAAACCCCTTGAGACGTGGAAGGACATGCAGATACTTCTCCAGCGGTAATTCTAATCATTACGACACTATATCGGCAACGTTCGTGAATTTTATGATATCAAGTACTTAATAACTTATTTTATTCGTTTTCTACGCCGGGCAGCGCTTGGAAACGGTTCACCAAGAAGGCTAGGGGTGTTTGGAAAGAGGAGCTTACATTTCAACCACTAGATGTAAGCACCACTAGCTATATCCGTGCATCTCTTTGATTCTAGTTTTGATACAGTTATTATCATGCTTGATTATTATTTTGATTGAACTCTGTTGTCGTAAAGTGCCTGACGCAGGGACCAGGTAACAATCTATGTGGATACTATGTATGCGAGTTCATCCGGCAGACGTGCGATGAGAAGGGCAGAAATTTAGAGCAACTCCACGTATGTAAACAATTTCTATAGTTTTTAATTACAATCAAATTGTGTTTAGTTTCATATTCATATAGGCTGACTCCTTTTTTAAATCAGATCGAACGTCTACGGGACGGTCTTCTGCCAAAGGATCGCATACGAGCAATACAGGAGGAATTGGCGGGATTCTTGGATGCAGAAGTCCTAGACCCAAAAGGAGAATACTATTCGGCTGTGTATAGACAATAGGGATTGTAAAAATAGCAACTTTCAAGGGATTGTAAAATGTTGTCATGATGATCTTGTGTAATATAAGGTTCCTTCATTGATAAGTGCAAAACACTAAATAAACAATAAAACAACCTAAATGAATTCTCTGCCGCGGCACAAAAAGTGGCGAAAATGCTGCCGCGGCAACAAAATGTGCCAAAATGAATTCTCTGCCGCGGCAGAGAAATGGGCCAAATCTCTGCCGCGACAGCTCCACCCCCCTCGCGCTCTGATGCCGCCACGTGTGCCCCATTTGTCCCGGTTGGTGGGGCAACCGGGACTAATGGTTGGAGCTTTAGTCCCGATGCCCCCGTCCCGGTTGGGCAACCGGGACTAATGGCCCTTACCAACCGGGACGCATGGGGCGTTTTCTACCAGTGTAGCAATTTCCAGTTTTGTGGAGGCGACGAGGGATGGCCGATGGAAATGAAAAGTTGAAAAAGCCCATATACTTGCTGCATGCATTGTTGTAGCTAGCTTCACAAAGTATTCACGCAGGCACGCAGTCATGCATGTGCATGTGCATGCAAGCACGCAAAGGCCGGGCCAAAGCAAGCAAGCAAGTACTGGACGATCAAGCACACACCTAAAAAGAAATCACAGGAGATCGGCGCGAGAGATACGCTCGCCAGCTTACTCTCTGGTCTGGCGGCCGGCGAGGCGATCGTTCTTCTAGTAATTAAGATAGCTAAGCTTGCCCCCGGCCGCCACGGCTTAACGCTGCATGCAAATAAAGAGTGCGTGCGTGCGTGCATGCATGCATGCAGGTACAGTGCAAGCTAGGCTCGCACGATGTCGATACGGCCGGCCGCTTTTCCCCCGTGCGATGGCCGGCCTTAGCTTTGTTCGGTCCGTCCTTTGGCAGCTCTCCACCCATGATGCACGTACGACTCTGTCGCGCGACGACCATCCATCCGACGGCCGCGGGGCGAGGCCGCCTCGAGATCCGGAGCCTACCCAACCTGACCAAAGCGAGCGCTTTCACAAAAGCTCGGAGAGGCTTAGTGTTTTAATATCACTTTGGTAGTTAGATGTAGTATTATCATCGATCGAGCCCTGGTCGATCGAGTTAACTACTCAAAGGCAGGCGGCATGTGCAGGCGAATGAATGGATCCTCTCCTTAGGAACTTTCGTGCAGATAGCAGATATCTCCCCTGACAGGCGATGATCGATCGAGAGCTTAACCTAGAGCTAGAGCTACCTTTAATTATTGGTTTGTACGTATATATAGCACGCACGACACGCACTTTTAATGTCTTCCAACGCGACAGACAAGGCCATCGGCTGCCATCATCTCGCCCACACCGCCACAGTTGAGATGACAGTTATTTTTAGTAAAAACAACAGTAGTACTACGTGGTAGAGAGCTAGCTAGCTGGTGGCCGCCGGGTTGACGAAATCTTCAGATTTAGAATTTGATCTGCCCATATCGATCCTGAGCACCTTGAGCATATGGAGTTTAAAACCCGGCTAGCTAAGCTAGGTAGCTGGAGACCGCTAGTGGAAGCAAAAGCCAGTGTTTCTCTCTCTCTCTCGCGCGCGCGCCATCCATTCCACTGGAAAATCTCGCAGTAATGCCTTCCCTTTTTGTAGCGATAAAGAGGAGTCGCTCTATAGCTATGCCCGGGAGACAAAAGAACACCACCATCATGTAATATACTTGTGCTGTATTCCATCCAGCTAGCAACGCCCATCAAAAGTGCAAGCACATCCTCCAGATATCTGTCTCGAAACGTAGCAACATGCATCAGCAAATATGTTCCTGCAGCATTGTCAACATTGTCTTGTCTATTCAGCAGGTAACATTGTAGAGGAGTATGTTTTCGTAGGATTTGAATCCTACGAGAAAAGGTCCGACCTGCCAAAAAAATTAGGACTATCATCGTCACTCACACACATTCTGACTTTCACAATGTGAAGCATGCGATATTTTTTAACAAATCTGACCAAACTGACGAAGTTCACACTAGTACAAAACAGACCCCTAGTCCCGGTTTGTAAGGGGCTTTAGTCCCGGATTGCAATCCGGGACTAACATATTGGGACTAAAGGTTAGGCCTTTAGTCCCGGTTCTGTTACAAACCGGAACTAGATTGTCTCCACGTGGCGCCGCTGGGCGCGTTGGGCTGGAGGATCTTTAGTCCCGATTCATAACATGAACCGGGACTAAAGTTCTTCTTTGCGTCAACCTGGTGCCGCGGCAGGAGGTGGGGTCTTAGGGTTTTAGGGTTTTCTTTTTTTGTGTTCGATTATTTTTTATTTTGTGTTTTCATATACATATTATTCTACGTTACTACATGATGTATACATTGGTGCATATATAATATAATTTTTCTCACGATTTCATACAGACATATAAATAGATACACAACCGAGACTAGAGCTCGTCTATTTGATTTACACGAAGATTATTACATTACACGGATACTGTCCTTTTGTCTCTATTCACGATTACATGAAGGTCTATCCATGTTGTACTCTCCTTTTGGGTTTATGACGTTCCTGAGAAAAATCCCGACAACTCCTCTTAAATTGCTAGTAGGCGTTCATGTGGTAGGAGCTTATCCTGCATCGCATTCAACTATATATAAAGAAGTAGATCATTATGAATGGAACTCAACAGAAATTATGATATAAACTAAATTGTGAATATATTGTTTACGTACTCGAATAAAGTCTGTACCCTGCTCCATACACCCACGAATTAACTCGCATACGTAATATTCACATAAATTAGTCCCTTGTGGTTGCATTGCACACTTTTCGATCGAGAATATAATTCAATCAAATAATAATTAAACATGATAATTGTATGGAGACTAGAATTGAAGAGATGCGAGGATCTAGCTCTCTTACTACTTACCGGAACCGTACGAAAAGTCAGCTCCTTACGTCATTCACCCTAAACCTCCTTCGTGAACTTTTTCCAAACCATGTCCGGCAAAAAAGAAATGAATGAGTTATTAATTACTTTACATCTCAGAGAATGAACGAAAAAGACAGATATAATGCGATAATGATTGAAATTACTTTTGGACGCAATCAAGTATGTTGCGGTAGTCTTTCATCGGCTTCTTTAACGAGTCTGAGATTTCAAATTTTGCATGGTCAACGCCTATGTTTAGAAAAACCAGTGGAAGCTGCGCACGTTTATATACACTTAATATCGAGTAAACAAAAATTGAATGTGTACAAGACAGTAAGACTCTCACCCATAGTTGTAAGGAAATAGTATTTGCGTCTTCTAATGTTGCTCCATTAAAAACATTAGCAAGTTATCCTCCATTTCCTCGAGGTTATTTATTAGTGTATGTCCATTAACTCTGTTTGGCTCAACGAACCCAATGTCGTAGATTGACTTTATTCTATTTCCCGAATCTTCATTCTGCATATATAATAACATATAGAATGAGATATAGTGACGATAACGACAGGAAATGAATTGAACGAGCTGAGTTAGTGACTTAATTACTTACAGACAATAGCAGCTGAGGAGGGACTTGTCGAGGGCGTCTAGGTTGAATAACTGAAATAGTTCACAAAGTTCAATGGAGATCATGTCTGAACGAAAGTACTCCTCTCCAACTTTACATAGGAGAAATTGTCGCACTTCCTTTGTGACTTTCAAGTACCAGATATGCAACAGTCGGATATGTGTTGGCAGATCATCGAATACCTGATCACTGACCAGAGGCTCCCCGTAGACAAATTTCTGTGCTATTGATGCCGTGATGACATCTCCTCCGCCTAGAATTTCTTCGACGGGCACGTTACACTCCTTGGCTAATTTAATAGTTATTTCCATATCTATTGCACCGTGAGTGGGCTGGGGTAACACCTTGAACGGGGCAATGGATTGTTTTGCCTGTTTGCCAAGCTGGGCAACTTCATTTGATTTTCTCCCGCTTGCAGTACTGCTTGATGACTTCTCTTTTAGTTTCTTCGTAAGACAGCGTGTATAGTCTCCTATTTAACACATGTTGGAGTGGTTGCTCAAGGAATGCCTTGAAGTGCTTCTTGACTTTTGGATCAATTTGCACATGTGGCTCGGGTTGTTTTGGTGCAAAATGGGCCTTCACTTCGGCTTGGGAGATCACCGCGCTTTACTCATCAGTTCGGTGATAAGCTAACTTGGGAGGAGACGACGGTACTCTTCGGAGGGCCTCTTGCCGTTTTCAGCGTCGGTTATCCCTCGACGTAGCGGTGTTATTCTTCTGCTTTCTTCCCTTTGATTCAGTGGGCGGAGGCAGAGGCATCGAAGATGGAGATGCACTCGCGCTGCGGTCCCTCTCAGGGAGGGGTGGACTATTGTTTCTCGGTGGAGACGGTGGACTCGGAGGTGATGGTGGCCTCAGAGGTGATGGATTGCTTCTCGGAGGAGAAGATTGCCTTAGCGCCCAGCCTGGAAACACGATGTGCTATTTTTTCCAAAGAATGATCCCAACCTCCACTTCTCCCAGTGTTTTCTCCCCTTCACCTGCAGGGATGTCAATCTCCAGTGATCGACATGTCAGTTCAACTTCATCCACACAGACACGAGCATAGCCAGCTGGAATCTGACTTCCATGGTAGGTCGCTTCCGGTGGACAAGGTAAAGAAAAGCCAAGTGCCACCTTCATAGAAACGTTCTTCACTATGACATGTAGCTCACAAGATGTCCTTGCCTCGACTTCATCTACGGGGTAGAGAACCATCTTTGTGCCGGCCGTATCATCTATAACCGGTGCATTATTCTCCATCTATCCTCGTTCCTTTTTTAACCGCCTCCAACCGCGATGCCTCCTCCACCTTCTGTCAGTTCGTTTTTCTCGATCGGCTTCTATAAGTGTCGATGTCCCGGGGAAACCCTGTCTTCCATGGAACATATGGGCCAAAGCCTCGTGTTCGTCCGACTTTTTCAGGATTCCCGAGGGCATATGTCATCTCATTGTCCTCTCTGTTAGGAACGAACTTTCCATATTTTCTATGTTGTATCACTTTAACAAGTTCATCTTTGGGTTTAGTAATGGCCTTATTTGTAACAATAATCTAACCGGTTTCAGTGTCATACAATCCCCCATGCCCAAGGAACCAATTTTTTGACATCATGGGCCACTAATTTGTAGCTGGCATGACCCCTTTATCACGCATTTCTTTCTCGGTTTTTGCCCACTTATGCATGGCTGTCTTTTAGCCACTTGTCCCCATAGTATGGTGATATTTCTTTTTGGCCGCATTTATCTGATTCTTTTTCGACTTGGCCTTAGCTGCTTTTGATTCCTTGTATGTCACAAGGCTTCTGATTCAATAGACCCCCAAAAGAATGAAAATAAGGAGACAAATTATATTGATGTATTGGATCGACCGGTACCTCTTCGCGCGTGGGGGTAGGATCGGGATTCATAAATTTTAGACCATGTATGGAATGCCCACCAAGCCCGTATGGGGCTGAAGCATGTCAGTTATCGGGTATTTTGTGCATGCGACGTGGAAACATAAGTGTCCAACTCGAATACAACACTTGCATGTGTGCGCTGCCATTGCAACACCGCATACGTGATTTAGGGTGAGTTCTTTTGGACCCATCGATGGTCTACCCTCACGCGCCCTCCTCTAATACGCACAAGGGAAATTCTACACTTTCGAATATTTACAACTTTTCAGAGTAGGGGGTCTATGGAATCACACATCATGCCACAAATGGGGCCCAGTTATCCCGCTGCTTCTCCAGCGGGCCAGTGAATGGAGGAGTCAGCCCCTTCTTGACATATTTGTTGTACAATCTTTTCTTCCAGTCCTTGAATTGTTCGCCCATCTTCTTAAGGGCCCACTTTCGGACTATCAACCTCAATGCCTCATTGAATTCAGGAGTGTCCAATTTAGGTAGAGAGAAGTATGTCATGAGTGAATTCCAAAGACCCTCTTTGGCTCTATCATCGATAAAAGTTTCCCCAACTTGATCGCTTTTTTTCCTGGCTTATTCCAGTTTTGAGTGGTGAGCGGGATGGTGTCCCTGACTATCACTCCGCATTGATATACAAATACACTTGCAGCCTCTTTCAGCTCAAAAGGTTCGCCCAGCTGAGAAACTACATCAATAGTGAAACGCGCACCATCGGCCAACTTCTTGGTCGGGCCTCGTTTCCTTGCAAAAGATTGGCCCGATGCGGAGGTCTAAGAGAAGAAACAGTCGTTAGTATATATAAATGGATCAACTAATGCATCTACTAGCTCGTGATCAGCAGAGGCTTTATATACCTCGTCGGACTTTGCTATGGTGTATCCACCGTCGTCTCCACCAAAGAATTCATCATAGTTGTCTCTACCGTCGGATTCATCCAAGTTGAGATATTGGGAGCCATCATCATCTCCATCTTCGTCTTCTCCATCGTAATGGTAACCTCCTATACAATCATCTATCATCTTGTACATGCGCTCTTCGTCATCTCTACCATCCATAACTTAACTAATACAGAAGAAAGATAAAACTATTTTGCTTAATGCGGTAAATAAAGGAAGATAAAGTAATTCAGCTTAATATACCATATTACACAATAAAGTACCAATTAAATAACAATACATCTCGAATAATCCAGCTAGTACAACAATAGTAAAATATAGTACCCTATTACACATCTAGCTCAACCAAGACGTCGAGCCCCGGCTACTGAGCCGCGGGAGGTGTGCACCCAAAGAGTAGGAACCATCACCGGAGAATATCTCGGGTAAGGTGTCTAAAGAACCTGCCAGGTATTGGCGACCCGGACTTCCAAAATATACATGTAACGTCGGACGTTCTCGTCCTCCTCCCTGACACGACGATGTACCACCTCGTCGGGGGTCGGCTCCCTCTGCACCGCGCTTGGACCACTCGGCCGCCATCACAGAAGATCCGGGTTGATGACGACACCCGAATTCCTCACCAGACCACGTCTCCTGGCTGGTAGAACCTCCCAGTGCCAGCCCGACGGAGCCCAGTCCCATGGATGCCCGGCGACAGAGTCTAGTAGTCCTCCGTTCCGCCGAGTGAACAAGGATGAGTACGCGGCATAATCCTAAACAATAAATTAAACCTATACACTTTAAACATGACGAGAGTAAATAGTATCAACTAAAATAAACTATATTAAAAACTAACTAAACTCAACTAAAATCAACTAACTATATTAAACATTAACTAAAATCTCTAAACAAAATTACACTAAACTTCAAACGAACTAAATTATAACTAATTAACTAACTACATTAACCCTAAACTTCGAACTAACTACCTAATTAACCCTAAATCCTAAAATAACCCTAAAATTACTAACTAATTAACCCTAAAATACACTAACAAAATTACACTAATTAACCCTAAAAATACACAAACAAAATTACTAATTAATTACAACTAATTATGGAGGCCGGAGAGCTCACCTGTGGGGCGATGGTGCGGGCGGCGCGGCGCGGTCGCGGGGCGGCAGAGGGGCGGGCGGCGCGGGGAGGGGAGGCACAGGCGCGGCGGCACGGTGGACGGCACGGGCACGGCGGCGCTGGGGCGCTAGATCGAGGAGGAAGACAAGGACTGGGTGCTCTGGTTCATTGCTCGAACCGGGGCGCATGGGGTGGGTATTTATACCCACCCCCTTTAGCCCCGGTTTGTAACACCAACCGGGACCCTTTAGTCCGGGTTTGTGTTACAGACCGGGACTAAAGGGTTTTCGGCACACCGCGTTTTGCGCGCAGGGCCGCACCCCTTTAGTCCCGGTTTATAACATAAACTGGTACTAAAGGTGTGTTTTTAAAACTTTTTTAAAAAACAAATTAGCAATTAGGAAAATTAATTATTATATATCAAAATTTGCAGAAATAAAATATCTATAATTTAAATATATTAACCTACTCTATTATATAAATGAAATAATTGTTCCCTTTTTGAATTTACATTGTTCGGACCTTTTTTGATTTTTTTTATGCCCGTTCGGAATTTTTCCACGTTTCGAACTAAGCTCAAAACGGCATGCGTGAAGATAGAGGATGGGCCTGTTAGAAATTGCATTGGATCTCCGAATAAACAACATATTGTGAGTCTAAAAATGATTTTTTCAAAAAATCATAGGTGTTAGATCATGTACCTGTAGTTTAAACTGGACCCACTTCCTGCCGATTCAGCAGACATTTGTCTTTTTCATCCGGGAAGGACAAAAAGGTTTGAGATCCTGATACGTTGGAAACATATCTATAATTTTTTATGCTCCATGCTTGTTTAGTATCTACTTTGCTTTGCTTGTCCACGCTTTGAGGTGCTTTTTACATGTTTTCTGGTACTAATCTATTAACAAGTTGCAACAGTGCCAAATGCTTGTTTTCTGCTATTGGTTTTAGAAAATTTAGTAAAGAAATATTCTCGGAATTGGACGGGACAAAGGACAAAGACAATTACTTTCCGTGGGGAACAAGAAGTCCGAAGGAGAGCTAGAGGGGCCGGCCAGGGGGGCCAGACCCATCCTAGGCGCGGGTGGGCCCTAGCCCGCGCTTGGCTAGGGTTTGCCTGCCCTGGCGGCCGCCTCGGTCTCCCCCTTCGCCTATAAGAAGCCCCCGATGCAGAAACCCTGAGTACCTGATCAAAATCTCCACGAAACCGTCTGTAGCCGCCGCCACCATCGTCCCTAGATCGGGGGGATCTGAAGTTCTTCCCGGCACCCTACCGGAGGGGAGATCATCCCGGAGGCCTTCTCTTCGGTATGATGCGTGAGTAGTTCCACCTTGTACTATGGGTCCATGTAGTAGCTAGATGGTTGTTTCTACTCCTTTGTGCTTTCATGTATATATCTTGTGAGCTCCGTTCATGATCAAGATCTAATCTATTTGTAATCATGCATGTTGTGTTTGCGGGATCCGATGGATATTGAGATTATTATGTTGGTTTGATTAATGGTTTTGTCTTTATGATTCTATCATGTCTGTGTTGTTTGTGATCTTACATGATCTCCGTTGTTAGTAGCTATCTTGGCCAAGTAGTTGCTAGTGACTCCAAGAGGGGGTATTTATGCTCGATAGTGGGTTCATGCTTCTAGTTTCCAAGGGAAGTGACAGAAATCTCTTCAGTTGTAGATGTCTTGTTGCTACTAGGGAGAAAACAACGGTCTCTTGTTCATGGAACATGTGGACTGTTTACCTTACACACCTTGCTTAACGCAGTTGTCTGTTGCTTGCAACTTAATACCGGAGGGGGTTCGGATGATAACCTGAAGGTGGACTTATAGTCATAGATGCAGTTGGATGGCGGTCTATGTATATTGTTGTATTGCCCAATTAACCTCATAGGATCTTTCTGACTAGTAATTGCATTGTTATGCCTTGCTCAGTTCCTGTCAATTGCCCTGCTGTAATTTGTTTACCCTTCATGCCATGTTGTTATCTAAGGAGATCACCTCTAGTGAACTATGGACCCCGGTCCAATCTTTACCATTGATACATATTCCATTGTTACTTTTTTACTTCCTGCAAATCATTACCTTCCACACCATATGTTTAATCCTTTGTTACAGCAAACCTGTGATCTTGACAACCTCAATGTTCATTGGGGCAAAGTCTTGAGTTTGTGTTGTGCAGGTCTCCATGTTGTTTACAACACCTGTGTGATGTTTCCTTCCTCCTTCTGGTTCAATAACCTCGGTCTCAATAGAGGGAAAACTTTATGTTTGCTCTTCACACCCTGCTCTTGGGGTTACCAACAAAGTGCCATGTCGAGCACCATCAAGTCTTTCTGGCGCTGTTGCCGGGGAGGCTAAGGACGTCTTTACTAGGGGAGTCCTTCACTTCCTTTCTCTTTACTTTGTTTTTAGTTTGCTTTGTTTCTTTTGCTTGGTCTTGTTTGCCTCTTTCCAAAAAAAACCCAAAAAATTAGTCTAGTTTGGTTTGCTTGCTTTATTCAAAAATACAAGAAAAAATAGTCCCTAATCAAGCTAATGTTGCTGTTTTTGGCTTGCCCACCTTTGCCAAAATGAACTCTACTGAGAACACCAAGTTGTGTAACTTCGGTAGCAGCAACAACAATGATTTTCTAAGCACTCATATTGCTCCACCTGCTCCTGATGCTACCTTTTATGAAATTAAGCCTGCTTTGTTGTATCTTGTGATGAGAGAGCAATTTTCTAGTGCTGGTTCTGATGATCCTGCTGCCCATCTTAATAGCTTTGTTGAACTTTGTGAGATGTAGAAGTATCAAGATGTAGATGCAGGTATTATTAAGCTCAAGATTTTTTCCTTTCTCCTTGAGGGGAAAAGCTAAAGAATGGTTGCTTTCTTTGCCTAAAAATAGTATTGATTCTTGGACTAATTGCAAAGATGCTTTTATTGGAAAGTACTATCCTCCTGCTAAGATTATATCTATGAGAAGTGACATTATGAAATTTAAACAACTTGATAGTGAACATGTTGCTCCAGCTTGGGAAAGAATGAAATCTTTGGTTAAGAATTGCCCTACTCATTGACTCACTGCTTGGATGATTATCCAGACTTTTTATGCAGGTTTGAACTTCTCCTCAAGAAATCTGTTGGATTCAGCTAGGGGAGGAACTTTCATGGGCCTCACTTTGTGTGGCATCCCGCAAAACCACTACTAGAAAATCGCGTTGATTTTGTGCATTGCATCGTCATCATCATGCATGGTTGTCTGCATTATTTGAAAAGCCTATTTTTGAATTGTATAAAAGCCCCTCTTAGTTTCAAACACAAAACCCCGATCGCATCGAAGATCTTATTTGTCTAAAAACTATTTTTGCAAAGTGGTTTGTTTAATTAGAACAGGACCAAACAAACACAAATAATAAAACAGCCCCCCCTAAATCCTAGTCTCACCCAATCTATTCCTACCCACCAATCCCTGGCTGCCACCTCCCCCTCTCACCCAAAACCTACCCCCCTGCCACCTCATCCATCCAGCCCCTTTCCCTTCCCCTTTTTCTCACCCTGACCCTCTCTACCCTCTCTCGCTGCCAGCCGGGACCCACCAACACAACCACCCTGGCCCCAGCCGGCCACTTCCCCCCTGCACGCGCCCTACACGCGTTCACACTACCGCCAACCCACCAACCAACCGCGGGACCCGCCTCCCACTCACCGCCTTGGCCCCACCTGGCCCCGCACGCGCGCCCTTCCCCAGAACCGCCCCGTCGCCCCACCCTTCTTCTTCCTCCCCCTCTCTGTGCCCGCCGGCGCGCCACCGCCCGCTCAACCTCCCGGCGCCGCCGGCGACCGCGCCCCACCTCCCTTAGTCCTCTCCCCACCCGACGCCCCGCGTCCTCCTCCTCTGGCTCGCCGCGTCTCCCCCACACGCGCGGCCCCCTCCTCCGGCCTCGCGCGCCGGCCGGCCCCCGCCTCCCGCACCGCCGCCGCTCGCCGCTCACCTCGCCAGCGACCCTGCCCCGCGGCCCTCCTCGCCCCTCGCCGGCGAGCCGCCCAGCTACGCCCCGCTCCGGCGCGCGCGCCGCTCGAGCCCGTCGCCCCAAGCGCCGCCGCGCGCAGCCGCCCGAGCCTCCTTCGCCGGCCATGGCGCCTCCACCCGCCGGCGTCCCCGTCCGCTCCCGCGCCGCCCCGTCCGCCCGCCGGCGCGGCCTGCCTCCGCGAGCTCCGTCGCGCATCGCGCGCGTCGTCGCCGCCCCTGCTCGCACCGCTCCGGTGCCGCTCCGCCGCCGCTCCGTGCGACCCGCCCCGTCAACCACCTCGCCGTCGTGGCCTCCGGCGGGCCCTGCCTCGCCGGCCCCTGCTGCCCACCTCCTGCTACAGCGCCGCCGACCCTCCGCCAGTGGCACCCGCGCGTCTTCGTCGCCGTTCCCAGGGGAAGCTCGCCGTCGAGCCCCTCGGTTTGGTCTCCTCGCTGCCTCGCGGTGGTGCCATGGCGTCGTTCGCCCGTCCTCCTCGGGACGCTCGTCCCTGAGCCGAGCATGCAGGTTGTAAACCAAGGAACCGTCTGGCCTGTCCTCGTGGCACATGCCATATGTGGGCCACGTGTTCGACCCTACCAGTACAAGTTGAGTCCAAACCTTCCGAGCGGCACGGCCGACATGATCTTCCGCGGTGGCGACGACAAACCAGACAGGGATCCAAGAATAACTGCTGACAAGATCGACCACAAGGATAAGAAGACCGGACCCTGCGGACCGACATGATCTTCTTCTCGGGCGCCAAGATTCGTCGAGAGCCGACCCGACAAGTACTCCCTCGAGGACGCCGAGTGCTGCACCCCGGACACCGAGACCCCGACGCGACAAGTACTTCATCCCGAACGACAAGTCCGACCTGAACCACAGACCCGACAAGGTCCTCGTGACGACAAGAACGACCTCGACCCGGAAGAATCCGATGCGCCCCGACACCGACCCAAGACCGGCTTCCCGGATGCCGAGGTCACCGACACAGGACAACAAGATCTACCCCCGCTATCCGAGAACGCATCCGTCGAACCCCGAACCCAGATCCGTCGAACCCTGAGACCGACCCCGAACCCCGACACCCCAAGAGCGTCGAGACCCCTCAATGTGTGAACCCCTTCTCGAAACCCTATTTTATAACATCATAACAACTTGTTGCATAATTACATTGTCATACTCGCATGCATAATCATGTGGTTTGGGGGCCTTATGCCGATTCACCTAATAACTAAATATGGGGCCCATATGCGGGCAAATCTAGTCTCATATCGGCCTCGTTTAAATTTGTGTAGCGAACCGGTAACTTACCTTGACTTGTTAAACAACATCTAAATTGCGGGGTAGCTAAACAACATGCACCACCTAATTAATTGTCGGGACCCCGGTTCCACTTAATATGACCTAATTGCATCGCACCCTTGCCATGCCATGCATCATACATGCATCATGCCGATCTTCTGCCGTGTAATAAATATTGCATCCGGTGTTTATTCTAGTGTTTTGCTTCTTCGCGGATAAGGCCGTTGAGTTGATGTGAGCTTCGCCCCGATCTTCGGTTGAATCTTCGACAATGTTTTCAGGCGAGCATCTCCCCCTTTCTACCTATCTTACTTTTATAGTATTTACTTCCCTCCTGTTGATCTATTGCTATCTGTGTTGCGATGCTCTAGTTTTCCGTACCCGTGATATCCCTTGCAGCCCTATATTGCCTCGGACACATCCTATTACCTATTGTTTGGTAGATAGTTGGACTTGCGCGTCGTAGTCGCTTGCTCAAGTGCTGTTGCGTGTCGTCAAGTGCCACAGTTGATGATGTATTGCCGCATGTTGATGTTGGAGATGATCATAGTTTTACTTATTGTTCACTTTAATTTCTGTTTAACAACTAAAATTGAAATAAGCAGAGGCATCGGTGGGTGATAGATAATATTTGGTTTCCGAACGCCCACTTGTGTCCCGTAAGACCCCGAGTACTTGATACCTGTTCCTTGATTTATCGCGCTATCCACATCCGGGAGGTATATGGGACCCCCCTGAGCCAGAGCTTGATTCATTCTTATTTCTTGGGGCCACAAACTAGTTTGAGGTTTTATTTACGATCCTGTACTTATGCCATGCTTTACTGCTTTATTTACGATTGTGCGAGGTACTGCACACTGTACTGTTTTGGAAGCGGAATGTTTACGCGGTATCGACAAGCCCAGCCACACTTTCGGGTTCCCAGTCGTTTACCGCCATTGTCGCAGACCTTGAGGCCGTCTCGGAGCTTGCTTACTCCGTTGCGGGATCTACTTAAGGGGTGGCCCCCTGAAATATTTCTGAATCTTGTGATTGCTTTGTCGTGAAGGCCTCGTTGGGTTTTGATTTGGTTTTTCCGAGGTTGATCGAGTGTGTGTTGCTATTGGTGCACCCCGGCCGGGTAAAACTTTCTGAAAGCCGTGTCCGCGGATATGGACGACTTGGAGCACAGTATCTCGACCATAGACAAGCATAATTAAAGTTTATTGCTATAAATTTGACTTTATAATGACTAGTAATCAGCTTCACTATAATGGAATGATTAAATAATACTGCCCACAATTGCTTGTTTGCTTTGTCGCTTGCGACAATTGTATCTGACTAGTAAGTAATGCAACTACAACGGAATGGCTGAATAAAAGTGCCAACAACTGCTGGGTTTTGGGTTTATCTCATGTCATCTGTATATGATTAGTAAGTGTTGCAACTATAACGGAATGGTTAACTAAAAGTGCCCACCGCCTACTTTATCAGGATGATTATCTATACTTGACTAGTAATTGCTGCAACGATAACCGAATAAATAAAACTGCCAACTGTGTGAGTTCCTCGGTTGACTTCCTCGTTTGGTCTCGAGGGGGAAACACCAGGATGGGTTTGTTTGATGCTAGTAACAGGTTGGATCCGAATAGGTCTTTCTCACCCCTCTCTGATAGCCGCCAGTTGTATCGAGTCTCTATAGGCTGTTCAGTGCATGCTGCCGCTGCCGCTCAGTCCACCATACCTATGTAGGCGAGGACCGCCGAATTCTAGCCTCGCCGTGTACTGGCCTCAGTACTGACGCTCCTCTTTTTCCTCTGCCCTTTGTCGGCACCCCTTTTTGTTTAAGCAGGTTTTGAGATCGACGCCGTTAGCAGGGTTACCCTTCCGGCTTGGCCTGGGCAGGGTTATGGACGCCATTGGTTATTCTTCAGGGCTTTTAGCCCCATTTGCATCTTGTCCGTAGCTGGACGCTTTATCGTTTTCAAGGTGATTTGGATCTTTGTACATTATATCTGTATCTTGACTCATTTGAGTCGCTGTTATATATATATATCTGTTCTGTGGGTCCCATCGAGGACTGTTGTGTAATGTTATTACTTCGTTTTCCACCCGCACGAAAGTGCCTGGTGGGCACCTTTGAATCGTTTCTATGCGGGTTTGGCGAATTTTGCTCAAACTTGCATAGGTCCGATTCTGAGGGTGTTACAGAGTGGTATCAGAGCTCAGCAGTTGCGATACCCCACAAGTCCAGCATGTAGGATAACCTAGCTAACGGCCGAAGTAGAGTGTCAAGACTATTTTGCAAAATCGGTTGGATAGTTCTGGTTAGGTCTGCTTTTACTCCTTACCCCTCTGCTGTTCTCCTCTTACCTCTGCGTGTTTTGAATCTACTCTCTTACCTTTCTTCAAGTCCAGGAATTCTCGAGGGTTGGGTTTCCGTCGTACCTTCAGGGTTTCGCTTCCTCCTCTGATAACGGTGTTCTACCATCCGGTGTTCATGCTGCCTGAGCAATCCGTCTTCTGTGGTACCGTTCTTTGTTCCTTGTTTGTGCCTTCCGGTGTTTCCCGACGCGACGACATCATCTACGCCAGATTCGATGCAGAGTCTGCATCCCTCCTTTATTCCGAACCTCGCTTGTCGAGACCTTCAGTCTGTTTCCGAGAATGGTTGCACTCTTTTCTACTGATTGTGCAGAGTAATAGTTTGGGTGCGTGATGGATTGGCCCCCATGCCGACTACTCACTCTATTTGCTCGCGTACAGTGAAGTGGATGAGAATGCATCGGTTCCCTTTCCACCGGAGTTAGAGGTGACTTTATTTGTTGATACCTCTACCTTCGACCTTTTGTTTCCGGAGTGTTCTCCCGACGATCAGGAACAACGACCCTTGTTGGTGGTGTCGCCGATTTCAAGATGGAGGATGAACTCTTGTTAGTGGTGTCGCGAGGATCTACACAAAGCGAGAAGACGCAGATCGCCGACTTTTCCTTCCGGTACCATGAGGCGGATCTCGAGGGCGAGATCCATTGTTAGTGGTGTCGAATTGTGGCATCCCGCAAAACCACTACTAGAAAATCGCGTTGATTTTGTGCATTGCATCGTCATCATCATGCATGGTTGTCTGCATTATTTGAAAAGCCTATTTTTGAATTGTATAAAAGCCCCTCTTAGTTTCAAACACAAAACCCCGATCGCATCGAAGATCTTATTTGTCTAAAAACTATTTTTGCAAAGTGGTTTGTTTAATTAGAACAGGACCAAACAAACACAAATAATAAAACAGCCCCCCCCCCTAAATCCTAGTCTCACCCAATCTATTCCTACCCACCAATCCCTGGCTGCCACCTCCCCCTCTGACCCAAAACCTACCCCCTGCCACCTCATCCACCCAGCCCCTTTCCCTTCCCCTTTTTCTCACCCTGACCCTCTCTACCCTCTCTCGCTGCCAGCCGGGACCCACCAACACAACCACCCTGGCCCCAGCCGGCCACTTCCCCCCTGCACGCGCCCTACACGCGTTCACACTACCGCCAACCCACCAACCAACCGCGGGACCCGCCTCCCACTCACCGCCTTGGCCCCACCTGGCCCCGCGCGCGCGCCCTTCCCCAGCGCCCAGACCGCCCCGTCGCCCCACCCTTCTTCTTCCTCCCCCTCTCTGTGCCCGTCGGCGCGCCACCGCCCGCTCAACCTCCCGGCGCCGCCGGCGACCGCGCCCCACCTCCCTCAGTCCTCTCCCCACCCGACGCCCCGCGTCCTCCTCCTCTGGCTCGCCGCGTCTCCCCCACACGCGCGCCCCCTCCTCTGGCCTCGCGCGCCGGCCGGCCCCCGCCTCCCGCACCGCCGCCGCTCGCCGCTCACCTCGCCAGCGACCCTGCCCCGCGGCCCTCCTCGCCCCTCGCCGGCGAGCCGCCCAGCTACGCCCCGCTCCGGCGCGCGCGCCGCTCGAGCCCGTCGCCCCAAGCGCCGCCGCGCGCAGCCGCCCGAGCCTCCTTCGCCGGCCATGGCGCCTCCACCCGCCAGCGTCCCCGTCCGCTCCCGCGCCGCCCCGTCCGCCCGCCGGCGCGGCCTGCCTCCGCGAGCTCCGCCGCGCATCGCGCGCGTCGTCGCCGCCCCTGCTCGCACCGCTCCGGTGCCGCTCCGCCGCCGCTCCGTGCGACCCGCCCCGTCAACCACCTCGCCGTCGTGGCCTCCGGCGGGCCCTGCCTCGCCGGCCCCTGCTGCCCACCTCCTGCTACAGCGCCGCCGACCCTCCGCCAGTGGCACCCGCGCGTCTTCGTCGCCGTTCCCAGGGGAAGCTCGCCGTCGAGCCCCTCGGTTTGGTCTCCTCGCTGCCTCGCGGTGGTGCCATGGCGTCGTTCGCCCGTCCTCCTCGGGACGCTCGTCCCTGAGCCGAGCATGCAGGTTGTAAACCAAGGAACCGTCTGGCCTGTCCTCGTGCCACATGCCATATGTGGGCCACGTGTTCGACCCTACCAGTACAAGTTGAGTCCAAACCTTCCGAGCGGCACGGCCGACATGATCTTCCGCGGTGGCGACGACAAACCAGACAGGGATCCAAGAATAACTGCTGACAAGATCGACCACAAGGATAAGAAGACCGGACCCTGCGGACCGACATGATCTTCTTCTCGGGCGCCAAGATTCGTCGAGAGCCGACCCGACAAGTACTCCTTCGAGGACGCCGAGTGCTGCACCCCGGACACCGAGACCCCGACGCGACAAGTACTTCATCCCGAACGACAAGTCCGACCTGAACCACAGACCCGACAAGGTCCTCGTGACGACAAGAACGACCTCGACCCGGAAGAATCCGATGCGCCCCGACACCGACCCAAGACCGGCTTCCCGGATGCCGAGGTCACCGACACAGGACAACAAGATCTACCCCCGCTATCCGAGAACGCATCCGTCGAACCCCGAACCCAGATCCGTCGAACCCTGAGACCGACCCCGAACCCCGACACCCCAAGAGCGTCGAGACCCCTCAATGTGTGAACCCCTTCTCGAAACCCTATTTTATAACATCATAACAACTTGTTGCATAATTACATTGTCATACTCGCATGCATAATCATGTGGTTTGGGGGCCTTATGCCGATTCACCTAATAACTAAATATGGGGCCCATATGCGGGCAAATCTAGTCTCATATCGGCCTCGTTTAAATTTGTGTAGCGAACCGGTAACTTACCTTGACTTGTTAAACAACATCTAAATTGCGGGGTAGCTAAACAACATGCACCACCTAGTTAATTGTCGGGACCCCGGTTCCACTTAATATGACCTAATTGCATCGCACCCTTGCCATGCCATGCATCATACATGCATCATGCCGATCTTCTGCCGTGTAATAAATATTGCATCCGGTGTTTATTCTAGTGTTTTGCTTCTTCGCGGATAAGGCCGTTGAGTTGATGTGAGCTTCGCCCCGATCTTCGGTTGAATCTTCGACAATGTTTTCAGGCGAGCATCTCCCCCTTTCTACCTATCTTACTTTTATAGTATTTACTTCCCTCCTGTTGATCTATTGCTATCTGTGTTGCGATGCTCTAGTTTTCCGTACCCGTGATATCCCTTGCAGCCCTATATTGCCTCGGACACATCCTATTACCTATTGTTTGGTAGATAGTTGGACTTGCGCGTCGTAGTCGCTTGCTCAAGTGCTGTTGCGTGTCGTCAAGTGCCACAGTTGATGATGTATTGCCGCATGTTGATGTTGGAGATGATCATAGTTTTACTTATTGTTCACTTTAATTTCTGTTTAACAACTAAAATTGAAATAAGCAGAGGCATCGGTGGGTGATAGATAATATTTGGTTTCCGAACGCCCACTTGTGTCCCGTAAGACCCCGAGTACTTGATACCTGTTCCTTGATTTATCGCGCTATCCACATCCGGGAGGTATATGGGACCCCCCTGAGCCAGAGCTTGATTCATTCTTATTTCTTGGGGCCACAAACTAGTTTGAGGTTTTATTTACGATCCTGTACTTATGCCATGCTTTACTGCTTTATTTACGATTGTGCGAGGTACTGCACACTGTACTGTTTTGGAAGCGGAATGTTTACGCGGTATCGACAAGCCCAGCCACACTTTCGGGTTCCCAGTCGTTTACCGCCATTGTCGCAGACCTTGAGGCCGTCTCGGAGCTTGCTTACTCCGTTGCGGGATCTACTTAAGGGGTGGCCCCCTGAAATATTTCTGAATCTTGTGATTGCTTTGTCGTGAAGGCCTCGTTGGGTTTTGATTTGGTTTTTCCGAGGTTGATCGAGTGTGTGTTGCTATTGGTGCACCCCGGCCGGGTAAAACTTTCTGAAAGCCGTGTCCGCGGATATGGACGACTTGGAGCACAGTATCTCGACCATAGACAAGCATAATTAAAGTTTATTGCTATAAATTTGACTTTATAATGACTAGTAATCAGCTTCACTATAATGGAATGATTAAATAATACTGCCCACAATTGCTTGTTTGCTTTGTCGCTTGCGACAATTGTATCTGACTAGTAAGTAATGCAACTACAACGGAATGGCTGAATAAAAGTGCCAACAACTGCTGGGTTTTGGGTTTATCTCATGTCATCTGTATATGATTAGTAAGTGTTGCAACTATAACGGAATGGTTAACTAAAAGTGCCCACCGCCTACTTTATCAGGATGATTATCTATACTTGACTAGTAATTGCTGCAACGATAACCGAATAAATAAAACTGCCAACTGTGTGAGTTCCTCGGTTGACTTCCTCGTTTGGTCTCGAGGGGGAAACACCAGGATGGGTTTGTTTGATGCTAGTAACAGGTTGGATCCGAATAGGTCTTTCTCACCCCTCTCTGATAGCCGCCAGTTGTATCGAGTCTCTATAGGCTGTTCAGTGCATGCTGCCGCTGCCGCTCAGTCCACCATACCTATGTAGGCGAGGACCGCCGAATTCTAGCCTCGCCGTGTACTGGCCTCAGTACTGACGCTCCTCTTTTTCCTCTGCCCTTTGTCGGCACCCCTTTTTGTTTAAGCAGGTTTTGAGATCGACGCCGTTAGCAGGGTTACCCTTCCGGCTTGGCCTGGGCAGGGTTATGGACGCCATTGGTTATTCTTCAGGGCTTTTAGCCCCATTTGCATCTTGTCCGTAGCTGGACGCTTTATCGTTTTCAAGGTGATTTGGATCTTTGTACATTATATCTGTATCTTGACTCATTTGAGTCGCTGTTATATATATCTGTTCTGTGGGTCCCATCGAGGACTGTTGTGTAATGTTATTACTTCGTTTTCCACCCGCACGAAAGTGCCTGGTGGGCACCTTTGAATCGTTTCTATGCGGGTTTGGCGAATTTTGCTCAAACTTGCATAGGTCCGATTCTGAGGGTGTTACACTTTGGGTGTTGCAACAAGGCCCCTTGATAATATGATGGTTAACTACTCTTAATGGCATATTGAGAGAGCTCCACATGGTAAGAAGGTAAATTCTGTTGAGGAAATTTCCTCTTTGAGTGAAAAGATTGATGTTATTATGGCTATGCTAGTTAATGGGAAAGCTCCTATGGATCCTAATAGTGTTCCCTTAGCCTCTTTGGTTGCTCAAGAATAGCAAGTTGATGTGAACTTCATTAGAAACAATAGTTTCAACAACAATGCCTGTAGGAATAATTTTGGTAGCAACAACAATTATAGGCCTTATCCTCCTAATAATGGCAATTCCTATGGAAGCTCTTAGAATAATGCTAGAAGTGCCCCCTCTGAACTTGAAGTCATGCTCAAGAACTTTATTAGTAAACAAACCACCTACAATAAGACTATAGAGGAAAAGCTTTTGAGTGCTGAGAAAAATATATCCTCTTTGTCTGAAGCTCAAACTTCCTTGGTTAATAAAATGGCTGTTAAACCTGAAACTATGGAAAACACCTTTGCAACTGCTCATGACATACAAGTTACTATTGATGAAAATGTTAGGCTGTTAGCTCAACTTCATGCTAAGTGGAAAAGGGAAGCTGAGATTGATAGATGTTGAATAATAGAGCAATTTACCAAGCGAATTACCCATAATAAACGCTAGATAAAACATGATTAGAATAAAAGACAAAATACTAATCATGTGAAATAGTGAAAACAGATTAAGACAGGTAACCAAACAGACTGCAAGACATAAGTCTTGAGATGCGATCAGAACAAGATTGATAAAGAAAACATACACGGCAGCGGCAACAGAAGAGGAACCACCGGTGTTCGTGTTGGCACCATCGTTAGCCATGTCGTCGAGGAAGAGGGTGCTGATGTCGGGGAAGAAGTCCTCGTCGGGGAAGACGTCGCCGCAGTCGCTATCTGTGAGGGAGTCCGTGACGAAGCCAGTAGTCGCGCTGATAGCGCTCCCCAAAAACCTTATCGCCCTTCTCTCGTACAGGACTCGAAGCAGCGGGGTCTCGGAGGCCTACTGTCCCGGCTCGCAGTGCACGCCGCAAGACGGGATGGGGAAGATCTAGGTAGCGCAGTGCTCTGGAACTGGAGGCGCAAAGGATGTGTGGCAGTGTAACTGAGAGGAGGCGCGACCTCTCTCTCTTATAGGCACAGAGGGGAAGGTAGACAGACTGCGCAGAAGATGAAAAGAATGGACGGAAGATGAAGCGAACAGGCGGCAGCCCACTGGACAGCCTCCACTCAATTCTTATTAAAAGTCCATTCAAAGCAAACGTTTCAGCTTGTTCATATACCATTCATGCGTGGCAAAATAAAGCTCGGCTCGGCGAGATTCCCGAAACCCGCGGCGCGCGCGCGTCGTGACGAGGCGTGGCGTGGCGTGGCGTGGCGTGGCGAGCAAGGAGGAGAAGCGCGCGTGTGGAACTCTCTCCTTCTCCTCCTCATCCTTTTACCAAGTGGTAGGAGAGCTCACCTTATAAGCTGGTCCAACTTCCACTCAACTAGCAATGTGGGACTAAACATTTGTCCCAGCTCTTGCCTTGCATGAATGGGCCAAATGGGCCTCTAGGATTTCAGGAATTTATTGACATATAATAAATGGGCTGGGCCTATTTAGGAAAAAAATCCAACAATCCCCCACCAGATCCCAGAGGCACATGAAGTTTGCCTTTGGTTCCAAAACATTGTTTATATACCGGTACTGTAGTGGAGACTGTTAAGTTGAACTTCCACCTAGAACTTTATGTTATACTAGGCTGCAACTTGTACAGTGGACTATGCCTTGAACTGCAAGTTTGCTGCGAACCTAGCTTCACAAAAAGTCTTGACCGATACTAGGCTACCGTGGGTCTTCCCCGCGGGTGGAGCTTATACGTCATGCTCCATGACCTTTCATGAGTTTATTAGAGAGCACCCAACTCTCATAGACTGCGACATTTGACAGTCAGACTCATATAGGTGTGTTCTTCAATAGATGTTCTGCAGGACAACATCTCTGCTTAAGATTAAGCCATTTAGAACACATTAAGATAAAATCAACCTGCCGTGCAGAATAGGAAAGTATTGCATCTTCACGGAGTGGTGTTCATTAAAGTGGGAATACTTTCCTCTCAGTCTACCAACAGCTTGTCTCCCAATTCTAATTCACAGGATCTCCGATCACATAGATTGGTTTGCCACTGTGGAAAACTCATAGTGTGGGTCTCATACCCATCTCCTTCGATGCATTTTCTATCACATTGCGTGATAGTCCCTTTGTGAAGGGATCTGCCAGGTTCTTAGATGTTTGGATATAATCCAATGTAATAACTCTGGAGTTTCTCATTTTCCTGACAGATTTTAGTCTCCTCTTCACATGTCTTGATGACTTCATATTATCCTTAGAACTGTTCACCTTAATAATCACAGTTTCATTATCACAGTTCATTGGAATTGTGGGTATAGGTTTTTAAACCACAGGTAAGTCCATCAAGAGTTCACGAAGCCACTCTGCTTCAACAGTGGCCGCGTCTAGTGCTGTGAGTTCTACTTCCATAGTTGACCTCGTTAAGATGGTCTGCTTGCAAGACTTCCAAGAAACAGCGCCACCACCAAGTGTGAAAACATATCCACTCGTGGCCTTTATCTCGTCAGCATCAGATATCCAATTTGAATCACTATAACCCTCTAGTACCCTCGGATACTCGGTATAGTGTATGCCATAGCTCGCAGTGCCTTTTAGATATCGCATAACTCTCTCAAGAGCATGCCAGTGATCATCTCCTGGATTTGAAACAAATCGACTGAGTTTGCTTACAGCAAAGGCGATGTCAGGCCTTGTGGCACTAGCTAAATACATAAGCGAGCCAATGATTTGAGAGTATCTTAGTTGGTCTCTAGCATTTCCTCGATTCTTTCGAAGAAACACACTAGGATCATACGGTGTAGGAGAAAAATTGACGTCGCTATACCCGAAACGACTCAAGATCTTTTCCACATAGTGGGACTGAAGCAGTGTAATCCCACCATCATCATCTCTCAATAGCTTGATATTTAGGATGACATCAGCTACTCCCAGATCCTTCATCTCAAAGGAAAGAGATAAGAAATCTTTGACCTCCTTAATTGCATTAAGGTTGGTTCTGAAAATCAGTATGTCATCAACATACAAACAAAGGATGACTCCCTCACCCCCACCATGGCGATAGTATACACACTTGTCAGCTTCGTTTACAACAAATCCTGCAGCGGTTAAGGTTTTATCAAAAAATTCGTGCCATTGCTTAGGTGGTTGTTTATGACCATATAAAGACTTCAGTAGCTTGCACACTTTTCTTTCTTGACCATTTACTACAAAACCATCTGGTTGATCCATATAAATTTCCTCATCCAACTCTCCATTTAGGAAAGCCGTCTTAACGTCCATTTGATGAACGAGAAGACCGTGTGAGGCAGCCAGAGAAAGTAGTACTCGAATGGTGCTCAACCTTGCTACAGGTGAGTAAGTGTCAAAGAAGTCTTCACCTTCCTTTTGGGTATAACCCTTGGCCACAAGCCTTGCCTTGTACTTCTCAATAGTACCATCAGGCCTTAGTTTCTTCTTGAAAACCCTTTACATCCTACAGGTTTGCACCCATAAGGACGATCAGTGATCTCCCATGTTTCATTAGCTAAGATGGAATTCATCTCACTATGAACAGCTTCCTTCCAGTAGTCAGCATCAGGAGATGCATAAGCTTCTGAAATGGAAGTGGGAGTGTCATCCACAAGGTACACAATGAAATCATCACCAAAAGACTTTGCAGTCCTTTGTCTCTTGCTCCTTTTAGGAATTTCATTGTCATCCTCCTTAGGACTTTCAGAGTGTTCAATCGGAATGGTAGATTCGGAGTATATAGCAAATTCCTTATTAGATGAACTAGGTATCTCCGGATTTGATGAGTTAGGATTATCCTTCATTGGAAAGATATCCTCAAAGAAAATCGCATCAGTCGACTCCATGATTGTTCCAACATGAATGTCAGGCACTTCAGATTTTACTATCAAGAATCTATAACCAATGCTATGAAAAGCATAGCCCAGAAAAACACAATCAATGGTTTTTGGTCCAAGCTTGCGCTTCTTGGGGATTGGTACATTAACATTTGCCAAACAACCCCAAGTACGTAAGTAAGAGAGTTTTAATCTTTTCTTCTCCCATTCTTCGAGTGGAGTAATTTCTTTGTTCTTTGTGGGAACTCGGTTTAGTACATGACACGCGGTCAATAGTGCCTCCCCCCACCATTCCTTAGAAAGACCCGATGTGTCTAACATGGCATTAACCAAATCTGTTAGAGTACGGTTCTTTCTTTCGGCTACTCCATTTGACTGGGGTGATTAGGGAGGCGTCCTCTCATGAATTATGCCATGTTCCGCACAAAAGGAATCAAACTCGTTGGAAAAATACTCTCCACCACGATCAGACCTAAGCCTCTAAATCTTTCGATCAAGTTGATTTTCTGATTCAGCTTTATAGATTTTGAAGAAACTCAAAAGCCTCATATTTTGATTTCAGAAGATACACATGACAATATCTCGTAGAGTCATCGATCAAAGTCATAAAATATTTCTTTCCAGATTTTGTCAACACACCATTCATCTCACAAAGATCAGAATGTATGAGCTCTAGTGGTGTTAAATTTCTCATTTCTGCAGTCGTATGTGACTTGCGAGGTTGTTTAGCTTGCAAGCAGACTTGGCACTTAGATCCCTTAACAGTTGAGAAATCAGGGATTAAATTCATTTTAGCTAGTCGCATCATACAACCAAAATTAATATGACAAAGACGAGAGTGCCAGACATTTGATTCAAAATTCGTGTAAATATGATTAACAACTTTATTACAAATGTCTGATAGAGATAAGCGGAACAAGCCTCCGCATTCATAGCCTTTACCAACAAAGGTTCCATACTTCGAAATTACAAATTTATTGGACTCGGATACAATCTTGTAGCCATCTCGACACAGAAGAGATCCGCTAACAAGATTTTTATTTATTGAGGGAACATGATGCACGTTCTTTAGGCGCACGGTCTTTCCCGAAGTGAACTTCAGATTGACCGTACCAACACCATGAACAGAAGCATGCGAGCCGTTCCCCATCAGCACGGTTTGAGTCCCTCTGACCTGATATGAAGAAAACATGGAAAAATCAGAAGAGACATGTACATTAGCGCCCATGTCAATCCACCAATCAGGAGAATGACATAATGAAAGAACAGTAGGTAATATATCATACCCAACATATTTCATCTCAACGTCGCCCATGACAACATTAGCAGTCTTGCTGCTCTTCCCATGCTGGTGTTTGTCAAAGCGGTTGGGACAAGCAGGAGCCCAATGATTAGGATCACCGCACACATGACAAGCACCTTTCCTCTTATCAGTCTTCTTCTTGAAGCTGGTGGACTGTGAGACCTTGTTCTTTCAATCAAACTTTCCTTTGTCATCAAACTTGCCTTTGTTCTTGAACTTGTGAGGCTGGAAGTTCCTTTTTTGTACCAGGTTGGCATTAGAACCTCCCTCGGTACCTCGAGCACGTGTGTATTTTGCTCTTGCCTTCTCTTCCACATCAAGAGTCCCAATGAGATCCGTCACGGAGAACTCTTGTCTCTTGTGCTTCAAAGAAGTAGCAAAATTCCTCCATGACTGGGGAAGTTTGGCAATTATGCCTCCGGCAACAAACTTTTCCGGTAACACACAAGTGAAGTGCTCAAGTTCCCTGGAAAGTGACTGTATCTCATGAGCCTGCTCCACAATGGGGCGGTCATCAACCATCTTATAGTCATAGAATTGTTCCATGACATACAAATCACTGCCAGCATCGGAGACTCCAAATTTTCTCTCGAGCGCATCCCACATATCTTTGCCATTGCTAAATGACAGATATGAATCGACAATATTGTCACCAAGGATGCTGATCAAAGCAGCCTTGAAAGTGGCATCAAGTTTTTGGAACGCCTCTTCCTGAGCGGGATTAAGTTCTCCCTCGGGTGCGCCATAGATGGCGTTATAGCAGCTCATGGTCTGAAACCAGAGCACTGCTCTTGCACGCCATCATTTGTAATTCACACCTTCAAATACAGGTGGCTTCATAGAAGCAACAAAGCCACTTGGGGCAAATTGCCTGAAATAAGGTTTTTGGATTGTTGAATAATAGAGCAATTTACCAAGCAAATTACCCATAATAAACGCTATATAAAACATGATTAGAATAAAAGAAAAAATACTAATCATGTGAAATAGTGAAAACAGATTAAGACAGGTAACCAAACAGACTGCAAGACATAAGTCTTGAGATGCGATCAGAACAAGATTGATAAAGAAAACATACACGACAGCGGCAGCAGAAGAGGAACCACCGGTGTTTGTGTTGGCACCGTCGTTAGCCATGTCGTCGAGGAAGAGGGTGCTGATGTCGGGGAAGAAGTCCTCGTCGGGGAAGACGTCGCCGCAGTCGCTATCTATGAGGGAGTCCGTGACGAAGCCAGTAGTCGCGCTGATAGCGCTCCCCAAAAACCTTATCGCCCTTCTCCCGTACAGGACTTGAAGCAGCGGGGTCTTGGAGGCCTACTGTCCTGGCTCGCGGTGCACGCCGCAAGACGGGATGGGGAAGATCTAGGTAGCGCAGTGCTCTGGAACTGGAGGCGCAAAGGATGGGTGGCAGTTAACTGAGAGGAGGCGCGGCCTCTCTCTCTTATAGGCACAGAGGGGAAGGTAGACAGACTGCGCAGAAGATGAAACGAATGGATGGAAGATGAAGCCACCGGACAGCCTCCACTCAATTCGTATTAAAAGTCCATTCAAAGCAAACGTTTCAGCTTGTTCATATACCATTCATGCGTGGCAAAATAAAGCTCGGCTCGGCGAGATTCCCGCAACCCGCGGCGTGCACGCGTCGTGACGTGACGTGGCGAGGCGTCGCGTGGCGTGGTGAGGCGAGCGAGGAGGAGGAGCGCGCGTGTGGAACTCTCTCCTTCTCCTTCTCATCCTTTTACCAAGTGGTAGGAGAGCTCACCTTATAAGCTGGTCCAACTTCCACTCAACTAGCAATGTGGGACTAAACATTTGTCCCAGCTCTTGCCTTGCATGAATGGGCCAAATGGGCCTCTAGGATTTCAGGAATTTATTGACATATAATAAATGGGTTGGGCCTATTTAGGCAAAAATTCCAACACTAGAAACAATAGCGTGTGCACCATCACCACTAAACCACAAGTAGTCCCTATTCCTCCTCCTACTATGCCTAAGCCTATTGAGCCTACTACTAGTGATGCTAAGTTTGACTTTGATATTAATGGTTGCAATATTTCTGAAGTGATTATGTTCTTACAAAAGCTTGCTAGAAGTCCTGATGCTAGTGATATGCATGTTGCTTTCACTTAACATATTACAGATGCTCTTGTGAAAATTAAGGAAGAGAAGCTAAAACACAAAGATTATATTCCTAGGAAAGTAGAAGATAATTGGGAACCCATTATTAATATGCAAGTGAATGACTTTGATCTCAAAGCTTCATGTGATCTTGGTTCTAGTGTCTCTATTATGCCTAGGAAGATTTATGAAATGCTTGATTTGACACCTTTGGAAGATTGTTATTTGGATGTCCCACTCAATGATAATGCTAAGAAGAAACTCATGGGGAGTATTAATGATGTTCTAATTATGGTTAACAATGTTTATGTCCCTATTGATCTATGTTTTGGATGTTTAATACAATGTTTCTTGTCCTATTACTTTGGGAAGACCTTTTCTTAGAATAGTTGGTGCCATCATTGATATGAAAGAAGGCACCATTAAATATTGTTTTCCATTAAAGAAAGGTATTAAACACTTCCCTATGAGGAGAGAGAAGTTTCTTTTTGCTCCTCCCTTGAAAGCAAGATTTGATGTTAATGCTTCTTCATTTGAAAATACTTGATTCTTCTTGCTTCTTGTGCCTAACTTAAAGGCGTTAAAGAAAAGTACTTGTTGGGAGATAACCCAAGAGTTTTCTTGAGTCTTGGAAGTTATTACTTCTGTAATGACCTCTCATTATCCTTTTTGTTTGCTTTTTGTGCCAAGAATGACCTCTAATGAGAGGGAAGTAAGATTTAGGGAGTTGTTGTCCCAAACAGATTTCTGTCCTCCATCAAAACAATTCGTGAGGAGGCTCTGTAACTCGGATTGAGCTCAAACTTTACCAGTAAATCCCCCAGCATGTTAGCTAACTTTATTTAGTTCAACCCTTTTTTATTTGAGCAACAGAAGATGTTCGAAATAATCGGTTTCTACCTGCTGGTCTATTTTGACAGATTTCTGCCATTATTTGCATTTGCTTCTTATTGATTCCTTTTTAAGTTCTCTTTAGATAAATTGAGATTTTTGAAGGATTTACTATAGTAGCTTGTGTTTTCAGTGAAAAGCCTTGCTGTTTCAAAGCTTTGCCAGAGGTCTGATATCTTTTAAATACACTAATGTTGCTAATGAAGATTGTGTGAAGTTTTGTATGAAGGAAAAATTCCAGGTGTAGAGAGAGAGAATGATACAATGAGATAAAGAATGGACAAAAGATACAGCTTGGGAATGCCAACATGGTGTGTCGTGGGAATGGTCACGGCAGATGCTGCAATCGACAGTGAGTAGTAGAACGAGGGGCAAGGGCGGCCAGCCATCTGCGGTGCGAGATGAGGGCAAAGACATAGGGTTTTACCCAGGTTCGGGGCCCCCGGAGGGTAAAGACCTACTCCTGCTAGATTGTATTATGGAGGTGGTACAATGGGCGGGCTCGGCGGCTAGGCGGCGAGTCGCTTGGGTGTATGATGGAACGTATCTCTACTCGCCCTATAGGGAGGTTTATGTAGGCTCACCTCCCCTAGGGTTTACATATCTCAACCGATTCAGTTAAAGCTTCGGTACTCGCTTAACCTGATCCGACTGGGCCTATCTACTCGCCTGGGCCTTCAGCTTCCAGTCGCTTGGTTCCTTGCTGGGCTTCAATCCAGTCGCCGTCTTGCAGGCCCACTCGCCAGTTCTTGGGCCAGTCGGAAACGTCCTGCTAGGTATACCCCGGTAGGCATATCCCCATCAGTAGTCCCCGAGGCCGCCGTCGATTAGGCGTAGGTGGCTGCTGACAGTCGGAGTATACGGCTTCAGAGTGGACATCCATTCGAATCGTCGGCGGGCTCCCATATAGAGGAGAAACCAATCATCCAGGTCACAGTTTTTGGCGTGTCGAGTCGGCAAAACACTGTCATAGTGAGAGGGTCGGCGAGTCGAGTGGCTGAAGTTGGATCGTTAACCATGGTCAAACTAGCCGTTGGGGTAATCCAACGGTAACTTTTGGCATAATCACCGCGTAGTAACGGCTCCCTGATTTGGCGGGTAACAACCGCTATATAAGAGGAATGGCAGGCGATCAGAGAACCACCTTCTCACCATTTCCTCTGACTGCGCGCACTTTTCTCCTTCCTTCGCATCGCGATCCAGCCGACCTGAAATCCCCCGACCCCCAGCAAATCTCTCTGCCATGGCCCTCTCCACCGAGCCGTGGGGTAGATCTAAGTGCACGAGGGCGCAACTGGCTTCCTTCGAGGAGGCCGGGATCTTGCGAGCCGGATGTTGGCGCATTCCCGCAGCCGGAGAGACGACCCCGAATCCGCGAGAGAGGGAGTTCATCTGCTTCACCAGCCATCTTGAACGGGGGCTAGGGTTCCCCACGTCCCTGTTCTTCCGGCGCTTCTGCGCCTACTACGGGATCCAGCCTTCGGATCTGGGTCCCCACAGCATCGAGCAGCTCGCCATCTTTGTGGCGTTCTGCGAATGCTACTTGGGCTGCCGGCCCTACTTCTCCTATGGCAAGATCTGTTCCACGGACGGATCAGCCGCGAGGAAGCGGGCGGCCCAATGCTAGCCGCGGGCGGCCTAACCTTCCAGCTCAAGTCGAAGGCTTCATTCTTCGACCTGATGCTGCCCGCCAAGGCAGCAAGCGACTGGAAGAAATCGTGGTTTTACGTAGCCGAGGCGACCCTGGAGGGCGAGGCGGCGATCCCGCGGTACTCCGCCAATCGGTCCGAGCCGCGCCGTCTCCAAGTCGGCAAGCTCCCCAACGACCAGCGGATGGTCGTCGATGAGATGCTCAAGACCATCCGCGGTCTGAAGAAGAAGGGCCTCCAGACGATAAACCTGTACAACTGCTGGCTCGGACGGCGGCTCGTCCCGCTCGCTCGGCGCGAGCACTACATGTACCAGTACACGGGCCGGGGAGACTCGACGAAGGCCTGCCTCGACGAGTGGAAGCTGTAGGACTACATCCCAGCACTGAAGAAAATCACCCAGGCGGTGTACCTGGACACACAGGCTGGGGTCGCCCCCTATACCGCAAAGCGTCCAGCCCCAACGGTAATCGCTTCACTTCGCTCGCAGTCGCAGTTTATGCAGTTGCGGTAATTCTAATTTCATCTTGTATTCATTGCAGCTATTCCAAGTGGTGGAAGGATGGCTCCCACCTTCGGACGATGAGAACTCGAGCTCGTCCGTCCAGGACGTGGGCGAGTCGCCTCCCGCCAAGGGCGAGTCCAGGAGTGACGAGGGTGACAGCGACGACGAATCCGAAGAGGTAGTCGCCCCACTGCTCCGCAAGACCCGTGGGCAGCGTCAACGTGAGCTTGAGGCAAGTAAAATCCTCGAGCGTCATGATGACGATGACGAGCTTCCAGAAACCACCTCGCGCCGCCAGGCGACTCCATCGAAAAAGAAGAAGAAGGAAAAGGAGGTGAAGGCGCCTCCGAGGAAGACGAAGACCAAACCGACGAGGCCGGCCTCGCCGCCACATTCAGCGAGCAGTTCTGACGCCCCCAGCCCGGGCAAGGACAAGGCGCCGCCAACGACAGCCGCGTTGGACACGGCCACCATCGAGGTGCCCCTGGCGTCGATGCCTCCGCCATTCGCCCCAGTCTCCGGGCTGGGGGACGCCTCGGTCGCAGTGGCTTCGCCTCACAAGGAAGCTCCTGTTGAAGACATTCCGGAGGCTCCGGTTGCGGCCTCAACAACGAAGAAACCGTCCGTGTCTTGGGCACGCGACGTTCTAGAAATGGGGCTCAGCCGCCGACTGGGCCCCGAACTAGAGAAGCCAGCCGGCCTCCGTACGGGACTGCGCTTCATTCCAGTCGCCAAGTGAGTACACTCTCCCTCCTTTGTCTTCCATAGTAGCTCGAATTATATTGCTTACATGATTGTTGAACAGGACCGGGGTGAAGAGGATGGGCCACCCAACCGTGGCTAAGGTGCCACCCGTCGTTAGCGAGGAGGATCCTTCCTGCAAGAGGAAGGCGGACGAGGTCGTCGTCTCTGCGGATGGCAGCAAGAAGGCCAAGGGTGACGACGTCGTCACGATTTCTGACGACACGGCGGTCACGCCAGCTGGACCCGTAACGGAGGCAGCTGCGTCTACGAAGGAGGGCGCTCCCTTGCCTGGAACGGCCGAGCCGACCTCCTTTGGAGCGGGTGCCTCTATCGCCACCTTCCCGCGCTTCATCACCAAGGCGGCCGCGGCGAGTGGAACTTCGCCCTCGAGCCACGCTCCTGGGACCGCCGATGCTGAAGTCGACCAACGTCATGGGCATAAATCGGCTCTCCTCGCGTCCGTAGACGCGATACAACTCCACGGCATGCTTGGCGCAGCCATCCAGGTACCTCCAGTCCCCGAGGATCAGGTCGGTGCTTTGCAGCGGCTTGATTCTTTCTAATGTCTTATCTTTATTTTTCGCATCCAGTCCCCGAGTGCGCATGTGCTGAATTTCAGCGGGTGGGCACTTAGGAATTTCTTTGAATACCATTCCCCGAGTGCGCACTCGCTGAATTTCAGCGGGTGGGCACTTAGGAATTTTTTGACTGCCAGTCCCCGAGTGCGCACTCGCTGAATTCCAGCGGGTGGGCACTTGAGAATTTCTTGATTGCCAGTCCCCGAGTGCGCACTCGCTGAATTTCAGCGGGTCGGCACTTAGGAATTTCTTTGATTGCCAGTCCCCGAGTGCGCACTCGCTGAATTTCAGCGGGTGGGCACTTAGGAATTATGCTTTGACTAACCTTTTTGGTGATGTGCAGGGTCTACAGATTGAATCGGCTGACCGATTGGCAGCGAAGCAGCGCGCGGAGAAGGAACTGGCCATTGTCCAGGAGGCGAACAAAGGGCTTCAGGCTGTTGCCACGAAGGCAGAGGAAGCTCGCCAGGGGCTTGTCCCCGCTGGTGAATTGGCGGCGACGCAATCAGCTTTAAGTGCGGCTGAACAGCGGATCGCCGACCTCGAGCGCGAGCTGCGGGAGGCAAAGGAAGAAGCGAGCTCGGCTGATGGGCGAGCCAAGGCCACCATTGCAGCCGCCGAAGAGGATCGCAAAGTGTCGGATTCCCTTGTTGCTGGGCTTCAGGACGACCATACGTCGCTTCAATGCTTCATCACGGATCTCGCCCGCTCGTTGATTGGTAAGTGCGTCTGCCTCTTCCAGTAGTTGTGCCTTTTGTGGTGTCCATCGTATTCATTATTGTCTTCTACTCGCAGGCCGCATCATCGATAGCGCGGAAGAGGCAAGCTTGTTCGACGCGCGGCAGTGTGTAAGCATGCTTGTCGACTCGGCAATGTTGTCGGCGACGTGCATCCGTGCCTATCTCCAAGAGATATCGCCCACGGAAGTGATTCCCAGCGACCTCGTTGAGGTGTGGAGGTATTTGGAGAAGGCGCCCGCGGTCGTTGAGTTCATGACGCGGTCGGCGTTTCGGCGCGGAGCAGCGACGGCACTTAGTCTTGGACTTGCCCACTTCCCCGAGGACTTCGACATCGACGATGTGACGAGTGGCTACCCATCGTCGACTGGCGCGGTGGAGCTTTCCGAGGTCCTCAAGTTGCAAGATCGTGCCGCCGCGTACTCGGAGCGTGTATGGGAAATGGGCGACCTCCTTCCGTACCAGGAAACTGTCGTCGTTCCGAACGATCCCGAGCCGCCGCATCGTGATTTCAAGGTCGAGCAGCCCTTCCGCGTGGCGATGGCGGGTGAACTGACGACGTATCCGTCGAACCCGTACACGCCGTTCATCTGCAATCGCCGGGGTGTTGGCGAGTCGTCGTCTAAGCCTGCAGAATAGGATAGTTTGCCTTGTGGCGTTAACAGCAGGTCTGCCATGCAGGCATATTTTGTAATATGAGATGATGCAACATGCTATCGAATGAGACATCGTGTATATTTTGGTATTTGTCATGTGTTTGTGATTGATGTTTGAACGAGTCCCCGAGCGCGTCCGCCCTTTTGTGGGGTTTACCTCGTATGTGATATGTTTTTTAGTTTTGTGTGTTTTGTTATTGTGGTCGACTCGCCCAGACTCGAAGAGCCAGTCGCTAGGCGACTCCCCTGAACGCTCTGTACTTCACCGTTTTCCCTTGCGCGAACGAGGTCGGGTGGCCGAGTCCCCGAGCGTGGTACTTGGCTGTTCCAGGCGCGACTCGAGGGTGAGTGAGGACTTGGCACGTTAATTTGAGCGCATCACTCCTGCCTGGCCCGTGGGGTCAGTCGCGTGGCGAGTCCTGGGCATGCTCTTCTACTTGGCGTTTTCCCGGACCGCTCGCGTTGAACTGGTCTGCAGTCCCCGAGCGTGGTACTTAGCCGTTCGAGTCGCTATGTCAGGATGCGGAGGACCATGGTCGCTGTGAGAAGCAAAGGCAGTTGTCTTGGTTCGTAGAACCAGTCGGGCTAGGCGACTCCAATGGGGCTCCGGGTAGGCGTTTTTCATGGACGATGCAAGACCTGAAGGGACTCAGTGCTCTTGCACCGCACTACTTAGCCGTGCCGATCGCTGTACCAAAGGTTGACTTCTACGGTTAGCGTAATGCTGTCATTACGAGTGCGAGTGGCACAAGACATGGAGAGTAGGCGCAATTTGTGGTAACCGTTTCTTTTTATTTCATAACGACCGGAGAATACATATGTGGGGTTCTAAGAGTAGAACTTCCGTAGGAGGTTTACATTCCATGGTCGCTTGACGTCGAGTTCGCCGTCCCCGCGGACGTCGATGAGGTAGTAGGCGTCGTTGTCGAGTACTCGCCCGATGGCGAATGGCCCTTCCCACGGAGGGGAGAGCTTATGCATGCCCTTCTTGTCCTGGATGAGGCGTAACACCAGGTCGCCCTCTTAGAAGGTGCGAGTCTTCACCCGCCGGCTGTGGTAGCGGCGGAGTCCCTGCTGGTAGATAGCGGTGCGTGACCGAGCGAGGTCACGTGCTTCGTCGAGTTGGTCGACCCCGTCTTGGCGGGCGAGCTCGTTTGCGGCCTCCGTGTAGTGGACGACCCGCGGCGAGTCGTGCTCGAGGTCGGTGGGCATGACTGCCTCGGCGCCGTAGACCATGAAGAAGGGGGTGAACCCTGTCAACCTGTTGACTGAGGTGCGGATCCCCCAGATGACAGAGGGCAACTCCTCGACCCAGCACTCGGCGGTGCGCTCGAGTGGTACTTGGAGTCGCGGCTTCAGGCCGTGGAGGATTCTTTGGTTGGCCCGTTCCGCCTGGCCGTTGGATTCCGGGTAGACGACTGAGCGAGGTCGAGCCGAATGTGATGCTCTTCGCAGAATTCGGCCATGGCTCCTTTGGCGAAGTTAGTGCCGTTGTCCGTGATGATGCTGTTTGGGAACCCGTAGCGATATATGAGCTCGCGTAGGAATTTGGTGGCGGTCTTCCCGTCGCATTTCCGAACTGGCTTGGCTTCCACCCACTTTGTGAATTTGTCGACCGCGACTAGCAGGTGGGTGTAGCCGGAGGGGGCCTTCTTGAAGGGGCCTACCATGTCCATGCCCCACACAGCGAATGGCCAGGTGATGGGGATTGTTTTGAGCGCTGAGCTCGGCACGTGCGTCTGGTTGGCGTACTTCTGGCACCCGGCGCACCGCTGGACAATGTCCACAGCATCGGCGTGTGCGGTGGGCCAGTAGAAGCCATGTCGCATAGCCTTGGCGACCAGAGAGCGGGCGCCGGCGTGGTGGCCGCAGTCGCCGGAGTGGATATCGTGGAGGATCTTGCGTCCTTCGGCGGGTTGGACGCAGCGTTGGAACACGCCGGTGACACTGCGCTTATGGAGCTCGCCGTCGATGATGGTGTAGGACTTGCATCGGCGAGCGATCATCCGGGTGTCCGTCGGCAGGGTGCCGGCTTCCAGGTAGGCGATGTAGGGCTTGGTCCAGTCGTCTGGCTCATTGACAAGTGCGACCAGGGCTGCCTCTGGTTGGAGCGGGACTCCGATGTCGATCTCCTTCGGGGGAGAGACTGATGGCTTGGTGATCGTGTCGAGGAAGACACCGGCGGGTGGTGCGAGTCGAGCTGACCCGATGCGAGAGAGTGCGTCGGCCTCCTCGTTCTTCCGCCTGTCGATCCACTCGACGGAGTAGCCTGTGAAGTGTCCGCCCAACTTGTCCACTGCTTGGCGGTATGCCGCCATGGTGGGGGAGACGGCGTCGCAGGTGCCAGCGACTTGCCCTGCGACGAGGTCGGAATCGCCGTAGCAGCGTAGGCGGTTGACATTCATCTCCTTGGCCGCTCGCATGTCGTGGAGTAAGGCCTCGTACTCGGCCATGTTGTTGGTGCAGGGTGTGAAGTCGAGGCAGAGGACGTAGCGGAGCTTGTCGCCCTTTGGTGAAGTTAGCACGATCCCTGCGCCTGCGCCGTCCGCGTTCTTGGAGCCGTCGAAGTGCAGGCTCCAGTAATGGAGGTATGGCAGCTTCTCTGGCTGCTGGGCCTCTTCCCAGTCGGCGATGAAGTCCGCTAGGGCCTACGACTTGATCGCTTTTCGCGGCTCGTATTTGATGTTGTGGACGCCGATCTCGACGGCCCACTTGGCGACCCGCCCGGTCACCTCACGGTTGCGGATGATGTCTTGCAGTGGTGCCGAGGAAATGACCGTGATCGGGTGCTCCTGGAAGTAGTGCGGCAGGCGCCGCTGAGCTCTGAAGACCGCGTATACCAGCTTTTGGTACTGGGGGTACCGCTGGCGCGACTCGGTGAGGACCTCGCTGATGTAGTACACCGGTCGCTGTACTGGGCGCTCCTTTCCTTCCTCTGGTCGTTCGACGACCATGACGGCACTGACGACGCGCTCGGAATCCGCCACGTAAACCAGCATGGGTTCTTTGTCGGCGGGGGCGGCGAGTAGCGGTGCGGCGAGTAGCACCTTCTTGAGGTTGCGAAGCGCTTCATCCACCTCCTTGTCCCACTGGAAGGTGGGGCTCTTGCGCCTCAGGCGGTATAGGGGCATCGCCTTTTCGCCCAGGCGGGGAATGAAGCGACTGAGAGCCGCTACTCGCCCGGCTAGTTTCTGGACGTCGCGCAGTCACTCGGGTTTTCCGAGCCGGGCGATCGTGTCGATCTTCGTGGGGTTCTCCTCGATCCCTCGCTTGGAGACGACGTACCCCAGTAGTTGTCCTGCTGGTACATCGAAGGTGCATTTGCCTGGATTGAGCTTTATCTTGCATTTTCGCAAGTTGGCGAATGTTTCCGCCAGGTCTGCGAGGAGGTCACCCTGGCGAGTGGACTTTACGACCACGTCGTCGATGTAGACGTGGATGTTGCGGCCAATTTGGCTCGCGAGGCATTCTTGCATGCACCGCTGGTAGGTCGCCCCGGCGTTCTTGAGGCCGAAGGTCATGGCGGTGTAGCAGAAGGCTCTGAATGGCGTGATGAACGCCGTCTTCTCCTCGTCCCCGACGGCCATTTTGATCTGGTTGTACCCAGAGTAGGCGTCAAGGAAACATAGCGACTCCGAGCCCGCGGTGGAATCAATTATCTGGTCGATCCGCGGGAGGACGAACTGCTCCTTTGGGCAGGCGCTGTTCAGGTTTATGTAGTCGATACACATCCTCCAGGTCCCGTTCTTCTTCTCGACCAAGACTGGGTTTGCCAGCCACTTGGAGTATTTGATTGGCCGGATGAAGCATGCAGCGAGTAGACGCTGCACCTCCTCGGCGATTGCTCGGCGGCGCTCTTCATTGAAGGGCCGCAGCGACTGCTTGACAGGTCGCACTTTGGGGTTGGCGTTTAGCTTGTGCTCAGCGAGCTCCCTAGGGACACCGGGCATGTCAGAGGGCTTCCATGCGAAGATGTCCCTGTTCTCACGGAGGAACTCGATGAGCGCGCCTTCCTATGCTGGGCTCATGCCCGTCCCGATCGTCACCGTCTTGGCTGGAGTCGCCTGGGACCAGCTCGACGGTGCGGGTGTGCGTCGTGGCCTCGAAGGTTGAGATGTTTGCGCCCTCCGAGTTGGGCTTCTTGAGTATGGTGGGGTCGTCGTTGTTGACCCCGCTCGCGTACTTGGCGAGTTCATCAGCGTGGTTGGTCTCCGCCGCGATGACGGCGTCAGCGAGCTCGGCTCCTTTGGCCTCGCACTCGGCGGCCATGTCGGGGTCGCCGTTGATGGTGATGACGCCGCACGGCCCGGGGAGCTTCATCGCGTTGTACACGTAGTGGGGCGCTGCCATGAACTTGGCGAACGCCTGGCGCCCCAGGACGAAGTGGTAGGGGTTGTCGAAGGGCACCAGCTCGAAGCCGATCCGCTCGGTGCGGAAGTTTGCGGGTGTGCCGAAGGTGACCGGCAGCGTGACCTTGCCGATCGGGTACGCCTTCCGACCGGGGACGATGCCGTGGAACGTGGTGTGGGTTGTCTCGATCATCGACTGCGGGAGCCGCAGTCGCCTGAAGGTGTCCAAGTACAGGATGTTGATGGAGCTGCCGCCATCCATCAATGTCTTGGGGAGCCAGTAGTCGCCGACCTTGGGCTTGACCACCAGGGCGACTCGACCTGGGTACTCGATGCGTGGCGAGTGGTCTTGACGACTCCAGGTGATGGGCTGCTCCGACCAGTTGAGGAACTGGGGAACGTCCACCTGGGCCACCGCGTTGACGGCGACGGCGCGGGCGATGACCTTCTTCTCGCGCTTCGTGTTGAAGCTTGTGAAGGTATGGAGCGAGCCGGCCACTTTGCCGAATTTTACGCCGTTTGGCGGGTCGTTGTCGGGGTCCTCCCGCGCTCGCCGTGCCTTCTCGATCTCCCTGAGGGTGTGGCAGTCGGCGGTGGTGTGCGTTGTGGGCTTCCCTTCCCTGCTATGAAACGCACATGGTTGGTTAAGGAGAGACGCGGGGTCGAACGTTGACTTGGCCTTGTAGTTGCCGCCGTTGCGGCGTTGTCCTCCGTCGCGGCGGAAGCTCTTGGGCTCGCGTTGCGCGTGCCCGGCGTTGGCGACGAAGTCGACTCGCCCGTCACTGCGGCGCTTGCCGGTGAGGCGAGTGTTGCTGTAGCGTAGGTCAGACCGTCGTCCGCTGTCGTTGCCGCTCGTGCGGCGTTGACCTCCTGACTCATCGTCAGTTTCCTGGTTTGGATCTTCCTCCGCCCGTTCGGCGATCTCGAGGAGGTCGGGGATGTTGTCGAGTGTGCGAGAGTGTCGCTTGAGCTTGGCGACCAGGGGCTCGTAGCGGCACGAGGTCTTGAAGCAATGGATCGCGGTGTCCGGGTGGATGCCGACCGCGTTGTACCAGAGTTCTTGCCACCGTTGGACCCAGTTGCGGGTCGACTCGCGGGGTCCCTGGACGCATCGTTCCAGGTCCTCGATGGTGGTGGCGCGGGTGTAGGAGCACTCGAAGTGCCTGACGAAGGCGTCATGCATCTCGTCCCAGGAGTCGATACTGTCCTGGGGGAGGGTGTTGATCCACTGCCTGCACGTCCCCTCCATCATCAGGGGGAGGTAACGGGCGGCTAGCAGGTCGGTGTGGCCCGCGATCCCCATTGCCATGAGGTATGCCGAGCCAGACGGCGGGGTCGTACGAGGAGTCGTACTTTTCTATCTCCTTCGGCGCCTTGAATTTTGGCGGGTACTTCTCGCCTCGAATCATTGGTCCGAAGCACTTGGGGCCGAGTCGACTTAGCGACCCCATGGGATCGCCATCGCGGCGATTGGTTAGGGTGTGTCGCAGGTCGTCGGGCTGGCGTGCGTGCCAGCTTTGGTTGTTGATGATGTGGGTGCGGGCGTCGATGGGTTGCCCGTTGGCGGTGACGAAGTTGGTCGCTGGCCTGGGGTCATTGGTGGAGAGTGCCGCGTTCGCGGGTCGGTGTTGGAGCTGCAGTGGCTCTGGTGGCGGGCAGTTGAGGGTGTTTGCCGCCGTTGGGCGGCCGCTGGAGGCCGCTCTGCTTCCCGATGAACGCGAGTATACTCGACCCTGCGAGTCGGCGCCTGCGTTTTGCTGCTCGACGGCCTTTGCAAGCAGGGCCCTGACGTACTGGATTTGTAGGGCACCGTCGTCCGTGGTCGTGATGTTGTCGGCTGCTGCTCGACCCGCCACGAGGTTGTCCATCGGGGTGGAGAACAGTGGGAGGCCGTTTGCGTCTCGCTCCCGTGAGGAAACTACTACCCGCGGCTGGTCCTTGGGAGGTGTGCGGTTGGGTGGAGGTGGGACGCCCATCGCCGTTGATCCTGGCGGGGGCCGGGCGCTTCCTCCTGGTGGCGCGTTCTCGCAGATCGCGCGCTCGGCCATGCGGGCCGGGTCGTTTTCGTCGTCGAAGTTCTGGGCGCGCCCTTGAACGGTGGGGTTTAGGTGCGACCTGATCCGCTGCTGGTGGTAGCGCGACAGTTCCTGCACCGTCACCTGCTCGAGGCAAAAAAATTCGCGCTCGGCTTGTTCCTTGCGCACCGCCTCCGCCAGTTTCAGGCGGAGCTCCTCGACCTCCGTTGTCGTGGCGTTAGGAGGGATTGGAGTGGAGAATGGATCCTCCGGCGGATCGGTGTCGGTCGCCATGTAGGTCGCGGCGTGGCGACCGGTTCCGTCGCGGAGGTCGGCGGAGTTCTCCGACCCAGAGTCGAATTCGAAGATCCCGAGGATGGAGGGGTCCTCGAAGTCTCCCATGTTGGAGACCCGGTTGATGGAGCCCGCGGGTGAAGCTGCGGTGATGGATTCGGCGAGTGACGCCGGGGTCACCGAGTCGGCCTCGTCGTTGAGGGCCGCGTCTTCTGCGGCCGCTGAGTTTTCGGCCACGTCGCTGTGGGCCGAATTGTACTCGGAGGCGAGGTGATGGATCGTGTGGATCTGGCTCTCGGAGAGCCGATCGCGTGGCGGCGACTCGCGGATGCGAGTCGACTCCTCCGAGACGATGACGTCGGTGAGGCCGACGAAGAGGTTGATCGTGCCGATCGACAGGATCACGTTGTGCGTGACGGGTCGCGCCGCCGGGACGTAGCTGCTCGGCAAGATTTGGAGCATCTCGCCGATCGCTATCATGCGGCCGGTGGCGACCGTCTCGTTGATGGGAAGATTGGATCTCGCCGCAGAACACCGGCCAGACCGGCCAGGCCCCACGGTGGGCGCCACTGTCGTGGGAATGGTCACGGCAGATGCTGCAATCGGCAGCGAGTAGGAGAACGAGGGGCAAGGGCGGTCAGCCATCTGCGGTGCGAGATGAGGGCAAAGACACAGGGTTTTACCCAGGTTCGGCCCCCCGGAGGTTAAAGACCTACTCCTTCTAGATTGTATTATGGAGGTGGTACAATGGGCGATCTCGGCGGCTAGGCGGGGAGTCGCTTGGGTGTATGATGGAACGTATCTCTACTCGCCCTATAGGGAGGTTTATATAGGCTCACCTCCCCTAGGGTTTACATATCTCAACCGATTCAGTTAAAGCTTCGGTACTCATTTAACCTGATCCGACTGGGCCTATCTACTCTCCTGGGCCTTCAGCTTCCAGTCGCTTGGTTCCTTGCTAGGCTTCAATCCAGTCGCCGTCTTGCAGGCCCACTCGCCAGTTCTTGGGCCAGTCGGAAACGTCCTGCTGGGTATACCCCGGTAGGCATATCCCCATCATGGTGTCACCCCAAGAAATATCCAAGAGGTACAAGCGTCAAAGCTTGGGGATGCCCAAGGCATCCCCTTCTTCATCAATAAAAAACTCAGGTCTGTCTAGACACTTCGTTTTTATTGTTTTATGCACAGTTGTGTTGTTCTTGGAGCGTCTTAGTTTTTGTTTGCTTTGCTTAGGTTGTTTAGTTTGCTTGAATAAAGTAGTTTGGACCCCCATTCTCGCTATGTTGTTTTGCAAATAAGTTTGCTTGGTGTTTAGAAAGGAGTAGTAAGTTCTTGCTTGAAGTGCAAGAGGATTTTGCATTGACTATGACTTAGACTTTAGCATTGCATGCTAGGTGTTGTTTTAGCATTATGCTTAGTGATTATTGCGGTAGCATGTCTTGTTCCAAACAATTGGGATTGCTTACTATGCCTTTAAGAAGTTATTCGTTGTTTTAGCATGCAAAAGCATAGTATTGTGGTATTCTCTTTTGATGCTTTGCTTGGGTTGACTTGGCACATGCTCACACCATGTTATGACTCTCACAAGTCACCATTAGCCTCTATGATCATTTAGTCCTTGACTTGTAGTACCACTCTTGTCTTTGATTAGTTTGTTTTGTTGCACTACATGATTTTGGCCATTATTGCTCTCTTAGTTGGTTGCTCCCAGTCTTTTGCTAGCCTCCACTTGTATGAGTAAGTTCTACTCATGCCTCCAACTTCCAAAAAAACAAGTTATTCCAAAGTGTCCACTATAAACTCCTATGCATGGTGTGTTACACCATTCCAAGGATATTTTTGTTTTCAACTACCTTCCAATTAAAAACTATTTTGTTATGTGAAAACTTAGTGATTTAAGCCCTCACGAACTTGATGGCACACTTTATTCTTTGCCCCTAATAAACTTGAACCATTATGACAACTTTGTTGTATATGCTTGAAATTATAAGTTGGAATTAGCAGAACCGTGCTTGTCACGGGGAACGTTTTCAACATTGCAATTGTACCTTGTTGTACTCAGTTGATATAATGCTCTTTTGTCTATGGATGTCACCGGTGTGAAATAAAGAGGGAACTTGTAAGTCCATGGAGTTTGTATCATGTGTTAGAGAAACGCCTGGGTCGCTAGCCTAAGCCATGCCTAATCATGGTGGAAACTTGCAGCATCACCATAATGAGCTATCTATGAAGCATCCTCAATAAAAAGCTATGCATATGGTAAATAAAAAGATTGCTGAGATGCTCATTGTCTGCTTGCCTTGTCATTTTGGTTATGGGAAAGCTCTTGTACCATGCGCAAGGGGTACCCCATTGGCGGTTCTCATTTCTCAATGATATGCAAATACTTACAGTGACAAGAACTTACATGGACCCAAAGTTGAGTATGCATGAGGTGTGGCCCTCGTATTCAAGGGACATGAGATTCCCAGCTTATACTTCATCAAGCATATACTCTATCTTTGCCACTTTAACCTTAACCCCTTGAAGATGCTTATGATAGGGGCAATGAGGGCTGAAAGCTAACAAGTACCATAATTTTTTTAAGCTCTTTTTGAAACTTGTAATCCCTGCTTCCTTTACAAAAAGGCCTTTCTTCCAACGCTATTGAGTCTTCGCCTTCTACCTTTAGGCACTATTAAGAGAGTATAGTTTTCATTCTATGTGTAGTGTTCCAAAGCTTATTAATTGATGCATATTGTGTTATTACTTGCTCTTGTGCTACTTGTTTCTCGTCACCCTTGTGAACTTTGCAAGTGTCCTATGCATCTATATTGCTACTCTATGAGGGACAAGCTGATTGCCACTATGCTATGTTTTATGTATGTGAAACAAACAAACGTTTTTCAATGCATGTTATTCATGATCTTTGTTTGTAGCTTGTCATGTTGCATGCATAGTTACTTTGTCCTATTGTTAGAACTTCATCTTTCATGCACATGTTTAGAGTTCTTTGATCCCAGCTTTCAATGCTTGCAAATGGTTGGATCTTTATTGTGAGGGTGCATGTCACCTCGAAAATTATTTTGTTTATCACTTACCTACTCGAGGACGAGCAGGAGTTAAGCTTGGGGATGTTGATACGTTGTAAACGTATCTATAATTTTTGATGTTCTATGCTTGTTTAGTATCTACTTTGCTTTGCTTGTCCACAGTTTGAGGTGCTTTTTACATGTTATCTGGTACTAACCTATTAACAAGTTGCAATAGTGCCATATGCCTGTTTTCTGCTGTTTTTGGTTTCAGAAAAGTTAATAAAGAAATATTCTCGGAATTGGACGGGACAAAGAACAAAGTCAATAACTTTTCGTGGGAAACAAGTCCAGAGGAGAGTCGGAGGGGCCGGCCAGGGGGTCCAGACCCACCCTAGGCGTGGGTGGGCCCTAGCCCGCGCATGGCTAGGGTTTATCTGCCCTGGCGGCCGCCTCAGTCTCCCCCTTCGCCTATAAGAGTCCCCCCATGCAGAAACCCTGAGTACTCGATCAAAATCTCCACGAAACCGTCTATAGCCGCCGCCACCATCGTCCCTAGATCGGGGGGATCTAAATTTCTTCCCGGCACCCTACCGGAGGGGATATCATCCCGGAGGCCTTCTCTCCGGTATGATGCGTGAGTAGTTCCACCTTGGACTATGGGTCTATGTAGTAGCTAGATGGTTGTATCTCCTCCTTTGTGCTTTCATGTATAGATCTTGTGAGCTCCGTTCATGATCAAGATCTAATCTATTTGTAATCATGCATGTTGTGTTTGCGGGGATCCGATGGATATTGAGATTATTATGTTGGTTTGATTAATGGTTTTGTCTTTATGATTCTATCATGTCTGTGTTGTTTGTGATCTTGCATGCTCTCCGTTGTTAGTAGCTATCTTGGCCAAGTAGTTGCTAGTGACTCCAAGAGGGGGTATTTATGCTCGATAGTGGGTTCATGCCTCTAGTATCCAAGGGAAGTGACAGAAATCTCTTCAGTTGTAGATGTGTTGTTTATACTAGGGAGAAAACAACGGTCTCTTGTTCATGGAACATGTGGACTATTTACCTTACACACCTTGCTTAAAGTAGTTGTCTGTTGCTTGCAACTTAATACTGGAGGGGGTTCAGATGATAACCTGAAGATGGATTTCTAGTCATAGATGCAGTTGGATGGCGGTCTATGTATATTGTTGTATTGCCCAATCAACCTCATTGGATCTTTCTGATTAGTAATTTCATTGTTATGCCTTGCTCAATTCTTATCAATTGCCCTGCTGTATTTTGTTTACCCTTCATGCCATGTTGTTTATCTAAGGAGAGCACCTCTAGTGAACTATGGACCCCGGTCCAATCTTTACCATTGATACATCTTCAATTGTTACTTGTTTACTTCCTACAAACCATTACCTTCCGCACCATATGTTTAATCCTTTGTTACAGCAAACCGGTGAGCTTGACAACCTCACTGTTCGTTGGGGCAAAGTCTTGAGTTTGTGTTGTGCAGGTCTCCACGTTGTTTGTAACACATGTGTGACGTTTCCTTCCTCCTTCTGGTTCGATAACCTCGGTCTCAACTGAGGGAAAACTTACTGCTTGCTCTTCACACCCTGCGGTTGGGGTTACCAACAAAGTGCCACGTCGAGCACCATCAGATCCCCCGGTTGGGAGCTAGTTCATGTAAGGTGGTCTAGTATTTTACAAAAATGAGATGGTAGCATTCTGTAACTGCATTTTGGTGGCTGCTTCACAAAACGACCCATCTTTTTGTGATCGGAAAATGGAAAATGGCTTTTCCGTGCGACGAAAAGGAAAACTTCCTCCTGCAACATTGTTCGCTATCCCAATATCCACGTGCATGCACAATATGGACACAATATCACAAACTATGACGTGATTCAGCACATAACATCGGTCTCTTGGACCGAAAGCCATGAAACCTCGAACATGATAGGTCATTTTGTGACGGGTTTTTCGAGACATAATCAATATACCAAGTTTGATAATTTTCCTTGCAACTATGTCACATAATATAACACCATGCAAAGGATTTCCCGCCATTTCCCACCGCTTCCTGCCATGTTTTCCCTCCCTTTCCCTCTGAACGGAGCTTTTAGTCCCGGTTATAGCCACTAACCAGGACTAAAGATATTTCCCGCCATTTCCCACCGCTTACCGCCATGTTTTCCCGCCCTTTCCCTCTTAACAGAGCTTTTAGTCCCGGTTGTAGCCACTAACCAGGACTAAAGATATTTCCCGCCATTTCCCACCGCTTCGTGCCATGTTTTCCCGCCCTTTCCATCTATATATAGTCTGACCACGAAATGGCTATCCATACATCCACACCTTCCTCTCTCACAACAATGGACAACGCCTACTGGGCCATTCTGACCCTCGAGGAGACTGAGGTGATGTGCGCCTCCAGCAACCCTTGCCTGTCGGGCTACCGGCTGGATGCTGAGAGCTGGAGAGGTTCCTGTCCCTCCTGTGCCTCAAGGCTCCGCCCGACAGGCGGCCATCATGAACCACTTCTACCACGAGATCATGCCGGAGCAGGGATGGATCCCTAGTGGGATCCCGAAAACTATGACACCTGAAATGCCTTCTTCACTAACCGGCGGGAAAGGGAGCTCTCCAGGTACGAGGGTGATGGCCCGCCCCCGATGAACCACAACGAAGTCGGCCGCCATCTGTGGTGGGCGAAACGTACTATCATCGGCGTGATGCGCTACATCATTGGGGGAGACCATCCTTGCCTGCGGTTCCCACAAGTCCACCCACCACTGAGCCATAAGAAGGCCCCTCCCCTGCTCGGCAGTAGCGGCATCGTCTTCCAGGAGACCCTTTCCCCGCCCGCCGTGAATCTGAGGCCAGAGTGGCAGGTTCCCCCGGTATATGCCATGGCTGGGCTAAGGATCGAGCCGCGTGCGGATAGCCACGACGACGATGACGATAACGAAGAAGACCCTGAAGTTGCGTACTATAGGACTAGGCATGATTATGACTAAAGGGGGCGGCTTTAGTCCTGAGTGTTAGCTAGTCCCGGTTTGTCCCGGTTTTTAATATTAATAAATGTCTTAAGTGTTACCTAGTCCTGGTTTGTGGCTGGACCGGGACTAAATATGAAGATGTTGTTGTATTCTTGTGAGTTCGCTCAAGGGATCAAATGATTTTTTTTCTACCTGCCTACAGCAATCTCAGAAATTCTAAAAAATATGATTAATTCACAAAAGGTTTAATACATTATTACATCACCAACATCCACATCTAGTGTTTTGGTTCTCTTCTAGTCCGTAACCATGGAGCATCTTCCTTATTTAGCCGTATGCTTGGGTCAGCTTTCACTTTGAATGGCGGAATTTCATGAAATTTGTTATAATATTCCGACATGTCTGTCCTGTCCTCAACTCCCACCATGTTTATTTTTCCTGAAAGAACTATGTGGCTCTTTCGATCATCGTATGATATTGTATTCCTTTGCTTATCTTTCCTTTTTCTCGGTCTAGTAGACATGTCCTTCACATAGAAAACTTGAGCCACATCATTGGCAAGGACGAATGGTTTGTCTCCGTACGCAATATTATTGAGATCCACTGTTGTCATTCTGTACTACTGGTCTACCGTTCCCCACCTCCTGTCATCTTGACCCATTTGCATCGAAATAATGGGACCTTGAAATTAGGACCATAGTCAAGTTCCCATATGTCCTCTATGTAACCATAATATGCGTCCTTTTTCCCATTGTCGTATATTGCATCAACTCGGACACCACTGTTTTGGTTGGTGCTCTTTTTATCTTGGGCGTGCGTATAAAATATATTCCCATTTATATCGTACCCTTGGAAAGTCAATATAGTTGAAGATGGAGACCTAGCCAACAAGTACAACTGATCTCCAACAGTGGTGTCATTCATGAGATGTGTCTCCAACCAACTGCAGAAAGTCTTCATGTGTTCATCTCTAATCAACCTGCCAGACTGCCCCAGGTAGTTCAAGCGTACAATATTCTTGTGTACCTTGATATATGGAGCCACCAAGGTGGAACTTTGCAAAATTGTATAGTGTTCTTTAGTGAAAGAATGTCCATCCATATATATCTTTGCTTTCTTTCCTAGCATGCATTTTCCACTAAGTCTCCCCTCATGCCGTGATTCAGGTACGCCGATCGATTTAAGGTCAGGACTACAGTCAACACAAAACTCAATGACCTCCTCTGTTCCATATCCCTTGGAGATGCTTCCTTCTGACCTAGCACGGTTATGGACATATTTCTTTAAGACTCCCATGAATGTCTCAAAGGGGAACATATTGTGTAGAAATACAGGACCGAGAATGGTAATCTCTTCGACTAGGTGAACTAGAAGGTGCGTCATTATGTTGAAGAAGGATGGTGGGAACACCAACTCAAAGCTGGCAAGACACTGTACCACATCTTTCTGTAACCCTGGTAGACTTTCTGGATTGATTACCTTCTGAGAAATTGCATTAAGGAACGAACATAGCTTCACAATGGGTACTCTAACATTTTCCGACAGAAGCCCCCTCAAAGCAACCAGAAGAAACTGCTTCATAAGCACGTGGCAGTCATGAGACTTCAGGTTCTGGAATTTTTTCTCTGCCATATTTATTATTCTCTTTATATTGGACGAGAAGCCAGAGGGGAACTTGATACTACTCAGGCATTCAAAAAAGATTTCCTTATCTTATTTGGTAAGAGCGTAGCTAGCAGTACCTTGAAACAGCTCTAGATGCCTGCCGTCTCGGTCTTTCATATGTTGTTGGTCCTGCCATGCTTCTGGTGTATCTTTATTCTTTCCATACACGCCCAAGAAGCCTAGCAGTATTATGCAAAGATTCTTCATCAGGTGCATCACGTCGATTGCAGAGCGGACCTCTAAGACTTTCCAATAGGGTAGCTCCCAAAATATAGATTTGTTCTTCCACATGGGTGCGTGTCTGCCAGCGTCCTTCAGAACGGAATGTCCGCCAGGACCCTTTCCAAAGATTACTTTTAAATCCTTCACCATATCAAATACATCATCACCAGTACGACGGACAGGCTTACTCTGGTGATCTGCTACACCATTGAAATGCTTGCCTTTCCTTCTTAGGGAATGCGTGGGCGGAAGAAAACAACGATTCCCTAGGTACACATTCTTCTTACACTTATCCAAATAAATACTTTTAGTGTCATCTAAACAGTATGTGCATGCATTGTATCCCTTGTTTGGCTGTCCTGAAATGTTACTAAGAACAGGCCAATCATTGATGGTTACGAACAACAATGCTCGTAGGTTAAATTCCTCACGTTTGTGCTCATCCCACACACGTACACCTTGTCTGTGCCATAGCTGTAAAAGTTCTTCAACTAATGGCCTTAGGTACACATCAATGTAATTGCCGGGTTGCTTCAGGCCTTGGATGAGCACTCGCATCATAATGAACTTCCTCTTCATGCACAACCAAGGAGGAAGGTTATAGATATACAAAGTCACATGCCATGTGCTATGACTGCAGCTCTTCTCCCCAAAAGGATTCATGCCATCTGTACTTAGACCAAACCATAAGTTCCTCACGTCACTTGCAAAGTCCGGGTAGTTTCTCTCATTTTTTCTACACTGCGACCCATCAGCGGGGTGTCTCGACATCTCGTCTTTCTTACGGTCTTCTTTGTGCCATCGCAACAACTTGGCATGCTCTTCGTTTCTGAACAAACGTTTCAGCTGTGGTGTTATAGAAGCATACCACATCACCTTGGCGGGAACCCTCTTCCTGGGGCGCTCCCCCTCAACATCACCAGGGTCATCTCGTCGGATCTTATACCGCAATGCAGTGCATACTGGACATGCATCCAAATTCTCGTACTGATCACCGTGGTAGAGGATGCAGTCATTAATGCATGCATGTATCTTCTGTACCTCTAATCCTAGATGGCAGACAACCTTCTTTGCTTCGTAAGTACTGGCGGGCAGTTCGTTATCCTTTGGAAGCATCTTCTTCATTATCTTCAACAACTTTTCAAATCCCTTGTCAGGCACACCGACCTCTGCCTTCCATTGCAGTAATTCCAGTGTGCTACCTAGATTTTTGTGGCCATCTTTGCAAATCAGGTACAACAATTTATTGTGATCCTCTAACATATGCTCAAATTTCAACCTCTCCCTTTCACTATCACATTGTCCCTTTGCATCAGCAATGGCCCGACCAAGATCATCATCTGTCTCATATGATGCACGTTCTTCTGCTTCTTCTTCATCATTGTCTTCCATTGTAGTACCACCGTATTCAGGGGACATAGGATAGCTATCATCATTCTCTTCATCTTTGTTGTCTTTCATCATAAGCCCTCTTTCTCCGTGCTTGGTCCAACAATTATAGACAGACATGAAATCAGACCGAAATAGATGGTCGTGAAGGACTCTTGAGGAAGAGTATTCCTTCTGATTCCGACACTCACCACATGGACAACACATAAAACCATTTCGCTTGTTTGCCTCTGCCACAGCGAGAAAAGAACGCGCGCCTTTAATGAACTCGTCAGAGATTTGGTCAGCGTACATTCGTTGCCGTCTCATCTGCATTATATAAGTTCATCAAACAAAATCATGATGCTAAGAGTAGTACTAGTCTAAAAATAAAAGAACACATTGTATACATCAAACAACTATGTACTGATTTAAAAACTTTCTACTACATCTTTAGTCCGGGTTGGACACACCAACTGTGACTAAAGGGGTTGCGGCAGGCTGGGGCCGACGTGAGCCTGTTTAGTCCTGGATGGTGTCTCCAACCGGGACTAAAGTACACTCCAACCGGGACTAAAAGTGGGTGACGACACTATATGTCGTGAGTGGATACACTATCTCAGTGAGTGGCGACACTGTTTCAGTGGGTGGAGACACTATGACAGGGGTGAGTGTCGACATTATGTCGTGTGTCGACACTATGTTGTGCTGCTTAATCTATAAATAGGCTTCCTTGTGAACTATCAACTGCAAGGAAGATCGTGTGCGAGACCAGGGACACCACTACGGCGGAGCATCTCGACACTATGTTGTGATGGCATGTAGAAGAAAGAAGGATATTTTGTTGCTCTACGGTGGCATGATGCACTGTGAACCGTCTGAATTTCGATACTACGTGGCAAACCAAGATATATAGATAGGATGAACTCATCTATCTATGTGCTTTGATGACTCAAATGAATTTCGAGAACTATATGTGCCAAATTAACTAGATATATAGAGATATAATCTACACAAATCTATCCATTTCTAGAGCATGAAATGAGCTAAAAGATGAAATGATGAAGTTGCTAACCTCTTAGGACCCTTAGATAGATGTGGAGGCAAAAAATCTTCACAAATCTTGAGAAAAATTGGCAAGAACTCGAATTTGTGGGGAGAAATATGAGGGAGATGCTTGTGTGAGCTTGAAATGGCTCGGGCTAGGAGGGGAAGAAGATATAGTCGGGCCCTTTAGTCCCAGTTTGTTAAACGAGTCGGGACTAAAGGTCCATGCATCCGCTTCTTTCCAGTGTCAGACCATTTAGCCCCGGTTTGTGGACTAAAGGCCCCTACGAACCGGGACTAATGTCTTGTGGGGCCTGCGGACATTTCTATCCGTTGGGACCAGGGCATTAGTCCTGGTTTGTACCAGAACAGGGACTAATGCTCTGTACCAAAGGTCCGTTTTCTACTAGTGTCAACCGACTCTGCCCCTCAGAAGAAACTAATTTGGAATCTGACCCCTCACGTCGGCGCAATGGCGCTGAGCTAACGCATGTCGGCGATGGCGCTGAGCTAGCGACTGGGGTGAGCTGTCGGGCTGACGTGGCCGCTATGTCGGCGCCATTCAAAAAAATATGAATGAGATGAAATTTGACATTCTAATAGGTAGAAACAAAGGGGATTTTAGAGTGATTACCTCTAAGAAGACTTTCCATGGTCCCAATTCAAGAAATCTTTGAGTTTCAACAAGATTTGAAGAGAAGGGCGAAAAACGAGAGAGAGAGAGAGAGAGAGAGAGAGAGAGAGAGAGAGAGAGAGAGAGAGAGAGAGAGAGAGAGAGAGAGAGAGAGAGAGAGAGAGAGAGAGAGAGAGAGAGAGAGAGAGAGAGAGAGCTTGTGGCGGCTGGGAGGAGGAAATGGGAGGGCTGGGAAAGGGAAACTGGTCGATTCATTATAACCCTAGTGTCGGTGCCATTTAGCGGCCACGTTAGCTCGATAGCTCACCCCAGTAGCTAGCTCGGCGCCATCGCCGACATGCTTTAGTTAATGGCGTCGACGTGAGGGGTCGGATTCCAAATTAGTTTCATCCAGGGGACAGAGTCGGTTGAACTTCGTCAGTTTGATCAGATTTTTAAAAAAATACAAAGCATGCATCCAACACAATATTATATAATTCTTTTATTACGAATTATAAGAATTCAACTGTGGACATGGCTTGTGTTTTTTCTATTCATTCGTTTCTACTAAGATAAATCAATATACTACTTCCTGAACCATGGCTGGAGCATAATTTAGACATGATGAACTAACAAAATGTCCTCTCTCCATGGTCGTATTGGCATAATGTCCACTCAACTAACAAAATTGAGTAACAATACATGTATTTAGAAATACATACTGTTTTCACCTTGACCCGATTGTGTAAATCATAAAATAATAGTATTGTGTAGATCATAAAATAAATATTTATATAGTGTTTTAGGACAAATATAAATACTAAGTTTGATTAAATGGAAAAATAATCGTGTATATTTATAATCAATACTACTACACAAAAGTCCGACTAGACATTAGAGTCATCTGTTTATTTCTGAACTAAGATTGCAGATAGTTTCATGCAAAATAACTGGTTTACCCACGACATTTGCACAAATTGATTTGATACCTACTAATATATTTTCCATTATATTTTATTCTTCCATGGTAACCTATTGTTCAAGCTATAGGAGAAATATGTGTTATGCGCAAACATTATTGTCTTTTTGGTTCCTTAAAAAATGATTGTCCTTTTGGTAGAAGTATGTTCATTAGTGTGTTGGATTGTTTGTAATTAGCAACTCTGGAATCCCCAATAGAAATGAAGTCTACTCGCCATATAAAACGATGGACTTTCATATATCTCATATCCGATCTAGAGATGTTTTTCGTCTACCCACCTTCTCATTGACTATGTTGAAGTGGTGTTTTTTTCCAAATGATATAATGCAATGCATGGATCTCTACCATTTTACCATAACCATACGTAATGAAATTATCAGTATGTACTATCTAATATTGCCAAAGCATTTTTCCTCTCAAATCTTTATAATCATTCTTTCCAGGTGTGTTGTTTCCCATCTAACTTGATCATTTTAGGATAGAACGGGACAGTAGTCTAGTGACTGGGTCGCAGTTAGCGCATCCCAGCGACCGGAGTTCGATCCCTGTCAGGGACGAATTTCCGAAATTCTCACGCCGACCCGCTTCTACTATATCAAAAACGTGTCTAGTTCCTCCTAGCACTATTTCATCCTATCACATATTTAAATTTAGTTGTTTCTGAAAACTTTGTGCCTCTCATAATAGCTTTTTTACTATCGTGTTCATGTTGTTATACTTATATATTCCCCAGCCCATCAATGAAAATGTAACTATCAGTGTAAGGTGACACTAACTCCCTTTGGAGTGGGTGCTCTTCACCAAGGTTTAATTATCATTGAGTGGAACTATATTCATACTTTTTTTTGGGGGGGGGGGGGGGGGTATATCATTTTTTTAATAATCTACTGGAAACATTCCCTTTACCCGGTCATATTGTATCCTTGTTTTTTTATTGGGTCTTTATATTTTGTACTCTTTTTCTTCTTCTTAGTGCATTCGAAACTACTGTAGGGTTCACAACATAAAAAACAAAAAAATCCTACGATGAGAACAACTATGTACCAAGATCTATCTATTAGATACAAGCAACGGGTGGATATACATCCATAGAATACATATCCTCGAAGACCGAAAAGCGTTAATGAGGTTGTACTCGTGGTTGATGTAGTCGAACGCTTGCCTATCTCAAGATCGAGAAGAAGTCCATCCGGTCCAGCAGGTCCAGCACCATCAAGTCCAGCACCGCAAAGAAGTGGTGCATCCGTGATCGCACACATATTTGGGTATCCCGACAACCTCCGCGCCCTCGCTCCAGCGAAGCAACAAATCCTTCCAGAAAAAATGTCACCAGGAACATGTATCTCGCTGATCCGAGACCATGGGGAAATTCTAAAGGGGGAAGAGAGATCCTTCAAGGTGTGAGAGTGGAGGAGGAGGAGGTGATCCTTATATAGGGGAGGGGGCAGCCCAAGGGGGCATGGCCGCCGGCATGGAGGGTGCACCCACCTCTCCCTCATTCATGTGGTAGAAGCTCCACTCACATAAAGATGACCCTCCATTTCCTCCACTCAAATTCTCATTAAATTTCCACCAGATTAATGTAATCTCTCTTTAAATAAAACTCCTTTTATTTATTTATTCAGAATTTTGTTAATTACTTTAATTAACAAACATTTACATAAAACCCTTACAACATTTCAATTTTACATGCAGAATCAGTTTCAGCAATTTCAACCGAAACAATTCTGGTGTCTAATGAAATAATTCATGCGCTTTGTAATTCTTTATCTTACATATTATTTGCTCCAAATGGTGTCGGTATCCCTTAAGTGTGTCACCATACGGTTCGCGAATAATGCAGACATGATCGAGACCCCTCTCCGATCAATAATCAGCAGCGGGACCTGGAGATCCGTACTGAATCCCACATATTCAACGATGACTTCTGTGATCGTGTGAACCCTTATACGCATGTAACTTAATCCCTTTGTCTCGCGATATATTACATGTCCGAGATTTGATCATCGGTATCTCCATACCTAGTTTGATCTCGTTACCGACATGTACTCTTTTCTTGTTCCCGTGATATAACATCTAGTGATCAAATCACTTGCTTGCAAGCTAATTAATGAGAAATCACCGAGAGGGCCTAGAATATATCTATCTGTCATCGGGATGGACAAATTCCACTCTTGATGCATGAGCCTCAACATAACACATTCATAGCATTGAACCCAACTTTATAGTCACCCTGTTACGGTGTGACGTTTGATATTATCAAGATACTCTTCTAGTGTTAGTGATTGACATGATTTCATGGTCTAAGGACTAGGATTACTTTGTATGATGTTATAGCAATATAAACACAATGAATTTGATCGTAATGCTATACTTTGGATGAATGCCCATCACTTCATTCCAACAATGTTGTGACCTTGTTATTAACGACATCCAATGTCCATGATCAGGAAACCTTTGATCATCTTGTTAACCAACGTAGTTTATAAGAGAGGCATTACTAGGAACTTTCCTTTTGTTTATTAAACACACATGTATTAATGTTTCCGTATTAACACAATTATAGCATGCAAAATAAAAATTTATCATAAACAAGGAATAAGATAATAACCACTTTATTATTGTCTCTCGGGTATATTCCCTTCAACTACTTATTATAGCATACCTAAAATGATATGTTAATTACAATCTTTACTACGTCAGCGGCAATTATGTTGCAGTGACCCAGCACACCGTTGCATGTTGCAGTGCACAAGTCGTTGGTATAATACTCATGGAACATCGTTCCACGAACATTACACCCAACAGAGTAGTACAAAATAAACATCACAGGCCCAAGTTATGACTATATTATTCATATTCAAATCCATACAATAGATATGTGGAACTTCCATGACACGGTGAGGATCGTTAGGTTAGTTCCTATTCAATCCAAAATCTGGAAAGAACGATTGTAGACAAGTCTAGCACTATATATACCTCTATATCTATTGGATGGTTATTGCTTCATTAGAAACATTCTAATGGAATGGTTTTCTATTATTGAGAATTGGCTCCCATCTATGTTATGTTTGTTCTACATTATCACTCACTGGTTGTATCATCTTATTTTCCTAGCTTCCTTGGAAAAATCTAGTTCCTAGGCATGGTCCTCGCTCGTCTAGTTGTTCCTCGATTGCATTCATATCATTGTCTTCACACCATAAGAAAGGGGTTTGAGGAGGTACTGGTGAGTACAGGGTACGAGCATAGTGAGCAAGTTCTAACTAAGTGGATGTTTGATGCACTATATATAGTCGTCGATCATGAAGCCTGGCGTATGCAAGTTTTCGAAAAAGATTTTTTTAGAAAAGACAAGCTTTATTTAGAAAAACTATGTCAATAAGCCTTCAGGGGTTGTATAGTACTTCACAGATTCCCTTTGCACGATATGTTTGCAGTTATTTCATAGAACATGGAGTAACATGTCTTGTTTTTACACTCTGTACACGTGCACTACTTTACCACAAACGTCTTAAGGCTTGGTGCACATCTGGGAGTCTATTCCCGTTAAAACTTACATTTGGTATGCGGCCTAGTCAAATGATAAGCCAATCACTACCCTTATCCACGTTCCCATAGTCCACGCAATGCAACAAGCTTTGACCAAATACATACACTCAATTGGCCTCCCTTTAAAGATGCTCAAGTCGCAACCCGATATGTGCATTTTTTATCATCATAATAGCCACATATAGGCTAGTTTATATTGTTATTTGCATTGTTGCATTACTATTTATGCCTTTTTAGATGATTTATGGGACTTTTCTACAAAGTCCTTTGTTTTGGTATTTAATTTCTGGAATGCAGAAACCTCCTTTTTCATATTTTTATGTTCTAGAAACTTTCTAGACATCAAATAATTTGGGGGAAAATACCATGGAAGTTTTTCACCGAGACAAGGACAATGTGTAATATAAACACACAAGAGGAGCCACGAGGGCCGAAACAACCTAGGTGGTGCGTACACCCTCTGGGACACTCCACTCAGGGACATTTCGTCGTTGAGCATAATATCGTATCCTCCTTTTACACACACCTCCGCCTCGACAGAAAAACGTACATTATATTTTCCCCACAATTTATAGAGACAACGGCGGAGGAGGTGAAAGTCCCCTCTCTTACTCTAGGAGAGAGTGGCTTATGCTGCTCCAAGGCCGCTGGAGAAGGGCAAATCGAAGCGATCAACACCACTAACTCCTGGCATAGGGGAGAACCTCCATGCATTACCATCTCCATCAGCCCCAACATTAGCACCATCTCCATCTCAAGATCAACATCATTCCCCTCATAATTTATGGTGGATTGAACCCTGAAATATTGTTTAAGTGATGTGTGCATGCTTGTGCTTGGTAACTTATCTTTATTTTGTGGTGAAGTTATACTTTCAGATTGTGTTCTACTCCCTCCATCCCAATGCTTACGGCGCAAATTTCTCAGCGCGACAATTAAGGAGAATACCATAGCTAAATATTTTATGGTCCTACCCCTATTTCCTCGCCTTGACTTTTTGTTCCGATCCCAACGACACGGTGTGGCCGCCTCGCTCCAATCCCCGCACTACTAGGAAAATGGCCTTTAGTGGCGCACCATGAAACATCACCTGTGGCGCACTAGCAATGCGCCACGTGCCTTGCGCTACAGAAGTTTAAACTTCTGTGGCGCACTGCCTAGTGCGCCACAGAAGTTTAGAGACAGGCATGGCGCACATGCCAGTGCGCCACAGAAGTTTGGGCAGGTGCGCCACGCGTATGAAACGATAACCGTGGCGCACTAGGTGTTGTGCGCCACGGATGTAAATTTCAAAATTCAAAAAAAAAGCAGCAGATCTGGATCTCGTCGTCAGTGCGGCCGCGCGTCGGTGCAGGTCGCCATCGCCGTCAGTGCGGTCGCGCGTCGGTGTCGTCGTCGGAACTGCAAGGAGGAGGAAGAGGAGAATGGGAGGAAGAGGAGGAGAAGAAGAAGAAGATGAGGCAGAGGAGGAGGAGAAGAGGAGGAGGAGGAGAAGAGGAGGAAGAGGAGGAGAAGAAGAAGAGGAGGCAGAGGAGGAAGAGGAGGAGAAGAACAGGAGGCAGAGGAGGAAGAGGAGGAGAAGGAGGCCGTCGTTGCACCGCCGTCGCCCGTTGTCACTGCGAGGAGGAGGAGGAGGAGGTCGACGTCGTGCCATCACTGCAAGAAGAGGAGAAGGGGAAGGAGGAGAAGGGAGAAGGAAGAAGGAAGAAGGAAGAAGGAAGAAGGAAGAAGGAGAAGGGAAAGGGAAAGGGAGAGGAAGAGGGAAAAGGGGAAGGGAAAAGTGGAAAGGGAAAGGGAGAGGAAGAGGGAAAAGGGGAAAGGGAGGAGGAGGGCGGGGTGGGGATTCAAATTTGAATCCCGCCCAAGCTTATCCGTGGCGCACTAGGTGTAGGTGCGCTACGGATAAGTCGCCCTGTATTTTTTTTCTGCAGGAAAAAACGGTTTTTTGACCGTAACTTTTTACTCTTTTCGAATTTTGAAAATCTAAAAAATCGCTAAACGACCATAGGTCGTTGCGAGCAGATGCGAAATCTCGTTCTCGTCATTTTGGTATATTATACGATTTTTTTCGATATCGTATGCAAAAGTTACGGCCTTTTTACCGTGGCATAATTTTTTTTTGCAAATAAAGTCGAAACTCCACATTACCTACCTAAATATGAAAGGATTTAATTTTTTGAAGTGTTTATCATTTTCTTTTTTTTTGCAAACCCTAAAAAGGCGATCCACGGGGGGGGGGGGGGGTGGTGGAGTTGGTGCATGCCACTACATCTGTGGCGCACATGCCATAGTGCGCCACAGAGAGTACAAACTTCTGTGGCGCACTATGCCATGTGCGCCACAGATGCTTGCGGATGGTTCACATCTGAGAGGGGCGTGCGCTTAGGCGTAGCGCACCCCCCCCCCCCCCCATGTGCGCCACAGATGACACTAACAACCGTGGCGCACATGACTATAATGCGCTACAGATGTTTGGCGTGCGGCCAACAGGGCCCTGGCCCACACACATCTGTGGCGCACTATAGTCATGTGCGCCACGGTTATTCTAGTTACTAGTAGGGCACTGCCCACAGGTGAGCCACGCCTGTTTTAGCCGTGGGGCACTTCAACCATGTGAGTCACGGATGTGCTAATTACCTATAGCTGTTTTCCTAGTAGTGCCGCACCACGGTCGCCTCGCCCAAAGCCCCTCTCCAGCCTTAGCTCATGGTGTTGCCGCATCACCCCAAGCCCCTCTTCATCCCCAGCTCCCGATGCCTCCACCTCTCCCACAAGCCCCAACGCTACCGTAACCATCATTTCTCCCATCTCGCTGCACTCTGTTGGAACCTCGTCGCATCCGGCCTCTAGCAGCGCTATGCCAAGGCCGCTTTTGCGTTCTAGTTGTGCTACGCCGTCGTGCTCCTCAACGGCGCCAGGGATAGAAGGGTTGACTCATTTATTGAATCGAGTGCCGCGGCCGTGCTTGTTGGTGGAAGTTAGGAGGGGAAAACAGCGGAGGGGATCCTCGTTGGCTCGATGGCGCCGCTTCATGGGTCGGTCCTCTAAGGAGAGGTAGGAAGCAAGGACACCGCTCCCTGATAGCACCGTCATCGAGGGTGTGCTAGACGCTAATAACAGGGAAGACGGAGGAGTGCTAAACGGGATTCAGGGGTAGTTTTGGAAAAAGGAAACAAACTTTACCCCGCGCCTTATGCGTTGGTGAAAAATCGGAAAAAATTACGCCTTATGCTCTGAGATGGAGGGAGTAATCCATACGCTGCTGGTACATATCATGTTTCACCGTTGTGAATAGTTCCCCATGTTCCTGAGGGCATATGATGAATTGGCTATGATTTCATATAGTATGCAATGAGTATTTATTCAAGTTTTTAACATTTATGTTCTTCTATGATGGTAATATGCAAATGTCGACAACATGCTACTTCACCTTTATGGGCTCATACGATTGCATCTTAGTGTAATAAAGAGAGTAGGAAGGATGAAGTGATAAAAACTGTGTCCTCGGACTTTGAGTTGCATTTGGGGTTCTTGATCGGGGATCTCAAAATTTTAAGCAAAGTTTGGACTTTTATGTCTTAATAAATACTTTGTTTGCACATGAAAATGGCCTTACAACCAATCTTTAGGGGTGTACTAGAACATGTATATGGCTGCACTTATTTTAGGCTCTGTCCAACGAGAATAAAACTTGACGAGATGCTTATCATGTTGTTTTAGAAATCTTTATGCCAAATAAATCCATGCAACCCTTAGGAATATTTTTTACATATAAGTACACACACTTGATCTTGTAATCTTGTTGCATGGAGGGTTGGGCTTTCTCTAAAAAGAACATTTACCTTTTTGCAAATTACTTTACAACACTGCAAACCGTAAACCCAAAAATGCAAAACTCTTGCATCTTGTATTATTTTACTTGTCAAAATTTCTAACCAATACCTTTAGATCCTTGTGTGTTTGACAACCTTTTATATATTGAAAGGTACTATAAAAGATCTCCTACTTTTGGGAGACATCACCACACAGCAACACATGATCGGGACTTTACAAGAACCCACCCGTTACTCTCCACTTTGTATTATAGCCAGACCTAGCATCTAGTGGCGAACCTTGGTCCAACATCCTGGGGGCAAAATGGGTTGGGGGAGAAATATGGGATTTAGGCTGATTTTCAATTGATAAATGGGCCAGATACCTATGAACAATAGTCAAATTCTGCATGGGCGGGGGGCGATAGCCCCTTTTGGCCTACACTAAGGTCAGCCACTGCTAGCATCCAAATACATATGAAAGGAAGGTCTACCCGACTTTCCCTTGCCATTCTAGGATCTATAGTCAGCGCGGGTCTATATGGCGCAAGAATCACTAACTACCTTTGTTGTTAATCCTAGGTGTACTTTCCCTTGCAATGGAACCTCCACCATTATAATCCAACCATGATTCCATCGGCCACCACAATAGATTATCCAATCACCCTGGATTGATAACCCATATTCCATATTCTTTTCATTGATTTGGTAAAAATAATCACAAGATAGGAATGGAGACATTAAGTTGTTTTGATCTTCAAAACTCCACGTACTCGGTGAATGTTGATAATGTAATGCATCCTACATTGACATTTATTTTTCAAGAAAACTAAATTCAGTTTAAATTTATAATAAACTATTTCCTTGTGGTGGCCAGAACCCATGACTCATTGCCTAGTATGCATTCATTGTGCTAGTCCTAAAGATTTACTAGTATGCACATCGACATGATAAATATCACATCCATATCATTATTACACAAATTATATGTCCATTATAAATATTTATTATATCAATGCCCATGGGCTAAATAAAAAGTTAAAAAAAATTAAAGAGGAGGCAACTGGCATAGACAATCGACTCGGGCTTTCGATCCTAGGACAATCACTCATCAGTATGTAGCATATGATTGCATGGAATATACTCCCAATTTACACCATGAGTTAACATAATGCAAACACCTCCTTAGGAGTGATATGACAAATTGGCTTAAGTGGTTTAGTTTGAGGTAATGCATGATTTTATATTTTCAAATACTAACATAAATTAAGGCCACTTCCTATCCTGAGTTTGAAGTATTACTTGATAGTCAACTGTTTAGAGCTACAAGGACAATCCTCCCAACTAACTACAAGAGAACACATTAGGTTTTTGCAGATGGCTACAAAAGAACACATGTATGTATCTTCATACGCGATGTCTAGAAAAAAACACTTGTAGTCATCCCCATATTCAGATTCTGCCTAACTAAAATATTTTTGTGTAGATTTTTTATTTCTCATCATGATTAAAGTAAATAAAACATAGCCTGTAAATAATTTATTTTGAACCCTCCCACATGTAAAAGCATTACTTTGACCAATTCATGGCTAAGCAATTTTAATATTTAAACCAAACTGTTACTAGCTTATTACGGCACTTTAAGCTAGGGTGCATGACAATGAATATAGTTCATAATCTTGAGATTGGTGATACAACATGAAAAGATAGTTCCCAACTATGCATTTAAAACATAGAGTAAAGTACTTCAGTTAAAATTCGGTCATGCATAATAGTTCATAAACCAAACTAATAACTATGAAATAGTGTGTTCAACATAATGAAAATTATAACTTTTCCTTGTGTTGATGAGGATACACTTTGTAAACTCACACTCCTGGTAATTCATGTAATTAGTATACATGAAAAAAATTACAATTTAATAAACTAAAATTCAAAGTTAAGTACTGATTATAAATTAAAGTATTACAAATATTAATTTTCTTAAAATTATGAAATCTGGTGGAATAATGGGTTGATTGGGATAAAGAGTGGCAAATATATGATCATCTTGAGGATTAATTCAAAATTTTAATTAAAACGTACCAAAAAATATTTTGCCATTTAGAGTTGGGTCTCTTCCAATTATCACAAGTTCGTAAGAACCATTAAAAATGGATTAGATTTCCTGTGACTGGGTTACCATGGGAGGAAAAATAAACTAATAACATGCTTCCATGGAAGAACCATGGAAGAATATTGGAGGAACAAGTGAAACAATGATGTTACAGTCAACCTTGGTATGGTGTCCATCTCCTCACGCCCACTCACTCCAGCAAGGTCTCTAGGGGAAAATTAATTCAAGATTGTTTTTAGGGATTTAGTAAACCCCAAAATTCATTTTCTTTTGTCCTAAAAATGTGATAAGTACTATTTCTGAAGTTGAAATGAGGACAAAAGACAAGTATTTCAACTTTGTTAATTCAAAATGTCATATAATTTCCTCTCGTTAAAGCAAGTGATGGAAAATATTAGAAATGGCTTGCAAAATTTGATGCAAGCAAAATGTGACATAAAAATACTTCTTATTTGTCTAAATAATTATTATCAATGTTTTGTGTTCGGATATTCGTGTTAACCCACAAATAAATATTGTTTTAAACTAGGTTAGGAAAAAATAAACAAGTCATGAAAATGTTTATTTCCTTCAAAAAAATTATCGAATTCAAGGGTAGAACAGTAAGATTCATTAAACAACTGTTTTTATTTAACACTCTAGAATAGATTCTTTTGAAAAGTTCCATTCTTAACTTTAACTTAATACAATACGTCAAGTTTATATCCAACTAAATTAAAGACAGAATGTTTCTGCACCGTAAATTCGTTACAGTGTAATTTATCAAATCCTAAGCTATTTCAATATGCAAAACTACTACGAAGTATGTCGATTGCTGACATCACTGATGATGTCATTATTGCACACATCACAGCATTGAAACTCCTATGTGTCATCCAAACAGGGTGCTCAGCTTTTTACAACACAAACGTACTGCTCACCCTGCTGTTGGCTCCGACGACTGCCCTCTGATTGAGTTCGATCTATCGTGTTTGACTCTTATATGAATATTGTTGCTTGTACATATTTTAATGTCAACCTTTACAACATTGTTTAGCGAGGGCGCGTATTAACATATTTTTCTTTCATATTAATATGCAATACGGTACATTTTATGTTCTTATAATTGTTATATAGGCTTGATTTGCATGTAGCATTGCAGTAGTTCCTTAAAGTAGACATACCAAAATACTTTACGTACGACAAGCACGCAGTAAAAGAGGTCTTCAGGCCAGGGTCTAAAGTTCTATGCGTCTCATAAGATTGTCTACAATCGAAAACATACATTTACGTTCTGAAAAAGGAGAAGAAAAAAAGCATCGTCCCGTCTCCTTTCCATGACGACGACGCAACCTTGCCCCACCCCCCCGGCCTACTATGAGAAATACCGAAACGCCCCCTGACGCTGCTCTATATATACGTGCCGCCTCCTCTCACTTGTAGCTCGCCAGCCCTAAATTAAGCAGCTCACTAAGCTAGCTCTCGCAAACCACCTCTCGCTTAGCTACTTAATTAGCGGGCGGTTTCTTAACCACCTTTGCTGCTAGCTAGCTAGTAGTTTCCCGACGATCTTGAAAAATGCAGTACGGCGCGGCGGCGGAGCAGGCTTGGTACATGCCGGCGATGCAGGTGGCGGTGGCCGCGGAGACGGCGGCGGAGCGGGTAGAGCGGCTGGCGTCGGAGAGCGCCGTGGTGGTGTTCAGCGTGAGCAGCTGCTGCATGTGCCACGCCGTGAAGCGGCTCTTCTGCGGCATGGGCGTCCACCCCACCGTGCACGAGCTGGACCTCGACCCGCGGGGCCTCGAGCTGGAGCGCGCCCTCGCCGCCCTCCTCGGCTCCGGAGGAGGAGCCGTGCCGGTCGTGCCCGTAGTCTTCATCGGCGGCAAGCTCGTCGGCGCCATGGACCGCGTCATGGCCGCGCACATCAACGGCACCCTCGTTCCCCTGCTCAAGGAGGCCGGCGCGCTCTGGCTGTGAGCGCCGCCAGCCCCCCGTCGCCGGCCGTTTGGCCACTATTGCTTGGGGCTAATGGTAGGATAGACGATTACATTCACAGAGATCAGTTGGGTTATAGATCGATCACTGCGTGTGCCCGTGCTCGTGTGTGTGTGTGTGGTGTGAGGGAGAGAGTGAGAGGTCGGTGTTTTTTTACTACTGCTGCCTCCGTCTTGTGTTTGAGCTTGTGGGAGCTAGTGCGTGCATGCTTGCACACTACCAGTCTATCTACCGGCCGGTGTGTATGTGTGTGTGCTTGCTTGGTGCTAAAGAGAGATCTGGTGTTAGTCTCTCTTTGTTGATCCCACCAATTAGTTATCTGGCTTTGCCTTGTTTTTAATCTCTCTTATTTTATGCATGTGTTCAACTTCGACCTAGCCCTTGACATTTTGTATTGTGTGTATCACTCATGTGTGGTGTTGACATGCTTCGGATTTAATCTGGTTGCCACTACAGTAATGTTTCTTACAGTATATGTTATGCTAAGAACTAAGAAGATACACTTACACTCTGCGCAACAACAAAAAAAAACTCACACATCGTTTTTCTCGAAGAATACCTAGCTACCTACATATAGAGTACTATACTGTTTATTTGTCTAACTAACATGGAAGCTATAAATAATTAGTATAAGCATGTTTTTCAAACGGCAAGTGGGCAACGTGCTCGTACTTAGTCGGTGCTCGCCGGCCGGTGTAATTTTATTAGGGGACCTTTCTGCATGCATGCTCATCTTTTTGCATGAGCTCGCTAGCAAGCGTTGCGTGTATGCATGCTAGCTTTACGCTTTGTTCGAGATAGCTTTACACTGTTTGCTTCGCCTGTGTCTACCCGCTGCTTGCTTCTTGCCTCCTCCTGCCCATATCCCCTGCCTTTTTCTAGGGGCGCCTTCGCATTTTGTTAACATCCATGTCCCTGTAAAGTTCAAACGGATATTGTACTTTGAATACTTGCTACTACTACCTAGCTAGCTTGGCTTCTACGTGCATGCAGCTATTAATGCAGGATATTGGCCTGAACAAAATGGTGATGCTTAGTTCACCCCAGTTCTTTTCTTGATATAAATAAATTCCATCATTGATCATCAGCCTCTCCCAAAAACCCCAAATTGAGGTACGGCCAGGTTCCCCAACAAATTATTCATGATTGAGCTTTTTGTTGGCGACATTTTAGCTAGCTAGATTTGGTCCATGATCAACCTTACGATAGATTATGAATTTGGGATCACTACATTGCCAGATCAGTTTGGTATATCTTAATGTTTGATTACCCTATGTTTTCTTGCTTTATCGTTCCAATGAAAAAAGGACTTTGTTCCTAATCACCACAGCGCCATAGAAGCACTTATGCGGGGATGAGTCCTAATGCGACAGCATCGCCGCCACCGCTAAAAGTAACTAGCAGGCATACAGACATTTGCCAACAATTTTGAGAAAGAAAACAATAATTTCTCTAACTTCTATAGCTATTTTACAATTCAAACACAAACGGATTTCCTCCATAAAGTCTGGCTTCCCCTCTAACTAGTTCTCTCGTACTAGGGTTGGCTCCTCTTCTTTTTTATGTTTGAAGGAGCGGAGGGTACATAAACGATGGTGAACCAAAAGACTGGAGTGGTCAACGGGATTCGGCTTGTAGGCCTGTATCGATTAGTCGACGGTTAAACTATTAAGATGTGTAGGTGGAACTTGGAAGCAGATCCAACAGAGGGCAGAGACGACGGAGGTGGTTTTGACGGCTACGAAGGGGTTCTTTTATTTTTATTTTTCCTTCATTTCATTTTTCCATATTGTTTTAAATTTTCACGTTTATTTTCTATGATTTTTGGTTTCATTTATTAATTATTTATTTTATTTTAATTGCATTAATCTCAAAGTTAACTTATTATGTATTCTATTTTATTATCTTAGTCTACTCTAACTTGCTTAAAAAAAAGGTTTTGATGATGATGTTGCCGATCTTTATTATTCTTGAAGCAATAAAGCAAACTGTCTTAATACATGAAATATTTATTCGATGTGATGATCATTTTTTTCTAAATTACATAAACACGTATTTCTAAGATAAGTGCACGTTTTAATTTTGATAATCCTGAATATTTGTTTTGAAAGACATGAACATTATTAGATTAGAAGGTAAACTTGATTTTATGCATAACACAAAGTATTTTTACACAATTTTTTTATTTGACTAATATTTTTACTATCCGCGTGAAAAATTTGCTTATACCCTCCGTCCCATGATATAAGGCGTTCCGACCAGTATTATCTTGTGACGATAGTGAGTATAAATTGTTGTGAGTAGCGTCTTATATTACACGACGAAAGGAGTACTATACATGAACAAATCTCAAAAGTTATATGAAGAAAATTGTAAATCAGAGCAAGCCTTTTTCTTTTATCTATTAGTAGAACATCTATAAATGTGTTTTTATCTGTTTACTGAAAAAGTTTTTAAAGATGACTAAAATACGGCAAATGCTATGTATAGCCCAACGAGCGAGCGTTAATAGGCTCCGCTCACGCGAACTTTCGCAGGTTGGGCCGGCCAATATAGTGTTTATTCTTTTCTCATTCTTTTTTCTGTGTCTGTTTCCTCTCTTTTTTCCTTCTCTTTTCTTTTTTTGAATTTAAATAGTTCTTAAATGTGAACAATTTTTGAATTATGTTCAGATTTGATTTTTGTTTGGAATTGAAATTTGTTCAGATTTAAATTGGTTTAGATTCGAAATTTGTTAAGATTCAAAATTTGTTCAAAATTGATTTTTGTTCAGTTTTAGATAATGTTCAGATTTGAATTTCAATGATGTGAAAAAATATCAAAACAAACTTGAAAGAAGACAAGCGAAGGACTAATGGGCCAGCCAACCCGAAAAACCCTTCAGACGATGCGTATAGGCGCACGCCACGGCGAAAAATAGCAGCACCCCTAAAATACTGAAAGAACAGAAAAGATATATGTACATATGGGCCGTGCCATTGACCAGCACAGTTAGCTTTCCAACGAGCCAGGGCCTCCTCGCACCGTTGGCTGGGCCGAGCTGCCTAGAGCCAGACTGGGCTTTTTAAGAATGTCAGATAACCAAGCTTCCCTCTTTGGGCTGCCATTTAGGCCGGGAAAACCTGGTGCGCTCCGTAGGTAGGTACTGTAGGTGCTAATTGCTTATTCTCAGAAGAAAAAAAAGGTGCTAACTACTACCTCATTCCTACCGTCTGAACAAGCCTTGAGTCCATGTGCTCCTAGCTGGATCTCTATCCTTATCTTGCTGCAGTAGTTGAGATGTGATCAGAGCCCAAGTCAGGTCATATACGTAGGCGGTAGGTTCGTTCGTACTCAAGTAGAGTACTACTCTACATATGAACCACGGGAACGACAGCAGACAGTATTTGTCGAACTATTAATTTTGAGCTGGACTGAAGACTTTGCAACCCGTTAGTGAAATAGTACGACCAAATATATCGATATACCACAACTTTCTAGGTTGAACGTTTAATTTTCACAAGACTAAAATATTCTGCTTCACAAAAGCAGAAGAGGTAGAGAAGGATACAAAATCTTATTTGACTGTGAATCAGGATCTCTCCCTTTAAATATCCGGAGATACCTATTCTTTAAAGAAAGCTTGAAAATGAAGAGTGCAAATTTGTGTACTTTCTCTGTATTGGCAAGTACTATCATATGGGTATCGTCTAGTTTTAATTTACTCGGTCCTTGCAAGTCTATTTATGTTCACCAGGACCAGCTTTATATTTTACGAGGCTCTAGGACGAACTTGTTAATATGGGCCCCTAAGTGTAAAATATATGTGTATCTAGATATATAGATATATGTGTCTACTTTTGATTGGAAAATATTAAAAATTAATAGTCAATGACACAATAGATATATGTGGCCATTGGGCAATACGGAGCGAACAAGTCGAAAAAACAGAACTCTTTAGTCTGGATATCGTGCCGTGCAGGAGAGTTAATTACTTAGCTGTGGTGTCAAAGACAATGTCTGTGGATAATGCAGACATGTATGTAATATTTGCCTGCAACTTGCAACCGAAACGAACCGTACGTTGAATGGTGGCTGCTGCTGGCCGTACGTTCGTGTTTCTAGCTAATGTAATCAATAGGAAATTACAGGATAAGTACTCGATAGGAATGATGGGCGGCCTGTCTAAACCGTATTTAGCGATGCAAAACCAGCCAACTGCATGTGGAGAGGCACATGGGTTCGGATTCCACGCGCACAAAAGGTACTACGCAGATGGGAAGTGTAATCAATTAATCAACTACGCTAGCACCTTGTACAGCTAATACTAATTGGAACGCGTTTACGTTTTTCCAAGTCTCCAATACGATTTTGTCTTCTTTTTTGTGATATGCAACATAATCAATATATATATTAGCATAAAAGGATATTGCAAGGTATATACAATAAACACTAACTGTGTATGTGTAATCTATTTGTAAAGTATTAAATGGTGTTGTCTCCGTGTTTTTGCGATTCGATGCATGGACAAAAAAATAAGTTATGTATACAACCCCTAAAAAACTAGCACCCCGCCATATAACTCAACCGGCAAACTACTCTAGTGGAGAAGATGAGGGTGTCCCGTAGCGCTCGCGAGCACCAATCCGTGAAGTCATCTTAAACAATGGAAGGGCTAAAGTGGATCGAATCCACGGTAGTATGTTGTGCCACATTGTCCTTGAGAATGGGCAGACGGTGACAATGTGTGCCATGGTCTCCTCTGCTTGATCGCACAACGGGCATCTTCGTGGGTATGGTAGACGATGCCCCGCAAGCCTCGCACCCATCCATCACCTATCTTGGCATCCAGCCATGTGAGGTACCTTACCCTAGGGGGTTACCATGTCTTCCATATGAACTAACAATATCTCAATGCGATCGATCCTTGGAAAATGACGTCATAATAGTAGCTAGAGGAGTACTTACCATTTGTTGTCCACTGCCACACCAGGATGTCCAGCTCATTCATGAGAAGTAATTCTTAGAGCTAGATACACATGTGTACATATTGCCAAGGGACAACCAGGATCAGAACCACAGCTGCGCTCAATCATCACTTGTTATACCATACCTTATGTTGCTTCCTCGGTCGTCTTGGGATTAGCGAGAATAGGTGTAGCACTGTCTCCACAATGGACTTCATGTTGATCCACTTGTCCTCCCAAAAGAGAGTGGTGGATCCATCACCAAGTAGCATCTTGGTGGATGCGTCAAACATCTGGAGTTCTGATCAGTGCAGCAGCACTTTGTTAGGAGACCCCAAGCGAAAGGTATGATGCAGTACAACAGGCAAGTTTCCCTCAGTAAAAAACCAAGGTTATCGAACCAGTAGGAGGAAGGAAACGTCCCAAAGGTGTTGCAAGCAACGTGGAGATCTGCACAACACAAACTAAAGACTTTGCCCTAACTAACAATGAGGTTGTCAATTTCACCGGTTGCTGTAACAAAGGATTAACTGTATGGCGTGGAAGGTGATGATGGTTTGCAGCAAGTAAACAGGTAACAGTGGAAGATGTATCGATGGTAAAGACTGGACCGGGGTCCATAGTTCACTAGAGGTGTCCTCCTTAGATAAACAACATGACATGAAGGGTAAACAAATTACAGCAAGGCAATTGACAGGAACTGAGCAAGGCATAACAATGCAATACCAAACAAAAAGATCCTATAAAATTCGATTGGGCAATACAACAATGTACATAGACCTCCATCCAACTGCATCTATGACTAGTAGTCCACCTTCAGGTTATCATCTGAACCCCCTCCAGTAGTAAGTTGCAAGCAACAGACAACTGCTTTAAGCAAAGTGTGTAAGGTAAACAATCCACATGTTCCATGAACAAGAGACCGTTGTTTTCTCCCTAGTGGCAACAACACATCTACAACCGAAGAGATTTCTGTCACTTTCCTTGGAAACTAGAGGCATGAACCCTCTATCGAGCATAAATACCCCCTCTTGGAGTCACTAGCAACTACTTGGCCAAGATAGCTACTAACAACGGAGAGCATGCAAGATCACAAACAACACAGACATGATAGAATCAATAAGATAAAACCATTAATCAATCTGACATAGTAATCTCAATATCCATCGGATCCCCGCAAACACAACATGCATGATTACAAATAGATTAGATCTTGATCATGAACGGAGCTTACAAGATCTATACATGAAAGCACAAGGATGAGATACAACCATCTAGCTACTACATGGACCTGTAGTCCAAGGTGGAACTACTCATGCTTCATATCGGAGAAGAAGGCCTCCCGGATGATCTCCCCTCCGACAGGGTGCCAGGAAGAACTTCAGATCCCACCGATCTAGGGACGATGGTGGCGACGGCTACAGAAGGTTTCGTGGAGTTTTGATCGGGTGCCTAGGGTTTCTGCATCGGGGGCTTCTTATCGGTGAAGAGGCGAGGCAGGGGGCTGCCAGGGAGCCACATCGTGCCCAGGTGCGGGCTGGGCCCACCCGCGCCTAGGGGGTGATGGGGGAATACCAATCGGGGTATACCCACGAAGCGGAGTTGCCAGATGGTATCGAGCCGACTGAAGCCAATCTCGGAGCGTGTCGACTCGCTGGATATGACGACTGGCGCATATTGGATCCAGGCGACTGGCGCCGACTGGAGGCCCAATACGACGACTTGTACACAAAGCCCACTAACACTTGTAAACCCTAACTGGTTGCATATATAAAGCCACTAGGGGCACCCCCACGGGGCATCCTCTCCCACATTAGATTAGATCTAGTCTCTCTCTCCGCCTACAGCGACTCCATTGTAAACCAATCTATGATCATATACTAGATTGACAGCAGGACGTAACGATCCTCCACCGAGGGGACGTGAACCTGGGTACATCGTGTGCCAATCTCGCTCCCGTATTCTCCTACGTCGCCTTGCCTCCACTACGTAAGCTACCCCAAGTGGCATCTGCCGTGCCAATACCACGACAGGGGGTTTGGACGCCCTGTGGCGCCCATCTGTCTTGTCTTCTGGCTTCGTGTCGCCCACGATAAAATATTGACTTTGGCTTTTGTCCCGTCCAATTCCGAGAATACTGATTTTCTATATTTCTGGAACCAAAAACAGAAGAAAACAGGCAACTAGCAGTGTGGCAACTTGTTAATAGGTTAGTTCCAGAAAAGATATAAAAACACCTCAAAGTGTAGACAAAGCAAAGCAAAATAGACACTAGACAAGCATGAAACATCAAAAATTATAGATATGTTTTCGACGTATCAAACATCCCCAAGCTTAACGCCTTCTCGTCCTCGAGTAGGTAAGTGAAGAATAATTTTTGAGGTGACATGCATCATCAAAACCAAGATCAAACCATTTGCAAGCATTGAAAGCTGGGATCAAAGAACTCTAAACATGTGCATGAAAGACGAAGTTCTAACAATAAGACAAAGTAACTATTTATGCAACATGAAAGGCTATAAACAAAGATCATAAATAACATGCATTGAAAAACATTTGTTTGTTTCACATACAGAAAACATGGCATAGTGGCATACAGCTTGTCCCTCATAGAGTAGCAAATAGATGCATAGGACACCTTCAAAGTTCATAAGAGTGACTAGATACAAATAGCACAAGAACAAGTAATATCACAATATTTATCAATCAATAAGTTTTGGGACACTGCACATAGAATGGCAACTACGCTCTCTTAATGGTGCCTAAAGTTAGAAGGTGGAGACTCAATATAATAGTGGAAGGAAGGCCTTTCATAAAGGTAAGTGGGAATTTCAAGTTTCAAAAAGAGCTTCCAAAAATTATGGTACTTGTTAGCTTTCAGCCCTCATTGCCCCTATCATAAGCATATTGAAGTGATTAAGGTTAAAGTGAACAAACTATGGAGTATATGCTTGCCAAAGTATAAGTTGGCAATCTCAAGTCCCTTGAATACGAGGGCCACACCTCATGCTACTCAACTTCAGTCACCTGTAAGTTCTTGTCATAGTAAGTACATGTGTATCATAGAGAACCGCCAAAGGGGTGCCCCTTGCACATGGTACAAGAGCTATCCCATAACCAAAATGACAAGGCAAGCAGCCCATGATCATATTAACAATCTTTTTATTTACTATGTGCATAGCTTTTTATTGAGGATGCTTCACAGAATGCTCATTATGGTGATGCTGCAAGTTTCTACCATGATTAGGCATGGCTTAGGCTAGCGGCCCAGGCGTTTCTCTAACACAAAATACGTAACTCCATGGACTTACAAGCTCCCTCTTTATTTCACATCCGTGACATCTATAGACAAAGAGCATGATATCAACTGAGTACAAAGTACAAGTGCAATGTTGAAAACGTTCCCCATGACAACATGGTTCTGCGAATTCCAACGTATAAGTGCAAGCATATACAACATAGACGACACAATGGTTCAAGTTCATTAGGGGCAAAGAATATAAAGTGTGTCATCAAGTTTGTAAGAGCTTTAATCACTAAGTTTTCACATAACAAAATACTTTTTAATTGGAAGATAGCTGAAAACAAGAATATACTTGGAATAGTGTAACACACCATGCATAGGAGTTTATAGTGGACACTTTGGAATAACTTGGTTTCTTGGGAGTTGGATGCATGATTAGAGCTTACTCATACAAGTGGAGGCTAGCAAAATACTGAGAGCAACCAACTAAGGGAGAAATAATCGCCATAATCATGCAGAGCGACAAAACATTACTAATCAAAGCATAGAGTGGCACTACAAGTCAAGGACTAAATGATCATAGAGGCTATGGTGACTTGTTCATAGTCATAACATGGTGTGAGCATGTGGAAAGTCAACCCAAACAAAGTATCAAAGGAGAATACCATAATAATATGCTTTTGCATGCTAAAACAACGCATAATTTCTTTAAGGCACACTAAGCAATCCCAATTTTTTGGAACAAGACATGCTACAACGGTAATAACTAAGCATAAGGTCAAAACAGCACCTAGCATGTCATGCTAAAGTCTAGTCACAGTCAATGCAAGCTCCTCTTGCACTTCCAAGCAAGAACTCTCTACTCCTTTCCAACACCAATTGACTTATTTGAAACAACACAGCGAGAATGGGGGTCCAAACTACTTTATTCAAGCAAACTAAACAATCTAAGCAAAGCAAACGAAAACTAAGACGCTCCAAGAACAACACAATAGTGCATGAAACAATGAAAACAAAGTGTCTAGACAGACCTGAGCTTTTTATTGATAAAGAAGGGGATGCCTTGGGCATCCTCAAGCTTTGACGCTTGTACCTCTTGGATATTTCTTGGGGTGACACCGGGGTGGCATCCCCAATCTTGAGATTTTATCCATTCTTCATCTCATTACACCATTCTCTCTCTATACATGAAATTTTTCCTTCATACAAAACTTCACACAATCTTCATTAGCAAGATTAGTGTATTCAAAAGATAATAGACCTTTGGCTAAGCTTTGGAATAGCAAAAAAATTCACTAAAAACACAAGCTACTGTATAAAATTCTTCAAAAATCTCAATACCCCAAAAGAGAACTCAAAAAGGAATAAATAAGAAGCAAATACAAATAATGGCAGGAATCTGTCAAAACAGATCAGCAGGTAATTTTTTTTTCGAAGATCTTATGTTGATCAAATAAAAAAGTGTTGAACTAACAAAAGTTAGCTAACATACTGGGGATTTATTCTTAAATTTTCAGATTAATCCGACTTACAAGGGCTCCTCACTAATTTTTATGATGGAGGACAGAAATCTGTTTCGGAACAGCAACTCCCCAAATCTTATGTCCCTCTCATTAGAGGTCATTCTTGGCACAAAAAGCAAACAAAAAGGATAAGGAGAGGTCATTACTAAAGTAATAACTTCTAAGACTCAAGGAAACTCTTGGGTTATCTCCCAACAAGTACTTTTCTTTAACGCCTTTAAGTTAGGCACAGAAAGTTTGAGAAGATGGTCACATAAGAAATATAAATTGAAGTAAAAGAGAGCATCAAGAAGCAAATTCAAAACACATTTAAGTCTAACCCACTTCCTATGCATAGGAGTCTTGTATGCAAATAAATTCACAAAGAACAAAGTGACAGGCATAGGAAGATGAAACAAGAGTAACTTTAAAACTTTCAGCACATAGAGAGGTGTTTGAGTACCATGAAAAGTTCTACAACCATATTTTCCTCTCTCATAATAATTTTCAGTAGCCTCATGAATGAACTCAACAATATAGCTATCACATAAAACATGTTTTTCATGATCTACAAACACATAATTTCTATTAAGCTCAAAAATAATGGGATTAAAACCTTCACAGGTTTTACCCAAAGTAGATATTTCAAAAGGATCCACACAAACATAACAATCATCCTTCTTTGGTAAGCATAGGGGACAATCAAATAATGTAAGGGATAAAGAGTTACTCTCATTAGAAGGTAGGCATGGGTAGATACTCCATTCTTCCTTCTTTTTCTCATCACTCTCCTCCTCTTTTTTTCATCTAATGAGCTTCCAGTTTCAACAATTTCTTCTTTCATAGGCTCCTGCAAGGCATTAGTCTCTTCCATTTGTGGAAAGCATATATTAAAATATTTAAGAATATAGCCATTTGCATCCTTGTAATTATCAAAGCAGAATTTAAGTATCTCATAAACCTCATATTCATAAGGTGCATCATCAGTATTTTCAAGAAAACTAACAAGTTCAAATGCACCCTTGAAAGCAATAAATTCTTCAATTTGTTCCATATCATAAAAGTCATAATTTCACTTAACATAAGAAGATATTGTAACATTATCATTATACTCACACTAAAAAGGGATGTGTTTATACCTCCTACAGCAACAAGATTTATCAAAGCAATAAGTAATATTATAAGTAGAGCACACCTTTCTAGCAATAGTATTCAACTTATCAATTTGTTCTCATAAGTGTTTCCTTTTTGTGACAAATGGTGTTCCTTATAATAATACTTTTGTTCTTTCGTAAACCCACCTTGCCAATAAGAACTAGTTTCAAAGAAATCATCCATTGATAAAAAGCATGAACAAGCAAGGCAATAACAGACCAGCAACTAGAGCAGAAACTAATTTTTTTGTGTTTTTGAAAAGAGAAAGTAAACCAAACTAGACTATTTTTTTTGAAGTTTTGGATAAAAAAGGGGCAAACAAAACCAAGAAAAATAAACTAAGCAAACTAAAAACAAAGTAAAGAGAAAGGTTGAGGAGGACTCCCCTTGTGAATATGTCCTTAGCCTCCCCGACAACGACGCCAGAAAAAGCCTTGATGAGTGCAGCAGCACTTCGTTGGAAGACCCCAAGCGGAAGGTATGATGCAGTCCAGTAGGCAAGTTTCCCTCAGTAAGAAACCGAGGTTATCGAAACAGTAGAAGGAAGGAAACGTCCCAAAGGTGCTGCAAGCAACGTGGAGATCTGCACAACACAAACTTAAGACTTTGCCCCAACTAACAGTGAGGTTGTCAATCTCATCGGTTGCTGTAACAAAGGATTAACTGTATGGTGTGGAAGGTGATGATGGTTTACAGCAAGTAAACAGGTAACAGTGGAAGATATATCGATGGTAAAGACTAGGACGGTGTCCATAGTTCACTAGAGGTGCTCTACTTAGATAAACAACATGGCATGAAGGGTAAACAAATTACAGCAGGGCAATTGACAGGAACTGAGCAAGGCATAGCAATGCAATGTTAGACAAAAAGATCCTATGAGATTCGATTGGGCAATACAACAATATACATAGACCGCCATCCAACTACATCTATGACTAGTAGTCCACCTTTAGGTTATTATCCGAACCCCCTCCAGTATTAAGTTGCAAGCAACAGGCAACTGCTTTAAGCAAAGTGTGTAAGGTAAATAATCCACTTGTTCCATGAACAAGAGACCGTTGTTTTCTCCCTAGTGGCAACAACACATATACAGCCGAAGAGATTTCTGTCACTTCCCTTGGAAACTAGAGGCATGAACCCACTATCGAGCATAAATACCCCCTCTTGGAGTCACTAGCAACTACTTGGCCAAGATAGCTACTAACAATGGAGAGCATGCAAGATCACAAACAACACAGACATGATAGAATCAATAAGACAAAACCATTAATCAATCTGACATATTAATCTCAATATCCATCGGATCCCCGCAAACACAACATGCATGATTACAAATAGATTAGATCTTGGTCATAAACGGAGCTCACAAGATCTATACATGAAAGCACAAGGATGAGATACAACCATCTAGCTACTACATGGACCCGTAGTACAAGGTGGTACTACTCACGCTTCATATCGGAGAAGAAGGCCTCCGGGATGATCTCCTCTCCGGCAGGGTGCCGGGAAGAACTTCAGACCCCCCCCCCCCCGATCTAGGGACGATGGTGGAGGCGGCTACAGAAGGTTTCGTGGAGTTTTGGTCGGGTGGCTAGGGTTTCTGCAATGGGGGCTTCTTATAGGCGAAGAGGCGAGGCAGGGGGCCGCCAGGGGGACCACACCCTGCCCAGGCGCGGGCTGGGCCCACCCGCGCCTAGGGGGGTTTGGTCGCCCTGTGTCGCGCCTTCGTCTCGTCTTCTGGCTTCGTGTCGCCCACGGTAAAATATTGACTTTGGCTTTTGTCCCGTCCAATTCCGAGAATATTGATTTTCTGCCTTTCTGGAACCAAAAACAGAAGAAAACAAGCAACTGGCACTATGGCAACTTGTTAATAGGTTAGTTCCATAAAAGATATAAAAACACCTCAAAGTGTAGACAAAGCAAAGAAAAGTAGAAACTAAACAAGCATGGAGCATCAAAAATTATAGATACGTTTCTGACGTATCAAGTTCCGCCCAAGAGAACTGCTTGTCAAGCCCACTCCAAGGGCGTAAGGGATTAGTACGCATCCTCCAAAACTAAAAAACCCTAAGGTTTATGGCCATGAGGGAAATATCTAGTATCCCCAAACCCCTGAGCCATGTCGGTCGACAAACCTTGGTTCAGTTGACATGGAAGTGGCCACCTTTGGCGTCCTTCCTGCCTAGCCATAGAAATCCGCGCAAGATCTTCACCACATGTTTAAGTGTTTTCTTTTTTAGGGTCAACACTATAAGCTTGTGTAGTGGAATACCAACAAGCATTAATCTTATAAAATCTAGCTTTCATGGGCATTATAGAGGACTTCCATATTTGTAGTTTACCGGATATCTTGTCCACAACCGACTGAACGCTTCAGCTGGGAGCCATATGATTGCGAGGGGAATGCCAAGGTATTTTGACAGGGTAGGGTGCAAACTGGCACTTCGTAGCCGCCATCGCTGCACTGGTCTCCTTCACCGAGCATGCAATTGGGGAGACCGAGCACTTCACAAGGTTCGTGTGTAGTCCCGATGCGTGACCAAAGAGCTCTACGATGTCACGTATTGCGTGCACTCAGTCTCATTCGACTAGCAAACTATTGCCACATCATCCATGTAAAGCCATACTAATGTGGACATTTACTGACACGTTAGTCGCCAAAGAACACCCATCTCAATGGCTTTCACCGGCACCTTACTGGTTGTCTCTATTGAATCAAGATTTCATGGCTAATAAAAGTACGCAAATCCAATGACATGAAATTGACCTTGACCCAAAACTACCATAAAATCTCGGGTATCACGGGTATCAGAGGGGAGGGGCGCTTGTAGTCATGTCCCGCATAGTAGGTGAGTTTGCCGAACCGCGTGAACAAATATCAATGTTGTTATTATGCTATGATTACTTTGACCACGGTAGATCGAGACAACGTGTTGGTCTCCGGTTGGGTTGGGTTAGTGGTCCGAGATGCTCATGCACAAGGCCCATACCAATAACAAGATGGACTTTTCTTGACATTTCCACACATAGATGTAAAGGAAACACATTTTATTGACCATAAAATTATGGCGCTTAGATTAAATCATGTTTTTTTTGCGAAATTTCACCGATCTATTAATAATCATCAACAGCAGTATAAAGGGTCCTAAAAGTAATAAAAATTACAAATATGTCATTGGACCACCTAGCAACGACTACAAACACTAGCACGAGCCGTCCTCGCCCCTCCATCATCGGAGTCAGGCAAAGCTTGACGTAGTAGAGCTTGTTGTAGTAGACTGACGGAAAGTCGTCGTGCTAAGACCCCAAAGGACCAGCGCACTAGAGCAGCAACCATCAGCCGAAGATGATAAACGTAGATCGGAAAAGACTGACCTCAAACGACACGAACCAATACGAAGAATGGCCGGATCCCAAGGAATCTGTCGGACACACGACTTCATGCGCACTCCACTGATACTAGACGCACCACCAAAACGAGGATAGGACAGAGAGGACCTTATTCTGACCTCAGGATGTAGCCGCCGCCTCAACATCCTGAAGAAGATACTGAAAACAGTCTAAACAAAACGAAGACCTTCCACCGCGAGGGGCCATGGTCCGCCACGCATCCAAGGCCCTACGTTAACTTGACAATTTCAATATATCTCTCAAGTTAATACATTTCCTTGACGGCAAGCTTACTTCGCTCAGGTTTTTGAGCATGTCAACTCGATGGTTTAAATATACCTCAGGTTGGTAGACTGGGCTTGGTCATTTTGAAACACACGTCAGGTTTGAGCTCATCAGCATGACGGTATCAATTTACCTCTGAAGATAAATAATTCTAGCTTCAAGGATTTTGTTGAAACTGAATACTATATTATTGCTAGTTCTCATACGTCTGATATCTTCTTAGGTCTCAGTCACCTTTTTAACATTTGATTTACCTCGTAATTCGTGCAATGTATGAGTTATACATAAGTTGCAACTAGGGTATAACTGAGAATTTAATGAGTTACAACATGAGAATTAGTACAAATGAGAATTTACACAAATAGTAGGATGACATCTGTGACTTAGACATAAGAAATTCTCAGCCGCCTGAGATCTAGGAACTCCCATTATATAATTGGTAAATAAACTCAAGAACCTTCCTGGAGGCATATGAATACATCGTTGACCTTCAAGCAGACAAGGTATATTTTTACTGATTGTTTTAGTATTTTATCAAATTTAAACAACTTCGTGTCTATTTATTGTATTTTCTTAAAACTTGAATTATATGTGTTGGGGTTCGTAGCATGGAAAACAAAAAAATTCTACCGCATACAAACAAATATGCCAAGATCTATCTACTAGATTGTAGCAACGAGTCGATAGAGGAACTCACCCTCAAAGATTCCAAAGCGGTTAACGAGAGCATATTCTCGTGGGTGATGTAGTCGTACACTTGCCGATCTCAAGATCGCGTAGACGATTCTTCTGGCGCTGCGTTCCGGCAGCGCTCCCACAGTCGGTCACACGTTCGGTACTCGACGAAGACCTTCCTCTCCCTTGTTCCAGCAGGCAGCGGAGGTTGTAGCACTCTCCTCGCAATTCCGGCAGCACGACGGCGTGGTACCGGAAGTAGAGGGGAGATCTCGCAGGGCTTCGCCTTAAGCCGGAGCGAGTATGGTGGACTATGAGAGAGCCCTCGACGATATAGGGTTTAGACACGCCGAGGAAGAGGTGCTAGAGCCGGTGGATAGGGCTTGGTGGTGCCCAAGTCGGCGGCAAGGAGAACCCTGGGAGGCGGCGACAACTGCAGGAGGTGGTGGCGCCAAGCTAGGGTTTAGAGGTAGGAACTTGTGTGTCTAGGAGGGGAGCCCTGCCCCTCCTTTTATAGGTGGAGGGAGGCGCTCCTGGGGAGGGGAGTCCCTCCCCAACTCGGACCCAAGGTGGGCCGGCGGTGGGAGGAGGAACTCCTCCCCCAAGTCGGTTTCAAACCTCCTTCTCCTCTTTCCCAAAACTAGTCGTTTGACTTTTTCAAACTAGGATTTGAAAACCCTCTATTTTGGTACAGCGATGACACCTAGTACATGATGCAATCATATCAACTTGATATAACACATTCATGTACCCTTTCCCCTCCGGAGTGCCGGACATTCCGGAACCTTCTAGAACATTCTCGATGAAAACACCGGAACCATTCTCCAACTCCGAAACAGGACTTTCCTTATATGAATCTTATTCTCCGGACCATTCTGGATCTCCTTGTGATATCCAGGATCCCATCCGAGACTCCGAACAACATTCGGTCTCTTACTCATCATTCCATAACTACTTAACAACATCGAATCCTTAAGTGTGTCTCCCTACGGTTCGTGAATTATGCGGACATGATCGAGACTCTTCTCCGATCAATAACCAATATAGGAATCTGGAAATTCATATGGCTCCCACATATTTCTACGATTACTTTGCGATCGAATGAACCACTTACATACGATACTAATTTCCCTTTGTCTCATGATAGTTTACTTACCCGAGGTTTTGATCGTTGGTATCTCTTCATACCTAGTTCAACCTCGTTACCGATAAGTACTCTTTTCTCGTTCCCGTGGTATGTGATCCCTTGTGAGCCAGTCACATGCTTGCAAGCTAATTGGATGACATTCCACTGAGAGGGCCCAGAGTATATCTATCTGTCATATGGATGGACAAATCCCACTCTTGATCCATGTGCCTCAACACATACTTTTCGAACACTCAATGCCACCTTTATAGCCACCCAGTTACGGTGTGGTGTTTGATGTCATCAAAGCATCCTTCCGGTGATGGTGATTAGCATGATCTCATGGTCGAAGGAATTAGGTTACTATGTATCAGAAAGCTTATAGCAAATGAACTATATTAAATGACTTGATCTTTATGCTACGCTTAACTATGGGAGTATGTCCATCACATCATTCTCCTAATGATATGACCCTGCTGTTAATAACATCTCTATGTTCATGATCAGGAAACCATGATCATATATTAACCAACAAGCTAGTTTAACAAGAGGCTTTACTAGGGACTCTTTTATGTTTACAAATCACACAAGTATTAGTGTTTCATATTAATACAATTATAGCATGGTATGTAAACATTTATCATAAGTATGAAGATATGATAATAACCACTTTATTATTGCCTCTTGGGCATATATCCAACAGTCTCCCACTTGCACTAGAGTCAATAATCTAGTTTCAAACCTTTGTGTATTCAACACCTATGGCTTTCCGGTGTTGTATGTACATGATTGCTAGTGGTTAACTGATCTCCGGATCTGACACTTCCAGGTCCGTGTGTAATTGCATGTCTTTGCGTCTCTACGCATCACTCATTCTCTAATGAGATGGCTTCGTACAAATTTGGTCCTTTGGTGTGACCTTTAGTTCTTTGGGGTTAAAACATGTTGATAATATTGTCGTACAATATATCTTCATAGTATTATCCCACTGTGAACTACACCTAGTTTGATAACAAACTACTTGACACAAATGCCCTCTTTTGCTGCTAAAATAGCAGTCATACACTTAGCCTTTTGTTGTAGTATCTGTCACAATGTCTTTAACTTTGGAACTCATCCAAATCCATTATGGAACTCACTTTCCATTATATTGTGCCACCCTTGGTTTAGATTGAGATAAACTTAATTTGTACTTTGTGACAAAACTAGTATCAATGTAGTACTTTTACAATGAACTAACCATCTATTTGTCACTTCTACAAATAATATACTCTTAGTTCTTCCAAAAGATCATAAGAATATTCTTACTATTGTCCAATGATCATCTTATGAATCATTCTGGTATATGCTCACAACATTTAGAGCATAGGACATATCTGGATTTGTACATATCACAGTATGATTGATATAAATACTCTTTGTGATCAAGTATCAATCTATACTTGAATATTGTTTCACTTACCAAATGTCAATACACTTGAATATATCATCAATATTGAACTCATTCAATCCTTTCTGTGCGACAAGAACCTTTCTTGTAGTTTCTATATTGAACTCATTCAATACATCATCTATGTACTTTCGGCACAACCATATTAGCGTTTATTGATGCCAAATATTTGGGTTTTGCCTAAGCCTTTCATCGAGATGAAATTCTTATCCTGTGTTAATAAAAGATACATTATTTCCAATCAACAATATGTCTTCCACATAATGTATTAGAAACATGTCTTAGCGCTCCCACTTAATTTCTTGCAAATGCAAGCATCTTCATCATCTCCGACGAATTTAAACTCCTTTAACAGTTTCATCATAGTGAAGATTCCAACTCCACAATGCTTACTTCAACCATTGAAGTTTGCATATGCATTTAGCATCCTTTGAATTAACAAAACCCTTTGTACCGTGTCATGCACACGTCCTAGGTAACCCTTCTATTAGAAGAACTTGTTTTGTTTATCCAACATATAACAAAATTATATGTCGTGGTTGCTACATTAATCCGTCTAGACTAAATATCGCTATGAAAGATCAAATCTTATCATAGTCAACCTTTGAACATTGTTGTGAACTTTTCCCAACATGTCGACTATTTCATAGATTTAAAACATCCATGTCTATTTCTTTATAGATCCAAACACGACTGTAAGGTCTTACACCTTTCTCGAGGGTCCTTCAAGTTCAAAACTTGATTTCTCGTGTATGGAACTATCACGGATTTTATGGCTTCAAGCCATTTGACGGAGTCAGGGCTCATCATCACTTCTTTGCATGTAGTCGGATCATTATTGTCAAATAATGATTTAACTCTCAAATCTTGGTATTCGATTGTTCATCCGACCTACTTGTTTCAATAGGAACTTGGATCTCCGTGACCACAACCTTTGAGGTACGTGAGCCATGAGCATTGTTGCTACCTCCGGAACACTTTTCGGCGCTGCGCAACTTTGCACATATAGCTAAGGTTCTTTTAACCTTTTCAAAGTTCTATTGTCCTCCCACTTAACTTTTCACGAAAAATTCCTTCTCAAAGAAACTTGACGTTTTAAGCAACAAACACTTTTGTCTCCGGTGTTTATGGAGGAATACTTAACAGTTATACAAAGACAGGTTCATCCGACTTTGGTTGCACACATCTTTCTTATGCATAGCATATCAATGTTTTAAGAAAGGACTACTTGGGTTTTATCCCAAACCATAACTTTATATGGTGTCATTTCAACGGATTATGATGAAGCTCTTTTCAGTGGAAAAACGGTAGTCTCTAAATCTTTTAATCTTTAAAATATAATGGCAGTTTTATGAATTATACCTTTGATCTTACCATGTCAAACAAGGTTTAATTACATATCTCGAATGCTCCATACTCTTATGGTGCTTCGGGAAATGCAAATCCACGGAACGATTCCATAAATCTTAGGTATTATGCTAAACTTTGTAACTCAAATATCTTCCTTTATGATCTTTATCATAAACTGTTTATATTCTTGTTACAATGATTTTGCACTTCATCTTGAAAGTCTTTGAACTTTTCAAATGTTTCATTCTTCATCCTTATTAAGTAAATATTCATATATTCACTCAAATTTTCGGAGAAAGCATATGAAGTTGAAATCCATCGCTCTTGACTACACATAATGGACTTCGTACAACAATATGTACAAGTTCCAATAAGCTAGTCATTCGTTCCCTTTTTTCCTATGAACAAAGTTTTAATTATTTCTAGAAAAGTTTCACAAGCGTCATTTGATCAAAAATCAAAAGACTCTAAAATTCCATCCACATGGAGTTTCTTCATGTTTTCTTTCAATATAATTTAAACGGCGATGTCACTTCCTAAGTGATCTTTCAATCAATTTGTCTTTCGACATCTTTAGCACTAGTTTTATGGATATGATTTCTCCAACGAGATTTGCGAATCCATCTTTTATGGATTACGGCAATTATTTGAACAACCCTTTTGTTCTCATAATACCTGATAAAACAAATCTTTGAAGGCAAGCTTTGATGTTTAACGAGCAACACAATAACCCTTTATTTGTTCTCGATGAACATCATCACATAATCTTTTGCTAGTTACTTAGGCCACTGTAGTTCATGAATTCTGTTGTTTCGTATGACGATTCACACCAACAAATTCAGTATCAAATACTTAAGAACCGCTTTGTTTAATAAGCAAAGAATATAGCCATAACATGTATATCATCTATATACTTAAGCTGAACAATTCTAGTCTTTTCTTTTTTGCCATATACTTATGAGATTCTCTTTCAGTATTTCCTTTTCTGTTTGAAAGAATCTATCAACATCAATAGTGGAGTCATACATATGACACATAGTCCAAAGCGTTTATAGTTAAATACCAATGTCTTTGGACTTGCACTTTGAAGTAGATCACCATTGAAATGGATCGTATGGGCACCTAGAGGGGGGGTGAATAGGTGCTAACCAATTTTTAATACTTTTTCAATTTTAGGCTTGACACAATGTAAATTCTCTAGATATGCAACTACGAGAATTTCCCTATATGTAACCCTAACTACTAAGCACGTAAAAGAGGAGCGAGGAAACCGTAGTGGAACACGCGGAGACACAGGGATTTGTTTTACCGCAGTTCCTTCCTTGTTAAGGGAAGTACATATGCGTTGGAGGGGTGGGCGGTTCTAAGACCACCACGCCACAATAGGCCTCACCCTATTCTCCGATGGATCTCGCCACGAGAGGCCTGATCCACCTTCTCCACTATTGGATCCCTTCGAGGCGGGAACCGGTGCCTTTTACAACACTATCGGGGCACACACCCACAACCGAATTGGGGGCTCCCGGGATGACAACAAGCTGTCACAAAAACAAGGTTTATCAATATAAACAAAAACGAGGATCTAGATCTTTGCAAGAAATACTAGATCGGAGGTTCTCCAAATGAATGGAGAGGAGATGAAGCGCTTGATTGCTGATGATGAAGATCGAGTTCTCCTTCTTCGATTCCCCAAGGGATGGGGCCTTTGGGTGGATCTAGGTGGAGCACTCTTTTATGAAGTTTTGAGATCTGATCTGTTCTTTTTCGAGATGAATCAAGAGTTCTGGCAGGAGGGGGATTGCTGGCTTAAATACCTCCTCCCCAGATCTGGCCGTTGCACAACTTTGGGGGCGGATTATCCGCCCCCCACTTGGGGCGGATTATCCGCCCCCTGGGAAAACTACGCCCCAAGGGCGGATTCTCCGGGGGAAACTCCGCCCCCTCTCTGGGGCTTGCGCCTTGGAGAAACTTGGAGAAGATCTTGGGGGGCGGATAATCTGGCCCCTCTGAGGGGCGGATTATCCGGTGAGGCCGGAAAGTCCGACCAAAACTCCGCCCCCTCTCTGGGGCTTGCGCCTTGGCAAAGAGCAGGAGGGGCGGATTATCCGCCCCCCTGTGGAGCGGATTATCCGGCCAGGCCGGAAAGTCCGGCCAATATTCCGCCCCTCCTTCTGGGGCTTGCGCTTGCTTGGGCAGAGGGAGGGGCGGATTATCCGCCCCTGGTGGGGCCGGATTATCCGCCCCCAAAGGCAGAGTTCTGAGCTGCAACACTTCAACACACATTAAAAGATCCTTGGTATTGTTATCTAACACACAAAACACTAGGGATTAAGAAATGTTCTTTCAATCTCCCCCTTTTTGGTGTTAGATGACAATACTAGGATTTGCAATGAAACCGGCAAGTGCCACCTTAGATAATGAAAGACGCTCCCCCTAGATGTGTGCATATTTAAGATTTGCATTTGAATACAAATACACACACTAGGTAGAACACTACTTTAAGGTTTGGAGAAAAAATGTCATACCACCGGAATATATAGCCAAGGCATACATAGATAATCCCATGAATCCATATGTCATCAAATATGCTCCATAATTCCAGAATTCCATGGGGTCCATGATAGATAAATCCAGAAATCCATGAATACCAAACATAGTACCAAACTGTGGAGTACGACATAGTCTTACACAAACAAGTTCACGCTAGAAAAGGCACAAGCAAGCAAATGAAAAACGACTAAAATCGAAAAACTTGTGCCCGACCCTTGCAAATCCACGAGACCTAATAGAACTACTTCTCCCCCTTTGGCATCAAAACGCCAAAAAGGAAGAAGAGCGACCCTTGCAAATCCAACGAGACCCATGAAAAACCAACTCTTCTCGAGGAAGAGGGCGGTGGCCGAAGCCACCATGTTGGAGCGCATGGCATGACACCGCGAAGATGTATCTTGAGTTCAAAACCAATGCTCATCGATGACCCACATATCACAAAATGATATTAAGGGAAATGATTTTACTTGCTTTCGGCATTATGGGGGGAGGGTTGGCCCAATCAATTAGGACCACACTCCCCCTATGTCTATGCCCGCATCTAAACCAAATACATGAATAAGAGCAAGTGAGTGTGCAAGAATAGTCAAGCCAAGCTCCTTGAATCTATGATATTTAGCTCATTCCGCAAATAACAAAATCTTGCTTCATCGAGGGGCTTCGTGAAAATATTAGCAAGTTGGTTCTTCGTGCTCACAAAGGACAGAGCAATATCTCCACGAGCAACATGATCCCGAATAAAGTGGTTGCGAATCTCTATATGTTTTGTTCTTGTATGCTGCACAGGATTGTAAGCAATTTTGATAGCACTTTCATTGTCGCATAAAAGAGGCACTTTGTCACAATTGACACCATATTCCTTTAAAGTTTGCCTCATCCATAACAATTGAGTACAAGCACTTGCAGCAGCAACATATTCAGCTTCGGCGGTTCAGAGTGAAATACAATTATGTTTCTTTGATGACCAACACACTAGAGACCTGCCCAAGAATTGGCATGCACCAGAGGTTGATTTCCTATCATATTTGTCACCAGCCCAATCTGAATCGGTGTAACCACACAGAGAGAAACTTGAACCCTTGGGATACCATAACCCAAAATTTGGGGAATGAACCAAATATCGGAAGATTCGCTTGACCGCCACTAAGTGGCTTTCTTTAGGAGCGGCTTGGTACCTTGCACACACTCCTACACTTAACACGATATCGGGCCTAGATGCGCAGAGGTAAAGGAGAGAGCCGATCATGGATCGGTATACCTTTTGATCCACATCTTTACCCTTGGGATTGAGCTCAAGATGACACTTTGTTTGCATTGGGGTAGCAACGCCATTGAGATCCGTCATCTTGAACCTTTTGAGCATGTCTTGGATGTACTTAGCTTGATTAATAAAGGTTCCCTCTCTAAGTTGTTTTATTTCAAATCCGAGAAAAAACCTTAGCTCACCCATCATGGACATCTCAAACCTGTCAGTCATAAGCTTTGAAAATTCATCGTTAAAAGCTTGGTTAGTAGAGACAAAAATAATGTCATCTACATAAAGTTGGCATACAAAAAGCTCCCCATTGACCTTATTAGTAAAAAGAGTGGGATCGATTTGCCCAACTTCGAATCCACGGTCTAGCAAAAGCTCTTTAAGGTGCTCATACCACGCACGTGGGGCTTGTTTAAGGCCATAGAGCGCCTTATCGAGTTTGTAGACATGGTTCGGAAATTTGGGGTCCTCAAACCCCGGGGGATGCTTGACGTATACTAACTCATGTAGAGGACCATTAAGGAAAGCGCTCTTAACATCCATTTATTGTAATTTAAAATTATGATGGGCTGCATATGCAAGAAGGATACAAATGGACTCAAGGCGAGCTACAGGAGCGTAGGTCTCGCCAAAATCAATTCCTTCTACTTGAGAGAATCCTTGATCCACGAGTCGTGCTTTATTCCTCACAACAATGCCATTTTCATCCTGTTTGTTCTTGAAGATCCACTTGGTGCCGATAACATTGCGGCAATCCTTTGGCTTTTCTACGAGCTTCCAAACTTTGTTGCATTCGAAGTTGTTTAATTCTTCATGCATTGCAACAACCCAATCGGGGTCTTCAAGAGCATCAAAAACCTTCTTTGGTTCAACCATGGAAATGTGAGCTTGATGATCACAGAAGCTAGCAAGCTCTCTTCGAGTGGATACCCTTCGTCGTAGATCACCAACTACCTTGTCAAGAGTGTGACCTCTTAGTTCAAGGTTGCGATCAGCACGAGCCTTGAGACGAGCCTCAATATCCTTATTGTTTCTCGGAGGAGTGGATTCAATTGTTGTATCCTTGTCTTGATTACTGCATTGCCCTTGATCTTGGTCACCGGTACTGCCAGAAGATTGTTGCTGAACATTTTCTTTAGGCCCGGATAATACGCCCCTTGGAGGGGCTGGACTATCCGGCCTAGGAGATGAAGTACCAGAACCATCTTCCTGAGAAAGCCTGACTGGAGTTGGAGAGCCATGGCCGAATAATCCGTCCCTGGGGGCCGGAGAATCCGGCCTGGGAGCATCAGAGATGTTGATTTCTCCTTCGGATCCCCTGGTACGAGTTAGAGTTCCAGGGGCGGATTGTCCGCCCCTTGGAGGGGGCGGATAATCCGGCCTGGGACTACCATCTTGTCCAGGAGACTGATGATCTTCAGCAGGTTGCGGTGTTGGTGCAGAGTTTTCTCCACCAGTAGGAGCTTGTTGATCTTGTGAATATGAGGGCTCCACTTGAGTGGAGCATTGTCCTTCCCGATCCGCCACAAGGGGTTCCTCAATGGGGCGGAAAAATCCCACGCCCATTCTTCTTATGGCATCTTGGGGTATTTCAACATCTGCATCACAAACATCAACTTGCCCTACAAAGGAGCCGTTATTTTCATCGAACTCCACACTACAAGATTCTACAACAATCCCAGTGAGCTTGTTGTAGACTCTATAAGTGTGGGATTCGGCACCGTAACCAACAAATATACCCTCTAAAGCCTTGGATTCAAATTTTGACAAACGGACACCTTTAATAAGAAAGAAACACTTACACCCGAATACCCTGAAGTATGAGATGTTGGGTTTGTTGCCGGTAAGTATTTCATATGGGGTCTTGTCCAAGATCTTCCGAAGGTAAAGTCGGTTTGATCAGTGACAAGCAGTGGATATGGCTTCAGCCCAAAAATTATAAGGAGACTTAAATTCAGCTAGCATAGATCTTGCCATATCCATCAAAGTCCGGTTCTTCCTCTCGGCTACACCATTTTGTTGAGGGGTGTACGCAGCGGAATATTGGTGTCTAATCCCCTCTTCGCTAAGAAACTCGTTTAAAGTGTAGTTCTTGAATTCTGTGCCGTTGTCACTTCTAATTGCCAAGATGGGAACATTGTGTTGACGTTGAACTTCATTGGCAAAGTCGATGACAGTTTGTTGATTCTCACTTTTCAGCTTGAAGAAATATACCCATGTATATCTTGAGTAATCATCGACGATGACCAAGCAATATTTCTTCCCACCAAGACTTGCATGAGAAGGAGGTCCAAATAAATCCACATGGAGTAATTCCAAGATTCTCTTCGATGACACAATAGTCTTCCTCTTGTGGGGAGAATCATGCATTTTTCCTTCAACACAGGCCCTGCAAACACGATCTTTGGCAAAAGAGACATTGTCTTTTAGTCCAAGAATGTGGCCACCCTTTTGAAGACTTTGCAAAGTTCTCATGTTGACATGGGCTAAACGGCGATGCCATAGCCAGCCCACGTCGTCCTTTCCGAATAGACACATCGGACCCGAAGTGGTTTTCCCCGAGAATTCCACCACATACAGGTCATTTTCGACGTATCCAACGAAAGCGACCTTTAGAGACTTGCTCCATAAGAGTACCACCAAATCATCATCGATAAAAACAGCAAAACCCATCTTGCCAAGGGCACGAACAGAAAGAAGATTGTAGCCAAGGGTCTCAACGAGCATGACGTCCACGAGAGAGATATCGTGGGCAACCACAACCTTGCCAAGACCCAATACCTGAGATTTAGACTTATCACCATAGGAGACTGTGATATTATCAAGATTTGGATGCATCTCCGTGATGATCTCCTTGCTTCCGGTCATATGACTAGTGCAGCCACTATCCAGCACCCATTTCGACCCACCGGAAGCATAGCCCTGCAAGAAAATTACTTCTTGGTTTTAGGTACCCATTTTTCAATGGGTCCTTTCATGTTAGTAACAAGGGTCTTTGGGACCCAAATAGACCAAGCAATATATTCATCAAAAGGACCAACATAATACGCATAAACATCGCCATAATCATCACAAAAGAGTTCATAATTCGGATTGTGAGACCCTGCAAAACCAATATTATTAGTCTTGTCTTTTGTGACAACCTTCTCAGCAGTGCTTGTCTTTAATTGCACATTCTTGGTCTTGTTCTTCTTGGTTTTCTTCTTCTTGGACTTGGTGACATACCCAAGTCCCTCTTTACCATGATTTGACCTTTGCTTGTCAAGGACTTCATCAAGCACACCTTTGTCCTTTGTAGTGATGTCCTTGATCACTCCTTTTTCCACATTAGCATTTTTCTTGTTACTATATGTTGAGTTGGACGAGCTAGGAGTATCATATTCGGCCAATCGACTTTGAAGCTGATCATGTGACTCATTGAGGATAGAGAACTCGTTTTTCAACGCCTTGTGAGCATTGTCAAGTTTCTCCAATTCCTCGGAGAGTCTATCATGAGCAGCCCCAAAGTCAATCCTTTCCTTCTTTAACTTCTTTGCCTTGGTGACCGCATTGTCACGTTCCTTAACGAGTTTAGTCACAATTTCTTCATGTGACTCTTCCATAGACTCAAGCCTCTCTTCAAGAGAGACCCGAGCTTCTTCTTCTTCTTCAAGAGCATTTTTTAGGGATGCAATTTCCATTGCATCCTCCCTTTCAATTCTGCCCTTTTCTTCGAGGAGTGCTTCATTTTGGGCCAACTGATCCATAAGAGCCTCAAAACGAACTTTGTGCTCACCTTGCAAGTTAGTATAGAAATAATCCAAGGCAATAATCTCTTCTTTAACCTTAAGACTAGCAGGATCATCCATGTCTATCATAGCCTTGGGAAAGGAAGAGTTAGAAGAAGTTACCTCGGAGCTTCTTGCCATGAGACAAGTAGGATTCTTGTTGATGATGTTTTCGTTTGGAGAGTCGAAGAGTGATGTTGATGTAGATGTGGTGGATATAGCAGCCACCTCTTGAGAGCTATCGTCCTTGTCCTCATCTTCACTCCCCGATGAATATTCTTCTTGAGCTACTAGAACAATCTTTGGTTGCTTCTTGAAAGGAGCATTTTTCTTTACAAACTGTTTCTTACGTAGAGCTTTTGATTTGTCCTTGAAAATGAGTCTTCCTCCATTATCCTCTCTACTTTGATATGGACACTCAGCTACGAAGTGCAACCGGTCACCACAATTAAAGCATGTTCTCAGCTTGGGACCATTTTCTTTTCTTCCATAGGCTCCACTTTTGCGATCTAGTTCAGCTTTAGCCTTGGCTGGATCTTTCCAAAAGTTTCTTGCATAAAGAGCCAAGTATTGTCCGTGGATCCTTTTTATATCTTCGGGACAGTCCAGGCCTTCTACCGCATATTCATCATGATAAATCACACTAGTCTTCAAAGCCATGTTGACCCCCTTTTGCATCCCCATAGCTCGAGCACGAGCATCTTCGGCATTCTTGGCAGCCACTTTGAATGCGGCCATTTCTTGCATTACCTCATTGGATGACATGAGGTGATAATTATGCCTACCTTGGAGACTTTTCAAATCTGTGGGCTCAAATGGCATAAGAGCACTGACATACTTGCGCTTGATCCAAGCATCATCAACATGAGTTGCGCCGTGGTTTCTGAAGGTAGTAGCTATTGCCTTGAGCCTCCTATACATGTCCTCGTGGTCTTCTCCATCCAGCATATAAAATCCTTCAGCTTCATTGCTCAAGGCATCATATCTATTCCTTCTCATACTTTCATTTCCGATGAAGAGCTCGGTAAGAGCATCCCAAGTTTCTTTAGCTGTGCTAAGATGCTGAATGTGTGGCATGTCTTTATCACCCACACCAAGCTGTATCATGTGTAGAGCTGTAGCATTGAGTTGGCTATCGACCACTTCTCTCCTTGTGAGATTGTTAGGATTTCCAACGTGAAGACCATTTTCGATGATCTTCCACAACTCTATGGAGGAACTACACACATGAGATTTCATCAAAAATTGCCATTGAGAGAAAGTAGAAGCTGATAGTTTGGGTGGATCACCCCTATTATGTATGTGTGGGTGAGGAATAGGCGGATCAGGGGAATACACATGAGAAACCTCATTGTATCCATCCTTACCGCTATCCTTTTTCGAGGAGGAGCTCTTACTAGTATCATCACCTACCACTTCGTTATCTTTGGAAACAGTTTTACCCGTTTCCTTGGATTGTGGAGTGGTATCCTCAGAGTTAGATGGAGGTGATGCTGCGGATGTGGAGAGACGCATTATCAATTGACGCATCTCTTCCATCTTAGCCTCCATTGAACTCACCAAGGTTGTTTCCAACGTCTTGAGATCGTTCATGGTGACTACCTCCGGAGCATCACTCCCATCTCCCTTGGAACCCATACTTCTCTTAGGCGGTTAAGCCCGAAATAAGAGCCGAGGCTCTGATACCAATTGAAATGGATCGTATGGGCACCTAGAGGGGGGTGAATAGGTGCTAACCAATTTTTAATACTTTTTCAATTTTAGGCTTGACACAAAGTAAATTCTCTAGATATGCAACTACGAGAATTTCCCTATATGTAACCCTAACTACTAAGCACGTAAAAGAGGAGCGAGGAAACCGTAGTGGAGCACGCGGAGGCACAGGGATTTGTTTTACCGCAGTTCCTTCCTTGTTAAGGGAAGTACATCTGCGTTGGAGGGGTGAGCGGTTCTAAGACCACCACGCCACAATAGGCCTCACCCTATTCTCCGATGGATCTCGCCACGAGAGGCCTGATCCACCTTCTCCACTATTGGATCCCTTCGAGGCGGGAACCGGTGCCTTTTACAACACTATCGGGGCACACACCCACAACCGAATTGGGGGCTCCCGGGATGACAACAAGCTGTCACAAAAACAAGGTTTATCAATATAAACAAAAACGAGGATCTAGATCTTTGCAAGAAATACTAGATCGGAGGTTCTCCAAATGAATGGAGAGGAGATGAAGCGCTTGACTACTGATGATGAAGATCGAGTTCTCCTCCTTCGATTCCCCAAGGGATGGGGCCTTTGGGTGGATCTAGGTGGAGCACTCTTGTATGAAGTTTTGAGATCTGATCTGTTCTTTTTCGAGATGAATCAAGAGTTCTGGCAGGAGGGGGATTGCTGGCTTAAATACCCCCTCCACAGATCTGGCCGTTGCACAACTTTGGGGGCGGATTATCCGCCCCCCACTTGGGGCGGATTATCCGCCCCCTGGGAAAACTACGCCCCAAGGGCGGATTCTCCGGGGGAAACTCCGCCCCCTCTCTGGGGCTTGCGCCTTGGAGAAACTTGGAGAAGATCTTGGGGGGCGGATAATCCGGCCCCCCTGAGGGGCGGATTATCCGGCGAGGCCGGAAAGTCCGGCCAAAACTCCGCCCCCTCTCTGGGGCTTGCGCCTTGGCGAAGAGCAGGAGGGCGGATTATCCGCCCCCCTGTGGAGCGGATTATCCGGCCAGGCCGGAAAGTCCGGCCAATATTCCGCCCCCCCTTCTGGGGCTTGCGCTTGCTTGGGCAGAGGGAGGGGCGGATTATCCGCCCCTGGTGGGGCCCGATTATCCGCCCCCAAAGGCAGAGTTCTGAGCTGCAACACTTCAACACACATTAAAAGATCCTTGGTATTGTTATCTAACACACAAAACACTAGGGATTAAGAAATGTTCTTTCAACCATCATCAAATGTTTGGTGTTCTTTCAAATTCCTTTCTTTAGTAATCTCTTGGTGTAGTAAAACATTTTACCTACATCAAATATTCACCCTTATCATGGAATCGTCCATGACCAAGCTACTTTTAGCTTATAACGATGAATTACGAGTATAATGTTGCTATCCAAAACCTTTTGGAGGATTAGGACAACAAGTGTCTCCAACCCTTTGCAAATTCTCATCAAAATATGAGAACATGAACTTTGCCATATTATACTCTATCATGGTGTAACCAAAACTTCGTTTCAGATATCACAATATCTTCCACACATCATGGTTTATGAAACAACTCTTTCAGATCCTAGATAACCTTGATATTAAGATAATCCTTTGAATATCAAGAATCATGGAGACAAACATGATACTCATACACTAACACTTGGAATTGTCACTCTTGATTTAATACCAATTATTAAACTTCATGGAGTAACCGGAATTTACTGAAAGTTTGCAATAGGACTTTTAAACTTTAGATTAACACTTCAAAACAATACGATACCAGTTCGTAAAATAACTAACCAGAATTCTATAGTTCTATCATCTCAATTATAACTAAGCGCAAGGTGGTAAACGGATGCCAATGACTACAACAATTATGCAAATTCACTTTGAGTTAATTTATGATAAATAGTGTTCAACTTTTAATCATATTGCTGTTAAACTCCCAGTCAAAACAATATCCCTCACATTGTTTTAGTGATCACACGAACCAAATCCACCATATCAAAACCGATCATCACGAGAGTTGATATAGCTTCAATGGCGAACAATCAACATGTTCATCATATCTACTATATGACTCATGCTTTACCTTTCGGTGATCCGTGTTCCTGAGACCATGTCTGTACATGCTAGGCTCGTCAAGATCAAACCTTAGCTTCCGCATGAGCAAATCTGGCTTGCCCACGTTGTATACACTTGCGGAATCTAACACACCCGATCATCACGTGGTGCTTCGAAACAACAAGCTTTAGCAACGGTGCTAACTAAGGGTGAACACTTTATGACTTAAAATTCATGTGCATGAGGGATCATCTTATAATGCTACCGTCGTCTACTAAGCAATACAAGATGCATAAAGGATTAACATCACATGCAATTCATAATATGTGATATGATATGGCCTTTCTTCTTGTGCTTCCGATCTCCATCTTCAAGCACGAACATGATCTCCATCATCACCGGCATTGCATTAAGGTCAATGCCGCCGCTCCATGGTTGTCGTCCACCAGCTTCAACTATTACAACTACTTTGAATAGACACGCGGGTCTTAACAGAATTTAAAGACAACCATATGGCTCCTGCCGGTTGCCAACTTACAATAAGGAACATTGCATACATCAAATATAATCACAATCATGGCCATATCACATCACAGCACACCCCTGCAAAACAAAGTTAGACGTCTCTAATTTTCTTTGCATATTTTACGTGGTTTGGGGCTTTCAATAATGTCGTTCTAACTTACGAACAAGAACCACAACATTGATACTAGTATTGTCAATCACCCCGTTGTAAATTGAATCTTAACTATGTTGGGAGAAACAGGCACCCGCAAAGCCACTTTATGCAATACAAGTTGCATGTCAAGCGTGGAGCAAGTCTCATGAACGATGTCATGTAAGGTTAGCCCGGGCCGCTTCATCCCAACATACCGCAAGATTCAAAGTACACAAGAAGCAATCGACAATAAAAGCATCAACGCCCACAATGACCATTGTGTTCTACTCGTGCAAACAGATCTACATATAGACACAGCTCTGATACCACTGTTGGGGTTCGTAGCATGGAAAACAAAAATTTTCTACCGCATACAAACAAATATGCCAAGATCTATCTACTAGATTGTAGCAACGAGTCGATAGAGGAACTCACCCTCGAAGATTCCAAAGCGGTTAACGAGAGCAGATTCTCGTGGGTGATGTAGTCGTACACTTGCCGATCTCAAGATCGCGTAGACGATTCTTCCGGCGCTGCGTTCCGGCAGCGCTCCCACAGTCGGTCACACGTTCGGTACTCGACGAAGACCTTCCTCTCCCTTGTTCCAGCAGGCAGCGGAGGTTGTAGCACTCTCCTCGCGATTCCGGCAGCACGATGGCGTGGTACCGGAAGTAGAGGGGAGATCTCGCAGGGCTTCGCCTTCAGCCAGAGCGAGTATGGTGGACTATGAGAGAGACCTCGACGATCTAGGGTTTAGAAACGCCGAGGAAGAGGTGCTAGAGCCGGCGGCTAGGGCTTGGTGGTGCCCAAGTCGACGGCAAGGAGAAACCTGGGAGGCGGCGGCAGCTGCAGGAGGTGGTGGCGCCAATCTAGGGTTTAGAGGTAGGAACTTGTGTGTCTAGGAGGGGAGCCCTGCCCCTCCTTTTATAGGTGGAGGGAGGCGCTCCTCGGGAGGGGAGTCCCTCCCCAACTCGGACCCAAGGTGGGCCGGCGGTGGGAGGAGGAACTCCTCCCCCAAGTCGGTTTCAAACCTCCTTCTCCTCTTTCCCAAAACTAGTCGTTTGACTTTCAAACTAGCCGTTTGATTTTTTCAAACTAGGATTTGAAAACCCTCTATTTTGGTACAGCGATGACACCTAGTACATGATGCAATCATATCAACTTGATATAACACATTCATGTACCCTTTCCCCTCCGGAGTGCCGGACATTCCGGAACCTTTTAGAACATTCTCGATGAAAACACCGGAACCATTCTCCAACTCCGAAACGGGATTTTCCTTATATGAATCTTATTCTCCGGACCATTCCGGATCTCCTTGTGATATCCCGGATCCCATCCGAGACTCCGAACAACATTAGGTCTCTTACTCATCATTCCATAACTACTCAACAACATCGAATCCTTAAGTGTGTCTCCCTACGGTTCGTGAATTATGCGGACATGATCGAGACTCTTCTCCGATCAATAACCAATAGAGGAATCTGGAAATTCATATGGCTCCCACATATTTCTACGATTACTTTGCGATCGAATGAACCACTTACATACGATACTAATTTCCCTTTGTCTCACGATAGTTTACTTACCCGAGGTTTTGATCGTTGGTATCTCTGCATACCTAGTTCAACCTCGTTACCGATAAGTACTCTTTTCTCGTTCCCGTGGTATGTGATCCCTTGTGAGCCAGTCACATGCTTGCAAGCTAATTGGATGACATTCCACCGAGAGGGCCCAGAGTATATCTATCCGTCATATGGATGGACAAATCCCACTCTTGATCCATGTGCCTCAACACATACTTTCCGAACACTCAATGCCACCTTTATAGCCATCCAGTTACGGTGTGGTGTTTGATGTCATCAAAGCATCTTTCCGGTGATGGTGATTAGCATGATCTCATGGTCGAAGGAATTAGGTTACTATGTATCAGAAAGCTTATAGCAAATGAACTATATTAAATGACTTGATCTTTATGCTACGCTTAACTATATGAGTATGTCCATCACATCATTCTCCTAATGATATGACCCTGCTGTTAATAACATCTCTATGTTCATGATCAGGAAACCATGATCATATATTAACCAACAAGCTAGTTTAACAAGAGGCTTTACTAGGGACTCTTTTATGTTTACAAATCACACAAGTATTAGTGTTTCCTATTAATACAATTATAGCATGGTATGTAAACATTTATCATAAGTATGAAGATATGATAATAACCACTTTATTATTGCCTCTTGGGCATATCTCCAACAATATGTGTGGTATGAAAGATTACCAACAGAATTAATTCCTAAGCATGTGCATACGCCTCAAGCTCATATTCATAGTATAGAAAGGTAAAACGAATCAAAATTTATATGCACCGACATTTGGTGGTGTACTAATTTACGCAATGGTTCTTTATTTTTGTGATGCGCAAATATAGTCTGTATAATCTCAAATTTTGCAAGAGACCATTTTTCATGGTAAAAGCTTCCCCATAGTTTTATCGTAGCGAAATTCAAGATGCCATATTTATTTGCTGTACAAACAATATTCATATCAGATGGGTCTTTGCTAACTACTATCATGATACAAGGGGTTGGATGTTTCACTTTATCCTTTTCACTTTTAGGCTATACAATAACCTTTATCTAACACATGTTTCTTCATCGCTACATTTTTCAATTTCCACTTTCTAAGGAATGATGTGTTAGTACTCAGGGTTTTGGGTTAATGCAAATGAGCGTGAATGTCTGACGGTTTACCGCCAGATTTTATTAACTTGACATGAAATCACATTTTCTTGACTTTTTTTTCGCTCTCAAGGACCCGGCTTATTTTGGTAGTTCGGTGTAAACTCAAACATGCGTAGTCGCTCGAAAAAGATGGTGCCCTGGCAATCTACTCCATCTGTTCAGAAATACCCCGCGTTCTGAATTTAGTCAAGATGAAGTTTGATCAAATATATAGAAAAATTTATATACATCTATAATACAACATAAGTACCATTGGAATTTTTATAAGATATATTTTTATATTATATACATTCGGTTTTATAGATGTTCATAGTTTTTTCTATATATTTTACCAAACTTTATAAAGTTTGGCTTAGAATGTAAGGTAATTATTGATAGAGGGAGTAGTAACCAATATCTCCTGGGATAGAGAAAAAGGAACAACAGGTAGAAGACGGGTCGCTACGCTGTGGCAGGTTGCTTGAGCAACCCGATCGCACATGGAGGGAGCCTCAACCGATCGAGATGCTAGGCAGCAGCCGCTGGTCCCAAATTCTTCCATCTCACGCACCTCATGTCATGTTGCGTGCACAGTACTCCGCGTATCACGTGCATCCATACAGCTTTGGGGATCGACCGATCGAGCTGGGACGACGGAGTCGAGTCATCGCTCTCTTTCCTGCTGCTCAGGTGTACGCACTGGCACTGGTCCATATGTAGCGGCGTCCTCCCGATTCGTCGCCGAAAAATATCATCGATCGTTGCTCTTCCTTTTCCTAGGGGAGAAGATGGGCCTGATTGATCGCGATCTTCCTCTCAACGCTGCCCATTCCGATCTTCCACTCGGCAATTGATACCTATTCTTTTGAAGATCTTTCGTCGTCATCCGATTTAAGATCTTAGGTTTTTACCTAAAAATGCCCGAGCTCGCAAAACAATATTTTTAATAAGAACATTGCCAGTCAGAATCAATGAAGACGGGAGCTTAAGTCAAGAGTCTGCACTCGAGGAGCACCACCAAGCTTGAATTCCTCTGGTGTCGCTGCCCCCACTTACCGAGGTTGCTCCTCCAAGTCATCAAACACCAAGCTCATAGGTATCACATCCGAATTAGATCCAAACATTTGCGCATATGAAACAAAGTCTTCGTCACCTTGAAGACCCCTTCCGTCAATACTGGTCCTCGAATCAAAGGCATCATGACCTTCTTTGGGCCAGTGTTACTTCTGCAAAGGCACGAGGGAAGGGGCGCTCTAGCTTCTTACATGGTCCGGGCGAGTGTATAAAATGTCCCTCTCGGAGTCAAACTCCTATTCATCCACTTAACTAACCATACCTTTTCTTAGTATTTAGGTGAGATTTCTGGTGCGTCTGTATCTCCTAGAATTCAAATACGGCTGGATAGACCCTATATCGGCTGGATAGACCCTACATCTGGAATGCCCATAGGACATTGTATGCATTTTTAAAAAATGGGGACTTAGCCCCGGCCTCGGCGTCGGTAGATGCATACATACCTTTATTACAATTGTATGTATGTATAATACAAAATATTACTCCGTCCGATCCATAATAAGTGTCGCTGTTTTGAACCGCGGTTAGTTAAAATTGTGACACTTATAATGGATAGGAGCTAGTCCAAATTTGTACTAATCATCCGAATTAATAGATAATTTCATTTTGTATACATTAGTCTTTTTTCATGCAATTTTATTTCATTATATAGTGTTTAATACTCTTTCCGGTACATATTAGCTGTCGCAAATTTACAGAGGGAGTAATAAGTTTCAGACCATTCCACTCACAATATGCATATTACGTCAAAATTTTCAAACAGTGTAGAAAACTTGACATGTAATTCTACAACAAATGATCAATGTTCTTAGAATTTTGTTGCACCTGTATATGTTTGGTTTTGAAAAAGAGGAGAAAAATATATATCCTTTTATATATTTCATAGATATAATCAGAGGATACTGAAAGCAAAAAAAAAAAACATGCCAAGAGAGGTATACTTTTTTTCATTTATGTGTTTTGCTGGTGCACAGTTACTATTCTTGTAGAAAAGGTATACACCACCTCGAGAGGCAGACCCCGTGACCAAGTGTTATGTTGCGAGCTGAATTAATCTAAACTTTTGCTATAGTACTCTTGTCGGTGCAAAGAATATTTTCCGACCCGACACACCTTTAACACATCAATTTTAGGATGAATAATATGCATGTTTAGGTGATTTAGATTTAGGACCGTGCTAGGCGTCCCCGGGACGATGGGGGCTTCCCATCGTCCTGGTCCCCTGTGCGCCACGTGTCTCCCAAATAGCTAAAAATCCCGCGTTTTGCTGTAAAACATCCCGCTTTTGCTACATATGTCCCCGATTTTGCTTCCGAAGCAAAAAAACGGTTCGTTTCAGAAATAGAACGTCTCTCCGGAGACCATGCATCAAAAAAATTATGCTAATGCAGCAAAATCGACTTCGCCAGAGACATCGTCGGAAAAAACTCGCCGGTGACTCTCGCCGGAGACCTTGTAGCAAAAAGTTAACACTGTTGTAGCAAAACCATAAGACTTCTTCTAATGTAGCAAAAAACTGACTTCGCCGGAGACTCTCACCCGCAAACATCGTCGGACACCTCGTAGCAAAAAACTTTGTATAACTATAGCAAAACCTCAAACCTATTGTAGCAAAAACCATTTTGGTATGTAGCAAATTCCCGTAAGAGCAAAAATTCTCTAAAATGCATAGTCCGAAGTAGCAAAAACAGGGGCCTTCGATAGCAACAACCAATGTCGTTGGTAGCAAATCCACCTGTCGTCGGCAGCAAAATCCATCGCAGTAGGTAGCGTGCATAGGAGCCTCCACCTCAAAAATACTGGTCCTCGCCGGAGGTGTGAGAGAGGGAGCAGCTGGACGGCTTCCGGCGAGGCCATGGCCGCCCAGATGGAGACGCACGTCCATGACGTGTTCGGCGTGTGGCTTCACAGCGAGGCGGCATAGACGGTGGAGAAAATCGGCGAAGGGCGCGGGTGGAGGCGCGTGGCGGTGCCGGCCACAACCACCACGCGAGCTGGACGGAGGAGCCATGGCAGAGGAGTGTTTCACGTCGCGTGCCCGAGGTGCACAGCGGCGACGAAGGCAAGCTGCGGCGCTGGCGATGGCCACCATGCGGGAAGACGGGAGGAGGGGTAGCGGGCTCGGAGGAGGAGACGGCAAGCGCGCGGGCATGCGGGGAGCGGCCGGGGACGGCGGCGCTGGCACCGGAATCGCGTGGGTACGCAAGGTAGCAGTTAGTTTTCAATGTAGAAGAAGATAAGGAAAAGAGGAAGGACAATTTTGCTTCGGAATCAGGTGGGGTCACCATGACGCGACTCAGGGCGTGACGCAAAGCGCGCGGTCGAACCCGGACGATGGAACGATTTCATCGTCCGGAGGATACGTATCATTTTCCTTAGATTTAATAGAATTTCATTCCTGCCAGAAATAGAAAATAGGTATGAATTACTTAAAGAAAAAGGTCTACTTGCACTGTTACACATTGGCATTGGTCCACTCACAGAATTGACTGAATTTTCTACAGTTGTTATCTACTAGCTGATTACGAAGTGTGAACTCAACTTTTCCATGTTGGACTCGGTCCTGTGCTACTCTTCTCCTACATCTTCCCTGATTTAATAACCCAACAAAATGATCACTTCGGTCATGCACTCATGTATGTGGCCTAATTGGTTTCCAGTACACACGTTTGCCTATTGGCACGGTTGATCAAACTTCGCTACTATCAATCAGTCTATTGTTTGTAACACATCTGGCCAAAAAATCTACATTTTAGTGCATATCTTGGGCACACCGGCACAATGACATAGTGATTACCTCCTAGACTTATAATCCTTGGTGACCAGAATAACATTATCTTTACCAAAACATACTCCCTCCGATCCATATTACTTGACTCCAATTTGAATGTATCTAGACAAGTTTTTGTGATAGATACATTCAAATTGAATCAACTAACATGGGTCGGAGGGAGTACAAAAAGTTGACTAGAACGGATAGCCACTCATGCTATTTTCTCAACTCTTTTATGTTGAACACACTATAGAAATTAGAACAAGGAATAGTACGATGTCATGATTCCAGTCAAATAAATATTCTTTGTGCAAGAGTCGAATTATTATATCACGAAAAGAAAGAATTTGTTTATTTACTGTCCACATTAATGTTGACCAATTTATTTTTAATATTGGCACTTTAAATATTATATATATAGTTCGTAGCAATATCATGGCCATTGAGTGCATTCAATACCGAAATATATGCAGTATTGATGAGTACGTATTAATGTTTTACTTCATATATAGTGACTAAATTTTACTCTTATACGTGCGAGATACTAAATTTAGGAGATAAACCACGTTAAATCAACTAGAGTCTAACTAAAATTCCAGTGAAACGTATGTTGTAGTTGTAAGACAATTTGCGACTTGGATCAGGAGTGTACATGTAGGAATCACATCAACATGCTGATCTGGTTCAGGTAGTACCCGGTTGCATAAGTTCATATTGTCGGCCTAGGGTTTCATGGTAAGATTAATATTTCAAAAACTTTGTGGTATTTGATCATGTTGACCAGGTCAAGCCTAAACAATGTATTTTCCTCTTACGTATTATCCATTTTAGATGTATACACAATGTAAATTGTATGATCATTCCGATTCCCTAGACAATAGCTCAGCGTAGATCTAGGGTTAGGGTTCATGGTGTTTGGAGATAAACCCCTTCGCTCTAGTGTAACTCAATCTAGTTGTGGCCGACAAGTCAATAGGTTTAGTAAGACATCAAACATGGTAGCGAATAGATCGATATTATGATCAAAGTATTGTGGCAGTCATGCTAAGGCCTACAAATGGTGGTAGTGAATGGGTCAACCCCTTCGCTCTAATGTCGTTCAGGGGAAGTCAACCTAGTGGCGGTCGACAAGTCGATAGGTCTAGTGAAATAGAACAAACATGATATATAGTGAATGGATCCACGTTAAGACCAACGTAGGGAGGCATGCACACTATGATTGAAGTTATGAGGTAGGGATGAAGGGAAGATGAAGAAGTTGAGGCAGAAAAGCTTTTAATTGTCTTTCAAGAAATAAGTGCATGCTAATCGTGGAGCAGGTAAGAACACCTTATTACCTATTACTATTACTATTTTACTTTTTCATAGGTGAAATGAAACAAACTCGATTATGATCTTTTTAACCCATAATGCTTAATTGGGCATTTTATAAATTACGGAGGCACGTGTGTACTTCAAAAAGACATGTGATGATTATGCAACTAAAAGGATCATGCTCATGACTAAAAAGTGAACAAATAATGTAAAATAAGTATAAGCCTTAAAAAATGTAATAAGACTAGAAATGGCTGAGTTATACGACACACAACGGGAGAGAGTAACCCCCCAAAAAAGTAAGCCAGCATTAGGGTTTCTCACCCTGGCCAGCATCCATAGCAGGAAGACTGTGAGACCACTAAAATAAAGACCCACATGATATTTATCTGACCCAGATATTTTCTCGGAAAGAAGGCAACCGAGATCACACGGAAAAAAAAAACTGAAAATGACAGTGAAGTCCTAACCTCCCATAGACCATGGTTACTCGTACCTGTTTCTTACCAACCCCGGTCCCGAGAACCCGTTAAGACGCAGCGGCGCAAAACGGCAGCGGCCAAAGGCAAGGCCGAAACAGAGCCGACGCCCAGGGCGGCTCACACGGAGTCTACCACCAGTCTGCTCCTCCTCCTCCTCCCCCTCCCCCTCCTCCTACCCCGCCTCCAGCGCCCGCGCTACCGCTGCCCTTCCCCGCCCGCCGATTCGGTCTGCTGGTCCGGGGAGCTCCTGGCCGACACGAATCCGGCGGTGTTTCTTGCGGGAATGCTGCTGGCTCTTGGCGCGGCGCGGTGTTGATTGGTGAACCGTGATGGGTTGCTTCTCGTGCTTCGATTCGAGGTCCGAAGAGGAGCTTGGCTACCCCAAGCAGGGCGGCGGCGGCGGCGCCGGAAACGGCGCTGGCGCTGGCGGACGGGCCGCGGTGGCGTCGTCGTCGTCCGCAGGCGTCCGCGGCAGGGACGAGAGACCCATGGCGGCGCCGCGCGTCGAGAAGCCCCCCGCAGGTGCGTTCGTTTTCTCCGATTGGCCTTCTCGTCGGTTGGTGGGAGCAGGATCCGATCCGTGAATCGTCCTGATGCTCTCGCCGTTAGTCTCTTCTCGCTGGCCTCTGGTTGGTCGGTAACGATGGAAGAGGTGATCCTCGTGAACGGGATTGGGGAAAAAGACAGGAATAAAGTGCGGTCAGCGATTCCCCGAGATCTTGCAGATAGAGGCGACATAATATGAACTACTATGACGATTTCTGCAATTTTATCCTATGATGATGCCTCATTGTTGTTAAAGAATTAGATTGGTGGCTTTGCTTTGTCACGTCTGTATCTTGATCTGCGTGGTGATGTGGTTATGTACAGGGGTTGACAAGGCACGGGGGAAAGGCAATGCCGGCATGAAGGAGCTTTCAGTTCTCAGGGACGCCAATGGCAACGCCCTTTCTGCGCAAACATTCACCTTCCGCCAGCTTACAGCTGCGACGAGGAACTTCAGGGAGGAATGTTTCATTGGGGAAGGAGGATTTGGACGTGTTTACAAGGGCCGTCTTGATGGAGGCCAGGTAACTCGATTCGTTGGCAAAGCTAGACCTGATTTTTCCCCCTCTGTATCTTGATTCTTGATGTTAGAGTAGTACCGAGGTTACTTGGTTGTACCAAAGATGCCATTGATTTCTCTAGGACATTCAAGAAAAGCAGTGTTTGCACATGACTGGTGGATGCCCACAAGCAAAAAAGTCCATGTTCACTTATAGGCATAGGCATAGCGGATCCAGTTTCTGCTGGCCTTGGCCTTTAGTTTTGTTAATTGAGCAAGATGAATCACATGCATCAGTTTATGCATGCCATCTAAATCAAGTAATTTACATCCTAGAACATGCGATGGCGTGTGACACTTTCAGAACTGAAATGTTTGAAGCATCTGTTGCAGGTTGTTGCTATAAAGCAGCTCGATAGGGATGGTAATCAAGGAAACAAAGAATTTCTGGTGGAGGTCCTCATGCTCAGTTTACTTCATCATCAAAACCTTGTCAACTTGGTTGGCTATTGTGCCGATGGAGAGCAACGCCTTCTTGTATATGAGTATATGCCCCTTGGATCATTGGAAGATCATTTGCATGGTAAGAATGTTGTTATTTTCTATATCGGTCCAGTGCAGATTAAGCTGTTAGGCACCTATCAATGTCTCCGTGTGGCTACTGTGGGCATTTGGGGTACTGGTTATTCTTCACATGTTTGCTTCAGTACATGTTGTCAATCTGCGACGTTGTCTACCCCCCATCTGTCCGCTAGTCGTCATCTTTTCCATGACCGTGAGTCATTTTGCTCTGAAGTCCTTCTGTCCATGCAGCGGGTAACATGCACAGTATCCAGTAGGTTTTCTGATCTTTTCAATCTCTGGCCCCACTTTTCAAAAAGATATCCAGCATTACCTAATTTAGTAGGAGGAACTTACTGTATTTGTATGTTGTTTCTTAGCACGGTATACTTTAATGTACTACTCATCTAGTTACGTCAACCATTTGAGACATGGCTGATACTAACTGTGATACATATGTTCTATTCTGGGAAATATCTGAAAAGTGTAAATTGGGCAACTTGACTTTACGAGCTGATATGGTGTCGAATCTTGGATGTCATCCACGTGTATGTTGTTTCGTATCGGTGATTCCATTATTACCTCATGTATACTTTTAGTGCAAGAGATAAATTTTTTTCACAAGGCATGATAGAAATTGGATGTTTAAAAATTGAACTTCATTCTGGTCCATTTTCCTACCAAGTTTACTGAAATGATATCGAAGCTATTACTGCCATGATAGAGTTGATAGATGCGTTCGTTAATTTGATTATTTGAACAAATGGGTCATGTAAGTTGCTGTGTTGATGAATATAGTTGGGGACCAGAGAATATACTATTTACTAGCTAGTCAGGTGTGCCAATAATTGGAGCCTAGCAAAGAAACATGTTGCTGACAAAACAGTGCTCAACCCTGTTCCATACTCTTCACTTGATCTGGTGTGCTCTGGCCAATGTTGTCCCCAGAAAGTAAATCACTGCACTATATCATGTGAGCTCAGATCTAGCTATGCAACTGTGCACTAGGAACACTTTCATTTAGACCGATGGTCCACTAATTCATACCTTCATGGGTCAATGTCTGGGAAATGAATCTGTATTCACTTAGTAAGCAAGTTTTGCAAATTCAAGCCAGTAATTGCAAAAACTCTATGCAGGAAAACAAAATTGTGCAATTCTTGCCTTTTAACCTTGTTCCAAGTAACTCTGCCTGTGATGCAGTACTATCAACAATGAACTATTTTTTCCTTTTTGGCTAAATTAATTTGTGTGTGACACTTGATGCAGATCTCCCTCCTGATAAGGAAGCTTTGGACTGGAACACTAGAATGAAAATCGCAGCAGGTGCTGCTAAAGGGCTGGAATACCTTCATGACAAGGCACAACCACCAGTTATATACAGAGACTTCAAGTCATCAAACATTCTATTGGGCGATGATTTCCATCCAAAGCTGTCAGACTTTGGTCTTGCTAAATTGGGTCCTGTTGGTGACAAGTCTCATGTCTCTACGCGTGTGATGGGAACATACGGCTATTGTGCTCCAGAATATGCTATGACAGGGCAACTTACAGTCAAGTCAGATGTCTACAGCTTTGGAGTTGTGTTGCTTGAGTTGATTACTGGACGGAAGGCCATTGACGGCACCAGACCACATGTAGAACAGAATCTCGTGTCATGGGTAAGCAAATTTCTGTTGCTTAAACAAATTTTACATATAATATTTGTGTCATTCTTAATTTCATACAAATACAAGTAGAACCTATGTTAGGAATAGGACGCACAAACTAAATCGGCAATGAGTATCAGTTGTACAATCTTATGATCTTCCATCTGTCATGGAATAGATCAAGTGTGTATAGTAATGCTATTCTTTATCTGTTGCCAGGCACGCCCTCTTTTCAATGACAGGCGGAAGCTCCCAAAGATGGCTGATCCAGGGCTGCAGGGACGATATCCCATGCGTGGGCTCTACCAAGCCCTGGCTGTGGCGTCAATGTGCATTCAGTCAGAGGCTGCTTCGCGTCCACTTATCGCTGATGTTGTGACTGCTCTTTCCTACCTGGCGTCCCAAACATATGATCCTAATGCGCCCCATGCCTCAAAAAAGGCTGGTGGTGACCAGCGAAATAGGGTTGGTGACAGCGGAAGGACGCTCCTGAAGAATGATGAGGTAGGCAGCTCTGGTCACAAGTCGGATAAGGATGACTCCCCCAGAGGGCCTCCTCCGGGTATCCTGAATGACAGGGAGCGGATGGTGGCTGAGGCGAAGATGTGGGGTGCGAACTTGCGGGAGAAGAATCGTGCTGCTGCCAATGCACAGGGGAGCCTGGATTCTCCAACCGAAACCGGGTAGCGACGATTGTAAGGTCCAGCCTCGTGTTTTCTCTATGTCGACCCTGCTTGCTGTCTGTCGGCAGGGGCAAAAGAATTGGGTGCTTTCCGGTTGAGTTAGATGTACATTTCTAGGGGCAAAACAGAACAAAACTAAACAAGAGGGGGAGGAGAATTGGGTGGCTTTGTACTGGATATGGTCGTACCTGTAAATTCTTGGAAAATTTTGCAACGCTGGAGGGCATATCTGGACTCAGTCTGTTGTCCTTGTTCCTTTTTTTTTTTTACATTGTTTTGTTTTTGGTGGGTTCAGTGTATTGATCTTCTTTGGTCAGAAGGAGGCTCCAGGATGGTTTGGCGGTTTACAGGTGGACATATATGCTTGTTCTGGATCGTCAAACTACGGCGTGAGGCCTAAAAAAATTATAGATTCTGCGGGCTTGCGTTCTGGTTCCTCTCTCCTTTGAATGCCTGGACGGCTCAGCAGCTTTGACCGGGTAGTTTACTTGTTGAACTGATTGCTGGTGGTTATCGACATATGAGCCCACATGCCGATTATTGTACTAGCCCACTAGTGCTCAACTTGGCAAAGATGGAACTTGATGACAGCGAAAGAGAGGGAGAATATCTCCTAGAGAAGTAGTGATATGCTGGAGCATCTGGCAGTCCGTAACTTGCAGCAGGTGCTATTATCTGAAATCCATTTGGGCTCGCGGTGCAGATGAACCCATCGTTTAAAGACACATTTTAAAATAAAAAAAAATTCGCATGTACATTTCTATGTGCGCACACAAGTTTTTTTTTTAAAATTGTGTGTACCATATAAAAATGACAAATTTGGAGGCTCTAACATACATAATTATTCTTAGACATTTTTTTGTCTGCTTTACACAAGTCACATAAAATATTCTTTTTTCCCTAAAACTTGTGCGAACACAAAATGTACACACAAAATTTTCTTTCTGAATTTTTTGACATTTTAAAATCTGTTTTTATGCATTTTCTATAATAGGTTGCCAAAACACCACCTTCATGCTATTATTGGTTACTTTACTTTTTTTAGAAAACACTTCTATTTTACTCCGTACTTTTTTTTGCGAAAAACTCCGGTACTTGATAGCTGAGAATTCTGTTTATTAGTCGCATGCTAGATTTTGGTTATTTTTTTGGAGTTTGCAACATCTAGAAAACACTCATGCAACATCTAAAATCTGCAAGTTACGGACATGACTTCGCCGCCCTCAGGCTTGCTGGCGAGGAATCCAGCTCATCGTAGCCCCACTGGCACCGGCTACCTAGAACCCATTCCCCTTGGTCCACCATATTTCTTGAGTTCTATATGGCGGTCTGACATCACTTCAGGAGGGTTATCGTTCTTTATAGATTGTTTTCAGTGTCTTCTTGGGTATGGTGAGGCGAAAAATACATACTGAAGTCGGAATAAGGTCCTTCCCATCCTATCCTTGCTTCGGTGGCGTGTTTAGCGTCAGAGGAGGGCGCATGGAGTCATGTATCCGGCGGATCTCCTGGGATCCGGCTATTTTTCATATTCATCGACGTGGTTTGAGGTCAGTCTCTTCTGATCTAGGTTTTTATTTTTGATGATATTTTTTCTCTGGTGCATTGATCCTTTAAGACTTTAGTACAACTTCTCATCTGTCAACTAAAACAATACGTTCTACGACAAGTTTTGCCCACTCCATTGATAGAGGATGTCTACTCGGATGTTAGGTAAAAGTGGCCTAAAAACGATGTTGGGATGAGGGTTCTAGAACCTAATTAATGCCCATAGACGACAGGGCAAAACTCTTTGGGGTTGTGACGTGCTAACATGGATGTTATCCATTACTCAGCCCGTCGTTTATAAGGTTGCTAGAAAGAAAACTATGGGCTTTATGGAACCAATTATAAGAACTCTTATTACAGAAACTATGCTTAGCTAGCTCATGAGCAACCTTATTTGCTTTCGTCGGACAGTGCTTGAAACTGACTGAACCGATCAACCACATTATGTCCACACAATCAACAAAAATTGTTGATGGTTCATTCCACCAATGAACATCCCCCTGTGCAAGTTTCAAAATTTTCCAACAAGTCAGATTCAACAATGATAAAATTACACCCCATTCTAGAGGCCAATGTTAAATCTTCGTGCATCGCTAACGCCTCCGCCGTCGTCGCGGAAGCAACATATTGTAAGAAAGTCGTAGAAGCCGCAATGAAAGACCCCTCCAAGAGTGCACTTTCCTTTTATGATGAACCGATGAAGCTAGTCGGTCATCGTTCACCGCATCAGACTCTCGATTCTGTGGCAGTTTGAACCCTATAAAGATCAATTGGACGCGCAATCGAGTTTTCCTAGGATCGTGTAATTCGAGCTTGGGACGATACTATGGGTCTGTTTGGTTTTCCTCAAGATTGTCCTGCCAATTTTTGGTTGTAAAGTTTGCTAAAAATATATAGCAGGGATAGGGCACCCTTTGATGACAAACCAAACATACCCTGCATGGCAATGGCGACGTGGGCCGTGGGAGTTGGAGACAAGCTCGGGACTCGGGAGAGCTCCAGTCGGATGTTGGCTAAAAGTCGCCTAAAAACGATGTTGGGCCGAGGATTGTAGAACCCAACTAATCCACGTACGGGGAGAAACTCTTTGCGTTGTGACGTGCCAACACGGATGTTATCCATTACTCAGCACCTCGTAGATGTCCTAAGCATGAATACCACACGTTATTATATTTTCCACTTCCGTCGGTAATCACCCTGCATCGCCACCATCCCCATGCCCACGTCACGCCATCTTTTTTTTTAAAATTCTACCTATATCTATTAAAAATCATCAATAGTTGTAGAAAGAGACACAAAAATAATAAAAAAATACAAACATGTCATTGGACCATCTAATGACGACTACAAACACTAGCGCGAGCAGAAGGCGCGCCGTCGTCCTCGCCCTTACATCATCGGAGCCGGACAAAGCTTGTCGTAGTAGAACTTGTTGTAGTAGACTGACGGGAAGTCGTCGTGCCAAGGTCACAATGGACCAGCGCACCAGAGCTGGAACCATCGCTAATGATGACAACCGTAGATCGGAAGAGACCGACCTAAAATCACACCAACGAAGACGAAAACGAACCGGATCCCATGAGATCCGCCACCTTCATCATGCTCTAAGAGCACCTCCACTCGTTCAACGTTCTTAGTACGAAATCCGGCGCTATTTAGTGTCGGATGGATGTAACTTTCAGACTGATAACGGCCAGTTTTCACTCGCAGTTTTAGTCTCAGTTTCCAGGCAAGGCAAAAATCGACGACATTTCACACGAATTCGGCTAAAATTCGGTATAGTTTGGCATAGTTTGGCCTAGTTCGACGACATTTCTCCCAAACTAGGCTTAAATTCTGTCTAATTCGGCCTAGTTCGACATAAATTTGGCTCAAATTCGGCCTAGCTCGGCATAGTTTGACCTAGTTCGTCCAAATTCGGCCTAGTTTGACATAGTTTGGTCTAGTTTGGCCTAGCTTATCCTAACTCGGCGACGACATGGTGGTGAGAGGGAGAAAAATGCGGGAACTCGGCCTTGTGTCGCCGACAGGGTTGTCCCACCCTTTTTTCGTTCCATCCTTCGTTTCTAGACGGTTCCTACCGCCCCGGGTTCGAACTGAAAAATCACTGATGTAAAATGAGTCAAATTTTACGAAAACTACGCGTCTAAGAACGCATGACTTTTTGCCGTCCGGATGGAAAAAAAAAGTCCTAGAAAGGGCTTGCTCGGAATGCGAGTGGAGATGGTCTAAACATCGATCGATCGATCGATCGCGGCCGTTAGCAATCAGCTTCGATCGCCAGGAAAGGAAGTCCTTTGTGGCACCATCCATCTAGAATATCCGCGGATAAACCTGATGATCCTCCTGCCGCCTGGGAGAGGATATCCCGCGGCATAAACCCTCGGATATTCGCCTCTCCCTCCGCCAGCCTGAATCCGATTCGCCTCCCAACTTGCTAACCTCTAACTTGACCCGTCCCGATTTGTAGCGATCCTGTCCTCATTTAATCTCTCGGCGCCTTTACACTACTATCTCGTTCCTTTTTGTATTCTCGCGTTCATTGCACGTTAATCACGGACGGAAAGACAGCGCGCGCGTGTGAAGTACATATATAGCGTCTCGGCGTCTCCTCTCCGGCGGCTCCTCCTCCAAGTCCGCAGCCAAGAAAGGGTTAAAACACCCTGCCATTGATCGTCTCTCGATCGATCGGTCGGCCCTCCCCCCTGTTGAGACAAGTCAAACGGTCGCACACGTCGCCGGCGGCACCTTCTTCGGCTCTGTCCTCGGGCATACTATGGCCGTCCAGCTCAAGGCCGCGCGCGTCGCCGCCGTGCCGGACATCGCCGCGCAGCTCGACCTCGCCTCCGCCTGCATCAACGGTATGTATGTACGTGCGCGCGGACACGCGACAGTAATGCGCGTCGACACCCTATATATATTGAAATTATCTCTGTTCGTGCAGCAGGGGCCGAGTCGGTTATGGCTAGGGACGCGGCGGTGGCGCCGGCTGCCGGGACGGCGAGGGCGCCGCTGGTGGTTATCGGGCACCGCGGGAAGGGGATGAACGCGCTGGCGTCGCCGGACGAGCGGCTGCGGGAGGTGAAGGAGAACTCGGTCCGGTCCTTCAACGAGGCCGCGCGCGTCGCCGGCGTCGGCTACGTCGAGTTCGACGTCCAGGTATGTAAATTACAGTCGCGAACGAGATCGACCCGTTAATAGCCGCGCTAGTCGTCCCCGGGGTACGTACGTAGCCGGTTTCGAGTCTCGAGTTGCGGTTCGCGAGCGGTGACGTGTACAGCTCGCTCGGTTCCATCGGCGGTGGCCGGTGGGTTCCAGGGAAAGCTCCAAGTTTAGCGTGGCACACCTGGCCGCGCACGCATGACGTACGTGTCAGGCAGGCAGGCCCAAATTCTTATCCAAAGTTGACCCGTGCTGATTATAAGCTGAACTTCCATGTTTTTTTGCAGGTGACCAAAGACGGGTGCCCGGTCATCTTCCACGACGACTTCATCTTCACCGAACAAGATGTAAGTTCCCAACTTCCGACCAACGTTTCACTGCACAAACAATGAAGCACGCACGCACTCGATCTCGATGCAGTGTCTCACGAAACCCTGACCAAAATTTTCAGGGCAAAATCATCGAGGAGCGCATGACCGATCTTCGATTGGACGAGTTCCTCTCCTACGGCCCTCAGAAGGATCAGGACAAGGTATTTATTACACGCGGAAGAATTACCCAAGACTGCAATAATCTATATGTATGAATCCAGCATTCCTCTGAATATCGGCGACATCTAATTCAGGTCGGGAGGCCATTGCTCCGGAAGCTCAAGGACGGCAGGATAATTGGATGGGACGTGCGGTCCGACGACGCGTTCTGCACGCTGCGGGAGGCCTTCGAGGACGTCGACGCTCGTGTCGGGTTCAACGTCGAGCTCAAGTTTGACGACGACCTCGCGTACCAGGAGGAGGAGCTCACCGGCATCCTGCGCACCATCCTCAAGGCATGGGCACAAAACAAGCTAATAGCATGATGGGGCCTTCTTGTTACCGAATATATATCGATTAACTCTGCTGTCGCTTTTGTTCAGGTTGTTTTTGAGCATGCCAAGGAGAGGCCCGTCATCTTCTCCAGCTTCCAGCCCGATGCCGCGCGGCTCATGCGGAAACTGCAG